>CM067847.1:598487432-600987432 GCA_034509565.1 Triticum monococcum | reverse complement strand
GCCACTGCCGAGCGTGCCGCACTGTCCCGACGAGCATGATCTAGCTCTACCACCGAACAGTGCCCTGGAGGCCGCACCCGCATCGGCTTTGACCCTTAATTCGGAGCCAACTGCGCCGATCGAGGATGGGCGGTTGGACACCGCCTCGGGGGCTGCGATCCCCACGGCGATTGAGCCGAACACCAGCCCTGCACTCCGCGAGACCCGTAACTCCAAGGAGTCGGACTCCTCTCCGGACTCCGAACCCTCCGCGCCCCTACCAATCGAATCCGATTGGACGCCAATCATGGAGTTTACTGCTGCGGACATCTTTCAGCACTCGCCTTTTGTCGATATTCTGAAAACACTGAAGTCTCTCTCTTTATCAGGAGAGCCCTGGCCGGACTACGGTCAGCAAGATTGGGATGCGGACGATGAAGAAATTCAAACCCCACCCACCACCCACTTTGTAGCCACTGTCGACGATTTGACCGACATGCTCGACTTCGACTCCGAAGACATCGACGGTATGGACGTCGATGAAGGAGACGAGGAAGAACCAACGCCTATTGGGACCTGGAACGCCACCTCGTCATATGACGTATACATGGTGGACGCACCAAAAGATGACGACGAGGAGCGGAAGGACGCACCGAAGGCTTGTTCCCTCGAAAAACAGTCAAAGCAGCGACAGCGCCGCCCCAAATCCCGCCTCGACAGAAATAGCGATCACACAGACCCATCGCTGGAGCAGGGCGAACCGCTGCCAGACAACGGTAATCCGGATAATCAAACCGAACAAACAAATCCTATCAAGGATAATGGTCTGGACGACATAACGCCGGACAGACACCCGGAGCAGCAGACTGCCCGAAAAAGGCTTGTTGCGACCGCGAGGAGTCTGAAAAAGCAGAAGCAAAGACTCAAGGCTGCGCAAGACACACTCCACATTAGATGGAGCAAAATACTCAACACAACAGCAAGGTACGGCGACAATCGCCCCTCCAAGAGCTACCCAAAGCAGAAGCTGCTACCCGAATTCGATGAGGAGGCCTCAGACCCCCCACAACCAAATATCAAAGCAGCCACCTGGTCGGATAGATGACCCCTCTACCAACACAGAGCGGCATTCAATGCCACTCACAATACAATACGCGACCCATGCGAGGGCTCGCACCCAAAGGACGGCGCAACAAGATCCATCTATGGACCACGCAAGCGCGCCCCAGCATACAATGCAACACAACAAACATTCGAATAACGCGGTACACCCAGCTATAGGGGTGCCGCACACCCCCTATGTTTCACCGATGAGGTGCTGGACCATGAATTTCTAGAGGGATTCAAGCCCGTAAACATAGAGGCATATGACGGAACAACAGACCCTGGGGTCTGGATTGAGGACTACATCCTTCACATCCATATGGCTCGAGGAGATCATCTCCACGCCATCAAGTACTTACCCCTTAAGCTCAAAGGGCCAGCTCGTCACTGGCTCAAAGGCCTCCCCAAAAGCTCCATTGGAAGTTGGGAAGAGCTCGAAGACGCCTTTCGGGCAAATTTTCAAGGGACTTATGTCCGACCTCCGGACGCGGACGATTTGAGTCATATAACTCAACAGCCCGGAGAGTCAGCCTGAAAGCTTTGGAACAGGTTTCTTACAAAAAAGAACCAGATTGTCGACTGTCCGGACGCCGAAGCCTTGGCAGCCTTCAAGCATAGCATCCGTGACGAATGGCTCGCCAGACACCTCGGCCAAAATAAGCCGAGAACGATGGCCGCATTAACAAACGTCATGACCCGCGTTTGCGCGGGTGAGGACAGCTAGCTAGCCAGATGCAGCACCAGCGACCCCAGTACATCTGAAGTTAGAGATGGAAACGGGAAATCACGGCGCAACAGCAATAACAAACGCCGGATTAAAAAAGACAGCACGAAGGGCACGGCAGTAAACGCCGGATTCAAAAGCTCTCGGCCAGATCAAAAACCGCCCCATAAAGGCACCAGGGATGAACTGTCCAGCCTCAACACAATTCTGGACCAAGTATGCCAGATCCATAGTACCCCTGGTAAACTCGCTAATCATACCCACAGAGAATGTTGGGTCTTCAAGCAGTCCGACAAGCTCAACGCCGTACACAAGGGGGAGGATACACAAAGTGAAGACGAGGACGAGCCTCCCAAGCAAGACACGGCGGAACAAAAGAAATTTCCACCAGAAGTCAAAACAGTAAACATGTTACACGTGATCAAGGGAAAAAACAACATGGCACTCCCAGGAAAATATACCCAAATGCCTGTCACCGCGAAGTCCCGCCACTGGTCATCTCAACCGATCTCTTTCGACCATCACGATTAATCAGCAAGTATCCGACACGCAGGATACGCTGCCCTGGTATTAGATCCAGTAATTGGCGGATATAAGTTCACACGAGTCTTGATGGACGGCGGCAGTAGCCTAAACCTAATATATCAGGATACAATCCGCGGGATGGGGTTAGACCCAACATAAATTCGCCATAGCAATACTACCTTTAAAGGAGTAACGCCAAGACCAGGGGCTCGTTGTACGGGCTCCCTCTCATTACAAGTTATATTCGCCCCCCCCCCCCCCGATAACTTCCGTCGCGAGCATTTAAATTTCCACATCGCTTCGTTTCAAAGTGGCTATCAAGCACTGCTCGGACGCGAAGCTTTCACTCGCTTTAACGCAATACCACACTACGCCTCCCTCACACTCAAGATGCCCGGTCCACGTGGCATCATTACAGTGCATGGAAATATCAAGCGCTCTATGGATGCCGAAGAGAGTGAGGCTGCCTTGGCAGCCAAACATTAAAGGCGTCTGGACCAGCGAAAACATCCAATAGGTCGTCAAGACCTCAGACACAACTAATCAAGTCCGGCGCCGCTATTTATACCGAATAAATGGTCACACCCCTATTTGTCAAGACAAGGGGCTCAACGCGCGCAGACAAGTGGCAATTTCTTATCATCTTCAATTACACATGGTTTTCTTTAAAAAACTATCTTTTTGCACAAAAACTTTTTCACTTAACTTCCTCTCTTTTACAGACGATCATCGTGCTACACCCGTCCAGGATACGGCACAACGGAGACACAGGCGCAGACGTGCATCAGGGACCCGCTCCAAGGATTCTTTTTAGATTAAGACCCTGCGTAAACCTTTTTTACTGTCTCTTGTTGATACATATCCACCGTTGAGAAGGATGTTGACGTCTTGGCATGTGGCCACGCCAGAACAATGCACGTACATGGACACAAGGGGCTTCTTACAAAGGCCATTATTTAGGCCCGGTTTATACCACAAAGACCGAATACCTTAGGGAGTGTTCGGCGTCGCGAGTTTGGCCCTATATGCATCAGCTCCGAATCATTGTCTTTGGTCAAATGTTGGGTTTGCCCAGCTCCTGTGTTTTGGTGCCTTACGTTCCTCCTTGCCGGTTAAGGTAGCACCAGGAGAACTACTGCGATTGTGCCATGGTTCATCCGGACGAGCACCTCAGTAGAGAAAGCCGAAAACTGACTGTCATGATATAGCATGAGACTGGTCAACCACTCGATGACCTGTGGGAATGTTAGAATTCCTCCACCTTAACTAAGGGCCATTTTCCGGCCAGGCATGTACGCACCCCGGAATCGGGAGAGTCCGGAGGCACCAGGGGCTATCTAGTAGCCCCACTGTCAAACTCCTATGGCTAAGTGAAAGTGCTAAAGCATTATAGTCCGGTTGCCTCGCTCGCTCTGCTATCACCTCCTTAATAGGACCAAGACGTTGGGTTAAGTGTGAATGCGTGTTTTTGCGATCACCTCCGCATAATATGTGTGGAGGTTGAAGCCGACGACTGCAATCTTTCAGGTTATACACATGTATACATAAACGGCCGCCCAGGAGGCATCATATTATACTTTCAGGCAAAAGTATAAAAATAGCCTTATAAAAGTTTATAAAAGCATTTCGCTTACAATGAGATTACATATCACTCAAACATAATATTTTTTGAGCACTGGGCCTCTACCAAACGGGCACCCTCAAGAACTTCTTCAAAGTAGTGCTCATGTAGCGACCAGACCTCAAACAGCCTGATCTCTATGCTCCGGTGTCATCCCTGGATCAGTAATGCTGACACCACACAGTACTTCGAAGGATTTATAGCAGAGTGGCAATCACATACTTATTACAACGATGTCTCAAAAGAGAACTTATTACAATAATATGGCTTAAGGCCATCTAAAATCGATAACAGCGGAAGACTTGGAAGATAAATGGGTCCATCAACTCCAACGGCATCACTGAGTATAGAACCACGACCTAAAAGCACCTTAATCGTCGTCTGAAAAGTCTGCAACATTAACGTTGCAGCCCGAAACGGGTCAGCACATGGAATATGCTGGCAAGGTAACACATAGAGAGTGATGGAATGAAACAGCTATACTATATGCATATTTGGCTGGTGGAAAGCTCTATGGTTACTGTTTTTGCGTAAAGCCAGTTTTTTCCTACTGCAAAGGAATAAATTTATTTAACTATCATGGTGGTTGTTAAACATTGAGAATGGTTGACAGCATCCTCAATCCCAATTAAAAGTAATCATTAATAACCCAACAATATTAATTAAAAGTAACATGATGAGATTCACATGATATTCAAGTACTAGATACTCAAGATTGTCCATAACCGGGGACATGGCTAATCATGATTAGTTTATTACACTCTGCAGAGGTTTGCGCACTTTTCCCCACAAGACTCGATCGCCTCCGTTGGATTTCTCGTACTACTGGTGTTTGAGAAACGGATGACCGAGACACAGTCTTTCAGAAGCGCTAGCACCTTACGATGGATAGACCGGTACACCTACTTTCCCCTACATCTGCTAGTCTACCCTGTAAGAGTTCGCATGACTTAGTCAACTATGCCAGAGCCCATAATGGCTTGTGGCTGCACACGTAAGTATTTAGCATGAAAGATCTTATGATCCCTTTGAGCCTGGGTGGCGGTCCAAAAAAAACAGGCAAGTCCTGATAGACATCAGGTGCCTCAATCCACCCAGATGTGTGTCTAAGTTGCCACCTTAGATAAACCATTAGAATTATCAATCTCACATCTGTCATGGATATCACTTACCCAATCCACGTCTACTAGCATAGCATGGCATAATAAGCGAACGTAGAAGTAACTCCCAAAGGTTTCATAGTAATAGGTAATAGGTACTACCTCATCTACGTCCCATCCCACAATTTAATTAGATCCTAATCATGCAATGTGTGAGGATGGATCTAATGCAATAAGACTGGGTTGTAGAAAAGGTATGATCAAAGTGTTACTTGCCTTGCTGATGATCCGCGAGTCCTAGAGATTCGAAGTAACAGGCGGCGCAATCCGGGTAATCTATCGCAGACAAACAACAAGCATACAATAAGTACTCATGTAATGCACAGGTAAAACTCGAACAAGAGATCGAACCAGATAGTTCAACTTAAGAACTCCGGTTGCAAAGAGAGAAAGAACCGAACAAAGAAACCGAAAACAAACGGCGGAAAACAACTCGGTTCTAGCAAGTTGAAACTAGGTCAAATTTTACCGTAGCAAAACTTAGTTAAAGTTGATTAGTCGGAACGGCGGTTTCGAAACGAAACTCCGGGCGCTTGAATCACCTGGTTCCGATAAACGAGCGAGAAGATAGACTAGAAAGAAGATCGGATCTGAGATCGCGATCGCGGAATAAATCCGACAAGAAGAAAAAGAAGAACGGTTAAACGAACAGACGTTCGTTAACCGGGGAAATAATCTGGTGATCACGTTCATTAGGACGAACGGTCGCTAGGCAACTAAATCGGAAAAGAAAACGGAACCGATCTAGGGTTTCGAGAAAAGAAAACTGAACGAAAAACCGATCTAGAAAACCGGAACGGTTTAGAGAAGAAACGGAACGATTTAGAAGAAAACCATCAGATGAAAGAATAGATGTAGCGCGGGCTACCTCCGGTGAAGTCTCCGGCGAGGGGCTCCGGCGGCGTGGGCGTGGGGCGGCGGCAAGCTGCGGCGGCGGTGGTGCGGTGGCGGCGCTTGGGGCTTTGGTTTGATGTGGTTTAGAGAGGGGGTGTGGGAGTATTTATATTGGGGAGGGGGGTTTACTTGGGGTAGGGGACAAGGAATTAGACTAGGAATAGGAAAGAAAAGAGGGAAAGAGATCTAGAAAAAAAACAAAAGTAGGACAAAGTCCTACTAGGAAACGAAAAAGGCAACGGCGGCGGCCTCCTCCTGCGCCTGGGTGCCTAGCGCGCGGCTCCCTGGCGCCTGGGGCGCTCGCGCGGCCTCCTGGCCTCTGGCCGGCCGGCTCGGTGGCTTGGGCCTTAGGCCCAAGTCACTGGAGCTCTTTTTTTTAAACGGTTCCGTGCTCGAAAAAAAAACAGAAAAGGATCTAAACGAACTCCAAATCTAATAAAGTAAATTTTCCCCGACTCCTAAAAAATGAGTCGAACAAAATGAACTTTTCTCCGGGCCTAAAATGCAATTTTTGAAAACGCGCATTTTTCCCTATCCAAATAAAAGGCAAATAAACTCCGACAAAAACCAATGATCCTTTCTTCAAAATTTGAGAAGGACTCAAATATGAAAAAGACGAAATCTCCAACTCTCTCCGAGGGTCCTTGAGTTGCGTGAAATTTCTAGGATCGGCAAAATGCAAGAAAATATGATATGCATGATGATCTATGTATAACATTCCAAATTGAAAATTTGGGATGTTACAGCTCAGCAGCCCTTCGACCTATGGCCGAATCCCGCGCTGCAACATTGGTAGCATCCATCTCCGCCCAGTATGCCTTGACACGGGCAAAGGCCATCCGTGCGCCCTCTATGCACGCCGACCTCTTCATCGCATCAATGCGCGACACCACATCAAGTAACTGCTGCACCAAGCTAAAATAGTTGTTCGGTTTTGACCCTTCCGGCCATAACTGATCCATAACAGACCTCATGGAGAGTCCGGACAACCTATTTAGTTCGGCCCATTTGGCTAATTGGTCAGTCAATGAAAGCGGACGCTCGGGAGAATGGAATTGTCTCCAAAACAGCTGATCTACTTCTCGGTCCGTCTGACCCTGGAAGTACTTGGCCGCATCGGCAGCGCTCGCCGGCAAATCCATATACACATCCTCCGAACGCCACAGCCGATCCAGAGGGGCATACCGTGGATCTCCGAACTTCCTCTGCAACATAAAGGATTTCCCAGCTACAATATCCCCGACTTCCCGTAGCTCCTCCTTCTTTGCCCTCATAGCAGAGCGGAGGTCTTTTCTCGTCGCAGCAGCCTTCTCAAGGTCCGATGCTTTCGCCTGGTTTTCCTCTTCAAGAACCTGGCAACGGTCGGCGGCGGCTTTTAATTCTTTGGCCATATTGGCCATCTTGTCTCGGCTCTCGCCATGTGCGGCCTTCTCGGCTTGCAACTCTTCGGCCGCCTTCAAAGCAGCCGCATTGCCCAACCTCACTTGTTCCTTGGCTCGGGCAAGTTCTGCCCGCAAGGCTTCAACAGTGGCAGCTCCATCTGCAGTCACAACATATTAAAGATGCTGGCATCATACTGCTCTTCCTATTGTGGCGTTTACCAGATAATGACACTTACCCTGTGCCTCGTCAAGCCTTTTGTTAACAAGCTCGATGTTGGCGTCTGCCGCATCCAACTGCCATTCTAAATGGGCAAAATCGCTAGTCCGGCTAGCCACCGGAGCTTCCATCACCTGCACATAGATGCAGTATGGTTATTACCTGGGAAAATGATCCTCTGTTCGGCGTCGTTTCCGACGACAACCAGAGTCTCATGGGCTACTATCTACACAGGGCACACCTAGCATGTGCAGGACTATCATACATTCTTTTACGTACCTCAAAGCCTGTCAGTAGACTCATAAAAGCTTCATGCAATCCGCTTTCGGCAGACGATATTCTCTCCATCACCGTATTCATCAGCACAAGGTGTTCATCTGAGATGGCCGCTCGCCCCACCAACTCCCTCAGAACATCCGATCGCACACTAGACGGTGTCGGACTCTTTTGTCTGCTCTCTTCGGGAGCCGGACACTGGGAGCTTCAGGGGTCAACGGGATTATCTTCTGGCCTCACCGGACTCGGAGAGGCCCTCCGCGACGACACTTCAGGGTCGCCCGCCTCCGGAGCGGAGGAGTCCAGAAGAGGCGTTTCACTCTCCATCATCTCTGGAAGAAGATCCCCCGAAGACGAGCTCATTTGAGAGGGGCTAAGGCCCGAATTGCAAAAATATATGCGGTGGTTATCTTCTCAGAAGAAAAAGATGACATATTTGTACTATTAAAGTATTTCGAGTCACTTACGACTCGCGGGAGAATTGATCCCCCGCGGACTTTGTGCGGCAACAACACCCCCGAAGGCAGGACCCTCTGTGGGAGACTTTTTCTCCCATTTGGAAGCTTCAGCTTCCGAATCCCCGGGCGCAGTCCTTTTCCTCTTCAGGTCATCTTCCTTCATGGAAACGCTCGCTCCCTCGGATAGGATGGGCAGCGTTGGGGGCCCACGTCCGCCCGCATTATCCTCCCCAGTATCTTCCTTCAAGGGCTCCGGGCAAGGTGCGGTCTGGAGCATCTTTTCCAATACCGGATTTTCCAAACCCTCAGGGAGGGGGGCCGAACACCGAATCAACTTCGCCTTTGCTAGCCAGTTCTGGTCAAAAAGCAAACTCTCAAAAATAAACTTTGTAACAAAGGAGATATAGTATGTTCGGCTGGAAGATACCTTACCTGTTCGGCGGCGCGGTTACTACTCAGGCCCACGTCCTCGGTGATTTCCGGACACTCCACCTGAGGTCCGAAGAATGACTTGTACATCTCCTCGTGCGTCAGGCCGAGAAAATCTTGGATGACACACGGTCCCTCGGGATTAAACTCCCATAGGCGAAGAGGCCGGCGTTTGCAAGGCTGGACTTGACGAACCAGCATAACTTGTATTACCGCAACCAAACTGAAATCTCCATTGAAGAGATCTCGAATGCGGCTTTGCAGTATGGGCACGTCCTTGGCTGGCCCCCAGCTCAGACCTCTGCTGATCCATGACATCAGTTGTGGTGGAGGGCCAGAGCAGAAAACAGGGGCGGCCGCCCACTTGGCGCTTCTAGGAGCCGTGATGTAGAACCACTCCCGTTGCCACAATTCAGACACCTCTGGGATGGAACCTTTGGGCCACGGAGCTCCCGTCATCTTGCGTATTGAGGCACCTCAACACGATGCATGTTGCCCCTCGATCATCTTCGGCTTCACTTCAAAGGTCTTGAGCCAGAGGCCAAAGTGAGGGGTAACCCGGAGGAAGGCCTCGCACACGACAATGAATGTCATGATATGAAGAAAAGAGTCCGAAGGTAGATCATGGAAGTCTAGCCCGTAATAAAACATCAGACCCCTGACGAAAGGATCTAGAGCGAGGCCTAGACCTCGGAGGAAGTGGGAGACAAACACGACGTTCTCGTTGGGTTCGGGGGTGGGAACGTCCTGCCCTCGGGGAGGCAGCCGATGCAAAATCTCGGCGGTCAGATATCTGGCCTCCCTCAACTTTTTGATGTCTTCTTCCGTGACGGAGGAAGGCACCCATTGGCCTTGAAGGCTAGATCCGGACATGACTGAAGGTTCGGAGCACCTGACCTGAACTTTGGACGCTTGAGCTTGAGGTGGGGGAAGGATTCGATTGAGCACGAGAGGGGGAAAATAAAAGCCTGGTCCCTTTATAAAGAGGGTGAATATCAAGCGTCCTCTCTGTGTCCGTTTGGACTTACCTATAATCTAGGAGTCCTAGAAGCGGTTGGGTTACCCACGCCCGTATTGATGAGAATCCCGGAATAAGGGGACACGATCTCTGATTTAATAAGATGTGCCAAGGAAACCGCCTCGCATAACACGCTGAGATGGGACAGTGAAACGGTTCGAATAAAAGCTTGGCCGTGGTGTAATGTCACACTACGGAATACGTCAGCAGATTAGATTTGTGTAAATATTATTCTCTCTATGGCAATATATGGGAACTCATTTTGCAGAGCCGGACACCATCTTTGTGTTCAAAATCTTCTATGAAGTACTTGGAGGAGGAACCCGCCTTGCAATGCCGAAGACAATCTGTGCGTCGGACTCGTCGTCATTGAAGCCTGGTTCAGGGGCTACTGAGGGAGTCCTGGATTAGGGGGTGTTCAGATGACTGGACTATACCTTCAGCCGGACTCCTGGACTATGAAGATACAAGATTGAAGACTCCGTCCCGTGTCTGGAAGGGACTTTCCTTGGCGTGGAAGGCAAGCTTGGCGATACGGATATTTAGACCTCCTACCATTGTAACCGACTCTATGTAACCCTAACCCTATCCGGTGTCTATATAAACCGGAGGGTTTTAGTCCGTAGGACAACATACACATTAACAATCATACCATAGGCTAGCTTCTAGGGTTTAGCCTCCTCGATCTCGTGGTAGATCTACTCTTGTACTACCCATATCATCAATATTAATCAAGCAGGACGTAGGGTTTTACCTCCATCGAGAGGGCCCGAACCTGGGTAAAGCTTCGTGTCCCTTGTCTCCTGTTACCATCCAGCCTAGACGCATAGTTCGGGACCCCCTACCCGAGATCCGTCGGTTTTGACACCGACACTCGTTGTCATGGTTTCACAATAAACTTACAATACAACATATTATGAACCTATCATCTGCCAACTATCCTTACTTCTGGAGCTCCCAACACGACGCCTATTTTTTGTGTAGTTGTGCCAGATTATATTATTGTACGCATCAAATTACAGCACATAAGGGCCATCTCATCAAAATCCAGTAATAGCACACAAGGGTTTACAAGGACCCCCTATTATATTAGAATATCATCTACATTACAAAGATAATCTCACTACTATTTATGTTCTCATGCTTCTAAGATATTGAACAAAATCACAATGAATATGAGAATACGCACATCAGAAGAGTATCGCAGAACAGTACAATGACTAACAAACATGGCATCAAGGAGTTGAGTTCCATTCTGGATGGAATGAAGCCCACACGCTCGCACCTACAGATTCGTGTTCAGAATATGATCCTAATGACTATTCTGGGCTTAAGGAGTCAAAGGTAGATGGTCTATCCTATTCACCCTACAAGGTGCCTGTTTTAATCTGGCAAGGTTTTATTGGTTCCACGTAACATGCGTAAGGTGTCTTGCGTTTCTTCTGCTTCTTTGCACCGCCGTGTGCTTAGTTTACTCATCATATATGTGAAGTTGACATGCCCACCCATTATTAATATTCATTCCATTTGTCATCATACCATGTTTTTCATTCAAATGCTGCTCTTGTGTATCAGACATCCAAAAGTAAGAGAGTGATTGCAGAACCTGAAGCAGTAGTAGCAAAGTCCTTGAAAAGGTGGTGGTAATGCAAAAATCAGACAACACTCCACTTATTGGCAATAGAACCAGCTCCACAAAATCTAGGATATCGCAACTATGCTGCTCGCTGCTTTGCTCTTGTTAGTACCTGTTGTCTTGTATCACTGTACTTACATTCATACTTGGTTGATTATGTGTCATCAGTGTGCATGATAACTTGCATATCCATGGCTATCTCCTAATTATCAGATCTATATTAATGCTCACATTAATGTAGAATAAACTCAATGCTTATGAAAAAGTTTAGCTCTACATTGTTCTTGTAAGTATGTGATGTACTTTATCATTGTACTTATACTGTCAGCTAGTTGTTCATGTATCATCACCTTGCAGCTTATTTTCCCTTGGCATCCATTTTGTACACATCTGATCTATGTTTACTCTTACCAAAATGTTGAATAAAACCAATGCTACTGAACATGTTTAGCTCTGCATTACTCTTGTAAGTACCTTTTGGCTGTATGTTGTACCTATATTTATAGGTAGTTGATTCTGTAGCATCACTCTGCATCTTAGCTTAAATAATCTCCATTTGTTCCTATACTATCACTTTTGTATTTACTCTTAACAAAATGTAGAATGAAGGCAATTCTTATGAAGAAGACTCGGTGGTAAACTTCTTGAATTGCCCGGCCATCAACATGGAAAAGGGCTTTATAGAGCCGGTCTTCATTACTAACTTATGTTTGTCCTTCTCAAGCCTTCAAACTCTATTGTGTATATTTGAATAGCAATGACTGCAACTGCTGTTAATTTTGTCGTTTGCATCAAATTGCATGTTTAAAGTTTATTATGAAGTTCATAAACATAAGTTTCTCCTCAATTTCATTTTTTAGTTGTACAACCTAGTTCCTTATTCATACCATGTAAATTAAACTAAACATACCAAGTGATCTTCCTTAGCATTGCATGTATGCTTGTTGATCTGTAATCCAATTATGTGGTCAAACTACCAACTCTAGGACAATGTCATATCCTGCTATGTCTTAACTATGAACAATGCATATTATGTTCATGTTATTTAAATCATGTCTCTTTATTTACCAATCTGAAATGGGAAAAATTGACAGTACACTCATCATCGATGCTTATACATTCTTTAGCACTGCATGTATGCTTGTGTTCTTGATCTGTAATCCATGGTGTGGTGAAGCTGGCCACTCCTGCACAATGTCATTTCCTGCCATGTCTTAAGTGTGAACATTTTTTATTCTATTGTAATCCAGGTCTCTTTATTTGCCACTAAGAAATGGGATGAATCGACAACACTGTTGCTTATATGTGCAAAGCATGTTATCTGTCTACTTTTTTCTCTTTCAGGGTGATATCACTGACGCCAAGAACTGTCATTGATGCTATGCGGCTAGAGTTGAATATAAACGTCAAACAAGTGCAGTCATCAGCTTGCTCAGCTGCTTACGCTGCAGCTCCCAGGCAGGGCTAACCTTTCCTGAACTGTGTTGAAGTGTTGTCGGTTATGTATATTATTTTAGGCGGCGTGTTTATTTGCACTGGTGGTGTCCTTTGATGCCCAATATGTGTAATCTATTATCTGGTTGCACTTTATTATCGCAGACGGCGAACTTTTATGCCCAGTGCACGTAATATGCGGTAGTTTCTTTGTTGTATAGTCTAGGTATATTCTTTCTCATGATGCTGTAATTTAATTTCTGTATATGCTGTTGTCGCTCCCTGAAAAGGCCGTAAGCTTTGACGGAGCGCAATGGGCCTAAACGTTCGGTTTATTATACAAAAATATTGTGATACTAAAACTGGCCGGCCCTCCAACGCTGTAAATGGGTCGAAACATGGGCCTACACCTAAACTCACCAACTATCAGTTTTGGATCTTTAACAGGCCGAGTAAACCAGTTGCCTAAGTTGGGCTAGAAAAAAGAATGGGCTTTTAATAGTTCGAAAAGTATATTGGGCCTGAATAGTGTTGGAGGCCTATGATGGGCTCAACAACAAGACGGGTCATTAACAAGCCAAAATATTTATAGGGCCACAGTTGGCCAAATAACATAATTGGTCGTAAGCAGGCCGGATGCAAAGTGGGCCATCATTAGGCCCAGTTATCTCACTGGCCTTTAATGGGCCAATAGTTAGGTTGGGCTAAAATATATCCACGAAGATTACGGGCCTTTAAGAGGCCGAAAGTCACTTCGGACCAGAAATAAGCCCAAATGCAGCATAGGCCGTTAAATGGCCAAAAGTGAAATCGGGGCGACAACGGCCCATATGTACCAATGGCCATTAACAGGCCGAAAGTAATATCGGGCTGAACTATTACATGGGCCTTTAAGAGGTCTTACTTTAAATGAGCCCCCCAATGGGGCCGAAAGCACAATGCCTGTTAATGGGCCATATCATATATGGGCCATAATTTGGCCCAAAGAATGTGAGGCAGTTAACGGGTCGGATCCTATATGGGCTGTCATTTGGCCCAAAACTTGGCAGACTGTTAATGGGCCGGATCTGATGTGGGTTGTCATTTGGCCCAAAACGTGACAAACATCTAACGGGCCAGATTTTATGTGGGGCGTAATTGGGCCCAAACTATGGCAGGCTGTTAACGGGCCAGCCCGGTAGAGTGTGACAAAATCTTGTGGGCCCTTGGTTGGGACGGCCTTTTTATCTTAAATGGGATACTGTTGGGCCCTGCCACGTGTCGAGGTAACATAGGTGCGTTCCCTCCAATGTACGGATGACATCTGTCCCAACGCTAGGCCGACACGTGGATTCTCCGGCGAATGAGAATTTTACACATGAAAAATCCCCATTGGTCCCGGCTGTTAACGGGTTATTGGATCCAAACCGGAACCTAGTAGCTTAACGGCGACCCATTACGGTGGATGCCACATGCCGGTTACCCTTGATGAAAACACTTCCATGATGCGCCATTTATCATCATGGAAGTGGACACTTCTGTTATGATAATTTTGGTATTGTCATGGAACACTTCTAGGATAGCACAGGTATGACTATCTTGATTCTGTCATAAAATCGTCATGGATGTACATGCATGACAGAAAACATGACCTACTATGACAAACACGTATCATCACGGTAGTGTTTTTTTGTAGGGATTCGAATAGCCGTGTCCACGGTAACAGACGCTCAGAGTTGTATCCCTATCGATACAACTAGAACAGGATGTTGAGGCATGAAATGGGTATGATGGCTCTGGAATTGTTTTCTCACGGGGAGTAGAGAAAGGATCTCTGGGCACTAATGCTACAACATACTTGATAATTATAATATGTTATTTTGTACTCTTCTAAATGCTGCAAGATGCTTGAAGATGGTAGTCTTTGATAGGCTAGGCCTTCCCTCTATTCTGGCATTTCTGCAGTCTAGTCCAATGATGTATCCCCATTCCTTTGATACTGATGCATACTAGCATAGATATGATGTAAGTCTTGTGAGTACTCCGGATGAGTACTCACAGTTTCTTTGCTACCTCTTTTTCCCCATACCCGATTGATGCGATCAGATGACGGATCCTAGGAGCCAGTTGCCACCGTCGACAACTACTACTACCCCGAGGGTACCTACTACTATGGGGAGGCCGCTGCCGACCAGGAGTAGTTAGGAGGCTCCCGGGTAGGCGGCCTTGCCTTTTCGATCGTCGTTGCTTTTGTGCTAGCCTTCTTAAGGCAAACTTGTTTAACTCATGTCTGTACTAAGATATTGTTGCTTCCGCTGACTTATTTGTATTCAAGCTGATGTATTCGAGCCCTCGAGGCCCCTGGCTTGTAATATAAAGCTTGTATGATTTAATTTGTGTTTAGAGTTGTGTTGTGATATCTTCTCGTGAGTCCCTAAACTTGATCGTACACATTTGCCTGTATGAGTAGTGCACGATTGAATCGGGGACATCACACCGTGACATGGCCTCGTGGGACGATGGTGCGTCCCGAATACCGGTGCGCCACCGGAGGGGTTGCGCATCCGCCAGCGCGTTCGGATGCCAGACAGACCGCATGGCTGATACGTCTCCATCGAATCTACTTTTCCAAACACTTTTGACCTTGTTTTGGACTCTAATTTGCATGATTTGAATGGAACTAACCCGGACTGACGCTGTTTTTAGTACAATTGCTATGGTGTTATTTTTTGCAGAAATAAAAGTTCTCAGAATGACCTGAAACTTCATGGGGAATATTTTTGGAATTTATAAAAAATACTGGTGAAAGAATCAACACCAGGGGGCCCACACCCTGTCCACGAGGGTGGGGGCCCGCCCCCTATCTCGTGGGCCCCCTGAGGCTCCACCGACCTCAACTCCAACTCTATATATTCACGTTCGGGGAGAAAAAATCAGGGAGAATGATTCATCGCGTTTTACGATACGGAGCCGCTGCCAAGCCCTAATCTCTCTCGAGAGGGCTGATCTGGAGTCCATTTGGGGCTCCGGAGAGGGAAATCTGTCACCATCGTCATCATCAACCTTTCTCCATCACCAATTTCATGATGCTCACCGTCGTGCGTGAGTAATTCCATCGTAGGCTTGCTGGACGGTGATGGGTTGGATGAGATTTATCATGTAATCGAGTTAGTTTTGTTAGGGTTGGATCCCTAGTATCCATTGTGTTCTGAGATTGATGTTGTTATGACTTTGCTATGCTTAATGCTTGTCACTAGGGCCCGAGTGCCATGATTTCAGATCTGAACCTATTATGTTTTCATGAATATATGTGATTTCTTGATCCTGTTTTGCAAGTCAGTAGTCACCTACTATGTGTTATGATCCAGTAACCCCGAAGTGGCAATAATCGGGACCACTCCCGGTGATGACTATAGTTTGAGGAGTTCATGTATTCACTAAGTGTTAATGCTTTGTTCCGGTACTCTATTAAAAGGATGCCTTAATATCCTTTAGTTTCCAATAGGACCCCGCTGCCACGGGAGGGTAGGACGAAAGATGTCATGCAACTTCTTGTCCATAAGCACGTATGACTATATTCGGAATACATGCCTACATTACATTGATGAACTGGAGCTAGTTCTGTGTCACCCTATGTTATAACTGTTGCATGAGGAATCGCATCCGACATAATTATCCATCACTGATCCAATGCCTACGAGCTTTTCACATACTGATCTTTGCTTAGTTACTTTTTCCGTTGCCACTATTATAATCACTACAAAACCAATATTGTTACTTTTGCCATCGTTACTGTTACTTCCATATTACTTTGCTACTAAATACTTTGCTGCAGATATTAAGTCTTTCAGGTGCGGTTGAATTGACAACTCAACTGTTAATACTTGAGAATATTCTTTGGCTCCCCTTGTGTCGAATCAATAAATTTGGGTTGAATACTCTACCCTCGAAAACTGTTGCGATCCCCTATACTTGTAGGTTATCAAGACTATTTTCTGGCGCCGTTGCTGGGGAGCATAGTTCTATTCTTTGAGTCACTTGGGATTTATATCTATTGATCACTATGAAGAACTTGAAAGATGAAAGAACCAAGATTTTTTCCTCAACTATGAGGGGAGGTAAGGAACTGCCATCTAGCTCTGCACTTGATTCACCTTCTGTTATGAGTAAATTTGCAACACCTACTCCTGCTATTGATTCTGATATGTCACATGTTGTTGATGATGCCACTTCTGCTATGCATGATGCTTATGATGAAACTACTTCTATGCTTGATAATACGGTGCCACTAGGTGAATTTCTTGATGAACAACTTACTAGGGTTAGAGAGAATGAAATTATTGAAACCGATAATATTGATGAAAGTGATGATGAAGATTCTCCCCCTAGATATGAATTGCCTGTTGTGCCTGAGGGTTATGTCATGGATGAAGAAACTGCTAGAGATTTTTTAGCTTGCAATGATAGATATGATCTTAAGAAACTGTTAGCTAAGCTGAAAGAAAAGTCTTTGATTGCTAGAATGAAATATGACCCTGATTTTGCTACTTCACCTATCTGTATTTCTGACAAGTATTATGATTTCTCTGTCGATCCTGAGTTAATTACTTTGGTTGAATCTGATCCTTTTTATGGCTATGAATCTGAAACTGTTGTGGCACATCTTACTAAATTAAATGATATAGACACCCTCTTCACTAATGAGGAAAAAATTCGTTACTACTATATCCTTAAGTTATTTCCATTCTCATTAAAGGGTGATGCTAAAACATGGTTTAATTCTCTTAATCCTAGTTGTGTGCGTAGTCCCCAGGATATGATTTATTACTTCTCTGCTAAATATTTCCCCACTCATAAGAAACAAGCTGCCTTAAGGGAAATATGTGATTTTGTGCAAATTGAAGAAGAGAGGCTCCCACAAGCTTGGGGGAGGCTTCTCCGATTACTTAATGCTTTGCCTGATCATCCTCTCAAGAAAAATGAAATACTTGATATCTTTTATAATGGACTAACCGACGCTTCCAGAGACCACCTGGATAGTTGTGTTGGTTGTGTTTTCAGGGAAAGAATTGTTGATCAAGCTGAATTGCTATTGAATAATATGTTGAGTAATGAAAATGATTGGACACTTCCTGAACCAATTCCTAAGCCAACTCCAAAGAAAAGGGGCATTCTATTTCTCAGTCCAGAAGATATGTAGGAGGCAAAGAAATCTATGAAAGAAAAAGGTATTAAAGCTGAAGATGTTAAGAATTTACCACCTATTTAAGAAATGCATGGTCTTGATAACCCGACACAGATAGTAAAGGTAAATTCTCTCTGATGAAGGTGATATTCCTTGTAATAAGTCTGCTAGCCAATGCTTGGATGAGTTTGATAATTTTATTGTTAAGCAAGAAAACTTCAATGCTTATGTTGGTAGACAATTGAAATGTAATACTTATATGATTGAACACTTGAGTGATTATATGTCTAGAGTTAAAGGTGAACTTAAACTTAGTAGTAAACATGCTTCTATGGTTACCACTCAGGTAGAACAAGTACTTAAAGCTCAGAATGATTTGCTCAATGAATTAGATAATAAGAAAAATGAAAATGTTGTTAGAGTTGTGACTAGAGGGGGTAAAATGACTCAGGAACCTTTTTATCCTGAGGGACACCCTAAGAGAGTTGAGCAAGATTCTTAGATGACTAATGTTGATGCACTTAGTAGTTCTTCTAAGAAGAAGAAGAAGAAAAATGTTAGGACTTTGCATGCTTCTAGTGAACCTGTTGCTGACACACCTGAGAATCCCAATGATATTTCTATTTTTGATGCTAAAACATAATCTGATAATGAACATGAACCTAGTGATAATGTTAATGTTGATGTTCATGTTGATGCTCAACCTAGCAATAACAATGATGTAGAAATTGAACATGTTGTTGATCTTGATAACCCACAATCAAAGAATCAATGTTATGATAAGAGAGACTTCGTTGCTAGGAAGCACGGTAAAGAAAGAGAACCATGGGTTTAGAAACCCATGCCTTTTCCTCCTAAACCATCCAAGAAAAAGGATGATGAGGATTTTGAGCATTTTGCTGAAATGATTAGACCTATCTTTTTGCGTATGCGTTTGACCGATATGCTTAAAATGAATCCTTATGCTAAGTATATGAAAGATATTGTTACAAATAAGAGAAAGATACCAGAAGCTGAAATATCCACCATGCTTGCTAATTATACTTTTAAGGGTGGAATACCAAAGAAACTTGAAGATCCAGGAGTACCAACTATACCATGCTCCATTAAAAGAAACTATGTTAAGACTGCTTTATGTGATCTTGGAGCCGGTGTTAGTGTTATGCCTCTCTCTTTATATCGTAGGCTTGATTTGAATAAGTTGACACCTACTGAAATATCTTTGCAAATGGCTGATAAATCAACTGCTATACCTGTCGGTATTTGTGAGGGTGTGCCTGTTGTGGTTGCAAACGTTACTATTTTAACAAACTTTGTTATTCTTGATATTCCCGAGGACGATAGTATGTATATTATTCTTGGTAGACCCTTTTTGAATACCGCAGGGGCTGTTACTGATCGCAACAAACGCAATGTCACTTTTCATGTTAATGGTAATGAGCATACTCACTTTCCGACGAAACAACCACAAGTCCACAGTATTAATTCTATTGGAAAAACTTCAACGATTACTATTGGAGGTATTGAATTTCCTCTCCCTACTGTCAAGAACAAATATGATGTTCTTATTGTTGGGGATGTGCATTTCCCCATTGAGGTAACTTAGTGTTATTCGAAAATTCTCCGGTTTCATGTTATTCGAAAAGAGTTTGTTAACAAGACTTGATCAACCTTGTTTGTGGATTCCTTTTGATGAGCATGAGATGGATGAAGTTAGAAAGCACAAATCTCTATACCCTCCTTTTACTTTCTGTTATTTATATTAAATAAAGCAAAAATAGTATTTTCTGTCTGTTTTCTGAATTATCCTTGCAATAAAAATACCCCGAAAATAGAAGTTCTCCAAATGCCCTGAAAATTTTATATGATTTTTTCTAGATTATTTAAGCATTATTGGCACTGAGAACACACATGGGGGCCACTCCACCTGGCCACGAGGGTTCACGGCGCCCCCACACACCTGGGGCGCGGCCCTTGCCTCGTGGACCCCACGTGGGCCCCCTCCACTTATTCTTGCACCCACACACTCCGTCTTCCTCCAGAAAAATCCTCCACTAGCTCAAACCCGAGTTCTAGCTCATCTTGCTGCCATTTTCGATCTCCTTGCTCAAAGCCCCATTCACAAAACTGCTTTGGGGGATTGTTCCTCGGTATGTGACTCCTCCAATGGTCCAATTAGTTTTTGTTCTAGTGCTTTATTTATTGCAAATTTTTGCTGCTTAGGTGACACTGTTCTTGAGCTTGCTTGTCAAATGTATGTGGTCAAAAGTAGTTTTAATGCATGATATGGCCTCTAGGCACTTGTGGCAGTAGCTGCTAATCTTGTTGAGTTTTGTTCACTTTTATTTTGAGTCACTAAAAAATTCAGAAATTTTTCAGAGAAAGAAAATGATGAAGAGATTGCCGAGGGGCTCTTCGAGCCGAAGCTCGAAGGATAAGAAAAGTGAAGAGAATAAGAAGCCCAAATATAATCTCCCTCGCACTGCGGAGGTTCGGCCGTGCGAATGACCTTGTGATGAGTTCTTCAGAGCAGCCGGGATTTATGAGGACTTTTATTATTTGGCTGAGAATGCAGGCCTCATTGACTTCCTCCACGACCAGCGCGAACAGTATCTCCTCATCACTAATATTTTCGTGCAAAAATTTTACTTTCATGCTAAGAAATCACCACCTTCAGTGGAATTTCACTTATATGATGAGGTTAAGGAGATGTCATTATATGATTTCTTGTCGGGTCTGTAAGATACCCTTTGCGGGCAGCATAGAGGAACCACATCGTAATGATGTGGAGGGATTTATTGATACGATTGTTATAGGGGAAACAAGGAAAGTTTCCGATGCAAGAATTACTAGCATACATTTTCCTGTTCTACGTTACTTTGCAATATTTGCTAGTATATGCTTAACTGGTCGCGGGAACAGTGGAAATCTTAGTGCCCCTGATATTGTTATTTTGTGCCATGCTTTGTTTCGCGATACTACTTTCAGTTTAGGCGCGATTGTTGCTAAACTATTGAATCTAAACCGAACAAAGGGTCCCATCTTCGGAGGCATCTTTGCTTCGCGCCTTGCTGCACACTTTAGGATACCTATTAGGCATTATGAGAAAGAGGAAAAGTTAATGTCCCCTATTTTTCTAGATTATAAGAGTATGGTAGCACATGATTTTATTGTTAAGGATAAGAAGAAGATGCTTAAGTATAGATTGATATTTGATAAAAACTACTATGAGGTTATTACCTTGCCTGCTCCCTCCTTGTTTAACATATTTTCAGGCATGTACCTTATGTTGCTGGAGGCCGTTCATGCATACTGGAGCCTGACATCAGCTCCAGAGTCTGAGTCAGAGCCACCCCTTGACCCTTATAGGCAGTCTGTTTATCAATGGGATCCGGAGGAGATTGCCAACCAGTGGCACCCAGAGGACACTCCTCCATACACCGGAGAGGGAAGCTTTGAGCCATGGCCCTAGACCAACTTAGGCCAAAAGCCTAAGCTTGGGGGAGTACGTATTTATCACCGACATTGCATTTATGTTCACACATTCATGCCAGTTGGTGGTGCTCATACTTTTTCATTGTATTATCCATGCTAGTTTATTTTCTTTTTAAGCCTACTTCTTGTGTGTTTGAAAAATCTTAATAAAAACAAAAAAAATTAGTTGTAGCTTTTAGCTAGTTTACTTTCCATGCCTGTAGTAGTAACTAAAAGAAAACCCAAAGAGATTTCTCGTTCTTCTTTTGCTTGTTGGGAGCTTTCCCGTGTAAATATTTTTGTTTCTTTTCTTTTCTTTGGGGGTCGAGAGGAGAAGACCATGATGAAAATGTTGAGTGGCTCTCATATGAATTATTGTTGATCTAACAAAGAGCCCATATTACCTTGTCTTCTCCTTTGTTTTGAATGCTTGTAGATTCCAGCTTAGTCCAATGCACGTGCACTATTATTATTATCCACACCGTTCGGTTGTGCAAGTGAAAGGCAATAATGACGATATATGATGAACTGATTGAGATGAGAAAAGCTGGTGTGAACTTGACCTATCTTGTTTTTGTAAATATGATTAGTCCATCATTCTTGATTCAGCCTATTATGAATGAAACATGTTTGCAATGACAATTAGAGATTATAGTTGCTCATGTCATGCTTAATTATCTAGGAGTTTATAATGGTTTACCTTGCGTGCCAACATACTATTAAAATGGTGGTGATGTGGTATGATAGGGTGGTATCCTCGTTTGAACGATTCAAGTGGCTTGACTTGGCACATGTTCACGCATGTAGTTGAAACAAAATCAACATAGCCTCCATGATATGTATGTTCATGGTGAATTATATCCTACTCACGCTTGCACTCAGTGTTGATTAATTTTAATGCATGTTCATGACTGTTGTAGCTCTCTAGCTGGTCGCTTCCCAGTCTCTTTCTAGCCTTCACTTGTACTAAGCGGGAATACTTCTTGTGCATCCACTTCCATAAACCCCAAAAGTTATTCCATATGAGTCCACCATACCTTCCTATATGCAGTATCTACCTGCCGTTCCAAGTAAATTTGTATGTGCCAAACTCTAAACCTTCAAATGAAATTTTGCTTTGTATGCTCGAATAGCTCATGTATAAACTAGGGTTGTCTATATCTTCCATGCTAGGTGGGTTATTCTCACAAGGAGTGGACTCCGCTCCTCATTCACGAGAAAATGGCTGGTAACCGGGATGCCCAGTCCCATGGTTAAATTAAAATAATTGCAAACAAAACTCCCCTGGGATTGTTGTTAGTTGGAGGCACCCGTTGTTTCGGACAAGCCATGGATTGATGTTTGTTGGTGGTAGGGGGAGTATAAACTTTTCCATTCTGCTTGGAAACCGCCTATAATGTGTGTAGCATGGAAGATTTCGAGATCTCTCGATTGTTATGTTGACAATGAAAGTATACCACTCAAAATATTATTTATCTCTGTTTCAAAAATCAAGCTCTGACACCTCTACAAATCCCTGCTTCCCTCTGAGAAGGGCCTATCTATTTACCTTTATGTTGAGTCATCATCCTCTTATTAAAAAGCACCAGTTACAGAGCACCGTTGTCATGTGCATGCATTACTATTAGTTTACATTGAGTATGACTGTGATTGGATCTCTTTTACCATGAATTACAATGTTTAGTCAGTCCTTGATCTTCAGAGGTGCTCTGCATTTATGTTTTGCGGTCTCAGAAAGGGCTAGCGAGATACCAACTTGTTATATCATATTATGATTGTTTTGAGAAAGTGTAGTCATCCGAGATTTACTATTATTTCTCGCTAGTTGATTATGCCATTGATATGAGTAAACATGAGACCTAAATGTTATTGTGAATATGGTTAGTTCATAATCTTTGCTGAAAACTTGAATGCTCGCTTTACATATTTACAACAACAAGATCAAACAGAGTTTGTAAAAGTTTTTCTTTATCACCTTTAGTTTGTCAAATGAATTGCTTGAGGACAAGTAAAGGTTTAAGCTTGGGGGAGTTGATACATCTCCATTATATCTACTTTTCCAAACACTTTTGACCTTGTTTTGGACTCTAACTTGCATGATTTGAATGGAAGACGTTGTTTTCAGCAGAATTGCCATGGTGTTATTTTTGTGCAGAAATAAAAGTTCTTGCAATGACCTGAAACTTCACGGAGAATATTTTTGGAATTTGTAAAAAATACTGGCGAAAGAATCAACACCAGGGGGGCCACACCCTGCCACGAGGGTGGGGGTGCGCCCCCTGTCTCGTGGGCCCCCTGAGGCTCCACCAACCTCAACTCCAACTCTATATATTCACGTTTGGGGAGAAAAAAATCAGGGAGAAGGATTCATCATGTTTTACGATATGGAGCCGCCGCCAAGCCCTAATCTCTATCGGGAGGGCTGATCTGGAGTCCGTTCGGGGCTCTGGAGAGGGGAATCCGTCGCCATCATCATCATCAACCTTCCTCCATCACCAATTTCATGATGCTCACCGTCGTGCGTGAGTAATTCCATCATAGGCTTGCTGGACGGTGATGGGTTGGATGATATTTATCATGTAATCGAGTTAGTTTTGTTAGAGTTTGATCCCTAGTATCCATTATGTTCTGAGATTGATGTTGATATGACTTTGCTATGCTTAATGCTTGTCACTAGGGCCTGAGTGCCACGATTTCAGATCTGAACCTATTATGTTTTCATGAATATATGTGAGTTCTTGATCCTATTTTGCAAGTCAATAGTCACCTACTATGTGTTATGATCCGGTAACCCCGAAGTGACAATAATCGGGACCACTCCCGGTGATGACTATAGTTTGAGGAGTTCATTTATTCACTAAGTGTTAATGCTTTGTTCTGGTACTCTATTAGAAGGAGGCCTTAATATCCCTTAGTTTCCAATAGGACCCCGCTGCCACGGGAGGGTAGGACAAAAGATGTCATGCAAGTTCTTTTCCATAAGCATGTATGACTATATTCGTAATACATGCCTACATTACATTGATGAACTGGAGCTAGTTCTGTGTCACCTTATGTTATAACTGTTGCATGAGGAATCGCATCCGACATAATTATCCATCACTGATCCAATGCCTACGAGCTTTTCACATATTGATCTTTGCTTAGTTACTTTTTCGTTGTCACTGTTACAATCACTACAAAACCAATATTGTTACTTTTGCCACCGTTACCGTTACTTCCATATTACTTTGCTACTAAATACTTTGCTGCAGATATTAAGTCTTTCAAGTGCGGTTGAATTGACAACTCAACTGTTAATACTTGAGAATATTCTTGGGCTCCCCTTGTGTCAAATCAATAAATTTTGGTTGAATACTCTACCCTCGAAAACTGTTGCGATCCCCTATACTTGTGGGTTATCAATGGCCTCCGGCAAGGCAGCTACGGCCGGCCTAGCGCCGGATCCATGCACCATTGGGGCGGACGCAATGGATTACCGGCGGATGCAGTTCAAGCGCAGCCGTGCATGGGCCTCCTCCTGAGCGCGGCGGAGCGCAAGCCGGATGGCCATCTCCTCCTCGGGGCCGCAGGGGATGAGCTCGGGGTCGACGGATCTGGAGGTAAAGGACTCGAATCCGCTGCCTGCCATGCTGGAGACGATTGGAAGGAGCCGGAGATGAGCTTGGGTGGTGGAGGGGAGTGGAGGGAAGGGAGTGAAGTGGCTAGGGTTCGATCCGGGAGCGAATGGGAAGGATTTTATGTGGAGTCGGGTGGGCCAGCATGGGTCGGGTCCGACATTGCGGGCGCACCCGAGCACCCCCATATCCGCCCCAGATTTGGGCTGGATGGGAGATTAGATGATTTTCCCCACTTTACAAGGGGTTAGATGATTTGCCCCAGGGTTGTCTCAATGACCAGTGGCCCCGGCCCCACCCGGCAGCCTCTTAGGGGGGGCAAATTATCTAAGTGGAAAGTAAAGTGGGGCAAAAGATCTAATCTTCCTGGGCTGGATATGAGAGGTGCCGGTTAGCCCGAGCGTTTGAGGGCCATTTGAGGGGCCCGTCTGGGTCAAAAAATCCTGACCAGACAGTGACTGGACGGCCCGTCTGGGCGTATGAGGCGGGTTTGAGGCGCCCGACTGCAGATGCTCTTAGATCATCTCCAACAGTTCCCTAATAAAACTACCCCCAATAATCACTTAGGGATGAACGCTTTCACAGATCCTCAATAACCTCACGCTCAATTATCAACCTAACATACAAAATGCACTTGTCAATCGCTTGGTGATGACACGGCTGTGCGACAGCATGATTTGTGTCTGGGGGAGGGAGAGGAGGGGTTGGGCTATCCTAGTGGGTTCCTAGCACGCACTATCATGCAGGGCGAACCAGCTACCAACACGTGTCACGGTGGACCCCCCATCGCTCAATACAACACAACGTATCTCCCTAATTGCAATTATGTTCCAAAAAATTAGCAAAACGACAATTTTTCCTCCCGGGTAACAATGGATTGCCGCCAAAATCTCTTCGTGGCTTACATCTTTCTCCTAGGAATCTACTCGTCGGATTTCGGGCTCTGGCAAAACCCTTAAGGTTCGAACACTGGGGTGTGAACGAGGATCTCTCCCCCCTCTAGCTCGCACACATCATGATCTCTTGGCCTAGCTCAACGGACCCAAAGAACAGGAGACACAGAGTTTATACTGGTTCGGGCCACTGATGTGGTGTAATACCCTACCCCGGTGTGGTGTGGTGGATTGCCTCTTGCGCTGAGGATGAACAGTTACAAGGGAAGAACAGCCTCCTGAGGAGAGGTGTTCTTGTGCTTGGCGAACTTGTGCGAAGCTATGGATGGAATGGCCCCGATCTAGTCTATCCCTCTACGGTGGTGGCTAGTCCTATTTATAGAGGCCCCGGTCCTCTTCCCAAATATTGAGTGAGAAGGGATCCCACAATGGCCAACTTCGAAGGGAGACAACTAGTACAAGTTATTCTGACAAAAGTAGTCTTCGCCTGCCAAAGGCTCTGGTGGAGACGCCATCTTGGGCTCCACGGTGACCTCCGTCCTGTTGTCCTGCTGGTCTTGGTCTTGTTGCACTGATATGGAAACCTTTGCCTGATGCCTCAGGACTCCTCACCTGCGCTTTCCTCTTTAGCACCAAAGAGGAAACGAGGACACTGCGCGCGTTGGCGCCCGCCTGGCGCCAGTCATCATGGCTTGCGTCACAGAAACCTCGCGAGGTGTCCCTTGCCTTGATCTCTTCGCCCCTCACGAGCTAGCCTCGTGAGGCCGCCCCTGAGGAGGTCTTGCATCATCAGCCTCGCGAGGCTTGGCCCCTCATGAGGGTCTTGAGTGTTGGCTAGTGAAGATGGGCCATACAGGGCCACTGGTGGAGCCACGTTGTGGGCCGCAGGCAGGCAAGACTGGGGACCCCCATTCCCAGAACACCGACAGTAGCCCCTGGGCCCAAGGCGCGCTCAGACTTGGCTTCCAGGCAAAGCCAAGGGGCAAGTGCGGAGCACCACGGGCCCCAACAGCCTGCGTCCATGATTGGTGTGTGGCGACTGATTGGACGTGGGCATCTCCGCTTCCCCATGCTGCCTCGGCAACTGCCCGTCTCACAAACAGGTCAGTGCGGGTGACGCTTGCCTTCATTTCTTTCCTTCGTCTTGCTCCAGATTCCCTCTCTCGCTTGTTGCTTCTAAAATCTCCAGATCTTCTTCAATCCCCTTCCGAGCTTCCGACCAATGGCGCCCCGAAAGCCCAAGGCTGTTTCACCGTCTGCCTGGTACGAGCCGGCTCTGGACGCGCCCAATGTCTCGGAGAAGAACCTCGCCGCCACGCGCCTGCTGACGGCGGGGGAGAACAACAAGAAGGGGAAGACCGAGCTCCGGGCTGGCTCCGCCGTGCCGGAGGCTTCGAAGAGCTCCTTCTACCCCTTCTTTATGAGCAGTGTCATCGCGGGCCTAGTTCCCCCCTTCTCCGACTTCTTCTATGTCGTCCTCCGACATTACAGGTTGCGGGCCCTCCATCTCCATACCAACTCTGTTCTTCTCTTATCGATCTTTGCCTTCTGCTGTGAGGCGTATGTCGGGGTGATGCCGTCTGTGGCACCGCTGCGCCACTTCTTCTTCCTCTGAATCAACGACGGCCACACCTCGGGGTGCGCCAACTTCGTCGCAGCTGAAGGAAATATGCCCTAGAGGCAATAATAAAGTTATTATTTATTTCCTTATATCATGATAAATGTTTATTATTCATGCTAGAATTGTATTAACCGGAAACATAATACATGTGTGAATACATAGACAAACTTAGTGTCACTAGTATGCCTCTACTAGACTAGATCGTTAATCAAAGATGGTTATGTTTCCTAACCATGAACAATGTGTTGTTATTTGATTAACAAGGTCACATCATTAGTTGAATGATCTGATTGATATGACCCATTTCATTAGCTTAGCACCCGATCATTTAGTATGTTGCTATTGCTTTCTTCATGACTTATACATGTTCCTATGACTATGAGCTTATGCAACTCCCGTTTACCGGAGGAACACTTTGGGTGCTACCAAATGTCACAACGTAACTGGGTGATTATAAAGGAGTACTACAGGTGTCTCCAAAGGTAGATGTTGGGTTGGCGTATTTCGAGATTAGGATTTGTCGCTCCGATTGTCGGAGAGGTATCTCTGGGCCCTCTCGGTAATGCACATCACATAAGCCTTGCAAGCATTGTGACTAATAAGTTAGTTGCGAGATGATGTATTACGAAACGAGTAAAAGAGACTTACCGGTAACGAGATTGAACTAGGTATTGGATACCGACGATCGAATCTCGGGCAAGTAACATACCGATGACAAAAGGAACAACGTATGTTGTTATGCGGTCTGACCGATAAAGATCTTCGTAGAATATGTAGGAGCCAATATGGGCATCCAGGTCCCGCTATTGGTTATTGACCGGAGATGTGTCTCAGTCATGTCTACATTGTTCTCGAACCGTAGGGTCCACACGCTTAACGTTATGATGACAGTTATTATGAGTTTATGCATTTTGATGTACCGAAGTTAGTTCGGAGTCCCGGATGTGATCACGGACATGACGAGGAGTCTCGAAATGGTCGAGACATAAAGATTGATATATTGGATGACTATATTCGGACACCGGAAGTGTTCCGGGTGATTTCGGAGAAAACCAGAGAGCCGGAGGGTTACCGGAACCCTACCGGGAGAAGTAATGGGCCTTATGGGCTTTAGTGGAGAGAGAGAAGGGCTGCCAGAGGTGGGCCGCGCGCCACCTCCTCCCTGGTCCGAATTGGACTAGGGGAGGGGGGCGGCGCCCCCCCTTTCCTTCTCCCACTCCACCTCTTTCCCCCTCCTAGTAGGAGTCCTACTCCTGCTAGGAGGAGGACTCCTCCTTGGCGCGCCACACCAGGCCGGCCGGCCTCCTCCCCTTGATCCTTTATATATGGGGGCAGGGGGCACCCCAAGACACACAAGTTGATCCACGTGATCGTTCCTTAGCCGTGTGCGGTGCCCCCTGCCACCATATTCCACCTCGATCATATCGTTGTAGTGCTTAGGCGAAGCCCTGCGTCGGTAGAACATCAAGATCGTCATCACGCCGTCCCTAGTAAGCCTCTAGTTGACTAGCTCGTTGATCAATAGATGGTTACGGTTTCCTGACCATGGACATTGGATGTCGTTGATAACGGGATCACATCATTAGGAGAATGATGTGATGGACAAGACCCAATCCTAAGCCTAGCACAAGATCATGTAGTTCGTATGCTAAAGCTTTTCTAATGTCAAGTATCATTTCCTTAGACCATGAGATTGTGCAACTCCCGGATACCGTAGGAGTGCTTTGGGTGTGCCAAACGTCACAACGTAACTGGGTGGCTATAAAGGTACACTACAGGTATCTCCGAAAGTGTCTGTCGGGTTGGCACGAATCGAGACTGGGATTTGTCACTCCATGTAAACGGAGAGGTATCTCTAGGCCCACTCGGTAGGACATCATTATAATGTGCACAATGTGATCAAGGAGTTGATCACAGGATGATGTGTTACGGAATGAGTAAAAGAGACTTGCCGGTAACGAGATTGAACCAGGTATCGGGATACCGACGATCGAATCTCGGGCAAGTATCGTACCGCTAGACAAAGGGAATTGTATACGGGATTGATTAAATCCTTGACATCGTCGTTCATCCGATGACATCATCATGGAGAATGTGGGAGCCAGCATGGGTATCCAGATCCCGTTGTTGGTTATTGACCGGAGAGTTATCTCGGTCATGTCTGCATGGTTCCCGAACCCGTAGGGTCTACACACTTAAGGTTCGATGACGCTAGGGTTATAGGGAATAGATATACGTGGTTACCGAATGTTGTGCGGAGTCTCGGATGAGATCCCGGACGTCACGAGGAGTTCCGAAATGGTCCGGAGGTAAAGGTTTATATATGGGAAGTCTTGTTTTGGTCGTCAGAAAAGTTTCGGGTTTTATCGGTAATGTACCGGGACCACCGGGAGGGTCCCGGTGGTCCACCAAGTGGGGCCACCAGCCCCGGAGGGCTGCATGGGCCAAGTGTGGGAGGGGACCAGCCCCAGGTGGGCTGGTGTGCCCCCCCCCCCCACCAAGGCCCAAAGCACAAGGGAGAGTGGAAGGGGGCAAACCCTAGGCTCAGATGGGCCTAAGGCCCACCTAGTGGTGCGCCCCCCTCTCTCCCCCTTGGCCGCCCCCCTAGATGGGATCTAGGGCTGGCCGCCACCCCTGGGGGTGGAAACCTAGGTGGGGCGCAGCCCCTCCCCTCCCCCTATATATACTTGAGGTTTTGGGCTGCCATAGACACGATTCAATCTCCTTCTTGGCGCAGCCCTACCCCTCTCCCTCCTCGTCTCTTGCGGTGCTTGGCGAAGCCCTGCTGGAGTACCACGCTCCTCCACCACCACCACGCCATCGTGCTGCTGCTGGATGGAGTCTTCCCCAACCTCTCCTTCTCCCCTTGCTGGATTAAGGCGTAGGAGACGTCACCGGGCTGTACGTGTGTTGAACACGGAGGTTCCGTCCGTTCGGCACTAGGATCATCGGTGATTTGGATCACGACGAGTACGACTCCATCAACCCCGTTCACTTGAACGCTTCCGCTTAGCTATCTACAAGGGTATGTAGATGCACTCTCCTTCCCCTCGTTGCTAGATTACTCCATAGATTGATCTTGGTGATGCGTAGAAAATTTTGAATTTCTGCTACGTTCCCCAACAGTGGCATCATGAGCTAGGTCTATGCGTAGTTTCTATGCACGAGTAGAACACAAAGTAGTTGTGGGCGTCGATTTTGTCAATTTGCTTGCCGTTACTAGTCTTATCTTGATTCGGCGGCATCGTGGGATGAAGCGGCCCGGACCAACCTTACACGTACGCTTACGTGAGACCGGTTCCACCGACTGACATGCACTAGTTGCATAAGGTGGCTGGCGGGTGTCTGTCTCTCCCACTTTAGTCGGATCGGATTCGATGAACAGGGTCCTTATGAAGGGTAAATAGAAATTGGCAATTCACGTTGTGGTTTTGGCGTAGGTAAGAAACGTTCTTGCTAGCAACCTAGAGCAGCCACGTAAAAACTTGCAACAACAATTAGAGGACGTCTAACTTGTTTTTGCAGCATATGCCTTGTGATGTGATATGGCCAAAAGGATGTGATGAATGATATATGTGATGTATGAGATTGATCATGTTCTTGTAATAGGAATCACGACTTGCATGTCGATGAGTATGACAACCGGCAGGAACCATAGGAGTTGTCTTAATTTATTTACGACCTGCGTGTCAACATAAACGTCATGTAATTACTTTACTTTATTGCTAAAGCATTAGCCATAGTAGTAGAAGTAATAGATGACGAGACAACTTCAAGAAGACACGATGATGGAGATCATGGTGTCATGCCGGTGACAACGATGATCATGGAGCCCCGAAGATGGAGATCAAGAGGAGCAAAATGATATTGGCCATATCATGTCACTATTTGATTGCATGTGATGTTTATCATGTTTTACATCTTATTTGCTTAGAACGACGGTAGCTTAAATAAGATGATCCCTCATTAAAATTTCAAGAAAGTGTTCCCCCTAACTGTGCACCGTTGATGGTCGGGTGTGATAGATTCTAATGTTCACATACAACGGGTGTAAGATAGATTTACACACGCGAAACACTTAGGTTGACTTGACGAGCCTAGCATGTACAGACATGGGCTCGGAACACAAGAGACCGAAAGGTCGAGCATGAGTCGTATGGTAGATACGATCAACATGAAGATGTTCACCGATGATGACTAGTCCGTCTCACGTGATGATCGGACACAGCCTAGTTGACTCGGATCATGTAATCACTTAGATGACTAGAGGGATGTCTATCTGAGTGGGAGTTCATAAGATGAACTTAATTATCTTGAACATAGTCAAAAGGTCTTCGCAAATTATGTCGTAGCTCGCGCTTCAGTTCTACTGTTTAGATATGTTCCTAGAGAAAATTTAGTTGAAAGTTGATAGTAGCAATTATGCGGACTAGGTCCGTAAACTGAGGATTGTCCTCATTGCTTCATAGAAGGCTTATGTCCTTAATGCACCGCTCAGTGTGCTGAACCTCGAATGTTGTCTGTGGATGTTGCAAACATCTGACATACACATTTTGAATAACTACGTGATAGTTCAGTTAAACGGTTTAGAGTTGAGGTACCGAAGACGTTTTGAAACGTAGCAAAACATATGAGATGTTTCGAGGGCTGAAATTGGGATTTCAGGCTCATGCCCACGTCAAGAGGTATAAGACCTCCGACGATTTTCTTAGCCTGCAAACTAAGGGAGAAAAGCTCAATTGTTGAGCTTGTGCTCAGATTGTATGAGTACAACAATCATTTGAATCGAGTGGGAGTTGATCTTCAGATGAGATAGTGATGTTTCTCCAAACTCATTACCACCAAGCTGCTAGAGCTTCGTGATGAACTATAATATATCAGGGACATATATGATGATCCTTGAGATATTCGCGATGTTTGACACCACAAAAGTAGAAATCAAGAAGGAGCATCAATTGTTGATGGTTGGTGAAACCACTAGTTTCAAGAAGGGCTAGGGCAAGGGCAAGAAGGGATACTTCATGAAACGGCAATTCAGCTGCTGCTCTAGTGAAGAAACCCAAGGTTGAACCCAAACCCGAGACTAAGTGCTTCTGTAATTAGAGGAACAGCCACTGGAGCAGAATTACCCTAGATACTTGGTAGATGAGAAGGCTGGCAAGGTCGATAGAAGTATATTGGATATACATTGTGTTAATGTGTACTTTACTAGTACTCCTAGTAGCACCATGGTATTAGATACCGGTTCGGTTGCTAAGTGTTAGTAAACTCGAAATAAAAGGCTGTGGAGTAAACAGAGACTAGCTAAAGGTGAGCTGGCGATATGTGTTGGAAGTTTTTCCAAGCTTGATGTGATCAAGCATCGCATGCTCCCTCTACCATCGAGATTGGTGTTTGCGTTGAGCACAGACATGATTGGATTATGTCTGTCGCAATCCAGTTATTCCTTTAAGGAGAATAATGGTTACTCTGTTTATTGGAATAATACCTTCAATGGTCTTGCACCTAAAATGAATGGTTTATTGAATCTCGATCGTAGTGATACACATGTTCATGCCAAAAGATATAAGATAGTAATGATAGTACCACCTACTTGTGGCAGTGCCACGTAAGTCATATCAGTATAAAATGCATGAAGAAGCTCCATGTTGATGGATCTTTGGGCTCACTCGTTTGAAAAGTTTGAGACATGCGAACCATGTCTATTGGTGTATATGCATGAAGAAACTCCATGCAAATGGACCGTTTGGACTCACTTGATTTTGAATCACTTGAGACATGCAAATCATACCACATGGGCAAGATGACTGAAAGCCTCGTTTTCAGTAAAATGGAACTAGAAAGCAACTTGTTGGAAGTAATACATTTTGATGTGTGCAGTCCAATGAGCGCTGAGGCGTGTAGTGGATATCGTTATGTTCTTACTTCACAGATGATTTGAGTAGATGTTGAGTATACAAGTCTGAATTATTGAAAGGTTCAAGTAATTTTAGGGTGAAGTTGAAAGATCATCGTGACAAAAGGATAAAATATCTATGATATGATCATAGAGATGAATATCTGAATTACGAGTTTGGCACAGAATTAAGACATTGTGGAAATTGTTTCGCAACTAATACAGCCTGGAACACCATAGTGTGATGGTGTGTCCGAACATCATAACTGCACCCTATTGGATATGATGCATACCATGATGTCTCTTATCGAATTACCATGATAGTTTATGGGTTAGGCATTAGAGACAACCACATTCACTTTAAATAGGGCACCACGTAATTCTGATGAGATGACACCGTATGAACTATGGTTTAGAGAAACCTAAGCTGTCATTTCTTAAAAGTTTGGGGCTGCGACGCTTATGTGAAAAAGTTTCAGGCTGATAAGCTCGAACCCAAAGCGGATAAATGCATCTTCATAGGACACCCAAAACAGTTGGGTATACCTCCTGTCCCAGATCTGAAAGCAATAAGGGATTGTTTCTAGAATCGGGTCCTTTCTCGAGGAAAAGTTTCTCTCGAAAGAATTGAGTGGGAGGATGGTGGAGACTTGATGAGGTTATTGAACCGTCTCTTCAACTAGTGTGTGGCAGGGCACAAGGAGTTGTTCCTGTGGCACCTACACCAATTGAAGTGGAAGCTTATGATAGTGATCATGAAACTTCAGATCAAGTCACTACCAAACCTCGTGGGATGACAAGGATGCGTACTACATCAGAGTGGTACGTAATCCTGTCTTGGAAGTCATGTTGCTAGACAACAATGAACCTACGAGCTATGGAGAAGCGATGGTGGGCCTGGATTCCAAAATGGCTCGAGGCCATATAATCCGAGAGAGGATCCATATATGAAAACAAAGTGTAGACTTTGGAAGAACTATTTTATGGTCGTAAGGCTGTTAGGTACATATGGATTTTAAAAGGAAGACGGACAATGATGGTAAGTATCACCATTAAGAAAGCTTGACTTGTCGTTAAGATGTTTTCCGACAAGTTCAAGGAGTTGACTACGATGAGACTTTGTCACTCGTAGCGATGCTAAGAGTCTGTTGGAATTATATTAGCGATTACTGCATTATTTATGAAATCTTGCAGATAGGATGTCAAAACATTGTTTCCTCGATGATTTTCTTGAGGAAAGGTTGTATGTGATATAACCGGAAGGTTTTGTCAATCCTAAAAGATGCTAACAAGTATGCAAAGCTCCAGCAATCCTTCTAAGGACTGGAGTAAGCATCTTGGAGTTGGAATGTATGCTTTGATGAGATGATCAAAGATTTTGGGTGTATACAAAGTTTATGAGAAACTTGTATTTCCAAAGAAGTGAGTGGGAGCACTATAGAATTTTTGATGAATATATGTTGTTGACATATTGTTGATCGGAAATGACGTAGAATTTCTGGAAAGCATATAGGGTTATTTGGAAAGTGTTTTTCAATGGAAAACCTGGATTAAGCTACTTGAACATTGAGCATCAAGATCTATAAGGATAGATCAAAATTCTTAATGGTACTTTCAAATGATCACATACCTTGACATGATCTTGAAGGTGTTCAAGATGGATCAGTCAAAGAAGGAGTTCTTGCCTGAGTTGTAAGGTATGAAGTTAAGACTTAAAGCTCGACCACGGCAGAAGAAAGAGGAAGGACGAAGGTCGTCCCCTATGCTTTTGTCATAGGCTCTATACGGTATGCCATGCTGAGTACCGCACCTGATGTGTGCCTTGCCACATATCTGGCAAGAGGGTACAAAGGTAATCTAGGAGTAGATCACCAGATGGCGGTCTAAATTATCCTTAGAGGAATAAGGATATGTTTCTCGGTTATGGAGGTGATAAAGAGTTCGACGTAAAGAGTTACGTCGATGCAAGCTTAACACCTATCCGGATAGCTCTGAGTAGAGATACCGGATATGTATAATGGAGCAACAATTTGGAATAGCTCCAAGTAGAACAGTTATTTGAAATGGCTCCAAATGTAGCGTAGTAGTTGCATCTACAAGATGACATAGAAATTTGCGAAGTACATACGGATCTGAATGTTGCGGACCCATTGACTGAAACCTCTCTCACAAGCATCACATGATCAAACCCAGAAATCTTTGGGTGTTAGTCACATGGGGATGTGACCTTGAGTGTTAATCACATATCGATGTGAACAGGATTATTGACTCTAGTGCAAGTGGGAGACTGTTGGAAATATGCCCTAGAGAAAATAATAAATTAGTTATTATCATATTTCCTTGTTCATGATAATCGTTTATTATCCATGCTAGAATTGTATTGATAGGAAACTCAGATACATGTGTGGATACATAGACAACACCATGTCCCTAGTAAGCCTCTAGTTGACTAGCTCGTTGATCAATAGATGGTTACGGTTTCCTGACCATGGACATTGGATGTCGTTGATAATGGGATCACATCATTAGGAGAATGATGTGATGGACAAGACCCAATCCTAAGCCTAGCACAAGATCATGTAGTTCGTATGCTAAAGCTTTTCTAATGTCAAGTATCATTTCCTTAGACCATGAGATTGTGCAACTCCCGGATACCGTAGGAGTGCTTTGGATGTGCCAAACGTCACAACGTAACTGGGTGGCTATAAAGGTACACTACAGGTATCTCCGAAAGTGTCTGTTGGGTTGGCACGAATCGAGACTGGGATTTGTCACTCTGTGTAAACGGAGAGGTATCTCTGGGCCCACTCGGTAGGACATCATCATAACGTGCACAATGTGATCAAGGAGTTGATCACGGGATGATGTGTTACGGAACGAGTAAAAGAGACTTGCCGGTAACGAGATTGAACCAGGTATCGGGATACCGACGATCGAATCGCGGGCAAGTATCGTACCGCTAGACAAAGGGAATTGTATACGGGATTGATTAAATCCTTGACATCGTGGTTCATCCGATGAGATCATCATGGAGCATGTGGGAGCCAGCATGGGTATCTAGATCCCGCTGTTGGTTATTGACCGGAGAGTTATCTCGGTCATGTCTGCATGGTTCCCGAACCCGTAGGGTCTACACACTTAAGGTTCGATGACGCTAGGGTTATAGGGAATAGATATACGTGGTTACTGAATGTTGTTTGGAGTCCCGGATGAGATCCCGGACGTCACGAGGAGTTCCGGAATGGCCCGGAGGTAAAGATTTATATATGGGAAGTCATGTTTTGGTCGCCGGAAAAGTTTCGGGTTTAATCGGTAATGTACCGTGACCACCGGGAGGGTCCCGGTGGTCCACCAAGTGGGGCCACCAGCCCCGGAGGGCTGCATGGGCCAAGTGTGGGAGGGGACCAGCCCCAGGTGGGCTGGTGCACCCCCCTACCAAGGCCCAAAGCGCAAGGGAGAGTGGAAGGGGGCAAACCCTAGGCTCAGATGGGCCTAAGGCCCACCTAGTGGTGCGCCCCCCTCTCTCCCCCTTGGCCGCCCCCCTAGATGGGATCTAGGGCTGGCCGCCACCCCTGGGGGTGGAAACCTAGGTGGGGGCGCAGCCCCTCCCCCCCCCCCTATATATACTTGAGGTTTTGGGCTTCCATAGACACGATTCAATCTCCTTCTTGGCGCAGCCCTACCCCTCTCCCTCCTCGTCTCTTGCGGTGCTTGGCGAAGCCCTGCTGGAGTACCACGCTCCTCCACCACCACCACGCCGTCGTGCTGCTGCTGGATGGAGTCTTCCCCAACCTCTCCTTCTCCCCTTGCTGGATCAAGGCGTAGGAGACGTCACCGGGCTGTACGTGTGTTGAACACGTAGGTGCCGTTCGTTCGGCACTAGGTTCATCGCTGATTTGGATCACGACGAGTACGACTCCATCAACCCCGTTCACTTGAACGCTTCCGCTTAGTGATCTACAAGGGTATGTAGATGCACTCTCCTTCCCCTCGTTGCTAGATTACTCCATAGATTGATCTTGGTGATGCGTAGAAAATTTTGAATTTCTGCTACGTTCCCCAACATCTCCAGCCCGATCATCCTCGCGAGGCTTGGTGGAGCATCCTCGGGAGGAGTCAGCCCTCGTGGCCCCACTGGCTCCAGAGGTGCCAACGTCTGGCTCGGGCGTTGGGATCCCCGAGGCTCAGGAGCTTTTGGCCTCCCGGGCCATGGTGACGACGTCGCCTCCTCCTTCTTCTGCCGCATTGCTGTCTCCGTGTTCTTCCGCCTCTCCTGACATCCTGGAGCGCACTCTTTCGGCGATGACCCTGCTGCGAGAAGATCTTCAAGGCACCGACCGTCGCCTGGTGGTCGGGCGCCTGGAGCTGGTCTCTGGCTGGCTTCACTCCGATGTGTCTGTCCGGGCGACGCTGAGACAAGTTGTTTTCGACTCCGAGAGGGACAGGGAGGCCGTCGCCCAAGCTGTGGCCACCCACGATGTGGCGTTGAAGGATGCCGGGGCTGCCCAGGACCACTGCCATTCGCTGGAGACCGTGTGGAGGGAGCGTGTGAAAGAAGCCCGAAGCTGCAAGGCGGAGGAGGAGAAGATGAAGGCCCGAGAGGACGCCATCAAGGATCGTGACGCCGAACTGGAGCAGTTGGCGAAGGCACAGGCCATGGAGCGCAGCCGGCTGGAGGAGCTGGACCAGAAGCTGCAGGCGGAGAAGGTCGAGCTTGACGCTAAGGCAAAGGTCCTGGCTGAGGACCGCGCACCCTTCAAGCTCCTTGAGGAGAGGTCTCGGACGGCGCTGCAGTCACTCTATGAGAAGGGCTTGGAGGATCCGCTAGCCGCCGACGACGAGGGCCCCACCTAGCTGCTTCCTTATCTGGTCGGTGCACTGGAGGACGTCATGAGCGGTATCGGCCCCATGGCGGAGGAAGAAGCCCGCGTTCTTTCCTTAGCCGCGCTGACACACGTCTTCAACCACCTCCAGCTCTGTGATCCTGCCGCCCGCCTTGACGAGTTGTTGGAGCCTGTGGACGACGAGCATTGCGCAGCCGCTGCTGCAGTCGTGAAGGGTCAGGTGGAGGCCCTGTTGAAGAGGTTCCGCACCTTTGCTCCCGCGCCTCCGACCGACGGTGCTACTGATCCTGCAACTCCGGCTGGTGGTACAGGCGAAGGCGATGTCATTGAAGAAGAAGCATCCCTTGCAAGCGACGGCGGTGTCCAGGGATGACTTGCTGGCGGCTCCTTTCCTGTTTAGTTTCTGCAATATGCACCATGCCTCGTGGAGGCATTCAACTAGCGTTTGGTTTCAGGAAAACAATATGTCTTGCAATATTTGCTTTGAAATTCTGCGATTTCATTTCCATTTGCTTTACATTCTACGTCGGTAGGGCCCGACCCCGCGCATACCTCAGTCGACGTTGGGCCATTCGGATCACCAGGACGGACCAAGGAGTGAGGGGCTATGTGATCAGTTAGACTCATGAGTCGCGATGCTCAGGAGTCCCCCTTGATGCGCAAACAGCCTATAGAAAGGAGATCTGGGAGTAGGCCTAGTGTTCTACGTTGGCAGGGCCCGACCCCGCGCATACCTCAGCCACCATTGGGCCGTCCGGATCACCAGGACGGACCAAGGAGTGAGGGGCTACGTGGTCAGTTAGGCTCCTGAGTCGCCATGCTCAGGAGTCCCCCTTGACGTTCAAATGACCTTCGTACCTTGGCTCCGCTTGGGAGGGCGCGCGACGACCAGGTCCGAGGGACCTGGCAGGGTGGCGTACGCTTGGGCGTGACCCGAACGCAGCCCCCGTGCCCAGCCCCCTCGCGTGACTCCCCCGAGGGGAGGTGTTGCGATGAGGCCAGACACTAAGCTCGGAGGCTCCCTGAGGTTGATACGGCCGTGAGACCGCCCTCAGTTGTTTATCACCAACGTGGAGCATAGCGCTTCCGCACTTGCACGGGCATAGCCGCTCTTCGATAGTGTCGACTATCAGCGCGGAGCATGGTGCTTCCACTGGCACGTGGGAGGGGACTCCCTACTGCGGAGAGCCCCTGGGGCGTGTATAGCCCCGCCCTGACACGTGGCTTGCACGGTAGGGCTAGACAAGGTGTGTCTCGGCACTCGTGAGCCAGCACAGGACTCACGTGGCCCTACCTCAAGGATGGTTGCGCCTGGTCTTGGTTCTTGATGGTTGTGGCGTTCCTGCGAGATGGTTAGACAACCTGCATCGAATGAATTTCCTGAGGTTATCGCACGAGAAGGCCAAGCACCAACGACCCCAGGAGGTGACGTGAACGGGGCCAGCCCGCCAGATAGAGCTCAGCCGTTGGATTTATCGACGCTGCAGGGACGGGCCCGAGCACAGACACCGTGCCTAGCCTTCTTATGCGAAGGATCCTGAAGAAAGATGATCGGCGCGCGGCTCCCATGGTGGGTGACAATCAAGCAGACAGTGATGACCATAGATAGATTACGCATGAAAAGCAAACTGGCTTAGGTAAATGCAAGAACCATACATGCCACTGGGTCGGACCCGAGCGGCCTGGGCATGATGCAGCCTGAGGGGCGCCCCCAGCAGGGTGAACTAAAGATGCAAGTGGATACATGCCACAGGGACAGACCCATGCGGCCTGGGAATGATGCAGCCCAGGGGGGCGCTCCCAGCTAAATAAACTTGGAAAATGTCACCTGGTTTGGTTGTCGAAAGAGTGTTGGGGTAACTGAAGATGCGCGCTGAAGAAGTCGTTCCTCACGAGCTGTTGAGGCCCAGAGCCTCCAGAGGCTCTGGAAGCTCAGGTGGCCTCCTGAGGACCATCTCCATCTCTGCCAAGACTGCGTGATGCCTGGCCTCCTGACCTGCCAAGATGCTTCGCAGATTGCGCTGGAAGGCGGCTGCCACGCTCAGCAGGCCGAACGGCATGTGAACATAGCTGTGAGGTGGACCCTCACACCGACCAGCACGTGAAGGCCAGAAGTACTCCTGAGATGCGGCCCTATTGATCCCTGGGATGTCGATGCAGATGCGCAGCTCACCACCCTCGCCTGGGTGGGGAGCAGCACCAGGTGGGCGGCTGTCGTCGCGCATGGCTCTTGCATTCTGCAGCTCCTGAGTGGTCTCGACGATGAAATCCTGGGCGTCGGGCGCTCCTCGCTCGGTGCCCTCCTGAGGGAAACATGCCGCAAAGCACGCCTTCACGTGGTGCCCGAGCGCCTCCCTTGTGATGTTGGTCAGGTCCGAGGCCCTCCAGAAGAGAGCCCCCGAGCCCTGCCCGGGAAGGGCATCGGGCGCACCTCCCTATGCGAGGGAGGGAGGCGCCCCAGGCACGGGCATCGGTCCTGAGGTGGTGCCGCTGGAGGCGCCGCTCCCCTGAGGCCCAGTGCGGAGTAGCTACTTCTTCTTCTTGGGGTAGGCCTCAGGGGGTACTGCACACCTGCGCTGTCAGGGTCTTCGATTGATGCAGCTTGGAAGCCGCGCTCGAGGGAGCACACCACGTCTCTTTCTTCGCAGGGGACTGTGATGATTACGCCACTTCCCAGCATCTTGAGGACGTTGTAGCCATGGTGGGTGACTGCCATGAATTTGGCTAGCGCTGGAAACCCAAGGATGGCATTGTACGGCAGGCGGATGTGGGCGACGTCGAAGTCGACGAGCTTAGTGTGGTAGTTGTCGCGCTGACCAAAGGTGATAGGGAGACGAACTTGCCCTATCGGGCTGGTGGAGCCGTCAGTCACTCCTGAGAGAGGCTTGGTGGGCTGGAGCTGATCGTATGGCACTTGAAGGCTGTCGAACGTCTCGCCGGACAGGACATTGAGCCCTGCGCCGCCATCGATGAGGGTCTTGGTGACTTGGACATTGCTGATGACGAGTGAACAGAGCATCAGGAGAACGCTGGCGGTTGGCGCGTATTTGAGCTGGTCCGCCGAGCTAAAGGTGATGACGTACTTGGACCATCAGAGCGGGTGTGTGGCCTCGAGCTTGGGGAGGGCTGCATTCACCTCGCGAGAGAACTGCTTGAAGATGCGCTGGGAGGCTGGGGCCTGAGCGCCACCCAAGATGCAGGCGATGACACGCGGCTCCTGGAAGCCCCCAGCCCCCTCGTCCTGCTGGTGGTCATCGTTCCTCCTTGGTGGCGGCGGCAGCGGAGGGAGACCTGTGTTGCCCTGAGGACGGTCCTCGCGAGGCTGGTCCCTCCAGGCGCCCTCACGAGGTTGATCCTGCCGGCGGTCCTCGCGAGGCTGGTCGTGACACTCCTGGTGGGGCCCACGGTCGTCCCAACGTCCTCCACCTCGTCCACCTCCTCGGTCGTAGCCCGGTCATTGCGCTTAGGGCGTCGACCGAAGCGTTCATCTCGAATGGCCCTGAGCTCTTGACAATCGTTGGTGTTATGGTTGCGCACGTTGTGGAAGGCGCAGAACGTACGGCTGCCCTTGGACGACTCGGGAAGATCTTGGCCGCGCTTGGTGTATGGTTCTGTCGCGAGTACGGCCACCCCCTTGCGCTTCACGTCCTTGACCTTGGCCTTCTTCTCCTCTGGATCCGCAGCGGGGAGCTCGAGGAGGGAGAGGCGCCCCTCCTCAACTCTTGCACACTTGGTTGCTATGTTGAACAGCTCCAAAGTCGTGCATAGCTCCTCATGGATGGCGAGCTCCTCCTTCATCTTGATGTCGCGGACGCCGTCGAAAAATGCTGAGATGATGGCCTCGTCCGTCACCTTGGGGATCTTGAGACACACGTTGTTGAAACGTTGTATGTACTTCTGCAGGGTCTCTCCCGGCTGTTACTTGATGCGGCGCAGGTCACCCGCGGCCGGGGGGCGGTCACGAGTGCCCTGGAAGTTGGCGATGAAGTGGTCGCGCATCTCATCCCAGGAGGAGATCAAGCCCGGGGGCAGGTTCAGGAGCCATGGGCGAGCGCCGTCCTTGAGAGCCATGGGAAACCAGTTCGTCATGACCTTTTCGTCGCTGTTGGCCGCCTCGATGCTCAGCTCGTAGAGCTGCAAGAACTCCGCAGGGTCGGGGGTGCCGTCGTAGCGAGGAGGCAGATCCGGCTTGAACTTGTCTGGCCAGACGACGCTACGCAGCTCAGGAGTGAAGGCGCGATGGCCTACCGTGGTCACCGGGGCCCGTCGTGGAGGCGGAGCTTGATCTTGGTGTCCCTGTGCCGCCACGGCAAGTGGCGCATGGCCATGCCGCGGCAAGCGATCCTGACGTGGCGGTGCTGGGAGCGGTGGAGCATTTTCTTGCGAACGGGGAACCTCTTGGCAGCTTCTTTCTTCGTGCGTGGGCACACGGCACGGTGGATCATGCCGCGGGACCGCACATCTGGGAGCGGGGATGTCGTCCTGATGCGAAGGAGGCGGAGGCGCTCCATGAGTCGCGCATCTCGGCGCGAGGGCGCCATCTTGATGCGGAGGGGACGGAGGCGCTCCGTGAGCCACATCGCCCGCAGCCGAGGGCGAGCGAGGCAGCGAGAGGGATGGTGCAGGAGAGCCCCCCGCGGCGCTGACGAGCTCGGCAATGCGGTCCAACCAGTCCTCGTAGAGGTCATCGACCGGGCAGTAGCGCAGGATCTCATGTGTCATGAGCAGCGCGGTCTGCGCGTCCGTGGGTGCGCGGCGAGCGTGAGACGATGAGCCGGTCGGAGTCAATGATGGGGGTGGCGGTGCGGCCGTCTCGCCGCACGGAGGGGTGCAGTGAGGAGGCTTGCTACTTGTTTGCCGTCGGGGCGGTGGCGGCGTTGGCGGCGGGTGACGGAGAACGACGGGGAGGCCCGCCGACAGGGGTTGTCTGAGCGACACGGGTGGTGAGGGTGGCCCGGCGCTCAGTGAGGGCGACCCGGCGATCAGCGCGGGCCCGGCGGACGTCGGCCATGAACCTGGTGGAGCGGCGAAGCGCGGATTGACAAAGGGGAAGGCTTCAGCGCACTCCTATCTGGTGCGCTAAATGTCAGATTTCAGGTTCCGGCAAAACCCTTAAAGTTCGAACACTGGGGTGTGCACGAAGATCTCTCCTCCCTCTAGCTCGCACACATCATGATCTCACGGCCTAACTCGACGGACCCAAAGAATAGGAGACACAGAGTTTATACTGGTTCGGGCCACCGATGTGGTGTAATACCCTACTCCAGTGTGGTATGGTGGATTGCCTCTTGGGCTGAGGATGAACAGTTACAAGGGAAGAACAGCCTCCTGAGGAGAGGTGTTCTTGTGCTTGGCGAACTTGTGCGAGGCTATGGATGGAATGGCCCCGATCCAATCTATCCCTCTACGGTGGTGGCTAGTCCTATTTATCGAGGCCCCGGTCCTCTTCCCAAATATTGAGCGGGAAGGGATCCCACAACGGCCAAATTCGAAGTGAGACAACTAGTACAAGTTATCCTGACAAAAATAGTCTTCACTTGCCAAAGGCTCTGATGATGACGCCGTCTTGTGCTCCATGGTGACCTCCGTCCTGCTGTCCTGCTGGTCTTGGTCTTGTTGCACCGATATAAAAATCTTTGCCTGATGCCTCGGGACTCCTCGCCTGCGCTTGCCTCTTTAGCACCAAAGAGAAAACGAGGACACTTCGCGCGCTGGCGCCCGCCTGGCGCCAGTCGTCATGGCTTGCGTCACAGAAACTTCGCGAGGTGTCCCTTGCTTTGGTCTCTTCATCCCTCACGAGCTAGCCTGGTGAGGCCGCTCCTGAGGAGGTCTTGCGTCGTCCGCCTCGCGAGGGTCTTGAGTGTTTGCTGGTGAAGATGGGTCGTGCAGGGTCGCTGGTGGAGCCACGCTGTGGGCCGCAGGCAGGCAAGTCTGAAAACCCCATTCCCAGAACGCCGACACTACTCTATTGCCACTGGATCACAGGAGACTAAATCAAGATTGATAGGAAAAAAAATAGCCGGATCAGCATCTACCGTGTTCTTCAGCATGGAAGTTGCTGGCACTTCGACACTTCGTCGTCCATCAGTTATGGCATCATCATGAGTTGATTTAGTAATGAGACATCAGCTCGATCTTACTTAGAATCAAAGTTCACTACTAACAGACTACCACCTAAGTCTATTTTAAATTGTACTGCATGAGATTTCTCTTTTGACATATTCTCTTTTTTGCTAAATTTGATGATAGATATTATTGTATAGAAAAAGATAAATATTTTGCTAATGCTCCTGTGAATACCTGTGTTATTTTGCTAATGCCTACTAATGAAGAATGTCAGCTGGATCATGAACTAATTTGAATGGTGTGATTCAAAAGCAGAGAAAAAAATTTAGATCGCATAGTTCAAAGTTAGTAGGTGCATATGTCAATACACTGATTGAGAGCTAGTTAGCTACTAGTAATACAAAGCTAGATACTACTAGTACAGAGGTAGATGAAGAAATGAATCATCACTCACCTTTGCATGTTGAGTCTGTATCGAGCTCGCATCTTCTATTGCGACTGTGCAGCATCTCGGCCACCGGCTGACAGCGCGGCAGTTCCACCATGGCGCCATCTCCCAGGGGGCGGGTCGGCCAGAACCTTGGCCTAGCCTTGAGCTCGCCGCTGGCAGGGAGCACTAGCCGTGACGGCTCCCGTTTTGCCGCCGGCCCAAGGACACGACCGAGCGCGGGGCAGCGCGCCTGAGGCGAGCAGATCTAGCCGCGACGAATCCCATCTTACGTCCAGCTAAGACCACGGCCTCAGGCAGCGCAGTGTGACGGAGGTGAGCGGCGCTAGCCAGCAGCGACGACTCCCGTCTTACCGCCTTTCAACATGATGGAGCTTTATCAACCAACCCGTGATCAAGAGAATTGATATATAATACTCCCTCATTCCTAAATATATAAAAATTCCAATAAGTGACTACATACGAAGCAAATTGAGTGAAGTAGACTCTAAAATATGTCTACATACATCCGTATGTTGTAGTCCATTTGAAACGTCTAAAAAGACTTATATTTCAGAATGGAGACATGGCTCAGAGCGACATACCATGCTGGAGTTCCGGATTCGAGTCCCGGGCAACTCATATAGAAAAGACCCATCAAAGTTTTTGATAGGCAGTGCTAGCCGCGACAGATCCGTTGCGCCAATGGCACAAAGGGCAAGAGCGAGCCAAGTATTCAAACCATGCAAGTAAGAATATTTAGAGACCGAAGATCAAAAGAAGACGTCAATGGTGTGGTCTTTGAGAGAAGATCGGCATCTTTTCTCCCTATTTCAGTGAGTTATTTACCCAAAACCACCACATTATGGGCTAGGGTAACAGATCGGTACCACATTTGAGACAGGGCACAAAAAACCACCAATAATGGGGCTAATCTGTAACGCGAAGCATTGATAGTCTGATAAGCTTGCGAAAACAGCGAAACTGACAAGTTGGGCCCATATGTCGGGCTGACGTGGCGACGACTAAACGCTTTGACCAAGTGATGTGGCAAATGAGATGCGGACCCCACCTATCAATGACTAGACGGTCATCTTCTTCCCAAATCTCTCTCTTTGAGGCATTCCATCAAACAGCTCTTAGGCGCCATTCATTTCCCTCTCGTGCCAGAGAGAGCGAGCAGCTAGCAGGTCCGCCTCTCCATGGAGCGCCGGCGGCCGCGTGCCCAGGCCGATGAGGAGCAGCGCCCAGCCTCGCAGCGCCGGCCGACGAGCAGCGCCTAGCCCCGCCGCGCGCCCAGGCCGACGAGGAGCATCCAGCCCGCCGCGCGCCCAGCCTCGCCACGCCGGCTGACGAGCCGCGCCCAGCCCTGCCGCGCGCCCAGCCTCGCCGCGCCGGCCGACGAGCCGCGCCCAGCCCCGCCGCGCGCCCAGGCCGACGAGGAGCATCCAGCCCGCCGCGCGCCCAGCCTCGCCGCGTCGGCCGATGAGCAGCGCCCAGCCCCGTCGCGTGCCCAGCCTCGCCGCGCCGGCCAACGAGCCGCGCCCAGCCCCGCCGTGCGCCCAGGCCAACGAACAGGAGTCCGCTTCTCCATGGCAGCGGCGCTCTGGCCTGCGGGGTGCCCACAAAATGTTTGTTGAAATGCCTATAAAAAAAGAGGAAGAAGTAGAAAAAAGCAAATACTTGAGTCATTGACAGGTGGGACCTATTGTCCAAGTCAGCATATTGTCCACATACGCACGCCATGTCAGCCCGACATGCGGGTCCAACTTGTCAGTTTCGCTGTTTTCGCGACCAAATTCCGCCGTCAGTGCTCCGCGTTACAGATTAGTCCTATTGTTGGTGGTTTTTTGTGCCCTGCCTCAAATATGGTACTGATCTGTTACCCTAGCCCATAATGTGGTGGTTTTGGGTAAATAACTCTATTTCAGTTGATTATATAAAAAACTAAATGCAGCCGCTTAGGGACATATTCTTAATAGCATCAAAAGGGAAGCACTAAAGATCCAAAAGCAAGTGCATATCTATTTGTAGTGAAAAGAAAATATCATAATAAGCAAGCAACACTATGTAGTGCAGAAATCATAACCAGAATTATTCATAACTGAAACAAATACCAAGTAGTAAAATTAAGCAACAAACATCATTGCCTAAGCAATCATCCTTCAATTTTAGTTTTACTCTGCTGGGCTAACACGACCCAATCAGAAAAGAAGAATGGACCTGTTGGAAGGCTATAGGAAATGATTCAACATTGAAATATTCGGCATTGGAAGTTGAGTGAAACTAAAATTGGACAACAAAACGCCCCTGTTTCTGCAAGCTCAAAGAAATTTGGCAACCATATTAATACCTCACTTAGTATACACAGAGTTGTCTTGAAAGCACCAAAAGTTTACTTCCCGAATATTTACAGATGATCAAGAACTAACCATTTTAATACTTGTTTGTACGATGCAACCGAACAACCGCACGGGAACTGGACAATCTAATCTATCATGCTACCAAACCATGCCATTTCTTAATTTTCTTAAGAGTTTTAGAGAAGCCTCACCTTTGTTGGTGTTCGACAGCACCATGCCGCCCATGGAGAGCACCGCTACACACATACAGCTTGGCCCCAAAGAAGAATGGCTTTGGACCCTTCTGAGAAGCTTGATTTGAAAACCGAGCAAATCAGTCCTTTTTTTCTACAAATAACCTTAGAAAGATCAAATTTTCCTTTCATGAAGGTATATAGAAGCAGTAAGAAAACAAAAAAGAAAAAGACTGCATACTCCATTTCTTTTATGTGCAAGCCTATGAGGAACACCAAAGCAAACAAAAACCCATGAGGTAGTCGTTCAGATTTTTTTCACAAGGCATTGAGAAACACCGAAGGAAGAAAAGCTATCAGCCAGCATACTCGAAAATCACACACTTTCCCCCTAAAAGAAGAAACCCAATGTCCTAGCTCAACCAGCCGGAGAAGATAAAGCACAAGCAGGAAAACAAATAACCTGACAGAGGCTGATACTCAAGAGGATGGAGCTAATAACAGAGAGCCATTATCTATCAATTAAAGCAAAGGTATACTGCATAAAGGTGTTTGTACAGTAAAGTGACCATGTTGTTGTTAGGAACCAATGGAGAACAACTAAAAGACCGATGGCTTTCTAGTGCAAGAATTAACCTGGAAGACTGTTAGCAGAAAATACCGCACCTAAGACCAAATGCCCTTTGTTCCCTTTTGCAGCACATACTTGGAATGGCAAATAAAATGCGCGTTATGTACTTATCCTGACAGAAGCTCAGTCTCAAAGGCATTTTCCAAAGTATATCTTTAACAAATACTCCAAAAAATGTAGAACTGAATGAACGACTTTTCGTGCAGCGAGAAATAAACTGAGCAGGCTGCTGTTGAGGTTGGTTATTAATAAATAAACTGAGAGATGCCATCCCTCAAAATGCTCCTGATTTCCGGCAGTGGTGGCAAGAGGCCAGAAATAGAGTCCATGGACCTAGAATGAATTCCTTGAACATTATGGTACCACTAATTATATGGAGTATATGGAGGGAAAGAAATGGCAGAATTTTTGAAAACTCACACACACCGCTTCAAGGAATCATCAATCAGATCAAGATTGACGCGATGCATTGGGCAGAAGCAGGTCTAGATCGTTTTGTATTATTTTAGTTTCGTTCTATTTGAGGATTTTGTAGACAATTGTGGTGGTCAGGGTTTTGGGTCTTTTTGTTTGCTGAAATTTAGGTTGTCCTTCTTGTAACTCTGATGGACGTTGGTCGTGTATTTCTCCTTCTCTCTTTAATATAATACATGCAGTCCTCCTGCATGGTTCAAAAAAAACTGAAAGAAATTTTGTGGTTTTATTCAGAAGGTAGAATAAGAAGGCAATGCTCAAGCATGCTACTATATGTTCTTCTGTGTGAAGATGGTAACAATAGATTACAACTGTATCACGTGCAACAGCCAGAAGGAGTTGACAAATAAACGCTCTAAAGGGTACAAAACATTTCTGAGTAGTTTGATCCCACATCTCATTCTGCTACAAATTAGCTCACACAAAAAGATGACGACAATGGAAATACAGTTGATCTTGTACAACAACGCCAACAAAAATGAGTAACTTTCAAGGAAACAAACAATTTATAAGTAACATATAATCTGACATCTCATTCCCCCGAGATACTTGAACAAACATGTGATGGATAACCTGACTTTCTCGATGGAAACCTCCTAGGAACCTCAATCTCTGACAGGAAGCAAACTACCTCAATCCCTGTCGGAACCAGGCAACCTCATTGCATGTTTTTGTAGAGATGAAGGCTTGTAACCACCAGGAGTAGTGCATAATTTACAACCACACTCACGACCAACATAACTATAGATGGGCACTCTGCAGATGGCAGATAAGAAAATCATAATGAAAAGAATTGATGCATCGTTGTATGTTGATATGAGATAATATGAATGGAGTATTTTAGCACATAGAAGCAACTTCTACCTTGCTACTGCACTGCCTACCACTGAAGCGTGACGACCATTGGCAAAGAGCTTGTCGATCAGGAGATTTGCAAGGATAACTTATTTTGCTAAATTTAATCAAGTCATCTGCGCATCGCCATTAGTGATCTACGTCACACAAATTCGGTACAGTTTAGTTGTAACTCTACATACTAATGGCGCGCCTCCTTAGCTTATTAACCAAGCACACCTACTCTGTCACCTCTTCCTGAACTCACACTGATGGCTTGCCTCCTTAGCTAACTATACGATCACGCGACCACAGAACGTCCTTCTCCAAGCAGGGTATATCTTGCGTCACTGCAACTAAAAAGGAAAGAATATGAATGAATTGAGAGGGTGGTGGATACATATGTTGACGCTGGCAAAGGAAGCAGATCACATACATATTTGAATGAATAATATAATCTATAACAGACCTTGCCAAGTAGAAACAGTGTGACAAGCTAGCAGAAGATTCATCAACTTATATATTATCAACCCCAGAAGGAGGGCACCAAAAAAACAAATGCACTAAATTTAAGAAGCAGACATAATGTAACTGAACTCGAGCTATATTTCAGTTAGAAGAAAAGTACCGAGTATTAACACATGTTTCCATGTAGGAGTAGCAACATATGAGGGCATGCATACCCATGAATGGTAGTCCTTTCTTTGTAGGAAAGGAATTTCTAGGATAACAAATAGTGGATGTGATTTCAGGTTTGTAGTGTTATAAATTTGAATGGTATCAATTTTCTCTCCCGTAAAAGATTCTTCAGCATTTATTCAGCTCAGCAACAATCTTTTGTGGCATCCCAGCTCTACTGTGAGTTGCAGCAAAGTTGTCATGAACTGTGGAGATCCACAAGCAGCGCCGCATGTACATGGGCAGCAAATTTAATAAGAAATTTAGTTTTAGCCATGAATATCAATAGTAGTTGAGATATATATTTAATTCACCCAGTGTTCAATTAAAATGTGAACACAACATGTGTAAGTGTGACCCTTAAAAAACTTTTTTGTATGTGAGAAAGAATAGTGTGCGTGTAGCCGCATGTACATGGGCAGCAAATTTAATAAGAAATTTAGTTTTAGCCATGAATATCAATAGTAGTTGAGATATATATTTAATTCACCCAGTGTTCAATTAACATGTGAACACAACATGTGTAAATGTGACCCTTAAAAAACTTTTTTGTATGTGAGAAAGAATAGTGTGCGTGTATCAGGATCATTCTCTAATGATGAAGATTTAACTGGTGTCACACATCATCAGATTTACTAACCTGCAATGTGCCTAACAATCAGAAGATTCCAATTCCATTAGCTCAAGCTAATACAGAAGCTGCTCAAACAAAAAATGCAGGCAGTAAACCAATCACCGCCACGTCACCTTCTTACCTGCAGCTTGGGAGCAGGCTGCCGCCATCGACCGCCGCTCTGCATCTTGGCGGCTGGATCCATCCCGCTGTGGTCATCGGTATCAATGGAAAGTGAGTGCTTGGAACGGCCCGCTGCCATCGACCACACTCACGTCACCTTCCCATGGTCTGCGAAGAGGTGGCCTGGGCGACGACACGGCGAAGAGGAGGAGGCCACGACGCGGCGAAGAAGAGGAGGTACCGTCAGATTGGGAAGGCTTCCTGACTCATGTCCCTCCACCCCAGCTTGAAGTCTCAATTAGCATAACAAGGAGACATGAAAAGCCCATTCTCAAATATGTGATATATCAGAAATCTCATCTATGGAACTACAAAAGTGGAAACATCTAACAATGTCTGTTGTGTGTCCTTCTCATATACTTTATTTGTCAAATGGACTGTAATAAATAGTATTAGGTATCTTTTGCCGAAGAAATCACATCACGTACAAAAAAGCCAAGTCTTCATCTATGTGCTATCCTTGTGAAGTCACTAAATCCATGGCTATGGATTTTCCTCGTTAGCTCTGCACACAGGCCTCTACACTGCATTATTAGTGTAAAAGTGGCAGCTCTTAGAAGCGTTATATTGTTCGGTAAAGCTTCACCCAAGAATTGTGCAAAAACATGACTTAATAGACATTAAAGGTCTCATGTTCCTCACCAAGTGCATGAACACATGTCAGGCCCGAAGTTCTCAAGATTTCAATACACGTTTTATAGATAAAAATCCATGTTCACAGGACCGCCAACTACACAACAAAGCATGGAGATTATCTTTGGAATATAACATATAACAACAGCGAAACAACAACGAAGTAGCAACCGTGCATTTAAGGGCAAAGGCCAAATTCTGTTGCTACTGAGTTGTATCTTGTCTGAAACTGCGCCTAGATACAATTGGTATATTAAACAATTTGGTTCCAGGTGTGTAAAGGAAAAGGTAACCTCCTTATTTTTCAGTTAATATCAAATATATGGCTCTACATAAGACTTAATAGACCTACAGTGGTAGGTACTGAGATACAAGTTCAGATAATTTAATAAGCTAATGCCACGATCAAAGTGTGTCTGTATGTTGTGCTAAGTATACTTTAAGGCTTGAAGAAAATGCACATATATGTCAAACGACGTAACAATGAGTCCCATTCAGTAAAAAAAATGCAGCTAAGTATAGAACCAGCAAATTAAGCAATATCTGGATCCATCCTCTAAGAATAGCTATTTATCCAACATCATACCTTGGGTCATTGGCGTAAGCTGACGGCAAGCTAGGATAGCAAATAAAGAATAGATCTGCTACTTCTAGTAATTCTACCAGACATCTGCATGGAGAAAACATGGCATCAGAGGTGAACGATCAAACACATGGCAAGCATCAAGCAAGGCCATCAACCATTTAAGTAATACATGAAAAGAACCACCATATATGTTAAGGAGCGAGCTTTTGCGAAATAGAACATCGTTGGGGCAAGTTGGATAATGAGTTTCAGTTAGGATAGGATAAGAGTTAACAGTCAGTACATGATAAGAGTTACAGTAGCATGAAAGCAGTATCAAATGAATCTAAAAAAGCAAGCCCACAGGCCACAGGTAGGCACAAGCTGAAGCAACTCTCAGTTTGACGAATGTGTGACCTCACTTAAACATGGATTGGAACTTTTAAACTACCAAAAGGGGTGAAACACTATCATGGATTGGAGCACATATGTAGGAATATGCAGAAAAACAATTTGGCTTGAGCAAGTCATCAAATAAAAAAGTATCAAAAGGGGTGAAACAATAACCTGAGAGTGTGTGGGATGACAAATGCACGCTCATCATGAAGCATATCAGCATGGTGCAGATTTGGTTTTCTGAAATAAAGCATTAGCAATTAACTTTTTTTTTTCATCACACATGGCCAGAGATATGAATGACCAACATATTAAATCTCCTTAAAGCATGCAAGCCGGTGATATAGGTAGCAAACCATCAGCTAAAGTAAGATATTTGACACAAAATTTTCTTTACATAGCAGCAAAATGCTCTGATGTACAAAAAACATATAGCATCACAGAAAATCTCCCCAAAAGAAGCTAGTTTATTTTCACATGGCCAGTTTACCTTTCTGATAACTAAAACAATGTGTCAATCAAACAAGAGAATAAGGGCCTCTTTGATTCGCGGGATTGTAAAAACATGAGAATAGGAAAAACATAGGATTGGAATGTCATGCTCATCTCAATCCTATAGGATTTTCGGAAAAACAAAGGATTCTTTCAAAGAGGTTTGAGTGGATGCTAGAAATCCTATGGGAAGTAGTACAAAAAATTCCTTAGGAAAGTTTCCTATAGCTCCACTCCACTGGAACCGGAGATCCGGCCTCTGGAACCGGAGATCTACATCCCTGGTGAGTGCAGAAGCAAATAAACAATTCTGGTGCTTCCTTCCTCTCCCTGCAGCTCCACTCCACTGCAGCGGGAGCCCGGTCCCTGCTGCTTCTTGTCCCTGACTCCGGCTCTCCGCAGCTCCCGTCTCGCTGCTCCTTCTGACCGGCGAGGAGAGAAGTGATAGATCCACCATTTTGCTTTTATCGAACACCTTGCGGGCATAAAACAAACAAAGATGAGATTTTTGGGGATTAAATCAAGAGAATGAGAATGGATGAAGGGAATGAGATGGTTACCTCGGCTCCAGGACCTATGGTCGTTTCCGCTGTAGTGTTGTTGATTCATCTTGGCTTGACCTTCCGCCGAGGACGACGACAACGGCGACGGCACGGACCACCGCTTCCTTCTGCGGCTGCTGGTCCTCGCGTTCACCAGCACCGCGCTTGAGCATGGGGCGGCCCCATCTAGCCATCACGCGACATGGGCCGCTCCTCGGCTCGAGCTCAAGGTGGCCAGTGCGACGAGGCGGAGAACAAGGGCTGGGAGGTCGCCGGTGCACGGTGAGGGCAAGGCGAGGCCCTGGCGCGGCGGGGGCAACAGGAGAGGCGGAGATGAGAGGTTTCCGCTGTAGTGTTGTTGATTCATCTTGGCTTGACCTTCTGGCGGAGGACGACGACAACGGCGACGGCACGGACCACCGCTTCCTTCTGCGGCTGCTGCTCCTCGCGTTCACCAGCACCGCGCTTGAGCATGGGGCGGCCGCATCTAGCCATCACGCGACATGGGCCGCTCCTCGGCTCTAGCTCAAGGTGGCTGGCGCGGCGGGGGCAACAGGAGAGGCGGAGATGAGAGGAGGCAGCTGCGGTGGCGCGGCAGGAGCAGCAGGAGAGGAGGCAGAGATGAGAGGAGGCGGCTGCGGTGGCACGGCGGCGGCAGCGGGAAAGGAGGCGGCTGCGGGGGTGGTCGTGGAAGGAATCAAGGAGGGCGTGAGATATTTTCATCTCCGTCGGTAATCCGATCACACCGAAACGAGGCGAAACCCACCTTTTTCTTTCGATGAAACAGGTAACCAGGTCCACCCGCCATCGACTGTTGAAGCAACCACGAACATAAAAAATGACCGACGGCTGACCAGACGCCACCAGCCAAAAAATACACTATCGCTACACCAATAACTCATCGTGCGGTCAAAATCATCACACGCGTTCGATGCCTCTTGTTATGCGGGTTGCCTAGCAAGGTTTATATGTTCAACTAGACACTAGATTTCCTCCAGAACAGCCTGTGACATTATCCTATAACCGTAACTCTAGCATTATTCCATCTTTAACCCCGGTGGAAAAAACAAACAATCGCCAACAATGAATTTTAGGGCAACACCTGCAAGGTATAACCCAAACTAATGATCTCCTACAAGAATAAACATATGTTCATGGCAAGGTATTGTGACATAAAGCAACATTCATGTATATGAAAAAAGATGTCCATATGTATAAAAGAATGTTCATTTGCACGGTTAAATTGCTCGGACCAATCATGAGCTTGCAAAAGCTGTAACAAAATGGAGCAATCACGCACATTGCAGGCGGAAAATGTGAATCATACGGTGCCGGTATCAGTTTATTACTTCCTAGTTCTAGGAACCCAGGCAAGGGCTTTGGTACATGCCGTTTTCAATGTGAAAATGGGCTGCTTCATGAAAGGGCTTTCTGCACCTCAACGGTCACTTCCTTTGGTGGTTTCTCCGCATGAAGATTTGCCACCAAGCCATTCTTGGAGTAGTAGTCAATCACCTGGGGGAAGCAAACAGTTTTCAGATTATAAACATTGACTGAGCAGCAACTGATTTGCTTGATGCAAGATGAAACCAGAGTTTGGCAGGAAAGGCACTAATGGAAGTATGCGACAAAAGGATGGACAATAACAGAAGAACCGTTTCATCCTGAAGAAAGATCTGAAGAATACATAGTCGGTTGAGAAAACATACAGGTTCGGTTTGCATATGGAAAGCCTCAAGCCTTGACTTTAAAACTGCAGCTGTGTCATCTTTCCTCTGAATCAAGGGCTCTCCAGTAACCTTGGTAAACGGGAGAAGAATCAGAGGTCAATAGTTTGCACCAAAATGCCAGTTGAGGAAAAAATATATAGTATCAAGGGATGTAATAATCACAGGTACACATATATTTTCTGGATGAAACATACAAACTCTTGCAGAAACAGTAGCATATGCCTCGACAACCAAAGTTCAGAATAATAGCAATGATGTATAATCTCTACTTGTTGCAAAAACATGTCAAATATATTTATTTCTGGTAGTAATTCGTAAAGAGCATATTTTCAGGGAAGGAAAGGATATATTGTGCTATAGAAGACATCCATAAAAATAGAACACGAGGGCATATTCAACTATTTAAACAAATCATAACATCACTCTAGTAGTCAAAATTATTGCACCTGCAACCAGAAGCAGACCATAAGAAGATTAAACCTAGACTTCATCTAGCAAACTAGAAAACTCATCATCCACAACATAAATATTTGCCAAAGATTGAACATATTTGGGTATAGCAGCTTAGCACAGTTAAATGTGAGGCAAACTGGGGGGGTGGCATGCAAGAGAGAAGCAATGATTATGATCTAAAAAAGTTCATGCAAATATGATATATACAGGCACAGTCCAGAATTTTGCATTTGACTTACATCATCAACTCCAGGAGTCTTCGGAGGAGCAAACTTTGTATGGTAAGATCTGCCACTCGATGGGTGTATCCAGCGGCCAGTAATTCGTTCTTCCAATATTGCGTCGTCAATTGCGAAGTTCAAAACCTTGTCAACTTTAGCGCCTTGCTTTGCCAGCATGTCATCGAGCTGCAGCCATTGTTCAAACAAACCGTTAGGAAGCCCAAAAAAGAAGCTCCCAGAACATAACTACTATCATCTATCAAATATGTCCTTATAATAGAAAGAATGCTTTTCAAGGTGATGCATATTGACCAAGGACCTTTTGTGCTTGAACAACAGTTCTAGGGAAGCCATCAAGGATAAAACCCTTCTGGCATGAGGGTTTCTTCATGGCTTCATCGATAATCCCAACAACCAAGTCATCTGAAACAAGCTCTCCCTACAAAATGTCAAGAAACAAAGGAATTAACAAACGAGGTTTCTGCTGGTTCCTAATTGCTGGTAGTTTGCTTCTTGAAATCCTACCTTGTTCATAGCTTCTTTAGCCTTGATCCCCAGAGGAGTCTTAGCAGCAACAGCAGCCCTCAGCATGTCACCAGTGGCTAAATGGCACAAGCAGTATTCATCCTTAATAAGGGGCGACTGCGTACCCTTTCCAGAGCCAGGTGGACCTACAGAATTCATACATGTCACATTGTCATATATTGCCCAAGAATAGAGCAATCTAGAATATACACAGTTGCACTTTGTGTTAAGGAATTAGATGGAATAGAAGTTAAAGTATACTAATATTGTTATGTGTGTGTTCTTCAGCACCTGCAAATGTATCACAACCTCACCTCTTCCGTAATCATATTCAGATACTCTCATGCAATGCTGTATTGCTTTAGTCAGGCAACTAGTCAGATGCAGCTACTTAGATAATAATACCTACTAGCTATAAAGATCAATATTCCTAAACAAGCTGTTGCACAGAATGAAACAAGGCCTTGCAAGAAATTTTGATATGTAGTAGCACATATTGACTGCATTTGATTTATTCAAATTTGCTGTCAAACTTTAAGATTTTGTTAATGCAAAACAAATGACATAAGTGCAGTTGTGAATCAGGTAGTCAGCTCTGCTGGACATAGTAAAAGACACATGAGAACTATTCACAAGTCATTTTCTCAAAAGCTTAGAGGTTCTATTCTGTAACAAGGATGGAAAAGGTTAACACATTGGTAGCAGCAAAAACTAAACAAAATAAATAACGTCACTTGTATTTGTGGTTTACCACTGAGGAAACAATATGAAGACACATTGGATCCAGCGAAAGGTAACACAAACAAAGAAAAGGAAAGAATATAAATATCTTTCTTCCCAAGTTATGGCTTTTAATCTATATCTTTACTCATACTCAAAGAATTCCACTTTTTCTTCTCACCAACCACAAAAGGCATGCACATGTGGTACCAAAGTGATTATGACACTAAGGAACTATTCACAAGTCCTTTCCGTTTCATCATCCTCGATAAACTTTCATGGATGTAAAATTCCACACATCTATCAATTACTACTAATTAGGCGGAATCTTAGTGATTGATATCAATTACTAAAATTCCACACATCTATCAATTACTAAAATTCCACAAATCTATCAATTACTAAAATTCCACACAAACAAAGTGATTAGTACTAATTAGGTGGCAACACAAAAAAGAGCGGTTAGAACAAATCTCCCTGTGAAGAATACTACAACTAATTCTACCATTGTGAATTTAAGTGCCCCCAATTCAACTCCCCACATTGGAAGTATGAACAATTCCAGATACGCGGAGCACAGATCAGATTTCCCCCTCGACTGCGCAAGAAACCTTACAAGCGGAAGAAAGAGACGAAGCGGGTAAGGAAAAGAACGGGTTTTACCGACGAGGATGATGCGCTTGTCGGGCTTGGAGCTGCACTTGGCGCGGCGGAGCACCTCGGTGATGAGATCCACCGACGGCACGTCCTCGAGGTTCGCCGCCATCTCTTTCCCCGCCGCCGGAACGGAAGCAACTCCAGTCGCGTGCCCTGCGGACGGCGCGGAGGCGTCCGAGATTCGGAAGGTGGAGCCGGTGGGTGGGTGGCAACAGGCAATGAGATTAGGGGGAGGGGCTGCAGGTTTGGTGCGGGCTGGTGAGAGACGACGGGAGAAACGAGGTCGTGACGGCGGCTGGGAACCTGCTGGGCACGTAGAAATCGAAGGATCTGGGTTAGGGTGCTGGCGTGCTGCCCCTTGTTGGGCCCGGCCGACATATATAAGAAAAGAGTCCTTATGATTTCGGCTATATATCTCTTCTCTTCTACCACCCCTCAACAAAAAAAATCTTCTCTTCTCAAAAAAATATCTCTTCTCTTCTTACGACTCAAAAAAACAATCTCTTCTCTTCTATCTTTTCCTACTTCAAAAAATAAATTTCCCCTACTTAAAAAGTAACTTCAACTAAAACTAATCTTTTTTTCTCAAAAAAAACACTAAAACTAATCACCTAAATTAGCCACTCCCGTTTCCTCACCCCCAACCCATAAACACACACAATGCGCCTAGGGTTTCTTCTCCTTCTTGAGTCGGCATCTGGGCGCAAGTTGACGGTTCTTCGTTTGATGTGTACTTGTTTTTGTGTAGATTTAATTTATGTGTCCCATCAGTGATGCTGAGGCGATAGCGACATCGTGGTAATGGAATGAGTCCAACGGGCCTCCTTCCCGTCATGACGGTGTTTGTTCCAACACATATGGCAGGCTTGTGAAGGTGCGGCCCCGTCGATCCGGGCAATTATATTTATCGGGCGGTGTGATGGAGTCGAGGATGTGAGTCAGAATAATCGGGCTCAATGCTAGATCTGGGCGAGCGTTAAGGTGGTACGTGAGTGCCTCCTCTCTTCGTCAAGCCGCAGATGGGTGTTCTTCTTTCTCATCGTTGGTGGTTATGTGGCATCTCTTCAACAACTTATTCTTTAAATATGTTTTTTGTCTTGTCTTGGTTTCTATTGTGGTTCCTATCGCATGGATGTGTGTGTTGTTGCTAGAGATTCTGGTGTGGTTTATGCAACCGCTCTTTTTTGACTGATAGTTTCATCGACCATGAGGTTGACAGCTTTCTTCACAAGCTTGCAAAGAAGATGGAGCCGAAAGACTTTGAAATTACGACATATATTTTGTTTCTTGTTTGGGTCTTCGGATGTATTCCTTGATGTTTCTTAGATATAATTGTTGGGGAACACAGTAATTTTAAAAAAAAAATCTTACGCACACGCAAGATCATGGTGATGCACAGCAACGAGAGGCGAGAGTATCGTCTACGCACTCTCGTAGACCGTAAGCGGAAGCGTTATGACAACACGGTTGATGTAGTCGTACGTCTTCACGATCGACTGATCTAGCACCTCCGTGATCTGCACATGTTCGGCTCGGTAACGTCCCGCGAACTCACAATCCAGTAGAGCTTCGAGGGAGAGCTTCGTCAGCACGACGGCGTGATGACGGTGATGATGTTGCTACCGGAACAGGGCTATGCCTAAGCACCGCTACGATATTACCGAGATGGATTATGGTGGAGGGGGGCACCGCACACGGCTAAAGATCAATGATCAACTTGTGTCTCTATGGGGTGCCCCCCTCCCCGTATATAAAGGAGTGGAGGAGGGGGAGGGCGGGCCCTCCTATGGCGCGCCCCATGGGGAGTCCTACTCTCACCGGGAGTAGGATTCCCCCCTTTCCATGTAGTAGGAGTAGGAGAAGGAAGGAGGAAAGAGGGAGAAGGAAAGGCCCCCCCCCTTCCTAGTCCAATTCGTACCAGAGGGGGAGGCGGCGCGCGGCCTGCCCTGGCAGCCCCTCCTCTCTTTCCACTAAGGCCCATAAGGCCCATTAAACTCTCTGGGGGGTTCCAGTAACCCCCTGGTACTCCGGTATATGGCTGAACTTCACTCGGAACCCTTCCGATGTCCAAACATAGTCGTCCAATATATCGATCTTTATGTCTCGACCATTTCGAGACTCCTCGTCATGTCCGTGATCAAATCTGGGACTCCGAACTACCTTCGGTACATAAAAACACATAAACTCATAATACCGATCGTCACCGAACGTTAAGCGGGCGGACCCTACGGGTTCGAGAACTATGTAAACATGACCGAGACATGTCTCCGGTCAATAACCAATAGCGGAACCTGGATGCTCATATTTGTACCTACATAGTCTACGAAGATCTTTATCGGTCAAACCGCATAACGATATACGTTGTTCCCTTTGTCATCGGTATGTTACTTGCCCGAGATTCGATCGACAATACCTAGTTCAATCTCGTTACCGGCTAGTCTCTTTACTCGTTCTGTAATGCTACACCTCGTAACTAACTTATTAGCTACATTGCTTGCAAGGCTTATAGTGATGTACATTACCGAGAGGGCCCAGAGATACCTCTCTAACAATCGGAGCGACAAATCCTAATTTTGATGCATGCCAACTCAACAAACACCATCGGAGACACCTGTAGAGCACCTTTATAATCACCCAGTTACATTGTGACATTTGGTAGCACACAAAGTGTTCCTCCGGTATTCGGGAGTTGCATGATCTCATAGTCATAGGAACATGCATAGTTATGGAGAAAGCAATAGCAACAAACTAAACGATCATCGTGCTAAGCTAACGGATGGGTCAAGTCAATCACATCATTCTCTAATGATGTGATCCCGTTAATCAAATGACAACTCATGTCTATGGTTAGGAAACATAACCATCATTGATTCAACGAGCTAGTCAAGTAGAGGCAAGCTAGTGACGCTCTGTTTGTATATGTATTCACACATGTACAAAGTTTCCGGTTAATACAATTCCAGCACGAATAATAAACATTTATCATGATATAAGGAAATATAAATAACAACTTTATTATTGCCTCTAGGGCATATTTCCTTCAGTCTCCCACTTGCACTAGAGTCAATAATCTAGATTACATTGTAATGATTCTAACACCCATGGAGTCTTGGTGCTGATCATGTTTTGCTCGTGAGAGAGGCTTAGTTAACGGGTCTGCAACATTCAGATCTGTATGTATCTTGCAAATCTCTATGTCTCCCTCCTTGACTTGATCGCAGATGGAATTGAAGCATCTCTTGATGTGCTTGGTTCTCTTGTGAAATCTGGATTCCTTTGCCAAGGCAATTGCTCCAGTATTGTCACAAAAGATTTTCATTGGACCCGATGCACTAGGTATGACACCTAGATCGGGTATGAACTCCTTCATCCAGACTCCTTCATTTGCTGCTTCTGAAGCAGCTATGTATTCCGCTTCACACGTAGATTCCGCCACGACGCTCTACTTGGAACTGCACCAACTGACAGCTCCATCATTTAATAAAAACACGTATCCGGTTTGTGACTTAGAGTCATCCGGATCAGTGTCAAAGCTTGCATCCACGTAACCGTTTACGATGAGCTCTTTGTCACCTCCATATACGAGAAACATATCCTTAGTCCTTTTTCAAGTATTTCAGGATGTTCTTGCCCGCTGTCTAGTGATCCATTCCTGGATTACTTTGGTACCTCCCTGCTAAACTTATAGCAACGCACACATCAGGTCTGGTACACAGCATTGCATACATGATAGTGAAGGAAATATGCCCTAGAGGCAATAATAAAGTTATTATTTATTTCCTTATATCATGATAAATGTTTATTATTCATGCTAGAATTGTATTAACCGGAAACATAATACATGTGTGAATACATAGACAAACAGAGTGTCACTAGTATGCCTCTACTTGACTAGCTCGTTAATCAAAGATGGTTATGTTTCCTAACCATGGACAAAAGAGTTGTTATTTGATTAACGAGGTCACATCATTAGTTGAATGATCTGATTGACATGACCCATTCCATTAGCTTAGCACCCGATCGTTTAGTATGTTGCTATTGCTTTCTTCATGACTTATACATGTTCCTATGACTATGAGATTATGCAACTCCCGTTTGCCGGAGGAACACTTTGGGTGCTACCAAACGTCACAACGTAACTGGGTGATTATAAAGGAGCATTACAGGTGTCTCCAAAGGTAGATGTTGGGTTAGCGTATTTCGAGATTAGGATTTGTCACTCCGATTGTCGGAGAGGTATCTCTGGGCCCTCTCGGTAATGCACATCACTTAAACCTTGCAAGCATTACAACTAATGAGTTAGTTGCGAGATGATGTATTACGGAACGAGTAAAGAGACTTGCCGGTAACGATATTGAACTAGGTATTGGATACCGATGATCGAATCTCGGGCAAGTAACATACCGATGACAAAGGGAACAACGTATGTTGTTATGCGGTCTGACCGATAAAGATCTTCATAGAATACGTAGGAGACAATATGGGCATCCAGGTCCCGCTATTGGTTATTGACCGGAGACGTGTCTCGGTCATGTCTACATTGTTCTCGAACCGTAGGGTCCGCACGCTTAAGGTTTCGATGACAGTTATATTATGAGTTTATGAGTTTTGATGTACCAAAGGAGTTCGGAGTCCCGGATGAGATCGGGGACATGACGAGGAGTCTCGAAATGGTCGAGACGTAAAGATCGATATATTGGACGACTATATTCGGACTTCGGAAAGGTTCTGAGTGATTCGGGTATTTTTCGGAGTACCGGAGAGTTACGGGAATTCGATGGGAGAAGTATTGGGCCTTGATGGGCTTTAGTGGAAAGAGGAGAAAAGGCCTGCTGCGCCCCCCTCCCCTCTAGTCCGAATTGGACTAGGGAAAAGGGGGCCGGCCACCTTTCCTACTCCTCCACTTCCTTCTCCCTTCCTCCCCTCTTGATGGACTCCTACTAGGACTTGGAGTCCTAGTAGGACTCCCATCCTGGCCGCACCAATGGCCTTGGTCGGCCTCCTCCTCCTCCATCCTTTATATACTGAGGCAAGGGGCACCCCATGACACACAAGTTGATCATTGAGATCATTCCTTAGCCGTGTGCGGTGCCCCCTGCCACCATATTCCACCTCGATCATATCGTTGTAGTGCTTAGGCGAAGCCCTGCATCGGTAGAACATCAAGATCGTCACCACGCCGTCGTGCTGACGGAACTCCTCCCCGAAGCTTTGCTGGATCGGAGCCCGGGGATCGTCATCGAGCTGTACGTGTGCTAAGAACTCGGAGGTGCCGGAGTAACGGTGCTTGGATCGGTCGGATCGGGAAGAAGACGCACGACTACTTCCTCTACGTTGTGTCAACGCTTCCGTTGCGATCTACAGGGGTACGTAGATCAGACTCTCCCCCTCGTTGCTATGCATCACCATGATCTTGCGTGTGCGTAGGAAAATTTTGAAATTACTACGTTCCCCAACAGTGGCATCCGAGCCTAGTTTTTATGGTTTGATGTTATATGCACGAGTAGAACACAAGTGAGTTGTGGGCGATATAAGTCATACTGCCTACCAGCATGTCATACTTTGGTTCGGCGGTATTGTTGGACAAGACGACCCGGACCAACCTTACGCGTACGCTTACGCGAGACCGGTTCCCTCGACGTGCTTTGCACATAGATGGCTTGCGGGCGACTGTCTCTCCAACTTTAGTTGAACCAAGTGTGGCTACGCCCGGTCCTTGAGAAGGTTAAAACGGAGTCTATTTGACAAACTATCGTTGTGGTTTTGATGCGTAGGTGAGATGAGTTCTTGCTTAAGCTCGTAGCAGCCACGTAAAACTTGCAACAACAAAGTAGAGGACGTCTAACTTGTTTTTGCAGGGCATGTTGTGATGTGATATGGTCAAGGCATGATGCTGATTTTATTGTATGAGATGATCATGTTTTGTAACCGAGTTATCGGCAACTGGCAGGAGCCATATGGTTGTCGCTTTATTGTATGCAATGCAATCGCGATGTAATGCTTTACTTCATTACTAAGCGGTAGTGATAGTCGTGGAAGCATAAGATTGGCGAGACGACAACGATGCTACGATGGAAATCAAGGTGTCGCGCCGGTGACGATGGTGATCATGACGGTGCTTCGGAGATGGAGATCACAAAGCACAAGATGATGATGGCCATATCATATCACTTATATTGATTGCATGTGATGTTTATCTTTTTATGCATCTTATCTTGCTTTGATTGATGGTAGCATTATAAGATGATCTCTCACTAAATTATCAAGAAGTGTTCTCCCTGAGTATGCACCGTTGCCAAAGTTCGTCGTGCCCAGACACCACGTGATGATCGGGTGTGATAAGCTCTACATCCAAATACAACGGGTGCAAAACAGTTGCACACGCAGAATACTCAGGTTATACTTGATGAGCCAATCATATACAGATATGGCCTCGGAACACAGAGACCGAAAGGTCAAGCGTGAATCATATAGTAGATATGATCAACATAACGATGTTCACCATTGAAAACTACTCCATCTCACGTGATGATCGGTTATGGTTTAGTTGATTTGGATCACGTGATCACTTAGAGGATTAGAGGGATATCTATCTAAGTGGGAGTTCTTAAGTAATATGATTAATTGAACTTAAATTTATCATGAACATTAGTCCTGGTAGTATTTTGCAAATTATGTTATAGATCAATAGCTCGCGTTGTTGCTTCCCTGTGTTTATTTTGATATGTTCCTAGAGAAAATTATGTTGAAAGATGTTAGTAGCAATGATGCGGATTGGATCCGTGATCTGAGGTTTATCCTCATTGCTGCACAGAAGAATTATGTCCTTGATGCACCGCTAGGTGACAGACCTATTGCAGGAGCAGATGCAGACGTTATGAACGTTTGGCTGGCTCAATATGATGACTACTTGATAGTTTAGTGCACCATGCTTAATGGCTTAGAATCGGGACTTCAAAGACGTTTTGAACGTCATGGACCATATGAGATGTTCTAGGAGTTGAAGTTAATATTTCAAGCAAATACCCGAGTTGAGAGATATGAAGTCTCCAACAAGTTCTATAGCTAAAAGATGGAGGAGAATCGCTCAACTAGTGAGCATGTGCTCAGATTGTCTGGGTACTACAATCGCTTGAATCAAGTGGGAGTTAATCTTCCAGATAAGATAGTGATTGACAGAATTCTCTAGTCACCATCACCAAGTTAGCAGAACTTTGTGATGAACTATAATATGCAAGGGATAACGGAAACAACTCCCAAGCTCTTCGTGATGCTGAAATCAACGAAGGTAGAAATCAAGAAAAAACATCAAGTGTTGATGGTTGACAAGACCACTAGTTTCAAGAAAAGGGCAGAGGGAAGAAGGGGAACTTCAAGAAGAACGGCAAGCAAGTTGCTGCTCAAGTGAAGAAGCCCAAGTCTGATCCTAAGCCTGAGACTAAGTGCTTCTACTGCAAAGGGACTGGTCACTGGAAGCGAAACTACCCCAAGTGATTGGCGGATAAGAAGGATGGCAAAGTGAACATAAGTATATTTGATATACATGTTATTGATGTGTACTTTACTAGTGTTTATAGCAACCCCTTAGTATTTGATGCTAGTTCAGTTGCTAAGAGTAGTAACTCGAAACGGGAGTTGCAGAATAAACAGAGACTAGTTAAGGGTGAAGTGACGACGTGTGTTGGAAGTGGTTCCAAGATTGATATGATCATCATCGCACACTTCCTATAATTTCGGGATTAGTGTTGAACCTAAATAAGTATTATTTGGTGTTTGCGTTGAACATGAATATGATTTGATCATGTTTATTGTAATACGTTATTCATTTAAGTAAGAGAATAAATTGTTGTTCTGTTTACATGAATAAAACCTAATATGGTTGCACACCCAATGAAAATAGTTCATTGGATCTCGATCTTAATAATACACATATTCATAATATTGAAACCAAAAGATGCAAAGTTAATAATGATAGTGCAACTTATTTGTGGCACTGCTGTTTAGGTCATATTGGTATAAAGCGCATGAAGAAACTCCATGCTGATGGGCTTTCGGAATCACTTGATTATGAATCACTTGATGCTTGCGAACCATGCCTTTTGGGCAAGATGACTAAAACGCCGTTCTCCGGAACAATAGAGCGAGAAAAGATTTGTTGGAAATCATACATACTGATGTATGTGGTCCGATGAATATTGAGGCTCGCGATAGGTATCATTATTTTCTGATCTTCACAAATGATTTGAGCAGATATGAGTATATCTACTTAATGAAATATAAGTCTGAAACATTTGAAAAGTTCAAAGAATTTCAGAGTGAAGTGAAAAACATCGTGACAAGAAAATAAAGTTTCTACGATCTGATCGCGAAGACAAATATTTGAGTTACGAGTTTGGTCTTCAGTTAAAACAATATGAAATAGTTTCACTACTCACGCCACCTGGAACACCACATCATAATGGTGTGTCCGAACGTCATAACCGTACTTTATTGGATATAGTGCAATCTATGATGTCTCTTACCGATTTACCACTATTGTTTTTGGGGCCATGCATTAGAGACAGCTGCATTCACGTTAAAAAGGGGCACCATCTATATCCGTTGAGACGACGCCTTATGAACTATGGTTTGGCAAGAAACCAAAGTTGTCGTTTCTTAAAGTTTGGGGTTGCGATGCTTATATGAAAAAGTTTCATCCTGATAAGCTCAAAACTCAAATCGGAGAAGTGCATCTTCATAGGATATCCAAAGGAAACTGTTGGATACACCTTCTATCACAGATCCGAAGGCAAGACTTTTGTTGCTAAATTCGGAAACTTTCTGGAGAAGGAGTTTCTCTCGAAAGAAGTGAGTGGGAGGAAAGTAGAACTTGACGAGGTAACTGTACCTGCTCCCTTATTGGAAAGTAGTACATCACAGAAAAATGTTTCTGTGACACCTACACCAGTTAGTGAGGAAGCTAATGATGATGATCATGAAACTTCAGAACAAGACACTACTGAACCTCGTAGATCAACCAGAGTAAAAATCCGCGCCAGAGTGGTACGGTAATCCTGTTCTGGAAGTCATGCTACTAGATCATGATGATCCTACGAACTATGAAGAAGCGATGGTGAGCCCAGATTCCGCAAAGTGGCTTGAAGCCATGAAATCTGAGATATAATCCATGTATGAGAACAAAGTATGGACTTTGGTTGACTTGCCCGATGACCGGCAAGCCATAGAAAATAAATGGATCTTCAAGAGGAAGACGGACGCTGATAGTAGTGTTACTATCTACAAAGCTAGAATTGTCGCAAAAGGTTTTCGACAAGTTCAAGGTGTTGACTAAGATGAGATTTTCTCACTCGTATCTATGCTTAAAGTCTGTCCGAATCATGTTAGCAATTGCCGCATTTTATGAAATCTGGCAAATGGATAAACAAAACTGCATTCCTTAATGGATTTGCTAAAGAAGAGTTGTATACGATGCAACTAGAAGGTTTTGTCGATCCTAAAGATGTTAACTAAATATGCAAACTCCATCGATCTATCTGTGGACTGGTGCAAACATCTCGGAGTTGGAATATACGCTTTGATGAGTTGATCAAAGCATATAGTTTTATACAGACTTGCGGTGAAGCCTGTATTTACGAGAAAGTGAGTGGGAGCACTACAACATTTCTGATAAGTATATGTCAATGGCATATTGTTGATCGGAAATAATGTAGAATTATTCTGTAAAGCATAAAAGGAGTGTTTGAAAGGAGTTTTTCAAAGAAATACTTCGGTAAAGCTGCTTACATATTGAGCTTCAAGATCTATAGAGATAGATCAAGACGCTTGATAAGTTTTTCAATAAGTACATACCTTGACAAGATTTTGAAGTAGTTCAAAATGGAACAGTCAAAGAAAAAGTTTCTTGCCTGTGTTACAAGGTGTGAAGTTGAGTAAAGACTCAAAGCCCGACCACGGCAGAAGATAAAAAGAGAGTGAAAGTCATTCCCTATGCCTCATTCATAGGTTCTATAAAGTATGCCATGCTATGTACCAGATCAATTGTATACCCTGCACTGATTTGGCAAGGGAGTACAATAGTGATCTAGGAGTAGATCACTGGACAGCGGTCAGAATTATCCTTAGTGAAATAAGGATATGTTTCTCGATTATGGACGTGACAAAAAGGTTCGTCGTAAAGGGTTACGTCGATGCAAGTTTTTGACACTGATCTAGATGAATCTAAAAGTCTCAATCTGGATACATATTGAAAGTGGGAGCAATTAGCTAGAGTAGCTCCTTGCAGAGCATTATAGACAAAGAATTTTGCAAAATACTTACGGATCTGAATGTGACAGACCCGTTGACTAAAATTATCTCACAAGCAAAACATGATCACACCTTAGTACTCTTTGGGTGTTAATCACATAGAGATGTGAACTAGATTACTGACTCTAGTAAACCCTTTGAGTGTTGGTCACATGATGATGTGAACTATGGGTGTTAATCACATGGTGATGTGAACTATTGCTGCTAAATCACATGGCAATGTGAACTAGATTATTGACTCTAGTGCAAGTGGGAGACTGAAGGAAATATGCCCTAGAGGAAATAATAAAGTTATTATTTATTTCCTTATATCATGATAAATGTTTATTATTCATGCTAGAATTGTATTAACCGGAAACATAATACATGTGTGAATACATAGACAAACAGAGTGTCACTAGTATGCCTCTACTTGACTAGCTCGTTAATCAAATATGGTTATGTTTCCTAACCATGGACAAAAGAGTTGTTATTTGATTAACGAGGTCACATCATTAGTTGAATGATCTGATTGACGTGACCCATTCCATTAGCTTAGCACCCGATCGTTTAGTATGTTGCTATTGCTTTCTTCATGACTTATACATGTTCCTATGACTATGAGATTATGCAACTCCCGTTTGCCGGAGGAACACTTTGGGTGCTACCAAACATCACAACATAACTGGGTGATTATAAAGGAGCATTACAGGTGTCTCCAAAGGTAGATGTTGGGTTGGCGTATTTCGAGATTAGGATTTGTCACTCCGATTGTCGGAGAGGTATCTCTGGGCCCTCTCGGTAATGCACATCACTTAAGCCTTGCAAGCATTACAACTAATGAGTTAGTTGCGAGATGATGTATTACGGAACGAGTAAAGAGACTTGCCGGTAACGAGATTGAACTAGGTATTGGATACCGACGATCGAATCTCGGGCAAGTAACATACCGATGACAAAGGGAACAACGTATGTTGTTATGCGGTCTGACCGATAAAGATCTTCGTAGAATATGTAGGAGCCAATATGGGCATCCAGGTCCCGCTATTGGTTATTGACCGGAGACGTGTCTCGGTCATGTCTACATTGTTCTCGAACCATAGGGTCCGCACGCTTAAGGTTTCGATGACAGTTATATTATGAGTTTATGAGTTTTGATGTACCGAAGGAATTCGGAGTCCCGGATGAGATCGGGGACATGACGAGGAGTCTCGAAATGGTCAAGACGTAAAGATCGATATATTGGACGACTATATTCGGACTTCGTAAAGGTTCTGAGTGATTCGGGTATTTTTCGGAGTACCGGAGAGTTACGGGAATTCGCTGGGAGAAGTATTGGGCCTTGATGGGCTTTAGTAGGAAGAGGAGAAAAGGCCTGTTGCGCCCCCCCTCCCCTCTAGTCCGAATTGGACTAGGGAAAAGGGGGCCGACCACCTTTCCTACTCCTCCACTTCCTTCTCCCTTCCTCCCCTCTTGATGGACTCCTACCGGGACTTGGAGTCCTAGTAGGACTCCCATCCTGGCCGCACCAATGGCCTTGGCCAGCCTCCTCCTCCTCCATCCTTTATATACTGAGGCAAGGGGCACCCCATGACACACAAGTTGATCATTGAGATCGTTCCTTAGCCGTGTGCGGTGCCCCCTGCCACCATATTCCACCTCGATCATATCGTTGTAGTGCTTAGGCGAAGCCCTGCGTCGGTAGAACATCAAGATCGTCACCACGCCGTCGTGCTGACGGAACTCCTCCCCGAAGCTTTGCTGGATCGGAGCCCGGGGATCGTCATCGAGCTGTACGTGTGCTAAGAACTCAGAGGTGCCGGAGTAACGGTGCTTGGATCGGTCGGATCGGGAAGAAGACGTACGACTACTTCCTCTACGTTGTGTCAACGCTTCCGTTGCGATCTACAAGGGTACGTAGATCAGACTCTCCCCCTCGTTGCTATGCATCACCATGATCTTGCGTGTGCGTAGGAAAATTTTGAAATTACTACGTTCCCCAACAGATAGAGCCTATGGTTGAAGCATAGGGAACACCTTTCATTTTCTCTCTATTTTCTGCAGTGGTCGGGCATTGAGTCTGACTCAATTTCACACCTTGTAATACATGAAAGAACCCTTTCTTTGCCTGATCCATTTTGAACTTCTTCAAAACTTTATCAAGGTATGTGCTTTGTGAAAGTCCAATCAAGCGTCTTGATCTATCTCTATAGATCTTGATGCCCAATATATAAGCAGCTTCACCGAGGTCTTTCATTGAAAAATTCTTATTCAAGTATCCTTTTATGCTATTCAGAAATTCAGTATCATTTTCGATCAATGATACGTCTCCAACGTATCTATAATTTTTGATTGTTCCATGCTATTATATTATCTGTTTTGGACGTTAATGGGCTTTATTTTACACTTTTATATTATTTTTGGGACTAACCTATTAACCGGAGGCCCAGCCCGAATTGCTGTTTTTTTTGCATATTTCAGTGTTTTGCAAAAAATGAATATCAAACAGAGTCCAAACAGAATGAAACCTTCGGGAGCATGATTTTTGGAACAAACGTGATCCAGAGGACTTGGAGTGGACGTCAAGCAACCAACAAGGTGGCCACGAGGCAGGGGGCGCGCCTACCCCCCTGGGTGCACCCTCCCTCCTCGTGGGCCCCTCGTGGCTCAACCGACCTACTTCTTGCTCCTATATATGTTCACATACCCCGAAAACATCCCGGAGCACCACGAAACCCTATTTCCACCACCGCAACCTTCTGTACCCAAGCGATCCCATCTTGGGGCCTTTTCCGGAGCTTCGCCGGAGGGGGCATTGATCACGGAGGGCCTCTACGTTGCTACCTCTTGAGCACTGCGCTGGTTTTCCTTTGAAGAGGAAAGGGTGACGCAGTAAAGTAGCATAAGTATGTCCCTCAGTTTTTGAGAACCAAGGTATCAATCCAGTAGGAGATCATGCTCGAGTCCCACGCACCTACACAAACAAATAAGAACCTCACAACCAACGCGATAAAGGGGTTGTCAATCCCTTCACGGTCACTTACGAGAGTGAGATCTGATAAGATAATTTTTTTGGTATTTTTATGATAAAGAGAAATAAAGATGCAAAGTAAAATAAAACGGCAATAGAAATAGCTAAGTGTTGGAAGATTAATATGATGGAAGATAGACCTGGGGGCCATAGGTTTCACTAGTGGCTTCTCTCAAGAGCATAAGTATTACGGTGGGTAAACGAATTACTGTCGAGCAATTGATAGAATTGAGCATAGTTATGATAATATCTAGGTATGATCATGTATATAGGCATCACGTCTGAGACAAGTAGACCGAAACGATTCTACATCTATTACTATTACTCCACACATCGACCGCTATCCAGCATGCATCTAGAGTATTAATTTCATAAGAACAGAGTAATGCTTTAAGTAAGATGACATGATGTAGAGGGATAAACTCATGCAATATGATATAAACCCCATCTTTTTTTCCTCGATGGCAACAATACAATACGTGTCGGTTCCCTTTCTGTCACTGGGATCGAGCACCGCAAGATTGAACCCAAAGCTAAGCACTTCTCCCATTGCAAGAAAGGTCAATCTAGTAGGCCAAACCAAACTAATAATTCGAAGAGACTTGCAAAGATAAACCAATCATACATAAAAGAATTCAGAGAAGAATCAAATATTGTTCATAGATAAACTTGATCATAAACCCACAATTCATCGGATCTCGACAAACACACCGCAAAAGAAGATTACATCGAATAGATCTCCAAGAGAATCGAGGAGAACTTTGTATTGAGATCCAAAGAGAGAGAAGAAGCCATCTAGCTAATAACTATGGACCCGAAGGTCTGAAGTAAATTACTCACACATCACCGGAGAGGCCATGGAGTTGATGTAGAGGCCCTCCGTAATCAATGCCCCCTCCGGCGGAGCTCCGGAAAAGGCCCCAAAATGGGATCTCTTGGGTACAGAAGGTTGCGGCGGTGGAATTAGGTTTTTGTGGTGCTCCTGGATGTTTGGGGGGTACGTGGATATATATAGGAGGAAGAAGTACGTCAGTGGAGCAACGAGGGGCCCACGAGGGTGGAGGGCGCGCCTAGGGGGGTAGGTGCGCCCCCTGCCTCGTGCCCTCCTCGATCGTTTCTTGACGCCCACTCCAAGTCTCTTGGATCACATTTGTTGAGAAAATCATGGTCCCGAAGGTTTCATTCCGTTTGGACTCCGCTTGATATTCCTTTTCTTCGAAACCCTAAAATAGGCAAAAAAAACAGCAATTTGGGTTGGGCCTCTGGTTAATAGGTTAGTCCCAAAAATGATATAAAAGTGTAAAATAAATCCCATTAACATCCAAAATAGATAATATAATATCATGGAGCAATCAAAAATTATAGATACGTTGGAGACATATCAAGCATCCCCAAGCTTAATTCCTGCTCGTCCTCGAGTAGGTAAATGATAAAAGAAGAATTTTTGATGTGGAATGCTTTCTAACATATTTCTCAATGTAATTTTTCTTTATTGTGGTATGAATGTTCAGATCCGAAAGATTCAAGAGAAAAGTTTAATATTGACATAAAAATAATAATATTTCAAGCGTACTAACAAAGCAATTATGTCTTCTCAAAATAACATGGCCAAAGAAAGTTATCCCTACAAAATCATATAGTCTGGCTATGCTCTATCTTCACCATACAAAATATTTAAATCACGCACAACCCCGATGACAAGCCAAGCAATTGTTTCATACCTTTGATGTTCTCAAACTTTTTCAATCTTCACGCAATATATGAGCGTGAGCCATGGATATAGCACTATATGTGGAATAGAATGGTGGTTGGGGAGAAGACAAAAAAGGAGACGATAGTCTCACATCAACTAGGCGTATCAATGGGCTATGGAGATGCCCATCAATATATATCAATGTGAGTGAGTAGGGATTGCCATGCAACAGATGCACTAGAGCTATAAGTATATGAAATCTCAACAAAAGGAACTAAGTGGGTGTGCATCCAACTTGCTTGCTCATGAAGACCTAGGGCATTTTGAGGAAGCCCATCATTGGAATATACAAGCCAAGTTCTATAATGAAAAATTCCCACTAGTATACGAAAGTGATATCATAGGAGACTCTCTATCATGAAGATCATGGTGCTACTTTGAAGAACAAGTGTGGAAAAAGGATAGTAACATTGTCCCTTCTCTCTTTTTCTCTCATTCATTATTTGGGCCTTTTTTGTTTCTTTTTTTGGCCTCTTTTTTTCGTCCGGAGTCTCATCCCGACTTGTGGGGGAATCATAGTCTCCATCATCCTTTCCTCACTTGGGACAATGCTCTAATAATGATGATCATCACACTTTTTTTACTTACAACTCAAGAATTACAACTCGATACTTAGAACAAAAATATGACTCTATGTGAATGCCTCCAACAGTGTACCGGGGTGTGCAATGATGCACGAGTGACATGTATGAAGAATTATGAACGGTGGCTTTGCCACAAATATGATGTCAATGACATGATCATGCACCACAAAAAAAGACACATCCATGACATTTTGGGTCGAACGAAAAAAAATTCTGTCATATGATCACCCACAAGTGTAGGGGGTCTATCGTAGTCCTTTCGATAAGTAAGAGTGTCGAACCCAACGAGGAGCAGAAGGAAATGGTAAGCAGTTTCCAGCAAGGTATTCTCTGCAAGTACTGAAATAAGTGGTAACAAATAGTTTTGTGATAGGATAATTTGTAACGAGCAATAAGTAACAAAAGTAAATAAAGTGCATCAAGGTGGCCCAATCCTTTTTGTAGCAAAGGACAAGCCTGGACAAACTCTTATAAGATGTAAAGCGCTCCCGAGGACACATGGGAATATTGTCAAGCTAGTTTTCATCACGCTCATATGATTCGCGTTCGGTACTTTGATAATTTGGTATGTGGGTGGACCGGTGCTTGGGTACTTCCCTTACTTGGACAAGCATCCCACTTATGATTAACCTCTATTGCAAGCATCCGCAACTACAACAAAAGTGTTAAGGTAAACCTAACCATAGCATGAAACATATGGATCCAAATCAACCCCTTACGAAGCAACGCATAAACTAGGGTTTAAGCTTCTGTCACTCTAGCAACCCATCATCTACTTATTACTTCCCAATGCCTTCCTCTAGGCCCAAATAATGGTGAAGTGTCATGTAGTCGACGTTCACATAACACCACTAGAGGAGAGACAACATACATCTCATCAAAATATCGAACGAATATCACATGACTACTAAAAGCAAGATTTCTCCCATGTCCTCAGGAACAAAAGTAACTACTCACAAAGCATAAACATGTTCATAATCAGAGGGGTATTAATATGCATATAGGATCTGAACATATGATCTTCCACCAATTAAACCAACTAGCATCGACTACAAGGAGTAATTAACACTACTAGCAACCTACTAGCACCAATCCCGGACTTGGAGACAAGAATTGGATACAAGAGATGAACTAAGGTTTTGAGATGAGATGGTGCTGATGAAGATGTTGATGGAGATTGCCCTCTCCCGATGAGAGGAGCATTGGTGATGACGATGGCGATGATTTCCCCCTCCGGGAGGGAAGTTTCCCCGACAGAACAGCTCCGCTAGAGCCCTAGATTGGTTCCGCCAAGGTTCCGCCTCATGGCGGCGGAGTTTCGTCCGAGAAGATGGCTTATGATTTTTTTCCATCGAAAGACTCCATATAGCAGAAGATGGCCACCGGAGGGCCACCAAGGGGTCCACGAGGTAGGGGGGCGCGCCCTGGGGGGTAGGGCGCGCCCCCACACTCGTGGGCAGGGTGTGGCCCCCTGGTGAGTTTCTTCCGCTGAGTATTTTTTATATATTTGGAAAACATCATCTGTGAAGTTTCAGGACTTTTGGAGCTGTGCAGAATAGGTCTCTAATATTTGCTCCTTTTCCAGCCCAGAATCCCAGCTGCCGGCATTCTCCCTCTTTATGTAAACCTTGTAAAATAAGAGAGAATAGGCATAAGTATTGTGACATAATGTGTAACATCAACCCATAATGTAATAAATATCGATATAAAAGCATGATGCAAAATGGACGTATCAACTCCCCCAAGCTTAGAGCTCGCTTGTCCTCAAGCGAAAAGCCGAAATTGAAAATTATGTCCACATGTTTAGAGATAGAGGTGTCGGTAAAAATAAAACACGGACATGAGGGCATCATGATCTTTCTTAGAACATCAACTTATATAATTCTTGTCATATAATCTCTTATTCTAGAGTAATAATTCAATCACAATATCAAGTATGAATCGTAAACTTCATTGAAAACTAACAAACTATAATCTCATTCATTGAAGCAATTGCAATTTATCATAACATTAGAAAGAGTCAATGTATAAGAGCTTTTCAGCAAGTCCAGATACTCAACTATCATATAATCTTTCACAATTGCTGACACTCACGCAATACTTATGGGTATGGAGTTTTAATCGGACACTGAGAAAGATAGGGGCTTATAGCTTTGCCTCCCAACGTTTTACCTCAAGGGTAATGTCAACAGTAATAGTTCATGAAAACTCACATCCAATTAGCCATATATACCAGGATATTTCCAACATATTGTGCTTGCCAAAAGATAAAATGTAAAAAGGAAGGGTGAAGATCACCATGACTCTTATGCAATGTAGGAGATAAAAGTAAAAGATAGGCCCTTCGCAGAGGGAAGCAAAGGTTGTCATGCGCTTTTATGGTTGAATGCACAAAATCTTAATGCGAAAGAACGTCACTTTATATTGCCACTTGTGATATGGACCTTTATTATGTAGTCTGTCACTTTTATTACTTCCATATCACACGATCGTATAAAGCTTATTTTCTCCCACATTAATAAGTCATACATATTTAGAGAGCAATTTTTATTGCTTTGCACCGATGACAACTTACTTGAAGGATCTTATTCAATCCATAGGTAGATATGGTGGACTCTTATGGCAAAACTAGTTTAAGGGTATTTGTAAGCACAAGTAGTATCTCTACTTAGTGCGATGAATTTGGCTAGCATGAGGGGGAAAGGCAAGCTCAACATGTTGGATGATCCAAGACAATATAATTCATCTCAGATGTAAGAGAACATAACCCATTATGTTGTCTTCCTTGTCCAATGTCAACTCTTTAGCATGTCATATTTTAATGAGTGCTCACAATCATAGAAGATGTCCAAGATAGTATATTTATATGTGAAGACCTCTCTTTCTTTATTACTTCCTATTAATTGCAACGATGACCAAAACTGTGTTTGTCAACCCTCAAAAAATTTTATTCATCATACTCTTTCTATGTGAGCTCATTACTCTCCATAAGACTCACATGATCTCTTTGTTTCTTTTTATTTCTTTCTCTTTTCTTTTATTCCCTTAGGATCATGGCAAAAGAATCAAGCCCTTGACTCAACACTAATCTTTATTATATAGCTCACGGACTCGATTCCATAGAAGGATAATAAAGCAAAACTCACAACTAGATCATACTAAGAACTTTTATTCTACTAGATCAAGATATTACCAAAAGGATCGAACTAAGAAAAACGGTAAAGATAAAGTGATGGTGATACGATACCGGGGCACTCCCCCAAGCTTGGCAGTTGCCAAGTGGAGTGCCCATACCAGATACTCAATTCTTCTTTGTTGATGGAGATGGTGGTGATTTTGTTGATGGCGTAGGCTTGTCGTCCTTCTTCCAAGGCATAGGCTCACCATCATAGAAAGATGACCGAGTCTCCAGGATCCTCAAATCTGCAGCCAAACTCATCCTTTTGAATCTATATTCATACTCACAGTTTTGGTTTTGCAGGTCATAGATTTGAGCTTGAAGGTGCTCAATTTTCTCGTGAAGCTTGAAGATGGTCTCCCCGATGTTGGCGGCATACAACTTGTGTTTGTTGGTGAATTCTGCGATCATCATGTGGTTGGAGTTGAGTCCACGCTCCACCATCCCCTGACACTTGAAAACTTGTTGCTCCATTGCTTCAAGCCTTGTCTCCACGCTTTCGGTCCCCCAGCATCACGGATGTGCAGCAACCCATCACGCATCTCAATGGTTTGAGGGTGTCGCTCCGCGAGGTAAGGGTTCATGACCTTCTCAAAGAACTTGTCCTTGGGAGCACTTGAAGACGCCATGATAATCTAGATCTGTCAGAAAAAACAGTTCGAAACAAAGACAAGAGATTTTTGCGTGATATGGGAGTCAAAAGCCCCGGGAGATTATATAATGAATTTTTACCGACCAAAATATGTGTCGTGTACGAAAACAGAGTCCGGAGAGAACACGAGGTGCCCACGAGGTAGGGGGGCGCGCCCAGTAGGGTAGGGCGCGCCCTCCACCCTCGTGGAGGCCTCGCGTCCTTCCCGGACTGCTACTTATTTTTCTATTTTTCTAAATATTCCAAAACGGAGAAATATTGCCTTAAAAACTGTTTTGGAGTCGGTTTACCTACCGTACCACATACCTATTCCTTTTCGGAGTCTGAAACGTTCCGGAAAGTGTCCCTTATGTATTCCTCCGGGGTTACGGTTTCAATAATATTGGTTTCAACATTTATGGGATTACCTGAGATATAGTGTTTGATTCTTTGACCGTTCACCACCTTCGGATTTGTCCCTTCGAAGTTGTTGATTTTGATGGCAGTGGAACGGTAGACCTCCTTGATAACGTAAGGACCTTCCCATTTAGAGAGAAGTTTTCCTGCAAAAAATCTTAAACGAGAGTTGTATAGCAATACATAATCACCTACATTAAACTCACGCTTTTGCATCCTTTTGTCATGCCATCTTTTAACCTTTTCTTTAAACAACCTGGCATTTTTGTAGGCTTGGGTTCTCCATTCATCGAGTGAGCTAATATCAAATAACCTATTCTCACCGGCAAGTTTGAAATCATAATTGAGCTCTTTAATAGCCCAGTAAGCCTTATGTTCTAGTTCGAGAGGTAAGTGACATGCTTTTCCATAGACCATTTTATACGGAGACATACCCATAGGATTTTCATATGCAGTTCTATAGGCCCATAATGCATCATCAAGTTTCTTGGACCAATTCTTTCTAGATCTATTAATAGTCTTTTGCAAAATTAATTCGAGTTCTCTATTACTCAATTCTACTTGACCACTAGACTGAGGGTGATAAGGAGATGCAATTCCATGATTAACATCATACTTAGCAAGCATTTTACAGAAAGCACCATGAATAAAATGTGAACCACCATCAGTCATTAAATATCTAGGGACTCCAAATCTTGGAAAAATAACTTCTTTAAGCATTTTAATAGAAGTGTTATGATCATCACTACTAGTTGGAATAGCTTCTACCCACTTAGTAACGTAATCAACAACAACTAAAATATGTGTATATCCATTAGAGGAAGGAAAAGGTCCCATATAGTCAAAGCCCCAAACATCAAATGGTTCAATAACAACTGAATAGTTCATAGGCATTTCTTGACGTCTACTAATATTACCAATTCTTTGACATTCATCACAAGATAAGACAAACTTACGGGCATCCTTGAAGAGAGTAGGCCAATAAAAACCAGATTGCAGTACCTTATGGGAAGTTCTATCTCCAGCGTGGTGTCCTCCATAAGCTTCGGAGTGACACTTGCGTAGGATTTGTTCCCGTTCATGCTCAAGTACACAACGTCTAATAACACCATCTACTCCTTCTTTATAAAGATGTGGGTCATCCCAAAAGTAATGCCTCAAATCATAGAAGAACTTTTTCTTTTGCTGGTATGTGAAACTAGGTGGTATAAACTTAGCAACAATGTAATTAGCATAATCAGCATACCATGGAGCAGTATGAGAAGCATTTATGACATTTAATTGCTTATCAGGAAAGCTATCATCAATAGGTAGTGGGTCATCAAGCACATTTTCTAACCTAGATAAGTTGTCTGCAATGGGGTTCTCAGCTCCTTTTCTATCAACAATATGCAAATCAAATTCTTGTAGCAAGAGAACCCATCTAATAAGTCTAGGTTTAGCATCTTTCTTTTCCATAAGATATTTAATAGCAGCATGATCAGTGTGAATAGTTACTTTAGAATCAACAATATAAGGCCTGAACTTATCACAAGCAAATACAACTGCTAAGAATTCTTTTTCAGTAGTAGCATAATTTCTTTGAGCATTGTCTAGAGTTTTACTAGCATATTGAATAACATTTAGTTTCTTATCAACTCTTTGTCATAGAACAGCACCTACAACATAATCACTAGCATCACACATAATTTCAAAGGGTAAATTCCAGTCAGGTGGCTGAACAATAGGTGCAGAGATCAATGCTTTCTTAAGTATTTCAAATGCTTCTACACAATCATCATCAAAGACAAATGCTATATCTTTTTGTAATAAATTATTCAGAGGCCAAGAATTTTTTGAGAAGTCCTTAATGAACCTCCTAAAAAACCGGCATGACCAGGGAAACTTCTTATACCTTTGATGTCCTTGGGACATAGCATCTTTTCAATAGCATCAACCTTGGCTTTATCAACTTCAATTCCTCTTTCAGAAACTTTATGACCCAAGACAATACCTTCATTAACCATAAAGTGGCACTTTTCCCAATTCAAGACAAGATTAGTTTCTTCACATCTCTGCAAAACTCGATCATCATCAAAAGAAAATCCATAGACGGAAAAGTCGTCCATGAAAACCGCACAAATCTTTTCACAAAAGTCAGAGAATATAGCCATCATGCATCTTTGAAAGGTAGCAGGTGCATTACATAAACCAAAAGGCATACGTCTATAAGCAAAAGTACCAAAAGGGCATGTAAAAGTAGTCTTTGATTGATCTTTGGCTGACACAGGTATTTGAGAGGAACCAGAATAACCATCTAGAAAGCAAAAATGTGTATGTTTGGATAATCTTTCTAGCATTTGATCGATAAAAGGTAAGGGATAATGATCCTTTTTAGTTGCCTTATTTAATTTGCAGAAATCAATTACCATCCTATAACGTGTAATAATTCTTTGAGGAATCAATTCATCTTTATCATTAGGAACAACAGTGATACCTCCCTTCTTAGGGACACAATGGACAGGGCTTACCCACTGACTATCAGCAACGGGATAAATTATACCTGCCTCAAGGAGCTTTAGTATCTCCTTTCTTACCACTTCTTTCATTTTAGGATTCAGCCGGCGTTGATGATCACGAACTAGTTTAGAATCTTCTTCCAAATTAATTTTATGTTGACATAGAGTGGGACTAATGCCCTTAAGATCATCAAGAGTATACCCAATAGCAGCACGGTGCTTCTTCAAAGTTTTCAATAATCTCTCTTCTTCATGCTTTGAAAGGTTAGCACTAATAATAACAGGATATATCTCTTTCTCATCAAGATAAGCATATTTAAGAGTATCAGGTAATGGTTTAAGCTCAAACACGGGATCACCCTTGGGTGGAGGAGGATCCCCTAGGATTTCAACAGGTAAATTATTTTTCAGAATAGGTTCCTGTTTAAAGAATACTTCATCTAATTCCCTTCTTTCATTCATAAACATATCATTTTTATGGTCTAGCAAATATTGTTCTAAAGGATCACTAGGAGGTACGGCAATAGAAGCAAGACCAATAATTTCATCCTTACTAGGTAATTCTTCTTCACGGTTGTAACACCCCGGACATACCCGCCGGTGGTCGTTACTCCTGGCAGGATCTAGACTGGCCCCACAGATCAATACTAGTCTTTTCTGTGCACTTTGTCCTCACTCGTGCGCACCCGGGAGCAACTTCCCGGTCGGTCACCCATCCTGAAACTACTCCAAGCTGAGCACGCTTAACTTTGGAGTTCTGTCTGAATGGGCTCCCGGAAAAGAAGGAATTCCTTATTATTATGACTAGTCTATCATCCCTAATAAGCCAGGCTATCACATACACCCCCACTCAGAGGAACCGACGTCCTCGTCGGGCCACAGGAACGTTCCCTCTTGGCACATACATTTGTGCTTCCAGTCCAGTACGTGTGCCATGCCGTGTGCCATGACAGGTCACAAACGTCATGAACAACATGACCACGCACCTGTCCGCAAACATCCGTGTAACCGCGAGGGCCGGCTCTAATACCAACTTGTAACGCCCCGGACATACCCGCCGGTGGTCGTTACTCCTGGCGGGATCTAGACTGGCCCCACAGATCAATACTAGTCTTTTTTGTGCACTTTGTCCTCACTCGTGTGCACCCGGGAGCAACTTCCCGGTCGGTCACCCATCCTGAAACTACTCCAAGCTGAGCACGCTTAACTTTGGAGTTCTGTCTGAATGGGCTCCCGGAAAAGAAGGAATTGCTTATTATTATGAGTAGTCTATCATCCCCAATAAGCCAGGCTATCACAACGGTGTTGTCTACTAAATTTAGAGAAATTAAATTCACGAGTCATATCATCTAAACCGACAGTAACAACATCTCTTTTGCAATCTATGGTAGCATTAACAATGTTTAAGAAGGGTCTACCAAATATAATGGGACAAAAGCTATCTTGTGGGTAACCAAGAACAAGAAAATCAGCAGGATATTTAGTTTTCCCACACAAGACTTCAACATCTCTAACAATTCCCATTGGTGAAATAGTATCTCTATTGGCAAGTTTAATTGTGACATCAATATCTTCTATTTCAGCAGGTGCAATATCATGCATAACTTCTTGGTATAAGGAATAAGGTATTGCACTAGCACTAGCACCCATATCACATAAGCCATGATAACAATGTTCTCCTATTTTAACAGAATAACAGGCATGCCTACCACAGGTCTAGGTTTATCTTCATCACGGGGTTTAACAATTCTAGCAGTTTCATTACAGAAATAAATAACATGCCCATCAGTATTATCAGACAAGAGATCTTTAACAATAGCAATATTAGGTTCAACTTTAACTTGCTTAGGAGGTGTATACGTTTTAATATTGCTTTTACGGACTACAGTTGAAGCTTTAGCATGATCCTTTATCCTAACAGGAAAAAGGTGGTTTCTCAACATAAGAAGTAGGAACAATAGGATCATTATAAGTGATAGTCTTTTCTTCAACTTTAGTAGGTGCAACTACTTTTACTTCTATGGGAGGATGATATTTAAACCACTTCTCCTTGGGGAGATCAACATAAGTAGCAAAAGATTCACAGAAAGAAGCTACTATCTCAGAGTCAAGTCCATATTTAGTGCTAAATTTACGAAAAATATCGGTATCCATAAAAGATTTAACACAATCAAAACTAGGTGTCATACCCGACTCGTTACCATTGTCGACGTCCCAATCTTCAGAGTTGCGTTTAATTCTTTCCAATAAATTCCATTTGAATTCAATAGTCTTCAGCATAAAAGAGCCAGCACAAGAAGTATCAATCATGGTGCGATTGTTACCAGAAAGCCGAGCATAAAAATTTTGATTGATCATTTCTCTTGAGAGCTCATGATTGGGGCATGAATATAACATTGATTTAAGCCTCCCCAAGCTTGAGCGATGCTTTTTCCTTCGCGAGGCCAAAAATCATATATATAACAGCGATCACGATGAACAAGATGCATATGATAAAACTTCTGATGAAATTTCAATTTCAATCGTTTGTAATTCAAAGACCTAATATCATCACATAGCCTATACCATGTCGATGCATCTCCCCTCAAAGATAAGGGGAAGACCTTCTTCTTAACAACATCTCCGGGTACACCTGCAAGCTTAAATAATCCACAAACTTCATCCACACATATCAGCTGTTCATCGGATGTTTTGTTCCATCTCCTAAAAAAGGATTAGCTAGCAGTTTTTCTATCATACCCGCAGGAACTTCAAAGCAAGAATTTTCATTTTCATATTCATTTTCAGTAGGTTGAGGAGCAACTCTTTGCTCTACTGGTCGGGGTGAAGATACCCCGAACAAGCCCCTCAGAGGATTACTTTCCATGGTAATAAGTGACAGTAAATTTCAACACACTATATAAATTTTTACTTACCAAATTCCACCTACCAAAGGCGCTTCACTCCCCGGCAACGGCGCCAGAAAAGAGTCTTGATGACCAACAAGTGTAGGGGATCTATCGTAGTCCTTTCGATAAGTAAGAGTGTCGAACCCAACGAGGAGCAGAAGGAAATGATAAGCGGTTTCCAGCAAGGTATTCTCTGCAAGTACTGAAATAAGTGGTAACAGATAGTTTTGTGATGGGATAATTTGTAACGAGCAATAAGTAACAAAAGTAAATAAAGTGTAGCAAGGTGGCCCAATCCTTTTTGTAGCTAAGGACAAGCCTAGACAAACTCTTATAAGATGTAAAGCGCTCCCAAGGACACATGGGAATATCATCAAGCTAGTTTTCATCATGCTCGTATGATTCGCGTTCGGTACTTTGATAATTTGGTATGTGCGTGGACCGGTGCTTGGGTACTGCCCTTACTTGGACAAGCATCCCACTTATGATTAACCTCTATTGCAAGCATCCGCAACTACAACAAAAGTATTAAGGTAAACCTAACCATAGCATGAAACATATGGATCCAAATCAGCCCCTTACGAAGCAACGCATAAACTAGGGTTTAAGCTTCTGTCACTCTAGCAACCCATCATCTACTTATTACTTCCCAATGCCTTCCTCTAGGCCCAAATAATGGTGAAGTGTCATGTAGTCGACGTTCACATAACACCACTAGAGGAGAGACAACATACATCTCATCAAAATATCGAACGAATATCACATGACTACTAAAAGCAAGACTTCCCCCATGTCCTCAGGAACAAAAGTAACTACTCACAAAGCATAAACATGTTCATAATCAGAGGGGTATTAATATGCATATAGGATCTGAACATATGATCTTCCACCAATTAAACCAACTAGCATCAACTACAAGGAGTAATTAACACTACTAGCACCCTACTAGCACCAATCCCGGACTTGGAGACAAGAATTGGATACAAGAGATGAACTAAGGTTTTGAGATGAGCTGGTGCTGATGAAGATGTTGATGGAGATTGCCCTCTCCCGATGAGAGGAGCATTGGTGATAACGATGGCGATGATTTCCCCCTCCGGGCGGGAAGTTTCCCTGACAGAACAGCTCCGCCAGAGCCCTAGATTGGTTCCGCCAAGGTTCCGCCTCGTGGCGGCGGAGTTTCATCCGAGAAGATGGCTTATGATTTTTTCCCATCGAAAGACTCCATATAGCAGAAGATGGCCACCGGAGGGCCACCAGGGGGCCCACGAGGTAGGGGCGCGTCCTGTGGGGTAGGGCGTGAAGGAAATATGCCCTAGAGGCAATAATAAAGTTATTATTTATTTCCTTATTTCATGATAAATGTTTATTATTCATGCTAGAATTGTATTAACCGGAAACATAATACATGTGTGAATACATAGACAAACAGAGTGTCACTAGTATGCCTCTACTTGAATAGCTCGTTGAATCAGAGATGGTTAAGTTCCCTAGCCATTAGACATGAGCTGTCATTTGATTAACGGGGTCACATCATTAGAGAATGATGTGATTGACTTGACCCATTCCGTTATCATAGCACTTGATCATTTAGTTTGTTGCTATTGCTTTCTTCATGACTTATACATGTTCCTATGACTATGAGATTATGCAACTCCCGTTTATCGGAGGGACACTTTGTGTGCTACCAAACGTCACAACGTAACTGGGTGATTATAAAGGTGCTCTACAGGTGTCTCCAAAGGTACTTGTTGGGTTGGCGTATTTCGAGATTAGGATTTGTCACTCCGATTGTCGAAGAGGTATCTCTGGGCCCTCTCGGTAATGCACATAACTTAAAGCCTTGCAAGCATTGCAACTAATGAGTTAGTTGTGGGATGATGTATTACGGAACGAGTAAAGAGACTTGCCGGTAACGAGATTGAACTAGGTATTGAGATACCGACGATCGAATCTCGGGCAAGTAACATACCGATGCCAAAGGGAACAACATATGTTGTTATGCGGTTTGACCAATAAAGATCTTCGTAGAATATGTGGGAGCCAATATGAGCATCCAGGTTCCGCTATTGGTTATTGGCCGCAGACGTGTCTCGGTCATGTCTACATAGTTCTCGAACCCGTAGGGTCCGCACGCTTAAACTTTCGGTGACGATTGTATTATGAGTTTATGTGATTTGATGTACCGAAGGTAGTTCGGAGTCCCGGATGAGATCGGGGACATGACGAGGAGTCTCGAAATGGTCTAGACGTAAAGATCGATATATTGGACTATATTCGGACATCGTAAAGGTTCCGAGTGATTCGGGTATTTTTGGGGGTACAGGGGAGTTACGGGAATACGAGCAAGAAGTAATGGGCCTCATGGGCCAAGTGGTGGAAGAGAGGAGGTAGGGCGCGCGGCCCCCCTAGCCCAAACCAAATTGGACTAGGGGGCCGGCCCCCCTTTCCTCCTTTTCCTCCCTCTCCTTCCTTCTCCTTCTCCTCCTTCCTTTCCTCCTCCTAGTAGGAGTAGGAAAGGGGAGTCCTACTCCTACTAGGAGGAGGACTCCTCCTGGCGCGCCCATAGAGGGCCGGCTGGCCTCCCTCCTTGCTCCTTTATATACGGGGGCAGGGGGGCACCTCTAGACACACAAGTTGATCTGTTGATCTCTCCCAGCCGTGTGCGGTGCCCCCCTCCACCATATTCCACCTCGATCATATCGTAGCGGTGCTTAGGCAAAGCCCTGCGTCGGTAGTAACATCATCACCGTCATCACGCCGTCGTGCTGACGGAACTCTCCTATGAAGCTCTGCTGGATCGGAGTTCGCGGGACGTCATCGAGCTGAACGTGTGCTAAACTCGGAGGTGCCGTGCGTTCGGTACTTGTATCGGTCAGATCGTGAAGACGTACGACTACATCAACCGTGTTGTGCTAACGCTTCCGCTTTCGGTCTACGAGGGTACGTGGACAACACTCTCCCCTCTCGTTGCTATGCATCACCATGATCTTGCGTGTGCGTAGGAAATTTTTGAAATTACTACGTTCCCCAACAGTGGCTTCCGAGCCAGGTTTTATATTTCAAGTAAGTACCTGAGTTGAGAGATATGAAGTCTCCAACAAGTTCTATAGCTAAAAGATGGAGGAGAATAGCTCAAGCAATGAGCATGTGCTCAGATTGTTTGGGTACTACAATCGCTTGAATCAAGTGGGAGTTAATCTTCCAGATAAAATAGTGATTGATAGAATTCTCTAGTCACGATCACCAAGTTAGTAGAACTTCGTGATGAACTATAATATGCAAGGGATAACGGAAACGATTCCCAAGCTCTTCGTGATGCAAAAAAATCGGCAAAAGTAGAAATCAAGAAAAACAACAAGTGTTGATAGTTGAGAAGACCACTGGTTTCAAGATAAAGGGCAAAGGGAAGAAGGGGAACTTCAAGAAGAACGGCAAACAAGTTGCTGCTCAAGTGAAGAAACCCAAGTCTGGACCTAAGCTTGAGACTAAGTACTTCTACTGCAAAGGGACTGGTCACTAGAAGCGGAACTACCACAAGTATTTGGTGGATAAGAAGGATGGCAAAGTGAACAAAGCTATATTTGATATACATGTTATTTATGTGTACTTTATTAGTGTTTATAGCAACCCCTCGGTATTTGATACTGGTTCAGTTGCTAAGAGTAGTAACTCGAAATGGGAGTTGCAAAATAAACAGAGACTAGTTAAGGGTGAAGTGACGATGTGTGTTGGAAGTGGTTCCATGATTGATATGATCATCATCGCACACTCCCTATACTTTCGGGATTAGTGTTGAACCTAAATAAATGTTATTTGGTGTTTGCGTTGAGCATAAATATGATTGGATCATGTTTATTGCAATACGGTTATTCATGTAAGTTAGAGAATAATTGTTGCTTTGTTTACATGAATAAAACCTTCTATGGTCATACACCCAATGAAAATGGTTTGTTGGATCTCGATCGTGGTGATACACATTTTCATAATATTGAAGCCAAAAGATGCAAAGTTAATAATGATAGTGCAACTTATTTGTGGCACTGCCGTTTAGGTCATATTGGTGTAAAGCACATGAAGAAAATCCATGTTGATGGGCTTTTGGAATCACTTGATTATGAATCAGTTGATGCTTGCGAACCATGCCTCATGGGCAAGATGACTAAGACTCCGTTCTCCGGAACAATGGAGCGAGCAACAGATTTGTTGGAAATCATACATACTGATGTAGGTGGTCCGATGAATATTGAGGCTCGCGGCAGGTATCATTATTTTCTGATCTTCATAGATGATTTGAGCAGATATGAGTATATCTACTTGATGAAACACAAGTCTAAAATATTTGAAAAGTTCAAAGAATTTCAGAGTTGTAACGCCCCGAGACCGATGTGCCAGCTGTCCTCCAGTGATTCGTTGTTGTTGCGTTGTCGTTTGCTTGCGTGTTGCATCTTATCATGTCATCATGTGCACTGCATCATCATGTTTTCAAAACTTGCAACAGTCCCGGTCTCCTCGTTCCTTCTGTTGTCCGTTCTGAGCCCAGACACACTTGCACGCGCCTGCGCCATGTCTGAAATATTATTTTATAAGTGGCCGGAAAGTGTTCTCGGATTGGGTTGAAATTTGGTGTGCGGTCTTATTATAGTGTAGACAGACCGCCTGTCAAGTTTCATCGCAATCGGAGTTCGTTTGATGCCCCAACGGATAATATAGCAGCAATAGTAGCCGGTCTAACGTCGGACGTTTTCGGTCTCCGGAAATAGTCGCTGGGCCTCCCTCTCTTCTCTTCTCTCAGCCCGAGGACTTCTGCACAGCTCACTACCTATCGCCAGAACCTACCTAACCCCTCTCGTCAGCCCGCAGCCCCCCCTCACGCGCGTCCGAAAATTGTCCCGGACCCGACCCGGGCTGTCGCCACCGTTGTGTCCGGATCATCCCCAAACGTCTACAAAACGTCACCGTTTTCTTGTTTGGGCCCCCTAGCTATTTTATTCGCGACCGTCTGATTTCGATCGGAGGGACGAGGTAGCCCCTACCCAAAAATCCTTGCTATATATTCGCTGCCTAACCCTAACTTCTAGGGATTCTTGTCCCATCATTCCTTTCAGCCGCCGCCGCACTTATTCCCCAAATCCCCATCGGGATCCCCCCGATCCACCTGCCCAACCAGCGCCGTCTCCATTCCCCTCCTCGTGTTCACCGCCGCACCAACCATAGCCTCCTCCTCCCATCCCCTGCTTCCCCTCGTCTCTCTCCACGCCCGTGGCCGAGCAGGAGCGCTCGGCCTCATCTCGTCGCCCCGGGCGAGCGCTCCAAGCCCGGCTGTGCAGCTCCTCGTCGCCGTATTAACTAGCACCGCCGCCAGGACATGCCTTGTCTCTCTCCCTCCCTTCGTTCTCCTCCTCCCGTCGTCTCCCTCTCTCATTCCCTGATCTCTCTCGCAGGAACATCGCGCCAACGTGTGGAGCCCCAAGCCCATCGGCCTGCCTCCGTTTCGATCCGGCAGAGAACGGGACCCCGGCGACCTCCCGTGTCCGGATCCGACCACCCATCCCCTGCGCCCGAGCTTCCCTTCACTGAAGTCGTCGCCCCACGCCAAGTTCCTCGTCGCACCGCCTCACCAAGTGCTGCTGCTGCTCTGCTTCGGGTTGAGCGCCCCTCGCCTCTGCCCGGTTCCTTCATCGTCCAAGTCCCGCTGCCACCAGGCCTCTGCATCGCGCCGCTGCCTCACCTGGTTCTGCTTCAAGTAGGAGAGAACGCTCGCAGCACCGCCCGCTCGCCGTTGACCGCGTCCCTGTTCGCCTGGAGCCAGCGCCAGAGCGCCCCGAGGCCCAGCCTGCCGCTCCCTCCAGCGCGCGAAGCCCAGCCCAGCCGCGCCAGACTCCAGCTGGCCCAGCGCCCACCGGCCCTCCAGCTCGTCCGCCTGGGCCGACCTCCTCCCAGCCCAGCTCCTGCGCGTGGGCCGCATCCAGATCCAGCAGGCCCATCCGCCTCAGCCTGCCTCTCCCTCCTCCCACCGAACCGGGCCAAGCCCACTGGGTGAGCAGCACCCCTCCAGCCCCCTGTACACTGTCGGGCCTGCCAGATTCGGCCCATGTCATTTTTTTTCCGCGGAGTGATTTATCCATTTATCCAGGAATTTACAGTATTGCAGAAAACCCCCTATACTCCATGCATTTAATAACTAATTAACCGTGCATCGGATTAAAATACTTTATATATGGAACTTGCTCAGAATTTTGTGTAGATTAGTAATATCCAACTTTCACCCACGTTTAAAATATTTAAAATGCTGTTTGATTAAATTTGCCCCTATGCCATGCTAAAATGATTTAATTCATAATTAAATAACCGTAACTCCGATTTTAATAAACTTTATATGTAAATGGGGTAGAATTTTGCCTAGTTTATCATGGTGGCATCACTTTGCATGTTAAACAACTCTAAAATTGTGTTTAGGACAGATCAGGACCAAACCTAATATTTGCACATGGGGATTTTCTGGACTTGTTGTGTTGTTGTTCCGGCCTCATTTAAACTTGCATAGATAGGTAGTTTTGTTGTGCTTCACTTCTTGCCATGTGTAACAACATTTAATATTGTTGGGTACATAAACGAGAGAGAACTAAATAATCGATGTGGTGTTTTGTCAATATGCAACTCGTTGCATATTGAGCTCCACTTAATTGTAGGATTGTTTGTGCATTTTGCCATGCCATGCCTCATTAAACCGGACATGCATCATACTTGTTTGCGCATCATGCCATGTCTATGTGGTGGTTGTTTACTATGTTGTGTGCTTCTTTTCCGGTGATTGCTTCTTCAGGTTGGTTCCGATAATGTCGAGTTTGTGAGGACCCGTTCGTCTTCGTCCATTTGTCTTCTTCATGGACTCGTTCTTCTTCCTTGCGGGATTTCAGGCAAGATGATCATACCCTCGAAATCACTACTATCTTTGCTATGCTAGTTTGCTCGCTCTTTTGCTATGCCATTGCTATGATGCCTACCACTTGCTTGTCAGCCTCCCAAATTGCCATGTTCAGCCTCTAACCCACCAATGTCCTAGCAAACCATTGATTGGCTATGTTACCGCTTTGCTCAGCCCCTCTTATAGCGTTGTTAGTTGCAGGTGAAGATTGAAGTTTGTTCCTTGTTGGAACATGGAGATGTTGTTCCTTGTTGGAACATGTTTACTTGTTGGGATATCACTATATATCTTATTTAATTAATGCATCTATATACTTGGTAAAGGGTGGAAGGCTCGGCCTTATGCCTGGTGTTTTGTTCCACTCTTGCCGCCCTAGTTTCCGTCATATCGGTGTTATGTTCCCAGATTTTGCGTCCCTTACGCGGTTGGGCTATAATGGGAACCCCTTGACAGTTCGCCTTAAGTAAAGCTTCTCCAGCAATGCCCAACATTGGTTTTACCATTTGCCACCTAGCCTTTTCTTTCCCTTGGGTTCTGCAGACTCAAGGGTCATCATTATTTTACCCCCTCGGGCCAGTGCTCCTCTGAGTGTTGGTCCACCTGTCAGCTGCCGGTGGCCACCAGGGGCAACTCTGGGCTGGCTTGTCCGTACCTAGGACAATCTGAGTGTGCCCTGAGAAAGAGATATGTGCAGCTCCTATCGGGATTTGTCGGCACATTCGGGCGGTGTTGCTGGTTTAGTTTTACCCTGTCGAAATGTCTTGTTGTACTGAGATACCGAGTCTGATCGGAATATCTCGGGTGGAGGTCTATTCCTTCGTTGACCGTGAGAGCTTGTCATGGGCTAAGTTGGGACACCCCTGCAGGGATTTGATCTTTCGAAAGCCGTGCCCGCGGTTATGGGCAGATGGGAATTTGTTAGCGTCCGGTTGTAGAAAACCTGAAGTTGACCTTAATTAAAATGAATCAACCGCGTGAGTAACCATGATGGTCTCTTTCCGGCGGAGTCCGGGAAGTGAACACGGTTGTTGGAGTTATGCTTGACGTAGGTAGTCCAGGATCACTTCTTGATCATACTTTTATCGACCGTGCTTTGCCTTCTCTTCTCGCTCTCTTTTGCGTATGTTAGCCACCATATATGCTAGTCGCTTGCTGCAGCTCCACCTCATACCCTTACCTTACCCATAAGCTTAAATAGTCTTGATCGCGAGGGTGCGAGATTGCTGAGTCCTTGTGGCTCACAGATACTTCCAAAACCAGCTTGCAGGTGCCGTTGAGTCCATGCAGATGACGCAACCCAGCTTAGGAGGAGCTCGTTGAAGATCTTGTCCTTTGTGTTGTTTCGTTCTAGTTGATCAGTAGTGGAGCCCAGTTGGGGTCGATCGGGAACCTTTATCGCATTTGGGGTTCTTCTTTTATTTTGGTTCCGTAGTCGGACCATGAGTGTATTTGGTTGATGTAATGCTTTATTCTTGTAATTGTGTGAAGTGGCGATTGTAAGCCAACTATGTAACTTTCCCCCCTATTATATTACATGGGTTGTGTGAAGATTACCTCACTTGCGACATTGCCTTCAATGCGATTATGCCTCTAAGTCGTGCCTCGACACATGGGAGATATAGTCACATCGAGGGTGTTACAAGTTGGTAATTAGAGCCTTCCCCGACCTTAGGAGCCCCATTCCTTGATCGTTTTTAGCGGCCGAGTTGTGTCTAGAAAAATGTTTTGAGTCCTTAGGAATTATATATCGGAGACTTTAGGAATTCTTTTTACTTCCCAGTCTCCTCATCGCTCTGGTAAGGCATCCTGACGTAGAGTTTTGACTCTTCTCTTCTCAAATTTCACTAATTTTTTTTAGGATCACGCGAGTATCTTGGTTTTGTTCCGATGGCTTATGATGAGAATACTGTCTTGGTGCCTCCTGTTAGGGGTTTAGTGGAAGTGTCCCGGGGAGTTGAGCTCTGAGGTGTTGTCATCATAATTTTATCGTTGCAATTCTGGAATACTTGAGATATGTGCGCGACATCGAAAATCTCCTTTATGCAGTTCATTGGTGAGATAACCTCGACGCCACCCAGTACTGGGGCGGGAGTTCGGGAGTATCGCCATAACTTGTATAACAGATGCTTTTTGAAGGTTGAGGTAGATGGTTTCCGAAGGTTTCTTGGTTATGTGTTGAAGGATGGATACAGCTGGATGTAGGATTTGCTAGTTCGGGTGAGATATTATGCTTCCCCTGTATCCCCAACACCTGATTGCATAACCGGAAAGTTTCGGGAGTTTCATAGGTGGGAATTCAAGTAGCTCTTAGGATTTCTTTCCGACATATGTGTGATATGAAATTGGGGTTCGACGTCTAGTGGTTCGCCTATTCACGGTCGATTTTACAGTGGTCTCGTTGTGTCTTAAAGAGTCCTTGGCTATGCTGACTCGGGGACGCTTCGTATGTCATGTGCACTGCCTTGTACATGATGGTGCTGTACGATCGAGCCCATGTAGGTCCCACCACGAAAACTTCGGACGAAATCTCTATCATATGTTTGTTCCGGCTTATTTTGCAAGCCAACCCTTTTGTTTTTTTATGTTGAGTTGTGGTATTCGAGTTGCTTCGAAGTCAAATTTTGATTCCATACCTTCCCGAAGTGGTGTTCTCATATTTCTATGTGAATACTAATCTTCCTTGATCATTGAGATTGTCTTGTCAATCCTTTTCACCAGCGTGTTTTCTCTTCAAGTGGATCCGTCCATTTTCAACATCCGCAAGATCGAGTATCAGTTCTTCTCAACGGTGTTCATTTCTTCCATCTCCAAGTTGCATTTGTTTTTCCCACCCTTCCACCCTTGTTTTTCTTCAAGGACTCAGATTTCTTAATCAAGTATCCTTTATTCTTGTGAAGTCTCTCCATTCTTTTTTCTTCATATTCTTATCCGGTGATTCTCATGAAGATTCTAACGGAGCTTCAAGTTCGTCACTCTTTACTCATTTTCCTTCTCCGGTGGTTCCAAGTCAAGCTTTGTTGATCATACCCTTTCCTCATTTCAATGCTTGCTCATGCCGGTGCAATTCTTAATCATTCATTTCTCGCTATCCTATTGTTCCGGAGTGCTCAAGATATCTTGAAGATTCGTGTATCCACTCTTCTTTCTTTCAAGCTATTTCGAGGATGTTATCTCTTTTAAGCCATTTAATTTCAACCGGTGCAATCTCTCTTTCTAATCATTCTACGGTGTATCTTTTCAGTGGGCCCTAACCCACAGGTCTTTTTCCAGGATCTTACCTGACTCTTCTTATTTTTCCAGAGTTATAATCAAATTCTTCTCGAAGTTGGACGTAAGAATGATTTATCATCAATCAAATGCCTTTCTCCAAGATCGGTTAAATTCTTTTCATCGTTCGCTCAACCTCTTCGTTTTGATTCTTCCGGAGTGTCTAAACAATTCACGGTGGTGTTTCTCGTCGTAATTCTCAGTTTATGAAGACGGAAGAACATTCTTCTTTCAACCTTGCTCCATTCTCTTCATGATTCGTCATTCGAGATTGTTGCCATCCTCTCATAATCATTTTCGATTGTTAGAATTCTTTTCACCTATCCGGAGTAATTCAAGAGTCTTCTCAGCTTGTTATCCGGAGCCCATCATCTCATAATTATTCTTTCCCAGCTTTCAGTTATCGTTCTCCTAATCTTACCGGTGCATCGATCAACTATTATCTAATCGGCTCGTCATCTCTTCGTCCTCATGTAATTAAAGCCCCTCAAGCTTCTTCTTTCATTTGCTTATTCTTCCCGGTGTGTTCTTTATCTTCTCTTTGTTAATGCTTAATTCTTACGGTGGTTTGCTCAAGATTTCTCTTCCTTATCAATTCATTCATTGTTTCAACCCTACCGGTGGTTCGTTCAAGACTTCCTCAAGTTTGCGTCATATCTCTCTAAATCCTTTCTACGAGAATAAGTAGTGTGCCAAATCCATTGACTGTCATCAATTTAAATTGGTGAAGGATAAGCATAATGTAATTCTTATTCTTGTTTCATCCAAGTGATTAATTTCCTATTCCGGAGGTTCATCAAGATTTTGATCTCAATTGCTCTTCTTATCATTTCTTTCCGGAGTTCTTACCTTTTCTGCATTATGTCGTCGCGAAGCTCCTTCTAAATCATTACAAGGTCTGACCTTGTGTTTTCAACTTCTTTTGCTTTTATAATCCTTGCGTTACCGGAGTTCTTAATGGAGGTTCTACATAATGGTCCATCAAGGATTTAATTCCTTCTCCAACTTTTTAATTGAGATTCTTTTCTAAGGAGCTCAAGCCTTCTTCATCTTGCTATCCGGAGTGCAATTCTTTCTACCATATTATTGGAGGTGGTATTATGTCATTCTTGATAATTTGGGTTCATGTTTCATGATTCACATGTTGTTATGAATGAGGTATTTTAATCCATCAACCTATTCGTTGGTATTGTCTTGGGTTATATTTCACCTAAAGCCTTCCCTAAGGATGGTTGTTATTATGGTGCTTATATATGATCCAAGTTTCTTCCTTTATCCTCCCGGTAATATAGCTTCTCGTCTCCCTGTTCATGCCAATCCAATTCTTTTCCCGTGAGTGGCAGGTTGACACCTCATAATTTGAGATGTATTCCACAAGACCATATCAAGCTTATTCTTTTCATTGTTGGTTTTGCAACAACTCCGTTCGACCCTTCTCCTAAGGATGCCTTTCCAAACTCTTTTGTGGCAGAAGTTGGCATTGTCTTCTATATTCCTTTGTCTCAATTATCCTTATCCTATTCTTTCTCCCGGAGGCCTATTGATGTTGCTCTTTTCAACCCATCATCTCGTTTTGACAAAGATCATGCTCTTTTCATGCCTATCCATCTAACCGGAGTATTGTGCCCCTTTGTTCAAGTTCTTTTCGCCTTATCAAGTCTTGCATCCCTTTCTCAACCGGAGTGTCGTGTTTTCATTTGAGCTCTCTCATCTTATCACATTTTGACTCCCTTCTCAACTGGAGTGCTTTCTGAGATCTTTCTTACCCCTTGTTCCATTCATTCAATAGTTCTGGTGGTAGTGTGTTGTGATTTCATCAAGAATCTTCTCATCTTATCAAGACCTTATTCAATTCTTTTTCTTTCCAACCGGAGTGTTGCCCGAATTTGGTCTTCCTTGATCCCCTTCCTTAACCGGAGTGTTTTCAATATATATCTTCCCTTCAACCTCAAGGTTTTTCGCAATGTTCTTTCTTCCTCTTTTCTAAATGGCTGTTTTCGACCTTGTTCATCTTCGTTGAATTCTGTCTCGAATGTATTCAACCTCTCAAGGTTGTGGTTTCACTCATTTGTCAAAGAAGCAATTTGTTTTACCTCTTATCTTTCTCTTCCGTTTCTTTCCCTCCGGTGCCATTCTAGATCTCGGGACGAGATCCTCTCGTAGTGGTGGAGTGTTGTAACGCCCCGAGACCGATGTGCCAGCTGTCCTCCAGTGATTCGTTGTTGTTGCGTTGTCGTTTGCTTGCGTGTTGCATCTTATCATGTCATCATGTGCATTGCATCATCATGTTTTCAAAACTTGCATCAGTCCCGGTCTCCTCGTTCCTTCCGTTGTCCGTTCTGAGCCCAGACACACTTGCACGTGCCCGCGGCATGTCCGAAATATTATTCTATAAGTGGCTGGAAAGTGTTCTCGGATTGGGTTGAAATTTGGTGTGCGGTCTTATTATAGTGTAGACAGACCGCCTGTCAAGTTTCATCGCAATCGGAGTTCGTTTGATGCCCCAACGGATAATATAGCGGCAATAGTAGCCGGTCTAACGTCGGACGTTTTCGGTCTCCGAAAATAGTCGCTGGGCCTCCCTCTCTTCTCTTCTCTCAGCCCGAGGACTTCTGCACAGCTCACTACCTATCGCCAGAACCTACCTAACCCCTCTCGTTAGCCCGCAGCCCCCCTCGCGCGCGTCCGAAAATTGTCCCGGACCCGACCCGGGCTGTCGCCACCGTTGTGTCCGGATCATCCCCAAACGTCTACAAAACGTCATCGTTTTCTTGTTTGGGCCCCCTAGCTATTTTATTCGCGACCATCTGATTTCGATCGGAGGGACGAGGTAGCCCCTACCCAAAAATCCTTGCTATATATTCGCTGCCTAACCCTAACTTCTAGGGATTCTTGTCCCATCATTCCTTTCAGCCGCCGCCGCACTTATTCCCCAAATCCCCATCGGGATCCCCCCAATCCACCTGCCCAACCAGCGCCGTCTCCATTCCCCTCCTCGTGTTCACCGCCGCACCAACCATAGCCTCCTCCTCCCATCCCCTGCTTCCCCTCGTCTCTCTCCACGCCCATGGCCGAGCAGGAGCGCTCGGCCTCATCTCGTCGCCCCGGGCGAGTGCTCCAAGCCCGGCTGTGCAGCTCCTTGTCGCCGTCTTAACTAGCGCCGCCGCCAGGACCGGCCTCGTCTCTCTCCCTCCCTTCGTTCTCCTCCTCCCGTCGTCTCCCTCTCTCATTCCCTGATCTCTCTCGCAGGAACACCGCGCCACCGTCTGGAGCCCCAAGCCCATCGGCCTGCCTCCATTTCGATCCAGCATAGAACGGGACCCCGGCGATCTCCCGTGTCCGGATCCGGCCTCCCATCCCCTACGCCCGAGCTTCCCTTCACTGAAGTCGTCGCCCCGCGCCAAGTTCCTCATTGCGCCGCCTCACCAAGTGCTGCTGCTACTCTGCTTCGGGTTGAGCGCCCCTCGCCTCTGCCCGGTTCCTTCATCGTCCAAGTCCCGCTGCCACCAGGCCTCTGCATCGCGCCGCTGCCTCACCTGGTTCTGCTTCGAGCAGGAGAGAACGCTCGCAGCACCGCCCGCTCGCCGTTGACCGCGTCCCTGTTCGCCTGGAGCCAGCGCCAGAGCGCCCCGAGGCCCAGCCCAGCCGCGCCAGACTCCAGCTGGCCCAGCGCCCACCGGCCCTCCAGCTCGTCCGCCTGGGCCGACCTCCTCCCAGCCCAGCTCCTGCGCGTGGGCCGCATCCAGATCCAGCAGGCCCATCCGCCTCGGCCTGCCTCTCCCTCCTCCCACCGAACCGGACCAAGCCCACTGGGTGAGCAGCACCCCTCCAGCCCCCTGTACACTGTCGGGCCTGCCAGATTTGGCCCATGTCATTTTTTTTCCGCGGAGTGATTTATCCATTTATCCAGGAATTTACAGTATTGCAGAAAACCCCCTATACTCCATGCATTTAATAACTAATTAACCGTGCATCGGATTAAAATACTTTATATATGGAACTTGCTCAGAATTTTGTGTAGATTAGTAATATCCAACTTTCACCCACGTTTAAAATATTTAAAATGCTGTTTGATTAAATTTGCCCCTATGCCATGCTAAAATGATTTAATTCATAATTAAATAACCGTAACTCCGATTTTAATAAACTTTATATGTAAATGGGGTAGAATTTTGCCTAGTTTATCATGGTGGCATCACTTTGCATGTTAAACAACTCTAAAATTGTGTTTAGGACAGATCAGGACCAAACCTAATATTTGCACATGGGGATTTTCTGGACTTGTTGTGTTGTTGTTCCGGCCTCATTTAAACTTGCATAGATAGGTAGTTTTGTTGTGCTTCACTTCTTGCCATGTGTAACAACATTTAATATTGTTGGGTACATAAACGAGAGAGAACTAAATAATCGATGTGGTGTTTTGTCAATATGCAACTCGTTGCATATTGAGCTCCACTTAATTGTAGGATTGTTTGTGCATTTTGCCATGCCATGCCTCATTAAACCGGACATGCATCATACTTGTTTGCGCATCATGCCATGTCTATGTGGTGGTTGTTTACTATGTTGTGTGCTTCTTTTCCAGTGATTGCTTCTTCGGGTTGGTTCCGATAACGTCGAGTTTGTGAGGACCCGTTCGTCTTCGTCCGTTTGTCTTCTTCATGGACTCGTTCTTCTTCCTTGCGGGATTTCAGGCAAGATGATCATACCCTCGAAATCACTACTATCTTTGCTATGCTAGTTTGCTCGCTCTTTTGCTATGCCATTGCTACGATGCCTACCACTTGCTTGTCAGCCTCCCAAATTGCCATGTTCAGCCTCTAACCCACCAATGTCCTAGCAAACCATTGATTGGCTATGTTACCGCTTTGCTCAGCCCCTCTTATAGCGTTGTTAGTTGCAGGTGAAGATTGAAGTTTGTTCCTTGTTGGAACATGGAGATGTTGTTCCTTGTTGGAACATGTTTACTTGTTGGGATATCACTATATATCTTATTTAATTAATGCATCTATATACTTGGTAAAGGGTGGAAGGCTCGGCCTTATGCCTGGTGTTTTGTTCCACTCTTGCCGCCCTAGTTTCCGTCATATCGGTGTTATGTTCCCGGATTTTGCGTCCCTTACGCGGTTGGGCTATAATGGGAACCCCTTGACAGTTCGCCTTAAGTAAAGCTTCTCCAGCAATGCCCAACATTGGTTTTACCATTTGCCACCTAGCCTTTTCTTTCCCTTGGGTTCTGCAGACTCAAGGGTCATCATTATTTTACCCCCCCCCGGGCCAGTGCTCCTCTGAGTGTTGGTCCACCTGTCAGCTGCCGGTGGCCACCAGGGGCAACTCCGGGCTGGCTTGCCCGTACCTAGGACAATTTGAGTGTGCCCTGAGAAAGAGATATGTGCAGCTCCTATCGGGATTTGTCGGCACATTCGGGCGGTGTTGCTGGTTTAGTTTTACCCTGTCGAAATGTCTTGTTGTACTGGGATACCGAGTCTGATCGGAATATCTCGGGTGGAGGTCTATTCCTTCGTTGACCATGAGAGCTTGTCATGGGCTAAGTTGGGACACCCCTGCAGGGATTTGATCTTTCGAAAGCCGTGCCCGCGGTTATGGGCAGATGGGAATTTGTTAGCGTCCGGTTGTAGAAAACCTGAAGTTAACCTTAATTAAAATGAATCAACCGCGTGAGTAACCGTGATGGTCTCTTTCCGGCGGAGTCCGGGAAGTGAACACGGTTGTTGGAGTTATGCTTGACGTAGGTAGTCCAGGATCACTTCTTGATCATACTTTTATCGACCGTGCTTTGCCTTCTCTTCTCGCTCTCTTTTGCGTATGTTAGCCACCATATATGCTAGTCGCTTGCTGCAGCTCCACCTCATACCCTTACCTTACCCATAAGCTTAAATAGTCTTGATCGCGAGGGTGCGAGATTGCTGAGTCCTTGTGGCTCACAGATACTTCCAAAACCAGCTTGCAGGTGCCGTTGAGTCCGTTCAGATGACGCAACCCAGCTCAGGAGGAGCTCATTGAAGATCTTGTCCTTTGTGTTGTTTCGTTCTAGTTGATCAGTAGTGGAGCCCAGTTGGGGTCGATCGGGGACCTTTGTCGCATTTGGGGTTCTTCTTTTATTTTGGTTCCGTAGTCGGACCATGAGTGTATTTGGTTGATGTAATGCTTTATTCTTGTAATTGTGTGAAGTGGCGATTGTAAACCAACTATGTAACTTTTCCCCCTATTATATTACATGGGTTGTGTGAAGATTACCTCACTTGCGACATTGCCTTCAATGCGATTATGCCTCTAAGTCGTGCCTCGACACGTGGGAGATATAGTCGCATCGAGGGTGTTACAAGAGTGAAGTGGAGAATGAGCGTAACAAAAATAAAAGTTTCTACGATATGATCGCAGAAGTAAAATATTTGAGTTACGAGTTTGACCTTTAGTTAAAACAATGTGAAATAGTTTCACTACTCACGCCACCTGGAACACCACAGTGTAATGGTGTGTCCGAATGTTGTAACCGTGCTTTATTAGATATGGTGCGAACTATGATGTCTCTTACCGATTACCACTATCGTTTTGGGGTTATGCATTAGAGACAGCTACATTCACGTTAAATAGGGCACCATCTAAATCCGTTGAGACGACACCATATGAACTGTGGTTTGGCGGGAAACCTAAGCTGCCGTTTCTTAAAGTTTGGGACTGTGATGCTTATGTGAAAAAGTTTCAACATGATAAGCTCGAACCCAAATCGGAGAATTAAATCTTCATAGGATACCCAAAAGAAAATGTTAGGTACACCTTCTATCACAGATCCGAAGGCAAGTTATTCATTGCTGAGGATGGATCCTTTCTGGAGAAGGAGTTTCTCTCGAAAGAAGTGAGTGGGAGGAAAGTAGAACTTGATGAGGTAACTGTACATGCTCCCTTATTGGAAAGTAGTTCATCATAGAAATCTGTTCCTGTGACTACTACACCAATTAGTGAGGAAGCTAATGATGATGATCATGTAACTTTAGATCAAGTTACTACCGAAACCTCGTAGGTAACCAGAGTGAGATCCGCACCAGAGTGGTACAGTAATCCTGTTCTGGAGGTCATGTTACTTGACCATGACGAGCCTACGAACTATGAGGATGCGATGATGAGCCTAGATTCCGTGAAAATGGCTTGAGGCCATGAAATCTGAGATGAGATCCATGTATGAGAACAAAGTATGGACTTTGATTGACTTGCCCAATGATCGGTGAGCCATTGAGATTAAATGGATCTTCAAGAGGAAGACGGACGCTGATAGTAGTGTTACTATCTACAAAGCTAGAATTGTCGCAAAAAGGTTTTCGACAAGTTCAAGGTGTTGACTACGATGAGAGTTTCTCACTCGTATCTATGCTTAAGTCTGTTCGAATCATGTTAGCAATTGTCACATTTTATGAAATCTGGCAAATGGATAAAGAAAACTGCATTCTTTAATGGATTTATTAAAGAAGAGTTGTATATGATGCAACCAGAAGGTTTTGTCAATCCTAAAGGTACTAACAAAATATGCAAGCTCCAGCGATCCATCTATGGACTGGTGCAAGCATCTCGGAGTTGGAATATACGCTTTGATAAGTTGATCAAAGCATATAGTTTTATACGGACTTGCCGTGAAGCCTGTATTTACAAGAAAGTGAGTGGGAGCACTACAGCATTTCTGATAAGTATATGTGAATGACATATTGTTGATCGGAGATAATGTAGAATTATTCTGCAAAGCATAAAGGAATGTTTGAAAGGATTTTTTCAAAGAAAGACCTCGGTGAAGCTGCTTACATATTGAGCATCAAGATCTATAGAGATAGATCAAGACGCTTGATAAGTTTTTCAATGAGTACATACCTTGACAAGATTTTGAAGTAGTTCAGAATGGAACAGTCAAAGAAGGAGTTCTTGCCTGTGTTACAAAGGTGTGAAGTTGAGTAAGACTCAAAACCCGACCGCGGCAGAAGATAGAGAGAGAATGAAAGTCATTCCCTATGCATCAGCCATAGGTTCTATAAAGTATGCCATGCTGTGTACCAGACCTAATGTATACCCAGCCCTGAGTTTGGCAAGGGAGTACAATAGTGATCTAGGAGTAGATCACTGGACATTGGTCAAGATTATCCTTAGTGGAATAAGGACATGTTTCTCGATTATGGAGGTGACAAAAGGTTCGTCGTAAAAGGTTACGTCGATGCAAGTTTTGACACTGATCCAGATGACTCAAAGTCTCAATTTGGATACATATTGAAAGTGGAGGCAATTAGCTAGAGTAGCTTAGTGCAGAGCATTGTTGACATAGAAATTTGCAAAATACTTACGAATCTACATATGGCAGACCCGTTGACTAAACTTCTCTCACAAGCAAAACATGATCACACCATAGTACTCTTTGGGCGTTAATCACATAGCGATATGAACTAGATTATTGAATCTAGTAAACCCTTTGGGTGTTGGTCACATGACTATGTGAACTATGGGTGTTAATCACATGGTGATGTGAACTATTGATCTTAAATCACATGGCGATGTGAACTAGATTATTTACTCTAGTGTAAGTGGGAGACTGAAGGAAATATGCCCTAGAGGCAATAATAAAGTTATTATTTATTTCCTTATTTCATGATAAATGTTTATTATTCATACTAGAATTGTATTAACCGGAAACACAATACATGTGTGAATACATAGACAAACAGAGTGTCACTAGTATGCCTCTACTTGACTAGCTCGTTGAATCAAAGATGGTTGAGTTTCCTAGCCATAGACATGAGTTGTCATTTGAGTAACGGGGTCACATCATTAGAGAATGATGTGATTGACTTGACCCATTCCGTTAGCATAGCACTTGATCGTTTAGTTTGTTGCTATTGCTTTCTTCATGACTTCTACATGTTCCTATGACTATGAGATTATGCAACTCCCGTTTACCGGAGGAACACTTTGTGTGCTACCAAACGTCACAACGTAACTAGGTGATTATAAAGGTGCTCTACAGGTGTCTCCAAAGGTACTTGTTGGGTTGGCGTATTTCGAGATTGGGATTTGTCACTCCGATTGTCGGAGAGGTATCTCTGGGCCCTCTCGGTAATGCACATCACTTAAAGCCTTGCAAGCATTGCAACTAATGAGTTAGTTGCGGGATGATGTATTACGGAATGAGTAAAGAGACTTGCCGGTAATGAGATTGAACTAGCTATTGAGATACCGACGATCGAATCTCGGGCAAGTAACATACCGATGCCAAAGGGAAAAGCGTATGTTGTTATGCAGTTTGACCGATAAAGATCTTCATAGAATATGTGGGAGCCAATATGAGCATCCACGTTCCGCTATTGGTTATTGGCTGCAGACGTGTCTCGGTCATGTCTACGGAGTTCTCGAACCCGTAGGGTCCGCACGCTTAAACTTTCGGTGACGATTGTATTATGAGTTTATGTGATTTGATGTACCGAAGGTAGTTCGGAGTTCCGGATGAGATCGGGGACATGACGAGGAGTCTCGAAATGGTCTAGACGTAAAGATCGATATATTGGACGACTATATTCGGACATCGTAAAGGTTCCGAGTGATTCGGGTATTTTCGGGGGTACCGGGGAGTTACGGGAATACGAGGAAGAAATAATGGGCCTCATGGGCCAAGTGGTGGAAGAGAGGAGGCAGGGCGCGCGCCCCCCCTAGCCCAAACCGAATTGGACTAGAGGGCCGACCCCCCTTTCCTCCTTTTCCTCCCGCTCCTTCCTTCTCCTTCTCCTCCTTCCTTTCCTCCTCCTAGTAGGAGTAGGAAAGGGGAGTCCTACTCCTACTAGGAGGAGGACTCCTCCTCCTGGCGCGCCCATAGAGGGCCGGCCGGCCTCCCCCCTTGCTCCTTTATATACGGGGGCAAGGGGCACCTCTAGACACACAAGTTGATCTGTTGATCTCTCCCAGCCGTGTGCGGTGCCCCCCTCCACCATATTCCACCTCGGTCATATTGTAGCAGTGCTTAGGTAAAGCCCTGCGTCGGTAGCAACATCATCACCATCATCACACCGTCGTGCTGACGGAACTCTCCCGTGAAGCTCTGCTGGATCGGAGTTCGCGGGACGTCATCGAGCTGAACGTGTGCTAAACTCAGAGGTGCCGTGCGTTCGGTACTTGGATCGGTCGGATCGTGAAGACGTACGACTACATCAACCGCGTTGTGCTAACGCTTCCGCTTTCGGTCTACGAGGGTACGTGGACAACACTCTCCCCTCTCGTTGATATGCATCACCATGATCTTGCGTGTGCGTAGGAAATTTTTGAAATTACTACGTTCCCCAACAGTGGCATCCGAGCCAGGTTTTATGCGTAGATGTCATATGCACGAGTAGAACACAAGTGAGTTGTGGGCGATATAAGTCATACTGCTTACCAGCATGTCATACTTTGGTTCGGCGGTATTGTTGGATGAAGCAGCCCGGACCGACATTACGCGTACGCTTACGCGAGACTGGTTCTACTGACGTGCTTTGCACACAGGTGGCTGGCGGGTGTCAGTTTCTCCAACTTTAGTTGAACCGAGTGTGGCTACGCCCGGTCCTTGCGAAGGTTAAAACAACACCAACTTGACAAACTATCGTTGTGGTTTTGATGCGTAGGTAAGAACGGTTCTTGCTCAGCCCGTAGCAGCCACGTAAAACTTGCAACAACAAAGTAGAGGACGTCTAACTTGTTTTTGCAGGGCATGTTGTGATGTGATATGGTCAAGACGTGATGAGATATAAGTTGTTGTATGAGATGATCATGTTTTTCTGAAGTTATCACAACTGGCAAAAGCCTTATGGTTGTCTCTCTATTGCATAAGACGCAAGCACCAAATAATTGCTTTACTTTATCGCTATGCGATAGCAATAGTTGCAAGAGCAACAGTTGGCGAGACGACCATGTGACGACACATTGATATAGATCAAGATGATGGAGATCATGGTGTCATGCCGGTGATGATGGAGATCATGACGATGCTTTGGAGATGTAGATCAAAGACACAAGATGATGATGGCCATATCATGTCACATATTATGATTGCATGTGATGTTTATCTTTTACACATCTTACTTTGCTTAGTTCGGCGGTAGCATTATAAGATGATCTCTCACTAAATTTCAAGATAAAAGTGTTCTCCCTGAGTATGCACCGTTGCCAAAGTTCGTCGTGCCCAGACACCACATGATGATCGGGTGTGATAAGCTCTACATCCATCTACAACGGGTACCAGCCAGTTTTGCACATGCAGAATACTCAGGTTTAACTTGACGAGCCTAGCATATGCAGATATGGCCTCGGAACACTGAGACCAAAAGGTCGAGCGTGAATCATATAGTAGATATGATCAACATAGTGATGTTCACCATTGAAAGCTACTCCATTTCACGTGATGATCGGTTATGGTTTAGTTGATTTGGATCACGTGATCACTTAGATGATTAGAGGGATGTCTATCTAAGTGGGAGTTCTTAAGTAATATGATTAATTGAACTTTAATTTATCATGAACTTAGTCCTGGTAGTATTAGCATATCTATGTTGCAGATCAATAGCTCGCGATGTTGCTCCCCGCTTAATTTTTATATGTTCCTAGAGAAAACTAAGTTGAAAGATGTTAGTAGCAATGATGCGGATTGGATTCGTGATCTGAGGTTTATCCTCATTGCTGCACAGAAGAATTATGTCCTTGATGCACCACTAGGTGACAGACCTATTGCAGGAGCAGATACAGATGTTATGAACGTTTGGCTAGCTCAATATGATGACTACTTGATAGTTTAGTGCACCATGCTTAACAGCTTAGAATCGGGACTTCAAAGATGTTTTGAACTCATGGACCATATCAGATGTTCCAGGAGTTGAAGTTAATATTTCAAGTAAATACCCGAGTTGAGAGATATGAAGTCTCCAACAAGTTCTATAGCTAAAAGATGGAGGAGAATAGCTCAAGTAGTGAGCATGTGCTCAGATTTTCTGGGTACTACAATCGCTTGAATCAAGTGGGAGTTAATCTTCCAGATAAAATAGTGATTGATAGAATTCTCTAGTCACCATCACCAAGTTAGTAGAACTTCGTGATGAACTATAATATGCAAGGGATAACGGAAACGATTGCCAAGCTCTTCGTGATGCAAAAAAAATCGGCGAAGGTAGAAATCAAGAAAAACATCAAGTGTTGATAGTTGACAAGACCACTGGTTTCAAGAGAAAGGGCAAAGGGAAAAAGGGTAACTTCAAGAAGAACGGCAAACAAGTTGCTGCTCAAGTGAAGAAACCCAAGTCTGGACCTAAGCTTGAGACTAAGTGCTTCTACTGCAAAGGGACTGGTCACTAGAAGCGGAACTACCACAAGTATTAGGTGGATAAGAAGGATGGTAAAGTGAACAAAGCTATATTTGATATACATGTTATTGATGTGTACTTTACTAGTGTTTATAGAAACCCCTCGGTATTTGATACTGGTTCAGTTGCTAAGAGTAGTAACTCAAAATGGGAGTTGCAAAATAAACAGAGACTAGTTAAGGGTGAAGTGACGATGTGTGTTGGAAGTGGTTCCAAGATTGATATGATCATCATCGCACACTCCCTATACTTTTGGGATTAGTGTTGAACCTAAATAAATGTTATTTGGTGTTTGCGTTGAGCATAAATATGATTGGATCATGTTTATTGCAATACGGTTATTCATGTCTGTTAGAGAATAATTGTTGTTCTGTTTACATGAATAAAATCTTCTATGGTCATACACCCAATGAAAATGGTTTGTTGGATCTCGATCGTGGTGATACACATTTTCATAATATTGAAGCCAAAAGATGCAAAGTTAATAATGATAGTGCAACTTATTTGTGGCACTGCCGTTTAGGTCATATTGGTGTAAAGCGCATGAAGAAAATCCATGCTGATGGGCTTTTGGAATCACTTGATTATGAATCAGCTGATGCTTGCGAACCATGCCTCATGGGCAAGATGACTAAGACTCCGTTCTCCGGAACAATGGAGCGAGCAACAGATTTGTTGGAAATCATACATACTGATGTATGTGGTCCGATGAATATTGAGGCTCGCGGCAGGTATCATTATTTTCTGATCTTCACAGATGATTTGAGCAGATATGAGTATATGTACTTGATGAAACACAAGTCTGAAATATTTGACAAGTTCAAAGAATTTCAGAGTGAAGTGGAGAATCATCGTAACAAAAATAAAAGTTTCTACGATATGATCGTAGAAGTAAAATATTTGAGTTGCGAGTTTGGCCTTTAGTTAAAACAATGTGAAATAGTTTCACTACTCACGCCACCTGGAACACCACAGTGTAATGGTGTGTCCGAACATTGTAACCGTGCTTTATTAGATATGGTGCGATCTATGATGTCTCTTACCGATTACCACTATCGTTTTGGGGTTATGCATTAGAGACAACTACATTCACGTTAAACAGGGCACCATCTAAATCCGTTGAGACGACACCGTATGAACTGTGGTTTGGCGAGAAACCTAAGCTGTCGTTTCTTAAAGTTTGGGGCTGTGATGCTTATGTGAAAAAGTTTCAACATGATAAGCTCGAACCCAAATCGGAGAAGTAAATCTTCATAGGATACCCAAAAGAAAATGTTGGGTACACCTTCTATCACAGATCCGAAGGCAAGTTATTCATTGCTGAGAATTGATCCTTTCTAGAGAAGGAGTTTCTCTCGAAAGAAGTGAGTGGGAGGAAAGTAGAACTTGGTGAGGTAACTGTACATGCTCCCTTATTGGAAAGTAGTTCATCACACAAATCTGTTCCTGTGACTACTACACCAATTAGTGAGGAAGCTAATGATGATGATCATGTAACTTTAGATCAAGTGACTACCGAAACCTCGTAGGTAAACAAGAGTGAGATCCGCACCAGAGTGGTACGGTAATCCTGTTATGGAGGTCATGTTACTTGACCATGACGAGCCTACAAACTATGAGGAAGCCATGATGAGCCCAGATTCCGCGAAATGGCTTGAGGCCATGAAATCTAAGATGAGATCCATGTATGAGAACAAAGTATGGACTTTGATTGACTTGCCCAATGATCGGTGAGCCATTGAGATTAAATGGATCTTCAAGAGGAAAACGGACGCTGATAGTAGTGTTACTATCTACAAAGCTAGAATTGTCGCAAAATGGTTTTCGACAAGTTCAAGGTGTTGACTACGATGAGAGTTTCTCACTCGTATCTATGCTTAATTCTGTTCGAATCATGTTAGCAAGCGCCGCATTTTATGAAATGTGGCAAATGGATCAACAAAACTGCATTCTTTAATGGATTTATTAAAGAAGAGTTGTATATGATGCAACCAGAAGGTTTTGTCAATCCTAAAGGTACTAACAAAATATGCAAGCTCCAGTGATCCATCTATGGACTAGTGCAAGCATCTCGGAGTTGGAATATACGCTTTGATAAGTTGATCAAAGCATATAGTTTTATACAGACTTGCAGTGAAGCCTGTATTTACAAGAAAGTGAGTGGGAGCACTACAACATTTCTGATAAGTATATGTGAATGGCACATTGTTGATCGGAGATAATGTAGAATTATTCTGCAAAGCATAAATGAATGTTTGAAAAGGAGTTTTTCAAAGAAAGACCACTGTGAAGCTGCTTACATACTGAGCATCAAGATCTATAGAGATAGATCAAGACGCTTGATAAGTTTTTCAATGAGTACATACCTTGACAAGATTTTGAAGTAGTTCAAAATGGAACAGTTAAAGAAGGAGTTCTTGTCTGTGTTACAAAGGTGTGAAGTTGAGTAAGACTCAAAACCCGACCATGGCAGAAGATAGAGAGAGAATGAAAGTCATTCCCTATGCCTCAGCCATAGGTTCTATAAAGTTTGCCATGCTGTGTACCAGACCTATTGTATACCCTGCCCTGAGTTTGGCAAGGGAGTACAATAGTGATCTAGGAGTAGATCACTGGACATTGGTCAAAATTATCCTTAGTGGAATAAGGATATGTTTCTCGATTATGGAGGTGACAAAAGGTTCGTCATAAAGGGTTACGTTGATGCAAGTTTTGACACTGATCCAGATGACTCAAGGTCTCAATCTGGACACATATTGAAAGTGGGAGCAATTAGCTAAAGTAGCTCCGTGCAGAACATTGTTGACATAGAAATTTGCAAAATACTTACGGATCTGAATGTGGCAGACCCGTTGACTAAACTTCTCTCACAAGCAAAACATGATCACACCTTAGTACTCTTTGGGTGTTAATCACATAGCAATGTGAACTAGATTATTGACTCTAGTAAACCCTTTGGGTGTTGGTCGCATGTCGATGTGAATTATGGGTGTTAATCACATGGTGATGTGAACTATTGATGTGAAGTCACATGGTGATGTGAACTAGATTATTGACTCTAGTGATGTGAACTATTGATGTTAAATCACATGAGCATCCAGGTTCCGCTATTAGTTATTGGCCGCAGACGTGTCTCAGTCATGTCTACATAGTTCTCGAACCCATACGGTCCGCACGCTTAAAGTTTCGGTGAAGATTGTATTATGAGTTTATGTGATTTGATGTACCGAAGGTAGTTCGGAGTCCCGGATGAGATCGGGGACATGACGAGGAGTCTCGAAATGGTCGAGACGTAAAGATCGATATATTGAACGACTATATTCGGACATCATAAAGGTTCCGAGTGATTCGGTTATTTTCGGGGGTACCGGGGAGTTACGGGAATACGAGGAAGAAGTAATGGGCCTCATGGGCCAAGTGGTGGAAGTGAGGAGGTAGGGCGCGCCCCCCCGCCCCCTAGCCCAAACCGAATTGGACTAGGGGGTCGGCCCCCTTTCCTCCTTTTCCTCCCTCTCCTTCCTTCTCCTTCTCCTCCTTCCTTTCCTCCTCCTAGTAGGAGTAGGAAAGGGGAGTCCTACTCCTACTAGGAGGAGGACTCCTCCTCCTGACGCGCCCATAGAGGGCCGGCCGGCCTCCCCCCTTGCTCCTTTATATACGGGGGTAGGGGGGCACCTCTAGACACACAAGTTGATCTGTTGATCTTTCCCAGCCGTGTGCGGTGCCCCCCTCCACCATATTCCACCTCAGTCATATCTTAGCGGTGTTTAGGCAAAGCCCTGCGTCGGTAGCAACATCATCACCGTCACCACGCTGTCATGCTGGATCGGAGTTCGCGGGACGTCATGGAGCTGAACGTGTGCTGAACTCGGAGGTGCCGTGCGGTCGGATCGTGAAGACGTACGACTACATCAACCGCGTTGTGCTAACGCTTCCTCTTTCGGTCTACGAGGGTACGTGGACAACACTCTCCCCTCTCGTTGCTATGCATCACCATGATCTTACGTGTGCGTAGGAAATTTTTGAAATTACTATGTTCCCCAACAGGGCGCGCCCCCACACTCGTGGGCAGGGTGTGACCCCCCTGGTGAGTTTCTTCTGCTGAGTATTTTTTATATATTTGGAAAACATCATCCATGAAGTTTCAGGACTTTTGGAGTTGTGCAGAATAGGTCTCTAATATTTGCTCCTTTTCCAGCCGAGAATCCCAGCTGTCGGCATTCTCCTTCTTTATGTAAACCTTGTAAAAGAAGAGAGAATAAGCATAAGTATTGTGACATAATGTGTAACAACGGACCATAATGCAATAAATATCGATATAAAAGCATGATGCAAAATGGGCGTATCATCATACATATGACACTTCTATGACGATAATTGTGACAAAACCCGGTATCATCATAGATGTGGTGGGCTCCTATTTCTATGACAAAAAATCTTGACAGAAAATGGGCTTTTCGTCCTGGGCGGGTTGGAGACGCAGCTGTATGACATTCTTTGGGCCGTCCATGACGGAAAAAACCGTGGTAGAAGCGAGGGGGAGGAAACTTTCAGGGAGTTCCCGGTTACGGTGGGAGGTCGGGGGCTGAGCGATGCACGTTTCTCTCGTACACGTACGCGCGTGTGTGCGAGGCATTGGGATCTAACTGAACCCGAGCGATTGCACTGCAGGCTACGCGTTACTGAACTCGAGCGATCGATCGATGGCTGTTAACTAAACCCGATCGAGCGATTCCTTCGCTACTGCTGCTAACTGAAGCCGATCGATTGGATGAACAGTGAGCGGTGGCGTTGCCTCTGGATGAATAGGACCCCGTGGTGTGGTGGAGGGCTGGATGAATAGTAGACGGTGGAGGGGTGCCCGTGGAGGGGTGGTTGAACAGGACCCCGTGGTGTGGAGGGCTGGATGAACAGTAGATGGTGGAGGGGTGGTTGAACAGTAGCCGGTGGAGTAGCGCGCGGTGGAGGCTGCATGAACAGGAGCCCGTGGAGGCTGGAGGAGGTCGACGGTGGAGATGAATAGTATCCCGTGGAGTCCTGTTTTACGGTACGCCACACCCCTCCCATTGAACAGGACCCCCGTTTCGACCATAGGAGGTCCGTTTCGTCCGTTTTGCGGTACGCCACACCCCTCCCGATCAACAGGACCCCCATTTCGACCGTAGGAGGTCCCTTTCCTCCATTTTGTGATACGCCACACCCCTCCCGATCAACAGGACCCTGTTTCGACCGTAGGAGGTCTGTTTCCTCCGTTCTACGGTACGCCAGGCCTCGTTTCCATCTCCTGTTCCGTCCAAGCCCTCCCGATGAACACGACCACACATTCTGTTCCGACCCAGCTAGTTGGCTCCCACGCGTTCCGTTGCCTCCTGATGAACACGATGCATTCCGTTGCCTCCCGATGAACACGACGCATTACGTTGCCTCCCCATGAACACGACGCATTCCGTTGCCTCCCCATGAACACGACGACGACGCCATTTCTCCGTTCCGACCCAGCCATGTACACGAGCCCTCGCCATACATATGCATGAGTAGGCGTTCAAGAACCCACCCGTATGTACGCATACGTGGCTGTATTTTCTTTCTTGCACCTTGGCCGCTGTACGTACGTGTACATGCTACGTGCGCGCCTCTACTACGACATGTGCGCGCCTCTCCATCCACCAATATATATGTACGTATACATTCGTGACCAGAATGACAATGCTACGTACGCTTCGACCAGGTGGGTCCCGACTGTCAGGCACTTCCTTGCGTGCGAAGATGTAGCTGGTGGGTCCCAGCAGTCAGGGGGGCGAATCGTTTTTTTTGCCCGGACGCACTTCCTTGCATGCGAAGATGTAGCTGGTGGGTCCCAGCAGTCAGGGGGAAATGTTTTTTTCGTGAAATACAGTGGCCCGTCCGGTGGGTCCCAGCTGTCAGGTGGAGGAATCATTATTTCCCGCGTAATAAGGAGGCACTTCCTTGCTGCGGCCGTGGACCCAGCTGTCAGCCTCTCCACGTACAGTCCACGTCCGATGGAAGTCGTTCCTTGACCACGTTGACCACGCCGTGCCGAGAGCACCAGGGCGGTGGACCACGGCGAGGCCTAGGAAGGGGACAACACGGAGCCGGGGAAGACGCAGCAGTGGAAGCCCGCACGGAGAGGAGTACGAGGGTTCACTGGTTCGGCTGCGGTGTGAGGCTGCCGTCGCCGCAGGGCCTGACCAGCGATGGGAATAGTAGGGGGCGGTGAGGCCTCCGCGGCAGCACATCTGGCCACGGCAGGCAGGAGCATGCGGCACGACCGGCGCTGCTTTGGGCAGCTGGAGCAAGAAGACCAGAGGTTGAAGAAGCACTACGGCCGTTGGATGGACATCGTACGGTCACTGGAGCTAGAATCGTTTATATTGACTAAGCTGAGAAAGCCCTCCGTCCCCGTCAACTTAGTAGGCCCACAAGTCAGCCTCCCACCAAGGTGGGTCCCAGCTAGCAGGGGGTATTCATTTTTTTGTGCATAATAAGGAGGCACTTCTAGTGGGTCCGAGCTGACAGCAGGGGGAACGTTTTTTTTCATGAAATATGGTGGCTCGTCGGGTGGGTCCCAGTAGTCAGGGGCAAACGTTTTTTCATGAAATACTGGTGGGCGTCCGGTGGGTCCCTGCTGTCAGGTGGAGGAATAATTATTTTCCGCGTAATAAGGAGGCACTTCCTTGCGGCTGCCATGGACCCCGCTGTCAGCCTCTCCACGTACAGTATTCTTCCGATGAAATTCGGTCGTTGACCACATTGACCAGGCCGCGCCGAGAGCACCACGGCGGTGGATGACGGCGAGGCCTAGGAAGGGGATGACGCAGAGCCGGGGAAGACGCGATAGCGGATGCCCTCGCGGAGAGGAGTACGAGGGTTCAGTGGTTCGGCTGCGCTGCCATCGCCACAGAATAACAGGTGGTGTGGGTGAGTGGAGTGGAGGGATGGCCTGGCCAGCGGTGGGAGTAGTATGGGGGCGGTGAGGCCTCCGCGGCAGCATAGCTGGCCACGGGAGGTAGGAGCAGGCGTCACGACCGGTGCTGCTTTGGGAGGCTAGAGCAAAAAGACCAGAGGTTGAAGAAGCACTACGACCGTTGGATGGACATCGTACGGTCAGTCGAGCTAGAATCGTGCATATTGACTAAGTTGACAAAGCCCTTCGTCCCCGTCAACTTAGTAGGCCCACTATACTGGGTCCCAGCTAGTAGGAGGAGTATTCATTTTTTGTGCGTTATAAGGAGGCACTTCCTTGCGTGCGAAGATATAGCTGGTGGGTCCGAGCTGTCAGCGGCGGTAACGTTTTTTTCACGAAATACAGAGGCCCTTTCGATGGGTCCCAGATGTCAGGTGGAGGAATCATTATTTTGCACGTAATAAGGAGGCATTTCCTTGCGTGCGGCCGTGGACCCATCTGTCAGCCTCTCCATGTACAGTCCACTTCAGATGTATGTCGGTCGTTGACCACGTTGACCACGCCACGCCGAGAGCACCAGGGCGGTGGACGACGGCGAGGCCTAGGAAGGGAACGACACAGAGGCTGGGAAGACTCGGCAGTTGTTTTTGTTTCCCACGCGGAGGGGAGTACGACTGTACGAGGGTTTACTGGTTCGTCTGCCATCGCCGGAGAATAACAGCAGGTGTGAGTGAGTAGAGGGATGGCTAGGCCAGCGATGGGAGTACGGTGGGGTGGTGAGGCCTGCGCGGCAGCATAGCCGGCCGCGGGGAGGAGGGAGCAGGCAGTCCCGCCGGCGCTTGTTTGAGCGGCCGGAGCAGGAAGAGCAGAGATTGAAGAAGCACGACGGCCGTTGGATGGACATCCAACAGTATACATGCCATCTATGGAAAGCCTCAAATCTTTGAAAAACAGCACACAACCCATCTGCCATTATTTCAAATAATTTACAACCCATTTGCTAATTCTTACAGGTTTTTTGGAGCCCATATTCTTTTTGTTAGCATTACGGCCCATATTGTGGCCACAGTTAAAAAATTATACAAAACTTTGTATATGTTGGTGTGGTCTGAACTGTTTTTAATCCCGAAATTCCGAGTCACATTCAGACTGATTTTAAAAATAAATGTATATCAATATAAAATCCAATAAATTGTCCACGCATAAAAATCAATGCAGTTTAAAATCTTGAAATGAAAAAAAAAGATATTTGAAACTAATTGCCGGTTTGATGTGTTTTAGAAATGTACAACCCATTTCTCATTACTGATAGGCCATTTTCTCGGCCAGCCGAATGAAGCTCTCCTCGTCTTAAAAGATTTGCAGCCCAATAGGACTGATAAAGCGACTTACTTGACAAATCACAAAAAAACTGGGCTAGACATTTTCAGAAAGAAAAAAAACTACTGGGCTGGTCTGTGGTAAACATAAAAGAAAAAGTTGTCTGGACAGGCCAGAGTGTCCCGCACTGCCCAGTTGACACCCTTCTTCCGTCTCAAAAACAAATTAGATAAATGCCACTCCAATTATGGTGATTCATAAAAATGCCACTGCAATTTCCAAACTTTGAAAAATGCCACTGCAATTTTTGCAAACTTTGAAAAACGCTGCTGCAGTTTGCAAACTTTGAAAAACGCCACTCCAGACTTCGAAAAATGCCACTAGAAATGGCATTTTTCAAAGTTTGGAAATTGCAGTGGCATTTCTCGGATACACCAGATTTGGAGTGGCATTTATCAAATTAACCAAAAACAAAAATAATTGGGCGAGCTATTGGGTCCTTGGTGTCAGCCGCTCGTTGTGCAATTCTCTCATTTATTGACTACGTTGACAATGGCATGGGACCCAGATGTCAGAAATCCACTAGGAGGAGCCATTTTTTATTGGCTTGAAATAAGGAGGCACTTGCTTGCGTACTGCCATGACCTTGACGGGTCCCTACTGTCATCCTCTCCACGCACAATCATCTCCTGATTGTGTACGCGTCAACTTGCTAGGCCCACAAGTCAGCCTCTAAACCCGTGGAGGACAAATACAACCCATTTAAAAAAATAACAGCCCATTCCATACGTTCAAACGGAAAGTTCAACATTCAGAGCAAAGTAACAGGTTTGATCCACATATAGAGTACTGAACTTCCACGTTGACAACCATCATAGCCAAGTTAACTATCTACTCCCACTAATACTCTAGTAGCATACAAGTACTAACTTACTCTTAGCTAGCTAGACGATGCCGGCCGCCATCTGTGGTACCGCTAAACGTCGGCACCAGCTTCGTGCGCCTCGCCTCGGACTTGCAAGAGGTGCGATAGGGCGCGTTGCTCGCGTGCGTTGGCCCTTTCCATGCCGGCGTGGTCCACCGAAGCTTCGGCTTCCAAGCGGGAAACCCACTTGATGAGCTGGTAGTAAAAATCGGCGTCGCGAACGCGTGCGTGCCCGACAGCCTCCAGGGCTATTTGTCGAGCGCCGGCCTCCATGTAGTCGGCCTAGTTGCGGGTGCTCTGCTCGCGATTTAGAGCGTCGGTGCGCTGCTGCTCCATGTCCCGCTGGCGGCGCAAATCAGCGATACGCTGCTCCTCTGCCAGGCGGTCGCACTGCAACAACTCCTGCTCCTCCGCCATGCGGTCGCGCTCCAACAACTCCTTGATCTTCGCATTGCCATCTAAAGACAGATAGAATGCCTCCTCCCTCCGTCTGCCTTCCGGTGAAAACCCGAACACTAGTTCCGGCGATGACCGCCTCCGGCGTCACCTACCGCGAACGGGCGGAGGCATGGCGGACGTGGCGAACGACGTCGGGCCGGCGGGGGCTTATGAGGATATGGTGAGTAGGGTCACGGTGGCACTGGAGAAGGCCGGGAAATAGTACTTATGGGCGGAAGGTAGCGCGACGGTCATCGGAATTCAATGCATAATGGCTTAGCGCGCGAGCTTGCCGTGGAAAACTAGAGAAACTGAAATTATGACTGTGCCGTCCCGTCCCGTCTGGGTCGCACGCCGGCATGGCGGTCAAACGAGTGCACTCGAATCATCTCCCTCCTTGTCAATAATGATTCCACGGATTTAAAAAGCCCGCAACAATTAAAGCATATCTTTTTTCGCATCAGTTAGCTTCCTTAATTACGGCCGGCTGCATGCAGGCACTCAGAATCGCTCACAGGCAGTACGCGAAGCAGCATGCAATGAGTCGCAGCCAAGGGCACGCATGCAGCCACTTAAATCGCTGGAATTAATTAGGCTTAAACTTTTGCATGCCGTTAATTATTGCCATACCTTGGTCTTGCTGCTTTGCTCACGGGACTAATAAACCCGAACGGAGGGAGTACCTTGGTTGGTGAGAGGTTTGAATTAAGCCTTGCAAACCAGAAAGGAGGTACTAGTACGTGCGTGATGTTGGAAATATGCCCTAGAGGCAATAATAAAAGCATTATTATTATATTTCCTTGTTCATGATAATTGTCTTTATTCATGCTATAATTGTGTTATCCGGAAATCATAATACATGTGTGAATAATAGACACCAACATGTCCCTAGTAAGCCTCTAGTTGACTAGCTCGTTGATCAAAAGATAGTCATGGTTTCCTGACTATGGACATTGGATGTCATTGATAATGAGATCACATCATTAGGAGAATGATGTGATGGACAAGACCCAATCCTAAACATAGCACAAGATCGTGTAGTTCGTTTGCTAGAGTTTTTCCAATGTCAAGTATCCTTTCCTTAGACCATGAGATCGTGTAACTCCCGGATACCGTAGGAGTGCTTTGGGTGTACCAAACGTCACAACGTAACTAGGTGACTATAAAGGTATACTACGCGTATCTCCGAAAGTGTCTGTTGGGTTGACATGGATCAAGACTGGGATTCGTCACTCCGTATGACGGAGAGGTATCACTGGGCCCACTCGGTAATGCATCATCATTATGAGCTCAAAGTGACCAAGTGTCTGGTCACGGGATCATGCATTACGGTACGAGTAAAGTGACTTGCCGGTAACGAGATTGAACGAGGTATTGGGATACCGACGATCGAATCTCGGGCAAGTAACATACCGATTGACGAAGGGAATTGTATACGGGTTTATTTGAATCCTCGACATCGTGGTTCATCCGATGAGATCATCGAGGAGCATGTGGGAGCCAACATGGGTATCCAGATCCCGCTGTTGGTTATTGACCGGAGAGCGATCTCGGTCATGTCTACATGTCTCCCGAACCCGTAGGGTCTACACACTTAAGGTTCGGTGACGCTAGGGTTGTGAAGATATGTATATGCAGTAACTCGAATGTTGTTCGGAGTCCCGGATGAGATCCCGGACGTCACGAGGAGTTTCTGAATAGTCCGGAGGTAAAGAATTATATATAGGAAGTGTTGTTTCGGCCATCGGGACAAGTTTCGGGGTCACCGGTATTGTACCAGGACCACCAGAAGGGTCCCGGGGGTCCACCGGGTGGGGCCACCCATCCCGGAGGGCCCCATGGGCCAAAGTGGGGAGGGGAACCAGCCCATACTGGGCTGGTGCGCCCCCCTAGGCCCACCCCATGCGCCTAGGGTTGGAACCCTAGGGGTGGGGGGGCGCCCCACCTTGCCTTGGGGGCCACTCCAGCCCTGGCCGCCCCCCCTAGGAGATCCCATCTCCTAGGGCCGGCGCCCCCCCTAGGGGGCCTATATAAGAAGGAGGGGAGGGAGGGGCAGCCGCACCCTGCATCCCTGGCGCCTCCCTCTCCCCTGCTACACCCCTCTCCCTCGTAGTACACGGCGAAGCCCTGCTACTGTGACGCCCTGCATCCACCACCACGCTGTTGTGCTGCTGGATGTTCATCAACCTCTCCTTCCCCTTGCTGGATCAAGAAGGAGGAGACGTCATCCGCTCCGTACGTGTGTTGAACGCGGAGGTGCCGTCCGTTCGGCGCTTGGTCATCGGTGATTTGAATCACGGTGAGTACGACTCCGTCATCCACGTTCTAGTGAACGCTTCCGCTCGCGATCTACAAAGGTATGTAGATGCATCCGATCACTCATTGCTAGATGAACTCATAGATGGATCTTGGTGAAACCGTAGGAATTTTTTTTTTCTGCAACGTTCCCCAACAGTGGCATCATGAGCCGGGTCTATGCGTAGTTCTTCTTGCGCGAGTAGAACACAATTTGTTGTGGGCGTAGATGTTGTCAACTTTCTTGCCGCTACTAGTCTTATCTTGCTTCAGCGGTATTGTGGGATGAAGCGGCCGGACCAACCTTACACGTACGCTTACGTGAGACCGGTTCCACCGACTAACATGCACTAGTTGCATAAGGTGGCTGGCGGGTGTCTGTCTCTCCCACTTTAGTTGGAGCGGATTCGATGAAAAGGGTCCTTATGAAGGGTAAATAGAAGTTGACAAATCACGTTGTGGCTTTCACGTAGGTAAGAAAACGTTCTTGCTAGAACCCTATTTCAGCCACGTAAAACTTGCAACAACAATTAGAGGACGTCTAACTTGTTTTTGCAGCAAGTGCTTTGTGATATGATATGGCCAAAGTTGTGATGAATGATGAATGATCTATATGTGATGTATGAGATGTTCATGCTATTGTAATAGGAATCACGACTTGCATGTCGATGAGTATGACAACCGGCAGGAGCCATAGGAGTTGTCTTTATTTTTTTATATGACCTGCGTGTCATTGAGAAACGCCATGTAAATTACTTTACATTATTGCTAAACGCGTTAGCCATAGTAGTAGAAGTAATAGTTGGTGAGCAACTTCATGGAGATACGATGATGGAGATCATGGTGTCAAGCCGGTGACAAGATGATCATGGAGCCCCAAGATGGAGATCAAAGGAGCTATGTGATATTGGCCATATCATGTCACTTTTATTATTTGATTGCATGTGATGTTTATCATGTTTTTGCATCTTGTTTACTTAGAATGACGGTAGTAAATAAGATGATCCCTCATAATAATTTCAAGCAAGTGTTCCCCCTAACTGTGCACCGTTGCGACAGTTCGTTGTTTCGAAGCACCACGTGATGATCAGGTGTGATAGATTCTAACGTTCACATACAACGGGTGTAAGACAGATTTACACATGCAAACACTTAGGTTGACTTGACGAGCCTAGCATGTACAGACATGGCCTCGGAACATAGAAGACCGAAAGGTCGAGCATGATCGTATAGAAGATACGATCAACATGAAGATTTTCACCGATGTTGACTAGTCCGTCTCACGTGATGATCGGACACGGCCTAGTTAACTCGGATCATGTTATACTTAGATGACTGGAGGGATGTTTATCTAAGTGGGAGTTCATTGAGTAATTTGATTAGATGAACTTAATTATCATGAACTTAGTCTAAAATATTTACAATATGTCTTGTGGATCAAATGGCCAACGTAGTCCTCAACTTCAACGCATTCCTAGAGAAAACCAAGCTGGAAGACGATGGCAGCAATTACACGGACTGGGTCCGGAACCTGAGGATCATCCTCATAGCTGCCAAGAAAGATTATGTCCTACAAGCACCGCTAGGTGACGCACCTGTTCTCCCTGCAGAACAAGACGTTATGAACGCTTGGCAGGCACGTACCGATGACTACTCCCTCGTTCAGTGCGGCATGCTTTACAGCTTAGAGCCGGGGCTCCAAAAACGTTTTGAGAGACACGGAGCATATGAGATGTTCGAAGAGCTGAAAATGGTTTTTCAAGCTCATGCCCGGGTCGAGAGATATCAAGTCTCCGACAAGTTCTTCAGCTATAAGATGGAGGAAAACAGTTCTGTCAGTGAGCACATACTCACTATGTCTGGGTTGCATAACCGCTTGACTCAGCTGGGAGTTAATCTCCCGGATGACGCGGTCATTGACAGAATCCTTCAGTCGCTTCCACCGAGCTACAAGAGCTTTGTGATGAACTTCAATATGCAGGGGATGGAAAAGACCATTCCTGAAGTATTTGCTATGCTGAAATCAGCAGAGGTAGAAGTCAAAAAGGAACATCAAGTGTTGATGGTGAATAAAACCACTAAGTTCAAGAAAGGCAAGGGTAAGAAGAACTTCAAGAAGGACGGCAAGGGAGTTGCCGCGCCTGGCAAGCAAGCTACCGGGAAGAAGCCAAAGAATGGACCCAAGCCCGAGACTGAGTGTTTTTATTGCAAGGGAAGTGGTCACTAGAAGCGGAACTGCCCCAAATACTTAGCGGACAAGAAGGCCGGCATCACAAAAGGTATATGTGATATACATGTAATTGATGTGTACCTTACCAATACTCATAGTAGCTCTTGGGTATTTGATACCGGTGCAGTTGCTCACATTTGTAACTCAAAGCAGGAGCTGCGGAATAAGCGGAGACTGGCGAAGGACGAGGTGACGATGCGCGTCGGGAATGGTTCCAAGGTCGATGTGATCGCCGTCGGCACGCTGCCTCTTCATTTACCTACGGGATTAGTTTTGAACCTTAATAATTGTTATTTAGTGCCAAGTTTGAGCATGAACATTGTATCAGGATCTCGTTTGATACGAGATGGCTACTCATTTAAATCCCAGAATAATGGTTGTTCTATTTGTATGAGAGATATGTTTTATGGTCATGCTCCAATGGTGAATGATTTATTCTTAATGAATCTCGAGCGTAATGCTACACATATTCATAGTGTGAGTACCAAAAGATGTAAGGTTGATAATGATAGTCCCACATACTTGTGGCACTGCCGCCTTGGCCACATAGGTGTCAAACGCATGAAGAAGCTCCATGCAGATGGACTTTTAGAGTCTCTTGATTACGAATCATTTGACACGTGCGAACCATGCCTCATGGGTAAAATGACCAAGACTCCATTCTCAGGAACAATGGAGCAAGCAACCAACTTATTGGAAATCATACATACTGATGTGTGCGGTCCAATGAGTGTTGAGGCTCGCGGTGGCTATCGTTATGTTCTCACCCTCACTGATGACTTGAGTAGATATGGGTATATCTATTTGATGAAACACAAGTCTGAGACCTTTGAAAAGTTCAAGGAATTTCAGAGTGAGGGTGAAAATCAACGTGACAGGAAAATCAAGTTCCTACGATCAGATCGTGGAGGAGAATACTTGAGTCATGAATTTGGCACACACTTAAGAAAATGTGGAATAGTTTCACAACTCACGCCGCCTGGAACACCTCAGCGTAATGGTGTGTCCGAACGTCGTAATCGCACTCTATTAGATATGGTGCGGTCTATGATGTCTCTTACCGATTTACCGCTATCTTTTTGGGGCTATGCTTTAGAGACTGCCGCATTCACTTTAAATAGGGCTCCATCGAAATCCGTTGAGACGACACCGTATGAATTATGGTTTGGGAAGAAACCTAAGCTGTCGTTTCTGAAAGTTTGGGGGTGCGATGCTTATGTCAAGAAACTTCAACCTGAAAAGCTCGAACCCAAGTCGAAAAAATGCGTCTTCATAGGATACCCTAAAGAAACTATTGGGTATACCTTCTACCTCAGATCCGAAGGCAAGATCTTTGTTGCCAAGAATGGATCCTTTCTAGAGAAGGAGTTTCTCTCGAAAGAAGTAAGTGGGATGAAAGTAGAACTTGATGAAGTATTACCTCTTGAACCGGAAAAGGGCGCAACTCAAGAAAATGTTCCTGAGGTGCCTGCACCGACTAGAGAGGAAGTTAATGATGATGATCAAGATACTTCTGATCAAGCTCCTACTGAAATTCGTAGGTCCACAAGGACACGTTCCGCACCAGAGTGGTACGGAAACCCTGTCTTGGAAATCATGTTGTTAGACAACGGTGAACCTTCGAACTATGAAGAAGCGATGGCGGGCCCGGATTCTGACAAATGGCTAGAAGCCATGAAATCCGAGATAGGATCCATGTATGAAAATGAAGTATGGACTTTGACTGACTTGCCCGTTGAACAGCGAGCCATAGAGAATAAATGGATCTTTAAGAAGAAGACAGACGCGGATGGTAATGTGACCATCTATAAAGCTTGGCTTGTCGCTAAGGGTTATCGACAAGTTCAAGGGGTTGACTACGATGAGACTTTCTCACCGGTAGCGAAGCTAAAGTCCGTCCGAATCATGTTAGCAATTGCCGCATTCTACGATTATGAGATATGGCAAATGGACGTTAAAACGGCATTCCTTAATGGTTTCCTTAAGGAAGAATTGTATATGATGCAGCCAGAAGGTTTTGTCGATCCTAAGAATGCTAACAAGGTGTGCAAGCTCCAACGCTCAATTTATGGGCTGGTGCAAGCATCTCGGAGTTGGAACATTCGCTTTGATGAGATGATCAAAGCGTTTGGGTTTACACAGACTTATGGAGAAGCCTGCGTTTACAAGAAAGTGAGTGGGAGCTCTGTAGCATTTCTCATATTATATGTAGATGACATACTTTTGATGAGAAATGATATAGAACTCTTGGACAGCATTAAGGCCTACTTGAATAAGAGTTTTTCAATGAAGGACCATGGAGAAGCTGCTTATATATTAGGCATCAAGATCTATAGAGATAGATCAAGACGCCTCATAGGTCTTTCACAAAGCACATACCTTGATAAGATATTGAAGAAGTTCAATATGGATCAGTCTAAGAAGGGGTTCTTGCCTGTGCTGCAAGGTGTGAAATTGAGCTCAGCTCAATGTCCGACCACGGCAGAAGATATAGAAGAGATGAGTGTCATCCCCTATGCCTCAGCCATAGGTTCTATTATGTATGCCATGCTGTGTACCAGACCTGATGTAAACCTTGCCGTAAGTTTGGTAGGAAGGTACCAAAGTAATCCCGGCAAGGAACGCTGGACAGCGGTCAAGAATATCCCGAAGTACCTGAAAAGGACTAAGGAAATGTTTCTCATTTATGGAGGTGACGAAGAGCTCCTCGTAAAGGGTTACGTCGATGCTAGCTTCGACACAGATCTGGATGACTCTAAGTCACAAACCGGATACGTGTATATTTTGAATGGTGGGGCAGTAAGCTGGTGCAGTTGCAAGCAGAGCGTCGTGGCGGGATCTACATGTGAAGCGGAGTACATGGCAGCCTCGGAGGCAGCACATGAAGCAATTTGGGTGAAGGAGTTCATCACCGACCTCGGAGTCATACCCAATGCGTCGGGGCCGATCAAGCTCTTCTGTGACAACACTGGAGCTATTGCACTTGCCAAGGAGCCCAGGTTTCACAAGAAGACAAGGCACATCAAGCGTCGCTTCAACTCCATTCGTGAAAATGTTCAAGATGGAGACATAGATATTTGTAAAGTACATACGGACCTGAATGTAGCAGATCCGTTGACTAAACCTCTCCCTAGAGCAAAACATGATCAACACCAGAATTCCATGGGTGCTCGATTCATCACAATGTAACTAGATTATTGACTCTAGTGCAAGTGGGAGACTGTTGGAAATATGCCCTAGAGGCAATAATAAAAGCATTATTATTATATTTCCTTGTTCATGATAATTGTCTTTATTCATGCTATAATTGTGTTATCCGGAAATCGTAATACATGTGTGAATAAAAGACACCAACATGTCCCTAGTAAGCCTCTAGTTGACTAGCTCATTGATCAACAGATAGTCATGGTTTCCCGACTATGGACATTGGATGTCATTGATAACGAGATCACATCATTAGGAGAATGATGTGATGGACAAGACCCAATCCTAAACATAGCACAAGATCGTGTAGTTCGTTTGCTAGAGTTTTTCCAATGTCAAGTATCCTTTCCTTAGACCATGAGATCGTGTAACTCCCGGATACCGTAGGAGTGCTTTGGGTGTACCAAAAGTCACAACGTAACTGGGTGACTATAAAGGTATACTATGGGTATCTCTGAAAGTGTCTGTTGGGTTGACATGGATTAAGACTGGGATTCGTCACTCCGTATGACGGAGAGGTATCACTGGGCCCACTCGTTAATGCATCATCATTATGAGCTCAAAGTGACCAAGTGTCTGGTCACGGGATCATGCATTACGGTACGAGTAAAGTGACTTGCCGGTAACGAGATTGAACGAGGTATTGGGATACCGACGATCGAATCTCGGGCAAGTAACATACCGATTAACGAAGGGAATTGTATATGGGGTTGTTTGAATCCTCAACATCGTGGTTCATCCGATGAGATCATCGAGGAGCATGTGGGAGCCAACATGGGTATCCAGATCCCGCTGTTGGTTATTGACCGGAGAGCGATCTCGGTCATGTCTACATGTCTCCCGAACCCGTAGGGTCTACACACTTAAGGTTCGGTGACGCTAGGGTTGTGAAGATATGTATATGCAGTAACCCGAATGTTGTTCGGAGTCCCGGATGAGATCCCGGACATCACGAGGAGTTTCGGAATAGTCCGGAGGTAAAGAATTATATATAGGAAGTGCTGTTTCGGCCATCGGGACAAGTTTCGGGGTCACCGGTATTGTACCGGGACCATCGGAAGGGTCCCGGGGGTCCACCGGGTGGGGCCACCCATCCCGGAGGGCCCCATGGGCCAAAGTGGGGAGGGGAACCAGCCCATAGTGGGCTGGTGCGCCCCCCTAGGCCCACCCCATGCGCCTAGGGTTGGAGCCCTAGGGGTGGGGGGCGCCCCACCTTGCCTTGGGGGCCACTCCAGCCCTGGCCGCCGCGCCCCTAGGAGATCCCATCTCCTAGGGCCGCCGCCCCCCTAGGGGGCCTATGTAAGAAGGGGGGGAGGGAGGGGCTGCCGCACCCTGCATCCCTGGCGCCTCCCTCTCCCCTGCTACACCCCTCTCCCTTGTAGTACACGACGAAGCCCTGCTACTGTGACGCCCTGCATCCACCACCACGCCATCGTGCTGCTGGATCTTCATCAACCTCTCCTTCCCCCTTGCTGGATCAAGAAGGAGGAGACGTCATCCGCTCCGTACGTGTGTTGAACGCGGAGGTGCCGTCCGTTCGGCGCTTGGTCATCGGTGATTTGAATCACGGCGAGTACGACTCCGTCATCCACGTTCTAGCGAACGCTTCCACTCGCGATCTACAAAGGTATGTAGATGCATCCGATCACTCGTTGCTAGATGAACTCATAGATGGATCTTGGTGAAACCGTAGGAAAATTTTTGTTTTCTGCAACGTTCCCCACCACGTGATTCGCTATTTATTCATGTAGGATCGAGCAGGTCGTTTCTTGAATTGAGCCCTACAAACCAGAAAGGAGGTAGTACGTGCGTGATCTGCTATTTATCCGTGTAGGATCGATAGTGTAGCTAGTCAGTTTCTTCAGAGGTAGGCATTTTTATCTGTGTAGGATCGATAGTGTAGCTTGTCAGTTTCTTCAGAGGTAGGCATTTTTTATTCAAAAAACTGCCATTTCGCATCTTGCGTCACAAATAAAGCTGCTAGGAGCGCATTTGTAGGCTAGCTAGTGATCGATCAGTAACTTGTAAACACTGAGCGAACAGAAATAAGTAACTATTAATACATCTCAATGATTCACAGATCATATACAAATATGTAGCTCCAAAAGCAAAGATCGGCCACTTCGGATCTTGCGCCGCAACTAAAACTTACTAGTACGATTCCCATACATAAGATCAACATGTTAATGCATCTCAATGATTCACAGATCATATACAAATATGTAGCTCCAAAAGCAAAGATCTAGAAAAAACATATGTTCTTCCTACTAACATGGATGCTTCTCTTGGCCAACATTCAGTACAGACTGAAAGACAAATTTGTTTGTGAAGTCTACAATTCCTCTTGCAAACGAAAGTGGTTTCACCAATAGCTGGAACCATGAGAATGAACCACACATGATGGAGGAACATCCACTGCAATATGATTTGGTCTTCTCTCGATCACACCGCGAGACTATTTTCGGAATACAAACTTTAACTTAGGCAAAATGACGCCCATTGTATAATCAGACCAAAGCAATGAAGCACCTAGTGTTGGCCAATAAATAGTACAATACTACTTTTCTGCAGTCCATGAAGTGACTATCCAATCTTTCTCTGTCTATTTTCAAATGGCACTGCATGCAGTGACTATACTATTGTCTTGTGCAGTTCAACCAAAATTGCGGACACTTTGTTTGTTTGCCAAATAGCAACGGACAGACATCTCTGTCTGCACAAATATCAACCAGGTAGTAAACATATACCACACCTTGTATTTTCGGTTTAAACATGTCTCTTCCGCTTAGCATCTGTCATGCTCTGCATTGGACAATCTGATACAGTTATGTTTTGCCCTGGACAATTTCATACTGAATTGATTTGCTGGTTCAGAGCAGAAATATAGCGCCTATTCTTCATCAGACCAAGGATATCCATGTTCGCAGTGATGGAAGAGGTGAAATCGATACAACCGAAATTGAGCATCCAATCATTGAATCATGTCCTGCACCTCCAATGTAGGTCCACCCTGCCAATAAATTCACATGCAAACCATTAGTATTACTATCTAATGACAGTACAAAAAGAGTAGCAATATAGTAGCAAACCATGTACCTTCGTAATGAACAACTCATAGTGCCACCAATTGGATATAAAGGTTTGGAAAAAACATGCTCCTAATGTTGAACCAGTTGGACTTTTTGTGTAATTCCACTAGAATCGAGCATCCCTTTTTGCACAGATATTGAAAGTGTGATTACTCTAAAAGTGGCACTAGTTGAAGCATAGACTCACAAATATAAGCATTCCAAATTATTAATGGGAAAAGGTAGCAAGACTGTTTCTAACCACCCGTTTGAAGGAATAAATAAAGCAACAACGGCTAATGTCAGGAAGGCATACATAGTTTTTTCTGAAAAACTGAGCCATTCCTGACCTTTCCTCTTCTTTTAAGCAAATTTTGTGCAGTTCTACTAAAATAGAAAGGCATTACCGCATTGACAATTCAGTGACACTGTACAAAAGGAAATGACTTAACATTACATCACGATGTCAGGTATGTAGTCGACAGTCATTAGAGACAAACATATAGACCTCCTCCGATAACATAATGAACATTAATTTTAACAAAGGTGTGACTAGCTTTACCAGGATAATTTGAGTGAACTCTACACCCTTTGTTCCTTAATATAAGATGTTTTCGCGGTTCAATTTAAACTACCCAAACGTCTAGTATTTAGAAAAACAGGTAGTAGTTTTCTTGAGCACATATCCGGGAAAGCTTGCCACACTTTATTTATGTCCATACGCTAATGCAACACCATTCGAATACTACAAATATACACTAATCCAGTGGCTAGTGCAATAGTAGAGTAGCTAGTTTATTACAGGGTACAATACAATGGTTTTACTGAATAAATTTAAATAAACTCTAGCACTGGAAGGTTTCTATAAGAATTAACAATACAAAATGTAAAGGTAACAAGTTTCAGCATTGGTATACTAGCTGTGCATGAGCATTAAACCAAATACAAAAGTCTGAAGGTAACTAGCATTATTAACTAATGATAGTATAAAAAAATTGCAAACCATGTACCTCCAAGGTAAATATCATTTTGAACTCGGGGGGGGGGGACCTTAAAAATTGCCATCCCAATCTTGGTAATCGATCAAACATAAAAACTTGATGAAACGAATCAAGAGAACAGCCGGAGAAGGAGGTGCCCACTCTTGACCTTTCCTCTTGTCTTCATAATTGTCTGTGCAGTTTAACCAAAATAAAATGACATCAGCACCTTGGCATTTTGGTGACACTATACAAAAAATTAACTTATCTCATGAAAGTGAGGTATGTAATCTATAAGCATTAACAGTGCAAAAATCTGAAGGTAGTAACAAGTTTCAACGTTGGTATACTGGCTGTGCAACAGCATTAGAATGCCTTAGCTGAAAAATCTTTAATACATCCACAATCAATAGCTAACCCTGAAATAATCCAGTGACATTAAATGGCATTGCTTAAATTTATCGGTGGCATTAGACTAAGAGCGGCATTAGTTAAATGTGGCATCACTTTAGTAGTAGCATTGCTTGACTTGACTGCTGGCGTTATACTAACAGCAAAAAAAAGTGGCAATAATAGCATGGGAGGCCCATTTGGACAGTGGGCGCACCAGTATGATGTACCTCCACAGACGCAGAGTGGTGAGGGAGGTATGGTTGCCCAGAGCAACAAATATCCAGGCAGCATATGTGGATTACGTCCCATTTTTGTTCTCTTTAGCCACCTTTTTCCTATGCGAGGACAACAAACCGATCGACCTGGTCATTCTCTATTGCGTTGTCATGCCTTTCTACCCTTCTTCAACCAAGAGACACGAGACTCGTTCCTTAGCTACTGATTTTCCCCTTTTCAACCTAGATGCAGGTTCGATGCCTACTCTCTTGGACAGTACAGTCTCCCTTCCTTTCCTTATTCAACCTAGACATGGATTAGTCTGCATGAAGTAGGGTTTCCTTTAATAGTGCAAATTATGGTTTTCGTCTGCGTGGCCAGCAGAGCAGAGGATAGCAAATTGGGAAGATGGTGGAGTGGAAAAAGATCCACATGCAACGACGTGGCAGATGGGGCAATAGAACAAGGTTATGGTTTGAAAAGAGGTAGCATACTTGAGGGTCGGCGGGAAGTGGCTTCGCTCGTGGTCGTCGTCCTCCGCACACACTACGGCAGCGAGCTTGGGGACGGAGGCCATCCTGCGCGGGCGCTAGGTCTGAGAGGACGGCCTTGTCGTCAGTGCGTGACCTCGCTCGCCGATGACGAGTGCGTCAACACTGCACGTCCTTCTCTTCCCCGACGGATCTGTGACCATCGGTGAGGAGGGAGAGAGGGGCCGTCTTTTTTAGATCTGGAGAGAGGGTGGTAGTGTGAGAAGCAAGTGGGCAGCCCTTAGCAAGAAAGCGCTCAAGCTCTAGCCAGATATCTTTTTTATACTACTAGTACTGGAGGTGGAGTAGTGGTAGAGTAGTTTATATTTTCTCTGCGTACTGTACCAGTTAGTAGTGCTTCAAAACTGATCGGCACGCCATTAAAAAAATAAAGGTCGATAACTAATGCGGCACCTCGGGCCAACGCGGCCAGATCGCATTTTGCACGAGAAATTACACACCATGTTTCATTGACATGTGGTCCCGTTCCAACATATCAGTGAGACGACGGCGAGTAGTAGGAGTATTTCCGAACGGACGTGTAGGCCGGGGCGCCTCTTCGTGAACCTTGGCAAACTCGCAACCGTCCACCGACTCTTCGCCTTTCCCTCTCGATTTGGAACTGCTGTCGCACGCTCTTCCTCTCCCTCCTCCATTTTCCTTCAGCCCTTCACCCTTTCTTCTGCCATTGTTCGATCGTCTTCTCCATGAAGGGAACAGGCCGGAAACGACCCCGTTATTCTTGCCCCAATCTGAAAGATGACGTGGTGGAGGAACTCATTGATCGGTTCGGTCAAGCCCATTCTCGACTCAACTAATAACATCATTATAAAGAACCCAAGAGTCAAGGAGCAGTTTGATCTCCCCTATCTTCTTCGCCGTGACCCTGATGACTGGCGCCGGCACGACGGAGGCCTCACCCTGTGCAAGTTGATGCCGCTTGATAATGATACGTATGATGTTAAGATGCCATCGCTTGAGGGCAAGGCTTGGGCGGGCACAAATGGAGATTGGGTTGTTTACATTGGGTCCAACTGCGAGTGGGAACTTGTGAATGTGTACACTCATGACCGGGTTCCACTTCCAAAAATCTCAGCAGACTGCCCAGAGGTTGAGCACACCGGTATTGTACGCACGTTCAAATACGATCATGGTGACTGTCTTCTACGGAATATAGCAATTTGTCGAGTTCCCAACCGCTCTTGGAATTACAACAACTATCAAGTTGTTGCTATCTTCGACAAGCTTGTTGCCGTCCTTGGTGGTTTGACTCGATGGATATTTCTCAAAAATCAGTTTCTGTACACGGATGAGTACTGTGATGCAATTCAATATGAGGCCTTGTGTTTGCTGCCACCACTCGTGGCACTGTTTTTGCATGGGATCCTCGTAGTTTCGGTACGTTTGTCTTCCACCATAATTATAATTGTTTCATCCACATGCATGCGGGTTAGCAAGTTTCCCTTTACTAATTAACCTTCTTCTTGTGTTTCCAAGGTCCTGTGAACATCCCACCACCTATACTTGAAAATTTTTATAACCAAGGGGGAGATGACGATGGTGATGATCACGAGCATGAGGACGAGCAGCGCCCATATACTCTGTGGCGCCTGGCAACTAATTTGGATGGATCACCTCTTCTGGTGTGTATACAGCCCACTAATGATGTTACTGCTAAGGAAGCAGGTGTAGTCTCCCATAGTCACACTCTCCGGACCTATTCCAACACCCGTTGCATGGTATTCAGGACGGATACTAGTGTGCTAGCGCCAACTCCTTCTCCCTGGTACAGAATTGATAGTCTTGGAGAAAACTCGCTCTTCCTTGGACAAAACTATCTGATGATGGTGAAAGGCGATCCAACTGCTGTTGACACAATGTTACTAGTACCATTTATGAGAAGCAACTGTGTCTATACCTCGGACATTTGGGTGGTTCCCTACCCTGGTACTGATATAGTAGGCCGCTTCGGCCTGGATGATCAGTCCTGCATTGGTTTCCAGATTGACAATTGATGGCCCGTCCCAGAGAATCACTTGTGGTTCAAAGCAAGTGTTTCCAACGCCGAGGAATGGTTGAGTTGAAGTTCATTCCATTGCTTGTTATTTGTTGTGTGGTGAAAACTTTAGTATTTATAATGTATCCTCGTTGTCGATGTGGGTTGATGACCTGCTGTATGTAATAAAATGATATGCCTGTGATAAACTTACTAAATTTATGAATGGCTTTCGAGTCGCTTCTCTAAGTGAGTGGTGTGACAAGGCAAAAAAATATTTTCCGAATACATAATTTTGTACGTGCATTGCAACAGGTTATCGGATGAGGCCAATCAACAATAGTAGTACACTATTTGTACTAGCTTCACATGCTTCGCGCATCGGGCGGGTGTTTTTACTATAGCCATATGTTAATGTGTTCGCTGTACGTAACCAGCACCTCGAATCCTCAATACTAGTACTAGTAGGAGTAGTAGGGTGGCATGGGCCAGAACAAGCATTCACGTCCAGGAGTACGGCACATGCCGCCACCACGACATCCATCTAACACCATATTATTTCTTGGAGTCCGTGCTAGAGCAATCTCTTCAACCTCGTCGTTTCTCTAACTTCAGCCATCACGCAGCGGGCGAGGTGGGGGTTTGCCGATAGTTGGTTTCCTTAACTACGGTCCCACTTGTAAGGCCAACTCCAACACACGACCCCAAACGGACCTCCATTTTGCACGAACTCCAACAATAATTTTGACTAGAAAATCAAGACCAAAGAAAACAAGAACCACAAGAATACATTTTACTACTCCTGTAAGTTGGATTAGTGCCTTCTCGATGCATTCATTGTTGATCTGCGGAGGCTCGATCTGGCGTGCTTCTTTCTTCTTCGAGTGTAAAGAAGTAGACGTTGCTTCCTCGCATCTAGTCTCATGTCTAGCCTCTATTCTAGTAGGAGTATCAAAAAGTGCACTAATCTCATCTCTAGGCTCTGTGCTAGCTAAAAGTGATAGAACATCTACTAAATTGCGCTCTATCAATATATGGATGTACTCTTGTTCCCAATACAAAAACTTGCATCCATTCTACTCCCTCCATTGCACAATACATGCCTTCTACTCCCTTTGTTCGGAAATACTTGTCTTAGAAATGGTTGTACCTAGAACTAAAACAAGTCTAGATACAACCATTTCTAGGACAAGTATTTCCGAACGGAGGGAGTATTTGTCAAAATATATATGTATCTAGACATGTTTTAGTATATAGGTACATCCATTTTTGGAAAAATGGAAGTCAGGTATTTTGGAACGAAGGGAGTACACAATAAAACTTTTAAGTTAGCACAACTAGTCTAATCCGAGAGCACAACCGAAGATTTGGTCGGGTTCTTCCTCCTTTTGCCGACACGTGGGACATCCAGCATCCAGGTCGTGTCATGAAAGAAAATAGAGTGGTAGTTGAAGCCACGAGATGTGCATCTTTGGTTAAACTGTAAATAGAATGTTACTACTCTTGAGTAACTCCAAAAGCGGCCACCAAAGATCTTTATTGGATTTGTTTTTCATCACCAGCACGTTGAGGTGAAAGATGTGCAGGTTCAGTGGGTCCTCTTGCGTTTTCACTGACATGTGGGGCCGCATGTGAGCAAACAGACGATGGGCTCCGCGCGTCCGCTGGCTGGCTGAGAAGAGAGATAGAGGAGGGCTGAGCACGGACTGCAGGAAATTTTTTCTACATACCTCGATATAGGCTCGATATAGTGGGGTGGCATGGGCCATAACTAGCATTCACGTCTAGCAGTATGGCACACGCCACCCACACGAGTCCCATCCGACACCAATTTTCTTGGAGTCCGTGCTACAGCCATCTCTTCTCCCTCCTGTTTTCTCAGCCATCTCACGGTGGGCGGCGTGGGGGTTTGCCGATAGTCGGTTTGCTCAACTGCGGTCCCACTTGTAAGTGAAAATGCAACACCGCATGCATTCCCACTTGAGCGGCGTGCCGGACCAACCGTGTCGGGGTGCGACACGAACATGGCAGGCTTTTCCTTTTGAACTCGTAACTTGTAAAATTTGGTTCTGCTCCATGGCGCGACCGATAGATAGAAAATAACGATTTTGCCTAGAGTAATGAGAAGTTTGGTTCTAGCGCCGTTCATGCATGGAGTACGTACGAAAATTATGAAGTTGATGCGAAAGGTAAGATAATTACTGTAGTATCATATACTACTACATGGATTTGACGGAAAGATAGAAATACATGCGGATCCATCAACGACATCCTCACGCCCTAGTGCGCCAGGTCACCAACCGACGTGTGAGGAGCAGCGGTGTTGGCGGCGAGCTCAACGTGCTTCTGAACAGTGCCGTCCAAGGTTGCCCTGCGGTCCAAGAAGGCCAGCATCCTATTGTCCTCCTCTTGCATGTAGTAGTCCTTGTGGACGATTTTCGCGTAGATGTGGGTGATTATGTCGATGGTGTCTTGTTGCACCAGGCGCTGCACGGCGAGCGCGGTCTCGAGGTGGACATTCTCCGGCGCGACGGCTGGCAGTCGCAGGGCCACCAGTGCGTCGAAGAGGTTGTCACCATAGTGGCCGTTGAGGGTGGCGGGCATCACAGAGCCTGGGTGCGTCGGCTCGAGGCTTACGTCAAAGTCGTCCGCAAGCTTCTTGACGACGGTGAACTTGTCGAGGAAACCGACAAGGACCTCGTCGAATAAGGAGACGAAGCTGTCGTCCAAGCGGCCCCTCGCCCTGGCGGCCTCAAGCAATACTACCTGGAGACGTTCCTCGGTGCCGGGCTGCAGGCAGGCGTCGTGGACCATCTGGCACAGCCGGCTGATGCTCGCGCTCATCGCCTCCATGGGTCTAGCTTATCTTCTAGTCAACTGATCTTGCGATTCGAGTGATCACTCTTGCCCTTGGTTAGCGTGCGTAGGTGCGTAGGATTTCGTACTACTCCTTGGCCCTCTACTGCACCTGCCTTTGGCTGTATGATAGGTGGGCCAGCCACCCCATGGGCCCACGTGTCATTCACCCAAAGGCAGTTGTCGTAAGTCAATGAAGCTGCGTCCCCCTCCGTGCCGGTGCAGTATAGTCATCTCACCGAACCTCTAGTTAGGGCCAAACGAGAGAAGTTTGATGTTTACTAGTTTATTGGTCCCCTTTGCATTTTGCGCCAAGTTTTGACCTTTGATTTAACTAATAAAATGTTAATGCATGTAAACAAAAATGTTGTGTAAGTCACCTTACGAAAACCAAATAATCCCAAAATACTTAGGCACCGTGCATTAACTCCCTCCTTGTTTCTTATTTCGTGACATATCAACCAATGAGAGATGTGGGCCGTGCATGCTTTCAATGACTTGAGACTACCAAACATGACATGTAGTGTTTAGTTCATTGCATGTAATCCTATTAGTACTCTAGTTAGCAAAAAACATTATGTTATCTCACCGATAGGAATAAAACACCATGTATTTATCTACAGAGGGAGTAGTACATTTTTTGTGACATGCATTACTAGATTTTGCTAGTCAAATACTAAAATCCAGATGGACGTGGTAGTACTCCTAAATCCAGACGGTGGTGCTACTAGTACTAGTAGTAGTACTACCAATGTAGTAGTAGGAGTACTACCACTATACTACCCGTTGGTCAAATTATTACGTGCTGCTCCTCACAGTGAAGTGACAAGACCCTGCGCCGGAGATGACACCTGAGTATAGGCGCCCTCTTTGGCATACCATAGTCAGCCTCACCGTCTGCAGTCACTATCATTATGGCTGTAGAGCTAGCTTGCTTACAACTAGCCCTGTTCGACATAATTTCCCGTGCCTAGATGCCCGTGCATTGCACGGAACACCAGGATTGGGGGTGGACGGCTCCGGCAGCGGCCATCGCGCCAGATTTTTCCATGGCCTTCTAGATGTGGTGGGGAGGAGATAAGGCTGATTGTGTGAGACAAGGAGTTGTTTGTAAATAGGGAACAAGTGCGGGCATCTTTTTGCAAAAATGGAGAAGCTTGGTTTCTATGCGTCAGATCTAGATCCGACGGCTATTGGTGAAAGATGGGAGGCACAACATCATCACCAACTCAGGACCTGTTTGATTCGCAGGATTTTGAAAACGCAGGAATAGGACACGGCAATATTACAAGTTTTAAACTGATATTACAAATGTTAGGAGTAATGTTGCACCTACGAAGAGGGAATTACTAGGAAGTTTACGTAAGAACTTTCGTTACTTTAGGTGGATGCAACATTATCGTACAAACTAAAATCCACTGCCCTGACAAGTCACTAATGGGCAAATAAGTTTTCGAGTCTCTGGCCACTTGATGTTTCAAAAACAAATTCAGCTTCTGCGGAGACTTTGTCATTTAGGCTTAGACGCTTGCGGTGATCAGCACACCATTCATTGTTGCGCTAGAGAACGCCAAACCTCATTACCTTGAGCACACTTGCCTCCAGAACAAAGAACCTGGCCAATTTAATCTCAGATGTGCTGCCTTGGTAGTCGATCAAATCAATTTCTGTAAGATGGAGATCAAGGCATTCGATGAGATTGTTATAGTGAAGCACATTTTTCACTTTCGGGTCTTTTTTTATCTGCAAAAGAAGAGAACATATGAGAGCAGCTTGCTGCATAAGATTGTCATGTCATCAAGAGGTACCAATATCATTCGCTCATACGATAGGGTTGGCTGGCTAGTGATATTTTTTCACTCTCTCTCTCTCTCTCTTTCTGTTTCCTCTCATTTAACTAGTAGCATGTGAAGAGCTTGGGCATTTGTTGCCTTCCACTATGTGGCCGATGCCATATTTCGCAAAAGTATGCCACATAATACGCATCGATGTCAAATCAAAAAAATTTGGCACCGCTCTCGCGATGTGAGAGAGTTGGCACTGTTGTGCACACAGACCCACATGTATAAACAAATCAATCAAACCAACTACACCAGCCTCTCACTCTCCCAAACAAGTGTTTTTTTATTGCCTCAGTCCTCTCTCTCCCACGCAGTGTTTTTTCATTGCGTGAGTTAATTTGGCACCGGAGCAAAGTAGGTGATCCAGATTGGGGCACCAGGTGAGCAATGGAGGGGCATCGATGCCAAATGCATCACAAGTGAATTTGGCACATGTTTTGGCCTACATAGCTCACTTTTGTACTCCCTCCGTCCCAAAATTCTTGTCTTAAATTTGTCTAAATACGGATGTATCTAGTTACATTTTAGTGTTAGATACATCCGTATCTAAACAAATGTAAGACAAGAATTTTGGGATGGAAGGAATACTACCTCGTATTTAGTATAAAATTTTGACCATAGATTTACCTAAGAAAATGCCAATACATGTCACTAAAAATTACACCATTTGAAATTATGTTCAAATACGAATCCAATGATATAGTTCTTAGTGACATGCATTAACATTTTGTCAGTTAAATCTATGGTCAAATTTTGATACTACACAATTGGAAGAGTAAACTAGGACGGAGGTAGTACTTGCTCTTAGGGTAACCATAGAGTTACTGGAGTAGTCTAAGTTACTTTCCACTATAGTTGTACACCATAAAAACGATGCACGTGATCACGTGAGAAAAAATACTAAAAACACTTCTTTCGGTGCAGTGCGTATATGCAATTTGAACAGTACACTTGTCATCGTAATTTGGGAAAATTACGAAAAAATTGAGCTACGTTGTGATTACCGTTTACTTATAGGAAAGAAGTTTCACCTCGATGAGTAGCTTCTCCGTGCACGGAAAGCATGTAAGGAATCCAAAAACTTGATCCAGATTGGGGCCGATAGATATTAGTGCTAAGATCTTCACGGTGCGCATGGACTGGGTCAAGCTTGTGGGAATCATTTTCTGGAAGACGGTCATAAATACATCAAGAAGAAATTTAAAAATGTGAATTACAAGAAGATGGAGAAGAAGATGAGTGTTGTACCTGAACGATTACGGATCCAATAAAGAGTTCGGAGAATTTGGCAGACGAGTACACCAACGCTGTCAATTTTGGCGAGTCAATGACCCTGATTTTTGTTGGACCTTCTAGATCCGATACAAGCAATCTCTCAAGGAAAGGCGCATTCTCAATGACCATAACGTGGAACAGCTGGAGTGATCGCTTCCCAATTGATGTCATGTTGCGAGGCCAGCAAGATACATAAATCCATCGGAGATTCATCGAGGCGATGTGGAGGCTAATGAACCCGTGGATCTGCTCAAGACAAAGGTACTCGAGCGTAGTACAGCTGCGGAGCAGGTGCTCCATAGCCTTCTTCGAGATGACAACGTTGAAGAGGTCGATTTGCTTGAGTTAAGGGAGAAGAAGGGTGGGCACGACATTAATCTGGGGAAGATAGCAGGAGCTGAAGTTGGCACGGCGCAGCGTTGGCGTGAGGCGGAGCGCGGACAGCGGCAGAGAGCAACATCGTCCAGCTTCAAAGCTGAGCTCCTTGAGTTGATCTAGGGCGGGGGATAAGAACCACTCGTCGAACTTGGGTTAGACCTTGTAGTTGGTACTGAACATGCAGATGTCAAGGCGTCTGGCTGGCCCAGGGTGCGATGAAAGGATCTTGGAGACTGCGGCCATGTGTTTGCAATCCCCATCGCAGAGGCAGCTGTCAACGGTGAGGTTGAGGGGGACGCGACGCCAGTGGGGGCGCCACCGCCGGGAGAGCAGGGCGGTCCGCACGACAGATTTTGTGGGGAGGAGGCCGATGATGATGAGCAGCATGTCATCGGGGAGGCTGCTGATGAAGTCCAGGCTCGTCGGATGCGATTTTGGCTCGAGCCGCCTCCGCTTGTTGGCTGCCTCGCCATCCATCTCAACCGGCAGCGACGCCGGTGTACACGTGTGCTGGTGTGTGTTGTGTGCTGGGTGTGTGCGAGTGCGTCCTTCTGTGCATGCCGTCACGCAGTGGTGAATTGTGCGCGAGTGCGTCCTTCGCGCGCAAGAAGTTTGTCCTGAATGCACCCTCAATTTACTGGCGTGCGGGGTGCTACCCCGAGTGGTTTCAACTTTGTTTACTTCACCGCGTGTTAGATGGGCCTCTAGTTTACTTATTTTCACCCACTGCCACATGGGCCAGCACACGAAGATACATAACATGAGCTGACAAGGCAGCATGTAGATTGGTTGACCGGTCAACTAAACAATATACGGAGCTATACGCTGACACAGTGAGCGTATAATCCGTCAGTATAGAGAGTTCGAGTGAGAGGGGAGGCCCGTGAAAGATAGCAGAAGAGAGAAAGAGCTACTCCCTCCGTTCGATAATGTAGTTCCAACATTTTTTTAAGTCAAACTTTTGAAACTTTGACCAAGTTTATAAAGAAATTACTTATATCTACAATACCAAAGATAAATGATAGTATGAAGTAAGTACATGTTGTGATGAATCTAATGATTGTTCCAGATGTAAATGTTTTTCTCCACATATACCTGGTCAAACTTTTCTGAGGTTTGAGTTTTCAAAACATCCATATGCTTATGGACGCGACAGAGTCCCTAACTAGAGAGAGAGAGAGAGTGAAAAAAGTGTGTGTGCGTGTGTGAAAGAGACATGGACAACACACGATAAAAGTAGAGAAAAAGCGTGCGTGTCTTATGCAAACATATCACACATGCATCTTCGACAACGGAGGCAAGGTGAGGAGATAGTGTGTGGTTGTTTGGAACCGAGAGAGCAAGACCCCTAGCACGTGGCCAAGAGGGGTCTGACAAACAAGGGAGAGAGGTCGAGAGAGACGTACGGAGAAAATGCAGACATGGGGGGGAGAGAGTGTATGTTTGTCATAGAGAGATCCCCTGGAGATCGTGATGGGACTACATGGGTGGGAGATCGAGTGACAAGGTGTGTGCGTGATAGAAGATGCCCCGAGAGATATCGAGATAGACGTATGGATGGAAGGAGACAATACGTGTGTTCCTGATGGCTAGTAAGAGATAATCATACTTAGGAGGGGGGCGTGCTTGCGCCTATGATGGAGTGAGGGATTATGGTACTTAGGGGGGTGCGTGTCACATGGAGAGAGAACAAGGGCGGAGAGTGTTGGATGGGTCTATATGTATAGCGCGAGCGAGACATGTGTATGTGTGAACCAGGGAGATATAAGGCCAGTTTGGCTTGCGTCCTGAGCATATTTTGCCTGGCACGGGGTTGTGGCTGGATTTCATGCACGCTTGTTTGGTTGCTACCCTGTGAAAAAGAAAGCCTGCCTGGCCTGGGTTCCCTTGCACTTTAATTAGCCTGGCTGAACTCCAGACACTGCAAGTAGCCTGGCCCAGGCGACGATTTCGAACGCCTGGCCGTGCCTGGTCATGTGGCCACGAGGCTAACAGCAACATGGATGGATATTAGCATTAAATAATTGATGCATGGATTGATTGATGGGACGTTGATGCTTTGCCTGGCCCAGGCATGAACCAAACGCTTCAGCACCACACAAGCCTAGCCAGGCAAAAATATTTTACATCTCACGTCCACACCACGCAGTACCGGCCATCAAGGCATGAGGGTCAGGTCACGAACCAAACTGACCAATAAATTTTGAGAGAGATTGAGGAGCCCTGATAAGGCTGAGTGGTGCGTCAGATAGCTGAGAGGGGAAAGAGATATTCCATCCGCTCGATAATGCAGTGCATGTAAATTTTTTAGAAGTCAAACTTTGGAAACTTTGATCAGGTTTACGCAAATGTTATTTATATCTACAATACCAAAGATACATCATACAAAACTACATCTCATGGTGAATCTAATGGTATATGTTTGCCATACTAGATGTAATTCTTTTTCTCCATGTACATGGTCAAACTTTGTGATGTTTGACTTTTCAATAAATCTATATGCTATGGACCGAGGAGAGTGCCTCAGTCGAGACAGATCAAGTGCGTGTGAAGGAGAATGAGTAAGTGTGCAAAAAGAGTATGTGTGTGAAAGAGAAAGTGACAACAAACGATAAATTAGAGAGAGTGTGTTTTTTCGTTTTTTATGCGAACATATCACGCATGCATCTCCGAGATGGAAAAGCGAGGCGAGGAGATACACAAAGATAGCTAGTGTGTGATTGTTTGCAATGGAGAGAGACACCCCTGTAGCACATGTCCAATATAGGTCTGGCCAACAAGGAACAAAGGTCGAGAGGGACACATGGATGGCATGGACGCATGGGGAGGGAGAGAGGGTCTGTTTGTGATAGAGAGATCCCATCGAGATCGTGAGGGGACTATATGTGTGGGAGATCGAGGGAGTGCGTGCGCGATAGAAAGATGCGCCGAGAGAAATCGAGATAGACCATGCACATGTTTGTGATGGAGACTAAGATTAGATAGTCATATACATATAGGGGGGACTGCATGTGCCTACAATTGAGTGAGAGACCATCATACTTGGCTAGCTGGGCATGAGATTGTGTGTGTGCGCGTGTGAGATGGAGAGAGAACGAGGGGGAGAGATAGAGTTTTAGAGGGGCCTATCGAGTGCGAGTGAGATATGCATGTGTATGCGTGACCCAGGTGGATGGAGAGTTTGAGAGAGGGGGGAAGAGCTCCAAGACGACATAGTGGCGCGTGAGAGAGTTATGGGCAAAGAGCCAAGGAATTTGTGTGCGTACGATGAGTGCACCCAAGATATCTAGCTTGGACTAGCTAGAGTATCATACATAGTGTGCGAGAGAGACCTATGGATGGTCTATATATGCATGCGAACTAGAAAGACCCCCCCCCCCTACACACACAAAGAGAGAGAGAGATGGAGAGAAAGGGAGAGGGACCAACAAGGTTTTTGTGTTGGATGCGTGCGACAGAATTGAAGATTGTCGGCGAGAGAGAGAGAGAGAGAGAACAGGAGTCCGGGAGAGGGGGAGGTCGTGTTTTATGCATCAAAGACAGATATAAACCATGTTTCGATATAAACTTGCATTCAAATATTTAAATTGGAGAACATGTTGTCTGCAATCCACACATGAACGGATATATGCGTATATCAAACAAGTTCATTAATTTGACTTTCAACATGTTCATGGAGTACTATAATACTGTACAACATGCTACTCGATTGAGGTGTTCAATTTTGGATTTAGTTCACTATTTTGACCTACTGAACGAGCTATTTCATTGAATCGAGGTATTTCATTTTGGGTTTGATTCACGTTTTTGAGTGGGTCAACTATTTGTCATATAGTAAATCGCTAGCAACGAGCATGTAAAAACACATTACCCCCGAGCATCATCTCTCCATCTAAAAAAGAAGTGGCAAGCTAATATTTCGAAATTTGATCCGAATCGACTTGGTAAGGTAGACGTGGATGCTCGTTCTCCCAAAATTTGAACGAACCGTTAAACATCCTCTCTGCTCGGTGGAATTCGCCCGAGCAAATAAATGGGAGACGTGAAATTACCGTCCTATGTGGGACACGCATCAATTGGCCCGTTGTACATCGAGGGTAGGTTCGTAACTTCATCCAAGCGCGCCTTCTCCTCGGCCGAAATGACATGTGCCGAATAATTCATAAACCATGGTCGGCAAAACACGCTCTCCTCGCCCGAAATAGCTCGCGCCCACTATTTCAAAACACGCTTTCCTCGCCCGAAATCGCTCGCGCCCACTATAGTTCAAAACACGCCCTCCTAGCCTGAAATCGCTCCCACCCACTATTTGGGGAGAAGCAAAGTTACTCTACTATCCCCGACCCTCAGTACACAGCCCCAAGCTGAGAAGCCTATAGGCAAGGGTAGAACTGTAACTCCCCCTCACATTTCAGACAGATGCGTCCGTAAGACATGGTTCCACTCCCCTCCCAATTCCCCACCCACCCCCCCATTCATACCTCATGGGCGCCAAATCACCTTCTCCCCGAGAAGCTCCCTTCTCCCGAGCCATGAAACCTCAGCCCCACCTCCATGGCGCCCCCACTGCACCAATTTCATAGCCGCCCTCCTCCCTAATGCCGAAGACGTTGTCCATTTGCCGTCGTGCACTGGGCCATGTGCCTCTTACTCTGTGCTACTGGTGCTGCCTCAACGACGGTCGCGTGAACCGTACCGGAGCCGATTCACCCCTGCCGTTGTTCACGGCGCCGAAGCGGCTCCAACTTCGGATCCGTCCAGAGTCCTGGCGCTGCTTCCGCGTAGCCATCGACCGTCGCGACGTCGCTCTTTCCCTGCCACCGGTCGCCACCGCAACCGCGCCGGCCTCACCGACTCGGCAGTTGTACCTGCCTACTTCACCATGCCGCCAAATAGGTCGCACCCTCTTCTCAAATCACTTTATTTAGGCATCAGTTGTCTGAATTTTTATTCTGGGCCAATCAATTCCCAATGGGAAGCAGCACCCCTCGAGGCGGCGGAGCTCCTAGGTTGCCGGTTGGCTGGTGTCTAATGTAAGGGTGCGGGGCCGCAAGTTCGCCGCGGAAGCAGCGCTTAGATGGCTATCTTTTAGAGTTGCGTGGGTTGAAGGTACTACCGCCGCCGGATCTGGATGACGGGGAGTCTTTGTGGATTGACCCGGGGGCAGCGCAACCACGGCAGTGCGGTGGGGCAGGGAGCGGGGTTTTGGCCGGGGCCACGGACGGCGGAGGCAGGCTGCTCTGTCGTTGGTCGCTGGCTCTTGGGGGGAGATTCCGAACAGTGTCAGACGGGAGGCACAAGACGGCCAGCCATCCGGCGTAGATCGGACAATGCCAAAATAAAATAAAATCGTGTGACCCCAATTTAGTCTTCAGTCAACAGACGTGTGACCACTCTCGTACCTTGCTGTTGATCTCTTAGTGTATTTCTTCATATCAAAGAGATATGTCGCTCTTAACATTATGCGTTATCTGCATCTTCAGACACACCGTCTTCCGACTCACCGTAGCTGCTCCAACAAGGGAAGCATACACCAGAAGGGAGCTATAGTCCACACTCAATAGTTCCCTGCATCTAATGCGCGTGCCCGACATGGACAGCCACAACAACTGCAGGGCCATCGACAAGTCAGCACATGATTCTCACTCCTATGGATGGCAGCCAGATAGGTTGTACCCTCATCTTACTTGTGTGCAACATTTATGGCTTTGTTATTCATCTAAGCATGGAAAATAGATCATCACATTTCACTGTATATTCATGCTGATCTCTTACGGGTCTTGTTCAGGAGTTAACGTTGTTCCATAGTTCAGCTAAGATACTTGTTCTTTAGGTAACGTTGTTCCATAGTTATCATCCATCAGCCAATGCTATCCCACAGGCTGGTGATTATAGTATTATACCACTTCTAGTATTACCTATGTTGTTCTTTAATACTTTTGTGTGCCATCTAGTTAATCTCGAGTACAAACGATACATATTCTATAGCTTTCACCTGTGTTCTCCCTTTAGTTTATGAGACCTGTTGCTGCTAGTTAACCCCAGTCCTACTATTTATGTCGTCTCCTACAGCCATTCATTACATAAATCTAACTACTAGTTGTCTTCCATGCATGTCATATATAATTGCACACACTGATATATCCACAAGAACCTCACGGAGCAATGTAAAGGCCAATAAACTTGATGTCAATGATACCCAATATGATGGAAGATGTAAAGGCAGTTCTTCAGAAGACTTGCAGAAAGATGATGAATCCTATTCACCCCACAAGGTCCTTGCTCTAACTTGGCCTGTGATATGGGTACAACATGCATATAATGTCCTGGAGTGTATCTACTCTGTTGTAATGCCATGTGCTTAGCATGCTGATCATGCATGTAAATATGTCATGCCTTCCTGTTTTTCAGTACCTATTCCATTCATGATCACATGTTTTCAAATTCAAGTACTGTCATTCTACTCTATCGCAATGTCATCTGCTTAATTTGGACATCATGCTTCTGAATATCTTATGCATTGTTATTCATCAATATGTACTTCATCTGTCTACCATACCATGTTTTTTACATTGAAGTGTTGTTCTAGTGCTCTGTTGCAATGCCATCTTATTTTCCCAATCATACATGTGTATGTTGCCTTAGTTATTTATGTATGTATTCCGCTAGCATACAGTTTTACATTCAACTAGTTTTTTTTGTTGTGTTGTCCTGTCGTATCCCTAGCTCTTACACCATACTCCCTCCGTCCGGATTACATGTTGCCGAAATGGATAAAAAGGATGTATCTAGAATTGAAATACGCCTAGACCCATCTATTTTTTTCCGTATGGAGGGAATACATGTCAATATGTCATGCCTTTCTATTCTTCAGTACCTATTCCATCTCTCTGTTGTCGCATGTTTTATAATTAAAGCACCATTCTTCTATACAAGGCATGCGAGGGGAAGACGACTATGTTAGAATCTGAAGGGTTACAAACAAGGCCTTTGCAAAAGATCCAAACGCCAGGACATAATAAGCCAACTCCAGTTTTTATAGATACTGCTCCAGCACAGAGAAACCCAACTCCTACTGATAATAAGCAGATTCCAGTGGCCAAAGAACTAGTCTGCTCCAGTCCAGCAAAAATATGTCAACTCAATTCTAAGAAGCGTGTGCGTATCCTTGCATCATGAAATTTTATAGCATGCTGATAATATTTTTACATGTTTCTTACCCATCTCTCTTTTAGAAAATAAGCTTAACAGATAGAAGAATTTCTGCAATGGTATCATTTATGAGGAAAGATTCTTGCAGGAATTCTCTGTGCTCCAATGTAGATGTAAGTACCTGTTGTATATCACTATATTTTTACATCAGCATGTATTTTGTTAATCAGCGTGAATCCAACCTTTATCTGATCTAAATTTAGTTGTAGCAAAATGTATGATTAAAGGCCACAATGTTGATTTTTGCAAGGAAAACTGTGTGGTAGTTTTGCATCCTGAGCTGCATGAGTGTACTATCTCATATCAGTGGGTTTAAATACTTTGGTTCTGCAGTGGGTTTTTCAGTGTTTTTTTACTGTGTTGTCTTGTCGTATCCCTAGCTCTTACATCATACTCCCTCCATCCGGATTAAATGTTGCAGAAATGGATAAAACTGGATGTATCTAGAACTGAAATACGCCTAGACCCATCCATTTATTTCCGGATGGAGGGAATACATGTCAATATGTCATGCTTTTCTATTCTTCAGTACCTATTCCATCTTTGTTGTAGCATGTTTTATAACTGAATCACCATTCTTCTATATAAGGCATGCAAGGGGAAGACGGCTATGTTAGAATCTGAAGGGTTACAAACCAGGTCTTTGCAAAAGATCCAAACGCTAGGAGATAATAAAGCAACTCCATTTTTCATAGATACTGCTCCAGCACAGAGAAACCCAACTCCCACTGATAATAAGCAGATTCCAGTGGCCAAAGAACTAGTCCGCTCCAGTCCAGCAAAAGAATGTCAACTCCATTCTAAGAAGCGTGTGCGTATCCTCGCATCATGAAATTTTATAGCATTCTGATCATATTTTCTACATGTTTCTTACCCATCTCTCTTTTAGAAAATAAGGTTAAATGATACAAGAGTTCCTCCATTAGGATCGTATTCGAGGAAAATATCTTGCGGGAATTCTCTGTGCTCCAATGCTGATGTAAGTACCTGTTGTATATCACTATATTTTTAATTTGGCATGTATTTTGTTAATCAGCGTGAATCTAACCTTTATCTGATCTCAAATTAGTTGTAGCAAAATGTTAAAGGCGCCAATGTTGATTTTTTTAAGGAAAACTGCCTGGTAGTTTTGCATACTGAGCTGCATGAATGTACTATCTCATATCACGCACATCACTGAATTGTAGTGCTTCTCTGGTTGCCCATTCATTCATTGTGTCAATGTTGCTTTCATATTACCTTACCTGGCTGATGATAGCTGTGCCATATTGTGTTAATTTGGTGTAGGCTAGTTGCCCAAATGTTAGTTGTGTCAATGTTGCTTTCCTATTATCTGACTTGTCCAATGATAGCAATGCTAGTGTGTTAATTTTGTGCAGGCTGCTGAAGATAAGAAGACAAACTCTGAAAATAGCAAGGCAACCCCATTGTTTCTTTCCAGTAAATCTAGGCCAGGTAATATGGCAATAACTCATGATTAATCTGTTTGGTTCCCGTCCTAATTTATGTTATGATGCAGTGGTTGAGACACTCTCCACTATCAATAATACAAGCCTGCCAAAATCGCCATCTAAATCTGTTCAGTATCCTCTATCTCGAATGCAACGGAATAAATGTATGTTTGTGAACCAATTAATGGCTGAAGCAATGATGGAAATGGTGGATGAATCAGAGGTGCGGAGTCGTGCGACACAACAACTGATCAGTGTTTTCAGAGACAGTGTAGCAAAGCAACAAGAACTTGCCCACATGCTTATGGCGTCATCTGTGCTGAGGTTGCAGATTATGACGTTGTAGATGGTTAGGTTCTGCTCATTTATTTGCACTGGCATCAATCTTTCATTGCCCAGTGGATGTAATTTCCTGTAATATATGCTGGATGTGCAATGTTATTCCCTGTATGCCGTACCTTTGCTTGATCGGTTTTGGTCCTATGCATAATTGTTCGTCATAATGGGCTCAAATTATCTAATTTAGCCTAAAGACATGAACGAACTTTAGTGGGCCTATTAAGCTAATGGGCCGTTACTAGGCCGAAAGTTAATGGTCGGCCCTCTTACCTCCCGGGTCGTTAACAGGCCGACATCGAAGCGGGCAACAGGTGGCCCCAATTTATTTCACAGGCCCTTAACAGGCTGTTACTAAGTTTGGGCTACATAAGGCCCAACTATACTGTAGGCCTTTAGCAGGCCGAAAGAGACAGCGGGCTTGTACTGGACCATGAAGAGCATGGGCCGCTAAGAGGCAGAAAGTCAGGTCGTATTGTAAACGGCCCAACTATGTTGTGGGCCTTTAGCAGGCTGAAAGAGAAACCGGGCTGGTATTGGACCATGAAGGGCATGGGCCGTTAAAAGGCCAAAAGTAAGGTCCGACTATAAATGGCCCAACTCATTTATGGTCCGTTAACAGGCCGAAAGGCACACAGGGTCGGGAATTGGCCCAACACTTAAATGGGTCGCTAAAAGGCCAAAACTCAGGTCCGACTACAAATGGCCCAACTGATTTATGGGCCGTCAAAAGGCTGAAAGTGACACCGGGCCAGAAATTGGCCCAACACTTAAATGGGCCGCTAAAAGGCCAAAACTCAGGTCCAACTAGCCCATCAGATTTATGGGCCGTCAATAGGCTGAAAGACATACCGAGCCGGAAATTAGCCCAACATTTAAATGGGTTGCTAAAAGGCCGAAATATGTACATCCTGAAAATTGGCCCATCCATTAAATGGGCCGTTAACAGGCCGAAATCTCATCGGGCCGATATTGAGCCCAAATATATAGGGGGCTGTTAACGGGCTCGAACTAACGATGGGCTGCAATGGTGTCAAATCTTTAATGGGTCGTTGACGGGCCGAATTGGCACATCTCGTATGGGCCGTGGGCTTAAATGGACCTGACACAAGTAGGCCTTATATGGGCCGGCCTGCTAATTTTTACTGGGCCGACCTTTTTCACCGGAATGGGCCACTGTTGGGCCGTGCCATGTGTCGACCTATCATAGGCGCCTCTTGTCCAATGAGTGAATGACATCTGTCCCAACAGTGAGGCAACACGTGTTTCCTTCGGCCAATCAGAATTTTACACATGGAAATTTCCCATTGGTCAGGGCTATTAACGGGTTATCGGATCCAAAATCCGACCCGATAGCTTAACGGCGTTCCGTTACGGTGGATGCCACGTGTCGGTCACCCTTGACGAAAGCACTTCTGTGACGCGCGATTTATCGTCGTGGAAGTGGACACTTCCGTGATGATAATTTTGGTAATGTCATGGAACACTTTGACGACAGCACAGGTATGACTATCTTGATTCCGTCATAAAATCGTCATGGATGTACATGCATGACAAAAAACGCGACCTACTGTGACAAACACGTATCATCACGGAAGTGTATTTTTTTGTAATGATGCAAGCAATATGACAATGATGAAGCGTGTCATAATAACGGAACGGTGGAAAGTTGCATGGCAATATATCTTAGAATGGCTATGGAAATGCCATAATAGGTAGGTATGGTGGCTGTTTTGAGGAAGGTATATGGTACCGGCGAAAGTTGCGCGATACTAGAGAGGCTAGCAATGGTGGAAGGGTGAGAGTGCGTGTAATCCATGGACTCAACATTAGTCATAAAGAACTCACATACTTATTGCAAAAATCTATTAGTTATCGAAACAAAGTATTACGCGCATGCTCCTAGGGAGATAGATTGGTAGGAAAAGACCATCGCTCGTCCCCGACCGCCACTCATAAGGAAGACAATCAATAAATAAATCATGCTCCGACTTCATCACATAACGGTTCACCATACATGCATGCTACGGGAATCACAAACTTCAACACAAGTATTCCTCAAATTCACAACTACTCAACTAGCATGACTCTAATATCACCATCTCCATATCTCAAAACAGTTATCAAGTATCAAACTTCTCATAGTATTCAATGCACTTCTATGAAAGTTTTTATATAATTCCTAAAAGCAAATTTTCATGTTGTTCTAAAGGACTCTCAAAATAATATAAGTGAAGCATGAGAGATAAATTATTTCTATAAAATAAAACCACCGCCGTGCTCTAAAAGATATAAGTGAAGCACTAGAGCAAAAACTATATAACTCAAAAGATATAAGTGAAGCACATAGAGTATTCTAATAAATTTCAAATCATGTGAGTCTCTCGCAAAAGGTGTGTACAGCAAGGATTATTGTGGTAAACTAAAAATCAAAGAATCAAATCATACAAGACGCTCCAAGCAAAACACATATCATGTGGTGAATAAAAATATAGCTCCAAGTAAAGTTACCGATAGACGAAGACGAAAGAGGGGATGCCTTCCAGGGCATCCCCAAGCTTAGGCTTTTTGGTGTCCTTGAATTTTACCTTGGGGTGCCATGGGAATCCCCAAGGTTAGGATCTTGCCACTCTATGTTCCATAATCCATCAAATCTTTACCCAAAACTTGAAAACTTCACAACACAAAACTCAAAATAGAAACTCTCGTGAGCTCCGTTAGCAAAAGAAAACGAAACACCACTTCATGGTACTGTAATGAACTCATTATTTATTTATATTGGTGTTAAACCTACTGTATTCCAACTTCTCTATGGTTTATAAGCTCTTGTACTAGCCATAGATTCATCAAAATAAGCAAACAACACACGAAAAACAGAATCTGTCAAAAACAGAACAGTCTGTAGTAACCTGTAGCTAATGCAAACTTATGAAACCCCAAAAATTCTAAAATAAATTTCTGGACGTGAGTAATTTATCTATTAATCATCTGCAAAAAGAATTAACTAAATAGAACTTTCCAAATAAAAATGGCAGCAATTCTCGTGAGTCATAAAGTTTCTATTTGTTTACAGCAAGATCAAAAAGACTTTCCCCAAGTCTTCCCAATGGTTCTACTTGGCACAAACACTAATTAAACACAAAAAACACAACCAAAATATAGTCTAGACAAATTATTTATTACTTAACAGGAGAAAAAATCAATAAATAAAAATAAAATTGGGTTGCCTCCCAACAAGCGCTATCGTTTAACGCCCCTAGCTAGGCATAAAAGCGAAGGTAGATCTAGGTATTGCCATCTTTGGTAGGCAATCCATAAGTGGCTATCATAATAGATTCATATGGTAATTTAACTTTCTTTCTAGGGAAGTGTTTAATGCCTTTCCTTAATGGAATTTGGAATTTAATATTCCCTTCCTTCATATCAATAAATGCACCTATCGTTCTAAGGAAAGGTCTTCCAAGAATAATAGGACATGAAGGATTGCAATCTATATCAAGAACAATGAAATGTACGGGCACATAGTTCCTATGTGAAACAATAAGAACATCATCAATTCGTCCCATAGGTTTCTTAATAGTGGAATCCGCAAGGTGCAAGTTTAAAGAACAATCATCAAAATCACGGAAACCTAGCAAATCACACAAAGTTTTTGGAATCGTGGAAACACTAGCATCCAAATCACACAAAGCATAACACTCATGATATTTAATTTTAATTTTTATTGTAGGTTCCCACTCATCATAAAGTTTTCTAGGGATAGAAACTTCCAACTAAAGTTTTTCTTCATAAGATTGCATCAAAGCATCAACAATATGTTTAGTAAAAGCTTTATTTTGACTATAAGCATGAGGAGAATTTAGCATGGATTGCTACAAGGAAATACAATCTATCAAAGAGCAATTATCATAATTAAATTCCATGAAATCCAAAATAGTGGGTTCATTGCTATTTAAAGTTTTGACCTCTTCAATCCCACTTTTACCAATTTTTGCATCAAGATCTAAAAACTCTGAATTTTTGGAACGCCTTCAAGGTAAAGGTGGCTCATCTTCAGTCCCATCATTATCAAGATTCATATTTCAAAACAAAGATTTAATGGGAGACACATCAATAACTTTTAGATCTTCATCCTTATTATCATGAAAACTAGAAGAACACGCTTTCACAAAGCAATCTTTCTTAGCACGCATCCTAGCGGTTCTTTCTTTGCACTCATCAATGGAAATTCTCATGGCTTTGAGAGACTCATTGATATCATGCTTAGGTGGAATAGATCTAAGTTTCAAAGAATCAACATCAAGAGAAATTCTATCAACGTTCCTAGCCAATTCATCAACTTTAAGCAATTTTTCTTCAAGCAAAGCATTGAAATTCTTTTGCGAATTCATAAACTCCTTAACACTAGTCTCAAAATTCAGAGGGCATATTATTAAAATTTCCATAATAATTGTTGTAGGAATTACCATAATTATTAGAGGAATTACTAGGAAACGTCCTAGAATTAAAATTACCTCTACGCATGTTGTTACCAAAATTGTTCCTACCAACAAAATTCACACCCATAGATTCATTATTATTCTCAATCAAGGTAGACAAAGGCACATCATTAGGATCAGAGGAAACACTCTTATTAGCAAACAATTTCATAAGTTCATCCATCTTTCCACTCAAAACATTAATTTCTTCTATCACATGCACTTTTTTACTAATAGATCTTTCGGTGTGCCATTGAGAATAATTAACCATAATATTGTCTAGGAGTTTAGTAGCTTCTACTAAAGTGATTTCCATACAAGTGCCTCCCACAGCTGAATCTAAAAGATTTCTAGAAGCAAAATTCAAATTGGCATACAAATTTTGTATAATCATCCATAAATTCAAACCATGTGTAGGGAAATTATGTATCATTAATTTCATCCTCTCCCAAGATTATGCAACATGTTCATGATCAAGTCGCTTAAAATTCATAATATCGTTTCTAAGATAGATGATTTTAGCGGGAGGAAAATACTTAGAGATAAAAGCATCTTTGCACTTATTCCATGAATCAATACTATTTTTAGGCAAAGAACCAAGCTTTAGCATGATCTCTAAGCGAAAACGGAAATAGCTTAAGTTTAACAATATCATTATCCACATCTTTCTTCTTTTGCAAATCACACAAATCAACAAAGTTGTTTAGATGGGTAGCGACATCTTCACTAGGAAGGCCGGCGAATTGATCTTTCATGACAAGATTCAACAAAGCAACATTAATTTCACAAGATTCAACATCAGAAAGAGGAGCAATCGGAGTGCTAAGAAAATCATTGTTGTTGGTATTGACAAAGTCACACAATTTAGTATTATCTTGAGCCATCATAACAAGCAAGCAATCCAACACACGAGCAAACAAGTGAAGAAGCAAAAGAGGCAAACTGGAAAAGAGGAGGGGAACGGAAAGAAAGGGCAAAAGGAAAAGAGGGCGAATAAAACAGCAAGGGTGAAGTGGGGGAGAGGAAAACGAGAGGCAAATGACAAATAATGTAATGCGAGGGATAAGAGTTTGTGATGGGTACTTGGTATGTCTTGACTTGTGCGTAGACTCTGGCAACGGTGCCAGAAATGGCTCGTTGTCAGGAGACAAATCTTGACTTGACTTGGCGCGAATCTCCCCGGCAACGGCGCCAGAAATCCTTCTTGCTACCTCTTGAGCACTGCATTGGTTTTCCCTTGAAGAGGAAAGGGTGATGCCGTAAAGTAGCGTAAGTATTTCCCTCAGTTTTTGAGAACCAAGGTATCAATCCAGTAGGAGATCACGCTCGAGTCCCACGCACCTACACAAACAAATAAGAACCTCACAACCAACGCGATAAAGGGGTTGTCAATCCCTTCACGGTCAATTACGAGAGTGAGATCTGATAGATATGGTAAGATAATATTTTTGGTATTTTTATGATAAAGAGAAATAAAGATGCAAAGTAAAATAAACGGCAATAGAAATAGCTAAGTGTTGGAAGATTAATATGATGGAAGATAGACCCGGGGGCCATAGGTTTCACTAGTGGCTTCTCTCAAGAGCATAAGTATTACGGTGGGTAAACGAATTACTGTCGAGCAATTGATAGAATTGAGCATAGTTATGAGAATATCTAGGTATGATCATGTATATAGGCATCACGTCCGCGACAAGTACACCGAAACGAATCTGCATCTACTACTATTACTCCACACATCGACCGCTATCCAGCATGCATCTAGAGTATTAAGTTCATAAGAACAGAGTAATGCTTTAAGTAAGATGACATGATGTAGAGGGATAAACTCATGCAATATGATATAAACCCCATCTTTTTATCCTCGATGGCAACAATATAATACGTGTAGGTTCCCTTTCTGTCACTGGGATCGAGCACCGCAAGATTGAACCCAAAGCTAAGCACTTCTCCCATTGCAAGAAAGATCAATCTAGTAGGCCAAACCAAACTGATAATTCGAAGAGACTTGCAAAGATAAACCAATCATACATAAAAGAATTCTGAGAAGAATCAAATATTGTTCATAGATAAACTTGATCATAAACCCACAATTCATCGGATCTCAACAAACACACCACAAAATAAGATTACATCGAATAGATCTCCAAGAGAATCAAGGAGAACTTTGTATTGAGATCCAAAGAGAGAGAAGAAGCCATCTAGCTAATAACTATGGACCCGAAGGTCTGAAGTAAACTACTCACACATCACCGGAGAGGCCATGGAGTTGATGTAGAGGCCCTCCGTGATCAATGCCCCCTCCAGCGGAGCTCCGAAAAAGGTGCCAAGATGGGATCTCTCGAGTACAGAAGGTTTCGGCAGTGGAATTAGGTTTTCATGGTGCTCCTGGATGTCTGGGGGGTACGTGGATATATATATGAGCAAGAAGCACGTCGGTGGAGCAACGAGGGGCCCACGAGGGTGGAGGGCGCGCCTAGGGGGTAGGCGCGCCCCCTACCTCGTGCCCTCCTCGATTGTTTCTTGATGCCCACTCCAAGTCTCCTAGATCACATTTGTTCGGAAAATCACGTTCCTGAAGGTTTCATTCCGTTTGGACTCTATTTGATATTCCTTTTCTTCGAAACCCTAAAATAGGCAAAAAACGGCAATTTGCGTTGGGCCTCCGGTTAATAGGTTAGCCCCAAAAATTATATAAAAGTGTAAAATAAAGCCCATTAACATCCAAAATAGATAATATAATAGCATGGAGCAATCAAAAATTATAGATACGTTGGAGGCGTATCATACATCAACTCCATGGCCCCTCCGATGATGTGTGAGTAGTTTACCTCAGACCTTCGGGTCCATATTTATTAGCTAGATGGCTTCTTCTCTCTCTTTGGATCTCATAAGTTCTCCTCGATTCTCTTGGAGATCTATTCGATGTAATCTTCTTTTGCGGTGTGTTTGCCGAGATCCGATGAATTGTGGGTTTATGATCAAGACTATCTATGAACAATATTTGAAACTTCTCTGAATTCTTTTATGTATGATTGGCTATCTTTGCAAGTCTCTTCGAATTATCAGTTTGGTTTGGCCTACTAGATTGATCTTTCTTGCAATGGGAGAAGTGCTTAGCTTTGGGTTCAATCTTGCGGTGCTCGATCCTAGTGACAGAAAGGGAAACGACACGTATTGTATTGTTGCCATCGAGGATAAAAAGATGGGGTTTATATCATATTGCATGAGTTTATCCCTCTACATCATGTCATCTTGCTTAAAGCGTTACTCCATTCTTATGAACTTAATACTCTAGATGCATGCTGGATAGCGGTCGATGTGTGGAGTAATAGTACTAGATGCAGGCAGGAGTCGGTCTACTTTTCACGGACGTGATGCCTATATACATGATCATACCTAGATATTCTCATAATTATTCGCTTTTCTATCAATTGCTCGACAGTAATTTGTTCACCCACCGTAATACTTATGATATCTTGAGAGAAGCCACTAGTGAAACCTATAGCCCCTAGGTCTATTTTCCATCATACAAGTTTCCAATCTATTTTATTTTGCAATCTTTAGTTTCAATCTATATCATAAAAATACCAAAAATATTTATCTTATTACCATTATCTCTATCAGATCTCACTCTTGCAAGTGGTTGTGAAGGGATTGACAACCCCTTTATTGTGTTGGTTGCGAGGTTCTTATTTGTTTGGGTAGGTATGAGGTGACTCGCACGTATTCTCCTACTGGATTGATACCTTGGTTCTCAAAAACTGAGGGAAATACTTACGCTGCTTTGCTGCATCATCCTTTCCTCTTCAAGGGAAAACCAACGCATGCTCAAGAGGTAGCAAGAAGGATTTTTGGCACCGTTGCCGGGGAGATCTACACACAAGTCAAGACATACCAAGTACCCATCACAAACTCTTATCCATCGCATTACGTTATTTGCCATTTGCCTCTTGTTTTCCTCTCCCCCACTTCACCCTTGCCATTTTATGCATCCTCTTTTTTCGTTCCCCTTCTCTTTTCTAGTTTGTCTCTTTTCGCTTGCTTCTTGTGTGCTTGTGTGCCACGATGGCCTTACCAAAAAGTTTTAATCCTCACCTTAGAAGGTTGGAAGAAATTGAAAATAATGTTAGAAGTTTTATGTCCTTGCGGTTTGAGCATAATAATTTCTTCAGAAACGAGCTTAAAGAACAAAAAAGTTTTATGGGGTACATGAATAAAGAGCTCAATGATATGTCTAAAGAATTTTATGGTCTGAAATCTCAGTTCGCTCATCTTGAAAACTTAATAGCCCAAATTTCGGATAAGCAGGCCACCTTAGTTAATAAGATGGCCACCAAACCGGAAGAACTTGGTGATAATAAGGATGAAGATCTAAAAGTGATTGATGTGTCCCCTATTAAATCTTTGTTTTGTAATATGAATCTTGATAATGATGGGACTAGAGATGAGTCAACTTTAGTTAAAAGGTGTCCCAATGATCCGGAGTTTTTAGATCTTGATGCAAAAATTCATAAAAGTGGGATTGGAGAGGTCAAAACTTTACATAGCAATGAACCCACTATTTTGGATTTCAAGGAATTTAATTGTGATAATTGTTCTTTAATAGATTGTATTTCCTTGTTGCAGTCCGTGCTAAATTCTCCGCATGCTTACAATCAAAATAAAGCTTTTACTAAACATATTGTTGATGCTTTAATGCAATCTTATGAAGAAAAGCTTGAATTGGAAGTTTCTATCCCTAGAAAACTTTATGATGAGTGGGAACCCACTATTAAAATTAAAATTAAAGATCATGAATGCTATGCTTTATGTGATTTGGGTGCTAGCGTTTCCACCATTCCAAAAACTTTGTGTGATGTGTTAGGTTTCCGTGAATTTGATGATTGTTCTTTAAATTTGCACCGTGCGGATTCCACTATTAAGAAACCTATGGGAAGAATTAATGATGTTCTTATTGTTGCAAATAGGAATTATGTTCCCGTAGATTTCATTGTTCTTGATATAGATTGCAATCCTACATGTCCCATTATTCTTGGTAGACCTTTCCTTAGAACGATTGGTGCAATTATTGATATGAAGGAAGGAAATGTTAGATTCCAATTTCCATTAAGGAAAGGCATGGAACACTTTTCTAGAAATAAAATTAAATTACCTTATGAATCTATTATGAGAGCCACTTATGGATTGCATATCAAAGATGATAATACCTAGATCTATTCTTGCTTTTATGCCTAGCTAGGGGCGTTAAACGATAGCGCTTGTTGGGAGGCAACCCAATTCTATTTATGTTTCTTGCTTTTTGGTTCTGTTTAGTAATAAATAATTCATCTAGACTCTGTTTATATGTGGTTTTATGCTTTTAATTAGTGTTTGTGCCAAGTAGAACCTTCGGGAAGACTTGGGGAAGTCTTTGCGATCTTGCTGTAAAAAACAGAAACTTTAGCGCTCACGAGATTTGCTGCCATTTTTTACTGGAGAGTGCGATTAGGTTGATTCTTTTTGCAGATGATTAATAGACAAATTCCTCACATCCACCAATTTATTTCAGAATTTTTGGGGTTACAGAAGTATTCGAAACCTACAGATTACTGTAGACTGTTCTGTTTTTGACAGATTCTGTTTTCGTGTGTTGTTTGCTTATTTTGATGCATCTATGGCTAGTATCGGAGGGTATGAACCATAGATAAGTTGGAATACAGTAGGTTTAACACCAATATAAATAAAGAATGAGTTCATTACAGTACCTTAAGTGGTGGTTTGTTTTCTTATACTAACGGAGCTCATGAGATTTTTCTGTTTAAGTTTTGTGTTGTGAAGTTTTCAAGTTTTGGGTAAAGATTTGATGGATTATGGAATAAGGAGTGGCAAGAGCCTAAGCCTGGGGATGCCCAAGGCACCCCAAGTTAAAATTCAAGGACAACCAAAAGCCTAAGCTTGGGGATGCCTGTCGATGTCAAAACCGGCGGATCTCGGGTAGGGGGTCCCGAACTGTGCGTCTAAGGCGGATGGTAACAAGAGGCAGGGGACACAATGTTTACCCAGGTTCAGGCCCTCTCGATGGAGGTAATACCCTACTTCCTGCTTGATTGATCTTGATGAGATGAGTATTACAAGAGTTGATCTACCACGAGATCGTAGAGGCTAAACCCTAGAAGCTAGCCTATGATTATGATTGTTGTTGTCCTACGGACTAAGCCCTCTAGTTTATGAAGATACAAGATTGAAGACTTTGTCCCGTGTCCGGGTGGGACTCTCCTTTGTGTGGAAGGCAAGCTTGGCAATTCGGATATGTAAATCTCCTCCCTTGTAACCGACACGGGACGAAGTCTTCAATCTTGTATCTTCATAATCCAACAGTCCGGTCGAAGGATATAGTCTAGCTGTCCGAGGACCCCCTAATCCAGGACTCCCTCAGTAGCCCCTGAACCAGGCTTCAATGACGATGAGTCCGGTGTGCAGATTGTCTTCGGCATTGCAAGGCGGGTTCTTCCACCGAATACTCCATAGAAGATTTCGAACACAAGGATAGTGTCCGGCTCTGCAAAACAAATTCCACATACCACCGTAGAGAGTATAATATTTCCACAAAACTAATCTGCTGACAACTTTTCATAACGTGACATCACGCCATGGCCCGGTCATTATTCGAACCGTTTTTCTCAACCAGCTACTGCACATATTGTGAGGCGGTTTTCTTGGCACGTCTTGTCGAAGCAGAGATCGTGTCCCCTTATCACGGGATTCTCATCAATACGGGTGTGGGTAACCCAACCGCGCCATCAATCACGGCGCTTGGGGAATAAGCGAGTTTACCAGGCAGGTGGGGAGGCGCATAGTTTCTTCCGCCCTTATAAAGGGACAAGGACTCCTCCTTTTCACCCACGCCTTCTTCTTCCCTGCCCATCCATTCTCGCGCACTCGAGCTCCAGCGCCCAAGTTTGCATTTCCTCCGCAAAACCACTCCAAACATGTCCGGAGCGGGAGGCAAGTGGATGGTCTCCTCCGTTACGAAGGAGAACACTACGAAGCTCCAGGAAGCCGGGTACCTGGCTGCAGATATCGCGCACCGGCTCCCAGATGCGGGGCAGATCGTCCCTACCCCTGAACCCCACGAAAGGGTTGTATTCCTTACCCATTTCGTCCAAGGGATGGGATTTCCCCTCCACCCATTTGTTCGCGGGCTCATGTTCTACTACGGGCTGGACTTCCACGATCTGGCCCCCAATTTCATCCTCAACATCTCAGTGTTTATCGTCGTGTGCGAGGCCTTCCTCCGCATCAAGCCCCACTTCGGCATGTGGCTAAAGACCTTCAACGTTAAACCGAAGGTGGTGGTTGGCCAGCAAGCGGAGTGCGGAGGCGCCATGGTGGGAAAAATGCCCAACGTCACCTGGCTCGAAGGCTCCTATGTGGAGACCGTGAAGGGGTGGCAATCGGGGTGGTTCTACATCACCGAGCCACGTGACACCAACTGGGTGGCGGCCCCCAAATTTCGATCTGGCATCCCCATGTGGCTCACCTCCTGGAAAGAGAAGGGTCTATCCTGGGGTTCATCAGTGGAGCTGACCGGACTCCAGAACTGTGTTAAAAACATGATAAGCAAGAAAATCAAGCTTGTCAACGTCGTCCAGGTCATGCTCTTCCGCCGGATCCTCCCGTGTCAAAGACGGGCATTCAATATGTGGGAGTTTGACCCGACTAAGCACCAGACGCTGTGAGAGCTCTTCGACACGACACACTGGGACATCTGGAGGGTGTTGTTCAAGTCCGCCGAGGTACCTCCTCCCCTTACCAAGGATCGCGGACTCAGCGCAAAGCGCCCTGCCAATCCGGTAAGCTCCTTATATCTCATAAGACGTTTCTTTCCCCATTATTTCATTTGGGGGATCGAATCCTCCATGCCATTTAACAAGAACGGGTCGCGAAAGCGGAGCGGATCGATTGTCTGGCCCACTGCCCGAGGATCCAGCAAGGGCTCTCTTAACGGAGATGCTAGTTCCGGCGCCCTATGAGGCACCGGAGAAGAAGGCCAAGAAGATGGCCATGGGGACCAGGAAAGGTCTCCGACGCAAGGTCGTATCGGACTTGTCGTCCGATAACACCGAGGCGCCCTCCTCCCATGAAAACGAGGAGGAGGAAGAGGAAAGTTCTCCCCCCCCCCCCAGCCGAGGGAGACAAGAAAAGGAAGGTCACCCCGTCAGGGGAAGCCGAGAGGTCCAAGAAGGGAAGGACTCTCCTTCCGGACTGCTCCACGGAGGCAACTTTTATCGACGAGGAGTGGTTACCCAGGGACAAGCCCCTGGCGAAGTCGTAAGTATCCGGATACCATAATAATTCTTGGTATGTTTTATTTTATTACTTCTTATCATGCCGAACATGATCATGCAGCCCCTCCAAAGCCCGTATCCTCTTCGGGTGAGTCTTTGGGCCCGTCGGAGATGAACATCGATTCACTCCCAATCGCCTCCTCCCCTCGCCCTACGGACAACGTCGAGGTGCTATCTCAAAGGGTACTGAACCAAGGGGAGACAATTCCAGAAGTGCCCCAATGCGACATTTCGGACATTGAGTGCACGAGGGGTAAGACTCCCATGGGCTCTAATGCCGGGGGCAGCAAGTCTGTGCCGATGGCCTCTGTCCATCCAGGGGCATCGGACAATTTGCTGGAAGCGCTTCGCGGCGCTTCCATTGATGAAGAGCATCGCACTATCATGAGTGCGGTGGTCAAGAAGGTTCAGTCCGCCAAAAGCGGACTAACTGAAGCTTGTGCCAGCCTCCTAACAGGCTTTGAGGTAAGTAATCAAATTATGAGAAAATGTTACAACATAGACAGTAGCCCCTGATGCTCTGTTTGGTGTTCGGAAGAAAGGCCAAACAGAGGATCAAATAATAATCAGAGGAGTCTAATTAGAATATGTCTATGTGAATAAGCAGGCTTCACTGCTGGCTGCTGCCGCTCACACGGCGGAGGTCTCCGCACTGAAGCGGGACCTTGAGCGGTCCAAGGAAGAGCTCGGCCTTACCAAGAGGCAGCTCGAAGAGAACAAAGGTAAGTGATACCTCGTCTGTTTATTGATAAAAAAAAGAAACTGGTTGTTAGATCACAGGATCATCATGAATTTTGCTAGGGGCCACGACCAAAGTGGCGACCCTAAAAAAGGCGTTGTCTGAGGCCGAAGGCAAAGCGGCCAAGGAGCGCGTCCAGCGTGAGAAGCAAGAGGCCCGAGTCGGCGAGGTTCAGCAAGAGCTCCAGGAGTTCGTCAAGAAGTACAAGTCCTTGGAGCATGACTCTAGGACGCAAGGGTCCGAGCTTGCGAAGGCCCTCAAGAACGTACAAAATGCCAAGGCCGAAGCCCAAAAGGCCCTCCAAGAAATTGAGGCGGTCAGGAAGATAGCGGCGAGTAAGGCATTCATTATGCAAAGCAAGCATGTGAAGGAAACTTTCCTTTTACTTACCCGAATTCGGAGCTCTCCAGGAGCGTTCGCAGATCTACCCAGCAGTGTGTCGGATGCCGCGGAGTTCTACCGGGCCGAGGAAGGGAGCTCGACAGAGAGGTTGTTCTAGTCTCAGTATACTGGCACCGAACATCCGATGCCCTTGAGCGACCAGTTGAAGCAACTGGTCGAGCTTCACAAGGCGGTCGAACTGGCCATGAAGGGCCTCATAGTCCGGATGTGGCCTGGCGAGCCCCTGCCTGGCAGCTATTTCGGCCTAGTAAGGCGGCTTGTGAATGCCTGCCCACATTTTGAAGTCATAAAGCAGTCCGTCTGCATTGAGGGTGCGCGCCGGGCTTTTGCCCGGGCGAAAGTGCACTGGGTGAAGATGGACGCCAAAAAGCTGGTGAAGGAGGGGCCACCAGAGGGCAAGGAGCATCGCCACCCCGAAATGTATTATGATAGTGTCCTGAAGGGTGCTCGCCTTGTGGCAGAGGAATGTGCTAAGGATGTAATATTTGAATGAATGTACTCATGTGATCCTGTAATGTGAAACAAGTTCATGTGCGCTATGTAACGCTTGTTGATTTAAAATATTACCTTCTGTGCGGCCGTTTATAAGATTTGAGAGTTGGCTAGTCGTCGGCTTCTGCCTCCATGTAACTAGTACTGAGGTGTTTGGGATAAACCTGATCACTCTTTATCCCAGTTTTGGGTCCTTCGAAGGAGGTGTTCAGCACAACGAACCAGGCAATCGGACTATAAAGCTTTATCACTCTCACTTGGCCATAGAAGTCTACAATTTTAAATTTTGGCGAAGCCCCTAGTATTCGGAAGGCTGAACTTGGGGCGCTATGTACGCCTAAATCGGACAAGGCCGACTCCTCGCCCGAAACGGAAAAAATCTTTAAGGATTTGAGACCTCTCGAACAGCGACCAGCTCTCGCCGCATCATGACAGTCAGTTTTCGGCTTTCTCTACTGAGGTGCTCGTCCGGAAGAACCGGGACACAATCGTAGTAGTTCTCCCAGTGCTACCTTAGCCGATATAGCGGAACGTAAGGTACCTAAACATGGGAGTCGGGCAAACCCAACTATTGACCCAAGACATGATTCGGAGCTGATGCATATAATGCTATAAGTTCGGAGTGCCGCACTGTCGAAAGTGTTCGGACTTTTCATGCCATGTTATGGGGTATACTAAAGCCCCTGGCGCACTGGTCGTATCAAAATGTACGGGTGCAACTTGTTGTAAGTAAGCAGACAGGAAAAAAAGATAAAGGAATGCAATAATGAGCTGATGTTGTACGTTGTTATTTAAATGATACGTCAAAGCATATGCATACATGTAGTTTAATAAGTAAAAAATAGGACTATTTGACATGTCCTATCCAAGGTCGAGCTGCGTGTGGGTATGCAAAATAGGTATATCGATCGTTATCAGAGACCACCTAAGGATTCCCTTGTACATCAAAGCTTCTTGCGTCCTTGGTGTTTCCTTCCCGTGACGGGTCCGATAATCAGACGATCGGAGAGGGCCTTCAGAGAATAGGGGCCTGAAAGGAATAAAATGTTAAAGGTATATGGGTCCTGAAGCGGTTGAGCCGTATTGTGGGCCGTGCCATGGTCGTGCCTCCGCCTATGCCCATGGTATCTTGAGTGCGTAATTATGTATGCGCATCGCAAATTTCACCGCTTGACTGGGACTAGGACGGAGGCTGAATTGCTAGGCGAGCTCTAAACGTGCCTGGTGATCCTCTTGCAGGGTACTCCGGACTCGCTTGAAGGTGTCCGGGGTCTTTTTCGACGAATTGGCGGTTGCCTCATAAGGCTGCTTTGTGCTTCTGTTGCGAGGGCCGCACTGTGCTCCTCTATGCGGAGCGAGCGTTCTGTGTTTCCATTAACTGTTATAACCCCGCGAGGTCCTGGTATTTTGAGCTTGAGGTATGCAAAATGCAGTACCGCATTGAATCTGGCAAATGCGGTTCGTCCAAGCAGTGCATGATAGCCACTGCGGAAGGGGACGATATCGAAGATTAACTCCTCGCTTCGGAAGTTGTCCGGAGATCCGAAGACTACTTCCAGTGTTATTGAGCTCGTGCAATAGGCCTCTACACCTAGGATGACACCTTTAAAGGTGGTTTTGGTGGGTTTGATCCTCAAGGGGTCTATACCCATTTTGCGCACTGTATCCTGATAAAGCAAGTTCAGGCTGCCGCCACCGTCCATAAGGACTCAAGTGAGGTGAAATCGTCAATGATGGGGTCAAGGACCAATGTGGCAGAACCGCCATGACGGATACTGGTGGGGTGGTCCCTGCGATCGAAGGTGATCGGATGAGAAGACCATGGGTTGAACTTTGGGGCGACTGGCTCCATCGCATAGACATCCCTCAGTGCACGCTTCCGTTCCCGTTGGGAATATGGGTTGCTATATCATGTTTACCGTTTTCACTTGGGGAGGAAATTTCTTTTGTCCTCCTGTGTTCGGCGGTCGGGGCTCCTCCTCATCGTCGCTATGCAGCCCCTTTTCCTTGTTTTCGGCATTCAACTTGCCGCCCTGTTTGAACACCCAGCATTCTCTATTGGTGTGGTTGGTTGGTTTATCGGGGGTGCCGTGAATTTGACAAGAACGATCGAGTATGCGGTCCAAGCTGGACGGGCCCGGATTGCTTCTTTTGAACGGCTTTTCCGCTGATCGGATTTAGAGCCACTGAATCCGGCATTAACTGCCATGTCTTCGGCGTTGTCGCCGTTGTTACGGTGTTTGTGTCTGTTGCGACGTGGCCTGCCGTTGCTATCTTTGGCATCTGAATTGCCAGGGTTTCTTGATGTGTTGTTGCTGCGAGCCAGCCAGCTATCCTCGCCTGCACAAAAGCAGGTCATGAGTGTCGTGAGGGCTGCCATGGACTTCGGCTTTTCTTGGCCGAGGTGTCAGGCGAGCCACTCGTCGCAGATGTTATGCTTAAATGCCGCTAAGGCCTCGGCATCTGGACAGTCGACAATTTGGTTCTTTTTATTTAGGAACCGAGTCCAGAATTTTCTGGCTGATTCCCCTGGCTGTTGGGTTATGTGACTCAAGTCATCGGCATCCGGTGGTCGCACATAAGTGCCCTGGAAGTTGTCAAGGAATGTGTCCTCCAAATTCTCCCAACTGCCAATGGAGTTTGCCGGCAGGCTATTGAGCCAATGCCGAGCAGGTCCTTTGAGTTTTAATGGGAGGTACTTGATGGCATGTAGATCGTCACCGCGGGCCATGTGGATGTGGAGGAGGAAATCTGCGATCCATACCGCGGGGTCTGTTGTGCCATCATATGATTCAATATTCACAGGTTTAAAACCTTCTGAGAATTCGTGATCCATTACTTCATCAGTGAAGCATAGGGGGTGTGTGGCGCCTCTGTGCCGGGCTATATCACAACGCAGTTCATACGAGTCTTGTCTACTATATTCGGCCCGGCCGGATTTGCTTTTAGTATATTCGGCATGACGGTCGTTGTTACGCGTTGGGGCGCGCCCCCGTGATCCGTAGATCAATCTTGTATGTCCTGCTTTGTTTTCCAATACGTCTCGCAGGTTCTGCATGTTGCCCCGGGCCTTTGTGTTTCTGTTTGACTGGCGACGGGGTGCGGGCTGGACTTCGGGCTGATACGCCGCTTTGTCTCGGCCACGAGGTGGCCGGTCAGCCGCATCATACGCTGGAAGTGTAGTCTTTAATGCTTCCTCCTCAAGTTGGGGTAGCAACCTGCGCTTTGGGTAACTTTTGGTTGGGCGCTCGAGTTCGTATTCCTCGGCTGCCAGCACCTCGGTCCATCTATCCGCTAGCAGATCTTGATCAGCTTGAAGCTGATGTTACTTTTTCTTCAGGCTTTTTGCTGTGGCTATAAGCCGGCGCTTCAAGCGCTCCTGCTCGACGGGATCCTCAGGCACGATAGATTCTTTGTTGTCGAGGCTCACATCCTCATCGGAGAGGGGCATGTAATTGTCATCCTCTGATTCTCCGTCTGTCGCCTGTTCCTTAGGGCTAGCTTGCCCATCCTCCCGCTCGAAGCCTGGCTGGAGGGGATTGTCTTCTTCGGCACTGTCCGCAGCGTTATTGTCTCTTGTGCCGGTATTGCTGCTTTTGCTATGGCGGGGCTTAGAGCGGCGCCGATGATGCCGGTGCTTAGATTGCTTCTCGAGGGGATTATCCTCCGTTGCCTTATTGCCATCGCTTTCTTTGGGGGTGTCCACCATGTATATATCATATGATGAGGTGGCTGTCCAGCGCCCTGTGGGCGGTGGTTCCTGTTCTTCTCCTGCATCGTCATCCATACCGTCGATGTCTTCGGAGCCAAAATCAAGCATGTTGGTTAAGTCATCGACAGTGGCTATTAAGTGGGTGGTGGGTGGGGAATGAATTTCTTCATCGTCCGCTTCCCACTCGAGCCGGACATAGTTCGCCCAAGGGTCTCCTGACAAGGAGAGAGACCTCAATGAATTTAGCACGTCGCCCAAGGGAGAGTGCTGAAAGATATCCGCGGAGGTAAACTCCATGATCGGTGCCCAATCAGATTTGATAGGCACGGACGCAGGCGGTTCGGAGCCTGTGGCCAGGGACGAATCCAAGGGTCCGGCAACACAGGTCTCATGGGAGGTGAAGTCAGTATTCGGCTCTATCGCCGCTGGGTGTGCGGCCTCCGTGGCGGGGTCCATCCACCCGTCCTCGGACGACATGATCTACTCCGGATTGAGGGCCGGAGTTGCCACAGGTGTGATCTCCCGAACACCGTCCGGCGGCAGAGCTAAGTCATGCTCGTCGTGATTGTGCAGCGCACCTGACATGAGCTCGAATCCGTCGAAGATCAAGTCTCCGCGGATGTCGGTAGTATAGTTCAAGCTTCCAAACATGACCTGATGGCCAGTGGCGTAGCTCTCGATCTGCTCCAGATGGCCAAGCGAGTTGGCCCGCAGTATGAAACCGCCGAATACAAAGATCTGTCCAGGGAGAAAAACCTCACCCTGGATCGCATCTTTGCCGATGATCGAAGGAGCCATCAAACCTTATGGTGATGACACAGTAGAACTCTCAATGAAAGCACCAATGTCGGTGTCAAAACTGGCGGATCTCGGGTAGGGGGTCCTGAACTGTGCGTCTAAGGCGGATGGTAACAGGAGGCAGGGGACACAATGTTTACCCAGGTTTGGGCCCTCTTATGGAGGTAATACCCTACTTCCTTCTTGATTGATCTTGATGATATGAGTATTACAAGAGTTGATCTACCACGAGATCATAGAGGCTAAACCCTAGAAGCTAGCCTATGATTATGATTGTTGTTGTCCTACGGACTAAACCCTCCGGTTTATATAGACACCGGAGGGGGCTAGGGTTACACAGAGTCAGTTACAAGGGAGGAGATTTGCATATCCGAATTGCCAAGCTTGCCTTCCACGCAAAGGAGAGTCCCACCCGGACATGGGACGAAGTCTTCAATCTTGTATCTTCATAATCCAACACTCCTGCCGAAGGATATAGTCCGGCTGTCCGAGGACCCCCTAATCCAGGACTCCCTCAATGCCCCGGAAGGCATCCCCTCTTTCGTCTTCTTCCATCGGTAACTTTACTTGAGGCTATATTTTTATTCACACATCATATGTGTTTTGCTTGGAGCATCTTGTATGATTTGAGTCTTTGCTTTTTAGTTTACCACTGTCATCCTTGCCGTACACACTTTTTGGGAGAGACACACTTGAATTGGAATTTATTAGAATACTCTATGTGCTTCACTTATATCTTTTGAGCTAGATAATTTTGCTCTAGTTCTTCACTTATATCTTTTACAGCACTGTGGTAGTTTTATTTTATAGAAATTATTGATCTCTCATGCTTCACTTATATTATTTTGAGAGTCCTTTAGAACAGCATGGTAATTTGCTTTGGCTATGAAATTAGTCCTAATATGATAGGCATCCAAGATGGGTATAATAAAAACTATCATAGAAAGTGCATTGAATACTATGAGAAGTTTGATACTTGATAATTGTTTTGAGATATAAAGATGGTGATATTAAAGTTGTGCTAGTTGAGTAGTTGTGAATTTGAGAAATACTTGTGTTGAAGATTTCAAGTCTCGTAGCATGCATGTATGGTAACCGTTGTGTAACAAATTTGAAGCATGAGGTGTTATTTCATTGTCCTCCTTATGAGTGGCGGTCGGGGACGAGCGATGGTCTTTTCCTACCAATCTATCCTCCTAGGAGCATACGCGTAGTGCTTGGTTTTTGATGACTTGTAGATTTTTGCAATAAGTATGTGAGTTCTCTATGACTAATGTTGAGTCCATGGATTATACGCACTCTCACCTTCCATCATTGCTAGCCTCTTCGGTACCGTGCATTGCCCTTTCTCACCTTGAGAGTTGGTGCAAACTTCATCGGTGCATCCAAACCCCGTGATATGATACGCTCTGTCACACATAAGCCTCCTTATATATTCCTCAAAACAGCCACCATACCTACCTATTATGGCATTTCCATAGCCATTCCGAGATATATTGCCATGCAACTTTCCATCGTTTCATTTATGACACGCTTCATCATTGTCATACTGCTTTGCATGATCATGTAGTTGACATCATATTTGTGGCAAAGCCACCATGCATAATTTATCATACATGTCACTCTTGATTCATTGCCCTTCCTGGTACACCGCCTGAGGCATTCATATAGAGTCATATTTTGTACCAGTGTCGAGTTGTAATCATTGAGTTGTAAATAAATAGAAGTGTGATGATCATCATTAGTAGAGCATTGTCCCAAATAAAAAAAGGGGAGAAAGGCCAAATAAAAAAAGGAAGGCCTAAAAAAGAAATAAAAAGGGGCAATGCTACTATCCTTTTTTTCCACACTTGTGCTTCAAAGTAGCACCATGATCTTTATGATAGAGAGTCTCTTGTTTTTTCACTTTCATATACTAGTGGGAATTTTTCATTATAGAACTTGGCTTGTATATTCCAACAATGGGCTTCCTCAAATGCCATAGGTCTTCGTGAGCAAGCAAGTTGGATGCACACCCACTTAGTTTCTTTTGTTGAGCTTTCATACATTTGTAGCTCTAGTGCATCCGTTGCATGGCAATCCCTACTCCTTGCATTGACATCAATTGATGGGCATCTCCCTAGCCCGTTGATTAGCCTCGTCGATGTGAGACTTTCTCCTTTTTTGTCTTGTCCACATAACCCCCTAACATTATTCTATTCCACCCATAGTGCTATATCCATGGCTCACGCCCATGTATTGCGTGAAATTTGAAAAAAAAATGAGATTACTAAAGTATGAAACAATTTCTTGGCTTGTCATCGAGGTTGTGCAAGATGAGAGCATTCTTGTGTGATGAAAATGAAGCATGACCAAACTATATGATTTTGTAGGGATGAACTTTCTTTTGCCATGTTATTTTGAGAAGACATGATTCTTAGTTAGTATGCTTGAAGTATTATTATTTTTATGTCAATATTAAACTTTTGTCTTGAATCTCTCGGATCTGAATATTCATGCCACAATAAAGAAAATTACATTGAGAATTATGCTAGGTAGCATTCCACATCAAAAAATTAGTTTTTATCATTTACCTACTCGAGGACGAGCAGGAATTAAGCTTGGGGATGCTTGATACGTCTCCAACGTATCTATAATTTTGCATTGTTCCATGCTATTATATTATCTGTTTTGGATGTTAATGGGCTTATTTATACACTTTTATATTATTTTTGGGACTAACCTACTAACCCAAGGCCCGGTGCAAATTGCTGTTTTTTTGCCTATTTCAGTGTTTCGCAGAAAAGGAATATCAAACGGAATCCAAACGGAATAAAACCTTCGGGAGAGTTATTTTTGGAGCAAACATGATCCAGGGGACTTGGAGTGGACGTCAAGAAACCAACGAGGAGGCCATGAGGCAGGGGGCGCGCCTACCCCCCTAGGTGTGCCCTCCACCGACCTACTTCTTCCTCCTATATATATCCATATACCCCGAAAACATCCCGGAGCACCACGAAAACCTATTTCCACCGCTGGAACCTTCTGTACCCAAGAGATCCCATCTTGGGGCCTTTTCCGGAGCTCCGCTGGAGGGGGAATCAATCACGGAGGGCTTCTACATCAACACCATAGCCTCTCCGATGATGTGTGAGTAGTTTACCTCAGACCTTCGGGTCCATAGTTATTAGCTAGATGGCTTCTTCTCTCTCTTTGGATCTCAATACAATGTTCTCCTCAATCTTCTTGGAGATCTATTCGATGTAACTCTTTTTGCGGTGTGTTTGTCGAGATCCGATGAATTGTGGGTTTATGATCAAGTTTATCTATGAACAATATTTGATTCTTCTCTGAAATCTTTTATGTATGATTGGTTATCTTTGCAAGTGTCTTCGAATTATCAGTTTGGTTTGGCATACTAGATTGATCTTTCTTGCAATGGGAGAAGTGCTTAGCTTTGGGTTCAATCTTGCGGTGTCCTTTCCCAGTGACAGCAGGGGCAGCAAGGCACGTATTGTATTGTTGCCATCAAGGATAAAAAGATGGGGTTTATATCATATTGCTTGAGTTTATCCCTCTACATCATGTCATCTTGCCTAATGTGTTACTCTGTTCTTATGAACTTAATACTCTAGATGCATGTTGGATAGCAGTCGATGTGTGGAGTAATAGTAGTAGATGCAGAATCGTTTCGGTCTACTTGTCGCAGACGTGATGCCTATATACATGATCATGCCTAGATATTCTCATAATTATGCACTTTTCTAACAATTGCTCGACAGTAATTTGTTCACCCACCGTAATACTTATGCTATTTTGAGAGAAGCCACTAGTGAAACCTATGGCCCCCGGGTCTATTCTCCATTATATTAATCTTCTGTCAACAAGCTATTTCTATTACTACTTATTTTGCAATCTTTATTTTCCAATCTATATCATAAGAATACCAAAAATATTTATCTTATTATTATTATCTCTATCAGATCTCACTCTCGTAAGTGATCGTGAAGGGATTGACAACCCCTTTATCGCGTTGGTTGCGAGGTTCGTATTTGTTTATGTAGGTACAAGGGACTTGCGTGCAATCTCCTACTGGATTGATACCTTGGTTCTCAAAAATTGAGGTAAATACTTATGCTACTTTGCTGCATCACCCTTTCCTCTTCAAGGGAAAACCAACGCAGTGCTCAAGAGGTAGCAATCAACAAGTGATGGCAAGCAATATGTATATACCCACGCCCACAACTCCTTTGTGTTTTACTCATGCATATAACATCTACGCATAAACCTGCTCGGATGCCACTGTTGGGGAACGCGGTAATTTCAAAAAAAATCCTACGCACACGCAAGATCATGGTGATGCACAACAACGAGAGGGGAGAGTATCGTCTACGTACCCTCATAGACCGTAAGCGGAAGCGTTATGACAACGCGGTTTATGTAGTTGTACGTCTTCACGATCGACCGATCTAGTACCAAAGATACGGCACCTCCGTGATCTGCACACGTTTGGCTCGGTGACGTCCCGCGAACTCACAATCCAGTAGAGCTTCGAGGGAGAGCTTCGTCAGCACGACGGCGTGATGACGGTGATGATGTTGCTACCGGAACAGGGCTTCGCCTAAGCACTGCTACGATATTAACGAGGTGGATTATGGTGGAGGGGGCACCGCACACGGCTAAAGATCAATGACCAACTTGTGTCTCTATGGGGTGCCCCCTCCCCAATATATAAAGGAGTGGAGGAGGGGGAGGGCCGGCCCTCCTATGGCGCGCCCCATGGGGAGTCCTACTCCCACCTGGAGTAGGATTCCCCCCCTTCCATGTAGTCGGAGTAGGAGAAGGAAGGAGGAAAGAGGGAGAAGGAAAGGCCCCCCCCCTTCCTAGTACAATTCGGACCAGAGGGGGAGGGGGCGCGCGGCCTGCCCTGGCAGCCCCTCCTCTCTTTCCACTAAGGCCCATTAAACTCCCCGAGGGGTTCCGGTAACCCCCCGGTACTCCGGTATATGCCCGAACTTCACTCGGAACCCTTCCGATGTCCAAACATAGTCATCCAATATATCGATCTTTATGTCTCGACCATTTCGAGACTCCTCGTCATGTCCGTGATCAAATTCGGGACTCCGAACTACCTTCGGTACATCAAAACACATAAACTCGTAATACCGATCGTCACCAAACGTTAAGCGTGCGGACCCTACGGGTTCGAGAACTATGTAGACATGACCGAGACATGTCTCTGGTCAATAACCAATAGCGGAACCTAGATGCTCATATTGGTTCCTACATATTCTACGAAGATCTTTATCGGTCAAACTGCATAACGATATACGTTGTTCCCTTTGTCATCGGTATGTTACTTGCCCGAGATTCGATCGTCGGTATCTCAATACCTAGTTCAATTTCGTTACCGGCAAGTCTCTTTACTCTTTCCGTAATGCTACATGCCTACATCCCGTAACTAACTCATTAGCTACATTGCTTGCAAGGCTTATAGTGATGTACATTACCGAGAGGGCCCAGAGATACCTCTCCGACAATCGGAGTGACAAATCATAATCTTGATCCATGCCAACTCAACAAACACCATCGGAGACACCTGTGGAGCACCTTTATAATCACCCAGTTACGTTATGACGTTTGGTAGCACACAAAGTGTTCCTCCGGTATTCGGGAGTTGTATGATCTCATAGTCATAGGAACATGTATAGTTATGGAGAAAGCAATAGCAACAAACTAAACGATCATCGTGCTAAGCTAACGGATGGGTCAAGTCAATCACATCATTCTCTAATGATGTGATCCCGTTAGTCAAATGACAACTTATGTCTATGGTTAGGAAACATAACCATCATTGATTCAACGAGCTAGCCAAGTAGAGGCAAACTAGTGACACTCTGTTTGTCTATGTATTCACACATGTACTAAGTTTCCGGTTAATACAATTCTAGCATGAATAATAAACATTTACCATGATATAAGGAAATATAAATAAGAACTTTATTATTGTCTCTAGGGCATATTTCCTTCAATAATGAAATACTAGCATAGATGTTGCAACATCACACAACAGGAATGGACAGGTGGCCTCGTGATGTGGGAAGCGGCCGGATCTGGCCTCCCAATGTCCGGCGGCTGCAGTGGCTGTTGGGCGTCATGGCTGCGGTTCGGTGCTCTCCAACTTAGGTCCACACGGCAACGAATGGGTGTCGATTTGAGGCCTCCAGATTAGTTTTGGCCTGCAGGCGGCACCTTTCATGTGGTTGTCGCAGTGAGTTGCAATCTATGGTCGGTGGCTTGATGCAGAGGATATGGTTGTTCAGCGGCAGTGACTGAATTTCTAACCCTACGCATGTAGCTTTTGTTATCATAGAAAAGCAATGGAGACAACACGTGATTGACTTTGAATTGGTGGTGCTTCTCGAGTACCACCTGTCTTGAGCTTTGGGGTGAAAATCCTAGGTCGGACATAGTTGGTTATACTTGGCAATGGCGATGACTTGCATTGTTACCTTGTTGAAAACATTGCTCGGATATGCCTGAACTTGTTTTTCATAATGAAAACCTAGATTCTGCCTTTGGTGGTTGGATCCGGTAATGGTGGCGCCTGAGCATCGTTTCCTTCATAAGAACCTCATTGTACTTGTGTTGTCAAATGATGGTTTGGTGCGGATACAGTTGTTGATGTAGTTCATTGATCGCTTCGTGTGTGTTTTTCTTTTCCTTGCTTGGGCATAACATTGGTTTTGTATGACTTTGTTGGGCATAGCATTGGTCTTATATGACTTTGCTCTTCCCCGGCATTCTTTGTGTGTGCGTTGATGTTGGATGTGTGCATCCTAACTATACAGAAGCAGGTGTCTGCTCATCATGTTTGTATTCGCTTGATGCTTTTTTATTTTGAGTCAATAAAATCCACACTTTGTTGAAAAACTACCATGGATGTTTCTTCCGGAAAAAAATATACATTCCATGTTTCATCTTCCATCAGTTTCTCTTCGCCCACCGGTTTTCTTTAAATACCTTTTCCACCTTGATTTTTATTCCCCCCACATGGCATGAGACTTCCTCCCAAATTTCCCAGTACTGATTTTCACCACACACCAAACATGGGGTTAGGCACTAATAATCAACTTCTCAAGCCTAGGTTAGGTGAATGTTTGATTCCACATGTAAACTCTCATTCCCTTTCCCCAAAGTAGGCAAACACAAGTAAACAAATTTGACCAACTTAGGTGAATGTTTGGTTCTAGTCATACATTAGGCAAGATATTTCCTTTTTTACAACCATGCCTCATGCATCTTTCACTCAAAAGCTGTGACAGGATTCTATTAACCAAGCCAAAGGGTAGGTCAATTTCTGAAAGAAAAAACACAACTATGCCAAAGTTAGCTCCCAACTAAACAGGCCCTAAATCTACACACTTATTAGCCTAACTTAACCCAATCAAACCCAATCAATCAATTAATCAATTGGGCACACTACATATGTTCGCCGCCTGAACCCAGCAGGAGAATCCTATGCCATAATAATCTACATTATTGTCGACCTCCTGCATACGGTTAGACCGCCATAGTCGATTCTTTGCTTCTGACTCAATCGCTCAAAGAGGAAATCCTCGCTCCTCCGCAGATGCAGATAGTCGTCCATATGGAACGATGTGCCTCGCTTACTATCGGGGCAGCTGCTTAGGCGAGTCGCGGCCTCGTCGAACCTGGAAAGTAGTCCATCTTTTGAGCCAGCTGAGCTATCATGGTCTCCAGGGCTCCAGCTCCCACGGCTGCTCATGGTGTGACTGCTGGTGCTGCATGCAGTGCTTGCGTCCTGAAAGGAATGGTCCATCAGGGACTTGAAACAAGATTGTATGCTATAGCATACAGGACAGACAAGATTAATATAAGCTTGTCCATTTGTATAGTAGAACCCAATGGATTGTTGTCTGAAGGTTTACTTTAGAACAAGATAAATATAAGCTTGTCCATTTCCTTGTGTAAAATGAATTGTTGAAAACAACTACACAAGCGGTGCAACATAGTAGAACCTAACAGATTGATTTACTATTTCCACAAGAAATAGTTTAGACCATTTTACCTGTGTCTTGATTGTGGTTGGGGAGGCATGTAGATCGTTGCTAGTTTCCCATTGCAACCAGGGAAGGACAACGCCATCTGACACAACAGGTGGTGCAACTTTCGGAAGGACTACATGAGTTTCCGCCATAGCACGAAGTACCACATCTCGTCTAGTTGAACTCGTGTCACTTCTTTCACCATCAAACGATGAAAAATCGGTATCTTCAACATTTGACAGGAAATCTTCAAAGTATAGCTCGGCCTCTTTGGTAAGGCATTTCGACATCCTTGCTCTATCATTGCTCCTCTGAAACAAATATACATGAAAAACTGAATTGTAGATTTTCAATGATAGAAGGGAGTATACAGCAAACGACCAAGAATGTGTACTCTTCTGCGTGGTGGCGGCCTCTCCGGTTTAACATTCTTCTTAGTAGTAGGCAGTAATTCTTTAACTATTTTTGTGAGTTCATGACCACGTTGTTCTTCTGCCGCCAATTGAGCTAGTAATTCCTGCTTCCTCTTCTCTGACTGCAAGACATTGAAAGAATTGAGCCTAAACACAGAAAGGAAAAAGTTCTGGGTTCCATCAAATCATACCTCTTCCAACTTGCTAGTGTAGTTCCTACGGAGCTCACCAATAACCTGGGTTGGTTGCGCATTATCACTTCTTGCCTTTTCTGAAGGTTCGGATTTTGTCACGGCCTGGACAATGTATGGTCAAAGAAAAGATAATCAGAGTTACTGAAACGTATAATTAAATATGTATGAGTAACACTGAATATAATTACTGTAGGCAGCAGATGAGCAAGATAAGAGCTTTCGGTGTGGACAAAATAGAAGGCATGAGTGATGACTATTCAACAGCTAAACTTTTTAGAATCCAGCTCTAAAATATACTACAAACAGATTAGATTAAAGTTCATATTGATCAAAAGAGATGCTTTTGAAGCATCAATGTCATTAGTTAGTCCTCAAGATTGCTTACCATGAAGCGGTGTTGTGTCAACTTTTTGTTAAGTTTTCTGCTTATTTGTCAGTAGAAAAAAAAACATTTTCAGTTCTAAGATATAGACTTTAGGACAACCACACCGAGCAAGTTTACTGATGATTTTGAGAAGTCAGTGTAGCAACATAAGCATGTTGTAACCCTATTCTCTTCGATCATTTCTGAAAGCACTACAATCAAGGTGGAAACAAAGATAATTTTGATGATATTTCATCGTCCTACCACCTCAGCATGATCAATGTAATCCTAGCCATCAACCAGTAATAGCATCCATGCTCAACATGGTAGCACTAATGTGAAATATTTGAAAATCTATAAAAAGAGGAGGGGCCATTGTTGCACCTTGAATTGATCCCATTCATTGTAACAATCAAACCATAGAAAATATAAGCTGCTTGAAAGAACTGGTGCAGCACAAGAAAATAAACAAAGGTTTCTAGAAAAGTTAGCGTCAAAAGGTACCTTTTCAAGCTGAGTTCTGATTTCTTCAACAGCTTGCCTCACTTCTTTACGCATCACATCATACAGCACATTTGAATCATTATTTTCAATTGGCTGCTCCAATGATAACAAAAAACACATATCTATTAAATGCTAGGTCTTCCAAAAACTCTAGTTGTGGGAATTTGAAATAATATTGTGAAAGCAACCTTCTCCTGGGAATAAACAGCCTGATTTCCACTGTGACTTCTGCTATGAAAAGAATGAGCATCCCTAGATTCATCATCAGTTAACGAAGAATGGCTCTGCGAAAATAAACACGGAGATATTCAATGTCGAATTTCAACCACAAAAAACAAATAAATTAAGCCCACAACACATGACAGTGTTAATTGTTATTATGCACCAAGAAACAGACTGCACAAATTTCCTCCCCCCAAAAAAGCACAGCACAAATAGAACTATTACACACCATGTTACATCACTGCAACAGAAAATAATTGCGTTGTGCACCAGCTACATTGCAACTTTTCGTATAGATGCTAACGCTCAATAGATGATCCAATTTTCACATCCATAAATAGCAAGGGCATTATCAGTGACCGATAGTTTCTAGCAGCGCAGAAAACACAAGATGAGAGGTACTCACTGAGCCGCTATCTCGTAAATGTACAAAATCATTTTGACTTGTAGACCTTGTCAGAGTTTGATTCACTTTAGACTTATTAAATGAATTCTGCAGACTCTGGCCACTGCTAGATTTGGTATTTGTCCCCCTAGAACCAGACCGGCGAGAAAAGTCCATATCATTCTGCAACCAGAAATGCAAAAGAAAATTAGAAGCAGCATTAAACATACTACTCCCTCCGTTCAGAAATACTTGTCCTAGAAATGGTTGTATCTAGACTTGTTTTAGTTCTAGATACAACCATTTCTAAGACAAGTATTTCCGAACGGAGGGAGTAGATGCAATGAATACAGGTTAAGTATTCTAGGTTGTTCAAGCAGAATAAGCCGGAAGGTGATGATGGGAACAACAAAGTGCAGGATGAAAAGGCAAAATAAGGAATCAGGTGATTACTAACTTTGATGAAAATTAAACAAGTTAAAATTAAAAGGCACATTGGCAATGATAAAGCAGAGTAATAGCCTAGTTTTGAACTCATGTATTCAAAAACTCATAGATAACATCAGGGCATTCTTAATTTCATTCTACCAATGAAAAGGCAGAGCTACTGCTAGTTACTTGAAAAACATATACTTAATTTCAAGCTATCAATGGCGTTATGTTTATCTACGTGTGAAGTAGCAGAGAATCAAACAGAGTGACTTCACAGTGATTCCAGTCACTTGTTTTGTTACAAGAAGAATTGACATTGTATAGGAATTCTGCTGTTGAATTCGAAGTAATAAACTGTCTTATTTGCAAGGAAAACATCCAATTGTCAGACATACAATTGGCAACGTACATCTGTTGTATAACACAATTCCCCCCTTCCTAAAATCTTATATTAATTTCAGATTGTCCATAAATAGACTTAAACAAGAACACAAATAATACCAAGAAAAAACAGCAAGGCATGTGAATGTCAATTGCAAAGAATGCATGGCGAAACACAAAATAATGGCAGAAATACTTGACCATTATTTCGAAATACGAAATATCAGTGTTTATTCCTAGTGTATCTGATACGGCGTCTACATACTCCATCTCATGTATTCAATCTAGTCAAATAGACTTGGGTACGAAATTAATAACACTGATAAATTCAAACATCAAATAGACTCAGATAAAAAAACTTAAATGAGATTTGCTATTTTGGGTTAAGAAATACAGTAGATTCAAACTGGAAATGCTACTGGAACTTACATCCGATTCACACCACCGCTGCCGGTCCGTCGAAGCACGGCGGTCCACCGAGGCATACCGTTGCCGACCAATTGAGGCACGCCGATCCACCGAGGCATACCTCTGCCTCCTGGCGGCGGCGGCGCCATTTTCAGCCGCGGCGGCTCCGCCCCGCCGCTCCGGCGGGGGCCGCGACACCGAGCGCTCGCGCTGCCTGGACGACGCCGTCTCCCTGGCGTACCGCGCAGTGGAGCTCCGCCGGCCGCCTCGGCCCTTCTCCGCGGGCGCCGGGAACCTGAGCCGCCCGCGCGAGTCGTCCTCCCCGCGCTGCACCACCACCTCCTCGTCGTCGTCCTCGGACTCCACCCTGGCCCGGAAGAACTCGTCCGCCAGGTCGTCGAGGCTGATCTCCGGGAAGCCGCCCGACGGCCCCCCGCCCCGCACCTTGGTGACGAACCTCGAGGAGGGCGTCGGCGCGTCCTCCGGGGACGGCGACGGCGGCGGGAACCGGCTCAGGCTCCTCGACCGGCGGAGGCTGCCCCCGCCGCCCGCGCCGTCGGGCGTCCGGCCGCGCGCCGCGGAGCCGCCCCCGCCGTCGCCCTCCGCGTCCCTCCTCGCCGCGGACCGGAACGCAGTCGCCGCCATCGCCGCCGGCGAGCGCAGCGGCTAGGGTTTCCGAGCTGCCGCCGCTAATCCCCACCGCGCCTCTGCTTGTCGCAGCAGAGCGCTACGGTACCAGATAACGAACGGGAATGGCGAGGCGAGCGAGCCTCGAGCGCACCGAGCGAAATCTACACGAAAATTCGCTTCCCCCACTTCGGACTTCGGCAGCACCGCCGCGGCCCCGGGCCCGCCTGTCATCGTGCGTTCGGTGGGCCGGGGCGCGTGGGACCCGGGCGATGGCGTGCGTGCGGGTCGGGCGGTTTCGAAATTTGAAACCCGGCCGGGTTTTGAGGGGGGATTCGAATTTCAAACGATCCTCAGTCGTCGGCACATGAATGAAATCGTAACTGTGCTGTGCCCGCTGCTGCAGGAAAGGAGATGATTGTCCAGCCGTGCAAGCATTTACGCCGAGGGGGGGAACGTTGCGGGCACGGGGGACGGGGTGTGGGTCGTTGGACGTTGCTGTTGTGCCGGCACGTCGGCGTCGGTCGGTCGGTCGCCCGTGGGCTGGCCTGGCCTCGTGTGCTCCGCCCGCCAACCACCGCCGCTCGACGGAGCCACGCACGCACACCGCCTGCGGTACAGAGTTCAGTGGGCCGAGCCGGGGGGGGAAACTAGCGGGAAATTTTGAAGTTGCCGGGCACAGCACAGCTCGTAGCTCCACTTCTCCGTGGATCAGTGGGCCGGTCAGCTTTCCGAAGGCAGCTGCAGCCTGCAGGGGGGAGAATAGTTGCGCCTCGGGACCTCCTGCCCTGCTGTCCCCCCGCCTGCGCCTCGTCCTGATCATTTTGCTTTGGCACGCACGAACCGCGACTCGTGGGCACCGCAGTGAAAATAAACAAGACTAGTCCTTATCTAAAACTTCAACACAAAATAACATCAATCTAAAAATATTTTACGAAATAGCCCTTTTTTACATGACATCAATCTAAAGAGCATGACGTTCCGGGTTAGGGCGTTATGGTAGCGACATGTTAGCATAACGCTCCGACCTAGCGCACCATACCAAATAATATGACGCCCTCATACTATCTAGCATGACGGCCTAGCCCCGGGCGTTATGTAAAAAGTGTCATTTCTAAAATACTTTCAAATTGGGGCCATTTTGTGTTAAAGTTTCAAATAAGGGCCATTTTTGTCCATTTTCACGGCACCAGAGGAATACTCCCTCCGTCCGGGTTTAGTAGGCCTAAAGAAAATTTCTATTGGACCAAGACACATGGTAATTTGATTACATTAATTCTTTCATTCCATTCCCAATGCATTCTCTCACATGCATGCAGCCAATAAAAAAGCACGTATGAAGTGTATTAACTTTCCAACCATGATCCAACTGTTAGAGTTATAATATAAGCCATGTACCCCTTTGTATTTATCCCGTTGTATAAGGGGTTTCCTGCATATGTTCCACACCTGTACATGTATATATATCGGCCTATGGCCTCATGGGAATACAAGTTGCATATTTCCTAACATGGTATTAGAGCCTTAGGGTTTTTTTTTACGCACGCGCAACTCGTGCTCTCGATCCAATCTCTTCTCCGAGCGGCCGTCCTTCTCCGAGCGGCGCTGCTGTCCGGCGTCTTCACCAACCGCAGGTTCACCCTGCTCCGACGCTGCTCTCTCTCGTGCCCCTGCCCCCTCCTCATCGAGCGCCCAGGCCGGCTGCCTCCGCCCTCGAGTTCGTCCGCCAGGCCTTTGCTCGATCCGGCTGGCTTGTCCGCTGGTCAATCCCATCCGAGTGTCCCTGCTGCTACTGCTTGTTCACGATCCAGGCTGGTGCTGCTGCTCGTTTCCAATTCACCACCAAGGAGAGCCGCACGAGCGTCCCTGCTGCTGCTGCTTGTTCACGATCCAGGCTGCTGCTACTGCTCGTTTCCGGTTCACGATCGGGGTTCTGCCCGCACGAGCCGCTCGCCCTCCAGATCGGGCCTCGACCTCTCGCCCCGGACTGCTGCTGCGGTTCTAGTCCGGACCCTCCGTTGGTTGCCTCCTGTTAAAAAAAATGTCTGCTGCATCGGGCTATGTTGTTGTCCCTCGCTGTCCGATGATCTTTGATGGTACTAACTACACCGAGTTCACTGGCTTCGTGCGCATTCACATGCGTGGCATCCGTCTCTGGGGTGTTCTTTCTGGCGAGGTCTGCTGTCCGCCACGTCCAGTTCCTCCGGTGGCCCCTACTCCGCCAACTCCACCGGTTCTTCCTACGGATGATAATCAGGCCGCCAAGGATGCGGCTAAGCTTGCTGATGAGGCTGCTGCTCGTACTTATGATGAGAGGGTTTTGGCTTATGAGGAGGCTCTTCAGACGTATCATGGTGCTCTGTCTGTTTACACCCAGTGGCTTGATGATGATGCTCGTGCTGCAGCTGTTCTCACTGCTACTGTTCTGCCTCAGTTTGCTTCTGAGTTTCTGGGTCTTCCTACTGTCTTTGAGATGTGGACCCATCTTCGTCAGCGCTATCAGCCCTCTGGTGATGCCTTATACCTTTCTGTGATCCGTCAGGAGCATGCTCTTCAGCAGGGTGACTCTACTGTTGATGACTTCTATGCACAGAGTTCTGTTATCTAGCGCCAGCTTGATTCTCTCCGCAGTGCTGGTTGTCGTGCTTGCCCCTGTTGCCAGGCTGTCCAGGCCAATTTGGAGTTTCATCGCGTCTACGAGTTCCTGTCTCGGCTCCGTAAGGAGTTTGAGCCCCGGCGTGCTCAGTTGTTTGCTCGTGGCCGTATTTCTCTCATGGAGGCGCTTTCTGAGATTCGTGCTGAGGAGACTCGCTTACGTGGTGCTGGTTTGCTGGAGGTTCCCTCTGTGCTCGCTACTCGGTCTTCTTCCACGCCACCTGCTGCACCACCGACCCCTTCTCGCTCGAGTGCTCCGCCGCTCTTGCCCACTCCTGGAGGCTCAGGTCGCCCCGTCCACATTGCGACTATTGCAACAATGATGGTCATCTTGCGTCTCAGTGCTACACGAAGAAGAAACACCTGCGCAAGGCTCGATCATCATCTTCAGGGACTTCGTCATCTACCTCGACAGCTTCAGCCATTGCTTTGACTGAGCAGGATATTCTGAGACTTAAGCATCTGCTCGCGGCTTCAGGTTCTTCCTCGACGGGTACTGCTGGTTCTGTGACTGATGCTTCCCGCACTGAGCAATCACCCTCTACACAGTCAGGTACATCCCCATGGGTTCTGGACTCTGGAGTTTCTTTTCATATGTCTTCTCATTCTTCCACTTTGTCCTCTCTTCGATCACTGGATTCTCCTGTTCATGTCTTCACTGCTGATGGTACTCCACTTTCTGTTGCTAGTAGAGGCAATCTTACCACTCCTTCTTATTCTGTTCCTGATGTTGCTCATGTTCCTCGACTTACCATGAATCTGTTTTCTGCTGGTCAACTTACGGATTCTGGTTGTCGCGTCATCCTTGACGTTGACTCTTGTTCTGTCCAGGACCGTCGCACACACACTCTGGTTGGGGCTGGCCCTCGCCGCCGTGATTCTCAGGGTCTTTGGGAGTTGGACTGGCTTCATGTTCCTTCCGCTGCCACCACCATCGCCAGTTCTTTCGCTTCTGTCGCCTCCGTTACTGGTTCCTTCCAGCAGTGGCATCATCGACTTGGTCATCTGTGTGGTTCTCGGTTGTCTTCTTTAGTTCGTCGAGGTCTTCTGGGGTCTGTCTCAGGAGATGTCTCTTTAGAGTGTCAGGGTTGTCGTCTTGGCAAGCAGATTCAGTTACCAGATTCACATAGTGAGTCAGTGTCCAAGCGTCCTTTCGATTTAGTCCATTCTGATGTATGGGGTCCGGCCCCTTTCGCTTCGAAAGGTGGTCATAAATACTATATTATTTTCATAGATGATTTCTCTCGCTACACATGGCTTTATTTCATGACTTCTCGTTCTGAGGTGTTGTCTATTTATAAGCGTTTTGCTGCCATGGTTCATACTCAGTTCTCTTCACCCATTCGTGTTTTTCGTGCTGACTCCGTTGGCGAGTATATCTCTAAGATGTTGCGTGGTGTTCTTGCTAAGCACGGGACTCTCTCTCAATTCTCTTGTCCTGGTGCTCATGCTCAGAATGGTGTGGCTGAGCGAAAGCATCGACATCTTCTTGAGACGGCTCGTGCATTGATGATTGCTGCCTCTCTCCCACCTCATTTTTGGGCTGAGGCCGTCTCCACATCCACCTATCTTATCAATATATAGCCTTCCGCTGCTCTATAGGGTGGTGTTCCTTTCGAGCGACTTTTTGATCGTTCTCCCGATTATTCGATGCTTCGCTCGTTTAGTTGTGTTTGCTATGTCCTTCTTGCCCCTCGCGAACGGACCAAACTGACCGCTCAGTCTGTTGAGTGTGTCTTCTTAGGCTACAGTGATGAGCATAAGGGCTATCGTTGTTGGGATCCTATTGGTCGTCGGATGCGTATCTCTCGAGACATGACTTTTGCTGAGTCTCGTCCCTTCTACCCACGCCCATCTTCCTCGACTTTTTCAGTGCAGGATATCTCTTTCCTCACTTTTCCTGACTCATCTATCACCCCCGTCGAGACTGTACCTCTCCGTTCCACTTCCTCTCCTTCTCCACCTCTAGTTGATTTGCAGCCACCATCCTCCCCGGTCTCCTCGCCTAGCATGTCACCGGGTTCTCCACCTTCATCTCCGGTGACTTCCTCCCCGGTCTCCTCTCCCAGCCTGTCACCGGATTCTACACCTTCATCTCCGGTGACTTCTTCGTCGCCACCCCCCGATTCTACCTTGACGATTCCTCCTTCTATTATTTCATCTTTTCCTCAGCATTACACTCGTCGTCCACGACCAGTCGATGCCTCTGTGGATGAGTCGTCATCTTCCTCTCAGCCTACTTATGGCCTGCGTTCTCGTCCTCGTCCGCCTGTTGATCGCTTTGGATTTCCCACCACTGGTGCTGTTGTTCTTAAGTCGACTTCTTACCGTTAGGCTGTTGTTCATCCTGAATGGCAGTTTGCGATGGCAGAGGAGCTTGCTGCTCTTGAACGCACTGGTACCTGGGATCTTGTTTCTCTTCCTCCCGGAGTCCGTCCGATCACTTGTAAGTGGGTCTACAAGGTTAAGACTCGCTCCGATGGTTCTCTTGAGCGTCACAAAGCTCGTCTTGTGGCTCGTGGTTTTCAGCAGGAGCATGGTCGTGATTATGACGAGACTTTTGCTCCCGTGGCCCATATGACCACTGTTCGTACACTTCTTGCCGTTGCCTCTGCACGCCACTGGTCTATATCTCAGCTTGATGTTAAGAATGCCTTTCTTAATGGTGAGCTACGTGAGGAGGTGTACATGCAGCCACCACCTGGGTATTCTGTTCCTGATGGCATGGTATGTCGTCTTTGTCGCTCCTTCTATGGCCTTAAGCAAGCCCCCCGCGCCTGGTTTGAGCGCTTTGCCTCTGTGATCACTGCTGCTGGTTTTTTAGCAAGTGCTCATGATCCAGCGTTGTTTATTCACCTTTCTCCTCGTGGTCGGACTCTTCTTCTTCTTTATGTTGATGACCTGATCATCACGGGGGATGACCCCGAGTACATTGCCTTTGTAAAGGCCCGTCTTAGTGAGCAGTTTCTTATGTCTGATCTTGGACCTCTTCGCTACTTTCTTGGGATTGAAGTCTCTTCTACCTCTGATGGCTTTTTTATATCCCAGGAAAAGTATATCCAGGATCTTCTTGCTCGTGCTGCTCTTACTGACGAGCGCGTTGTTGAGACTCCTATGGAGCTCAATGTTCACCTCCGTGCTACTGATGGTGATCCTCTCCCTGACCCGACGCGTTATCATCATCTTGTTGGCAGTCTTGTCTATCTAGCTGTCACTCGTCCGGACATCTCTTATCCGGTTCATATTCCGAGTCAGTTTGTCTCTGCTCCCACCTCGGTTCACTATAGTCATCTCCTTCGTGTTCTTCGATATCTTCGAGGCACGATCTCTCACCATCTATTCTTTCCTCGCTCCAGTTCTTTACAGCTTCAGGCCTATTCGGATGCTACGTGGGCTAGTGATCCTTCAGATCGCCGTTCACTTTCTGCTTACTGTGTTTTTCTTGGTGGTTCTCTCATTGCCTAGAAGACGAAGAAACAGCTTGCAGTTTCCCGTTCGAGTGCCGAGGCTGAGTTGCGAGCAATGGCTCTTTTGACAGCCGAGGTGACTTGGTTACGGTGGTTACTTCAGGATTTTGGTGTTTCTGTCACTACACCGACTCTGCTCTTATCTGACAGTACAGGTGCTATCAGCATTGCACGTGATCCTGTGAAGCATGAGCTCACCAAGCATATTGGTGTTGATGCTTTCTATGTGCGCGCTGGTGTGCAGGATCAGGTTATTGCTCTTCAGTATGTGCCTTCCGAGTTACAGTTGGCGGATTTCCTGACGAAGGCTCAGACTAGAGCACAACATGGCTTTTATCTCTCCAAACTCAGTGTTGTTCATCCACCATGAGTTTGAGGGGGGGGGGTGTTAGAGTTATAATATAAGCCATGTACCCCTTTGTATTTATCCCGTTGTATAAGGGGTTTCCTGCATATGTTCCACACCTGTACATGTATATATATCGGCCTATGGCCTCATTGGAATACAAGTTGCATATTTCCTAACACCAACAACAATATCTTCCAATGCAACCAATGAAATGGTTGCATGCATGCACCTTTCCAAAGCGAGGCCTTATAAAAAGGGACATGCTTGTGATGCTGAGAGGCCTAATAAATCCGAACGGAGGGAGTAGCATGGAAACATGTTATGTGTTTTTTTGCTTATAGTAATATATATGATGTACTCAGAGCATGGTCAATGCATAGTCTCAGGGCGTGTTTGGTTGTCGTGTGCTATAGTACCCGCGTTGCATACACATCTCAACCCAGCCTGACTCTGGAAAAACAGTCTCATATGCGACATCTGCAAGTTGTTTGGTTGCCTGCATATGGACTTCCTGCATTAGGGGATCAACTTTGGCATGTTGTTTGGTTGTCTGCATTGTCTCAGCGCATACAACTACACGTTGTTTGGTTGACCACATGGGGTATGATTAAGAGCTAACACTTGCACTTAGTACACAAGGTTAAGAGCTAGCTGAGGAAGGGGGAGAAGAAATGCAGTGTGCGCTAGACCATGATGAATGTGGTGGACAGTGACCGTGGAGCCGTGTCCGACATGACGAGCACGGAGTTATGGGCGAGCGACCCCGTCCGCGAACTAGTTGGAGTGCTCGCGCAAAGACAGTGGATAGAGGAGGAGAAATGCAGTGCTCACGCCATGGCATCGTCAGTGTAGTAGGACAAGAGAGAGGAGCTGAGATGATCGACGCCGAAAATGACTCCAGTGTAGTAGGACGACGGGAGGAGGCCAATATGATCGACCCCATCGGTGGCAGAGAACAGAGGAGAAGAACCCCGTCAGTGTGCGCGCCATGGTGGCTTAACTGCAGTAGGATCATGGAGAGAAGGCCGATGAACGACGGCGACGCTGACGCTACCACAGCAAGACGCGAGAGAGGAGATCAAGAGAAATCACGCCGGCTAGAGAATAATTAAGCAGTGTATTAAATCATAGCATGCATATCCATATGTACATCCATGAGAAATATGTAGATCTCCTCGTCTACGATCGTCGAAACAGGAAACTTGCAACATGAATGTTGTGTAGAACTGTGAGATTAGGCTGTTGGTCAAAGGAACAAAACAATCAATAGTGCGCGACAAATCTGACAAAATTTGTCCAAAACAACTTCAAACGGGAACAAGAAATTAAGCATGTACGGTCGACGAGCTACAAACCGACTGCCTGAATGGAACCGTAGCATCGATGTGCATCTTTTTCATGTAGAGCCTACCACAAATCGAAGCATCATTGTGTAGATTAGAGGGGCATGGAAGAGAGGAGATTAGAGTGGAGCTTACTCGAGGTTGAAGAAGACACCAGGTAAACACCTCGCATCCCTCCTGTTTCTCCTCGTGCAAGGGCTCGCTCGCTGCGCTTCCTCTCGGCCTGACTCGAGAGAAACTGCCGATCTTAGCGTTTTCAACGAGTCAGGCCCAGAGGTGCTTTAAGAAACGTGCGATACATGCCTAATAGTGTGTGCGGGCTACCAGGCTGAATCCTTCCCGCACGGACCTGGTCGAGATGTATGCAGGCAACCAAACACGCCCTCAGTGTGCTGTTCAGGGCGGTCAATGCAGAGACTCACGGTGTTGCCTCGTAGGCCAGGTATGATAAGATGTTATAATAAATCGCACCGGACGGTGTAAGTGTTGGGCAACGTAGTAATTTCAAAAAAATTCCTACGCACACGCAAGATCATGGTGATGCATAGCAACGAGAGGGGAGAGTGTTGTCTATGTACCCTCGTATACCAGAAGCGGAAGCGTTAGCACAACACGGTTGATGTAGTCGTACGTCTTCACGGCCCGACCGATCAAGCGCCGAAACTACGGCACCTCCGAGTTCTAGCACACATTCAGCTCGATGACGATCCCCGGACTCCGATCCAGCAGAATGTCGGGGAAGAGTTCCGTCAGCACGACGGTGTGGTGACGATCTTGATGTTCTACCGTCGCAGGGCTTCGCCTAAGCACTACTACAATATTATCGAGGATTATGGTGGAGGAGGGCACCGCACACGGCTAATAGATCTCAAGGATCAATTGTTGTGTCTAGAGGTGCCCCCCGCCCCCGTATATAAAGGAGCAAGGGGGAGGGGCGGCCTGTTAGGGAACGTAGTAATTTCGAAAATTTTCCTACGCACACGCAAGATCATGGTGATGCATAGCAACGAGGGGTAGAGTATTGTCTACGTACCAACGCAGACCGACTGCGGAAGCGATCTCACAACGTAGAGGAAGTAGTCGTACGTCTTCTTCCCGATCCGACCGATCCAAGCACCGTTACTCCAGCACCTCCGAGTTCTTAGCACACGTTCAGCTCAATGACGATCCTCGGGCTTCGATCCAGCAAAGCATCGAGGAAGAATTCCGTCAGCACAACGGCGTGGTGACGATCTTGATGTACTACCGACGCAGGGCTTCGCCTAAGCTCTACAACGATATGACCGAGGTGGAATTTGGTGGCAGGGGGCACCGCACACGGCTAAGGAACGATCAACAATGATCAACTTGTGTGTCTATGGGGTGCCCCCTGCCCCCGTATATAAAGGAGCAGGGGGAGGGGTTCGGCCGGCTTGGGAGAGAGGCGCAGGGGGAGTCCCACTCCTACCAGGAGTAGGACTCCCCCCCAATCCTATTCCTAATAGGACTCTTCAAAGAGAAGAGAGAAGAGAGGGGGGCCGACCCCTTCTCCTAGTCCTAATAGGACTAGGGAAGGGGGGAGGCGCGCAGCCCTTGTGGGCAGCCCCTTTTCACTTTTCCACTAAGGCCCAATAGGCCCATTTGCCTCCCGGGGGGTTCCGGTAACCCTCCCGGTATTCCGGTAAAATCCCGATTTCACCCGGAACACTTCCGGTGTCCAAACATAGGCTTCCAATATATCAATCTTTACGTCTCGACCATTTCGAGACTCCTCGTCATGTCCGTGATCACATCCGGGACTCCGAACAACCTTCGGTACATCAAAATGCATAAACTCATAATAAATGTCATCGTAACGTTAAGCGTGCGGACCCTACGGTTCGAGAACAATGTAGACATGACCGAGACACGTCTCCGGTCAATAACCAATAGCGGGACCTGGATGCCCATATTGGCTCCTACATATCTACGAAGATCTTTATCGGTCAGACCGCATAACAACATACGTTGTTCCCTTTGTCATCGGTATGTTACTTGCCCGAGATTCGATCGTTGGTATCCAATACCTAGTTCAATCTCGTTACCGGCAAGTCTCTTTACTCGTTCCGTAATACATCATCTCACAACTAACATATTAGTTGCAGTGCTTGCAAGGCTTATGTGATGTGCATTACCGAGAGGGCCCAGAGATACCTCTCCGACACTCGGAGTGACAAACCCTAATCTCGAAATACGCCAACCCAACATCTACCATTGGAGACACCTGTAGTACTCCTTTATAATCACCCAGTTACGTTGTGACGTTTGGTAGTACCCAAAGTATTCCTCCGGTAAATGGGAGTTGCATAATCTCATAGTTATAGGAACATGTATAAGTCATGAAGAAAGCAATAGCAACATACTAAACGATCGGGTGCTAAGCTAATGGAATGGGTCATGTCAATCAGATCATTCAACTAATGATGTGACCTCGTTAATCAAATAACAACTCTTTGTTCATGGTTAGGAAACATAACCATCTTTGATTAACGAGCTAGTCAAGTAGAGGCATACTAGTGACACTATGTTTGTCTATGTATTCACACATGTATTATGTTTCCGGTTAATACAATTCTAGCATGAATAATAAACATTTATCATGATATAAGGAAATAAATAATAACTTTATTATTGCCTCTAGGGCATATTTCCTTCAGTCTCCCACTTGCACTAGAGTTAATAATCTAGATTACACAGTAATGATTCTAACACCCATGGAGCCTTGGTGCTGATCATGTTTTGCTCGTGGAAGAGGCTTAGTCAACGGGTCTGCAACATTCAGATCCGTATGTATCTTGCAAATCTCTATGTCTCCCACCTGGACTAAATCCCGGATGTAGTTGAAGCGTCTCTTGATGTGTTTGGTCCTCTTGTGAAATCTGGATTCCTTTGCCAAAGCAATTGCACCAGTATTGTCACAAAAGATTTTCATTAGACCTGATGCACTAGGTATGACAGCTAGATCGGATATGAACTCCTTCATCCAGACTCCTTCGTTTGCTGCTTCCGAAGCAGCTATGTACTCCGCTTCACATGTAGACCCCGCTACGACGCTTTGTTTAGAACTGCACCAACTGACAGCTCCACCGTTTAAAGTAAACACGTATCCGGTTTGCGATTTAGAATCGTCCGGATCAGTGTCAAAGCTTGCATCAACGTAACCTCTTACGGTGAGCTCTTTGTCACCTCCATATACGAGAAACATATCCTTAGTCCTTTTCAGGTATTTCAGGATGTTCTTGACCGCTGTCCAGTGATCCACTCCTGGATTACTTTGGTACCTCCCTGCTAAACTTATAGCAAGGCACACATCAGGTCTGGTACACAGCATTGCATACATGATAGAGCCTATGGCTGAAGCATAGGGAACATCTTTCATTTTCTCTCTATCTTCTGCAGTGGTCGGGCATTGAGTCTGACTCAACTTCACACCTTGTAACACAGGCAAGAACCCTTTCTTTGCTTGATCCATTTTGAACTTCTTCAAAATCTTGTCAAGGTATGTGCTTTGTGAAAGTCCAATTAAGCGTTTTGATCTATCTCTATAGATCTTTATGCCTAATATGTAAGCAGCTTCCCCGAGGTCTTTCATCGAAAAACTTGTATTCAAGTATCCCTTTATGCTATCCAGAAATTCTATATCATTTCCAATCAGCAATATGTCATCCACATATAATATCAGAAATGCTACAGATCTCCCACTCACTTTCTTGTAAATACAGGCTTCTCCGAAAGTCTGTATAAAGCCAAATGCTTTAATCACACTATCAAAGCGTTTATTCCAACTCCGAGATGCTTGCACCAGTCCATAAATGGATCGCTAGAGTTTGCACACTTTGTTAGCTCCCTTTGGATCGACAAAACCTTCTGGTTGCATCATATACAACTCTTCTTCCAGAAATCCATTCAGGAATGCAGTTTTGACATCCATTTGCCATATTTCATAATCATAAAATGCGGCAATTGCTAACATGATTCTGACGGATTTAAGCATCGCTACGGGTGAGAAGGTCTCATCATAGTCAACCCCTTGAACTTGTCGAAAACCTTTTACGACAAGTCAAGCTTTATAGACAGTAATATTACCATCAGCGTCAGTCTTTTTCTTGAAGATCCATTTATTCTCAATTGCTTGCCGATCATCGGGCAAGTCAACCAAAGTCCATACTTTGTTCTCATACATGGATCCCATCTCAGATTTCATGGCCTCAAGCCACTTTGCGGAATCTGGGCTCACCATCGCTTCTTCATAGTTCGTAGGTTCATCATGATCTAGTAGCATGACTTCCAGAACTGGATTACCGTACCACTCTGGTGCGGATCTCACTCTGGTTGATCTACGTGGTTCAGTAGTATCTTGCCCTGAAGTTTCATGATCATCATCATTAGCTTCCTCACTAATTGGTATAGGTGTCGCAGAAACAGTTTTCTGTGATGTACTATTTTCCAATAAGGGAGCAGGTACAGTTACCTCGTCAAGTTCTACTTTCCTCCCACTCACTTCTTTCGAGAGAAACTCCTTCTCTAGAAATGATCCATTCTTAGCAACGAATGTCTTGCCTTCGGATCTGTGATAGAAGGTATACCCAACAGTTTCCTTTGGGTATCCTATGAAGACACATTTCTCCGCTTTGGGTTCGAGCTTATCAGGTTGAAGTTTTTTCACATAAGCATCGCAGCCCCAAACTTTAAGAAACGACAACTTTGGTTTCTTGCCAAACCATAGTTCATAAGGCGTCGTCTCAACGGATTTTGATGGTGCCCTATTTAACGTGAATGCGGCCGTCTCTAAAGCATAACCCCAAAACGATAGCGGTAAATCAGTAAGAGACATCATAGATCGCACCATATCTAGTAAAGTACGATTACGACGTTCGGACACACCATTACGCTGTGGTGTTCCGGGTGGCGTGAGTTGCGAAACTATTCCACAATTTTTCAAATGTATGCCAAACTCGTAACTCAAATATTCTCCTCCACGATCAGATCGTAGAAACTTTATTTTCTTGTTACGATGATTTTCAACTTCACTCTGAAATTCCTTGAACTTTTCAAATGTTTCAGACTTATGTTTCATTAAGTAGATATACCCATATCTGCTTAAATCATCTGTGAAGGTGAGAAAATAACGATATCCGCCACGAGCCTCAATATTCATCGAACCACATACATCGGTATGTATGATTTCCAATAAATCTGTTGCTCTCTCCATAGTACCGGAGAACGGTGTTTTAGTCATCTTGCCTATGAGGCACGGTTCGCAAGTACCAAGTGATTCATAATCAAGTGATTCCAAAAGCCCATCAGTATGGAGTTTCTTCATGCGCTTTACACCGATATGACCTAAACGGCAGTGCCACAAATAAGTTGCACTATCATTATCAACTCTGCATCTTTTGGCTTCTACATTATGAATATGTGTATCACTACTATCGAGATTCAATAAGAATAGACCACTCTTCAAGGGTGCATGACCATAAAAGATATTACTCATATAAATAGAACAACCATTATTCTCTGATTTAAATGAATAACCGTCTCGCATCAAACAAGATCCAGATATAATGTTCATGCTCAACGCTAGCACCAAATAACAATTATTTAGGTCTAATATTAATCCCGAAGGTAGATGTAGAGGTAGCGTGCCGACCGCGATCACATCGACTTTGGAACCGTTTCCCACGCGCATCGTCACCTCGTCGTTTGCTAGCGTCCGCTTATTCCGTAGTCCCTGTTTCGAGTTGCAAATATTAGCAACAGAACCAGTATCAAATACCCAGGTGCTACTGCGAGCTCTAGTAAGGTACGCATCAATAACATGTATATCACATATACCTTTGTTCACCTTGCCATCCTTCTTATCCGCCAAATACTTGGGGCAGTTCCGCTTCCAGTGACCAGTCTGCTTGCAGTAGAAGCACTCAGTTTCAGGCTTAGGTCCAGACTTGGGTTTCTTCTCCTGAGCAGCAACTTGCTTGCTGTTCTTCTTGAAGTTCCCCTTCTTCTTCCCTTTGCCCTTTTTCTTGAAACCAGTGGTTTTGTTAACCATCAACACTTGATGCTCCTTCTTGATTTCTACCTCCGCAGCTTTCAGCATTGCGAAGAGCTCGGGAATAGTCTTGTTCATCCCTTGCATATTATAGTTCATCACGAAGCTCTTGTAGCTTGGTGGCAGTGATTGGAGAATTCTGTCAATGACGTAATCATCTGGAAGATTAACTCCCATCTGAATCAAGTGATTATTATACCCAGACATTTTGAGTATATGCTCACTGACAGAACTGTTCTCCTCCATCTTGCAGCTATAGAACTTATTGGAGACTTCATATCTCTCAATTCGGGCATTTGCTTGAAATATTAACTTCAACTCCTGGAACATCTCATATGCTCCATGACGTTCAAAACGTCGTTGAAGTCCCGATTCTAAGCCGTAAAGCATGGCACACTAAACTATCGAGTAGTCATCAGCTTTGCTCTGCCAGACGTCCATAACATCTGGCGTTGCTCTAGCAGCAGGCCTGGCACCCAGCGGTGCTTCCAGGACGTAATTCTTCTGTGCAGCAATGAGGATAATCCATAGGTTACGGACCCAGTCCGTGTAATTGCTACCATCATCTTTCAACTTTGCTTTCTCAAGGAACGCATTAAAATTCAACGGAACAACAGCACGAGCCATCTATCTACAATCAACATAAACAAGCAAGATACTATCAGGTACTAAGTTCATGATAAGTTTAAGTTAAGTTAATCAAATTACTTAGGAACTCCCACTTAGATAGACATCCCTCTAATCCTCTAAGTGATCACGTGATCCAAATCAACTAAACCATAACCGATCATCACGTGAGATGGAGTAGTTTTCAATGGTGAACATCGTCATGTTGATCATATCTACTATATGATTCACGCTCGACCTTTCGGTCTCTGTGTTCCGAGGCCATATCTGCATATGCTAGGCTCGTCAAGTTTAACCTGAGTATTCTGCGTGTGCAAAACTGGCTTGCACCCGTTGTAGATGGACGTAGAGCTTATCACACCCGATCATCACGTGGTGTCTGGGCACGACGAACTTTGGCAATGGTGCATACTCAGGGAGAACACTTCTTGATAATTTAGTGAGAGATCATCTTATAATGCTACCGTCAATCAAAGCAAGATAAGATGCATAAAAGGATAAACATCACATGCAATCAATATAAGTGATATGATATGGCCATCATCATCTTGTGCTTGTGATCTCCATCTCCGAAGCACCGTCATGATCACCATCGTCACCGGCGCGACACCTTGATCTCCATCGTAGCATCGTTGTCGTCTCGCCAATCTTATGCTTCCACGACTATCACTACCGCTTAGTAATAAAGTAAAGCATTACATCGCGATTTCATTGCATACAATAAAGCGACAACCATATGGCTCCTGCTAGTTGCCGATAACTCGGTTACAAAACATGATCATATCATACAATAAAATCAGCATCATGCCTTGACCATATCACATCACAACATGCCCTGCAAAAACAAGTTAGACGTCCTCTACTTTGTTGTTGCAAGTTTTACGTGGCTGCTACGGGCTTAAGTAAGAACTCATCTCACCTACGCATCAAAACCACAACGATAGTTCGTCAAATAGACTCCATTTTAACCTTCTCAAGGACCGGGCGTAGTCACACTTGGTTCAACTAAAGTTGGAGAGACAGTCTTCCGCAAGCCATCTATGTGCAAAGCAAGTCGAGGGAACCGGTCTCGCGTAAGAGTACGCGTAAGGTTGGTCCGAATCGTCTTGTCCAACAATACCGCCGAACCAAAGTATGACATGCTGGTAGGCAGTATGACTTGTATTGCTCACAACTCACTTGTGTTCTACTCGTGCAAATAACATCAAACCATAAAACCTAGGCTCGGATGCCACTGTTGGGGAACGTAGTAATTTCGAAAATTTTCCTACGCACACGCAAGATCATGGTGATGCATAGCAACGAGGGGTAGAGTATTGTCTACGTACCAACGCAGACCGACTGCGGAAGCGATCTCACAACATAGAGGAAGTAGTCGTATGTCTTCTTCCCGATCCGACCGATCCAAGCACCGTTACTCCGGCACCTCCGAGTTCTTAGCACACGTTCAGCTCGATAACGATCCTCGGGCTCCGATCCAGCAAAGCGTCGAGGAAGAGTTCCGTCAGCACAACGGCGTGGTGACGATCTTGATGTACTACCGACGCAGGGCTTCGCCTAAGCTCTACAACGATATGACCGAGGTGGAATTTGGTGGCAGGGGGCACCGCACACGGCTAAGGAACGATCAATAATGATCAACTTGTGTGTCTATGGGGTGCCCCCTACCCCCGTATATAAAGGAGCAGGGGGAGGGGTTCGGCCGGCTTGGGAGAGAGGCGCAGGGGGAGTCCCACTCCTACCGGGAGTAGGACTCCCCCCAATCCTATTCCTAATAGGACTCTTCAAAGAGAAGAGAGAAGAGAGGGGGGCCGGCCCCTTCTCCTAGTCCTAATAGGACCAGGGAAGGGGGGAGGCGCGCAGCCCTTGTGGGCAGCCCCTTTTCACTTTTCCACTAAGGCCCAATAGGCCCATTTGCCTCCCGGGGGGTTCCGGTAACCCTCCTGGTATTTCGGTAAAATCCCGATTTCACCCGGAACACTTCCGGTGTCCAAACATAGGCTTCCAATATATCAATATTTACGTCTCGACCATTTTGAGACTCCTCGTCATGTCCGTGATCACATCCGGGACTCCGAACAACCTTCGGTACATCAAAATGCATAAACTCATAATAACTATCATCGTAATGTTAAGCGTGCGGACCCTACGGTTCGAGAACAATGTAGACATGACCGAGACACGTCTCCGGTCAATAACCAATAGCGGGACTCGGATGCCTATATTGGCTCCTACATATTCTACGAAGATCTTTATCGGTCAGACCGCATAACAACATACGTTGTTCCCTTTGTCATCGGTATGTTACTTGCCCGAGATTCGATCGTCGGTATCCAATACCTAGTTCAATCTCGTTACCGGCAAGTCTCTTTACTCGTTCCGTAATACATCATCTCACAACTAACATATTAGTTGCAGTGCTTGCAAGGCTTATGTGATGTGCATTGTCGGAGAGGTATCTCTGGGCCCTCTCGGTAATGCACATCACATAAGCCTTGCAAGCACTGCAACTAATATGTTAGTTGTGAGATGATGTATTATGGAACGAGTAAAGATACTTGCCGGTAACGAGATTGAACTAGGTATTGGATACCGACGATCGAATCTCGGGCAAGTAACATACCGATGACAAAGGGAACAACGTATGTTGTTATGCGGTCTGACCGATAAAGATCTTCGTAGAATATGTAGGAGCCAATATGGGCATCCAGGTCCCGCTATTGGTTATTGACCGGAGACGTGTCTCGGTCATGTCTACATTGTTCTCGAACCGTAGGGTCCGCACGCTTAACGTTACGATGACAGTTATTATGAGTTTATGCATTTTGATGTACCGAAGGTTGTTCGGAGTCCCGGATGAGATCACGGACATGACGAGGAGTCTCGAAATGGTCGAGACATAAAGATTGATATATTGGAAGCCTATGTTTGGACATAGGAAGTGTTCCAGGTGAAATCGGGATTTTACCGGAATACCGGGAGGGTTACCGGAACCCCCCGGGAGACGAATGGGCCTATTGGGCCTTAGTGGAAAAGAGAAAAGGGAAGCCCACAAGCTGGCCGGCGCCCCCCCTTTCCCCAAGTCCTAGTAGGACTAGGATAGGGGGCCGGCCCCCCTTCTCTCTCCTTTTCCCCCCCGGGAGTCCTAATAGGATTAGGATTGGAGGGAGAAGTCCTACTCCCGGTGGGAGTAGGACTCCCCTGCGCCTCCTCTCCCTGGCCGGCCGGCTTCCCCTCCTCCAACCTTTATATACGGGGGCAGGGGGCACCCCAAGACACACAAGTTGATCCTTGAGATCGTTCCTTAGCCGTGTGCGGTGCCCCCTGCCACCAAATTCCACCTCGATCGTACCGTTACAGTGCTTAGGCGAAGCCCTGCGTCGGTAGTACATCAAGATCGTCATCACGCCGTCGTGCTGACGGAACTCTTCCTCGACGCTTTGCTGGATCGGAGCCCGAGAAACGTCATCGAGCTGAACGTGTGCTAAGAACTCGGAGGTGCCGGAGTAACGGTGCTTGGATCGGTAGGATCGGGAAGAAGACGTACGACTACTTCCTCTATGTTGTGTGATCGCTTCCGCAGTCGGTCTGCGTTGGTACGTAGACAACACTCTCCCCTCTCGTTGCTGTGCATCACCATGATCTTGCGTGTGCATAGGAAATTTTTCGAAATTACTGCGTTCCCCAACATGTAGTACTCCTTTATAATCACCCAGTTACGTTGTGACGTTTGGTAGTACCCAAAGTATTCCTCCGGTAAACAGGAGTTGCATTATCTCATAGTTATAGGAACATGTATAAGTCATGAAGAAAGCAATAGCAACATACTAAACGATCGGGTGCTAAGCTAATGGAATGGGTCATGTCAATCAGATCACTCAACTAATGATGTGACCTCGTTAATCAAATAACAACTCTTTGTTCATGGTTAGGAAACATAACCATCTTTGATTAACGAGCTAGTCAAGTAGAGGCATACTAGTGACACTCTGTTGGTCTATGTATTCACACATGTATTATGTTTCCGGTTAATACAATTCTAGCATGAATAATAAACATTTATCATGATATAAGGAAATAAATAATAACTTTATTATTGCCTCTAGGGCATATTTCCTTCACGGCCGGCCAGGAGGAGGCGCGCCAGGGAGGAGTCCTACTCCTACCGAGAGTAGGACTCCCTCCTTTCCTTGTCCAACTAGGAGAGGGGGAAGGAAGGGAGAGAGGAGAGAAAGGAAAGGGGGGCGCCGCCCCTTCCTCCTTGTCCAATTCGGACTAGAGGGGGAGGGGGCGTGCAGCCTGCCCTGGCCGCCCCTCCTCTGCTCCACTTTGGGCCCATGAGGCCCATTAACCCCCGGGGGGTTCCGGTAACCCCCGGTACTCCGTTTTATATCCGATAACTCCCGGAACCATTCCTGTGTCCGAATATAGTCGTCCAATATATCAATCTTTATGTCTCGACTATTTCGAGACTCCTCGTTATGTCCGTGATCACATCCGGGACTCCGAACAACCTTCGGTACATCAAAATATATAAACTCATAATGAAACTATCATCGTAACGTTAAGCGTGCGGACCCTACGGGTTCGAGAACAATGTAGACATGACCGAGACACGTCTCCGGTCAATAACCAATAGCGGAACCTGGATGCTCATATTGGCTCCTACATATTCTACGAAGATCTTTTATCGGTCAGACCGCATAACAACATACGTTGTTCCCTTTGTCATCGGTATGTTACTTGCCCGAGATTTGATCGTCGGTATCTCAATACCTAGTTCAATCTCGTTACCGGCAAGTCTCTTTACTCGTTCTGTAATACATCATCCCGCAACTAACTTATTAGTTGCAATGCTTGCAAGGCTTATGTGATGTGCATTACCAAGAGGGCCCAGAGATACCTCTCCGACAATCGGAGTGACAAATCCTAATCTCAAAATACGCCAAACCAACAAGTACCTTCGGAGACACCTATAGAGCACCTTTATAATCACCCAGTTATGTTGTGACGTTTGGTAGCACACAAAGTGTTCCTCCGGTAAACGGGGGTTGCATAATCTCATAGTCATAGGAACATGTACAAGTCATGAAGAAAGCAATAGCAACAAACTAAACGATCAAGTGCTAAGCTAACGAAATGGGTCAAGTCAATCACATCATTCTCCTAATGATGTGATCCCGTTAATCAAATGGCAACTCATGTCTATGGTTAGGAAACATAACCATCTTTGATCAACGAGCTAGTCAAGTAGAGGCATACTAGTGACACTATGTTTGTCTATGTATCCACACATGTATTATGTTTCCGGTTAATACAATTCTAGCATGAATAATAAGCAGTTATCATGACATAAGGAAATAAATAATAACTTTATTATTGCCTCTAGGGCATATTTCCTTCAGTCTCCCACTTGCACTAGAGTCAATAATCTAGATTACATAGTAATGATTCTAACACCCATGGAGCCTTGGTGCTGATCATGTTTTACTCGTGGAAGAGGCTTAGTCAACGGGTCTGCAACATTCAGGTCCGTATGTATCTTGCAAATTTCTATGTCTCCCACTTGGACTAAATCCCGAATGGAATTGAAGCGTCTCTTGATGTGCTTGGTTCTCTTGTGAAATCTGGATTCCTTTGCCAAGGTAATTGCACCAGTATTGTCACAAAAGATTTTCATTGGACCCGATGCACTAGGTATGACACCTAGATCGGATATGAACTCCTTCATCCAGACTCCTTCATTTGCTGCTTCCGAAGCAGCTATGTACTCTGCTTCACATGTAGATCCCGCCACAACGCTTTGTTTAGAACTGCACCAACTGACAGCTCCACCGTTCAGTAAAAACACGTATCCGGTTTGCGATTTAGAATCGTCCGGATCAGTGTCAAAGCTTGCATCAACGTAACCATTTACGATGAGCTCTTTGTCACCTTCATATACGAGAAACATATCCTTAGTCCTTTTCAGGTATTTCAGGATGTTCTTGACCGCTGTCCAGTGATCCACTCCTGGATTACTTTGGTACCTCCCTGCTAGACTTATAGCAAGGCACACATCAGGTCTGGTACACAGCATTGCATACATGATAGAGCCTATGGCTTAAGCATAGGGAACATCTTTCATTTTCTCTCTATCTTCTGCGGTGGTTGGACATTGAGTCTTACTCAACTTCACACCTCGTAACACAGGCAAGAACCCTTTCTTTGCTTGATCCATTTTGAACTTCTTCAAAACCTTGTCAAGGTATGTGCTTTGTGAAAGTCCAATTAAGCGTCTTGATCTATCTCTATAGATCTTAATGCCCAATATGTAAGCAGCTTCACCGATGTCTTTCATTGAAAAACTCTTATTCAAGTATCCCTTTATGCTATCCAGAAATTCTATATCATTTCCAATTAATAATATGTCATCCACATATAATATCAGAAATGCTACAGAGCTCCCACTCACTTTCTTGTAAATACAGGCTTCTCCAAAAGTCTGTACAAAACCAAATGCTTTGATCACACTATCAAAGCATTTATTCCAACTCCGAGAGGTTTGCACCAGTCCATAAATGGATCGCTGGAGCTTGCACACTTTGTTAGCTCCCTTTGGATAGACAAAACCTTCTGGTTGCATCATATACAACTCTTCTTCCAGAAATCCATTCAGGAATGCAGTTTTGACATCCATTTGCCAAATTTCATAATCATAAAATGCGGTAATTGCTAACATGATTCGGACAGACTTACGCATCGCTACGGGTGAGAAGGTCTCATCATAGTCAATCTCTTGAACTTGTCGAAAACCTTTTGCAGCAAGTCGAGCTTTATAGACAGTGACATTACCGTCAGCGTCAGTCTTCTTCTTGAAGATCCATTTATTCTCAATTGCTTGCCGATCAACGGGCAAGTGAACCAAAGTCCACACTTTGTTCTCATACATGGATCCCATCTCAGATTTCATGGCTTCTAGCCATTTTGCGGAATCTGGGCTCACCATCGCTTCTTCATAGTTCGTAGGTTCATCATGATCTAGTAGCATGACTTCCAGAACAGGACTACCATACCACTCTGGTGTGGATCTTACTCTGGTTGATCTACGAGGTTCGGTAGTAACTTGATCTGAAGTTTCATGATCATTATCATTAGCTTCCTCACTAATTGGTGTAGGGGTCACAGAAACCGGTTTCTGTGATGTACTACTTTCCAATAAGGGAGCAGGTACAGTTACCTCGTCAAGTTCTACTTTTCTCCCACTCATTTCTTTCGAGAGAAACTCCTTCTCTAGAAAAACTCCGAATTTAGCAACAAAAGTCTTGCCTTCGGATTTGTGATAGAAGGTGTACCCAACAGTCTCCTTTGGGTATCCTATGAAGACACATTTCTCCGATTTGGGTTCGAGCTTATCAGATTGAAGCATTTTCACATAAGCATTGCAACCCCAAACTTTCAGAAACGACAACTTTGGTTTCTTGCCAAACCACAGTTCATAAGGCGTCGTCTCAACGGATTTCGATGGTGTCCTATTTAACATGAATGCAGCCGTCTCTAAAGCATAACCCCAAAACGATAACGGTAAATCAGTAAGAGACATCATAGACCGCACCATATCTAATAAAGTACAATTACGACGTTCGGACACACCATTACGCTATGGTGTTCCGAGTGGCGTGAGTTGCGAAACTATTCCGCATTGTTTCAAATGTAGACCAAACTCGTAACTCAAATATTCTCCTCCACGATCAGATCGTAGAAACTTTATTTTCTTGTTACGATGATTTTCAACTTCACTCTGAAATTCTTTGAACTTTTCAAATGTTTCAGACTTATGTTTCATTAAGTAGATATACCCATATCTGCTTAAATCATCTGTGAAGGTGAGAAAATAACGATATCCGCCACGAGCCTCAACATTCATTGGACCACATACATCTGTATGTATGATTTCTAACAAATCTGTTGCTCTCTCCATAGTACCGGAGAACAGCGTTTTAGTCATCTTACCCATGAGGCACAGTTCGCAAGTACCAAATGATTCATAATCAAGTGGTTCCAAAAGTCCATCAGTATGGAGTTTCTTCATGCGCTTTACACCGATATGACCTAAACGGCAGTGCCACAAATAAGTTGCACTATCATTATCAACTATGCATCTTTTGATTTCAACATTATGAATATGTGTATCACTACTATCGAGATTCATCAAAAATAGACCACTCTTCAAGGGTGCATGACCATAAAAGATATTACTCATATAAATAGAACAACCATTATTCTCTGATTTAAATGAAGAACCATCTCGCATCAAACAAGATCCAGATATAATGTTCATGCTCAACGCTGGCACCAAATAACAATTATTTAGGTCTAACACTAATCCTGAAGGTAGATGTAGAGGTAGCGTGCAGACCGCGATCACATCGACTTTGGAACCATTTCCCACGCGCATCGTCACCTCGTCCTTAGCCAATCTTCACTTAATCCGTAGCCCCTGTTTCGAGTTGCAAATGTTAGCAACAGAACCTGTATCAAATACCCAGGTGCTACTGCGAGCATTAGTAAGGTACACATCAATAACATGTATATCACATATACCTTTGTTCACTTTGCCATCTTTCTTATCCGCCAAATACTTGGGGCAGTTCCGCTTCCAGTGACCAGTCTGCTTGCAGTAGAAGCACTCAGTCTCAGGCTTAGGTCCAGACTTGGGTTTCTTCTCCTGAGCAGCAACTTGTTTGCTGTTCTTCTTGAAGTTCCCTTTCTTCTTCCCTTTGCCCTTTTTCTTGAAACTGGTGCTCTTATTGACCATCAACACTTGATGCTCCTTCTCGATTTCTACCTCCGCGGCTTTTAGCATTGCGAAGAGCTCAGGAATAGTCTTATTCATCCCTTGCATATTATAGTTCATCACGAAGCTTTTGTAGCTTGGTGGCAGTGATTGAAGAACTTTGTCAATGACACTATCAACAGGAAGATTAACCCCCAGTTGAGTCAAGTGATTATGATACCCAGACATTTTGAGTATATGTTCACTGACAGAACTATTCTCCTCCATCTTGCAGCTATAGAACTTATTGGAGACTTCATATCTCTCAATCCGGGCATTTGCTTGAAATATTAACTTCAACTCCTAGAACATCTCATATGCTCCATGACGTTCAAAACGTCGTTGAAGACCCGGTTCTAAGCCGTAAAGCATGGCACACTGAACTATCGAGTAGTCATCAGCTTTGCTCTGCCAGACATTCATAACATCTGATGTTGCTCCTGCAGCAGGCTTGGCACTTAGCGGTGCTTCCAGGACGTAATTCTTCTGTGCAGCAATGAGGATAATCCTCAAGTTACGGACCCAGTCCGTGAAATTGCTACCATCATCTTTCAACTTTGCTTTCTCAAGGAACGCATTAAAATTCAACGGAACAACATCACGAGCCATCTATCTACAATCAAACATAGACAAGCAAGATAGTATCAGGTACTAAGTTCATGATAAATTTAAGTTCAATTAATCATATTACTTAAGAACTCCCACTTAGAAAGATATCCCTCTAATCCTCTAAGTGATCACGTGATCCAAATCAACTAAACCATGTCCGATCATCACATGAGATGGAGTAGTATCAATGGTGATGTGATGCCCCGAGACCGATGTGCCAGGTGTCCTCCAATTATTCACTGTTGTTGCCTTATCATTTGCTTGCGTGTTGCATCTTGCCGTGTCATCATGTGCATTACATCTTCATGTTTTCAAAACTTGCATCCGTCCCGGCCTCCTCGTTCTCTCCGTTGTCCGTTCTGAGCCCAGACACACTTGCACGCGCCCGTGGCATGTCCGAAATATTATTTTATAACTGGCCCGAAAATGTTCTCAGAATGGGTTGAAAGTTGGCATGTGGTGTTGTTATGTTGTAGGTAGGCCGCCTGCCAAGTTTCATCGCATTCGGAGTTCGTTTGATAGCCCAACGGATAACTATAGCGACATTATAGTCGGTCTAACGTCGGACGTTTTCGGTCTCCGGAAACAGATGCCGGGCCCTCTCTCTCTCTTCTCCCCCTCGCAGTCTCGCCATAGCCCACCTAGTCCATCCTCCTTCCCCTCTTTGCTTCCGGAGTTGTCCGATGCGACCGCATGGTCCGAAACCCTCTCTGCACAGTGCATCGAACCCCTCACGTGTGCGCCCGAAATTGTCCCAGACCTGACCCAGGCAGTCGTCACCGTTGGATCCGGATCATCCCCAAACGTCTACAAAACATCACCGTTTTCTTATTTGGGCTTCCTAGCTATTTTATTCGCGATTGTTCGATTGCGATCGGAGGGACGATATACCCCTAAGTCAACCCACCTACTATATATATCAGTCTAACCCTAGCCTACCCTATCCAATCCACCCTTTCCCATCACGCCGCCGCCAGCCAACCACTCACTCGCCTCCCACCTTGGGATCTTCCCAGATCCAAACCCGCAGCCGACCGCCTTCCTGGTTTTCAGCGCCGAGCCAACCCAGTTCCTTCGATCCATCCATCCATCAGCCCGGCCGCCTCGTCCCTCCAGGTCGCATCGCGCCCTTCCCTTCCTCTGGTTCTCTTCTCCCTCTCTCGCTCTCTCAATTTATCTCTCTCTCTCGCCAGGAGTAGGAGCAACAGGAGGACGCCCTGCTGCCATGGCCATCGTTCCGTCGCCCTCTGCAGGTCGAAATCGCCGCCATGGAACTGCAGATCCGCCGTCTGCCTGCTCCTCGCCGGAGTACCTTGCAGCGCCTCGCCTCCCAGCCATGCTTCCCGTCCTGGATGCCGAACAACCTCGCCGGCGTCCTCACGCCGTCCGCCACCAGCAGAACCAGGGCCCCTGCCTCGCGCCCTCCTCCTCGTCGTCCTTCGTCGTCTGGAGTCACCGGCAGCCCGCGCCAAGTCCCTCGCCTCGCCGCCCCTTCGCCTTGCTCACCGGAGCTCTGCTCCAGGCGCCGTCGCGGCTCTGCTTTTGTCGAGCAGAGGACGCCCGCTCGTCCCTCCTTTGTTGATCGCGTCCAGCTGCTTCGACGGCGACCTCCCGCGGCCAAATCCGGCCTTCCAGACGCCCTACACCCTCGAGCCACCGCAGGACCTCCTTCCCCCACCCCAAGTCCTCGTCGCCGGCCTCTGTTTCCGCGTGTGGTAGACGACGACCAACACAAGTCCCCTCGACCGCGAGTGTTGACCTCAGCCTGCCAAGGCCCAGCGCCAGGACGTTCTCCAGCTAGACCCCGCCGTGGCCCGGAGCTGCCAGGCCCATTCGACCATCCAGCGGCCTGCCTCCTGTGCGTCGTGGACCGCACCAACGGGGCAGATCCACGCCGCCCTCGCTGGCCTTCCTCTTCACCAGCGGGCCAAGCCCATGGGTGAGAATGCGCCCAACACCTCCCCTGTTCCTGTTGGGCCAGGAAGTTTCGGCCCATAGTATTTTTTTCCGTTGCTGCGAATTTAGCTAATTTCCACAGGATTGCTGTTTTACAGAAAAGCCCTTGTTGATCATGCATTTAATAACTTCCCAACCGTGCATCGGATCTAAACAATTTATATATGAAACTTGCTTAGAATTTTGTCTAGTTTCATAATATGTCATTTTCATCCATGTTTAAAATGTTTAAAATGATGTTTGCTTTAGTTTGCTCCTATGCCATGCTAAAATGTTTTAATTCATAACTAAATAACCGTAACTCGGAATTTAATAATCTTTATATGTAAATGGGGTGGAAAAATGCCTAGTTTAACATGGTGGTTTATTTTGCATGTTTAATAACTCTAAAATTGTGTTTAGGGCAGAACAATACCAAACCTTAAAATATGCATATGGGGTTTTACCGGAATTGTTGTTCGTTGCTTCCGGCCTTATTTAAACTTGACTAGATAGGTAGTTTTACTTTGCTTCACCCTCTTGCCATGTTTAACAACATTTAATATTGTTGGGTACATAAACGAGATCGAACTAAATAACTTGAACGTGGTGTTTTGTCAATATGCAACGGAGTTGCATATTGAGCTCCACTTACTTTGTAGGATTGTTTGTGCATTTTGCTATGCCTATGCTGCGATACCTACCACTTGCTTATCATGCCTCCCATATTGTTGAACCAAGCCTCTAACCCACCTTGTCCTAGCAAACCGTTGTTTGGTTATGTTACCGCTTTGCTCAGCCCCTCTTATAGCGTTGTTAGTTGCAGGTGAAGATTGAAGTTTGTTCCTTGTTGGAACATGGAGATGTTGTTCCTTGTTGGAACATGTTTACTTGTTGGGATATCACAATATCTCTTATTTAATTAATGCATCTATATACTTGGTAAAGGGTGGAAGGCTCGGCCTTATGCCTGGTGTTTTGTTCCACTCTTGCTGCCCTAGTTTCCGTCATATCGGTGTTATGTTCCCAGATTTTGCGTTCCTTACGCGGTTGGGTATAATGGGAACCCCTTGACAGTTCGCTTTGAATAAAACTCCTCCAGCAATGCCCAACATTGGTTTTACCATTCGCCACCTAGCCTTTTCTTTTCCTTGGGTTCTGCAGACTCAAGGGTCATCTTATTTTAAACCCCCTCGGGCCAGTGCTCCTCTGAGTGTTGGTCCAAACTAGAGTCCTGTGCAGCGCCCCCTCGAGGAAACTCGAGGATTGGTTTTAGTTGTATGGAGCGCTCATCTGAGTGTGCCCTGAGAACGAGATATGTGCAGCTCCTATCGGGATTTGTCGGCACATTCGGGCGGTGTTGCTGGATTTGTTTTATCATTGTTGAAGTTATCTTGTAGAACCGAGATACCAAGTCTGATCGGAATGTCTCGGGAGAAGGTTTATCCTTCGTTGACCGTGAGAGCTTGTGATGGGCTAAGTTGGGACACCCCTGCAGGGTTTTGAACTTTCGAAAGCCGTGCCCGCGGTTATGGGCAGATGGGAATTTGTTAACGTCCGGTTGTAGAAAACCTGAAGTTGACCTTAATTAAAATGCATCAACCGCGTGTGTAACCATGATGGTCTCTTTCCGGCGGAGTCCGGGAAGTGAACACGATGTTGGAGTTATGCTTGACATAGGTTGTTCTAGGATCACTTCTTGATCATAGATTCTCGACCGTGCTTCGCTTTCTCTTCTCGCTCTCATTTGCGCATGTTAGCCACCATATATGCTAGTCGCTTGCTACAGCTCCACCTCATACCTTTTACCTTACCCATAAGCTTAAATAGTCTTGATCGCGAGGGTGTGAGATTGCTGAGTCCCCGTGACTCACAGATACTTCCAAAACCAGCTTGCGGGTGCCGATGAGTCCGTGCAGATGTCGCAACCAAGCTCAAGGAGGAGCTCAATGAAGATCTTGTCCTTTATGTTGTTTCGTTCTAGTTGATCAGTAGTGGAGCCCAGTTGGGGTCGATCGGGGATCTGTGTAGCTTTTGGGATAGTCTTCTTTTATTTTGGTTCTGTAGTCGGACCTTGATTGTATCTGGTTGATGTAATGCTTTATTCATGTATTTGTGTGAAGTGGCGATTGTAAGCCAACTATGTATCTCTTTCCCTTATGCATTACATGGGTTGTGTGAAGATTACCTCACTTGCGACATTGCTTTCAATGCGGTTATGCCTCTAAGTCGTGCTTCGACACGTGGGAGATATAGCCGCATCGAGGGCGTTACAGGTGAACATCAATATGTTGATCATATCTACTATATGATTCATGCTCGACTTTTCGGTCTCCGTGTTCCGAGGCCATATCTGTTATATGCTAGGCTCGTCAAGTAAAACCTGAGTATTCCGCGTGTGCAACTGTTTTGCACCCGTTGTATTTGAACGTAGAGCCTATCACACCCGATCATCACGTGGTGTCTCAGCACGAAGAACTTTCGCAACGGTACATACTCAGGGAGAACACTTATACTTTGATAATTTAGTGAGGGATCATCTTATAATGCTAGCGTCAATCAAAGCAAGATAAGATGCATAAAAGATAAACATCACATGCAATCAATATAAGTGATATGATATGGCCATCATCATCTTGTGCTTGTGATCTCCATCTTTGAAGCACCGTCATGATCACCATCGTCGCCGGCGCGACACCTTGATCACCATCGTAGCATCGTTGTCGTCTCGCCAATCTTATGCTTCCACGACTATCGCTATCGCTTAGTGATAAAGTAAAGCATTACAGCGCAATTGCATTGCATATAATAAAGCGACAACCATATGACTCCTGCCAGTTGCCGATAACTCGGTTACAAAACATGATCATCTCATACAATAAAATTTAGCATCATGTCTTGACCATATCACATCACAACATGCCCTGCAAAAACAAGTTAGACGTCCTCTACTTTGTTGTTGCAAGTTTTACGTGGCTGCTACGGGCTTAACAAGAACCGTTCTTACCTACGCATCAAAACCACAATAATAGTTTGTCAAGTTGGTGTTGTTTTAACCTTCGCAAGGACCGGACGTAGCCACACTTGGTTCAACTAAAGTTGGAGAAACTGACACCCGCCAGCCACCTGTGTGCAAAGCACGTCGGTAGAACCAGTCTCGCGTAATGTCGATCCGGGCCGCTTCATCCAACAATACCGCCGAACCAAAGTATGACATGCTGGTAAGCAGTATGACTTATATCGCCCACAACTCACTTGTGTTCTACTCGTGCACAACATCAATGCATAAAACCTAGGCTCAGATGCCACTGTTGGGCAACGTAGTAATTTCAAAAAAAATCCTACGCACACGCAAGATCATGGTGATGCATAGCAACAAGAGAGGAGAGTGTTGTCTACGTACCCTCGTAGACCAGAAGCGGAAGCGTTAGTACAATGCGGTTGATGTAGTCGTACGTCTTCATGGCCCGACCGATCAAGCGCTGAAACTACAGCACCTCCAAGTTCTAGCACACGTTCAACTCGATGACGATCCCCGGACTCCGATCCAGCAGAATGTCGGGGAAGAGTTCCGTCAGCACGACGGCGTGGTGACGATCTTGATGTTCTACCGTCGCAGGGCTTCGCCTAAGCACTGCTACAATATTATCGAGGATTATGGTGGAGGAGGGCACCGCACACGGCTAATAGATCTCAAGGATCAATTATTGTGTCTAGAGGTGCCCCCCTACCCCCGTATATAAAGGAGCAAGGGGGAGGGGCGGCCGGCCAGGAGGAGGCGCGCCAGGGAGGAGTCCTCCCTCCTTTCCTTGTCCAACTAGGAGAGGGGGAAGGAAGGGAGAGAGGAAAGAAAGGAAAGGGGGGGCGCCGCCCCTCCCTCCTTGTCCAATTCGGACTAGAGGGGGAGGGGGCGTGCAGCCTGCCCTGGCCGCCCCTCCTCTGCTCCACTTTGGGCCCATGAGGCCCATTAACCCCCGAGGGGTTCCGGTAACCCCCGGTACTCCGTTTTATATCCAATAACTCCCGGAACCATTCCTGTGTTCGAATATAGTCGTCCAATATATCAATCTTTATGTCTCGACTATTTCGAGACTCCTCGTTATGTCCCTGATCACATCCTGGACTCCGAACAACCTTCGGTACATCAAAATATATAAACTCATAATTAAACTGTCATCGTAACGTTAAGCGTGCGGACCCTACGGGTTCGAGAACAATGTAGACATGACCGAGACACGTCTCCGGTCAATAACCAATAGCGGAACCTGGATGCTCATATTGGCTCCTACATATTCTACGAAGATCTTTTATCGGTCAGACCGCATAACAACATACGTTGTTCCCTTTGTCATCGGTATGTTACTTGCCCGAGATTTGATCTCGTTACCGGCAAGTCTCTTTACTCGTTCCGTAATACATCATCCCGCAACTAACTTATTAGTTGCAATGCTTGCAAGGCTTATGTGATGTGCATTACCGAGAGGGCCCAGAGATACCTCTCCGACAATCGGAGTGACAAATCCTAATCTCGAAATACGCCAACCCAACAAGTACCTTCGGAGACACCTTTAGAGCACCTTTATAATCACCCAGTTACGTTGTGACGTTTGGTAGCACACAAAGTATTCCTCCCGTAAACGGGAGTTGCATAATCTCATAGTCATAGGAACATGTATAAGTCATGAAGAAAGCAATAGCAACAAACTAAACGATCAAGTGCTAAGCTAACGAAATGGGTCAAGTCAATCACATCAATCTCCTAATGATGTGATCCCATTAATCAAATGACAACTCATGTCTATGGTTAGGAAATATAACCATCTTTGATCAACGAGCTAGTCAAGTAGAGGCATACTAGTGACACTATGTTTGTCTATGTATTCACACATGTATTATGTTTCCGGTTAATACAATTCTAGCATTAATAATAAACATTTATCATGATATAAGGAAATAAATAATAACTTTATTATTGCCTCTAGGGCATATTTCCTTCAATAAGGGGATCTTAGGAGGCGGGGGCTTGAGGGAGAGACTGTGTGGTCATACAAAAAGATAGAGTGAAGGGCAATAGAAATATAGGGGGTGTTTGGTTGCTTGGGTGGCTCTAGCCTGCATCGCATGAGGGATCCTGGGTGAGTCTAGCCTGGTTGAACTGTGCAAAGATGAGTCGAGATGTGTGTTTGGTGGATTGTATGATATAGGCGCACGAAAGATGCAATATATAGCAGACATTGTTTGGTAGGCTGCATTTGACCTTAATCATGTGAATTTTTCTCTTCCAATAAAAGATGCGTTTAATGAGATGGATTTACACGGACTGCAGGTACTTACAGATCAAGGCTACGTCATGAGCTTACATTAGTTATCAAAAAATTAGACGGCCAAAGACATGCATCCGCCCATAGATGAATATGGAGAGCGGCTAGATCTACTTGAACATCCTACAAACTACAGACGAAATCGACATGCATCATCGCAAAAAGAGCCTAAACCTGGATCTAGTCGCATACTGCTACTACGGCGGGTGGCGTGGAGAGCTTGTCTGCACGGCCGGATGCGCTAGGCTATGGCAGAGTTCGCGAGCTTTGGGGCGGCGGTGGAACCCGATGAATCTAGGAGGGGAGGCGAGCCGCCGGCATGGGCGTGCAGGAGCGTCGGCGATGGAGATCGGACCAGTGGCGGGCGAGGGAGCTCCGACCAGCTGCGCCCGTGGGGGCTCGGACAGTGGCGGCGGGGGGTAGTGTTCTTCGATCTGATGCGTGCGAGCGAGAAGAGGAAAGGGAAATATGCGAAGTCGCGGTCCACGCGTGGATGCAGGCACGGGCCTGGCTCCGGAAAATCCTACTTGCCGCTCGTTGCGGCAAGTTGTCGAGGAAAATCCTACTTGCCGCTCATTGCGGCAAGTAGTCGACGCTTCGCACAGGGCAGGTGCGAGGGAGCGACCGAGTGGGCCGGCCCGTTTAGCGTTACAGCAGACCCCGGTTTTTGGAGATGTTTCCAGCCGGTTTTTTCCGGTTTTGGGAACCTTCTAGAAGGTTCCTGAACCGGCTTTTTTTTCAGTTTTTTTTTCGTTTTTCGTTTTTCTATTTCTCTTCTTTTCCTTTTTTCTTTTTTCTTTTTTCTTTTTTCTTTTTTTCTGTTTCCTTTTTTCGGTTTCTTTTTTCTTTTTTTTTCTTTTCAAGTTTATTTTCAAAAAAATCCGAATTTCAATTTTTTTCCTGTTTTCAGATTTTGTTCAAAATTTGAAAAAATGTTCCCATTTCACAAAATTTGTTCATAAATTCAAAAAATGTTCCTGCTTTCAAATTTTTGTTCCGAATTTCCAGAAAATATTCCTGTTTTTTCAAAAATTGTTCAAATTATTTTTGTTCATTTTTGAGAAATTTGAAAATTAATGGCATGGATTTAAAAAAAATGCCTGTTTTAAAAATTGTTCACAAATTTCAAAAAATGTTCTTATTTTTCAAATTTTTGTTCATGTATTAAAAAATGTTCTTTTTTTCAATTTTTTCAAAAAATGTTCTTATTTTTTAAATCATGTTCAGTTTATGCAGCTGAAAAATGTTCACCTATATAAAAAATGTTCGCACTTTCAAAAAATGTTCGAAGCACTAGAAAAAAGTTTCCGTTTCAACTGTTTGGTCATGTATATAAATTCCTGTTTCAAATGTTTTTTCTTTTCTTTATTTTCTTTCTATTTCTTTGTGGTCAGGTTTTTCTTTTTCTGTTTTCTTTTTATTCAATTTAAAATTTCTTTTTGCACAAATATTCAAGATTCTAAAAATAGTTCAAATTTTTGAAAAAGTTCCTGTTTTCAAATTTTGTTCCTACATTCAAAAAATGTTCGCATTTTAAAATTGTTTGGGATTTTAAAAAACTGTTCCTGTTTTCAAATTTTGTTCTTACATTAAAAAATGTTCGCATTTTAAAATTGTCTGGGAATTTAAAAAAATGTTCCTGTTTTCAAATTTCCTACATTCAAAAAATGTTCACATTTTAAAATTGTTTGGGAATTTCAAAAAATGTACCTGTTTTCAAATTTTGTTCCTACATTCAAAAAATGTTCGCACTTTAAAATTGTTTGGGAATTTCAAGAAATTTTCCTGTTTTCAAATTTTGTTCCTACATTCAAAAAATGTTCACATTTTAAAATTGTTTGGCAATTTTAAAAAATGTTCCTATTTTCAAATTTTGGTCCTACATTCAAAAAATGTTCGCATTTTAAAATTGTTTGGGAATTTCAAAAAAAAATCCTGTTTTCAAATTTTGTTCATACATTCAAAAAATGTTCGCATTTTAAATTTTTTCGGAATTTCAAAAAATGTTCCTGATTTCAAAATTTTGTTCACAATTTCAAAAAATGTTCTCGTTTTCAAAATTTGTTCACAAATTAAATAATTGTTCGGGGAGTTACAGATAATGTGCAGGCTTTCAATTTTGTTCGGAATTTAAATAATGTTCCTATAAAAAACTGTTCACAAATTCAAAATACTTTTCTGGTTTCTATTTTTTTTTATCTTTTTTGAAAAGGTTTGAAATTCGAATTTCATTTGTGTTTTTAAAAAGTGTTCACATTTTAAAAAGTGTTCACGGTCCGTCCGCTACAGTACATCTCTGAGCTGACCCTCTCCTTAGTTCATTTAACATTCCGCGGTGTTTGATAGTAGCTAACACGCTGCCAGGTCGAGTGGCTAGCCAGAGTCATTTAGAAGCCAGAGGTTGCGAGTTCGGTCCCCCACTGGGGCGCTCTATTTTTTACCTACACCGCGTTTGTTCGCTCGCTGCGGTGCTTCGAATGGGCCGGCCCACTCGGTGGCGCCCCTGTGCGATATGGCGGCAATTTGCCGAACTCCCAGTTGTCGACGCTCCGCACAAGGGAGGTCCGAGCGAGCGATCGAGTGGGCCGGCCCGCTTTAGCGTTACAGCGGACACCGGTTTTGGGAACCTTCTATGATGTTTCCAACCGTTTTTTTTCTGATTTTGGGAACCTTCTAGAAGGTTCCTGAACCGGCTTTTTCTTTTTTAGTTTCTTTTTCATTTTTCTTTTTTTATTTCTCTTCTTTTTCTTTTTTCTTTTTTTCTGTTTCCTTTTTTCTGTTTATTTTCAAAAAAAATCCGAATTTCATTTTTTTACCTATACCGCATTTGTTCGCTCGCTGCAGTGCTTCGAATGGGCCGGCCCACTCGGTGGCGCCCCTGTGCGATATGGCGGCAATTTGCCGCAGAATGCTGCACATAGGAACTCCCAGTTGTCGACGCTCCGCTCAGGGGAGGTCCAGCGACCGAGTGGGCCGGCCCGCTTTAGCGTTACAGCGGACACCGGTTTTGGGAACCTTCTATGATGTTTCCAGCCGGTTTTTTTTCGGTTTTGGGAACCTTCTAGAAGGTTCCTGAACCGGCTTTTTCTTTTTTAGTTTCTTTTTCATTTTTATTTTTTTATTTCTCTTCTTTTTCTTTTTTCTTTTTTTCTGCTTCCTTTTTTCTGTTTATTTTAAAAAAAATCGGAATTTCATTTTTTTCCTGTTTTCAGATTTTGTTCACAAATTCAAAATATGTTCCCATTTTACAAAATTTGTTCACAAATTCAAAAAATGTTCCCATTTTACAAAATTTGTTCACAAATTCAAAAAATGATTCTGCTTTCAAATTTTTGTTCCGAATTTTTAGAAAATGTTCCTGTTTTTTCAAAATTTGTTCGAATTATTTTTCTTCATTTTTTGTGAAATTTGAAAGTAATGGCATGGATTTCAAAAAATGCCTATATTAAAAAATTGTTCACAAATTTCAAAAAATGTTCTTCTTTTTCAAATTTTTGTTCATGTATTAAAAAATGTTCACATTTCAAATTTGTTTGGGATTTTCAAATTTGTTTGGGATTTTCAAAATTGTTCTCCATTTTACAATTTGTTCGGTATTGTAAAAATTGTTGTCCATTTCAAAATTTGTTTGGATTTTTAGAAAAGAACGAATGATTTGTTTGGATTTTTCAAAATTGTTCTCCGTTTCTAATTTTGTTCTCAAGATTCAAAAAATGTCCGTGCTTTACAGAACTGTTCTTGCTTCCAAATTTGTTTGGGAATTTTCAAAATTGTTCTCTGTTTCAAAAAAAATTCTCAAGATTCAAAAAATGTTCATGCTTTAAAAAAGTGCTCGTGCTTCCAAATTTGTTCTCTAGCTTCAAAAATCATTCGTGCTTTAAAAAATTGTTCTCAAATTCCAAATATGTTCATGTTTTCAAAAAATGTTAGGGAAATTTCGAAAATGTTTGTTTTTCTAAATATATTGACATTTGTGAAAATGAGAACATAATTTGTTTGGGTAGTTTCATAAAATGTTTGTTTTGAAAAAATTGTTTGCTTATTCAACAAATGTTTCTGCTTTCATAATTTGTTCTACAAATTCAACAAAATTCATGTGTTCATAATTTGTTCGCAAATTTATAAAATGTTCAGGAAAATTTCATAAAATAGCCGTGTTTCAAACAAATGTTCATAATTGTGGGGTGTTTTTCAGAAAATTTCCTGTTTTTAGAAAATGTTCGCATATTGAAAAAGTTGTTCATAGCTTGAAAAATGTTCTCGTTTTCAATATTTTTCCTTTTTTACAATTTTTTTTGAGTTATGAAAAGTTTGTTAGCAAATTTTGAAAATGTTTGTTTTTCTAAATATATCGACGTTTGTGAAAAAGGAAACAACCTTTAAAATTTTAAAAAGTTTAATTTTTTTCTCCACCTATAGTTTATATAAATTGAGCTATCATTTTTAGGCAAACAAGTCTATGAACACAGTGGCTAACGACATGACTCAGTCACTGGAAGCCATGGATTCTATCCTATACACATACACGTTTTGGCTAATTTTTTAGCAAGCTGCTGTCTAAATTTTGCCGTTGCCTTGCATTTCTTTACGTAGCACGTTGCAATTATACCACTAGGGTCAGTTGGTCGTACTGGCTAGGTGCGCCGTCCTCTATACCACAGGGCATGAGTTTGATTCACATCTGGGACGCCTTTTTTGTTGATTTTTCACAGCGCCTACCGTAAAATGGGCCGGCCCAAGTCACTTGCCCCCCTTTGCGAACCATCGACAGTTTGCCGCAAAATGCGGCAAATAGGAGGTCCCCCTGGCTCCCGCATACGTTCGATTCCTGCGTTCCCCTCAGCCTGGCTGAGAGGGCTTCTTTTGCATCGGTCGGGCCAGGTTGAGGAGGCCATACAGGTAACCAATCACACTCGAATTTGCACGGCGGGTGCGAGCCAGGTGCGGCCCAGTCATCCAAACACGCCCTATAGATGCATGCAGGCATGCATGTGTACACTAATTAGTTTTTCGTTTGCTACATGATGCCTAAAAAGTGACTGCCTTCGTTGAGAGGGAAAACAAACAGAGCCGCTTCGACCAATTTTTTTCATCAGGCAGCTGCATGGCGATGCTTTCATAGTTCATGCCCTTCGACCAACTCCAATGCAGGATGCAAACGGACATGTTTTTTGTCCGTTTGGTTCGCCAGTTTGGCCCGTGTGTTGTTATTTTCCGTGCTAATCTGGGTGGTGCACCCAAACGACCGACCCATTTGGCCCATTTGGCTAGTGCGCCCACCCACTTGGCCATCTCGGGCGGTTTTCAACTTGCATATACTTAGAACCAAATATAGCAAATAGATAGCATTTTGCCTAGTACCATATGCCATGCCGACATACAACATTGCACCCAAAGAATCGCCATGGCCATAGTCCATCCATCTCGTCCCTAGTTCAAAGTAGCGTATGTCATGCCGGCACACAACAAACAGATAACAAGGTGATCATGTCTGATGCCTACGCCTGAAATGTTGCGACCGCGAGGGCAGCGTCTTCGTCCTCCTTGCCCCGCTTCCTCTGCCCGCCTCGCTTCAACGACTCGACGACCGTCTCCACCACGGTGAGCACCTTATTCAGCTTCTTCGAGGCCTCGACGCGGGTGACCGCATCGGGGACGGGGGCGGTGGGATTTGGCGTGTTCAGCATGATGGGAGGGCGGGAGGGTCTTGGTAGAGAGAGGAGGGAATGGGGTGTGTGTCCCATGAACAGGGTCCAGGAGAGGACAAGGGGCGTGTCCGCGGTGTGTTAGCACGGACACAAATCTGGCCCAAATTTGCGCTGTGGGTCGCAGCGGACAGAAAAAAAGGACAACAATTCGTTTGACAGGGGCAAAGGTTGGGCTAATCCAACTAGAACAAAATCGGGTCACTCCCACCTTTAACAATTACATGGGTTGATATTTTCTGTTGCCCATTAACTTGAACATTTACCCCTAAAAAATAACTTTTTTTCCTTCTTTACGCATCCAAAAACAATGAATTAATTACACATCCAACAGTTTAATAATTACAAAATGTTCATGTGTTGTAGAAACCAAGAAGTAAATGTCCACTTATACCAAAGCGAATGTACATGTATTACATGAAAAATGTTCTTGTATTGAAAAAGTGTCTACCTAAAAAGATGTGTTACAAAAAATGCACCTATCGCAAATTAAAACGTAAAGTTTAATGAATTTCAAATAATATCTTTTTTTGCAGTAATTTCAAATAGTATTTATGTATAATAAAATAAATTTTGTATGTTAGAAGATGTTCACATTTTTTATTTTTAATAGTATACTCATATATTTCATGTATTTTGTGTCTAGCGAAAAATCCTTAAATGTTTTAAGTAGTATAATTATAGAAAAGCATGTAAAATACACAAAAAACTGAATTTGTAAAAAAACATCTATATGGAAATGTTGATTAGTGTATTTATAAAAATAAAATTTATATTGAAATTAAATAAATACAGATGTACAACATAAAAGTAAAAGTGGAGATTAGAAAAAGAATAGGAAAAAATCTGCAATAAAAGAGAAGGGCGCACCTGATTTTATCTGGTCGGCCCATTGCAAAGTTCCCTATGGAGCGAACATTGTGTACACAACGTGCAACGGAATATCTCTTCATGTCATCTTCTCAAAAAAAATCTCTTCATGTCAGGGCTGATGAGCATTCAATGGAAAAAAAGCTTGTACTCCCTCTATAAACAAATATAAGAGCGTTTGAATCATTGATTTATTGATCTAAACACTATTATATTTCTTTATAGAGGAAGTATATTTTTCTAAAAATTATTCCTCCATATATTTAGCAAAGCTTGACAAGTTATTTGAGAAACCTGATTCAGATATTGCTTTGCCTGCATTTTATTTTTCCATCTACTCCCTCCGTCTTACATTTCAGAATGGAGGGAGTACTTGTTATTTGAGAAACGTCTTACATTTAGAGACGGAGGGTGTACATGTTATTTTTTTCTTTTGAACGACATTCATAACCTCATTTGTGATGAAGGTACACAAAAGATGCGAGTTGGACGACGAAGACTCATGAAAAAATAAACACGCCCAGGCCACACCACACCACAGGACCACTCGCCTTTGTTCACAGGCGCACCGGTCACCTTCAGAAAAGTCCAAGCTATCAATCATCCAAAAAAAAAAAGTCCAAGCTACCAACGAATAGACACTGCCGAAACTATCCCTCACAGTACACTCTCTCGTCCACAAGGGAAGTCGTAGTTTTTTTTTTGAGTGGTAGGGAAGTCATAGTTGCGCGTCCGGCAGGTCGTCACTCGTAAGGCCCACTCGATGGCATCCGGGCCCTTCGTCAGAGCATCTCCTCGGAGAGAGGTGGACAGGCCAGCAGCTCGGGGCCCGGGAGCAGGTGAATATTCGGGCTTTATAGTAGCTGTAGCAATTTTTGCTTCCAGTGGCTTGGTGGGGGCCCATACTGAACTGCTACCGGATTCAAGTCCCTTTCCAGTTGTTAGGAGTTACTCCAAAAAAAAAAGTTGTTAGGATGTTTGGGGCGACAACCCTGGAGAAATGCACAATTACTAAGTAAGGGCTTTTTCAAGAAAAGACCGATTAGTGTCCAATGTTTTCAGGCGATGCATATGCGGAAGAAAGACACTAAACAGGTCATAGAGCCCAAGTGTATTCTACGTCATTTTCATGTATTATAATGAGGTGTGCCGACGGAGCTCATACATACAAATACATCCACTAATTTGCACCCATCGGTCTACATACTGAGTGCGAATTTAAATAGCTAAGCATCCGCGACGGAGCAGAATATTTGTTAGGGGTCTCATTTGGGACAAACCCTTCTATATGCAATGGAGAACGCATATTTCAGATGCAAAAAACATATAAAAAAAACACGTCGATGAGATGTCCTCAAGAATGAATTCTTGTATGATCTTGAACACAAAAATTTAGAAAGCATCTAATCTTGGGTTGCCCACTCAAAATAATCAACACACAAATTTTATAGCAATAGAGTTAGGACCTTGATCTTTGTGAGGTTTAAGCTCACATTAAGTTTCTTACAAACTCAATGACAGAAGAATGTGTTTCAAAGAAAATTGGCAGCTCCAAACTTTATAGCCAAAAAGACCACCGTACGATAGTATAAATCTGTAGAATATGTTGTAATAATTCAAAGTCAAAAATATGTGTAATGTGCCTTGCAACACTGCAAAAGTATGTTAAGCTAACCCGGAGCTCTATCGTATGACAGTCTTTTTCCCAAGGGTGGATGTATAATCATGTTGGACAAACCCTTTTCTAAGGATTTATATCTCTTCTCTACTTCAACATCTATCATATGTAAGAACATCTCCAACGCTGACTTTTAAAAATGGACTCAATCTTTGTCCGCAGACACTGATGTGAGAGCCGACTATCCAACCATATCCCCTAAATGTTCATTTATACATCTACATGCCATGGTTGAAGAGAGAGGGGGGTGCCCGACATGTTGGTTTTTGATTGGCTAAACATATGTCCCTAAAGCCCCCAAGTTTGTTTATATATAGTTTACCGGAATTTAGACGTATGAACTAGTTTGCGGACGTTTGAAGGATATCACTGGATGACAAAAAGTGTTTAGAGTCCTCAACGAACATATATGTGCTATATGAGGGTGCGCATTGAAGATGCCCTAACACTTCTAAGATAAAACTATCGTACATGTCCTAACACAAATGAGAGGGCGCCGGTCGAAGAAGAAGGCCTAGTCATTATTCTGCTCAGTGTGGCTCCACAAAATTGCTCCCTCCATACTTCACAACTACTATATCCACCTTTTTCTAGGGATACTATATCCATCTCTTTACAACTTGGGTTTACATCATAAACCAGAAAAGAGAAGCAGTGCCGGTACATGGGTCGCGCAAAAGCAGACCCAATCAGCGCACAACTGCCACCGCCTTTCGGGCCGCACCGCTGCCACGCCCCATGCACGCCCATGCACGGCGCATGTGCCGCCCCACATGCGCCCCGGAAAACCTCGGGGGCTAAAGTACAAAAGCGCGAATAAACAGCAGCAAAGCAAACCCCCATTTTAAACCCAGTTTTATAATTTTTTCCTCGTCACATCGCCCTCTTTAACGTTCACATTTCCCACGCGGCCCATCCCTCCCAACTCCGTCCGATCCCCCGCCGCAGCGACCCGGCCCCACTCGCTCCCCGCCCCCGTCGCCGGCGCCCCGCAAAACCCCGCCTCGCCACGCCGCTTGCCGGACCTCGCGGCTCGCGGCGAGCATTTCGAGCTCCGGCTCGCCGGATCCGGCGGGGCAGGCTCGGCGGCGCCGCGAGCTGCCGCCTCGGTCGGCGCAGATCCGTGCCTGTGCGCTGGGAATTTGAGGGGGCCGGCTCCCGGTTGGACTCGGCTCGAGTTGATTTCCGCGGGTTGGTGGAGGTAGGTTGGTGTGTGGGGAAGCTGGTGGGCGGCCGCGGTACATGAGCCCCGGAAGCCTCCGCCGCCGCCTCTGCGTCTGTGGCTGGGGAGCTCTCGCGGCGCCATGATCGAGCAGTTCGTTAACTTCGTCATCCGCCCGCCACGGTAACCAGCCGCCTTGCTGGCTTTTCTCACTGCTTTGCCAAGTTTCAGCCGCACTAGGTCGAACGTGCTACTTTTGACTTTTGTTGCCATAATATAATGATAGCTAGGTGCTTTAGATGGTCATACTTTGCCCTGTAAGTACGAGTGTACTGTGATTCCCCCATCAAGGCATTATCCAAGCTCGTGGAAAATTGCAGTAATTTTTTGCCTCTCATAGCTAGTAATGTTACCAATGCTCAAACTGTAAGCCCTAACTCGACAGCGTGTAAGTTCCGTGTTCAAAGTACAAAAGGTTAAGCAAGCGTAGGAGCCAAACCTTGTTGGTGAAGCCTTGCTATTGAGCATCGTCTACTAGTTTTCCAGGTGGACAAGTAGCTCTTCTTAATCACTAGTTCTGCAGTGGCAAAGACGCAAAGTTAAACTGATCTTAGAGACTAAACTGTAACTGCAACAAACTTTTGCATTCTTTTAACACGTGTAGTTTCAACTCAGCCGCGCTTCTCTTAAATTTATTTTTTGCCTTTTCTTAAGACGCATGAAAGTGGAAGTCAAAGCTCCCAGAACTTTGGTATTCATAAAGTGATATCCTGTGTGTGTGTGTGTGTGTGTGTGTGTGTGTGTGTGTGTACTGCTGTCAGCTAGTTAACTGGATGTATATTTACAGTGCAGAGTACAACCCAGATCAGTATTTATGGGAGCCAGAGTTTACTCTTGCAGGAAGAAAGTACAAACGAATAGATTTGGAGGCAAGTAAGGGGAGCAGTTATTGAGGCTTTTTGCTGTGTTCCATTTGCCAATGAAAAGACTTTATGCTGATTATCAAATTATTGTATATTGGACTTATTCTTGTACCTGTATGTTGTGGCAGCTTTCCAATGAAAGAAACCAGATCTTAAAATGCAGCCACTATGTTCCTGCCGTCATCCCAGAAAACACTGCCCTTCCATGTGTGATCTACTGCCATGGGAATAGGTATTCGCGGTTTCTCGCTCATGGGTTCTCTTTATCCTATACATGTTATATAGGTATCCACGACTAGTAATTTGGAACGGAGGGAGTACCATTTAACAATTAACACATAGTGATTTATCGGCATTAATCGTGGCATCTGTTTCTTTTCACATTTGGTGCATACCTTAATTAATCACCAATAATGCTGCCAATTGATTGTTTCTTTAAACCTAATGCAGTGGGTGCAGAGCAGATGCAAACGAAGCTGCTGTCATACTTTTGCCTTCAAACATTACACTTTTTGCACTTGATTTCGCTGGATCAGGGCTATCAGGGGGAGAGTATGTTAGCCTTGGTTGGCACGAGGTGCATATTCACTATTTATTTCAAACAACATTTTTTATTTAGTAATTGCACTGTTCTGAAAAAGGATACAACTATCAGAAACAGGATCTCAAGTCCGTGGTGTCCTTTTTGCGGAAGAATAAGGAAGTCTCTTGCATAGGTCTTTGGGGGCGTTCGATGGGTGCTGTTACAAGGTATTTTGGTTACAGTGTTTGCGCTTTCTACTATTTCGCAAATTTCAGTGTCCTATTTCTCTTAATGATATATTGTCTTTTGTAAGTGTTCAGATAGTACAACATAATAAATTTATGTACCTTAAGAGTTTCTCTGTATTATTGAAATATCCTGATATTTGGCGGTGCTTTTGTCCACAAAATATCTTAAAGATTTAGGTTTTAATGCGTGGAATTGTATTTTGATAGTTCATCACTTCTTTGTCCAAACTTTGATGCAGCCTGCTGTATGGAGCAGAAGACCCCTCAATTGCTGGCATGGTTTTGGACAGTGCTTTCTCTAACTTGTATGAGCTAATGCTAGAGCTTGTTGATGTTTACAAAATCAGAGTTCCAAAGTTCACGGTATGCTTATCTCTGCATAATATTTTGCTTCACCGTTATGATTGAGCTGATTTTAAGAGAAGTGCACTTTCTGTAGTTGATAAAACATAGACTTTGACGAAACATAGTTTACATGCTAATTGGTGATTTATTATGCAAAAATGTCATTGTAGCTGTGCTCAAACTATCTGCTGTATGTATCACAAAAAGTGTTGTATGTGCGAAAAGAAATGTACCGTGTTTACGTCCAGGAATAATACAAAACTTACAATGAAAATTTCCAATTCTAGAAGTCTTCCAGCACTCGTTGGTTTGGTTTGCATGGCCCTAGTGTATCCTATGCCATCTCTATTCTTAAATCTAAGTTGCTAGGGAAGCAAACTTCGAATAAGCTATAGATGAATTTGTGTACTAACTTACTTGCAGGCAATACATAACATGAACATTTTACTGCCGCTCATGTTCTATGTGTTTTCAGGTTAAGATGGCTGTACACTACATGCGCCGTGTCATTCAAAGAAGAGCTAAATTTGACATAATGGATCTTAATGTTGTTCAGGTTTGCCTTCTAAAATAGTATATTCTTCTTGCTAATAACTAATGAAAAGTGATAGCAAGTGTTTGTTCCCGTTGCAACAATATGATGTTCCATATCGGTAATAGTAATGTACTAATGTGCACTAGATATGAACTATGCAACAGAATACAGTTAGAAAGGAATAACTTAGCCTATTTATGCTCATATGTCTCCAAAGGATTGTAATGCAAAAAGAACGTTTTGTTGTATACTTATTGCATGTCGAAGGTGGAATGTATTGGGCTCTTGGGGAAAAAACGGCTACACTTTGCCACTGTTGACCCAATTCTAGCAGTTACGTGAGTCGCAGCTTGAATATTGGGCCGATGCTTCGAGTGGTTTCCACACATGAAATATCTCTCCAGGGAAAATTGCGGTTTTGTAAGCAAGCAATTGTGCATGTAAAACTGGATACTGTTTTATGCAACTGGGTAATTCTTATGTTATGAGCCTAGCAGTTAGACTCGTTTCCCAGCAGGTTTCTTTGGCAATGCCATGGTAACTTGGTCTCCCAAAGTCCATTGCAAGAAACACATACCACGGATCTGCTGTTGGTACAATGCCTGTCTTGGACCCAAGATGACAACATTGAATTGGTTTCCACCTTTTTTGTATTGCTTGGTTTAAGAAACATGTAGATGTAGCTAAAATGCAGAGAAGTGCTAGCTTAAGTAATTCAATTGATCCCATGGACGGGAGCAACAAGAATGTGGAAATATTCTGGACAAATGTTTACTGAATGAATACAACAACAACAAAACAACTGATCAATCAAAGGGAACTAAGAAATATTTCAAAGGAATATGGGTAAAGACCAACGAAAAGCTTGCATGTTCGAGTGTCATTTTCTGTAGCCAAAAGGTGTATGTTACTGGGTAGTTGACAATCAGCTCATGTACAGAGTTCATAAATTTACAAGAAGGAATGAAACCAATTCTTTATTCTTCACACTTCTGGTTGGGAGGTATCTGCCTAAGTGGACTATGAAGTACACAGAGGTCAAGATGATGCGGTGCAGATGCAGCTCGTAGAGGAAACTTATCCACCAGGAACCAAGGGCTAAAAGGCAAAAAGGCAAAAAGGAGGAAAAATCACAAATGACCATTATTTGGTAGTTTGTCACATGATGATACTTTATTACGGGAGTAGATGGAATGTCTTGAAGCAGCACATGCAAGGGGAGAATGGGCGATTGCAAAGGACTAAGAACTTTTAATGGCTGACACCACTTCTTTGAATAATTTTTCAGAGGGTAGTGCCGGTCATTAATAGTTCTTTGTTATTACCTCTTCTATCTTGCATGTGCTGCTCTAAACTTCTGTTTTGAGACTCTAAGCTACACGTATGCATCATATTTATTATTCAAGTTCGAAAGGCCTGCATTTCACAGCAAAGTTGAACCATCATGTGAGACTACCAAAGATGAGCCCTCTATGGTTTTTCCTTTCTTCTTTTGCTTTTGCAGCTTTGTTACTTGGTGGATGAGTTTCTTTCGCAATCTGCCTCTAGATGTATCATTCCTTTTTATCATGTTCTTGACCTCTTGTAGCTCCTAGTCTGGTAGGCTGGTTCCATAACTCTATCCGCTAGTAGACAAGTGTGAAGCAACTACTTTATTTCCTTGCACGTTTCGTGAGCCCTGTCCATGTCTCAGTGAAGGTCGCAAACTGCCCACTGACATACACCTCTTAGATTTGCACTAAATACACTAAAACAGACAAATATATAACCTTTTGTTAGGCTTTTCTCAGTGTTCCTTACAATGTTTGGTTTGTCTTCAATTGGGTAGACTGTTGTATTTTTCACATCTTTTACCAAAACACTTCTACTTTCTTGATGTTCTCATCGATAGGATCAGTTGTCTTATTTAACCAAGCACTTAATTGCATCCATAGTACAGCTACACCGTTACATGCTTCTTCAAAATAGCAGCAAGAAAAAATATGCATAAGTGCCAACCTGTCTGATGTTGTCCTCTTGGGTGCAAGACAAGAGCCATCTGCTGGCTTTCCTTGTTACCCTTTTCATCTTCTTTCCTATCGCAACTCGTAAAATTTTGAATGTTTTCATTTTTTTTTGGAATGGACTCTTGTGTGATCAACACAATAGAAATCTGTGATAATTGATTGGCTTAGGATACATATGGCTGTTAGAAGTTCATCAGATACTATGAATATGGGTTTTCATTTAGCAAAGAATCCACTTCGAACGCTTATCATGGAAGGTTGTGACTCTGTATCACACATAATTATTGTGAATACGGGAGACAAGTGAAGTAGCTTCCCAGTGGCAGTACCTGCTGAACTAATCACGAATGTATTAGTTAGTTACATGCAGAACGCCATCACCTGCTTTAAGACTGTCAAAATCAGTTAGCTAGTTGCATTAGAAAACTGTTCCTAGATTCAGGCAGTGATTCTGAGCGTGGGAACCTCTTCAAGTTACAGCTCCGACACAATTGCTAGTCTACTAGTTCCTACGATGGTGAAGTGAACACATTTTCACCCAATATATACCTGCCGACCTTAGTTGGAGATGGCATAGTTGTCTTAGCTGTGATCACTGACATTAAGCCACTAGGAGTACTCTTTCAGTTTTATTCGTAACATTTTTTTTACATAGAATTAGTTGACTCATTGTGATTTCTTGTTATACTGAATTAGATTTATTTGTTTTATTACCACCTTTTTTGTGGATGCGTGACAAGCTTTACCCTTTTTCTTCACCAGTTTGCCCCCAAGACGTTTATTCCGGCATTATTTGGACATGCATCGAGTGACGTGTTTATTCAGTCCCATCACACTGATCGTATTCATCAGGCGTATGCGGTATCGTGCTTGCTTTACATTGGCTGATCAAAAGTAATAATTTGTGGTGATCGATCCTACTGGGCATATTTTATTCATATATTTGTATGTCTCTGCAGGGTGATAAAAATTTAATCAAATTTGATGGCGATCACAACTCTGCTAGGCCCCAGTTTTATTATGATTCCGTTTCAATATTCTTCTATAATGTTCTGAATCCACCTCAATTTCCGTCTGCATGCTCAAATAAGCTAGAGAAGTACTATAACCGTGGGGCTGGAACTAATGAGGTAATTCTTCTCTTCACTCCTATTAAATCCTGCATCAGACCTTCTACGTTCTGTTATGGGAACCCTGCAAACCCTCCCAAGGAAATTACCTGTCAATTAACTTGACCTTTTCAGAGCTTACTGTATGAGATCATAAATGGTCTAAGGGCTGCTGGTACTGATGCAGGAAGTTCATCCGCAGCTGCAGCTAGTTTCACCAATGGTGCGGCCCAACTCCCTTAGTAGCTGTAGGTAGTACTCACGAGTTACCTCTTGCTGTTCACTCATGCTTATTTCATTGTTTCAGCCACAAAATCAGTAGTTGAATTGCTGACGGAGAGGGTAAATCAACTGTCCGTTAAAAATGATAGTGACTTGGTAAGTTGACCGGACCATCAGTTGTAGATTAGCCTCTTGCACCAGAAATCTGAGGTGATATATCCTCATTTGAATGCAGGATTTCCTTTTGGACGAAAATCATAACCTCACTGAAATGGAAGAGAACACTGCAGAGTCTCATACACAGGTAAAATTTTGACGAGGCTTTGTTTCATTTCAAGCTGATTGATTGTTTTGCCACTGTTAAATGCAGCACTGCACTCTATAAAAAATCTATCACTACAAATGACATGATGCAGCCCGCCCATCTCTGCGATACTAAATTTCTTGTGTCACTATACAAGGATGATGACAAATTTCATTGGTTTCCTACATTTAGACTACTTTCTGAGAAATGATCTTGTAATCTTACTGACGAGAGGTTATATTCCATTTTAGGATAAGGCGAACAGGCAAAATGAGGAGTGCTGCTCATACACAAGTTCAAACCGAGAGAGCTGGGGAAGATGTTCTTCCTTAGGGGCAGCGAGTGATGTATCATCCTCCGGCGAGCGTCCCAGGGTTTCCGATCATAAGCATAAGGTACATGTATTTTTCAATTTACATGTCTTTCAGACACACATAATTGCTGTAAACTAAATATCAAGGAGGCACATCATAATATATATATATATATATATGCCAACTTGACAAGGGTTTACTAGCATACAGATTTTCTTTACAACCCTTTAAGAGAAAGCTTGTTATGATCGGCTCAATACTAAGCTGGCAAAATTTTATAGAGTATTGGCAAAATTTTATTCCCAAGAGCACAACTTCTCACAGTTCAGATCTCCTCATTTGTTCCCAAACTGCAGAGCATGACACTAAGAGCTCTGGCAACACCGTTGAGACGGATACGACGGAAACCACTCACGATACCAAAGGAGAGGAAGAACAGGTCTCTATGGAAGAGGCTTAACCAGGAGAGGCATGATATGGGGGAGAGCTTAACCCAGCGTTTCAGGCTGTGCCTCCAGGGCCAGGCTCAGCACAAGAGAACAAAGTCGTCCTGACAACTGTGAATACTCAGCTTAACCCAGACAAAACTGCTAGGAACACGATGATTCACCGACGAAATGCGCCTCGATTCTGACCTCTCGGCACCAACCCTGCTGCATAGTTACCAGTTACCATTGAATCTGTGAAGCCGGCCACGTAACTGTCAGTATTTGCTCCGTCAGATTGTTCCACGTTGCTCTTGTAGATCCCGAGTTTGTAGAATTGTAGTGTGACCCCTCCTGGTGTGGGGAAGGAACCCGTGCGTATGAACAGATCAGTAGGCTTTCGAGTTCAAATTGTATTTTCACACAACACGTCATTTGTTTGTTGTTTGGGAACCTTATTTTGTACTATCTGGTTAAGGGGCAGATTGCCCATGAACAGTAACAAGTCTCTTGCTTGAGCTGTCTGGTGACTGGTGCAACCATGGGCATTTTGATCTGCTTGGGAGATGAAAGTTTGACCTATTCCGTTCTTATTCGTGTAAGTGATGATACCTTTCTATTGTTAGAACATGATGGGAGTGTCCTAGCTGTGATGGCAGATGACACCATTCTGTTGTCAGAACATGAATGACAGTGCTAGCTATGAAAGTTCCTCTTAATTATATGGGTTTGTCTAAGTCTAAGTCGGCTGATGTCACCTGTTTATTTTTTTCGTTTATGTCCAACCCATACCCCCTTCGTTGCATCTTGTGGCTTTTTGGGCTGGCCCCGTTTTTTGTCTTTGGTCTGTGCATTATCAAGTTGTGTTGCCGGACATTTTGGGCATTTTTTTTTGTTCGTTGCTGCTGCTCGTTGATTATGTAAGCTTAAGCTATTATTTGAGCATTTTTTCTGAAACTTTTAGCTACTGTTCGAGTATATTAGCTGTGGTGGTGCACCGGCCAGCTATATTAGCTGTTGTTCCTACAATTTTCTTAACATGCTATTTCTTTTGTTTTGTTTGGATTTATTTTTCATTTTTATTTACATTTTCATATTTTGTTTCTAAAAATTGACATTAGTCAATATTTTTTTACAAAATGTGTTCATGCATTTTCATAAATACTCATCATGTATTTGAAAATATCTAACGTGCCATTAGAAAATGTTCAATATTATTTAAAAATATTCATCATGCCATTAGAAAAATGTCCAATGTTAGTTAACGCTGGTTTTTAGCTTGCACTTTATTTATTTGATTGGGTTGAGTCGGGCATTGTTTTACTCGTCTGTTTGTAATTTTGCTATCATCCACAAATTGAAAAATGGTACTAACAGAAATAAGAGAGCTCATTGTATGTTGTTTCACATGCGATGCGGACATGCAAATAGGTTTGTGTGGCATGCTTTAAAAAAAATCCAAATGTCTCTTTTTAGATAAAAACAAAACAAAACAAAACATTAAGTATTAAATATTAAATAAATTTAATAATAGATGTGGATACGGCTCGGTTGATTGAGACTTAGAAAAGAAGTCCCAGTCAGCTGGCATCATGGCGGCATGCAGCTGTAGCCTGATGTGACGCCCCCGATTTGACCGTATACTAATCATACACGCAAACGTGTACGATCAAGATCAGGGACTCACGGGAAGATATCACAACACAACTCTACAAATAAAAATAAGTCATACAAGCATCATATTACAAGCCAGCGGCCTCGAGGGCTCGAATACAAGAGCTCGATCATAGACGAGTCAGCGGAAGCAACAATATCTGAGTACGGACATAAGTTAAACAAGTTGCCTTAAGAAGGCTAGCACAAACTGGGATACAGATCGAAAGAGGCGCAGGCCTCCTGCCTGGGATCCTCCTAACTACTCCTGGTCGTCGTCAGCGGGCAACATGTAGTAGTAGGCACCTCCGGTGTAGTAGGAGTCGTCGTCGACGGTGGCATCTGGCTCCTGGGCTCCGACATCTGGTTGCGACAACCAGGTAGAAGGGATAGAGGGAAAAGAAGGAGAAAGCAACCGTGAGTACTCATCCAAAGTACTCGCAAGCAAGGAGCTACACTACATATGTATGCAATGGTATCAAATGGGATAAGGCTATTATAAGTGGACTGAACCGCAGAAAGCCGGAATAAGAGGGGGATAGCTAGTCCTTTCGAAGACTACGCTTCTGGCAGCCTCCGTCTTGCAGCATGTAGAAGAGAGTAGACTGAAGTCCTCCAAGTAGCATCGTATAGCATAATCCTAACTGATGATCCTCCCCTCGTCGCCCTGTGAGAGAGCGACCACCGGTTGTATCTGGCACTTGGAAGGGTGTGTTTTATTAAGTATCCGGTTCTAGTTGTCATAAGGTCAAGGTACAACTCCGGGTCGTCCTTTTACCGAGGGACACGGCTATTCGAATAGATAAACTTCCCTGCAGGGGTGCACCACATACCCCAACACGCTCGATCCCATTTGGCCGGACACACTTTCCTGGGTCATGCCCGGCCTCGGAAGATCAACACGTCGTAGCCCCACCTAGACCAACAGAGAGGTCAGCACGCCGGTCTAAACCTAAGCGCCCAGGGGTCTGGGCCCATCGCCCTTAGCACACCTGCACGTTGCGAGGGCGGCCGGAAGCAGACCTAGCCTAGTGGCATTCCAGTCCAATCCAGCGCGCGCCGCTCCGTCGCTGACGTCAAGAAGGCTTCGGCTGATACCACGACGCCGGGATACCCATAACTACTCCCACGTAGATGGTTAGTGCGTATAGACCAAATGGCCAGACTCAGATCAAATACCCAGATCTCGTTAAGCGTGTTAAATATCCGCGCACGCCGACCAGGGCCAGGCCCACCCCTCTCCTAGGTGGTCTCAACCTGCCCTGTCGCTCCGCCTCAAGTAACAGTCGGGGGCCGTCGGGAACCCAGGCCCACCTCTACCGGGATGGAGCCACCTGCCCCTTCAGCCCCCATCTCCGAACAGTATCACCGGTAATGTAATAGTGTAAAGTATATAGCATATGCCCGTGATCACCTCCCGAGTGATCACGGCCCGATAGTATAGCATGGCAGACAGACAAGAATGTAGGGCCACTGATGATAAACTAGCATCCTATACTAAGCAGTAGGATAGCAGGTAAAGGTATCAACAGCAGTAGCAAGGACAGGCTATGCATCAGTATAGGATTAACGAGAAGCAGTAACATGCTACACTACTCTAATGCAAGCAGTATAGAGAAGAGTAGGCGCTATCTGGTGATCAAAGGGGGGGCTTGCCTGGTTGCTCTGGCAAGAGAGAGGGGTCGTCAACTCCGTAGCCGAACTGGGTAGCAGCGGCGTCGGTCTCGGTGTCTATCGAGAGAAGAGGGGGGAAACAATAAATATTTAATCAAGCATATGCATAGGTATGCATGACATGACAAGTAACGATGCTAGGCGTGCCCTAATGTGGTATGAGGTGGTACCGGTTAAGGGGGAATACATCCGGGAAAGTATTCCCGGTGTTTCGTGATTTCGGGCAGAGGAGCCGGAGGGGGAAAGTTGCGGGTTCGATAGGTTAGGGGTGTGTGGCGGACGAACGGACTGCGTATCCGGATTCGTCTCGTCGTTCTGAGCAACTTTCATGTACAAAGTTTTTTCATCCGAGCTACGGTTTATTTTATATTAATTTTAAAAGATTTAAATCAATTTTGGATTTATTTAATTAATTTAATCAACATTATCCAGAATAGTGTCTGCTGACGTCATCATGACGTCAGCATGACATCAGCAGTTGACTTGGTCAACTGACGTGTGGGTCCCGTTCGTCATACTCTGTTTTAATTAACTAACTGTTAATTAGGTTAATTAGTGATTAGGTTAGTCTAATTATAATTAATTAACTTAATTAATTCCTTAATTAATTAATTAATTAATTAATTAATTAACTATTTTTATTATTATATATATATATATATATATATATATATATTTTTTAAAACGTTCCAGGGGCTGGGCCCCATTGTCAAGTGGCTCATGGCCTTAGCGGGCGCGGGCACCAGCGGTGCGGTTACGGGCGACGGGCGCCCACCCGTTAGGCCGCTTGCCCAGGCCAGGGGCGGGACTAGCGGGGCGCCGGCAAGCGGTCAGCGTGGGCTCAGCGGCGGGCACGCACGGAGGCGAGCGGGGGCGCGGTTGGTCGCAGCGGCAACAGAAGAAGCAGAGCAGCAGCGCAACAGAGCAAAGCAGCAGCGGAAGGAAGCCGAGCGGTCGGCAACGGCCACACGCGTGCGGGCGAGGCCCGAGCATGGCGAGCGCGCACGGGGGAAGCAGGTGGCAGGGCGAAGCGGGGCCGCGCGGGCGAGGCGACGGCGGGGGACGGTTCGGGCGCGACGAGCGCGGGGAGGCCGCGAGCAAGCACGGCCTCGGGCGCGCGGTGACAGAGGAAGAGGGGAGAGGGGCCTGGGGAGGCGCTCACATTGGCCGTAGGGGTTCAGGGCAGCGGGCTCGGCGGCGGTCGGTGATGACGTGCGGGGTGGATGGCGAGGCGAGGCGAGGAGGCCCGACGATGGCGTTCGGCGTCCAGGCGAGGAGGAGGCCGTGGCACGGGCGCGAGGGAGGGGGTCCTCTCCGGCGGGCGGCGGCGTCCTGCGGCGTCGGGCGGAGAGGACGGCGACGTCGTGCGCGGTGGGGCTCGGTGCGGCAGCGGCGATTGGCGGGGCCGGCAACGTCGGGCGTCGGGACGGACGTCTGGCGACGGGGGACGGCGGGGGAGGGCTCCGGCGTCGGGATCGGGCGCCATGGGTTCGTTCCCCCCCGATCCAGATCGGGGGAAAGGGAGGAGGGGGGGGGGGCGAGTGGGTGCGAGGGGAGTGGTGGCGTGGGGGGGGGGTGAGTGGGGCGACGGGGTGGGGTTAGGGTTTCGGGGGTGTGGGTTATGGGAGGGGGGTGTGGCCGGCTGGGCCTTTGCCCAGTTGGGCCGGTGGTGGCCTGGCCGGTTGGGCCGTCTGGCCCAGTGGGGGGGGGGTCCCTCTTATATTTTTTTTTGTTGTTTGTTTTTTGTTTTCTTTTTATTTATTTTCTTTTCTGTTTTTATTTATTTATAAACACTTAGGCATTTTATAAAATTGTGAACCATACACCATAAATATCTTTGTAATATTTGGCAACCACCGAACATTTTTGTTTTATTATTTTTTAACTTTTATTACCATCATAATTTTGAATTGAATATCGAAACTGTTTTGATTTAACCCGAGATTAACTACAGTGACAGAGGTGACGTGGCATCATTAGTGAGGATTACTGTAGCTTAATTACCCGGGCGTCACAATTCTCCTCCACTACAAGAAATCTCGTCCCGAGATTTAGGAGGTAGAAGGAAAGAGTGCGGGGTATTCATCACGCAGACGATCCTCGCGTTCCCAGGTGGCTTCGTCTTCAGAGTGATTCGACCACTGGACTTTGAGGAATTTGATCGCCTTCTGACGTGTGCGGCGTTCAGCTTGGTCAAGAATGCAGACCGGATGCTCTTTATAGGAGAGGTCCTGCTGCAATTCGAGCACTTCATGATCCACTGCTCGGATTGGGTCCTTGAAGCATCGTCGGAGTTGTGACACGTGGAACACATCGTGAACCTGAGAAAGGTTCGACGGAAGCTCCAGTTGATATGCCACTTTTCCACGCCTTTCCAGAATAGTGAATGGGCCAATATAGCGGGGAGCTAGCTTCCCTTTGATCCCGAAGCGGTGAGCACCCTTCATTGGTGTAACTCGAAGATAAGCCTTTTCGCCAGGTTGATAGACCATGTCTTGGTGATGACGGTCATACTGACTTTTCTGACGTGACTGAGCAGTCTTGAGATGCTCGCGAATAATGCGAACTTGTTCTTCGGCCTGTTGGATAATATCCGGACCGAAGAGTGGGCGTTCCCCAGTTTCTGACCAGTTCAGAGGGGTTCGACACTTCCGTCCATAAAGCACTTCAAAGGGGGACATCTTCAGACTAGCTTGATAGCTATTATTATAAGAGAACTCGGCATATGGAAGAGATTCCTCCCATTTCTTACCGAATGAGATTACACAAGCTCGAAGCATGTCTTCGAGAACTTGGTTGACACGTTCAACTTGCCCTTGTGACTGAGGATGGAACGCAGTACTGAACGACAGATGAGTCCCCATAGCTTCTTGGAAACTTGCCCAAAACCTTGAAGTGAATAAGCTGCCACGGTCTGAACTGATAACCAGTGGGATACCGTGAAGTGAAACAATTCTGGCCATGTAGAGAGTAGCAAGCTGACTAGCCGTGATTGTCTCTTTGACCGCCAGAAAATGGGCAACTTTGGAAAGCCGGTCAATGACGACAAGGATAGCATCATTACCTTTCTGCGATTTGGGTAAACCAGTGACGAAGTCCATCTCAACATGGTCCCATTTCCATTCAGGAATAGAGATAGGTTGCAGAGTTCCAGCAGGCCTTTGATGCTCTGCTTTGATTCGGCGACAAACGTCACATTCAGCAACATAACGAGCAATGTCCTGCTTCATATTAGACCACCAAAATCTTTGACGAATATCCTGGTACATCTTTGTACTACCAGGATGGATGGACAGAGGCGTATCATGGGCTTCTTGCATAACCCCTTTAGTTTTATCCAGGTTTTTCTTCGAACATGGTACCACTAAGCGGCCTTTGAAATACAAGGCGCCATCGTCGGCGATCGTGAAGAATGAGGGCTTTCCCCTTTTGAGGTCGCGCTTAATCTTGAGGACTTCATCGTCACACTTCTGTATCCATTTGATGGTGTCCACAAGATCTGGTTTCGCAACCAGGGTATTGAGAGAACCCTTGGAAACAACATGGAGGTTCTGTTTGGGGAAACCTTCGGGAGGGGGAGCGAGTGATCCCGGAGGAACAATATGGAGGTTCAGCCTTCTAAATTCTTCGGTAAGCGAGGGCTGAACTTTATGAACCTGGAGGTGGTTGCAGTAAGACTTGCGGCTCAAGGCATCAGCCATCACATTAGCCTTGCCGGGGGTATATGATATATCCACGTCAAAGTCTGCAACAGTCTCCATCCATCTTTGCTGGCGTAGGTTCAAATCTGGCTGAGTAAAGAGATACTTCAGACTTTGATGGTCGGTGAAGATCTCGCAACGATTACCGAGAAGGTAATGTCGCCACTGTTTCAGTGCATGAATGACAGCAGCAAGCTCGAGGTCGTGAACTGGGTAGTTTTCTTCGTGAGGGCGCAATTGACGAGAGGCATAAGCAATCACTCTGCGCTCTTGCATTAGGACACAGCCTAATCCTTGACGGGAAGCGTCGCAGTAAATGACGAAGTCCTTAGTATCAGGTGGTGCAAGCACAGGGGCAGAAGTCAATTTGTCTTTGAGCACCTGGAAACTTTCCTGACACTTGTCTGTCCAGTCAAACTTGACACCCTTATGCAATAAACTAGTCAGAGGCCTGGCAATCTTGGAGAAGTTCTCGACGAATCGACGGCAATAGCTGGCGAGACTGAGAAAACTTCGGACTTGCTTCACATTCTTCGGAGGAGTCCAATCGAGAATAGCCTGAACTCGTTCAGGGTTGACGGCAATACCATCCTTGGAGATGACATGCCCAAGATAGGTTACTTCGGGGAGCCAGAATTCACACTTGGAATACTTAGCATACAGTTGATGCTCTCGAAGTTTTTCCAGCACAAGACGAAGGTGTTCAGCATGCTCCTCCTTGTTCTTGGAAAATACAAGGATATCGTCCAAATAAACCACGACGAACTTGTCGAGGTAATCCATGAATATATAATTCATCAGACGAGAGAAGGTGGCTGGAGCATTCGTTAAGCCGAATGACATGATGGTGTACTCATATGACCCATACCGAGTCACGAAGGCGGTTTTTGGGATGTCCTCTTCACGAACACGGATCTGGTGGTAACCCAACCTCAAGTCGAGTTTGGAGAACACTGATGAACCAGCCAGTTGATCATAAAGATCATTGATCCGAGGAAGAGGGTATTTATTCTGAATGGTAGCTTGGTTTATAGGACGGTAGTCTTGGACCAATCGGTTTGTCCCATCCTTCTTCCTAACAAAGAGAGAAGGTGCTCCCCAAGGAGAGCAACTTGGGCGAATGAAACCTTTGACAAGAGATTTGTCGATTTCCTCCTTAAGCTCAATGAGTTCATGCGGCGGCATCTTATAGGGTCGTTTAGCTATAGGGGTGGTGCCGGGTTTCAAGTCGATGATGAATTCGACAGCTCTAGCAGGGGGAATCCCTGGAAGTTCTTCTGGGAAGACATCTTGGAACTCACGAACGACGAGAATGTTTTCAATGCCCTCGAGTGGTGCAGCGTTCAACGCATTCAAGGCATAAAGCCGTGCCTCGGCGTTCTGAACTAGATGAGCTTGATAAGCTATTATTTCATCAGAAGGGTGTAGCAAATGGACGACCTTAGTGGCGCAAACTATAGAAGCACTATGCGCTTTTAACCAATTCATCCCCAGAATGAGATCAATGCTACAGGACTTCAGTACGATGGGAGAGACAAGGAATTCCAGTCCTTCGATTTCTACAGAGACGTCGTTGCAAATCATGGAGGTTCGGCATTGGCCCGCAGGGGTGTGTACTAATAGTGAAGCATCCATGTTCTCACATTTAATGTCGTGCAAGCATGCAAAACCTTCTGACATGAATGAATGAGATGCACCTGTATCAAATAAAACGGATGCTGGTACTGAATTTATGAGGAGGGTACCCATCACAGTAGCAGGCTGGTCTTGAGCTTCGCTCAGATCAACGTGGTTGGCATGAACACGACCATAAGACTTGGCATTGTTGCTGCGGGGCTGGTTGCTTCCACGGCCAGTTGCTGGAAGGGCCAGTTGATTCGGGTTCTGGTTGCATTCCCTAGCACGATGTCCTGGTTGTCTACACCTGAAGCACAAACCATTCTCGGGAGTAGGAACAGGAGCTTAGGGTGGTGGAGCTAGAAGCCTTGGCTGCCTAGTTGGAGCCGTAGGCAGACGAGGTGCAGCATAGGACTGCCTTGGGGCAGGTGCATTCGGCTGGTACATGCTGTTGGGAATCCATATCTTGCGCTTCTGCGAGGACGGGCCCGAAGATGAGCCCGTGTCACGGCTGCGCCTGTGAGAGCTCTGGTATTCCTGCAGACCAGTTTTGACATTGATGGCTTTGTTCACCAGAGTGGCAAAATCAACAAAGTCATGCACTAGAAGTGCGAGCTTGATGTCAGCTTGAAGGCCATCCCGGAACTTCTCCTGTCTGCGTGCATCAGTTGCAATGTCCTCTTCAGCATAGCGGGACAAGTCCAGAAACTCCCGTTGATAAGCTTCCACAGTTTTGTTGCCTTGGGTGAGGTTGCGGAACTCACGCTTCTTCCGGTCCATGACTCCCTGAGGAATGAAGCGAGCACGGAAGGCAGCTTGGAAGTCTGGCCAGGTGATGATTGTTCCAGCTGGCAGAGTACGCCTGTGGCTGTCCCACCATTGAGCTGCGGGTCCTTTCAGGAAGAAGGAAGCAAAGGTGACATAGCTGGCAGGGGCTACATCAGCAGACTCCATCTCATAGGTGATGTCACGGAGCCAGTCATCAGCATCCAGAGGCTGGGTTGAGCTGCGGTACACAGTAGGGTTCAGGCGCATGAAATCCTGCAGAGTCACTTGGGTTGGCTGCTGGTTCATATTGGGGCGAGGGAACTGGGCCATGATATTCTCCATGAACTGACGATTCAGCTCAAACTGTTGCATCATCCCAGCCATGTACTCAGGCGGTGGTGGGGGGTTGCCACCACGACCACGACCACCTGGTCTAACCATCCTGCTAATATTTAACAGGGGTAGTTCAGCATTTAGCAATTTGCAAAGACAAGAATCATTCATGAAGAAACATGCACAATGAAAGCAGCACGATAGTTACTACATAGTAGTCGGCATATCTTACAAAAGAGACCATGCATAGAGTTTGTTACACAGAGTTTGGTACAAAGTCTAAGACATCATAGGCGGCACGCAGGCTCGCGGCGAATGCATCTAACACTAACAAGCAAGTCTACATCAGTCCCACGCGGTACTGTGGAGGTAGGTGTAGCCCGACAGCTGGTAGTGACGCGAAGGAAAGACCTCCACGTGAGTAGCCTGGGGTCCGCGGATACTCTGGTGCGGAACCCGATGCGCAGGTGGCAGGAGAGGGCCCAATGCAGGAGAGTAGCCTCCCACATCTAGCCAGCCGACGCCCTGGGGCATCACGGTCCGGGCAGGGTAGATCGCAGAACGCGACAGATTACCAGAGCGGACAGAGGGGTGCAACAGCGTCAGAGCACGATACAGGTGCTGACGGGTGGTGTACAACTCATGGCGAAGAGCTCGGTTAGCTCTATCCAGCCCATCAGCATGCAGAACCAGGTTCTGATGGTAGAATGGCTCTCGGGTGATAGTGGAGTAGGCAGCAGTGTAGTAACCCTCCGCACCAACATCGGATGCAATAGCAATGTGCCTGAAGGGGGAGGTGTCCAACTCCTGATACTCGCCCCGAAGACGTGTCAGAGCAGCATAAGCAGCATCGTGGACCGCCATATCGATAGTCACTCCAACACCATAAGCAGTGTGCAGCACAGTAGTGGAGTCATACTCCCGAGAGTAGAGGTGGACAACGGCACGGTACTGCTCCTGGTTGAAGTCCTGATACTCCTCATAGATGGTGTACTCAGGGTGCCAGCGATAACCCAGATAGGTCATCATCTCAGCCAACACCGCAGGCGATCCTGAGGCACCAATGGCCGTCGTGTGGCGCACGACCTGCCTCGTGGGTTCCATCTGAAAACAAAGATGTTTTCACAGGAGTCAAATGACAAGGTGGACAATGTTCAAATACTACTCTAAAGAATAACTAGGGCTTATCCAACTTTGGGGTGAACGTCGTAACGGGATCCTAGTGTCAGAGTTAGTAAATTTGTTTAACCCGAGTAGAAGAGAGTTAAGAGTCCCAGAGCAAAGGTCGAGGAGTAAAAGATCCTAGTATCACCCGATGGCGACGTGGGCCCGTAAGGCACACAGCCAAGTTAGTAAAAAGTTTTTGCAATTTCTAGACTCGACTTCGGCCAAGGAGTGTGGAAGGGGGTTTCCTACAGGCAGTCGGCTCTGATACCAACTTGTGACGCCCCCGATTTGACCGTACACTAATCATACACGCAAACGTGTACGATCAAGATCAGGGACTCACGAGAAGATATCACAACACAACTCTACAAATAAAAATAAGTCATACAAGCATCATATTACAAGCCAGGGGCCTCGAGGGCTCGAATACAAGAGCTCGATCATAGACGAGTCAGCGGAAGCAACAATATCTGAGTACAGACATAAGTTAAACAAGTTGCCTTAAGAAGGCTAGCACAAACTGGGATACAGATCGAAAGAGGCGCAGGCCTCCTGCCTGGGATCCTCCTAACTACTCCTGGTCGTCGTCAGCGGGCAACACATAGTAGTAGGCACCTCCGGTGTAGTAGGAGTCGTCGTCGACGGTGGCATCTGGCTCCTGGGCTCCGACATCTGGTTGCGACAACCAGGTAGAAGGGATAGAGGGAAAAGAAGGAGAAAGCAACCGTGAGTACTCATCCAAAGTACTCGCAAGCAAGGAGCTACACTACATATGTATGCAATGGTATCAAATGGGATAAGGCTATTATAAGTGGACTGAACTGCAGAAAGCCGGAATAAGAGGGGGATAGCTAGTCCTCTCGAAGACTACGCTTCTGGCAGCCTCCGTCTTGCAGCATGTAGAAGAGAGTAGACTGAAGTCCTCCAAGTAGCATCGTATAGCATAATCCTAACTGATGATCCTCCCCTCGTCGCCCTGTGAGAGAGCGACCACCGGTTGTATCTGGCACTTGGAAGGGTGTGTTTTATTAAGTATCCGGTTCTAGTTGTCATAAGGTCAAGGTACAACTCCGGGTCGTCCTTTTACCGAGGGACACGGCTATTCGAATAGATAAACTTCCCTGCAGGGGTGCACCACATACCCCAACACGCTCGATCCCATTTGGCCGGACACACTTTCCTGGGTCATGCCCGGCCTCGGAAGATCAACACGTCGTAGCCCCACCTAGACCAACAGAGAGGTCAGCACGCCGGTCTAAACCTAAGCGCCCAGGGGTCTGGGCCCATCGCCCTTAGCACACCTGCACGTTGCGAGGGCGGCCGGAAGCAGACCTAGCCTAGTGGCATTCCAGTCCAATCCAGCGCGCGCCGCTCCGTCGCTGACGTCAAGAAGGCTTCGGCTGATACCACGACGCCGGGATACCCATAACTACTCCCACGTAGATGGTTAGTGCGTATAGACCAAATGGCCAGACTCAGATCAAATACCCAGATCTCGTTAAGCGTGTTAAATATCCGCGCACGCCGACCAGGGCCAGGCCCACCCCTCTCCTAGGTGGTCTCAACCTGCCCTGTCGCTCCGCCTCAAGTAACAGTCGGGGGCCGTCGGGAACCCAGGCCCACCTCTACCGGGATGGAGCCACCTGCCCCTTCAGCCCCCATCTCCGAACAGTATCACCGGTAATGTAATAGTGTAAAGTATATAGCATATGCCCGTGATCACCTCCCGAGTGATCATGGCCCGATAGTATAGCATGGCAGACAGACAAGAATGTAGGGCCACTGATGATAAACTAGCATCCTATACTAAGCAGTAGGATAGCAGGTAAAGGTATCAACAGTAGTAGCAAGGACAGGCTATGCATCAGTATAGGATTAACGAGAAGCAGTAACATGCTACACTACTCTAATGCAAGCAGTATAGAGAAGAGTAGGCGCTATCTGGTGATCAAAGGGGGGGCTTGCCTGGTTGCTCTGGCAAGAGAGAGGGGTCGTCAACTCCGTAGCCGAACTGGGTAGCAGCGGCGTCGGTCTCGGTGTCTATCGAGAGAAGAGGGGGGAAACAATAAATATTTAATCAAGCATATGCATAGGTATGCATGACATGACAAGTAACGATGCTAGGCGTGCCCTAATGTGGTATGAGGTGGTACCGGTTAAGGGGGAATACATCCGGGAAAGTATTCCCGGTGTTTCGTGATTTCGGGCAGAGGAGCCGGAGGGGGAAAGTTGCGGGTTCGATAGGTTAGGGGTGTGTGGCGGACAAACGGACTGCGTATCCGGATTCGTCTCGTCGTTCTGAGCAACTTTCATGTACAAAGTTTTTTCATCCGAGCTACGGTTTATTTTATATTAATTTTAAAAGATTTAAATCAATTTTGGATTTATTTAATTAATTTAATCAACATTATCCAGAATAGTGTCTGCTGACGTCATCATGACGTCAGCATGACATCAGCAGTTGACTTGGTCAACTGACGTGTGGGTCCCGTTCGTCATACTCTGTTTTAATTAACTAACTGTTAATTAGGTTAATTAGTGATTAGGTTAGTCTAATTATAATTAATTAACTTAATTAATTCCTTAATTAATTAATTAACTATTTTTATTATTATATATATATATATATTTTTTTAAAACGTTCCAGGGGCTGGGCCCCATTGTCAAGTGGCTCATGGCCTTAGCGGGCGCGGGCACCAGCGGTGCGGTTACGGGCGACGGGCGCCCACCCGTTAGGCCGCTTGCCCAGGCCAGGGGCGGGACTAGCGGGGCGCCGGCGAGCGGTCAGCGTGGGCTCAGCGGCGGGCACGCACGGAGGCGAGCGGGGGCGCGGTTGGTCGCAGCGGCAACAGAAGAAGCAGAGCAGCAGCGCAACAGAGCAAAGCAGCAGCGGAAGGAAGCCGAGCGGTCGGCAACGGCCACACGCGTGCGGGCGAGGCCCGAGCATGGCGAGCGCGCACGGGGGAAGCAGGTGGCAGGGCGAAGCGGGGCCGCGCGGGCGAGGCGACGGCGGGGGACGGTTCGGGCGCGACGAGCGCGGGGAGGCCGCGAGCAAGCACGGCCTCGGGCGCGCGGTGACAGAGGAAGAGGGGAGAGGGGCCTGGGGAGGCGCTCACATTGGCCGTAGGGGTTCAGGGCAGCGGGCTCGGCGGCGGTCGGTGATGACGTGCGGGGTGGATGGCGAGGCGAGGCGAGGAGGCCCGATGATGGCGTTCGGCGTCCAGGCGGAGGGGGTCCTCTCCGGCGGGCGGCGGCGTCCTGCGGCGTCGGGCGGAGAGGACGGCGACGTCGTGCGCGGTGGGGCTCGGTGCGGCAGCGGCGATTGGCGGGGCCGGCAACGTCGGGCGTCGGGACGGACGTCTGGCGACGGGGGACGGCGGGGGAGGGCTCCGGCGTCGGGATCGGGCGCCGTGGGTTCGTTCCCCCCCGATCCAGATCGGGGGAAAGGGAGGAGGGGGGGGGGCGAGTGGGTGCGAGGGGAGTGGCGGCGTGGGGGGGGGGGGTGAGTGGGGCGACGGGGTGGGGTTAGGGTTTCGGGGGTGTGGGTTATGGGAGGGGGGTGTGGCCGGCTGGGCCTTTGCCCAGTTGGGCCGGTGGTGGCCTGGCCGGTTGGGCCGTCTGGCCCAGTGGGGGGGGGGTCCCTCTTATATTTTTGTTGTTGTTTGTTTTCTGTTTTCTTTTTATTTATTTTCTTTTCTGTTTTTATTTATTTATAAACACTTAGGCATTTTATAAAATTGTGAACCATACACCATAAATATCTTTGTAATATTTGGCAACCACCGAGCATTTTTGTTTTATTATTTTTTTTAAACTTTTATTACCATCATAATTTTGAATTGAATATCGAAACTGTTTTGATTTAACCCGAGATTAACTACAGTGACAGAGGTGACGTGGCATCATTAGTGAGGATTACTGTAGCTTAATTACCCGGGCGTCACAATTCTCCTCCACTACAAGAAATCTCGTCCCGAGATTTAGGAGGTAGAAGGAAAGAGTGCGGGGTATTCATCACGCAGACGATCCTCGCGTTCCCAGGTATGGATCAAGATGGGTGATAGTATGAAACCAATCAAAACGAACAGTCACACAGTGAAGATAAATGAACAATGCAAACAAGCAATGACTTCACAAGGACCAACTGTAAATAAAGAGATGGGAAGGATGGAACCAGTTCCAGTTGAAGACAATGATTTGTTGGACCAGTTCCAGTTGCTGTGACAACTGTACGTCTGATTAGGGAGGCTGAGATTTAACTCAGAAGACCGTGTCTTCACCTTATTCTCCTTGAGCTAAGGACACCCAGTCCTCGCTCATTCACTCTGGTAAGTCTTCAAGGTAGACTTCCAAACCTTCACAGACTTCGTTCACCGGCGATCCACAATGACTCTTGGATGCTCAGAACGCGACGCCTAACCGGCTGGAGGATTCACAGTCCTCAAGTGTAACAAGTCTTCAGATCACACAGACAGGAAGACTTCAGTGATGCCTAACACTCTTTGGCTCTGGGTGTTTAGGGCTTTGTCCTTGCAAGGATTTCTCTCTAAAAGGCTTCGATGTGGGTTGCTCTCAAATGACAAAAGTCGTGCACTAACTCTGAGCAGCCACCAATTTATGGTGTAGGGGGTGGGATATTTATAGCCACTAGGCAACCCGACCTGATTTGTCCGAAATGACCCTGGGTCAGTAAGGAACTTGTTGGAAATATGCCCTAGAGGCAATAATAAAAGCATTATTATTATATTTCCTTGTTCATGATAATTGTCTTTATTCATGCTATAATTGTGTTATCCGGAAATCGTAATACATGTGTGAATAACAGACACCAACATGTCCCTAGTAAGCCTCTAGTTGACTAGCTCGTTGATCAACAGATAATCATGGTTTCCTGACTATGGACATTGGATGTCATTGATAACGAGATCACATCATTAGGAGAATGATGTGATGGACAAGACCCAAATCCTAAACATAGCATAAAGATCGTATAGTTCGTTTGCTAGAGTTTTTCCAATGTCAAGTATCTTTTCCTTAGACCATGAGATCGTGTAACTCCCGGATACCGTAGGAGTGCTTTGGGTGCACCAAACGTCACAACGTAACTGGGTGACTATAAAGGTAGACTACGGGTATCTCCGAAAGTGTCTGTTGGGTTGACATGGATCAAGACTGGGATTTGTCACTCCGTATGACGGAGAGGTATCACTGGGCCCACTCGGTAATGCATCATCATAATGAGCTCAAAGTGACCAAGTGTCTGGTCATGGGATCATGGATTACGGTACGAGTAAAGTGACTTGCCAGTAACGAGATTGAACGAGGTATTGGGATACCGACGATCGAATCTCGGGCAAGTAACATATCGATTGACAAAGGGAATTGCATACGGGGTTGATTGAATCCTCGACATCGTGGTTCATCCGATGAGATCATCGTGGAGCATGTGGGAGCCAACATGGGTATCCAGATCCTGCTGTTGGTTATTGACCGGAGAGTCGTCTCGGTCATGTCTACATGTCTCCCGAACCCGTAGGGTCTACACACTTAAGGTTCGGTAATGCTAGGGTTGTGAAGATATGTATATGCAGTAACCCGAATGTTGTTCGGAGTCCCGGATGAGATCCCGGACGTCACGAGGAGTTCCGGAATGGTCCGGAGGTAAAGAATTATATATAGGAAGTGCTATTTCGGCCATCGGGACAAGTTTCGGGGTCACCGGTATTGTACCGGGACCACCGGAAGGGTCCCGGGGGTCCACCGGGTGGGGCCACCTATCCCGGAGGGCCCCATGGGCTGAAGTGGGAAGGGACCCAGCCCAAAGTGGGCTGGGGCGCCACTCCCCTAGGGCCCATGCGGCTAGGGTTGAGGGGAAACCCTAAAGGGGGCGCCCCCTTGCTTGGGGGGCAAGCCCCCACCCCTAGGCCGCCGCTCCCCCTAGGAGATCCCATCTCCTAGGGCCGCCACCCCCCCTAGGCACCCCTATATATAGTGGGGGAGAGGAGGGATTTCATACGACAGCCTTTGGTGCATCCCTCTCTCCCTGTTACGTCTCTCTCTCTCGTAGTATAGGCGAAGCCCTGCTACTGTGACGCCCTGCATCCACCACCACGCCGTCGTGCTGCTGGATCATCATCAACCTCTCCTCCCCCCTTGCTGGATCAAGAAGGAGGAGACGTCTCCCGTCCCGTACGTGTGTTGAACGCGGAGGTGCCGTTCGTTCGGCGCTTGGTCATCAGTGATTTGGATCATGTCGTGTTCGACAACATCATCCCCGTTCTTTGAACGCTTCCGCTCGCGATCTACAAAGGTATGTAGATGCATCCGATGACTCGTTGCTAGATGAACTCATAGATGGATCTTGGTGAAATGAGTAGGAATTTTTTTTGTTTTCTGCAACGTTCCCCAACAGTGGCATCATGAGCTAGGTCTATGCGTAGTTCTTCTTGCGCGAGTAGAACACAATTTGTTATGGGCGTAGATTTGTCAACTTTCTTGCCGCTACTAGTCTTTTCTTGCTTCAGCGGTATTGTGGGATGAAGCGGCCCGGACCAACCTTACACGTACACTTACGTGAGACCGGTTCCACCGACTAACATGCACTAGTTGCATAAGGTGGCTGGCGGGTGTCTGTCTCTCCCATTTTAGTTGGAGCGGATTCGATGAACAGGGTCCTTATGAAGGGTAAATAGAAGTTGACAAATCACGTTGTGGCTTTCACGTAGGTAAGAAGACGTTCTTGCTAGAACGCTAAATTCAGCCACGTAAAACTTGCAACAACAATTAGAGGACGTCTAAATTGTTTTTGCAGCAAGTGCTTTGTGATATGATATGGCCAAAGTTGTGATGAATGATGAATGATCTATATGTGATGTATGAGATGTTCATGCTATTGTAATAGGAATCACGACTTGCATGTCGATGAGTATGACAACCGGCAGGAGCCATAGGAGTTGTCTTTATTTTTATATGACCTGCGTGTCATTGAGAAACGCCATGTAAATTACTTTACTTTATTGCTAAACGCATTAGCCATAGTAGTAGAAGTAATAGTTGGCGAGCAACTTCATGGAGACACGATGATGGAGATCATGGTGTCAAGCCGGTGACAAGATGATCATGGAGCCCCAAGATGGAGATCAAAGGAGCTATGTGATATTGGCCATATCATGTCACGTTTATTATTTGATTGCATGTGATGTTTATCATGTTTATGCATCTTGTTTACTTAGAACGACGGTAGTAAATAAGATGATCCCTCATAACAATTTCAAGAAGTGTTCTCCCCTAACTGTGCACCGTTGCTAAAGTTCGTCGTTTCGAAGCACCACGTGATGATCGGGTGTGATAGATCCTTACGTTCACATACAACGGGTGTAAGACAGTTTTACACATGGAAAAACACTTAGGGTTAACTTGATGAGCCTAGCATGTGTATAGACATGGCCTCGGAACACAGAAGACCGAAAGGTCGAGCATGAGTCGTATAGAAGATACGATCAACATGAAGATGTTCACCGACGTTGACTAGTCCGTCTCACGTGATGATCGGACACGGCCTAGTTAACTCGGATCATGTAATACTTAGATGACTAGAGGGATGTCTAATCTAAGTGGGAGTTCATTGATAATTTGATTAGATGAACTTAATTATCATGAACTTAGTCTAAAAATCTTTACAATATGTCTTGTAGATCAAATGGCCAACGTAGTTCTCAGCTTCAACGCGTTCCTAGAGAAAACCAAGCTGAAAGACGATGGCAGCAACTACACGGACTGGGTCCGGAACCTGAGGATCATCCTCATAGCTGCCAAGAAAGATTATGTCCTACAAGCACCGCTAGGTGACCCTCCCGTCCCACAGAACCAAGACGTTATGAATGCTTGGCAGACACGTGTTGATGACTACTCCCTCGTTCAGTGTGGCATGCTTTACAGCCTAGAGCCGGGGCTCCAAAAGCATTTTGAGAGACATGGAGCATATGAGATGTTCGAAGAGCTGAAAATGGTTTTTCAAGCTCATGCCCGGATCGAGAGATATGAAGTCTCCGATAAGTTCTTCAGCTATAAGATGGAGGAAAATAGTTCTGTCAGTGAGCACATACTCACTATGTCTGGGTTACATAACCGCTTGTCTCAGCTGGGAGTTAATCTCCCGGATGATGCGGTCATTGAAAGAATCCTCCAGTCGCTTCCACCAAGCTACAAGAGCTTTGTGATGAACTTCAACATGCAGGGGATGCAAAAGACCATTCCTGAGTTGTTTTCAATGCTGAAATCAGCGGAGATAGAAGTCAAGAAGGAACATCAAGTGTTGATGGTCAATAAAACCACTAAGTTCAAGAAAGGCAAGGGTAAAAAGAACTTCAAGAAGGACGGCAAGGAAGTTGCCGCGCCCGGCAAGCAAGCTGCTGGGAAGAAGCCAAAGAATGGACCCAAGCCCGAGACTGAGTGCTTTTATTGCAAGGGAAACGGTCACTGGAAGCGGAACTGCCCCAAATACTTAGCAGACAAGAAGGCCGGCAAAACAAAAGGTATATGTGATATACATGTAATTGATGTGTACCTTACCAGTAATCGTACTAGCTCTTGGGTATTTGATACCGGTGCAGTTGCTCACATTTGTAACTCACAGCAGGAACTACGGAATAAGCGGAGACTGGCGAAGGACGAGGTGACGATGCGCGTCGGGAATGGTTCCAAAGTCGATGTGATCGCCATCGGCACGCTGCCTCTTCATTTACCTACGGGATTAGTTTTAAACCTCAATAATTTTTATTTAGTGCCAGCTTTGAGCATGAACATTGTATCGGGATCTCGTTTAATTCGAGATGACTACTCATTTAAATCCGAGAATAATGGTTGTTCTATTTATATGAGAGATATGTTTTATGGTCATGCTCCTATGGTGAATGGTTTATTCTTTATGAATCTCGAACGTAATGCTACACATGTTCATAGTGTGAGTACCAAAAGATGTAAGGTTGATAATGATAGTCCCACATACTTGTGGCACTGCCGCCTTGGTCACATAGGCGTCAAACACATGAAGAAGCTCCATGCAGATGGACTTTTAGAGTCTCTTGATTATGAATCATTTGACACGTGCGAACCGTGCCTTATGGGTAAAATGACCAAGACTCCGTTCTCAGGAACAATGGAGCGAGCAACCAACTTATTGGAAATCATACATACTGATGTGTGCGGTCCAATGAGTGTTGAGGCTCGTGGTGGCTATCGTTATGTTCTCACCCTCACTGATGACTTGAGTAGATATGGGTATGTCTACTTAATGAAACACAAGTCTGAAACCTTTGAAAAGTTCAAGGAATTTCAGAATGAGGTTGAGAATCAACGTGACAGGAAAATCAAGTTTCTACGATCAGATCGTGGAGGAGAATACTTGAGTCATGAATTTGGCACACACTTAAGAAAATGTGGAATAGTTTCACAACTCACGCCGCCTGGAACACCTCAGCGTAATGGTGTGTCCGAACGTCGTAATCGCACTCTATTAGATATGGTGCGGTCTATGATGTCTCTTACCGATTTACCGCTATCTTTTTGGGGCTATGCTTTAGAGACTGCTGCATTCACTTTAAATAGGGCTCCGTCGAGATCCGTTGAGACGACACCGTTTGAATTATGGTTTGGGAAGAAACCTAAGTTGTCGTTTCTGAAAGTTTGGGGATGCGATGCTTATGTCAAGAAACTTCAACCTGAAAAGCTCGAACCTAAGTCGGAAAAATGCGTCTTCATAGGATACCCTAAAGAAACTGTTGGGTATACCTTCTACCTCAGATCCGAAGGCAAGATCTTTGTTGCCAGGAATGGATCCTTTCTAGAGAAAGAGTTTCTCTCGAAAGAAGTAAGTGGGAGGAAAGTAGAACTTGATGAAGTATTACCTCTTGAACCGGAGAATGGCACAACTCAAGAAAATGTTCCTGAGGTGCCTGCACCGACTAGAGAGGAAGTTAATGATAATGATCAAGATACTTCTGATCAAGTTCCTACTGAAATTCGAAGGTCCACAAGGACACGTTCCGCACCAGAGTGGTACGGCAATCTTGTCTTGGAAATCATGTTGTTAGACAACGGTGAACCTTCGAACTATGAAGAAGCGATGGCGGGCCCGGATTCCGATAAATGGCTAGAAGCCATGAAATCCGAGATAGGATCCATGTATGAAAACGAAGTATGGACTTTGACTAACTTGCCCGTTGAACGGCGAGCCATAGAAAATAAATGGATCTTTAAGAAGAAGACAGACGCGAATGGTAATGTGACCATCTATAAAGCTCGGCTTGTCGCTAAGGGTTATCGACAAGTTCAAGGGGTTGACTACGATGAGACTTTCTCACCGGTAGCGAAGCTAAAGTCCGTCCGAATCATGTTAGCAATTGCCGCATTTTACAATTATGAAATATGGCAAATGGACGTCAAAACGGCATTCCTTAATGGTTTCCTTAAGGAAGAATTGTATATGATGCAGCCGGAAGGTTTTGTCGATCCTAAGAATGCTGATAAGGTGTGCAAGCTCCAACGCTCGATTTATGGGCTGGTGCAAGCATCTCGGAGTTGGAACATTCGCTTTGATGAGATGATCAAAGCGTTTGGGTTTACGCAGACTTATGGAGAAGCCTGCGTTTACAAGAAAGTGAGTAGGAGCTCTGTAGCATTTCTCATACTATATGTAGATGACATACTTTTGATGGGAAATGATATAGAACTCTTGGACAGCATCAAGGCCTACTTGAATAAGAGTTTTTCAATGAAGGACCTTGGAGAAGCTGCTTATATATTAGGCATCAAAATCTATAGAGATAGATCGAGACGCCTCATAGGTCTTTCACAAAGCACATACCTTGATAAGATATTGAAGAAGTTCAATATGGATCAGTCTAAGAAGGGGTTCTTGCCTGTGCTACAAGGTGTGAAATTGAGCTCAGCTCAATGTCCGACCACGGCAGAAGAGATAGAAGAGATGAGTGTCATCCCCTATGCCTCAGCCATAGGTTCTATTATGTATGCCATGCTGTGTACCAGACCTGATGTAAACCTTGCCGTAAGTTTGGTAGGAAGGTACCAAAGTAATCCCGGCAAGGAACACTGGACAGCGGTCAAGAATATCCTGAAGTACCTGAAAAGGACTAAGGAAATGTTTCTCGTTTATGGAGGTGACGAAGAGCTCGTCGTAAAGGGTTACGTCGACGTTAGCTTCGACACAGATCTGGATGACTCTAAGTCACAAACCGGATACGTGTATATTTTGAATGGTGGGGCAGTAAGCTGGTGCAGCTGCAAGCAGAGCGTCGTGGCTGGATCTACATGTGAAGCGGAGTACATGGCAGCCTCGGAGGCAGCACATGAAGCAATTTGGGTGAAGGAGTTCATCACCGACCTCGGAGTCATACCCAATGCGTCGGGGCCGATCAAGCTCTTTTGTGACAACACTGGAGCTATTGCACTTGCCAAGGAGCCCAGGTTTCACAAGAAGACAAGGCACATCAAGCGTCGCTTCAACTCCATTCATGAAAATGTTCAAGATGGAGACATAGATATTTGTAAAGTACATACGGACTTGAATGTAGCAGATCCGTTGACTAAACCTCTCCCTAGAGCAAAACATGATCAACACCAGAATTCCATGGGTGTTCGATTCATCACAATGTAACTAGATTATTGACTCTAGTGCAAGTGGGAGACTGTTGGAAATATGCCCTAGAGGCAATAATAAAAGCATTATTATTATATTTCCTTGTTCATGATAATTGTCTTTATTCATGCTATAATTGTGTTATCCGGAAATCGTAATACATGTGTGAATAACAGACACCAACATGTCCCTAGTAAGCCTCTAGTTGACTAGCTCGTTGATCAACAGATAGTCATGGTTTCCTGACTATGGACATTGGATGTCATTGATAACGAGATCACATCATTAGGAGAATGATGTGATGGACAAGACCCAAATCCTAAACATAGCATAAAGATCGTATAGTTCGTTTGCTAGAGTTTTTCCAATGTCAAGTATCTTTTCCTTAGACCATGAGATCGTGTAACTCCCGGATACCGTAGGAGTGCTTTGGGTGTACCAAACGTCACAACGTAACTGGGTGACTATAAAGGTAGACTACGGGTATCTCCGAAAGTGTCTGTTGGGTTGACATGGATCAAGACTGGGATTTGTCACTCCGTATGACGGAGAGGTATCACTGGGCCCACTCGGTAATGCATCATCATAATGAGCTCAAAGTGACCAAGTGTCTGGTCACGGGATCATGCATTATGGTACGAGTAAAGTGACTTGCCAGCAATGAGATTGAACGAGGTATTGGGATACCGACGATCGAATCTCGGGCAAGTAACATATCGATTGACAAAGGGAATTGCATACGGGGTTGATTGAATCCTCGACATCGTGGTTCATCCGATGAGATCATCGTGGAGCATGTGGGAGCCAACATGGGTATCCAGATCCCGCTGTTGGTTATTGACCGGAGAGTCGTCTCGGTCATGTCTACATGTCTCCCGAACCCGTAGGGTCTACACACTTAAGGTTCGGTAACGCTAGGGTTGTGAAGATATGTATATGCAGTAACCCAAATGTTGTTCGGAGTCCCGGATGAGATCCCGGACGTCACGAGGAGTTCCAGAATGGTCCGGAGGTAAAGAATTATATATAGGAAGTGCTATTTCGGCCATCGGGACAAGTTTCGGGGTCACCGGTATTGTACCGGGACCACCGGAAGGGTCCCGGGGGTCCACCGGGTGGGGCCACCTATCCCGGAGGGCCCCATGGGCTGAAGTGGGAAGGGACCCAGCCCAAAGTGGGCTGGGGCGCCACTCCCCTAGGGCCCATGCGGCTAGGGTTGAGGGGAAACCCTAAAGGGGGCGCCCCCTTGCTTGGGGGGCAAGCCCCCACCCCTAGGCCGCCGCCCCCCCTAGGCACACCTATATATAGTGGGGGAGAGGAGGGATTTCATACGACAGCCTTTGGTGCATCCCTCTCTCCCTGTTACGTCTCTCTCTCTCGTAGTATAGGCGAAGCCCTGCTACTGTGACGCCCTGCATCCACCACCACGCCGTCGTGCTGCTGGATCATCATCAACCTCTCCTCCCCCCTTGCTGGATCAAGAAGGAGGAGACGTCTCCCGTCCCGTACGTGTGTTGAACGCGGAGGTGCCGTCCGTTCGGCGCTTGGTCATCGGTGATTTGGATCACGTCGTGTTCGACAACATCATCCCCGTTCTTTGAACGCTTCCGCTCGCGATCTACAAAGGTATGTAGATGCATCCGATGACTCGTTGCTAGATGAACTCATAGATGGATCTTGGTGAAACGAGTAGGAAATTTTTTGTTTTCTGCAACGTTCCCCAACAGAACTGACACGTGTTCCAATGGTCAGATTTCAAACACATGCGACAACTTTACTTGGGCTACAAGTAAAGCTGACTTATCTAGCTCTGGATAAGTTTTGCTCTCATTATCTTTGCTCGAAGACATAGGATTTTGGTTAAGCATCACTTCAGTCACTCTGACTTTGTTCACTGGGACCCCACTTAACAGTACGGTGGTTCCTATGACTCAACAAAGAAGAAAAGGAAACAACGAAACAACTAAATCTTCGCGCTCCATAGTCTTCACCCGATGTCTTCTCTTGTCATAGTCTTCAATGTGAATATCTTCACATACCACCTTTGTCTTCAATGTCTTCATACATTTTTAGGGGTCATCTCCGGTAGGTAAACCGAATCAATGAGGGACTACTACCTGTGTTATCCTGCAATTCTCACAAACACATTAGTCCCTCAACCAGGTTTGTTGTCAATACTCCAAAACCAACTAGGGGTGGCACTAGATGCACTTACAATCTCCCCCTTTTTGGTGATTGATGACAAACTGGTTGAAGTTTTCAACGGGGATAAAAGTATGTGAAATTGTAAAGGATTTAGGTATTGTCTTCGTAAGTAGCAGAAAGGCTCCCCCTGAAGACGTGCATATAAGTATTTTGCTTTTGAATGCAAATGCACGTGGCAGGTTGTACTTGTGGAGCTCCTCTTCTACTTATGAAGACAATTCATCATGCATGAAAGGATATAACGAAGATAATGACATGCATAATGAAAAATGGACGTCTGCAAAATGACTACGTGCGGAATTTATGGTCGCACATGCGGAATTTATCATCGCATCACATAGTTGACGAAAAGGTAGCAGACGACCATCAAGTTTAAGTGTTACAACTCAAAACGAACCAAATGTATCAAAAGAAAGAGTTGTAAGCACTTGGCAAATGTAGCAAAAGTATAGCAACCACCCATATGGACCCGCTTGAAGACTATCAACTCATGGACCCGCTTGAAGACTATCAACTCATGCTTCTCCCCCTTTTGTCAGTAATGACCAAAAGGGTTTGAAGACATTGAGCTTCTACTCGTTCCCATGAGGAGTAGGCGATGCAACAGAGTCGTCGTTGAGGTTCGGTGGTGCAGAAGAACTTGGTGCAGTGTCGACACACGCTGAAGTTGGAGGTGGTGAGGTAGCATCATCTTGATCATCTATGACTCTGGCGCAAGTGAGCATTCCTTGGAGGAGTTGAGTCAAACTTGAATCTCTCTGTGAAGCCATCGTCTTGAAGATCAGCTTCAGCACTGAGCAATGTCAAGCTCTTCCATGACCCCCGACATGTTTCATGTGTAACAAAGGCATTCTTGGTGGCAAGATTGCGAATGTGATTGACGTCCATCAAGAGGCTTTGCATCTGACGCTTAAGACAGTCATGATGCTTATCCTGTTTCTGATGTAGAGCGACAAAAAGCTCTTGGTCATTGAGAACACGAGATCGCTTCCGAGGTCTTTGGGCGATGGTACTTGCAGTGGCTTCGGTATGGGTGCGAGGAGCACATGTATTGCCAGCCAAGGGATAAACACGAGAAACGGCCTGAACTCCTTCAATGGGCTGGGTGAAGCTTTGCTGATCGACATTGTGAAGATAAATTGGCTCCTTTGCAGGCTCTGGGTAAATGGCTTCGACAGACAGATCAACCTCTGGCAAGAATATAAGGTGATTGCGCGCAGGCGGCTGATAGTTGATAGCAGAGTGAAGCTTGATGAGGCGCATTACCCATGGAGCGCAGAACTTCAGACCAAAGATATCGGACCCAGATGCAGCCTATTGTCGGATGAAGAAGTCTTGAGCATTGAAGCTGATGCCATTGAAGATATAGAAGACCAAAGTCTTCATTGCTCCTTCAAGCTTCGCTGCAGGAGAATGTCCTTTGTGAAGGAAATATGCCCTAGAGGCAATAATAAAGTTATTATTTATTTCCTTATATCATGATAAATGTTTATTATTCATGCTAGAATTGTATTAACTGGAAACATAATACATGTGTGAATACATAGACAAACATAGTGTCACTAGTATGCCTCTACTTGACTAGCTCATTGACCGAAGATGGTTAAGTTTCCTAGCCATAGACATGAGTTGTCATTTGATTAACGGGATCACATCATTAGGATAATGATGTGATTGACTTGACCCATTTCGTTAGCTTAGCACATGATCGTTTAGTTTGTTGCTATTGCTTTCTTCATGACTTATACATGTTCCTATGACTATGAGATTATGCAACTCCCGTTTACCGGAGGAACACTTTGTGTGCTACCAAATGTCACAACGTAACTGGGTGATTATAAAGGTGCTCTACAGGTGTCTCCAAAGGTACTTGTTGGGTTGGCGTATTTCGAGATTAGGATTTCTCACTCCGATTGTCGGAGAGGTATCTCTGGGCCCTCTCGGGAATGCACATCACATAAGCATTGCAACTAATAAGTTAGCTGCGGGATGATGTATTACGGAATGAGTAAAGATATTTGCCGGTAACGAGATTGAACTAGGTATTGAGATACCGACGATCAAATCTCGGGCAAGTAACATACCGATGACAAAGGGAACAACATATGTTGTTATGCGGTCTGACCGATAAAAGATCTTCGTAGAATATGTAGGATCCAATATGAGCATCCAGGTTCTGCTATTGGTTATCGACTGGAGACGTGTTTCGGTCATGTCTACATTATTCTCGAACCCGTAGGGTCCGCACGCTTAACGTTACGATGACAGTTTCATTATGAGTTTATATATTTTGATGTACCGAAGGTTGTTTGGAGTCCCGAATATGATCATGGACATGACGGGGAGTCTCGAAATGGTCAAGACTAAAGATCGATATATTGGACGGCTATATTCGGACACCGGAAGTGTTTCGGGTGATTTCGGAGAAAACCGAAGTGCCGGAAGGGTTACCGGGAGCCCCCGGGGAAGTATTGGGCTTTAGTGGGCCTGAGGGGAGAGAGAGGGCAGCAGCCCAGGAGGTGGCGCACCCCCTCCCATGGGAGTCCGAATTGGACTAGGTGAGGGGGGCGCGGCCCCTCTTTCCCTCTCCCTCTCTTTCCTTCCCCCTTCTCTCTTCCTAGTTGGACTAGGAAAGGGGAGTCCTACTCCTACTAGGAGGAGGACTCCCCCCTCCTTGGCACGCCCCAAGGGCCGGCCGGCCTCTCCCCCTTGCTCCTTTATATACAGGGGCAGGGGGGCACCTCTAGACACACAAGTTGATCTTCGTGATCGTTCTCTTAGCCGTGTGCGGTGCCCCCCTCCACCATAATCCTCGATAATATTGTAGCGGTGCGTAGGCGAAGCCCTGCGACGGTAGAACATCAAGATCGTCACCACGCCGTCGTGCTGACGGAACTCTTCCCCGACACTTTGCTGGATCGGAGTCCGGGGATCGTCATCGAGCTGAACGTGTGCTAGAACTCGGAGGTCCCGTAGTTTCGGTGCTTGATCGGTCGGGCCGTGAAGACATACGACTACATCAACCGCGTTGTTCTAACGCTTCCGCTTCCGGTCTACGAGGATACGTAGACAACACTCTCCCCTCTTGTTGCTATGCATCACCATGATCTTGCGTGTGCGTAGGATTTTTTTTTGAAATTACTACGTTTCCCAACAGTGGCATCCGAGCCTAGGTTTTATGCGTTGATGTTGTGCACGAGTAGAACACAAGTGAGTTGTGGGCGATATAAGTCATACTGCTTACCAGCATGTCATACTTTGGTTCGGCGGTATTGTTGGATGAAGCGGCCCGGACCGACATTACGCGTATGCTTACGCGAGACTGGTTCTACTAACGTGCTTTGCACATAGGTGGCTGGCGGGTGTCAGTTTCTCCAACTTTAGTTGAACCGAGTGTGGCTACGCCCGGTCCTGGCGAAGGTTAAAACAGCACCAACTTGACAAACTATCGTTGTGGTTTTTGATGCGTAGGTAAGAATGGTTCTTGCTAAGCCTGTAGCAGGCACGTAAAACTTGCAACAACAAAGTAGAGGATGTCTAACTTGTTTTTGTAGGGCATGTTGTGATGTGATATGGTCAAGACATGATGCTAAATTTTATTGTATGAGATGATCATGTTTTGTAACCGAGTTATCGGCAACTGGCAGGAGCCATATGGTTGTCGCTTTATTGTATGCAATGCAATCGCACTGTAATGCTTTACTTTATCACTAAGCGGTAGCGATAGTCGTGGAAGCATAAGATTGGCGAGACGACAACAATGCTACGATGGTGATCAAGGTGTTGCACCAGTGACGATGGTGATCATGACGGTGCTTCGAAGATGGAGATCACAAGCACAAGATGATGATGGCCATATCATATCACTTATATTGATTGCATGTGATGTTTATCTTTTATGCATCTTATCTTGCTTTGATTGACGGTAGCATTATAAGATGATCCTTCACTAAATTATCAAAGTATAAGTGTTCTCCCTGAGTATGCACCGTTGCGAAAGTTCTTCGTGCTGAGACACCACATGATGATCGGGTGTGATAGGCTCTACGTTCAAATACAACGGGTGCAAAACAGTTGCACACGCGGAATACTCAGGTTTAACTTGACGAGCCTAGCATATAATAGATATGGCCTCGGAACACGGAGACCGAAAGGTCGAGCATGAATCATATAGTAGATATGATCAACATATTGATGTTCACCATTGATACTACTCCATCTCACGTGATGATCGGACATGGTTTAGTTGATTTGGATCACGTGATCACTTAGAGGATTAGAGGGATATCTTTCTAAGTGGGAGTTCTTAAGTAATATGATTAATTGAACTTAAATTTATCATGAACTTAGTACCTGATAGTATCTTGCTTGTCTATGTTTGCTTGTAGATAGATGGCTCGTGCTGTTGTTCCGTTGAATTTTAATGTGTTCCTTGAGAAAGCAAAGTTGAAAGATGATGGTAGCAATTACACGGGCTGGGTCCGTAACTTGAGGATTATCCTCATTGCTGCACAGAAGAATTACATCCTGGAAGCACCGCTAAGTGCCAAGCCTGCTGCAGGAGCAACACCAGATGTTATGAACGTCTGCCAGAGCAAAGCTGATGACTACTTGATAGTTTAGTGTGCCATGCTTTACGGCTTAGAACCGGGTCTTCAACGACGTTTTGAACGTCATGGAGCATATGAGATGTTCCAGGAGTTGAAGTTAATATTTCAAGCAAATGCCCGGATTGAGAGATATGAAGTCTCCAATAAGTTCTATAGCTGCAAGATGGAGGAGAATAGTTCTGTCAGTGAACATATACTCAAAATGTCTGGGTATCATAATCACTTGACTCAACTGGGTGTTAATCTTCCTGTTGATAGTGTCATTGACAGAGTTCTTCAATCACTGCCACCAAGCTACAAAAGCTTCGTGATGAACTATAATATGCAAGGGATGAATAAGACTATTCCTGAGCTCTTCGCAATGCTAAAAGCCGCGGAGGTAGAAATCAAGAAGGAGCATCAAGTGTTGATGGTCAATAAGACCACCAGTTTCAAGAAAAAGGGCAAAGGGAAGAAGAAAGGGAACTTCAAGAAGAACAACAAACAAGTTGCTGCTCAGGAGAAGAAACCCAAGTCTGGACCTAAGCCCGAGACTGAGTGCTTCTACTGCAAGCAGACTGGTCACTTGAAGCGGAACTGCCCCAAGTATTTGACGGATAAGAAGGATGGCAAAGTAAACAAAGGTATATGTGATATACATGTTATTGATGTGTACCTTACTAATGCTCACAGTAGCACCTGGGTACTTGATACTGGTTCTGTTGCTAACATTTGCAACTCGAAACAGGGGCTACGGATCAAGTGAAGATTGGCTAAGGACGAGGTGACGATGCGCATGGGAAATGGTTCCAAAGTCGATGTGATCGCAGTCGGCACGCTACCTCTACATCTACCTTCGGGATTAGTATTAGACCTAAATAATTGTTATTTGGTGCCAGTGTTGAGCATGAACATTATATCTGGATCTTGTTTGATGCGAGACGGTTATTCATTTAAATCAGAGAATAATGGTTGTTCTATTTATATGAGTAATATCTTTTATGGTCATGCACCCTTGAAGAGTGGTCTATTTTTGATGAATCTCGATAGTAGTGATACACATATTCATAATGTTAAAATCAAAAGATGCAGAGTTGATAATGATAGTGCAATTTACTTGTGGCACTGCCGTTTAGGTCATATCGGTGTAAAGCGCATGAAGAAACTCCATACTGATGGACTTTTGGAACCACTTGATTATTAATCACTTGGTACTTGCGAACCGTGCCTCATGGGTAAGATGACTAAAACGTCGTTCTCCGGTACTATGGAGAGAGCAACAGATTTGTTGGAAATCATACATACAGATGTATGTGGTCCAATGAATGTTGAGGCTCGTGGCGGATATCGTTATTTTCTCATCTTCACAGATGATTTAAGTAGATATGGGTATATCTACTTAATGAAACATAAGTCTGAACATTTGAAAAGTTTAAAGAATTTCAGAGTGAAGTTGAAAATCATCGTAACAAGAAAATAAAATTTCTACAATCTGATCGTGGAGGAGAATATTTGAGTTACGAGTTTGGTCTACATTTGAAACAATGCGGAATAGTTTCGCAACTCACGCCACCCGGAACACCACAATGTAATGGTGTGTCCGAACGTCGTAATCGTACTTTATTAGATATGGTGCGATCTATGATTTCTCTTACTGATTTACCGTTATCGTTTTGGGGTTATGCTTTAGAGACGGCTGCATTCATGTTAAATAGGACACCATCGAAATCCGTTGAGATGACGCCTTATGAACTGTGGTTTGGCAAGAAACTAAAGTTGTCGTTTCTAAAAGTTTGGGGCTGCGATGCTTATGTGAAAAAGCTTCAACCTGATAAACTCGAACCCAAATCGGAGAAATGTGTCTTCATAGGATACCCAAAGGAGACTGTTGGGTACACCTTCTATCAGAGATCCGAAGGCAAGACTTTTGTTGCTAAATTCGGAGTTTTTTTAGAGAAGGAGTTTCTATCAAAAGAAGTGAGTGGGAGAAAAGTAGAACTTGATGAGGTAACTGTACCTGCTCCCTTATTGGAAAGTAGTACATCACAGAAACTGGTTTCTGTGACACCTACACCAATTAGTGAGGAAGATAATGATAATGATCATGAAACTTCAGATCAAGTTACTACCAAACCTCGTAGATCAACCAGAGTAAGATCTACACCAAAGTGGTGCGGTAGTCCTGTTCTGGAAGTCATGCTACTAGATCATGATGAACCTACGAACTATGAAGAAGCGATGGTGAGCCCAGATTCCGCAAAATGGCTAGAAGCCATGAAATCTGAGATGGGATCCATGTATGAGAACAAAGTGTGGACTTTGGTTGACTTGCCCGTTGATCGGCAAGCAATTGAGAATAAATGGATCTTCAAGAAGAAGACTGACACTGACGGTAATGTTACTGTCTATAAAGCTCGACTTGTTGCAAAAGGTTTTTGACAAGTTCAAGGGATTGACTACGATGAGACCTTCTCACCCATAGCGATGCTTAAGTCTGTCCGAATCATGTTAGCAATTGCCGCATTTTATGATTGTGAAATTTGGCAAATGGATGTCAAAACTGCATTCCTGAATGGATTTCTGGAAGAAGAGTTGTATATGATGCAACCAGAAGGTTTTATCGATCCAAAGGGAGCTAACAAAGTGTGCAAGCTCCAGCGATCCATTTATGGACTGGTGCAAGCCTCTCGGAGTTGGAATAAACGCTTTGATAGTGTGATCAAAGCATTTGGTTTTGTACAGACTTTTGGAGAAGCTTGTATTTACAAGAAAGTGAGTGGGAGCTCTGTAGCATTTTTGATATTATATGTGGATGACATATTATTGATTGGAAATAATATAGATTTTCTGGATAGCATAAAGGGATACTTGAATAAGAGTTTTTCAATGAAAGACCTCGGTGAAGCTACTTACATATTGGGCATTAAGATCTATAGAGATAGATCAAGACGCTTAATTGGACTTTCACAAAGCACATACCTTGACAAGGTTTTGAAGAAGTTCAAAATGGATCAAGCAAAGAAAGGGTTCTTGCCTGTGTTACAAGGTGTGAAGTTGAGTAAGACTCAATGTTCGACCACCGCAGAAGATAGAGAGAAAATGAAAGATGTTCCCTATGCTTCAGCCATAGGCTCTATCATGTATGCAATGCTGTGTACCAGACCGGATGTGTGCCTTGCTATAAGTCTAGCAGGGAGGTACCAAAGTAATCCAGGAGTGGATCACTGGACAGCGGTCAAGAACATCCTGAAATACCTGAAAAGGACTAAGGATATGTTTCTCGTATATGGAGGTGACAAAGAGCTCATCTTAAGTGGTTACGTTGATGCAAGCTTTGACACTGATCCAGACGATTCTAAATCGCAAACCGAATACGTATTTTTGCTAAACGGAGGAGCTATCAGTTGGTGCAGTTCAAAACAAAGCGTCGTGGCGGGATGTACATGTGAAGCAGAGTACATAGCTGCTTCGGAAGCAGCAAATGAAGGAGTCTGGATGAAGGAGTTCATATCCGATCTAGGTGTCATACCTAGTGCATCGGGTCCAATGAAAATATTTTGTGACAATACTGGTGCAATTGCCTTGGCAAAGGAATCCAGATTTCACAAGAGAACCAAGCACATCAAGAGACGCTTCAATTCCATTCGGGATTTAATCCAAGTGGGAGACACAGAAATTTGCAAGATACACACGGATCTGAATGTTGCAGACCCGCTGACTAAGCCTCTTCCACGAGCAAAACATGATCAGCACCAAGGCTCCATGGGTGTTAGAATCATTACTGTGTAATCTAGATTATTGACTCTAGTGCAAGTGGGAGACTGAAGGAAATATGCCCTAGAGGCAATAATAAAGTTATTATTTATTTCCTTATATCATGATAAATGTTTATTATTCATGCTAGAATTGTATTAACCGGAAACATAATACATGTGTGAATACATAGACAAACATAGTGTCACTAGTATGCCTCTACTTGACTAGCTCGGTGATCGAAGATGGTTAAGTTTCCTAGCCATAGACATGAGTTGTCATTTTATTAACGGGATCACATCATTAGGAGAATGATGTGATTGACTTGACCCATTTCGCTAGCTTAGCACATGATCGTTTAGTTTGTTGCTATTGCTTTCTTCATGACTTATACATGTTCCTATGACTATGAGATTATGTAACTCCCATTTACCGAAGGAACACTTTGTGTGCTACCAAACATCACAACGTAACTGGGTGAATATAAAGGTGCTCTACAAGTGTCTCCGAAGGTAATTGTTGGGTTGGCGTATTTCGAGATTAGGATTTGTCACTCCGATTGTCGGAGAGGTATCTCTGGGCCCTCTCAGTAATGCACATCACATAAGCCTTGCAAGCATTGCAACTAATAAGTTAGTTGCGGGATGATGTATTACGGAACGAGTAAAGAGACTTGCCGGTAATGAGATTGAACTAGGTATTGAGATACCAACGATCAAATCTCGGGCAAGTAACATACCAATGACAAAGGGAACAACATATGTTGTTATGCGGTATGACCAATAAAAGATCTTCGTAGAATATGTAGGAGCCAATATGAGCATCCAGGTTCCGCTATTGGTTATTGACCGGAGACGTGTCTCGGTCATGTCTGCATTATTCTCGAACCCGTAGGGTCTGCACGCTTAACGTTACAATGACAGTTTATTATGAGTTTATATATTTTGATGTACCGAAGGTTGTTCGGAGTCCCGGGTATGATCATAGACATGACGAGGAGTCTCGAAATGGTCGAGACATAAAGATCGATATATTGAACGGCTATATTCGGACACCGGAAGTGTTTCGGGTGATTTCGGAGAAAACCGGAGTGCCAGAAGGGTTACCGGAACCCCCCGGGGAAGTATTGGGCCTTAGTGGGCCTGAGGGGAGAGATAGGGCAGCAGCCCAGGAGGTGGCGCGCCCCCTCCCATGGGGAGTCCGAATTGGACTAGGGGAGGGGGGCGCGACCCCTCTTTCCCTCTCCCTCTCCCTCTCTTTCCTTCCCCCTTCTCTCTTCCTAGTTGGACTAGGAAAGGGGAGTCCTACTCCTACTAGGAGGAGGACTCCCCCCCTCCTTGGCGCGCCCCAAGGGCCGGCCGGCCTCTCCCCCTTGCTCCTTTATATACAGGGGCAGGGGGGCACCTCTAGACACACAAGTTGATCTTCGTGATCGTTCTCTTAGCCGTGTGCGGTGCCTCCCTCCACCATAATCCTCGATAATATTGTAGCGGTGCTTAGGCGAAGCCCTGCGACGGTAGAACATCAAGATCGTCACCATGCCGTTGTGCTGACGGAACTCTTCCCCGACACTTTGCTGGATCGGAGTCCGGGGATCGTCATCGAGCTGAACGTGTGCTAGAACTCGGAGGTGCCGTAGTTTCGGTGCTTGATCGGTCGGGCCGTGAAGACGTATGACTACATCAACCGCGTTGTGCTAACGCTTCCGCTTCCGGTCTACGAGGGTACTTAGACAACACTCTCCCCTCTCGTTGCTATGCATCACCATGATCTTGCGTGTGCATAGGATTTTTTTTGAAATTACTACGTTACCCAACACTTTGACCGGCTAGAGAGTTCACCTGATAATATGATAAATAGTGTGGGGCAGATACTCTAGGTCTTCAACAAAGAACTCCTTAGGATAGTCAGCATCTTGTAGCAGTGGCTTCATCATGCTCAACATTTGGCTCATGTTTGGCTCTGGCTTCTGGAAGATACTTTCCAACGCATTCTGGTGTAGCTGACAACCTGGTTCATAATGTTCGCCAGGAGTGGGCAGGGCAGTGAGCTTAATGATGCCTTGGGCTTTAGCTTCATGGTGTACATCGCCTGTCATCCACTCAAGGATCCAAGTCTTAGGATCCCTGTTGTAGCCACGAATGTGAAGGGTAGCGTAAAATTGTAGCAGAAGCTCTTCATTCCAGTGTTCTTTGGCAGTCACAAATTGTAGAAGGCCAACAACTCTAAAGCAGTCAAGGGCTTCTTCTAGGCAGGGCATGCCAGCCATGGCTTCGCTGTCCATACGCATATGAGGGAAAATGCGCCCCTGATTGTATAAGATGCAGGAATAGTAGCTGCGCTGCCGATAACTCCAGAATTGATCTGATGAGATTCTTGGCCTTGTGTAGGGGTTCTTGGCACTATTAAAGAATGTGTTGTGTGCCTTGAAGCCATTCAGATTAAATGATCCTGGTGAAGTTGCAGTACCTGGAAACCTTGGCAGCCTAGGCTTTGGCTTCTGGACCTGAGGCCTGTGCTCCACATAATAGTCAAATTGCGGACCGACAGCAGGTGGAAGAACCAGAACGGGCCAGCGGACGGTGGTAAGTTGGCCTTGATAGAATGCAATCACTGGCCATCAAGTCAAGAGTGTGTGGCCGTGGAGGCGGTACAGGAGCAGTGGCATTGGCTTCAGGCTGCAGATTGGCTTCAGGTGCAATCACTTCTGGCACCATATTAACTTCAGGCGCCACAGTAGCTTCAGGCGCCACACTAGCCTCGGCCATGACAACGTCATTGGCTTTAGTGTTGGTGTTAGTGGCCGCCTCAGATTTTTCAACCTCCACTCGAGTAGCTGGAGGGTCGGACACGTTCTCCTCGAGAACAACTTCAGGGTTGGTTGGGGGTGTAGCAACACGTTCTTCGTCATGTCTTGGTTCTTCTTGTTCATCGGCTGATGCAGCCAGAATATCTTCAACTGCTTTGGCTTCAGACTCGGGGATGTTCGCATTAGGAGAGGCTTCAGGAAAGACTTGTCGTGAAACAGATTGGCGCTCTTCTCCTTCTGGAACACTTGACAAAGTGACCTGTGGCCTTGGTCCTTTGCGAAGCCTGCGGAGTGCGGGCGACGCCTTTGGAGAGGGAGTTGGATGGTCCACAAAGTCATTGTGTTCAAGCACCGAAGTGGTGACTTGAGGTGGGGGAGTACTTGGTGATTCTTCTTGACGGGGGAGTCTTGTGGGTGATCAGCCCATGAGTCATCCTGAGCAATTGGCATCAATGGATGACCAATGCTGATGAGTTCGCTGATCGTGAGAACAGGCGATGATACCACATTGTGTTCGATATGAGGAAGGACTTCATCATCTTCAACATTGTCTTGATGACCAATGTCTTCAGCTGCGGTGGGTCAATAGCTGGACTGTTGTAAGTGCATCTAGTGCCCCTTAGTGATTTTGGTGTATTGAAGACATATAGGTTAAGGGACTAATGCGTTTGCGAGTGTACACAAGTCTATAAGTCTATGAGGAGTTTGATATTTACAGAGAAAGTCGACCCCTAAAAATGAAGTTCTTCGACTGAAGACTTTGGATTTCCGAAGACTTTCTGAAGACTTTGAAAGTGAAGAAATTGGTGTGACCTTGAAGAATTGGTATTCATTCGAGGAACATGAAGCGTGAAGACTTTTGTTTTCGTAGTTTCATTTTCTCTTTCTTGAGTCATAGGAAACACCGTACTGTTAAAGGGGGTCGAGGAAATACTAAGGAAAAATTTCCATGTGATGCTCAACTCAAAATCCTACACCTACCAATCCCTTCGAGTGAAGCCATTGGAAATCTCATACAGTCCAGTCATATTCTTCAGTGACAGAGACGAAGTTCTTCTGGTCTCTGAGGAATTTGTTCTGACTGAGAAGTTAGGAATTTGCCAGTGCGGATTGCCTACACAGTGAGGAACATGATAGCCCTGAGGATTTTGCCACTCAAAATTCCGACCGTTGCTGTGCTATGCGCCAGCTGTCCCAAAATATCTATCCACCTAATGGTCATATCATTGAAGGGCATTTATGTCTTATCATGTCGGGCTGCTCCCTAGGCTATAAATAGCCGCCCCTACAACCACTAGCTGGTTGGCTGCTCTGAGATAAACTGACACTTGTCATTGAGAGCAACCATCCTCCGAGGACTTTGAGCGAAAATCATCAAGTGAGGAAAACCCAAACCCAAACACCTACAAACCCCAAGTGATTGAGCATCACTGAAGAGATTGATCCTGCATGGATCCGATGCTTGTTACCTTTGAAGACTGTGCTTCTTCCAGACGGTTAGGCGTCATGGTCTAGAGCATCCAAGAGGAATTGTGGATCGCCGAGTGACCAAGTTTGTGAAGGTTCGGAAGTCACCTGAAGACTTACCACGAGTGATTGGGTGAGGTTTGTGTGACCTTAGCTCAAGGGGAATACGGTGAGGACTGAGTGTCCCGAGCTGCGTGTTCAGGACTGGGTGTCCGGGACTGTGTGTCCTCAGGTTTAAATACCTAGCCGCCCTAACCAGACGTACAACTGAGACAACAGTTGGAACTGGTCTACCAAATCATTATCTTCACCAAGCTTACTGGTTCTATTTCCTCAACTCTTTCATTTCCTCATAACTCTGTTGTGTGCTTGTTCATATATGGGCTTGAAGACTTTGACTGAAGATTTTCTCAATTTCTTCAGTTCAATCTCTTCAGTTTGTTTGTCTTCATCCTTTGTTATCCTGCGATTACGCTTTCTGTACTCTGTGGCTGTCTTCATTTCATCATGATGACTATGCTTGCGTTCTGTTATGTTTACTTTTGAGTACTTATTCCGCTGCTAGTAGTTCTTCACTAAGGAGTTTCCTCACCTGCAAATTCCTTAGTGAAGAATTCATAAAAATCGCCTATTCACCCCCTCTAGTCGATATAACGCAATTCCAATTGGTATCAGAGCAAGGTACTCCCTTGTTCTGTGTGATTTTGGTTTAACCGCCTAGAGTTTAGTTATGTCGACCACAGGTATGATCAAGGTGTCTGCTGGGTGTCCTACCTTCGATGGGACGGACTACCCCTACTGGAAGAATAAGATGCGAATGCATCTTGAGGCAATTGATAACGATCTCTGGTATGTTGTGGAAAATGGTGTTCCCTCAGTCACACCTTCTCTGAATGCTGCTGATGTGAAGAGATTCAAGCAACTCATTTCTCAAGCGAAGAATATCATATGTGGCCATCTGAGCAAATGATAGTATGGAAGAGTGAGTGCTTTGGAAACTGCTAAGCTTATCTGGGATAGACTGTCCAAAGTGAATGAAGGAGTCTCAACACAGCGTGACTCTCGAGTTGATGTTCTTCGCAATCTCTTCAACCGCTTCAAAAGACTCGACAATGAAAATGTTCAACAAACCTTCGATCGCCTCACTGATATCTCAAATGAGCTTCAAGCACTTGGTGCCACTGACATCACCGACCATGAGGTGGTGAAGAAATTGCTGAGATGGCTTGATTCCTCATTTGACACTCTGGCATTGATGATACAAGAACGTGCTGATTACAAGTCACTTGATCCCGCTGATATTCTCGAGAGGCTAAATACTCATGAGTTCCAACTTGCTGAAAAAGAGATCTCTATGGTTCGAGCTATGGCAAATCACGTGCACTGAAGGCCAAGGCAGTATCTGAGTCTGAAGATGAAGACTCTGGTAGCAACCTTGGTGATCCTGAAGAACTAAGCCATGAGCTAGCACTTCTCGTGAAGAAGTTCCAAAAGTTCTCAAGACGTGGTCGCTTTGGAAGACCCTCAAGGAGCAATGATTCCTCATCCAGTGACTACAAGAAGAGGCTCTGTCACAAATGCAAGCAACCTGGACATTACATTCAAGATTGTCCTCAGTGGGAAAAGAAATCGAAGAAGAAGAAATACAAGGATTACAGTTCTGATGATGCGAAGAAAAAGAAGAAATCCTCAAAATCTTCATCATCAAAATCCTCAAAATCCTCATCTCACAAGAAGAGCAGCTCCAAGAAGGCTAGGGCATTCATTGGCAAGGAAATGGACTCTGAGGCTGAATCTGAAGAAAATGAGGAAGAGGAGGCATCTGAGGAGTCCGAATCCAGACTGGCAAGCCTAGCCCTCACTACTGCATTCATCATCAAGTCTATCTTCAACACTGAAGAAAATGACCTCACCAACAAGGCTGATGAAGGCAATGGTGACTATGCTCCCACCTATTGCTTCATGGCAAAGGGTGCCAAGGTACTCAAATATACCTCCTCTGAATCAAGTGAGAATTAATCTAATGAAAACCTCAAGCCCAACTATTCTAAACTTGCTAAGATTGCTGTAAAACAACAAAAGGGCTTTTGAAAAGGTTCAAAACATGCTAGAAAAAGTGATGATATGTTGGGCGAAGAAATAGATCGCACTAAAGCCTTGACTGAAAATCTTCAGAGACTTCAGACTAGGTTTGACAACCTTCAAGGTCATCATAACACTCTCTTATCTGATCATGAGAAGCTTTCTTATGAATTTCTTCAAAGAAAGCAAGACCTTGAGAAGCTAAGAGTGAGTTATGAAGATCTTCAAAAGGAGCGCGATTCATTACTTGCTCAACAAATCAGCACTTCTCAGGAAGAATTTGTTCCTCCATGCTTGAAGTGCATTGAACGTGAATCTGCTAATTCTTCACCTGAATGTTCAAATGCTGCTAATGTTTCAAATTCTTCACATGCCTCTGCTATCACTAATTCCTCATCTGGGGACATTGCTAGTATCACTGACGATGCAGGGCTGAAGGAATTGTACATGACAGGCATGTACAAAAGCCTCAAAGGGCATCAGACTCTTTGTGATGTGCTTAAAAAGCAGATCCTCAACAGGAACCCTAGGAAAGAGGGTATTGCCTTTGAGAGGAAACTCAATGCTGATGGTACATATTGGAAGCTTGAGCAGTACCCCAAAACCTCATGGGTTGCTGCAAAGGGACCTCCAGTTGATCCATCTAACTTATCTGGATTTGCATGTGAATCTCCTCATTCTGATGATGAGTCATTTGACTCCAACTATATACTGTTCAAAAATCAGAATGGTGAAGTATTTGCTAGATATGTTGGCACTAACTGCAGGAACGGTTCCCCTATGAAGAAAATCTAGGTTCCCAAAAGTTGCCTTAAAAGTCTTCAAGTGAATGTCCTCAGGAGACCACCTGTGAAGAATAGGAACCCTAGATCAAATTCTTCATATGGACCAAATTCCTCAAAAGGATCAAAGTTCTCACATGAATATCATCGTGCTAACAACTCTGTTAAATAAGTGCTATGAATATGAGCATTATTCTTCTAATCATCATGTTCATAAGTCCTCAAAGAATTTCTCTGCTTATTCATATGCTTATCCTAACTCCTCTTATGTGAAATGAAACGGACTAGCTTCTATGCCACCTTTCTCGTATGGAGCTCGCAGAGTGATGAACTCTTTGCCACCCCTTCAGATGTGGGTGGTGAAGAAAAAGAACTAACCTCTTCTATAGGGTCAGGTCTCCAGACGTACGTAATCGTCTGAAGAAGTTGCTGGAGACCTGAGTATGCCTGAAAGGATGCAGGCTAATCATGAAGAAATGAACTTTCATTTCTCACGTCCTCATACTGCTTTATCTGTTCTTTTGCTTGATGAAATTGATCTGATGAATTGATGTCATATTCTTCACTGATGAAGTATATGAGTTTGTAAGTTGCACTAATTCATCTGCAGGATGATCGACCCAAAGCCACTGAGTGGGTCCTCGATAGTGGATGTACAAATCACATGACTGGTGACAAGAATCTATTGATGGATACTCCATTATCTCCATCGCATCTGAAGCATATCATCTTTGCCGACAAAGGCAAAAGTCAGGTATTGGGTCTAGGTAAGGTTGCGATCACAAAGGATCGACACATGGACAAAGTCATGCTTGTCGAGTCCTTAGGATACAACCTCATGTCTGTCTCAATGCTTTGCGATCTTGATATGGTTGTTGTCTTTGGCAAGTACCGTTGTGTTGTGGTTATGGAAGCTGACAATTCCAAAGTCTTCGAAGGCTTTAGGAGAGGATACCTGTATATTGTTGATTTCTCTACAGGACCACAACCAGCCGTGTGCCTACTTGCAAAAGCTTCAGAAGGCCGGCTTTGACATCGACGACTTGGTCATGCAGGCATGAGGAATTTGCACATGCTTGCGAAGAAGAAGCATGTCATTAGCATTGAGAATGTCAAATTCCTCAAGGATCACCTATGCGGAGCCTGTGAAGCTGGGAAGATGACAAAGGCTAAGCATCCAGCGAAGACTATCATGACCACCACTCGTCCATTTGAATTGCTTCACATGGATCTCTTCGGTCCTAACCATTATTCTGCAGTCTCAAATGAGGCATCTCAATATGGCTTTGTTATTGTTGATGATTACTCTCGATACACATGGGTATACATTGTTACTTACAAACATGAAGTGCAGGGTCTTCAAACGATTTTCCTCGAGGGCTTCAACCAACTTTGGTGTGAAGATCAAGCACATCAGAAGTGACAATGGAACTGAGTTCAAGAATTCTGGTCTAGATGACTATCTTGATGAACTTGGTATTACTCATGAGTTATCTGCTCCTTATACTTCTCAGCAGAACGGCATCGTGGAGCGCAAGAACATGACTCTTGCTGAGATGGCTCGCACTATGCTTGATGAATACAAAACGCCTCGTCGTTTCTGGATTGAGGCAATTGATACTGCGTGCCACATCATCAACAGAGTATATCTTCACAAATTCTTCAAGAAGACTGCCTATGAACTTCTCACTGATAAGAAACCCAATATAAGTTATTTCAAAGTCTTCGGTGCTAAATGTTGGATTAGAGATCCGCATCACAACTCAAAATTTGCACCGAAAGCACATGAAGGTTTTATGCTTGGTTACGGAAAGGACTTGCACACGTACAGAGTCTTCAACAACGTTCTTCACAAGGTTGTTGAAACTGTAGATGTGCGGTTCGATGAAACTAATGGCTCGCAAAGAGAGCACCTACCTACTGTGATAGATGAACCAGCACGTGAGGAAACTATCAAGTTCAAGGCTAGTAAGGATGTCATTCCTACTGAAGAATCTGCTGAAGAATTCATTCCAGAACATGAAGAACATCGAGCTAATGCACCTGAAGAAAATACTAAAGAAAATGGTGCTGAAGAGAATGCTGATCAAATTCCTCAATGACAATCAGCTCATCCTCGCATTGCAAAAAAAGTGCAAGTTGAAAAGATCATCAATGACATCAAAGCACCAGGTCCTCTCACACGCTCAAAAACTTCACATTTATCTAACTTTTGTGGGCACTATGCTTTTGTCTCTATCACAGAGCCCACTAAGGTAGATGAAGCATTTCTGGAACCTGAGTGGATTCAGGCCATGCAAGAAGAATTACATCAGTTTGAGCTCAACAATGTTTGGGAACTGGTCAAACGTCCAGATCCTCGCAAGCACAATATCATTGGCACAAAGTGGATCTACCGCAACAAGCAAGATTAAAATGGCCTTGTGGTGAGGAATAAGGCATGACTCGTAGCTCAAGGCAACACACAGGTTGAAGGAATTGATTTTGATGAAACTTTTGCACCTGTTGCTAGACTTGAGGCTATTCGCATATTACTTGCTTATGCTAACCATCATGATTCACTTTATATCAAATGAATGTGAAAAGTGCATTCCTCAATGGTAAGCTTGAGGAAGAAGTATATGTTGCTCAACCCCCAGGTTTTGAAGATCCAAAGAATCCTGACAAAGTCTTCAGACTCAACAAGGCCCTCTATGGCCTCAAGCAGGCCCCACGGGCGTGGTATGATACCTTGAAGGAATTCTTCATGAAGAAAGGCTTCAAACCCGGTTCACTCAACCCTACTCTTTTCACTAAATCTTATGATGGTGAATTGTTTGTGTGCCAAGTATACGTCGATGATATTATCTTTGGCTGTACTGACCAACGTTATAGTGATGAATTTGCCTACATGATGAGTAAAGAATATCAAATGTCTATGATGGGAGAATTAAAATTCTTCTTAGGTCTTCAAATTCGTCAACAACGCAATGGCATATTCATATCTCAGGAGAAATACCTCAAGGATGCACTGAGGAAATTCGGCATGCAAGATTGCAAAGGCGTCAAAATTCCTATGCCCACAAATTGCCATCTGTGCACTGATGAAAATGGTATTGACTTCGATCATAAGGTATACCGCTCCATGATTGGCTCTTTATTGTACTTATGTGCATCTAGGCCAGATATAATGCTTAGTGTTTGCATGTGTGCCCGATTTCAAGCTACACCGAAGGAATCACACCATAAGGCTGTGAAGCATATTCTTCGATATCTAGCTCACACACCAACACTTGGATTATGGTACCCTTATTCTGTGCATTTAAAAACCGAACCGAAAAACCATACCAAAAATAAACCACACCAAACCAATTTTATGGTTTTTATGGTTTCTGGTTTCGGTATGGTATGAATTTTTCATACCGATTTGAACTTGGTTTTTATGGTATATACCAGAAAACCGAATGGTTAACCGAATAAACTGAAGTAAAAAATAAATTTATATTTCTTGAGATGAACAACCATACAAGTTGTCATTTTTCTTGTACATGAGTCAAATGCACTACTAAGCACCTAATTTTTTCTTGTAACATAGTCATTTTTCTATTTTTAAAATGCTAAGCACGTCCATAACCATCAACAGATGAATCAATGCATGCATATATACTTATATATATAGTCATATACTATTTGTGTAGAATAGTATGTGTTTTGATTCATAAATTTGCTAATTATTATTACGTCATTTCCAAATTCGCGCCAACTTTGGTTTTTATGGTATATACCGAAACCATACCAAAATAATTTGGTATGTACTGAAACCGAACCGTATTTTAATTTCATACCATATTTACCGAAGTATTAATACCGTACAAACTGAAAAACCGTATAAATCGGACCATGTAAACCGAATAAACCGAACGCACAGGGTGATGGTACCCCAAGGGCTCGGCTTTTGATCTCATTGGATATTCTGACTCTGACTATGCTAGTGATCGTGTGGACCGCAAGTCAACATCTGGTACATGTCATTTCCTCAGACGATCTTTGGTCTGTTGGTCCTCGAAGAAACAGAACTGCGTATCACTATCTACTGCTGAAGCTGAGTATATTGTCGCTGGTTCTTGCTGTGCTCAATTGCTATGGATGAAGCAAACTCTCAAGGACTACGGCGTCAACATGAAGAATGTGCCTCTCTTTTGTGACAATGAGAGTGCCATCAAGATTGCTCACAACCCAGTTCAGCACTCGAAGACTAAGCACATTCAGATTCGTTATCATTTTCTTCATGATCATGTGTTGAAGGGCGACATTTCTATTGAGCATGTGAAGACTGAAGAACAGCTAGCCGATATCTTCACAAAGCCCTTGGATGAGAAGAGATTTAGCAAGTTGCGGTGTGAGCTAAATATCCTAGAATCTTCAAATGTTCTTTGAAAAGGACACTCATCCTAACACTTATGCAAAATTGATGACTTAGATGTGCAACACATGAAGAAACGTTTTTCTTCAATCAATGAAGAATAACACTAAGAAATTAACGAAGAATTTGATTCTCAGAACCCTACGATAATTGTACGCGGTGTCTGAAATCATCATTCTTATACGATGGGTCACGCCACCATCAAAAGTTGAAATTCCTCAGTTGTTCAAATTCTTCAACTTTGCATTGTCTTCACGCCAAGCTTGCCTTCCACGCCAAGGAAAGTCCCATTCGGACACGGGACGTAGTCTTCAATCTTGTATCTTCATAGTCCTGGAGTCCGGCTGAAGGTATAGTCCGGCTACCCGAACACCCCCTAATCCAGGACTCCCTCAGTAGCCCCTGAACCAGGCTTCAATGACGACGAGTCCCGCGCGCAAATTGTCTTCGGCATTGCAAGGCGGGTTCCTCCTCCAAGTCCTTCATAGAAGATTGTAAACACCAAGAGTAGTGTCCGGCTCTGCAAAATAAGCTTCCACATATTGCCATAGAGAGAATAATATTAACACAAATCAAATCTGCTGACGTATTCCGCAGTGCGCCATCACACTACGGCCAAGTCCTTTACCTGAATCATTTTTACTTTTCCACCTCAGCGTGTTTTGCGAGGCGGTTTCCTTGGCACGTCTTGTCAAAGCAGAGATCGTGTACCCCCCTTTACGGGATTCTCATCAATACGGACGTGGGTAACCCAACCGCGCCACTTATCATGGTGCTTGGGAGGCAAGCGAGTTTTACTAGGCAGGTGGGGATGCACAACCGCATTCGCCCATATAAGGGGATAAGGATCCACCTTTTTACCTACGCCTTCTTCCTCCTTTGCCTATCCATCTCCTGCGCACTCAAGCTCCAACGCCCAAGCCCGCACTTCCTACCTCAACCTTCTCCAGCAATGTCCGGAGCGGGAGGCAAGTGGATGGTCTCCTCCGTCACGGAGGGCCAAGTCAAAAAGCTAAGGAAGGCCGGATACTTGTCCAAGGACATCGCGCACCGGCTTCCCGAGGAGGGGCAGCTTCTCCCCACCCCAAGGCCCCATGAGAGGGTAGTGTTTCTCCCCCACTTCCTCGCGGACTAGGTTTTCCACTCCACCCATTTGTCCGGGGGCTCATGTTCTACTACGGCCTGGATTTCCACAATTTGGCCCCGAACTTCATCCTCAACATCTCGACGTTTATCGTCGTGTGCGAGGCTTTTCTCCGTGTCTGCCCTCATTTCGGCCTCTGGCTCAAGACCTTCAACGTCAAGCCCAAGGTGGTGCGCGGCAGCCAGGCGGAGTGCGGAGGCGCCATGGCGGGCAAGATGGCCAACGTCCTATGGTTTGAGGGCTCTTTCATGGAGACCCTAAAGGGATGGCAATCTGGGTGGTTTTATATCACCGAGCCGCGCGATCCGAAATGGACCGCAACCCCGAGTTCCGATCCGGACCCCCCACGCGGCTTATGTCCTGGAAAGAGACGAGCCTGTTGTGGGGTAACGAAAAAGAGGTGACCGGATTGCAAACATGCATCCAGTCCCTGGTGAACAAGCCAGTCCAGCTTGTTAACATAATCCAGGTTATGCTCGTCCGCCGGATCCTCCCGTGCCAACAACAGGATTTTAATCTGTGGGAGTTCGACCCGGCGCAGCATCAAACCCTCAACAGGCTCTTTGACATGACATACGAAGACGCCTGGAAGATGCTATTCAAGGGCGCCGTGGCTCCCGCATCCGCTTCCGAGGACCACGGATACAGCTCGCAGCGTCATGCTAACGAGGTAAGCCATCTACACCTTTTACAGGATGTTTAAGCTTTTTTCATAGTTTGACTTTATGCGGGATCTAAACTCCCTTACCTTTGACAGGCTTGGCGGGCGATATCCGGACCGATTAACTGTCCGGCTCCGCTGCCCGAAGACCCAGCCCCTGCTCTACTAGTGAAGCTACTGGTGCCGCCGCCTTATGTGGTGCCGGAGAAGAAGGCCAAGAAGAAGAAGACCACGGGGACTCGAAAGAGTGCCCGCAACGTGGTGGTGTCAGACTCGTCATCTGACGCGTCCGAGACGCCCTCCTCCCATGAAAACGAGGAGGAGGAAGAAGAAAACTCTCCCCCAGCTGGGGAAGGAAAGAAAAGGAAGGCCGCCCCAACGGGGGAGGCCGGAGGGTCCAGGAAGAGGAAGACCCCTCCGCCGGACTACTCCCTCGGCGCCGAAGAGGGTGAATAGTAGTGGCCAGACAGGGCCAAGCTTCCGGCGAAATCATAAGTTCGGATATCAAAATAACTCATGACGTTCCTTTGTTGCATAGCTTTCCCTAACGTCGAATATAATTATGCAGTCCGCCCCGGGCCGAACTCGACGAGTCGTCGAGCGGCTCCCTGAATTCATCAGATGTGAGCTCAGTTCTGCCCGCTGTCTCCCCCCGCACCGCGGACGACGCCGAAGTGGCATCGCGACGAGCTCCGGGGTAGGAGGAGGTGGTCCCGGAGGAGCCGCAAGGCGACCTCCCGGATCCTAGGAGTAAAGGGGACAAGACCCCCCAGGGCTCCAAGTCCGGCTTTGAGCCGGACACCGCACCGGAATCTACAACAGTTCCGGTCCGCGGTAGGCGAACTCCTTCCAAGAGGAGTAAGCCTTCTGAGCCGGCAGTCTCCGTCCAACCGGAGGTGCCGGACAATCTGCTGGAGGTGCTTGACGGCGCCTCCATCGACGAGGAGCACCGTACTATTATGAGTACGGTGATCCAGAAGGTTCAGTCCGCCAAGAGCGGACTGAGTGAAGCTTGCGCTAGCCTTCTAACAGGCTTTGAGGTAAGTAAAAAATATGTAAAAATATAACCGCATAGACAGTAGCCCCTGATGCTCTGTTCGGCGTTCGGAAAGAAAAACCGAATAGAGGATCTATTAAATTTCGTAGGAGTCTAACAACAAAGAGTCAATATGCGTATGCAGGCTTCGCTGCTAGCCACCGCCGCACTGATTGCGGAGGTGGGTGCCCTGAAACAGGGCCTCGAGCGGACCGAGCAAGAGCTCGGCATTGCCAAACGGCAGCTCGAGGAGAAAGAAGGTAAGAAATACCTTACAGAAAAAGTGCCTACAGAAAGGCTTGATTGCAAAAAATAACAGGATTGTACTGCTTATTGTAGGGGCCACGACTGAGGTGGCGACCCTCAAGCAGGCGCTGTCCGAGGCCGAAAAGAAAACGGCCGCGGAGTGCTCTGAGCGAGAGAAACTTGAGGGCCAGGTTGGCGAGGTGCAGCAGGAGCTTCAGGCTCTCATGAAAAAACATGAGAGTTTGAAGCTTGAGTCCAAGACGCAAGCGTCCGAGCTCGCGGTGGCCCTTGAGACTGCCAAGTCAGCCAGGGCCGAAGCCCAAAAGGCCCTCCAAGAGTTGGAGGAGATGAAAAAGATAGCGGCGGGTAAGGCATTCTTTATGCAAAGCAGAAGTATAAAAGTAAAGTACTTGTTACTTACCCGAATCCAGAGCTCTCCAGGGGCATTCGCAGATCTTCCCCGTAGCGTATCTGCTGCCGCCGCATTCTACCGAGCCGAAGAGGGCAGCTCGACGAAGGTGTTCTGGTCTCAGTATGCTGAGGCCGGACACCCTGTGCCCTTGAGCGACCAGCTGAAACAGCTGGTCGAGCTCCACAAGGCGGCCGAACAGGCCATGAAGGGCTTCGTAGTTCGGCTGTGGCCCGGAGAGGCCTTGCCTGGGAGCTACTTCGGGCTGGTGCGGCGACTGGTAGAGGCTTGTCCAAGGCTCGAGGTCATCAAGCGCTCCGTCTGCATCGAAGGTGCCCGTAGGGCCCTTGCCCGTGCAAAGGTGCACTGGGGTAAGCTGGACGGTGAGAAGCTTGTGAGGGACGGGCCGCCGCCGGGGAAGGAGCATCGCAAGCCCGAGAACTACTATAAGGATGTTCTTGCGGGTGCCCGCCTTGTGGCGGATGAATGTACCAAGGATGTAATTTTGAATGAACTCGCTCGTGTTTATCCTGTGCGCTGAAAACTTGTTCATATGTGCTAAGCAATGCTTGTTGAATTTAAAATATTACTTTTTGTGCGGCCGTTTATCAAACAATTGAGAGATGGCCAGTCGCCGGCTTCTGCCCCCATGCCACTAGTGCCGGGGTGTTCGGGATAAACATGAGGGCTCTTTTTCCCATAGTTGGGTCCTTCAAGGGAGGCGCTCAGCACAACGAACCAGGCAATCAGACTATAATGCTTGAACACTCTCACTTAGCCATAGAACTCTATAATTTTAAATTTCAGCGAAGCCCCTAGTTCGGAAGACCGAGTTCGGGGCGCTATCCACGCCTTGGCCGAACAAAGCCAGCTCCTCGCTCGAAGCGGCATAAGCCTTTAGGGACTCGAAAAACCTCTCGAATAGCGACCGGTCTCTCACCACATCATGACAGTCAGTTTTAGCTTTCTCCACTGAGGTGCTTAACCCAGCTCAACCGGGGCACAATCACAGTGGTTCTCCTAGTGCTACCTTAGCCGATATAGCGGAACGTAAGGCACCAAAACATAGGAGCCGGGCAAACCCAACTATTGACCCAAATCATGATTCGGAGCCGATGCATATAGTGCTATAAGTTCGGGGTGCCGCACTTGTGAAAGTGTACGGACTTCTCATGCCATATTTATGGGTACTAAAGCCCCTGGCGTATTTTGCCGTACCACAGTGTACGGGTGCAACATGTCATAAACATATATATGAAATGAAGATAATGCAAAAAATAGATAGAAAGATATGCATTGTTTATATAGAGGCTATTTATCAAAGCCGAACGATACAAATAGTGCGGTAAGCAAAAGATGTTGGACTATTTAGTATGTACTGGCCAGGGGCAGGCCGCGGAATTGTATTTAAAACAGGTATACCGCTCGTAACAGAGACCACCTGGGAGTTCCATAATGCGGCATGGCTTGTCTGCCTCCCTGGATCTTGCATCATTTGTGCGGCAGTCGAATTGCCGAACAGGTCGTCCGAAGTGTGGAGTCCTGAAAGTAAGAGAAAATTAAAAAAAGAATCCGGCAGCCCCTAGTACGTTTTAAGCCGTATTTTGGGCGTGCCGTTATTGTGCCACTTCCCCTGTGCCCATGGTATTTCAAGGGCGTAGTTATGTACGCGAGGTACTGGTTTCGCTATGTCGCGAGAGCTGTGGTTGGGGCCGCATTGCTACGCTTGCTTAAAGTGTGCCAGGCGGTCCTGCTGTCGGTTACTCCGGGCGCGCTTGGCAGTGTCTGGCTTTTTAACGGCCGGACTGGAGAATTGCCTAAAAAGGCTACTTTGTACTTCCGCTGCGAGAGCCGCCGTGTGCTCCTCCGTACGGAGGGAGCGTTCGGTGTTTCCGTTGACCGTGATTACTCCTCGAGGGCCTGGCATCTTGAGCTTGAGATATGCGTAGTGTGGCACCGCATTGAACTTTGCGAATGCGGTTCGTCCGAGCAGGGCATGATAGCCACTACGAAATGGGACTATATCGAAGATTAACTCTTCGCTTCGGAAATTATCCGGGGATCCGAAGACCACGTCAAGTGTTACTGAGCCTATATAGTTGGATTCTACACCTGGTATAACGCCTTTAAAAGTCATTTTTGTGGGCTTAATCCTTGAGGGATCTATGCCCATTTTTCGCACTGTATCCTAATAAAGCAGGTTCAGGCTACTACCGCCGTCCATGAGGACTATTGTGAGATGAAATCCGTTGATGATTGGGTCGAGAACCAATGCGGCGAAGCCGCCGTGAATGATGCTAGTGGGATGGTCCCTTCGATCAAAAGTGATCGGGCAGGAGGACCATGGGTTGAACTTTGGGCCGACTGGCTCCATCGCGTATACGTCCCGTAGCGCACGCTTCCGCTCCCGCTTGGTAATGTGGGTTGCGTATATCATGTTCACCGTCCGCACTTGTGGGGGAAAGCCCTTCTGTCCATTGTTGTTCGGCGGCTTGGGCTCCTCCCCGTCGTCGCTGTGCAGCCCCTTGTCTTTGTTTTCGGCTCTCATCTTGCCTGCCTGCTTGAACACCCAACAATCTCTGTTAGTGTGATTGGCTGGCCTTTCGGGGGTGCCATGTATCTGGCACAAGCGATCGAGTATTCGGTCCAAACTGGACGGGCCCTGAGTATTCTTTTTGAATGGCTTTTTCCGCTGACCGGATTTGTAGCCTTTGAATCCGGCATTGACTGCCGTGTCTTCATTGTTGTCGCTGCTAACACGGCGTTTTTGCTTATTCCGACGTGTCCTGCCACTTTTGTCCTTGGTGTCCGAATTACCAGGGTTCTTTGATAAGTTGTTACTGCGAGCTAGCCAGCTGTCTTCTCCCGCACAAAGCGGGTCATGAGTGTCATGAGGGCTGCCATAGATTTCGGCTTTTCCTGTCCCAGGTGCCGGGCAAGCCATTCATCGCGGATGTTATGCTTGAAGGCTGCTAGGGCCTCTGCATCCGGGCAGTCGACTATCTGGTTTTTCTTTGTTAGGAACCGTGTCCAGAATTGTCTGGCCGATTCCTCTGGCTGCTGAATTATGTGGCTTAAGTCGTCGGCATCCGGTGGTCGCACGTAAGTGCCCTGGAAGTTATCGAGGAATGCAGCTTCCAGGTCCTCCCAAGAACCGATTGAGTCTGCTTGCAAGCTGTTAAGCCAATGCCGGGCCGGTCCTTTAAGTTTGAGCGGGAGGTATTTGATGGCGTGTAGATCATCGCCGCGTGCCATGTGGATGTGAAGGAGGTAATCCTCGATCCATACCGCCGGATCTGTTGTGCCATCGTACGATTCGATGTTTACGGGTTTGAAGTCCTCTGGGATTTTATGATCCATTACTTCATTCGTGAAGCATAGCGGGTGTGCGGCGCCTCTGTACTGGGCTATATCACCGCAGCTCGGAAGAGCTATATCTGTTGTGTTCGGCCCGGCCGGATTTGTTGTATCCGGAGTGAAGATCATCGTCACGTGCCGTAGGGCGCCTGCGCAATCTGTAGATCGATCTTGTTTGTCTTGCCTTGTCCTCCAGTACGTCTCACAGGTCTGGCGCATTTTCCCATGCCTTAGTTGAGCGGCGTCGGGGCATGGCTTGGGTGGAGGGCCGAGAGACCTCTCTGTCGCGGCCGCGAGGTGGCCGGTCTGCCATGTCATGCACTGGTGATGTAGGTGCTTCCTCCTTTGATCGGGGTAGCGGCCTGCGCTTTGGGTAACTCTTGGAGGGGCGTTCGAGTTCATACTCTTCGGCCGCAAGGACTTCAGTCCATCTGTCAGCTAGCAAATCTTGGGCAGCTCTAAGCTGCTGCTGCTTTTTCTTGAGGCTGCTTGCCGTGGCTAAAGCCTGCGTCTAAAATGCTCTTGTTCGGCGGGGTCTGATGGTATGACGAATTCGTCGTCATCGAGGCTTGCCTCGTCTTCGGAGGGAGGCATATAGTTATCATCCTCAACCTCTTGGTCTGCCGCTCTCTCATGAGGGTTGGCTTCTCCATCTTCCTGTGCCGAATCTTGCTGAGGTGGGTGTTCTTCGGCACTATCCGGGGTAGTATTATCTCCCGTGCCGGAATCACCGTTTTTGCTTTGGCGGGATTTAGAGCGGCGCCGCTGACGCCGGCGCTTTGGCTGTTTCTTGGGGGTGTCATCCCCCACTGTTCCATCGCCATCTCCATCTTTTGGAGTGTCCACCATATATATGTCATATGATGAGGTGGCCTTCCAGCGCCCTACAGGTGCTGGTTCCTGTTCGTCTCCTACATCGTCGTCCATACCGTCGATGTCTTCGGAGCCGAAGTCAAGCATGTCGGTTAAATCGTCGACAGTGGCTACAAAGTGGGTGGTGGGTGGGCTTTGAATTTCTTCATCGTCCGCATCCCATCCTCGCTGACCGTAATCCGGCCAGGGCTCTCCTGATAAAGAGAGAGACTTAAGAGAATTCAGGATGACGCCAAAAGGCGAGTGCTGGAAGACGTCTGCGGTGGTGAACTCCATTATCGGCGCCCAATCGGATTTGATCGGTGGGGGCGCGAGGGGTTCGGAGTCCGGGGAGGAGTCCGGATCCTTAGAGTCACGGGTCATGCAGAGTGCGGGGCTAGCGTTCGGCTCGATCGCCTTTGAGATTGCAGCCCCCGAGGTGGCGTCCAACCGCTCATCCTCGATTGGTGCAATAGGCTCCGAGTTAGAGGTCGGAACCGAAGCGTGAGCGGCCTCCAGGACGTTGTCCGGAGGCAGAGCTAGATCATGCCCCTCGAGATAGTGTGGCGCGCTTGGCCGCGGCTCGAACCCGTCGAAGATCAAGTCTCCGCGGATGTCAGCTGTGTAGTTTAAGCTTCCAAACCTGACTTGATGGCCAGGGGCATAGCTTTCGATCTGCTCCAAGTGGCTAAGAGAATTGGCCCATAGAGCGAAGCCGCCGAAGACGAAGATCTGTCCGGGGAGAAAAGTCTCACCCTGGACCGCATCGTTGTTGATGATCAAAGGAGCCATCGGACCTAACAGTGACAACACAGAGGAACTCTCAATGAAAGCACCAATGTCGGTGTCAAAACCGGCGGATCTCGGGTAGGGGGTCCCGAACTGTGCATCTAGGTCGGATGGTAACAGGAGGCAGGAAACACGATGTTTTACCCAGGTTCGGGCCCTCTTGATGGAGGTAAAACCCTACGTCCTGCTTGATTAATATTGAAGATATGGGTAGTACAAGAGTAGATCTACCACGAGATCAAGGAGGCTAAACCCTAGAAGCTAGCCTATGGTATGATTGTTGTCTATGGAGTTGATGAAGTTGTCCTATGGACTAAAACCCTCTGGTTTATATAGACACCGGATAGGGTTAGGGTTACATAGAGTCGGTTACAATGGTAGGAGATCTTGAATATCCGCATCGCCAAGCTTGCCTTCCACGCCAAGGAAAGTCCCATCCGGACACGGGACGTAGTCTTCAATCTTGTATCTTCATAGTCCGGGAGTCCGGCTGAAGGTATAGTCCGGCTACCCGAACACCCCCTAATCCAGGACTCCCTCACTCCGCTTGACCTCTCTCCAGCTCAAGCTTCTCAAACCCTAGCGCCGCCGCTACTTCATCGTCGCCGGTGAGGAAGAGCTTCACTGCCTCGACCTTGTCGCCGCCGTACTCGCACCGGTCGCGGAAATCTTCACTCCGCCATCGCCGTAGCTGTCTTCCTCCGCCAAGTTAGGGTGTGGAAGATCTGCACTGGCGAACTTCACATCTCCACATTCCAGTTCGTCGTGTTCTTCGTCTAGGGTAATTAAAATTTACTTTTACTGCCCTCGTTGATTCGAATGATTATCTACAAAATCTTGAAAGGTGTTTTTCTTCATATCTTCACACACTAAAACACCTCTCATATCATTTGTTCTTGATTCATTTCTCTAAGCTGCGAATTTCTCTTCAAGATTCCTCAATTGTGCGGATTTCTGATCTGTACAACTCTAGAACCTAGGACTAAGAACGCTTAGTGAAATTCTTCAAGACTTATCTGGTCAAATTCCTCAAATAAAATCTTCTAAGAACGCATATGACCTCTCCAAATTCCTCGCAACTATACTCTATTCACAGGTACTCATGTCAGCTGCTGAATCACTAGGTTATCATCAACTTAACACATTTGCAGTGTTCCTCGAAGAAAATTTGCATACTTCTTCAGAGAATTCAATTGTTCAAATTCCTCAACTGAAGAAAATGGCTGACGGTAAGAAGCCACAGAAAGGAGGAAAGAGGGCTGAGGTCAACACAACGTTTGAGATCCTTGATGATATATATGATGGGTACTGCACACCTCCTAAGGAAGACAAAAATCAGGGCAAGGTGCGCATTCAGAAGATAGAGAGGAGATGGGCTAGAGAGTGGAGAGAGTACATATATGTCACTCCCAAATACATGAAGAAATTCACACTCAATCCTCCATGCCCAAGACATCCATTGACACCTGGCCAAATAGCTGATCCCACCAGCCTCAAGCGTGGTGAGGATTATCCTGATGAATGGGCCAAGCGCCAAGCCAAGTTGGCTAAACAAGCCAAAGAAGCTGTGAGGAAATTCAACAAAGACTCTGCTGCTGCTGCCGCCGCCACTGAGGCCTCTGTCAAGCCTAAGAAGGCCATGTCAAAGAAGCCTGCGCACAAGCCAAGTGCTTCACCTTCAGTGGTTTCAAGGCCAAGTTCCTCAGCAATGCCCTCACGGCCAGAATCTTCAAAGCCCTCAAGGCCAACTTCTCATGTTGCTCCTGTTCCACCCAAATCCCCAGCTCCTCACAAGTCCTCAGCTGCTCCGACAAAGTCCTCTGCACCTGTGCATCTCGCCACGTGTCAAAGGACCACAGGTGTCTCAATTGCCTCAGGAGCTTAAGCTAGTTCCTCAGCTACACCAAATTCTTCAACGGGACCCTCTCTACTAAAGACAAAGGCCACTACTGGACGAGGTCCTCGCCCTAGTCCTCAGAAGAAGCAGGTCGCCTTCCAAGTGCCGTCTGAAGAAGACGAAGCTGATGATGATAAACTTGCTGAAATCATCAGAGATAGGCAAGTCAGGGCCGCTAGAGCCAAGGGAACAAATGTGCCACTACTTTTGGAGCCAAAGTTGATCCTCGAATACATTGATGTTTGGCACAAGGACCCCAACACACCCATGCCTGACTTCAAGCTGACTCCTGGCCAAAGTCACATGCTGACCCACTTCATACAAGAAGAAAAATGGAAATTTGAGAAGGCCAGGCAGATCAAGGAAGCGCAGTACAAGAAGGAGCGCTATCTAAAGAAAAATGTTGTCTCTATGACAGCTGAAGAACTTGTCACTATTCAAACCGAGATCAAGAAACTCAGTGATGAATTTGATGCATACCACGCTGATTGGCTTGGAGCCAAGGTTCGTTTTGTGAGACTTGCTGATAACTTCACCTCAAATGTTGCAGCCCCAACGCAACAGGAAGTTCCTCAGGCTGAAGCATCTGCTCAGCCGACTAAAGAACATGCCAGTACCGTTGATGAAACTCAGGCAGCTGAAGAAAATGTGAGTTCCAGGGCTGATGACTGCATACCAGCCGCTGAAAAAATTGCCAGGGCATCCACTAGTGGTGCGCCTGAAGAATATGAAGAAATCAAGGCAACTGCATCAGTTGTGCCTGAAGAAAATCAACCAGATTCCTCTGCTCCTCCTACGCCAACACCAACTCCGATCCTTCCATCTGCATCAGATGTGAAAAAACCAAGGCTGCAGAACATGCAGCAGTGAAGAAAAGGAAAGCATCAGCTACTTCATATTCTTCAGCTCCGAAGAAGATGAAGCCTTTGACCAGCTCGTTTGAAAATCCTATTGATGCTGTTCCTCTCTGTACCATGCCATCAAAGGACCTTGTTCCTTTCGATGAAGAATATGTGATCCCCAGCGGATCTGATGAAGAAACTCCTTCTGCTGTTTCGTCAGAGCAGTTGGATGAAGAAATTGAAGTGGATGAGATCCCTTCAACACCTGTCATTTCCTCGCCTCTACCTCAGTTCACTGCTGAAGAGGCTGGCGTTGAAGAAATGGCAGATGAAGATGTGGACGTTGGCTGCTCCACACCAGTGATGAGTGATGAATTCTGGGAAAGTCAGCATCCAAACTCTCCAATGTTCACACCATTGCAGCAAATACCTCAGTCCCCTGCACAAACTATTCAAATGGGCTCTGAAGAAACTCACCCCACTTCATCTGTATGTGAAGAAATTCCAGCCACTAGTGCTGAAGAAACTGCTGCTGCTGACCATCTGAAGACGCAGACTGCCACTAAAGAGGAACCAGAAATTCCTTAGCCTGAAGAACCTATGATTGAGATTCCTGAGTTCGTGATGCAACTCACTGACACTCCTCTACCCAAGCCAAAGGATCCATTCTCCAGGAAGCAAAAATTCAAGGCTGATGATTTCTTCGGCGAGCACATATTCTTCAAAGACTACAAACCTTATGACTCTACTCGCATTAGGAAGAGGCGTTTCTGGACTGCCAGCCAAGCCAATTTCTATTCCTCAGTGCTATTCAACAAAAACAAAATCTTCTACCATGAGCACATTCCTCACGTGGATATGAAATCTCTGCCGTGCTTCATGCCAGTCCTCAGCGTTCTTCATGACGCTGGACTGTTAAATTTATGCTCTGACATCTTTGATTGGAATGAAGAACTGATTCTTCAATCTTATGCGACGCTGCACATCACAGGAGATTCTGAAGATGTGAATTCATGGGATCTGGACTGGATGTCAGAGAACACTCACTACACAGCACTAGCTAATGAATTGCTTCGTGCCTTACCACTCAGTCCTCCCCTTGAAGAAGCTCGTTGCATTTACAGTGAACCTGAGTTTACAAATCACTACATGCAAGTTCTGATGAAACCTTTGAAGCCAGGTCAGGACCCACGAACCAAATTCCTCGTGAAGGAATTACTATATGTGCCCAGAACTGTCTATCGCATTCTAACGAGGACAATGAGTCCCATCAAAGGCCACGACTCATCCGACGAGGAAATTGTTGGCATCATGAAGAATCTGGTATTCAATATCGTTCATGGAATTCCTGTCAATTATCACGATTTCTTCATGAGGACTCTGGCAAATGTTGCACTTTCTCCGTTTGAGCTGAAGCCTTATGCACCTTGGATTATGAGATTCCTCAGGACAAGGTCTTCACTCAACTACAAAGCTGATTTTCAGAATCACCTTAGCTAGTTGCCCCCGATTGAAGTCCTCAAGCGGACCTATTCCTCAGTTGATGAAAAGGGCAAGGCACCAGCTGTTATAGATGAAGGCATTCGCCCATTGGATGGACAGTTTAGCAAAGCTGCATCTTATTCCACCAATGATGACTCTGCCACACATGACTCTGCCAATGCACCCAAGTCTACTCCTCAAGCCACTGCTCCTCGTGTGATGACTGATCGTGAGCTTCTGCTTAGTCTTCACCAGAAGGTGGATCGAAATCATAAATGGGTTAAGCGTCAGTTTGGTTCATTTCTTCACAACATGACTGCTACGCACAATGCAGTGAAGAAAAACCATTACTACCTCCATGAAGTTTTCGGTCGCACCTGGGCAATACTGTCACATCTGTATGGTGCAGAAGATCTCAAGAAAATGGGTCTCAAGGAAGATTTTGACTGGTCTGCACCTCCATCGAAGAAATTCAAGAAGGTCAAGGTTCCTTCTTTGATGTCCAGCTCATATTCTTCATCGCGTGATACCGACGAGTACGAAGACTTGGAGGACACTGCGGCAGGCCCTTCCACGACAAACAACCCCAACAACGCTGGCGCTCCTTCATCAACTTGATATTCTTCAGGGGCGTTAGTCCTCATATTCGATCATTTTGGTCATTTGATGACAAAGGGGGAGAATTTTGAGTTAGTCTTCAAGCGGGTCTTTCTATATGGGCGTTTTTTGTTAAGTTACAACTCTCGTTCTTCTAAGACTTTATTGGATCGAGTTGTAAACTTAAACCCGATGGCGCTCTGATACTTCTGATATGCTTTTCTGCATGCTTATTCCTCATATATGCTAATGCACGCATGCTGAATTACATCAGTCACCATATTTCATCATGCATTTCAAATTCTTCATTGTGATATGTCAAATGTGTGTATGAATAACAAGATATAGGGGGAGATCTCCATGATTCTACTCTTCAAGTGTGCAATGATTTAAAAGCAAATACCTCACCATGCACATATTCAGGGGGAGTTCTTCTATATCTTGCAATCGAATTCCTCAATATCAGTATTTACACTTCATATGTTTATCCCCGTTGAAAACTTAACCTATATTGTCATCAATCACCAAAAAGGGGGAGATTGTAAGTGCATCTAGTGCCCCTTAGTGATTTTGGTGTATTGAAGACTTATAGGTTAAGGGACTAATGCGTTTGTGAGTGTACATAGGTCTATAAGTCTATGAGGAGTTTGATATGTACAGAGAAAGTCGACCCCTAAAAATGAAGTTCTTCGACTGAAGACTTTGGATTTCTGAAGACTTTCTGAAGACTTTGAAAGTGAAGAAATTGGTGTGACCTTGAAGACTTGGTATTCATTCGAGGAACATGAAGCGTGAAGACTTTTGTTTTCGTAGTTTCATTTTCTCTTTCTTGAGTCATAGGAAACACCGTACTGTTAAAGGGGGTCGAGGAAATACTAAGGAAAAATTTCCATGTGATGCTCAACTCAAAATCCTACACCTACCAATCCCTTCAAGTGAAGCCATTGGAAATCTCATACAGTCCAGTCATATTCTTCAGTGACAGAGACGAAGTTCTTCTGGTCTCTGAGGAATTTGTTCTGACTGAGGAGTTAGGAATTTGCCAGTGCGGATTGCCTACACAGTGAGGAACATGATATCCCTGAGGATTTCTCCACTCAAAATTCCGACCATTGCTGTGCTATGCGCCAGCTATCCCAAAATATCTATGCACCTAACGGTCATATCATTGAAGGGCATTTATGTCTTATCATGTCGGGCTACTCCCTAGGCTACAAATAGCCGCCCCCTACAGCCGCTAGCTGGTTGGCTGCTCCGAGAGAAACTGACACTTGTCATTTGAGAGCAACCCATCCTCCATGGACTTTGAGCAAAAATCATCAAGTGAGGAAAACCCAAACCCAAACACCTACAAACCCCAAGTGATTGAGCATCACTGAAGAGATTGATCCTGCGTCGATCCGACGCTTGTTACCTTTGAAGACTGTGCTTCTTCCAGACGGTTAGGCGTCATGGTCTAGAGCATCCAAGAGGAATTGTGGATCGCCGAGTGACCAAGTCTGTGAAGGTTCGGAAGTCACCTGAAGACTTATCACGAGTGATTGGGCGAGGTCTGTGTGACCTTAGCTCAAGGGGAATATGGTGAGGACTGAGTGTCCTGAGCTACGTGTTCAGGACTGGGTGTCCGGGAGTGTGTGTCCTCAGGTTTAAATACCTAGCCGCCCTAACTAGACGTACAACTGAGACAACAGTTGGAACTGGTCTACCAAATCATTGTCTTCACCAAGCTTACTGGTTCTATTTCCTAAACTCTTTCATTTCCTCATAACTGTGTTGTGTGCTTGTTCATATCTGTGCTTGAAGACTTTTACTGAAGATTTTCTCAATTTCTTCAGTTCAATCTCTTCAGTCTGTTTGTCTTCATCCCGTGTTATCCTGTGCTTACACTTTCTGTACTCTGTGCCTGTCTTCATTTCATCATGATGACTATGCTTGTGTTCTGTTATGTTTACTTTTGAGTACTTATTCCGCCGCTAGTAGTTCTTCGCTAAGGAATTTCCTCACCTGCAAATTCCTCAGTGAAGAATTCATAAAAATCGCATATTCACCCCCCTCTAGTCGATATAACGCACTTTCAACTATCCTCAACTTCTGGAGCCTCTATGGAAGCAGGCTCATGAACTATCAACTAGCGCTCACGGTGTTCAGACGCAGGACGAGCAACTGAGATGGGCTCGACGACAAGGGGCTCTGTGGGAGCAGCCCGATCTTTCTTCTTGGTTTTTCTCTTCTTGGTCGGTGGAGCATCATCAGTGGTGGCCTTGGTCTTGCGCTTTCGGGCTTCAGCTTCAGCTGCCCTTGTTTTCTTGAGCTTCGAAGCCACTGTGGGGACCTTAGGCTTCGAGCCTGTCATACTGGCCGGGAAGAGAACGCGAGGTTCTTCATGCCTTGATACTTCTGGTTGGGCCACAACAGGCTTCTTCTTCTTCTTGGCAGCCATTCTGGGGTCAATGCCTGGTCGCCCCAAAGCCTTGCGCTTTTCAGCTTCATTGTAGCCTTGAACACATTTGGTAGCCAGGTGTTTCATGCGCTCTTGAGAACCTTTAGCTTCTTCACGTTTCTTGTGGAACGCCTCCTTGAGCTCATGTAGCATGACCTTGAAGTTTTGGACGTCTTCCACGTTGAGCTTGGCCATGTGCTTCTTGAACTGAGCCTTTTCATAATCAATCTTGTGCTTCAGCTCAACAATTTTCCGTGCAAGAGCCAGCTCAGGAGCAATGGCTCCATGGAAGGAGACGCTGAGGCCAATTGGGAGCTGAAGATCATCAAAGCTGAGGTCTGGGCTGTCAAACCATTCATCAATGAACTTGTACAGGATCTCCACATCAAAGAGGGGAAGATCATTGAAGATTTCTGCCTCTTGCTTGCTCTTTATAAACAGCTCAAGAGCATCATCGCCAAGATCGTCGTCACTAGACAGATCAATGGCTTCGTTCTCGTTCCTCAGAACGGCAGCATGGGTCAATGCTTGACCAGTTGGTTGCATGGGCTTCTTCATCTTGTCAGACTTGGAGATGCGAGAGAGATCTTCAGGCTGCACACTGGCTTCAAGAGGTGCAGTGGCCAGAGGCTTCTCCCGCGAGACTTTTGGTGCGGAGGAGGGCTTTGAAGCCTTTGGTTTCTTTTGTTTCATAGGCTTCGATGGTGTAGGTGCTTTGTCAGAATCAGCGTCATCTGCATAGTGATCCACGGCTACCCCTTGAACCTGAATGTGAGTGATGAGACCTTCAAGGTTGTAGAAGGGCCCAACAATATTGGGCTCAACATCGCGTGTGCCGTCAGCACGAGGAGCAGAGGGGCCAGGGTTGAAGTCTAACCCTAGTGACTTCTTGTTATCTTTGGCAGAAGTTTTGGCAAACTGGAAGTTGCGCTTAAAGAGATTGTCCTCACGACACCATAACAGAGAGGATGGGTCGGCATTAGTAGGCTGAGGTCCACGGATCATGCAGGGGTAGAAGCCTTGAGCAATAGCTTCGGACTTCGACTTGGGATGAAGACCTTTGTATATAATATCTCCCCAGGGGCCCTTGATGGCATTCTTTTCAGCATATTCGTCAGTGACAAATCTGTACTTGAACCATTCCTCTGCCCAATGTCTTCGAATCCATTGGATTCGGTTCTTGCGTCCTCCATAGGTCTCTTCTGGATCTGACTTGTATAGATCATAGAGATCCGGTGGCAGGTCCTTGGTAGTGTTTTCACGGCGCTGTCTGCCGCCCTTCCTGACTGATTTTTCTATTGCTATGAAGTTCAGACTGAGAGGCTTCAGAACGTGCAAAGGCTTCCTTCTGCTGGTCAGACAAGAATTAGCTTCGGGAGAATTGATGTGACGTTGTAAGAACTCTGCAAATGAATGCAGACTATGAGAACCAAGGGATTCTCCCACGGACATGTACCTGTGAAAACATTAGAGATGCGAGGAAAGGGGAAGAGGTCATATGCATTCTCAGAAGATTTTGAAGATAAATCGGTTTAGAAGACATTGACCTCATAGTGCGAAGACATTCACTCATATGTAGAGAGTTGGTTCTAGATTTGTACGAATCCACGAATAAGTACAAGTGAGGAATCTAGCCACTTTGTGAATCATAAGTGAACATACTAGGCATGTTATGAGATGCAGAAAAGGATAGATTCAATTTTTTGGGACAGAAACCACTTGTGGTTGAAAAATATGAATCTATCGGATCAAAAAGGACTGTAAAAAGAGTTTTTATTTACCAGTCGAGGAACTGCTAGACGGAGTAGGAGATGAGGCCGAGTAGTTCGATCTTCCGTGCCCTAACTTGGCGACGGAGGACACCTACGGCGACGGCGGAGAAGAGATGTCTGCGGCCGGCGTGAGGACGATGTCGGTGAGGTCGCGGCAGTAAAGCGCTTCGTTGCCGGCATCGTCGAGAGCTAGCGGTGGCGCTAGGGTTTGTGCGAGAAGGAGAAGTGGGAGAAGAGATAATGACTGGGGTGTGGCGTGTATTTATAAGGACAGGGACGGTGCAGCATTATTACGTAGGTGCCCCTGGCGGTTCACATCTGAAGGACACATGGCGAACATGCAACACATTGGAGGTTGTTCCACGTTCCCACGCATGCCTGGATTGTCAGGTGGTCGTTCCCGCTTCTATGGGTTTTAGGCAAAAAGGATTGAGCATTTAAAATAGATTTAATGTTTGTCTCTGTATCTTCTGCTGACAAGGACACAGAGAATACATTCGACAGTTTCAGTAGAATGCATATGATTTGGATAGATAGATTTGAGATGGGAGCATAGAAAGGTTAGGGTCCAATCACATTCACTTAGTTCAAAAGATTCAAAACGAGAAGACATAGCTATAAGTGAATGCTATAGAGGACATAGCACTAATATATGAATATATCCGAATAAGACTAACTCAATAGTGAAGATAAACATGAGGACATGTAGAAATTTGAAGACAAACCAAATGTGAAGACATAGAAAATGTAACGCCAACAGAAAACACTCCAAACAAAAGTTTGGTGGTGGCGTTACCCACCATATAGGAGGTATTAGACCCAGACACGGCGCACAATTGTTGTGGCGCTCCAAAGTGAAATTCCGCGTTAATGTATTCACACTCAGAGTGTAAGTCTTCATTAATTGAAGATATACGTTACTTCGTGTGTTGCACATCTAAGTCATCAATCATGCATAAGGGTTAGGACGTGTGCTTGATCACAGGACATTTGAGGATTCCAAGATATTTAGCTCACACCGCAACTTGCAAAACCTTTTCTCATCCAAGGGCTTTGTGAAGATATATGCCAGTTGCTCTTCAGTGTTGACGTGAATGATATCAATATCTCCCTTCATGACATGATTTCTGAGAAAGTGATGACGGATCTAAATGTGCTTTGTCTTCGAGTGCTGAACTGGGTTGTTGGCAATCTTGATGGCGCTTTCATTGTCGTAGTAGAGTGGCACTTGCTTCAGATGAATGCCATAGTCTTTGAGTGTTTGCTTCATCCATAGAAGCTAAGCGCAGCAAAATCCATCAACAATGTATTCAGATTCAGCAGTGGAGAGAGATACAAAGTTCTGCTTTTTTTGAAGACCAACACACAGGTGATCGTCCCAGAAAGTGACATGTGCCTGATGTAGACTTATGATCCACCTTGTCACCAGCATAATCAGCATCCGAGAATCCAAGTAGATCAAACTCTGAGCCCTTTGGATACCATAATCCTAGTGTTGGGGTGTAAGCCAAATATCGAAGAATTCGCTTCACAGCTAAGTGATGCAATTCCTTTAGTGCCGCTTGGAATCGGGCACACATGCAAACACTAAGCATGATATCTGGCCTAGATGCACATAAATAAAGCAAAGACCCAATCATGGAGTGGTATACCTTTTGATCGAACTCTTTACCATTGGCGTCAGGACCCAGATGACTTTTGGCTGGCATTGGCATCGTATAACCTTTGCAGTTTTGCATTCCAAACTTCTTCAGGCAATCTTTGAGGTATTTCTCTTGAGATATGAAGATGCCGTTGCGTTGCTGCCGTATTTGAAGACCAAGGAAGAACTTCAGCTCACCCATCATGGACATCTGATATTGCTCTTGCATCATGTGTCCAAACTCATCACTATATTTCTGATTAGTGCAGCCGAAGATAATGTCATCCACATATATTTGGCACACAAAACAGTTCACCATCATATGTCTTCGTGAAGAGTGTGGGATCCAGGGAACCAGGTTTGAAGCCTTTGCTCTTCAGGAAGTCTTTGAGTGTGTCATACCAAGCACGAGGGGCTTGTTTGAGGCCATACAGTGCCTTGTTGAGCTTGTAAACCATGTTAGGATGTTTTGGATCTTCAAAACTAGGCGGTTGTGCAACATACACTTCTTCTTCAATCTTTCCATTGTGAAAGGCACTCTTCACATCCATTTGATACAGAAGGATGTTATGATGATTTGCATAGGCTAGCAGTATGCGAATAGCTTCAAGCCTAACCACAGGAGCAAATGTTTCATCGAAGTCAATTCCTTCAACTTGAGTGTATCCTTGAGCAACGAGACGAGCCTTATTTCTGACAACTTGACCATGCTCATCTTGCTTGTTGCGATATATCCATTTAGTGCCTATGATATTGTGTTTACGAGGATCAGGATGCTTAACCAGTTCCCATACATTATTCAGCTCGAACTATTGAAGCTCTTCTTGCATAGCTTGAATCCATTCAGGTTCCATGAAGGCTTCATCAAATTTCTTGGGTTCAGATATTGAGACGAATGCAAAGTGCCCACAGAAATTTGCTAGCTGTGTTGCCCTTGAACGAGTGAGTGGACCGGGTGCATTGATGCTATCATTATCTTCTCAATCTGTACTTCATTTGCAACATGAGGATGAACTGGACGAAGATTTTGCTCTTTCTGATCATTGTCATCGTTTGAAGGATTGTCTTTAGGCTGAGCATTGTCCTTAGGTTGATTAGGTGCAGAAATGATAAGTTCCTCTTCAGGCTATACTTCAGACGGTATGATTTCTCCAGTTCCCATAAGCTTGATGGATTCACCGGGTGGAATTTCATCTAACACATTTGGCAGGTGATCTCTTTGCGAGCCGTTAGTCTCATCGAACCGCACATCCATAGTTTCAACCACTTTATAGTGAAAGAGGTTGAAGACTCTGTAGGAGTGCAAATCCTTTCCGTAACCAAGCATAAAACCTTCATGTGCTTTCGGTGCAAATTTTGAAGTGTGATGTGGATCCTTGATCTAGCACCTAGCACCAAATACTCTGAAGTAACTGACATTTGGCTTCTTACCAGCGAGGAGTTCATAGGATATTTTCTTCAGAAGCTTATGAAGATAAACACGGTTGATGACATGGCATGCAGTATCAATAGCTTCAGGCCAGAACTTTCTTGGTGTCTTGTATTCATCAAGCATTGTCCGAGCCATCTCAATGAGTGTTCTGTTCTTGCGTTCCACGATGCCATTCTGTTGCGGCATGTACGGAGCTGAGAACTCATGAGTGATGCCCAATGTATCAAGATAAGTGTCGAGGCTGGTGTTCTTGAATTCGGTGCCATTGTCACTTCTGATGTGCTTGATCTTGACGCCATAGTTGTTCATGGCTCGATTGGCGAAGCGTCTGAAGACATCCTGCACTTTAGTCTTGTAGAGGATTATATGTACCCATGTATATCTTGAATAATCATCAACAATGACGAAGCCCTAGAGACAAGCAGTAGTAGTAAGGGTAGAGTAGTGAGTAGGGCCGAAGAGGTCCATGTTTAGCAGTTCGAAGGGCCGACGAGAACTTTGCCTATTGGTCCGCCTCGTTCAACGAGCAGGAAAATGGTTCTCTTCATCCCTCGCCCTTGGTACCGATGTTGTTGCCCATGTAACTGACAGGCTATCCTCCGACATGTCATGCTTACATGATCCTGTAAGATGTCACCGCCCTTCCTACTTTTAACCCACATGGTGGGCCCATAACCCACAGTTCCACATGATCAAAACCTGACTCTCCTACACACCCCTATTCCCAAGGTTATTCCAGCGTGTGGCCTCGTATGTAATTCACGAGCCACCTTCCGAAAGATCATCAATTCTCGTATCACACACAATACTTATTCCCGCTGCTTTGAACCCCTTTCGCACCCTGTCTCAGGCATCAAACGATTGCCTGCCCGCTCAAAACTTCCCATGATACCTCCTTACTTTGCTCTTGATATTTTCTTAAGTTTCAAATTTGAGAGTTACTTTCCACCACCTTCCCTGGTGTTATTCTCCGGATAAGCAACCTTGTAGAGGTTCATTCTTTCAAAGATAACCTTATACCTTTCATAAGTACAATGGAGTTCCGAAGAAAGGATGACGACTTCATCATGATGAACGATAGTAGAGAAATGAAGACATCAACGTAATGGATCAACCTCTTTGAGAAGAGCAACTAAGACCGTGTAGACTTGTTAGGACTTCGTAACTAAATCCCTTCCCCTTACCCCCCTTCTTAAATCTCGAGATGAGATTTCTTGTAGTGGAGGAGAATTGTGACGCCCGGGTAATTTAGCTACAGTAACCCTCTACTAAAGATGCTATGTCATCATGATTAAATTTCCTAAACTTCACTTTGATCCAAACCCAGTCAGATTCAGATTCAAAATACAAGTCAAATAATTAATTCTTCAAATAGTAGATGAAAAATGTTCGTTGGGTTAAAGATATTCACTAACTATTTTTGATGTATAAACCAACCTCTTTTGAATATTTAAAGTGGCCACAACCTATTTAAAACTAAATCAGCAACACCTAAAAAGACCCATTTAAATTCAAATCCAATTTAAATGAGTTCACATAGCCCCCAAACTTTTGGTGGCAGTCCATATTATTGCCAAGTATTTTTGAGACAAGTGTGGCACGCTTAAAAAAATTCATATTTGTATTAAAATAAAGTGCAAAACAGTAAAGAGATAGAAAAACAAAAAAGGAATCAAATAAAAGAGGCCCATGTGGCCTGGGAGAAGCCCAACCCACACCCCACTCATCTGCCTCCTCGCTACAGGAGCTGAGGGGGATCGTGGCGGCCATCCCATGGCGCCCCGGTCTCGTGGCGACCATCCCGACCCCCCCGTTGCCTATATGGTGCCGCCCCGCCGGACCTCCCCGAGCCCACTGCCAGTGCCCTACGGCCCCGCAGTGAGCACCTCCCTCGATCTCCCCATCCATGTCGCCCGTCCCGGCCATAGCGCGCCTACCTCACCTTCTACTTGCCGCTGCAGTGCCCGGGCGCGCACTTGCCACGGCCACGCATGTCCGCGCCCCCCCTCACGCAAGGGCCTCGTCCCGGTTCTCGACTGCCTGCTCGACCGACCGTGCTCTGGCGCCCGCTGTCGCCGCACCCATGGCCCCTCGCGCGCCTCGCACCCGCGCCACCTTCCCTGGCCTCGCCGAGGCCACCTCCACCTCCTTCGGACCGCGCTCGCCGTGCCCCGACCTGCAGCCGTGGCTCCCGCCACTGCACCGCCTTCCCTGCTGCTAACGCTACCCGTCATCGCCCGGCTCCACCCGCCGTCGCCCTGCTTCCGCCCTGCGGCGGCCCTGCCGCTGCTCCATGCCGACACGCCAACCTGCCCCCCTCGTTCCCTGCGGTCGCCCTACCGTGGCCGCTGGGGCCGAGCACTTGTTCGGGTTCGCTCCAGGCGCTGATGCCCACTAGCGCTCGCATGACCACGCCCATTAGCCCGCTTTGGCCCTTGGGCCTATGACCAGTGGGGCCCGCCCCAGAACGTGATAAAAATAAAATAAAAATAAAAATAATTAATTAATTAAGAATTAATTAACTTAATTAATTTTGATTAATTAAACTAAAACAACTAATTAAGCCTAACTAATTAACCTAAACCCTAATTAACTAAAACAGTCAATGACGGGGGGTCCCACCCCTCTTGACCAGTCAAACGTTGACTGGTCACCTGGGTCCCTCTGGCCCACCTGTCAGTCACTGGGTACACTTTTGTGTACATTGTGCTGGGTGCGCCTAGCAAATTAGCAATTATTCTCGAATTAAAAATAATTCCAGAAATTAATAAAATCTTTAGAAAATCATATCTTTCAATCCGTAACTCAGATTAAATTATTTTCTACATGAAAGTTACTCAGAACGACGAGACGAATCCGGATACGCAACCCGTTCGTTCGCCAGACATCCCTAGCATACCGAACACACAAGTTCCCCCCCTCCGGTTCATCTGTCCGAAAACGCGAAACACCGGGAATACGTTTCTGGATGTTTTCCCCCCTTCACCGGTACCACCTCGTACCGCGTTAGGGCACGCCTAGCATCACGCTTTGTCATGTCATGCATCATCATGCATTTGTTTGCATTATATTTATTGTTTCTTCCCCCTCTTCTCTCGCTAGACATCGAGACCGACGCCGCTGCTACCTAGTACGACTACGGTGTTGACGACCACTCTATCTTGCCAGAGCAACCAGGCAAGCCCCCCCTTTGATCACTAGATATCGCCTACTCTTCTCTATACTGCTTGCACTAGAGTAGTGTAGCATGTTACTGCTTTCCGTTATTCCTATCCTGATGCATAGCCTGTCCTTGCTACTACTGTTGTTACCATTACCTGCTATCCTACTGCTTAGTATATGATGCTAGTGTTCCATCAGTGGCCCTACACTCTTGTCCGTCTGCCATGCTATACTCCTGGGCTGTGATCACTTCGGGAGGTGATCACGGGCATATACTAAATACTTTACACAGTTACATTACTTATGATACTGTTCGGAGATGGGGGCTGAAGGGGCAGGTGGCTCCATCCCGGTAGAGGTGGGCCTGGGTTCCCGACGGCCCCCGACTGTTACTTTGTGGCGGAGCGACAGGGCAGGTTGAGACCACCTAGGAGAGAGGTGGGCCTGGCCCTGGTCGGCGTTCACGAATACTTAACACGTTTAACGAGATCTTGGTATTTGATCTGAGTCTGGCTACTGGCCTATACGCACTAACCATCTACCCGGGGACAGTTATGGGCACTCGACGTCGTGGTATCAGTCGAAGCCTTCGTGACGTCAGCGACTGAGTGGCACGCGCCGGGTTGGACCGCGTAACACCACTTCCTTTGTAATGGAGGTTGCTAGGTCTGCTCTCCGGCCACGTACGCAACGTGCAGGTGTGCAATGGGCGATGGTCCCAAACCCCTGCGCCATAGGATTTAGACCGGCGTGCTGACCTCTCTGTTGTGCCTAGGTAGGGCTGTGACGTGTTGATCTTCCGAGACCGAGCATGACCCAGGAAAGTGTGTCCGGCCAAATGGGATCGAGCGTGTTGGGTTATGTGGTGCACTCTTGCAGGGAAGTTAATCTATTCGAATAGCCGTGATCTTGGGTAACAGGACGACTTGGAGTTGTACCTTGACCTTATGACAACTAGAACCGGATACTTAATAAAACACACCCTTCCAAGTGCCAGATACAACCGGTGATCGCTCTCTCACAGGGCGACGAGGGGAGGATCATCGGTTAGGATTATGCTATACGATGCTACTTGGAGGTCTTCAGTCTACTCTCTTCTACATGCTGCAAGACGGAGGCTGCCAGAAGCGTAGTCTTCGAAAGGATTAGCCATCCCCCTCTTATTCTGGCTTTCTGTAGTTCAGTCCACCGATATGGTCCTTTACACATTTACCCATGCATATGTAGTGTAGCTCCTTGCTTGCGAGTACTTTGGATGAGTACTCATGGTTGCTTTCTCCCTCTTTTCCCCCTATCCCTTCTACCTGGTTGTCGCAACCAGATGTTGGAGCCCAGGATCTAGACGCCACCGTCGACGACGACTCCTATTACATCGGAGGTGCCTACTACTACGTGCTGCCCGCTGACGACGACCATGAGTAGTTAGGAGGATCCCAGGCAGGAGGCCTGTGCCTCTTTCGATCTGTATCCCAGTTTGTGCTAGCCTTCTTAAGGCAAACTTGTTTAACTTATGTCTGTACTCAGATATTGTTACTTTCGCTGACTCGTCTATGATCGAGCTCTTGTATTCGAGCCCTCGAGGCCCTTGGCTTGTAATATGATGCTTGTATGACTTATTTTATTTGTAGAATTGTGTTGTGATATCTACCCGTGAGTCCTTGATTTTGATCGTACACATTTGCGTGCACGATTAGTGTACGGTCAAATCTGGGGCGTCACAAGTTGGTATCAGAGCCGACTGCTTGTAGGAATCCCCCTTTCAAACTCCTTGGCCGAAGTCGAGTCTAGTCATTGAAAAACTTTTACTAACATGGCTGTGCGGCTTACGGGCCCACGTCGCCATTGGGTGGTATTAGGATCTTTTACTCCTCGTCTATACTCTGAGACTCTGATCTCCCTTCTATTCGGGTTAAATGAATTTTGCTAACTCTAACATTAGGATCTCGTGATCACTTCCAACCGGAGAGGCCTGTGTTACCGATGACCGCCTGCTTCACCAGAAGATTCCGAAGATACTCTTCGATATTCTCTCGAGACTTGTGCCCACCACTTTTGCTATTCTCGACCATCGATAAATCCTTATGGATAACTACTTACACTTGCCATTCATACGATCATCCCCCATTGATCTGGTTATTACAAGATACCCCGAAGTTTTCTCTATTGTTTTGAGAATACTTTGTGCCTATGGCCTTGCAGTTCTTTGCCACATGAATACTCCTACAAATAAGTCCTCGCACTTGTCGAGTATCCGCTCATCCCCAGTTGTTCATGTGTTTCACAAAAGTCTTCAAAATACCATTCAATCTTCCGAAAATCCTCAGGAGCCTTTTGCTCTTGAAATTCTTGCTTACTTACATTATGGTTAATCCCATAAGTCTAGTAATTTTATTGACATCCTTTGTCATTATCATTTTGAGTCCGTTGATTCAATATGTTGTGGTTGCTCGCAATCTTCAGCCAGTTCCTAGAATTCATCCTTCTGGCTTGGACGCATTTTAAACATGAGTTGGAGCTTGACCAATCAAATTGTCGTCGATTTTACCCCTAAGGCTATTCAACTTATCCACCCTTAATAGAGATTTTGCTTCTGATCCCTTGATTTGGGAATCATAATTCCTTTGCATTTGAGCTTTGAGTTAGTCAGTTGTTTCTATAATCTGATCTCCTGGCATTCTTTCTTCCTCTGGTTGAGTACCAATGCTCACATCAGATCCCTTGTGGATCACAAGATCCTTTGTTGCATTTTATCCGACAATGTCCTTCATATTCAACCACTTTGGAAGACTTTCCATGATACATAATGACATTGGTAAATTCTATTCCTTGATTTGACCAACCATGCTTTGCCTTCGAGCTGGTAATTGAAAGTGCAACTATCCCTAGGTGGTTTTGGTAATTCGTAACAACATATAGCTCATTGAGCAAATGCTATTTCAAGATGATTATTTCAGGAAAGCTCAATGATTGGCATGGCATGGATGTGAAAGTGGAACCCTCAAAATGCTAAGGACAAAGAATTGGCTCAAGCTCAAAAGTTCAAGACTCTTCATTTTATATTTTAGTGATCCAAGATCACATTGAGTCTTTAGGAAAAGCCAATACTATCAAGGAGGGATGAGGTGTTGCTTAATGAGCCTCTTGCTTTATGTGCTTGGTGATATGCTCCAAAATCCTCAACCACTTTTCCATAGCCACAAATGACCTAAACCCTAAGCCAAACTCGGTCATACTGATTCTTTCAGTCCGGCGCCACCGAGTTTCACTTGTCATTTGCCACTGCCAAACCCTAGCAATTCGGTCCTACCGATAAGGATCTCGGTCTCACCGAGATGGGATTGCAAACTCTCTGTTTCCCTTTCGTAACTTTTCGGTCTCACCGAAAGAGCGAATCGGTCCCACCGAGATTGCAATGTAAACTCTATGTTTCCTTCTTGTAACTTTTCGGTCTCACCAAAAGAGCGAGTCGGTCCCACCGAGTTTGCCTGACCAACTCTTTGGTTAGCTTATTGCCAAACTCGGTCTCACCAAGTTTGTGCAATCGGTCTCACCGAGATTACGTTATGCCCAAACCCTAACCGAATCGGTCCTACCGAGTTGCATGTCAGTCCCACCGAAATTCCTAACGGTCACTAGGTTTACTATTTCGGTCCGACCGAGTTTGTTTATTCGGTCCCACCGAGATTGGTAAATTGTGTGTAACGGTTGGATTTTGTGTGGAGGCTATATATACCCCTCCACCTCCTCTTCACTCGTGGAGAGAGCCATCAGAACACATACACCATTCCAACTCATATGTTCTGAGAGAGAACCACCTACTCATGTGTTGAGACCAAGATATTCCATTCCAACCATATGAATCTTAATCTCTAGCCTTCCCCAAGTTGCTTTCCACTCAAATCTTCTTTCCACCAGGTCCAAATCCTATGAGAGAGAGTTGAGTGTTGGGGAGACTATCATTTGAAGCACAAGAGCAAGGAGTTCATCATCAACACACCATTTGTTACTTCTTGGAGAGTGGTGTCTCCTAGATTGGCTAGGTGTCACTTGGGAGCCTCCGGCAAGATTGTGGAGTTGAACCAAGGAGTTTGTAAGGGCAAGGAGATCACCTACTTCGTGAAGATCTACCGCTAGTGAGGCAAGTCCTTCGTGGGCGATGGCCATGGTGGGATAGACAAGGTTGCTTCTTCGTGGACCCTTCGTGGGTGGAGCCCTCCATGGACTCGCGCAACTGTTACCCTTCGTGGGTTGAAGTCTCAATCAACGTGGATGTAGGATAGCACCACCTATCTGAACCACGGGAAAAACATCAGTGTCTCCAATTGCGTTTGAATCCTCAAAACCCTTCCCTTTATATTCTTGCAAGTTGCATGCTTTACTTTCCGCTGCCAATATACTCTTTGCATGCTTGCTTGAATTGTGTGATGATTGCTTGACTTGTCCTAAGATAGTTAAAATCTGCCAAGAACTAAAATTAGAAAAGGTTAAGTTTTTATTTGGTCAAGTAGTCTAATCACCCCCCCTCTAGACATACTTTCGATCCTACAGTAATACTCACCCTCGAAGCTTGTGGTATATGTTTCTAAATATGCCCCGATGGGTTGAACCTATGCCTTCCTTAACCTGTGTGAACCCGGAAACTACTACGGGTCATACTCTACTGGTGTTATGTCAGATTAAATTTCAATATTACAACTTCTCCGAAAATGAGAAGTGAGTGGAAGGTTATGCATTGGAGAAGTGGGAGTCGACCTTGAACTTTGTGTTCATGCCCATGGGCCCGATGTGGAACTTATCATGGAAGCTTCTTGCAAAATATTTAATCATTTGGATAATTCTTTTAGTGTCTATAAATTGGATCCCTTGCAACTATGGTTCCGACCATATTGTTCTTCTTTGATCCCATTTCTCGGGCATGTTTAAGCATTTGTCTTCTGCGGATCAATATCTCAGTCCAACCTTTACTTTGGTATACCGTCGAGTATTACCATCTGGTATCACGAGAATATCACGAAACTACACAACTTATTATGAGTTCTTCATCAACTATTATTCTCGCCAATTCCAATTCCCCTTCCCAGGGTTATGAGTTATTAGTCACTCAAGAACACCGATAACTGAATCAAGTCCGCACTACGATTCAACAACTCTTATTAACCATCATTGCTTACGAGTTTGAACTCGATCACGTCATTTCTAGCCTAATTGGCTATATCAGTATCGTGCTGATTTTAACTATGCTACCTGGTCCTTATTTCCGGAGCACCACTTTCGGCGATGAGCTAAGCTTACGTCGATCTTCCTTGTCTTAACGTTTCGCCTTGAACAACAAGCTTGATTTAGAGTTTGTGTCGTATGCTTGGTTCCAATTACCTTTCGCTTCATCATTCCTTTGACTTGATGTCATCGTTGATCGATTACATCTTCATGAAATATCTCGGCAAATGTGTCGTGATCATCATCAGCATTCTGAGCTCTTCCAGGATATCAATTGAATTTAAGAAGAGAAACATCCTTGCCCTCGATGATTTGTGTTATCATCGACCACTTTATTGCCTTTCGTTCAACGCAAACTTGTTCGTGTTTCGTGTTATACCTTGAGATCCTTGCTATCCGGCATCTGCTCTTCACCTTGGAGTATTACCATCTTTTATGTCAAGGATGTCATGAGAATTTCACCACCTATTAAGAATTCTTGGTATGGTGATGCTTCTCACCATCATCATTCTTTCTTGGTCCCCATGTTGATTCCAACAATTGAACTGTGTCATTTGTATTCCTTCCTTCTAGCAACCCTATTGCTTTGAAGTTTGTGGTTGACATTTCATTCTTAGGCCATTGGTTATCGAATCACCATTATAACATCAGTCATGCTATCTACGCCCATATTTTGGGTGCACCTTTCAACCAATCTTTAACTATGAATGTTTTCCTCGAGCATAACTCATTATATCATTTGATCTGACAAATGTTATCTCCTTGATCACATAATTGTGGAAATCCATCTTTTCAGAAATCTTGAGGATTGTCGCTGAGACCATCAGCCAACCCTCATCCTCTCCTTGGTTAATGATGAACTTTTGTTTCAGAACTCGCTTCCATAGTTGTCGGCGTTCTGGGAACGGGGGTCCCCAGACTTGCCTGCCTGCGGCCTGCGGAGTGGCTCAAGTGGGGGCCCAGCGCGGCCCATCTTCATCAACACGAGGCTCAAGACCCTTGCGAGGGGCCAAGCCTCGCGAGGCAGACGACATGGTGCATCCTCAGGCACAGCCTTGTTAGGCTAGCTCGCGAGGAGGCGGAGAGTTCAAGGTGGGGTACCTCGCGAGGTGCCCATGACGCAAGCCATGATGACACGGGGCACCAGGCGGGTGCCAGCGCGCGCAGCGTCCCTCTTTCCCCTTTGGTGCAAAGGGGGCAAGCGTATCCGCGGAGTACCGAGGCATCAGGCAAAGGTTGCCACTTCGGTGCAACGAGACCAAGACCAGGAGGACTACGAGACGGAGGTCACCATGGAGCCCAGCGCGGCGTCATCACCAGAGCCTTTGGCAGGCGAAGACTGCTTTTGTCAGGATAGATGTACTCGCTGTCCCCCTTCAAATTAGCCCGCCATTGTTGGATCCCTTCCGCTCAATATTTTGGGAGAGGACCAGGGCCTCTATAAATAGGACTAGCCACCCACATAGCAAGGGGTTCGATTCCTGGTTGTCCGGTCCGGGATCTGAGAGAGAAAGAGAGAGAAAGTTGACTGAACTCTTCAAGCAGTTCATCACCACAGCCAAGAACAGACCCTCGCGAGGCTGTTCTTCCTTGTATCGTTCATCCACACCAACCCCCGGAGGCAATCCATCCACCACACACTGGAGTAGGGTATTACACCACATCGGTGGCCCGAACCAGTAAAAATCTTGTGTCTTTCGTGCAACTCTTTTAGTAGTTTAGATCCCATCGAGACGGAGAGGTTGAAGGCGAGATTTCCGCGCGCACCCCAGTGTTCGAACCTTAAGGGTCTGCCGGAACCCGAAATCCGACATTTGGCGCGCCAGGTAGGGGTGCGCCGGAATTCGTCTTCCACCGCTCCGCTCTCCTCCGACCGTCGCATCCATGTCTGATGCTCGTCGGGCCCGCGCCGAGCGCCGGGCCGCCATCGCCTCTCGTGTCGCCCAGACGACCCCGTCGGTGGGCGTCCTCGTCGTTCCCCGTCGCCCGCCGTCAACGCCACCACCGGCCTGGCGGGGGGCGAGCAGCAGGCATCGTCTCAGCACCCGTCCGTGCGGCAAGACGGCCGCACCGCCACTCCATCACTCGCTCCAGCCGGTTCTTCGTCCCGCGCGCTCCGCGCACCCTTGGAGGCTCGGGCTGCGCTCCTCACGGCAAACGAGCTCCTACGCTACCGTCCCTTCGACGACGTCTATGAAGAATGGCTCGACCGCGTCGTCGAGCTTGTCCGCGCCGCAGGGGGCTCTTCCGCGCCGTCCGTCCCTCTGCGCCGCACTCCGCCCCGTGCGGGCAACGAAGCTCCAGAGGCGCACCAGCCGCCTCCCCTCCAAGAAGATGCCATGGCTCCAAGGCGCTTGGTCCCTGGGCGGAACCCGCTCCGTCAGGCGCCAGCGCAGCAAGAGCGAAGCTGCCAAGAAGTTCCTCGCCCGCAAGGGGCTGCCAGGGCGCTCCCTGCTCCGGCACGCCGCGACCCTGCTCCAGCTCCGGCATGCCAAGACCCCGCCCTGCTCCTAGCTGCAGCGCGTGGGGACCCTCAAGACCAAGCTCTCCACCAACCGAGGCCTTTCGTGGCCACCACGGGCTGCCACGCCTACACCACTGAGCTGCGCAGCGTCGCGTGGCCCGGCAAGTTCAAGCCCGACCTGCCTCCTCGCTACAACGGCACAACCGATCCCGCTGAGTTCCTCCAGCTCTCTGAGCTGGGCATCGAGGCTGCCGGCAGGGATGAGAAGGTCATGGCTAACTGGTTCCCCATGGCGCTGAAGGAAGGGGCGCGAACCTGGCTCCTGAATCTGGCTCCAGGCACGATCTCCTCCTGGGACCAGATGCGCGCCTGCTTCATCGCCAACTTCCTAGGTACTCGTGACCGGCCACCCGCCATGAGCGACATGCGCTGCATCAAGCAACAACCCGGAGAGACCCTGCAAAAGTACATCCAGCGCTTCAACAGCGCGTGCCTCAAGATCCCCAAGGTGTCCGAGGAGGCCATTATCTCGGCCTTCACTGATGGCGTGCGTGACGTCAAGATGAAGGAGGAGCTGGCGATGCACGAAGACCTCTGCACCTCCCTGGAGCTGTTCAACTTGGCGAACAAGTGCGCCAGGGCTGAGGAGGGACGTCTCTCCCTCCTCGAGCTGCCTGCCGCGGACCCAGAAGAGAAGAAGCCCAAAGCCAAGGACGCGAAGCGCAAGGGGGCTGCCGTACTCGCGGCAGAACCAGACGCCAAGCGGGGCAAGGATCTGCCCAAACCCCCAGAGGCAGCCAGTACTGTGTGTACCATGACCTCCACACCCACAACACCAACGAATGTCAAGAGCTCTGCGCCGTACGAGAAGGAAGGATCGGCCGTCGCCCTGACCGTGCTGACCGGGGCTGCGGCCGAGGAGGAGGAAGAAACCCAGGGCGCTGGGAAGACCACGGCCCGCGCCAGGGGTGGCGCGACCAGCCTCGTGAGGACCGCTGGCAGGACCTGCCTCATGAGGGGGACTGGAGAGACCAACCTCGCGAGGATCGCCCTCATGGCAACGCAGGCCTGCCTCCGCTGCCGCCTCCACCAAGAAGGAACGAAGACCGCCATCAAGACGAGGGGGCCGGGGGCTTCCAGGAGCCGCGCGCGATCGCCTGCATCCTAGGCGGAGCTCAAGCCCCAGCCTCCCAACGTATCTTCAAGCAGTTTGCCCGCGAAGTGAATGCAGTTCTCCCCAAGCTCGAAGCAACGCGCCCCCTCAGGTGGTCGGAGTGCCCCATCACGTTCAGCTCGGCAGACCAGCTCAAGTGCGCAGCCACTACAGGAGTCCTCCCGATGCTCTGCTCCCCGGTCATCAGCAACGTGCTAGTCACCAAGACCCTCATCGATGGTGGGGCAGGGCTCAACGTCCTGTCCGTGGAAACATTCAACAATCTCCAAGTGCCCTACGACCAGCTTTAGCCAACCAGGCCTTTCTCCGGGATCACCGATGGTTCCACAGTCCCGATTGGGCAGGTCCGCCTCCCTGTCACCTTCAGGGCCCGCAACAACCTCCACACCGAGCTCATCGACTTCGACGTTGCCCACATCCGCCTGTCGTACAACGCCATCCTCGGGTACCCAGCGCTGACCAAGTTTATGGCTGCGACTCACCACGGCTACAACGTCCTCAAGATGCCAGGAAGTGGCGGCATCATCACGGTGCCCTGTGAAGAGAAGGATGCAGTGTGTTCCCTGGAGAGAGCCTATCAGGCCGCGTCGCTGGAGGACCCAGATCGCGGAAGCAGGAGGCTTCCTGAGACCACCCCCAAGAAGAAGAAGACGTCGTCAGGCTCGGCCCCTCAGGAGGTAGGCCCCTCAGGGCCCGTGTCTGCCCAGGGGACCCTCCTTCCATCGCATAGGAAAGAGCGCCCCGCGCCCTCCTCAGGCAGGGCTCGGGGGCTCTCACCTGGAGGGCCACCGACCTACCCAGGGTCACGAGGGAGGCGCTTGGGCACCATGTGGAGGCATGCTTCGCAGCATGTTTCCCTCGAGAGGGAGCCAGGCGAGGAAGATCAGACCAGCAAGAGTTCGTTGATGAGGCCATTCAAGAGCTACAGGAGACAAGGATCATGAGAGGTTGCCGCCGCTTGCCAGCCGTGGCCCCACATCCAGGCGAGGATGGTGGGCTGCGCGTCTGCGTCGACGTACCAGGGCTCAATCAGATCGCCACAACGGAGCGCCTCTCGCCCTCGCAAGTGGGGCGCTGTGGAGGTCCACCCCACAGCTATGTTCGCATGCCTTACGGCCTGCCGAGCATGGCTGCGGCATACCAACGGCTCATGAGGGGCATCGTGGAGGCTCAGGAAGACAGGCGTTCCGTGGCCTTGGCGGAGATGGAGGCAGCTCGCGAGGAGTCACCAGCGCCTCCGGAGCCTCCCGAGGCCCCGGGGCCTGGGGGCTCATGAGGATCGGCTTCTACAGACCATCAAGTCTGCTGCACCAACGCCACTACGCCGACGACATCCTCAGGTGACATCTTTCAAGTTCCGTTCTCAGCTGGGAGCACCCTCCCAGGGTTGCATCACTCCCAGGCCGCGTGGGTCCGGCCCCGCGGCATGTATCTGCATTTACCTTTCCGTCGTTAGTTTGCCTTGTTGGGGGTGCCCCTCGGGCTGCATCATCCCCAAGCCGTTCGGGCCAGACCCAGCGGCGTGTATCCCCCTAGCGTTTATTTCCAACTATGCATTGCCTATCACGCTTAGCTGCATGGTGCCCGCCCACGGCATCTTCTCTTCCCATGTCGGCCACTTGCACGTTAAAGGGGGGTGCCTGAGCATTGCGACTCAGGGCTCTTACTGGCTCTCCAGCCCTCACCCTCTCGCCTTGTCCATGGCATCGTGACTTGGCATACCTGCGACGGCTGAGACAAGCTCGAGGGCCGGGACCCGAGGACGTAGAGTACCGGCATCTAACCAAATTTTGCAGGGACACATCTCAAGATACGGCCCAGTGCCGGGCACAACCTGCCCAGAGGTAGGGCCTCGTGAGTCCTGCGCTGGCTCACGGGTGCCCAGATACACCTCACCTAGCTATACTGTGCCGGTCACGTGTCAGGGCGGGGCTGTATACGCCCCGGGGGCTCCTCCCGGAGGGGAGCCCCCCTCCCACGTACTAGTGGAAGCACCATGCTCCGCGCTGGCTGACGACACTGCCAAGGAGCGGCTATGCCCATACACATACGGAAGCGCTATGCTCCGCGCTGGTGATAAACAACTGAGGGTGGCCTCCGGGCCGCATTAACCTTAGGGAGCCCAGAGCTCAGTGGCTGGCCCCATCACAACGCCTCCCCTCGGGAGCGCCGCGCGAGGGGGCTGGGCACGGGGGCTACGGCTGGGTCATGCCTAGACGTACGCCGCCCAGCCAGGCCCCTCGGGCCTGGTTCGTCGCGCGTCTCTCCCCAAGAGGAGCCAAGGTATGAAGGCCGTTTGTGCGTCAAGGGGGACCCCTGGGCATCGCGACCCAGGGGCCTAACTGGTCCCGTAGCCCCTCACTCCTTAGTTCCGAAAGGCTATGCTGGGTGAGGTATGCGCGGGGCCGGGCTCTGTAGACGTAGAACGGTAGCCGCGCTTACATCTCGCTTTATCACCCGCTATTCGCGCGTCAAGGGGGACTGCTGAGCATCATGACTCAGGAGCCTAACTGGCTCCGTAGCCCTTCACTCCTTAGTTCCGAAAGGCTATGCTGGGTGAGGTACGCGCGGGGTCGGGCTCTGCAGACGTAGAACGGAAAACACACCTACATCACGCTTCCCTACTTACTGTTCGAGTGCCAAGGGGGACTCCTGAGCATCGCGACTTAGGAGCCTAACCTGTCACGTGGCCCCTCACTCCTTTGGTCCCGTCCTGGTTTCCGGTCAGGGCTGATGCTGGGTGAGGCATGCGCGGGGCCGGGCCCTGCCAGCGTAGGACGCAAGCAAGTAGGGAAGAAAAGCATAAAATCCAAGGAACTTAAAAGCAAATATTACAGTCCATACTGTCAATCTCAATGCCAAACGCAAGTTTAAATGCCTCCCCGAGGCGTGATGCATGTGCAAGAACCTAAAGAAGAGCAGGGATGGGACGGAGTCACTCGTCGGCGCTGGTTTCGCCTTGTGGAACAGCAGGGTCGGCAGCGCCTTGCTTCGGCCTGGTGCTGAAGGCCCGGAACTTCTCCAGCAGCGCCTCCGCGCGCTCCTTCACGGCTTCGACAGCGGTAGCAGTACCCTCGCCGCTCACCGGTTCCAGCAGGGCGTCGAGGTCGGTGTTGGGATCGCGGAGGTAGACGTGGGCGAAGACCCGTGTCAGCGCGGCAGAAGACAAGATGTGCGCCTCGGCCTCGGCCGCGGGGCCGATGCCAAGGACGACATCCCCAAGAGCCTTGACCAGGAAGGGAATCAGCTTGGCAGGGCCATCCTCGTCACCAGCAAGCGGGCTGTCCAAGCCGCTCTCGTAAACATCTTCAGCGAAGCGCGGGCGTCCTTCTCCATGTCCGCGAAGGCTACGCGATCTTCGGCGAGGACCTGAGCCTTGGCATCCAGCTTGGTCTTCGTCGCCTCTAGCTCTTTCTTCCACACACCTAGACGCTCGCGGCGCTTCTTGAGCTTGGCTCCGAGTCCTCGAGCGCCGCCTCATGCGCCTTCGCCCCCTTCTCCTGCTCTTGGCAAAGGCGAACCTCCTCCGCAAGTTGGCCCCGCAGGCCTTGCAGCTCGTCCTCCAGCGCCTTGCAGCGGTCGCGGGCCTTGACCACTTGTAGGATCAAAAGTATGTCTAGAGGGGGGGGTGATTAGACTACTTGACCAAATAAAAACTTAACCTTTTCCCAATTTTAGTTCTTGGCAGTTTTTAGCTATCTTAGGACAAGTCAAGCAATCATTACACAATTCAAGCAAGCATGCAAAGAGTATATTGGCAGCGGAAAGTAAAGCATGCAACTTGCAAGAATATAAAGGGAAGGGTTTGGAGAATTCAAATGCTATTGGAGACACGGATGTTTTTCCCGTGGTTCGGATAGGTGGTGCTATCCTACATCCACGTTGATGGAGACTTCAACCCACGAAGGGTAACGGTTGCGCGAGTCCACAGAGGGCTCCACCCACGAAGGGTCCACGAAGAAGCAACCTTGTCTATCCCACCATGGCCATCGCCCACGAAGGACTTCCCTCACTAGCGGTAGATCTTCACGAAGTAGGCGATCTCCTTGCCCTTACAAACTCCTTGGTTCAACTCCACAATCTTGTCGGAGGATCCCAAGTGACACCTAGCCAATCTAGGAGACACCACTCTCCAAGAAGTAACAAATGGTGTGTTGATGATGAACTCCTTGCTCTTGTGCTTCAAATGATAGTCTCCCCAACACTCAACTCTCTCTCATAGGATTTGGATCTGGTGAAAAGAAGATTTGAGTGGAAAGCAACTTGGGGAAGGCTAGAGATCAAGATTCATATGGTTTGAATGGAATATCTTGGTCTCAACACATGAGTAGGTGGTTCTCTCTCAGAACATATAAGTTGGAATGGTGTGTGTGTTCTGATTGCTCTCTCCACTAGTGAAGAGGAGGTGGAGGGGTATTTATAGCCTCCACACAAAATCCAACCGTTACACACAATTTATCAATCTCGGTGGGACCGAATCAGAAAACTCGGTCGGACCGAAATAGCAAACCTAGTGACCGTTAGGAATTTCGGTGGGACTGACATGCAACTCGGTAGGACCGATTCGGTTAGGGTTTGGGCATAACGTAATCTCGGTGAGACCGATTGCACAAACTCGGTGAGACCGATTGCACAAACTCGGTGAGACCGAGTTTGGCAATAAGCTAACCAGAGAGTTGGTCAGGCAAACTCGGTGGGACCGACTCGCTCTTTCGGTGAGACCGAAAAGTTACAAGAAGGAAACATAGAGTTTACCTTGCATTCTCGGTGTGACCGATTCTCTCTTTCGGTGAGACCGAAAAGTTACGAAAGGGAAACAGAGAGTTTGCAAGCCCATCTCGGTGAGACCGAGATCCTTATCGGTAGGACCGAATTGCTAGGGTTTGGCAGTGGCAAATGACAAGTGAAACTCGGTGGCGCCGGAATGAAAGAATCGGTATGACCGAGTTTGGCTTAGGGTTTAGGTCATTTGTGGATATGGGAAAGTAGGTGAGGATTTTGGAGCATATCATTAAGCACATAAAGCAAGAGGCTCATTAAGCAACACCTCATCCCTCCTTGATAGTATTGGCTTTTCCTAAAGACTCAATGTGATCTTGGATCACTAAAATATAAAATGAAGAGTCTTGAACTTTTGAGCTTGAGCCAATTCTTTGTCCTTAGCATTTTGAGGGTTCCACTTTCACATCCATGCCATGCCAATCATTGAGCTTTCCTGAAATAATCATCTTGAAATAGCATTAGCTCAATGAGCTATATGTTGTTATGAATTACCAAAACCACCTAGGGATAGTTGCACTTTCAATCTCCCCCTTTTTGGTAATTGATGACAACATATAGATCAAAGCTTCGACAAATGATAATAAGCATGAAATATATCGTCGCTTTGAGAAGTATGTGACAAGTAAGAGCTCCCCCTAAATGTGTGCATATTTAAAATTTGCTTTGGACTGCAAATGCACAAGGAGTTAGAATCATGGGTTACTCTTCCATGTCACATACATCTTGGTGGAGCGCTCAAAAAATGATGAGATTGAAATACATGCACTCATCACCAAGAATAGTGAATGATCACAAAAGATAGATAGAATGATAATATTTAAGCAAGCATTAAGCAAACACTAAGTGTAGCTTATGATCAAACATATGATCATCGATGTCTCACAAACATAACGACGTAGTATCTCACACACAAGCAAACAAAGTTCGAAAAACCACCAAATAAACAAGAGAGAATAAAAGCAACACTCTCTCTCGAAGCCTATGATCTATACATTTTCTCCCCCTTTGGCAACAAGTTACCAAAAAGTTCCTAGAAAATGCATAGTGCTAAGTCGACGCTCAGGCTTGATCTTCAGGCGGTGGTGGAGTCCGGAGCACTCCAAGGACGAAGCCTTCGGTAGACGTGGTCGGAGTCGAGGCTGAAGTGGATGCTGGAGCTGGTGGAACTGAGGCTGTGGCTGGCGCAGACGTTGTAGCTCTGGTGTCAGCAACTGGCAGTGCAGACGACCTCGGACCTCGTGGCACCCTCGCAAAAGCATCAGTCGTGGTCCTGCCTCTCCTCTCATTCATGTCCTCCTGGAGCTGCTCCACGGCAGTCTGTATCTCTGTCACCTTGATGTCCAAGTCATAGAACCTCTGTTCCATGATCCTCTCTAAACTGGTCTGGTTCTGAGTCAGGGTGGCAAGTCCTTGCTCAATCCGTAGGGTGGACGCAATCAGGTAACCAAGCTGCTCTTGTTTGGTTTTCAGGAAGTAATCAGATGCCTCCGCTTGAGTAGGCATCCTGGCAGCTTTCTCCTTCTTCGCCTTCTCCTTTTGAGCTTGTGCATGGACAGATGATGGCTCATTCTCAGTCATGACCACTTGGTTATCCTCGAAGTCTAGACAGATGGGCAGGTGTTCCTTATCCAAGAGGTATATGCCCGTGCCCATCTTGGAGTTGATGAGCTCCTGAATCTGCGGGGCATATCCACACCTCCTCTTCTGGTCCTGCTGCTGTCCTCTTGATTGTTTCCACTATGAGACTCATGACTTTGAATTTTTGAGGCACATCAAAGACATGAAGCAAATTGATCGCGTGACCTCTGATCATCTTGTGATCTCCAGACTTGGGCAGAAGAGTGTGCCTAAGGATCCAGTTGATCGTAGGCAATCCTGACAGAAGATGGTGCACTAAGCCAAACTTGAACGTGTCAAGTGCTTCATTCGGAATCTCCTTGTACATGTTGGACATGGTGTTGTGGTCCATCTTCTTCTTGGCATAAATGTCCAAGTCATCTGCTTGCTCCTTTGGGGCATTGATCAACTTCGCCCATTCCTCAACAGTGGATTGGTACCTTGTACCCTCTGACATCCAAGTGATCCTACCATCCGGATAAAAGTGTGTTGTGGAGTAGAATTGCATGATTAGCTCCTCGTTCCACTTTGTGAGCTTTTGCCCCACAAAGTCTGCCACTCCACACGCACTAAAACGGTCATATACTCCAGGGTAGTGTTCCTCATTCTCCTTCATGTAGGTCCAGTCGACCCATCTCATGTCACACACAATTGGCTTCTTGTCAAGCAAAACAGTCTCATAGAAATCCTGCTGCTCCTTGGTATGAAACCTGTAGTCCACTACAGTCCTTCTCCTAGAAGCATACAGATCTGCTTCTCTCCACTTCCTTAGCCCTGAATCTCTCCTGAGCTTCATATCCTCAGCCACAGGATGAGCATCGTTGTGGTCTGGGATCTTGGGCTTGAGCTTCCTAAGGACATGCTCTTCTTCTTCTTCCTCTGCAACATAGTCTTCATCTTCAGAATCAGAAGTCCTCTTCTTTCTCTGACGTGTGGCAGCTTTAGGCAGGTTGTTGGGTGTGCTCCTGCTGCCATCATCTGAGGAACTTGAGGGGCTAGTTCCCTCACTCAACTGCACTTGCTGCTCTGACAAGTTTTGGCTGTCACTCTGGTCTGACATGATGCAAACTGACTGCTGACCCTGTGAATAGATTATAGATGAGATAGAGTGGATGAGCATCACAAAATGCAGAGATTTTTGCAAAAGAATAATTCAAAAACTTAGTTTTAGTTTCCCACTGAAATCATCTCGGATCTACCGATTTTCAAACTCGGTGACACCGAAGCAGTTTTGGCACCAGAACTAGTGACCTCGGTCAGACCGAGTCACAGTTTGGTGGCACCGAGACTGCTAGGGTTTCACAGAGTTCCAAAATCGGTCACACCGATAAGTAATTCTCGGTCAGACCGAGTTTTACTTGTGCAATGGCATAAGCCAAATCGATGGGACCAAGTTTTTCAACTCGGTGGGTCCGAGATGGTTTCGGCGGAAACCTAACCCGAAAATTTTCGAATTAAACCTAATCTACGAGTTCATTGACTGGATAGGAGTTTATCAAACGTGGCAAGAATCATGATGATCACAATGTGCTAGGAATCGGATTGGAGAATAGCACAAAGATCGAGTCCATACCCTAGTTCGGCGGAGACTCGCTACGGCGGCAACGGCGGGGCAGAAATCCCGTTGACGGCGGCGGAGACCAGCGACTGGAGGCTGCTGGCGGCGAGGAGGACGATCCGGAGACCCAGGAGGCAGAGCGAGCTATGCGCGGGTGAAGAGGTTTCGGAGAAATTTCCAAAATTCTGCCCGTCGCTATATATAGCCTGACCCTGTCGGTGTGACCGAGTGGAACAACTCGGTGGCACCGAGATGCAAAACTGTATACAGTTATTGCAACTCGGTGTGACCGAGTGGTTCAAATTGGTTGCACCGAGATCGAAAACCTAGATCAACTTAATGATCTCGGTAGGACCGAAAGTATGGTATCGGTTAGACCGAGAATCACAAAGAGGTTTTGGAAGTTTAAGTCTATGACGAATCGGGGACTCCGAGCGCTCCTCACACAGAGTGGTTCGAATCTGACTTGATCAAGTTTTGTGATGCAGCATGAATAGAGTTTGAGACGAGAAAAACATAGATAGCTAGAGGAGGTTCTTAGGCATTCTTGTCCATCCACTTGGCAAGAGAAGATAAAGCCAAACAATCAAAACAACAAGTGGATGTCCTCGAATGAGTAAAATATGCAACCAACATGCTCACACAATAAGATGGCAAATGAAATATGTGTCAAAGCATGCACAAACAATTCTAGCATCTATCAAGCAATTTGCGATGACTAGGTCATCTATATATGAGTATATTGACTTAGGAGTCAAGTGAGAACACTTGATCGTAGGTCATACTCATCGTTTAAGCTCAAGTGGGGTTACCACTTTTACATAAAGCATTGTTGTATTCACATCTTTAGAGTTGCTTTAGCTCAAGTCTTAGAGTAAAGCTCCCCCTAGATGTGATATCCCCCCTAAGAGGGATGAACTAACCTTGGGTTTTGTCGATGATGACTTCATGTAGATGTTGAAGATGTGGATGCTCAATGTTGATGTAGATCACTTGGAGCTATCCATTTGAGTGAATTGCACTTTCAATACCTACATGGGTTAGTCCCACAAGGAACAAACAAGGATATCCATAGACATAGAGTGATGCACGCACAAGATGATGTCCATGAAAACTTTAGGTTACCTTGTCCCTTGTCTTACCAACAAGAGGGTTTGTGACTCCTTGAACTAGTGCATGATGTGGAAGTTGATTGCACTGGTTCTTGCCAAAATGATGAGAGTGCAATATGTTGGCGGAGTCACCCTCAAGAACTCTCTAGTTCTTCTTCTTTTGGATCCACACCTTCTTGATGGGAATCCTTGGAGTTGTAGTCGTACTTGATGAAGTGGAACTTGACATGGTCTTGGGAATCCACTTGACTAAGGTCTTAGGAGCTTCTTCAAATGCATCAATCTCCTCTTGAAGCTTGTCCTTCCCTTTTTGCTTGTAGTCTTGTGGTGGAAGATCATCTTGAGCTTGTGTCTCCTTGAAGGAAGTGTCATACTTCTCTTGTTGAGGAACAAACTTTGTCTTGGGGTATTGATCTTCTTCCCATTCAACTCCATTGGCATTTAACTTTCATTCAAAAATAACACCTTGATTCTTCCGGTGCATTCCTTGCTTGCGCACAATTTCCTCGAATTGCTTACTCCCGGCAAGGCTTTTGTATACTCCTTTCTCTATAATCCCCTTCAATAAGCTATTTTCTTGCTCAAGTGTAACTTGGCTAAGAGAATCATTAGTGGAATCAAGAGAACTACTAGAAGCAACAATATTGGATTTAGCATGATCATTGTTACTACTAGAGGAAGAATCTTTCTTGTTCTTGTTACTAGACTTGACTTGAGGCATGTAAGTGGATAATAGTAAATGTTTGGCAATGTAAGAAGAACTTTTCTTGCGGAGATCATCATTGATTGCTTTTAAGAACTCATGCTCTTGCTCAAGATTGAGCTTTTCAAAGCGTAATTTCTCATGAGCTCTTAAAAGTTCTCGATGATCTTCGAACATAGTTTCATGAGCTAACTTAAGAGTGTTTAGTTCTTTAGTTAGAGCCTCAATTTTCTCCTTATCATTGTTATTTGTTTTAGCATGATTAATTGATGTTTCATCATAGTACTCATCACTAGAGTTGTCAACAAGCAAGTCATCATCACCTACCAAGTCATCTTCATCACTATTGAAATCAACATACTCGGGGTGTGTTACCTTAGGACCTTTGGCCATGAAGCATCTTCCAATTCCTTCATTTGGTGAGTCAAATATGTCATAGGAGTTGGTTGACACAAGTGCTAGACCAGCAACACCTTCATCTTGAGTATCTTCGGAGTCGGAGTGATAACTTCTCTCGGAGTGGCTGTCGGAGTCGGAGCCGGATACCCATTCACCAACATGAGCTTGATGTCTTTGTTTTGTATAGCTCCTTGATGATTTTTCCTTCCTTTCTGAATCCTTGCTTCTCCGTGAGTATCTCCGTTCATAACGATCATCTCTGCTCCTTCTCTCGCTTGGTGGTGATTCTTTGCTTCTTCTTTTTGGAGAATCTTCTCTTCTCTTGTAGGGAGCCGTACACTCATTGGAATAGTGTCCGGGTCTTCCACAATTATAGCAGTTTCGCTCTCGACTAGAAGATCTTTTGTCATTGTATGACCTTGACTTGAAGCTTCTATCTTTGCTTCTACTCTTGTAGAACTTGTTGAAGTTCTTCACCATTAAGCTCAATTCTTCATTGAAGTTTTGTTTCTCACTTGATGATGTGGGGACTTCACATGAGGCTTTGTAGGCACCACTTGATTTGTTGTGAAGTTCCTCTTTATCCTTTAGTGACATCTCATGAGCAACAATCCTTCCAATCACTTCCGTTGGCTTGAGATCTTTGTAATTGGGCATCATTTGAATCAATGTGCACACAGTATCATATTTCCCATCCAAGGCTCTTAGGATCTTCTTGATGATGAATCTATCGGTCATCTCTTCACTTCCTAAGCCGGCAATCTCATTTGTGATGAGAGCAAGCCTAGAGTACATTTCAGCGACACCTTCACCATCCTTCATCTTGAACTTGTCAAGTTGACTTTGGAGCACATCCAACTTGGATTCCTTGACGGAGTCGGTACCTTCGTGCATATCAATCAAAGTGTCCCAAATTTCCTTTGCATTCTCAAGGCGGCTGATTTTGTTGAATTCTTCGGGGCACAATCCGTTGAAGAGAATATCACAAGCTTGAGCATTGTATTGCAACATCTTCAACTCATCCGCGGTAGCTTCACGGTTTGGTTCCCTCCCATCAAAGAACTCACCTTGCAAGCCAACACAAACAATAGCCCATACGGCGGGGTTATGTCCAAGAATATGCATTTTCATTTTATGCTTCCAACTAGCAAAATTAGTACCATCAAAGTAAGGACCTCTACGGTGATAATTTCCCTCGCTAGACGCCATACTCTCCTAGGTTGTGAAACCAAGGCTATGACCACCAAAAGCTATGGAGATCAAGGCAAATGGAGACCAAAGCTCTGATACCACTTGTAGGATCGAAAGTATGTCTAGAGGGGGGGTGATTAGACTACTTGACCAAATAAAAACTTAACCTTTTCCCAATTTTAGTTCTTGGCAATTTTTAGCTATCTTAGGACAAGTCAAGCAATCATTACACAATTCAAGCAAGCATGCAAAGAGTATATTGGCAGCGGAAAGTAAAGCATGCAACTTGCAAGAATATAAAGGGAAGGGTTTGGAGAATTCAAACGCTATTGGAGACACAGATGTTTTTCCCGTGGTTCGGATAGGTGGTGCTATCCCACATCCACGTTGATGGAGACTTCAACCCACAAAGGGTAACGGTTGCGCGAGTCCACGGAGGGCTCCGCCCACGAAGGGTCCATGAAGAAGCAACCTTGTCTATCCCACCATGGCCATCGCCCACGAAGGACTTGCCTCACTAGCGGTAGATCTTCACGAAGTAGGCGATCTCCTTGCCCTTACAAACTCCTTGGTTCAACTCCACAATCTTGTCGGAGGCTCCCAAGTGACACCTAGCCAATCTAGGAGACACCACTCTCCAAGAAGTAACAAATGGTGTGTTGATGATGAACTCCTTGCTCTTGTGCTTCAAATGATAGTCTCCCCAACACTCAACTCTCTCTCATAGGATTTGGATCTGGTGAAAAGAAGATTTGAGTGGAAAGCAACTTGGGGAAGGCTAGAGATCAAGATTCATATGGTTTGAATGGAATATCTTGGTCTCAACACATGAGTAGGTGGTTCTCTCTCAGAACATATAAGTTGGAATGGTGTGTGTGTTCTGATTGCTCTCTCCACTAGTGAAGAGGAGGTGGAGGGGTATTTATAGCCTCCACACAAAATCCAACCATTACACACAATTTATCAATCTCGGTGGGACCGAATCAGAAAACTCGGTCGGACCGAAATAGCAAACCTAGTGACCGTTAGGAATTTCGGTGGGACTGACATGCAACTCGGTTGGACCGATTCGGTTAGGGTTTGGGCATAACGTAATCTCGGTGAGACCGATTGCACAAACTCGGTGAGACCGATTGCACAAACTTGGTGAGACCGAGTTTGGCAATAAGCTAACCAGAGAGTTGGTCAGGCAAACTCGGTGGGACCGACTCGCTCTTTCAGTGAGACCGAAAAGTTACAAGAAGGAAACATAGAGTTTACCTTGCATTCTCGGTGGGACCGATTCTCTCTTTCGGTGAGACCGAAAAGTTACGAAAGGGAAACAGAGAGTTTGCAAGCCCATCTTGGTGAGACCGAGATCCTTATCGGTAGGACCGAATTGCTAGGGTTTGGCAGTGGCAAATGACAAGTGAAACTCGGTGACACCGGAATGAAAGAATCGGTATGACCGAGTTTGGCTTAGGGTTTAGGTCATTTGTGGATATGGGAAAGTAGGTGAGGATTTGGGAGCATATCATTAAGCACATAAAGCAAGAGGCTCATTTAGCAACACGTCATCCCTCCTTGATAGTATTGTCTTTTCCTAAAGACTCAATGTGATCTTGGATCACTAAAATATAAAATGAAGAGTCTTGAACTTTTGAGCTTGAGCCAATTCTTTGTCCTTAGCATTTTGAGGGTTCCACTTTCACATCCATGCCATGCCAATCATTGAGCTTTCCTGAAATAATCATCTTGAAATAGCATTAGCTCAATGAGCTATATGTTGTTATGAATTACCAAAACCACCTAGGGATAGTTGCACTTTCACCACTTCCCCCAGGGCCGCGTCGCGAGCAATCTTCGCCTCAAGGACGGCCCGCTTCTCCTCGTCGCAGGCCGTCGAGGCCTGAACCAGCGCCGCCCGGATCGAAGCATCAGAGCGAATCCACCCTGAAGCCAGTTCCAGATGCCCGGCCACCAGGCGAGGGTCGGCGCCGAGAAGGTCCTGACGCAGCCGGTCCAGTTCAGCAGCAGCATGCTCCAAGACAGAGGAAGAAGACGGAGGAGCCTCGGCGCACTCCAGGACGATAGGAGGAGCTGAGGGAGAAGTGGCTAGCGAAACGGGAGGAGAAGGTGGCGGCGGCAAGGCCGCCGAATCACGAGCCAGCATTCACTGCGTCTCCCCAGCCGTGGCAGTGGCGCCAGATGAGGACACTTCAGGAGTCACCTGGGCCATGGGGGCTGAGCTCGCCCCCGCCAGCATGGCCAGACCTCCTGAGGGCGACCGACCAGGAGAAGCCCGCGCACTGCAATCGCCCCCTTTCACAGGCGGGGGCGCTGCCGCGGATGGATCCTCAGGAGCCCGCTTCGGTTTCTTCGCCGTGGGCGCCCGCCTACTCAAGAGAAGCAATCATCAAGCCTCGTCGGCAGAATGAGAAACAAGAGAACAAGGATCAAGCGCTTACGGGTCATCGCCGGTGAGCTCGGGCAGCTTTCGGCCCAACTTCAAGCCAAATAGCCGGCTGGAAGGGTCGACCTTGGGAGTAGAAGGCGCAGCAGCAGACTGCCCCGGGGTAGGGGCAGGCCCGTGGGGGACCAGCCCGGTCCTGTCCTTCTTTGGAATCGGGGGCGAGCTCCCGCTACCCAGCACATCGTCATCGTCATCATCATCATCATCATCGCTCGGCAATAGGCGGAGAGTACGGGGCGAGCGCCGAGGGAGGGGAGCCCTCGACTCTCCGTCAGTCGCCCCAGAGTCGGGCCCCTCTCCCCGCTCCTCTTCGTCCTCCTCCTCGCTGGAGTCACCGGAGGGCACGTCCACCAGTCCTTCAGAAGGCGCCACGGGCACGAGCCCGACCCCGTTGAAAACGGGCATGGACTTCACCACCTGCTCCCAGTCGCTGCGAAGAAACTAGGGTTCGGGAGCGCCCTCCAACTTTGCCACCGTGCCCCCGACCAGAGATTGAAGAACCGCGTTCACGTCCTCTTCGTCCACAGGCCCGGGGCTCAGATGAGGCCTCCACATCGGAGAAGAGTACTGCCGGAGTGGAGCCAGCTGCTGCTCCAAGAACTCCCTCAACAGTGACGGACCAGTCAACTTCGCCGTCGCCATGTTGGCTGGCCTCAAGTCCGCATCCATCTTCTCCAACACCGGCTTCGCGCGGGGATCCGCGAGCTCCGCCCGGCCCCAGTTACTAGCGCTCACGGCCTGCTCCATGGGCGGGATCAGCCGAGGGTGGACGCGCCCGACGTCAACCAAGACCCACTTGCTCCGGAAGCCATCAGCCCTCTTCCCGGGACTCGAGATGGCAATGGTGCTGCCATGCGCGACGAAGCTCGCGCACGCGGAAGGAGAACTGCCAGTAGTCTGGAGGTAGAAGTAGTGGCGCAGCAAGGCCATCGAGGGCTGCACCCCTACGTGGGCCTCGCAGTAGTAAGCGAAGACCGCCAGGAGAAGGACAGAGTTGGGGTGGAGATGCAGAGCCAGCAAGTTGTAATGGCGGAGGATAGAGAAGAAGAACTCGGAGAAGGGAGGCACCAAGCCCGCTACGATGGCGCTCACAAAGAAAGGATAATAGGTGCTCCCTCGACCTTCAGGGGAGGCGGAGCCAACCTTGAACACCTCCGTCCCGACGACGCCCTGCGCCGCCGCCATCCGGCACAGTCGGGCAAAGGCGGCCTTGGGCACAGTCGGCGGGTCCAGAGCAGGGGAATACCAAGCTTCGGCCGGAGGCTTGCGAGGCGCCATGGCTTCCTAGGTCGTGCAACCGGAGTAAATCTGGAAGTTTGGAGGAAGAAAGGGGAGGCGCAAGAAAGGATCTGAGCAGCAACCAGAGAAAGCAAGGGCGAAGTCTGGGAAGATGCCTCTCCCTTGTCAACCCACGCGGTTGCTAAGGCACCCACGTCCAATCAACTGCCACGCGGCGTCCAAGGCCGCAGGCTGTTGGGGCCCGCGGTGCTTCGCCCTTGCCCTTTCACCTCTCGGCACGGCCAAGTCCATGCGCACCTTGGGCCCGGGGGCTACTGTCGGCGTTCTGGGAACGGGGGTCCCCAGACTTGCCTGCCTGTGGCCTGCGGCGTGGCTCAAGTGGGGGCCCAGCGCGGCCCATCTTCATCAACACGAGGCTCAAGACCCTCGCGAGGGGCCAAGCCTCGCAAGGCAGACGACACGGCGCATCCTCAGGCACAGCCTCGTCAGGCTAGCTCGCGAGGAGGCGGAGAGTTCAAGGCGGGGTACCTCGCGAGGTGCCCATGACGCAAGCCATGACGACACGGGGCACCAGGCGGGTGCCAGCGCACGCAGCGTCCCTTTTTCCCCTTTGGTGCAAAGGGGGCAAGCGTATCCGCGGAGTACCGAGGCATCAGGCAAAGGTTGCCACTTCGGTGCAACGATACCAAGACCAGGAGGACTACGAGACGGAGGTCACCATGGAGCCCAGCGCGGTGTCATCACCAGAGCCTTTGGCAGGCGAAGACTGCTTTTGTCAGGATAGATGTACTCATTGTCCCCCTTCAAATTAGCCCGCCATTGTTGGATCCCTTCCCGCTCAATATTTGGGGAGAGGACCAGGGCCTCTATAAATAGGACTAGCCACCCACATAGCAAGGGGTTCGATTCCTGGTTGTCTGGTCCGGGATCTGAGAGAGAAAGAGAGAGAAAGGTGACTGAACTCTTCATAGAAGTTCATCACCACAGCCAATAACAGACCCTCGCGAGGCTGTTCTTCCTTGTATCGTTCATCCACACCAGCCCCAGGAGGCAATCCATCCACCACACACTGGAGTAGGGTATTACACCACATCGGTGGCCCAAACCAGTATAAATCTTGTGTCTTTCGTGCAACTCTTTTAGTAGTTTAGATCCCATCGAGACGGAGAGGTTGAAGGTGAGATTTCCGTGCGCACCCCAGTGTTCGAACCTTAAGGGTCTGCCGGAACCCGAAATCCAACAATAGTTCATTTCCCGAGATTCTTACAATGCCATCTCGTTAATTTGTGTTGCATCGTTTCTACTCAGGCATTCCGTGTCTGAGTTATCCTGACACCAATCAGATCTAAATCTCGGTTAGGTATGATGGTTGGAACATATTCCCAAGAGTTATCACATTGGTCTTTATGTGACCCGGTAATGTGATGTCGTGCCTAGCACACTTGGCCCGAGGCCCTGTTGTTATAGTTTCCATTTTATCAAGGTTAACCATTCTTCCATGAGGAAATGGTAAGGCTTGTTCTATAAGTTGTTCCTGATTGATCCTTTGGGAATCCGAAGCCTGACCTTTACCTAATGACCATGTCAATGCTACCTCGAAGCATCACTGTGGTACTCATACATCAATAAGAACATTTGAAGCCCAATGCTAAATATTTCCTGCTCAATTATCCAAACACCGTTGTATGGGTAATGCCAGGAAATTTCTCTCCCCTTTCCTAAAGGGTTTTCTACGTTATATCCTGCCATGGATATCATACTATGCTTGTCCTTGGGAAGGATATACCCCTGAATATGTGTTTAAACACATTTTCCATTCCATTGTTCGGTTTAATCTGATAATCACATTTTCCTTTTCATTGTTTTGTTTTAACTTTCTTGAGGTCTATATGGTCTAAGCAGTAATATTCCTTGCTTAGGTAAGCACCTTGTTGTATCACTCTATTAGTAAGATCCTGTTACTATTGTTGATGACATTCCGTTAACCACCGATGGACGAGAACTTTGCCTATTGGTCCGCCTCGTTCAACGAGCAGGAAAATGGTTCTCTTCATCCCTCGCCCTTGGTACCGATGTTGTTGCCCATGTACTGACAGGCTATCCTCCGACATGCCATGCTTACATGATCGTGTAAGATGTCACCGCCCTTCCTACTTTTAACCCACATGGTGGGCCCATAACCCACAGTTCCACATGATCAAAACCTGACTCTCCTACACACCCCTGTTCCCAAGGTTATTCTAGCGTGTGGCCTCGTATGTAATTCATGAGCCACCTTCAGAAAGATCATCAATTCTCATATCACACACAATAGTTATTCCCGCTGCTTTGAACCCCTTTCGCACCCTGTCTCAGGCATCAAACGATTGTCTGCCCGCTCAAAACTTCCCATGATACCTCCTTACTTTGCTCTTGATATTTTCTTAAGTTTCAAATTTGAGAGTTACTTTCCACCACCTTCCCTGGTGTTATTCTCCGGATAAGCAACCTTGTAGAGGTTCATTCTTTCAAAGATACCCTTATACCTTTCATAAGTACAATGGAGTTCCGAAGAAAGGATGACGACTTCATCATGATGAACGATAGTAGAGAAATGAAGACATCAACGTAATGGATCAACCTCTTTGAGAAGAGCAACTAAGACCGTGTAGACTTGTTAGGACTTCGTAACTAAATCCCTTCCCCTTACCCCCCTTCTTAAATCTCGAGACGAGATTTCTTGTAGTGGAGGAGAATTGTGACGCCCGGGTAATTTAGCTACAGTAACCCTCTACTAAAGATGCTATGTCATCATGATTAAATTTCCTAAACTTCACTTTGATCCAAACCCAGTCAGATTCAGATTCAAAATACAAGTCAAATAATTAATTCTTCAAATAGTAGATGAAAAATGTTCGTTGGGTTAAAGATATTCACTAACTAGTTTTGATGTATAAACCAACCTCTTTTGAATATTTAAAGTGGCCAGAACCTATTTAAAACTAAACCAGCAACACCTAAAAAGACCCATTTAAATTCAAATCCAATTTAAATGAGTTCACATAGCCCCCAAACTTTTGGTGGCAGTCCATATTATTGCCAAGTATTTTTGAGACAAGTGTGGCACGCTTAAAAAAATTCATATTTATATTAAAATAAAGTGCAAAACAGTAAAGAGATAGAAAAACAAAAAAGGAATCAAATAAAAGAGGCCCATGTGGCCTGGGAGAAGCCCAACCCACACCCCACTCATCTGCCTCCTCGCTACAGGAGCTGAGGGGGATCGTGGCGTCCATCCCATGGCGCCCCGGTCTCGTGGCGACCATCCCGACCCCCCGTTGCCTATATGGTGCCGCCCCGCCGGACCTCCCCGAGCCCACTGCCAGTGCCCTATGGCCCCGCAGTGAGCACCTCCCTCGCTCTCCCCATCCATGTCACCCGTCCCGGCCATAGCGCGCCTACCTCACCTTCTACTTGCCACTGCAGTGCCCGGGCGCGCACTTGCCACGGCCACGCACGGCCGCGCCCCCCTCACGCAAGGGCCTCGTCCCGGTTCTCGACTGCCTGCTCGACCGACCGTGCTCCGGCGCCCGCTGTCGCCGCACCCATGGCCCCTCGCGCGCCTCGCGCTCGCGCCGCCTTCCCTGGCCTCGCCGAGGCCACCTCCACCTCCTTCGGACCGCGCTCGCCGTGCCCCGACCTGCCGCCGTGGCTCCCGCCACTGCACTGCCTTCCCTGCTGCTGACGCTACCCGTCATCGCCCAGCTCCACCCGCCGTCGCCCTGCTTCCGCCCTGCGGCGGCCCTGCCGCTGCTCCATGCCGGCACGCCAACCTGCCCTCCCTCGTTCCCTGCGGTTGCCCTGCCGTGGCCGCCATGGCCACTGGGGCCGAGCACTTGTTCGGGTTCGCTCCAGGTGCTGATGCCCGCTAGCGCTCGCATGACCACGCCCATTAGCCCGCTTTGGCCCTTGGGCCTATGACCAGTGGGGCCCGCCCCAGAACGTGATTAAAATAAAATAAAAATAATTAATTAATTAAGAATTAATTAACTTAATTAATTTTGATTAATTAAACTAAAACAACTAATTAAGCCTAACTAATTAACCTAAACCCTAATTAACTAAAACAGTCAATGACGGGGGGTCCCACCCCTGTTGACCAGTCAAACGTTGACTGGTCAACTGGGTCCCTCTGGCCCACCTGTCAGTCACTGGGTACACTTTTGTGTACATTGTGCTGGGTGCGCCTAGCAAATTAGCAATTATTCTCGAATTAAAAATAATTCCAAAAATTAATAAAATCTTTAGAAAATCATATCTTTCAATCCGTAACTCAGATTAAATTATTTTCTACATGAAAGTTACTCAGAACGACGAGACGAATCCGGATATACAACCCGTTCGTCCGTCACACATCCCTAGCATACCGAACACACAACTTCCCCCCCCCCTCCGGTTCATCTGTCCGAAAACGCGAAATACCGGGAATACGTTTCCGGATGTTTTCCCCCTTCACCGGTACCACCTCATACCGCGTTAGGGCACGCCTAGCATCACGCTTTGTCATGTCATGCATCGTCATGCATTTGTTTGCATTATATTTATTGTTTCTTCCCCCTCTTCTCTCGCTAGACATCGAGACCGACGCCACTGCTACCTAGTACGACTATGGTGTTGATGACCACTCTGTCTTGCCAGAGCAACCAGGCAAGCCCCCCCCCCCCCTTTGATCACTAGATATCGCCTACTCTTCTCTATACTGCTTGCATTAGAGTAGTGTAGCATGTTACTGCTTTCCGTTATTCCTATCCTGATGCATAGCCTGTCCTTGCTACTACTATTGTTACCATTACCTGCTATCCTACTGCTTAGTATAGGATGCTAGTGTTCCATCAGTGGCCCTACACTCTTGTCCGTCTGCCATGCTATACTACTGGGCCGTGATCACTTCGGGAGGTGATCACGGGCATATACTAAATACTTTACACAGTTACATTACTTATGATACTGTTCGGAGATGGGGGCTGAAGGGGCAGGTGGCTCCATCCCGGTAGAGGTGGGCCTGGGTTCCTGACGGCCCCGACTGTTACTTTGTGGCGGAGCGACAGGGCAGGTTGAGACCACCTAGGAGAGAGGTGGGCCTGGCCCTGGTCGGCGTTCGCGAATACTTAACACGTTTAACAAGATCTTGGTATTTGATCTGAGTCTGGCTACTGGCCTATACGCACTAACCATCTACGCGGGGACAGTTATGGGCACTCGATGTCGTGGTATCAGCCGAAGCCTTCGTGACATCAGCGACTGAGTGGCGCGCGCCGGGTTGGACCGCGTAACACCACTTCCTTTGTAATGGAGGTTGCTAGGTCTGCTCTCTGGCCGCGTACGCAACGTGCAGGTGTGCAATGGGCGATGGGCCCAGACCCCTGCGCCATAGGATTTAGACCGGCGTGCTGACCTCTCTGTTGTGCCTAGGTAGGGCTGCGACGTGTTGATCTTCCGAGGCCGGGCATGACCCAGGAAAGTGTGTCTGGCCAAATGGGATCGAGCGTGTTGGGTTATGTGGTGCACTCCTGCAGGGAAGTTAATCTATTCGAATAGCCGTGATCTTCGGTAACAGGACGACTTGGCGTTGTACCTTGACCTTATGACAACTAGAACCGGATACTTAATAAAACACACCCTTCCAAGTGCCAGATACAACCAGTGATCGCTCTCTCATAGGGCGACGAGGGGAGGATCATCGGTTAGGATTATGCTATACGATGATACTTGGAGGTCTTCAGTCTACTCTCTTCTACATGCTGCAAGACGGAGGCTGCCAGAAGCGTAGTCTTCGAAAGGATTAGCTATCCCCCTCTTATTCTGGCTTTCTGCAGTTCAGTCCACCGATATGGTCCTTTACACATTTACCCATGCATATGTAGTGTAGCTCCTTGCTTGCGAGTACTTTGGATGAGTACTCATGGTTGCTTTCTCCCTCTTTTCCCCCTATCCCTTCTACCTGGTTGTCGCAACCAGATGTTGGAGCCCAGGATCCAGATGCCACCATCGACGATGACTCCTACTACATCGGAGGTGCCTACTACTACGTGCTGCCCGCTGACGACGACCAGGAGTAGTTAGGAGGATCCCAGGCAGGAGGCCTGCACCTCTTTCGATCTGTATCCCAGTTTGTGCTAGCCTTCTTAAGGCAAACTTGTTTAACTCATGTATGTACTCAGATATTGTTTCTTTCGCTGACTCGTCTATGATCGAGCTCTTGTATTCGAGCCCTCGAGGCCCTTGGCTTGTAATATGATGCTTGTATGACTTATTTTATTTGTAGAGTTGTGTTGTGATATCTACCCGTGAGTCCTTGATTTTGATCGTACACATTTGCGTGCATGATTAGTGTACGGTCAAATCGGGGGCGTCACAAAATAGCAAGCGACTCAGGAACAAAATACATAATAAGACCATTAGGGCATTTGATCTTGCGCCCTACAAGATGTTTTAGGTCCCCAGCAATAGCTTCAGACGCATTTGATTTTTGGCTGGAGACCTTTCTTAGCCACCCACATCTTCAAGGGTGGCTTCGAAGCAACGAGTCTAAGTGCAGCATCTGAGAACTTTGGCTTTGAAGCCCTGGCAAATAGTTTTGCAGGAGGTGAATAATACTCATAGGAATACGCAGAGTAGTTCTTGGTCTTATGAACATGGTGGTTTGGTGAAACACGCTCATATTCATAGGCCTGGGTATGATTTCCCTGCAAAACATTTGTGTTAGTGCGACTCAGGTGAGTCCTCTGTCTGTATGAAGCCTTTGGACCATATGAAGCCTGTGGTCTGGGGTTTGTCTTCTTCCCTTGTGGTGTCATGACGACATTCACAGGAAGATTCTCCAGACACCTTTTCGGCAACCAGACTTTCTTCATAGGTGATCCATTCTCGCAGTTAGTACCAATATACCTGGCAAACACTTCACCATTCTGATTCTTAAACAGTTTATAGTTTGCATCAAAGGATTCATCAATGACAATAGGATTAGCACTAGTGAAGCCAGATAGGGTGGATGGATCCACTGAAGGTTCCTTTGCAGCAACCCATGTGGTTTTGGGGTACTGCTCAGGCTTCCAGTAAGAGCCATCAGCATTCATTTTTCTTTCGAACGCAACACCCTCTTTCCTAGGGTTTCGGTTCAGAATCTGCCTTTTGAGGACATCGCGTAGTGTCTGATGCCCTTTGAGACTTCTGTACATCCTTGTTTCAAGCAATGTCTTCAACCTAGCATTTTCATCAGCAATAGGAGTGGCATCCTCAGCAGAGGGGTTAGTTACCACATCAAAAGTTGAAGATATTGCAACAGTAGCAGCAGTAGAACATTCAACAACAGAAGTAGCGTTATCACACTCAAGGCACTTAAGACATGGTGGTTCAAATCCTTCCTGAGCGGAACTGATCTGTTCAGCGCGAAGTGACTCGTTTTCCTTTTGAAGATCTTCCATGAACCGCTCTTAATTTCTCAAGTTCTTGCTTCCTTTGAAGATAATCATAGGAAAGTTTTTGATGAGTTGTTGAGAGCGTTTCATGACGACTTTCAAGTTCCTCATACTTAACATGAAGATTTTTTATGTCTTCAATTAAGGACTCAGATTGAGTCATTTCAGCGTCCAACAAGTCATCGCTTTTGTCTAACAGTTTTTGAATATGTTCCATAGCTTTTTGTTGTTCAGCTGCAATTTTAGCAAGTGTTTTGTAGCTAGGTTTGGAACCACAATCAGAGTCATCTTCACTGGATGTTTGATAGTGAGTATTGCGTGAGTTTACCTTGGCACCGCGTGCCATGAAGCAATAGGTGGGAGCAGAGTCGTCCTTGTCATTAGCATCGGCGTCGGTGATGAAGTCAATGTCTTCAGTGTTGAAGATGGACTTGGCAACGTAGGCTGTAGCCAGGCTTGCAACGTCAGAGTCAGACTCCTCCTCAGACTCCACCTCCGCCTCCTCAGAAGCAGACTCCTCCTCTGAATCCATTTCCTTGCCAACAAACGCACGAGCCTTGCCAGATGAGCTCTTCTTGTGTGATGAAGACTTTGAGGAAGACTTGGAAGAAGACTTTGAGTATTTCTTCTTCTTGTTGTCGTCAGAATCATATTCCTTTCTCTTCTTCTTCTTGTTGTTCTCATTTTCCCACTGCGGACACTCAGAGATGTAGTGACCAGGTTTCTTGCACTTGTGGCATGTTCTCTTCTTGTAGTCATGAGTAGAAGCTTCATCATTCCTTGAGCTGGATCGTGAAGACTTTCTGAAGCCTTTCTTCTTGGTGAATTTCTGGAACTTCTTCACAAGCATAGCAAGATCCTTTCCAATGTCTTCAGGATCATCAAAACTCCAGTCAGATTCTTCTTCAGATGAGGAAACAGCTTTTGCCTTCAAGGCGCGAGTTCAGCCATAGTTGGGACCGTAGATATCTCTTTTCTCAGAAAGCTGAAACTCATGTGTGTTGAGCCTTTCAAGTATGTCAGACGGATCGAGTGTCTTGAAGGCAGGGCATTCTTGAATCATCAGGGCTAGGGTGTCAAACGAGCTGTCAAGTGATCTCAGGAGTGTCTTGACGATTTCATGCTTGGTGATCTCAGTAGCATCGGGAGCTTGAAGCTCATTTGTGATGTCAGTGAGGCGATCAAACATGAGCTAAACATTCTCATGGTCGTTTCTCTTGAAGCGGTTGAAGAGATTGCGAAGGACACTGATCCTTTGATCTCTCTGGGTTGAGACGCCTTCGTTGACCTTGGAGAGCCAGTCGTAGACTAGCTTTGATGTTTCTAGAGCACTCACACGGCCATACCGCCCTTTGGTCAGATGACCACAGATGATGTTCTTGGCGGTGGAATCCAGTTGAACGAACATCATGACATCAGCAGCGATGACACCTTCACCAGCCTTGAGAACGCCATTCTTGACGACATACCAGAGGTCAATATCAATGGCTTCAAGATGCATGCACATCTTATTCTTCCAGTAGGGATATTCAGTTCCATCGAAGACGGGGCACGCAGCGGAGACTTTGATTATCCCTGCAGTCGACATAGCTAAAACTCCAGGTGGTTAAACCGAATCACACAGAACAAGGGAGTACCTTGCTCTGATACCAGTTGAAAGTGCTAGTTATCGACTAGGGGGGGCGAATAGGCAATTTTTATGAAAGTCTTCAAAACATGGGAGTTTCGAAGACAAATGATAGAAATGAACATATAACCATGCAGCGGAAGGTAGACTACACTAGACAAGCCATAGTTAAGTATTCAATGAAGTGAAAGCACGAAGACTAATAGCAGTTAGGCGGTATGGATCAGGATGGAAGATAGTATGAAACCAATCAGAACAAACAGTCACACAGTGAAGATAAATGAACAATGCAAATATGCAATGACTTCACAAGGACCAACTATAAATAAAGAGATGGGAAGGATGGAACCAGTTGCTTGTTGAAGACAATGATTTGTTGGACCAGTTCCAGTTGCTGTGACAACTGTACATCTGGTTAGGGAGGCTGAGATTTAACTCAGAAGACTGTGTCTTCACCTTATCCCCCTTGAGCTAAGGACACACAGTCCTCGCTCAATCACTCTGGTAAGTCTTCAAGGTAGACTTCCAAACCTTCACAGACTTCGTTCACCGGCGATCCACAATGACTCTTGGATGCTCAGAACGCGATGCCTAACCGGCTGGAGGATTCACAGTCCTCAAGTGTAACAAGTCTTCAGATCACACAGACAGGAAGACTTCAGTGATGCCTAATACTCTTTGGCTCTGGGTGTTTAGGGCTTTGTCCTCACAAGGATTTCTCTCTCAAAGGCTTCGAGGTGGGTTGCTCTCAAACGACAAAAGCCAAGCACTAACTCTGAGCAGCCACCAATTTATGGTGTAGGGGGTGGGCTATTTATAGCCACTAGGCAACCCGACCTGATTTGTCCGAAATGACCCTGGGTCACTAAGGAACTGGCATGTGTTCCAACGGTTAGATTTCAAACACACGCGGCAACTTTACTTGGGCTACAAGTAAAGCTGACTTATCCAGCTCTAGATAAGTTTTTCTCTCATTGTCTTCGCTCGAAGACATAGGATTTTGATTAAGCATCACTTCAGTCACTCTGACTTTGTTCACTGGGACCCCACTTAACAGTACGGTGGTTCCTATGACTCAACAAAGAAGAAAAGGAAACAACGAAACAACTAAGTCTTCGCGCTCCATAGTCTTCACGCAATGTCTTCTCTTGTCATAGTCTTCAATGTGAATATCTTCACATACCACCTTTGTCTTCAATGTCTTCATACATTTTTAGGGGTCATCTCCGGTAGGTAAACCGAATCAATGAGGGACTACTACCTGTGTTATCCTGCAATTCTCACAAACACATTAGTTCCTCAACCAGGTTTGTCGTCAATACTCAAAAACCAACTAGGGGTGGCACTAGATGCACTTACAAGTTTCAGTCGGGGGAAACACTTGCAGCTGTATGCCTAGTGTTACCCCTGCCTCTCCCCACAGCCCACTAACACTTGTAGTTGCAACCCTAGTGTCGGAGCTGCAACTGCCCCCTTCTCCCAATTAAAAAAGGAGGAAATATACGCAAACGCCATTCCTTCACCAATTGCATGTGGAGTAAGACGTGTGTAGTTGTGCATGGATAAACGAACTTGCTACATACAATCAATATTTCCTTTGAGGCTAAAAAGTAAAGAATAAATAAAAAAACATCGTTACACGCCGATACGATGTGTGCAGTCACATGTGGATGGATGTACATGTAGCTAATAGTATGATTTTAAAAATGACAGAAATAAATGTGAACAATTAAGAATTAATAAAATAATAAAAATGAAAATGAAAAAAAACACAAACAAACTTCAAAGAAAGAATTATGAGAGAAAAGAGAACAAGAAAAGAATGAGAAGAATGGAAATAAGTAATAATTTCAAAAGAAGCAACAAAAATAAAATTCAAAAGGAAAACTACCCTTGCAATCCAAAATAAATTGGCTCAAGACATTTTGAAAAGATTATAAACAATGTTGCGACCGGAAAAAGAAAATGCAACACAAATTTGCACCAATCTTGGCGCATAGATTAAATGGTTTATCATCTACTACCCCTATAAAAGCACGAGAGGACGGAGAACCAAATCATCCTATCCGTTGAAAGTTGCAATCTGATGGTCCAAATGGCTCCAATCTATTAAACGTGTTTTACACTTTAATTACCCACCAATGCCACTCCATGTTTCCACTAACCCACCGATCCCACGCTAATCCATCCGTACCCCTTCGTCGTCCTAGAATACATGAGCAGGATGCCACGATCCACATGCCATCCCTCCCCTATTGCTACCGCCAACCGCTTGGAGGGTCACCGATCACCGCTCATCCACTCCGCCGCCCCGCCACCGCCCCATGCCGTCGCCACACCCCTATGAGCGCTCGCATCTGCTTAAGCGTGGGTCGCGGTCTCGCCGCCAGCCGATTCTCCGCTGGGCCGAGGCTTAATCTGCTTAAGAGTGGGTTGCAGGAGGTGTGTCTCCGTCCGAGTGACTGTACCGCCGAGGCAGCAGCGGTCGGCTAGGCCACCACCCAGGAACCGCGGCCCTCCTTGGTAGACCCGCCAGCATGGGCTGCCGCCCAGGCTCCATGACGACAACGGTGAAGAACAAGGTACGCCAGGGAGGCGAGGCCCTGCTGGCGCACCCAGTCGCCACCACCAGGGGCGCGGGCCGCCGAGGGGCTTAGCCGAGTGGCCGCCGTCTAGGGAGCAATCCAGACGCGCGCCGCCGGCAGGCATGGCCCGCTCACCCGACGCTCTGCGGCTGGATGAGAATTTCGACGATGGGGCAGGGTATAGGGACTATGACAACGAGGAGGCTGAGGGGGAGGGGGAGGTTCGCTGGGGGAACATGGTCGGGCGACGCCATGCCCAAGCCACCCGCTGGCTTCGTCCTTGACGACCATGGCCAGTGCATCGCTCCTGCCTCCAAGCGCATCGTCACCCTCGTCAGGTGCTCCACATTCAGTTTTCTCCTAGCTAGCAGTTCATACTTGAAATGCATTATCCAAGTTCATCTTGCAAATTTGTGCAGATTGATGACGCGAACAATAGTCCATTGGAGTGCATAATCGGGAGGGTGTTCAGCAGTATGTAGGATCATGAGTGCTTTCTTCTCTGCCCGGTCGACTGTGATTAACCACACTCTACAAATTAGTTGCAAACTTGCAATGTTCATTAGTGATTTCCCTCTCCTATGATTACTTATTTCGTGGTTGTGCAGGTGCTCAAGAGCACAAACTTCAGTGGCTGGATCGCTGTATGTCACTAACTACATACATTACTCATTTATAGTTCAAACATGGTTTCAATTGATGCTAGAAATATTTATTTCGGACAATGTAATTGATGTGTGTTTGTAGGTTGCCTCTCTTGGGTGATATGATTTTTTTGCATTTTCTCATAAACTGCAGTGTGTTATGCAGATGGAAAAAGCATTCAGGTTCTGCATCCTGCCCAGCAGGTTATTTGTTATGACACAAGAACTTTATTATGGTTTTTGATAAAAGAAATATGGACTTCGAAATAGCTTGAAGGTTATCGATTATATGTAGCAAGGCCATTTGATTAAGTTGGCTCTTTCTTGACACCATTTTCTATGCAAGCTATTTGAATACATATTTTCCAAAACAAAGTACATAAGTGTGTTTGGGTGAGGCCCAGATTAAACATCTCACATTTTGTTTCAGAAATCATCTCTACTTAAGTCCAAGAGGTCACTAGGTGAAGGGATGGATAAACTATTAGGTTGCATTAATTTGGAGCTATGAAACTGGTAAAAGGATTATAGTTGCTGCAACTCCTAGGGTCAAGGTTTGTTCCACATTTCTATAATTTTATTTATATTTGTACTAATTTATCACATATCATGCATCTTTTCTCCTTTAGACTAATTATTACAATAGAATATATTGGCCAATAGACTGCCATTCTCACCTTTGGTATTGCATCTTTTTTCTTGACAGCCTATTACATTGGAACTTGGTGAAGATGTCGTATTTGAGTATGTTGACATTGAAAAAAGGTACATGCCGAATGCTGAGACATATATACGTTGTGTGAGGCAGAGTTTAAATGCTCTGTAAATAAAGAGAGACAACAAGGATTGATGAGTTTATCATCCCACTTTCGTACTGTTTTTATACAAGAACAACAATGAGCGACATATGTACTTCTCATCCAATTAGTTTTCTAGCACGTAAATGTAACTATTTCTTCATGCACGTGAGAAAGACAAATATTAGTTCCTACATGTTTGAGGATATGTATAACCATACTATGGAATGCAATTGTGCCGAGGAGGAACGAGGATGAGAGATGTGTCCTGCTAGACATATTAGCAAATTCTTAGTTCATTTGATTACATTCATGAGTATTATTCTATTCCAACATACGGGCTTTGTTCAGTGCATATACAGATATACTCTCTTATAGAAATATGTTGTTCAGGGATGAAGAGGTGGATAAGTTTGTGGCTTTACTTACTGAATGTCCAGATCTGTCTTGCTTCTCAGGCAAGGCCTACATTTAGAGTATACATATTCATGTGTAAGTGATTTAAGGTCAATTACCTCCCCCTGTTGTAATGCTCATCATCTTAATTCAGACATTGTTATATATATGCACCATGGTTCACGACTATACTTTTTTCCGTAGGGCCTATGCAAATCCATTTGGAACAGTGTTAATATTTTACATTTTGCTACAAAAGTTGTGTGCTGCAGGTGTCTATACACGCGAACCAAAGAAGGCAACTCGGCAGTTTCTCCCTGCCCTAATCAACATTCACAATGATAGGAGGGCACAAAGATCATGCTGCCATGTAATCCATCCATTTTCATTGCCTTGCTGCTTTCTAGCTTGTTTCTTGATATTCAATAGCCATATACCTTTAGGACTTGGGATGCGATTTCACATGCATCGCGTAGCTGATGCTTTTGCCGGTTCATGATGAGCTATTTTTGTGTAAAGCTACTATTGGCCGTGGAAAGACTAGCTATGAATGGCTCAGTTTTATTGAGCTTAGATGAAAATTTGAGTAAACCGACTAAATTCATACAAAAAAGGGGCCAAGTACAACCCCAAATTAGAGACACAATGGGATGCCTATCCTGGTCACTATTAGATTTTGTTATTTGTCATCTAAGAGCTACTATTAGACTTACAATCTCGGACGGCTACCTGTATTTTTTAATTTGTTTGTGGACCTGGAATGGCCATTATTTAGGCATAGGACATGCCGGTGCGTTTTTTGAAAGTTGCAGGAGAGGCATGCTATTTAAAATGGATAGATTGCAAAAAAAAATTGTACCTCCATTGGTGAGGACCTGACCATGGAAGAATGAACACTAAATGTTGTCAAATGAACTACATTGGTGCGGATCTCCACGTAATAAGTGTTATTCTTGCTGCACTGGTTCGGGCATCCGCATTGTCCGTCGACGGGTATGTATGGGCCGTCGCTTGGTACAGCCGCAGGGGGAATGGCTGGCCATTGAACTACATTGGTCAGACCTGTAGGTAATGAGTAGCATGATTCATGTCTTATTTTGGTGATAAAGATATGATATCGATGCAGCCTGATGGTTTGCTGCGAGCAAAGCGATGCCGTTCTATGAGGGAGGCGAGCGGGCCGACGACAACTGTTGTGAGTCGGGCGAAGCGGCTCCATCGATGGGTATGTATGGGCCGTCACTTGGTACAGTCGCAAGGGGAAGGGATGGCCATTGAACTACATTGGTCAGGACCTGTAGGTAATGAGTAGCATGATTCATGTCTTATTTTGGTGATAAAGATATGATATCGATGCAGCCTGATGGTTTGCTGCGAGCGAAGCGATGCCGTTCTGTGAGGGAGACGAGCGAGCCGGCGACAGCTGTTGTGAGTTGGGCGAAGCGGCTCCGTCGACGGGTATATATGGGTCGTCGCTTGGTACAACCGCAGGAGGAAGGGCTGACCATTGAACTACATTGGTCAGGACCTGTAGGTAATGAGTAGCATGATTCATGTTTTATTTTGGTGATAAAGATATGTTATCGATGCAATCTGATGGTTTGCTACGAGTGAAGCGATAAATCCTGTCAATTCCCACATGATATCGGGGCATTCTTACACCTGGGCCCGCTTCACTCGGATAAAAATAAGTAAACAAGAATTAATTCTAACTCCCACATGATAAAAAATAGTAAAAGGTCTCGCAAAGAAAATAATCCTATTTGATTACTATACATAGCGAGCATCACGAAATAGAATAATCACGAATTCCGTGTAATTGGCCAAGCTGCTAAAGTAGCTAAAGTAGTGATAAATCCTGTCAATAAAATAGATCCTATCTTTATGACTTGGGAATTAGAAATATATATTTTTGAAATGAAATTATGATAAAAAAAATTATGTTTCATTGTATAACATGCTTTCAGTCCAGACGTGTGTTGCACGTGCAAGCTTACTAGTATAACCAAATCTTATATGAGCAAACCTTTGATGTACAGCATGGAGGAAAATAAAAAAACATGGAGAAAAATAAGTGTGCATTGATCATTGACATGCTAAAAGTTATAGGGAAAGACACTAAGTGTGGAGGACACACATGCTGGTCTAGGAGAAAAAACAAGAGAACACACTTCCTCTTTGCACTTTACACGGTCTATTTCTAACCACAGCCCAATAAACAAACAAACAGAAACAGGCTGGACGCATCATCCTAACATGCCAATTTAAACCTGACAAGCTAGCAACAAGCAGCTAGCGTAAAAAATATTTAATAAAAGGATGGACTAAGACTTGGATAGAAATCAGTCGACTGATTTTTAATCCCTCCATAATTATATGGCTATAAGGCTATGCTAATCACAATTCCGAGAAAATCTAGCCAACATAGCAAACTCATGAGCAACCATATTTGCTTCTCTGTAGTGCAATGCAATCATATTTGGTACTTCCTCCGATCCTTTTTAGTTCGCATATAAGATTTGACTGAAGTCAAGCCTCGTAAAGTTTGACCAGCTTTGTAAAAAAAGTGTCAACATTCACAATCTAAAATCATATACCATTATATGTGTTATGACTTAAAATTTCATATTATATAACTTTAGTATAGCAGATATTGATATTTTTTCATATAAATACAGTCAAACTTTGTGAAGTTTGACTTTAGAAAATTCTAATATGCAGAGTAAAAAATACCGAAGGGAGTATTTGCCGGACTGCCGAACGGACGCTAATTAAGTTGTTGGTTGCCTCCATCGGTCCAAAGTTCAGTGAGTGGGAAGTTGGAAACCGAAGGAGGGTTGACCTCGCAACCCACGACGAGAAACGGGTGACAGCCACCAAAGGTTTCATTTCAAAACGGGAAGTCAAGCTGTTCCATCGATTCCATGTTCCACCTCGCAGCAGCAGCCCACCCTGCTACCACCCAGCTACCAATGACACTAGCATAGCATAACATAAACACATCACGCAGGGCTCATCTTGATCTCCCTCATCCCTCATTCCCCGGCTAACCAGCTCCATCAACCAAAAATGGCGCCACCACCACCGAAGAATCCCATCTTGTCCACGTACCACCTTTGCTTCCTCCTCCTCGTGTCCACCGCCACCTTCTCCGCCGCTGCTTCCTCCCACTCCCACTCCTCCGCCCGGCCCTCCCCGGCACCCGCTGCTTCCTCCCGCTCCTACTCCTCCGCCTGCCCCTCGCTGCCACCCGCCGCCGACCGCCACACCGATGCCGACGACGCCCTTTCGCTCGCCCGCTCATTCCAGATAGAGAACGGCCACTTCTCCGCCGCCACGGACAGCCTCTTCTCCCCCGATGGCGACCTCCACGGCAGCTATCGCTCCTTCTCCCTCTACCCCCGCCGTGCCCTGCGCACCACCGACCCGACTCTCGTCCACCTCATCGCCGTCGTCATCCTCATCGGGCCCCGCAGCGGTGACTACGCCGTCGCCGACTCCGTCTCCTTCGACCTCGACGGCTACTACTCCTCCGCTTCGCTCCAACTCTGCATGGCAGGGACGGGCGGGGAACACGCCGCCAACGGCCGTCCAAAGTACTACCAGGCCGTCGCGCTCCGCCTCCGCATCCCTAGCCCTTTCAGCCTCGCCGATCCTTTCGTGACCGGCAGCCTAGATGGCTCCTCCGACTTCGAGCCCATCCGGCTGCTCGCGTACGCCGACGGCCACGGCCACGACTACAAGTACGGCGAGCGCTCCCCATGCAACCCACCGGTGCAGCCGGCCAGGGGCTCGCTCCGGGCGCTCGGCGGCAGCTACGCGTGCGCCTACTTGAAGGAGCGGCTCGTGACCTCGTACAGGCTGCTGGATCACCACGGCGGCTCCCCGGCCAGGCTTCCCTGGATGCACGTCAGCCAGATGCAGTGCAGCGAGGACGGCGCCCTGCGCGCCTACATGGTGGTCTCCAAGCACCGTCAGTTCTACCACCTCCTGGCCGACGAGGAGGCGCTGGTAGCCGACGGGCACTGGGACCCGGCTCGGGACATGTTCTGCCTCAGAGCGTGCCGGGTGGCGCCGTCAACCCTGGCGGTGAGCGAGTGCGGGATCGGGATGAGCTTCTGGTTCCCGGCCACATGGACGGTCCACGAGCGGAGCGTCGTGGCCGGCGTGCTCTGGAACTCGACCCAGGGGAGGAGCAGCAGCCTCGACGCCGGAGCAATCTCAGGCGTGACGTCGGCCTTGAGCATGGACGACGACCGCAGAAGAAACATCTCCGACGTGCAGTACAAGTACAACGACACGATGCTCGAGGTGGCCAAGAAGAACTATCTCAAGATGAACAAGGAGGAGAAGAAGAAGATCAAGGGGCCCTTCCCGGTCCCGGGTAAACACACCACTTACCATGACTTGAGCCTCCGGTTTTGGACGTTCGGGGCGAGCATCAACGCGGTCACCGCGAGGGGGGACGCCCACCCAGTCTCCATCGGCTCGGTGATGGCCGGAGAGGAAATGCTCAGGACCACCCAGGTCGTCGACACGAAGCGCGTCCACGACCCGCTGAACGTCAGCTACGACATACACTATTACGCTCCACTGGGCAATCCCTACTCGTATGATAACCAGAAGGAGGAACGGAGAATCTCGGCCGAGGGCGTTTATGATCCCAAGCGGGGCGTCCTGTGCATGGCCGGCTGCGAGCAGCGCGGCGGCGGCTCCATGGACTGTCAGATGCTGATCACCGTGCAGTTCGCCTCCCTGGAGGGCAGGGCGGGGGAGCTCGGCGGCGGAGGAGCAATCAGCAGCCTCAGGGACAGGTCCGACTGTCTTTTCTTCGAGAGGAGAAACATCACCCTGTACGGGATGTACGCGGAACAAGCGTCCGAGGCGATATCGAGGATGGACCTGGAGAGCGTCATGGTGGTGGCCTCCGTGACGCTGTCCTGCGCCTTCACCGCCCTGCAGATCCTCCACGCCAAGAAGAACCCCGAGGCCGCCGCGGCGACGTCCATCACCATGCTCGCCGTCCTCACCTTGGGGCACCTCACCCCTCTCCTGCTCAACTCTGAGGTCATTTTCCTTAGCAGGAGGAGCCGGTACTGTCTGTACTCGGCGGACGGGTGGCCGGAGCTGAACCAAGTGATGATGCGGGTGCCTGCGCTGATCGCCTTCCTGCTGCAGCTACGCCTTCTTCAGCTGGTGGTCGCTGGCCGCCTGAGCTCGGCCGACCAGAGCGAACCCGTGTCAGAGAAGACTGTGCTGCAGATATGCCTGCCGCTGTACCTCGTCGGAGGAGTCATGGCCGCGGTCGTCCACGTGATCAATGTCGGCGCCGAGGATAACTCACTGGTTGCTCGCGTCGGTGGAGAGGCGGCCACGCTCTGGGACGAGCTCTTGCCGTACGCAGGGCTGGTGCTAGACGGCTTCCTGCTCCCTCAGGTCGTCCTGAACGCGTCCTTGTCAGGCCCCAGAGTTCGAGCGATCTCGCCGTGGTTTTACATGGGGGGCACCGTGATCCGGGTGGCGCCTCACGTGTATGACGTGGTCAGGAGGCAGATCTACGCGCCGAGCATGAGGCCCTCTGACATATACGCGAGTCCTCGCGGCGACCTCTTTGGTGTCGCGTGGGATGCGGTTATATTGTGCGGAGCAGCGTTGTTGGCATCGCTCTTGTTCTTGCAGCAACGGCTTGGATCCGGCGCCTTATTGTTTCCTTGCAAGAGGAGATCGGGCGGATGTGAGATGGTCTCTCACATCTAAATCAAGTAGGAGTATGCTCACACCTTTTCCATGCCCATGACTGCACTCTTATGGCACTCAAATGACACCCTAGTCTGTACTGAAATTTGTTGTCCAAACATTCTGCAAGATATATATGCTCTTTAGCAAATGAAACACAATCACTAGAAAGCCTTGTCCCATCTGCATATAATTTTGAGTTCCCCGTTCCAACGGAATGCCATGCCCCTGCACATTCTTATATTGCCAAATGATATGTGCAAGTGCTTGATCTGACCCGACGCGCTATCAACAGTGGCCTCTTCAGACAGCTCTAGAGCATGAGGATAAGCAGGAATTCACAAAATTCATAGCATCCCTCCTGTATTGAGAGAAGTGCATATTTCAACCCCGAACTTTTGCCCTAATTTAATTTACAACCCCGAACTTTTGCCCTAATCTAATTTACAACCCCGAACTTTTGCCCTAATCTAATTTACAACCCCGAACTTTTACCCTAATCTAATTTACAACCCCGAACTCTAATACCGTCTAAATTACAACCCCCAACTCTCAAAACCGGCTAGGATTCAACCCTCCCCTCTCTGTTGACCTGTTTTGACCTGGTTGACCGGTTTTGATCAGTCAACAGGTCCAGTCAGCATGCCATATCAGCCAAAAATGCAAAATTTCCAAGGAAACAATCTGTAAAATCGAAGAAAATCCAGAAAAAGAAATAAGAAATCCAATTTCCGAAAAACAGGGAAAATAAAAAAAGAATTTCCAAAAAAATTCCAGAAAAAACCCAAAACCTCAAATTCCTGAAAAAAGTATTTCCAGAAAAAATCAAAAAAAAATCAGTTTTTCTATTTTCCCTAGCTTTTTTCGCGATTTTTTTTCGGAATTTTGCTTTTCCATATTTTTTCCTGATCTTGTAGATTTTTATTTACTTTTTCTTGAAATTTTGAAAAAAGAATCTGACGTGGCATGCTGATTGGACCCTTTGACTAGTCAAAACTGGTCACCCCAGGTCAAAACCGGTCAACAGGGAGGGGAGGGTTGAATCCTGACCGGTTTTCAGACTTGGGGGTTGTAATTTAGACGGTATTGAAATTCGGGGTTGTAAATTAGACTAGGGCAAGAGTTCGGAGTTGAAATATGCACTTCTCTCCTCCTGTATTCACTCGTGCAACGGGACCAACCGCGTGCGCTCGAGGTGGCTCGACCCAGCCTGGCTCGCTGGAAACTATCCATTCGGCCGTTCCTAGCGGGCCTGGCTGGGAGTGCTTTAAGTTCCGTGCGAGCCAACATTTATATGGGACCTAGCCTAGCTCGCTGAAAACTGTCGATTCACCGTTCCTAGCAGGCCTGGTTGGGGAGAGTTTTAAGTTTCGTGCAGGCCAACATTTGTATGCAATCCAGCCAACCAAACGGGTTAAATTCTTCCCGCATGGGCCTGGTTGGGGTAGATGCGGGCAACTAAACACATCCTAGGTGTCTCTGGTGGAAAGTCTCTCTTATCAAGTCCTTCCATCATTATAAGATGGATTTGATTAGGCATGTTTCTTCCAGGGAGTGGGAAGGGAGACAAAAATAAATATAACACGCATGAAGTAAGATTTTTGAGCAGACCCAAAGAGTTTGGATGTCTAGGACTAATACGAGGACTATATTTTTTTTCTTATTCAGTAAATGGTCTGCAAGCTACTCCCTTCGTTCACTTTTGTAAGGCGCCGAAGAAAATTTCCGACAGCCCTAAAAAATCGGTAATGGACAACAATACCCCTTCCAATCGATCAATTTGAAATTAAAAAAATATCGGAATCGCCTCGCCCAACGCGTCTTTGCCCACCTCGCGCCCGACTTCTCCTCGCCTAGCGCATCGCTGCCCACCTCGCGCCCAAGATCTCCTCGCTGCTTACCTGGCGCCCAAATTCTCCGCCCAGGATCTCCCGCTCATCACCGCCCAGGATCTCGTCCTCATCGCCGCCCAGATTCCTGTTCACCGCCGGCCCCAGGACCACACCTCGGGGGCCGCCGGCCACAAGCCCCAGCGCACCTCGCCAACACTGCCTTCCTTCTTCCCCGCGTCATTGGCAAGGTGCAGCTAGCCCTGAGCCAGGGGAGAAGGCCAGGAGAAGTTGAGCCCGGAAGCCGGCATAACTCCTCGCCCAGCACCTCGCTGCTCCTTGCCCAGGATCTGCGTATTCCACAACCTCCAGGCTTGGTGATCCTTGTTGGCTTCTCGCCGAAAGCCGGCCCAACTCCTCGTCCAGCACCCTTGATGGTCCAACTCCTCACCAGCAACATCAGCAGATCTTCAACAGCAAGGAAGAAGCAGATCCTCAACATCAACAGCAGCAGATCGTTGGCCCAATTTCAAGCATGGTAGTTCCAGATCTCAATTTCACTCCACCTGAAGAAGGCAACGAAGAACCTCAAGAAGAAAGCAACAATGCTGGTCAAAATTCAAGTATAACTTTTTCTAATCTTGCATCAAATTATGCCTCGAAAGTAACAGAGAAGGGATTGCTAAGATTGAATAGTGCATATGAGGAAGCTTCATTTTGTTCACAGGTTATTCAACAAGCAACATTTACATTTTCAACAAGCAACAGGGGTCTCCTGGACATTGTAGGGGTATTTCAGTTCTTGTCTCATTTGCTTATAGGCAAACTGAACAAACTCCATGTATGTGTGTGTAAATAAACATATAGTCTGACAGCATATATCCTGACAGCATGTATGTGTGTGTGTAAATAAGCGTATACCCTAACAGCTACGAATGGAAAAGAAATTGCTGCAAGAACAGCGGTGTACCTCAAAATATTTACAGCTCATGTTTATATTTACTCCTGGCGGCATATTTACCCTGACAGCTACGAATGGAAAAGAAATTGCAATGTTCGTGGCTCCGTGGCTCCTGAATATAACCTGGCGGCATATTTACCTCTTACAAGTTTAGTTTTTTGTAAGAGGAAAATCCAGCCTTTGCATGTCATCGCCAGCAGGACTGAGCAAATCTCCTTGGCTTCGGCTGGCCAGCTGGGAATACCAATAGATGATTTGTTTGATCTAGACATGTTCTCTTATTATTTTCTGCATGCTGCATCAGCCTGCTTCTACTCTCTGACAAATATGTAGCTGTCCAACCATGGTGCGAAGAGCGGTGCCCACCTACTGCTGATACGTGTTCATGGGACCCTATCTCCAATTATTTGAAATGCCTTGCCCAAGCTATCAAAGAAGGGTGCACGACACTCATGTGTTAAAACAAAAATGGCTACATAAGTTTCAGTTCAGAACCATGCCAAGAGCATAGCTCCAAATATCTATTTTCAGGCCAAAATGTCCCCTTACCAGGTTACATTCACATATAGACAATTCACTTCAGCAGGAACAAAGCCTATCTGACCAGTTTCTCTTAAACATATTTACCCTCAAAATAAGCATATACCCTGACAGCTATGAATGGAAAAGAAATTGCTGCAAGTTTAGTTTAGTTTATAATCTATTTATATTTACAAGTTTTGAGGTATACGGAACTGAACAGTTTAGTTTATATTTACAAGTTTAGTTTACATTTATATTTTCAGCAAGCAACATTTATGTTTATATTTACAACAAGCAAAGCAAGCAATACTCCTATCCTATGGAATTGCTGTTGCTATTGTTGACCTGTTGTTTACATTTCCAGCAACCAATTTGTAATACTCTTGCAATAATTAATTTAATTATTCTATTGCTATTGTAGGAGTACAAAGGCAAAGGAATTGGCTCACTGATGCGCGGAGATATGCCGCTTACATGTCCTTGGAAACCCTCCATAAGAGTAGAGGAGGCAAGTTCAAGGGAAGTGATAAGAAGGATGTGGCTGCAATATTTGGAGCACATGTTCGAGTTATTCAAAGAATATGGGTGACGGCAATGAAATAGAAAGGCCTTTGTCAGGAGGTGGATGTTTCAAACAAAAGAAAGGAAAATTGTGGAAGAAAATCTTATGATGATATCCTATCTCTCATTCCGACAATTCCCTTAAACAAGAGGTCAGCTATTCGATCTCTAGCCAAGGCTCTAGGTGTAAGCCCTACTACACTATACAAGAAGTTCAAGTTGAATAAGATAAGGAGACACTCCAACAGGGTAAAGCCGGTACTGACAGAGAAAAATAAGAGAGATAGGGTGGATTTTTGCCTCTCTATGCTAGATGAGGCAACATTAGGAGATGTAAGCCCAAGTTTCAGGAGTATGCATAATATTGTTCACATCGACGAGAAATGGTTCTCCATGACCAAGAGAAAGAGGAACTACTATCTGCTACCTGACGAAGAGGACCCGGATGTTAGATGTGTATAGCCCTTTTCGGTTTATCCCCATTGTATAAGAGGTCTCTTGCACTTTACCATACACATGTACATGTATTGGCCTCTGGCCCTCCCGAGAATGCAGTTGCCATTCATCCAACATGGTATCAGATGTTAGGTTCCTCTCTCTCCCGCACGCTGCAACTCCGTGCTAGCTCCTCCCTCGATCCGCCCACTGCTAGGTCCGGCTCTCCTCGCCGTGGATCCAGCCGCCCCGGTCATCCTCGCTGCGGATCCGGCCTGCTCCGCCTCCTCCCGGCCACGTTTCGGCCTGCTCCATCTCCTGCCGGCCGCGCCCCGGCCTGCCCCGCCTTCTGCCGGCTGCGCCCCGGCCGCCTTCGCCTCCTGCCTCGGTCGCCGTCGTGACCTGGCTCGGATCCGGCCACCGCTCCCGCTGTCGTTCTTGCTGTCGGCTGCCCCCGTCTGCCTCCTGCCTCCTGCGCCCTGCGGTCCGGCCCGGCTCTGAGGCCGGGTAGGTGCTGGTCCTCGCCTATCCGACGGGCTACTAATGCCCCAGCCGGCTCCTTCCTGCTGAGGGGCTTCCTCCCCGAGCGCTCCTCTGCCCGCCCTCGAGCGATTCCCTGCTCGCTCGATCCCGATCCAGTTCGGGTCTGCTTGCGTTGACTCAAAAAAAAAGAGAGAAACAGACAGCGAGATATCTCAGTATGTCATCTTCGGGCTATGTGGTTGTTCCTCGCTGCTCAGTGATCTTTGATGGCACTAACTATGCTGAGTTTGTGGTCTTCATGCGTATCCATATGCGCGGTCTTCTGTTGTGGGGCGTGCTCTCTGGCGAGGTAGCTTGTCCGTCCTGCCCCGTTGCTCCGGTGGCTCCTGTTCTGCCGGTTCTGCCAGTGCTTGCTGCTGACGCTTCTCAAGCTGATCGTGATGCAGCCAAGGCCCTTGATGACGATGCAGTTGATGCTTATGATCAGCAGGTATCTGCATATTCTGACGCTCTTTCTGTCTACCGGATGATCTGTCTGCCTACACTCAGTGGTGCAATGATGATGCTCGAGCTGCTGCCGTTCTCACTGCGAGTGTCCTTCCTTAGTTTGCTTCAGAGTTCATGGGCCTCGGTACTGTTGCAGCGATGTGGTCTTACCTCTGTCAGCGCTATCAGCCCTCTAGAGATGCCCTATACCTCTCTGTGGCGCGTCAGGAGCATGCTCTCCAGCAGGGTGACTTGTGTGTTGATGAGTTCTACTCACAGTGTTCTGACATCTGGTGTCAGCTTGACTCACCGAGGACAGTTGTTTGTGGAACTTGCCGTTGCTGCCAGACTACGCGGTCTGACTTGGAGTTTCAGCGGGTCCATGAGTTTTTATCTTGTCTCCGCTCTGAGTTTGAGCCCAGACGTGCTCATTTGCTTGCTCGTGGTCGTGTTCCTATCTCGGAGGTGCTTGCCGAGCTTCGTGCTGAGGAGACCCGCCTTCGCTCTGCCGGTTTGCTGGTGGTCCCGTCTATATTGGCTGCTCGGGCTCCTGTGTCATCTGCTCGGCTCACCGCTCCCACCCACGCCTTCGGGGGGGGGGGGGGGGGGGGTCGCCCTGCTTATACTGAGAGGGGCCGGTCGTGACGTGACACCTTCTGTGGCTACTGCTCTTGGCTAGGTCATCCAGAGTATGATTGCCGTGAGAAGAAGCGAGACCAGAGGCGCTCCTCTTCCACTGGGACTCCTGGATCTTCCTTGACTCCGTCACTCACCAACCAGGACATTGTGAGGCTCAAGCGTCTCTTGGCTTCCTCGGACTCTTCGTCGACTGGTTCCGCTGCTGCTTTAACTGCATCCACTTCTCCATCACGGCAGGCATCTACTCAGTCAGGTACATCTTCGTGGGTTCTGGATTCTGGAGCCTCCTTTCATATGTCTTCTGATTCTTCTGTGATGTCTTCTCTTCGACCTCTTCATTCGCCTGCTAATGTTCTTCCTGTTACTAGTCGTGGTCTTCTTTCCACTCCATCTTTTTCTGTTCCTAGTGTTTCGCTGTTCCTCGCCTTACCATGAATCTTTTTTCCGCTGCGCAACTTACTGATTCTGGTTGTCGTGTCATTCTTGATACCGACTCTTGATGTCTACTACACAACCTTCTTCTTGTAGATGTTGTTGCGCCTCCAAGTGCAGAGGTTTGTAGGACAGTAGCAAATTTCCCTCAAGTGGATGACCTAAGGTTTATCAATCCGTAGGAGGCATAGGATGAAGATGGTCTCTCTCAAGCAACCCTGCAACCAAATAACAAAGAGTCTCTTGTGTCCCCAACACACCCAATACAATGGTAAATTGTATAGGTGCACTAGTTCGGCGAAGAGATGGTGATACAAGTGGTATATGGATAGTAGATAATGGTTTTTGTAATCTGAAAATATAAAAACAGCAAGATAACTAATGATAAAAGTGAGCACAAACGGTATTGCAATGCTAGGAAACAAGGCCTAGGGTTCATACTTTCACTAGTGCAAGTCCTCTCAACAATAATAACACAATTGGATCACATAATTATCCCTCAACATGCAACAAAGAGTCACTCCAAAGTCACTAATAGCGAAGAACGAACGAAGAGATTATGGTAGGGTACAAAACCACCTCAAAGTTATTCTTTCCAATCAATCCGTTGGGCTATTCCTATAAGTGTCACAAACAGCCCTAGAGTTCGTACTAGAATAACACCTTAAGACACAAATCAACCAAAACCCTAATGTCACCTAGATACTCCAATGTCACCTCAAGTAACCGTGGGTATGATTATACGATATGCATCACACAATCTTAGATTCATCTATTCAATCAACACATAGAATCTCAAAGAGTGCCCCAAAGTTTCTACCGGAGAATCACGACGGAAACGTGTGCCAACCCCTATGCATAGGTTCATGGGCGAAACCCGCAAGTTGATCACCAAAACATACATCAAGTGAATCACGTGATATCCCATTGTCACCACATATACGCACGACAAGACATACATTAAGTGTTCTCAAATCTTTAAAGACTCAATCCGATAAGATAACATCAAAGGGAAAACTCAATCCATTACAAGAGAGTAGAGGGGGGAGAAAACATCATAAGATCCAACTATAATAGCAAAACTCGTGATACATCAAGATCGTACCACCTCAAGAACACGAGAGAGAGAGAGAGAGAGATCAAACACATAGCTACTGGTACATACCCTCAGCCCCGAGGGAGAACTACTCCCTCCTCGTCACGGAGAGCACCGGGATGATGAAGATGACCACCGGAGAGGGATTCCCCCTCCGGCAGGGTGCCGGAACGGGTCTAGATTGGCTTTCGGTAGCTATGGAGGCTTCTGGCAGCGGAACTCCCGATCTATTGTGCTCCCCGATAGTTTTATGGTATATGGAGACATATAGGAGGAAGAAGTACGTCAGGGGAGCCACGTGGGGCCCACGAGGGTGGAGGGCGCGCCCAGGGGGTGGGAGCACCCCCCTGCCTCGTGGCTTCCTCGCTGCTTCCCTTACGTGGACTCCAAGTCTCCCGGGTTGCTTTCCTTCCAAAAATAAGTTCTGTGAAGTTTCAGGTCAATTGGACTCCGTTTGATTTTCCTTTTCTATGATACTCTAAAACAAGGAAAAACAGAAACTGGCACTGGGCTCTAGGTTAATAGGTTAGTCCCAAAAATAATATAAATGTGTATAATAAAGCCCATAAACATTCAAAATAGTAGATAATATAGCATGGAGCAATCAAAAATTATAGATACGTTGGAGACGTATCAGCATCCCCAAGCTTAATTCCTGCTCGTCCTCGAGTAGGTAAATGATAAAAACAGAATTTTTGATGCGGAGTGCTACTTGGCATAATTTCAATGTAATTCTTCTTAATTGTGGCATGAATATTCAGATTCAAAAGATTCAAGATAAAAGTTCATATTGACATAAAAATAATAATACTTCAAGCATACTAACTAAGCAATTATATCCTCTCGAAATAACATGGCCAAAGAAAGTTCATCCCTACAAAATCATATAGTTTAGTCATGCTCCATTTTCGTCACACAAGAATGCTCTCATCATGCACAACCCCGATGACAAGCCAAGCAATTGTTTCATACTTTAGTAATCTCAAACTCATAAACCTTCACACAATACATGAGCGCGAGCCATGGACATAGCACTATGGGTGGAATAGAATATGATGATGGGGGGTATGTGGAGAAGACAAAAAAGGAGAAAGTCTCACATCAACGAGGCTAATCAATGAGCTATGGGGATGCCCATCGATTGATGTTAATGCGAGGAGTATGGATTGCCATGCAACGGATGCACTAGAGCTATAAATGTATGAAAGCTCAACAAAAGAAACTAAGTGGGTGTGCATCCAACTTGCTTGCTCACGAAGACCTAGGGCACTTGAGGAGGCCCATCATTGGAATATGCAAGCCAAGTTCTATAATGAAAATTTCCCACTAGTATATGAAAGTGACAAAACAAGAGACTCTCTATCATGAGGATTATGGTGCTACTTTGAAGCACAAGTGTGGCAAAGGATAGTAGCGTTGTCCCTTCTCTCCTTTTCTCTTTTTTTGGGCCTTCTCTTTTTTATGGCCTTTCTCTTTTTTTTGGGCCTTCTCTTTTTTATGGCCTTTCTCTTTTTATTTATTTATTTATTTCCTCACTTGGGACAATGCTCTATTAATGATGATCATCACACTTTTATTTATTTACAACTCAATGATTACAACTCGATACTTAGCACAAGATATGACTCTATATGAATGCCTCCGGCGGTGTACCGGGATTGCGATGAATCAAGAGTGACATGTATGAAAAATTATGAATGGTGGCTTTGCCACAAATACGATGTCAATTACATGATCATGCAAAGCAATATGACAATGATGATGCATGTCATAATGAACGGAACGGTGGAAAGTTGCGTGGCAATATATCTCGGAATGGCTATGGAAATGCCATAATAGGTAGGTATGGTGGCTGTTTTGAGGAAGATATAAGGAGGTTTATGTGTGACAGAGCGTATCATATCATGGGGTTTGGATGCACCAGCGAAGTTTGCACCAACTCTCAATGTGAGAAAGGGCAATGCTCGGTACCGAAGAGGCTACCAATGATGGAAGGGTGAGAGTGCGTATAATCCATGGACTCAACATTAGTCATAAAGAACTCACATACTTATTGCAAAAATCTACAAGTCATCAAAAACCAAAGCACTATGCGCATGCTCCTAGGGGAATAGATTGGTAGGAAAAGATCATCGCTCGTCCCCGACCACCACTCATAAGGAAGACAATCAAATAACACCTCATGTTTCAGATTTGTTACACAATGTTTACCATACGTGCATGCTATGGGACTTGCAAACTTCAACACAAGTATTTCTCAAATTCACAACTACTCAACTAGCACGACTTTGATATTATTACCTCCATATCTCAAAACAATCATCAAGCATCAAACTTCTCTTAGTATTCAATGCACTCTATATGAAAGTTTTTATTATATCCCTCTTGGATGCCCATCATATTAGGACTAGTTTCATAACCAAAGCAAATTAACATGCTGTTTAGGACTCTCAAAATAATATAAGTGAAGCATGAGAGTTCATCTATTTCTATAAAATAAAACCACCACCGTGCTCTAAAAGGATATAAGTGAAGCACTAGAGCAAATGACAAACTACTCCGAAAGATATAAGTCAAGACCAACGAGTAGTCGAATAATTATGCAATTATGTAAAGACTCTCTAACATTTAATAGTTTCAGATCTTGGTATTTTATTCAAACAGCAAGCAGAGCTAAAGAAAATGACATGACGCTCCAAGCAAAACATATGTGGCGAATAAAAATATAGCTCCAAATAAAGTTACCGATGAACGAAGACGAAAGAGGGGATGCCTTCCGGGGCATCCCCAAGCTTAGGCTCTTGGTTGTCCTTGAATATTACCTTGGGGTGCCTTGGGCATCCCCAAGATTAGGCTCTTGCTACTCCTTATTCCATAGTCCATCGAATCTTTACCCAAAACTTGAAAACCTCACAACACAAAACTAAACAGAAAACTCGTGAGCCCCGTTAGCCAAAGAAAACAAAACACCACTTCAAGGTACTGTAATAAACTCATTCTTTATTTATATTGGTGTTAAACCTACTGTATTCCAACTTCTCTATGGTTTATAAACTCTTTTACTAGCCATAGATTCATTAAAATAAGCAAACAACACACGAAAAACAGAATCTGTCAAAAACAGAACAATCTGTAGTAATCTATAACTAACGCAAACTTCTGGAACCCAAAAAATTCTCAAATAAATTGCTGGACGTGAGGAATTTATCTATTAATCATATGAAAATATAATTAACTAAATAGCACTCTCCAATAAAAATGAGAGCAATTCTCGTGAGCGCTAAAGTTTCTGTTTTTTACAGCATGATCGCAAAGACTTTCCCCAAGTCTTCCCAACGGTTCTACTTGGCACAAACACTAATTAAAAGCATAAAACTGTTGGAGAACGTAGTAATTTCAAAAAAAATCCCTACGCACACACAGGATCATGGTGATGCATAGCAACAAGAGGGGAGAGTGTTGTCTACGTACGCTCGTAGACCGTTCGCGGAAGCGTTATATCAACGCAGTTGATGTAGTCATACGTCTTCATGATACGACCGATCCAAGTACCGAAAGCACGGCACCTCTAAGTTCTGCACAAGTTCGGCTCGGTGACGTCCTCGCCTTCTCGATCCAGGAAGAGGGGCGAAGTAGTAGATGAGTTCCGGCAGCACGACGGCGTGGTGACGGTGTTGGGGAAGAACAATCTCCGCAGGGCTTCGCCTAAGCACTACGAAAACTATGACAGAGGATAAACTAGAGGGGACGGGGTAGCCGGCACACGGCTTGGTGTTTCTTGATGTCTCTTGGGTGCTAGCCCTACCCCTCTATTTATATGTTGAGCCTTGGGGTCGAAACTTGGAGTAAAAGCCTCCACAAAGTCGGTTTCACTCGAAAGGCAAGAGTCCTTCTCGGACTCCACGGCCAGATGCCAGGGACCCTGGTGTCTGGCCCCTGGACTCCGCAAAACTTCCTTTTTGCGCTTTCCAAAAACCTTGTGGGCTTTCCCCTTTGGCCCAAATAAAGTGTTCTCGTACCCAAACATTTCGGGAGACATCCGAACCCCTTCCGGTGAATTTCGGAACCCTTCCGGAGTCCAAACACTATTATCCCATATATCTATCTTTATCTCCGGACCATTACGGAGTTCCTCGTCATGTCTGTGATCTTATCCAGAACTCCGAACAATATTCGGTCACCAACATACATAACTCATAGTACTATAACATCAACGAACGTTAAGCGTGCAGACCCTACAGGTTCGAGAACTATGTAGACATGACCGAGACACCTCTCTGGTCAATAACCAATATCGGGACCTGGATGCCCATATTGGCTCCTACATATTCTACAAAGATCTTTATCGGCCAGACCGCATAACAACATACGTTGTTCCCTTTGTCATCGGTATGTTACTTGCCCAAGATTTTGATCGTCGGTATCTCAATACCTAGTTCAATCTCGTTACCGGCAAGTCTCTTTACTCATTCCGTAATACATCATCCTGCAACTAACTCATTAGTTGCAATGCTTGCAAGGCTTAAGTGATGTGCATTACCGAGAGGGCCCGGAGATACCTCTCCGACAATCGGAGTGACAAATCCTAACCTCGAAATACGCCAACCCAACAAGTACCTTTAGAGACACCTGTAGAGCACCTTTATCACCTAGTTACGCTGTGATGTTTGGTAGCACACAAAGTGTTCCTCCGGTAAACAGGAGTTGCATAATCTCATAGTCATAGGAACATGTATAAGTCATGAAGAAATCAATAGCAACAAACTAAACGGTCAAGTGCTATGCTAACGGAATGGGTCAAGTCAATCACACCATTCTCTAATGATGTGACCCCATTAATCAAATGACAACTCATGTCTATGGCTATGAAACTTAACCATCTTTGATTCAACGAGCTAGTCAAGTAGATGCATACTAGTGACACTCTGTTTGTCTATGTATTCACACATGTATTATGTTTCCTGTTAATACAATTCAAGCATGAATAATAAACATTTATCATGAAATAAAGAAATAAATAATAACTTTATTATTGCCTCTAGGGCATATTTCCTTCAGTATCCCACTTGCACTAGAGTCAATAATCTAGTTCACATCGCCATGTGATTTAACATCAATAGTTCACATCACCATGTGATTAACACCCAAAGTTCACATCGTCATGTGACCAACACCCAAAGGGTTTACTAGAGTCAATAATCTAGTTCACATCGCTATGTGATTAATACCCAAAGAGTACTAAGGTGTGATCATGTTTTGCTTGTGAGGGAAGTTTAGTCAACGGGTCTGCCACATTCAGATCCGTATGTATTTTGCAAATTTCTATGTCAACAATGCTCTGTACAGAGCTACTCTAGCTAATCTCTCCCACTTTCAATATGTATCCATATTGAGACTTTGAGTCATATGGATCAGTGTTAAAACTTGCATCGACGTACCCCTTTACGACGAACCTTCTGTGATGAACTACTTTCCAATAAGGGAGCAGGTACAATTACCTCGTCAAGTTCTACTTTCCTCCCACTCACTTATTTCGAGAGAAACTCCTTCTCTAGAAAGGATCCATTCTCAGCAATGAATATCTTACCTTCGGATTTGTGATAGAAGGTGAACCCAACATTTTCTTTTGGGTATCCTATGAATACGCACTTCTCTGATTTGGGTTCGAGCTTATCAGGTTGGAACTTTTTCACATAAGCATTGCAACCTCAAACTTTAAGAAACGACACCTTATGTTTCTCGCCAAACCATAGTTCATACGGTGTCATCTCAACGGATTTAGATGGTGCCCTACTTAACGTGAATGTGGCTGTCTCTAATGCATAACCCCAAAACGATAGTGGTAAATCGGTAAGAGACATCATAGATCGCACCGTATCTAATAAAGTACGGTTACGACATTCAGACACACCATTACACTATGGTGTTCCAGGTGGCGTGAGTAGTGAAACTATTTCACATTGTTTTAACTGAAGGCCAAACTCGTAACTCAAATATTTTACTTCTACGATCATATCGTAGAAACTTTTATTTTTGTTATGATGATTCTCTACTTCACTCTGAAATTCTTTAAACTTTTTAAATGTTTCAGACTTGTGTTTCATCAAGTAGATATACTCATATCTGCTCAAATCATCTGTGAAGAATAGAAAATAATGATACCTACCGCGAGCCTCAATATTCATCGGACCACATACATTAGTATGTATGATTTCCAAAAAGTCTGTTGCTCGCTCCATTGTTCCGGAGAATGGAGTCTTAGTCATCTTGCCCATGAGACATGGTTTGCAAGCATCAATTGATTCATAATCAAGTGATTCCAAAAGCCCATCAGCATTGATTTCCTTCATGCGCTTTACACCAATATGACCTAAACGACAGTGCCACAAATAAGTTGCACTATCATTATTAACTTTGCATCTTTTGGCTTCAATATTATGAAAATGTGTATCACCACGATCGAGATCCAACAAACCATTTTCATTGGGTGTATGACCATAGAAGGTCTTTTCATGTAAAAAGAACAACAATTATTCTCTAACTTACATGAATAACCGTATTGCAATAAACATGATCCAATCATATTCATGCTCATAGCAACCACTAAATAACATTTATTTAGGTTTAACACTAACCCCGAAAGTATAGGGAGTGTGTGATGATGATCATATCAATCTTGGAACCATTTCCAATACACATCGTCACTTCACCCTTAACTAGTCTCTGTTCATTCTGCAACTCCCGTTTCGAGTTATTATTCTTAGCAACTGAACTAGTATCAAATACCGAGGGGTTGCTATAAATACTAGTAAAGTACACATTAATAACATGTATATCAAATATAGCTTGTTCACTTTGCCATCCTTCTTATCCGCCAAATACTTGGGCTAGTTCCGTTTCTAGTGACCAGTCCTTTGCAGTAGAAGCACTTAGTCTCAGGCTTAGGTCCAGACTTGGGCTTCTTCACTTGAGCAGCAACTTGCTTGCCGTTCTTCTTCAAGTTCCCCTTCTTCCCTTTGCCGTTTCTCTTGAAACTAGTGGCCTTGTCAACCATCAACACTTGATGTTTTTCTTGATTTCTACCTTCGCCGATTTAGCATCGCGAAGAGCTTGGGAATTGTTTACGTCATCCCTTGCATATTATAGTTTATCACGAAGTTCTACTAACTTGGTGATGGTGACTAGAGAATTCTGTCACTCACTATTTTATATGGAAGATTAACTCCAACTTGATTCAAGCGATTGTAGTACCCAGACAATATGAGCACATGCTCACTGCTTGAGCTATTCTCCTCCATCTCTTAGCTATAGAACTTGTTGGAGACTTCATATCTCTCAACTCGGGTATTTGCTTGAAATATTAACTTCAACTCCTGGAACATCTCATATGGTCCATGACGTTCAAAATGTCTTTGAAGTCCTGATTCTAAGCCGTTAAGCATGGTGCACTAAACTATCAAGTAGTCATCATACCGAGCTTTGCCAAACGTTCATAACGCCTACATATGCTCCTGCAATAGGTCTGTCACCTAGCGGTGCATCAAGGACATAATTCCTCTGTGCAGCAATGAGGATAATCCTCAGATCACGGATCCAATCCGCATCATTGCTACTAACATCTTTCAACTTAGTTTTCTCTAGGAACATATCAAAAATAAAACAGGGGAGCTTAACGCGAGCTATTGATCTACAACATAGATATGCTAATACTACCAGGACTAAGTTCATGATAAATTAAAGTTCAATTTAATTATATTACTTACGAACTCCCACTTAGATAGACATCCCTCTAATCATCTAAGTGATCACGTGATCCAAAGTATGACATGCTGGTAAGGAGTATGACTTATATCGGCCCTGTTTGGATCGATAGGTTAGAGTTAGTTTGGGTTAGTTTGGACTCAACTAACCCAAATATATCCAAACATGAGGGTTAGTTTGGGTTAGATGCATCTAACCCATCCAAAAAATCTAACTGACCCAAGAGGTGTTTATTTGGGTTAGTTCTTCTCGGGACCACTAAAAACACATTTTTCTCTCGCTCTCCACGCAGCAGATCCCTCCCCACTTTCTCGAAGCTTCTCGTCCTCTTCCTTCCTCCCTCTCGCACCGTCCGTGAAGGCGCCTCGACGTATCCGCGCTCTATCTAACCTTTTTGGCTAGGGTTAGTTCAGGGTTAGAATCTAACTCTAACCTCTAACTGAGTTAGAGTATCCAAACAGGGCCATCGTCCACAACTCACTTGTGTTCTACTCGTGCATATAACATCAACGCATAAAACCTGGCTCTGATACCACTGTTGGGGAACGTAGTAATTTCAAAAAAATTCCTACGCACACGCAGGATCATTGTGATGCATAGAAACGAGAGGGGAGAGTGTTGTCTACGTACCCTCGTAGACCGTTCGCGGAAGCGTTATATCAACACGGTTGATGTAGTCATATGTCTTCATGATCCGACCGATCCAAGTACCGAAAGCACGGCACCTCCGAGTTCTGCACACGTTCGGCTCGGTGACGTCCTCGCCTTCTCGATCCAGCAAGAGGGGCGAAGTAGTAGATGAGTTCCGGCAGCACGACGGCATGGTGATGGTGTTGGTGAAGAACAATCTCCGCAGGGCTTCGCCTAAGCACTACAAAAACTATGACGGAGGATAAACTAGAGGGGACGGGGTAGCCGGCACACGGCTTGGTGTTTCTTAATGTGTCTTGGGTGCTAGCCCTACCCCTTTATTTATATGTTGAGCCTTGGGGTCGAAACTTGGAGTAAAAGCCTCCACAAAGTCGGTTTCACCCGAAAGGCAAGAGTCCTTCTCGGACTCCAGACCCTGGCGTCTGGCGTCTAGACTCCGCAAAACTTCCTTTTGCGCTTTCCAAAAAACTTGTGGGCTTTCCCCTTTGGCCCAAATAAAGTGTTCTCGTACCCAAACATTTCAAGAAACATCCAGAACCCCTTCCGGTGAATTTCGGAACCCTTCCGGAGTCCAAACACTATTATCCCATATATCAATCTTTATCTCCGGACCATTCCGAAGTTCCTCGTCATGTCTGTGATCTTATCCGGAACTCCAAACAACATTTGGTCACCAACATACATAACTCATAATACTATAACGTCAACGAACGTTAAGCGTGCGGACCCCACGGGTTCGAGAACTATGTAGACATGACCGAGACACCTCTCTGGTCAATAACCAATAGCGGGGCCTGGATGCCCATATTGGCTCCTACATATTCTACGAAGATCTTTATCGGTCAGACCGCATAACAACATACGTTGTTCCCTTTGTCATGGTATGTTACTTGCCCGAGATTTTGATCGTCGGTATCTCAATACCTAGTTCAATCTCGTTACCGGCAAGTCTCTTTACTCGTTCCGTAATACATCATCCCGCAACTAACTCATTAGTTGCAATGTTTGCAAGGCTTAAGTGATGCGCATTACCGAGAGGGCCCAGAGATACCTCTCCGACAATCGGAGTGACAAATCCTAATCTCGAAATACGCCAACCCAACAAGTACATTTGGAGACACCTGTAGAGCACCTTTATAATCACCCAGTTACGTTGTGACGTTTGGTAGCACACACAAAGTGTTCCTCCGGTAAACGGGAGTTGCATAATCTCATAGTCATAGGAACATGTATAAGTCATGAAGAAAGCAATAGCAACAAACTAAACGATCAATGTTATGCTAACGGAATAGGTCAAGTCAATCACATCATTCTCTAATGATGTGACCCCGTTAATCAAATGACAACTCATGTCTATGGCTAGGAAACTTAACCATCTTTGATTCAACGAGCTAGTCAAGTAGAGGCATACTAGTGACACTCTGTTTGTCTATGTATTCACACATGTATTATGTTTCCGGTTAATACAATTCTAGCATGAATAATAAACATTTATCATGAAATAAGGAAATAAATAATAACTTTATTATTGCCTCTTGGGCATATTTCCTTCAAAAACCACATCTAAATAGAGGCTAGATAAATTATTTATTGCTAAACAGGAGCAAAAAGCAAGGAACAAAAATAAAATTGGGTTGCCGCCCAACAAGCGCTATCGTTTAACGCCCCTAGCTAGGCATGATGATTTCAATGATGCTCACATAAAAGATAAGAATTGTAACATAAAGAGAGCATCATGAAGAATATGACTAGCACATTTAAGTCTAACCCACTTCCTATGCATAGGGATCTTGTGAGCAAACAACTTGTGGGAACAAGAATCAACTTGCATAGGAAGGTAAAACAAGCATAACTTCAAAATTTTAAGCACATAGAGAGAAAACTTGATATTATTACAATTCCTACAAGCATATGCTTCTCCCTCATAATAATTTTCAGTAGCATCATGAATGAATTCAACAATATAACCAACACCTAAAGCATTCTTTTCATGATCTACAAGCATAGAAATTTTATTACTCTCCACATAGGCAAAATTCTTCTCGTTCGAAATAGTGGGAGCAAACTCAACAAAATAATTATCATGTGAGGCATAATACAATTGAAAACTAAAATCATGATGACAAGTTTCATGGATATCATTATTCTTTATAGCATACAAGTCATCACAATAATCATCATAGATAGCAACTTTGTTCTCATAATCAATTGGAACCTCTTCCGGAATGGTGGAATCATTACTAAATAAAGTCATGACCTCTCCAAATCCACTTTCATCAATATAATAATCATAAATAGGAGGCATGCTTTCATCATAATAAATTTGCTCATCAAAACTTGGGGGACAAAAAATATCATCTTCATCAAACATAGCTTCCCCAAGCTTGTGGCTTTGCATATCATTAGCATCATGGATATTCAAGGAATTTATACTAACAACATTGCAATCATGCTCATCATTCAAATATTTAGTGCCAAACATTCTAATGCATTCTTCTTCTAGCACTTGAGCACAATTATCGGAATCCTTATTCTCACGATAGATATTAAAAAGATAAAGCGTATGAGGCAAACTTAATTCCATTTTTTTGTAATTTTCTTTTATAAACTAAACTAGTGATAAAACAAGAAACTAAAAGACTCGATTGCAAGATCTAAAGATATACCTTCAAGCACTCACCTCCCTGGCAACGACGCCAGAAAGGAGCTTGATGTCTACTACACAACCTTCTTCTTGTAGACGTTGTTGGGTCTCCAAGTGCAGAGGTTTGTAGGACAGTAGCAAATTTCCCTCAAGTGGATGACCTAAGGTTTATCAATCCGTAGGAGGCGTAGGATGAAGATGGTCTCTCTCAAGCAACCCTGCAACCAAATAACAAAGAGTCTCTTGTGTCCCCAACACACCCAATACAATGGTAAATTGTATAGCTGCACTAGTTCGGCGAAGAGATGGTGATACAAGTGGTATATGGATAGTAGATACTGGGTTTAGTAATCTGAAAATATAAAAACAGCAAGGTAACTAATGATAAAAGTGAGCACAAATGGTATTGCAATGGTAGGAAACAAGGCCTAGGGTTCATACTTTCACTAGTGCAAGTCCTCTCAACAATAATAACATAATTGGATCACATAACTATCCCTCAACATGCAACAAAGAGTCACTCCAAAGTCACTAATAGCGGAGAACGAACGAAGAGATTATGGTAGGGTACGAAACCACCTCAAAGTTATTCTTTCCAATCAATCCGTTGGGCTATTCCTATAAGTGTCACAAACAGCCCTAGAGTTCGTACTAGAATAACACCTTAAGACACAAATCAACCAAAACCCTAATGTCACCTAGATACTCCAATGTCACCTAGATACTCCAATGTCACCTCAAGTATCCGTGGGTATGATTATACGATATGCATCACACAATCTCAGATTCATCTATTCAACCAACACATAGAACCTCAAAGAGTGCCCCAAAGTTTCTACCGGAGAATCACGATGAAAACGTGTGCCAACCCCTATGCATAGGTTCATGGGTGGAACCCGCAAGTTGATCACCAAAACATACATCAAGTGAATCACGTGATATCCCATTGTCACCACAGATACGCATGGCAAGACATCCATCAAGTGTTCTCAAATCTTATAGACTCAATCCGATAAGATAACTTCAAAGGGAAAACTCAATCCATTACAAGAGAGTAGAGGGGAGAGAAAACATCATAAGATCCAACTATGATAGCAAAGCTCGCGATACATAAAGATCGTACCACCTCAAGAACACGAGAGAGAGAGAGAGAGAGAGAGAGAGAGAGATCAAACACATAGCTACTGGTACATACCCTCAGCCCCGAGGGAGAACTACTCCCTCCTCGTCATGGAGAGCACCGGGATGATGAAGATGGCCACCGGAGAGGGATTCCCCCTCCGGCAGGGTGCCAGAACGGGTCTAGATTGGCTTTCGGTGGCTACAGAGGCTTCTGGTGGCGGAACTCCCGATCTATTGTGCTTCCCGATAGTTTTAGGGTATATGGAGATATATAGGAGGAAGAAGTACATCAGGGGAGCCACGAGGTGCCCACGAGGGTGGAGGGCGCGCCCAGGGGGGTGGGCGTGCCCCCCTTCCTTGTTGCTTCCCTTACGTGGACTCCAAGTCTCCCGGGTTGTTTTCCTTCCAAAAATAAGTTCCGTGAAGTTTCAGGTCAATTGGACTCCGTCTGATTTTCCTTTTCTGCGATACTCTAAAACAAAATAGAAACTGGCATTGGGCTCTAGGTTAATAGGTTAGTCCTAAAAATAATATAAAAGTGTATAATAAAGCCCATAAACATCCAAAACAGAAGATAGTATAGCATGGAGCAATCAAAAATTATAGATACGTTGGAGACGTATCAACTCTTGCTCCATTCAGGATCGTCGCACCAAGACTTTGCTTGGTGCTGGCCCCCGGCTCCGTGAGTCCGAGGGCCTTTGGGAGGTTGACTGGCTTTATGTTCCTTCCGCTGCCTCTACTTCTGCCAGCTCCCATGCTCTTGCTGCCTCTTCGTCTACGTCCTTCCAGCAGTGGCATCATCGCCTTGGTCACATCTATGGCTCTTGCTTGTCTTCTTTAGTTCGTCAGGGCCTCTTAGGGTCTGTATCTGGAGATGTCTCCTTACATTTTAATGGTTGCAGACTTGGCAAACAGACTCAGTTACCCTACCCTACTAGTGAGTCTGTATCTCAGCGTCCTTTTGACTTGGTTCATTCTGATGTCTGGGGTCCTGCTCCCTTTGATTCGAAAGGTGCTCATTGCTACTATGTTTTGTTTATTGATGATTTCTCTCGCTACACTTGGCTCTACTTCATGAAATCTCGTAGCGAGGTTCTCCCTATATATACAAACGTTTTTCTGCTATGGTTCATACCCAGTTTGCCACGCCCATTCGTATTTTTCGTGCTGACTCCGCTGGAGAGTATGTCTCTCATCTGTTGCGTGGTTTTCTCGCGAAACATGGTACTCTTGCCCAGTTCTCATGTCCTGGTGCTCATGCTCAGAATGGGGTTGCCGACTGAAAGCATCATCATTTTCTTGAGACGGCTCGTGCGCTGATGATTGCTGCTTCCTTTCCACCCCATTTTTGGGCTGAGGTTGTTTCCGCATCCACCTATCTTATCAACATTCAGCCATCGATTGCTCTGCAGGGTGGTATTCCTCTGGAGTGTCTCACTGGTCGCTCTCCTGACTACTCAGCTCTTTGTATGTTTGGATGTGTGTGCTATGTTCTTCTTGCCCCCTGAGAACGCACCAAACTGACTGCTCAGTCGGTTGAGTGTGTTTTCCTTGGCTACAGTAATGAGCACAAGGGCTATCGATGTTGGGATCCAGTGGGTCGTTGCTTGCGCATCTCGCGTGATGTGACATTAGACGAGTCTCGTTCTTACTACCCACGTTCTTCTCCCTCGAGTTTCTCTGTGGACGACCTTTCTTTCCTTCTCCTTCCCAATACACCCTGCTATGTGCCTCATGTGTCACCTCTTCCTCCGACACCTCTCATTCCTTCTCATTCACTACCGACCCCGTCTTCTCCATCCTCCTCCTCCACCTCTCCACCATCATCTCCCGTCCGCCGCCCCCTCTCACCGTTTCCTCTCCACTATACTCGTCGATCTTGTACTGAGGATGTCTCCTCTAACGAGCCTTCCACCTCTGGTCCACCTCTCACGCCTCCCCCGGTTCACAACCTCCGTGCTCGGCCTCGCCCCGCCTGATCGCTACTCCCCTGATCGGTACGGTCTCTCTCTTATTGTTGAGCCCACTTCCTATCGTACTGCCATGACTCAGCCTGAATGGCAGCTTGCGATGGTCGAAGAGCTTGCTGCTCTTGAGCGCTCTGGCACATGGGATCTGGTTCCCCTTCCTTCCGGTGTCCATCCCATCATCTGCAAGTGGGTCTACAAGATTAAGACTCGCTCCGATGGTTCTCTTGAGCGCTACAAAGCTCGTCTTGTGGCCCGTGGTTTTCAGCAGGAGCAGGGGCGCGATTATGATGGGACATTCGCTCATGTGGCCCACATGACCACTGTCCGCACTCTTCTTGCTGTGGCCTCTATTCGTCAGTGGTCTATCTCCCAACTTGATGTTCAGAACACTTTTCTCAATGGCGAGTTGTGTGAGGAGGTTTATATGCAGCCACCCCCGGGGTACTATGCTCCTGATGGTATGGTCTTAGACTTCGCCGCTCCCTCTATGGTCTCAAACAGGCCCCTCGCGCCTGGTTTGAGCACTTTGCCTCTGTGGTGACTTTCGCTGGGTTCTTGCCCAGTGATCATGATCCCGCGTTGTTTGTTCACACGTCTCCTCGTGGTCGGACTCTTCTCCTTCTTTATGTTGATGACATGATCATCACTGGTGACGACTCTGATTACATTGCCTTTGTTAAGGCTCGCCTTCGCGACCAGTTTCTCATGACTGATCTTGGTCCCCTTCGCTATTTTCTTGGGATTGAGATCTCCTCGACCTCTGATGGCTTCTACATCTCCCAAGAAAAAAATATTCAGGGTCTTCTTGCTCGCGCTGCTCTTGATGATGAGCGCACTGCTGTAACTCCCATGGAGCTCAACGTTCAGCTTCGTGCCTCTGATGGTGACCCTCTCTCTAATCCCACTCACTATCGTCACCTTGTTGGCAGTCTTGTTTATCTTGCTGTTACGCGTTCTGACATCTCCTTTCCTGTCCATATTCTGAGTCAGTTCGTTTCAGCCCCCACCTCCGTCCACTATAGTCATCTCCTCCGTGATCTACGATATTTTCGTGGCACGATCTCTCAGCGCCTTTTCTTTCCCCGCTCCAGCTCTCTTGAGCTCCAGGCCTACTCTGATGCTACCTGGGCTAGTGATCCCTCTGATCGACGCTCACTATCTGCTTACTGTGTCTTTCTTGGTGGCTCTCTTATTGCCTGGAAGACCAAGAAACAGACTACAGTTTCTCACTCGAGTACAGAGGCTGAGTTGCGAGCCATGGCTATGCTGACGGCTGAGGTGATCTGGTTACGGTGGCTACTTGAGGATTTTGGTGTGTCTGCTGCTACCTCGACTCCTTTATTGTCTGACAGTACTGGTGCTATCAGTATTGCATGTGACCCGGTGAAGCATGAGCTCACCAAGCACATCGGTGTGGATGCCCACTTTGTGCGTGCTGCTGTGCAGGATCAGACTCTCGCTCTTCACTATGTGCCCTCTAAGTTACAGTTGGCGGATTTCTTCACGAAGGCACAAACTCGAGCGCAACATAGTTTTCTTCTCTCCGAACTCAGTGTTGTCGATCCACCATGAGTTTGAGGGGGGTGTTAGATGTGTATAACCCTTTTCGGTTTATCCCCATTGTATAAGGGGTCTCTTGCACTTTACCATACACATGTACATGTATTGGCCTCTGGCCCTCCCGAGAATGCAGTTGCCATTCATCCAACACCGGAAAGACATGTCAAAAACTCTATTGGAAAAGTGATGTTTCTCACAGCGATAGCAAGACCACGGTTTGATGAAGATGGGAACATGACATTCTCCGGAAAAAATGGGGTATGGCCATTCGTGAGAGTGACTGCAGCAACAAAAAGAAGCAAGAACAGGGAAAAAGGGACATTGGAAACAAAGCCTCTCATAGTGACGAGGGATGTGATGAGAGAGTACATTATACAGAAGGTTGTGCCAGCGATTCAACCATTGTGGCCTACAGATGATGATGGACAACCCATTTTTATCCAGCAAGATAACGCGAGAACACATATCCTACCTAATGATCAATCATTCATAGAAGCTGTGGACGAAAGTGGCCTGGACATCAGAATAATGTATCAGCCTCCAAATTCTCCGGACATGAGCGCCCTGGACCTTGGGTTCTTCAGCTTGATTCAGTCGCTAACAAACTGCAAAAGTCCGAAAACTATTCCAGAGCTGATTAAAGGTGTTCAAGAGGAGTGGCCTCTTCAGCCAAACTTGAAGCAAGGAGGCATATATAAACAGACTGAGATAGCTCTAGAGCATGAGGATAAGCAGGAATTCACAAAATTCATAGCATCCCTCCTGTATTCACTCGTGCAACGGGACCAACAGCGTGCGCTCGAGGTGGCTTGACCTAGCCTGGCTCGCTGAAAACTGTCCATTCGGCCGTTCCTAGCGGGCCTGGCTGGGAGTGCTTTAAGTTCCGTGCGAGCCAACATTTGTATGGGACCTAGCCTGGCTTGCTGGAAACTGCCGATTCGACCGTTCCTAGCAGGCCTGGTTGGGGAGAGTTTTAAGTTTCGTGCGGGCCAACATTTGTATGCAATCCAGCCAACTAAACGGGTTAAATTTTTTCCGCATGGGCCTGGTTGGGGTAGATGCGGGCAACTAAATGCATCCTAGGTGTCTCTGGTGGAAAGTCTCTCTTATCAAGTCCATCCTTTATTATAAGATGGATTTGATTAGGCATGTTTCTTCTAGGAAGTAGGAAGGGAGACAAAAATAAATATAACACGCATGGTGAAGTATTATTTTTGAGCATACTCAAAGAGTTTGGATGTCTAGGACTAATACGAGGACTAATTTTTTTTCTTAATCAGCAAATGGTCTGCAAGCTAAAAAAATAGAACGCCACTAACCAGCGAATGTTAGATTTTTGAGCAAACCCAAAGAGTTTGGATGTCTAGGACTAATACGAGGACTAGATTTTTTTTCTTCTTCTTATTCATCAAATGGTTTGCAAGCTAAAAAAAATAGGACGCCACTAACCAGCGAACATTAGATTTTTTGGCAAACCCAGCAAACAACATCACGACCGTCAGATTCCGATTGAATGCATGGCATTTACGCACAGCGTGGCAATTTTTGATTTATAGCATGGCAAATCCTTCACAACAGCATATGACAATTTTATCTGTTTTCGCATGGCAATTATGGGTGTTCGTTGAAAAATCTTAAAAATCTGAGGTCAATTTTTTAACATCATGGAAAATTGGGGTAACTAGCATATTCTTAGAAGCAAGCATCTAGGGGATGCTAGATTCTACCAATCTGATAGTACCAAGGGAACCCAGCTTTGGAAAGCCTTACACAAGATCAAACCGTGCTTTAGGCCAGGTTCCGCGTAGCAGTCAAGTTTCAGGCAACAAAATACAAACCCTGTCTCAAGAGGATTGAAGGGGATTTGACTTGTATGCATAGTTTTAAATATCCGACCGCTATAGCCTTTTCAGTAGGATGCCGCTAAATGGTCGTCTTTACAAAAAGCTCGCTATAGTCCGCTTTAGCCCGCTATAGCTGATTTAGAAGCCCGCCGCTATTTTCCTGCCAAAACCCCTTTAAATCCATGCCAACCGAACACAGCCTAAGGCTTTGTTCGGTTACACCCTGTCTTAAGAGGATTTTAGGGGATTTGGGGGGCATTTTCCAGGGCTTTGTTCGGTTACACCCTGTCTCAAGAGAATTGGAGGGGATTTGACTTGTATGGGATTCAATCCCTGCCAAAACCCCTTCAAATCCATGCCAACCAAACGCAGCCTAAGACTTTGTTCAGTTACACCCTTTCTCAACAGGATTGGAGGCGATTTGAGGGGATTTGACTTGTATGGGATTCAATCCCTGCCAAACCCCTTCAAATCCATGCCAACTGAACACAGCCTAAGTGATCTTCTGCAGGTAGGGGCAAGCGGCCCTCATGGTCTGAGGAAGAGCTGAAGCAGGAGCGCAGCGGGTAACAAACATGGGAATGCCCTTTCATCCTCTGTTCCACACACCGGGCACGTGCGTATCACTGCCATAGCGCCATTCCTCTGTGTTTTCTTGCTTACGTAGTTGCCAATCCAATAAAATTGGCTGCACAAGGCGCTTGTGAGAATCCTGGTGACGGCGAGGTGCTCTCCGGCGCCGCCGCTGAGGTGCCAGGCATGGGAGTTGTTACAGCAGCGACTTGGCCGCGTAGCGCAGCATCTGAACCCACACCCCGGACGTGACTCGCAGACTCCTCGCGCCTGATCAGCAGCTTGCCTGCAAGAGTTTGGGCAAAAATGATGAAGCGTTTCATGTAGATTTTCAAAATGTCTGGTGCTTTGGTAATTGCTCTGACCCTAATCATAACAAGTGTGGAGATAAACATTAGGCCAACACGGTTTTTGACTAAAGACCGAACCAAAACAAAATAAGCCACATGTACACTGGTTGGAATCAAGGAGTAAATGTACAAACAGACTGCTCGCATGTCCTCTGGAAGATTACTGAAGCATATGGAATTATGGAGTGATGATTCTCATCGTCACCGACCAAGTTAATTTTGATTATAACGATAAAAAATAGTTCTGCTTGATAAGTGCACATACTTTGCCTCTCCATAACAAATGAATATGGAGTACTATACACTGCTCCCTCCGTTTCAAAATAGGTATACTGTGTCGAAGAGTCAAACTTGTCTATCTTTGACAAAGCTTATAGAGAAAAATATCAACATCCACAGTACCAAAGTAGTGCCATTAGATTCGTCATGAAATACATTTTCATATTTTACCTTTATTTATTTGATGATACTGTAGATGTTGATATTTTGTTCCATATAATCGTGGTCAAACATAGACATATTTGAATTTTTCAAAAATTAATACACCTTATATTTTGAAGCAGAGGGAGTACTATTGTAATTACATTTAGCTTCTCTTACATCCTATGCATATGAGAAAACGACATTAAATGCATATGAGAAAAAGACATTAAACTTCAGATAAGCGATCGACAGAATTCATAGCATATATCATCAGAGCAAAGCGATTTACAAAATTCGTAGCATGCATGGGACAAAATTGTATGCAGATAAAATGAATGAGAAAACAAAAAAACAAGCTAAGAGATCTATATGACCATAACAAACAGTCGGAGAGAGAAGATGTGATTCATAGAGGCAGAAATACATACCTGTCTTTGCTTGATCTGGAAGATGAAGATGCACTAGTCTTCATCAGTGATCCTCTGGATATCTACATGGGGGATATGGGAGATTCGGGCCCAGTCTGGCCCCTCTCCTTTCCTGTAACGCCTCCGCAGCTCGGGACAACGGATGATCTCCAGCTCTTGCAGAGCAGTGAGCCGTTGCATGGAGTTCGGCAAGGATGTAAGGCCAGGGCATGTCTCGATCTTCAGCCGTCGAAGCGCAGAGACCTCTCCAAGCCACTCAGGTAGTTCGACAAGAGCATCAAAGCGGCTTATTTTCAACTCCTGGAGAGTGGTGAGGTGCTGCAGTGACGCGGGAAGGCATTTCAGTTTGGGCAGACCCCAGATGTCAAGGCTTCGAAGAGACTGGAGCCTCCCCAACCACTCTGGCAGCTGTAGGGCATCACAGTACCCTATCCTCAGACACTGGAGGGAGTTCAGCTGCACCAGTGACTGGGGAAGGCTGCTCAGGCTGGTGCAGCTCCTGATATCCATCGTTTGTAAAGAGCCGAGTTCCCCTATCCAGTCCGGGAGTATCTGAAGCGAAACGCACTTCCAGATCTTCAGTTGCTGCAGGGAGGAAAGCTTCCGCATGCTCTCCGGTAACTGAGTGAGGTCACTGCAGGAGGAAATTTCCAGTGACTGGAGTGCGATGAACTGCTGCAACAACCCCCATCCGGATGACAGTACCATCATGCTGCGTGTTATCAGTGCCTTAAGGAGCGGCCGAGAAGAGGGTAACATGAGCCCATCGCTGGTGGAGGCCGAACATGAATCTTCTGTATCTGGATCAAGAACATCAGGACTACCAGGAGAAAGCAGCAGCCTCGTGTTGCTGCTCGTCAGCACTAAGCTCTCCAGTGATGATGGAAAGGATGGCTTCACCTTCAGGTTTGGGCATTTGATTATTTCTAATGTGGTCATACAAGGGAAGCTTTCAATCTCGAATTCCCCACTCTCCCCAAGTGCCGAAGTTGTGATTGTCATCATCGAGCACACAGACAGGCGAGGCATCTTCTGAATATGTAACTCCTTGAGTGAAGGAAAGGGACCGCCACCAATACTTTCAAGCACAGACATGTTATCTAGCTTGAGGGTATTCAGAGAAGGCAAATTCACTAGTCCTGACAAATGCTTCAAGTTCTTATAATTTACTAGCTTCACATGAGCCAAATGTGAGAAAGGTGGCGGATCCAACTGCTTCATCTTCCCTTCCGAAGAAAAAGAGGATTCATTTTGCTTTGTGATCCAACTTGCGAACTGCTGACCTGGGTAACCATAAATACAGAGTTTCCTGATTCCTGGTGGCGGCTGAAGCCTGTTGAGCAAAGCCAACTCTTGCTCCATGTCTATCTCATGGTTGCTTGAGCGCCACCACAGTTTTAATTCCTGCAGGCCATTCTTTTCACTCAAATACGCCTGCTCTCCAGCATCATCTGAACCCTTCATATAACCAATGTTTTTAATCTCCAGATCACCACTCAGCATAACTAGACCGCGGAGCTCTGACATACTTGCATATTCTCTACCATCCCCTGCAACAAACAATGCCAACCTTTGTAGCCGAGTTAACTGTCCAATTCCCACGGGCATGCCGCACAACTCGTGACATCCTTCTAGGTCCAGTTCCTTCAGCCTCCGTAAGTTCACAATGCCATCTGGCAGCCTTGTAAGCTTAGTGAAAGAGAGCTTAAGGGCCTGTAACTTGCACCAATTAAATGAACGTGGTAACTCTTGGATATCAGAACAAAAGGATAAATTGAGACTCTCGAGTGATTCAAGCTGGACAACAGAATCTGGAAGCTGCGTGATTCTTGAGCAAGCATTTAAATTGACACTTTGCAAGTTCTGAGGCATCCTAAGTGGAAGACTTCCGAGGTTTAAACAAGAAATTAGGCACAAGGTATGGAGATTGTCACACTCACTAATTGATTGTGGCAAACTTTCAAGCTTCCAAGCACCTGACAAATCTAGACTTCTCAGCTTCTTAAGCTTACCAATAGACTCAGGTAACCTCAAAAGTTCACGGCAATCTATGACATGGAGGGCCTGCAAGTTCCAGCAACACGAGATAGCTTCCGGAAGTGTTTCAGATTGTAGATGTGTCATTCTAAGATATCCAAGATACTCAAACTTCAGTATAGTCATGGCTGGAGACAACGATGCAGTATATACATGCTCTAGAATAACACAACGAACATGGGTCGCCTTCCTAATTGGCTTGTCAAATATAAAAGCGCCATCACATACATAAAGAGCACGAGCCTTTTTAATTAACTTCCTGTCAATATTCTTTATGCTTTTCGCCAAGGATAAATATCTGCAACTCTGGTTGGGATCATTTATAGCCTTTTCAGGCGTGACAGCAATTTCATCTTGTAAAATGTGCCTAGAAAGATCATGAACCAAATCGTGCATCTTGCAGGTCACTATACCTGTGTACTTATCTTGCACAGTATCCTGGAGAAACGATATCTTCAAAAGAGAATAAAAAATATCATTTCCAACATCTTCCAATTGCTCAAGCTCATTTAATGGAATAACCAAACCACGTGCTATCCATTGTGCAATCAACTGATCCTTGTCCATAAAGTGCCCTTTTGGAAATATTGAACAATGAAGGAAACACTGCTGCAGATATGCTGGCAAATGAAAATAGCTCAATCGGAGGGATGTAAACACTCTGTCATCGACATTCCACAATTCACTCTCTTTCACTGCCCGCCAACTATTTATGCCACCGACGATGCTGCCAAGAGCTTTCACAGCTAAAGGCACCCCTCCACATTTTCTAACAATATCTCTTCCAATATCTATAAATTCTGAGTCCAAATCTTCCTTAGCTCTTCCACTGCTTTGTAGGAATAACTTCCAGCTATTGTCCTCCGATAAGACTTGCAAGTTATATAGAAGCGTGGAGTTCACTATCTCTGCGACTTCTTGACTTCGTGTAGTGAGTAAAATCCTACTTCCAGCTGCACCAAGTCTTAGATGTAACATGAATTGTTCCCACTCGAGTAGATCCTTATTCCAGACATCATCCATAACAAGTAGAAACCTCTTACCATTCAAGCGCTCTGCGATTACTCTGCTCATGTACTGCAACGGATGGTTTTCAGATTTTTGATCAGTGATGGCCTCAAATAACTTCCCAATAATCCCACAAACATCAAACTTTTGAGACACATAAACCCAAACTCTGACTTCAAAATGCTTCTTTATCTCATTTCCATCATTGAAGACCAACTTGGCTAGAGTAGTTTTTCCCGACCCACCTAGACCAATGATAGACATTACTGATACCATCTCTTGATCATTTATCTTTGGTAGTGTTGCATCCTGATCCCTATTCTTTGTTAACTCATATATAATGTTAGATCTGTCATGCTCTCTCCCCAATACTGTCGCCTCATCAATAACACTCAAAGGCAGCTCCCCAGTAACAATCTGCCGATCCACATTTGAGTTCATTGGTACACTCTCTCTTAGTGTATTGAAGTCCTTTCTTTCTGCTATGATTGCTTTAAATTTCTCTCTGATTGTCTTAATCTTATTGGCCATCTTGTGTTGAAACCAAATTGATTTTGGTCTATCACAAAAGCATTTTACCATAAGAAGATTTTCACGATCAATTTCCTTTGCCTTCTGTTTCTCGGCCTCCATATGAAAATCATTCAGCAAATCATCAATACTGTAAGCAATTTCTTTCAGTTTATTCAACCAAGTGAATGCTGTATCATTCTTTATCACTCTATCTCCAACGTTATGAAGAAATATTTTAATTTCTTCAACCAAGTCAAAAAGCTGATGAAGATCTTTCTTCACCCCCCATGCAGAACTGAACTCACAAAAGATCTTGGAGGCTAGTTTACTGCCTGCCAAATTTAGAAGACCAGATACTAAAGAAACACCTTCCATGGAACCGTTCTGCACTGATAGCTTCAATTTTATTCAAGACCTGCATTTCATACCATATTATCGTCAAAGATTATACTCATTGGCAGTTTCAATGGGAGGTAAAGGAATTTTATTAATGTAACTGCACACAAATGTTAATTTATGGCCAAAGTGTACAAACTGTTAAGAATGATGAACAAAATTATGATATCGTTATCTTTTCAATTAATCTATGATCAGGGACAACTGTGTCGACTCATTTGGGAGAAATTCCGAAGAAACTATCCTGAAGTCATAAACAGCTACGGCTCACTTGTCAATTTAATGAACAGTCCACGGGAACTTATCCTGAGTTCTATTTACAGAAGAAATGCGTGAGAATAAACATGACGTTTATTTTAGCAATGAGCAAAAAACCATTGAAAAAAGAAAACCTAATCAAAACAAGAACAGGAGCATACATGGGCACCTGGGTTGCATAAATACCTGTAGTCAGATGGACTGCACAATCATGTCGATTGGATCAATTGATTATCTTCGCTGAGGGAGCTAAAGACTGCTGCGATCTTCCAAAATGGCAGTCCTTTCTCTGATCTAGTGCAAGTGAGATTTTGAGATCCAAAAGGAAGTCAAAGCTTGCAGAATACTCGCTGCACCCCAGATTCGCCCTTATCTCAGAGGCATTAACATACATACATGGAGGAAGTCTTCTTGAGCTCCCTTCACCTCCTTATTTTAATGCTGTAGAGATTATGGGGAAAAGAGCATAGCTTATGGTCAATGGGGCCAATAAAGAAACAAGTGCAGTTAGAATAACATGACGCCGAACCTGAAACTTAACATAAGTTCTTTCTAACTAGAAAAAAGTCCATTTTACTACCCTGAATAAAGTGGGTGGTTCGCTTTACCCCCTGATCTATTTTTCGGTTCCTATACCCCCTAAACAATCTCATACCGGACAAAAAAGCACCCTAGGTGGTTTACCCAGACCAGATGATGACGTGGACACAGTCAAAGGTGGTATTTGACCTGCCGGTGGGTCCCACTCGTCAGTTTTTTTCAAAAAAGAAATAGAAAAAAGAAAAAAGGGGTGGCCCCCTACTGTAGTAGCAGCCGGCCACAGCGGCGGCAGCCGGTGCGCGCGTAGCCGGCAGGCGGCCGTGGCGGGCGGAGCCGGCGCGCCCCGAGCGCGGCCAGGCGCAGTGATGGGTTCGCGCGCACGAGGGCAGAGCGGCACGGACCGGCTTGGGCGCGGACTGGACTGCGCGCGCGAGGGCAGAGCATGCGTGGTCGGAGCCGGTGTGCGTCGAGCAGGGGAGGCTGGGCGCGGCCAAGCTCAATGATGGGTTCACGCGCGCGAGGGTAGAGCGGCTTGGACCGGCTTGGGTGCGGACAGGGCCGCGCGCGCGAGGGCAGAGCGGGGGCGGTTGGAGCCGGCGGGCGGCCGGGGACGACGGCCCGAGCAGCGCGCGAGGGCGGCTGGGGTCCACAGCGCAAGCTCGGCGAGGAGGCGGGGCGGCGCAGGCGCGCGGCCGGAGCGGCGAGGAGGCGGGGCGGCGCAGGCGCGCGGCCGGAGCGGCGACGGGGCGGACGGCGCCAGAGCCAATGCCGCGGAGGAGCGAGGCGAGGCCGAGCGGGATGCTCACCGAGAGCGCCACGGCGAACGGCGGGGCGGCGTAGCCGCGGGAGGAGGCGGGCCAGTGCGGGGTGGAGCAGGTGGCGACGCGGCTCATCGGCGGGGTCGCGCTGGAGCCGGAACGAAGCGCGAGGGAGCAACGGGGATGCCCACGCCCGACCTGACAAGGGGGACCCACCGAGGTCAAAACCACCGTTAACTAGTGCCACATCAGCAGCGAGTGGAGACAAACCAGCCAGGGGGGTGTTTTGTCCGGTTTTGGTTTGTTTGGGGGGTAGAAGGAGCCAAAACATAGATCAGGGGGTAAAGTGAACCACCCACTTTATTCAGGGTAGTAAAATGGACTTTTTTCTTCTAACTACTACTCCCTTCGTTCACTATAATAAGAGATGTTTTAGATACTTTAATATGGACAACATACATACGGACTAGAATGAGTGAACAAACACACTGAAACGTGTCTATAGGAGTAGAACATCTCTTATAATAATGAATGGAGGGAGTATATGTCAACTATTTAAGAGCATCCACACTGTATGACTTTAGCCGGTTTTGAAACGATTAATATTTCAAAGCCTCTCCTAAGGATAGATGCACGACAATCTGGCCTTTCTTTCAGATAATGGCATGATGATGGTTTGATTAATTGTCATTTTTTGGCGAACTTTGGTCGAATAAAGAAGCGCACTGTGGTGTGGCTTCATTCTGGGCCGGACGAGGTTCCCGACCTATGTAATGCAGATATGGCTGCTACTTAATTAATGAATTTCTTTTTTTCCCCGCAAAAAAAAATAGTTCATCAGATGCCAGCTCTAACATCCAGCCAGCTTGGGTAACTGTCTAAAACGATGTATCCGGCGGTGCTTGACATGTCAAAGATAGCACATCGCATCCGGCCGGAGGGGATAAGCAAAGAATCATATAGAAATCCAAGTGAACGACAGAGACAGATGAAAATGACTGATTCACTATCGAAGAAAACAGACTCCACGGAACACCTCGCCGATGAGGTTACCTGTGTAGGCTTCGGTCCGTGGTCCTCGAATGGGGGCGACGCCGTCCGCCGCCGTGTCGTCGACTCGTCGTCGCGCGCAGCCTCTCGGATGGGATGCTCGGCAGACGGCCTGGTCAACGCAGGCCCATAAGTAGTGGTAGGATCAAACGGGCTCTTTCTTCATCAGTGCAAGTCCTTATTGGGCTAGGGAGGCCCACTGCGTGTTTTGTTTCGATGATCAGGGGCTCCCCCGGCTCCATTTCCATTAAGAAAGCGAAGCCAAAAAGGACGTGGAGTTTCTGCACCTGAGCTCGGGTGAACAGTAAAATCAAAACTAAATCAAAAAGAATTTAAAAAATCTAAATTTTTTTTAGGAGAAACATTGACTAAAGTTCTAAGTGCTTGCAAAAATTCATCATGAAATCACATTTCTAAAAGGCGTGGCAAAAAAACAAAATCAGTATTCTGAAAAAGCTACTTTTAAAAGCATTTTGGAGCACTGAATTTGTTTTTTTTCACGCCTTACAGGAATGTGATTTCATGATGAATTTTTGCAAGCACTTAAAACTTTTGTCAATGTTTCTTCCAAAAAAATTGGAATTTTTTAAAACAAATTTGATTTTTTTTTATTTTACTGTTCACCGAGCTCAAATGAGCTCGGGAGCAGAAAGGCACTTTCAAGCCAAAAACAGGTCTTACACGGCACATGCCAGAATTCAAACTCACACCGACCCAACGCAGATCACGCAACCCATACTACGCCAAACTCCTCGATACATAAGGCCAACTCCACCGTAGGACCCTAAATTATCCGCGTCTGTCCGTTTGAGTTAAATGAACATATGAGACGGCCCAGCGCACAACCTCATCCGTAAAAAGCGTCTGTTTCTTGTCCGTCTCGCCTCATCCTGGGCGCAAGTTTGAGTTGGGTTTGGGTCCAAACCAGACACAGGCGGACGTTTTCTAGGTCGTCTTCGTTCGGCCTTGTCCCTTTTGCATGTGACCCTGGCCCGCCTGTCATCCTCTCTCCTCTTCTCTCTCACGTGGCCCACCCCACCCACCATCCTCTCTCCCCACCTGAGACCAACAGAGACGGAAAAGACGGGGCGAGTCCAGGGCGGGGCAGCCATGGCGCGGGCGCGCGCACAGGGGCGGCGCGGCTGCGAGCTGGCTGCAGGCGCGAGCGGCCACGGCATGCCACGGCGGGGCGGCCATGGCGCGGGCGCGCGCGCGCAGAGGCGGCCATGGCGCGGGCGCGGCCATGACGCGGGCGCGCGCGCAGGGGCGCCATGCGGCGCAGGCCGAGCGGGCGTAGGGGGCGGCGGGGCGGCCATGGCGCGGGCACGCGCGCAGGGGGCGGCATGCGGCGCGGGCCGAGCGGGCGCAGGAGGGGCGTGCGGCGCGGGCGCGCTCGCAGGGGGCGGCCATGGCGCGGGCGAGCGGGCGCAGGGGGCGGCGTGCGGCACGGGCCGAGCTGGCGCAGGGGACGGCGTGCGGCGCGGGCCGAGCGGGCGCAGGGGGCGGCGGGCGCGCGTGGTGGCGGCGGAGGCGGGGCGCGGCAGCGAGCTGGATGCTGGCGCAAGCGGCCCCGGCATGCCACGGCGGTGGCCGGGCGAGAGGGCGGGGCACGGCGTCGGGCAGGCCAGCGAGCGGCGCGCGGCGTCGGGCAGGCCAACGCGCGCGTGCGGGCGGGGCGCGGCGTCAGCCAAGCCAGCGAGCACGACGCGACGGGGCGGCGGCGAGCGTGACGAGGCGGTGGTAGCCGGGGGTGCGGCAACGAGCTCGGGGCGAGGCCGGGCTCGGGGCCGAGCGCGGCGGAGCAGCACGTCCGCAAGAGGCGTGGCGAGGCGGCGGGGAGTGAGGCGCGCAGGCTACGGTGAGCGGACGGACGCGACCGAGGTGGCGAGCGACGAGGCGGCGTAGGCTCTGGGGCGGCAGGTGCGTGCCCAGGAGCCGAGGTGTGGCAAACGTACTCGAGACGGACAAGTTGGGGTATTCTGCAGCGTTGGGCGCCTCAAACGCAAAACCGGACACACATGTCCGTTTTGCCATTCATCAGCACCCTAAATAAACGAAATTCGGACAAAGTAGACGTCCGTTTGGTGTTGCGCGGTGAAGTTGGCCAACACCAACCACATGGCCCACTGCGTGTGTCCCCGCCGACGGTGGCCAGGCAGTGTTAAAATAAATGTCGATGCATGTGTCTCGATGGATGGGCACTGCGGCTGCTATCTACCGCGATATAGATGGTTCATATTTGGGTTCTTCTGTTCTGGTCATACACGGACTATCGACCCTCCTATACTTAAAGCTTTGGCATGTAGGGAAGCTCTTTTCTTGACACAAGACCTTGCGAAGGTGGCTTTCGATTGCAAGCAGGTTGTCAATCACATTCATCAGCAATCTGAAGGGAATTATACCCAAGCTTCTATATCGGGCAAGGTTTTCGCCTTAAGATTAAGCTATTTGGATGAAAGTGACGCATGATGAGTTGTGATTGTGGCGCGTGGTATTTTTTTGATACATAGCAGGGTAAAAACGCGTTGTGCATCCAGATATTTTATTTAAATTTTTTGAACGGGTGTGGCGATCGCTTTGGTTGGCTTAGCGTTTTTGTACTGTATATGTGGGGCAGTTTATATGATGGAGTCTGTGCCTTGACAGATCTTTTTTTGCTATGCTTCTTCGGGTTTTTATTGGTCGCTGTTTATCTGACATATCCTTTTTCTTCTATACTTCTTTGGGTTTTTACGGGCCGCTGTTGGTTTAATTGTCCCGTCGCTGTCTATTCCTACCGTTGTTGGCCCAAATCACTCTAGGCCCTGTTTGGTTCCAAATAAGGCCCTGTTTGGTTTCAAATAAAGCCTTATTTGGTTCCAAATAAGTCATCAACTTATAAGTCGAAAAGTGCAAAACGTGACTTATTTTACCAAACAGACCTAACTTATTGTGACGCCCCTGATTTGACCGTACACTAATCATGCACGCAAATGTGTACGATCAAGATCAAGGACTCACGGGTAGATATCACAACACAACTCTACAAATAAAATAAGTCATATAAGCATCATATTACAAGCCAGGGGCCTCGAAGGCTCGAATACAAGAGCTCGATCATAGACGAGTCAGCGGAAACAACAATATCTGAGTGCAGACATAAGTTAAACAAGTTTGCCTTAAGAAGGCTAGCACAACTGGGATACAGATCGAAAGAGGCGCAGGCCTCCTGCCTGGGATCCTCCTAAACTACTCATGGTCGTCGTCAGCGGGCAGCACGTAGTAGTAGGCACCTCCGGTGTAGTAGGAGTCGTCATCGACGGTGGCGTCTGGCTCCTGGGCTCCAACATCTGGTTGCGTCAACCAGGTAGAAGGGATAGAGGAAAAAGAAGGAGAAAGCAACCGTGAGTACTCATCCAAAGTACTCGCAAGCAAGGAGCTACACTACATATGTATGCATTGGTATCAACTGGGATTAGGCTATTATATGTGGACTGAACTGCAGAAAGCCGGAATAAGAGGGGGATAGCTAGTCCTTTCGAAGACTACGCTTCTGGCAGCCTCCGTCTTGCAGCATGTAGAAGAGAGTAGACTGAAGTCCCCCAAGCAGCATCGTATAGCATAAACCTAACCGATGATCCTCCCCTCGTCGCCCTGTGAGAGAGCGATCACCGGTTGTATCTGGCACTTGGAAGGGTGTGTTTTATTAAGTATCCGGTTCTAGTTGTCATAAGGTCAAGATACAACTCCGGGTCGTCCTTTTACCGAGGGACACGGCTATTCGAATAGATAAACTTCCCTGCAGGGGTGCACCACATACCCCAACACGCTCGATCCCATTTGGCCGGACACACTTTCCTGGGTCATGCCCGGCCTCGGAAGATCAACACGTCGCAGCCCTACCTAGGCACAACAGAGAGGTCAGCACGCCGGTCTAAATCCTATGGCGCAGGGGTCTGGGCCCATCGCCCTTTGCACACCTGCACGTTGCGTACGCGGCCGGAAGCAGACCTAGCCTAGTGGCTTTCCAGTCCAATCTGGCGCGCGCCACTCAGTCGCTGACGTCACGAAGGCTTCGGCTGATACCACGACGCCGGGATACCCATAACTGCTCCCACGTAGATGGTTAGTGCGTATAGACCAAATGGCCAGACTCAGATCAAATACCCAGATCTCGTTAAGCTTGTTAAGTATCCGCGAACACCGACCAGGGCCAGGCCCACCTCTCTCCTAGGTGGTCGGAACCTGCCCTGTCGCTCCGCCTCAAAGATCCACTCGCGGGTGCTCCTACGAGCCTACCCGTCTTTAGTCACCACATGTATCATGTATAAAGTATATAGTATATACCCGTGATCACCTCCCGAGTGATCACGGCCCGATAGTATAGCATGGCAGACGGACAAGAATGTAGGGCCACTGATGATAAGCTAGCATCCTATACTAAGCATTAGGTTTGCAGGTAAAGGTAACAACAGTAGTAGCAAGGACAGGCTATGCATCAGTATAGGATTAACGAGAAGCAGTAACATGCTACACTACTCTAATGCAAGCAGTATAGAGAAGAGTAGGCGGTATCTGGTGATCAAAGGGGGGGGCTTGCCTGGTTGCTCTGGCAAGAGAGAGGGGTCATCAACACCGTAGTCGTACAGGGTAGCAGCGGCATCGGTCTCGGAGTCTACCGGAGAGAAGAGGGGGGAAAACAGTAAATACATAGCAAGCAAGTGCATAACAGGACAACAGGCAAAGCTAGACGTGTTCTAACGCGGTGTGTGGTGATACCGGTGAAGGGGGGGAACATCTGGGAAAGTATTCCCGGTGTTTCGCGTTTTCGGGCAGAGGAGCCGGAGAGGGAAAGTTGCGTGTTTGCTATGCTAGGGATGCGTGACGGACGAACGGGCTGCGTATCCGGGTTCGTCTCGTCGTTCTGAGCAACTTTCATGTACAAAGTTTTTTCATCCGAATTACAGATTAAAAGATATGATTTTTTAAAGATTATATTAATTTCTAGAATTTAATTAATTAATTAATTAATTCGAAAATGGATTTATGACATCAGCATGATGTCATGCTGACATCAGCAGTCAACAGGGGTTGACTGGTCAACCTGACCAGTGGGTCCCACTAGTCAGAGACACATGTTAATTATCCAAATTTAATTAATCTAATTAGAATTAATTATGGGTGGGCCCCACTGTCATTGACTAATTAATCAATTAATTAATTAACAGTTTAATTAGTTGATTATTTTAATTAATCAAGATTAATTAAGTTAATTATTTCTTTAATTAATTTTATTATTTATTTATTTATTTATAATTTTTTTTAATTAATTTTTTTTGTAAACGTTTTGTGGGGCGTGGGGCCTTATTGGGTTAGCGGACGCTGCGGTTGCGGGCGCTGGCCGTTGCGGGCGCCCGACCCAGGAGAGGGCCGAGCAGGCGTAGAAGGGCGCCGGCGCCGGGCGCGTGGTCGACGGCGTGGCGCGGGCGGTCGCCGGAGTGGGCGCGGGGCACGACGGAGGACGGCGAGGGCGGGGCGGAGCAAGGGAACGGCCAGGCGCGGCCAGAACAGCAGCGAAGCGAAGGCAGGGCGGCGCGGCAGCAGCATGCGGCGTTGTGAGGAGGAGGCGCGAGGTGGGGGAAGCGGAGCTGCACTAGCAGCAGCTCAGCGGCAGCGCAGTGCAGCAAGCAGTGTTGCGGTGGGAGGAGAAGCAGGGGAGGCGAGCGCGGTGGCTGGCTGCAGCGGGCGGCGCCAGCTACGGCAGGCGCACGCGGGGAAGGGCAGAGCGGGGCGAGCGCGCGCCTGTGCGCGCGTGGCCTTGGGCGGGGCCGTTCGGTGCCGCGGAAGGGAGTGCAGGGGGCGCGGTCCAGGCGCGTGCGGGGGAGGGGCTCGGCGATGCGGGGACGTGCGCGGTGCAGCAGCAGAGTGGCGAGCGGAGGCGGGCACGCGTAGGTGCGAGCGGTGCAGGGGCGTGCGCGCCAAGCGCGGCGTGGTGGCGCGGGTTGAGTCGGGCCGGAGCTGCGGTGAGCATGGGAAGGGGTCCGCGGGCGCGGAGCTGCAGCGCTAGGCGACGGCGGGACTGGCAGAGCAGCGGGGGGAGAGGGCTCGCGACACGACAGAGAGAGAAGCGAGGGGGAAGGCTCACGGGGCCGGTAGGGAAATGGCAGCGGTGCGCGAGGAGGGTGATGGGGATGACGACGTAGAGGAGAAGCAGGCCGGCGGAGAAGTCCGGCGAGGCGAGCTCCGGGCGTGGCGGGGCGCGGCGTCGGTGGCCTCCTCCCCGATCCAGATCGAGGAAGGAGAGGGGGAGGAGATATTTTCGGTAGTGGGGGGGAGTGTCGGTGGTTGTGGGGGGGAGTGGGGGGAGTGGATAGGGGGAGGGGGGTGGCCGGTTGGGCCCGGTGGGGTGGGCTAAGGCCCAAGAAGGGGGGGGGGCTTGCGGCCTGCCGGGCCGAAGCCCAGTGTCAGGGGGTTTTCTCTTTTTTTTTCTTTTGTTGTTTTGTCTTTCTTTTAATTTCCTTTTACTTTAGTTTTAGTAATTTACCAAAGTGGCACCTAAATAGGATTTTACAAATTATGCCACTGCCACAATAGTTTAATACTTATAACAATTTAGTTTTGAAAATGTTTATTATTGTTAAAGCATTAAAATAATTGTTTCTGCTACTCTTTTATTCATTTGAGAGTATTTAAACATTTTATAAAAGTGTGGTTTCTCCACCATAATTACCTATGCATTATTTGGCTCACTCCGAACATTTTTAGTTTTAATATTTGAAAACTTTTATCGTTTGCTTGACTTTGAATTTGAATTCGAACTGGTTTCGACCTAACGCGAGATTAGCAACAGTAAATCGGGGTGACGTGGCATCATTAGCAGAGGTTTACTGTAGCTTAATTATCCGGGCGTCACAATTCTCCTCCACTACAAGAAATCTCGTCCCGAGATTTAAGAGGGGAGTAAGGGGAAAGTTCTGGTTACGATATGCTAATGGATCTTCTCGAAGAAGTTAATTCCCTTCGTTGATGTCTTCAGTTCTTTATTCCAATGCATCATGATGAAGTTGTCGTCCTTTCTTCGAGGAACTCCATCGTACTTACGAATAGGTAAGGGGCAGCTCTACAATGATAGGATGTTATAAGGGAAAATCATCTGGGGTATCCCAAGAACGAACATATGAGTATGTCTCGAGTTGAACCAATGATACACATCGAGAGCAAAGTAGGACAGTGCAATAAGAAGTTTTGAGCAGATAGGCAATCGTTCATTGCCTGAAACATAGTGTGAAAGGGGTTCAGAGCAATGGGAATAAGTATTGTGCCTGATACCAGAATTGATGATCTTTCGAAAGGTGGCTCGTGAATTACATACGAGTCCACGCGGGAGGAATAACTTTGGGAACAAGGGGTGTACAGGAGTCAGGTTTCGATCCTGGGACCTGTGGGTTATGGGCCCACCATGTGGGGTAAAAGTAGGAAGGGTGGTGACATCTCGCGTGATTATGTAAGAAAGGCATGTCATAGGATTGCCTGTCATTTATCTCGGCAACAATGTCGGTACCAAGGGCGAGGGACGAAGAGAACCATTTTCCTGCTCGTTGAACGAGGCGAGCCATTAGGCAAAGTTCTCGTCCATCGGTGGTTACCGGAATGTCATCAACAATAGTAACAGGGTCATGCTAACCGAATTGTACACCACGGTGTTTACATAAACTGGAGAATATTTCTGCTTGGATCATATAGATCACAAGAAAGGTTAAACCAAACAATGGAAAGGAAAAATGTGATTCTTAGATTAAACAGAAGAATGGAAAGGAAAAATGTGATTAAACACATATTTCAGGGGTATATCCTTCCCAAGAACAAGCAGAGTATGATATCCAAGACCGGATAGAAGGTAGAAAACTCTTTTAGGTAGGAGAGACAAATTTCATGACATTACCCATACAATGGTGTTTCGGTAATTTCAACAAGAAACATTTAGCATGGTGCTTCAAATGTTCTTATTGAAAATCGGAGTACCATAGACATGCTTCGAGATAGCGCTGACATGGTCAACGGTGAAAATCAGACTTTGGAAACAAAAAGGATCCATTAGGAATAACTTGTAGAATAAGTCTTACAGTTTCCTCATGGAAGAATGGATAACATTGCTAAAAGGATACTACAACAATAGGTCCTCCGGCCAGGTGTGCTAGGCCTGACATAACCTTACTGGGTCATATATAAAGACCAACATTATAACTCTTGGAAATAAGTTCCAACCATCATATCTGACCGAGATTCAGATCTGATTGGTGTCACGATACCTCAGACTTAGGATGCCTGAGAAGAAAAGGTGCGGCACAATTTGACGAGATGACATTGTAAGATTCTCGGGAAATGAACTATGGAAGCGAGTTCCGAAACAAGAGTTCATCAGTAAACCAAGGAGAGGATGAGGAGGTGGCTGATAGGCTCAGCAACAAATCATCGCGATTTCCAAAGGATTGATTTCCACAATTATGTGAACAAGGAAATATCATTTGTCGGATCAAATGTCATAATGATGTATGCTCGAGGGAAACATACACAACTGAACAATGATAGAAGGGTGCAACCAGGAATCTGGACTAGGTAGCACGATCAATGTTTGAATGATGATTCAATAATCAATAGACTTAGAATGAAACTGTAGACCAATAACTTCAAGCAACAGGGTTGCTAGAAGTTTAGAATTTGCACAACACAGACCATTAGTCGGTATTCCGGTTAGAAACAATAGGAGACCAAGAGATGAACGCAAAAGGCGAGAGATATTACTATATCAAGAATTCTCAAGAGGTGGTAAAATTACCACGACATTCTTGACATAAAAGGTGGTAAAATTCCAAGGTAAAGAAGAACAAATGATGTATAGCAAGGATCTCAAGGTATAACCCAAAACACGAATAAGTTTGTGTTGGAGGGAAGGCAATAAAGTGGCCAATGATAATACAATTCATCGGGGGCAAGGATGGTATTTCTCATCATGAATTCAATTGATATCCAGGAAGACCTCATAAGGTTGATGATCTTCACGGCACATTGGTCGAGAGATTTCAAGATGTAATCAATCGGTGACAACATAAAATCAAAGGAAGGATGAAGCGGAAGGTTATTGGAACCATGGGTAGGGCACAAACTTGAAATCAAGCTTGTTGTTCAAGGTGAATTGATATGACGAGGAAGATGGACGTAAGCTTAGCTCATCATCGAAAGTTGTGCTCCGGGATTAAGGACCAGGTAGCACAGTTAAAATTTAGCACGATAATGATATAGCCGATCAGGCTAGGAATGACATGATCGAGTACAAACTCGGACTTAAAGAAGATTATCAAGAGTTGCTGAACCGTAGGGCAGACTCGGTTCAGTTATCGGTGTCTTTGAGTGTTTAATAACTCAGAGCCCATGAAAACTGTAATCAGTGAGAATGTAGTACTTGATGAAGAACTCATAAGAAGTTATGCAGTTTCAAGATAATCTCGAGATACCAGGGGGGTAATACTCGAAGACGGATCAAAGTAGAGATTGGACCGAGGTATTGATCCACATGAGACAAGTGCTTACACTTGCATCGAAAATGGTATTTAAAAGAGAACATGGTCGGAACCACGATTGTAAAAGGCCAGATCCCAGATATAAGATGAACTTATACCAAAGGGATAATTAATTAAGAGAAGCTTTAATGATAAGATCTACATCGTGTCCATGGGCATGAACGCAAGGTTCAAGGTCGACTCCCACTTCTTCCATGCATAACCTTTCATTTTACTTCTCGCTTTTGATGAAGCTGTAGTATAGAAATTTTATCTAGCAAAATACCAGAAGAGTATGACTCGTGAAAACTTTCGAGTTCACACAGTTTAGAGAAGGCATATGTTCAACCCATCAGGGCATATTAGGAGTATATACCACAAATTTCAAGAATAAATAACACCAGCTCGATAGTAGAGCATGTTTGAGAAAGCAAAGGATACAACTTACCAAAGGTATTATGTATCCGAGGAAAGGCTCACAGAATTATTGAATATGAAGGACGCTGTCGGTTAAAATCCAGCAATGATCTGGTGGTCCTCAAGGGATCTGGTGCGAGCATCGGTACTCAACCAGAGGGAGAAACAATGCAAGGAGATCAGACTTTAGAAACAACTGACTAATTCAAGGCTCAAATGCAAAGGAACTATCAATTCCAAGACAAGGGATCAGAAGCAATGCTCTGATCAGGGATGGATAAGTTGAATAGCCTTAAGGGTACAATCGACAGCCATTTGATTGGTCGAGATCTAGCTCATGTTTTAAAATAACGTCTGAGCCGGAAAGATAATTTAGAAGGATCAACTGATGATTGCGTGCATGCGCACTCATGTTGAATCAAAAGGGATCAAAATGACGGTGTCTAAGGATACTAACGAATATTGTCAGACATATGGAAGGCATCCATCATGCAAACAGACAAGTATTGCAAAGCAATAAGCTACGAAGGATTTTTGGAGGATCGAATAGTATTTCGAAGACCATTGTGAAACACGTGTATCCACTTGGGATGAGCGGATACTTAATAAGTGCGAGAAATTATTCGAAGGGTTATCCAGGTTGCAAAGAACTGCAAGGGCAGTGGGCACAGGGTATTATCGGAACAAGAGAGAGAATTTTCGGGGTATCTTGTAATAACAAGATTAACTGGGAATAATAGTAAGGGTGACAGGTGTAAGTATTTATCCATAAGGATTTATCGGTGGTCGGGAATTGAAAAAGTGGTGGGCACAAGTCTCGAGAGAATATTAAAGAGTATCTTCAGAATCTTCTGATGCAGTAGACGATCATCCTAATAAGGTGCTCTCCAGGTGGAAGTAGTAACGAGATCCTAGAGTCAGAGTTAGTTAATTCATTTTAACCCGAATAGAAGAGAGATCAGAGCCCCAGAGTAAGAATCGAGGAGTAAAAGATCCTAATACCACCCAAACGGCGACGTGTGCCCGTAAGGCACACAGCCATGTTAGTAAAAGTTTTTTGTAATGTCTAGACTCGACTTCGGCCAAGGAGTGTGGAAGGGGGATTCCTACAGGCAGTCGGCTCTGATACCAACTTGTGACGCCCCCGATTTGACCGTACACTAATCATGCACGCAAATGTGTACGATCAAGATTAAGGACTCACTGGTAGATATCACAACACAACTCTACAAAAAAAATAAGTCATACAAGCATCATATTACAAGCCAGGGGCCTCGAAGGCTCGAATACAAGAGCTCGATCATAGACGAGTCAGCGGAAACAACAATATCTGAGTGCAGACATAAGTTAAACAAGTTTGCCTTAAGAAGGCTAGCACAACTGGGATACAGATCGAAAGAGGCGCAGGCCTCCTGCCTGGGATCCTCCTAAACTACTCCTGGTCGTCGTCAGCGGGCAGCACGTAGTAGTAGGCACCTCCGGTGTAGTAGGAGTCGTCATCGACGGTGGCGTCTGGCTCCTGGGCTCCAACATCTGGTTGCGTCAACCAGGTAGAAGGGATAGAGGAAAAAGAAGGAGAAAGCAACCGTGAGTACTCATCCAAAGTACTCGCAAGCAAGGAGCTACACTACATATGTATGCATTGGTATCAACTGGGATTAGGCTATTATATGTGGACTGAACTGCAGAAAGCCGGAATAAGAGGGGGATAGCTAGTCCTTTCGAAGACTACGCTTCTGGCAGCCTCCGTCTTGCAGCATGTAGAAGAGAGTAGACTGAAGTCCCCCAAGCAGCATCGTATAGCATAAACCTAACCGATGATCCTCCCCTCGTCGCCCTGTGAGAGAGCGATCACCAGTTGTATCTGGCACTTGGAAGGGTGTGTTTTATTAAGTATCCGGTTCTAGTTGTCATAAGGTCAAGATACAACTCCGGGTCGTCCTTTTACCGAGGGACACGGCTATTCGAATAGATAAACTTCCCTACAGGGGTGCACCACATACCCCAACACGCTCGATCCCATTTGGCCGGACACACTTTTCTGGGTCATGCCCGGTCTCGGAAGATCAACACATCGCAGCCCTACCTAGGCACAACAGAGAGGTCAGCACGCCGGTCTAAATCCTATGGCGCAGGGGTCTGGGCCCATCGCCCTTTGCACACCTGCACGTTAATTACGCGGCCGGAAGCAGACCTAGCCTAGTGGCTTTCCAGTCCAATCCGGCGCGCGCCACTCAGTCGCTGACGTCACGAAGGCTTCGGCTGATACCACGACGCCGGGATACCCATAACTGCTCCCACGTAGATGGTTAGTGCGTATAGACCAAATGGCCAGACTCAGATCAAATACCCAGATCTCGTTAAGCGTGTTAAGTATCCGCGAACACCGACCAGGGCCAGGCCCACCTCTCTCCTAGGTGGTCGGAACCTGCCCTGTCGCTCCGCCTCAAAGATCCACTCGCGGGTGCTCCTACGAGCCTACCCGTCTTTAGTCACCACATGTATCATGTATAAAGTATATAGTATATACCCGTGATCACCTCCCGAGTGATCACGGCCCGATAGTATAGCATGGCAGACGGACAAGAATGTAGGGCCACTGATGATAAGCTAGCATCCTATACTAAGCATTAGGTTTGCAGGTAAAGGTAACAACAGTAGTAGCAAGGACAGGCTATGCATCAGTATAGGATTAACGAGAAGCAGTAACATGCTACACTACTCTAATGCAAGCAGTATAGAGAAGAGTAGGCGGTATCTGGTCATCAAAGGGGGGGGGGGCTTGCCTGGTTGCTCTGGCAAGAGAGAGGGGTCGTCAACACCGTAGTCGTACAGGGTAGCAGCGGCGTCGGTCTCGGAGTCTACCGGAGAGAAGAGGGGGGAAAACAGTAAATACATAGCAAGCAAGTGCATAACAGGACAACAGGCAGAGCTAGACGTGTTCTAACGCGGTGTGTGGTGATACCGGTGAAGGGGGGGGGGACATCCGGGAAAGTATTCCCGGTGTTTCGCGTTTTCGGGCAGAGGAGCCGGAGAGGGAAAGTTGCGTGTTTGCTATGCTAGGGATGCGTGACGGACGAACGGGCTGCGTATCCGGGTTCGTCTCGTCGTTCTGAGCAACTTTCATGTACAAAGTTTTTTCATCCGAATTACGGATTAAAAGATATGATTTTTTAAAGATTATATTAATTTCTAGAATTTAATTAATTAATTAATTAATTCGAAAATGGATTTATGACATCAACATAATGTCATGCTGACATCAGCAGTCAACAGGGGTTGACTGGTCAACCTGACCAGTGGGTCCCACTGGTCAGAGACACATGTTAATTATCCAAATTTAATTAATCTAATTAGAATTAATTATGGGTGGGCCCCACTGTCATTGACTGATTAATCAATTAATTAATTAACAGTTTAATTAGTTGATTATTTTAATTAATCAAGATTAATTAAGTTAATTATTTCTTTAATTAATTTTATTATTTATTTATAATTTTTTTTAATTAATTTTTTTTGTAAACGTTTTGTGGGGCGTGGGGCCCCCATGTCATAGGCCCCTGGGGCCTTATTGGGTTAGCGGACGCTGCGGTTGCGGGCGCTGGCCGTTGCGGGCGCCCGACCCAGGAGAGGGCCGAGCAGGCGTAGAAGGGCGCCGGCGCCGGGCGCGTGGTCGACGGCGTGGCGCGGGCGGTCGCCGGAGTGGGCGCGGGGCACGACGGAGGACGGCGAGGGCGGGGCGGAGCAAGGGAACGGCCAGGCGCGGCCAGAACAGCAGCGAAGCGAAGGCAGGGCGGCGCGGCAGCAGCATGCGGCGTTGTGAGGAGGAGGCGCGAGGTGGGGGAAGCGGAGCTGCACTAGCAGCAGCTCAGCGGCAGCGCAGTGCAGCAAGCAGTGTTGCGGTGGGAGGAGAAGCAGGGGAGGCGGGCGCGATGGCTGGCTGCAGCGGGCGGCGCCAGCTACGGCAGGCGCACGCGGGGAAGGGCAGAGCGGGGCGAGCGCGCGCCTGTGCGCGCGTGCCTTGGGCGGGGGTGTTTGGTGCCGCGGAAGGGAGTGCAGGGGGCGCGGTCCAGGCGCGTGCGGGGGAGGGGCTCGGCGATGCGGGGACGTGCGCGGTGCAGTAGCAGAGTGGCGAGCGGAGGCGGGCACGCGTAGGTGCGAGCGGTGCAGGGGCGTGCGCGCCAAGCGCGGCGTGGTGGCGCGGGTTGAGTCGGGCCGGAGCTGCGGCGAGCATGGGAAGGGGTCCGCGGGCGCGGAGCTGCAGCGCTAGGCGACGGCGGGACTGGCAGAGCAGCGGGGGGAGAGGGCGTGCGACACGACAGAGAGAGAAGCGAGGGGGAAGCCTCACGGGGCCGGTAGGGAAATGGCAGCGGTGCGCGAGGAGGGTGATGGGGACGACGACGTAGAGGAGAAGCAGGCCGGCGGAGAAGTCCGGCGAGGCGAGCTCCGGGCGCGGCGGGGCGCGGCGTCGGTGGCCTCCTCCCCGATCCAGATCGAGGAAGGAGAGGGGAAGGAGATATTTTCGGCAGTGAGGGGGAGTGTCGGTGGTTGTGGGGGGGGGGGGGGAGTGGGGGGAGTGGATAAGGGGAGGGGGTGGCCGGTTGGGCCCGGTGGGGTGGGCTAAGGCCCAAGAAGGGGGGGGGGGCTTGCGGCCTGCCGGGCCGAAGCCCAGTGTCAGGGGGTTTTCTCTCTTTTTTTCTTTTGTTGTTTTGTCTTTCTTTTAATTTCCTTTTACTTTAGTTTTAGTAATTTACCAAAGTGGCACCTAAATAGGATTTTACAAATTATGCCACTGCCACAATAGTTTAATACTTATAACAATTTAGTTTTGAAAATGTTTATTATTGTTAAAGCATTAAAATAATTGTTTCTGCTACTCTTTTATTCATTTGAGAGTATTTAAACATTTTATAAAAGTGTGGTTTCTCCACCATAATTACCTATGCATTATTTGGCTCACTCCGAACATTTTTAGTTTTAATATTTGAAAACTTTTATCGTTTGCTTGACTTTGAATTTGAATTCGAACTGGTTTCGACCTAACGCGAGATTAGCAACAGTAAATCAGGGTGACGTGGCATCATTAGCAGAGGTTTACTGTAGCTTAATTATCCGGGCGTCACACTTATAAGTCACCCCAACTTATAAGTCATAAGTTGCTCCACCCCAACTTAAAACTTATAAGTCACCCCCTTTTGCATGGGTTCCATCATCTTTACATTAAAAAAAGGTGGAAAGATGTGCTCAGGTGACTTATAAGTCAAGCGACAACCAAACAGGTATGACTTATAAGTCACTGGTTTTAAGTCACCTGACTTATAAGTTAGGTGACTTATTGGAACCAAACAAGCCCTAAGTCACCAACTTATAAGTCAAAAAGTGAAAAAAGTGACTTATTTTGCCAAACGGACCCAACTTATAAGTCATCCCAACTGATAAGTCATAAATTGCTCCACCTCAACTTAAAACTTAGGGCCTGTTTGGTTTCATTAAGTCACCTGACTTAGGGCCTGTTTGGTTCTAATAAGTCACCTGACTTATAAGTCGGGTGACTTAAAACCAGTGACTTATACGTCACGTCTGTTTGGTTATCACTTGACTTATAAGTCACCTGAATACACACCTTCCCATCTTGTTTTTTTATGTAAAGGTGGTGGGACCCATGCAAAAGGGGTGACTTATAAGTTTTAAATTGGGGTGGAGCAACTTATGACTTATAAGTTGGGGTGACTTATAAGTTGAGTCTGTTTGGCAAAATAAGTCACATTTTTCACTTTTCGACTTATAAGTTGGTGACTTATTTGAAACCAAACAGGGTTGGGCCTGTTTGGTTCCAATAAGTCACCTGACTTATAAGTCAGGTGACTTAAAACTAATGACTTATAAGTCACACATGTTTGGTTGTTATCTGACTTACAAGTCACTTGACCACACCTTTTCATCTAATTTTTTTTTATGTAAAGATGATGAAATCCATGCAATAATTTATAAGTTTTTAGTTGGGGTGGAGCAACTTATGACTTATAAGTTGGGATGACTTATAAGTTAGGTCTATTTGGCAAAAAATCATTTCCTTTTTTCTTTTTTTAACTTATAAATTGATGACTTATTTAGAATCAAACATGACCTTATTAGAACCAAATAGGCCCTCAGCGTGCAGCCGACCATTTTGAATGGGGAGAGAAAGCAGACTGCCCTGCATGTTGACGTGACCAGAATTCAATTCTGGCGATTTTGCATGAGATTTGGTACATCCTCTCGGTCTCCCATGTGCCCTGCGTGCTGATGTGACCACGTTGTTTTCGGGTTTTCCTGTTTGGATGTATGTGTGCGTGTGCTTTCTTTTTCCTCTTCTCTTGCGTTTGACCACCGTTTGAGCTGTTCGCTGTTTCATTTTTGCTTCTTGCACGTATGTGCGTGCCTAGCCGCGTGTTGTGTGATGCCGTTGTGCTGCTTGATCTGTTAGCTTGCATTGGCCGTGCTGTTCTTCTGTGAGGTTTCCACGTCATTTCTTAATTCAGCTTTTCATTGATTGATTGGCACGTGTGTGGTAAGCGCAGACTTGGGTCTATGCCGCTAACACAGTATGTTCTGGACATTGTTTCTCGTGGACGTTCTTGATGTTTCTTGGCGATTTATTTTACATATATACGAAGTAAAATGAATGAATCTACACTCTAAAATATGTCTACATACATCCGTATGTAGTAGTTATTTGAAATGTCTAGAAAGATAAATATTTAAGAACGGAGGGAGTATAAGCTAGCAAGCTCTTTATGAGATCAAATATGTTTGTGCTATTTCATTAAATAAACTAATACTTTGTTGTGATTTTTTTAAACTTTGTTGTGGTGACCGCCATGTTGTAACGTCACATTTTAGATGATATAAAAAGAAGTAAATTTCTTGATATTGTTTGTTTTGAGGTTGCTTATCACATGCACCATGTGGTAAAAGGAATATCGTTGTGCAATGCTTAAAACATGGATTATTATTCCCTAATGTAATAGTATATGCTATGTAATCCTTGTGATTCGCTATTTCTGGTTCATACCGCTGTTGGTGTACATGCATGCACTGAAGTCCATGATAAAACCTGCCCACATGCATGCATTAATGGACCATGGGCCGGTGCATGTTTTGTGGGGTCACCATCTGATGTGACTACGTGCATGTTGTGGGAGTTCTAAAAAAAACGTGCATGTTGTGGTTCTTTTCTGTGTTTTTTCAAGGGTCAGATGGATTAAGCTGTTTTTCTGTTAATCTAGAGGATTAGTCGGTAACGATAATGAATGGTTTAAGTTGTTTGATGAAGTTGTTGTATAGACAAGTCCAGACATCCTTTTATGACTATTCTTTTGCATTGTGAACTAGCATGGAACAAAGCAGATACGGTAACATATGCAAACATAAGGTATGGAGGTGGTCAACATGCCGCGGCACGGGCATGGCTATGTAGAGCAGACTGTACACGCTTTCAATATATAGCTTTTATTAAAAGTATATCAACGTGTGTGTTATTTTGTTTGTCAACATGAATCATATGTAATAAATGTACTTCTTTTTCATTTTAAGCTCTTATATCACCATCTTTATGTATATATCAATGTGCTTTTCTTTATGTAATACTAGCATATAACACATGTGAAGCTACCACATATATTTTCTTTAGCTTATAATAATTGTATATAATTCTATAACGACGTATAGGCGGGCGCGGCGGGCCGCCGCACGGGTTAAGCTAATAGTGATATTATCAAAGAGACTGTAGAGACCGCGAGTGTTTTTACCTTTTGCAATTTTGTGTTTGAACCTCGAGCTTCAAATTTCAAAGCTCATAACATAGCCAGATATGGTGTTCTTCTTCCTCATGGAAGGCATTTGTGATTGGGATCGTCTTATGACCCAGCAATTATCCTTGTAAACATTGTCCTTGATCAATAAAGACTAGCTATGTTTTGCTAAAAAAAAGCAAGTTGGTCGCCGGTTTTCTAAAGAAAAGGCAAGTTGGTCGCCGAAGGATTAGCACCGGACGCCTCAAACCATCTCTTATATGCCCGCGGACGCGCCCGGTTAATGACTGGACAAGAGAGAGAAGAAAAAAAGTGTCCTAACCAGACCCCTCATATATTTTCTATATGTTCGGGCTGTCCGTGAATCCTTGCATCCATATCAAATATAGGAAGGACATGAGGGCTCGTGGACACTCTCCGGCACGCCCGGTCAATCCGCCACTTAGGACGCGGCCCTGCCCGGGAGTACCTTTTTTTCTTTATTCATTCTTTTCTTTCTCTCTCTTCATCTCCACCAATCACGTGCAAGTGACCGGACATACGAGGAAGAAAATGAGGATTGTGGCTGCGCGAATGAACAAAGAGGGGCTCAAAATGGACATGCTCAGTCACTGATCAGGCATGTCCGCGGACGTTTGAGAGATCGAATTAGAGGTACATGACTGAAGATACTCTTACTCTCATGTTTAGGGTTTCGCTCCTCCGCAGGCGATTTTCATCACCGGCGTGAGTTTTGTAGTAGCGGTGGCCTGCACCGGAGGAGGCCGCTGGTGCTTGAGCTATGTAAATTATTCAAACTACCATATTGATATGGAAGTGAAAGAGGTGGGGGAAGATCCATGTAGATTTTTTTGCGGGGACATGTAGATTGATGTGCTGGTATGGGGAAACCAATAGAAGCCTTCGATACAAGAAGAACATGCCGACAAATGAACAAAAGAGAATAAGGCGACATAGGAAATCAATCATCCGACGACGCAAAACCAAGAGTTTGCATGAAAATTACAGCAACGAGATTGAACAATAACTTAGATGAAACATTGCTAAATATCGTCTTGATAAAGCTTAAAAGAAATGGAAGAGGGTCGAAATGAACTCGGACGGTAACGACCGCGATAGAGCTTTCCTTTTCTTGTCTCTTCTAATTCTACGTCGCAGACTAGAAATAACGCAGCGAAACGGGCTGTCTGCGCGCCGCGATCGATAATGGGCGGGCAAAAGTGAAGCCAAACAGGCCAACAAAAGGATGCGCAACAAACAAAACATCGACCAACGAGGCAGGGGTCGAGCACTTGCACGAAAATTACAGAAACTAAATCGAGCGGTGACAAAGTTAGGTGAGGCATCTTCAAAATTCATCTAGATGTTATTTAGAAATTCCATATAAAAAATATTCACGAATTTGGAAGGTTTTCACAAAAATATTAAAAGTTGTTTTCAAATTTTATAAAAATGTTCACAAAAATCTTAGTCGTGAAATTTGACAAAAAAGAAAAAAACAAAATGAAAAAGAAAGAAAAAAGCAAGCAAACTAAAAAACCATAAAAATAAGAAATAGAAAGAAAAAAAGGTAAGCATATGCCGGGGTGGACTTGCAATTGAGAGAAAAAGGGGGTTGGACCCCCAGTTGCGTGTCGAGGGTGGATTTGTAACTGAGACAAATAATGAGGCGGGTCAGTTTGTGTATGAAGGGTGGACTCACAATTAGGACAATAGAAGACGTTGGTCTATTTGCATGTTGGGGGTGGACCTACAAGCGGAACAAAAATTTGGTCGCCTCTCCTCCAATTGCGTGTCGAGGGTAGCCTTCAAACTGGGGACAAAACAATTCTGTATCGAGGTTGGACTTGCAAGTAGGAAAAAAATAGGCAGACCCATTTGCATGTTGCTAAGTAGACTTGCAACTGGGACAAAAAATGTGCCGTCCTAGTTGCGCATGTCGTGTATGTACATGCAACTGAGACAAAAGGGGTCGGGTCCCCAGTTGCCTGTCAACTCAGAACTTGAAAATCGGACAAACAATGGACCAAGGCCTTGTTGCATGTCGAGGATGGACTTGTAAATAGGACAAAAAAAGGATTGAGCCCCCAGTTGCTTGTCGAGGGTGGACTCGCAACTGGGACAAATAAATGAGTCAGGCCATGTTGCATATGAAGAATGGACTCATAACTAGGACAAGAAAATAGGCGGGCCCAATTGCATGTTTGGGGTGGACTTGCAACTGGGACAGAAAAGGGTTGCCCCCTCCCCAATTTACGTGCCAAGGGTGGACTTGCAATTGGGGGCAAAATAGTTACTTATCAAGGTTGGACTTGTAACTAGGTCAAAAAAGGAGATAGGTCGAGGGTGGAGTTGCAATTCGAGATGACCCCTATCCCAATTGTGTCTCGAGGGTGGACTTGCAACTCGAAACAAACAAATGGGCCAGGCTAAGTTGCATGTTGAGAGTGAACATGCAACTGGTACAACAAAAAAGGGTTGGCCCCAGAGTTTCAACTATAGAACAAAAAAGGTGCAATTGCAACTAGAAAAAAAGGACGAGAGGCCCGTTACATGTCGAGTTTGGAGTTACAACTGCAACAAAAAGAGGGCGGGAACTAGTGGCATGTTGAGGGGAGACTTGCAATTGCAAGAAAAAAAAGTCGGGTCCAGTTGCATGTCGAGGGTGCACTTGCAACTAAAAAGAAGTCAAGACCAGTTGCATGTCGACGGTGCATTTGCATCTGGAACAGAAAAAAGCAGGCCCAATTGCGTGCTAAGGGTGTTCTTGCAATTAGAAAAAAAATAGCCCGGTTGCATGTCAAGGGTGAAACTACAACTAGAAAAAAAATCAGAGGCAGTTGTATGTTGAGATTGGAGTTGCAACTAAAACAAAAAAAGGACACGAGGGCGGGCTTGCAATTGAAAAAAAAAACAAGTCCAGCTGCATATTGATTTAATACATTCGTGGTAGTACACATGGCATGCAGAATTATGGTTAGGTTCCATTACGTCCATTTAAGGGCTAGTTCTTTCGGCGATTCTCCCATAATCGCCCCCCTCCCCAGCTTCTCCCAGAATTGCCACTCCATATTTTTTTTACAATCCTATCTAGTTAAGGTCTAATTAGCTAGGATTGTAAAAAACATATGGAGTGGTGATTTTAGGAGAAGCTGGGGAGGGGGGCGATTCTGGTAGAATCGCCCAAAAGAACTGGCCCTAAGTCCAGTTGCAAGCCACAAAGGACAGACAAAAAAAAAGAATCGTACAAACCAAAATGACCAAAAAAATTGCCCCATGCGAGGCAAAATGAGCACTTTCAGTCTTGTTGATGACATGTAGTTGTGTATGACAGAAGTGATATTTACATTTTCGTGCTTGATGCTGGACAAGCAACTGTCATCAGCAAAAAATAATGATTTTAAAAGAATTCATAAATTTAAAATGAAGAAATTAAAAAAACTAAAATTTAAAAATAAATAATAAAATATAAATAAATAGGAAAAACCTGACAAATAAAGAAATAGAAAGAGTGAGAAGAGACATCACAAAATGGATGTGAAAAACATTTAAACAAAGAGTTAGCCCTGAGTCTTGAAATTGAACGTGCAACGATTCAACCCATATGAAAAAAACCCATACAAAAAGGAACACGAAACACAATACAGTCCACGGGAAGACAATCAACATACGAGAAAACCAGTACGAGCGCTACGATCAAAATTGCACAAATATTGTAGCACCTTTAATCGTGTGATGTAGGACTTAGTTGTGACATAGCCTATGTCGCATCAAGATGTGAATTAGCAAAAAGGTGCAAATGGGCATTATACTAATTTGTTTTGTGCATATATCACAAAAACCAATTGAAAGTATTGTGTTCGAGTGAAAAGGGCAAATTCTCCAAATTTCAGTGTAAGTTGTGGCCAAAAGAAAAAAAAACATTGACAAAGAGTGGCCGGTCCAAAGTAAGTTGGGGCAAACAATATCAAATTTCCCCTCAAAGTAAGATGGCACATACTCTCTTCCTCCTAAAATGCAAGATCACACTATCATATCATTTTTCACACTATCATAGTGTTAAAAATGATCTTACATTTTGGGACGGAGTGGTACATAATTACACAATCCACCACAAGCCAAACACATATACTTAGGTTAAGTTCGAGAGACCATCTCATACCCACCTGATCTCCTCCTCCTCTGCCAAGGAAGAGACAAGGCGCCGGCTCCAAGCCGTTGCTGGAAGAACAGGAGCGACGCCAGCAACGCCGCTCCGCACAATACAACCACGTCCCACGCGACACCAAAGAGATCGCCGCGAGGACTCGCGTAGATGTCAGAGGGGCTCATGCTCGGCACGTAGACCTGCCTCCTGACCACGTCATACACGTGAGGCGCCACCCGGATCACGGTGCCCCCCATGTAAAACCACGGTGAAATCGCTCGGACTTTGGAGCCTGACAAGGACGCGTTGAGGATGACCTGAGGGAGCAGGAAGCCGTCCATCATCAGCCCCGCGTACGACACCATGCCGTCCCAGAGCGTGGCCGCCTCTCCGCCGACGCTACCCGCCGGCGAGCCGCCGCGGACACTGATCGCGTGGATGGTCGCGGTGATGACTCCTCCGAGCAGGTACAGCGGCAGGCATACCTTGAACACGGCCCTCTCCGAGACGGACGTCGTCGTCGCGGACTCGCTCTGGCCGGCGGCCGGTCTCAGCCGGCCGGCCAGCGCCAGGTGAAGAAGGCGGAGATGCAGCACGAAGGCGACCAGCGCAGGCACCCTCATCATCACCTGGTTCAGCTCGAGCCACCCGCTCGTCGAGCCAAGAGAGTACTGGCTCCTCCTGCTCATGAAGATGACCTCGAAGCTGAGCACCAGAGGGGCGAGGTGCCCCAGGGCAAGGACGGCGAGCATGGTGATCGACGTCGCTGCGGCCGCCCCGGGGCTCTTCCTGGCGTGCAGGATCTGCAGGGCGGCGAAGACGCACGACAGCGTCGTGGAGGCCACGAGCGCGACGCTCTCCAGGTCCATCCTCGACACCGCCTCCGACAGTTGCTCTGTGTACATCCCGTACAAGGTGATGTTCATCGTCTCGAAGAAGAGACGGTCGGACCTGTCTCTGAGGCTGCTGATCGCTCCGCCGCCCCCGAGCCGCCTCGAGGGAGGCAAGCTGCACGGTGATCAGCATCCGGCAGTCCGTCGAGCCGTTGCGCCGTTGACAGCCGACCATGCTCAGGATGCCCCTCCTGGGATCATACACACCCTCTGCTGAGATCGAGATTCGCCGTTCTTCCTCTGGCCTATGGGAGTAGGACACATTCTTGGTTGGGCGCAGCCACTCGTTGTCCGGTGGAGCATACCAGTGTATATCGTAGCTGATTCTCAGCAGACCGGGCTCCGCGTCACCCGCCGCAGCTCCGGGGAGGGAATCGTCGGCGGAGAACCCATCCTCGTTGACGATCACCGAACCAATGGCAACCGGGTGAGCCTCGCCCCGCCTCGGGCTGTTTGCCATGAAGAAATGGAGCTTGAAGTCATGGTAAGCAGAGTTGCCCGGGACCGGGAACGGTCCTCTGATCTTCTCCTTGTTGATCTTCAGATAATGCTTCTTGGCCACGTCGAGCATCGTGTCGTTGTAGCTGTACCTCACGTCCGAGAGGTTTCTTCTGTGGTCGTGGATGCTGAAGGCCGACATCACGCCGCCGGTCCTCTCATGAGCCGGGTTCCAGAGCGCGCCGGCCACGACGCTCCGCTCGAAGATCGTCCACTCGGACGGGAGCCAGAAGCTCAGCTCGATCCCGCACTCCCGTACCGCCAGAGTTGACGGCGTCGGCACGGAGCGCACCACCCGGCACGCTCTGAGGCAGAGCATGTCCCGGGCCGAGTCCCAGTGCCCGTCGGCCACGATCGCCTCCTCACCCACCAGGAATTCATACCGACGCCCCTCGTCCCCGGTGTCGTTGGAGAACACCACGTACGCACGCACGGCGCCGTCCGGCGTGCACTGCATCCGGTTGACGTGCATCCGCGGAAGCTTGGCCGGGGAGCCGCCGTGGTGATCCTGCAGCCTGTACGTGGTCACGAGCCGCTCTTTCAGGTCGTAGCACACGAAGATGCCGCCGTCGAGCTCACGGGGCGAGCCCTTGGCTGGCTGCACCGGCGGGCTGCAGGTGGGGCGCTCGCCGTACTCGTAGTCGTCGCCTTCGGCGTACGCGAGCAGCTGGATGGCCCCGAAGCAGGCGGAGCCATCTAGACTGCCGTCCACGAAGGGATCGGCGAGGCTGGGAGGACCGGGGACGCGGAGGCGGAGCACGACGTCCGCGTACCGCTTTACAGATCCGTCGGCGGCGGGCTCGGTGCCCGTCCCGACCATGCAGAGCTGGAGAGAGGCGGAGGAGTAGTAACCGTCGAGGACGAAAGAGATGTACGCGGGGACGGTGTAGTTACCGCGGTTTCCATGGCGCCGGTGGTACTCTCCGAAGCGGGGGCCGGCGAGGGTGAGGGTGGCGGTGAGGCGGACGAGAGCCGGGTCGGTGGTGCGGACGGCGCGGTCGGGGAAGAGGGAAAACGAGCGGTAGCTTCCGTGGATGTGATCGTCGGGGGAGAAGAGGCTGCCCTTGACTCCGGAGAAGTAGCCGTTGTATATATGGAAGGAGCGGGCGAGCGAAAGGGCGTCGTCGGCGTCGGTGTGGCGGTCGGGAGCGGGTGCGGGAGTGGGGCAGACGGAGGAGTGGGAGCGGGTGGAAACAGCGGCGGAGAAGGTGGCGGTGGACGCAAGGCGAAGCAAGATGAGGTGGCGAGTGGGCTGGCTAGGGTTCTTCAGTGGTGGCGGCGCCATTTTTGGTAGACGGAGCTGGACGGCTGGTTAGCCGGGGAGGAAGGGAGAAGTGCAGCGCTGCACGCAGCGACATCTGAACGCGCGGCATCCACGGCGCACGGCCGTTCGCGATTCACACCAGGATAGTGCTAGTTAGAGTATAGTGGGGCATTGGAATTCTGTTTGCAACGTATATTAAGCTGAAAGCTGACAGTACGTTCTGACATAAGGCACTGTATCATGCGACTTTTGGCTCGAACGCGCAGGATCATGGACCATGCAACTTTTGGGTGTAGGAGACCAGTACGCATTCTCGGAGACCGTGCAGGTGGGTGCATGAACGCCGGGGACTGGATCCGGCCATTTTCTGAACACGGCGTCGCCCGGAGAAGGACCGCCGCCGCTCAAACAACTTGAATCACTTCGTGCTCGGGGACGAGGGGTAGATTCCCAGCTCTGCCGGTAAGCAATCCAGCTCCCTTAGCAGCGAACAGCAGGGAACCAATCTGACATCCGAACACCATGAAAAAAGAACGAGAGCAGGCTGGGAAGAGACGAAGCAGGGATTCACTCACGCGTCAGCCATGGCGGCTGCCGCCTCCTCTCCATTCGCCGGAACAAGCTCCATTCGGGACATTGTATCTGTGTCTCAAGTCAGAACTGGTGTGTGGGGGCGGATGTGCAGGCACGCCGCATGCACATAAGGTACACGCCACCCTTGTAGTGTGGCAGAGAGAGAGACGACTTTTTGTGCACCATCACTCACCTTTATATCTTTTGTGGACCATCCTCGTCTGCCAAGACAGGCATCCCGTACGCCCTGGCCCTGTATTTTCTATTGTATCTTGACTAAATGCTGGACCAACAATGCATATGCGCAGATCACCGTGATAAAAGTGTGTGGTTGGATTGCAGCGTTTAGATGCCGCTGCGTCCAGAACATCCACTCTCCTAGGGTTACGGAGGGACTTACAGGAAGATGTGTCCCAATACAATCAATCGACCCCCCTAAATTTAACCATGGGACCAGCTCATAATTAATCCCGACGCCTCAACCTCAGGTGGAGCTTTTCATACTAGAAAATTTCTATAACTAGTAGAGTACCCGTGCGTTGCCACGGGCTCTTGAAATAGTTTATCAAAGTTACATGTTAAAATCCACACATACAAACAATATAACACAAACTGAAGTTCATTATTGCAATGTAACAAACTGAGTGATGTCACAACTTAACATCTATTACAAAAATATTAATATCTAGATGATGCACTTAAGAAATTCTTTTACCATATCAGGAAAGTTTCCTCTAGCTTCATTCCCACGATGTTTTAGCAAGTATAATAAAAAAAATGCTTCCTCAATTCATACCCATCCTGCAGAAAAAATAAATGTAGTTAGTATAAAAATTTCACGCCGAAGGTCTTAAAACATGTAACCCACGATACTCACTGCGCAAACCGGCTTGACCAATTCTGTACCGTTCCACCAGAGCATAAAATGAAAAACAAAATAGCCAGACAAATTCCTGGAAAACTTTCAATTAATAATATAAATAATATAATGATAACAAAAGTAAATATTCTTGTTATGAATTCATTACCCGTCTATACTTGTTGGAACACCGGCCGGAAATAAACGATGCCATTTAGATATATCAAAATTCCACCCAGGCAGTTTTATTTCGAGTGCTTCTTTGAGTTCCCTTGAAAAACTTTTTAATTTCAGTGAATGCCTCAAGTTTTTATCCTCTGACGATTGTGATGATCGAATAGGATCCATAATATATAGACGACGTGCCTCTTTGTTGATGATGTACAGGATGTATCGGCCGATGGATGCATAGGGAAGATAAATCTACAAGTGGAGCTATTAGAAACAAAAACAAACCATGATAACAAATGTGAAAATATTTCATTTACCTTATTGCAAGATGAGATGTCGGTCTCCATCCCAGGCCAGCTATCAAATAATGTTGCCAACGTCTGGATAGTTTCCTTCTCACAAAACTTCTGACCTCGTGTTGACTCTAGCAACATGGACTAAGTAAAGGAAAAAAAATATTATTTCAACATGTTGATACTAATGGCACCTAGAATGAAGAGTTACGGTAACTTACACAAAATCGTGGATCCATGTAGTGTATAGGAGGGTCTGTGAACAATACTCCCTCGTCACATGCCAGCATAAGCACCGCGGTGTTGAAGCAATCATTGTCCATGGGCTGCTCCATGTTAAGTATGCACTGAAGTTTCTTAAGACTTAAACTCATTGGATCGGGTGTGGAGCTCCGGACCCATACCTTTCTGTAATTTGGATGGTAAGAAGAACAATAATATACATCCGCACATTAAATATTCATACATGTTACTTACTCCAAACATCCAGCATCATTGATCGACATGATGTAGTTGCAGAGGCCGGCAAGTATTTCACGTTGGTCCCTGGGAATGATAGTGATTGGGGCGGGACGTTTCTCTTCGACCACGTCAGATGGATTATCCAGGATCTCAAGAGAATTAGCTAAAGTTTCTTCGTTGAGAGGTTGATGGTACATGGGACATCCTTTTAACTTATTAAGCTCTGAATCGAGCACAATAATTGCTAATTTTTTTCGAAAATGTTTCATATCCTCCTACAGAAAAAATATGAAAACAATTTATAAGATATTTTGATAAAAAATTATGAGATAATGTATAAAACTGAAATACCTGCGTAAACTGGTCTGACAGTCCATGTGATGTCCAGTATTCCATATAATTTAGCATAAACAACCCTCATGATACGCTATAATATTATAAAATAATGCTTTAGAATATCACACAGATGAATCTAAAAACAAACCATTATAACATGTGCTTACCCATCGGTTTGTATTGCCTCCTGAATTTGCTCTACAACCGTCCATGTTGTAACATTGAGATCAGGCCACTTATGACCTCTGATAAACTCCGGACTATGCTCTGCAAGTTTCAGCCATTTCTCGAGTCCTAGTAACTTTTATGTATATTTGAGAAATGGTAAGGATGAAGTCAAACAAAATAAATGCTACGACGAGAAAAGAAATAGATAGTTACCGTAGTAGCAAGGTCATTGCGTGTGACATTCTCACCAAGTGAGTCCAATACTTGTATCTCTCGTTTTTTGGCGTTGGCAACTGCTAGATACCAATGGTAGCCCGGAATGTTAATCGGAATGAATAACTGGTGTAAATAAGATACAAGTCACAGTCACAATTAGATATAGTTATTAATAAATCATTAAACATATGAGCTAAATAAAAACAATCCATAATTATATGCATGGATTACGGGACAAAACTAACCATATCTTGTTGTAGATAACTATTAACATGACACACGATGCGACGATATTTTGATGGGTCTATGTCTCTTTCCCCATCTTCTTTTATCTGGCCCGACACAAACGTGCTAATAATGTGTACCTTTTCACTCGCCCTGTCTTGTAGATGTTCGTGAGCAAGCATGCAATATATGTAAGCATTTATCACCTGCAAACAATACTTAGATTATATTTATAAATTATGATATTATATATAATCAATTAATTACAAAGGTTCTGCAATTGGTCTTACACCGTCATGTAAGAACATGTCATTTTTAATAAGGCATTCCAAATCGTCAGTTGCTAACAAGGCATCTCCAATGTCCACAAACTGGGTATTCTTAGGGGCAGACTTGATTGATTCGATGACTGTAATATCTCTAGGGGTACAAACATAGTCTGTCGAATATGTAAATAAATGAGCCAATTTAGCAATCAAATTGAGCAAAATTAGTTGAATACAGAAGGCAATATCATCACAAAAATAAGAGTTGATAGTAATATTAAAAAATACCTTGTGGGATAACATGTAAATTAGCATCCCTTTTTGGTTTGTTATGAGATATAACTTCTTCGACATTTTTATGTTGTGAATTTTCGTCCCCTTTCAGCAACATCGCATCTGAACCCTCAATGAATACTTTCCGTGCATCTCCAAAGTCCATATCCATGTCTCCTATATTCTGAAAAAAAAATAGTCCTTTCGTGTTTTCATGTATAATATACATACAGAACCCATCACTTTGTATCTACGATGAAATATATATGATGAAATATAAATGATGTTTTCTACTGCATAATATAATCATATATAGTATCTGAAAAATAGTAGTGAAAATAACACACTATTTTCTCTATACAAAACATAAATGACATTATTAGGAAAATATGTTGATTACATAATTTAAATAATTGTACTAACACAAAATTAGGGGAAAACAATAAACTATAATGTTCATATATAATGAGTAGTCATATGAAAACTATTTAAATTATTTATATAGGCCATGGAAATTTGTCTAACAAAAGTAAAAAACATGCACCCAAGGTAGATTACATAATTTAAATTATTTATAATGAGTAGATTTATTTATACATAAACCATGTTTTGTTGTGGTACCCTTAATATATGAAAGATAAATATAAAAAATGTTTATTTTTATGAACAATATTTGACAAATATATATACTTTTATTGTTTCTGCGAGGTATGTATACTTTTAAAAACCTACACATGCGAGTCTAGCATTTATATCGTTGAGCAAAATTTGCACACAAGGCCCAAATTAGCTACCCAGCACAGCCGAACCTGCACCCAAACTTAGCCCCATAAAAAAATAACTATAAAATTAATTACCTTATTATCCACATTATATTTTTTCCGAGGGATTACATTTAACACGACAAATGGGCCGGCACGTACCGGCCAGTAAGGCGTGGTGGCCTCCACGGCCTAGGTTGCCTAATGGGCCGGCTCGACGGCCCACCTGGCACGCTCGCGTCTGGGCCCAAACCCTAACCGGACTCACACACCACACTGGGCCCAAACCATAACCCCACTAACTGGCAACCCTAGCCTTATCCCCTTTCCCCGCCGCATCCAAAACCTAACCCCACTCACTCACCACACTCCCCTCCACTCACTCATTTCCTCTCGCCGTCTCCCCTTCCCCGCCGCGTGGGTCGATGACTCATTTCCTCTCGCCGTCTCGCCTTCCCCGCCGCGTGCGTCGACGAGTCGGCGCTCGAGCGACTCCGCCCGCGGACCGCCGGATCCCATGCCGCGGCAAATCTTCGGGCGGCCTCACCGGCCCTCTCCACCCTCACCAGCAGCTCGGCCCTCTCCCCTCCCCCCGCCGTATGGCCGCGCGCCTCGACGAGCCAGCGGCCGCGCGACTCCGCCTGCCGGATCCATCCCATGCCGCGGCATATATTGGGGCGGCCCCATCGGTCCTCTACACCCCCACCAGCAGCTCGGCCATCTCCACCCCCCCCCCGCCGCATGGTCGCGCGCGTCGACCATGTGACTCCGCCCACCGACCACCTACCTGTGTGGCCAGGGAATCCGACGAGCTGTGTGCGGCGCGACCAACGGGGACGGACGCGGGTGCTCGGTCCGGTCCCGTTCCCCTCGCATCCGCGGCGGTGTTCGTCTCCTCGATCTGCATCGCCAGCAGCTCCGGTACGTCGCCCCCCTTTCTTGATCACGACCCTCTCCTCCTCTTAGTATTCCTTTATATCATGGTTTGATGTGGTTCATCTTTCCTGATGAGCCGAGGCGCCGTGACCCGGCCTCACAACCACGGGAAGGAGCGACGAATCCCCAACTCTGCGGCATGGCGTGCTTTGCCAGTTCGTCACAAGGCCCCAACGTTGTCACCGGCCGGACCTACGATGGTGCTAAGATGAGTCATCCTCTCTAAAAGCTTCTGTTTAATCTCTAATGGATCTAGTAGCAAGTTCGTTTCTCGTTGGTTAGTTGTAAGCACCCACTGGATGTTAAAGGGAAGTACCAATCAGTCTTTGTGCCTCTTCTCTACGTGTATGTTCGAGATGCCTTTACTCTAGGTGTATGCTCGGCTTATTTACTAATTGTATATGTGCTAGACCTTCCTGATGGTCCATTGCCAGGCATAGAAAGGCTACAATTTTGATTTTCTGTCAAGTCTTGTGATCTTAGTTTCTTGGAAAGACTGAGTTTCCACTTCTCTAATGTGCTAAATGATCTCCAGCTAACTTTTGTATATTGATTGATACACCTCTCCAGCTTCCAATTTTTGTACATCCTTAACTGAGTGCATCCTTATTATGTCATGTTCATTCTTAAATGCAACAGTATTGGTAAGGTGCTCAATCAAATTCTTCTGCTGGCTTGGTTATGTTCTTGATACTAACATGGATAGTGCATAGGTACTCACTTAATTTCTATTGAGCTATAATGGCCAACAACAGTAGCTCACTTAATTTCTTGATACTAACGTTGAATTTTGTTTCTTTGTTCGCAGGCAACGGAAGGGGCTTTGAGATCTCCAAGTTGGAGGAGAGGAAGTGTCCTCTGATGCTGCAGCCAAGGGAAATGAGACCAGGTGATTTGTTCTTTGTCATGGATTTTGTATTTTTTTCGGGGAGTCGATCACTTGTGTGTGTGAAGAATTGAGTACACGCGGATTGGTAGGATTGAAAGAGATTGCACTGAGCTAATAACGCATTTTTTGTTTAATAGCTGGAGTATAATTCCATTCAGCTGGCAATTATCCATGTAGTCCTATAAGCTATTGCCGACATGACTTAAGGTGTGGTGCATATATTAATCATTATTATGATAATTAAGATTAACACAAGTTATTCAGACATATTTGTGAATCTCAACTAAGATAAACTTATTCGCAAAGTATATGCAAATACTCCCTCTGTAAACAAATAAAAGACGTTTTAGATATGATATTTGCAGAGGGAGTAGTTTATAGAGGAAGTAGTATATATCAAGAGAACATCTATTGGTATGATATTTATAGCACTTCAGTTATTATGGTTCTTTCAGTTCCAAAGAACACAAATATTTACTTGAGATAATTTGCATGTGTAGCAATGTAGTTGTATATAGGGCATGCAAGTAACGGAGTAAGTCAAAATTATGAACCAAAGGTCCTATTTAATTGGTTCAGGTTTGCTTTTTCATTGTTTTCATCATTTCTTTAATTAATGTACATGTGGAGGTATAACAGTTTCTTAGACCACACACACACACACACACACACACATATATATATATATAGAAAGTGCTTGCCTGTTCTCTGCACACACCTTGAGTTGGCTCTAATTAATCCCCAGTATGGCGTAAAATTTTTCGCTGGTTGGTGAATAGTTGCATCAGCTAAACCCACTATAAATTTTTGTGAGATGCCTAGGAATATGGAATTTGCCCCTGATGACGTATGGATCACACTTTTGCCAGCATATGATCAATAAAGCCAATTTTGTTGTGCGCCAAAGTGCCCATCATGACTGAAGTATGTAGTACAATGATCAATCATGCTATGCCCCTGAATATGAGTTTGTTATAGACAAAACAGTCTTTGATTGTAAATCTTCACAATATATTTTTATTTTAGAACATCTTGTGTATATTTTTAAGGATTTCAAAAGGAAGACTTTTTGGGTGTTATCATCTATTACCTGTAGTTATGCACATACCTTAACTGTTTTACGTTTCTCATGACAGATCTTTCCCAAGCCTAGATATTCTCGCTGAGAGCTCCTTGATGGAATCACTAAGATGGACTTACAAGACAGGCATGGATAAAACCATGAGGTCCTCAAATGGACAGATTGCTCTGGTAAACAAATCTGCTTGCTTAACTTGATGTTCAACTTATGACTGTTCACTAAATTTTAGCACCACATACATAACATGCAAGATAAAACATACTTTTGATACTATACATCAACCAAACATGATCCTAATATAACAACTATTACACTTTTAGAGAAAATAAGATCCAGAATTGTTCGTACCTAGAACAACTCGCCTTCTTGATGCTCCTTGCTTACACAAGGTACTCCTTGGGAAATTTTCCTCCAGGTCTGCTGTTGTGATGGACGAAGGAAGAGCAAGGAGAGGGAGGAGGGATGGCAGAGCAGAATAACATATATAGGTAGCCCATGCGGATAATAACCGGGTAGCAGATCATGGCTGAATATAGTTATACCATATATACCATTGTTTTCTACCATATATACCATTGTTTTCCATCAAATGCACACCTGTTAATAAATTAGGAAAGATGTAAAAAAATCATAACTTACTAAGAAGAATTAAATTACTGTATTAATTAAATAAAGAACTTTTCATTGCTTGCATGCCAAGTTTATCTACATCAAAGTTAAATTCACGGCATGCACACTAATCATTTTCCTGCTTAGCTAATTTTGTATGATTTAATAGATTGTACTAATACTTAATTCCATAATTTCATACTAATGTACAGTCTCAATATACTATTTGCAGTTGTAATATATCAGAGACCACACAAGTTCGATGAATGATTTCAATTCCAGTTTCTCCATGGTTTCCCAATGCCAAAGGTAACCAATACTAATTCCAGTTTCTCGGTTGTTGTATATAGTTCTTTTTGCCAATTATAATTCATGACTTTATGGTTCGTGCGTTAATATGGGAGTTGTAGGATTTATATAAGTATAGTAAGCTATAAATCTGCTACGTACTCTACATGGAATACGACTTACATTCTGCTATAATTCAGCATTTGGTGTGAGCCTAAGACAACATACAACAACTGAATATTGCAGAATGTTGAGAAATATTGGCCTACCTAGAAAGCTAGAAATATTTGCAACAAAAAGGCACCAAATCTCTATCTTCTGCCACATAGAGATCCCCAAGACCACCTGAACTTTCAATGAAATGGATGATTAATCACTACACATCAACATTAGCTCCCCCAAAAAAGTAGAAACCAAACTGTGACTTGAGAGGGAGATAAACAGATCGAGTTTATTCATGGTCCCACATATTCCAAGTTTTCCTTGCTATTGTTATGCCGTACCCACTACCTCGGCTTCTTGCTCGTCTTCTTCTTCCTTACAATATTCCTACTCATCCCAAATTCCGAGCGTGGCAGAAGGAGAACTCCTTATGCGCCACCCCCATTGCCATCAACGACCAGTCGTCGACGTGATACGCTCATGATCCATAGCTAACCAACGTCCGCCTCCACATCCTTCTTTGGTTTGTCGTAGGCGCCCTGAGCGGTGGGGGCGAGAGTTAGTTGTGGTTGAAGGCAATGGAAACCAGTGGGGGTTTAGAGGGAAGGAGCAGAGAGAGGGAGAGGGGCACGGGGATCTCGGGAACATCGGCAATGGGAGTGATCCTCGGCATAATTTTTCGTGAATGGAGCAGGGCACGGCGGGTGAATATTCGTCCTCCCGGTAGAGTATAGACCGTCAATTAATTGCTACGTGCAATCCTAACCTCCGTTTTAGGCCATTAGATATCATTAAGTGGGATAATCTGATGCCACAAATTAATGTTGGTACACATAATGGGGTGGTTATAGGAAAGACAATTGATGGTACGTGCCTTATATCCAGCATGTTTTTAATTTGGCTATTCCATAGCTGGCATGTGACGATTGCCGACAAAGTAAACCTCGTATCATATAGCAGTTCGTGTATGGATGGAGTTACATGATACGAGTTAGTATATGATGTGAGGCATGACTGAAAACGTCATTTGCTGGCTGAACCTGCAATGGTCCTTTACAAAATGCCTCTGGTTCAACTGGAGCAACAAACCTGCTCCTGACCGCACGGATATTATAGTACAAAATATACATAGAAGCCAAAATATATAGATAGAAACAAAACAAGTAGACAACGTTTAAGCGAATACGAAGCTAGAGGGTGCCATCAAACAGTTTATTCCCTACATATATATAATCAAATCCATTATTCATAATGCCAAAAGGATAAATCTCAATTTGATCCCTAACAAGGTTCTATTAGCTTATTATATTTGCGACATTCGAATTGGCATTAGTCCATAGTCATTCCTCCAAAAACCTCAAGCATGCTGTAATTTCAGCTGGGATGTTTCCAGCTGCTTCATTGCCTTTGATCATCAGCATCTGGACCAGCAGGTGCTTTCTGAGCTGTAGTGAATCCTAGAAAACATAAACAACAATTTTAATAAATAGCTGAAAAATGAATATGCACAACAGACCTACGTGATAGGATGCCCATAAATTTATAATTAACAAAGCTATGTAAGATAGAAACTTGTTATATATGCACATACCGAAGTCCTGGACATGTTATGCCCGAGAGTATCATCTTGGTGAGCCATCTCCTGTAGGACTTTGAATCCAGAGTCCAGGCTGTGACCAAAAAACTCAATATGTTAGAACCTATATCAGTGTGGCTATAATATGCATGACCAATTTAAACTATTACCGCGGAGCTGTAATATAGGTATGATCTTGTGGCCAATCCACGAGTTGGGGATTCAACCCAGGCCTCCCCTGTTGCAGTACACTGCCAAATTCTTGCAAAACTATCAGGGCTTCCTTCTTAATTTCCTTGTCATGAAAGTCCTCTGAGCCTAGGAATGACTCATTGGAATGATCAATTATGAGAGTCCTCCTATTTTCAATATTAACTGCAAGGAGGCCATAGGAGGAATCTACCAAATACAACGGCAATAGGTACTGCAATAGGTATATAAAGTTAATGGCGAACAGATAGTATACAGACCAATTTTTAAGAATGAAAATCCTTACAATGGAGGGGGTCATGAGCACGTTGTATTTCGGCAAAGGCCGTTCAATGACATGGTTGATCAACAAGTTGGTGCGTTCAGCTTGGCCTAAGCCAGTCTGACTCATCACCCGTGCTAGGCGATGGAATTGCAAATCAAACATATGCGTGGAGCCAACAAAGTCTGTTCCTGCATTCCTCTGTATCGCGTCGCTAATAAGCTTACGAACTGCAAGATCGAAGCAGCTCAGATTGACCCATCTATCACCTCGCATGGTGTCTTGGATAGTCCGTAGACTTAACTCGATTAAGAATGGACGAGGGCTCCTAATCCATATTGTGCTGCAAACAAACCAGCATGATAGCAAATCCGTTAGAAAAATAAGGGGTATTAAAAACATGTAGTACTTAAATGTGTGGGCAAACAACAGTACATTTTTCCAAAACATTAGTAAGGTCTGAAATGTATGTATCTTATAATTAGAGTTGTACTGTCATTTGAGGAGAGAAGTACTATTGAAAGGCCAGGTTGACTTTCTGTAGTATTACAGTAAGAAAAATTCTGTAGATTGCAATGTATTGTTGTAGTATCAAAAACATGTAGTACTTAAATGTGTGGGCAAATAACAGTACATTTTTTCAAAACTTTAGTAAGGTCTGAAATGTATGATCTTATAATTAGAGTTGTACTGTCATTTGAGGAGATAAGTACTATTGAAAGGTCAGGTTGACTTTCTGTAGTATTACAGTAAGAAAAGTTAACAAAATCTATTATGACATGTTAGGTTGCAATGTATTTCTGTAGTATTACACTAAGAAAAATTATGTAGATGGTACATGTATCATGCAGTAGGACCCGTTACAATATACTACCGTCCATGGCCAGTTTTTTGCAGCCACTACGTTAGATCTTAAGAAGATTTTGGAATTTGAAAGGATAGCATGATCCTAACCAGTACATGCATGCAACAACTTATGATCGTGACCAACTAATCGCCATGGATTAGGTGAAAGAACAGATTTTTACTCGGGTTTAAAAAAGAAGCCGACAATGCAAACTATAATGGTAGTGATCTGCAGCTAACAATTGCAAATACAGTATAGATGGAGTTTAGGGCTGCCAGAACAAACTCTAATTCCTCCTCGTCAGAGGAAACAATGACGTTGTTGTAGATGTACTCGACTGCGTCGTCCACTCCATCAAAAATCGGCATTGCAGCCATTACCGTGGTGTCGGTGTCCTAGAGTAGGGGTACCCTAGTATCCCGAACTTGTGCACGGGCAGTCGCAGCGTCCCGCGGCAAGGCTTGCCAGGTGACCGCCAAGGTCCTCCGTGGTTCCTTTGGAGCCATTCAAGAACAAAGTATCCAAGCCAAGGAGACAAGATCCCGGCAAGAGGAGCTTGCCGGGAAGGAGACAAGACCCCAGCAAGAGGAGCTTGCCGGGAAGGCCAACCAAGGCATCTCAAGGAACTTGTCGCGATGCACCACGCGTCCCGACAAGGCCCGGTGAGCGACAAGCTCCCGGACGCGACAAGACAACAACCGCGGCAAGGCGCTTGCCGCGGCAAGCCTCCACTCTGTACCTGCGCTCCAGCACATCCACCAACGTGTCGCTCTGGGACCCTTCCAGAGCGTACGTGGCGGGAAGCTGTGCAGCCAGAGGTACACGGTGGCAAGCGGCGCTGACAAGATTGCCATCGTGGCAAGCAGTGGCGTCCCTGGCGGTCCCTTTCTGCACCGTCTAGGCGATGTAGACAGGCATTTAATGCCTTTGTCCCCTGCCGTCAGGGTTAGGTATGATGCACTGTAGTAGGCGGTGGTGCCAACCGCCACGCCTTTTCCATTTTTACCCTCGTCTATGTTGCCACTTGTCGGTGACCCCTTGAGCATATAAAAGGAGGCCCATGCGCAACGTAGAGGGGGGTCGGACGATCATTCTCACGCTCGGTCTCGCCAGCTGCTGGTGTGTACTGTAGCAATCAGCGCTCCCGAGCAAGAACACAATACAAATCAAAGCAGGAGTAGGGTTTTACGCATCCGTGCGGCCCGAACCTGGGTAAACTGATCGCGTTGTTCGTGCGCTTCGCCTCGATCTGCTCTTCGTGCTCTCTCCGCCCCCTGCCGAACCAAAAGGGGCTCGGTCCGCCGGTCCCATAGGTGTCCATGGGATTAGAACCCCCGACATCTTTGGCGCGCCAGGTAGGGGTGCGTCGACGTTGTGTGAACCTGATCCGGCGTTCGCACGAGCTAGATCTTCATCATCTTCATCGACATGCCGCCGAAGAAGAAGGGTTCGGAGGCGGCTGCTCCGTCGGCGCCGAACCCGCCATCGCCGGAGCGAACGGCTGGTGGGGTAGACGCCGGCGGAAGAGCGGGCGCCGACGAGGGTGCTCATGGTGCTGTCAGGTCCAAGGACAAGGCTGCGCTGCTCATCGGCGGCGCAGTCGGCTCCCACAACGACCGGGCGCACTCCAAGACCTCGGCGTCCGTACACGCACCGCGCCCGTCCCAGGAGGCGCGGGACCAGCAGCTGAAGGAAATATGCCCTAGAGGCAATAATAAAGTTATTATTTATTTCCTTATATCATGATAAATGTTTATTATTCATGCTAGAATTGTATTAACCGGAAACATAATACATGTGTGAATACATAGACAAACAGAGTGTCACTAGTATGCCTCTACTTGACTAGCTCGTTAATCAAAGATGGTTATGTTTCCTAACCATGGACAAAGAGTTGTTATTTGATTAACGGGATCACATCATTAGTTGAATGATCTGATTGACATGACCCATTCCATTAGCTTAGCACCCGATCGTTTAGTATGTTGCTATTGCTTTCTTCATGACTGATACATGTTCCCATGACTATGAGATTATGCAACTCCTGTTTGCCGGAGGAACACTTTGGGTGCTACCAAACGTCACAACGTAACTGGGTGATTATAAAGGAATACTACAGGTGTCTCCAAAGGTAGATGTTGGGTTGGCGTATTTCGAGATTAGGATTTGTCACTCCGATTGTCGGAGAGGTATCTCTGGGCCCTCTCGGTAATGCACATCACATAAGCCTTGCAAGCACTGCAACTAATATGTTAGTTGTGGGATGATATATTACGGAATGAGTAAAGAGACTTGCCGGTAATGAGATTGAACTAGGTATTGGATACCGACGATCGAATCTCGGGCAAGTAACATACCGATGACAAAGGGAACAACGTATGTTGTTATGCGGTCTGACCGATAAAAGATCTTCGTAGAATATGTAGGAGCCAATATGGGCATCCAGGTCCCGCTATTGGTTATTGACCGGGGACGTGTCTCGGTCATGTCTACATTGTTCTCGAACCGTAGGGTCCGCACGCTTAAGGTTTCGATGATAGTTATATTATGAGTTTTGATGTACTGAAGGAGTTCGGAGTCCCGGATGAGATCGGGGACATGACGAGGAGTCTCGAAATGGTCGAGACGTAAAGATCGATATATTGGAGGACTATATTCGGACTTCGGAAAGGTTCCGAGTGATTCGGGTATTTTTCGGAGTACCGGAGAGTTATGGGAATTCACCGGGAGAAGTATTGGGCCTTGATGGGCTTTAGTGGGAAGAGGAGAAAGGGCCTGCTGCGCCCCCTCCCCTCTAGTCCGAATTGGACTAGGGAAAAGGGGGCCGGCCACCTTTCCTACCCCTTCACTTCCTTCTCCCTTCCTCCCCTCTTGATGGACTCCTACTAGGACTTGGAGTCCTAGTAAGACTCCCATCTTGGCCGCACCAATAGCCTTGGCCGGCCTCCTCCTCCTCCATCCTTTATATACTGAGGCAGGGGGCACCCCATAGACACACAAGTTGATCCTTGAGATCGTTCCTTAGCTGTGTGCGGTGCCCCCTACCACTATATTCCACCTCGATCATATCATTGTAGTGCTTAGGCGAAGCCCTGCGTCGGTAGAACATCAAGATTGTCACCACGCCGTCGTGCTGACGGAACTCTTCCCCGACGCTTTGCTGGATCGGAGCCCAGGGATCGTCATCGAGCTGTACGTGTGCTAAGAACTCGGAGGTGCTAGAGTAACGGTGCTTGGATCGGTCGGATCGGGAAGAGGTACGACTACTTCCTCTACATTGTGTGATCGCTTCCGCAGTCGGTCTGCGTTGGTACGTAGACAACACTCTCCCCTCTCGTTGCTATGCATCACCATGATCTTGCGTGTGCGTAGGAATTTTTTTGAAATTACTATGTTCCCCAACAGTGGCATCCGAGCCTAGGTTTTATGGTTTGATGTTATTTGCACGAGTAGAACACAAGTGAGTTGTGGGCGATACAAGTCATACTGCCTACCAGCATGTCATACTTTGGTTCAGCGGTATTGTTGGACGAGACGACCCGGACCAACATTACGCGTACGCTTACGCGAGACTGGTTCCCTCGACGTGCTTTGCACATAGATGGCTTGCGGGCGACTGTCTCTCCAACTTTAGTTGAACCGAGTGTGGCTACGCCCGGTCCTTGAGAAGGTTAAAACGGAGTCTATTTGACAAACTATCGTTGTGGTTTTGATGCGTAGGTGAGATTGGTTTTTGCTTAAAGCCCGTAGCAGCCACGTAAAACTTGCAACAACAAAGTAGAAGACGTCTAACTTGTTTTTGCAGGGCATGTTGTGATGTGATATGGTCAAGGCATGATGCTAAATTTTATTGTATGAGATGATCATGTTTTGTAACCGAGTTATCGGCAACTGGCAGGAGCCATATGGTTGTTGCTTTGTTGTATGCAATGCAATCGCGATGTAATGCTTTACTTTATTACTAAGCGGTAGTGATAGTCGTGGAAGCATAAGATTGGCGAGACGACAACGATGCTACGATGGAGATCAAGGTGTCGCGCCGGTGACGATGGTGATCATGACGGTGCTTCGGAGATGGAGATCACAAGCACAAGATGATGATGGCCATATCATATCACTTATATTGATTGCATGTGATGTTTATCTTTTTATGCATCTTATCTTGCTTTGATTGACGGTAGCATTATAAGATGATCTCTCACTAAATTATCAAGAAGTGTTCGCCCTGAGTATGCACCGTTGCCAAAGTTCGTCGTGCCCAGAGACCACGTGATGATCGGGTGTGATAAGCTCTACGTCCATCTACAACGGGTGCAAGCCAGTTTTTGCACACGCAGAATACTCAGGTTAAACTTGACGAGCCTAGCATATGCAGATATGGCCTCGGAACACGGAGACCGAAAGGTCGAGCGTGAATCATATAGTAGATATGATCAACATAAACGATGTTCACCATTGAAAACTACTCCATCTCACGTGATGATCGGTTATGGTTTAGTTGATTTGGATCACGTGATCACTTAGAGGATTAGAGGGATATCTATCTAAGTGGGAGTTCTTAAGTAATATGATTAAATTGAACTTAAATTTATCATGAACTTAGTCCTGGTAGTATTTTGCAAATTATGTTGTAGATCAATAGCTCGCGTTGTTGCTTCCCTATGTTTATTTTGATATGTTCTTAGAGAAAATTGTGTTGAAAGATGTTAGTAGCAATGATGCGGATTGGATCCGTGATCTGAGGTTTATCCCCATTGCTGCACAGAAGAATTATGTCCTTGATGCACCGCTAGGTGACGGGCCTATTGCAGGAGCAGATGCAGACGTTATGAGTGTTTGGCTAGCTCAATATGATGACTACTTGACAGTTTAGTGCACCATGCTTAACAGCTTAGAATCGGGACTTCAAAGACGTTTTGAACGTCATGGACCATATGAGATGTTCCAGGAGTTGAAGTTAATATTTCAAGCAAATACCCGAGTTGAGAGATATGAAGTCTCCAACAATTTCTATAGCTAAAAGATGGAGGAGAATCGCTCAACTAGTGAGCATGTGCTCAGATTGTCTGGGTACTACAATCGCTTGAATCAAGTGGGAGTTAATCTTACAGATAAGATAGTGATTGACAGAATTCTCTAGTCACCATCACCAAGTTAGTAGAACTCCGTGATGAACTATAATATGCAAGGGATAACGGAAACAGTTCCCAAGCTCTTCGTGATGCTGAAATCGACGAAGGTAGAAATCAAGAAAAACATCAAGTGTTGATGGTTGACAAGACCACTAGTTTCAAGAAAAAGGCAAAGAAAAAAAGGGGAACTTCAAGAAGAACAGCAAGCAAGTTGCTGCTCAAGTGAAGAAGCCCAAGTCTGGTCCTAAGCCTGAGACTAAGTACTGCAAGAGGACTGGTCACTTGAAGCAGAACTACCCCAAGTGATTGGCGGATAAGAAGGATGGCAAAGTAAACATAAGTATATTTGATATACATCTTATTGATGTGTACTTTACTAGTGTTTATAGCAACCCCACAGTATTTGATACTAGTTCAGTCGCTAAGATTAGTAACTCGAAACGGGAGTTGCAGAATAAACAAAGACTAGTTAAGGGTGAAGTAACGATGTGTGTTGGAAGTAGTTCCAAGATTGATGTGATCATCATCGCACACTTCCCTATACTTTCGGGATTAGTGTTGAACCTAAATAAGTATTATTTGGTTTTTGCGTTGCGCATGAATATGATTTGATCATGTTTATTGCAATACGGTTATTCATTAAAGTCAGAGAATAATTGTTGTTCTGTTTACATGAATAAAACCTTCGATGGTCATACACCCAATGAAACAAGTTCGTTGGATCTCGATCGTAGTAATACACATATTCATAATATTGAAACCAAAAGATGCAAAGTTAATAATGATAGTGCAACTTATTTGTGGCACTGTAGTTTAAGTCATATTGGTGTAAAGCGCATGAAGAAACTCCATGCTGATGGGCTTTTGGAATCACTTGATTATGAATCACTTGATGCTTGCGAACCATGCCTTATGGGCAAGATGACTAAAACGCCGTTCTCCGGAACAATGGAGCGAGCAACAGATTTGTTGGGAATCATACATACTGATGTATGTGGTCCGATGAATATGAAGGCTTGCAGCAGGTATCATTATTTTCTGACCTTCACAGATGATTTGAGCAGATATGGGGATATCTACTTGATGAAACATAAGTCTAAAACATTTGAACAGTTCAAAGAATGTCAGAGTGAAGTGGAAAATCATCGTGACAAGAAAATAAAAGTTTCTACGATATGATCGCGGAGACAAATATTTGAGTTACGAGTTTGGTCTTCAATTAAGACAATGTGGAATAGTTTCACAAATTCGTGCCACCCGGAACACCACAGCATAATGGTGTGTCCAAACGTCATAGCCGTACTTTATTAGATATAATGCAAATCTATGATGTTTCTTCCGATTTACCACTATCTTTTTGAGGTTATGCATTAAAGACAGTTGCATTCACGTTAAAAAAGGGGCACCATCTAAGTCCGTTGAGGCAACACAATCTGAACTGTGGTTTAGCAAGAAACCAAAGTTGTCGTTTCTTAAAGTTTGGAGTTGCGATGCTTATGTGAAAAAGTTTCATCTCAATAAGCTCAAACTCAAATCGGAGAAATATGTCTTCATAGGATACCCAAAGGAGACAGTTGGGTACACCTTCTATCACAGATCCGAAGGCAAGACATTCGTTGCTAAGAATGGATCCTTTCTAGAGAAGGAGTTTCTCTCGAAAGAAGTGAGTGGGAGGAAAGTAGAAAACTTGATAAGGTAATTGTACCTTCTCCCTTATTGGAAAATAGTTCATCACAGAAATCTGTTCTTGTGACTACTACACCAATTAGTGAGGAAGCTAATGATGATGATCATGTAACTTCGGATCAAGTTACTACCGAATCTCGTAGGTAAACCAGAGTGAGGTCCGCACCAGAGTGGTACGGTAATCCTGTTCTGGAGGTCATGTTACTTGACCATGACGAACCTACGAACTATGAGGAAGCGATGATGAGCCCAGATTCCGCGAAATGGTTTGAGGCCATGAAATCTGAGATATGATCCATGTATGAGAACAAAGTTTGGACTTTGGTTGACTTGCCCGATGATCGGCAAGCAATTGAGAATAAATGGATCTTCAAGAGGAAGACAGACGCTGATAGTAGTGTTACTATCTACAAAGCTAGAATTGTCGCAAAAGGTTTTCGACAAGTTCAAGGTGTTGACTACGATGAGATTCTCTCACTCGTATCTATGCTTAAGTCTGTCCGAATCATGTTAGCAATTGCCACATTTTATGAAATCTGGCAAATGGATAAACAAAACTGCATTCCTTAATGGATTTATTAAAGAAGAGTTGTATGTGATGCAACAACATGGTTTTGTCAATCCTAAAGGTGCTAACAAAATATGCAAGCTCCAACGATCCATTTATGGACTGGTACAAGCATCTCGGAGTTGGAATATATGCTTTGATAAGTTGATCAAAGCATATAGTTTTATACAGACTTGCGGTGAAGCCTGTATTTACAAGAAAGTGAGTGGGAGCACTACAACATTTCTGATAAATATATGTGAATGACACATTGTTGATCGGAAATAATGTAGAATTATTCTGCAAAGCATAAAGGAGTGTTTGAAAGGAGTTTTTCAAAAAAAGACCTCGGTGAAGCTGCTTACATATTGAGTATCAAGATCTATAGAGATAGATCAAGACACTTGATAAGTCTTTTCAAATGAGTACATACCTTGACAAGATTTTGAAGTAGTTCAAAATGGAACAGTCAAAGAAAAAGTTTCTTGCCTGTGTTACAAGGTATGAAGTTGAATAAGACTCAAAGCCCGACCACGGCAGAAGATAGAAAGAGAATGAAAGTCATTCCCTATGCCTTGGCCATAGGTTCTATAAAGTATGTCATGCTGTGTACCAGATCTATTGTATACCCTGCATTGATTTGGCAAGGGAGTACAATAGTGATCTAGGAGTAGATCACTGGACAGCGGTCAAAATAATCCTTAGTGAAATAAGGATATGTTTCTCGATTATGGACGTGACAAAAAGGTTCGTCATAAAGGGTTACGTCAACGCAAGTTTTTGACACTGATCCAGATGATTCTAAGTCTCAATCTGGATACATATTGAAAGTGGGAGCAATTAGCTAGATTAGCTCCGTGTAGAGCATTGTAGACATAGAACTTGCAAAATACTTACGATCTGAATGTGACAGACCCGTTGACTAAAATTATCTCACAAGCAAAACATGACCACACCTTAGTGCTCTTTGGGTGTTAATCACATAGATATGTGAACTAGATTACTGACTCTAGTAAACCCTTTGAGTGTTGGTCACATGACGATGTGAACTATGGGTGTTAATCACATGCTGATGTGAACTATTACTGTTAAATCACATGGCGATGTGAACTAGATTATTAACTCTAGTGCAAGTGGGAGACTGAAGGAAATATGCCCTAGAGGCAATAATAAAGTTATTATTTATTTCCTTATATCATGATAAATGTTTATTATTCATGCTAGAATTGTATTAACCGGAAACATAATACATGTGTGAATACATAGACAAACAGAGTGTCACTAGTATGCCTCTACTTGACTAGCTCGTTAATCAAAGATGGTTATGTTTCCTAACCATGGACAAAGAGTTGTTATTTGATTAACGGGATCACATCATTAGTTGAATGATCTGATTGACATGACCCATTCCATTAGCTTAGCACCCGATTGTTTAGTATGTTGCTATTGCTTTCTTCATGACTTATACATGTTCCTATGACTATGAGATTATGCAACTCCCGTTTGCCGGAGGAACACTTTGGGTGCTACCAAACGTCACAACGTAACTGGGTGATTATAAAGGAGTACTACAGGTGTCTCCAAAGGTAGATGTTGGGTTGGCGTATTTCGAAATTAGGATTTGTCACTCCGATTGTCGGAGAGGTATCTCTGGGCCCTCTCGGTAATGCACATCACATAAGCCTTGCAAGCACTGCAACTAATATGTTAGTTGTGGGATGATATATTACGGAACGAGTAAAGAGACTTGCCAGTAACGAGATTGAACTAGGTATTGGATACCGACGATCGAATCTCGGGCAAGTAACATACCGATGACAAAGGGAACAACGTATGTTGTTATGCGGTTTGACCGATAAAAGATCTTCGTAGAATATGTAGGAGCCAATATGGGCATCCAGGTCCCGCTATTGGTTATTGACCGGATACGTGTCTCGGTCATGTCTACATTGTTCTCGAACCGTAGGGTCCGCACGCTTAAGGTTTCGATGACAATTATATTATGAGTTTTGATGTACCGAAGGAGTTCGGAATCCCGGATGAGATCGGGGACATGACGAGGAGTCTCAAAATGGTCGAGACGTAAAGATCGATATATTGGACGACTATATTCGGACTTCGGAAAGGTTCCGAGTGATTCGGGTATTTTTCGGAGTGCCGGAGAGTTACGGGAATTCGCCGGGAGAAGTATTGGGCCTTGATGGGCTTTAGTGGGAAGAGGAGAAAGGGCCTGCTGCGCCCCCCCCCCTCCCCTCTAGTCCGAATTGTACTAGGGAAAAGGGGGCCGGCCACCTTTCCTACTCCTTCACTTCCTTCTCCCTTCCTCCCCTCTTGATGGACTCCTACTAGGACTTGGAGTCCTAGTAGGACTCCCATCCTGGCCGCACCAATAGCCTTGGCCGGCCTCCTCCTCCTCCATCCTTTATATACTGAGGCAGGGGGCACCCCATAGACACACAAGTTGATCCTTGAGATCGTTCCTTAGCCGTGTGCGGTGCCCCTGCCACTATATTCCACCTCGATCATATCGTTGTAGTGCTTAGGCGAAGCCCTGCGTTGGTAGAACATCAATATCGTCACCACGCCGTCGTGCTGACGGAACTCTTCACCGACGCTTTGCTGGATCGGAGCCCGGGGATCGTCATCGAGCTGTATGTGTGCTAAGAACTCGGAGGTGCCGGAGTAACGGTGCTTGGATCGGTCGGATCGGGAAGACGTACGACTACTTCCTCTACGTTGTGTGATTGCTTCCGCAGTCGGTCTGCGTTGGTACGTAGACAACACTCTCCCCTCTCGTTGCTATGCATCACCATGATCTTGCGTGTGCGTAGGAATTTTTTTGAAATTACTACGTTCCCCAACAGCAGCGTCATGGTACTCACAGTACCATACGTTTGCTGGATCAAGATCGAGCTGGTGGATCTCGGAGTGCTCGGGACCAGCATGCACGCCAACGTGCTGGCGCGAGCGGGGCACGGTCGCCAGGGCGAGATACTGCTCCTTCTAACGTAGTTAGAAGTCCGAGCATAGCTCGTTCCTCACACCGTTCGCCGCCGCCGCCCGCCACTTTGGCAGAAGCTTTGGCGCGATCTCAACTACTCCCAGACTACCCTCCAACAGCGGACAAGATCGATGACTGGAGGGCCACCATTCAGAGTCTCATCGGCTTCGCCAACGGCGACAATCCACGGCAGCCGAGTACTTCGCTGCCGCGGCAAGTCAGCCAGGCGCGAGCCGGTGGCGACAAGACCGGCGAGGGTGCAACCACTGTGCACTCTCCGCCCTGAAGGCCAAGATCGCCGACTCGCCGGATCCACCACGACAGCGACTCCACCGCGTCATCGGATCCACGAGCTCGTCGCGATCAGCGCCAAGTTCTTCATGAACGACAGCAAGAAGACGCTCGTACTCGCATCGAGCGCCGAAGAGAAGCGCGGCGTCAATCCGACCAGCGCGCTGGGCCCTCTGTTGACATGCATGCGCCAGGGGAACCAGGCGACTTGCCGTACGCGGTAGGTTGCCCTGCGTTTACCCGTGAGCTGCGGCAAGTCCAGTGGCCCAATAAGAAGAATTTCAAGCCAGACGTACCCGAGAAGTACGACTGCAAGTCGCATCCGTCGGGGTTCCTCAGCATCTACACCATCGCGGTGCAGGCTGCCGGGGGGCGAGACGACAAGATCCTTGCCAACTACTTCCCGCTGGTGCTCAAGCCCAACGTCAGGTCCTGGCTCATGCACTTGCCGGAAAACTCCATATCCTCCTGGGCAGACCTATGCCATCAGTTTGTCGGCGCCTTCACAGGCGGCCACAAACCTCATGGCCAAGAGAGTGACCTTCACCTGCTCGCCCAGAAGGAAGGAGAACCTCTGCGCAAGTACATTCAGAGATTCAGCCGTGTACAACACAACATCCCAGACGTCCACCCTGCCGTGGTTATCAACGCGTTCCATCAGAACGTGCGTAACCGCAGGATGCGGGAGGAGATGGCGATGTGCAAGATCAGAGACGTCAATGAGCTGTATGCCCTGGCCAACAAGTGTGCACATGCTGAGGAAGGGAGGAAACTCCCCGGAGAGAATACTGGAGCAGGAGGATCTGACAGCGAGGATGCTGCCCCGGCAAAGTAAAACCGGCGGCGCAACAACAGGAAAAAGAAAGGCAAAGATGCTCTAGTCGTTGAGCAGTCCGGCAATGACGGTGGCGCCAAGAAAGCCAAAGTTGGAAGCTCTGGCAAGGAGATTGCCGCATGCACCAACTGCCAGGCTGTGGCGATCGTCGACAAGCAAGACGGCTCTGACAAGCAGTACTGCAAAATCCACCGCACCAAGGGCCACGATCTCCAGAGCTGCAAGAAGGTCGAGCAGCTTGTCCAGCAGCAAAAAGCTGAGTACGAGCGACGCGACAAGGAGAGGGCCCAAGGAGGCGCTGGAGAATCCGGCAAGAAGCGCGCCGGCCGGGGAGGATGCCGCAGCAAGGCCAAGCAGCGGCAAGGAGACAGACCTCCCCGCGGCCACGGCAAGGATGAAGACGACGACGACGAAGACATGGATGATGTCGAGACCAGTGAGCAGGAGTTTCAGAAAGCCACAAAGGTCTTGTGCGTTGACGATGGTGCTTCTCTGCATACTTCGCACCGCCAACTCAAGTAGTGGGTGCGGGAAGTCAATGCGGCAGAACCACCTGTCGAGTCGCGCAAGCTTCTGAAATGGTCCAGCACGCCTATCATCTTTGATATTGAGGACCACCCTGATCGCACAACTGCGGTCGGGTGCTTGCCGATGTTGGTTTTGCCAACTATCCGCAACCTCAAGGTCATTAAGATGCTAGTTGACGGCGGGGCTGGCTTAAACCTGATCTCCTCCGCTGTACTCCAAAAACTCCAGATCCCTGACAGCGAGCTCGAAGAGACCGGCACATTCCAAGGAATTAACCCGGGAAGGAGCAAGCCGAAGGGGAAGGTCACGTTGCCGGTAACATTTGGCATCGAGATGAACTTCAGGACTGAGAGGGTCACTTTTGACGTTGCCGATTTTCCATTGCCTTACAATGGAATACTCGTCCGTCCAGCACTCACCAAGTTCATGGCAGCCTCTCACTACGCATACAACATGCTCAAGATGCCAGGCCCGATAAGCATCATCTCTGTCCCTGGCGACAAGAAGGATGCCCTTATCTGCGCTGACAAGATCTACCGGGAAGCAGCAGCCGCAACAGATCGCAAATCACTTGCCGCTGAAGCTCCCGGGGGGAAGAAGAAGACCAAGTCCGGCAAGAGCTCTGATGCCCACTCCGGCAAGCACACCTCTTCGGAGTGCTGCGCTACCGTCGAGGACGCACCATCGAGCTCCACCGGCAAGTGTAAGAAGGCAATGGCAGCTCCGCCAGAGACCAAGAAAGTGTCTGCTAAGGAGGACGGCACTGGTGGTACCTTCACCATCAGTGCCACGCTTGACCCTAAATAGGAAAGCGCGCTCATTGCTTTCCTGCGGGCGAATGTCGACGTGTTTGCATGGCAACCGTCTGACATCCCCAGTGTTCTCAGGAAAGTAATTGAGCACCACCTTGCCGTCTGTCCTCATGCGCGGCCCGTCAAGCAGAAGGTCAGGAAGCAAGTAGTGGAGCGCCAAGAATTCATTGCAGAAGAGATCAAGAAATTGGAAGCAGCAGGTCTTGTCAGAGGAGTGCTCCATCCTACATGGTTGGCCAATCCTGTAGTCGTGCGCAAGGCAAATGGGAAATGGAGGCTTTGTATCGACTTTACTGATGTTAATAAAGCTTGTCCCAAAGACCCATTTCCCTTGCCGCGCATTGACCAGATTGTTGACTCCACGGCCGGACGTGACTTGCTTTCATTTCTTGACGCATACTCAGGATGCCATCAAATCTTCATGGCAGAAGAGGATGAGGAGAAGACCGCATTCATTACTCCATGTGGCACGTACTGCTTCATACGGATGCCTTTTGGTTTAAAGAATGCTGGTTCAACATTTGCAAGAGTAGTCCATGTCGCTCTTGAGCCGCAGATGCACAAAAACGTGGAAGCCTACATGGATGATATAGTGGTCAAGAGCAAGGACAGGGCAACTCTAATTCAAGATTTAGACGAGACCTTTGCAAATCTGCGCAAGATCAACCTCAAGCTCAACCCCGAGAAGTGTGTGTTTGGAGTCCCCTCCGGCAAGCTTCTTGGGTTCTTTGTGTCTCAGCGGGGAATTGAAGCCAATCCCGACAAGATCAAGGCCATTGAGTAGATTGAAGCACCAAAGCTCGTCAAGGATGTACGGAAACTTGCCGGTTGCGTGGCTGCTCTCAGCAGGTTTATCTCTCGGTCTGCTGAGCGCGCCCTGCCGTTTTTCAAATTTTGAAAAAGGCAGGACCAATGAAATGGACTCCGGAAGCGGAGGCTGCGCTGCAGGACTTGAAGAGATACCTGTCCTCCACTCCAACACTTGTCGTACCTAAGCCACAAGAGAAGTTGCTGCTGTATATAGCGGCAACCAATCAAGTGGTTAGTGCTGCGTTAGTGGCGGAGAGGGAGGCAGATGACGAACCAGCAACCGCGGCAAGCGCATCCAGCGACAAGCAGGGGGCTTCCCCGACAAGCTCTGGTCCCGACAAAGATAGATCTGCGCAGGTGCGTGAGGAGCTACAGAAGAGAATGGTGTAGCGCCCAGTTTACTTTGTCAGTTCCCTTCTGCAGGGGGCTAGGTCAAGGTACTCTGGTGTGCAGAAGTTGCTTTTCGGCCTTCTCATGGCCTCGAGAAAACTGCGCCATTACTTCCAAGCACATGAGATCATAGTTGTCACTCGCTTTCCGCTGAAGAGGATACTGCAGAATCCAGAAGCGACAGGCAGGATTGTCGAGTGGGCACTGGAACTGTCAAGCTTTGGCCTCAAGTTTGAGAGTACTTCAACTATCGAAAGCAGAGCATTGGCGGAGTTCATAGCAGAGTGGACGCCAACACCAGATGAAGAAATTCCAGAAACAAGCATCCCCGTCAAGGAAGCAAGCAAACAGTGGCTCATGTACTTTGACGGTGCCTTCTCGCTGCAAGGCGCCGGCGCTGGCGTGCTGCTTGTCGCACCCACCGGAGAGCACCTCAAGTACGTAGTCCAGATGCACTTTCCCAAGGAGCAAGCGACAAACAATACTGCAGAGTATGAAGGCTTGCTTGCCGGTCTCAGGATCGCGGCAGACCTTGGGATAAAGAAGCTCATTGTCAGGGGTGACTCGCAGCTTGTCGTCCACCAAGTTAACAAGAGTTATCAAAGTTCGTTGATGGAAGCCTAAGTTGACGAAGTGAGAAAGCTAGAAGAGCACTTTGACGGCCTACAGATGGAGCATGTCCCAAGAGCTCAGAACGACATTGCCGATGGCCTGTCAAAGTGCGCCGCACTTAAGTTACCTGTGGAACCAGGAATCTTTGTGCTCAAGCTGACTCGACCGTCCGTAACGCCATCAACTAGATAGAGCAAGAAGAGGAAGTTGATTTCTGGTGAGTATTTTCCGGCAGAGCTTCCCGAAGCCGTCGCCAAGAAGGTCCCCAAGATCAACACCAAGAGTGCTGAGGAGCAGTTTGCTCCGGCAAGCCCCAGGGTTTGTTCCATTGAAGCAGACACTCCCGACAAGTTTTGCTCCGGCAAGCTTGCCGGGGAACGTCAAGCTCCGGCAGAGCCGCAGGCCCTTGCCGTAGAAGCGGACGTTCCCACAGCAGCAGATATGCCTTTAGTCCTTGTTGTCGAGCCGCAAGCTCCAACATGGGCACAACAAATTGTCCGTTTCCTTTAGACAGCAGAACTTCCCGAAGAGCAAGAAGAAGCGGAAAGAGTAGCCCGGCAGTCAAGTATGTACCAGTTTGTCGATAGCACACTGTACAGAAGAAGACTCAACGGCGTGAAATTGAAGTGTATTTGCCGGGAAGATGGACAAAAGCTGTTGGTAGAGATACATGGAGGCATATGTGGTCACCACATTGGCGCAAGAGCACTCGTCGGCAAAGCATTCCGACAAGGTTTCTTCTGGCCGACAGCCCTCCAGGATGCAACTGCACAAGTAACCAAGTGTGAAGCGTGCCAGTTCCATTCCAAGCAGATACACCAACCAGCTCAAGCTCTCCAGACGATCCCTTTATCCTGGCCATTTTCGGTCTGGGGGCTTGATATCCTCGGCCCCTTTCCCCGAGAAGTCGGGGGCTTTGAGTACTTGTACGTTGCAATCGACAAGTTCACAAAGTGGCCAGAAGTGGATCCAGTGAGGAAGGTGATAGCACAGTCAGCAGTCAAGTTCTTCAGGTTGATTGTTTGCCGTTTCGGGATCCCTAACAGGATAATCACCGACAACGGTACGCAATTCACGAGCCGCACCTTCATGCAGTACGTCCAAGATCTTGGCGCCAAGGTCTGCTTCGCTTCTGTTGCTCACCCGAGAAGCAACGGTCAAGCAGAGAGGGCAAATGTTGAAGTGCTGCGTGGGCTCAAGACCAGAACTTTCGACAGGCTGCACAAGTGCGGAAGAAATTGGATCGAGGAGCTGCCGGTGGTTCTTTGGTCGATCAGGACGACGCCAAATCGAGCCACTGGCCAGACACCTTTCGCTCTAGTCTATGGAGCAGAGGCAGTTCTCCCCACGGAACTGTTGGGGAACGTAGTAATTTCAAAAAAAATTCTACGCACACGCAAGATCATGGTGATGCATAGCAACGAGGGGGAGAGTCTGATCTACGTACCCTTGTAGACCGACAGCGGAAGCGTTAGCACAATGCGGTTGATGTAGTCGTACGTCTTCACGATCCGACCGATCCAAGCACCGTTACTCCGGCACCTCCGAGTTCTTGGCACACGTACAGCTCGATGACACTCCCCGGGCTCCGATCCAGCAAAGCTTCGGGGAGGAGTTCCGTCAGCACGACGGCGTGGTGACGATCTTGATGTTCTACTGTCGCAGGGCTTCGCCTAAGCACCGCTACAATATGACCGAGGTGGAATATGGTGGCAGGGGGCACCGCACACGGCTAAGAAACGATCACGTGGATCAACTTGTGTGTCTAGAGGTGCCCCCCTGCCCCCGTATATAAAGGAGCAAGGGGGAGGAGGCCGGCCCTAGGAGAGGCGCACCAGGTGTGGAGTCCTACTAGGACTCCAAGTCCTAGTAGGAGTCCACCAAGAGGGGAGGAAGGGAGAAGGAAGTGGAGGAGTAGGAAAGGTGGCCGGCCCCCTTTTCCTTAGTCCAATTCGGACTAGAGGGGAGGGGGGCGCAGCAGCCTTTTTCCTCTTCCCACTAAAGCCCATCAAGGCCCATTACTTCTCCCGTAACTACCCGGTACTCCGAAAAATACCCGAATCACTCGGAACCTTTCCGATGTCCAAATATAGTCGTCCAATATATCGATCTTTACGTCTCGACCATTTCAAGACTCCTCATCATGTCCCTGATTTCATCTGGGACTCCGAACTCCTTCGGTACATCAAAACTCATAAACTCATAATATAACTATCATCGAAACCTTAAGCGTGCGGACCCTATGGTTCGAGAACAATGTAGACATGACCGAGACACGTCTCCGGTCAATAACCAATAGCGGGACCTGGATGCCCATATTGGCTCCTACATATTCTACGAAGATCTTTATCGGTCAGACCGCATAACAACATACGTTGTTCCCTTTGTCATCGGTATGTTACTTGCCCGAGATTCGATCGTCGGTATCCAATACCTAGTTCAATCTCGTTACCGGCAAGTCTCTTTACTCGTTCTGTAATACATCATCCCGCAACTAACTCATTAGTTGCAATGCTTGCAAGGCTTAAGTGGTGTGCATTACCGAGAGGGCCCAGAGATACCTCTCCGACAATCGGAGTGACAAATCCTAATCTCGAAATACGCCAACCCAACATGTACCTTTGGAGACACCTGTAGAGCTCCTTTATAATCACCCAGTTACGTTGTGATGTTTGGTAGCACACAAAGTGTTCCTCCGGCAAATGGGAGTTGCATAATCTCATAGTCATAGGAACATGTATAAGTCATGAAGAAAGCAATAGCAACATACTAAACGATCGGGTGCTAAGCTAATGGAATGAGTCATGTCAATCAGATCATTCAACTAATGATGTGACCTCGTTAATCAAATAACAACTCTTTTGTCCATGGTTAGGAAACATAACCATCTTTGATTAACGAGCTAGTCAAGTAGAGGCATACTAGTGACACTCTGTTTGTCTATTTATTCACACATGTATTATGTTTCCGGTTAATACAATTCTAGCATGAATAGTAAACATTTATCATGATATAAGGAAATAAATAATAACTTTCTTATTGCCTCTAGGGCATATTTCCTTCAAGAACTTGTATACGGGTCACCTTGAGTGCTCGCTTACGATGAGCTCGAGCAAGAGCAGCTGCGACAAGATGACGCGCTGCTCCTTGAGGAAGACCGTCTTCAGGCTGCTGTGCGAGCTGCTCGCTACCAGCAAGCTTTGCGCCGCTACCATAGCCGCAAAGTTAACGCCAGAAGTCTCGAGGAAGGCGACCTTGTTCTTCAGCGCGTTCAGTCCGCCAAGAATTCCAACAAGTTGACGCCGAAGTGGGAAGGCCCTTACCGGGTGAAACGAGTCACTAGGCCTGGCGCTGTCCGCCTTGAGACCGAAGATGGCATTCCAGTGAGCAACTCCTGGAACATTGAGCATCTTCGTAAGTTTTACCCGTAGGGCGCGGTTGCCGGAACCCGTTCCGGCAAGCACCTTTTGTACAAGTCTTGCCGCTGTTGCATGTAATCCTTTGTACAAAGCCGGGCGCAGATCCCGTGCATAAAGATCATGTGCTCCGCACACCTTGTCGATTTCATGCTTTTTATTATTTGCATGTGTTATCTGACACTTTGTGCAGCACTTACCCCCGTAAGCAACGACGAGCCATAAGGCTCCCTATCTTTATGTTCTCCTCTTTCTTTTTTTTTCTTTCTCAAGGAAAAGGAAGGGTCCCTCGCCCACAAGTTTGCCGGGGGGAAGGAGAAGATATGGTACGGACCAGGCGTCGTTCAAGAAAGTTCCGCCTTGCCGGGAAGCAAACGACAGAAAAGCTAAGTTGCCAAAGTTTGAGCAATTAGATATTTTTTAATTTTTAAGTTATCTTCCTTGAACGACCGTACTTTGTATGGAAAACCTGTGCGCGGAGGAACCAACTCGTAGCTAGTTGCACCCTTACTGTTGTTTCGAGTCCGCTCAACGACTTAAGTGAGCTGCGACTAGCTGCGACAAGGTTTCTTGCCGGTAGCGGCACCGCCAGCAGGCTGCTGACGTCCCACACTCAGCGCTCGCGGCAAAGGTGCCTGCGCCGGCAAGTTCCCTAAAAGCGTAGGGCAAAAACATACAAAGGAAGGAATCAAGTAAAGGAAATAACGTTGCAATCATTACCCAAAATAAAGTTATATTACAAGATAGCTTGTCGCAGCTCTAACAAATCGTTCTCGTACCATGACTAACAGCGGCAAGAAAAGAAGAAAACAAGCGGCCTAGTCCCTCTTGATTCCGCTCACCTTGTCCACAATGGGTGCGACAAGGGCCTTGAGCGCCTCCAGATCAGCATCCGGCGGCAAGGACCTGAGGATGTTGGTGAGGTTGAGGCCCGGGTTGCGGAAGGCCACCTTCATCAGCATCTTCTAAAGAGCTCCCACGCAAATCTTGCGCGACTCGTCGGCTAGCTGCTTTGGGATCCTCTCCCGGAGTCGCCGGAGGGCCGTCGCCACGCCCTTGAAGAACGAGGTGGAGGTTCTCGTCGGAGGGATACACGAGATCCTCCATCCCCAGCTGCGCCAGCTCCCTGTCAACATCTGCGGCAACATCCACGAGCCCCTCCGTCCAGTGCTCCACGTTCTCCCGGAAAGTAGTCTGGGCGGCAGCGGCACTCGCCAGCAGCGCCTTGCCGGCCTTGACTTCCTCCTTCAAGGTCGTCTCCTGCTCCTTGGCACCGTCCAGCGTCTTGGTCAAAGCGATCAGCTTCAACTCAAGATCTGCATTAGAATCCTTGGCGGCGTCAAGCTCCTTGCCCTTCTCGACGAGATGGGCCTGCAGCTTCAAGTAGCTGTTGGCGTCCTTCTCCCGCTCAAGCTTGAGCACGGCAAGCTCGTCGCCGCTCGCCTTGAGATCCGCCTCCAGCTGCACCACCTTCGTCTCCAGCTCCTTCTTGGCGGACTCGGCAGCTGCGGCAGCATCTTCTGCTTGCTTGAGGGCTCCGCCAACTGTTCGCTCGCGCGCGGCAAGCTCCTCCTCGTGGCTGTCAAGATGAACCTTCCACTGCACCAGCTCGCCTTCTTGCACGGACAACTTCTTAGCGGCAAGCCGTTGTTGCTCTTCGGCTTCGGCCTTCTCGAGGAGGAAGGCCTCCCGCTCCTCGGCAAGTCGCGCCCGCTCCACTGCCAAAGATCGGAGAGCTTCCTGATTGGCACCCCGAAGCTCCTCCGCGCGCTTCTCGATGTCGACTCCCGCCTTCACGACAAGCGCCTCGCGGGATTCCAGCTTGGCCTGCCGGGCGCGGTAGAGTGACACCAGCTTCCACAGCAGCCGCTCCTCCTCAGGCTCGCTGCTGCTGCTGCTTGGCGTGTCGACTAGCGCCAGCCCGGCGGAGGCGAGCACTTCTCCGTCGAAGCTCTCTCCCTCGACCAGCGCCCTGGAGCTTGACGCCCAGGGGAGGTTGATGAAGATGTTGTCGCCGGCCTTCAAGTAGACGCCAGGCCGGGGCTCTTCGGAGCCTGGCGCTGCGGCAGTGGCAGAGGGATCAGCGGTCGGTGCAGCGCCTGGCGCTCCTGCGGCCTCAGGGTCGTCAGTACGATCGCCAGATCTCCCGCCTGCTTCTGCGGCGGCAGCCTTGGCGGCCTCTTCGCCGGCGGGCTCGTCAGTGCCGGCTGCTTCCTCGGTGGCAACGGCGTTGTTGGCGGCAACCTCGGTCTCCATCAGCTCCGCAGCAGATGGATCTGACAGCCGGAAAAAGGGGGAGAAGAGTCAAGCAAATATCCAAAAAGAAAGACGATCAAAAGAAGAAGAACCCAAGGAAATTCTGAAGCGAGAAGATTACCTATGCCAGGTTCTGCAGTTGTGGTCTCCGCTGCCGGGGGGCCGCTGGCGCTGTCCCTTGCCAGAGAACCCTCCCTTGCCGGAGAGCTCTCCCTTGCCGGGGACCTCTTCCTTGCCGGAGGACTCTCCCTTGGCGTTTTGGGGGCAGCCTCCGGGCACTCCTGGTGGGGCTGCTCTGCTCCTGCACAAGTCGACAATCAGATATCAGCAAAGCAAGAATCTCCATGCGCACCCAACAGTGGAAAGCAAACCATATACTTACGCTGGGGGCTGCTCTGGAGAACAGTTGCCGGGTCCGGCAGGGTTGTCTCAGGCGCATCCCCTGCTGACGCGGTGGGTTCGTCCTCGATGACAATCACCGGGGCCTTGGCTCTCTTCGCCGCTCTCTGGGCCAGAGTCCTAAGAAAGAAAAGGTTCAGAGTAAAGCAAATGATATACAAGACAGAACAGCGAGAATTGAAGAACTACAAATACAACAGGAGAATCTTACTCTTCTTCTTCTTCCTTGTCGGAGCTGAACGCGGAGAAGTCGAAATCCGGCTCACGCCCGACGCGGGAAGGCGGAGGAGTAGGTTCCCTTGGCCGCTTGGCGGGAGCAGAAGTAGTGGTCCGAGAAGACCCCGCTCCAGTTGCTGCAGCGGCGTGAGGCGCTCCCGCGGCAACGGTGCTTGCCGCGGTGGAGCGTGTCGCGCAGCGCGGCGACTGTCGACTCACCTGCCGCCTCGCCACGTCCCCGACCTTGCGAAGACGCCTTCTTGGTGGTGATGGAGGCTCTTCTTGCGGCGAGCTATCTGAGGATGAGGAGGAAGAGGAGTTGATATCCAACGAGCCGCTCGTGTCCTCGGCGGGCTCGCTCGGCTCGGCGTCACGCCCGGCAAGATCTTTCTTGCTGGCAAGCTCCTCTTGCCGGGCAAGCTCTTTCTTGCCGGCAAGCTCCTATCGCTCGGCACGGTTTGCCGCCTCTGCTACCTCTGCCTCCTCCATGGTGAATCCGAACTCGCCTGCCGCTGCGGCGGCCGCCGCCTCTTCCAGCCTGGTGGCGATGTGCTTCAACCCCGCATCGGTGGTGTCGCGAGTGAGGCCATTCTTCTCATCGGGGCGGATCGGCACTTCTACCAAGTTGTCGAAGAATTCCTGCACGACCTCATCTGCAGGCTCTTGCCAAGTTGGCACAAGTCCATGCGAGTCGCACAGCGGCATCATTGCCCGGATGCGGTCAAGCGCGGAATTGTTGCACAACGGAACAACGCCCTGCGGCAACCTAAACACCTCGGGATGCTCAGGGTCGTACTTGAAGAGCTCCTGAAGCATTACGTTGAGCTCCAAGACAGTGAAGTTGTAGTTGAGGCCCGGACGCAGCCTCATGATATCCGCCGCATTCTTGAACTCCCACGCGGGCCTCCTCCGTTCCTATAGGGGGGCGATGCGGCGGTGAAGGAAATCTGCGCCAACGGCGCCTACAGTGAGTCCGGCAAGCCTAAGGCATTGGATCCTGGTGACGGAAATCCTCAGCTTGTCGTCTTCCGGGGCCACGTCACTCCAATCACTGCCGCGTACTGCTGCAGTTTGGCGCCGGGCGGTAAATGGCTGCGGGTTCTCCTCGACAATCCAGCACCAATATGCTCTCCACTCCTCCCACTTGCCGCGGAACTCGCCCTCCAGATAAGAGTCCTTCTTGCCGGTCCTTGAGACCCAGGCGATTCTGCCGGATAAAGGTTCTCCTCTCTCTACTCGGGGCATGAAGAAATGGCAGAAAAGGGCTATGTTGGGATGGACTCCGACAAAGTTTTCGCAGAGATGCGCGAAAACTGCCATGGTCAGAACGGCATTGGGGGTGAAGTCAAGGAGGCAGAGGCCGTAGGTGTTCATGATGTCGCAGAAGAATTCAGAGAAGGGCGGGCAGAGCCCGCAGTAGAAGAACACGGCGAAGAAGGGATATCCGTGCGGAGCCATTTTATGAGAAGTGGCTGGGAGTACCTTCGTGCTCGGATGCGCTCACGTCTCCGTCGACCAGAAGAGGTAGTAGTACTCCCTCAGCTCCTTCGCGACAAGCTTGGGGGGGAAGATAGCCCACTCCTTCCGCAGCGCCGCAAGCCGCTGCGCCTCGGTCAACTTCACGACCTTCCCCTTGTCGGCTTTTGGAGCCATGGCGGAAGTGGTGGAGGAGGTCGACGGCATTGGTGGTGCTGGTGGCGATGGGGGGCAGGGCGCAGCTCTCTTTTCAGCTTTGGGAAGACGGAGGCAGGGCGGAGGCTTCTGAGATTGGAGTGGAAAGGGGGCGAGTGGGCGCACTACCCCTGTTTTCCTTGCTTATAAAGGAGGAGGGAGTGGACGCTCCGCCTTTCCTAATAAAGAAACCACCCACGATCTCTCCCACGACACCGCGTTCGACGCGTGCCATTCGGGGAGGGCGCGGTGGATGCGGAGTGGGATACGGCGTAAACCAGGCCGCGCGTGCCCGTGCCCTGTTTTGGGCCTGGCCCAACAGCGCTCGGCACCATGTATGGCCCAGGCCCGGGGGCTCCTGTCGGTGTACTAGAGTAGGGGTACCCTAGTATCCCGAACTTGTGCACGGGCAGTCGCAGCGTCCGGCGGCAAGGCTTGCCAGGTGACCGCCAAGGTCCTCCGTGGTTCCTTTGGAGCCATTCAAGAACAAAGTATCCAAGCCAAGGAGACAAGATCCCGGCAAGAGGAGCTTGCCGGGAAGGAGACAAGACCCCGGCAAGAGGAGCTTGCCAGGAAGGCCAACCAAGGCATCTCAAGGAACTTGCCGCGATGCACCACGCGTCCCGGTAAGGCCCGGTGAGCGACAAGCTCCCGGACGCGACAAGACAACAACCGCGGCAAGGCGCTTGCCGCGGCAAGCCTCCACTCTGTACCTGCGCTCCAGCACATCCACCAACGTGTCGCTCTGGGACCCTTCCAGAGCGTACGTGGCGGGAATCTGTGCAGCCAGAGGTACACGGTGGCAAGCGGCGCTGACAAGATTGCCATCGTGGCAAGCAGTGGCGTCCCTGGCGGTCCCTTTCTGCACCATCTAGGCGACGTAGACAGGCATTTAATGCCTTTGTCCCCTGCCGTCAGGGTTAGGTATGATGCACTGTAGTAGGCGGCGGTGCCAACCGCCACGCCTTTTCCATTTTTACCCTCGTCTACGTTGCCACCTGTCGGTGACCCCTTGAGCATATAAAAGGAGGCCCATGCGCAACGTAGTGGGGGGTCGGATGATCATTCTCATGCTCGGTCTCGCCAGCTGCTGGTGTGTACTGTAGCAATCAGCGCTCCCTAGCAAGAACACAATACAAATCAAAGCAGGAGTAGGGTTTTACGCATCCGTGCGGCCCGAACCTGGGTAAACCGATCGCGTTGCTCGTGCGCTTCGCTTCGATCTGCTCTTCGTGCTCTCTCCGCCCCCTGCCGAACCAAAAGGGGCTCGGTCCGCCGGTCCCATAGGTGTCCGTGGGATTAGCACCCTCGACACACGGGCATAAAGTAGTCTTAGCACCAGGATGAGCGAGCGAGGGGAAATTAGACTATGGTGGACCCTCATCCAGACGATATATATATATATGAGAGTCGGAGGGGAATTGTCCGGCTAACCATGTTGGAAAGTGCCCCTTATCATTCCATCCTTGCATTTTTCCATTACAAAACCTTGCTAATAAACGGGAAAACATTTATTTTCGTTCCTTACTGCACTTGCTTAATAAATAAACGCCGGATTACATATCTATTACATAAGGAAACAATAATTACAAAATCAGGAAATGAATAAACTCTGTTGATCACAATCATAGAGTATTTAATGGAATCAGATTTGTTATTCGATGTGATCAACACAATAGTATATTACAAGGAAAAACACCGAACATGCCTTTATATAAACACTGGATATGATCACATGCCGTAATAAATACTAAGTATGCCGATAATATATTATTTGTTTCCGGATATTATATCTGTATAATGGCTTCTTTTATTTTGGATATATATTATTAAGTCTGCATTTATTAAAATTAAGTTATTTCCTATTTCGGTTTGAGGTTATGGAAGTTATATTGTATTTATTGCTAAAATATGGAAGTTATTTCTCTTGCCTTTTACAAAATAGTAAGCGTGCACGTGCAATGCACGTTCGATAATGCAATCCATTTTCTGAATTCCATCTTCGTCTACAATTTTTTTTCAAATAGGAAAAGCAAAAAAATGGAATGAAATTTGTAATGAACAACCATCATTGTACAACATGATAAGTGCAACATCTTGCAAAATTAATTGTTTGAAACGAATACTCTGATAAATATTTTTAGTCTATTTTTAGATCATATGTAGTGTTGTGGAAATCCCACCAGTACAATGATCAAATCATCAAATATCATCTAATCAAACACATGTGTAAAATCGTGTAGTACAAATGTACAGCAAGGTGGACAACATGTTCCTCTCTAATTGCTTATATGCTTCTTTAGATCCAGAGTCCATTAAAAAGAGAAGTCTTCCAATCTACATGTGATAGGCTAGAATGTCAACAACTGAGAAATTGCATAATAATCATATTTAGAAGAAAATTAAAAGATCATAATTACACATTTTATTTTCACACATTGGTGACACTTATTTGGGATTAGTATAGCACCAAAATAATTGCTCTAACATTACATGTGGACATTTGCCTAAAAATAAAATTAAAAGGCAGCAATAGTCCAATCCAAATTTCTTTAGAATATGTTAGTGAAAATTGCAACTACCTATAAACGATTTATAAAACATTTCAAAAATATTCCAACGCTGGAAAGATCTCCTGTAAAAGGAATGCAATCTCTCATTCCATGACCAGAAAATACCACACGCCATATGATAGGATCAATGTAATAACAAATGTCTTTAAATAGGACTATCGGGTTCTCCTTAGATATTCACATAGAAATTAAAGAATAAACAATCTGTTACTGAACCAGAATTTTCATACACTCCATTTCATCTGCAGTCTAGTTCGATTGTCATCAGATACCTTGTGGACATAAGAAAATCTACACAAACAAACAAACCTGCAGTTTGGTTGTAGTTATTACATACAAAATGTTGATAAGAAAATCTGCACAACCAAACATTAGAATTAACAACTCAGGACATCAAGCATGTAAACATAGAGGTATGGACGTAAGTGCAATCAATTCTTATAATTCCAAAACGAAGAAGCACGTCGAAACTCTGCTCTGGATACAATCTGGTGTATCTGTCCTACCTGTTCCATTGCCCATTTACGTTTTACATGGTATTCTGTTTACCACAGTAACTAAATCATGCCCAAAGAACTCTGTCCTCTTAATTCAGAACTTGGTCTACATAAATACATTTGATACCTGCACAGCCAATCGTATTGGCTGGGTGCAACGTACATTTCTTCCACAACAGCCCAACCAGTATCCTTTTGATACTGGTTCAAACTACAATGAAATAAGAAATGAAATATCATATTCTCCAGAAGCTGACAGCCTCCTGACGCTGCTGTCATTCTAAGTCAAATCCTTCTTGTCCCGCTACAGCACCACAATACAGGATGCTCGATAACAGCCAACACAAGTTCTCAAGGACCAGACTCCCATGAAATGCAGCATTGTACAATTTGTTAGGTCTGAACTATTTCAGATGCACAGTAAATTCATGAGGGTAAATGAACCAATGCAAGAAAATTATATGTAACCTGAACTGAACTGTTAAGTAATTAGTTTACATAAGTAAAAGTACCAACTATTAATAAATTTTTCCCAAAGATTGTACACTTCAGCGATCAGACATGTGAGTTGTCACATTTTCCAAAGTCGCACGGGCATTTAAACTTATTCGCAAGTACGCAGGCTATCATTTTATTATATATTTGAAGTACATATGCAAAATATATCTTCACAACCTACACAATTTCCCTCCTGCTACAGCACCAACCAGAATTATATAGTGCTGGCCTAGCGGATGATTTCATAGGATAATAAGGTCGTCCATAAACTTACATTCAAACATACTATCAAAATACCAAAATAATAACAACAGATATGTTAAATTGCCGTAATACAAAAGATTCATTGCATGTTCCAGGTCTTTATCCTGCCAATCATTATATCTGAATCACATAGTAAGCATGAAAAAGTACGCTTGTAGAATATCTTTAACTGCGAATTTCAAAATATCAAAATAGAAATATATATGTAAATAGACGAATTAAGGTTCATCTTGACCATCGTAAGAGTAAATGCTCTGTCATTACTAAACCTGCCAGTCTATTAAGACCAAACTTCAGCCTGTAAGAACTTCCTTGTAGACGATGTTCTTCATCGAGGTCAGTAAGGACACAGTCGTTCTTTTTCGCTTCTTTGGATTGTCCTTTAGCTTGTTGGCCTTCTCCTTCGGCTTCTCATTCTGAATGAGTATCTTTATGTTTCTCTTCGCGGTGGCTCGAGACAAAGCAACATATAGCTGACCATGAGAGAACACAGGATTGGGTAGATAGACACCAACAATCGGGATGGTCTGCCCTTGAGCCTTGTTAATGGTCATAGCAAAGCTAAGCCTTATTGGAAATTGCTTTCTCTTAAACTTGAATGGAAACATGTCGTTTTCAGATGGGCAGAGAGGTATTCGAGGAAGGAAGACCCTCCTGCCAGCATGTTGTCCAATCACGATTTCTGCATCAATGGTGTTCCTCTCAAAACCTCTTACAACAAGCCTAGTGCCGTTACACAGTCCATTAGCTGGATGAATGTTCCTTAGAAGTATGACAGGGCAGTTCAGCTTTAGCTTGAGTGCATGCGGAGGAAGACCATTAGGAGTCAATCCATTCAGAAACTCCTGAGCGTAGTAGCCATATGGGTCGTCCTCCGCACTGTCAAAGCTATGGTATATTACATCATCTCCATGAAAACGCTCTATCATGCAGATGTTTATCTTGTCGACATTGTCATTTGTCGTGGAAAGGATTGCTCGAGATGTCATGTAATTAGAATCAGACATGTTGTCATCTAGACTCGGAAACACGTGGTCAATAAGTTTTTCCAGGTCGTCAACCTCGCCTGTAGACGGCAGACAAATATCTTCAGGGAGTAGTATGTTGCCTTGATTATCTACATCCTCAGTGCCATTGCCGACCCTTAGCAAGTAATCTGCGAACCACGTGTCGTTATGAGCCCTCATGTTAGTGATGAGCCGAAGCTGCCGCATACCCTTCCACATATGAGAACTTCGCAGGGTTGCATCAATTATCTGGCCCCGCGACCCCCTTCTAACGACCGGAAGCACCTGCCTAAAGTCCCCGCCAAAAACAACAGTCTTTCCTCCAAAGGGTCGATCACGTATTCCCATGATGTCGCGCATGCTATTGTCCAATGCCTCGACCGCTTGTCGCTTCGTCATGCTGGCCTCGTCCCATATTATCAATGAGGCCATCCTTAGAAGCTTGGCGGTCCCACTCTGCTTGGTGAAGCTGCACGAGGCTCCATCATCGCAACTCAATGGAATCCTTAACCTCGAGTGGGCAGTCCTGCCGCCAGGCATGATAGAAGCGGCGACACCCGACGTCGCGATAGCGATACCAATCTTGCCCTCGCTCCTCACCTTTGCAAGCATCGCCCTGTATAGGAAGGTCTTACCTGTACCTCCAGGGCCATCAACAAAGAATACACCACCATCACCGCGTTCCACAGCCGTTAATATCTTGTCGAATGCGGCCCTCTGTTCCAAGTTCAGGGAAGATGCCAACTTAGTGTCATCCATGTCGAACTCAACGGTTGATTCCTCGACGACCTCTCTTGCTTCGCCCTCTGTTGGGTCAAACGCATCATCTATGCATGGAAGAGCGAAATCAACAATGTCTTTACCCATGGACTGCAACATACCCCTAATGTCTAGCAACACCATCTGCTCCACCTCGTCAGGGGACGTGCGTGATCGACGATGGTCATCTGACATAGGCTCGAGGTGCCTATCCCATAAACCACGCACGTCGCCTGGCTCGCAGTGCACCAAGATGGTTGCGAAGAGCCTCCTAAGAGAACATGGCATCGCCCACTGCTCAGCCTCAGTAAGACAGTCGTCCAGCGTGTTGTCTGCCTCGATGAGTCCCAACCTTTCAGCAGCCTCTCTAAAGCTCCCACATAGCACGCCGTCCACGGTGAGCAAGTCGTCAAAGGATGTTTTGCCCGTAACATGGTTTAGCAACACACGTAGATAGTATCGGTCCCCCTCGGCAGGATTGGCAGACACGATGCGACCTATTTGAAAACGCTCGACCCGCGGCTTCCAAAACTTCTTTTTCTTCTGCCATGTGAAGCTTCCGAGGAAATCCTTGTACAATATATTTCTAGCCCGAGGGTGTTCCTGGTTAGCCTTGAAATACTCCGTTAACATGGATTTTGAATTATTTTCTGAGGCAACAACATTTTTCAAGTCAGCCTGGGCATTGAATGCGACCCTGTGCATGTTCGGGAGATGAAGAGGCAACTGCAATACAGGAGGGTAGTTGGCGCAAAGTGGAAAGCCAAATATCCTCCACATAGCCTTCGGAGGGGTGATCCACCTTACGTCAGCGTATCTCTTGATCTCATCAATGTTACCATCGGCGTCGGGCTGGTCGATGCTGAAAGAAGCCTTATCATGGCCCTTGTAAATGTACTTGTAAAGATATTTTACGGCCTTTATGCTCGAGCAGACCTCAATGTTGATGTGGCAATTGAACATCCGCAGAAGGTATGGGTTATAAAGGACAACCCATCTGTTATCTAACATCTTCCCTCGGACCTTAGCACGCCTTCCATCGTCTCTACGTCGATAAACTGGGTACTAGTCCTTCCCCTGTGTTGTGTTTTCATTGAACGACCGCGGGTATCTGCATTTGCATCTGTTTTCTTGCATGCAAACATTCTTCGGGTTTAGAGCACCGCACGGTCCGTGCATCATATGTTTTACCACCATTGCATACAATTCCGGATACTTCTGCTTGTCTGGGAGCTTTGTGGAAATGAGTCGGTCATACTGCTCAGGGACGATAAGTTTATATGTTGAGTCCATGATCAACAGAAAATGTGCGTGTGGGAGGCCCCTTTTTTGAAACTCGACAACATATACATATGCGATAACAACACCCAGGATGTGCTTCTTGAACAACATGTCCTTCATAGCCTCTAGTTTGCCAAAGAACACGCGAGCCACAATATCAGGTCGGTCTTGCGCCGTCTGACCAGGCAGCAACTCATTCGTTATCTCTTCCCATTTTGGATTGCAAGTCATGGTCAAGAAGATGTTAGGCTTCCCGTATGTATGTACAATTGCCATGGCATCCATATGCCTCTTCTTCATGTCACGGTCGCTACCAGGGTATGTTCCAGGGAGAACTATTCTTACCCCAACAACGCTTGCTCGTGTCTCCCCCGATGTGATCGCATCAACAACCCCTTTATACAAGTCGGCACGAATCTGCGTCTGGTTCTTCCTGTACCACCTTAACCGACAACTTTCAATCTTGACGTACATGTCGACGGCCCATTGCTGCAACAGGCGTGCTCCAGAGAGTATGGGATTAAAGATCGCAGGCCGTGTTTGCAGCATGTAACAGTAGTAGTCTCTGACAGAGACGCACAACCTGCTGTTGCCCTCTGCACATGATTGAGTACCATCAAAATGAGGATATAATCGACAAATAAAATAATATTTCTAGCAAAATGGGACGCAGACGGGATACCTGCATCCTCATCATCATCATGGACTAGTTGAGGATTTAGTACAACCTCCTCCGGAACATCATGTTTAGGTAGCTTCGGATGCCAACCTAGTTCCCCCCTTGGATAGAATAGTGGATAAGACAAAGGGTCATATGCTCCGGAGGTCACACGTATACTGTGCCTTTCGTTGTTGTTACCACAAAGTGTTATCCTTCGGTCAAACCTTTTAGCTATGTCATTGCCCTCAACCCAACTTGCAGCGACCTCAGATGACAACGGTCTGTTATATCTTCTTTGGTCAAGCCTTTTATCGATGTTTAGGTCTATCCTATAATCATCCAGGTTGTCCTTGTGTGCACCCAAACTCCTAAATTGCTGGGAGTACGGGTTTTTTTTGAGTATGTCTACTAACTTCTTCACGACATCCTGGTCTAGTTGCTTGGTGGCCGCCTTACGATGAGTGATGGTTGGGTCATCATCAAAGAAGTACAACTGCAGATGCTCAGGATGGGAGCTAGGCCCGAACGAATGCACATTGTGGTAGATGGTGCCGTGTGCCCGGAATGTGTACACCCCAGACTTCATGTTTGTGTAGTTCTCATCAAGGCTGACGCCAAGGGTTGTGAAGGAGAAATGCCCGTTGAAGAAGCGTATGTTCTCCCGAAAATGTCTAGAGTCTGCATCCATGCTTGACCATAGCCTCATCGGCTCTGGGATTGGCTCGGGTTGTTTAAGTTCGATCTGGCCACTACGACAGCAGAAACCATCAGTCTCAGACACAAACTTTTTGGCCTTGCAGTGTTTGCAGTTTGCGTCGAGCTTCAGGATGTGAGTGGTGTCTGGGATGTTTGTGTAGACAAAGTCTAATGGATCATCCTTGGAAGGTATAGCAGACGACATGATCGCTTCCTCGTCATCCTCCAAGGTGTCATTATCGGATCCTACGTGAATTTGTTGAAACATGATGTTCGAAACATTATTAAATATGAACTATAATAATGTAAAAGATCCATGAACTGAAAGTTTATAGCTAAGAATACCTTCCCCACAAAACATGTAGTACTCCTCATCCATAAAGTCGGATGGTGTCGTCTCATCGCCCATGATGTAGTCTCGGAACCCATCGATGTCGTCTGCATTATCTACCAGACGAATGTGACAATATACAGCGTCATGTCAGATGATGGTTGGTGAGAATGAGCACAAATATGTGACAATAGAATTATCATACCATTGGTATCGCCAATGAAATTCTGCATGATCGTCGGAGGCTCACCATCAGATGAATCATCTATGGACGCCAGAGAGAGGGGTTTTGTCTGGGATAAGCTTGCTAGGTCTGGATGTGGGAGTGCGAGGGATTCTTTGCACGGGGTCTTTTTTGGAAGCATAAACTGCCTTTCTTTTTGCACTTAACTCCCCCTTCGCTTTGCTGCATGCCCTCCATTCTCGCAGCGTGCTGTTTTTTTCTTCAAGATCGATAGTTCCGTGCTCTAAATGTTTCCGATATGCTGCTCGCCTCCGTGCATTTGATTGCTCCATTTGATCATGAGTTAAGTTAGTTATGCGCTGCTTACCACGCTGCTTCCTAGGTAGTTGGTTATCATGAATGACATCTGTTGTGATTGTAGTGGTATGAGGCAAGACCGCCTCATCTTGTGACAATGACGTATAGGTGGACCTAGTTGGGTCGGCTGGTTATACAACAGTATAAAATGCTAATTAGTACTGCATTATTTGGTAATTGATACAAAAGGTACCAGCAGATTATGTAGGTCATTTTATCTGACTCCTTTCGTTTATTTTTCATAAGGTCTTAATGTCTATTCAAAAGTCATATGAGCGATAGGTGGAACACTGAGTTTATAAAGCTTCTTTAGCATGCTTACTTATTAAAAATATGTAGACAAAAACATTAGGAATATATATACTATCAAAAGGGAGTTGAATCAAAAATCATTCTAACCTGAACTTGTAAGGGCAGGAAGGTTATCATCTTTGTGCATCACGGTAGCTCGCCCTAGAGCCTTGATCTGGGTATTTTTGTCCACAACAAGCTTAGACTCAGCTTGTACCCCATTAGTGATATCACCGAGAGCGCTCCGTGTCACATTTTGCACACCTCCATTATTGTTGCAGGTGTCATACTCAATGATTCTCAGATAATAATCATAATGTTATCAACAGAGGGAGTATAATCAATAGACGTCGGCCTGTAAGATAGAAATAGTCGTACCAGACATGTCAACGGATTTCATATTTTGATGGAGATGCTTGCCGGCGGCGTCATCATGCTTTTTTCGAGAACCATCTATCAACGGAGCTTTCATCTGTTCCTTGTTAATGTCAGCATTTTCCTTGTTCTTAAGATACGTTGCCCGCCTCCGCGCATTAATTAGGTCCCTTTTGTCACCTAGTAATAGATGCATGAAGGTGTGAGACTAGTGAATGCAGCAATGTACAGTGTCTTGATTTAAAATCAAACAATCATACCAGGTATTGAAAGGTCAGGTTGACTTCCATGCTGTATTTTTTCTGCTTCCTCTTCTTTTTTCCTCCGATAAGCAGCTCGCCTCTGGGCATTTATCTGCTCCCTTTTTTCATCAGACAAGATAATTTTCTTAGAAGGTTTGGAGACACTCACTACAGATCCTATAGTAATGTGCTTGGATGCTGAACCGGATTGGGTTGAAACTTGAGGAGTTGCATTGATGTTTACATGATTTCCTCCATATATATGAGTCACATCTAGAGTTTGTGGAACAAAACCAAAGCAAAATGATAATGTTCATAGTATTTATAATGAACATCTGCAACACAACCTCTAAAAGATAGATACGGTTCACAACGGTAGACGAATCTTGTAGTACCGTTTACACCTTGTGCTAAGGCTGCGGCACACTCTTCAGTGAGACAACCGAGAGACACAAACGTTGACGAGGTTGCCGGGTTGCCTGCTTGATGTAAAAATAACCGATAGTGGTCATAACGGGTAAGATTAGTGCTATCCGAAGAGTAGAGAGTAATCATTATGTTTTATACTAACCTGAGTTTAGTTCGTAAGGCCGCGGTACACGTGTGATATCAATATCAGTGCTTTTAGGAGCAACAACAACTGCGGTCTGTTCAGTGATGGACTGATCTGAAATTGGTTCGTAAAAGTAAATAGACGATCTTGTAATAGATTCAGCAAGTTGTGAGGGTAGTCAAAGCAGGAATGCACATTGTTTTCATTATAAACCAAACAATCATACCAGAAATTGAAAGGTAAGCTTGACTTTCATCCTCAAGTTTCTTTGCTTCCTCCTCTTTTTTCCGGCGATAAGTAGCTCGCCTCTTGGCGTTTATCTGCTCCCTTTTTTCATCAGATAAGATACCTTTTTTAGGTTGTTTGGTGACGTTGTCAAATGATCCTGTAGTCATGTGCTCGGGTGTTGAAACGGTTTGGGATAAAACTTGAGCAGTTGACATAGTGTACAGGTGTATTCCTCCATCAATCGGAGACACATCAAGAACATCTGGAACAAAACAAAAGCAAAATGATATTTTTCTTATGCTGTTCTTGAACATATGCAACACGATCTCTATAAGAATGATATTGTTCTTATGCTGTTCTTTTTGCCGGTTCTCATTTTCAATATGTTTTTTGCTCACGTGAGATCAAATCGGGAGGCCGCTGATCACATGTGATATCACCATCACTGGGTTGGGGAACGACCGGGTCCGCGGTCTGTTCAGGTATGGAGTGGCCTGGAGCATGGTTCATACAAGTTACCAAGATTGAAGTCAAGAACATAAGAGAATAAAATGACGAGTACTATATCCGCACAGCCTCATACCTGGACTAATAGGGTGATTATCAACAACGTTTGTCCCAGCCGTCTGATATCCTACACCTTCAGTACCCACAAGTTCATTATCCGGAAGAATCGGTTGTCCAGACGGTTCAAGTGTCAGCCCATCTGAGTGTCATTCATACAAGTAAGCGAGATATATTCGATAAATAATTAGTATTAAATCATGGGAAAAATTTTAGTCAAAGATTTACCTCTAGGGACACCTGACGATGTTGTATGTTCCGCAGATTTGCTTTGTGGATTCCCCATACATACCTACAAGCAAAGATTTCATCGTATTAACAATTGGTTGTGAACTGAAGTTATCTACCATCATATTAATCAGGTCTGATTTTCTTCCTGCTTAGCTGTCATAATATCCATTTTTGAATTTTTTATATAGTCAAGTCGGAATTGTGTGCTTGTTCTTACTATAGATTTCTTAATCCGAATTCAGGAAGATTTTGATGAATTTAGTGATGTTGAGGATCTCTATAGCTCATTCCCTATGGAGAAGGTTGAAGCACTCGAAGACATGGTTTCATTTGTTCCTTCCATTCTTATCAACGTGAGCTGTGTCGTGTTAATAGAATCGACTGGCAAACTTTCTCATGTTTTTCCCCACTCATACTGATACTCTGCTATGTGGGTGCAGACCATTTCTCTAACATGCTTTTATGGGTAATTATATATTTCTCAACATCGCTTCTTGTTTGGTTGCCAGGGTGTTGCTGCTGTTTCCACTACTGCAGTTTTGAGTATGAAGAGTCAGACAGCAACTTCACCTACTCAGGTACATGTTATTTAAATCCTAGTATTAGTATATCGAATAGTCAGAACACAATGGTTGTTATGTGCCCAGTGTCAACTTAGTTGGCATCCTGGATGCTGTAAGCCTGTCAACCTTCACATGCTAGTATTGATTTATTTGATCATCTTATTACAAGCTAATCCTTGAATATAAATACACGTGGTTGCAAGTTTGAGGAATTGGTCATTTTTGATATATTCAGGTATAAAACGGTCCTGCCCTCCGTATTGGGAGGTTTTCTTTATTGAGAATGTTTCTAAACTTTTTTTTTCAACATTCATGTACTTTCATGCGTGAACTTGGAGACAACATTAAGTATGTAAACAGTCTGCTTCTAAATTGTTTGACTATGCTTATTGGACAGGCTGCTTCTTGGCAGTGCAAAGTTAGCAGACCAAGCCACACAACCAACCAATCAAAGTAAGTAAAAGTTGCACACTCATTTATGGAAACATGTGCAGCAACTAAACATGATCAGCATCATCCTAAACGATTCTGTTGCAAATTTCAGAAATGGTGCCCGGCATACCATGCTCCAGGAAAGGAGGTCATGTGCTTGATGTATATGTAATATAAGATTGCCGACAGTGAGCATTCCAAGTAAGCACTTGCAACCATCTCAAATATGCATTTTCTTTACTGCTGTTTGGCCTACCATGCTCCAGCAAATATTGAGTAAATTAAGTAATGAGCGATTATTGAGTATAAACTTGCAATACGTACAGCACAAGTTGGATCTTGGGCGCGTCCAGGAGGGGATCACCAGGGGATTTACAGTCTTCTGAAGAGATCACACAGCAGATCGCTTCGCGCCTCCTGATGCGATCCCACGGCAGTTCACCGCCTCCTGAGACGATTTTTTGTATGGCCTTCAGTATGTAATATTAAGTACAAAATAATGTGTATGAGCTTGCATTACGTTGAGAACCTGTGGGTGGTCACAGGGTGGCGCCGTCGGTTCGGGGTCGTGATCGCCGGCGAACACGACACGCGGGATCGCGTCCCCGTTTCCTCGCCCGATCCAACAGCAGACCGCCGCCTCCTGCAACCGCGACGGTGAAGGTTTCGTTAGGCCGCGTTAGAGGGATGGATCGGCGCGGCGCAGGGATGGATCTACCGCGGCGCGGCACAGGATGGATCCGGCGCGGTGCGGTCCAGGGATGGATCCGCCGCGGAGTGGGCACAGGGTTGGATCGGGCGTGCGATCGGGCGGCGTCGGAGATCGACCTGCTGTTTCGGGCGGGGGCGGAGATAGATCAGCTACATGAACAAGGGAGCGAAACCAGCGCTACTTGATGTAGCGGGTTTTTTCGTTCGAGGATAGTGCACGGGTCGTACGACGACGAAAAAAAATCGATGATGGGAGTATGACGAAAATAAACCAGCAAAAAAAAACCGCGCGGATTATTCACCAACTGCTCTATTAGGAGTAGAGATTATAGCATCTCTCATATATCTTGATTCTCGCGATGCAGGCGTAACCCCGGTGTTCCCCTTGCTAGTAACGCTACAGATTCAACCTCCTTGCACGTTTCACAGTGCGTCTGCAGAGTGGCAAAACGATACCGAAGTTATTGCAGCAAATAAATGGCAACTAGACATACATATCTAGGACGAGTAAGCATTAGAGCATCTCCAGCCGCGCCCCCAACAAAGTCCTTCAGGTAACTTTTTGGCCGCCGGCGCCAAAAAATCGGCCCAGTCGTGTCCCCAATGGCCCAATTTTCGTTGGCTCGGGCCGAAATTGGTGCCGGCGGACCCAACCCAAACCCGGTGCGCTGGGGGGCGCTCGGGGGCGCCGGGCAAATCGTTTTTGGCGCGAAAAAGCCGCGGGCCCTCCTTGCCAGCGACTCGTCTCGCTTCTCGCCGCTTCGTCGTCCACATTGCCTCGTTTCCCGCGGGGAATCAATGCCAAAGCTGCCGTGCGCTGCCGCGCCGGTCAGCCTCCGCCATTGATGCCTCACGGGCGGAGCCCCAGGACACGCCTGTCAGCCGGCGCACCCACAGTTTTGGTATCCGCATCGCCGACTCCTTCCCCGCTTCCGGGCGCCTCGTCCTCGTCGCGCCCAAACCGGAGCCCAGTCTCCCCCCGGAGTACGAGGAGATAGCCCGGCACGGCTTCTCCGACGCGGACGCCCTGCGGTGGGCGCGCGACGACTACCTTCGGACTGAGATGACCCGGCAGACCAGGGCCCTGGAGGAGATCGCCGCCCGCAAGCGTGGGCGTGAGGACGAGCATGGCGTCGTGATCCTCGACAGCGACGACGATGAGGACGCCGCCGGACCGTCCAACACGCCGCGCCAACCGGGGGAGGGTTGCAGTAGGGACGGCGGCCACGGCGGAGGCGGCGACGACGACGACGACGGCGACTACACGCGGTTCTACAGCCTCCTCGTCATGTAGAACTGCAAGGGCGGCGGCCGGCAAGGAGCGGCGAGGCGAGCGAGACGGCGGGCGGGCCTAATAGTGTGTTTTTTCTTTTTGTAAAATACTTTAAATATGTATGAGCGGGCGTGTTTGTGCTGTGTTTGGTTGAATTTGGTTTGAAATCACCGAAATATGCATGAACTCGCCGTGTTTGTGCCGTTCAAAAAAATCCCGTGGGCGCCCCGACTGGGTGGCATCACGCCCCCAGCATGCGTTTTACTCCGGTGCGCCCCCATGGGGCGACTTTGTGACGCCCCGAGACCGATGTGCCAGGTGTCCTCCAGTTATTCGCTGTTGTTGCCTTGTCATGGCTTGGATGTCATACATCTCATATCATGTCATCATATGCATTTCATTTGCATACATGTTCGTCTCATGCATCCGTGCATTTTCCCTGTTGTCCGTTTTGCAATCCGGCGCTCCTATGTTACTCGGTGTTCCCTTTTACCTCTTTTCGTGTGCGGGTGTTAAACGTTTCGGATTGGACCGAGACTTGTCATGCGGCCTTGGTTTACTGCCGGTAGACCGCCTGCCAAGTTTCGTGCCATTTGAACTTTGTTTGATACTCCAACGGTTAACCGAGGGACCGAAAAGGCCTCGTGAGTGTTGCAGCCCAACACCCTTCCAAAGTGGCCCAAAACCCACCTAAACCCCCTCCTTCATCTCAGTCGTTCGATCACGATCGCGTGGCCGAAAACCGTACCTCATTTGGACTCTCCTAGCTCCCTCTACCTATATATATGTGATCCCTACAAAATCCGCACAGATCAAACCCTACCTTCCCCTTCCTCGCATCGCGGGACATGTCCACCTCGCCGGACATGTCCAGCCGGCCACGTCGTCCGACCAATGACGACGCGCCACGTCACCCCGCCGCCGCCGCCAGCCAATCGCGTCCTACCACCTCACCCGCGCCAGCGCCCTCTCTCTCCTCCCCGAGCGCCAGCCCGCCGCGGCCCAGATCTGGCCCTCCGTGCCTGATCCTCCCGCGAGCCCCCGCGCCCCGCCGCCTGAACACACCGCCGCCTTGGCCGAGCGCACTGGTCACCGCGCCCCGCCGCCTCGCGTGCGTGTGCCGCCGCCTATCACGCCGCCCCGCGCGCCACCCGTCGGAGTTTCGCTGGACCCGCCATGGTCACCGCCGCCTCGCCTCCCACATCGCCGTCTTGGCCCGGTACCCCGCTGCCGCACCGGTTCGGCCACCATCGGCGTGTCGCCCCGTCCTCGCGCCACCCCATGACGCCCTCGCTGGAGTTTGTCTCGCCGGAGTTCCTCTCCGGTCAGATACGCGGAAGATGGATGAGATCCACCAATCCCGCCATCCAAACACCGTCTCCGTCCCGGATCTCTTCGTCCCGCTTCTCTCCGTCCCGCGTTGACTTTCGCGGAGGTAAAATTCCACTAAGCCCCCGAAGTTTCCAGATTCATATGCCCATATTCAATGCATCGTAACTCTGCATCCGTAGCACCGATTCATGCGTGTAGCATATCGGAACGTTCGTCTCGACGAGTACATCATTTCATCTCCTTGCATCATTTTCATTTGACCTCATCTTGATGCCCGAAATGCTGTTGGAAGAGGGCTACGTGGTGTATTTGTCAGATCTGTTTCAGCAAATGGCATTTTGTCATTTTTGCCATGATTAATGTGTGCATGCTATGACCCTGAGCTCTACATTTGTTTTTGTTATATGCCATTCCATCTTTACAGAGGTTCTTGCCATGTATTTTTGTGATATTTGTGGTGACTAGCACAAGCTTGCAAAGTAGCGTAATCGGCAATGCTGATTTTAGGGACTTAGAATTTCACTAAGTCCTTGTCCTGTTTTTGTTGTTATGCCATATGTTCATGTTGTTTCCTAGTGATCCGTGCCTCTCTTGAGGATGATCAGTAAGGATGTTTTGTTAACATTGTGGTGCTCTATCCATCCATGTCTTTGTTTGCATTTATAGAGCACCCTAGCTTAAGTCAATCGAGCTCTACTTTTGGTATAAAATGTTCCTGGTAGATTGTTAACTTGTTTAGCGATTTTGACGAGGTTGTTGCTATTGATCCGTGCATACTATGTTGTTGTTCTTGCCATGTCTAGATTCTATGCCATGTATTCTTGATGGGTGTATGCTTAGTTTATCATGCCATGCTCTGTAGTGAGTGCATCGAGCTCGTAAACATGCCTACTCGTTAACTGATTTGCATGCTCCAGTTTTTCACCAAGTCTGAATCTGTTTATATTTTTTCCATGTTCAGATGCTTGCAATTGTATTCTCTGATCCCTTTTGGCTCAAGGTCACTAAGGGACTTTTGTTAAGTGCTTTGAGTAGCTTCATGCCATGCCTTGCTTTGCCATGTTAAGTTCCTGTAGCATGTAGTTTTCATGCTCTAAAGTGTGCTTCCTGATGATAAATTCCAGACTTGTGTTAATTTCACTAAGTCTGAAACCTGTTATCATTTGCACTTTTGCCATACTTGTTTGAACCTGTTAATGGATGAATTAGCTGTAGCTCAGTGTTTATCTTTTGTCAAGCATCTTGAGTGCATCCTTGCCATGCCTTTTGTTGCTATGTTTGAGTGATGTAGCATATTTATCTTGATGCATTTAGTTGGTCACTTGCTGATTATCGCAGACCGGTGCCATATTTTTGCTTGCCATTTCCAAACCGTGCATCCGATTCCGGTGATCTTTATATCGATTTCAACCGAAATCACCTCACCTTTCCAGTGGCACTCTTGGATTTCCAAGTTGAGGCCAGTTTCAATCATTCCTTGTCAAATCTTGCATATGCATCACATACCGCATCCCGCATATCATACCGTGTTCATGTGTTGGTTGTTTACCATGTTGTGTGCTTCTTTCCGGTGTTGCTTCTTCGGGTTGGTTCCGATAACGTCGCGTTTGTGAGGACCCGTTCGACTACATCCGTTTGTTTTCTTCATGGACTTGTTCTTCTTCCTTGCGGGATTTCAGGCAAGATGACCATACCATCGAAATCACTTCTATCTTTGCTTGCTAGTTGCTCGCTCTTTTGCTATGCCTATGCTGCGATACCTACCACTTGCTTATCATGCCTTCCATATTGTTAAGCCAAACCTCTAACCCACCTTGTCCTAGCAAATCGTTGTTTGGTTATGTTACCGCTTTGCTCAGCCCCTCTTAGAGCATTGTTAGTTGCAAGTGAAGATTGGAGCTTGTTCCATGTTTGGAACATGGATATTTTGTTGGGATATCACAATACCTCTTATTTAATTAATGCATCTATATACTTGGTAAAGGGTGGAAGGCTCGGCCTTATGCCTGGTGTTTTGTTCCACTCTTGCCGCCCTAGTTTCCGTCATATCGATGTTATGTTCCCGGATTTTGCGTTCCTTACGCGGTTGGGTTATAATGGGAACCCCTTGACAGTTCTCGAATAAAACTCCTCCAGCAATGCCCAACATTGGTTTTACCATTTGCCACCTAGCCTTTTCTTTCCCTTGAGTCGGCCGGCTCAAGGGTCATCTTTAATTAAACCCCCCTGGGCCAGTGCTCCTCTGAGTGTTGGTCCGACCGAGTAGACTGCGGGGCCACCTCGGGGCAACTTGAGGGTTGGTTTTACTCGTAGGATGTCTCATCTGAGTGTGCCCTGAGAACGAGATATGTGCAGCTCCTATCGGGATTTGTCGGCACATTCGGGCGGTGTTGCTGGACTTGTTTTACCATTGTCGAGGATGTCTTGTAACCGGGATTCCGAGTCTGATCGGGTCTTCCCGCTAGAAGGAATATCCTTCGTTGACCGTGAGAGCTTGTGATGGGCTAAGTTGGGACACCCCTGCAGGGATTTGAACTTTCAAAAGCTGTGCCCGCGGTTATGGGCAGATGGGAATTTGTTAATGTCTGGTTGTAGAAAACCTGAAGTTGACCTTGCCTAAAATACATCAACCACGTGTGTAACCATGATGGTCTCTTTCCGGCGGAGTCCGGGAAGTGAACACGGTGTTGGAGTTATGCTTGACGTAGGTTGTTCTAGAATCACTTCTTGATCATAGTTTCTCGACCGCGCTTTGCCTTCTCTTCTCGCTCTCATTTGTGTATGTTTAGCCACCATATATGCTAGTCGCGTGCTGCAGCTCCACCTCATACCTTTTACCCTTCCTATAAGCTTAAATAGTCTTGATCGCGAGGGTGTAAGATTGCGGAGTCCCCGTGACTCACAGATACTTCCAAAACCAGATTGCAGGTGCCGAGGATACCGTGCAGATGACACAACCAAGCTCAAGGAGGAGCTCGATGAAGATCTTGTCCTTTGTGTTGTTTCTGTCTAGTTGATCAGTAGTGGAGCCCAATTGGGGTCGATCGGGGATCTGTGTAGCTTTTGGGGTAGTCTTCTTTTACTTTGGCTCCGTAGTCGGGCCTTGATTGTATCTGGATGATGAAATGCTTTATTCATGTAATTGTGTGAAGTGGCGAGTGTAAGCCAACTATGTATCTCTTTCCCTTATGTATTACTTGGGTTGTGTGAAGATTACCTCACTTGCGACATTGCTTTCAATGCGGTTATGCCTCTAAGTCGTGCTTCGACATGTGGGAGATATAGCCGCATCGAGGGCGTTACAAGTTGGTAATCAGAGCCTTCCCCGACCTTAGGAGCCCCTTGCTTGATCGAATCACTGGCGTTGATGAGTCTAGAAAAATGTTTTGAGTCTTTTAGGAATTATATATCGGAGAGTTAGGAATTATTTTTACTCCTCAGTCCCTTCGTCGCTCTGGTGAGGCATCCTGACGTAGAGTTTTGACTCTTATCTTCTCAAATTTTCACTAATTTTTTTTTAGGATCACGCGGGTATCTTGGAATCGTTCCGATGGTTTTGTGACAAGAACATTGTTCTTGGTGCCTCCTGTCATTTAGGGGTTGTGGCAGTGTCCCGGGGAGTTGAGCTCCGAGGTGTTGTCGTCACAATTTTATCGTTGCAGTTCTGGAATACCCGAGTTTAGGTTCGCCGACATCGAAAAACTCTTTTATGCAGTTGTTGGTGAGATAACCTCGACGCCACCCAATACTGGGGTGGGAGTTCGGGAGTATTGCCATAACTCGTATAACGGATGCTTTTCGAAGGTTGAGGTAGACGATTTCCAAAGGTTTCTTGGTTATGTGTTGAAGGATGGATACAGCTGGATGTAGGATTTGTTAGTTTGGGTGAGATATTATGCTTCCTCTGTATCCCCAACACCTGATTGCATAACCGAAAAATTTAGGGAGTTTATAAGTGGGAATTCAAGTAGCTCCTAGGATATCTTTCCGACAGATGTATGATATGAAATTGGGGTTCGACGTCTAGTGGTCCGCCTATCCACGGTTGGTTTTACAGTGGTCTCGTTGTGTCTTAAAGAGTCCTTGGCTATGCCGACTCGGGGACGCTTCGTATGTCATGTGCACTGCCTTGTACATGATGGTGCTATACGATCGAGCCCGTGTAGGCCCCACCATGAAAACTTCAGACGAAATCTCTATCATATGTTTGTTCCGGCTTATTTTGCAAGCCAATCCTTTGTTTTGTTTTGAGTTGTGGTATTCGAGTTGCTTCGAAGTCAAATGTTGATTCCATACCTGTTCCTAAGCGGTGTTCTCATACTCCTATGTGAATACCAATCCTTCATGATAATCGAGATTTTCGTGCCAATTTATTTTCAACCGGCGTGTTTCTCTTCAAGTGGATCCGATCATTTCAACTTCCGCAAGATCAATTATCACTTCTTCTCAACGGTGTTTGTTTCATCCGTCTCCAAGTTGCCTTTGTTTTTTCCCGCCCACCCACCCTTTTTCCTCAAGGACTCGGCTTTCCTAATCAAGCATCCTTTTATTCTTATGAAGTCCCTTCATTTTTTTTCAATGTTCTACCCGGTGGTTCACATGAAGATGCTCTTCTAGTTCGTCATTCCTCACTCATTTTCCTTCTCCGGTGGAACCAATTCAAGCTTTCGGTGTTGATCATATCTTTTTCCTCGTTTCAAATGCCTTTTCATGCCGGTGCAATTCTTAATCATTCACCTCGCGCCATTCAGTTGTTCCGGAGTGCTCAAGATATCCCGAAGATTCGTGTTTCCACTCTGCATCCTTTCAAACTCTTTCGAGGATGTTATCTAATTCAAGCCTTTTATTCAACCGGTGCAATCTCTCCTTCAAATCTTTCAACGGTGTTTCTTTTGAGTGGGCCCTAACCCACAGGTTTTTTCCCAGGATCTTACCTGGCTCTTCTTATTTGTCCGGAGCTATCCTCAAATTCTTTTCAAAGTTTTGATGTAAGAATGAATTTTCATCAGTCAAGTGCCTTTCCCCAAGATCTTTCAAATTCTTTTCATCGTTGGTTCAACTTTTCCATTCTTCTTCATTACGGAGTGCTTCAACAATTCTTTATGGTGTGTCCCATCGTAATTCTCAGAATTTGAAGACCGAAGAAGATTTTTATCTCAATCTTGCTCCATTCTCTTCAAGATTCGTGATTCTAGCTTGTTGCCATCCTCTCATAATTATTTTCGATTGTGGGAATTCTTTTCACCTATCCGGAGCAATTCAAGAGTCTTCTCAGTTTGATTATCCGGAGTCCATAAATTCAGGTTTATTCATTCCAGCTTTCAGCTCTCATACTCAAAATCATACCGGTGCTTAAATCAAGGACTCTCTAATCAGTTCGTAATCTCTTTGTTCTCATGGATCTAAATTCTCTCAAACATCTTCGTTCATTTGCTAATTCTTACCGGTGATTCATTCCTTTATTTCATTCGTTTCTCAATTCTTACGGTGGTTTGCTCAAGAGTTCTCTTCCTTCTTCATCATATCAATTCATTCGTTGTTCCAATCCTACCGGTGTTTCGTTGAAGACTTTATCAAGTTGGCGCGATATCTATCTTAATCTTTTCTACGAGAATAAGTAATATGCCAAACCCATTGCTTGTCATCAATTTAATTGATGAAGGATAAGCATAATGTAATTCTTATTCGTGTTTCATCGAGTAAATTCAATTCCTTATTCCGGAGCCTCATCAAAACTCTCGATTTCACTTGTTTAATCCTTCTTTCCCGGAGTTCCAAATTCTCCCAATTATATCGTCGTGAAGGTCCATCTAATCATCACAAGGTTTCACCTTGTGTTTTCAACTACTCTTTCCTTTCGTTTGATCATCCTTTTTGTTACCGGAGTTCTTCATGGAGGTTCTACATGGTGATTCATCAAGGATTTAATTCCTTCTCGAAGTGTTCATCGAGATTCTTTTCAAAGGAGCTCAAGCATTCTTCATCTTGCACTCCGAAGTGCAATTCCTTCTACCGTATCATTTGAGGTGGTGCTATGTCATTCTTCATAACTTGAGTTCATGTTTCATGATTCACATGTTGTCAAGAATGAGGTATCTTAAATCCATCAATCTCTTCATTGGAGTTATCTGGGGTTATTTTTCACCTAAGGATTGTTGCTAATTATGATGCTTAAAAATGACCCAAGTTCTTTTATCCTCCCGGTGATATACTTTCTCGTCTCCTTGTTCATATCATTTCAAAAAAAAAATTCACGTGAGTGGCAGGTTGTCACCTCATAATTTGAGATGTATTCCATAAGACCATATCAAGCTTATTCTTTTCGTTGTTGGTAATCCAACAACTCCGCTCTAGCATTTGTGGTAAGTGTGATCTTACAAGATCTTGTTTCCCTTCGTTCATCCCATTCCATTCTTACTTTTGTTCCGGAGGCTTTGTGATGTTGCTCTCTTCAACCCATCATCTTGTTTGTCAAGATCATGTTCAGTTCCTTCCATTTTCAGTCGAAGTGCTGCCCAAATTAAACCATTATTTTCCCTATCTATCTTGTTTTTAACCGGAGTGTTGTGCCTTTTTCCTCAACTTCTTTTCGTCTTATCAAGTCTTGTACCACTTTTCAATCGGAGTGCTGCCCAAATTTGTTCTTCCTTGTTACTCTTCTCAAACGGAGTGCTTTCAACTTTGTTCATCTCCGTCGTATTCTTTCTTTCAATGTGTTCAACCTCTCAAGGTTCTTTGGTTTCACTCGTTTGTTAAAGAAACAACTTAGTTTTACCTCTTCTCTTCCTTTTCCGTTTCCTCCGGTGCCATTCTAGATCTCGGGACGAGATCCGCTCGTAGTGGTGGAGTGTTGTGACGCCCCGAGACCGATGTGCCAGGTGTCCTCCAGTTATTCGCTGTTGTTGGCTTGTCATTGCTTGCGTGTCATGCATATCATATCATGTGATCATGTGCATTTCATTTGCATACATGTTCGTCTCATGCATCCGAGCATTTTCCCCGTTGTCCGTTTTGCAATCCGACGCTCCTATGTCACCCGGTGTTCCCTTTTACCTCTTTTCGTGTGCGGGTGTTAAACATTTTCGGATTGGACCGAGACTTGTCATGCGGCCTTGGTTTACTACCGGTAGACCGCCTGTCAAGTTTCGTGCCATTTGGACTTCGTTTGATACTCCAACGGTTAACCGAGGGACCGAAAAGGCTTCGTGAGTGTTGCAGCCCAACACCCTTCCAAAGTGGCCCAAAACCCACCTAAACCCCCTCCTTCATCTCGGTCATTCGATCACGATCACGTGGCCGAAAATCGCACCTCATTTGGACACTCCTAACTCCCTCTACCTATATATATGTGTGTGTGTGTGTGTGTGTGTGTGATCCCCTACAAAATCTGTGCAGATCAAACCCTACCTTCCCCTTCCTCGCGTCGCCGGACATGTCCAGCCGGCCACATCGTCCGACCAATGACGAAGCGCCACCTCACCCCGCCACCACCGCCAGCCAATCGCGTCCCGCCACCTCACCCGCGACAGCGCCCTATCTCTCTCCTCCCCGAGCGCCAGCCCGCCGCGGCCCAGATCTGGCCCTCCGGGCCCGATCCGCCTGCGAGCCCCCGCGCCCCACCGCCTGAACGCGCCACCGCCTCGGCCGAGCGTGCCGGTCAACGCGCCCCGCCACCTCGCATGCGTGCGCCGCCGCCTATAACGCCGCCCCGCGCGCCACCCGCCAGAGTTTCGCCGGACCCGCCATGGTCGCCGCCGCCTCGCCTCCCACGTCGCCGTCTTCGCCCGGTACCCCGCCGCCGTACCGGTTCGGCCACCACTGGCGTGCCGGCTCGTCCTCGCGCCGCCCCATGACGCCCTCACCGGAGTTCGTCTCGCCGGAGTTCCTCTCCGGTTAGATCTGGAGAAGATGGATGAGATCCACCAATCCCGCCATCCAAACACCGTCTCCGTCCCGGATCTCTTCGTCCCGCTTCTCTCCGTCCCGCGTTGACTTTCGCGGAGGTAAAATTCCACTAAGTCCCCGAAGTTTCCAGATTCATATGCCCATATTCAATGCATCGTAACTCTGCATCCGTAGCCCTGATTCATGCGTGTAGCATATCAAAATGTTCGTCTTGACGAGTACATCATTTCATCTCCTTGCATCATTTTCATTTGAGCTCATCTTGATGCCCGAAATGCTGTTGGAAGAGGGCTATGTGGTGTATTTGTCAGATCTGTTTCAGCAATGGCATTTTGTCATTTTTGCCATGATTAATGTGTGCATGCTATGACCCTGAGCTCTACATGTGTTTTGTTATATGCCATGCCATCTTTACAGAGGTTCTTGCCATGTATTTTTGTGATATTTGTGGTGACTAGCACAATCTTGCAAAGTAGCGTAATCGGTAATGCAGATTTCAGGGACTTAGAATTTCACTAAGTCCTTGTCCTGTTTTTGTTGTTATGCCATATGTTCATGTTGTTTCCTAGTGATCCGTGCCTCTTTTGAGGATGATCAGTAAGGATGTTTTGTTAACATTGTGGTGCTCTATCTATCCATGTCTTTGTTTGCATTTATGGAGCACCCTAGCTTGAGTCAATCGAGCTCTACTTTTGCTATAAAATGTTCTTGGCAGATTGTAAACTTGTTTAGCGATTTTGCCGAGGTTGTTGCTATTGATCCATGCATGCTATGTTGTTGTTCTTGCCATGTCTAGATTCTATGCCATGTATTCTTGATGGGCGTATGCTTAGTTTATTATGCCATGCTCTGTAGTGAGTGCATCGAGCTCCAGTTTTTCACCAAGTCTGAATCTGTTTATGTTTTTGCCATGTTCACATGCTTGCAATTGTATTCTCTGATCCCTTTTGGCTCAATGTCACTAAGGGACTTTTGTTAAGTGCTTTTAGTATCTTCATGCCATGCCTTGCTTTGCCATGTTAAGTTCCTGTAGCATGTAGTTTTCATGCTCTAAAGTGTGCTTCCTGATGATAAATTCCAGACTTGTGTTAATTTCACTAAGTCTGAAACCTGTTATCATTTGCACTTTTGCCATACTTGTTTGAACCTATTAATGGATGAATTAGCCGTAGCTCAGTGTTCATCTTTTGTCAAGCATCTTGAGTGCATCCCTGCCATGCCTTTTGTTGCTATGTTTGAGTACTGTAGCATATTTATCTTGATGCATTTAGTTGGTCACTTGCTGATTATCGCAGACCGGTGCCATATTTTTGCTTGCCATTTCCAAACCGTGCATCCGATTCCGGTGATCTTTATATCGATTTCAACCGAAATCACCTCACCTTTCCAGTGGCACTCTTGGATTTCCAGGTTGAGGCCAGGTTCAATCATTCCTTATCAAATCTTGCATATGCATCACATACCGCATCCCGCATATCATACCGTGTTCATGTGTTGGTTGTTTACCATGTTGTGTGCTTCTTTCCGGTGTTGCTTCTTCGGGTTGGTTCCGATAACGTCGCGTTTGTGAGAACCCGTTCGACTACGTCCGTTTGTCTTCTTCATGGACTCGTTCTTCTTCCTTGCGGGATTTCAGACAAGATGGCCATACCCTCGAAATCACTTCTATCTTTGCTTGCTAGTTGCTCACTCTTTTTCTATGCCTATGCTGTGATACCTACCACTTGCTTATCATGCCTCCCATATTGCTAAGCCAAGCCTCTAATCCACCTTGTCCTAGCAAACCGTTGTTTGGCTATGTTACCGCTTTGCTCAGCCCCTCTTATAGCATTGTTAGTTGCAGGTGAAGATTGGAGCTTGTTCCATGTTTGGAACATGGATATTTTGTTGGGATATCACAATACCTCTTATTTAATTAATGCATCTATATACTTGGTAAAGGGTGGAAGGCTCGGCCTTATGCCTGGTGTTTTGTTCCACTCTTGCCGCCCTATTTCCGTCATATCGATGTTATGTTCCCGGATTTTGCGTTCCTTACGCGGTTGGGTTATAATGGGAACCCCTTGACAGTTCGCCTTAAATAAAACTCCTCCAGCAATGCCCAACATTGGTTTTACCATTTGCCACCTAGCCTTTTCTTTCCCTTGAGTCGGCCGGCTCAAGGGTCATCTTTATTTAAACCCCCCTGGGCCAGTGCTCCTCTGAGTGTTGGTCCGACCGAGTAGACTGCGGGGCCACCTCGGGGCAACTTGAGGGTTGGTTTTACTCGTAGGATGTCTCATCTGAGTGTGCCCTGAGAACGAGATATGTGCAGCTCCTATCGGGATTTGTCGGCACATTCGGGCGGTGTTGCTGGACTTGTTTTACCATTGTCGAGGATGTCTTGTAACCGGGATTCCGAGTCTGATCGGGTCTTCCCGCTAGAAGGAATATCCTTCGTTGACCGTGAGAGCTTGTGATGGGCTAAGTTGGGACACCCCTGCAGGGATTTGAACTTTCAAAAGCCGTGCCCGCGGTTATGGGCAGATGGGAATTTGTTAATGTCTGGTTGTAGAAAACCTGAAGTTGACCTTGCCTAAAATACATCAACCACGTGTGTAACCATGATGGTCTCTTTCCGGCGGAGTCCGGGAAGTGAACACGGTGTTGGAGTTATGCTTGACGTAGGTTGTTCTAGAATCACTTCTTGATCATAGTTTCTCGACCGCGCTTTGCCTTCTCTTCTCGCTCTCATTTGTGTATGTTTAGCCACCATATATGCTAGTCGCGTGCTGCAGCTCCACCTCATACCTTTTACCCTTCCTATAAGCTTAAATAGTCTTGATCGCGAGGGTGTAAGATTGCGGAGTCCCCGTGACTCACAGATACTTCCAAAACCAGATTGCAGGTGCCGAGGATACCGTGCAGATGACGCAACCAAGCTCAAGGAGGAGCTCGATGAAGATCTTGTCCTTTATGTTGTTTCTGTCTAGTTGATCAGTAGTGGAGCCCAGTTGGGGTCGATCGGGGATCTGTGTAGCTTTTGGGGTAGTCTTCTTTTACTTTGGCTTTATTCATGTAATTGTGTGAAGTGGCGAGTGTAAGCCAACTATGTATCTCTTTCCCTTATGTATTACTTGGGTTGTGTGAAGATTACCTCAGTTGCGACATTGCTTTTAATGTGGTTATGCCTCTAAGTCGTGCTTCGACACGTGGGAGATATAGCCGCATCGAGGGCGTTACAGACTTTTAGCGCCTCCTGGGGGGCCAACGGCTAGAGATGCTCTTAGTAACATGTCAAGCTTCAAACTTAGCTCCTTCAGTTTGGGCGACCGGTGCAGAATGCAAAACAGTGGACAAAAGTCAGCAGCCATCCACCAATCACCCAGCACGAGGCTTGTCAAGTTGGGCAAGTTTGCAATCTCTCTCAAATGCGAGCTTCGTCTTCAACAAAGATGAAGAAAACTAACAAAATCATCAGTAGGAATTGCTACTACTCGACGGCCTCCGCATACTACAAGGCACAATTCTTGGGTGCAAACCCCCACCTCTATGGAGTGCATGGTTTGAAAAGCATGGCCACCCTAAAGGTTAACTTTTTTGCATGGTTGGCCATCCAAAATAGGACTTGGACGTCGTATAGATTGGCCAAATTGCAGTATGTGCTCCTTGTGCCAAATGGAGCAAGAAAACCTCTCATTTGCTTTACAATTGTGAATTGACGATACACATTGAGAGTTTGGGGATTGACGAAGGGAACGGCTACAACTTATGCACCTTGACGCCACAACTTAGCAGTTGGAGCGGTCAATCAAGGAGCGGTGGATCAACATGTCCCTTGCCGTCTATAACCATGCTAGTAAGTTGGGTCATTTAAAAAGAAAGAAATGCTAGGGCCTTCCGCGACAAGTCCACACCTTCGACAATCCTCGTTCAAAACATCAAAACGAGGCGAGGCTGTGGGTCATCGCAAAGGGCAAAACGATTGGGACAAGTTATCAGGGAGAGAAATAACCCTTTGTTTTTAGCTCGAACGCTTAGGACCGTGAATGTAACAAATCCTCTATTTCTCTCTTAATAAACGGAGGCAAAGCTTATGCCTTTGTTTCGGAAAAAAAGAATGGTAGGAATTGCAGAGACAACAAGCTAATAATACGCCCGCCGTCAGATGGAATCGCCAAAGACGGACGGTCTTGGGTCATTGGGAGACGGGCTCCGTCTCCACGCCAATTTGTTGCTCCGATGCGACGACTGAAGGCATCTCCAACAGCTGTAAGATAAGTGTTGGTATATTTGCCACCTAAAATATAGTGATATTGTGGCATGTAATAAATATATAGAAAGAGTAAAGTTGTATGTAAAATAACCAACGGCATTTGCACAAAGCTCCAAAGTAAAATGAAGAGCAATCATATTTATTTTCTTATCATCTATTGAATAGCATAGGTATAAATTATTAAAATAGTTGTATGATAGCTTGTTGATTGATGATATAGACATTTTATGAAGAAAACTGATATACAATTTATTGAAGATGCGCTGACTTGCGGCTGCAACTCCGACGGTGTTGCTGAATGCTGACAAAGCTTGTCCAGGATCACCCAGTGACAGGGCATCTAGTCATCTCGTCCACAAATGCACTATGTCTGACGTGGGAGATGAGACGCGTTGTTTTTGTTCGTTGGCTCCATCACTCCACACTAATTTAGTGGTTTGTCCTTCCTTTTCAATCAAAAATATAGTATAAAATAATCCACATGTTCGGTCAACGAAGATGGAGAGGGTTGACCGCGAGCATGGGAACTCATCAGGATTCAAAACACAATCAGATGAGATCAGATCATCAGAGAGCTACTCTCTGTGTTCTCTGTTTGAAATTACTCGTCGTAAAAATGGATGTATCTAAACATATTTTAGTTATAGATAAATCTATTTTCAAGACAATTAATTTCGAAGCGGAGGGAGTACCAACTAGTAACACTGGAGTGAATATGACCTCTACCCCTCGTCCCCGAGCACGAAGTGATTCAAGTTGTTTGAGCGGCGGCGGTCCTTCTCCGGGCGACGCCGTGTTCAGAAAATGGCCGGATCCAGTCCCCGGCGTTCATGCACCCACCTGCACTGTCTCCGAGAATGCGTACTGGTCTCCTACACCCAAAAGTTGCATGGTCCATGATCCTGCGCGTTCGAGCCAAAAGTCGCATGATACAGTGCCTTATGTCAGAACGTACTGTCAGCTTTCAGCTTAATATACGTTGCAAACAGAATTCCAATGCCCCACTATACTCTAACTAGCACTATCCTGGTGTGAATCGCGAAGGGCCGTGCGCCGTGGATGCCGCGCGTTCAGATGTCGCTGCGTGCAGCGCTGCACTTCTCCCTAGCCTCCGTAAGGGTGTGTTTGGTAGCATGTATGGACTTAGCCTAGTTGTTCTCATCTCATACATGCTGGGTGTAGACATGCCGAGTCCATGCAGTTGTTGTTGTTTGGCAGTGATGTATGTGCTGAGGCATGCTGAGCTGAGATTTTGTTTGGCAGCCTGCATGTGTTTAGACATGTTGAACAATTTCGAATTCTGAATATTTTTTTGAATGATGAACAAAATTGAAAAAATGTCAACATAAATTTAAACATATTTTGAAAATTTAAATAAAATTTGATATTCTAAACTTTTTTGGAAAATTAAAATTATTTTTGAAATTATTTTTTTAATTTGAACATCTTTGAAATTATGAGTTTTTTTTGAAAATTTGAAAATTTTATAAAAATTAAAATTCTATTTTTTAAAAAATTCAAACAAATATTTATTTCCTTTTGAAATTCCGAACATTTATGATTTTTTTAGAAAAAATGAAATTCCAAATATTTATTGAAAATTCAAACAAAATTTGAAATTATGATTTTTTTTGAAAATTTAAACAATTTTGAAATTCAAATTTTTTTCATTTTTTCTGAAATTCTAATGTTTTTTGAAAATTTAAACAAATTTTGAAATTATGATTTTTTTTTGAAAAAATAAACATATCTAGACATGGTCTGGTCAGTGGGGACGACTGTCGGGGCCAGCATAGCTGCCTCCATGCACCCTGTCTGGGGTGCATGAGATGAGCATGGCTGAGGGCACTTTTATGCATCAAATGAGCATAGCTCAGGTGAGCCCATGCACCCTACCAAACAAGGAAAAGTGGGTCGGATTGGGAACTTTTGCCCTCATGCACCCTCCATGCACCCTACCAAACACACCCTAAGTGTAGCATTTTTGCTTTTGGTCATGTACCAATTCATTTATCCCGTTTATCGATTCCTGATAGAACTTTCTGAAGTTGATCAAGCGCTTGTACTTGAATTTTTTTTTCTCCCTTGGAGTTTAGAAACACTGTTTTCTAAACTGAACATAATGATTTTGACAATATTTTCTTTCTCAAAAAATATTGGCTTCTGGTATGTTGAGATTGTTGAAATTTTGCTAGTAGGCCTTTGGCCCAAAGCCCAACTAAAATTTTGAAATTCTCTTGGCTCATTCATGCACACATGTGAGTGGAGTGAGTGAGGCTAAAGTTTAGTCCCACATTGGAAGTTGAGAGAGAGTTGCACCTCTTTATAAAGTGAGCTCTTCTACCACTTGTATGAGCATGAGAAGAGGAGACCTACACGCGCGCTCCTCCTCCTCCTCGCTCGCCTCGCCACGCCTCCTTGTCCTAGCCGCCGCTTCGTATGGTTTCTCACCACCGTTCCAGATCATTGCGCCGCCAAGCAAGTCTTCTCCATCCCTCCTTCCGGCGTGCACCGCGAGAAGGGACAGTAGGCCTCCGGAACCCCGCCTCTCGTGATCCTGTACGGGAGAGGGGCGATCAGGTTTTTGGGGAGCACACTCGCGCGACTGCTCGACGACATGGGCGACAACGTCAACACCGGCGGTGCTGCACCCGCTGCACCGTATGTGATTCTATCCTTCCTGTTCGAGATCGTGGTAGAATTCATGTTTCTAGTATGTGCCCTAGATGTGATATGTTCATCTGCCATGCTAGTTCGCATGATTAGTTTAATCTCTGCTGCTGTGGTCATGATTTATATTCTGTTTATTCGGATTAAATCTCGTAGTAATTTGCTCATATTTCCAACAGAGATCTCTTGGAAGTACTTCAAGATTCAATCATGGCGCGTTGGATATACGTAGTTCTCACAAAAACAAAACAAAAAGTTAATACTCCATCCATTCGAAAATAATTGAAGTTCTAGGAATTTTCGAAGTCAAAATTTTAAAGTTTGACCAAGTATATACAAAAATCCACAAATATCTGCGATATCAAATATATATAATAGAAAAAATCATTTCATAATGTATTTAGTGAAGTAAATTTGGTTTCGTAGATGATGATAAGTTCTGTTATAGACTTGGTCAAACATAATGAAATTTGACTCAGGACAATCTAAAAACTTCAGTTATTTTGAAACAGAGAGATTACATATACTTAGTTTAAACTCTGTTGTTGTTATTATTCTTCCAGCGTCTTGAATATTTCCTTTTGAGGGTGGGGTGGGGATGCCCTAACACAAATTTTCTTATTGGGCTAGATTTTTTATTATGCTCTTCGTCGGCCAGACCATATTGGGCCCAATTATTGTCGCTGACCAGTTGCTCAGTGGAAAGGCGGCCCATTGCCGTAGCACGTGTGAAAGAACATGCGGTGCCCCCATGTTTGGTTTTGGTAATTGATGACAATCTCTATGGACTAATGGTTGCCTTGAGTTATATTTGAAGGTTTTGTCCATAGGCTTTTCTTGGAGTACATGTGTTGGTTTCAAGGAGAGTTTGTGTCGACCAAGGTGCTATTCAAGGAATTACCTAAAGATTGGTCTTGTAAGAGGTTGATCAAGACTAAGTTAAAGAGTGAATCAAGTTGATCAACCCACAAAGCGTAGAAGATGTACCGAGAGGGATCAAGTGATCCCATGGTATGGTAAGCATTGTCAATTACGCTTTGTGTACTAACCCATGGTCTTCGTGAGGGTTCTTTGTGGGGTTAGGTTGCGGTGTGCAAGTTCAAGTGGAGACCATGAAGAGATCAAATGCTTGAAGCGTGCTATACTTTGTGGTGACAATGGACTCATGAAGATGTGCGGAAGAAAGGCTCACCCATAGTGGAGTATGGGGGAGCAATCAACTAGTCTTTATCGAGCCAACACAATCAAGAAAGGTGGTCCAACTTGAGGGAGTCAAGATCGTCATCATCTAGCTCAAGTGGACCATGTGCAAGGCAAAGGTTTGCCCTTGGTAGGTTTTCTATTTTACCGGTCTCATGATGGTAGTTGGGAGACCGGGTTATAGGATCGATTGCCGTACTATCAAGGGGGGCTCTCGATGAGTAGCTTGATCGTATCGTTCGCTGAGAGCTCAAACCATTGCATCCTTGCATCATCTTTCTTGGTTCTTGTTTGGTTCTCTTTGTGAGTCTTAGAGCTTATGGTCATCTTGATGACAAGCTTGAGTTCATCGAAAACGGAGTTCGCATGCATCTTCTATGATGTTTTCGATGTTGGAGGTTTTGCCGGTTCTTCGCTGTTTTGATGCTACTCGTCGTCTTGTTTTCAACAAGCTTGAGTTTGCTCAATTCGGAGCTCATATGCAGAAGTTATGGCAGTTCTGGTTTTCTGGAGTATGGTTTTTCTCCTGGACCCAGCGGTAGTACCGCGGTCCACAACGGTAGTGCGGCTGAGACTCCCTAAGCGGTGGTACCGCTCCCCGGAGCGGTGGTACCGCTCCCCGGAGCGGTAGTACCGCTGGGTGGCCTCAGCGGCAGTACCTCTGCGGTTCCGTGCTACTACCGTCCTGTCACTGCGTCTGTAGCGGTAGTACCACTCCTCGGAGCGGTAGTACCGCTTTCTAGGCTCAGCCGCAGTACCGTGGTGGCATGGTGCTCCTTCCGCTTCGATTCTTGCGCGCATTTTCTCGTGTCGGGTTTTGCGGTACTAGCTGCGGCAGTAGTGGCGGCAGTACTGCTTGAGAGCGGTAGTACCGCTCTACCTCCGCGGTAGTACCGCCCTGGGCCCCTGCCCCAGTCCTTCTCTTCTGGCGCGGTAGTACCGCTGAGGGGGAGCGGTAGTACCGCTTGAGGGCGGCAGTACCGCTCTACCTCAGCGGTAGTACCGCTCTCTGCGGGGCTGAGTGGGGGGTAACGGTTGGATTTTTCCCCCTCCTATAAAAGGGGGTCTTCTTCCCCATTGAACCCAATCCTTTGAGCTCGTATTCTTCCCCCATTGTTGACCTTCTTCGAGCTTGCTAACTCTCAATCCCTCCATGGATTCTTGCTAGTTTTTGAGGGAAAAGAGAGAGGAGATCTAGATCCACATTTCCACCAATCACTTTCTCCTCTATGTGAGGGGAACCCCTTGGATCTAGATCTTGGAGTTCTTGGTGTTCTCTTTCTTGTTCTTCCTCTCATTTTCCTCCCTAGCATTAGTTGCTTCGGTGGGATTTGAGAGAGAAGGACTTGGGCACTCCGTGTGCCCTTGCCATTGCATTTGGTGCATCGGTTTGAGTTCTCCACGTGATACGTGGAAGTTACAAGTTGAGAAGCTTATTACTCTTGGGTGCTTGGTACCCTTGAGCTTGTTCCTCTTGGGTGCTTGGGCGCCCTAGACGGTTGTTGGTGTTCGGAGCTCAATCATTGTGGTGCAAAGCTCCGGGCAAGCGTCGGGGTCTCCAATTAGGTTGTGGAGATCTCCCCGAGCATATTGACGGGTACCGGTGACCGCCCCCAAAGGTTGCCAAAGTGTACGGGTTCGGTGACCGCCCCCAAGGGTTGCCATTTGTACGGGTTCGGTGACCGCCCTCAAGGGTCCCTTAGTGGAATCACGGCATCTTGCATTGTGCGAGGGCGTGAGGAGATTACGGTGGCCCTAGTGGCTTCTTGGGGAGCATTGTGCCTCCACACCGCTCCAAACGGAGATTAGCATCCGCAAGGGTGTGAACTTCGGGATACATCATCGTCTCCGCGTGCCTCAGTTATCTCTTACCCGAGCCCCTTTACTTATGCACTTTACTCTATGATAGCCATATTGTTTCTTGTCATATATCTTGCTATCACATAGTTGCTTATCTTGCTTAGCATAAGTCGTTGGTGCTCATAGGTGAGCCTAGTTGTTTTAGGTTTTGTGCTTGACAAATTAGCCGCTAGGTTTATTCCGCATTTGTTCAAGCCTAAACCGTAATTATTTTAAAACGCCTATTCACCCCCCCTCTAGGCGACATCCACGATCTTTCAACGTGAATGGAGTGAGTGAGACCGATAGGGTTTCGCCTGGTTTCTCCCGGGGCGATAGGTCGCCGCCGTCGAGTTGTTTCGCTCCCCTACCGCCGATCTCCGCTCGATCCCTCCCCCTGGAGCGATCAGGGGCGATCTGATCGCTCTCGCTCCTGGCCTGGATCGTGTTGCAGCGGAACCTAGGGTTTCCCACCAAAAACCCGATAGTCCTCTCTCGGGTTAGTGATCTAGATGGCTGCTGATGGAGCCACGGGCTCCTCCGGACTCAGCGATGTGGAGAAGATGATGATGGAATTGGGACTGTGTCGTGGAATTGTCACGGCAGATGTCCTTAGTGTCAGGACTTAGTCGCGAGGCCAACGCATCTATGTGGTAGCTTGAGAGGGGTTGAGCGGGACGAGAGACGCGATGTTTTACCCAGGTTCGGCCCCTCACGGTGGAGGTAAAAGCCTACATCCTGCTTCATTGATATTGATGATGATGATCATGGTTACAAGAGTGCTCTATCTCGAGAGCTATTGTCTAAACCTAACTTGTCCAAATTGTGGAACTTGTCAATCTTCTTCCTCTTGGGGTGCCCTGCCCCTCCTTATATATGTTGAAGGGGCGGTTTACATGACTAGCCCTATTAGGATTAGGATTACTCTATTACAAGTGGAATCCTAGTCTTGCTTCCTTTGTAAGGGAATATTCTTTGTGCTTTCCTCATAAACCGGCCCACCATTAAACGTGAACCGGCCTTCTGGGCCATGGGCCTCGTCATACATCTGACCCGCCCGCCGGGTTACTAATGAACCGCCAAGACCGGGCGGGTAGCCCGTGAACCGTCAAACTCCGGGCGGGTTACCAGTGAGTCATCCAGTCCGTCCGGTTTACGCCACGGGGTATATCCCCGACATTAGCCCCCAGTTTAATTTGGATCTATCCATGTTAAACTGATCTGCAACATAAACTCAAGAGCAAATTTGACAGGTTATGCTCCGGGTTAAAAATTCTTGTAAATCGGCACCTGATCATCCTTGTCATTTCCTTCTTCTAGAAAATCCGGGTCAATAAGCCAGCTTCATACTCAATTTGCTTGCAGAAGATATTGAGAATAAAGAATCCATTTGAATCGGCCTTCAATGCTCTTGATTTGACAAAAATATTGGTCTTCAAATATTCAACTGATATCAGCCGGTTTGAAAATGTAGAACTTGCCGGTTTATCATTGCCAAAATTGCCGGGTTATAAGAACTGATGATCCCGGGTCATGACTGTTTATAGACACCGGGTTATGATTGTTACCAAAATTGAAAATTTTGAAGATGTTCCTCCTTTACATGCATAATACCTGTAGCCCCCAAGTCTTAAGAAGAGAATATAGTGATAACTTAAGACTTGCTCCAATCAGTGTTGCAACCTTGAAGAAATCCGGTTTGTTCATCTCAATCATATAAACTGAATACTCCATATATGTAGCCCCCAAGTGCCGGGTTGTCATGCTTGCAGCAACCTGGGACTTATAATTTCCTGATGCTCATAAAAATTTCAACCAGTGTAGCCCCCAAGGGCCGGGTCATTAATGCAAATAATGAGCAGGGACTTGAATTGTTGACAGGAGCAATTGGTAGCCCCCAAGGGTCGGCTCATTATGATGTGATGAGTCGGGTCTTCAATAAGACTAATAAAAATGACTTTGCATTAACCCCCAAGTGTCATGGTGCATGCTTGCAGCGACATGAGACTTGCATATTTGATATAATCTCCAGTTGAATAATGTAGCCCCCAAGTGCCGGGTCGTGAACCTGCAGCGACTCGGGACTATTCCTTCAATTGTAAAATAAACCATATCCGTTGATAATATAATAGCCATTGCGCTAAAGCGAATTTGAAAACCTCAATAATACTGGTTATTAATAACCATAATAAAATCCAGCCATGTTGGCTATTCAAAATAACATAATCCGGTATGAAAACCTTATTCATTCAACATCATAATGGAAATTCAGCCAAGTTTGGCTATTTGAACAATATAACCCAATGATTTATAAGCGCATGATTCCAATGGTGCAATCCAAATATATACTGGCGACTTATAGTCGAAAGCCAGGCCGGATTAATAAACACCGGATAATTTCTCATCATATACTGGCAACTTATCGTCTTAAGGCCAGGCCGGTTTAATAAACACCGGATAATTTATCATCATACTGGCGACATATAGTCGAAAGCCAGGCCGGTTTAATAAACACCGGATAGTTTATCGTCATACTTTATTCCACATGTTTCTGCATACAACAAGTTTAAAGTGTCCTGGCAGTTTACCGCCGGACAGGTCATAATGCCCGACATATAACCTGGGTTTATAACCGAGGCTGCATTTAAGAATAATCAAATATGAAATACATCATACCTGTGACATTGAATCACATCGTTGGTTTACCAACTTTTTGTAGTAAGAGTAATAACCCCAATCTTGAGTAATGATATCTCCTTTCATATTGTTCCGGTTTATGATAAAACCGTACCGGGTTGTGATAAACACCGGTTGAACCACATATAATACTGGCGACTCGTAGTCAAACCAGACCGGGCTAATAGTCTCCGGATTATAACTTGATCGTGTACTGACAACTTGTATTTGAAAACCGAGCCGGGTTGATAAACACCGGTTTACTCCATAATAGGATGGTAACAGAAAATCAAACCGGGCAGATAGCCTCCGGATTAAGATTTGACCGTGTTCCGTCAGTATGTAATTTGACAGTCGAACTGGTTTAAGAATTGTCGGTTTAAAATGCAACAAAATAAATATTTATGAAAACAAAATTTCAAGCAAAGGCAATGATAAAACCATTTGCAAAAAGAGGCTTATTGAGCCGATCAGATGGCGTTACCATGGTCAGACACGACCAAGCCCCCGATAGGTGTAGCTATGGTTCAAGTCAGCCAGGTCCCCAAATGAAATAGTGGCATTATGCCGATCAAGAGGCGTGGCAATGGTTCAGGTTCGACCAAGCCCCCAAGTGATTCTGTGGGCTTAGGCCGATCAAGAGGCGTGACTGGTTCAGACTTGACCATGTCCCAGGTGATCTGGTGGCTTTCGCCTATCAAAAGGTGTTGCATTGGTTCGGATACGACCAAGCCCCCAAGTGACGTTGTGGCATTGAGACGATCAAGAGGTGTGACTATGGTTCAGACATGATGAAAGTGCAACTATCCCTAGGTGGTTTTGGTAATTCATAACAACATATAGCTCATTGAGCTAATGCTATTCCAAGATGATCATTTCAGGAAAGCTCAATGATTGGCATGGCATGGATGGTGAAAGTGGAACCCTCAAAATGCTAAGGACAAAGGATTGGCTCTAGCTCATATGCTCAAGACTCTTCATTTTACATTTTAGTGGTCCAAGATCACATTGAGTCCATAGGAAAAGCCAATACTATCAAGGAGGGATGAGGTGTTGCTTAATGAGCCTCTTGCTTCATGTGCTTAATGATATGCTCCAAAATCCTCAGCTACTTTCCCATATCGACATTTGACCTAAACCCAAAGCCAAACTCGGCCCTATCGATTCTTTCAACCCGGCGCCACCGAGTTTCACTTGTCATAGCCATTGCCAAACCCTAAGCAAATCGGTTCTACCGATAGGGATCTCGGTCTCACCGAGATGGGATTCACTACAAGAAATATGTCAATTTGTGACCTTCTGTCAGTGACCCTGGAAGAATTGGCCATAGATCTATGACCATTTCAGACCAATTGGTCAAAAGCTGTTCGGGGGGCTCCAAACCCTAAACCATTGCGACCATTTTGGTCAGAAAGGTCGTAATTTCCTTACACGAAATGGTCATCAAGCAAACAGCGCTACTCCGCTGCCTTATTTCTAGTTGTTAACGACCAATATAGATGGTCATAGCCTTGTAAATTGTGGTGGGTTGCTATGACTAGGCGCCACCTCATCAGTTTTGCCTATGTGTCATGTCCATGTGGCAGTTTTTGCCCTAGGTTGTGAAGCAACCTATATTTCTGTCATTCCCAAAATTCCCAAAAAAATCTCATAAATTCTTTGGGTCATATCTTCGTCAAATATGTAAAAACCTTCCTTGCCTAGTTCAAAAATAATTCAAAAATATTCATTTTCCTATTCTGTTCAAAGTACCAGTTTGTGAAGGAAGTACCACTTGGGCATGTCCAAATAGTATCCATTTTCTACAGTACTTTCCTATGCCCAAATAACCATCCTCCACCAAATGCCAGCTCAATCCATTCATTATTTTGAGCCAAGCTTCAACATTCGTATTTATGTCCAGTGTGGTGGTTTGCAAAGCAAGTACCACCTAGGCTCCTCCTTTTGAGCTGAAATTTTTTCAAGACGGTCTTCTTAGTAACTGATCATCCTCAGCCAAAACTCACGCCCATTAGCCATGTACATTTCCCGTACCGCTAATCAAACACTTGGCTGGTTATTCATGTTTGAGCATCGATCGGTCTCCTCGTGAGAATCTTATGTTGTGATTTTCTTCCTAGCACCTACCTGGGGAGTGCCCAACCCACTAGACATGCCTAGGCCGCCCAGAACACATGGCAATGCCACAATCACGCGGTGACCACGCGGCGGGCATGCGAGCTTACGCGCTCTAGAGTTGAGGCCCTCGGCCACCATCCAAACCTCGATGTCTCTCCATCAAACCATGTATTTCTGATTAAATAGATACTTATTTACCTAGAAATGATTTTTGAAAAAAATAAAGAGCAAACTATGACGCAGCTGCAGTTCAAATTTGACCCGCTTCCAGCTAAATCGACAGGAATTTGTCTTTTTCACCAGAGGTGGATCAAAAATTTTGACACCCAACCATTTTGTCAATTGTGCATTAAATATGGCCTAGTATTTTAGAAAATTGATTTGGTCCAATTTTGCAACAAATATATGGTAGGTCCTTCACAAAAAAACTCATTTCAGGCACTCGGAAAATGGAAAATGGTTTTTTCGTCCAAAGAAAATGAAAACTTCCTTAGCCAACATTGTTTACCATTCCAATATGCACCCTTGTGGACAATATGAGATCATTTAAACAAACTATGCCATGAATGTGGCCATAATATTGATCGTTTGACTTGAAAACCATGAATCTTCACACTTGATAGCTCATTTCTAAGAACACTTTTTTTAAATAATTGCCGTATTACAAGTTTATTATTTTTCCTGAAAACTTGGTCACATGTAATGACACAATGCGAAGGTTTTCCAATTTTTTCATTTTTTTAAATTTCTTATGCCCGTTTCAAAATGCGGTCAAAACGACGGGCTTGACCGTTCCTAGCTAGTGGTTGAATCTTGGAATTTTTTTGGTGTTTCTCTGATTAAATATGTCCTTATCTACCTAGAAATGATTTTTGGAAAAAATAAATAGCAAACTATGAGGCAACTGCAGTTCAAATTTGACCCGCTTACACCTGAATCGGCGAAAATTTGTCTTTTTCACCAGAGGTAGATCAAAACTTTTTTCACCCAACCATTTTGTCAATTGTGCATTATATATGTCCTAGTATTTTATAAAAATGATTTGGTCCAATTTTGCAACAATTATTTGGTAGTTCCCTCACAAAAAACCCTCCTTTCAGGCACTCGGAAAATGAAAAATGAATTTTCCGTGCAAAGAAAATGAAAACTTCCTTAGGCAACATTGTTTTTAATTCCAAGATGCACCCTCGTGCACAATATGAGATCATTTGAACAAACTATGCCATGAATGTGGCCATAAGATTGATCATTTGGCTTGAAAGCCATGAATCTTCACGGATGATAGCTCATTTCTGAGAACACTTTTTTAAAATAATTACCGTATTACAAGTTTATTATTTTTTTTCTGAAAACTTGGTCACATATACTGACACAATGCGATGGTTTTCCAATTTTTTGATTTTTTTTTGAATTTTTTATGCCCGTTTCAAAATGCGGTCAAAACGGCGGGCTTGACCGTTCCTAGCTAGTGGTTGAATCTTGGATTTTTTTGGTGTTTCTATGATTAAATAGATACTTATGTACCTAGAAATGATTTTTGGAAAAAAATAAAGAGCAAACTATGAGGCAGCTACAGTTCGAATTTGACCCGTTTCCAACTGAATCGGCGGCAATTTGTCTTTTTCACCAGAGGTAGATCAAAACTTTTTTCACCCAACCATTTTGTCAATTGTGCATTATATATGGCCTAGTATTTTATAAAAATGATTTGGTCCAATTTTGCAACAATTATTTGGTAGTTTCTTCACAAAAAACCCTCCTTTCAGGCACTCAGAAAATGAAAAATGATTTTTCCGTGCAAAGAAAATGAAAACTTCCTTAGGCAACATTGTTTGGAATTTCAAGATGCACCCTCGTGCACAATATGAGATCATTTGAACAAACTATGCCATGAATGTGGCCATAAGATTGATCATTTGGCTTGAAAGCCATGAATCTTCACGCATGATAGCTCATTTCTGAGAACACTTTTTTAAAATAATTACTGTATTACAAGTTTATTATTTTTCCTGAAAACTTGGTCACATATAATGACACAATGCGAAGGTTTTCCAATTTTTTATTTTTTTTGAAATTTTTTATGCCCGTTTCAAAATGCGGTCAAAACGGCGGGCTTGACCGTTCCTAGCTAGTGGTTGAATCTTGGAATTTTTTTGGTGTTCATATGATTAAATAGATACTTATGTATCTAGAAATGATTTTTGGAAAAAATAAAGAGCAAACTATGAGGCAGCTACAGTTCAAATTTGACCCGTTTCCAGCTCAATCGACGGTAATTTGTCTTTTTCACCAGAGGTAGATCAAAACTTTTTTCACCCAACCATTTTGTCAATTGTGCATTACATATGGCCTAGTATTTTATAAAAATGATTTGGTCCAATTTTGCAACAATTATTTGGTAGTTCCTTCACAAAAAACCCTCCTTTTGGGCACTCAGAAAATGAAAAATGAATTTCCCGTGCAAAGAAAATGAAAACTTCCTTAGGCAACATTGTTTTCCATTCTACTATGCACCCTTGTGCACAATATGATAATATTGGTTTTTGAATTTCTTTCAAAATGTTGTCAAAATGGCGGGTATGGCTACGTGTCTTCGGTCACCGCAAAGGTGACGACGACGAACTCCTCGCTCGCGACCACCACCTCGATGCCCTGCTCTTCTACGTGCCGAGGTCCTTGCTGGCGGCCTTGCCGGATAGAAATCCAGAGCTTCTTCGTTCAGTATTGCCGCCTCCGCCCCTGAAGTTGAGACATTGAATGATCCAAAAACCTAAGCTACTAGGACCCTAAAACCTAAAGCTAAAATGATCCACACGCGCGGGATCCGACGACCCTCCTCACCACCGACGACCAAGAAGTTTCCGGCGGAGGGGAACCGCCGAAAGACGACGCAAAAAGAGTCAGTTCTCTTAGCCAAAGAGATGTGCACTTTATTTTCAGCCGGTTACGACCTACTTAAAAGGTCATGGACGCCGCGCACATGTACTCTGTTTTGATTGGTTCAGAGGCATGTCACGCGGATCATGGATCGAGCACCGTCCGATCCACCCGGATCCAACGGCAGCGCTCCCTCCTCTCGTTTCTCACGCCACCTAGCCCAACAACCCACAGGCCACAGCCTGCACTCCTCCCCCGCGAACCCTAGCGCTCCCTGATCCCTCCCACTTCCCCTCCCCTCGCCGCCACCCACCCCTCCCCTCGCTCTCCTCCCTCCCTCCCTCCCCTCCGGCAAGATCCAGCGCGCTCCAAGATCCCCATGCTCTGCTCCTCCCTCCCTCCCCTCGGCAAGATCCAGCGCGCGGCCTCCCTCTCCTCGATCCAGATCGAGGTACCCCGCCGCCCCGCCTTCGTCTCCCTCCGCCTCCCACCCGATGGAGGCCGCAGTGGGGGAAGCGAGGGGTCTCGGCTTCCCCTCCCATGCAGGCGGATTCGGATGGAGGCGGCCGTCGCCGGGCACGACGACTCCACCCGCCAGGTCGTCACCGTGCTCCTCCGCAAGTGAACCAACTTCCTTCTCCTAGCTTAGCCAGTCGATTTTCCTGCTGCTGAACTGGGCTCTATTTCTGTTCCTTCTCGAGAGGTGATGCCAGTGGCGGCGGTGGCGGACGGGATGAAGGCATGGGAGGTCATGCGGGGCCACGGTGCACGTTCGCCATGGTGGTGGTGGCCGAGGTGCAGGCCAAGGAGCGGCTGCCCATGATCTGCTGCCCCGGAACGTCGTGCTCTACCAGTACCAGGCGTGCCCCTTCTGCAACAAGGTCAGAGGTGAGATTGCGCTCCCATCTCGCATTTTTCGATTCGGGGCGCGGCTCTGTAGAAATGGCTTCCTTGAGATCCCGTTGCACTGGCAGATCCGATTAGCGTTGGCATGGTCTTAGAATCTACGATTCTGTGGTGTATTAGGTTAGATTTGTATGTTGGTTAGAACAATTTGTTCTCGTGGATCAAATTAGACTAAAATCAGAGCTTGTCAACATATTATTTCTGCTCCCGCTACAGACTAAAGGGCTGTTGGGGAAATCTATGGCTAAGCACCTGTAGACCTATTTATCTCTGCTTGTATTGCTTTATAATTGGTAAATGTAGAATGCTTTCTGACCTGGTGGTACCATTCATGTGTCTATTGGCATGGTTCAAGATCAATCAGTATTGTGTTATTCTTGTTTCAAAATCATCAATTGTGCTTGTTTGAGACCATTAGTTGTGCTTATCTGAAATCATATTGTATTCGTCCAAGCAATGCAAACATTATGCTGTGAAATACTTTCTACTACTCAAGAGCTGCAAAAAGAGATGAATCTATGTTGATTCATCATAACTAGTACAGAGTTTTTTTTGAGGGAAAGCATTAGACCTTCCTATCTTTGGGGATGTTTGTATATGTACAAGAAGAGGTTACATAAAGCTAATTTATAAAGAGATATCTGCATTATTTATGCATTAGTAAGGATTATTGTAATGTAGATAACTATTCTGGTTCTAGATATAAATAGTATGTTGCAAACTGATAAGTGTAATGTAGATAACTATAAAACAAAACCTACTGCGTGTACTTATCTTGGGGAGTGCCTGTAGAGCTTATTATTCATGCCTATTTATGGTCAAATTAGATATATATTCCAATGTGTCTTTATATTCCAGTACCTTAACTTTGGAGCTGGCTATTTACTCTTTTCAGTGTACTAACCAATCCTCTTTTCAGGTTGTCAATTTGGAGCTAGCTATTTATTGTCCGTGCATTCAGCAACCTGACCTCCACGGCTCCACGCACGGTTGACTGGCCGAGCTCTGAGCTAGCATGACCATGGAGGCGGCTCTCGTCAGCGTGGCGACGGGGGTCCTCAAACCTGTCATAGCGAAGCTGATCGTTCTGCTTGGCAACGAGTACAAGCGTCTGCACCTTCCCCTCCCCTCATCTGATGTTTCCTTACCATCCCTGAGTCCATCTCTTACAAGTTGTATGATTACGCCATTCCCAAAATATTGCATTGTGAAGGAAGTTTTTTGAAACAGAAACTTGTTCATGGCCCTACTTGTGTCAGACAGCAAGTATAATACTAGGTCAGAGTGCAATAATAGGTCAGAGAGCAATAATATCCCTATAGCTACTTTCCATCATTTTGAGGGGGGAAAGTCACCAAGTTATGGTAGGAGAAATAATTATAATCTTGCACAGGGCATTTCTTAAATACACGTGTGAGCTTTTGTTGCACAGGGCATTTGCAGTTATATTTCCTGATCATATGAGTGTTGCCGCATGTCTTACAATTAGGGACAAAAATTACTTGTTTCCATCATTATATTCATAGTGATCTCATATTAGAGTAAACTCCCATGTTATGCCTGAAAAGATGATGCAAAGTGCAGTTTAGTTAAAATGTGCAGCTTGCTGCCGCTAATGACATTTTGCATGGTGTCTACTACTTGCTGCCAGTTTATGTAATGTCGGGCTCATATATTTGCCAATTAATGTAATGTTGGGCTCATATATTTCCTTTTAGGCATCTACAAGTCTTTTATTGGGCTTAAGTAATGGTAGGCTTATATCTAGTGGAAGTTAATATTTTCATGTGGTTCCCATCTACTACAGATTGCTTCATATACAAGTACAAAGAATATGTAGCTCACTAGCTCCATATATATCCTCTGTAGCTTCTCCTTCAACCATTGCAGTGCTTCAAGCTTAGACAGAATAAAACTCAGATTCATGCTTAGTGATAGCAATATTTTACTGGATATTTCTCATGTTTGTGTTGCATGCATCTCATAGTACACATCTTACATCTCATAGTAATTTTTTCACATGACTACTACATCTGTTATGCAGCACAGCATGTTTAGCTAACTTCAGTAATTTTTCCTTCCTGAACTCTTGTTAGCTATGAAGAAGTAAAAGCAAAGGGGTCGGAGAATTTTGACAGGGAGCTGGCTGGCTGTGTGCGCACGCTTGCAGGTGAATGATTTCATCTTGATCTCCGACAGCGCCTACACCCGGGAGCAGATTCTGAAGATGGAGAAGGCCATCCTGAACAGGCTGGAGAGGAACCTGATGGTGCCCACGCCCTACATCTTTGTGGTGCGTTTCGCCAAGGCCGCATCTTCCTCAGATCACAAGAAGGACAAGGAGGTAAAAGAAGAACTTTAGACTTTTACATACTACACAGCATGCAAAATCTTCAGATGTATTTGCCATTTTGCCAAAGCAGCGAGTCTGTGTGATGATTGATGTTTCCCTCGTCTTCCCATGAATGTGTGTGCAGATGGAGAACACCGTCTTCTTCTTCGAGGAGCTGGCGCTGCTGCAGTACGGGCTGGTGCAGTCCAAGCCCTCCATGGTGGCCGCCGCTGCTGTCTACGCCGCCAGGCTCACCCTCAAGAAGACCCTTTTGTGGACCGACACTCTGAAGCACCACACTGGCTTTACTGAAGCACAGCTGATGTAAGCTATAGATGCACACTACTGAATCTCTCGTAGCTTGAATCTGTGATGATTTCATTCAGGGGCACACACTGACAGAGACGACCCTTTTGTGTGATGATTGATTTCAGGGACGCTGCCAAGATCCTGGTGGCCTCGCACTCCACCGGACCTGACAGCAAGCTGAAGGTTCTCTACAAGAAGTACTCAAGCATGTTTTCATGCATGTTTCTTTTTGGACTTAATCTTACTAAATAGCACTACTGTTGTTATTCACTATATCCTTGTTGTTCTGTTTTCTTGTTGGCAGATATTTTGCCTAAATTCAAGACGAAAGATGTTCAAAGAAGCGCCAAGACATTTTTGTATAGCAAGTTAAGGAATAATAGCTGGGTTATCTGGGCATTGTGAACTCCAGAATTTCATGTATCTTCTCTTTGTTTTTGAATGAAATGTTGTATGTGTGTTGATGTAACAGATTGTTTCTTCTTGTTATTTGAAGTATTACACTTGTTTCTGTCTATTTTGATTTAAATATTGGTTGTTTAATTATTGGCATATTGAAATCTGAGGAACATGACCATGACAGCAAGGACCCACAAACCAGAATCGGAAATTTGGGACCCACTTATCAAAACCTGACAATTGGGACCTATTTGAAAAAAGAAAAAACGTGCCACAACCCAAAAATAAGAAGGCCGAATTATAGGGCCTGGCCTGTGTAGCTTACCCAAATTGAAAGAAAAACAACGGCCCGTGTAGCTTACACAAATTAAAAGAAAAAATAACAACAAATGGGCCAAATTGTTGGGCTAGGCCCATGTAGAAAACCGAATTGGACCGGGCTGAATCTTCTGCCACATCAGCTTGCCACGCTGAATGCCTACGTGGCCTGGGGAGGTTGCTAGTGACCAAAACGCCATAGTAGGAATATTTTGGTCATAAATTTCTTCGACCATTCCAGAAGAAAGGTCGCTATAGTCAGTTTACGACCGCCAGCTTTTGACCTTCTGTTTTTGGTCACAAAAAGGTCGCAAATGGAAATTTGTGACCTTTCAGTGACCAATAGTGGTGGTCACAAGTTGACATATTTCTTGTAGTGATTGCAACTTCACTGTTTCCTTTTCGTAACTTTTCGGTCTCACTGAAAGAGCGAATCGGTCCCACCGAGATTGCAATGCAAACTCTCTGTTTCCTTTTTGTAACTTTTCGGTCTCACCGAAAGAGCAAATCGGTCCCACCGAGTTTGCCTGAACAACCCTCTGGTTAGCTTATTACCAAATCGGTCTCACCGAGTTTGTGTAATCGGTCTCACCGAGATTACGTTATGCCCTAACCCTAACCATATCGGTCCTACCGAGTTGCATGTTAGTCCCACCGAAAATCTCTAACGGTCACTAGGTTTACTATTTCGGTCCGACCAAGTTTGTTGATTCGGTCCCACCGAGATTGGTAAATTGTGTGTAACGGTTGGATTTTGTGTGGAGGCTATATATACCCCTCCACCTCCTCTTCACTCGTTGAGAGAGCCATCAGAACACATCTACACTTCCAGCTCATATGTTCTGAGAGAGAACCACCTACTCATGTGTTGAGGCCAAGATATTCCATTCCTACCATATGAATCTTGATCTCTAGCCTTCCCCAAGTTGCTTTCCACTCAAATCATCTTTCCACCAAATCCAAATCCTGTGAGAGAGAGTTGAGTGTTGGGGAGACTATCATTTGAAGCACAAGAGCAAGGAGTTCATCATCAACACACCATTTGTTACTTCTTGGAGAGTGGTGTCTCCTAGATTGGCTAAGTGTCACTTGGGATCCTCCGACAAGATTGTGGAGTTGAACCAAGGAGTTTGTAAGGGCAAGGAGATCGCCTACTTCGTGAAGATCTACCGCTAGTGAGGCAAGTCCTTCATGGGCGATGGCCATGGTGGGATAGACAAGGTTGCTTCTTCGTGGACCATTCGTGGGTGGAGCCCTCCGTGGACTCGCGCAACCTTTACCCTTCGTGGGTTGAAGTCCCCATCAACGTGGATGTAGGATAGCACCACCTATCTGAACCACGGGAAAAACATCCGTGTCTCCTATTGCGTTTGAATTCTCCAAACCCTTCCCTTTACATTCTTGCAAGTTGCAGGCTTTACTTTCCGCTGCCAATATACTCTTTGCATGCTTGCTTGAATTGTGTGATGATTGCTTGACTTGTCCTAGAGTAGCTAAAATCTGTCAAGAACTAAAATTGGGAAAAGGTTAAGTTTTTATTTGGTCAAGTAGTCTAATCACCCCCCCCCTCTAGACATACTTTCGATCCTATAAGTGGTATCAGAGCTTTGGTCTCCATTTGCTTTGATTTCCATAGCTTTTGGTGGTCATAGCCTTGGTTTCACAACCTAGGAGAGTATGGCGTCTAGCGAGGGAAATTATCACCGTAGAGGTCCTTACTTTGATGGTACTAATTTTGCTAGTTGGAAGCATAAATGAAAATGCATATTCTTGGACATAACCCCACCGTTTGGGCTATTGTGTGTGTTGGTTTGCAAGGTGACTTCTTTGATGGGAGAGAACCAAACCGTGAAGCTACCGCGGATGAGTTGAAGATGTTGCAATACAATGCTCAAGCTTGTGATATTCTCTTCAACGGATTGTGCCCCAAAGAATTCAACAAAATCAGCCGTCTTGAGAATGCAGGAAATTTGGGACACATTGATTGATATGCACGAAGGTACTGACTCCGTCAAGGAATCCAAATTGGATGTGCTTCAAAGTCAACTTGACAAGTTCAAAATGAAGGATGGTGAAGGTGTTGCTGAAATGTACTCTAGGCTTGCTCTCATCACAAATGAGATTGCCGGCTTAGGAAGTGAAGAGATGACCGATAGATTCATCATCAAGAAGATTCTAAGAGCCTTGGATGGAAAATATGATACCGTGTGCACATTGATCCAAATGATGCCCAATTACAAAGATCTCAAGCCAACGGAGGTAATTGGAAGAATTGCTGCTCATGAGATGTCACTTAAGGATAAAGAGGAACTTCACAACAAATCAAGTGGTGCCTACAAAGCCTCATGTGAAGCCCTTACATCATCAAGTGAGAAACAAAACTTCAATGAAGAATTGAGCTTAATCGTGAAAAACTTTAACAAGTTCTATAAGAGTAGAAGCAAAGATAGAAGCTCCAAGTCAAGGTCCTACAATGACAAAAGATCTTCTAGTCGAGAGCGAAACTGCTACAATTATGGAAGACCCGGACACTATTCCAATGAGTGTACGGCTGTTGGAAATATGCTCTAGAGGCAATAATAAAAGCATTATTATTATATTTCCTTATTCATGATAATTGTCTTTATTCATGCTATAATTGTGTTATCCGGAAATCGTAATACATGTGCGAATAATAGACACCAACATGTCCCTAGTAAGCCTCTAGTTGACTAGCTCGTTGATCAACAGATAGTCATGGTTTCCTGACTATGGACATTGGATGTCATTGATAACGAGATCACATCATTAGGAGAATGATGTGATGGACAAGACCCAATCCTAAACATAGCATAAAGATCGTATAGTTCGTTTGCTAGAGTTTTTCCAATGTCAAGTATCCTTTCCTTAGACCATGAGATCGTGTAACTCCCGGATACCGTAGGAGTGCTTTGGGTGTACCAAACGTCACAACGTAACTGGGTGACCATAAAGGTATACTACGGGTATCTCCGAAAGTGTCTGTTGGGTTGACACGGATCAAGACTGGGATTTGTCACTCCGTATGACGGAGAGGTATCACTGGACCCACTCGGTAATGCATCATCATTATGAGCTCAAAGTGACCAAGTGTCTGGTCATGGGATCATGCATTACGGTACGAGTAAAGTGACTTGCCGGTAACGAGATTGAACAAGGTATTGGGATACCGACGATCGAAACTCGGGCAAGTAACATATCGATTGACAAAGGGAATTGTATACGGGGTTGCTTGAATCCTCGACATCGTGGTTCATCCGATGAGATCATCTAGGAGCATGTGGGAGCCAACATGGGTATCCAGATCCCGTTGTTGGTTATTGACCGGAGAGTCGTCTCGGTCATGTCTACATGTCTCCCGAACCCGTAGGGTCTACACACTTAAGGTTCGGTGATGCTAGGGTTGTGAAGATATGTATATGCAGTAACCCGAATGTTGTTCGGAGTCCCGGATGAGATCCCGGACGTCACGAGGAGTTTTGGAATAGTTCGGAGGTAAAGAATTATATATAGGAAGTGTTGTTTCGGCCATCGGGACAAGTTTCGGGGTCACCGGTATTGTACCGGGACCACCGGAAGGGTTCCGAGGGTCCACCGGGTGGGGCCACCCATCCCTGAGGGCCCCATGGGCCAAAGTGGGGAGGGGAACCAGCCCATAGTGGGCTAGTGTGCCCCCCTAGGCCCACCCCATGCGCCTAGGGTTGAAACCCTAGGGGTGGGGGGCACCCCACCTTGCCTTGGGGGCCACTCCAGCCCTGGCCGCCGCCCCCCTAGGAGATCTCATCTCCTAGGGCCGGCGCCCCCCCTAGGGGAGCCTATATATATGAGGGGGGGGAGGGGGCAGCCAGACCTTGAGTCTTGGCGCCTCCCTCTCCCCTGCTACACCTCTTCCTCTCGTAGTATACAACGAAGCCCTGCTGCTGTGACGCCCTGCATCCACCACCACGCCGTCGTGCTGCTGGATCATCTTCAACCTCTCCTTCCCCTTGCTGGATCAAGAGGAGGAGACGTCACGCTGACCATACGTGTGTTGAACGCGGAGGTGCCGTCCGTTCGGCGCTAGGATCTCCGGTGATTTGGATCACGTCGTGTACGACTACCTCATCCCCGTTCTTTGAACGCTTCCGCTCGCGATCTACAAAGGTATGTAGATGCATCCGATCACTCATTGCTAGATGAACTCATAGATGGATCTTGGTGAAACCGTAGGAAATTTTTTATTTTCTGCAACGTTACCCAATAGTGGTATCAGAGCTAGGTCTATGCGTAGTTCTTCTTGCGCGAGTAGAACACAATTTGTTGTGGGCGTAGATGTTGTCGACTTTCTTGCCGCTACTAGTCTTATCTTGCTTCAGCGGTATTGTGGGATGAAGCGGCCTGGACCAACCTTACACGTACGCTTACGTGAGACCAGTTCCACCGACTGACATGCACTAGTTGCATAAGGTGGCTGGCGGGTGTCTGTCTCTCCCACTTTAGTTGGAGCGGATTCGATGAAAAGGGTCCTTATGAAGGGTAAATAGAAGTTGACAAATCACGTTTTGGCTTTCACGTAGGTAAGAAAACGTTCTTGCTAGAACCCTATTTCAGCCATGTAAAACTTGCAACAACAATTAGAGAACGTCTAACTTGTTTTTGCAGCAAGTGCTTTGTGATATGATATGGCCAAAGTTGTGATGAATGATGAATGATATGTGATGTATGAGATGTTTATGCTATTGTAATAGGAATCACGACTTGCATGTCGATGAGTATGACAACCGGCAGGAGCCATAGGAGTTGTCTTTATTTTTTGTATGACCTGTGTGTCATTGAGAAACGCCATGTAAATTACTTTACTTTATTGCTAAACGCGTTAGCCATAGTAGTAGAAGTAATAGTTGGCGAGCAACTTCATGGAGACACGATGATGGAGATCATGGTGTCATGCCGGTGACAAGATGATCATGGAGCCCCAAGATGGAGATCAAATGAGCTATGTGATATTGGCCATATCATGTCACTTTTATTATTTGATTGCATTTGATGTTTATCATGTTTTTGCATCTTGTTTACTTAGAACGACGGTAGTAAATAAGATGATCCCTCATAATAATTTCAAGCAAGTGTTCCCCCTAACCGTGCACCGTTGCGACAGTTCATTGTTTCGAAGCACCACGTGATGATCGGGTGTGATAGATTCTAACGTTCACATACAACGGGTGTAAGACAGATTTACACATGCAAACACTTAGGTTGACTTGACGAGCCTAGCATGTACAGACATGGCCTCAGAACACAGAAGACCGAAAGGTCGAGCATGAGTCGTATAGAAGATACGATCAACATGAAGATGTTCACCGATGTTGACTAGTCCGTCTCACGTGATGATCGGACACGGCCTAGTTAACTCGGATCATGTTATACTTAGATGACTGGAGGGATGTTTATCTAAGTGGGAGTTCATTGAGTAATTTGATTAGATGAACTTAATTATCATGAACTTAGTCTAAAATCTTTGCAATATGTCTTGTAGATCAAATGGCCAACGTTGTCCTCAACTTCAACGCGTTCCTAGAGAAAACCAAGCTGAAAGACGATGGCAGCAACTATACAGACTGGGTCCGGAACCTGAGGATCATCCTCATAGCTGCCAAGAAAGATTATGTCCTACTAGCACCGCTAGGTGACCCACCCGTCCCACAGAACCAAGACGTTATGAACGCTTGGCAGACACGTGCTGATGACTACTCCCTCGTTTAGTGCGGCATGCTTTACAGCTTAGAGCCCGGGCTCCAAAAGCGTTTTGAGAGACATGGAGCATATGAGATGTTCGAAGAGCTGAAAATGGTTTTCCAAGCTCATGCCCGGGTCGAGGGATATGAGGTCTCCGACAAGTTCTTCAGCTGTAAGATGGAGGAAAATAGTTCTGTCAGTGAGCACATACTCACTATGTTTGGGTTGCATAACCGCTTGACTCAGCTGGGAGTTAATCTCCCGGATGATGCGGTCATTGACAGAATCCTCCAGTCGCTTCCACCAAGCTACAAGAGCTTTGTGATGAACTTTAATATGCAGGGGATGGAAAAGACCATTCCTGAGTTATTTTCAATGCTGAAATCAGCGGAGGTAGAAGTCAAGAAGGAACATCAAGTGTTGATGGTGAATAAAACCACTAAGTTCAAGAAGGGCAAGGGTAAAAAGAACTTCAAGAAGGACGGCAAGGAAGTTGCCGCGCCTGGCAAGCAAGCTGCCGGGAAGAAGCCAAAGAATGGACCCAAGCCCGAGACTGAGTGCTTTTATTGCAAGGGAAGTGGTCACTGGAAGCGGAACTGCCCCAAATACTTAGCGGACAAGAAGGCCGGCAAAACGAAAGGTATATGTGATATACATGTAATTGATATGTACCTTACCAGTACTCGTAGTATCTCTTGGGTATTTGATACCGGTGCAGTTGCTCACATTTGTAACTCAAAGCAGGAGCTGCGGAATAAGCGAAGACTGGCGAAGGACAAGGTGACGATGCGCGTCGGGAATGGTTCCAAGGTCGATGTGATCGCCGTCAGCACGCTGCCTCTTCATTTACCTATGGGATTAGTTTTGAACCTCAATAATTGTTATTTAGTGCCAAGTTTGAGCATGAACATTGTATCAGGATCTCGTTTAATACGAGATGGCTACTCATTTAAATCCGAGAATAATGGTTGTTCTATTTATATCAGAGATATGTTTTATGGTCATGCTCCGATGGTGAATGGTTTATTCTTAATGAATCTCGAGCGTAATGCTACACATGTTCGTGTGAATACCAAAAGATGTAAGGTTCATAATGATAGTCCCACATACTTGTGGCACAGCCGCCTTGGTCACATAGGTGTCAAACACATGAAGAAGCTCCATGCAGATGGACTTTTAGAGTCTCTTGATTATGAATCATTTGACACGTGCGAACCATGCCTCATGGGTAAAATGACCAAGACTCCGTTCTCAGGAACAATGGAGCGAGCAACCAACTTATTGGAAATCATACATACTGATGTGTGCTGTCCAATGAGTGTTGAGGCTCGCGGTGGCTATCGTTATGTTCTCACCCTCACTGATGACTTGAGTAGATATGGGTATATCTACTTAATGAAACACAAGTCTGAGACCTTTGAAAAGTTTAAGGAATTTCAGAGTGAGGATGAAAATCAACGTGATAGAAAAATCAAGTTTTTGCGATCAGATCGTGGAGGAGAATACTCGAGTCACTAATTTGGCACACACTTAAGAAAATGTGGAATAGTTTCACAACTCACGCCGCCTGGAACACCTCAGCGTAATGGTGTGTCCGAACGTCGTAATTGCACTCTATTAGATATGGTGCGATCTATGATGTCTCTTACCGATTTACCGCTATCTTTTTGGGGCTATGCTTTAGAGACTGCCGCATTCACTTTAAATAGGGCTCCGTCGAAATCCGTTGAGACGACACCGTATGAATTATGGTTCGGGAAGAAACCTAAGCTGTCCTTTCTAAAAGTTTGGGGATGCGATGCTTATGTCAAGAAACTTCAACCTGAAAAGCTCGAACCCAAGTCGAAAAATGCGTCTTCATAGGATACCCTAAAGAAACTATTGGGTATACCTTCTACCTCAGATCCGATGGCAAGATCTTTGTTGCCAAGAATGGATCCTTTCTAGAGAAGGAGTTTCTCTCGAAAGAAGTGAGTGGGAGGAAAGTAGAACTTGATGAAGTGTTACCTCTTGAACCGGAAAATGGCGCAACTCAAGAAAATGTTCCTGAGGTGCCTGCACCGAATAGAGAGGAAGTTAATGATGATGATCATGAAACTTCAGATCAAGTTGCTACTGAACTTCGAAGGTCCACAAGGACACGTTCCACACCAGAGTGGTACGACAACCCTGTCTTGGAAATCATGTTGTTAGACAACGGTGAACCTTCGAACTATGAAGAAGCAATGGCGGGCCCGGATTCCGACAAATGGCTAGAAGCCATGAAATCCGAGATAGGATCCATGTATGAAAACGAAGTATGGACTTTGACTGACTTGCCCATTGAACGGCGAGCCATAGAAAATAAATGGATCTTTAAGAAGAAGACAAACGCGGATGGTAATGTGACCATCTATAAAGCTCGGCTTGTCGCTAAGGGTTATCCACAAGTTCAAGGGGTTGACTACGATGAGACTTTCTCACCGGTAGCGAAGCTGAAGTCCGTCCGAATTATGTTAGCAGTTGCCGCATACTATGATTATGAGATATGGCAAATGGACATCAAAACGGCATTCCTTAATGGTTTCCTTAAGGAAGAATTGTATATGATGCAGCCGGAAGGTTTTGTCGATCCTAAGAATGCTGACAAGGTGTGCAAGCTCCAACGCTCGATTTATGGGCTGGTGCAAGCATCTCGGAGTTGGGACATTCGCTTTCATGAGATGATCAACGTGTTTGGGTTTACGCAGGCTTATGGAGAAGCCTGTGTTTACAAGAAAGTGAGTGGGAGCTCTGTAGCATTTCTCATATTATATGTAGATGACATACTTTTGATGAGAAATGATATAGAACTCTTGGACAACATTAAGGCCTACTTGAATAAGAGTTTTTCAATGAAGGACCATGGAGAAGCTGCTTATATATTAGGCATCAAGATCTATAGAGATAGATCAAGACGCCTCATAGGTCTTTCACAAAGCACATACCTTGATAAGATATTGAAGAAGTTCAATATGGATCAGTCTAAGAAGGGGTTCTTACCTGTGTTACAAGGTGTGAAATTGAGCTCAGCTCAATGTCAGACCACGGCAGAAGATATAGAAGAGATGAGTGTCATCCCGTATGCCTCAGCCATAGGTTCTATTATGTATGCCATGCTATGTACCAGACCTGGTGTAAACCTTGCCGTAAGTTTGGTAGGAAGGTACCAAAGTAATCCCGGCAAGGAACACTGGATAGCGGTCAAGAATATCCTGAAGTACCTAAAAAGGACTAAGGAAATGTTTCTCGTTTATGGAGGTGACGAAGAGCTCCTAAAGGGTTACGTCGACGCTAGCTTCGACACAGATCTGGATGACTCTAAGTCACAAACCGGATACGTGTATATTTTGAATGGTGGGGCAGTAAGCTGGTGCAGTTGCAAGCAGAGCGTCGTGGCGGGATCTACATGTGAAGCGGAGTACATGGCAGCCTCGGAGGCAGCACATGAAGCAATTTGGGTGAAGGAGTTCATCACCGACCTCGGAGTCATACCCAATGCGTCGGGGCCAATCAAACTCTTCTGTGACAACACTGGAGCTATTGCACTTGCTAAGGAGCCCAGGTTTCACAAGAAGACCAGGCACATCAAGCATCGCTTCAACTCCATTCGTGAAAATGTTCAAGATGGAGACATAGATATTTGTAAAGTACATACGGACCTGAATGTAGCAGATCCGTTGACTAAACCTCTCCCTAGAGCAAAACATGATCAACACCAGAAATCCATGGGTGTTCGATTCATCACAATGTAACTAGATTATTGACTCTAGTGCAAGTGGGAGACTGTTGGAAATATGCTCTAGAGGCAATAATAAAAGCATTATTATTATATTTCCTTATTCATGATAATTGTCTTTATTCATGCTATAATTGTGTTATCCGGAAATCGTAATACATGTGCGAATAATAGACACCAACATGTCCCTAGTAAGCCTCTAGTTGACTAGCTCGTTGATCAACAGATAGTCATGGTTTCCTGACTATGGACAGTGCATGTCATTGATAACGAGATCACATCATTAGGAGAATGATGTGATGGACAAGACCCAATCCTAAACATAGCATAAAGATCGTATAGTTCGTTTGCTAGAGTTTTTCCAATGTCAAGTATCCTATCCTTAGACCATGAGATCGTGTAACTCCCGGATACCGTAGGAGTGCTTTGGGTGTACCAAACGTCACAACGTAACTGGGTGACCATAAAGGTATACTACGGGTATCTCCAAAAGTGTCTGTTGGGTTGACACGGATCAAGACTGGGATTTGTCACTCCGTATGACGGAGAGGTATCACTGGACCCACTCGGTAATGCATCATCATTATGAGCTCAAAGTGACCAAGTGTCTGGTCACGGGATCATACATTACGGTACGAGTAAAGTGACTTGCCGGTAACGAGATTGAACAAGGTATTGGGATACTGACGATCGAATCTCGGGCAAGTAACATATCGATTGACAAAGGGAATTGTATACGGGGTTGCTTGAATCCTCGACATCATGGTTCATCTGATGAGATCATCGAGGAGCATGTGGGAGCCAACATGGGTATCCAGATCTCGCTGTTGGTTATTGACTGGAGAGTCGTCTCGGTCATGTCTACATGTCTCCCGAACCCGTAGGGTCTACACACTTAAGGTTCGGTGACGCTAGGGTTGTGATGATATGTATATGCAGTAACCCGAATGTTGTTCGGAGTCCCGAATGAGATCTCGGACGTCACGAGGATTTTCGGAATAGTCCGGAGGTAAAGAATTATATATATAGGAAGTGTTCTTTCGGCCATCGGGACAAGTTTCGGGGTCACCGGTATTGTACCGGGACCACCGGAAGGGTCCCGGGGGTCCACCGGGTGGGGCCACCCATCCCGGAGGGCCCCATGGGCCAAAGTGGGGAGGGGAACCAGCCCATAGTGGGCTGGTGCGCCCCCCTAGGCCCACCCCATGCGCCTAGGGTTGAAACCCTAGGGGTGGGGGGTCGCCCCACCTTGCCTTGGGGGCCACTCCAGCCCTGGCCGCCGCCCCCCCTAGGAGATCTCATCTCCTAGGGCCGGCGCCCCCCTAGGGGAGCCTATATATATGAGGGGGGGAGGGGGCAGCCAGACCTTGAGTCTTGGCGCCTCCCTCTCCCCTGCTACACCTCTTCCTCTCGTAGTATACGGCGAAGCCCTGCTGCTGTGACGCCCTGCATCCACCACCACGCCGTCGTGCTGTTGGATCATCTTCAACCTCTCCTTCCCCTTGCTGGATCAAGAAGGAGGAGACGTCACGCTGACCGTACGTGTGTTGAACGCGGAGGTGCCGTCCGTTCGGCGCTAGGATCTCCGGTGGTTTGGATCACGTCGTGTACGACTACCTCATCCCCGTTCTTTGAACGCTTCCGCTCGCGATCTACAAAGGTATGTAGATGCATCCGATCACTCGTTGCTAGATGAACTCATAGATGGATCTTGGTGAAACCGTAGGAAATTTTTTGTTTTCTGCAACGTTACCTAACAACGGCTCCCTACAAGAGAAGAGAAGACTCTCCAAAAAGAAGAAGCAAAAGAGAAGAATCACCACCAAGAGAGAGAAGGAGTAGAGATGATCGTTATTGTTGGGGAACGTAGTAATTTCGAAAATTTTCCTACGCACACGCAAGATCATGGTGATGCATAGCAACGAGGGGGAGAGTATTGTCTACGTACCAACGCAGACCGACTGCGGAAGCGATCACACACCGTAGAGGAAGTAGTCGTACGTCTTCTTCCCGATCCGACCGATCCAAGCACCGTTACTCCGGCACCTCCGAGTTCTTAGCACACGTTCAGATCGATGACGATCCTCGGGCTCCGATCCAGCAAAGCGTCGAGGAAGAGTTCCGTCAGCATGACGGCGTGGTGACGATCTTGATGTACTACCGACGCAGGGCTTCGCCTAAGCTCTACAACGATATGACCGAGGTGGAATTTGGTGGCAGGGGGCACCGCACACGGCTAAGGAACGATCTCAAGGATCAACTTGTGTGTCTTGGGGTGTCCCCTGCCCCCGTATATAAAGGTTGGAGGAGGGGGGCTGGCCGGCCAGAGAGAGAGAGGCGCAGGGGGAGTCCTACTCCTACCGGGAGTAGGACTCCCCCCTCCAATCCTATTCCAACTAGGACTCTCAAGGGGGAAAGGAGAGAGAGGGGGGCCGGCCCCTTCTCCTAGTCCTACTAGGACTTGGGGAAGGGGGGGGGGGCGCGGCCAGCTGTGGGCTTCCCCTTTTCTCTTTTCCACTAAGGCCCAATAGGCCCATTAGTCTCCCGGGGGGTTCCGGTAACCCTCCCGGTATTCCGGTAAAATCTCGATTTCACCCGGAACACTTCCTATGTCCAAACATAGGCTTCCAATATATCAATCTTTACGTCTCGACCATTTCGAGACTCCTCGTCATGTCCGTGATCTCATCCGGGACTCCGAACAACCTTCGGTACATCAAAATGCATAAACTCATAATAACTGTCATCGTAACGATAAGCGTGCGGACCCTACGGTTCGAGAACAATGTAGACATGACCGAGACACGTCTCCGGTCAATAACCAATAGCGGGACCTGGATGCCCATATTGGCTCCTACATATTCTACGAAGATCTTTATTGGTCAGACCGCATAACAACATACGTTGTTCCCTTTGTCATCGGTATGTTACTTGCCCGAGATTCGATCGTCGATAGCCAATACCTAGTTCAATCTCGTTACCGGCAAGTCTCTTTACTCGTTCCGTAATACATCATCTCACAACTAACATATTAGTTGCAGTGCTTGCAAGGCTTATGTGATGTGCATTACCGAGAGGGCCCAGAGATACCTCTCCGACAATCGGAGTGACAAACCCTAATCTCGAAATACGCCAACCCAACATCTACCATTGGAGACACCTGTAGTACTCCTTTATAATCACCCAGTTACGTTGTGACGTTTGGTAGTACCCAAAGTGTTCCTCCGGTAAACGGGAGTTGCATAATCTCATAGTTATAGGAACATGTATAAGTCATGAAGAAAGCAATAGCAACATACTAAACGATCGTGTGCTAAGCTAATGGAATGGGTCATGTCAATCAGATCATTCAACTAATGATGTGACCTTGTTAATCAAATAACAACTCTTTGTTCATGGTTAGGAAACGTAACCATCTTTGATTAACGAGCTAGTCAAGTAGAGGCATACTAGTGACACTCTGTTGGTCTATGTATTCACACATGTATTATGTTTCCGGTTAATACAATTCTAGCATGAATAATAAACATTTATCATGATATAAGGAAATAAATAATAACTTTATTATTGCCTCTAGGGCATATTTCCTTCAGTCTCCCACTTGCACTAGAGTCAACAATCTAGTTCACATTGCCATGTGATTTAGCAGCAATAGTTCACATCACCATGTGATTAACACCCATAGTTCACATCGTCATGTGACCAACACTCAAAGGGTTTACTAGAGTCAGTAATCTAGTTCACATCTCTATGTGATTAACACCCAAAGAGTACTAAGGTGTGATCTTGTTTTGCTTGTGAGATAATTTTAGTCAACAGGTCTGTCACATTCAGATCCGTAAGTATTTTGCAAAATTCTATGTCTATAATGCTCTTCATGGAGCTACTCTAGCTAATTGCTCCCACTTTCAATATGTATCCAGATTGAGACTTTAGATTCATCTGGATCAGTGTCAAAAACTTGCATCGACGTAACCCTTTACGATGAACCTTTTTGTCACGTCCATAATCGAGAAACATATCCTTATTTCACTAAGGATAATTCTGACCGCTGTCCAGTGATCTACTCCTAGATCACTATTGTACTCCCTTGCCAAATCAGTGCAGGGTATACAATACATCTGGTACACAGCATGGCATACTTTATAGAACCTATGAATGAGGCATAGGAAATGACTTTCATTCTCTTTCTATCTTCTGCCGTGGTCGGGCTTTGAGTCTTTACTCAACTTCACACCTTGTAACACAGGCAAGAAACTTTTTCTTTGACTGTTCCATTTTGAACTACTTCAAAATCTTGTCAAGGTATGTACTTATTGAAAAACTTATCAAGCGTCTTGATCTATCTCTATAGATCTTGAAGCTCAATATATAAGCAGCTTTACCGAAGTCTTTCTTTGAAAAACTCCTTTCAAACACTCCTTTTATGCTTTACAGAATAATTCTACATTATTTCCGATCAACAATATGTCATTCACATATACTTATCAGAAATGCTGTAGTGCTCCCACTCACTTTCTCGTAAATACAGGCTTCACCGCAAGTCTGTATAAAACTATATGCTTTGATCAACTCATCAAAGCGTATATTCCAACTCCGAGATGTTTACACCAGTCCACAGATAGATCGCTGGAGCTTGCATATTTAGTTAACACCTTTAGGATCGACAAAACCTTCTAGTTGCATCGTATACAACTCTTCTTTAAGAAATCCATTAAGGAATGCAGTTTTGTTTATCCATTTGCCAGATTTCATAAAATGCGGCAATTGCTAACATGATTCGGACAGACTTAAGCATAGATACGAGTGAGAGAATCTCATCGTAGTCAACACCTTGAACTTGTCGAAAACCTTTTGCGGCAATTCTAGCTTTGTAGATAGTAACACTACTATCAGCGTCCGTCTTCCTCTTGAAGATCCATTTATTTTCTATGGCTTGCCGATCATCGGGCAAGTCAACCAAAGTTCATACTTTGTTCTCATACATGGATCATATCTCAGATTTCATGGCTTCAAGCCACTTTGCGGAATCTGGGCTCACCATCGCTTCTTCATAGTTCGTAGGATCATCATGATCTAGTAGCATGACTTCCAGAACAGGATTACCGTACCACTCTGGCGCGGATCTTACTCTGGTTGATCTACGGGGTTCAGTAGTGTCTTGTTCTGAAGTTTCATGATCATCATCATTAGCTTCCTCACTAACTGGTGTAGGTGTCACAGAAACATTTTTCTGTGATGTACTACTTTCCAATAAGGGAGCAGGTACAGTTACCTCGTCAATTTCTACTTTCCTCCCACTCACTTCTTTCGAGAGAAACTCCTTCTCCAGAAAGTTTCCGAATTTAGCAACAAAAGTCTTGCCTTCGGATCTGTGATAGAAGGTGTATCCAATAGTTTCCTTTGGATATCCTATGAAGATGCACTTCTCCGATTTGAGTTTTGAGCTTATCAGGATGAAATTTTTTCATATAAGCATCGCAACCCCAAACTTTAAGAAACGACAACTTTGGTTTCTTGCCAAACCATAGTTCATAAGGTGTCGTCTCAACGGATTTTGATGGTGCCCTATTTAACGTGAATGCGGCCGTCTCTAAAGCATAACCCCAAAACGATAGCGGTAAATCAGTAAGAGACATCATAGATCGCACCATATCTAGTAAAGTACGATTACGACGTTCGGACACACCATTACGCTGTGGTGTTCCGGGTGGCGTGAGTTGCGAAACTATTCCACAATTTTTCAAATGTACACCAAACTCGTAACTCAAATATTCTCCTCCACGATCAGATCGTAGAAATTTTATTTTCTTGTTACGATGATTTTCAACCTCACTCTGAAATTCTTTTCAAATGTTTCAGACTTATGTTTCATTAAGTAGATATACTCATATCTGCTCAAATCATCTGTGAAGATCAGAAAATAATGATACCTGTCGTGAGCCTCAATATTCATCGGACCACATACATCAGTATGTATGATTTCCAACAAATCTTTTGCTCGCTCCATTGTTCCGAAGAACAGAGTCTTAGTCATCTTGCCCATGAGGCATGGTTCGCAAGCATCAACTGATTCATAATCAAGTGATTCCAAAAGCCCATCAGCATGGAGTTTCTTCATGCGCTTTACACCAATATGACCTAAACGGCAGTGCTACAAATAAGTTGCACTATCATTATTAACTTTGCATCTTTTGGTTTCAATATTATGATTATGTGTATCACCATGATCGAGATCCAACGAACTATTTTCATGATCAAATCATATTCATGCTCAACGCAAAAACCAAATAACACTTATTTAAGTTCAACACTAATCCCGAAAGTATAGGGAGTGTGCGATGATGATCATATCAATCTTGGAACCACTTCCAACACACATCGTCACTTCACCCTTAACTAGTCTCTGTTCATTCTGCAACTCCTGTTTCGAGTTACTACACTTAGCAACTGAACTAGCATCAAATACTAAGGGGTTGCTATAAACACTAGTAAAGTACACATCAATAACATGTATATCAAATATACTTCTGTTCACTTTGCCATCCTTCTTATCCGCCAATCACTTGGGGTAGTTCCACTTCCAGTGACCAGTCCCTTTGCAGTAGAAGCACTTAGTCTCAGGCTTAGGATCAGACTTGGGCTTCTTCACTTGAGTAGCAACTTGCTTGCCGTTCTTCTTGAAGTTCCCCTTCTTCCCATTGCCCTTTTCTTGAAACTAGTGGTCTTGTCAACCATCAACACTTGATGTTTTTCTTGATTTCTACCTTCGTTGATTTCAGCATCACGAAGAGCTTGGGAATCGTTTCCGTTATCGCTTGCATATCATAGTTCATCACGAAGTTCTACTAACTTGGTGATGGTGACTAGAGAATTCTGTCAATCACTATCTTATCTGGAAGATTAACTCCCACTTGATTCAAGCGATTGTAGTACCCAGACAATCTGAGCACATGCTCACTAGTTGAGCGATTCTCCTCCATCTTTTAGCTATAGAACTTGTTGGAGACTTCATATCTCTCAACTCGGGTATTTGCTTGAAATATTAACTTCAACTCCTGGAACATCTCATATGGTCCATGACGTTCAAAACGTCTTTGAAGTCCCGATTCTAAGCCATTAAGCATGGTGCACTAAACTATCAAGTAGTCATCATATTGAGCTAGCCAAACGTTCATAACGTCTGCATCTGCTCCTGCAATAGGTCTGTCACCTAGCGGTGCATCAAGGACATAATTCTTCTGTGCAGCAATGAGGATAAACCTCAGATCACGGATCGAATCCGCATCATTGCTACTAACATCTTTCAACACAATTTTCTCTAGGAACATATCAAAAATAAACACAGGGAAGCAACAACGCGAGCTATTGATCTACAACATAATTTGCAAAATACTACTAGGACTAAGTTCATGATAAATTTAAGTTCAATTTAATCATATTACTTAAGAACTCCCACTTAGATAGACATCCCTCTAATCCTCTAAGTGATCACGTGATCCAAATCAACTAAACCATAACCGATCATCACGTGATATGGAGTAGTTTTCAATGGTGAACATCGTTATGTTGATCATATCTACTATATGATTCACGCTCGACCTTTCGGTCTCCGTGTTCCGAGGCCATATCTGTATATGCTTGGCTCGTCAAGTATAACCTGAGTATTCTGCGTGTGCAACTGTTTTGCACCCGTTGTATTTGGATGTAGAGCTTATCACACCCGATCATCACGTGGTGTCTGGGCACGACGAACTTTGGCAACGGTGCATACTCAGGGAGAACACTTCTTGATAATTTAGTGAGAGATCATCTTATAATGCTACCGTCAATCAAAGCAAGATAAGATGCATAAAAAGGGATAAACATCACATGCAATCAATATAAGTGATATGATATGGCCATCATCATCTTGTGCTTGTGATCTCCATCTCCGAAGCACCGTCATGATCACCATCGTCACCGGCGCGACACCTTGATCTCCATCGTAGCATCGTTGTCGTCTCGCCAATCTTATGCTTCCACGACTATCACTACCGTTTAGTAATAAAGTAAAGCATTACATCGCGATTGCATTGCATATAATAAAGCGACAACCATATGGCTCCTGCCAGTTGCCGATAACTCGGTTACAAAACATGATCATCTCATACAATAAAATCAGCATCATGCCTTGACCATATCACATCACAACATACCTTGCAAAAACAAGTTAGACGTCCTCTACTTTGTTGTTGCAAGTTTTACGTGGCTGCTACGGGCTTAAGTAAGAACTCATCTCACCTATGCATCAAAACCACAGCGATAGTTCGTCAAATAGAATCCGTTTTAACCTTCTCAAGGACCGGGCGTAGTCACACTTGGTTCAACTAAAGTTGGAGAGACAGTCTTCCGCAAGCCATCTATGTGCAAAGCACGTCGAGGGAACCGGTCTCGCGTAAGAGTACGCGTAAGGTTGGTCCGGATCGTCTCACCCAACAATACCGCCGAACCAAAGTATGACATGCTGGTAGGCAGCATGACTTGTATCGCCCACAACTCACTTGTGTTCTACTCGTGCAAATAACATCAAACCATAAAACCTAGGCTCGGATGCCACTGTTGGGGAACGTAGTAATTTCGAAAAATTTCCTACCCACACGCAAGATCATGGTGATGCATAGCAACGAGGGGGAGAGTATTGTCTACGTACCAACGCAGACCGACTGCGGAAGCGATCACACACCATAGAGGAAGTAGTCGTACGTCTTCTTCCCGATCCGACCGATCCAAGCACCGTTACTCCGGCACCTCTGAGTTCTTAGCACACGTTCAGCTCGATGACGATCCTCGGGCTCTGATCCAGCAAAGCGTCGAGGAAGAGTTCCGTCAGCACGATGGCGTGGTGACGATCTTGATGTACTACCGACGCAGGGCTTCGCCTAAGCTCTACAACGATATGACCGAGGTGGAATTTGGTGGCAGGGGGCACCGCACACGGCTAAGGAACGATCTCAAGGATCAACTTGTGTGTCTTGGGGTGTCCCCTGCCCCCGTATATAAAGGTTGGAGGAGGGGGGCTGGACGGCCAGAGAGAGAGAGGCGCAGGGGGAGTCCTACTCCTACCGGGAGTAGGACTCCCCCCTCCAATCCTATTCCAACTAGGACTCTCAAGGGGGAAAGGAGAGAGAGGGGGGCCGGCCCCTTCTCCTAGTCCTACTAGGACTTGGGGAAGGGGGGGGGGCGCGGCCAGCTGTGGGCTTCCCCTTTTCTCTTTTCCACTAAGGCCCAATAGGCCCATTAGTCTCCCGGGGGGTTCCGGTAACCCTCCCGGTATTCCGGTAAAATCCCGATTTCACCCGGAACACTTCCTATGTCCAAACATAGGCTTCCAATATATCAATCTTTACGTCTCGACCATTTCGAGACTCCTCGTCATGTCTGTGATCTCATCCGGGACTCCGAACAACCTTCGGTACATCAAAATGCATAAACTCATAATAACTGTCATCGTAACGTTAAGTGTGCGGACCCTACGGTTCGAGAACAATGTAGACATGACCGAGACACGTCTCCGGTCAATAACCAATAGCGGGACCTGGATGCCCATATTGGCTCCTACATATTCTACGAAGATCTTTATCGGTCAGACCACATAACAACATACGTTGTTCCCTTTGTCATCGGTATGTTACTTGCCCGAGATTCGATCGTCGGTATCCAATACCTAGTTCAATCTCGTTACCGGCAAGTCTCTTTACTCGTTCCGTAATACATCATCTCACAACTAACATATTAGTTGCAGTGCTTGCAAGGCTTATGTGATGTGCATTACCGAGAGGGCCCGGAGATACCTCTCCGACAATCGGAGTGACAAACCCTAATCTCGAAATACGCCAACCCAACATCTACCATTGGAGACACCTGTAGTACTCCTTTATAATCACCCAGTTACGTTGTGACGTTTGGTAGTACCCAAAGTGTTCCTCCGGTAAACGGGAGTTGCATAATCTCATAGTTATAGGAACATGTATAAGTCATGAAGAAAGCAATAGCAACATACTAAACGATCGTGTGCTAAGCTAATGGAATGGGTCATGTCAATCAGATCATTCAACTAATGATGTGACCTCGTTAATCAAATAACAACTCTTTGTTCATGGTTAGGAAACGTAACCATCTTTGATTAACGAGCTAGTCAAGTAGAGGCATACTAGTGACACTCTGTTGGTCTATGTATTCACACATGTATTATGTTTCCGGTTAATACAATTCTAGCATGAATAATAAACATTTATCATGATATAAGGAAATAAATAATAACTTTATTATTGCCTCTAGGGCATATTTCCTTCAGTTATGAACGAAGACACTTACGGAGAAGCAAGGATTCGGAAAGGAAGGAAATATCATCAAGGAGCTACACAAAATGAAGACATCAAGCTCATGTTGGTGAATGGGTATCCGGCTCCGACTCCGACAACCACTCCAAGAGAAGTTATCACTCTGATTCCGAATATACTCAAGATGAAGGTGTTGCCGGTCTAGCACTTGTGTCAACCAACACCTACGATATATTTGACTCACCAAATGAAGGAATGGAAGATGCTTCATGGCCGAAGGTCCTAAGGTAACACACCCTGAGTATGTTGATTTTAATAGTGATGAAGATGACTTGTTAGGTGATGATGATTTACTTGTTGACAACTCTAGTGATGAATACTATGATGAAACGTCAATTAATCATGCTAATCAAGATAAAACGAATGACAATGATAAGGAGAAGATTGAGGCTCTAACTAAAGAACTAAACACTCTTAAGTTAGCTCATGAAACTATCTTCGAAGATCATCGAGAACTTTTAAGAGCTCATGAGAAGTTACGCTTTGAAAAGCTCAATCTTGAGCAAGAGCATGAGTTTTTAAAGGCAATCAATGATGATCTCCGCAAGAAAAGTTCTTCTTACATTGCCAAGCGTTTACTCTTATCCACTTCCATGCCTCAAGTCAAGTCTAGTAACAAGAACAAGAAAGATTCTTCCTCTAGTAGTAACAATGATCATGCTAAATCCAATATTGTTGCTTCTAGTAGTTCTCTTGATTCCACTAATGATTCTCTTAGCCAAGTTACACTTGAGCAAGAAAATAGCTTATTGAAGGGAATTATAGAGAAAGGAGTGTACAAAAGCCTTGCCGGGAGTAAGCAATTCGAGGAAATTGTGCGCAAGCAAGGAAGGCACCGGAAGAATCAAGGTGTTGGTTTTGAACGAAAGTTCAATGCCAATGGAGTTCAGTGGGAAGAAGATCAATACCCCAAGACAGAGTTTGTTCCTCAACAAGAGAAGTATGATCCTACTTCCTTCAAGGGGACACAAGCTCAAGATGATCTTCCACCACAAGACTACAAGCAAAAAGGCAAGGACAAGCTTCAAGAGGAAATTGATGCATTTGAAGAAGCTCCTAAGACCTTAGTCATGTGGATTCCCCAGACCACTTCAAGTTCCACTTCATCAAGTACGACTACAACTCCAAGGATTCCCATCAAGATGGTGTGGATCCAAAAGAAGAAGAACTAGAGAGTTCTTGAGGGTGACTCCGCCAACATACTTTACTCTTATCATTTTGGCAAGAACAAGTGTGACCAACTTCCACATCTTGCACTAGTTCAAGGAGTCACAAACCCTCTTGTTGGTAAGACAAGGGACAAGGTAACCTAAAAGTTTTCATTGACATCATCTTGTGTGTGCATCACTCTATGTCTATGGATATCCTTGTTTGTTCCTTGTGGGACTAACCCATGTAGGTATTGAAAGTGCAATTCACTCAAATGGATAGCTCCAGCTGATCTACATCAACATTGAGCATCCACATCTTCAACATCTACATGAAGTCAACATCGACAAAACCCAAGGTTAGTTCATCCCTCTTAGGGGGGATATCACATCTAGGGGGAGCTTTACTCTAAGACTTGAGCTAAAGCAACTCTAAAGATGTGAACACAACAATGCTTTATGTAAAAGTGGTAACCCCACTTGAGCTTAAACGATGAGTATGACCTATGATCAAGTGTTCTCACTTGACTCCTAAGTCAATATACTCATATATAGATGACCTAGTCATCGCCAATTGCTTGATAGATGCTAGAATTGGTTGTGCATGCTTTGTCACATATTTCAATTGCCATTTTATTGTGTGAGCATGTTGGTTGCATATTTTACTCATTCGAGGACATCCACTTGTTGTTTTGATTGTTTGGTTTTATTTCCTTTTGCCAAGTGGATGGACAAGAATGCCTAAGAACCTCCTCTAGCTATCTATGCTTTTCTCGTCTCAAACTCTATTCATGCTACATCACAAAATTTGATCAAGTCAGATTCGAACCACTCTGTGTGAGGAGCACTCGGAGTCCCCGATTCGTCATAGACTTAAATTTCCAAAACCTCTTTATGATTCTTGGTCTGACCGATATCCTACTTTCGGTCCTACCGAGATCATTAAGTTGATCTGAATTATCGATCTCGGTGCAACCGATTTGAACCATTCGGTCACACCGAGTTGCAATAACTGTATACAGTTTTGCATCTCGGTGCCACCGAGTTGTTCCACTCGGTCACACCGACATGGTCGGGCTATATATAGGCACGGGCAAAAATTTGGAAATTTCTCCGAACCCCTTCACCCGCGCCATAGCTCGCTCTGCCAACATGGTCTCCGGATCGTCTCCTCGCCGCCAGCCACCTCCAGTCGCTGGTCTCCATCGCCGTCAACGGAATTCAACCCCGCCGTTGCCGCCGTAGCGAGTCTCCGCCGAACTAGGGTATGGACTCGATCTTTGTGCTATCCCCAATCTGATTCCTAGCACATTGTGATCTTATTGTTTCTAGCCACGATTGAAACACTCCTATCCAGTCAATGCGTTCGTAGAATAGGATTGATTCGAAAACTTTAGGGTTAGGTTTCCGCCGAAACCATCTCGGACCCACCGAGTTGAAAAACTCGGTCCCACCGATTTGGCTCATGCCATTGCACAAGTGAGACTCGGTCTGACCGAGAATTACTAATCGGTGTGACCGATTTTGGAACTTTGTGAAACCCTAGCAGTCTCGGTGCCACCGAACTGTGACTCGGTCTGACCGAGTTCACTAGTTTAGGTTCCAAAACTGCTTCGGTATCACCGAGTTTAAAAATCGGTAGATCCGAAATGATTTCTATGGGAAACTAAAGCTAAGATTTTGAATCCTTCTTTTGCAAAAATCTCTGCATTTTGTGATGCTCATCCACTCTACCTCATCTATAAACTGTTCACAGGGTCAGTAGTCAGCTTGTTCATCATGTCAGATCAGAGTGATAGCCAAAACCTGTCAGAGCAGCAAGTGCACATGAGTGAGGGCACTAGTCCCTCCAGTTCCTCAGATGAAGGCAGCAGGAGCACTCCTAGTAACTTGCCAAAAGCTGCCACCAGACAAAGGAAGAAAAGAACCTCAGAATCAGATGATGAGGACTATGTGGCAGAAGAAGAAGCCACTTCCAAGAGAGTTGTGCTCAAGAAGGAATACAGCACTGCTGCTGCCACCAAGCCAGGCATGAAGCAAAAGGTTCCTGCAAAGAGAACTCCAATGTCTAAGGCCAGAGCATCTACTCAAGTCCCTTTGGGATCTGAACCCAAAGAGCCTGCTGCAGAAGGGAAGAAGAGGAAGGAGGGGATCAAAAAGACCACTGCTAGAGTTCTCGGGAGATCCTCAATCATGAGAGATTCTGAAGAGGAAGAGGAAGAATAGGTTGCTGCACCAGCACCCAAGGCACAAAAGCTGATGGGTGATGCTATAAGATCAGGGGCTACTGCATCCAAGCCCAAGGAAGCACCCAAGGCTACATCAAAGGCCAAGACAGCTCCAAAGAGGAATACAAGGAGCATACCAGCTGCTGAAAAGAACAAGGCCCCAGTGCCTGACACTGCAGAAGAAGAGGAAGGCCAAGTTCTCAGGAAGCTAAAGCCCAAGATCCCAGACCACAATGATGCTCATCCTGTGGCTGAGGACATGAAAATCAGAAGAGACTCGGGGCTAAGGAAGTGGAGAGAAGCAGATCCATATGCTTTAAGGAGAAGAACTGCTATTGATTACAGGTTCCACACTAAGGAACAGCAGGACTTCTATGAGACAGTTTTGCTTGATAAGAAGCCTATCGTTTGTGACATGAGATGGGTAGATTGGGAGTACATCAAGGACAATGAAGAGCACTATCCTAGAGTGCAAGACAGCTTCAAAGCTTGTGGAGTAGATGACTTTGTTGGGCAGAAGCTCACAAAGTGGAATGAAGAGTTGATCATGCAATTCTACTCCACAGCACACTTCTACCCAGATGGAAGGATTACATGGATGTCTGAAGGTACAAGGTATCAGTCAACAGTTGCTGAGTGGGCACAGCTCATCAATGCCCCAGAGGAAAATGAAGATGACTTGGACATATATGCCAAGAAGAAGATGGATCACAATTCCATGTCCAACATGTACAAGGAAATTCCAAACAAGGCACTTGATACTTTCAAGTTTGGTTCAATACATTATCTTCTGTCAGGGCTGCCAACCATCAATTGGATTCTGAGGCACACTTTATTGCCCAAGTTAGGTGATCACAAGATGATCAGAGGCCATGCAATAAATTTGCTTCATATCTTTGATGTGCCACAAAAATTCAAAGTCATGAGCCTCATGGTAGAGACCATCAAGAGAACTGCAGCAGATCAGAAGAGGAGCTGTGGTTATGCCCCTCAGATCCAAGAGTTGATTAACTCAAAGATGGGCACAGGCACATACTTGCTGGACAAGGAACACTTGCCCATTCATCCAGATTTCGAGGACAACCAAGTTGTGATGAATGAGAATGAACCATCATCAGCTCAAGCACAAGCAAAGAAGGAGAAGGCAAGGAAGGAGAAAGCTGCCAAGATGCCAACTCAAGAGGAGGCATCTGAGTATTTCTTGAAAACCAAGCAGGAGCAGCTTAGTTACTTGATTGCATCCACACTGAGGATTGAGAAAGGACTGGCCACCCTCACTCAGAATAAGGAGAGCTTAGAGAGAATCGTAGAACAAAAGTTCTATGACATGGATGTCAAAGTAACGGAGATTCAGTCTGCAGTGGAGCAACTTCAACATGACATGCAGGAGAGGAGAGGGAAGACTACAACTGATGCATTTTGCAGAGTGCCACGAGCTCAGAGGTCGACTGCAGTGCCAGTTCCTGACACCAGAGCCACCATCTCAGCTCCAGCCACAGCACCAGCCCAACCAGCTCCAGCATCTACTTCAGCTCTAGCTCCAACCACGTCTACAGAAGACTTCGTCCTTGGAGTGATCCAGACTCCACCACCAGAAGATCAAGCCTGAGAGTCGATCTAGCACTATGCATTTTCTAGGAACTTTTTGGTAACTTGTTGCCAAAGGGGGAGAAAAATGTATAGATCATAGGCTTCGAGAGAGAGTGTGTTGCTTTTATTCTCTCTTGCTTTATTTGGTGGTTTTTCAAACTTTGTTTGCTTTTGGTTGAGATACTTTGATATGCTTGTGAGACATTGTTGATCATGTGTTTGATCATAAGCTACACTTATGCATGCTTGATATATCTTATCTATCTTATGTGATCATTCACTTTCTTTGGTGTTGAGTGCGTGTATTTCATTCTTATCTTTTTGAGCGCTCCACCAAGATGTATGTGACATGGAAGAGTAACCCATGACTCTAACTCTTTGTGCATTTGCAGTTCAAAGCAAATTTTAAATATGCACAAATTTAGGGGGAGCTCTTACTTATCACATACTTCTTAAAGCAACGATATATTTCATTCTTATTATTATTTGTCGAAGCTTTGATCTATATATTGTCATCAATTACCAAAAAGGCGGAGATTGAAAGTGCAACTATCCCTAGGTGGTTTTGGTAATTCATAACAACATATAGCTCATTGAGCTAATGCTATTCCAAGATGATCATTTCAGGAAAGCTCAATGATTGGCATGGCATGGATGGTGAAAGTGGAACCCTCAAAATGCTAAGGACAAAGGATTGGCTCTAGCTCACATGCTCAAGACTCTTCATTTTACATTTTAGTGGTCCAAGATCACATTGAGTCCATAGGAAAAGCCAATACTATCAAGGAGGGATGAGGTGTTGCTTAATGAGCCTCTTGCTTCATGTGCTTAATGATATCCTCCAAAATCCTCAGCTACTTTCCCATATCCACATTTGACCTAAACCTAAAGCCAAACTCGGCCCTACCGATTCTTTCAACCCGGCGCCACCGAGTTTCACTTGTCATAGCCATTGCCAAACCCTAAGCAAATCGGTTCTACCGACAGGGATCTCGGTCTCACCGAGATGGGATTGCAACTTATCTGTTTCCTTTTCGTAACTTTTCGGTCTCACCGAAAGAGCGAATCGGTCCCACCGAGATTGCAATGCAAACTCTCTGTTTTCTTTTTGTAACTTTTCGGTCTCACCGAAAGAGCAAATCGGTCCCACCGAGTTTGCCTGACCAACCCTCTGGTTAGCTTATTACCAAATCGGTCCGACCGAGTTTGTTGATTCGGTCCCATCGAGATTGGTAAATTGTGTGTAACGGTTGGATTTTGTGTGGAGGCTATATATACCCCTCCACCTCCTCTTCACTCGTTGAGAGAGCCATCAGAACACATCTACACTTCGAACTCATATGTTCTGAGAGAGAACCACCTACTCATGTGTTGAGGCCAAGATATTCCATTCCTACCATATGAATCTTGATCTCTAGCCTTCCCCAAGTTGCTTTCCACTCAAATCTTCTTTCTACCAAATCCAAATCCTGTGTGAGAGAGAGTTGAGTGTTGGGGAGACTATCATTTGAAGCACAAGAGCAAGGAGTTCATCATCAACACACCATTTGTTACTTCTTGGAGAGTGGTGTCTCTTAGATTGGCTAAGTGTCACTTGGGATCCTCCGACAAGATTGTGGAGTTGAACCAAGGAGTTTGTAAGGGCAAGGAGATCGCCTACTTTGTGAAGATCTACCGCTAGTGAGGCAAGTCCTTCGTGGGCGATGGCCATGGTGGGATAGACAAGGTTGCTTCTTCGTGGACCCTTCGTGGGTGGAGCCCTCCGTGGACTCGCGCAACCGTTACCCTTCGTGGGTTGAAGTCTCCATCAACGTGGATGTAGGATAGCACCACCTATCCGAACCACGGGAAAAACATCCGCGTCTCCAATTGCGTTTGAATTCTCCAAACCCTTTCCTTTACATTCTTGCAAGTTGCATGCTTTACTTTCCGCTGCCAATATACTCTTTGCATGCTTGCTTGAATTGTGTGATGATTGCTTGACTTGTCATAGAGTAGCTAAAACCTGTCAAGAACTAAAATTGGGAAAAGGTTAAGTTTTTATTTGGTCAAGTAGTCTAATCACCCCCCTCTAGACATACTTTCGATCCTACACATGACCAAGCCCCCAAGTGATCAATAATATGATAAGCCAATAAGGCATGATACCCATGTTTGAACCGCGCATCATGGCAGTGGGTCCTCTTTGGCACCCTTTAACTTTTTGCAAAAGATAAATCCTTTTTGAACCGGATGTTAAACCGGATATTGAGAGCTTCAAAGCTTTGTGGGAGACATCCTTCCCTTGAACCGGATCTTAAACCGGAATCTTCATTTTCAGCCGGAAATTTTCTGACGGCCTTTAAACTCAAACTTGCGAGAAGTAAATTCCTTTTTGAACCGGACATTGTTAAGCCGGATCTGAGCGCTTCAGAGCTTTGTGGGAGAATAGATTTCTCTTGAACCGGATTGTAAACCGGATATTTGAGAGCTTCAGTGAGACTGACTTCGCTTGAGCCGGATTTTAAACCGGAATCCTTTCTGATGACCGGGATCTTCTTCATTGAGCCGGGATTTTGTAACTGTCATATATTTTCTAAGCCGAAAATTTTTTGACAGCCTTTAAATTTTCATCAATATAACAGTAGCCTCCGGGACCGGGTTATCTTTCCGTCCATCGTCCTGGGTTTCTTAAACCGGCTGAAACTGGCAAGATTTGCTGAGTCATGTCATCGTAGCCCCCGAGTCTCAAAGGTGACTCGAGGAGTTGGCTTGAGGCTCTCCATATTTGACCATAGCAGAAGATGTATATCATTGGCGTTGATAACGCAATGTGAATCCACAGAAGGTTGAGGTGACTGCGGCGGGTTATAAATGATCCCGTATGAGCCGTGTCAGCAACTCGGCCAATGGTTCCTTCCAACTGGTTGTTTCAAGCTTAATCAAACTGTAGTGGCGGCGATTTGTGCGCCTGCCCATTGACCCATCCATTGCAGACGGCGGTTGATAATATATGATAATTTGCCTCCAATTTGTTGGAAGAAAACCGGGCTTGCTAAGCAGTGACTTGCTCATATTCAATAAACAACTCATGCAGATAGGTGTGGCCCAGTGTGTTGATGTACACCAAGCCGCGAGAGACAGACGGTAAAGTCGACCGTAGCATCAGAGGCGGTACAGACAGATGAGTCGGTCGCGGCGTTGTAAGCCGGCGCGGACGGGCGAGTCAATCACAGGCGCGGTAAGCCGCGTGGACGGGCGAGTCAACCACGTCATGTTGATGTAGTGAACAATTGTCCTGCATCAGAAACATTGCAAGCCAGAGTAATTGTTCTTTGACAAAAAACAATATATTAAAAAAAAACAGACGTAGATGGACATCACCAGATTTTTTCGTATGACAGATGATCCGTATGTGGCATCCGTAGATAACCTTCTTTTTTTTAAGGATCCGTAGATAACCTTTCAGCACTGTTGCTTTGGTCCTGATTTTTGCTTCACGAACACGGACGTCGGTACACCTCTTGACGTGTGTAGTATAACGAGTGAGCTGTAGCATTAGGACGACGACGGAGAGAGGCGGGTCATCACGGCGGGGCCGGCTCACCGACAGCGGAGGTGACTCACAGCAAGGTTTAGCTCATCCGCGGCTTGGCAGAAGAACAAGGCCGCGGTGCCTCGGAGGCCGTAACAACTGCAGCAGCTGAACGACGACAGGTAGTTCAGGGGCGGAGCCAGTGAAAAACCGGGCCAGCAAGTCAGAACAGCGTAAGGCGGCTGAGGTAGCGGGCGTCTCAAAGCCTGACTGTGAAGGGGGACTAAAGCAAATGGCACAGTCATGAGCACGGAGGCAGCAGGGCCGACGACTCAACGGTGCGGCGACGAGGCCGACTTGGAGCAGAAGAGGTGACAACGACTCGGAGTCAATCCAAGTAGAGGTGAGCCGAGACGGGCCAGTACGGTAGTGATAGCAGCTCGGAGCAACAGAGGCAGAAAAACGACCTGCAGATCCGGCATGGAGGAGCAGCAGAACCGGAGGTGGAGCTGCGGGGCAGAACCGACTCGGAGTGGCGAAGGCAAGTCCGAGCAGGGGCGGCGAAGGCGAATCCGAGCGGGTTCAGTTTGGAGGCGTCTTAGTAGTGAGGCCGCTCCGGCGAGGGTTGCGCCTGGAGGCGAGGTGGCTCCATCGCAAGGACGGAGTGACCAGACGGGGCGAATCGATCCATCGTGGGCGGTTGACCAGTCCACGTCCATATCCTCAAGACGTGGCCACCCCTTTCTTTTTTTTCTTTTTTTGGACCGCTAGAGACATCGCGACGGTCACGTGTGACCCGGCACCGTAGCCTTGCCTTGTAGTTTTGGAAACCGGAGATCGATCCTACCATGCATCGATTAATCATGCGAAAGAAAATTCCTCCTTCGACTTTCACTAGAGATTGATGCCTCGATTCATCGTACATTGAAGACCGTACTCAGTATATATATGCCTTGATTGATCTGATGCTTTAATCAATGAAATATCAGCACGTCTCCTGTCGGAATCACAACCATTGCCGATGACGGAATTTGCGCACGCCAAAACCGGATGAACCGGCCGGATACGATCTTGCTGAAGTTGAAGTCGATGAAGCCCTAACTCCGGCGTGTAAACGTCTCACGGATGACCCAATTTTTTTTTTCTTTTTCTGATCTCGACTGACGAACTCAAAGACGATGTAGATCCTTTTCAATCTGTTCTTCATCTGAAAATTACAAACTTCTCGAACCCTAAAAAAGATCCCTCCAAGAACTCAACACCACCGTGCGCGAGCCCCACGGTGGGCGTCAACTGTCGTGGAATTGTGACGGCAGATGTCCTTAGTGTCAGGACTTAGTCGCGAGGCCAACGCATCTATGTGATAGCTTGAGAGGGGTTGAGCGGGACGAGAGACGCGATGTTTTACCCAGGTTCGGCCCCTCACGGTGAAGGTAAAAGCCTACATCCTGCTTCATTGATATTGATGATGATGATCATGGTTACAAGAGTGCTCTATCTCGAGAGCTATTGTCTAAACCTAACTTGTCCAACTTGTGGAACTTGTCAATCTTCTTCCTCTTGGGGTGTCCTGCCCCTCCTTATATATGTTGAAGGGGCGGTTTACATGACTAGCCATATTAGGATTAGGATTACTCTATTACAAGTGGAATCCTAGTCTTGCTTTCTTTGTAAGGGAATATCCTTTGTGCTTTCCTCATAAACCGGCCCACCATTAAACGTGAACCGGCCTTCTGGGCCATGGGCCTCGTCATCCATCTGACCCGCCCGCCGGGTTACTAATGAACCGCCAAGACCGGGCGGGTAGCCCGTGAACCGTCAAACTCCGGGCGGGTTACCAGTGAGTCACCCAGTCTGGCCGATTTATACTTCCGGCCGGTTTACGCCACGGGGTATATCCCCGACAGACTGCGTGAGGAGGATCTGGACGATGTAGTCTTTGATGAGAAGGAGGCACCGCCGGAGTTGCCCAGATGGGTTGCGCTAATCAAGGTAAATACCAAGAAAACCTATAGTCAGACATGGTTCTTTAGGAACATGAGGTCCGCTTGGGATGTGGCACAGGAAGCAAAATTCAAGCCATTGGAAGAGAATCTGTACTCCGTCCAGTTTACTTGCTTGGGGGATTGGGAGCGTGTCATGCAAGAGGGGCCCTGGAATTTTAGAGGTGATGCGGTGCTCCTTGCACCATATGATGGAATAGCAAAACCTTCTACAATAAAACTGGAGACAATTGATATATGGATTCAGATCCATGATGTGTCGGACTTATATGCTCATCTCATCCAGCCCCTCGCTGCCAAGGTTGGTGAAGTCCTGTTTGCTGAGACCCAATCCCATGATTTCACCGGAAATTTTTACCGTGTGTGGGTGCGTATCAACGTCCACAAACCACTCAAGAACAAGGTGTCGATGATCAGAGATGGGAAGAGACAGATATACAAAGTGAAGTATGAAAGTCTTCCCGATTGGTGCGCTATTTGTGGCATGCTAGGCCATCTGTTCAAAGAGCATGGCAGCGGGGTTCACCCACCATCTGCTCTAGTTTTCAAGGAGCTCAGGGCTGAGTGGTTTATGCGCAGTAGGAGGGGTCCTGGTGAGGGACGTGGGTGCCGCGGTGGTCGTCATGGAGGCCGGTCTGGAGGCCGCTTTGATGGAGAGCGAACAGGAGGACGCTCGGATGGAAGAAAGTCTGGTGGGAATTGGGGCGCCGAAAAGCAGAAGACTATGGAATATTATGGGGATGAGGAACAGGCAGCAGATGGTGACATGCATACTGATGATCCAAGCAGGAAGAGATCCGAAAGAACTAAAGTGAGTACTTATCCAGCTACTGCAAGGGACCATGCTCAGGCAAAGGGGGAAGACTTGGCCGTGGCGATTGTTCCATCAGGGTCCGTCATCACCAGTCCACCGCCACAGAGGGACCCAAAGAGAACAAGGAAGGAAGACGAGAATACTGCAAGCCAAGGTGTTGTTGTGAAGAATTTGGCGGGCTCCTTCAAGGAGCGCCGCCAGGCCAAATGAGTACTTTTTGTTGGAACTGCCGCGGTGTGGGCAACGCCGCGACAGTTCATGAGCTTCGCGAATTTGCGAAGAAGTTTGCCCTTACCCTCTTGTGTATTGTAGAGACACAGATTGATGGTCAAAGGGTAGAAGCTCTAGCTGGTACTTTGGGTTAGGATAGTTCTTTTGCAGTTGATAGTCAAGGTAGAAGTGGTGGTCTTGGTATCTTTTGGAATAATGTAATAAAAGTAGAGATTTTGGGTTATTCGTGTTATCATATTGATGTGTCTGTGGAAGAAGATGGACATGAGAAGTGGAGAATGACGTGTATGTATGGCGAGGCATAGACCCATTTGCGTCACCAGACTTGGACGGTTTTGAAAAACATTAGTACTTTGAGCGCGCTCCCATGGCTGTGTATTGGCGATTTCAACGAAGTTCTACGTCCAAGTGAACATGAAGGTATTGGTACACGTAGCAATGCTCATATTCAAGCTTTTCGAGATGCCACAGACATTTGCATGCTGCTGGATATTGGGTATAAGGGGCCGTTTTGGACTTTTGAGAAAAAAGTCGCAGGAGGTACATACACCAGGTGCAGGTTGGACCGGGCGCTAGCCAATGCAGACTGGGCTGCTCGTTTTCCTTTGGCTTGTTTGGAGCATCTTTCGGCGGCTACTTCCGATCACAGCACATTATTGCTCAGCCTGGGAAGAAGTAACGAGGGCACGACAAGCCGGTCTTTCCGGTACGAGGCGATGTGGGAAAAGCATGACGGTTTGGGTGGTGTGGTAACAGAGGAGTGGACGGCCGGTGGCCCCTGCGTTAGTGTCCAACAACTCCAAGACAAACTGGTTCAGGTCTCCAAGGGGTTGACCAGATGGAACAAGCATACTTTTGGATGCGTTCGCAAGGAAATCAAGGAGCTTAAAAGTAAACTGGATGAGCTGAGGGGCGACCCGTTGAGGACAGCGCCTAACCACGTCGAGCTGAAAATAAATGAGAGGCTCATTGAACTTTACCATAGAGAGGAAATAATGTGGAGACAAAGGGCACGGATTGATTGGCTTTCTTCTGGTGACAAGAATACGAATTTTTTTCATCTCCGGGCGAGTATGCGAAGGAAAAAAGAATATGATTCGGGCACTGGAAAACGCTTTGGGAGTGCTGACAAAGGACCCAGATGAGATGAGGACTTTGGTGCCCAATTTTTATAATGATCTTTATGCTTCTGAGGGCGTTCAAGGCATAGATGATGTGCTCGAACACGTTCCAAGGAAGGTAACAACGGCTATGAACACTAGTTTATGTGCTCCATATACGAGGGAAGAAGTTAAGATAGCACTTTTCAGATGTCTCCCACCAAGGCTCCGGGTCCAGATGGTTTTCCAGCCCAATTTTACCAGAAACACTGGGATGTGTGTGGGGAAGATGTTACTGAAATTGTTCTCAGGATTGTCAGAGGGGAAGAGAACCCAGAGTGCATTAACAATACGATTCTTGTGTTGATCTCCAAGGTGACGAACCCAACTCTTCTCTCACAATTCCGGCCTATAAGTCTTTGTAACGTCTTGTACAAGATTGCTTCAAAAGTGGTGGCTAACAGGTTAAAGCTCGTGTTGCCGGAGATAATATCACAGGAGCAGTCCGCTTTCGTGCCCGGCAGACTTATAACAGATAATATCATTTGTGCTTACGAATGTTTACATTTTATGAAGCGCAACAGGTCGAAGAGCAACAGCTACTGTGCGCTAAAGTTGGATATGATGAAAGCCTATGACAGGCTAGAATGGCCGTACTTAAGAGCTATCATGGGGAGATTGGGTTTTGCACAGTATTGGATAGATATTGTGATGTCTATGGTTTCCTCGGTCTCTTTTTCAGTCATGTTTAATGGAGAGAAGCTCCAATATTTCAACCCAACAAGAGGGATTCGGCAGGGAGATCCTATCTCCCCTTACCTTTTCTTGATTGCAGCAGAGGGCCTTTCGTGCCTCCTAAAATCTAGTTCTCCGTCATCATCTTTGCAGGGTATCAAGGTGGCTCCCACGGCTCCGTCCGTCAACCACCTGTTATTCGCAGACGACAGCCTGCTGCTATTCAAGGCTAGTGTGGAGGGTGCAGAAAGAGTATCAAACTTGTTGGATACTTATTGCAGGGCATCAGGGCAGCGTATCAATAATGCAAAATCATCTATTTTCTTTAGCAAGGGCTGCCCCCCGAGTATAATAGAAGAGATCAAAAATAAATTGCAAGTGCAGAATGAGTCTTTGAGTGAGAAATATCTGGGGATGCCAACCGACGTCGGCCACTCGAAGAATGGCACCTTTAAATATTTGCGTGATAGGGTGTGGGAAAAGATTAAAGGATGGATGGAGAAACTATTGTCTGCAGCAGGCAAGGAGGTGTTGATCAAATCAGTTGCCCAAGAAATCCCAGTGTTCTCCATGTCATGTTTTAGACTTCCAAGAGGACTATGTGAGAATATTACTTCAATCATCAGACAGTTTTGGTGGGGCAGCAAAAGAGGAAAACGGAAACCAGCCTGGGTCGCTTGGGATATTATGGTCAGACCAAAATATATGGGAGGACTTGGTTTTCGAGACTTGGAGCTGTTTAATCTAGCTCTTCTTGCTAGGCAGGCATGGATGATACAAAATAACACAGAGTCATTGAGCGCAAGAATACTAAAATCTATTTACCATCCTGACTGTTCTTTGCTTGATGCGGAGCTGGGAACGCATCCCTCGCAAATTTGGAGGGCTATCCTCGACGGAAGGGATATCATGGCCCAGGGCATTATACGGAGAATTGGTCATGGTGAGTCCACTAACACATGGACCGACAACTGGATTCCGAGGCAAAGTTATAAATGACCGATTACTTCCTTAGTCCCGTCGCCACCGCTGCATGTGTCGTAGCTTATTGAAATAACTACAGCTTCGTGGCGGGTGGAGTTGATACGATCGGTCTTCACACCCATAGATGCAGAAGCTATACTTCAGATCCTGTTGGGGAACGTTGCAGAAAACAAAAAAATTCCTACGGTTTCACCAAGATCCATCTATGAGTTCATCTAGCAACGAGTGATCGGATGCATCTACATACCTTTGTAGATCACGAGCGGAAGCGTTCACTAGAACGTGGATGATGGAGTCGTACTCGCCGTGATTCAAATCACCGATGACCAAGCGCCGAACGGACGGCACCTCTGTGTTCAACACACGTACGGAGCGGATGACGTCTCCTCCTTCTTGATCCAGCAAGGGGGAAGGAGAGGTTGATGAAGATTCAGCAGCACGACGGCGTGGTGGTGGATGCAGGGCGTCACAGCAGCAGGGCTTCGCCGTGTACTACGAGGGAGAGGGGTGTAGCAGGGGAGAGGGAGGCGCCAGGGATGCAGGGTACGACTGACCCTCCCTCTTCCCTTCTTATATAGGCCCCCTAGGGGGGGCGCCGGCCCTAGGAGATGGGATCTCCTAGGGGGGGCGGCGGCCAGGGCTGGAGTGGCCCCCAAGGCAAGGTGGGGCGCCCCCCCCCCACCCCTAGGGTTCCAACCCTAGGCGCATGGGGTGGGCCTAGGGGGGCGAACCAGCCCACTATGGGCTGGTTCCCCTCCCCACTTTGGCCCATGGGGCCCTCCGGGATGGGTGACCCCACCCGGTGGACCCCCGAGACCCTTCCGGTGGTCCCGGTACAATACCGGTGACCCCGAAACTTGTCCCGATGGCCGAAACAACACTTCCTATATATAATTCTTTACCTCCGGACTATTCCGAAACTCCTCGTGACGTCCGGGATCTCATCCGGGACTCCGAACAACATTCGGGTTACTGCATATACATATCTTCACAACCCTAGCGTCACCGAACCTTAAGTGTGTAGACCCTACGGGTTCGGGAGACATGTAGACATGACTGAGATCGCTCTCCGGTCAATAACCAACAGCGGGATCTGGATACCCATGTTGGCTCCCACATGCTCCTCGATGATCTCATCGGATGAACCACGAAGTCGAGGATTCAAACAACCCCGTATACAATTTCCTTCGTCAATCGGTATGTTACTTGCCCGAGATTTGATCATAGGTATCCCAATACCTCGTTCAATCTCGTTACCGGCAAGTCACTTTACTCGTACTGTAATGCATGATCCCGTGACCAGACACTTGGTCACTTTGAGCTCATAATGATGATGCATTACCGAGTGGGCCCAGTGATACCTCTCCGTCATACGGAGTGACGAATCCCAGTCTTGATCTATGTCAACCCAACAAACACTTTTGGAGATACCCGTAGTATACCTTTATAGTCACCCAGTTACGTTGTGACGTTTGGTACACCCAAAGCACTCCTACGGTATCCGGGAGTTACACGATCTCATGGTCTAAGGAAAGGATACTTGACATTGGAAAAACTCTAGCAAACGAACTACACGATCTTGTGCTATGTTTAGGATTGGGTCTTGTCCATCACATCATTCTCCTAATGATGTGATCTCGTTATCAATGACATCCAATGTCCATAGTCAGGAAATCATGACTATCTGTTGATCAACGAGTTAGTCAACTAGAGGCTTACTAGGGACATGTTGGTGTCTATTATTTACACATGTATTACGATTTCCGGATAACACAATTATAGCATGAATAAAGACAATTATCATGAACAAGGAAATATAATAATAATGCTTTTATTATTGCCTCTAGGGCATATTTCCAACAGTCTCCCACTTGCACTAGAGTCAATAATCTAGTTACATTGTGATGAATCGAACACCCATGGAATTCTGGTGTTGATCATGTTTTACTCTAGGGAGAGGTTTAGTCAACGGATCTGCTACATTCAGGTCTGTATGTACTTTACAAATATCTATGTCTCCATCTTGAACATTTTCACGAATGGAGTTGAAGCGATGCTTGATGTGCCTTGTCTTCTTGTGAAACCTGGGCTCCTTGGCAAGTGCAATAGCTCCAGTGTTGTCACAGAAGAGCTTGATCGGCCCCGACGCATTGGGTATGACTCCGAGGTCGGTGATGAACTCCTTCACCCAAATTGCTTCATGTTCTGCCTCCGAGGCTGCCATGTACTCCGCTTCACATGTAGATCCCGCCACGACGCTCTGCTTGCAACTGCACCAGCTTATTGCCCCACCATTCAAAATATACACGTATCCGGTTTGTGACTTAGAGTCATCCAGATCTGTGTCAAAGCTAGCGTCGACGTAACCCTTTACGACGAGCTCTTCGTCACCTCCATAAACGAGAAACATTTCCTTAGTCCTTTTCAGGTACTTCAGGATATTTTTGACCGTTGTCCAGTGTTCCTTGCCGGGATTACTTTGGTACCTTCCTACCAAACTTACGGCAAGGTTTATATCAGGTCTGGTACACAGCATGGCATACATAATAGAACCTATGGCTGAGGCATAGGGGATGACACTCATCTCTTCTATATCTTCTGCCGTGGTTGGACATTGAGCTGAGCTCAATTTCACACCTTGCAGCACAGGCAAGAACCCCTTCTTAGTCTGATCCATATTGAACTTCTTCAATATCTTATCAAGGTATGTGCTTTGTGAAAGACCTATGAGGCGTCTTGATCTATCTCTATAGATCTTGATGCCTAATATATAAGCAGCTTCTCCAAGGTCCTTCATTGAAAAACTCTTATTCAAGTAGGCCTTAATGCTGTCCAAGAGTTCTATATCATTTCCCATCAAAAGTATGTCATCTACATATAATATGAGAAATGCTACAGAGCTCCCACTCACTTTCTTGTAAACGCAGGCTTCTCCATAAGTCTGTGTAAACCCAAACGCTTTGATCATCTCATCAAAGCGAATGTTCCAACTCCGAGATGCTTGCACCAGCCCATAAATTGAGCGTTGGAGCTTGCACACCTTGTTAGCATTCTTAGGATCGACAAAACCTTCCGGCTGCATCATATACAATTCTTCCTTAAGGAAACCATTAAGGAATGCCGTTTTGACGTCCATTTGCCATATCTCATAATCGTAGAATGCGGCAATTGCTAACATGATTCGGACAGACTTTAGCTTCGCTACCGGTGAGAAAGTCTCATCATAGTCAACCCCTTGAACTTGTCGATAACCCTTAGCGACAAGCCGAGCTTTATAGATGGTCATATTACCATCCACGTCTGTCTTCTTCTTAAAGATCCATTTATTCTCTATGGCTCGCCATTCAACGGGCAAGTCAGTCAAAGTCCATACTTCGTTTTCATACATGGATCCTATCTCGGATTTCATGGCTTCTAGCCATTTGTCGGAATCCAGGCCCGCCATCGCTTCTTCATAGTTCGAAGGTTCACCGTTGTCTAACAACATGATTTCCAAGACAGGGTTGCCGTACCACTCTGGTGCGGAACGTGTCCTTGTGGACCTACAAATTTCAGTAGGAGCTTGATCAGAAGTATCTTGATCATCATCATTAACTTCCTCTCTAGTCGGTGCAGGCACCTCAGGAACATTTTCTTGAGTTGCGCCCTTTTCCGGTTCAAGAGGTAATACTTCATCAAATTCTACTTTCCTCCCACTTACTTCTTTCGAGATAGGATCCATTCTTGGCAACAAAGATCTTGCCTTCGGATCTGAGGTAGAAGGTATACCCAATAGTTTCTTTAGGGTATCCTATGAAGACGCATTTTTCCGACTTGGGTTCGAGCTTTTCAGGTTGAAATTTCTTGACATAAGCATCGCATCCCCAAACTTTCAGAAACGACAGCTTAGGTTTCTTCCCAAACCATAATTCATACGGTGTCGTCTCAACGGATTTCGACGGAGCCCTATTTAAAGTGAATGCGGCAGTCTCTAAAGCATAGCCCCAAAAAGATAGCGGTAAATCGATAATAGACATCATAGACCGCACCATATCTAATAGAGTGCGATTACGATGTTCGGACACACCATTACGCTGAGGTGTTCCAGGCAGCGTGAGTTGTGAAACTATTCCACATTTTCTTAAGTGTGTGCCAAATTCGTGACTCAAGTATTCTCCTCCACGATCTGATCGTAGGAACTTGATTTTCCTGTCACGTTGATTTTCAACCTCACTCTGAAATTCCTTGAACTTTTCAAAGGTCTCAGACTTGTGTTTCATCAAATAGATATACCCATATCTACTCAAGTCATCAGTGAGGGTGAGAACATAACAATAGCCACCGCGAGCCTCAACACTCATTGGACCGCACACATCAGTATGTATGATTTCCAATAAGTTGGTTGCTCGCTCCATTGTTCCTGAGAACGGAGTCTTGGTCATTTTACCCATGAGGCATGGTTCGCACGTGTCAAATGATTCGTAATTAAGAGACTCTAAAAGTCCATCTGCATGGAGCTTCTTCATGCGTTTGACACCTATGTGACCAAGGCGGCAGTGCCACAAGTATGTGGGACTATCATTATCAACCTTACATCTTTTGGTACTCACACTATGAATATGTGTAGCATTACGCTCGAGATTCATTAAGAATAAACCATTCACCATTGGAGCATGACCATAAAACATATCTCTCATATAAATAGAACAATCATTATTCTCGGATTTAAATGAGTAGCCATCTCGTATCAAACGAGATCCTGATACAATGTTCATGCTCAAACTTGGCACTAAATAACAATTATTAAGGTTCAAAACTAATCCCGTAGGTAATGAAGAGGCAGCGTGCCGACGGCGATCACATCAACCTTGGAACCATTCCCGACGCGCATCGTCACCTCGCCCTTTGCCAGTCTCCGCTTATTCCGCAGCTCCTGCTTTGAGTTACAAATGTGAGCAACTGCACCGGTATCAAATACCCAAGAGCTACTACGAGTACTTGTAAGGTACACATCAATTACATGTATATCACATATACCTTTTGTGATGCCGGCCTTCTTGTCCGCTAAGTATTTGGGGCAGTTCCACTTCCAGTGACCACTTCCCTTGCAATAAAAAAACTCAGTCTCGGGCTTGGGTCCATTCTTTGGCTTCTTCCTGGCAGCTTGCTTGCCAGGCACGGCAACTCCCTTGCCGTCCTTCTTGAAGTTCTTCTTACCCTTGCCTTTCTTGAACTTAGTGGTTTTATTCACCATCAACACTTGATGTTCCTTTTTGACTTCTACCTCTGCTGATTTCAGCATAGCAAATACTTCAGGAATGGTCTTTTCCATCCCCTGCATATTGAAGTTCATCACAAAGCTCTTGTAGCTCGGTGGAAGCGACTGAAGGATTCTGTCAATGACCGCGTCATCCGGGAGATTAACTCCCAGCTGAGTCAAGCGGTTATGCAACCCAGACATAGTGAGTATGTGCTCACTGACAGAACTGTTTTCCTCCATCTTACAGCTGAAGAACTTGTCGGAGACTTGATATCTCTCGACCCGGGCATGAGCTTGAAAAACCATTTTCAGTTCTTCGAACATCTCATATGCTCCGTGTCTCTCAAAATGTTTTTGGAGCCCTGGCTCTAAGCTATAAACATGCCGCACTAAACTAGGGAGTAGTCATCGGTACGTGCCTGCCAAGCGTTCATAACGTCTTGTTCTGCAGGGAGAATAGGTGCGTCACCCAGCGCTGCTTGTAGGACATAATCTTTCTTGGCAGCTATGAGGATGATCCTCAGGTTCCGGACCCAGTCCGTGTAATTGCTGCCATCGTCTTTCTGCTTGGTTTTCTCTAGGAACGCGTTGAAGTTGAGGACTACGTTGGCCATTTGATCTACAAGACATATTGTAAATATTTTAGACTAAGTTCATGATAATTAAGTTCATCTAATCAAATTACTCAATGAACTCCCACTTAGATAAACATCCCTCCAGTCATCTAAGTATAACATGATCCGAGTTAACTAGGCCGTGTCCGATCATCACGTGAGACGGACTAGCCAACATCGGTGAACATCTTCATGTTGATCGTATCTTCTATACAACTCATGCTCGACCTTTCGGTCTTCTGTGTTCCGAGGCCATGTCTGTACATGCTAGGCTCGTCAAGTCAACCTAAGTGTTTGCATGTGTAAATCTGTCTTACACCCGTTGTATGTGAACGTTAGAATCTATCACACCCGATCATCACGTGGTGCTTCGAAACAACGAACTGTCGCAACGGTGCACAGTTAGGGGGAACACTTGCTTGAAATTATTATGAGGGATCATCTTATTTACTACCGTCGTTCTAAGTAAACAAGATGCAAAAACATGATAAACATCACATGCAATCAAATAATAAAAGTGACATGATATGGCCAATATCACATAGCTCCTTTGATCTCTATCTTGGGGCTCCATGATCATCTTGTCACCGGCTTGACACCATGATCTCCATCATCATGATCTCCATCATCGTGTCTCCATGAAGTTGCTCGCCAACTATTACTTCTACTACTATGGCTAACGCGTTTACCAATAAAGTAAAGTAATTTACATGGCGTTTCTCAATGACACGCAGGTCATATAAAAAATAAAGACAACTCTATGGCTCCTGCCGGTTGTCATACTCATCAACATGCAAGTCGTGATTCCTATTACAATAGCATGAACATCTCATACATCACATATAGATCATTCATTATTTATCACAACTTTGGCCATATCATATCACAAAGCACTTGCTGCAAAAAAAAGTTAGACGTCCTCTAATTGTTGTTGCAAGTTTTACATGGCTGAAATAGGGTTCTAGCAAGAACGTTTTCTTACCTACGTGAAAGCCACAACGTGATTTGTCAACTTCTATTTACCCTTCGTAACGACCATTTTCATCGAATCCTCTCCAACTAAAGTGGGAGAGACAGACACCCGCCAGCCACCTTATGCAACTAGTGCATGTTAGTCGGTGGAACCGGTCTCACGTAAGCGTACGTGTAAGGTTGGTCCGGGCCGCTTCATCCCACAATACTGCTGAAGCAAGATAAGACTAGTAGCGGCAAGAAAGTTGACGACATCTACGCCCACAACAAATTGTGTTCTACTCGCGCAAGAAGAACTACGCATAGACCTAGCTCATGATGCCACTGTTGGGGAACGTTGCAGAAAACAAAAATTTTCCTACGGTTTCACCAAGATCCATCTATGAGTTCATCTAGCAACGAGTGATCGGATGCATCTACATACCTTTGTAGATCGCGAGCGGAAGCGTTCACTAGAACGTGGATGACGGAGTCGTACTCGCCGTGATTCAAATCATCGATGACCAAGCGCCGAAAGGATGGCACCTCCGCATTCAACACACGTACGAAGCGGATGACGTCTCCTCCTTCTTGATCCAGCAAGGGGGGAGGAGAGGTTGATGAAGATCCAACAGCACGACGGCGTGGTGGTGGATGCAGGGCGTCACAGCAGCAGGGCTTCGCCGTGTACTACAAGGAAGAGGGGTGTAGCAGGGGAGAGGGAGGCGCCAGGGATGCAGGGTACGGCTGCCCCTCCCTCCCCCCTTCTTATATAGGCCCCCTAGGGGGAGGCGCCGGCCCTAGGAGATGGGATCTCCTAGGGGGGCGGCGGCCAGGGCTGGAGTGGCCCCCCAAGGCAAGGTGGGGCGCCCCCCACCCGTAGGGTTCCAACCCTAGGCGCATGGGATGGGCCTAGGTGGGCCCACCAGCCCACTATGGGCTGGTTCCCCTCCCCACTTTGGCCCATGGGGCCCTCCGGGATGGGAGGCCCCACCCGGTGGACCCCCGGGACCCTTCCGGTGGTCCCGGTACAATACCGGTGACCCCGAAACTTGTCCCGATGGCCGAAACAACACTTCCTATATATAATTATTTACCTCCGGACTATTCCGAAACTCCTCGTGACGTCCGGGATCTCATCCGGGACTCCGAACAACATTCGGGTTACTGCATATACATATCTTCACAACCCTAGCGTCACCGAACCTTAAGTGTGTAGACCCTACGGGTTCGGGAGACATGTAGACATGACCGAGATCGCTCTTCGGTCAATAACCACCAGTGGGATCTGGATACCCATGTTGGCTCCCACATGCTCCTCGATGATCTCATCGGATGAACCACGATGTCGAGGATTCAAACAACCCCGTATACAATTCCCTTCGTCAATCGGTATGTTACTTGCCCGAGATTCGATCGTCGGTATCCCAATACCTCGTTCAATCTCGTTACCGGCAAGTCACTTTACTCGTACTGTAATGCATGATCCCGTGACCAGACACTTGGTCACTTTGAGCTCATAATGATGATGCATTACCGAGTGGGCTCAACAGACACTTTCGGAGATACCCGTAGTATACCTTTATAGTCACCCAGTTACGTTGTGACGTTTGGTACACCCAAAGCACTCCTACGGTATCCGGGAGTTACACGATCTCATGGTCTAAGGAAAGGATACTTGACATTGGAAAAACTCTAGCAAACGAACTACACGATCTTGTGCTATGTTTAGGATTGGGTCTTGTCCATCACATCATTCTCCTAATGATGTGATCTCGTTATCAATGACATCCAATGTCCATAGTCAGGAAACCATGACTATCTGTTGATCAACGAGCTAGTCAACTAGAGGCTTACTAGGGACATGTTGGTGTCTATTATTCACACATGTATTACGATTTCCGGATAACACAATTATAGCATGAATAAAGACAATTATCATGAACAAGGAAATATAATAATAATGCTTTTATTATTGCCTCTAGGGCATATTTCCAACAGATCCCACTATGCATGCGAAGGGTTGATGATTTCTGGGCTTGGGGAGAGGAGCCGAGGGGAAATTTCTCAGTTAGTTCTGCCTATCGTATGCTTGTCTGGACGAAGACTGATTGGGAGGCTTGGCTGGAAGGAAGAGAATAAGTATCAACAGCTCAGGGGGAAAGCAGAGAATGGAATTCAGTTTGGAAACTTCAAGTCCCGTCAAAAATCAAAGTTTTCTTATGGCGTTTGGCCAAACACTCTATTCCTTCGGGTGAGCTATTGATGAGGCGCAATATGGCAACCACGGCGGCTTTTCATCTCTGCGGAGCTCGAGATACTTGGAGACATGCCTTGCTAGATTGCCCTGTCTCACGGAGTACTTGGGCACTATCATCAGATGTGATTCATGATCAGCTAAGTGTGAACGGGCAGGAGTGTGCGAAGGTGTGGTTGTTCAAGTTACAGGAAGAGCTACCTACAGAAGAATTCGTCAAGGCGGCCGTGTCACTTTGGGCGATTTGGGGGGGCGCGAAGGAAAGCTATCCATGAAGACATCCATAAAAGCCCACACGCCAACCACAGCTTTATCAATTCCTACTTGCAAGATATTTAGGTGCTTTCACCAGAGAAAGTGATGAGGGTGACTCCGACTACACGCCCCACTGGTTGGTTACCACCCCGGGCATACCACTCCAAGATTAATGTAGATGCAGCTGTAGGCCGGGGAGGTCGCTATGGTTCAGTTGCTACAATTTGTCGAGATTCGGAAGGAGGATTCCGGGGAGCATCTGCTATGGTGTTCAACTTGGGCGACCCAGCCACATTGGAGGCATGTGCAATTCGCGAGGGCTTTTCCTTGGCAATGGATCTGAACCTGGACATGATATGTATGGCATCCGACTGCAAGGGGGTGGTCCAAGAGATCAAGAAGGGAAGTGCAGCCACGTATGGAGCAATTCTCTGGGAGATCAATCAACAAATTTCTTCTTTTACTTTGTGTTTTTTAGATCATGAGTTTAGGAGCTCAAATATCGAAGCTCACAACTTAGCGAAACATGCGTTAACTCTTGGGTGTGGCCGCCATGTTTGGTTAGGCCAGCCCAATGGAATTCCCTTCGATCCTGTTAGTAATTTAGCTTCAAAAGAAATTTTCTCTTGAGTGAGAAATTTCCAGAGGGCGGCGATGTTGGAGGGAGCTGCTGGCGCTGGCCAAGATCCCAATGATGGATGCTCCTGGTCACTGGAGCCAGATCGCGCGTCGGCTTGGGGGCACCTCGAGGATGTCGCTGGTGTGGGGGGCATCCAGGATAGTGCGGGATGGGGACCGAGCGTTGGGGCATGTCACGGGTTCCGGTTGAGGGCTTGATCGTATAACTGAATTCATATTGCTTGCGGCCTGACATTGTGACATTGAACACTGGAGCTGAATTGACTCTCTTCACAAGATTCACTTTGATACAGCCATTTTCTTAATGAAAATCTTCATGTGAAGTTTTTAAGTACTACATATAGGAGGAGGCAGGAGTGGCTGCAATCTTGCTACGAGATGACACTTACGGAGCTTCTTTACCTAACATGGCCAAGAAGTCCGCAAAATCCAGTGACCGTAGAGTAGAGCCGGTTGGATACATATATGTAGAAGACATGTAGTGTGTGTCAGATATACAGTGAAAAAACACCGCAATGCAAGTGTCAAATCATGTAATTGATGCAATTTTGCGACTCTATTCTGGACTGTAAGCAATTGGTTGATGTTAAGCTGAAATTCGGATCAGTCTTGTGGCTCTTCTGTACCTATATGCCGAGATTATTTACTAATGGTATATGAACTATATCTTCTTGTATAGGATGATCAATTGCCAGGAATAGAAAGACTATGGTTTTGATTTTTATCATGTTTTTGTGATTAGCTTCTTGGTAGACTGGACTTCCACTTATCTGCTAGACTAAATAATTTGTAGCTAATTTTTAACTATTGATTAATACACTGAGATGAATTATGCAACTATTTCTTGGATGCCTCGACTGTATGCATACTTGTGTTATATGTGATGCGCTCATGATATATGCTAGATGGTGACTTCCTTTTTATAGCCGAGACTTCAGGTGCCCTGGTCCTTACAGCAGTGTTGGTGGCCCGATTTTCTGTGTGGCTGGTAGCTTGTCTATTTTTCTCTGGGAACGGTCAAAATGAGGTGTATGCTGCTAGCTGTGGACGGAAAAATACATGAATGAACCCAGGTACATCTTCACATTCTATATGTGCGGCAAAAGTTTCGAAGGAATTTTTTTCGTGTGCAAAAAAGACAAAAAACTGTCTCATGGAACACTATTTTCAACCATTGAAAATTGTCTTTTTTGTGGAGGCAAAATAAAATGATGTATTTTTACAAAAGTTCGTGTCGCGCACACATTTTTGCAGAGATGTAGGCAATACATTTTGTTTTGGAATTATTTATAACATTTTAAAACATGTTTAACATGCATTTCTAAAAAATGGGTGCATATACACCTAACGTTCATGTGGAAATATGATGTGAAGGAGAGAGGGTGCCATGGTGAAGGTGATGTGGGCGTCGTTTGGTTTTAAAGGAGAGGGTTCTAGCGAGCAATGTCCTGTTACGGCGGGATACCGAGCAGGAAGCAGAGGGTCCACTAAAAAAGAGAAGAGTCCATCGTGGGATGTTTTTTTTTGTGTTGGGCCAGCGTGTTAAAGATAACATAGCGGGCAACCATATTTCTCTCACACATATGGGCTGGATTTAGGGTAGCACTAGAACATAAAAGCGTGCGTTGCCGCGCTCGTCTATGTTGAAGAAAGTATGGTATAAATATTTGACAAATTTGAATTAACCTAGAATTTGGATCAAATATGCTCTATCCATATATTCAGCGTTCATGCAATAAGAGTAATAGTAATCAGTCTAAACTGAAACACGAAATGTTTTTTTGGATTAAAGAGAAAGACAGTGAGAGGGATGACCAATGGGGCGTGAAAAAAAATAATGTTTAAATCATGTTTCATAAAGTTCTTTCTAAAACAATATGTTGAGCATCAACACACCAAAATAGTAAGGATATTTTTAATTTCGAATTATTTGTTGTGAATTTACGTTTTATCCAAGAGCATGTGAGTACGAACCTCATTTTGAATATCTAGAGAAGTAGATTTTATTTGTCCTTTTCTCTAGGATATACATAATTTTCTGTCGGATATATGTAATATTTTGTTAGGGGTGGGTGGACGCATACCATGATGCAAATTGTTCATACTTCCCATAATACACTAATCAGACTTGACTTGTCCACTACAATTGTAAGCAAGCAAACAAATGGCAACAGATCAATTTAGCGTGAAACGACAACTCGACCAATGTAATGGGGTGTAAGCAGACTCGACGGAAAAACACAGTTGTTGGGGTCGTTGGGCTGGCAGAATCATTGGGAGCGCTTGCTGGGCCGGGTCACCTTGCTCCTTTCTTGGCCCACTTCATCAGAATGCACCTGGATCAATCTGCAGAGCAGCAGCCCTGCTAAGATGGGCTGGCCATCTAGTTCCATGCGTGACGGCAATGAATGATGGTAAAAACACTGTGCTGGGTGGCAGATGGACCCTGTACGTCACGAGCATCATCTAACGGCTAAGGAGTTTAAATCGCTGTGGATGCTCTTAACTAGCTCAGTTTTACTATTTAGTAATTGAGTGTTCAAACTGTTGAATTTTGAGAAGCCCGCTAGGCAACTGTTTGATGTCCGAACATCTTCGGGTGTACGAGAGAGGAACGAGCGTCGGACTTGAAGACGACCCTAATTATTTGTTCAATTCATTTATATACATCGTAGCCCGTAGCAACGCATGGGCGTCCTACTAGTTATGACGTATGAAATAAAGTTTCGCGAGGTTGTCTCAAAATAAAAAAAGTGAGTGAGACCGAGACACCAGTTGCTACCATCGCCATCGCCGGCTCGCTGCGCCGCATCGCCGACGCCTCAACCTAGTCATCAGGCACCACCGCCGCTGTACCACCTCCCCGACTGTCAGGTCAGCACACCTGCAGTTTCTACCAGCGGAAATCGGAGTGAAGAACCCTAGCTATTTCTAGTTCTAGACGAAGCAGTTTAAGAGATCAGCAGAAGTAGCTAATCATCTGTGCGTATGCACGCCAGATGCGGTATTTGCAGAATGGTGCCGTTGGTGTTACCTAGAGATTGCTAGCTCTTGCGTAATTTGGTCAATCTCTAGATTATTTGGTACTGGGGGAGTCGAACCTGGGATCTGATAGATCCAACGGTATTAGGAATCTACCAGCAACCACCTAAACAAACTCTATGTTGTGATTTGATTCTTGTCATGTACTTTTCATACCTTTATGTTGAGGTAGACTTTTCTACTCACATATCTGATCGAGTGTTATTCTGCTGTCGTTTTCGGTTTTTCTTACAAACTTTTTACCAAAAAATATACAAAACATACATTTTTATCAAAAATAAATTAGAGATGTGAGTTGAGCTCGCGATTTAACATATAAGACTAGACTCTTGTACTCTTTGTACATAGATATGAGCTGAGTTCATGGTCTTAACATGATAATTTATTCACCGCAACCTTGATAACTTACGTACAAATATTGTAGAAACTTCGATCAGGTGAAAAACCATTTTTGAAACACACCCGGATAACTTGTGTGAAAATAGCATGATAATATAAGTACCATATACATGATAATTTTGGTCTAGTGGGGGAGTGTTGTTTGACGATAATTTATGTGTAAATAGCATGGTAACTCACGCATAACAAACTTGATCACTTATATACAAAAATCATGATAACTTTTGTATAAACATCCTTATAGCGTGCTAGTGTTGTGGCCCACATAAATGACTTGTTTTTGGTGAGATATAGATCTCATAACTTGATGAACAAATATTATGTTAACTTTGACCCAGAAAATTGTTGCTTAAATATACTCCGGCATCTTCAGTGGTACGTAATACTCACGTTATTTTTGACCCGGCAGAAAATAGTGGTTAAATACACAACTTGATGACTTCAATATAAATAGCATGGAAATATGCGCACCATAGACCAGATAACTTAGGGGCACAGACAATGTGATAACTTTGACCTGGGATTTTTCTTTCTTGAAATCATATCTTCAATTACTTATGTGTAAAATAATATGGTAATATACGCACCGCTTACCTGATAACTTAGGTTCAAACACCACAGTAATTTTTATCTGGGAAAGAAAATGTTGAAGACACATCCGCGATAACTTTTGTATAAATAGCATGATAATATACGACAACAAACCTGATAACTTAGGTACAAATACCCTGGTAACTTTAATTTGAGAAAAAAAGGTTGTTTAAAATGTAACTCCGGTAACTTTTGTGTGCCCACACATCTGATAACTTATGTACTCCCTCCGGTCATTTTTACTCTGCACATTGGATTTGCAAAAAGTCAAACTTTGTTAAGTTTGACCAAATTTATATTAGAAATTATTAGCATCTATAATATGTAATAAATATAATTTGAAAATATATTCCATGATGAATCTAATGATATTGGTGTTGTTATGTGAATGTCTATAATTTTTTGTATAAACTTGGTGAAAGTTGGATGAGATTGACTTCGGTCAAACCTAATATGCAGAATAAAAAGGACCGGAGGGAGTACAAAACACCATAGTAACTTTTTACTTGGGCGAAAATATTTGTTGTGCGTGAGTTATCATGATGTTTGTGCGTAAGTTATCAGGTTCATGCTTATACATTATCATGCTCTTTACAAAAAAGTTACCGGGATATGTTACAACAACTTTTTTTCTTCGGGCGAAAAGTTAAGCAGTGTTTGTGAGTGAGTTAACAGGTTTGTGGGTTATATATTACCATGCTCTTTATAAAGAAATTATTGGGGTTTGTTACAGCAACAAAAATTTATGTGGTCAGAAAATTTACCATAGTATGTTGTGCGTGAGTTATCAGATTCATGGCGTAATAAATTATCATGCTCTTTTTCCAGATAAGTTATCGAGGTGTGTTACAACAACACTTTTTCTTCACAGTTACTACAAAGATTGATGAGTAAGTTATCAGGTTCGTGGCGTATAATTACCATGCTCTTGTACAGATAAGTTATCGAGGTGTATTATTACAACACTTTACCTAGGGTCAAAAGGTTACAGCAGCGCGCGAGTTATCAGGTCTGTGATGCATGGATTACCATGTACAAAAGGAAAGGAAATTTGGTAAATAAAAAAGAAAGAAAGAAAAACAGCTTGTTTTTCTGGTCGCATATATAGAAGTACAAATATATATTGGCATTCTATGTAATCACAACTTGAAACTAGAGATGGATATGACAAGTGATCTTCAAACAAGAGGTAGTGAGTTCAACTCCCACCTATAGCATTTTTTACCATGTTTTTTCTACCATGCTAGGAAATAAAAGAAAGAAGGATGTGCGCTAGAAAAATCGCACGGTATGTTTACCACAGTCCGGTATAAAGAATTTAAGCTAGTTCAGTTGGTTGTGAACAGCTATGGTGAACCGTAGGTAGTGGGTTTGACTCCCACTTTGTAATTATTTTTTACCGCGCCAGAAAAAAAAAGGGGAGAAGGGAGGGGAACGAAGCGCACAGTCCTTATGTGAAATAACATAATGATCACCACCTTTCCCTTTTTGTAGCCAGATAAGTGGGCTAAAATTTCTGCTTGTTGCAGACTGACTACCATGCTCTGCATCTACCACCATTTTTGCCACTACTGTTGAGCTTATGTTTAACTGTTATCAATCATTGACTGTTGTAATTGAAAGTGAAATGCTTTGAAGAACACAAAAATACTTTGTGAAGCAGTGATTATTGGATTATTTCAATATCTTAGACAACATAATTGCTTAGCAAAATTCCTATTAGTGCGTTGAAGTCATTCTCCCCCTACCTCTTTTTTTTTCAGTGCAAGAATCAATATTTCCATTCAAGTAACGAAAGGTTGCTAACCCAGTCTAGACTTATTTTGCTTAGAAGTTTGCTCGGAAGAAATGTCATAGACACAAATGTAGAAGGATGTTGGCATTTACAGCTGAAATGTTCCACAAAGTTTTGCTCGAGGCTGCATATGTATTTTCCTTTCCTAGACTGTATCCTTTTACATAAGGTCGCATTGTGTGATCGCCAGTACAGTTGCTTCAAGATTGATACCGTCTCGTGTATGGAACCATCTCATCTCATCATGTATCCTTTTATGCATTGGCTTTGCCCTTTGTTGATTCATGCAGCCATCCTCTTTGATAAAATGTCGGCACCTGCATCCATTCCCTGTGGTTCCAAGAGTGTGCGAGGCAATGATAACAGTGTCGACAGGCCCAGCAGCTTGCCCGACGATCTGCTCCACCACGTGATGTCCTTCCTGCCGATGCCGGAGGTCGTCCACATAAGTCTTCTCTCACCAAGGTGGCGCAATCTCTGGAGCTCTGCACCATTTATCCACATCAACAACAAAGACTTCGTGGTTAAAACTGATGTGGGCACTGCTTGCTTTGATAACCACAAGCTGGAGAACTTCGTGGACCACTTACTGCTCTTGCGTGATGGCACTGTTTCCTTGGATGAGGTCCGGGTCTTCATCACGGGGGGCAGTAGTAAGAAGAGGTCTGTGTGGATTCGTCATGCCATCAAGCACAAAGTTCATCTCCTTCATATTTCTGGATTCTTCATTTTGGATAGTACAGCAATGTTTCCTTCTCAGTACCTCAAAAGAATCAGGCTCCAGTATGTCCGTTTGAATGATTGGTTCGACAAGTCGCTGAATTATGATTGGCCTGCGCTTGAACATCTAGAGCTGGAGAGGTGCATTCTCTATACAAGGGGGATCTCGTCCAGCTCACTCAAGGTTCTACATATCATCCAGTGTGCTATTGGCAATGATCTCCTGATTGGTGCTAGGAACCTTAACCATCTCTCTATCATTGACCCAGAATGTTGTTCTGGTGCTATAGTTACCTGGGATCTGTCTTCTGTAGTGTCAGCTTCGATTAGTCTACGGTCTGATGATTTTCATTATGACGATGACACAGAAGTGGATCATCGTATACTTGATGGCCTTTCAAATGCCACAACGTTAGAGTTGCATGCACCATTACCTGAGGTATGGATGGGTTACTTTCCTTTTAATATCCGTACAAGTTTAGGTGAATATATTTGCATGCCTGGTTAGTTGCTTCTTAGTTTTAATTTAGGCACGATATACTTTTTGAAGTGATTATTCTATCTCCTATATCTTGGCAAGCTGGCGTGAAAATATTGTATCATCAACTTTTCAGCTTGCTCTATTTGCATCTCCTTAACATGATCATATTGCTCGTGAAGCTCGCACTCGAGAGGGGTTTGCAAGCATGCCCGATGTTCAGCAATCTGACAAGCTTGGTGCTGGGTGATTGGTGCATGGCTGCTGACTTCTACCCACTGTTCCGAATTCTCCATCGCTCGCCCATGCTGAAAGAGCTAAGTGTTAAGCTCAAGATGGTAATACTTCTCCCAGATATGTATGTCTAGCTGGCACTGCTTTGCTCCAGCATCAGAATGATCAAAGCTGATACTCCCGTGTGGTTTTGACACGCTGCAGGAGCACTGTGAAACATGCAAGGAGGTTGAATCTGCTTCATTACCATCAAGGCGAGCACCGGCGATCAGGGGATATCCTCGTATCCAGGGCCGGCCCTGTGTTTCGGGAGGCCCTAGGCGAACTCGACGACATGGGCCCCTATGTCCTAAGTCTTAAAACAATATATATGTATGCGTGTGTTATATATATAACTTATTAAAAGTAACTTTCAATCACACATCTTTAGTTTTAAGTATGAGTATAATAATTCAAATGACTCCATCGAGAACAATAATAACCAAATTCGAACCGACTCCATAAAAAATAATGGTACTAAAAAGATCGCAAAATAAAAGTAATATGACATGATTACCTCAAATAAGAACGAAATTAGACTGACTCCATCGACAACAATAATACTTCAGTGCTTCAAAAAAAGTTTCTTCGGGCATTTCGTGATGCGAAGTCATTAAGGGCACAATCAAGATCAACATTGTCCAAGATATCCTTCTCAATGCAGCACATAGCCAGGCCATTCAATCTATTTTGCAACATAGTTGACCTCAAATAATTTTTCAGTAGTTTCAGTTTAGAGAAACTTCTTTCAGCTGAGGCTACAGTCACAGGCACTGTTAAGAGGATTCGATAGGCAACAGAGACATTTGGATAGCAATCTACCGCCATAACAAACTGAAGAATCTCAAGCGCTGACATCAAACCATCTGGCAAAGTTACCTGCAACACTTTTAACTTTGAGACAAAATCATGAAGATCAACATCATATGATTTATCATCAGAAAAAGCTTTTGCAGAAGTAGCGCAACATTCCTGTAGTTTGCTATCATCCAAGGACTTCAGATTTTTTGAATTGAATAAGAAACCAAACACCTTTTCAAATTTCTTCAACTGATCAAAGCGGCTGGTCAATGAAAGAATTGCATTGTCAACAATGACTAGAAAGTAATTAACTCTGAAGGATTCCATAGCTGACAATTGTATTTCTTCTTCTTGATCATTGATTTCATCATGATGCCTCTTTCTTTTCCGTTGACGTTTTGAAGGAAATTCTGGCTCTATGTCCATATCAGATGCAATGGCTTTTGCTATCTCAATACTAGCTTGAAAGCCTTCATCTCTATACTTCTTAAAATATAATATGACCCCGTCAATGTGTTTTATAGTAGCATCAATGCACACCATCTCTTCCTGCAACTTTTGGCTCACCATATTTACAGAGAACAAAACATCATGCCAGATAACCATGCCAACTAAAGTTTCAAAATTCTCAAGTGCACTGACCAAAGATTGAGCATCACTTACAGCTGCTGGGTCATCAGTAGAAGTCTCCTCCAATTCCTTCAAAGCTGAAATTACATGGATAGCTTGGTACCTGATAGGCTGCACACTCTTTATTCGACTCTCCCAACGAGTACTGGACAAAGGCTTGAGAGTTAGTTTTGTTCCTTTTGGGAGATTGTCAAGTAAGATCTTCCACCTTTTAGTAGAACGTGAAAACAACACGTATATCCGTTGTATAATACCAAAGAATGTAATAGCCTGTTTGCAAGATTTTGCCATATCACAAAGAGTGATATTCAAACTATGACATGCACATGGCATATACAATGCTTTGGGGTTTTCTTCAAGGAAGCGACTCTGAACACCTTGGTATTGTCCTTTCATGTTGGAACCATTATCATAACCTTGACCTCTCACATCAGCAGCATTCAAATCAAAAGAACTCAATGTATCCATCAATACCTTGAAAAGCCCCAACCCCGATGTGTCCTCAACCTTTAGGAACTCTAGGAAAAACTCCTCCACTCTCGGAAGGTTGCTTGACATATTGACACAACGCACAATGAGAGTCATTTGTTCTTCATGGCTCACATCCGGGGTACAATCCAGAATAACTGAAAAATACTTGGCATCTTTGATGATCTTTAAAATTACATTTCTCACGGCATTAGCAAGAACTGAGATCAACTCGTTCTGGATTTTTTGGCCAAGATAGTGATGATGGATTTCACTATTTTGAATACGCCGGATGTGTTCTTGCATAACAGGATCAAATTCAGCAATCATTTCAATCGTGCCCAAAAAATTACCATTATTATCTTGATACAACTTCTCATTTGATCCATGAAAAGCCAAAGTATGTTTTGCAAGAAACTTCACAGCTGAAACTATTCTTACGAGAACTTGTCTCCAACGCTCCTTCTCCTCTGCAATCCCCCTTTGCATATCGTCATCAATTGTCTGATTTTTGCTTAGTCTCAACCTAACTTCATTCCATGTATTCATGTTTGTTAAATGATCAACACTGTTCTCATGATCTTTGAGACGCGCACTCAAACGCTTCCAGTCATTCAATCCATCAGATGCCAGCATAGACTTGCTCAGTTTTGATTTGAACAACTTGCAACAAAAACAATATACTTTGTTTGCACCTTTGTGATAAACCAACCATTTTCTGTCAACAAAGTCACCATTACTTAACTTCCTGGAGTAAAAAGCATATGAAAAGTGTCTACCAATGGTGTCCTTCTCGAACTCCAGATCCGGTACTCTAATAGGTCCCTTCTCAATTAAAATATCCCTTTTGCTATTGTCAAGACCTTCCCATGTTCTTGGATCAAAAATAAATGAAAGGGAATCTTCCTGTTCATCATTAGAGGAAGGCTGCAAATTTTCCTCCACCATTGTACTGTCAGCATCAACTTCAAAATTTATTTGCTCGCACCATCTTCATTCACCTCAACATCTGGATTTGCATGTTCAGGAGTAGTTTCTTGCCCTTGTTCTTCACTGACATCAACATTGCTTGAAGATGTAAAGTAGTTATTCAAAGAACCCTTCAGTGCTAGAATTTTTAGATCACTTTCTTTCTTTTTCCTCCTTTTTTCAGCACCCGACAATTGCTTCTTCTTAGGTAACATGGCAGGCTAATGTCCTAAAATCATGAAGAAAAGATCAAAAGAGCATACAAAAAATTAGGAATTTATAGATCAGATGATTGGAACCCTAGACATGTTACATAGAATGACAAAAAATTGATAGATTGGATTACAATGCGTACATACTAAATAAAGAATAAATAACCTGCTACTGAGATTGTCAAATTGAGGTTTGGAGATGGACAGAGATGCGTACTTCTTGCCGTATTGCCGTACTTCTTGACTTCTTGACTTCCAGTCGGTGCCGGATGCCGGATGGCTGATTGGCCGGGCTGCCGCCTGCCTGCCGGACTGCTGTGTGGCGACGACGGCGAGCCGGCGAGGCGAGGGCAGGGCGACGCGGCAAGGCAAGGCGCCGACGGGCGTGAGTCAAGGCGCCGTTTAGGCTTCGCCTACGCGTACGTATCCATCAGCGATTCAGCGACAGGCCTGTATAGTATAATTTTTTTTTGAGACAAAGGCCTGTTTAGTATATGTATACTCCATCATGTGCCCCCCCTCGGCTGGGCCCTGGGCCGTCGCCCCGTCGCCCATGCCCCAGGGCCGGCCCTGCTCGTATCGAGAGAATCAAGATATGCTGCAGCAAAGATGATCCGAGGATCGGTACGTTGGTGCAGGCGCTGCTACCGATCTTCATCCCAGACGGGAAAATCAGTATCGAGGGTTACTAATCATGTTTATGTTAAGTCCTTCTTTTGGGACCTGTCCCCCTCTTGCCACATTTGGTTAGTACAAAGTTTGTTAAGTGCTGCGCTTTCCCCTTTTCTAGACGCCAACATTAACCGGAGAGGGGGAGCTGATATTCTTCTTCTGTATGGCTAAATCTGACCAGACATTACACATTCTTGTGTTGTAGACTTAAGTTAATCATGTTTTAGATCTGGGGTACGTGTGTTGAGGCATTCTGACACAGAAATTTGACTAACATGAGTCATGTGACACCACCCTTTAGATCATGATACAAATTTTGAAATGGTGGTTTAATTGCAATTCCTAGTTTTAGGAATTACTTTATAGTTTTTTGGATCTTCATCCAAAACATTGTACTTGTAAGTACAAGTATTTCTAAAAAAGATAAAAATAAAAGGCAGTATCAAATAATTGATATAAATTGTTTTAAGGCGTCCTGCCTTAGACGCTTAGGCGATAAGGTGCCGGTTGTGCTCGCCTTAGGTCGCCTTACCGCCTTATATAACACTTGTACTAGCCATGACTTGCTAATAGCAACTCTAGGAGATTCCCTAAACCGCGAACTTTAGAATGGCTTGTCCTTCAAAGGTTTTGAAGCCCTCTACTTTCTCAGATTCTCTAAAACTATAACCTTTTATATAGTTCTTATGTCGCATGGACCTCATTTATTTGTTACACATTTAGACCCTCTTTATTCACAGGATTCTCAAAATGCAGGAATAGAATAAATACACGATTGGAGTGGTATGCCCATTTGAATTTGAATCCTACAGGACTAGTGTAGAGTGTTTGATGCCACAAAATATAGTAATTCTAAAAAGAGGTTGGAGTGGCGGATATTGCTTTTGGCTCTAGGGAGTATATGCTCCTGCGCGCCAAAAATGTATTTTGCCAAGTTCAAATTTGTTTGAAAAAATATATATGTGTTCATTGTAACACCCAAATGCTACATGCAAATTTTTAGGAGGGGAAACTTAAGCATGTTGACATGTGCCAAAAAAAATCAAACAACAAATGTTACCTTAAAAGAAAGAAGCGTCGCTATCCCGTTTCGCATGAAAATTGGCAAGCACACTTGTTACACTAACATGAACATGTAAAAAATATCAGCATTTTTAGAATTTATTTCCTATTTGTTTTAAATTTATTGTTCATCAGGAACATAGCAAAGGAGCCCTTACTTTTAATATTTTTATTCTACCTTGTCACTTCCCAATTGAGTCGTCCTGGTCGCATCGACTGGCTCTCCTGCCACTTATTCATGTCCTTCGAACACCCTACAATGATCGCTCTCGTCAGAAGGTCGCACCATGAGGCGAGGCTAGCCCCACTGTCCAGGCGACTTCTTGGACTTTGCATCGCCACTGTAGCTGCCATCTTCCTCGACCTCGACCACAACACCGACCATGATTACGTGTGCGTTTTACTGTCGGCAAGAGGACACAGAGGGACAGGGGAGTAATATCAGAACCCGAGAGTCTACGCCGGCCGGGTGTAGGGCGACGACTACGTGGTAGCAATGCCTCGCGTGGGTGCTTCCAAGGGCGTGCGACGGTAGGGAAAAAGGGGCATGGGTCACTAGCAGGCTGCGGAGGTGGATGGAGGAGACGTGCGATGATATAGCTTGGTGATCGGGCGGGAGCTAAAAATTTCCTCATGCCAAAAACCGCCTATAACCGCGGCGGATCTGATGCAGTAGGGAGCTTTTGGGCGCTTAGAGCAACTTTAGCAGAGTTGCTATATCGAGCCGATCAACATAATAATTGTTGACATGCTGATTTTGGTTTAAAATGACACTTTAGTAGAGTCATTATATGGCCCTGAGTCGCCATAATTTATGATAGACACTTCATACCTAGCTTGTTAGCCTCCATATTTGGAGGCTATGGTTGTTGGTTTGTTAATGTGTGGTCGTTCGTACGGCTGCCACTTATGGCCCTACCAATGCGGCAACTGCATTTCCATCAGGAAGAGCGCTAATTAACGATCGTCGTCGTGTTTCACACTTGTTTCCTACCCGCCTGCAGAAATCATCCCCCTTTTCTCTAGAGCGTGCCCCTTCATGGTTATTATAACCCTAATCACCGTTGCCACCACACTCACCCTCTAAGCCGAGCACCACCTCGCCCCTCTCTTTGCACTCCCCAATTGATGCCACAACCACGGGCATCGACCATGTCAGTGCGGTGGCACCCTCCAGCGGACCCTCGGCGAGACCAAAGAGGGTCGTGTTGAGAGAAAGTTCTGGGAGAGGGTATGGCACTACTCTGAGTGGGTCGATAATGGCGTACGCCGTAAGCCTGAATCAGCCGTTGGCCGGGCCCGCCTCCCCACAGCCCTTGTGTACTTCGATCGCATCTCGTCAGTCACTTGCATAGAAATTGAAGCCACATTCACGCCGGCCTAAAAAATGTGATTATATCCAGCATCGAGGACGCACATGTGTTCATCCACCGCATGAACACGGAAGTCAAGGTACTTGAAGCCTTCCTCGTCTATAAGCTCACTTTCAAGAGGAGGAAGAGTCCATAGTTGAATTAGTAGAGAATTATAGTTTTAAGGTTGTTCTAATCCTAGTTGTAATCCTTCTTAAAATCCAAGTTGAAATCCTTATTTATGGTTGGGAATCTTCCTCGCCCGAGACGTTGTGCTCGTGCTAGCGGTCGTCCAAGTCCTTGTCGTCGTGCTCGGGTTTAACTAAATATTGTTGGTTTAACTAATGTATTGAAGATTGAAAAAATGATGTCACACTGATGAGTGGATCCCATGATATAGAGGCAACCGTACGCGTTATGGAAACTCTGAGTTTGTGCATCACCTCAGTAGCGTCCATCCTCCATATTCATATAAAACACGCTACATATGTGATACGGAGGCTGCCAACATAGTGACTATGCTAAGTTGCTCTTAATAGCTATAAAATATCGTCCATATAGAGTGTGCTTTATATGTGACATGGAGGTGCAACTATTACATAAGCGACACGAGCCTATTATTACCTTCATTTAACGAATAAGACGTGCAAGCATTTTAAATTCAATTTTGATCATGAATTAGACCAACAATATATATACTATATCACTAAGCTCCCTAGGATTGAAGGCCTCACAATCAATTGAGGTCTTCAATTGAGATTTGGTCACCTAATTTTGATCGGGCCAATAATTTCTCAAAACTCTCTCATTTAGTTTTTTATTCTATATCCTATGCTTCTTAATTTTTAAATCTTCACAATTAATTAAAGCTTCAATTTAGAATTGGGTCACCCGATTTTGACCGAGTCAACAATTTCTCCAGGAGCTCTTCCGTTTATTTATTTTAATTCTTTGTGTTCCCTAATTTTAAAGGGAAAACTTTGTTTTTGCCACTCTAGTTTTTGCCAATTTTACTTATGCCACTCTAGAATTTGACATTTCACTTTTGCCACTCTTAGCTTTTGACAATATATCACTTTTGCCATTCGGTGGCAAAAGCAAAATTTTCGGAGTGACAATTGTGATACATAGTCAAAAGCTACGAGTGGCAAAAGTGAAATGAAAAATTATCGGTTTTGCCACGGAATGACATTTGTGATGTATTGTCAAAAACAAAGAGTGGCAAAAGTGAGATGTCAAATTTTAGAGTGGCATAAGCAAAATTGGCAAAAGCTAGAGTGGCAAAAACAAAGTTTTCCCAATTTTAAAGTTTTTTCATTCAATTGAGGTATTCAATTTTGAATTTGGTTTACTGTTTTGATCGGACCAACATTTCAAGTCAATCAGTAGCAACCGGCCAACCCCTCGTAAACTCCAATTACCTAGAAAAAAGCACAACCAGGTGATACTATAGCATGAATACAGTACATGCAACCATCCATGGAAAAAATATCCCCACATAAATATGGGTTGATTAGCGAATAACATAGAATCGCACTGTGAATGGCCCACCAAATAACTGCATTATAAATAAACATAAAACACAATCCATTGTCTCCCTCGCCGGACAAACTAAATATTCCATCAATTTCAAAATATAAGGGTTATTATTATTTGTTAAATCAAATTTCTTTAACTTTGACAAAGTTTAGAGTCAAAAATATCGACAACCATAATATTAAACAAAAACATCAAAATTCATTTCATGATGAATCTAATAAAAACCGCTTTGAAATTATGAATTTTGATATATGTCTCTATCAAATTTGATCAAATTTAAAGAGGTTTGATTTTTCAAAAAAGTAATGAGTGAGTAAAGAAATTTAAGAACCCAACAAATTCAATGACCCATCAAAGCGCGTCCAACCCTTCTTAGAGGGTGCTTGGATACGTTTTAGTCCCATGACTAAAAGTAGCGAGACTAAAACATGCTAGCCTCACCCATACTTGGATCCAAATACTAAAAAGGCTAAAATCAAATTAATGAGCATTTATTATCCTCCAAACCCTCCCATCCAGAACTCGCTTGTGTTAAAGGAGAGGAGTTAAATGAGTAAAGAGAGGACTAATTCACATTTTAATATGGGTACCCCTGACTAAAAAATTTTAATCTCAAGACTAGTTTTATCCCCTCTTTACCCTCTTTAGTCAGGGATGCTTGGAATTTTAGCCTTTTAAAAAAACTATTTTTAGTCAGACTAAAATAAGTCTCTTGGATCCAAGCACCCTTTTAGTATATACTACTCCCTCCGTCCCATAATGTAAGATATTTTTTCACACTAGTGTAGTGTCAAAAGTCATCTTATATACTACCACTATAAAAGAAAGAGAGGGCGGAGAACCAAATCATCCTATCCATCGAAACCTACAATCTGATGGTCTACATCCCTCCAGCATACTAAACGCGTTTTACGTTTTAATTACCCACCAATGCCATTACTTAATTAATTACCAATCATTGCCATTGGGCTAACATCGTTCCCCGACCACGTCGCTCCCCTCTGCCCTCACGCAACCAGCAGTTTTGGCACCGCCCCACCCCTCGCCCGCCCTCTTGCTGCAGCCGCGCCAGCCACCGCCTTGACCGCCGCCGGAGAACCTCCGCCCGTGCCTCCCACGCCACGCACCGCCGTGCCGACCCGCGCCGCCGCGCCGTCCGCACCCGCGCCTCCGCTCCGGGCTTCCTGTTGATAAACTCGAAGGCCGCGGAAAACGAGAAGACCACCAACCCTCCTCTGGCGCATCTGAGAGCAGGTCGTCGCCCCGGCCGATCCACTTCCGACGGACGCAAGAGTAGGCCGCCGTCCTCGCCGCTCCTCCGACGGAGACGAGAGCAGGACGGTGCCCCCGCCGCTCCTCCTCTGCTGTCGCATGTAGGCCGCCGGTCCTCTTCCGTTGGACGCGGGTGCAGGCCGACGCCCCCGCCGCTCCTCCTCCAGTGGACGCGAGAGCAGACCGCCGCCCCACCACTCTTCCTCCAACGGATGCGAGAGCGGGCCGCCGCGCCGCCGCTCCTCTTCTGCTACCCCAGGTACCTCGCCGCTGAACAAACATCACGGCCGCTGCCCGCGGCTCCTCATCGTCTGCACCCATGAAGATGCCACTAATTAAGGTGGCTTAGCGCTCTGCGGGTCGATTGATTTGTAGGATTTGAGTTCATAGGATTTTAATGGTTTCTTAGCGCTCTATTTGGAGGTAATTTCTGTCAATTTCTGATTCAAATTCTTGTGGTTCTCCAATCTTGGGCAGCGTCACCAGAATAGGAGGGGCGCAGCGGAAGGAGCATCAGGCACGTGCTTGCGGTGACCGCGAAGACCAGAAAAGAGATGGATGGGTTCTCGCCAAGTTTCTGCGGCTCACGGTTTTCATCCAGCTCTCTACAATAACTAGAAGATGAGTTACGACAACTTTTTACATAAAAGGTCGGATCTTTCAGCAGTTTGTTGTTGGTTGTGCCTACTTACTAATTTGATTTGATAAGTCAACCTGGGGAACATCCGATTGGGTGTGAATGAAGTTGTTAATATGATTTTATTTGTGTGTGCTAATGATAGATCTTGCATTTCTCTACTATATTTGTTTGAATGAGCTACTGCAGCGGATAAGGCCGACGTGCACCATTGTAAACTTTAGATGAAGCTTACAGCACGACGAGGAATAACCTTGATTTATGCATGAGTATTGTACCTGTACTATTTCATGCCGTGTTCCTGGAGTACCAACATTTGAGAATGATAAGCATTATGCATCAGATTTTTCTCTACATGACAATTGGTATGGTAGTTGCTTGACTAAATGATTTAAAGGCATAAATTAATTCGAGAACATGTCATGTGTTCTAATTTCTGAATCATATAGTTCAATATTTTGAAGCTGGACTAGATTGCTCTTTGAGTTTGCCACTTACTGCACCTGCACATGTACATGCTAAATTTGTAGCATGTTACCTTACAATAAAATGAATCAGATAAAAAGAAGTGGATGTAACAAAATTAATTTAGGTAACATGTTACCTCTCTTTCGATGTTATTGGCGATTCCAATTGGATTGAATGTTCAGAGTTTCTTTGCAGCCTGTGTGATGTACAACACTTACATTATTAGTAAAGAAGAATAAATTTAATCGAAGATGCTTCTATTTATTATCTAATGATGTAATCATATAACTTGTATGCTTTCTCTTGTCAACAAGCAAGGTACTTCTTCCAGCAACTACTTTTGGAGGTCTGCTACTGCCATTTCATGGTACGCTTTGCTTTTGAAAATCATCAAAGGAAACTGATGCAGAAAAAATTGCCCATGAACTGAAGCTAGAAATGCAGGAAATCTGTCACCGTCATCTTAACATGATGAGAGTCCAACATCCCAATAAAAAAATTTATCTTTGGTTACTCAAAGGTGCTAAAACTTATGTCATGTATCATGGATTGCTTGAATTGATCTTTCCGTTTTATGCTCTTCAGTTCATATACCATATTTGGCTATCTATCTCTTGCTTTCCATACACTTCTTTAGCAGAATATCATCATATATTTTGCTCCTTAAAGAGACAACTTTGAATGGAAAATGAGTGAAGACATTGACTATTATCACATCCAATAGCTTTATTTGTTGTGCCCTTCTGAACTGGAATACCCTTAATACTAATAATTTATTAATTTTATTTAGATGACACCTCAACCCGTAAGTCATGTTTCCTGCAGTGTATTTTTTTACACTTCCTTAAAATCTCTACTCCTAATGGAGCAGTTGGTAGTCTCTGCCGGTTAATTTTCGTCCTATTAAAGACGGTTTATTTTCATCCCACCAGAGATAGTTTATTTTTGTCCTCCATCCCACACCAGTTTCGTCGGATTTTTTTCGTCGCCTTTTTATTCGTCCTCCTCTCGATCCACCGCTCTTGCTGTGACCTCTCTCTCTCTCCCTCGTCTCCCGCTCCACCGCGGCCGCCCCATCTCCCGCTCCGCCGCCGCCCCTACTGCTCCACCGGAATGACCTCTTCTTCGAGCGCGGCGGCAGGAGCAGCTCCGCCTCTCCATTCCCCCACGCGATAACGCTCCAGACCCCTACCTCATGCCCAGCCGCCGCTAGGGTTTCTACCTTCGCTGCCCCTATCTCCTCACTTTCCCCCACCGCCGCCCCACTGTGCCCCCTCTCATGTTTCGATCTGGAAAACAGGAAGGAGATGATGAGCAGAGCTCCTAGCGCGATGAGCGGTCAAATCCGTGGAGGGTGGTGCCTCTCCAAGCTCCCGTCGGGGCGAGGCACTGGAGGCCGCCACCCTTCCATCTCACGTGCATCGCGGTTCTGGATCGGCCGCCGGCATGCTCGAGGTGCAGCCTTTCCCCTTCCCCTATCTCCTCTCTCTCTCTCTCTCTCTCTCTCTCACTCTCACTCCTACCGTCTTGGTTTCCTGAGTTCTGGCTGCTTGCGGAGTGGGCATGGAGGGAGTGGTGTTGGGGCTAGAAGGGAAGGGAGTGGATCGGCCGCCGGCATGCTCGCCGCCGTGCCATCCGTGTCCCTCCACCGATGCCCTGCATCGGCCACGTCTAGGTCCTCCAGATACTAATTATGTTATGGCATCTGATTTTGCACATGTACATACCAACGTTGATTTTGTACACTGTTAATTAAGGGAAATCAAAGTCAGAAGAACTGAAAATACTATGCACTGTTGGATCCCCTCCTCTCCCTCCCTGACTTGCCGTGAATCTTGTGCTGCGAGAGCTGCTCCTATCCCTTCCCTGGCCGCCATGGATCTCGCCAGGCCCCATCGGAGGAAGCCCGACATCCCAAGCTTGATGGGCTTGCCAGCGGACTGGTCGAGGTCCTTGCCATGGCCCCCGAGCTCCGCAACTTCTCACGTGACCACTCTGGTTAGACCACTCGCGATCTGTGAGTTTTAGCTTGTTCATTAATTTATGTGTGTTCGCCGGACGTTTGTGTATGGACCTGCCTATTTTGATGGTATACATCTAGGACTGCATGGTATGACCTGGTATTCTGAATGTTAGATGGGCATCTCAAAATATGTCCAGGACAAACTTAAAAGCGACACCTTCTGATACAATATCGGATTGGCATTATTGTCTTACACCATTTCTGAAGTTATATTGTTCTGAATTTTTCATCATAATGATATCTTATAATCATGCAACAGGCTAGGCGGTGTATACAGGCTGGTGCATTGCACTGGGTTAAGGGTGCAGATCATGTTCCTGAGAGCATCCAAAACATATGGGAGGTGCTGCCCGGAGCTGTGGGAGGACCGCGTCATGAGACCTCGGTGACTGCGGACATGGTAACCAACTAGACTCACACCTAACTTGAATTTTCCTTCTGCTGATTTGGTGTTAGTCCAGGTCCAGGGCAGGTGCTAATGGAGAGTTGGAGGGTGAATGGGAGAGGTGATAGCTAATTATGGTTTGACTTTAGTAATTATATTTGGTTTCCTTGTTCGTTGCCATTTTGTTGTGCTAAATGTAGTATATGGTCTAGAGGATATTTAGGTATCAGATTAGTAACAGTGTAGTAGCATCAGGCACTTGGTGTTTTCTCATGTGATATATCTAAGTGTTAATCAGTTGTATAACTAGACATATGCAAATGTCCATAGTAATAAACTTGTGGTCACAAAACTGCTGCTTAAAGTTTGTTCAATTATGGAAATGGACATTTTAGTTCTGCTCCTTAATTTTGTTCAATTATGTAAACGCATGGGCACGTGATGCCGTTTCCTTACCTCACAAAACCAAACTGAAGGCATCCACTTCTGGTGGTAATAACCGATCACGTGTATTGCCATTTTTGCAGAACAATTTATTCCCCTGCTCTCTAGAGATCTGATCATAACTATCTTGCTCGATTTGATGTTGTTATGTTTGTTACTCTGTCTTGGTAGAAATAGATATTAAGGAGAGGCACTCCAAGAGATCATGTGTAAGTACAATTGAGTTGTGAGTTTTCTTTTCTATACCATTGATATAATTTTAATATTTATGATGATTGCATATGGATATATGGCTATTTTGTTTACCTTGGGAATAGTACCAATCTTAGAACATGTTCCTAATTCAGGTAAAACTATGGAAAATGAATGGGTAGATAGTTTTTGAGATTTGGTCCTTCTATTGACCAATCGTATAGGTTATGGTCCTATAGAGTTAGAGTTGTTAATTCTGTTATTATTGGTGGAGTTAAAACCTTCAGACGGCTAACGGCCTTGTCATCATGTTTTAGTATTGAACTGCAGAATACTGGAGCCGTAGTTTCCGCCTCATGCTTTCTCCATTGTAAGGAGGATAGCCGGGGCGCGATGCAAGGATAGCCACCGCTTCATCTGAGGATGCGTCTGCTGACGGATGTCGCGTCGAGTCCATGACGGACCTCTTTGTGCAAGGCATCACCTCCTCCCTTCATCCCTTCTCTATTCAGCCCGGTCGGAGTGAGCATGCACGTGCATTCCTACGTACTGAAATGGTCGTGCCCGTGCATCTCCAAGGTTGAACAAATATGGTTTTGTTTAACTGGTGGCTAGCTTTTTCTTACTAATGGAACCTGCAGCTCGAAACACACTGCACCTCGGTGATGGGAAGTCCGGAGCAACTATCGATGCAGGAGACGATCAGCTGTTCTGCACTGGATTAGGGAGATCAGTGTTTACCAGCAAGAGGGCTATAAGGAGGGCCAGGGTGTTGGTCAGGGAGGAGCTGTAGAAGACTGGTATCAAGTGAAGTGGGAGCTATCTGACCAACTTTTGGTTTGCAGTAGTCAAATTGTTCCATTGTTCGTTTCTGTATGTATTGTAATGGGATAGTGGGATGACCAGTAACTGTTTGACGACGTGCCTGATGCAAAGGGAGAATCGAGAGAAATGGACCCTCCATTTAGATATAAGACTTGCTTTCGCCCTTTTCTCTGTAGAGTCAAGATTGAAAGTTGCAACAATAGCCAAAAACTGTCCAGGTTTGATAATTGTACCAACTGTATTTTCTTGAGGTTGTGTGTTACTGATTCAGTTTTCCTCTTGTGAAATTTAGGCAGAGTGTGTACAGTACCATGGCCCGTGTTCCAAACTGGATGAGGAAAAGTGGTCTTGTTGGGCAATGCTTGAATGCACAAGGCATGAGCTATTTTAGGAGGTAGGAAGCTTAACACACTACCGGAAAACGGCTCTACGTGGACGGCCAAAACTATGCCGACAGCTGCCGCCGGCCTACTTGGTGAAGGAAATATGCCCTAGAGGCAATAATAAAGTTATTATTTATTTCCTTACATCATGATAAATGTTTATTATTCATGCTAGAATTGTATTAACCGGAAACATAATACATGTGTGAATACATAGACCAACAGAGTGTCACTAGTATGCCTCTACTTGACTAGCTCGTTAATCAAAGATGGTTATGTTTCCTAACCATGAACAAGGGGTTGTTATTTGATTAACGAGGTCACATCATTAGTAGAATGATCTGATTGACATGACCCATTCCATTAGCTTAGCACCCGATCATTTAGTATGTTGCTATTGCTTTCTTCATGACTTATACATGTTCCTATAACTATGAGATTATGCAACTCCCGTTTACCGGAGGAACACTTTGGGTACTACCAAACGTCACAACGTAACTGGGTGATTATAAAGGAGTACTACAGGTGTCTCCAATGGTAGATGTTGGGTTGGCGTATTTCGAGATTAGGGTTTGTCACTCCGATTGTCGGAGAGGTATCTCTGGGCCCTCTCGGTAATGCACATCACATAAGCCTTGCAAGCACTGCAACTAATAAGTTAGTTGTGAGATGATGTATTACGGAACGAGTAAAGAGACTTGCCGGTAACGAGATTGAACTAGGTATTGGATACCGACGATCGAATCTCGGGCAAGTAACATACCGATGACAAAGGGAACAACGTATGTTGTTATGCGGTCTGACCGATAAAGATCTTCGTAGAATATGTAGGAGCCAATATGGGCATCCAGGTCCTGCTATTGGTTATTGACCGGAGACGTGTCTCGGTCATGTCTACATTGTTCTCGAACCGTAGGGTCCGCACGCTTAACGTTACGATGACAGTTATTATGAGTTTATGCATTTTGATGTACCGAAGGTTGTTCGGAGTCCCGTATGAGATCACGGACATGACGAGGAGTCTCGAAATGGTCGAGACATAAAGATTGATATATTGGAAGCCTATGTTTGGGCACCGGAAGTGTTCCGGGTGAAATCGGGATTTTACCGGATTACCGTGAGGGTTACCGGAACCCCCCGGGAGGCAAATGGGCCTATTGGGCCTTAGTGGAAAAGAGAGAAGGGGCAGCCCACAAGCTAGCCGGCCGAACCCCCCTTCCCTAGTCCTATTAGGACTAGGAGAAGGGGCCGGCCCCCCTCTCTTCTCTTTCTCCCGAAGAGTCCTACTAGGAATAGGATTTGGGGGAAGGAGTCCTACTCCCGGTAGGAGTGGGACTCCTCCCTGCGCCTCCCTCCTAGCCGGCCGACCCCCTTGCCCCTGGCCTTTATATACGGGGGCAGGGGGCACCCCATAGACACACAACTTGATCCTTGAGATCGTTCCTTAGCCGTGTGCGGTGCCCCCTGCCACCAAATTCCACCTCGATCGTACCGTTGTAGAGCTTAGGCGAAGCCCTGCGTCGGTAGTACATCAAGATCGTCATCACGCCGACGTGCTGACGGAACTCTTCCTCAACGCTTCGCTGGATCAGAGCCCGAGGAACGTCATCGAGCTGAACGTGTGCTAAGAACTCGGAGGTGCCGGAGTAACGGTGCTTGGATCGGTCGGATCGGGAAGAAGACGTACGACTACTTCCTCTATGTTGTGTGATCGCTTCCGCAGTCGGTCTACGTTGGTACGTAGACAACACTCTCCCCTCTCGTTGCTGTGCATCACCATGATCTTGCGTGTGCGTAGGAATTTTTTTGAAATTACTGCGTTCCCCAACAGTGGCATCCGAGCCTAGGTTTTATGGTTTGATGTTATATGCACGAGTAGAACACAAGTGAGTTGTGCGCGATACAAGTCATACTGCCTACCAGCATGTCATACTTTGGTTCGGCGGTATTGTTGGTTGAGACGATCCGGACCAACCTTACGCGTACTCTTACGCGAGACCGGTTCCCTCGACGTGCTTTGCACATAGATGGCTTGCGGAAGACTGTCTCTCCAACTTTAGTTGAACCAAGTGTGACTACGCCCGGTCCTTGAGAAGGTTAAAACGGAGTCTATTTGACGAACTATCGTTGTGGTTTTGATGCGTAGGTGAGATGAGTTCTTACTTAAGCCCGTAGCAGCCACGTAAAACTTGCAACAACAAAGTAGAGGATGTCTAACTTGTTTTTGCAGGGTATGTTGTGATGTGATATGGTCAAGGCATGATACTGATTTTATTGTATGAGATGATCATGTTTTGTAACTAAGTTATCGGCAACTGGCAGGAGCCATATGGTTGTCGCTTTATTGTATGCAATGCAATCGCGATGTAATGCTTTACTAGATTACTAAACGGTAGTAATAGTCGTGGAAGCATAAGATTGGCGAGACGACAACGATGCTACGATGGAGATCAAGGTGTCGCGCCGGTGACGATGGTGATCATGACGGTGCTTCGGAGATGGAGATCACAAGCACAAGATGATGATGGCCATATCATATCACTTATATTGATTGCATGTGATGTTTATCCTTTTATGCATCTTATCTTGCTTTCATTGACGGTAGCATTATAAGATGATCTCTCACTAAATTATCAAGAAGTGTTCTCCCTGAGTATGCACCGTTGCCAAAGTTCGTCGTGCCCAGACACCACGTGATGATCGGGTGTGATAAGCTCTACGTCCATCTACAACGGGTGCAAGCCAGTTTTGCACACGCAGAATACTCAGGTTATACTTGACGAGCCTAGCATATGCAGATATGGCCTCGGAACACAGAGACCGAAAGGTCGAGCGTGAATCATATAGTAGATATGATCAACATGACGATGTTCACCATTGAAAACTACTCCATCTCACGTGATGATCGGTTATGGTTTAGTTGATTTGGATCACGTGATCACTTAGAGGATTAGAGGGATGTCTATCTAAGTGGGAGTTCCTAAGTAATTTGATTAACTGAACTTAAACTTATCATGAACTTAGTACCTGATAGTATCTTGCTTGTTTATGTTGCTTGTAGATAGATGGCTCGTGCTATTGTTCCGTTGAATTTTAATGCGTTCCTTGAGAAAGCAAAGTTGAAAGATGATGGTAGCAAATACACGGACTGGGTCCGTAACCTGAGGATTATCCTCATTGCTGCACAGAAGAATTACGTCCTAGAAGCACCGCTGGGTGACAGGCCTGCTGCTGGAGCAACGCCAGATGTTATGAACGTCTGGCAGAGCAAAGCTGATGACTACTCGATAGTTCAGTGTGCCATGCTTTACGGCTTAGAATCGGGACTTCAACGACGTTTTGAACGTCATGGAGCATATGAGATGTTCCAGGAGTTGAAGTTAATATTTCAAGCAAATGCCCGAATTGAGAGATATGAAGTCTCCAATAAGTTCTATAGCTGTAAGATGGAGGAGAACAGTTCTGTCAGTGAGCATATACTCAAGATGTCTGGGGTATAATAATCACTTGATTCAGATGGGAGTTAATCTTCCAGATGACTGCGTCATTGACAGAATTCTCCAATCACTACCACCAAGCTACAAGAGCTTCGTGATGAACTATAATATGCAAGGGATGAACAAGACTATTCCCGAGCTCTTCGCAATGCTGAAAGCTGCGGAGGTAGAAATCAAGAAGGAGCATCAAGTGTTGATGGTTAACAAAACCACTAGTTTCAAGAAAAAGGGCAAAGGGAAGAAGAAGGGAAACTTCAAGAAGAACAGCAAGCAAGTTGCTGCTCAGGAGAAGAAACCCAAGTCTGGACCTAAGCCTGAAACTGAGTGCTTCTACTGCAAGCAGACTGGTCACTGGAAGCGGAACTGCCCCAAGTATTTGGCGGATAAGAAGGATGGCAAAGTGAGCAAAGGTATATGTGATATACATGTTATTGATGTGTACCTTACTAGAGCTCGCAGTAGCACCTGGGTATTTGATACTGGTTCTGTTGCTAATATTTGCAACTCGAAACAGGGACTACGGAATAAGCGGACACTAGCAAAGGACGAGGTGACGATGCGCGTGGGAAACGGTTCCAAAGTCGATGTGATCGCGGTCGGCACGCTACCTCTACATCTGCCTTCGGGATTAATATTAGACCTAAATAATTGTTATTTGGTGCCAGCGTTGAGCATGAACATTATATCTGGATCTTGTTTAATGCGAGACGGTTATTCATTTAAATCAGAGAATAATGGTTGTTCTATTTACATGAATAATATCTTTTATGGTCATGCACCTTTGAAGAGTGGTCTATTCATGTTGAATCTCGAAGATAGTGATACACATATTCATAATGTAGAAGCCAAAAGATGCAAAGTTAATAATGATAGTGCAACTTATTTATGGCACTGCCGTTTAGGTCATATCAGTGTAAAGCGCATGAAGAAACTCCATACTGATGGGCTTTTGGAATCACTTGATTATGAATCACTTGGTACTTGCGAACCGTGCCTCATAGGCAAGATGACTAAAACACCGTTCTCCGGTACTATGGAGAGAGCAACAGATTTGTTGGAAATCATACATACCGATGTATGTGGTCCGATGAATATTGAGGCTCGCGGCGGATATCGTTATTTTCTCACCTTCACAGATGATTTAAGCAGATATGGGTATATCTACTTAATGAAACATAAGTCTGAAACATTTGAAAAGTTCAAGGAATTTCAGAGTGAAGTTGAAAATCATCGTAACAAGAAAATAAAATTTCTACGATCTGATCGTGGAGGAGAATATTTGAGTTACGAGTTTGGTATACATTTGAAAAATTGTGGAATAGTTTCGCAACTCACACCACCCGGAACACCACAGCGTAATGGTGTGTCCGAACGTCGTAATCGTACTTTACTAGATATGGTGCGATCTATGATGTCTCTTACTGATTTACCGCTATTGTTTTGGGGTTATGCTTTAGAGACGGCCGCATTCACGTTAAATAGGGCACCATCAAAATCCGTTGAGACGACGCCTCATGAACTTTGGTTTGGCAAGAAACCAAAGTTGTCGTTTCTTAAAGTTTGGGGCTGCGATGCTTATGTGAAAAAGCTTCAACCTGATAAGCTCGAACCCAAAGCGGAGAAATGTGTCTTCATAGGATACCCAAAGGAAACTGTTGGGTATACCTTCTATCACAGATCCGAAGGCAAGACATTCGTTGCTAAGAATGGATCATTTCTAGAGAAGGAGTTTCTCTCGAAAGAAGTGAGTGGGAGGAAAGTAGAACTTGACGAGGTAACTGTACCTGCTCCCTTATTGGAAAATAGTACATCACAGAAAACTATTTCTGCGACACCTATGCCAATCAGTGAGGAAGCTAATGATGATGATCACGAAGCTTCAGATCAAGATACTACTGAACCACGTAGATCAACCAGAGTGAGATCCGCACCAGAGTGGTACGGTAATCCAGTTCTGGAAGTCATGATGCTAGATCATGATGAACCTACGAACTATGAAGAAGCGATGGTGAGCCCAGATTCCGCAAAGTGGCTTGAGGCCATGAAATCTGAGATGGGATCCATGTATGAGAACAAAGTATGGACTTTGGTTGACTTGCCCGATGATCGGCAAGCAATTGAGAATAAATGGATCTTCAAGAAAAAGACTGACGCTGACGGTAATGTTACTGTCTATAAAGCTCGACTTGTCGCGAAAGGTTTTCGGCAAGTTCAAGGGGTTGACTACGATGAGACCTTCTCACCCGTAGCGATGCTTAAGTCCGTCAGAATTATGTTAGCAATTTCCGCATTTTATGATTATGAAATATGGCAAATGGATGTCAAAACTGCATTCCTGAATGGATTTCTGGAAGAAGAGTTGTATATGGTACAACCAGAAGGTTTTGTCGATCCAAAAGGAGCTAACAAAGTATGCAAACTCCAGCGATCCATTTATGGACTGGTGCAAGCATCTCGGAGTTGGAATAAACGCTTTGATAGTGTGATCAAAGCATTTGGCTTTATACAGACTTTTGGAGAAGCCTGTATTTACAAGAAAGTGAGTGGGAGCTCTGTAGCATTTTTGATATTATATGTGGATGACATATTGCTAATTGGAAATGATATAGAATTTCTGGATAGCATAAAGGGATACTTGAATAAAAGTTTTTCGATGAAAGACCTCGGGGAAGCTGCATACATATTAGGCATAAAGATCTATAGAGATAGATCAAAACGCTTAATTGGACTTTCACAATGCACATACCTTGACAAAATTTTGAAGAAGTTCAAGATGGATCAAGCAAAGAAAGGGTTCTTGCCTGTGCTACAAGGTGTGAAGTTGAGTAAGACTCAATGCCCGACCACTGCAGAAGATAGAGAGAAAATGAAAGATGTTCCCTATGCTTCAGCCATAGGCTCTATCATGTATGCAATGCTGTGTACCAGACCTGATGTGTGCCTTGCTATAAGTTTAGCAGGGAGGTACCAAAGTAATCCTGGAATGGATCACTGGACAGCGGTCAAGAACATCCTGAAATACCTGAAAAGGACTAAGGATATGTTTCTCGTATATGGAGGTGACAAAGAGCTCACCGTAAGAGGTTACGTTGATGCAAGCTTTGACACTGATCCGGACGATTCTAAATCGCAAACCGGATACGTGTTTACTTTAAACGGTGGAGCTGTCAGTTGGTGCAGTTCTAAACAAAGCGTCGTAGCGGGATCTACATGTGAAGCGGAGTACATAGCTGCTTCGGAAGCAGCAAACGAAGGAGTCTGGATGAAGGAGTTCATATCCGATCTAGGTGTCATACCTAGTGCATCGGGTCCAATGAAAATCTTCTGTGACAATACTGGTGCAATTGCCTTGGCAAAGGAATCCAGATTTCACAAAAGAACCAAACACATCAAGAGACGCTTCAACTCCATCCGGGATTTAGTCCAGGTGGGAGACATAGAGATTTGCAAGATACATACGGATCTGAATGTTGCAGACCCGTTGACTAAGCCTCTTCCACGAGCAAAACATGATCAGCACCAAGGCTCCATGGGTGTTAGAATCATTACAGTGTAATCTAGATTATTGACTCTAGTGCAAGTGGGAGACTGAAGGAAATATGCCCTAGAGGCAATAATAAAGTTATTATTTATTTCCTTACATCATGATAAATGTTTATTATTCATGCTAGAATTGTATTAACCGGAAACATAATACATGTGTGAATACATAGACCAACAGAGTGTCACTAGTATGCCTCTACTTGACTAGCTCGTTAATCAAAGATGGTTATGTTTCCTAACCATGAACAAGGGGTTGTTATTTGATTAACAAGGTCACATCATTAGTAGAATGATCTGATTGACATGACCCATTCCATTAGCTTAGCACCCGATCATTTAGTATGTTGCTATTGCTTTCTTCATGACTTATACATGTTCCTATAACTATGAGATTATGCAACTCCCGTTTACCGGAGGAACACTTTGGGTACTACCAAACGTCACAACGTAACTGGGTGATTATAAAGGAGTACTACAGGTGTCTCCAATGGTAGATGTTGGGTTGGCGTATTTCGAGATTAGGGTTTGTCACTCCGATTGTCGGAGAGGTATCTCTGGGCCCTCTCGGTAATGCACATCACATAAGCCTTGCAAGCACTGCAACTAATAAGTTAGTTGTGAGATGATGTATTACGGAACGAGTAAAGAGACTTGCCGGTAACGAGATTGAACTAGGTATTGGATACCGACGATCGAATCTCGGGCAAGTAACATACCGATGACAAAGGGAACAACGTATGTTGTTATGCGGTCTGACCGATAAAGATCTTCGTAGAATATGTAGGAGCCAATATGGGCATCCAGGTCCCGCTATTGGTTATTGACCGGAGACGTGTCTCGGTCATGTCTACATTGTTCTCGAACCGTAGGGTCCGCACGCTTAACGTTACGATGACAGTTATTATGAGTTTATGCATTTTGATGTACCGAAGGTTGTTAAAAGTCCCGGATGAGATCACGGACATGACGAGGAGTCTCGAAATGGTCGAGACGTAAAGATTGATATATTGGAAGCCTATGTTTGGGCACCGGAAGTGTTCCGGGTGAAATCGGGATTTTACCGGATTACCGGGAGGGTTACCGGAACCCCCCGGGAGGCAAATGGGCCTATTGGGCCTTAGTGGAAAAGAGAGAAGGGGCAGCCCACAAGCTAGCCGGCCGAACCCCCCTTCCCTAGTCCTATTAGGACTAGGAGAAGGGGCCGGCCCCCCTCTCTTCTCTTTCTCCCGAAGAGTCCTACTAGGAATAGGATTTGGGGGAAGGAGTCCTACTCCCGGTAGGAGTGGGACTCCTCCCTGCGCCTCCCTCCTAGCCGGCCGACCTCCTTGCCCCTGGCCTTTATATACGGGGGCAGGGGGCACCCCATAGACACACAACTTGATCCTTGAGATCGTTCCTTAGCCGTGTGCGGTGCCCCCTGCCACCAAATTCCACCTTGATCGTACCGTTGTAGTGCTTAGGCGAAGCCCTGCGTCGGTAGTACATCAAGATCGTCATCACGCCGTCGTGCTGACGGAACTCTTCCTCAATGCTTTGCTGGATCAGAGCCCGAGGAACGTCATCGAGCTGAACATGTGCTAAGAACTCGGAGGTGCCGGAGTAACGGTGCTTGGATCGGTCGGATCGGGAAGAAGACGTACGACTACTTCCTCTATGTTGTGTGATCGCTTCCGCAGTCGGTCTGCGTTGGTACGTAGACAACACTCTCCCCTCTCGTTGCTGTGCATCACCATGATCTTGCGTGTGCGTAGGAAATTTTTTGAAATTATTGCGTTCCCCAACACTTGGATCTATGCCGACAGCCTAGTCCTGGCCGTCGGCTTATCCTGGCCGTCGGGCTACCCCTATCTACGCCGACGGCAACCGTCAGCACAGATCAGTCGTCGACCTAGATTAATAAACGCCGACAGTGGCCATCGGCATAAGTCAGCCGTCAGCGTACATGTGGGCCCGGCGACCCCGCCCGTGACCAGCGGCTAACGGCGTCAAAGCTATGCCGATGGTCGGGACGGGCGGCCGTCGGCATACCTTCGCACGCCACGTCACTGATCCGTGGTGCAGATATGCCGACGGCAGCCGTCGGCATAGGCGCCACGTCATCGATCCGTGGCACGGCGCCCGCCTAAACCAAGCCGTATCTATGCCGACGGCAATGGCCTAAACCCTTACTAATTGTTTATTCTCTTCTCAATGCAGGTTTGCTAATCATGGGCAAGTCCAGCGGCGCCAGTTTCCTCAGTAAATTTAAAGGACTTACTCGGAGTGGACGAGCCCACAAGGTTCCCTCCCGACTACGCGAGGATGACACCTCACAGGGAGGTGGAGGGGTCGGGGGAGGAGACCCTAGAGGAGGAGGCGGTGGGGGGAGAGCCCCTAGAGGAGGAGGAGGTGGGGGGAGGCAACCGGGGCAAAAAAACTCCGGGCCGTGTCCGAAATAGGAGGGTCTTCTTCGATGCCCTCCTATACACAGGCACCTTCTGAGTTTGAGGAGGAGGAGTATGTTCCTGATGGCGAGGAGGAGGGTGAGGAGTAGGAGGCCGAGGAAGAGGGTGAGTGTGACGCCCGGGTAAATAAGCTACAGTGATCCTCTGCTAATGATGCCACGTCACCTCGTTTATAGTTGCTAATCTCGAAGTTAGTTCAAAACCGATTCCAAATTTAAATTTAAAATAAAGGCAAACAATAAAAGTTTTCAAATATTATAACTAAATGTTCGGGTGGATTCAAATAAATCATGGATAATTATGATGGAGAAACCACACTTATATAAAATCTTTAAATACCTAGAATGAATAACATAGTAGTCAAAACAATTAATTAAATGCCTTTTAAAAATTACAATAATGCAAACTATTTTATCTAGGCGTCAAACTTTTCGGGGCAGTAGGATAAGTTATAACATTAATTTAGGAATTGTATTTATATTTTATAAAACAAAATTAAAAGAATAAAATAGAAAAGAAAATAGATAAAGAAAACAAAACAAAAAAAACTAAAAAAAACCCGGGCTCCGGCCCAGCAGACCCCGGCCCAACTGGGCCATCTCCCAGCCAGGCCGGCCCACCCCCTGGCCTATAGGCCACCCCCTGCCCCGAAACCCTAACTCCCCCCACACATGACCGCACACTCCCCCCCCCACTCCCCACGTCTCCCTCTCGATCCCATCTGGATCGGGGAGGGGGCCCGCCCCCGGCGCCGCCCGGATCGATCCCGGCGCCACTCACCCTCGTCGCCGGTGGCTCGGTCGCTGGCCCCCAACCTCGTCCTCGCGCCCCGTCCCCTCTCCCTCGACCGCGCCCCTCGCTGCGACGGCCGCGGCCGTGCCCTCGACGCCCGACGCCGCCTTGACCACTTCTCCCCGCCCGAACCGCCACCTCGCCAGAGCTGCCCTGCCTCCTCTCCATCGCGACGTCCCCGTCCTCCCCAACGACTCCCGCTGCCCCGTCCCTGCTCCTCGATGTGAGCACGCCTCCCCCCTTCCTCTCCCTGTCCTGGCGCCCCGCCTCGCGCCGCCCTGCGCCCGGCGCCCAGCAACCGCCGCCGCCCGCGGCCTCGCCCCCCTGCCGGCGCCCGCGTACCTGGCCGCCTGCGTGCGCGCCAGGCCGAGCCCCCTCCACCCCGCGCACGCCCCTGACCATCGCCCTGAACGCGCGCCGCCCGTGCTCACCGCAGCCTCGTCTCGCCCGGCGAGTCGACGCACCGAGCCGCGCCCGCAGGCCACCACCGCCCCTCACCGGATTCGTCGCCCGCCGCTTCCCCCCTTCCCGCTCACAGCCCAGCACCGTCGCTGCCGCACCGCGGCAGCCCACTGGTGGCCACGCCGAATCACGCCCGGGCGCTGAGCGCCCGCGCCCGTCACCCTTCGCCCGCGCTGTCCTGGCCGCGCCTGGCCGTCCCTGGCTCCGCCCCGCCCTCGCTGTCCTCCGCCATGCCCCGCGCCCACTCCGGCGACTGCCCGGCGCCGGCGCCCCTCGGCGCCCGCTCGGCCCTCTCCTGGGTCGGGCGCCCGCAACGCCCTGCGCCCGTAACCCGCTATGGCCCCGTGGGCAGTTGACAGATGGGGCCCACGCCCCTGTCTTGTTAAAAAAACGAAAAGAAAATGTAATAAAAAAATGAAAATAAGTAATTAGTTATTTAATTAATTATGTAACTAATTAATTAATTAATTAAGTAATTACTTAACTTAATTAACTCCGTTTAGTACTTAATTAACTTGATTAGTTAATTAAAACTGTTAATTAGTTGTTAGACTATGACGAATGGGACCCACGCGTCAGTTTGACCCAGTCAACGCCCTGTTGACTGATGACGTCATGCTGACGTCAGCGTACACTATTCTGGATAATGTTAATTTAATTAATAATTAATAAATTAGAAAATGATTTAAAACTTTAAAAATTAATATAAATTAAACCGTAGCTCAGATGAAAAAACTTTGTACATGAAAGTTGCTCAGAACGACGCGACGAACCCGGATACGCAGCCCATTCGTCCGTCACGCATCCCTAGCATAGCAAACACGCAACTTTCCCCCTCCGGCTACTCTGCCCGAAAACGCGAAACACCGGGGATACTTTTCCGGATGTTTTCCCCCTTCACCGGTACCACCTCGTAACGCGTTAGGGCACATCTAGCATCACGCCTTGTCATGTTATGCATTTGTTTGCATTATATTTATTGTTTCTTCCCCCTCTTCTCTCGCTAGACACCGAGACCGACGCCGCTGCTACCCCGTACGACTACGGTGTTGACGACCCCTCTCTCTTGCCAGAGCAACCAGGCAAGCCCCCCCCCTTTGATCACCAGATACCGCCTACTCTTCTCTATACTGCTTGCATTAGAGTAGTGTAGCATGTTACTGCTTCCCGTTAATCCTATACTGATGCATAGCCTGTCCTTGCTACTACTGTTGTTACCTTTACCTGCAAACCTAATGCTTAGTATAGGATGCTAGCTTATCATCAGTGGCCCTACATTCTTGTCCGTCTGCCATGCTATACTATCGGGCCGTGATCACTCGGGAGGTGATCACGGGTATATACTATATACTTTATACATGATACATGTGGTGACTAAAGACGGGTAGGCTCGTAGGAGCACCCGCGAGTGGATCTTTGAGGCGGAGCGACAGGGCAGGTTCCGACCACCTAGGAGAGAGGTGGGCCTGGCCCTGTTCGGCGTTCGCGGACACTTAACACGCTTAACGAGATCTTGGTATTTGATCTGAGTCTGGCCATTTGGTCTATACGCACTAACCATCTACATGGGAGCAGTTATGGGTATCCCGACGTCGTGGTATCAGCCGAAGCCTTCGTGACGTCAGCGACTGAGTGGCGCGCGCCGGATTGGACTGGAAAGCCACTAGGCTAGGTCTGCTTCCGGCCGCGTACGCAACGTGCAGGTGTGCAAAGGGCGATGGGCCCAGACCCCTGCGCCATAGGGTTTAGACCGGCGTGCTGACCTCTCTGTTGTGCCTAGGTAGGGCTGTGACGTGTTGATCTTCCGAGGCCGGTCATGACCCAGGAAAGTGTGTCCGGCCAAATGGGATCGAGCGTGTTGGGGTATGTGGTGCACCCCTGCAGGGAAGTTTATCTATTCGAATAGCCGTGTCCCTCGGAAAAAGGACGGCCCGGAGTTGTATCTTGACCTTATGACAACTAGAACCGGATACTTAATAAAACACACCCTTCCAAGTGCCAGATACAACCGGTGATCGCTCTCTCACAGGGCGACGAGGGGAGGATCATCGGTTAGGATTATGCTATGCGATGCTACTTGGAGGATTTCAGTTTACTCTCTTCTACATGCTGCAAGACGGAGGCTGCCAGAAGCGTAGTCTTCGACAGGACTAGCTATCCCCCTCTTATTCCGGCATTCTGCAGTTCAGTCCACATATGATAGCCTTATTCCAGATGATACCAATGCATACATATGTAGTGTAGCTCCTTGCTTGCGAGTACTTTGGATGAGTACTCACGGTTGCTTTCTCCTTCTTTTCCCTCTATTCCTTCTACCTGGTTGTCGCAACCAGATGTTGGAGCCCAGGAGCCAGACACCACCATCAACGACGACTCCTACTACACCGGAGGTGCCGACTACTACGTGCTGCCCGCTGACGACGACCAGGAGTAGTTTAGGAGGATCCCAGGCAGGAGGCCTGCGCCTCTTTCGATCTGTATCCCAGTTTGTGCTAGCCATCTTATGGCAACTTGTTTAACTTATGTCTGTACTCAGATATTGCTGCTTCCGCTGACTCGTCTATGATCGAGCTCTTGTATTCGAGCCCTCGAGGCCCCTGGCTTGTAATATGATGCTTGTATGACTTATTTTATTTGTAGAGTTGTGTTGTGATATCTTCCCGTGAGTCCCTGATCATGATCGTACATGTTTGCGTGTATGATTAGTGTACGATTAAATCGGGGGCATCACAGTGAGGAGGAGGCCAAGGAGGGTAGAGGGGAGGTTGATCCCGAGTTGTGGGGTGACTTGCCACCGGGTGCTCCGCAGGGGTGGCTGCGTGGTAATGCCGGACTACCTACACCACCTTCTACCGAGGAGCACAAGTGGCTCATTGAACCTGTGGGGACAGAGTAAGTGCCTCTCAATCATATTTTCAACACATGACAACATTTTCTTATTGTACACATGGCAATCATTTGATTCTTTTGCAGAAATTGGATCCTTCGCGGAAAGGGCCGTAAACCGAACGGCCTTATCACTGTCCTGTTGAAGGAGTTTTGGCCTGGCCTATTCTGCTCGCGGCCAGACAGGGACCCGCAGCTGCGGGTTTTGGCCACGAGTTGGGCCCACTACGAGGCTTACAGCAACGCGGAGTACGGGACGGCCGCTAAGGCCGTGATCACCAAATTTTGGGTAAGTTCTCTTCTGAATCACTTGTCTTCAGTTTCGTTCATAGTTTATCATTGAATCACTCAACTCATGCCTTGTTTGCTTCTGGTTTATGCATGATTGCAGCAACTCTATAGTGTTCTTGACGAGCACAAGGCCAGAGCCGACGTGGTCTTGCTTGCGGCTGCGAAGAAGAAAGCTTGTCAGTTGCAGTACGAGGTGCGCTGGGTTGCCGTCTCGCAGTACTACCACTACTACCTGCACCAAAAGATGACCAAAACTCAAGCGCAGAAGCTACGACTTACCTTGAGCAGGGAGCAGTTCATGATGGTAACTATTACTAACTTTTCATTGTTTCAAGCAGTCAACTATATGTCTCGTGCTCACATGTCATGCTTCCAAAATTTGCATAGGTTGTTCCTCGTTGGTGCTATGGAAGGCATGACGGATGGGCGAGTTTGGTGGATAGGTGGCTCGGCGCCGATGCAGAGTTTGCTGCCAAGAGCATCAAGGCCCGGGCTAACCGTGGAGCCGACGGGACACACGGCCAAGGAAACAGGAACCACTGGGGCTTCAAGGCCATGAAGGTATATCTATGTGCGTGATGCATTTTTGTTCTTCTTTACCGTCATGTTCTTATGTATGGCTAACTTCTATTTGACGTTGTAGGAGGACAAGTTGAAGAGGCCGCTCTCAGACATGGAGTCGTGGAAGCTGGCCCGCGAGCGGAGTCATCGCAAGGAGGGCGAGAGCCAGTACTACGGCAAGACCGAGGAGCACCTGGGGTCTTACATTCATCACTATCAGGAGTTGCATCCGGATGTTCCTGTTGCTGAGGTCGCCCAGTCTCAGATCGACGACACGGCGGTGGTGGCCATCCAGGGGAAGAAGAATGGCCGGTATCCGTGTTTCGACGGCTTTATCACTCCTTCGATCTCGTACACACAGCTTCGGGCTACCAACCCGAGCCAGTTAGAGAGTATGGGGCATTCACAGACTCCCTTAGCCCGCCAGCATGCTGTAAGTACTTCCTCTTTATCTTTTTCTATCTAGCATTCTAAGTTTATTTTCAACATTGCTCACTTAGAAACAACCTAAATTATGTAGGCATATAAGGAGTTTGTCGAGCATAGGAATCTCGAGGTGCGGGAGTACTTGAAACGAGTGAAGGCAAATGATGATTACAACCGTCAGATGATGACGGTTAGTTTTGCCCTCTTAAAACCAAGCTAAAATTTTGCACTTTCATTCCTTCTGATCTTCTAGTTTGCTTGTTTAACTAACATTCAGGCTATGTTGGCGTCTTAGAGTAACCGCACGGATTCACCACAAATGGGACCCCCACCACCACCTGTGGGAGAACCCCCACACGTGCCCACGTTCGATGAATGGGTGGCACTAAGCAGTGATGGTCCGGTTAGTACATTTGCCTAACTACTGGCAAACTAGTTCTCGTTCATGAAACACTATCATATCATATTTACCGTTAGAATCTTTTTTGAAACATGTAGGGGGCCGATGGCTCGACTCCTGCTCCGTCGACCCCAGTCACTCCGATCTGGCAGAGTGGTGGTGGTCGCGATGGCGGTTTTGGCGGAGGTGGTGGTGGTTTTGGCGGAGGAGGTGGTGGTTTGGGCGGAGGTGGTGGTTTTGGCGGAGGTGGTCTTGCTTGATGATTCCGTGCATGTGGCCATCGTGCCATGCCTTTCATATTCCTACTTTTATGATGTTTCATGTCTTGCACTACTTTTATGTTCATGAATTTCCGTCGGTGATGATCTTTAGATGATGTGATGAACTTGAGTATGTTTAGATGATGATGGTGAACTTGAGTATGTTTACATGATGAATTGTCATATTTCTGCATAATTTTATATTGTTCTGTTTTGAAATGCTGTCAAATGAATTGGAAAAGAGAAAACAGGGAAAATAAATAAAAATAAAAAAACTATGCCTACGGCAAAGCCGTCGGCATATATACGCCCAGGAGTTACCAGGGCTTGCCATGTGGCACATCTATGCCTACGGCAAAGCCGTTGGCATAGATTCATCTATGCCTACGGCTTTGCTGTAGGCATAGCCCTGCCACCAGGAGTACCACGGGTTGCCACGTGGCAGAGGTATGCCGACGGCTTTCGTCAGCGCTTTTGACGGCGCCGTCCGTTGCCGTCGGAAAAACACTGCCGACGGCTATAGTATGCCGACGGCTAATGTCAGGCCGTCGGCATAGGCCCCTATGCCGACGGCTATACTATGTCGACGGTCTGACAAGACTACGCTGACGACATCTACGCCGACGGGCCTATGCCGACGGCAACCATAGGCATAGATCTATGCCGACGGCCTAGGGGCCTATGCCGACGGCTCGTGGCCGTAGGCATAGACCGCGAGTCCGGTAGTGACACCTGTTTATATGATTGTTGTATGCTTAAATTTATATGATACTTGTAATTATTGTACCAGAAAATAGATTATCATTGTATTTCTACAACAGAAAACTTATTGTTGTGATTGTTTGATACCTTACTTGAGGCGTTTATCAGTTCATGGAGCAAAGGTCACATATGCCTTGTCACGAGTTTTCCACATGGTTTCAAAGATGTTACATTCAGTTTCTAACTTTCTAATAGCATTTACTTGGGTTTGACATTTCTTGTCACGGTTAGACTTTGGTCAGGTTTCACTATTTTTTTTGGCTCCGTCATGCAGCTGGAGGGAGATGGGATACTGACGATTATTGAGAGTTATTGGATTATCGAGAGTTAGTATTGTAACAGATCCGCTTCAGGAGCTAAAATTAGGGATGCAACAGATCCGCTTAGGGATGCAACAGAATAGAGCACCGGAAGCACATGGTTTCCAGCAAAACGAGGGCAATCATCTTTACTGACAATTGCTTCACCATCCATTGGTCGATCCATGGTCGTTGGTACAGCTAACACGCAGATCAGATGTATATTCCAGTTAGCAATCATGTAGAACCAAGTTAGCTACTGGTTCGATGATCCTACTGTTTGGTTCTTTGCTCAGTTCAGAAAGTTGCTCTGAATTAGAGGTTTGTAGTTGCCACACGGAAAGCAACACCTTCTACTTTAGTTGAGTTCCCATGATCACAGCGGAATTCGATCGCGGATTGATTTACCACAACACTCTGGAATAAAACAGTATCTAGATGAACACTTGACATTTTCTAGGATGTGTGTCTATAGCATCTAAAACAAAGTCCTACTAATGTGCTTATTGTATCGATGAAATGACAAATGTAGTTATTTTTACTAATCAAATTACTTGGATTCTTTTGCTGGTTAACTATAATGTTTTCATGCTATATTTCTAATTCATAAGTTAGGATTATGCCAATGGAGATGCTGGATCCACTCCTATAGTTGATCAGATTAGCAAGTATGAGTTGAGGAGGGATAGTTCGACTGGAGGGCTGTTGGAATCTCCATGTGTCCTATACCTCGTGATTGTTAGACTGTTCTACAAAGGTGCATAGCAGTCTCTTTATCTGTGTTTTAGAGTCAAGGGATTTGTTTCACACCATATTTCTATCATGCAGTTGCTTCTTATCGACTACGTTGCACGGATACTTGGATACGTATCAGATATGCGATACGGGAATACGCCCGATACGTCAATTTTTTGAAAACATGGATACAGCGATACGTTTATATATAGATATTACATATATTAATTATTAAAAATATTGAAAACAAAATAGAGCTTCTAGGTCAAAGCATGCCTCAATAGGATTATTCCCTTTGTTTTCTTGCACTTGGTCCACTTTCATTAATTAGCAGTGGGATTTTCCCGGGTTTTTTGGTTCCAATCAGTGCATCGACTCTCTCTTGCTCACCTGTCAATTGAACAAGAATATTGACAGTCATGTTTTGGCATGAACTCACACCCGTGTCGGGTATCTTCAAAAGATGTGCCTTTACTATTGAGGGGATTTCACGTCGAACGAGGGGTTTCAGGTATCCAAAAAGTATTGCAGAAGTATCCTAGGAGTATCAAACATTATTTTCTTTTTTTTAAAATCAGAAAATCGAGGGATACTTACGGGATACGTATCGGGCGGTATCGGGACAGTATTCGGCTGGATACGCCCGCCTTTTGAAGTATCCGCGCAACTTAGCTTATCAACAGAGGACAAATTTATTTTACAGGTTTGAAGCTAATCTTGTTGGGGGATGTGAGAGATTTGCTACACAAAAGGGGACCTAAAGGTGTTGAACTGATCACTACTGCAAGGCTCATACAGGTTATGGCTCATTCAAATATCACATGTGTTTCTTTCCCCAAATTCTCAGATGCCATTGTTCCATTGACCTGATTTTGATTGTTTGCAGAATAAAAACATGTTTTGAAATTATGTTCATCAACTGAGAGACGTTTCCAATGTGCCATCATAAGATGCGCAACTCAACATTTGAGGTTTCTTACTCATAGGATTATCACATCTTGAATTCTGGTTCTTAGTTTTGGTTTCTAACCCTTATTTGCTTGTCTTGTCTATTGTTCTTACGGGTTTCAATCTTCAGTGCACATCTTCTGTAGGAAATCTTGTACTTAAAATTTAGAAAAATGTCGGAATGTCACAGGAGCTAAATTAACAACGTTGCTGTAATGCTTGTATGGCAGCCTTTCCCGTAATCCGTTCAATTACAGAGTTTATAATTATGTGAATGAAGTAAGGGATCTGAGAAAAAAAGGTAATAGTACATTACTTCCCAGGCAGATTTGACATATCCTCGTTTACTTCTCTCTTCTGTTCTGACTAACTCCTTAAATCATCAGCATGTGTGTACAGTTATTCCTGCCCATGTTTATGTCAAGGAGCATCACCTTATGTGCTTAAGGAATGCCCTTGATTGTATTATCATTATTATCTGTCACAAATTTGGATTCAGAATTCTTTCAGTCGGGGATTATCTTGGATTGAGAGCTGCCGCACTGAGCGTAGGTAGATTGAAGGAGATCGATATTGAAAATAGATGGCTTCATTATGCAATTGACTGAAAACAATTGTACCTTCATCTCGAGCTACTAAATTGATGCTCCTTCATTACAGTTCTATCACATTATTTCACCTTTTGGTCAGAAAAATAAAAAAATGCATCTTCGGTATTTAGTTTGATGCTTATTTTTTTTCTTTCCGGCTTCATCATGTGCTTCCGTAATAGGTATCTTCAACCTGAATTTGATCATACACTTTTCTCCCTTATTGTTAAAATCATCGCCACTAATGTTTTCAGGTGTCGCCTTTCAAGTTGCTAATTATCGATGAATTCAAAATTTATGCAGCCTCGCCATCTACAATATGGCATTCAGATGGTGATCTGGAACTTAAAATGGAGCAAATGGCCATGGGCTCTAATAAATATGAGGTTTTCTATCTCAAGATACCTCAGGTATAGATTATAGTGCTCTTGATGTTTCCTAGATCCTTGCTGATTCGTTAATTTAGTCCAACAGTTTGTGTTTGTGTACTATGATCAATCTAAAATACTTTTATGAGTTGGAAAAGGCCAATAAGGTGGTTGCATAACCAACAAGCTCTACTTGCTTGGGATATTCTTCCAAGACCATTGACTTAGATTCTGATAATTACTCCTTAGGAAAATTATGAGTGTGTGTTCATTCTGCTGCTGCTTACTGTGTTCCTTTGTCGTACTTGTGCAGCTGCAGCGAAAGACAACGGAGCCATGGGTGTCGGGGGCGGGCACTGGTGGTCGGCGGAAGGCCTTGTGGAGGTGCTCGCTGCTACCCGGCTTCACTTGGACGCCACCAGGTTCAGCCTTGGCGTGGACCTGTGCGCCGCTGCCTTTGTAGCTGCTCCCAGCTGCTGAGGGCATCTCCAGCCGTTGGCCCCCCCAGGACGCATAAAAATCGTCTCTGGGCGAGCTGGCGATGCATTCGGCGTTGGGGGCGGTTTTGCGCCCAGTCGTCGTCCACAGCTCGCCCTCAGGCGCCGAAATTGGCCCACTTTGCAGCCCAATTTCGCCGAATAAACGGCCCATATGGACAAGAATAGGTTCATATTCGGCGTGGTTTCGCCGTGTCTCGGCGTTATTATCAACACAATTATTTCTTATCACATATTTCATCACAGAAAAATTAAATACTTCAACAAAATACTACAACAACAAATAGTTCAATACAAATTATATTGTTTAACAAATAAAAACTCGTATTTCATCACGAGGCGTCCCCCTTGAGCCTTCATAGATGCTCAATCAGATCTTTCTGCAGTTGATGATGCACCTGTGGGTCTCGGATCTCCTGACGCATACTGAGATAGGCAGTCCAAGTTGCCGGTAGCTGGTGATCAACTTCGGCTAGAGGACCCTGCCTGTAGTATGGTTCAGTGTCAAACACTGGGTCTTCTTGCTCGCTCTCGATGATCATGTTGTGCAAGATGACACGGCAAGTCATGATCTCCCACATTTGATCTTTCGACCAGGTCTGAGTGGGGTACCGAACAACAGCGAATCGAGATTGGAGCACACCAAATGCCCGCTCGACATCCTTCCGGCAAGCCTCCTGAACTTTCGCAAACCAGGCGTTTTTGCCTCCTGGCACAGGGTTTGAGATCGTCTTCACAAATGTCGACCATCTCGGATAGATGCCGTCAGCTAGATAGTACCCCTTGTTGTATTGGTGCCCATTGATCTCGAAGTTCACCGGAGGAGAATGACCCTCAACGAGCTTGGCAAAAACAGGAGAGCACTGCAGCACGTTGATGTCATTGTGAGTTCCTGGCATACCAAAGAAAGAGTGCCAAATCCAGAGGTCCTGTGTGGCTACCGCCTCAAGCACCACACTGCAACCGCCTTTGGCGCCTTTGTACATCCCCTGCCAACCAAATGGGCAGTTCTTACATTTCCAATGCATGCAGTCGATGCTTCCAAGCATCCCAGGAAATCCTCTTGCTGCATTCTGGGCTAGGATCCGAGCAGTGTCTTCCGCGTTGGGTGTTCTCAAGTATTGTGGCCCAAACACTGCCACCACTGCCCGACAGAACTTGTAGAAACACTCTATGCTGGTGGACTCGGCCATGCGCCCATAGTCGTCGAGTGAATCACTGGGAGATCCATATGCAAGCATCCTCATCGATGTCGTGCACTTCTGGATGGAGGTGAATCCAAGAGCGCCAGTGCAATCCATCTTGCACTTGAAGTAGTTGTCGAACTCCCGGATGGAATTCACAATCCTAAGGAAGAGCTTTCGGCTCATTCGATAACGGCGCCGAAATGTTCTCTCGCCATGAAGTGGAGCATCGACGAAGTAGTCGGAGTAGAGCATGCAGTAGCCTTGTAGACGATGCCGGTTCTTTGCTTTCACCCGCCCCGGCGCCGAGCCATCTCGCCGCGGCTTTTCACTGCTCGCCAGCAGCTGGGCGAGGGCGGCGAGCACCATCAGATGCTCTTCTTCCTGGACGTCGGCCGCGGCTTCCTCCTCCAGCAGCGCGGCGAGCTCTTCCTCCTCGTCCGAGTCCATCGCCGAGACGGGTAAATCGCCGAACACCTTGCGCTCGGTGGCCGTGAACCCGCCGTTAAACCGCGCCTCCGCGGCCGGAAACTGCGCCCGGAAACGCCCAGCTGTTGCGGGAGGGGCTGCCGCGGCGAAGCGCTGCTATTTTTCGGCAGGGAATGGCTATCTAGCGGAGTCGGGCGGCGGCCGTCGCCGGGATACAGCTAGTGGTGGCCGAGGGCGCGGGGGGTGCGAGGCGAGTCGGGGATGAAAACCTTGACTTTTCCCCTGGCGGTGTGGGCCAGGCGTGCTTTTCCCTAGCGCCGGAGCCCCCAACGGCTCCCCAGCGCGCCGGGTTCGGCCTGTGACCGCCGGGCTGAAAAAAAAGTCCGAACCGACGATTTTCGACGTTTTGGGGGCGCGACTGGCCCTTTTTTCGGCGCCGGCGCCGAAAAAATGGCCTGAGGAGGCCTGTTGGGGGCGCGGCTGGAGATGCCCTCGGTAGCCGCCGTCCAGGAAGAGTGATTATTGTGGCCGGTGCTACTGAGGATCATGTGTTGCCACTTGCCACCCAGGATCATGTGTTTGCCACCCATTATAGGGCGCCCATGTCGCTGCAACACCGTCGTCTCTGTCGTGAGGCTCGTGGGAGATTAATTAGGGCAGGAACTAACCATCTTCTCATCTGTTATATGGCCTATAAGACTTTTTTGTGCTAATGAACAACAGATGCATTCCGGTGCTCTTCTATCCTACACACAGAGTTTTTAAATGCATCCTTGCAGTTATATATTGTTGGAGTTTTTTCTTCTTCTAATTCTTATGGTAAAAACAAAATAAGCTTATAACTAATGTTTGCTATATAGTTATAATACATATATAATAGTAAGATTTTTTTGGCAGAATTCTTTTATAGCTATCAACATAGGTTCAGAAGAGGGCAATCTTATAATGAATCCACTGAACCACTGGTGACCACATATGCTGAATTCTTTAGTGTCATTGTACATAATATAGATATTTTTGTACTGTTTGAATATCCGGTCAATGTCTGGTCTATGTACAACTCTCAAATTATTTTGTAGCTATAACTGTGAAGGACATGCATGTCTGAAACATTATTTGTAAGAATACAATGTTAATTAATCAATTTAGTCTAAAACATCATTTTTCCGGAATACAATGCCTTGCAGGTGTCAAGATGTTAAAACAAACTTATTTGCACATACAAGCATGCATGTTTGTAAGTTTTAATTATATTTGAAACCGAGCAACTATATTATGGAGTGGAGCCAGGGTATTTGCGGCAAAGTCAAAAGTTGAACGAGGGGTGTAGATAAAGAGGGGTCATTATGCTTGCTTAAGAGCGCATTTTCTTGGGACGAATGTGACGGGAGGGGAACTGATGGTTTCGGAAGGGACAGAAAAATAATTTATATGTATGTCGTTTGAACTATTTTTATGTTCCCCTGCCAACAAAAATTAACTAAGTCAAAATTTCCTTGTCTAATTCTACCTATACTCCCATCAAATTAAATGTTATCAAAATTTATGTTGAACCACTAGAGTAAACGCTCATTGCAACACCTCCTACCCTTTGATGGCGGTGGTGGATTGGCACCTGTGGATTAGGGTGGTTAGCGGGGGACTCCTTAGAAGGTCTATGGGGAAGTATGGTGTGAAGAAGAGAGGGCACAATGGTGAAGGTGAGCTGGGTATCATCCGGTTTGGACAAAGCTTCAGCGAGAAATGTATCACTATTGCGAAACCGAGCGGAAAGGGAAGGGTCTGGCACGAAAAGAATAGTGCGCATCATGGGGTGGATTTTTTGTGTTGGAACCGCGTGTTGGAGATAACATGACGAATAGTCCGAACAACTATATTTCTCTTCCATATATCGGCTGGATTTGGGGGAGCCTCGACTGTTCAGACGGTTAAAAATTGAGAGTCTACTGGACACCCATTTGGACACGGCCGAATGTACGAGGGAGAAATGAGCTTCGATTTTGAAGACGATCTTAATCATTTATTGAATTTCTTTATGTGCATTACAGCCCGTAGCAATGCACGGGCATTCTACTAGTTAATCATATAGGTCTAGAATAATTGCTTCTTTAAATTAAAGTAGTCTGCTTATGAGCGATATAAAACTATCCAGTTCTCTGGCCATGAATAATGTGGGAAGTTTCAAATTATTTGATGGAAAATTCTAAACACTTGAAAAGTAAAATAGGGTATTTTTCAAATGGAAGATTCTCTTGCATGCATTTTCTAAGTTGTCATACTCTGCCTTCACTTCCACAATAACATTGCTCATAGATATACTATGCCTCGACATGCACAATAGCATTGCCTTGATGTACTATTTGGAAGGAATATGTAAAATTATATTTGCTCAGAGAATCATTTTAATTGTCTTCCTAACATAAATATATTATTGGCACGGTATGCCTCACTCCAGGAACAATGTACCATTGCGGCCGCTTCTAATTGAATTTTATATTTAATCATTTTTCCTCAAAGCGCATTGAACACCCATGTATCTTTCTTGAACTGATCGGTTCCTGGACTTCGGCAAATACATTTCTGATCTGGTAGTTTGGCTGTTATTCTTTGGTTATTTACATATTGTTACATGTATATATACCAGTTGTAAAGTGCTCGCCTGTGTGGTCACGCCTGGATCAATATTGTTAGCATCCAACTATGGTGTGGCTCTGCATGCCAAGAGTGATGCGTGGTTGGACAGGGTACAGGTTGTCGTCAGTGATGAAAGGATGGAGGAGAGCGTAAAGGAATTGGTGCTGGTTGTCGTGGTGATGGCGCATCACTGATGTGGTTAAGTACAGTTTATAGGCAGTTAAGAAAAGAAAATAGAAGAGTTGGATGCAGCTGAATCTGAACATGTATTACTGGAGTTACCTCCACATTGCCTGGAGCCTAAACTAGAGGACATATTCATTTGTTATTTTCTTGATTTTGTGACTCTTCCACAAGTTTTATAGATTATCTTTTTATGGTACATGTTTTCCCTTTTTTGTCCTTTAACACAAGTTGCATTGCATTGTGAAATGGGTGTACCTATTATTATTATTTATGTGATCAATGGAATTTTCAAAATACTATGTATATGATCTAAACAATGAATGGAAATCAATTTTAATTGACACGATATTCGAAGTTATGTTTAAATTGTACAACATCCAATATAGTTTATAAATTTGTGTGACCGTTATCATTTATATTAGTCAAGACGTGCGTTGCACGTGCACGCTTACTAGTATTATGAGACGGAGGAAGTATGATCTAAAAATTGTAACACTTCAAATACGAATTCAAGCGTATAATTTTGGTTACTCACCTTTATTGGTCCAATTTACGATTAAAGTTTAGTTTCAAAATGCATACGCGCTTTAATCATCGCGTGGCAGCAATTTCGCGATAATAATGCACTCAATCAATCAATGAAGAAAAAGAAAAGGAAGCGGCGACAGCGAGACAACGGTCCGAGGTCGACTCTTCCATTCACGGGGCACCCGCCACCCGGCGGGCGTGTCATCCGGCGAAGTCATCGCCATTCACAGAGCCACCTAACCCACCACCCCCTGCCCCCACCCATCACTCCCTGACGTCCGGGCCCCACCTCACGCGCCCCCACATGTCAGCCGCACCAAACCATCCTCGCCCGGTCCCCCCGCGCAGGTTGCTGCCACCTCACGCCGCTCTCGCCACCCTCCTCCTATCTCCTGCGCCGAAAAGGAAAAGCTTCCCTCGCCTCCCCCAGCCAGGCCCGAAGAATCCCAGGGGCGAAGTGGGAAAAATATCGCACCTCCCCCGCCGCCGATCAGCGCCTCCGGTTCCGGATCCCCGCGCGTATCCGCATCGCCGGCTTCCTCGCCCAGGCAAGGCAAGCCCCTGCTCTATCCACTCGCAGTCTCCCCCCTGATTGATTCCGCGTGGCGTTCTTGCGGCTGGTCTGTTCGTCCTGCGCGTGCGCAAGCAACCGGGAGGAGCTCCGCTGGCTTCTTCTGGGTAGACGATGATTTGGCGGTACGCGAGAACTCAACTGAGCCCGAGCCGGAGCCCGGTTGGTAGGTGGGATTAGGTGGGGTCTTGGCTTAGGTTAACCCAGGGGCTTGTCTTTGCCTAGATTCTTTATATTCGTTATTAATTATTGGTGTCATGAAGTAGTACGCCCTGCCCGTGCTGCCACTGCTGATTTCCTCACTGTTCATTTCGGATTCAGTCTTTGCGTGCCGCGCTGTCTTGTCATTAGCTGATTGATTGACGATTGTGACGATGAAATAGTTAAGAGTCCTGTTATTCTCGTGTTAAAAAGAAATATATTCCTAGTGAGTTGTGACTCTGAATGCGGTGGCTAGCGGCGAGCGTAGTTTGGTTATGGTACAACTTGCAGAGTATTATAATGCTCTGAAGCGGTCACCAAAGCTTGAGATGTGACAGACAACTATGGTTCATTTTCAGGTGCTACTACTGTTTGGTCATTTGAGTTGTGGGCACTGAGTGAAGTGCTGGCATGGGAGGCGTGTTTGGGCGCCAGGACACCAGCAGGCGGGGCTCGCATGGCATGAAGCTAGAGTCGAAGATGGTGGAGTCCATGAAGCAGAGAGCGGCGCATGGAACTTCGGTCAAGTCGTTCAATACTATCATCATGAAGTTCCCGAAAATCGACGAGGGATTGAGAAAATGCAAGACTATCTTTGAGCAATTCGGTGAGCCATGCCGCACTCCCTCTTTGTGTGCCACAGTCATTTTTCTATTGTCCTTCTAAGTTCATAGCTAGTGAGTTGCGATATAGATCATACTTGCTATGTTTTGAAGTGATAATGGAGGAGGAGCGGATCAATAAATTGTTGATATCTGAACCCTTGTTTCACTTATTGTTCCTGTCAGTAAACTGTTGAGTTCAAGTGATGTTTTACAGTGCAGCGGTACCTATGCGGAAGAATGCTCTACTTTGACAAATATTAACTGACTTGTGCAAACAAGCATAATTTATCTAGGCATTTTCTTGCTTTTTGTCTAACTAACAGATCCATAACTTGATTCCTGCCTTTCTCAGATGAAGATTCCAATGGTGAAATTGATAAAGAAGAGCTGAAGCATTGTTTTCAGAAGCTGGAAATCTCATTCACAGAGGAGATAAGCGATCTCTTTGAAGCTTGCGACATAAATGAAGATATGGGCATGAAGTACAATGAGTTCATTGTCTTTCTGTGCCTTGTTTATCTCCTCAATGATCCGTCTGCGTCAGAAGCAGTATCCTTCATTCTTTATACACCGTTTCCCATTAAAAGGATATCATAGCATAAATACGATTGTGTTATTAATGTTTCTTAGATGGTATTCACAAACTTCTGCATTCAGTTCCTGTTTTAGGTCTCGTACATTAATTATGCAAGAGTGTTACTATTTCCTTAACTGAATAACAGAAGACAAAGATGGGATTAGGAGATCTTGAGTCAACTTTTGAGACCTTGGTTGATGCATTTGTCTTCTTGGATAAGAATAAGGACGGGTATGTGAGTAAGGATGAGATGATTCAAGCAATAAATGAGAGCATACCAGGGGAACGCTCCGCTGGCCGTATAGCCATGAAAAGATTTGGTGAGTTCTCCAGTTCATAAAATGACAGCTCTCTAATCTCTGTTCGCCCTTTTTTACTGTTGACTCTGCACTCGTGAGTCCTCATCTAGATGAAGAAAACTAAATATGCACAGGAAAATGCTTGACACTGCTACTGCCCTCTGAATGTAGCAACTTGATGTCACCTTTCGACAGCATCATCTGTGAACAAACTCTCTGCTTCATTGTGAATGTTTTGCCTTCTCTGCAGCTGCGGAATCGAAAACTGATAATCTGCACTGTTAGTCTAGACTAGAAGCTCATTTTATCTGGTAACTAACGTATATCCATTTTTTTCACATGGCACCAGAGGAGATGGATTGGGACAAGAATGGGATGGTTACCTTCAAGGAATTCCTGTTTGCATTCACTCGCTGGGTAGGGATTGGCGAAAATGAGGACGACGATGAATGAACGATGTGGAAGCGACAGCTGAAGAATGGCTGACTATAAATTGGTTGCATGGTGGTTTTATCTTCCTGTTAATAGTGACTCGGCATGTTCCAAATAGAATGACTGACATGTCTGAACACCTGTATCAAACAGTGTCTGTGACTGCTTCGCCTCCACTGCGCAAGTTATGTTGTGTAAGCAAAATATTGACAACATTGAAATCCCGTGTCTAATCACCCGTGTTAATTTGTTCTTGTGTAGCTTATACTAGTTGACATGCATCATCTTATATCCATGCCTATATTGACAACAGATTGTGAAATCAGTTTAACTACCAGATACCGAGCCCAAAGTCACGCAATCTGAAGCCCAATAACAGCAATTTCACCGTGATGAAGCTCTAGATCGTTACATTACAATCTGTTAAAATATTATGGAACCTCTGACTGAATAAACACAAGTGATGCAATACAACACACATCGAAGACATGGTCCACATCATCAACTCTCTTCTAAGACCAATAACTCTACTGACTGATAGATACAACTAGTGAATCCTAATCAAACATCACTGCCTGAGCCATTGGTAAAACCATCTTCACTGGCATCCAGAGCCGCCGATGAACCAGATCGCCCTGTGCCGGATGAGAACACCGAGCTTCTCAGTTGCAAATCGGAACCCGAGCTCGACTCCGGAATGATGTGAGGAAGTGTGAACTCGCTGTTTCCATGGCCAAGGTTGTTGCTGATGCGAACCCTCTTGCTATCTCTGGGGCTGTTTAGGAGGTAACCGGCAACACAACTGGAATCCGGGGTCGAAAGCTCATGGTCCAAGGAGAGGCAGTCATCATGTGAAGAAAGCACCTTGAGCAGCTCGTCTGTTCCTTCCAGATCATCACTCACAGTCACGGCCTTGTCCCGGAATAGGGGCTCCGAGGTCAGTACTGGGGTCGATGGCTCAGTCTTGTTGAAATCATGGTGCAGCTCCTCCTCAGCCAGGGCGAGAGCGTTCATTTTACCTGATTCGCACAGCACACCGCTCAGGCGTTGCTGCTCCTCCATGATCTTCTGGAGATACTTGCCTTGGGCTTCTATTCTGAGCTGTAGCTGCCTTTGTACCTGCAAATATGTTTTGCTGAAGCAGTTAGTGGTATACTCCCTCGTCCCATAGTATAAGATCATTTTGCAAGCTAAGCTTGCAAAATGATCTTATATTATGGGACGGAGGGGATAGTTTCCTGCAATTGGAAGGCAAAGACAGAAGCTTCATATGACACTGCTTCACTGCCTGAAAAATTGTGCATGACCAGACCAGTTTCACCACTGTGCTTCCTACAGCAGTTTCGCTGAGATGGAATCAAGAGCTCATGTGAACTGATGATTACTGACACAGGATTATGTAACCCAACGAATATAATGTTTGCAAAGTCAGAACTACTATGTTTATTTAGGTTTTATTGCAGAGATGATGTGTTTCAACTCCCAACGTATTTTAGGTCAGGAACGGTGTGTTTCAACTTGAACTGATTTTTGCAGTAACAATGTGTTTCAGCTGATCTTGAGCCAGACTAAGAAATTTGTACGCATGATAAGTGAAAAATATATACTGTGCTATTAGAATGTACTCCCTCCGATCCATATTATTTGTCGCTGATTTAATACAAACAACACTGAGCAAGTATTTTTTCTCTTTTGGGGCAACAACATAACCTACAGTACAGGGAGTGTGCTGCTGTAAATATTTGGCAATCACTTGCTAAAAGAGTATGCATGTCAATGGGCTTAATATGATAGATTAACTAGATTCAATGCAGAAAACAGTACTATTTCCAATAATATACCGAAAATCCAATTCGGTGCCCGGGTCTAGATGAACCCGGTGAACAGTAACATGATAAAAAATAGAAAAAAAATCAATTTTTTTCCTTGGAAGATGTTTGAGTGCATGATGTGCGTGCAAAATTTTATCCCGTTTGGACATCTGTGGAGCTCGTGGCAAAAAAGAGAAAACTGGCAAAAACAATGCATGAACAGTAACCTTACTCAAAGAGCCGAATTTTTTCTTTTTTGTCGCGCACTCCACCAAATTTTGCACGAACATCACGCACACACACACACACAAGCATCTTGCTTGCAAAAAAAATTCGGAAATTTTGTTTTTTTTCTATTTTTTGTGAATTTTTTATTTTGCCCGGGCTCATCTGAGCCCGGGCGCTGAAACGCCACTCTCATGATATGATATACTCCCTCCGTTCCTAAATATAAGTCTTTCTAGAGATTTCACTAAGGACTACATACAGAGCAAAATGAGTGAATCTACAATCTAAAGTGTGTCTATATACATCCGAATGTAGTCCGCATTAAAATCTCTAAAAAGACTTACATTTAGGAACGGAGGGAGTACATAATATCACAATGTTAAAAGCAGAAATGTTCAGCCTTCATGGAAAAGTTTCAAGTTGAATAAGTCATTTACAGGGTGCTCACAACTAGAACATGAATCTAAGTCACAGATTCAGAGCCCATAATGTATCTATTTACCTCTAATTGTTCACGTAGCCGCTTCTGTACCTCCACCTGCAACTTTAGAACCTCGCTTGTCTCCATTCCCCTGTTGTTGAAAGGTATGCTTTATCAAGATTCAGGAAACAAAATAACCATCAAGTTGACTACCAGTCTACCAGAAAGTTCCACAGTCGATAATTTGACAGTATATTACTGTTGAGAAGCATCAAATGGATTAGACCCAAGTAAAATATTTAAATTGAAGTTTAAATTTTAGACTACATTGGTATGCCACATATATCAGCCTTTTGCGAAATACATGCAAAAAATAAACTTACGGGGAGCTTTCCATTCCTGCAAGCAGATTTCCTAAATCTTTCTTCTCTGGCTTGTCACCTACAATACAAAAATTGAATGACAGTGCATTTGAACTCTCGCAAGCTAAATCAAACATTTTTGTTCAACAATTACTCACCGCTAGCTGTGGGGTCTGGGATGTATTTTGCGAGCCGGTATTTCTGAAGAAACGGATAACTCGGTGAGTAAATGCAGGGGTAAGTTCATAAGAATATTATGCCAAAGTGCTAAGTGTCTCAAGGTTCAGTTACCTGCAGGTGACTTTTGACATGATAAATGGTCAACCCTTGAACACCCATTGTTCTAAGAATTCCCTTAGGAGTAGCCCCTGAAAGAACAACTGCATCAGTGCCTAAATGTACGGGTTCACGAAATATTTGGATACCAACATATCATGTTTGGCTGCTCCATTAACTAACTAGAATAAACCTGAGTCAGCAAAAATGCACCCAAGAATTTAAAATATTAAACAGGGAGGGAGCATACATATCAGTTGCAGGTTAAGATGAAGGGAAGTAGGAAGGAAGAAATAAGCCAATGACAGTCCAACAAGCTATGCCTCAATAATGTGTTAAAAGAGAAAAGAAAACTAAAAGGGCATAGGAACTTACTGTCGGGTCCACCAAGCTGTGCTACAGCCTCAAGAAAACGTCCATGGAGCTCATCTGTCCACCGTAAACGCTGTCTGGTGGCAAAGCTGTTGTTTGAGCCATTTCCACCAATATTAGATGCTGCATTGTTGGCAGTTGGTCCGATTTGTTGATCGTGAGAAATCGGATTGCTGTGCGCTGATCCAGTGCTCGAAAATGGCTTTGGTTCATACATCTGGCATCCTCTGAAGAAAGAGAACGTCAACTAGGTAACCATGTTGTGGATTTCCACCACAGCAAGTAGATTATGCAGGGACAGTATAAGAAATCTAAGACATGGGGCACTGCAAGCCACAGATTAACTGTCCCGTCGATTCTTTGATGTTCTTGAAGAGTCACTTCTCTAGGAATGCAGTCCACCCGTAAGTGGAGGTTGGACCCTGTTTCTTGTTTTCATTAAGGACTCGGAGTTGTCCATTTGGCCTCCTTATTGACAAATGTATTTCATGGGATATTGAACCCCTCGGCCAAGATCTAGCGCCATAAACAAGATTAAAAAAAAGTACACTACGTGATGGGGAAAGGCATGCAATTTTTCATCTACGGTTGCAATTCGAGACAGAAATGCCAGATGGATATCTACATTTTCCCCCAGTTTCATTCACAGCACAACAAGATAGCAGCCAGGCGGCAGGCGGTTCGGCCCCAGCAAAGCAGGTAACTAAACCTAACTGAAACCTACACTGGGAAGTATAGAGACCAGAAGAACTAAAGATTCCCAAGAACTCGGCGAGGAAAGAGGCCGCGCACCTGAATCAAGACCCACCCCTCCCGCAGGATGGATAGCTCGGCGGATGGCGCGGACGGGCCGCGAGGATCCCCGTGCCCCGGTCTAGCGCGACCGTACCCGATGGTTCCCGCAGATTGGGAGATCTTTCTGTGTCCGCCCCTTCCTCCTGGGACTGGGAGCAGAGATTTGGATGGGTTCAGTTCGCCCTGGGCAGTGGGTGCCCTTCACATGGCTATGGCTTTCTCCACCTGACGCGTGTCCCGGAAGTGGAGTGCGCCGTGCACCTTATACATGTTTTCCCACCGGAAAAAATTGTCTTTATTGTTTTTCTTCATACATACACATACGCACACCCTATCCCTATGAGCACTTGCGAGAGACTGAGTCGGCATGATAATGCGAGCACCAGGACTTAACCCTGGTGGGCTGAGGATACAGCTGTCCCTCTAACCATCCAACCACAGGTTGGTTCGCATTCTCTACAATTCAATGATAAAAAAAATCTGATGTCACATTTTTAGCATTTTGGGGCAAAAATTGTAATCCAAGGGCGTGGCGTCTTCGAGCTTCCAACAGTCGAGGCGATCAGACGAGTGCGGACATGGCACCTGTAATCTGAGCCGGCTCAGGAACACGGACGTGCTGTCGGCGGGAATGTCGTCATAGATGCTGGTGAGATTTGCTCGATTCCTCTCCTAGAAGATTTCATTCGGCTGAAAATGCAATGGACAGTGGATTTTGCAGTCATGGCAATTTTATGCGGTGGATTTGCCATGAAAATGCAGCGGACAATGGCCAGTGAAAATGCAGCGGACAATGGCCGGTGAAAATGCAGTGAACAATGGACAATGTATGTAAGCATATTATAAAGAACATAGAAATTTATTGAAAATGTTTTGTACTTTTTGGTCCATGGCCATTTTAAAGCAAAATAGATCTATAGGCCCTTTTGCCATGTAGCATGGTCCTCAATATGACCAACGTGTTCTGGAGCTGTTGCCGAAGATCTTGCCGAAGGATATTTGGATCAAATAGAATCCAGTCGTGCACATGCATATGAGCCTACGCGGCTCCATGAGGGTGCGACGTGAAGCTCAGTTGTTTGTTGACAATATGGGAGATGTCGGTATCTCGATTTCCATGACATAGACAATGTTGGAGAAAGTCATGGTGGTTAATATCGGGGGATCAGTAAGGCAGAAAGGGCCTTGGAGGCGATAGAGTCAGCCAGGTGTTTGATAATTTTCAGAAGTAGCAGTGACAAGTGGGGACGACATCACTTGAGTGTTTCATTTTTGGTGGTGCTCCTCGGGGGTGCCGAGTCGTGAATTTTAGGGTGAAAACCGAAGGTCCGACCTTCATTGGTTATGCTTGGCAATTGCATTGCTGAAGGTATTGTTTTAAGAGCTCGGACATTCTCTAGTGTGAAAACTTAAGATCTTGGATTGGACGAAGAAGGCGTGTGTTCACTGTTTCCTTCTTGAAGGCGTCACTTTTGAAGACCTTTTATATTTTTTGGGTGTTGTCTTTGATGATGGTTTGTGCTGCTGATGAGAGGAGTTGATCATTGTGGCAAGGCCTTTATTTTTTTTTCTTTTTTTTTCTTTTCAGGTTGTGTGCATCCTAGATGTCTTTGAGACATTTTGTTGATGCAGAGACCGATTGTAATTGATATCTTCGCGATATCAATATATTCTTTTAAAAAAAATCAGAAGTCATTAGATTAAAATGTTGCCAATTCTTACAAATTGAAACATGGTCTCATGACAATGACAACATCGTTTTGTGGGTGGCATTTTTAAAGTAAAATATCAACTTTGGTATAACCCGAAATCTTTTTAATCTACCTTAAAAGCAAATCTAAACAGACCAGCGTGTCACCATGATGTGTTTTTTCAACATCACGACAAATAATGTCTATGCACCATGCTATTTTTAATTTTTTATACACAAATTTGCCATGATGTGTTTTCCCCATTGACTGTGTATATGTTGTTCTTTGCCTGTAGCTATGATTACCGATCCAGCAGGCAAGAAAATCCAATTGTTTGCATGGACTGCCGAACTAATATTCTTTTTTGATCGATCATATAAAAACTAAGCATATTTGTCTTTTTTTTATTGTGATCGGACAATAATGTAACACGGCACTGCTATGAGATTCGGCGCGCCCTTTTTGGTCGGGCAGATTTGAATTTTAAATTTACTTTGTCCATGTACAGATAATTGCGGATGGCTGTCAGCTTTGGACATGCCCTCACCCACAAAGTGAAAAAAAAAAGCTTCGGACATGCCCTTAAGCCAGATATATATTTCTCGTGTCCCCCACTGCATTGAAAAAAAAACCTGCTCTCGTCTCCCTCTCGCGTTCCCGTCGATAAGCGATTGATCGCCGCCGCGCGCCCTAGGGCATAACCGCATGAGGGCCGTCAGCGCGTCCCGGAAGCTTCGTGAAGAACTCGACGTCGGTGGCCTGCGCCGGCCGCCGCGCGTATGCCGAGGCGGATCAGCCGATCTGCCGGGGTTCTCCGACCTCACGGTCGATACGGCTCAGACCTAACCTCACGATCGATACAGGTATGTTGTACACATGCCCAGTTACATACGTACATTGACTGCATGTTCCATCCATACAACATAGGGCTGCGTAAGCTACGGGATTAAGTGAAAGTTTGTTTATTTATTTTTTCTATAGTTCTGTTACGCATTAAGATTTGAGAATGAAGAAAAACACACCACTAACTTAGAGCTACACCAATAGAAATGTACTCCCTCTCCTATGTAACTGATATAAGATCTTTTATTAGTGCTCTAAAAGATCTTAGGGCATTTCTAACCGATCTCTTAAACTTAACGGGGTAAAACATAAATTTGCATAAAATTCAATCTAATTTCAACCAAAATTTGCATGCACTTAAACATAAGTTCAACATAGATAGTCTTGACAACTCAAATTAAACATAAGTTCAACATAAATTTAAACTTAAACTAAACTACACTAAATACTTAAACTAAACTACACTCAAATTCAACGGTCAAGTGGAGGTTGAGCCAGTCCTTCCTCGTCAGGCCACCCTTAGTGAGAACTGGGTCCAGGCTGGTGCCGTCGTCGTCATCGCCGAGGAAGACACTCCACCACTCCTCGATGTCGATCTCCTGCTCGCCGCCTTCCGCCTCGTCGTTGGAGATGACGATGACTTCCCCGCTATTGATAGCGAAAATAGCCCGCTTCGCCTCCACGAGCTCCGGGTGCCGCCGGCGGAGGTCCTCCATGTACGCCTCGGCGGCGGCCTCCGCCTCAAGGCGCGCCCTCGCCTCTCGGTCCTCCTGCGCCATCACCGCGCTCCCCACCCCGGCTCCGGCGGGACGAGGTGGACCCACGCTTTCTCAAATAGGAAGTTCAGACGGGCGGCGGCCCCGTGGTACCGGACTTGCCACCAGTCGTACTCCATGGCCGCGAGCTCCGCCGTGTGGAATGACCTGACCCACTTCCTCTTGTGGGTCTCCTGGTCGGTGATCTCCGCAACCCACGTCACCACGAGCGTTGCCGGACGCCGAGTTAGGTTTTCATCGGCGACCGCAGCGGAGGGAGCTTCGGAAAATCCTCGAATCGGATGGGGGCGGGCGGATCTGGCGAGTGGCGGCAGCTCGAGGAAACGGCAGCGCACGATGGCCCGCGAGCGTGGCGGCGCGGATCGGCGGTGGGGACCTCTGGCCATCGCGCCCGACCATTGGGAGGAGAGGGGGTAAGGCGGGGATGCACCGACGGCGGGGCGAGGGGAAGATGAGAAGGCAAAGAAAAGGAAGAGAGAGAGAGACATAAATTTTACTCCGTCGCCGAGCGATGGAGTAAAAACAGAGAGATTTGCGGCGGCCGAGTAAATTTTTACTCTACTGACATGGATTGGGGATTTGTTAGGTCCCATTTAGAAAAGTAAAACCGCATTTTTACTTCTCTAACCAGTTATAAGGGATCAATTTGAAATGCCCTTACGGAGGGAATACTACCGTGGCTTATGAATTATAAAATATGTTGTTACAGTTTGATATTGATACTATGTACTAGAAGACCTTGATATATTTTTGCACTAAATACTGACATTGTCTTGTCAAATCCTGGCTTTGGTGTCCCTATGCACTATCACCTTTGCAGCCACCCAACCAATGGTTGGCATTTCAAAAATAAATATGAACAATAAGCTACCGGACCGAGATACTGTTGGTGTAAAGGTGACATATGGTGTATACCTTTCTGCTAGTTGACCTAGGTTACGGTGTTTCCTTTTATATGAAGAGCGAATATTGGTGGAAGCGCATATTTGTCAAAGTTGACATGCAACATGGGGTCGCTATAGCCCACAGCGTGTCATGGCACATTTGGCGCTTCAATTTTCGTATAAATATTGAAGGGGGATATTGACTTAAAGCACCCGTCGGTCACTGGCACATCAGACATGGCGCCCACTACTGAAATTGCACTTCTTCGGATCCATCAACATAGCCGGCGATCTATGCGCCTGGTCCCAATGAAGAACTTAATTGTGCTTTCCAGAGCATGTAGTTTTTTCATGGTGAGCTTGTCAGAATTGTGTGCTCAAGGAGGGTCGTCGCCGGAGAAGAGGAGAGGATGCCATCTAGATACATGCTCAGATATCATGGAGACATGTGCGAAGAGACGAGGACTATGTGGCGAGGCGTGTCTACCAGATAGGGGCCACTCTGTTTATACCGGTCATTGTCAAGCAATATTACTTTGAGTACCAAGTCTAGGGTTTAACCGGATAACAGATAACACTTATTAGCACATTATTGCCACTTCAAATTGCACATTAGCAAACTCTAGCATAAATATTATATTAAAGTTGTGTGGAAATAATTTGTTAAAGAGCGCTAGAAAGTCGTAGGTAAGTGTGGTAGGGATAGCTTTCAGATAGAAAGCTGCCGCTCCATTTTTAAATTTTATTTTTGAAACTTGCTGCTTATTTTTCTTAGTGACGCGAGGGAGATAGGAAGCTACTGCCTTGCTTGCCTTCGTTTTGTAGGAGCACAGCTTTAACTATTGAAAGGACGCTTTTTATTGAGGTGGGACGGGGTTTGCGGTTGACCTTGTTATCGTGGAAAACATTCAAAATAATTTGAATTCAGAATTTTTCATCTAGAAGTAATTGACCCTGAACTTGAAAACAAAGAAACAAAAGGGTCAGGGGAATCTATTCCGTAACCCGGGCTAGGAAACTCGGTAACGAAACAGTCAGACAATTTATTGCCCGACAACCCAACCTTAGGGCATTTCTAACCGATTCACCTAAAAATAAAGAAGGGGCTACGACGGAGTAAACCTTTAGTAAAGCATTTTTACTCCACTAAATTTTGATCGGATCTACCCGATCCCCTATATATAACGAAGTAAATTTTTATTTTCGCTAAACTTATGCAATTCCAGTATACATCACAGCTACATATTAGCACACATATAGAAACTAAACATAAATACGAATTTTCAAGCAAATCAAGAATATAGTTTACAAACCAAATTCAAAGTTTACAAATTGAATTATTCAAATTTAAACACACTGAATGGTCAAGATATAGCAAATAACATGTGATAAAACAACTAGGAAGCGCTATGAAGTTGCCAATGATGCTTAATAAGATCATCTTGGAGCTAAGCATGAACTTGTCGGTTCTCGATCCTGTGATGCTCTTCAAGGAATGCCAGAATTCTATTTGTATCACACTCTGGCTCAACCGTAGTCCCGTTGGTGATGTACCGAAAGTTCTCAGGCATATCCCTCTCATCTTTAATGATCATGTTATGCAATATGATGCAACAAGTCATGATCTGCCATAGAACCTTGGAGCTCTAGTACTCGGCAGGGCCGCGAACAATTGCAAAACACTTCTGAAGCACGCCGAAGGCTCTCTCCACATCTTTCCTAACAGCTTCTTGACATTGGGCAAAGTGAATATTTTTGTTCCCTTTTGGACGCGGAATTGTTTTGACTAATGTGGTCCATGATGGATAGATGCCATTTGCAAGATAGTAACCCATCGAGTAGTTGTGCCCATTAACCGAGTAGTCGCAAGTAGGAACATCTTCTGTAATAAGCCTAGAAAACAATGGTGACCTCAACAACACATTTAAGTCATTATGAGAGCCAGGCAAACCAAAAACATCCATCACTGCATGAGTAAACCTTCGAACGGCCTCCAAGACTATGTCTTCACCAATGCGGACATAGTCGTCAACAACAGCGGCCGAACATCCATATGTCAAGACTCGAATAGCCGCAATGCACTTCATCAAAGCGCTTGCACTAATCTCTCTGCATGCATTTCTCCGAAGATTGAACCAGTCATCATACTTCTCAACGACTTTTGCAATGGTCAGAAAAAAATTTGTGTGCACCCGAAAATGCCAGCGAAAGTACTTCTCCGGATAAGTAGGATTTGGAGCAAAGTAGTCCCCCATGATCTTTGCATGCCCCTCCACTCTATCACGGTTGATGTGTATGCAGCCAAACTGCGTTTCTCTCCTAGTCCGCCGAACATCATCATTGAAATTCATGCATAAATGGTTTCGAAGTCTTCGTCGTCTTCTTCCTCTTTGGGTGATGACGAGTCCTTGAAGACCATCTCCCTCAACCTCTTCATCTACAATTCAAACGGCTTGGTTCGAAAAGAAACGGATGAAAAAACTCACCTAGGCAATCCGTCGAACACTTGCGTGCGATGGTGATGCACCGGCCACCTGCCATCGTTTCGGCCAAATCGGCAGACGGCGAAGCATGGGAGTGACTTGCAGCGGCGTGAAAGCAAGGCCAGATGCGGTGGCAGCCAAAAAGGAAGAAGATTCGAAGCGATCCGACAAATTGGCTATGGCGACACCGGCGGTGTTTCACCTTGATTCTGGCGACGGCGACGAGGGCCGAACGGGCTCTGCGTCGGGTAGAAGGGCGGCAAGGGCCAAGGGAGGCAACAAGGTCGTGGCGGGGTCGATGGGCAGTCGCCGGGAGGTGTGCCGGTGAAGAGGCAGTGGCGGGGGGGGGGGGGGGGGGCAAGGCAAGAGAGAGACTCAACTTTTACTCCGAGCGATAGCGGCCGGGTAAATTTAGGCTCGGGATAGGGGCCGGAAGATATTTTTTCCTTCACTCACTTTTTTAGGGGATCGGCTAGGTGCCGGTTAGAATAAAACCGACTTTTACAACTCTAACGCCGGACAGAAAATCGGTTAAAAATGCCCTTACTCATTAGTCTTGTCTCCGGGCCCTCCTGCCCATAACATAAGATTCAGCTTGCAAAACAATCTTATATATTATAAGAGGATGGAGTCTAGGATTCTTTACAGAATTACTCCCTTCGTTCTATAATATAAGATTCAGCTCGCAAAACGATCTTAGAAGAGGAGGGACTAGACCGCAGTAGAGACGACGTTGCTGGGGACCCCCAACAGGTAGAGTTACTCTGTCTATCCATCCACCAAACCGATCTGAAATACTCTACCGCACGACAATGCAGCGCGGAAACATTTGATCGAGAACTGTTGGAAAGTGACGACAGTGAGCTTAGCTTAGTTCATACTCCAGTTTGGAGATACGAATCTGCTGCCGCATTCGTCTCCCTCCTCGAGGAGAGGAGAGTAGAAGTCTCCCTCACTCAGGTCTCTCTCACTCTCTGTTAATTTGTTGGAGAATAATGTAGGAGTATATCCTTTGCCTCGCTAGGCTTTGTTTCTCTCAAGGAAATGGAGCAAACTTGAGCTTCGCTCGGCACAGACAGAACTATGCTTGCATATTTACGATACCTCACAGTCTAAGCAAGAGATCGCAGTCTGAGCACACGATGATAGTCCATTAGTAGAAGGAACCCCCTTGCTTATACGGCAGCACATTTGCCCAATCAGTTGAGCTCAGGACAACATGGAAATGGAAAAAAGTCAGCTTGCTCACTGTTATCCGTAGACTTATTCATCGCCCGCGTCGCCGACCAAATTAATATTACGCGCTGCTTGCAAGAAACGGGCAGTGATGCCTGGATTGTGTCGTGGAGTCAACCTCAATCAAATGGACAAACGTGCAGACAATTACAACAATTTTTTTGCTTATCCTGACCCTAGTTTTCCTTTCTTTTTTGTTTTGTCACGTCATTCTACGCTACACTTGCTTCTATATAGCCAAGTTATTGGTACGCCGGTGTACACAGAGTTCTTCTCACGAACTTCCTAAGAATACTTCACAAATAGTCTTGAGAGTACTTCATCGAGTGTCAAATGGAAGCAGCAGATGAGGAGAGGCCACTGCTGAACCACCATCGCCGGCCTGCACAGACACAGGTGATCCTCCGTGCTGTATAATGCTAAATTTTTGGATTTCCATAGGTGATGCATAGCATGTGGACCGCATTGGTGTTCAGGACGAAAGCTCAAGTTATACAAGCGATGGAACGGTTGATATCTACAGACAGCCTGCTCTCAAGCAGAGCACTGGCAACTGGAGAGCATGCTTCTTCATTCTAGGTACTGCAGAAAGCTTACTAAGAGCATGTGCTTCAGGCTCTACATTTTCCCAGTAGAAGTAATAACGTGTTATGCCTTGGGCGTAAATCAGGTGCCGAATTCAGTGAATGCATGTGCTTCTTCGCCGTCGCCAAGAACTTGGTCACCTACCTCACGACGGTGCTCCATGAGAGCAATGTCGACGCTGCGAGGAACGTGTCGACCTGGATCGGCAGCTGCTTCCTCACGCCGGTCGTCGGAGCCTTCTTGGCCGACTCTTATTGGGGAAGATACACCACAATTGCAGTTTTCCTGTCGGTTTACATCGTTGTAAGCGAGACAACGTTTCTGAATTTACTGTAAAATGGTGTGCGGCATTTCTTCAAATTTTCATTGACCATGTGCCTCTCTGAAAAATTGTCTTGTGCCAGGGGATGCTCATCATGACATCATCGGCGGCGCTTCCGTTTCTCCTTCCTCGTTCCTCCGACGAGAGTGGTGGTGTCCATCCTGCTGCCGTCTACCTGGGGCTCTACCTTGTCGCCCTCGGCACAGGTGGAATCAAACCCTGTGCCGCGGCCTTGGGCGCCGATCAGTTCGACGGCGCCGACCCAAAGGAGCGGGTGGCCAAGGGCTCCTTCTTCAACTGGTACTACTTCTCGATCAACATTGGCTCGCTGCTGGCGGCGACGTTGCTGGTATGGGTGCAGGACAACATCGGGTGGACCGTCGGGTTCGGGATCCCGACGGTCCTCATAGGATTCGGCCTAGCCGTGTTCGTCGCCGGGGGGAGGATTTACAGGTACAAGCCACTAGGAGGGGGAGGTAGCCCGCTGGCGAGGGTCTTCCAGGTGGTTGTGGCAGCCACGAGGAATTGCCGTCTCGAGCTGCCCGATGATTCCTCGGCCCTGCACGAAAATGACAGAGCTGAGCGTACCAGTCAATTCACGTTCTTTGACAAGGCTGCGATCGTGCTGCCGTCGTCGGAGAAGAAGGGCCCGTGGCGGCTCTGCACGGTGTCGCAGGTGGAGGAGCTGAAGACGCTGCTGCGGATGTCCCCCGTCTGGGCGTCGCTGCTCATCTTCTTCGCGGTCACCGCACAGATGTCGTCCACGCTTATCGAGCAGGGCATGGCAATGGACAAGCGCGTCGGCGCCTTTGTTGTGCCGCCTGCGTCCCTGTCTACCTTCGACGTCATCAGCGTCCTCGTCTGGGTTCCTATTTATGACGCCGTCCTGGTGCCGCTCGCCCGGCGTGTCACCGGCGAGGACAGGGGCTTCACGCAGCTCCAGCGCATTGGTGTCGGCCTGGCACTCTCCGCGGCCGGCATGGCGTACGCTGCGTTGATTGAGACGAGGCGGCTGGCAGCGCCGGCGAGCTCGATGAGCATCATGTGGCAGGCGCCGTGCTACTTCGTGCTGGGCGCGGCCGAGGTGTTCTCCAGCATCGGCATGCTCGAGTTCTTCTACGACCAGTCCCCAGGGTCCATGAAGAGCCTCGGCGCGGCGCTCGCGCTGCTCGCCATCGCTGGCGGTAACTACCTCAACTCCGTCCTACTCGGCGCTGTCGCGTCGACCACCGGGTGGATCGCGGACAACCTCGACCAAGGCCACCTTGACTACTTCTTCTGGTTCATGGCCGCTCTCAGCGTGCTCAACCTGCTGCAGTTCGTCTACTGCTCGACCAGGTACAAAAGCATAGATCAGCATTAGTATAGCAGTCAATTGTAAATGTTCTTAATTTGAAAATTTTACACCGATCGTACGTGAACAAGAATATTGTTCCCGTTTAGCTTCTTGGCGACGTATCAAGTTTTTTTTCTTCTGAAAGATCGGCGACGTATAAGTGAAAATGGAATTCAGTGCAAACTTCAAATATTTTGCTTCCAGATGCTGGACTCTAGATGGTCCACTGTGATTTTGTTAGAATAAATCTGAGACATACCGTCGATCATTCGAGGACGACACCGAGATTTGTTAATGAGGTTCACCGATATGGCTACATCTCCGGGACCTGACTACAGGCGCTCCTCCTCATAATACCGTACACCGGCCACCCGGGCGCCGGCACATGTCGTCGGCTCCTCCTTGCGTGCCTATGTTATTATGTTGACATTGGTTACATCGTGTGTCTAGCCCCGCTATATATGAGAGACCTAGGATACAAGTGTCCTATTAGGACACGACTCCATATCCTATCTAAACACAATATAAGTCCAACTGTAACCTACCTTATATACAATATTCGACACAACTCTAACAAACTTCACCTTGGTGAATATTCTCCACCACCTTGAGTTCGTCAATGCATCAAACTTTCATGTACATTGGACTTGAGCTTATCCCATGAGCACCGCTGCTACTCCAAAGACTCCATATGACTCCACCTACAACTTGTAGTCCTTTCTTTTCTTGACCACAATCAATGCTCGAGCAAAATTAAGTTCCTCCTTACTCTAGTCTGTGCTCCCAACTTCCAGAGTATCCGTCCAACGCCATCACACACTGATCACTGACCTGCGTGAAAGTGAACAACTCACATATTAGATGTCACACGTAAGAATTACCTGAACTCAACATCACCGCTCCTTTCTCGACCGCTTGTCTGAAACTTTTAGGAATTTTACCGTTGCTTGTAGTCATCCCGAGTCAAATTCGCAGTTGTCTCACCACATGTATGATCACTAGAGCCCTGGTCCGTCTCCATGTCCCGTGCATACCGCACGCCTCACTGCTATTACCTCGTCGAGCCTCCACTGTCCCGGTCGAGTCTCAAGGGTTGCGAAACCACACCACTCAACCCCCACTGCAGAGTACCACCGATCATCACCGACCGATGACGAGTTTCACGCTTTCATCAGACCACTGGGCTCCAGGCCGAATTGCGTGTCACTCGCTTTTCTCCCTTGCTGAATAGGCTTCGATTCTCTGGTTCCTTACACCGTAGCCTCTCAATCCAGCTCCACCTTCAACATGACTCCATGGTAGATTATCAGTCCACCCTCGCGCCCCGTCGACTTCAAGCTCCGTGTGTACATCACCTTGAATCAACCCCGCGCCATAGTCTTGTCAAAGTCACATGAGCCCTCAGGCCCGCGCCACGTGTTTCCACGCCCCAGAAGTCAGTCACCATCAGCATCACGCTCCTATGTCGCTGTCGCCGATCCCACCACCGTTTTCTGTACCAACCGACTTGCGTCGATCCGTCAGACTATCCAGTCCAACCCAGCCGAACTTGTCCGACTACATGACACGCTTGAGACTCCCAAATCGTCTTCCAAAAATTTCCATCCATCACATGATAATTCCATCTTAGCTAACATGACTTCTTGCAACCCCTTCAAGCATCCCCAATGTGCCAGCAAATCTTCCACCATTGTCTGCCATAACCCAAGGTTTTCAGTTCCGTGAACTTCTCCACCTCAATCCTGATGCCTGATGGCGTCATGATTCTTTATACAACTGACCTTGTGAAAAATAACCGAGCTTCCACCGCAATGCCCCAAATACACAAGCAAAACCTCAAGAGCTACAACCCCGTGTACTAATAGCAAAATCCAACCAAATTTAGTCTTTCACGTGATATGCTCCTGGCTCAATCTCCAATGCTCTTTGTTGCTTTGTCAATGTCCCTGCTAGCTTCAATGGATACGTATCGCTTTATGGTTTTCCTTTTTGCTCAAAATGAACTGCTGCATTGCATCGCATACATGAGGACTCGGTCCTCTTTTCTTCAAAAAAAATCACGTATCTAACTGCTCTTTCCTGCTTGTACACCACCGGACTCACTGCATGATCCTTGACTCGCCGCATGCATCCTTGGGGCTTCCGCCCGCTGGGCCGCTGCCCACGCACGCTCCTTTGGGCCTCCGCAGCCAGTGCCCGATCGATCGATCGACCTGCTGCCCTGCCTGCCTGCCCGACGCGCTGCCGCTGCTTACTGTACGCTCGCCCGATTGACCTACGCGAGATCTTTCGCCGCACTACGTCTAGCCTGCTTGCAAGTCCGATCCGATCTCTGCGGGTTGCCGTGCGCCTTGACGTCTTTCGATCGAATCTCAACCGTTCTCATCACGATATCGATCGAAACATCAAATCTTTCTCTAAATCGAATCAACGCCTCCGCAAACCTTCGGTCTTCAACCATAGCTCTGATACCATTTGTTAGAATAAATCCAAGGCATAACGTCGATCATCCGAGGACGACACCGAGATTTGTTAACGAGGTTCACTGATATGGCTACATCGCGGGGCCTGACTACGGGCGCTCCTCCCCGTGACACCGTCACAATACCGCACACCGGCTCCTCCCCGTGACACCGTCACAATACCGCACACCGGCCACCCGGGTGCCGGCACACATCGCCAGCTCCCCCTTGCGTGCCTGTGCTATTATGTTGGAATAGGTTACATCGTGTGTCTAGCCCCGCTATATATGAGAGGCCTAGGATACAAGTGTCCTATTAGGACACGACTCCATATCCTATCTAAACACAATACAACTACAAGTCCAACTGTAACCTACCTTATACACAATATTCGACACAACTCAGATTTATCTTCAAACGGAAATACCATCGGCTTCTACATCGAGTGATGCATAGAACCAAATCTTATCTATATTAATAAAAAATGCCGAGTAAATCAGCTTGCACAGTACAAAGATAAAAAAATTCTAAGATATGCCTCGTCACAACATCTTCAAATCGTACCGCTAAACCTATGACAACATATTAGCAGACAAAAGGATGCGGCGCTTCAAGACAACGCCTATAAGAAAAATCATCATGTCTTCTTGTCTTTCCCCTGCTCTCGCGTCACCCCTCTCGGGCGACACTAGAGCGGCCCCAAACCCTAGCCGACATCACCTCTCCTCTCTCCTTCCTCCTCCCCGCCGCCACCCAAGGAGGCCGTGGGCTGCCGCGTCTTCCAGTGAAGGTGGCGGCGCGGATCTGCTGCCTCGCGCTAGTGTGAGGGGCTCTGGAAGCTAGGACGACGGCCTTGGGTGGAAATGGTGGCATCGATCTCCCCCGTGGATGGCGCGCGCAGGTACTGGCCGTCCCTCACTGCTGCGTGGGAGGCGTGAGAGCGATGAGGTATTGTTGTTGTGGCGGGTGTCTCTTCTTCCTCCCGGCCCCTTCCCCTCGCGGTGGTCTCCTCTCGCCGATTTGGTAGCTCGCCAGTCAGATCTGGCCGACGAGGATGGGGTGGTGGAGCCTTGGAACTGGGGAAACCCTTGGCCGATTTCACGCTGACCTCAACGCCGGTGGTGCTTCGGTGTCGTTCTCCCTCTTAAGGGCGGGTCAAGCTTCCAGGTACGCCCCCTCCTCCCCATACTTCTCCGGCCGAAAGTCTTGGCATTTTGGCTGGACGGCAGAGGCGTTCTGGCGTCTTGGTCCTCCCTGGAGGTGCCATTCAAGGGGTGGTTTGGGGGTTGTGGTCCTGGTGCGTGGTGGTTGGTGGCGACGGCGATGCTCGATTCCCCTGGTTGCCGGCGTTGGAGGTAGTGTGCGGGTCCTTCCGCATCTTTCAATTGCTCCTCGCCTTGTCTGCTGGTTGGTCGCCAGCCGGTGGTGGTCGTCCGCGAGTATGGCATGGTTTGGACGAAGGGGAGATAGTGGTCTCCCCTCTGGTAGTGGCCCCAGGTGGCGGGCGGCGGAGTCGGCATCTTCCTTCAAGCAGTCTGGATCTTCATGTCCACGGCAATTGTTGTCATCGGGTGGCTTTGGTTCTGTCGTTCTGGCTGCACGATATCTCCGACGGCTTGATCGTTGTTTCTGCTGGTTCTCTGTTTGCTGCTGCCACTGGTCGTACTGACATGTGCATGTTTTATTTCAGTTTTTGATCAAGTCTTTGCCTATGTAATCGAGCACCATTGTATCCTAGCCGTTTGATGGCTTCATTAATTTGAAGTCGGCCCTTCATGCCTTTTCTCTAAAAAATAAGAAGGAATCATCGTCGCGCGCCTATGCCGGGTGGTCCAACCAAATGCCAAACCAAGGGATATCACCCTGAAGTTCGAACCAATACCTTTAACAAAGTAACAAAGTGTAGTCGTCGACGTCGACGTTACCCAGTCGACGCCACCCAATCAAGTCAGAGGGAAGATCATGTGTTTACACCCGAAGAGAATGTTTGCCGCCATGGTTACGGTCCACCACCCTACTTGCTTGCTCACACAAACTAGCTGGCCAAAGAAGATAGACGCCATCACATCACTTTTGACTACTGCCGCACCACCATCCCGCGAATGGTTGACGTATGTGTCACGGACGCCAAGCAGCCATCATCTAGATGCCAATGTTGGCGCTGACATGCGGAGACATAACTTTTTTTTTGAGAAACTTTCAATCTATTCATCTTCAATCATTGCAGTACAATGAACACCAAAAATAATGAGGAAAGCTAGGAGAGAAAAAGGTGGCGACCTAGGGTTGCAGCGCCGTCGCCGTCGGTGACGGCTGCTGCTGATGTTGGCTTTACAAGAGTGTCCGTCGAGCGCGACGGCTGTTCTGAGCCACCGAGAAGAATCGATCCAGTTGATGCTAGCCCAAGTCAAGCTCACGTGTATGTGCATGCGCCGATTGGAAATTCAATCCAGCTGCTTGCTAGCTTTGCTGGCTTTGCATGTATGGTGATGTGCCCGGGTGAATCAATCTAGCTAGCGTGAAGCCTGTTTGAGGTCCTGACGAGGGGCTTTCTCTACAGACTTGTCGTCCCCTAGCAAAAGAAGCTAGGGTTTGCTGTCCTCCAACGGTTTTTCCCTCGAGATTTTTTTATTTGACATTCCTCGTTGCACCGACTGCCGACGACAATGAAAGTCCTTTCTTGGAACTGTTGTGCGTGCTCAATGATGACAATTTGGGACCTCCTGTCTCTACAGGAGCGTGTGAGAGCGGAGGTGGTGTTCCTCTCGGAATCCCATCTTGATGATAATAAAGCGGATGAAATTAGGAGTAAGTTGGGGTTTGATTGTGCTTAGAGCATCTCCAGCCGCGCCCCCAACAGGCCCTCCCCAGGCGTTTTTGCCGTGCCGGCGTCGAAAAAACGGCCCAGTCGCGCCCCCAGGACGCCGAAAAACGCCGGCTCGGGCCTTTTTTCCGCCCGGCGGTCACATGCCGAACCCGGCGCACTGGGGGGCAGTTGGGGGCTCCGGCGCAAGGGAAAAGCGCGGCTGGCCAACGCCGTCAGGGGAAAAGTCAAGGTTTTCTTCCCTGACTCGCCTCCCACCCCCCGCGCCCTCGGCCGCCATTAGCTATATCTCGGCGCTGCCCGCCGCCTTTCACCACTAGATAGCCATTCCACGCTAGAAAAATAGTAGAGCCTTGACGCGGTAGCCCCTCCAACAGCAACTGGGCGTTTCCGGCCGCCGTTTTCGACCGCGGAGGGGCAGTTTAGCGGCGGGGACACGCCCACCGGGCGCAAGGTGTTCGGCGATTTGCCTGCCTCGGCGATGGACTCGGATGACGAGGAAGCGCTCGCCACGCTGCTGGAGGAGGAAGCCGAGGCCAATGTCCAGGAAGAAGAGCATCTCATGGTGCTCGCTGCCCTCGCCCAGCTGCTGGCGAGCAATGAAAAGCCGCGGTGAGGTGGCTCGGCGCTGGGGCGGGTGAAAGCAAAGAACCGGCATCGTCTCGAAGGCTACTACATGCTCTACTCCGACTACTTCGCTGATGCTCCACTTCACGGCGAGAAAACATTTTGGCGCTGTTATCGGATGAGCCGAAAGCTCTTCCTCAGGATTGTGAATTCCATCCGGGAGTTCGACAACTACTTCAAGTGCAAGATGGATTGCACTGGCGCCCTTGGATTCACCTCCATCCAGAAGTGCACAACAGCGATGAGGATGCTTGCATACGGATCTCCTGATGATTCACTCGACGACTATGGGCGCATGGCCGAGTCCACCAGCATAGAGTGTTTCTACAAGTTCTGTCGGGCAGTGGTGGCAGTGTTTGGACCGCAATACTTGAGAACACCAAATGCGGAAGACATTGCTCGGATCCTAGCACAGAATGCAGCAAGAGGATTTCCTGGGATGCTTGGAAGCATCGACTGCATGCATTAGAAATGGAAGAATTGCCCATTTCCTTGGCAGGGGATGTACAAAGGCGCCAAAGGCGGTTGCAGTGTGGTGCTTGAGGCGGTGGCCACACAGGACCTCTGGATTTGGCACTCCTTCTTTGGTATGCCAGGAACTCACAATGACATCAACATGCTGCAGTGCTCTCCTGTCTTTGCCAAGCTTTGTGAAGGTCATTCTCCTCCGGTGAACTTCGAGATCAATGGGTGGCACTACAACAAGGGGCACTATCTAGTTGATGGCATTTATCCGAGATGGTCGACATTTGTGAAGACCATCTCAAACCCTGTGCCAGGAGGCAAGAACGCCTGGTTTGCGAAGATTCAGGAGGCGTGCAGGAAGGATGTCGAGCGGGCATTTGGTGTGCTCCAATCTCAATTTGCTGTTGTCCGGTACCCCGCTCAGACGTGGTCCAAAGATCAAATGTGGGAGATTGTGACTTGCTGTGTCATCTTGCACAACATGATCATCGACAGCGAGCAAGAAGACCCAGTGTTTGACACTGAACCATACTACAGGCAGGGTCCTCTAGCCGAAGTTGATCACCAGCTACCGCCAACTTGGACTGCCTATCTCAGTATGCGTCAGGAGATCCGAGACCCACAGGTGCATCATCAACTGCAGAAAGATCTGATTGAGCACCTATGGAGGCTCAAGGGGGACGCCGTGTGATGAAATACGAGTTTTTATTTGTTGAACTATATAATTTGTATTGAACTATTTGTTGTTGTACTATTTTGTTGAAGTATTTGATTTTTCTGTGATGAAATATGTGGTAAGAAAAAATTGTGTTGATAATTGAACGCCGAGACACGGCGAACCACGCCGAATATGGGCCTATTCTCGCCCATATGGGCCCTTTATTCATCAAAATGGGGCTGCAAAGTGGGCCAATTTCGGCGCCTGGGGGCGAGCTGGGGCCGATGACTGGGCGCAAAACCGCCCCCAACGCCGATTGTATCGCCGGCTCGCCCCCAGGGGGCGATTTTTATGCGTCCTGGGGGGGCCAACGGATGGAGATGCTCTTATGTAGTTGGCAGTGATGGAAGATCAGGTGGACTTGCTCTGTTTTGCAATCATGCTGATAAGGTGGTTTTGAATTATAAGTGTGCTAATTTCGTTGATGTGGTGTTCATGAATGATCGGGTGTGGACTGGAGACTTACTGGGTTTTATGTATGCCCAGCTTGGGATCAGCAACATTTGTCATGGCAATTCATCCGAGGTTTGCATCACGACAGAGGCGCTCAATGATAAGTACCCCCTCCGTAAACTAATATAAGAGTGTTTAGATCACAAACTAATATAAGAGCGTTTAGAATGCTCTTATATTAGTTTACAGAGGGAGTATTTGGGATTGCTGGTAAAACAGACTATTTTCAATACTTGATTGATCGTGTCATGCAGAGGGTGAATGGTTGGAAAGAGAGGCAATTATCATTGGGTGGTAAAGAAATCCTTCTCAAGTCAGTTGCACAGGTTATACCATCATATGAAATGTCAGTATTTAAAATTCCTAAACAAGTTTATAAAGGAATATCTGACTCGATGTTGCACCATTGGTAGGGGGACAGTGACAACCAAAAGAGAATGCATTGGATGGCATGGTGGAAATTGTGTGTGCTGAAGTGCAAAGGAGGTATGGAGTTTAGAGACATCCATTGTTTTAATTTGGCTCTTCTAGCAAAATAAGCATGGAGGTTAATAGATAATCCATATTATTTGTGTGGTACTGTCCTGAAGGCAGAGTATTTTCCTGATGGAGATTCGCTCAATGCTAAATTAAAAATGGGAGCTTCCTTCACTTGGCAAAGTATTATGGCAGGGGTGAACACTCTGAAACATGGGTGCATCTCGAGAGTGGGTGATGGACAGAAAATCAATATATGAGATGACCCATGGATTCCTGGTTCATGTAACAGAACATTTGTTACTGTACATGGCAACCATATCGTATCAAAAGTAAAGGACTTGATTGATCCTAGTACTAACTAGTGGGATGAGGAACTAGTGAGGCAAACCTTCTGGCAGGTGGATGTTCATTGAATCTTAGCAATTCCGCTTCCCAATTATGACATGGAGGACTTTTTTGCATCGGGTATGACAAAAAGATTAGATTTTTCATGAAATCAGCATATTATGTTGAGTGGGATCACGAGGGCAACCTGCGTCGACCAAATGGACAAGGAACAAGCAGGTTGGTAGTGTGTGGTAAAGAATTTGGAGCTTGGACTATCCGGCAAAGGTAAAAATATTTGTTTGGAAAACTCTTCATGGAACTTTACCTTGTGGCGTTAATATTTCAAACAAACATGTTAAGGTATCACTACAATGCCCTGTTTGGAGAACAGGGGATGATACTACTTTACACGCATTGTTCAAGTGTCCAATAGTTATGCAAGTTTGGAAAGAACTTGGACTAGATAGCATTATTAGTAATGCATGTCTAATTGATAGAGCGGGAGAATGTGTGCTGGGATATCTCCTGGAGTTGCCAGAATAGGAGACATTTGTGCTAGGGCAAAATAAAGTGCATGAAATAATAGCTATCACACTTGTTGGTATCTATGGTGGGAGAGAAGGAAGCTCCGCCATGGTGAGACAATTCAAAATGCCAAACAAATTGCAGCTTCGGTCCGAGTCTTGACATCAAACTACACTTCAGCAGCGCAACCAAAAGCTAAGAGGAAATCCAGAGGATGGATGCTACATCCTAATGGACATGTGAAGCTCAATGTGGACGTTTTGTTTGATCAAGACCTTCTTAAGGGGACAACTGGTGCAATTATTCGAGATGATAGGGGCAAATTCATAAATGCAAGGAATTGGAAAATTGACTTTTGTTATGTGCTATTCGCTGAAGCTACTGCGTTGAGATATGGTCTTTGCCTAGCAGAAACAATCGGTTGCAACAAGGTTATTGTCAATTCAAATAATCTTGAGGTTGTCAGTGTCGTGGTTCTAAGTCTGACAGTAAAGTAGGAGGGTAAGAATATAGAGGCAAGATCCTAGCTGCGGTGATATTGTGCACGCAGGATGTACGAGTTCAGGCCCTTTGTGGAGGAAGTAACAACCCTATGTCTCGGTGCCCGGAGGCTCGGCCGATTGGAATATGCGTGAAGTTATAGTACTACTAGGAAAAGGCCTGTTAGTGACGCACCTATTTTGGCCATTAATGGCGCACTATAGGTGTGCCACTATCATCACGCCACTAGTAACAAGTACTAATGGCGCACCCCTGGTGTGCCATTAGTATACCAGATAATAGTGGCGCACCACATAGTGCGCCATTACTATGTCCAACGGTGCACCATTACTATCTGACTTAGTAATGGCGCACCACATATCTGGTGTGCTATTACTAACAAATTTTTGTAATTTTTTTTAAAAAATTTCAGAAACTTTTTTTCAATTTTTTTCTTAATCTCGGGTCACTATGGCTTAATCTCGGGTCAATATGCTTAACAGGCACTTGTTGATATATCTATCATATCAATCCTATTAAACCTTGTTGATGTCTAGGACTTTGTTCATGTTCATGAGTGTGATGAAATTTTGAAAAATATTTCAAACTTCCGGTCATATTATGTATCATATTTTAAAAAAAATCAAAAAAAAAATTGAAACATTTTTTCTGTTACTAGTGGCGCACCTAGCAAATGGTGCGTCACTAGTAAGTTTGAATTTTTTTTCATTCCCCCCTCTAGATCTTAAAAGCCCCGTATCTTTTATTCTGTTAGGTTTTTTGGGATTCTGAAAAATCTTGAACAGGGTTTCCCCGATTCAATTCAGATGTAACTTTTCGAGTAGATGATTTTGTTAGGGAACGTAGTAATTTCAAAATTTTCCTACGCACACGCAAGATCATGGTGATGCATAGCAACGAGAGGGGAGAGTGTGATCTACGTACCCTTGTAGATCGACAGCGGAAGCGTTATGACAAGGCGGTTGATGTAGTCGTACGTCTTCACGGCCCGACCGATCAAGCACCGAAACTACGGCACCTCCGAGTTTTAGCACATGTTCAGCTCGATGACGATCCCCGGATTCCGATCCAGCAAAGTGTCGGGGAAGAGTTCCGTCAGCACGACGGTGTGGTGACGATCTTGATGTACTACTGTCGCAGGGCTTCACCTAAGCACCGCCACAATATTATCGAGGACTATGGTGGCAGGGGGCGCCGCACACGGCTAAGAATAAGATCACTGAAGGAAATATGCCCTAGAGGCAATAATAAAGTTATTATTTATTTCCTTATATCATGATAAACGTTTATTATTCATGCTAGAATTGTATTAACTGGAAACATAATCTATGTGTGAATACATAGACAAACTTAATGTCACTAGTATGCCTCTACTTGACTAGCTCGTTAATCAAAGATGGTTATGTTTCCTAACCATGAACAAAGTGTTGTTATTTGATTAACGAGGTCACATCATTAGTTGAATGATCTGATTGACATGACCCATTTCATTAGCTTAGCACCCGATCGTTTAGTATGTTGCTATTGCTTTCTTCATGACTTATACATGTTCCTATGACTATGAGATTATGCAACTCCCGTTTACCGGAGGAACACTTTGTGTGCTACCAAACGTCACAACGTAACTGGGTGATTATAAAAGAGCTCTACATGTGTCTCCAAAGGTAGATGTTGGGTTGGCGTATTTCGAGATTAGGATTTGTCACTCCGATTGTCGGAGAGGTATCTCTGGGCCCTCTCGGTAATGCACATCACATAAGCCTTGCAAGCATTACAACTAATGAGTTAGTTGCGAGATGATGTATTACGGAACGAGTAAAGAGACTTGCCGATAACGAGATTGAACTAGGTATTGGATACCGACAATCGAATCTCGGGCAAGTAACATACCGATGACAAAGGGAACAACGTATGTTGTTATGCGGTCTGACCGATAAAGATCTTCGTAGAATATGTAGGAGCAAATATGGGCATCCAGGTCCCGCTATTGGTTATTGACCAGAGATGTGTCTCAGTCATGTCTACATTGTTCTCGAACCGTAGGGTCCGCACGCTTAACGTTACGATGACAGTTATTATGAGTTTATGCATTTTTGATGTACCGAAGTTAGTTCGGAGTCCCGGATGTGATCACAGACATGACGAGGAGTCTCGAAATGGTCGAGACATAAAGATTGATATATTGGAAGCCTATATTTGGATATCGGAAGTGTTCCGGGTGAAATCGGGATTTTACCGGAGTACCGGGAGGTTACCGGAACCCCCGGGAACCATATGGGCCTTAGTGGGCTTTAGTGGAAAGGAGAAAGGGGCAGCCCAAGGTGGGCCGCGCGCCTCCCCCCTCCCCTAGTCCTATTAGGACTAGGAGAGGTGGCCGGCCCCCTCTCTCTCTTTCCCCCCTCAACGAATCCTATTCCAACTAGGATTGGGGGGGGGGGGGGAATCCTACTCCCGGAGGGAGTAGGACTCCCTTGGCGCACCCTCCTTGGCCGGCCGGCCCCCACCCCTTGGCTCCTTTATATACGGAGGCAGGGGGCACCTCTAGACACACAAGTTGATCTTTGAGATCGTTCCTTAGCCGTGTGCGGTGCCCCCTGCCACCATATTCCACCTCAATCATATCGTTGTAGTGCTTAGGCGAAGCCCTGCGTCGGTAGAACATCAAGATCGTCACCACGCCGTCGTGCTGACGGAACTCCTCCCCGAAGCTTTGCTGGATCGGAGCCCGGGGATCATCATCGAGCTGTACGTGTGCTAAGAACTCGGAGGTGCCGGAGTAACGGTGCTTGGATCGGTCGGATCTGGAAGAAGACGTACGACTACTTCCTCTACGTTGTGTCAACGCTTCCGTTGCGATCTACAAGGGTACGTAGATAAGACTCTCCCCTTCGTTGCTATGCATCACCATGATCTTGCGTGTGCGTAGGAAATTTTTTGAAATTACTACGTTCCCCAACAGTGGCATCCGAGCCTAGGTTTTTTGGTTTGATGTTATATGCATGAGTAGAACACAAGTGAGTTGTGGGCAATACAAGTCATACTGCCTACCAGCATGTCATACTTTGGTTCGGCGGTATTGTTGGACGAGACGACCCGGACCAACCTTACGCGTACGCTTACGCGAGACCGACTCCCCCGACGTGCTTTGCACACAGGTGGCTTGCGGGCGACTTTCTCTCCAACTTTAGTTGAACCAAGTGTGGCTACGCCCGGTCCTTGCGAAGGTTAAAACGGAGTCTATTTGACAAACTATCGTTGTGGTTTTGATGCGTAGGTGAGATTGGTTCTTGCTTAAGCCCGTAGCAGCCACGTAAAACTTGCAACAACAAAGTAGAGGACGTCTAACTTGTTTTTGCAGGGCATGTTGTGATGTGATATGGTCAAGACATGATGCTAAATTTTATTGTATGAGATGATCATGTTTTATAACCGAGTTATCGGCAACTGGCAGGAGCCATATGGTGTTCGCTTTATTGTATGCAATGCAATCGCGATGTAATGCTTTACTTTATCACTAAGCGGTAGCGATAGTCGTGGAAGCATAAGATTGGCGAGACGACAACGATGCTACGATGGAGATCAAGGTGTCGCGCCGGTGACGATGGTGATCATGACGGTGCTTCGGAGATGGAGATCACAAGCACAAGATGATGATGGCCATATCATATCACTTATATTGATTGCATGTGATGTTTATCTTTTTATGCATCTTATCTTGCTTTGATTGATGGTAGCATTATAATATGATCTCTCACTAAAATTATCAAGAAGTGTTCTCCCTGAGTATGCACCGTTGCCAAAGTTCGTCGTGCCCAGACACCACATGATGATCGGGTGTGATAAGCTCTACGTCCATCTACAACGGGTGCAAGCCAGTTTTTGCACACGCAGAATACTCAGGTTAAACTTGACGAGCCTAGCATATGCAGATATGGCCTCGGAACACGGAGACCGAAAGGTCGAGCGTGAATCATATAGTAGATATGATCAACATAACGATGTTCACCACTGAAAACTACTCCATCTCACGTGATGATCGGTTATGGTTTAGTTGATTTGGATCACGTGATCACTTAGAGGATTAGAGGGATGTCTATCTAAGTGGGAGTTCTTAAGTAATTTGATTAATTGAACTTAAACTTATCATGAACTTAGTACCTGATAGTATCTTGCTTGTTTATGTTGATTGTAGATAGATGGCTCGTGCTGTTGTTCCGTTGAATTTTAATGCGTTCCTTGAGAAAGCAAAGTTGAAAGATGATGGTAGCAATTACACGGACTGGGTCCGTAACTTGAGGATTATCCTCATTGCTGCTCAAAAAAGAATTACGTCCTGGAAGCACCGCTGGGTGCCAGGCCTGCTGCTGGAGCAACACCAGATGTTATGAACGTCTGGCAGAGCAAAGCTGATGACTACTCGATAGTTCAGTGTGCCATGCTTTACGGCTTAGAATCGGGACTTCAACGACGTTTTGAACATCATGGAGCATATGAGATGTTCCAGGAGTTGAAGTTAATATTTCAAGCAAATGCCCGGATTGAGAGATATGAAGTCTCCAATAAGTTCTATAGCTGTAAGATGGAGGAGAACAGTTCTGTCAGTGAGCATATACTCAAAATGTCTGGGTATAATAATCACTTGATTCAGATGGGAGTTAATCTTCCAGATGATTGCGTCATTGATAGAATTCTCCAATCACTGCCACCAAGCTACAAGAGCTTCGTGATGAACTATAATATGCAAGGGATGAACAAGACTATTCCCGAGCTCTTCGCAATGCTGAAAGCTACGAAGGTAGAAATCAAGAAGGAGCATCAAGTGTTGATGGTGAACAAGACCACTAGTTTCAAGAAAAGGGGCAAAGGGAAGAAGAAGGGGAACTTCAAGAAGAACGACAAGCAAGTTGCTGCTCAGGAGAAGAAACCCAAGTCTAGGCCTAAGCCTGAAACTGAGTGCTTCTACTGCAAGCAGACTGGTCACTGGAAGCGGAACTGCCACAATTATTTGACGGATAAGAAGGATGGCAAGGTGAACAAAGGTATATGTGATATACATGTTATTGATGTGTACCTTACTAGAGCTCGCAGTAGCACCTAGGTATTTGATACTGGTTCTGTTGCTAATATTTGCAACTCGAAACAGGGACTACAGATTAAGCGAACACTGGCGAAGGACGAGGTGACGATGCGCGTGGGAAACGGTTCCAAAGTCGATGTGATCGCGGTCGGCACACTACCTCTACATCTACCTTCGGGATTAATATTAGACCTAAATAATTGTTATTTGGTGCCAGCGTTAAGCATGAACATTATATCTGGATCTTGTTTGATGCGAGACGGTTATTCATTTAAATCAGAGAATAATGGTTGTTCTATTTATATGAGTAATATCTTTTATGGTCATGCACCTTTGAAGAGTGGTCTATTTTTGATGAATCTCGATAGTAGTAACACACATATTCATAATGTTGAAGCCAAAAGATGCAGAGTTGATAATGACAGTGCAACTTATTTGTGGCACTGCCGTTTAGGTCATATCGGTGTAAAGCGCATGAAGAAACTCCATACTTGATGGGCTTTTGGAACCACTTGATTATGAATCACTTGGTACTTGCGAACCGTGCCTCATGGGCAAGATGACTAAAACACCGTTCTCCGGTACTATGGAGAGAGCAACAGATTTGTTGGGAATCATACATACCGATGTATGTGGTCCGATGAATATTGAGGCTCGTGGTGGATATCGTTATTTTCTCACTTTCACAGATGATTTAAGCAGATATGGGTATATCTACTTAATGAAACATAAGTCTGAAACATTTGAAAAGTTCAAAGAATTTCAGAGTGAAGTTGAAAATCATCGTAACAAGAAAATAAAGTTTCTACGATTTGATCGTGGAGGAGAATATTTGAGTTACGAGTTTGGTGTACATTTGAAAAATTGTGGAATAGTTTCGCAACTCACGCCACCCGGAACACCGCAGCGTAATGGTGTGTCCGAACGTCATAATCGTACTTTACTAGATATGGTGCGATCTATGATGTCTCTTACTGATTTACCGCTATCGTTTTGGGGTTATGCTTTATAGACGGCCGCATTCACGTTAAATAGGGCACCATCAAAATCCGTTGAGACGACGCCTTATGAACTATGGTTTGGCAAGAAACCAAAGTTGTCGTTTCTTAAAGTTTGGGGCTGTGATGCTTATGTGAAAAAGCTTCAACCTGATAAGCTCGAACCCAAATCGGAGAAATGTGTCTTCATAGGATACCCAAAGGAGACAGTTGGGTACACCTTCTATCACAGATCCGAAGGCAAGACATTCGTTGCTAAGAATTGATCATTTCTAGAGAAGGAGTTTCTCTTGAAAGAAGTGAGTGGGAGGAAAGTAGAACTTGACGAGGTAACTGTACCTGCTCCCTTATTGGAAAGTAGTACATCACAGAAAACTGTTTCTGTGACACCTATACCAATTAGTGAGGAAGCTAATGATGATGATCATGAAACTTCAGGACAAGATACTACTGAACCTCGTAGATCAACCAGAGTGAGATCCGCACCAGAGTGGTACGGTAATCCAGTTCTGGAAGTCATGCTACTAGATCACGATGAACCTACGAACTATGAAGAAGCGATGGTGAGCCCAGATTCCGCAAAGTGGCTTGAAGCCATGAAATCTGAGATGGGATCCATGTATGAGAACAAAGTATGGACTTTGGTTGACTTGCCCGATGATCGGCAAGCAATTGAGAATAAATGGATCTTCAAGAAAAAGACTGACGTTGACGGTAATGTTACTGTCTATAAAGCTCGACTTGTCGCAAAAGGTTTTCGACAAGTTCAAGGGGTTGACTACGATGAGACCTTCTCACCCGTAGCGATGCTTAAGTCTGTCAGAATCATGTTAGCAATTGCCGCATTTTATGATTATGAAATTTGGCAGATGGATGTCAAAACTGCATTCCTGAATGGATTTCTAGAAGAAGAGTTGTATATGATGCAACCAGAAGGTTTTGTCGATCCAAATGGAGCTAACAAAGTGTGCAAGCTCCAGCGATCCATTTATGGACTGGTGCAAGCCTCTCGGAGTTGGAATAAACGCTTTGATAGTGTGATCAAAGCATTTGGTTTTATACAGACTTTTGGAGAAGCCTGTATTTACAAGAAAGTGAGTGGGAGCTCTGTAGCATTTCTGATATTATTTGTGGATGACATATTGCTGATTGGAAATGATATAGAATTTCTGGATAGCATAAAGGGATACTTGAACAAGAGTTTTTCAATGAAAGACCTCGGTGAAGCTGCTTACATATTAGGCATAAAGATCTATAGAGATAGATCAAGACGCTTAATTGGACTTTCACAAAGCACATACCTTGAAAAGATTTTGAAGAAGTTCAAAATGGATCAAGCAAAGAAAGGGTTCTTGCCTGTGTTACAAGGTGTGAAGTTGAGTCAGACTCAATGCCCGACCACTGCAGAAGATAGAGAGAAAATGAAAGACGTTCCCTATGCTTCAGCCATAGGCTCTATCATGTATGCAATGCTGTGTACCAGACCTGATGTGTGCCTTGCTATAAGTTTAGCAGGGAGGTACCAAAGTAATCCAGGAGTGGATCACTGGATAGCGGTCAAGAACATCCTGAAATACCTGAAAAGGACTAAGGATATGTTTCTCGTATATGGAGGTGACAAAGAGCTCACCGTAAAAGGTTACGTTGATGCAAGCTTTGACACTGATCCGGACGATTCTAAATCGCAAACCGGATACGTGTTTACATTAAACGGTGGAGCTGTCAGTTGGTGCAGTTCTAAACAAAGCGTCATAGCGGGATCTACATGTGAAGCGGAGTACATAGCTGCTTCGGAAGCAGCGAACGAAGGAGTCTGGATGAAGGAGTTCATATCCGATCTAGGTGTCATACCTAGTGCATCGGGTCCAATGAAAATCTTTTGTGACAATACTGGTGCAATTGCCTTGGCAAAGGAATCCAGATTTCACAAGAGGACCAAGCACATCAAGAGACGCTTCAATTCCATCCGGGATCTAGTCCAGGTGGGAGACATAGAGATTTGCAAGATACATACGGATCTGAATGTTGCAGACCCGTTGACTAAGCCTCTTCCACGAGCAAAACATGATCAGCACCAAGGCTCCATGGGTGTTAGAATCATTACTGTGTAATCTAGATTATTGACTCTAGTGCAAGTGGGAGACTGAAGGAAATATGCCCTAGAGGCAATAATAAAGTTATTATTTATTTCCTTATATCATGATAAACATTTATTATTATGCTAGAATTGTATTAACCGGAAACATAATACACGTGTGAATACATAGACAAACTTAATGTCACTAGTATGCCTCTACTTGACTAGCTCGTTAATCAAAGATGGTTATGTTTCCTAACCATGAACAAAGTGTTGTTATTTGATTAACGAGGTCACATCATTAGTTGAATGATCTGATTGACATGACCCATTTCATTAGCTTAGCACCCGATCGTTTAGTATGTTGCTATTGCTTTCTTCATGACTTATACATGTTCCTATGACTATGAGATTATGCAACTCCCGTTTACCGGAGGAACACTTTGTGTGCTACCAAACGTCACAACGTAACTGGGTGATTATAAAAGAGCTCTATAGGTGTCTCCAAAGGTAGATGTTGGGTTGGCGTATTTCGAGATTAGGATTTGTCACTCCGATTGTCGGAGAGGTATCTCTGGGCCCTCTCGGTAATGCACATCACATAAGCCTTGCAAGCATTACAACTAATGAGTTAGTTGCGAGATGATGTATTACGGAACGAGTAAAGAGACTTGCCGGTAATGAGATTGAACTAGGTATTGGATACCGACGATCGAATCTCGGGCAAGTAACATACCGATGACAAAGGGAACAACGTATGTTGTTATGCGGTCTGACCGATAAAGATCTTCGTAGAATATGTAGGAGCCAATATGGGCATCCAGGTCCCGCTATTGGTTATTGACTGGAGATGTGTCTCAGTCATGTCTACATTGTTCTCGAACCGTAGGGTCCGCACGCTTAATGTTACGATGACAGTTATTATGAGTTTATGCATTTTTGATGTACCGAAGTTAGTTCGGAGTCCCGGATGTGATCACGGACATGACGAGGAGTCTCGAAATGGTCGAGACATAAAGATTGATATATTGGAAGCCTATATTTGGATATCGGAAGTGTTCCTGGTGAAATCGGGATTTTACCGGAGTACCGGGAGGTTACCGGAACCCCCCGGGAACCATATGGGCCTTAGTGGGCTTTAGTGGAAAGGAGAAAGGGGCAGCCCAAGGTGGGCCGCGTGCCTCCCCCCTCCCCTAGTCCTATTAGGACTAGGAGAGGTGGCCGGCCCCCTCTCTCTCTTTCCCCCCTCAAGGAATCCTATTCCAACTAGGATTGGGGGGGGGGAATCCTACTCCCGGAGGGAGTAGGACTCCCTTGGCGCGCCCTCCTTGGCCGGCCGGCCCCCTCCCCTTGGCTCCTTTATATACGGAGGCAGGGGGCACCTCTAGACACACAAGTTGATCTTTGAGATCGTTCCTTAGCCGTGTGCGGTGCCCCCTACCACCATATTCCACCTCAATCATATCGTTGTAGTGCTTAGGCGAAGCCCTGCGTCGGTAGAACATCAAGATCGTCACCACGCCGTCGTGCTGACGGAACTCCTCCCCGAAGCTTTGCTGGATCGGAGCCTGGGGATCATCATCGAGCTGTACGTGTGCTAAGAACTCGGAGGTGCCGGAGTAACGGTGCTTGGATCGGTCGGATCGGGAAGAAGACGTACGACTACTTCCTCTATGTTGTGTCAACGCTTCCGTTGCGATCTACAAGGGTACGTAGATCAGACTCTCCCCCTCGTTGCTATGCATCACCATGATCTTGCGTGTGCATAGGAATTTTTTTGAAATTACTACGTTCCCCAACAATCACGTGGATCAACTTGTGTGTCTATGGGGTGCCCCTGTCCCTGTATATAAAGGATGGAGGAGGAGGAGGCCGGCCAAGGCTAGGTGCGGCCAGGATGTGGAGTCCTACTAGGACTCCAAGTCCTAGTAGGAGTCCACCAAGAGGGGAGGAAGGGAGAAGGAAGTGGAGGAGAAGGAAAGGTGGCCGGCCCCCTTTTCCCTAGTCCAATTCGAACTAGAGGGGAGGGGGGGGGGGGCGCAGCAGGCCCTTTCTCCTCTTCCCACTAAAGCCCATCAAGGCCCAATACTTCTCCCGGCGAATTCCCGTAACTCTCCGGTACTCCGAAAAATACCCGAATCACTCGGAACCTTTCCGATGTCCGAATATAGTCGTACAATATATCGATCTTTACGTCTCGACAATTTCGAGACTTCTCGTCATGTCCCCGATCTCATCCGGGACTCCGAACACCTTCGGTACATCAAAACTCATAAACTCATAATATAACTGTCATCGAAACCTTAAGCGTGCGGACCCTACGGGTTCGAGAACAATGTAGACATGACCGAGACACGTCTCTGGTCAATAACCAATAGCGGGACCTGGGTGCCCATATTGGCTCCTACATATTCTACGAAGATCTTTATCGGTCAGACCGCATAACAACATACATTGTTCCCTTTGTCATCGGTATGTTACTTGCCCGAGATTCGATCGTCGGTATCCAATACCTAGTTCAATCTCGTTACCGGCAAGTCTCTTTACTCGTTCTGTAATACATCATCTCGCAACTAACTCATTAGTTGCATTGCTTGCAAGGCTTAAGTGATGTGCATTACCGAGAGGGCCCAGAGATACCTCTCCGACAATCGGAGTGACAAATCCTAATCTCGAAATACGTCAACCCAACATGTACCTTTGGATACACCTGTAGAGCACCTTTATAATCACCCAGTTACGTTGTGACGTTTGGTAGCACACAAAGTGTTCCTCCGGCACACGGGAGTTACATAATCTCATAGTCATAGGAACATGTATAAGTCATGAAGAAAGTAATAGCAACATACTAAACGATCGGGTGCTAAGCTAATGGAATGGCTCATGTCAATCAGATCATTCATCTAATGATGTGATCCTATTAATCAAATAACAACTCTTTGTCCATGGTTAGGAAACATAACCATCTTTGATTAACGAGCTAGTCAAGTAGAGGCATACTAGTGACACTCTGTTTGTCTATGTATTCACACATGTATTATGTTTCCGGTTAATACAATTCTAGCATGAATAATAAACATTTATCATGATATAAGGAAATAAATAATAACTTTATTATTGCCTCTAGGGCATATTTCCTTCAGTCTCCCACTTGCACTAGAGTCAATAATCTAGATCACATCACCATGTGATTAACATCGATAGTTCAGATCATCATGTGATTAACACCCATAGTTCACATCGCCATGTGACCAATACCCAAAGAGTTTACTAGATTCAGTAATCTAGTTCACATCGCTATGTGATTAACACCCAAAGAGTACTAAGGTGTGATCATGTTTTGCTTGTGAGAGAATCTTAGTCAACGGGTCTGCCACATTCAGATCCACATGTATTTTGCAAATTTCTATGTCAACAATGCTCTGCATGGAGCTACTCTAGGTAATTGCTCCCACTTTCAATATGTATCTAGACCGAGACTTAGAGTCATCTAGATTAGTGTCAAAACTTGCATCGGCGTAACCCTTTACGACGAACCTTTTGTCACGTCCATAATCGAGAAACATATCCTTATTTCACTAAGGATAATTCTGACCGCTGTCCAGTGATCTACTCCTAGATCACTATTGTACTCCCTTGCCAAATCAGTGCAGGGTATACAATAGATCTGGTATACAACATGACATACTTTATAGAACCTATGGCCAAGGCATAGGGAATGACTTTCATTCTCTTTCTATCTTCTGCCGTGGTCGGGCTTTGAGTCTTACTCAACTTCACACCTTGTAATACAGGCAAGAACTCTTTCTTTGACTGCTCCATTTTGAACTACTTCAAAATCTTGTCAAGGTATGTACTCATTGAAAAAACTTATCAAGTGTCTTGATCTATCTCTATAGATCTTGGAGCTCAATATGTAAGCAGCTTCACCGAAGTCTTTCTTTGAAAAACTCCTTTCAAACACTCCTTTATGCTTTACAGAATAATTCTACATTATTTCCAATCAACAATATGTCATTCACATATACTTGTCAGAAATGCTGTGGTGCTCCCACTCACTTTCTTGTAAATACCGGCTTCACCGCAAGTCTGTATAAAACTATATGCTTTGATCAACTTATCAAAGCGTGTATTCCAACTCCGAGATGCTTGCACCAGTCCATAGATGAATCGCTGGAGCTTGCATATTTTGTTAGCACCTTTAGGATTGACAAAACCTACTGGTTGTATCATATACAACTCTTCTTTAAGAAATCCATTAAGGAATGCAGTTTTGTTTATCCATTTGCTAGATTTCATAAAATGCGGCAATTGCTAACATGATTCGGACAGACTTAAGCATAGATACGAGTGAGAAACTCTCATCGTACTCAACACTTTGAACTTGTCGAAAACCTTTTGCAACAATTCTAGCTTTGTAGATAGTAACACTACTATCAACGTCCGTCTTCCTCTTGAAGATCCATTTATTTTCTATGGCTTGCCGATCATCGGGCAAGTCAATCAAAGTCCATACTTTGTTCTTATACATGAATCCCATCTCAGATTTCATGGCCTCAAGCCATTTTGCGGAATCTGGGCTCATCATCGCTTCCTCATAGTTCGCAAGTTCGTCATGGTCTAGTAACATGACTTCCAGAACAGGATTACTGTACCACTCTGGTGCGGATCTCACTCTGGTTTACCTACGAGATTCGGTAGTAACTTGATCTGAAGTTTTATGATCATCATCATTAGCTTCCTCACTAATTGGTGTAGTAGTCACAGGAACAGATTTCTGTGATGAACTACTTTCCAATAAGGGAGAAGGTACAATTACCTTATCAAGTTCTACTTTCCTCCCACTCACTTCTTTCGAGAGAAACTCCTTCTCTAGAAAGGATCCATTATAAGCAACGAATGTCTTGCCTTAGGATCTGTGATAGAAGGTGTACCCAACAGTCTCCTTTTGGGTATCCTATGAAGAAATATTTCTCTGATTTGGTTTTGAGCTTATCAGGATGAAATTTTTTCACATAAGCATCACAACCCCAAACTTTAAGAAACAACAACTTTGGTTTCTTGCTAAACCATAGCTCAGATTGTGTCGTCTCAACGGACTTAGATGGTGCCCCTTTTTAACGTGAATGCAGCTGTCTTTAATGCATAACCTCAAAAACGATAGTGGTAAATCGGTAAGAAACATCATAGATTTGCACTATATCTAATAAAGTACGGCTATGATGTTCGGACACACCATTATGCTGTGGTGTTCCGGGTGGCACGAATTTGTGAAACTATTCCACATTGTTTTAATTGAAGACCAAACTCGTAACTCAAATATTTGTATCCACGATTAGATCGTAGAAACCTTATTTTCTTGTTACGATGATTCTCCACTTCACTCTGAAATTCTTTGAACTTTTCAAATGTTTCAGACTTATGTTTTATCAAGTAGATATACTCATATCTGCTCAAATCATCTGTGAAGATCAGAAAATAATGATACCTATCGCGAGCCTCAATATTCATCGGAGCACATACATCAGTATGTATGATTTCCAACAAATCTGTTGCTCGCTCCATTGTTCCGAAGAACAGAGTCTTAGTCATCTTGCCCATGAGGCATGGTTCGCAAGCATCAACTGATTCATAATCAAGTGATTCCAAAAGCCCATCAGCATGGAGTTTCTTCATGCGCTTTACACCAATATGACCTAAACGGCAGTGCTACAAATAAGTTGCACTATCATTATTAACTTTGCATCTTTTGGTTTCAATATTATGATTATGTGTATCACTACGATTGAGATCCAACGAACTATTTTCATTGGGTGTGTAACCATATAAGGTTTTATTCATGTAAACAGAACAACAATTTATTCTCTTACTTAAATGAATAACTGTATTACAATAAACATGATCAAATCACATTCATGCTCAACGTAAACACCAAATAACACTTATTTAGGTTCAACACTAATCCCGAATTTATAGGGAGTGTGCGATGATGATCATATCAATCTTGGAACCACTTCCAACACACATCGTCACTTCACCCTTAACTAGTCTCTGTTTATTCTACAACTCCCATTTCGAGTTACTAATCTTAGCAACTAAACTAGTATCAAATACTGAGGTGGTGCGCCATTAATGTCCATATTAGCTATAGCCCTTTTCCTAGTAGTGCAGGGGGTGCGAACCCTTGGCCAGAGGAGGGGGGTGGCTTATATAAAGTGTGCCGGACCCCTCCAGCCCTCAATTACACAGGGTTTAAGGTACATAAAGGTGGCCGTTACTGATAACGCCAACAATAAAGATACATGAATGACTATTAAGTCTATAGGGTAACGCCTGACCGTTGCCATACAGAGTGACTTTAGATCTTCTATCTGTCGAGTGATTCTTGTCGCGGTCGAGTGAGTACTCCTTGGTCGAGTGAACTTGAATCTTCCGAGTGGAGTGTTTATGGTCGAGTGAATGATGGTATCCCTCGAATGCTTATGACTTTAGGCCAATGTCCTTGGGGAGGGTGTCTAGTTCAGGCCTATGACCCTACCCTAGGTACATGTCGTCGTCATTAGCCCCCGAATGGTTCAGGGTTCGAGTGGAAAAAGGAGTGGAAGTTGGTCCCGACTCTGTTACATGCCGCGGAAGTATTTTCCTTAGACTGATGAGTTATGCGACAACTTTGACTTCATTTTTAGTCGCCTTGATCCATTCTAAAGTAGTCGAGTGAACTTTTGCTGATAATCTTTGAGTGTTGATATGAAAGAAATCTTCAGTCTGACAGGTTGCTCTGTAGTTCCCGGATCTTGCGGGATTCGAAATTTTGGGAAGCGTGCGGGGCGGAGGAGGCCGCATTAATCGGGATGGATTAGGCAGGGGCGCCTCGATCACCGCGCCACCTTTTTCGCCACGTACCGAGCGAGCGACAGTTGCGGGATTTGACATGATTGACCGGGCCCAGTTGTCAGTCACTCGAAAATGACTCCATATAAGACGTTGCGTTGGGGAATTTTGCACAGTGCGCCTCAATTTCTCCTTCTTCCTCCTCTGCTTCTCCACCGTTACCGCTTTCTCTCTCGATGCCGCCTCCCGCCCGTGCGCCCCTTGCTGTGATGGTGAAGAACAAGATGGCGGCGCTGGAGTGCGCAAAGAAGGGAGCGGCGAAGGGGAAGGGCAAGAAGACCGGCAGGAGCGGGCTGTCGTCGAGATCTGGCTTGCCACGTGGTTGGGTTCAGGGCGATTGGATCCGATCCACAATCGTGCTGGATGACTTGCAAGACCTGGCTGAGAGGGGGCTGATTGAGCATGATTCCTGGAGGCTCCCAAGGGATGAAACTAAGCCACAGCCTCAGGAGGGTGAGTGTGTCTTACTCGCCACTCACGTCGACCACGGTTTTTCTTTGCCCCCACATCCCTTTTTCCATGCATTCTTGAACTTCTTCGGAGCCCAACTCCACCATTTCTCTCCCAACACTATCACGTACCTTGCGGCCTATGTCTCCTTGTGCGAGAATTTCCTGGGCTGCCGACCGCACTGGGGTTTGTTTAAGCACATCTTCACATGCCGCTCATAGACTGTGAAAAAGGCTAGCCCGAGTGAGAAACACAGGTGATCCAGATGTGTGGGGGCTTAGGTATCCAGATGAGGGGGAAGAGTGCTTTTCCTACGATGACTCTCCCTGACTCGGTTAGAGGGTGGCAGTCGACTTGGTTTTATTGCAAAGACAAGTCGACCCCTGGTTATTCGACTGGTCTCCCCCCTTTTCCTTAGCGCGAGTCCAGAAACCTACTTCCTTGAGAGTGACTCCAGCAGAGAAGGTGGAGGTGTCCATGTTGATGGAGCAAGTAGTTTAGCCGATCCATGAGGGTGTGACTGGTATGGATCTGCTCGAGGTATTCCTCAGTCGACGTATTCAACCCCTCCAGGCTCGTGATCACTCCATGTGGATGTACTCGGGGATTGAAGATTCCACTCAGATCCACCCAGAGGACGTTGATGCGAAGATGGTGGCACAGTGGGTGCAAAGCATGATAGGGAACAAGGATAACCCTAGGGGGTCCCGAAGAGTTTTACCATTCGACACCAACAACCAACCAGACAAGGTTTGTCCCTTATCTCCGAGTGTTTTTCATTCTGACTTGCATTTGTTTACTGAGTCGACCACCCTTTGGTCACCTCTTTTGCTTCACAGGTTTATACGGAGACGTACTCAATGCCGAACAGGGAGCAAGAGTAGTACCAGGAAGGAGAAGAAAGCGGAGGCGAAAGCATGGATTGTCAGTCTGATGGAGGAGAAGAGGAGGAGGAAAGCGAGGACTCAAGAAATGGTGAAGAAGTCGAGTCACCACCTCGCAACGAAAAGCGTTCCAAACATAAGCACGACCCATCAAGTATCCACGACGAAGTAGCTAAGCCGTCCGGACAGACTTCCAAGCGCACTTGGACCTCTTCCCCTGTGCTGACTGAGAAGGCTCCAAAGCAGCCAAAAGTTGCAGAACCAAAGCCTCGGAAGACCCTGCCCAAGATCAAGATCGACGTCCCCGTCACTTCTGCGTACGTGTCTTGCCCCCACTTTTTGACCAGGGACTTGTGTTGTCGACTCTTTCTCATTTGTCCGAGTGAATATTGAAACTTGCAGAGCTGCTACCTCTGGGACTTCTGCTTATAGGGATGATGACGAGGATGTGGAAGACGCGGTCACTTCTAACGCAGGTATGACTTTTGCAAACTTGTCTTTGCTTTCTTAGCCATTTTGTTGATCGACTGAATTTTGATGGTTAATTCTTTTTTGTAGCTCCTCCCAATGTCATTGATCTTCCAGATGACGATGAGGATGTGCCGCTGAGGCCCAGGAGGAGTAAGAAGACATCAACTGGCAAGGTGCCCCAGTCGACACTAGTGACAGAGCCAGTGATCCAGGAGACCAACGATGCCAACCGAGCTTCTGTGACTTTTGCCGTACCATTGTCGAGTGCTCAGCCTTCGACATCGACTTCTCACATCCCAGCCGATACACCGTCTCCAATCTTCACTACGTATCACGTCCCGGAGGACCAAGTGGGTGCTGCCAAGGAGGCCATATGCATCATGATGGAGCAGATGAAGGTGGTTTGAGGGGCCAGTCAAGCTGCTTATGACGCCAACTCAACTCTCCGGAGCAACGTCCAGGTTGGTTGATTACCGACTAAACTCTTAGCTTGTCGCTTGCTCTGTTAGGATATGCTACCCGAAAATTTCCCTTGTGCATCTTTTCATCAGTCTGCCTTTTGCATTTGCACACCCATTGGGTGTTTAATTCATTGCCGAATAGTACTGCTGAATAGTTTTGCTTCTTGAGTCGACTAGTTTGTGTCGATTGAGTCTTTGAACCAGTGGGGGCACGCTAAGTGCACTCACTGGGTGTAGTCCCCGAGACCGTAGTTGACTGCGGGCAGTCGGCTATGGTATAAGAATCATAACTTTCTCACTCGGTCTGAACAGATCATGTCGAGTGTAACTTGAACCAGTGGGGGCACGCTAAGTGCACCCACTGGGTGTAGTCCCCGAGACTACTGTTGAATGTTTGATTCGGCAATAGTCTGAGAATTCTTTTCACTCGGGAGTGAATAACTTTTGATTCTATTCACTGATGTAACATTTGTTGACTTCAAAAATCCCGTGAGCTCATCTCCAAATTTTCCGAATTCGAGGAGAAGCAGAGACAACTCAATCTTGACTTGGAATTGGCTAAGCAGAACTTGCAGAAGGCCAAAGATGAGACAACCGATATGGAAGGTAACAACTGGTCGATTGTTTATCTTGGCCGACTCACAAGTCATCTCCTTGTTCTTCTGTCTGACCTGAGTACATATCTTTCAGAGAAAATGAAGCAGGCTCTAGCGAAAAAGGACCTCGATCTTGCTGTTGCACAAAAGGAGGCTCAGGAGAAGACTGTACTTGCTGACAAGAAACTGGCCTCAGTGGGTGCGCTGGAGGAAGAAAACACCAAGTTGAAGACATCCCTTAACGAGTCCAACCGAGAAGTGACTCTTCTGAAGAAAGACAAAGTGGCTTTGAACGAGAAGATTGAAGGCATTTCTCGTAAGAGAAATGATCTCGAAGCTTATCTGGGGGCACTTGCCAAGAAGCTATTCCTTGTGCTCGAAGGTATTCTTCCTTGTCTGACTATTTAGCTATCATCGATTCACCATGCAACTGTCGACTCATTATTTCTTTGCATTTGTAGAATTCTGCCAAAACTTTGAAGAAGAAACCGGACGGATCGATACAGGCCTGGACCCTGTCCTTTCCCCTGTTGGTGATGAAGCTACCATGAACGTGCTCCGACTGGAATCCCGTGTTTCCAGTGTTACGGCCTACCTTGCTCACCTGAAGGTTGTGGTGTCGTGGATTGACTCAACACTTTGGCCACAGGAGACGCCCCAGAATGACCTCGAGTCTTTGATGACTCGACTCAACGAGATCCCTGGCCGAGTGCAGGAGTGGAAGAAGTCGTCTGCTCGCTGCGGTGCTGATGTAGCTCTGTCGCTAGTTCGAGTCCACTTCAAGGAAGCCAAGGAGGAGAAGCTAGCAGCGATCAAGGTTGCCAATACCAGAAAACATGACTTCCAGTCCTTCATGGAGACCTTTATTGCCGCCGCCACTCGGATTGGAGATGGGAGGGTTGCTCACCACTTGGTAGGATTTTTTTAAACTTAGGCGAGTACTGTACTGCAGCTAAGCCCCCGAGTGGGAGGGTTGCTCACCACTCGGTAGGATTTTTTAAACTTAGGCGAGTACTGGACTGCAGCTAAGCCCCAGAGTGGGAGGGTTGCTCACCACTCGGTAGGATTTTTTTTTTAACTTAGGCGAGTACTGGACTAAAGCTAAGCCCCCGACTGGGAGGGTTGCTCACCACTCGGTAGGATTTTTTAAACTTAGGCGAATCAGGTTCGCAGCTAAACCCCCGGATGAGAGACATGCTCTCCACTCGATGGGATTTTAATTTTTGGAACTTAGGCGAATCAGGTTCGCAGCTAAGCCACCCACTAGGGGATTTTGGACACATGCATAAGAAATAACAATCATTTAGGAGACTGCAAAACCTTGTCTTTGATAAACAAACTAAAAGGTACTTCTTATTACATCTCGACAGTCCGAATGATTATGTGTTAAAGTGGCGGAGAAGCTCCGCATTCCAGGCGCGTGGCTCGTCTTTCTTGTGTTCCACATCGTACATGTGATATGCACCGTTGTGGAGCACTTTGGTTATGGTGAAGGGGCCTTCCCAAGCAGGGGCGAGCTTGTGTGGACGTTGCTGGTCCACTCGGAGTACTAGGTCTCCTTCCTGAAATGCTCGACCCTTGACGTTTCTGGCGTGAAAACGCCGTAGATCTTGTTGATAAATGGTCGACCGGATTGGCGCCATCTCTCTTTCCTCTTCTAGAAGGTCAACAACATCTTGATGGGCTTGTTCTGCTTCGGCTTCTGAGAAAAGTTCCACTCGCGGGGCATTATGAAGCAAATCAGTCGGTAGCACAGCCTCGGCTCCATAGACCAAGAAGAAGGGAGTCCGACCAGTCGACCGATTCGGTGTCGTCCTCAGGCCCCACAGTACTAATGGTAACTCATCTACCCAAGCTCCAGCTGCATGCTTGAGATGTCGCATTAGCCTGGGCTTCAACCCTTGGAGGATCAAACCGTTTGCTCTTTCTGCTTGTCCGTTCAACTTCGGGTGAGCGACTGAAGCATAATCGACCCGAGTGCCTTGGGAAGCACAAAAAGCTTTGAATTCATCTGAATCAAAGTTTGATCCATTGTACATGATGATGCTGTGTGGGGCTCCAAACCTGAATGTCAGCCCCCTGACGAAGCTGACGGCAGTGCTCGAATCGAGGCTTTTGACGGGCTTGGCCTCAATCCACTTAGTGAACTTGTCGACTGCAACAAGTAGGTGAGGGAGACCACTTCTGCCAGTCCTCAAGGGTCCAACCATATCCAGCCCCCAAACGGCAAATGGCCAGACGAGTGGAATGGTCTTCAGAGCTGAGGCGGATTTGTGAGACATGTTGGAGTAGAACTGGCAACCTTCACACTTGTCGACTATTTCCTTTGCCATTTCATTCGCTCGCGGTCAGTAAAAACCTGCTCGGTATGCTTTGGCCACGATTGTCCGTGAGGATGCATGGTGACCATAGGTCCCCGAGTGGATATCACTGAGGATCATTCAACCTTCTTCTGGGGTAATGCATCGTTGATCAATGCTACCTCTTGAGCACTGCATTGGTTTTCCCTTGAAGAGGAAAGGGTGATGCAGCAAAGTAGCGTAAGTATTTCCCTCAGTTTTTGAGAACCAAGGTATCAATCCAGTAGGAGGCCACACGCAAGTCCCTCATACCTACACAAACAAATAAGAACCTCGCAACCAACGCGATAAAGGGGTTGTCAATCCCTTCACGGTCACTTACGAGAGTGAGATCTGATAGAGATAATAATGATAAGATAAATATTTATTGTATTTTCATGATATAGATTGAAAGTAAAGATTGCAAAATAAAATAGATTGGAAACTTGTATGATCGAGAATAGACCCGAGGGCCATAGGTTTCACTAGTGGCTTCTCTACAGATAGCATAAGTATTATGGTGGGTGAACGGATTACTGTTGGGCAATTGATAGAAAAGCGAATAATTATGAGAATATCTAGGCATGATCATGTATATAGGCATCATGTACGTGACAAGTAGACCGACTCCTGCCTGCATCTACTACTATTACTCCACACATCGACCGCTATCCAGCATGCATCTAGAGTATTAAGTTCATAAGAACAGAGAAATGCCTTAGGTAAGATGACATGATGTAGAGGGATAAACTCAAGCAATATGATATAAACCCCATCTTTTTATCCTTGATGGCAACAATACAATACATGTCGTTTCCCTTTCTGTCACTGGGATCGAGCACCGCAAGATTGAACCCAAAGCTAAGCACTTCTCCCATTGCAAGAACGATCAATCTAGTAGCCAAACCAAACTGATAATTCGAAGAGACTTGCAAAGATAACCAATCATGCATAAAAGATTTCAGAGAAGAATCAAATATTGTTCATAGATAGACTTGATCATAAACCCACAATTCATCGGGTCTCGACAAACACACCGCAAAAAGAGTTACATCGGATAGATCTCCAAGAAGATCGAGGAGAACTTTGTATTGAGATCCAAAGAGAGAGAAGAAGCCATCTAGCTACTAGCTATGGAGCCGAAGGTCTGAAGTAAAGTACTCACATATCATCGGAGGGGCCATGGAGTTGATGTAGAGGCCCTCCGTGATCAATGCCCCCTCCGGCAGAGCTCCGGAAAAGGCCCCAAGATGGGATCTCTTGGGTACAGAAGGTTGCGGCGGTGGAAATAGGGGTTCGTGGTGCTCCTGGATGTTTTCGGGGTATGTGAACATATATAGGAGGAAGAAGTAGGTCGGTTGAGCCACGAGGGGGGAGGGCGCGCCCCCTGCCTCGTGGCCACCTCGTTGGTTGCTTGATGTCCACTCCAAGTCCTCTGGATCACGTTTGTTCCAAAAATCACGCTCCCGAAGGTTTCATTCCGTTTGGACTCCGTTTGATATTCCTTTTCTGTGAAACACTGAAATAGGCAAAAAACAACAATTTGCACTAGGCCTTGGGTTAATAGGTTAGTCCCAAAAATAATATAAAAATGTAAAATAAAGCCCATTAACATCCAAAACAGATAATATAATAGCATGGAACAATAAAAAATTATAGATACGTTGCAGACGTATCAGCATCCCCAAGCTTAATTCCCGCTCGTCCTCGAGTAGGTAAATGATAAAAATAGAATTTTTGATGTGGAATGCTTTCTAGAATATTCTTCAACGATTTTTTCTCTATTGTGGCATGAATGTTCAAATCCGAAAGATTCAAGATAAAAGTTTATTGTTGACATAAAAATAGTAATACTCCAAGTATGCTAATCAAGCAATTATGTCTTATCAAAATACCATAGCCAAACAAAACTTATCCCTACAAAGTCATATAGTTTGGCCATGCTTCATTTTCGTCACACAAAATGCTCCCATCATGCACAACCCCGATGACAAGCCAAGCAATTGTTTCATACTTAGCCTTTTCAAACTCTTTCAACTTTTACGCAATATATGAGCACGGCCATGGACATAACACTATGGGTGGAATAGAATATGATGATTGAGGTTGTGTGAGAATACAAAAAGGGAGAAAGTCTCACATTGACACGGCTAATCAATGGGCTATGGAGATGCCCACCGATTAATGTCAATGCAAGGAGTAGGGATTGCCATGCAACGAATGCACTAGAACTATAAATACATGAAAGCTCATCAAAGCAACTAAGTGGGTGTGCATCCAACTTGCTTGCTCACTAAGACCTAGGGCATTTGAGGAAGCCCATAATTGGAATATACAAGCCAAGTTCTATAATGAAAAATTCCCACTAGTATATGAAAGTGACAAAATAAGAGACTCTCTATCATGAAGATCATGGTGCTACTTTGAAGCACAAGTGTGGAAAAAGGATACTAACATTGTCCCTTCTCTCTTTTTCTCTCATTTTTTTTATTTGGGCCTTCTATTCTCTCTTTTGGCCTCTTTTTTATTATTTTTCATCCGGAGTCTCATCCCGACTTGTGGGGGAATCATAGTCTCCATCATCCTTTCCTCACATGGGACAAAGCTCTAATGATGATCATCACCCTTTTAATTACTTACAACTCAAGAATTACAACTCGATACTTAGAACAAAATATGACTCCATGTGAATGCCTCCGGCGGTGTACCGGGATTGCGATGAATCAAGAGTGACATGTATGAAAAATTAAGCATGGTGGCTTTGCCACAAATACGATGTCAACTACATGATCATGCAAAGCAATATGACAATGATGATGCGTGTCATAATAAATGGAATGGTGGAAAGTTGCATGACAATATATCTTGGAATGGCTATGGAAATGCCATAATAGGTAGGTATGGTGGCTGTTTTGAGAAAGATATAACGAGGCTTATGTGTGATAGAGCGTATCATATCACGGGGTTTGGATGCACCGGCGAAGTATGCACCAATTCTCAAGGTGAGAAAGGGCAATGCATGGTACCGAAGAGGCTAGCAATGATGGAAGGGTGAGAGTGTGTATAACCCATGGACTCAACATTAGTCATAAAGAACTCACATACTTATTGCAAAAATCTACAAGTCATCAAAACCAAGCACTACGCGCATGCTCCTAGGGGGATAGATTGGTAGGAAAATACCATCGCTCGTCCCGACCGCCAGTCATAAGGAAAGCAATCAAAGAACACCCCATGCTTCAAATTTGTCACATAATGTTTACCCTATGTGCATGCTACGGGACTTGCCAACTTCAACATAAGTATTCATCAGTTTCACAATTACTCAACTAGCACACCTCTAATATTACCACCTTTATATCTCAAAACAATCTATAAAGCATCCAACTTCTCTTAGCATTTCAAATTTATAACCAAAGTGAATTACGATGCTGTTCTAAAGGACTCTCAAAATGATATAAGTGAAGCATGAGAGAACAATTATTTCTATAAAATAAAACCACCGCCGTGCTCTAAAAGATATAAGCGAAGCACTAGAGCAAAAATTATCCAACTCAAAGGATATAAGTGTAGCACATAGAGTATTATAATAAATTCCAATTCATGCGTGTCTCTCCCAAAAGGTGTGTACAGCAAGGATGATTGTGGTAAACTAAAAAGAAAAGACTAAAATCATACAAGACGCTCCAAGCAAAACACATATCATGTGGCGAATAAAAATATAGCTCCAAGTAAAGTTACCGATGGACGAAGACGAAAGAGGGGATGCCTTCCGGGGCATCCCCAAGCTTAGGCTTTTGGCCGTCCTTGAATTTTACCTTGGGGTGCTTTGGGCATCCCCAAGCTTAGGCTATTGCCACTCCTTGTTCCATAATCCATCAAATCTTTACCCAAAAATTGAACACTTCACAACACAAAACTTAAAGAAGAATCTCGTGAGCTCCGTTAGTAAAATATTTTCTATGGTTCATAAACTCTATTACTAGCCATAGATTCATCAAAAAAAGCAAACAACACACGAAAAGCAGAATCTGTCAAAAACAGAACAGTCTGTGTAATCTGTAGGTTTCGGATACTTCTGGAACCCCAAAAATTATAAAATAAATTTCTGGACGTGAGCAATTTATCTATTAATCATCTTCAAAAAGAATTAACTAAATAGCACTTTCCAATAAAAAATGGCAGAAAATCTCATGAGCGCTAAAGTTTCTGTTTTTTTACAGCAAGATCGCAAAGACTTTCCCCAAGTCTTCCCAAAGGTTCTACTTGGCACAAACACTAATTAAAATCATAAAACCACATCTAAACAGAGGCTAGATGAATTATTTATTAGTAAACAGAATCAAAAAGCTAGAAACAAAAATAAAATTGGGTTGCCTCCCAACAAGCGCTATCGTTTAACGCCCCTAGCTAGGCATAAAAGCAAGGATAGATCTAAGTATTATCATCTTTGGTAGGAAATTCTTCAATTGAACACTTATAACCCTTAGGTGTTTCCTTCTTTCTATTGATGATTAAGCTCCTAGGCAAGAAATCAAGAAAATCATTTGTAGCAAAAGGTTCCTTAATTATAGTGAGAAAGTTGAGGTGAACACTTATGGATTTGAGATCCGCATTTTCCTTACTAGAAGTTTCACCCTTATTCTTAGGAACGTACATTAGTTTGGCAACTTTGGTAGGAGGATTTGAAGTATTCCTTGCAGCATAAAAAGCGGACCCCAAGTTGGTAATAATACCCTCAAGTTTATCAATTCTAGTGGTTTCTTGGTCAATTCTTTCATTAACTACAGGTTCTTTTTCTTTAAAACTTTTCAGAGCAACTCATACCTTAGATCCATATTGGGTAATTTGTTTATGGATCTTTTTATCCAAATTCTCAATCAATTCAACGGTGGCAACTTTATTTTCAATAATATCGAGCCTTTGCATAACATGTTCCAAAGTTAACATAGTTCCATTAACCAAGAGAGGTGGTGTGCCAAACAAATCTATCATAGCATTGTAAGAATCAAAAGTGTGGCTACCCAAGAAATTTCCTCCGGTAATGGTACCAAGAATATATCTATTCCAAGGAATGATGCCTATATAAAAATTGCGAAGAAGAACGGAAGTAGAATGCTTCCTAGTAGATCTATTTTGCGCATTGCAAATTCTGAACCAAGTAGATTTTCTCCCTCCCTTTGTTTAAAATTAAGGACCTCATTCTTGAGATATAAAGGAGTAGATAAAGGACTAGCCATAACGACGAAGCAAGCGAAAGAAAAGGCGAATGGAAAAGAGGGCGAATAAAACGGCAAGGGTGAAGTGGGGGAGAGGAAAACGAGAGGCAAATGGCAAATAATGTAATGCGAGGGATAAGAGTTTGTGATCGGTACTTGGTATGTCTTGACTTGTGCATAGACTCCCCGGCAATGGCGCCAGAAATCCTTCCTGCTACCTCTTAAGCACTGCGTTGGTTTTCCCTTGAAGAGGAAAGGGTGATGCAGCAAAGTAACATAAGTATTTCCCTTAGTTTTTGAGAACCAAGGTATCAATCTAGTAGGAGGCCACACACAAGTCCCTCATACCTACACAAACAAATAAGAACCTCGCAACCAACGCGATAAAGGGGTTGACAATCCCTTCACAGTCACTTACGAGAGTGAGATCTGATAGAGATAATAATGATAAGATACATATTTTTGGTATTTTTATGATATAGATTGAAAGTAAAGATTGCAAAATAAAATAGATTGGAAACTTGTATGATGGAGAATAGACCCGGGGGCCATATGTTTCACTAGTGGCTTCTCTCAAGATAGCATAAGTATTACGATGGGTGAACGAATTACTGTCGAGCAACTGATAGAAAAGCGAATAATTATGAGAATATCTAGGCATGATCATGTATATAGGCATCACGTCCGTGACAAGTAGGCCGACTCCTGCCTGCATCTACTACTATTACTCCACACATCGACCGCTATCCAACATGCATCTAGAGTATTAAGTTCATAAGAACAGAGTAACACCTTAGGTAAGATGACATGATGTAGAGGGATAAACTCAAGCAATATGATATAACCCCCATCTTTTTATCCTCGATGGCAACAATACAATACGTGTCGTTTCCCTTTCTGTCACTGGATCGAGCGATAACCCACAAGTATAGGGGATCGTAACAGTTTTCGAGGGTAGAGTATTCAACCCAAATTTACTGATTCGACACTAAGGGAGCCAAAGAATATTCTCAAGTATTAGCAGCTGAGTTGTCAATTCAAACACACCTGGAAACTAAATATCTGCAGCAAAGTGTTTAGTAGAAAAGTAATATGATAGTAGTGGTAACGGTGGCAAAAGGTAATGGTAGCAAAAGTAATATTTTTGGTATTTTATAGTGACTGTAACAATTGCTACGGAAAAGTAAATAAGCGAAGAACAATATAGGAAAAGCTCGTAGGCATTGGATCGGTGATGGAGACTTATGCCGGATGCGATCGATCATGTAACAATCATAACCTAGTGTCGGTGTCAAAACCGGCGGATCTCGGGTAGGGGGTCCTGAACTGTGCGTCTAGGCCGGATGGTAACATGAGGCAGGGGACACGATGTTTTACCCAGGTTCGGGCCCTCTTGATGGAGGTAAAACCCTACGCCCCGCTTGATTAATATTTATGATATGGGTAGTACAAGAGTAGATCTACCATGAGATCGGAGAGGCTAAACCCTAGAAGCTAGCCTATGGTATGATTTTATGTTGTGGTTGTTGTCCTACGGACTAAAACCCTTCGGTTTATATACACACCGGAGAGGGTTAGGGTTACACAAGGTCGGTTACAAAGGAGGAGATATCCATATCCGTATTGCCTAGCTTGCCTTCCACGCTAAGTAGAGTCCCATCCGGACACGAGACGAAGTCTTCAATCTTGTATCTTCATAGTCTAACAGTCCGGCCAATGGAGATAGTCCGGCTGTCCGGAGACCCCCTAATCCAGGACTCCCTCAGTAGCCCCTGAACCAGGCTTCAATGACGATGAGTCCGGCGCGCAGTATTGTCTTCGGCATTGCAAGGCGGGTTCCTTCTCCAAATACATCACAGAAGAACTTGAAAACGAGGATAGTGTCCGACCCTGCAAAATAAGTTCCACATACCACCGTAGAGAGAATAATATTTTCGCAATTCTAATTTGCTGACTTGTCTTGACAGTATGACCTTATGTCTTGACAGTATGACGTTATGTCTTGATAGTATGACGTTATGTCATGTCCAAGAAGGCCAAGGGAACCCAAAAGAGTTCCCGACGCCAGGCGTCATCGGACTCATCGTCCGATGACTCTCCGGCGCACTCCTCCCCCGAAGACGAGGAAGAAGAAGAAGATGCCCCCCTCCTGCGGGGGGAGATAAGAAAAGGAAGTCCGCCCTAACTAGGGGGCCGGAGGGTCCAAGAAGGGAAGGACTCTCCTTCCGGACAGCTCCACCGCCGCCGACGAAGACGAAGACGAGTGGTTGCCCAGGGCCAAGCCCCTGGGGAGATCGTAAGTATTCGGATACCAGAGTAACTAGTAGCATTCCTTTGTCACACTACTTTCCCTAACGCCTAACATGATTATGCAGGCCGTCACGAACCAGGATTGATGTATCATCGGACGGCTCCCTGGGATCATCGGACATGGATAGCGATCCAGTCTCGACCACCACCTTCCCTCATCCTGCTGACGACGCCGAGGTGCTGTCTCAAGAGGCACCGGGTCGAGGGGAGACAGTCCTGGAGGCGCCTCAAGGCGACCTTCCAGACTCCGGGATCCGAGGGGACGGGGCCCCTAAGAGCTCCGAGTTTGGCCCTTAGCCGAACAGCCGTGCCGGACCCTCCAGTGGTTCCGGGCTCGGGCAGGCGGCCTCCTTCTAAGAGGGGCAAGACGCCTATGCCGGTGACCTCTGTCCATCCAAAGGCGCCGGACAATCTACTGGAAGCGCTTCGCAACGCTTCTATCAACGAGGAGCACCGCACTATCATGAGTGCGGTGATCCAAAAGGTCCAGTCCGCCAAGAGTGGATTGACTGAAGCCTGTGCCAGCCTTCTAACAGGCTTTGAGGTAAGTGTTTTAAAATGTAGTAGAAATATTACCGCATAGACAGTAGCCCCTGATGCTTTGTTCGGTGTTCACAAAGAAAAGCCGAACAGAGGATCAAATAATATTGCAGGAGTCTAATATAAGTATGTCAATATGCATATGCAGGTTTCGCTGTTGGCGTCCGCCGCACTGACTACGGAGGTCGCCGTACTGAAGCAGGACCTCGAGGGGTCCAGGAAAGAGCTCGGCCTTGCCAAGAGGCAGCTTGAGGAGAACAAGGGTAAGTAATACCCTGTCTATTGATATGTATATATAAAAGAAGAAGCGATTGCAAAATGACAGGATCAACGTATATTTGCCAGGGGCCATGACCGAGGTGGCGACCCTGAAGCAAGCACTAACCAAGGCCGAGGATATAGCGGCCAAGGAGCGCACCGAGCGAGAGAAGCACGAGGCTCGGGTGGGCGAGGTGCAGCAAGAGCTCCAGGCTCTCGTGGCGAAGCATGAGGCGTTGGAGCTTGACTCAAAGACGCGGGAGTCTGAGCTTGCCGCGGCCCTCGAGAGCGCAAAAAGTGCCAACGACGAAGCCCAAAAGGCCCTCCAGGAGATCGACGCAATGAAGAAGATAGCGGCGGGTAAGGCTTTCTATATGCAAAGCAAGCATGTAAAAGTAAATTACCGATTACTTACCCGAATCCGGAGCTCTCCAGGAGCATTCACAGATTTGCCCCGCAGCATGTCCGATGCCGCACAATTTTTCCAGGCTGAGGATGGAAGCTCAACGAAGAATCTGTTCTGGTCTCAGTATGCTGAGGCCAAACACCCGGTGCCAATGAGCGACCAGCTCAAGCAGATGGTCGAGCTACATAAGGCGGCCGATCTGGCCATGAGGAGCTTTATAGTCCGGCTGTGGCCTGGCGACGCCCTTCCGAACAGCTTCTTTGGCCTGCTGAGGCGGCTTGTGGATGCCTGCCCATGGCTGGAGGTCGTCAAGCGATCTGTCTGCATTGAAGATGCATGCCGGGCTTTTGCCCGTGTGAAATTGCAGTGGGTCAAGCTAGACACCGTGAAGCTGATCAAGGAGGGGCCGCCGGAGGGCAAGGAGCACCGCCACCCCAAGATGTACTATGAGGGTGTTCTGTCGGGTGCCCGTCTCGTAGCGGACGAGTGTTCAAAAGATGTAATATTTGAGTGAGACTTGCTCGTTTTATCCTGTATTCATGAAAACTTGTTTCATATGCTATGCAATGCTTGTTCGAATTTAAAATATTACCTTCTGTTTGGCTGTTTATCTAATCTAAGAGATGGCTAGTCCTCGGCTTCTGCCCCCATGCCACGAGTGCTGGGGTGTTCGGGATAAACCTGAGCACTCTTGTTCCCATGTTTGGGTCCTTCGAGGGAGGTGCTCAACATAGCGAACAAGGCAACCGGACTAATAATGCTTTATCACTCTCACTTAGCCATAGAATTCTATAATTTTAAATTTCGGCGAAGCCCCTCGTATTCGGAAGGCCGAATTTGGGGCGCGATACACGCGTTTAAGCCGGACAGGGCCGGCCCCTCGCTCTAAGCGACATAGGTCTTTAGGGACTCGAAAACCTCGCCGAACAGCGACCAGTCTCTCGCCTTATCATGATAGTCAGTTTTAGCTTTCTCTACCGAGGTGCTGAACCCAGTAGAACTGGGGCACAATCGCAGTATTTCTCCTAGCGCTACCTTAGCCGATAGAGCGGAACGCAAGGTACCAAAACATAGGAGCCGGGCAAACCCAACATTTGACCAAAGACATGATTCGGAGCTGATGCATATAATGCTATAAGTTCGGGGTGCCGCACTTGTGAAAGTGTTCGTACTTTTCACACCATATTGTGAGGTACGTAAGCCCCTGGTGTATTAGCCGTACCAAGGTGTACGGTTGCAAGGCATCATTAATGAACACACACACACACACATATATATGTATATATATATATAAAACAAGAATGCAATAATAGTCATAATGTCATGCATTGTTTATTAAAAAATTGCGTTAAAGCAGAGTGATACAGATAGTGCGATAAGCAAAGAGTAGGACTATGTCCCATCCAAGGGCAAGCTAAGGAATGATATTAAATCGAATATTTCGCTCGTTACTGTAATCCACCTGGGAATTCCGTGGTATGACGTAGCTGTCTGCCTCCTTGGCTGCTGCATCATGTGTTCGGCAATAGTGCTGCCGGACAGTGTTTCCAGAGATTAAGGTCCTGAAAAAAAGGAAAATAACCAAACGGGAAGCCCCTAGTGCGGTTTAGGCCGCGTCTTGGGGCGTGCCGCAGTTGTGCCCCCCTCCCGACCTATGCCCATGGTATTTTTAATGCGTAATTATGTACGCGCGGCACGAGTTTCTCCATTGGGCTGGGATTGGGGTGGCTGCCGTATTGCTACGCGAGCTCAGATCGCGCCAGGCGGTCTATTTGCCGATTGCCCCGAGCGCGCTTGAAGGTGTCCGGGCTTTGAAGCGCCGAACTGGTTGATTGCTTTGAGAGGCTGCTTTGCGCTTCTGCTGCGAGGGCTGCGGTGTGTGCTCCTCTGTTCGGAGAGAGCGCTCTGTGTTTCCATTGACTGTAATAACTCCGCGAGGTCCTGGCATCTTGAGCTTGAGGTATGCATAATGCGGTACCGCATTGAATCTTGCAAATGCGGTTCGCCCGAGTAGCGCGTGATTACCACCGCGGAATGAGGCTATATCGAAGATTAACTCTTCGCTTCGGAAGTTATCCAGGGATCCGAAGACCACTTCCAGTGTAATTGAGCCTATGCAATGGGCCTCTACACCTGGAATGACACCTTTAAAGGTTGTTTTTGTGGGTTTGATCCTTGAGGGGTCTATGCCCATTTTGCGCACTGTATCCTGATAAAGCAGGTTCAGGCTGCTGCCGCCATCCATAAGGACTCGAGTGAGGTGAAATCCGTCAATGATTGGGTCTAGGACCAGTGCGGCAAATCCGCCATGATGAATACTTGTGGGGTGGTCTCTGCGATCGAAGGTGGTCGGACAGGAGGACCAAGGGTTGAACTTTGGGGCGACTGGCTCCAACACATATACGTCCCTGAGCACACTCTTCCACTCTCTCTTGGGGATGTGGGTTGCGTATATCATGTTCACCGTCCGCACTTGCGGGGGAAACCTCTTCTGTCCTCCAGTGTGCGGCTGCCAGGGCTCCTCCTCGTCATCGCTATGCGGCCCCTTGTCCTTGTTTTCAGCAATTAACTTGCCGGCCTGTTTGAACACCCAACAATCCCTATTGGTGTGATTGGCTGGCTTGTCTGGGGTGCCGTGTATTTGACACGAGCGATCGAGTATACGGTCCAAGCTGGACGGACCCGGCGTACTTTGTTTGAATGGCTTTTTCCGCTGTCCGGGTTTAGAGCCTTTGAATCCGGCATTGACTGTCGTATCCTCGGTATTTTTGCTGTTAATGCAGCGCTTATGTTTGTTGTGACGTGACCTGCTATTGCCGTCCTTGGTATCTGAGGTACCATGGTTCTTTGATATGTTATTACTGCGAGCCAGCCAGCTGTCTTCTCCCGCACAAAAGCGGGTCATGAGCGTCGTGAGAGCTGCCATAGATTTCGGCTTTTCCTGACCAAGGTGCCGGGCTAGCCACTTGTCTCGGATGTTGTGTTTGAAAGCCGCTAAGGCCTCCGCATCCGGACAATCGACGATCTAATTTTTCTTTGTAAGGAACCGAGTCCAGAATTGCCTGGCCGACTCTTCTGGTTGCTGAATTATGTGGATCAAGTCATCGGCGTCGGGTTGTCGCACATAAGTGCCCTGAAAGTTGTCGAGGAATGCGGCTTCCAGATCTTCCCAACAGCTAATGGAGTCCGCTGGCAAGCTGTTAAGCCAATGCCGCGCTGGTCCTTTGAGCTTTAGTGGGAGGTATTTGATGGCGTGTAAGTCATCACCGCGGGCCATGTGGATGTGGAGGAGGAAATCCTCGATCCATACTGCGGGATCTGTTGTGCCGTCGTATGATTCAATATTCACAGGTTTGAAACCTTCTGGGAATTGATGTTCCATTACTTCGTCTGTGAAGCATAAGGGGTGTGCGGCGCCTCTGTATTAGGCTATATCACGATGCAGCTCGAAAGGGTCTTGCCTGCTGTGTTCGGCCCGGCCGGATTTGCTTTTGCTGTATCCGGCATGACGTTTATCGTCTCGCAGAGTAGTGCGCCCTCGTGATCCGTAAATTGATCTTGCATGCTTTGCTTTGTCCTCCAATATGTCTCGCAGGTCTGGTGTATCTCCCCATCCCTTTTTATTTGAATGGCGTCGGGGTGGAGGCTGAGCTTTTGGCTGGAATGCCTCTCTATCGCGGCCACGAGGTGGCCGATCAGCCGTATCAAACGCTTCCTCCTCCAGTCGGGGTAGTAACCTGCACTTTGGGTAATTCTTGGAGGGGCGCTCGAGTTTATATTCCTCGGTCGCGAGGACTTCAGTCCATCTGTCAGCTAGCAGATCTTGATCAGCTTGAAGCTGCTGCTGCTTTTTCTTCAGGCTATTTGCCGTGGCCATAAGCCGGCGCTTGAAGCGCTCTTGTTCGACGGGATCCTCTGGTACGACGAATTCATCGTCGCCGGGGCTTGCCTCGTCTTCGGAGGGGGGCACGTAATTGTCATCCTCCTCCTCTCCATGTGCGCTCTCTCAGGAGAGCTGGCTCCTCCATCCTCCTGCTCTGAATCTTGCTGGAGGGGAATGTTGTTGTCTTTGGCACTATCTAGAGTGTTATTATCTCCTGTGTCGGTATCACCACTTTTGCTTTGGCGGGACCTAGAGCGGCACCGTTGACGTCGGCGCTTGGGTTGCTTGGAGGGGTCATCCTCCGCTCTCTCGTCGCCATTGCATTCTTTGGGTGTATCCACCATGTATATGTCATATGACGAGGTGGCTTTCCAGTGCCCTATAGGCGCTGGTTCATGTTCGTCTCCTACATCATCGTCCATACCGTCGATGTCTTCGGAGTCGAAGTCGAGCATGTCGGTTAAATCATCGACAGTGGCTATGAAGTGGGTGGTGGGTGGGCGTCGAATTTCTTCATCGTCCGCATCCCAATCCTGTTGGCCATAGTCCGGCAAGGGCTCTCCTGATAAAGAGAGACCTTAGTGAATTCAGAATGTCGCCGAAGGGCGAGTGCTGAAAGATATCCACGGCGGTGAATTCCATGATCGGTGCCCAATCAGATTCGATTGGCAGGGGCGCGGACGGTTCGGAGTCTGGAAAAGAGTCCCGCCCTTTGAGTCACGGGCTTCGTAGAGGATTAGGCTGGTGTTCGGCTCGATCACCGTTGACACTGCAGCCCCTGAGGCGGTGTCTAGCCACCCGTCCTCGATTGGCGCAGTTGGCTCCGAGCTAAGGGTCGAAGCTAATGCGGGCGCGGCCTCTGGGGTACAATTCGGCAGCAGAGCTAGGTCATACCCGTCGTGACAGTGCGGCGCGCCCGGCTGTGGCTCGAATCCGTCGAAGATCTAGTCTCCGCGGATGTCGGCCGTGTAGTTCAAACTTCCAAATCTGACCTAACATCCAGGGGCGTAGCTTTCAATCTGCTCCAGATGGCCAAGCGAATTAGCCCGCAGTGCAAAGCCGCCGAATACGAAGATCTGTCCAGGGAGAAAAGTCTCGCCCTGGAACTGCATCGCCATCGATGATAGTAGGAGCCATCAAGCCTAAGGGCGACGACACAGAGGAACTCTCAATGAAATCACCAATGTCGGTGTCCAAACCAGCGGATCTCGGGTAGGGGGTCCCAAACTGTGCGTCTAGGCCGGATGGTAATAGGAGGCACATGACACGATGTTTTACCCAGGTTCGGGACCTCTTGATGGAGGTAAAACCCTACGTCCTGCTTGATTAATATTGATGATATGGGTAGTACAAGAGTAGATCTACCACGAGATCGGAGAGGCTAAATCCTAGAAGCTAGCCTATGGTATGATTGTATGTTGTGGTTGTTGTCCTACGGACTAAAACCCTTCGTTTTATATAGACACCAGAGAGGGTTAGGGTTACACAAGGTCGGTTACAAAGGAGGAGATATCCATATCCGTATTGCCTAGCTTGCCTTCCACGCTAAGTAGAGTCCCATCCGGACACGAGACAAAGTCTTCAATCTTGTATCTTCATAGTCTAACAGTCCGGCCAGTGGAGATAGTCCGGCTGTCCGGAGACCCCCTAATCTAGGACTCCCTCAGTAGCCCCTGAACCAGGCTTCAATGACGATGAGTCCGGCACGCAGTATTGTCTTCGGCATTGCAAGGCGGGTTCCTTCTCCGAATACATCATAGAAGAACTTGAAAACGAGGATAGTGTCCGACCTTGCAAAATAAGTTCCACATACCACCGTAGAGAGAATAATATTTTCGCAATTCTAATTTGCTGACTTGTCTTGACAGTATGACATTATGTCATGGCCCGGTGATTATTTGAACCGTTCCCTTTAACCAGCCCCGCACATAACGCGAGGCATTTTTTCGACCCGTCTTGTCAAAGCAGAGATCATGTCCCCTTATTACGGGATTCTCATCGATACGGGCGTGGGTAATCCAACCGCGCCATCAATTACGGCGCTTGGTGGATAAGCGAGTTTTACCAGGCAAGTGGGAACGCTTAGTTTCGTCCGCCCATATAAAGGGATAAGGATTCACCTTCATATCCACGCCTTCTTCCTCCTTTGCTCATTCGTTTTCGCACACTCGAGCTCTACCGCCCAAGTCCACACTTCCCACCTCAACCTTCTCCAACCATGTCTGGAGCGGGAGGCAGGTGGATGGTCTCCTCCGTCACGGAGGGAGACATCAAGAAACTGAGGAGAGCCGGATACCCGCCCGACGACATCGCGCACCGGCTCCTAGATGAGGGGTAGCTCATCCCCACTTCCAGGCCCCATGAGAGGGTAGTATTCCTCACCCATTTCCTCCGCGGACTGGGATTCCCTCTCCATCCATTCATCCGGGGGCTCATGTTCTATTACAGCCTGGATTTCCACGATCTGGCCCCGAACTTCATCCTCAACATCTCGGCGTTTATCGTCGTGTGCGAGGCCTTCCTCCGCATCAAGCCCCACTTAGGCTTATGGTTGAAGGCCTTCAATGTCAAGCCGAAGGTGGTGGGCGGCCACCAGGCGGAGTGCGGAGGCGCCATGGTGGGCAAGATGCCCAACATAACATGGCTCGAGGGCCCCTTTGTGGAAACCATAAAGGGGTGGCAATCGGGGTGGTTCTACATCACCGAGCCACGCGACCCTGTATGGGCAGCGGCCCCCGAGTTACAATCTGGCATCCCCACGTGGCTCACCTCTTGGAAAGAGAAGGGCCTGTCCTGGGGTAGTTCGGAAGAGCTGACCGGACTCCAAACATGTATTCAAAACATGGTGAACAAGATGCTCAAACTTGTCAACGTGGTCCAGGTCATGCTCCACCTCCGGATTCTCCCGTGCCAACAATGGGAGTTCAACTTGTGGGAGTTCGACCCGGCGTGGCACCGAACTCTGAACAGGCTTTTCGACACAACTCACGAAGATGCCTGGAGGGTGTTGTTCAAAAGCGCCGAGGTCCCCCCTCCCATTACTGAGGATCGTGGATTCAACGTGAAGCGCCAAGCCAAAGCAGTAAGATGCTTTACCTCTTGTAGGATACTTATTTTTTATAGGTTGACTCCATGCGGGATCTAAACTCCCGTACCTTTGACAGGACTGGCAGGAGACGGCCGGACAGATCGACTGTCCGGCTCCTTTGCCCGAAGGCCCAGTAGACGCTCTTCTGGCGAAGATGCTGACTTCGGCTCCTTATACGGTGCCGGAGAAGACCAAGAAGGCCAAGGGAACCCGAAAGAGTTCCCGACGCTAGGCCTCGTCGGACTCATCGTCCGATGACTCTGTGGCGCACTCCTCCCCCGAAGACGAGGAAGAAGAAGAAGAAGATGCTCCCCCTCTTGCAGGGGGAGATAAGAAAAGGAAGGCCGCCCTAACTTGGGGCCGAAGGGTCCAAGAAGGGAAGGACTCTCCTTCCGGACAGCTCCACCGCCGCCGATGAAGACGAAGATGAGTGGTTGCCCAGGGCCAAGCCCCTGGGGAGATCGTAAGTATTTGGATACCAGAGTAACTCGTAGCATTCCTTTGTCGCACTGCTTTCCCTAATGCCGAACATGATTATGCAGGCCACCGCGAACCAGCATCGATGTATCATCGGACGGCTCCCTGGGCTCGTCGGACAAGGATAGCGATCCAGTCACGACCGCCACCTCCCCTCATCCTGCTGAAGACGCCGAGGTGCTATCTCTATAGGCACCGGGTCGAGGGGAGACAGTCCTGGAGGCGCCTCAAGGCGACCTTCCGGACTCCGGGAGCCGAGGGGATCGGGCCCCTGAGAGCTCCGAGTTCGGCCCTCAGCCGAACACCGCGCCGGACCCTCCAGCGGTTCCTGGCTCGGGCAGGCGGCCTCCTTCTAAGAGGGGCAAGACGCCTGTGCCAGTGACCTCTGTCCATCCAGAGGCGCCGGACAATCTACTGGAAGCGCTTCGCAGCGCTTCCATCGATGAGGAGCACCGCACTATCATGAGTGCGGTGATCCAGAAGGTTCAGTCCGCCAAGAGCGGATTGACTAAAGCCTGTGCCAGCCTTCTAACAGGCTTTGAGGTAAGTGTTTTAAAATGTAGTATAAATATTACCGCATATACAGTAGCCCCTGATGCTTTGTTCGGTGTTCACAAAGAAAAGCCGAAAGGGGTGTGCGGCGCCTCTGTATTGGGCTATATCGCGACGCAGCTCGAAAGGGTCTTGCCCGCTGTGTTCGTCCCGGTCGGATTTGCTTTTGCTGTATCCGGCATGACGTTTATTGTCTCACAGAGTAGTGCACCCTCGTGATCCGTAAATCGATCTTGCATGCTTTTCTTTGTTCTCCAATATGTCTCGCAGGTCTGGTGTATCTCCCCATGCCTTTTTATTTGAATGGCATCGGGGTGGAGGCTGAGCTTTTGGCTGGAATGCCTCTCTATCGCGGCCACGAGGTGGCCGATCAGCTGTATCATACACTTCCTCCTCCAGTCGGGGTAGTAACCTACACTTTGGGTAATTCTTGGAGGGGCGCTCGAGTTTATATTCCTCGGCCGCGAGGACTTCAGTCCATCTGTCAGCTAGCAGATCTTGATCCGCTTGAAGGTGTTGCTGCTTTTTCTTCAGGCTATTTGCCGTGGCCATAAGCCGGCGCTTAAAGCGCTCTTGTTCGACGAGATCCTCTGGTATGGCAAATTCATCATCATCGGGGCTTGCCTCGTCTTCGGAGGGGGGCATGTAATTGTCATCCTCCTCCTCTCCATCTGCCGCTCTCTCAGGAGAGCTGGCTCCTCCATCCTCCTGCTCTGAATCTTGCTGGAGGGGAATGTTGTTGTCTTTGGCACTATCCAGAGTGTTATTATCTCCTATGCCGGTATCACCACTTTTGCTTTGGCGGGACCTAGAGCGGCGCCGCTGACGTCGGCGCTTGGGTTGCTTCTTCGCGGGGTCATCCTCCGCTATCTCGTCATCATTGCATTCTTTGGTTGTATCCACCATGTATATATCATATGAAGAGGTGGCTTTCCTGTGCCCTATAGGCGCTGGTTCATGTTCGTCTCCTACATCGTCGTCCATACCGTCGATGTCTTCGGAGTCAAAGTCGAGCATGTCGGCTAAATCATCGACAGTGGCTACGAGGTGGGTGGTGGGTGGGTGTCGAATTTCTTCGTCGTCCGCATCCCAATCCTGTTGGCCATAGTCTGGCAAGGGCTCTCCTGACAAAGAGAGATACCTTAGTGAATTCAGAATGTCGCCGAAGGGCGAGTGCTGAAAGATATCCGCGGCGGTGAATTCCATGATCGGCGCCCAATCGGATTCGATTGGCAGGGGCGCGGACGGTTCGAAGTCCGGAAAAGAGTCCGGCACCTTGGAGTCACGGGCTTCGCAGAGGATTAGGCTGGTGTTCGGCTCGATCGCCATTGAGACTGCAGCCCCTGAGGCGGTGTCTAGCCACCCGTCCTCGATTGGCGCAGTTGGTTCCGAGCTAAGGGTCGGAGCTGATGCGGGCGCGGCCTCTGGGGTGTTGTTTGGCGGCAGAGCTAGGTCATACCCGTCGTGACAGTGCAGCGCGCCCGGCTGTGGCTCGAATCCGTCGAAGATCAAGTCTCCGCGGATGTCGGCCGTGTAGTTCAAACTTCCAAATCTGACCTGACGGCCAGGGGCGTAGCTTTCAATCTGCTCCAGATGGCCAAGCGAATTAGCCCGTAGTGCAAAGCCGCCAAATACGAAGATCTGTCCGGGGAGAAAAGTCTCGCCCTGGACCGCATCGCCATCGATGATAGTAGGAGCCATCAAGCAAAGGGCGATGACACAGAGGAACTCTCAATGAAAGCACCAATGTCGGTGTCAAAACCGGCGGATCTCGGGTAGGGGGTCCCGAACTGTGCGTTTAGGCTGGATGGTAACAGGAGGCAGGGCACATGATGTTTTACCCAGGTTCGGGCCCTCTTGATGGAGGTAAAACCCTATGTCCTGCTTGATTAATATTGAAGATATGGGTAGTACAAGAGTAGATCTACCATGAGATCGGAGAGGCTAAACGCTTGAAGCTAGCCTATGGTATGATTGTATATTGTGGTTGTTGTCCTACGGACTAAAACCCTTCGGTTTATATAGACACCGGAGAGGGTTAGGGTTACACAAGGTCGGTTACAAAGGAGGAGATATCCATATCCGTATTGCCTAGCTTGCCTTCCACGCTAAGTAGAGTCCCATCCGGACACGAGACGAAGTCTTCAATCTTGTATCTTCATAGTCTAATAGTCCGGCCAATGGAGATAGTCCAGTTGTCCGGAGACCCCCTAATCCAGGACTCACTCACCTAGGGTGATACAGAACTAGCTCTAGTTCATCAATGTAATGTAGGCATGTATTCCGAATATAGTCACACGTGCTTATGGAAAAGAACTTGCATGACATCTTTTGTCCTACCCTCCCGTGGCAGCGGGGTCCTAATGGAAACTAAGGGATATTAAGGCCTCCTTTTAATAGAGTACCGGACCAAAGCATTAACACATAGTGAATACATGAACTCCTCAAACTATGGTCATCACCAGTAAGTATCCCAATTATTGTCACTTCGGGGTTAATGGATCAAAACACATAATAGGTGACTATAGACTTGCAAGATAGGATCAAGAACTCTCATATATTGATGAAAACATAATAGGTTCAGATCTGAAATCATGGCACTTGGGCCCTAGTGACAAGCATTAAGCATAGCAAAGTCATAGCAACATCAATCTCAGAACATAGTGGATACAAGGGATCAAACCCTAACAAAACTAACTTGATTACATGATAAATCTCATCCAACCCATCACCGTCCAGCAAGCATACGATGGAATTACTCACACACGACGGTGAGCATCATGAAATTGGTGATGGAGCAAGGTTGATGATGACGATGGCGACGGATTCTCCTCTCCAGAGCCCCGAACGGACTCCAGATCAGCCCTCCCGAGAAAGTTTAGGGCTTGGCGGCGACTCCGTATCGTAAAACATGATGAATCCTTCTCCCTGATTTTTTCTCCCTGAAAGTGAATATATGGAGTCACGGTTGAGGTCGGTGGAGCATCAGGGGGCCCACGAGGCAGGGGGCGCGCCACCACCCTTGTGGACAGGTGGAGGCCCCCCTGACATGGATCTTTCTTCCAGTATTTTTTATATACTCCAAAATAATTCTGCATTGATTTTCAGGTCATTCCGAGAACTTTTATTTCTGCACACAAATAACACCATGGCAATTCTGCTGAAAACAGCGTCAGTCCGGGTTTGTTCCATTCTAATCATGCAAGTTAGAGTCCAAAACAAGGGCAAAAGTGTTTGGAAAAGTAGATACGACGGAGACGTATCAACTCCCCCAATCTTAAACCTTTGCTTGTCCTCAAGCAATTCAGTTGATAAACTGAAAGTGATAAAGAAAAACTTTCACAAACTCTGTTTGCTCTTGTTGTTGTAAATATGTAAAGCCAGCATTCAGGTTTTCAGCAAAGATTATGAACTAACCATATTCACAATAACACTTAGGTCTCATGTTTACTCATATCAATGACATAATCAACTAGCAAGCAATAATAATAAATCTCGGATGACAACACTTTCTCAAAATAATAATGGTATGATATGAAAAGATGGTATCTTGCTAGCCCTTTCTGATAACACAAAACATAAATGCCGAGCACCTTTAAAGATCAAGGACTGACTATACATTGTAATTCATGGTAAAAGAGATCCAGTCAAGTCATACTCCATGTAAACTAACAGTAATGAATGCAAATGACAGCGGTGCTCTCCAACTAGTGCTTTTTTAATAAGAGGATGATGACTCAACATAAAAGTAAATGGATAGGCCCTTCGCAGAGGGAAGCAGGGATTTGTCGAGTTGCCAGAGCTCGGTTTTGAAATAGATATGAATAATATTTTGAGCGGTATACTTTCATTGTCAACATAACAACCGAGAGATCTCAATATCTTCCATGCTACACACATTATAGGCGGTTCCCAAACATAATGGTAAAGTTTATACTCCCCCTCCACCAACAAGCATCAATCCGTGGCTTGCTCGAAACAATGAGTGCCTCCAACTAACAAGAATCCCTGGGGAGTTTTGTTTGCTGTTATTTTGATTTGATTTGCATAAAGCATGGGACTAGGCATCCCGATGACCAGCCATTTTCTCGTGAGTGAGGAGCGGAGTTCATCCTCTTGAGAATAACCTGCCTAGCATGGAAGATACAGACATCCCTAGTTGATACATGAGCTATTCGAGCATACAAAACAGAATGTTTATTTGAAGGTTTAGAGTTTGGCACATACAAATTTAGTTGGAACGGAAGGTAGATACCGTATATAGGTAGGTATGGTGGACTCATATGGAATAACTTTGGGGTTTATGGAGTTGGATGCACAAGCAGTATTCCCGCTTAGTACAGGTGAAGGCTAGAAAAAGACTGGGAAGCGACCAGCTAGAGAGCGACAACAATCGTGAACATGCATTAAAATTAACCAACACCGAATGCAAGCATGAGTAGGATATAATGCACCATGGACATAAATATCGTAGAGGCTATGTTGATTTTGTTTCAATTACATGCGCGAACATGTGCCAAGTCAAGCTACTCGAATCGTTCAAAAGAGGATACCACCCTATCATGCCACATCTCAACCATTTTAATAGCATGTTGGCACGCAAGGTCAACCATTATAAGCTCTTAGCTAATTAAGCATGGCATAAGCAACTACAATCTCTAATTATCATTGCAAACATGTTTATCCATAATAGGCTAAATCAGGAACGATGAACTAATCATATTTACAAAAACAAGAGAGGTCGAGTTCATACCAACTTTTCTCATCTCAATAAGTTCATCATATAATCATCATTATTGCCTTTCACTTGCACGACCGAATAGTGTGGAAAATAATAATAGTGCACGTGCATTGGACTAAGCTGGAATCTGCAAGCATTCAATTCAAGAGAGAAGACAAGGTAATATGGGCTCTTTGTTAGATCAACAATAATGCATATAAAGAGTCACTCAACATTTTCATTATGGTCTTCTCCTCTCGACCCCCAAAGAACAAGAAAAGAAATAAAACTATTTACGTGGGAAAGCTCCCAACAAGCAAAAGAAGAACGAGAAATCTTTTTGGGTTTTCTTTTAATTACTACTACTACAGTATGAAAAGTAAACTAGCTAAAAAGCTACAACTAAATTTTTTATTTTTTATTAAGGTTTATCAAACACACAAGAAGAAAGCATAAAAAGGAAAATAAACTAGCATGGATATTACAATGAAAAAGTATGTGCGCCAACAACTAGCATGAGTGTGTGAATATGAATGTAATGTCGGTGAGAAATACGTACTCCCCCAAGCTTAGGATTTTGGCCTAAGTTGGTCTATGGCCACGGCTGGCCTGACAGATATCCAAAGTAATAGTTGGGGTCGTACTGAAAAGAACCCCCCTGGTGCCACTAGTTGGCGATCTCTTCCGGATTCCACTGATAAACAGACTGCCAATAAGGATCAAATTGTGGTTCCGGCTCTCGCTCTATAGCTGGTGTGGGGTTTCGGTAGGCGTGAATGGCCTCCGGTGGAACAAGGTACTTGCCTGCAGATAAGTCAAACAAGGAAGGAGCAGGCAAAGTAATAGTCTCAGGGTGATTTTTATCAAATATCAGCTTGTACTTAAGCATATTTTCCTTATTCTTAACGATAAAATCATGCGCTACCATACTCCTATAGTCTAGAAAAACACGAGGCAGCAATTTCTCTTCCTTCTCATAATGCCTAATAGGCATGTTAAAGTGTGCAGCGAGGTGCGAGGCGAAGATGCCTCCAAGGACGGGGCCCTTAGTACGGTTAAGATTTAACCGCTTTGCAACAATAACGCCCATACTAAATGTGTCATCACAGAACAAGGCATGGCACAAAATAACAATATCAGGGGCTGATACGTCTCCAACGTATCTAAATTTTTTGATTGCTCCATGCTATTATATTATCTATTTTGGATGTTAATGGGCTTTATTTTACACTTTTATATCATTTTTGGGACTAACCTACTAACCGGAGGCCCAACCCAAATTGCTGTTTTTGTGCCTATTTTAGGGTTTCGAAGAAAAGGAATATCAAACGGAGTCCAAACGGAATGAAACCTTCGGCAATGTGATTTTCTCAACAAACGTGACCCAGGAGACTTGGAGTGGGCGTCAAGAAACAACCGAGGAAGCCACGAGGCAGGGGGCGCGCCTACCCCCTGGGCGCGCCCTCCACCCTCGTGGGCCCCTCGTTGCTCCACCGACTTACTTCTTCCTCCAATATAAGTCCACGTACCCCCCAAACATCCAGGAGCACCACGAAAACCTAATTCCACCGCCGCAAACTTCTGTACCCGAGAGATCCCATCTTGGGGCCTTTTCGGAGCTCTGCCGGAGGGGGCATTGATCACTGAGGGCCTCTACATCAACTCCATGGCCTCTCCGGTGATGTGTGAGTAGTTTATTTCAGACCTATGGGTCCATAGTTATTAGCTAGATGGCTTCTTCTCTCTCTTTGGATCTCAATACAAAGTTCTCCTCGATCTTCTTGGAGATCCATCTGATGTAATCTTCTTTTGTGGTGTGTTTGTCGAGATCCGATGAATTGTGGGTTTGTGATCAAGTTTATCTATGAACAATATTTGATTCTCCTCTGAATTCTTTTATGTATGATTGGTTTATCTTTGCAAGTCTCTTCGAATTATCAGTTTAGTTTGGCCTACTAGATTGATATTTCTTGCAATGGGATAAGTGCTTAGCTTTGGGTTCAATCTTGCGGTGTCCTTTCCCAGTGACAGCAGGGGCAGCAAGGCACGTATTGTATTGTTTCCATCGAGGATAAAAAGATGGTTTTATATCATATTGCATGAGTTTATCCCTCTACATCATGTCATCTTACTTAAAGCATTACTCTGTTCTTATGAACTTAATACTCTAGATGCATGCTGGATAGCGGTCGATGTGTGGAGTAATAGTAGTAGATGCAGAATCGTTTCGGTCTACTTGTCGCGGACGTGATGCCTATATACATGATCATACCTAGATATTCTCATAACTATGCTCAATTCTATCAATTTCTCAATAGTAATTCGTTTACCCACCGTCATACTTATGCTCTTGAGAGAAGCCACTAGTGAAATCTATGGCCCCGGGTCTATCTTCCACCATATTAATCTTCCAACACTTAGTTATTTCTTTTGCCGTTTATTTTACTTTGCATCTTTATCATAAAAATACCAAAAATCTTATCTTATCATATCTATCAGATCTCACTCTCGTAAGTGACCGTGAAGGGATTGACAACCCCTTTATCACGTTGGTTGCGAGGTTCTTATTTGTTTGTGTAGGTGCATGGGACATGAGCATGATCTCCTACTGAATTGATACCTTGGTTCTCAAAAACTGAGGGAAATACTTACGCTACTTTGCTGCATCACCCTTTCCTCTTGAAGGGAAAACCAACGCAGTGCTCAAGAGGTAGCAAGAAGGATTTCTGGCGCTGTTGCCGGGGAGATTCGCGCCAAGTCAAGTCAAGACATACCAAGTACCCATCACAAACTCTTATCCCTCGCATTATATTATTTGCCATTTGCCTCTCATTTTCCTCTCCCACACTTCACTCTTGCCATTTTATTCGCCCTCTTTTCCTCTCGCCCTCTCTTTCCTCGTTCCCCTTGTCTTTTTTCTATTTGCCTTTTTGCCTGTTTCTTGTTTGCTTGTGGGTTGGATTGCTTGCTTGTCATGATGGCTCAATATAATACTAATTTATGTGACTTTACCAATACCAACAACAATGATTTTCTTAGCACTCCGATTGCTCCTCTTACCGATGCTGAATCTTGTGAAATTAATGCTGCTTTGTTGAATCTTGTCATGAAAGATCAATTCGCTGGCCTTCCTAGTGAAGATGCCGCTACCCATCTAAATAGCTTTGTTGATTTGTGTGATATGCAAAAGAAGAAACATGTGGACAATGATATTGTTAAATTGAAGCTATTTCCTTTTTCCCTTAGAGATCGTGCTAAAGCTTGGTTTTCGTCTTTGCCTAAAAATAGTATTGATTCATGGAATAAGTGTTGGAAATATGCCCTAGAGGCAATAATAAATTAGTTATTATTATATTTCCTTGTTCATGATAATCGTTTATTATCCATGCTAGAATTGTATTGATAGGAAACACATATACATGTGTGGATACATAGACAACACCATGTCCCTAGTAAGCCTCTAGTTGACTAGCTTGTTGATCAATAGATGGTCATGGTTTCCTGATCATGGACATTGGATGTAATTGATAACAGGATCACATCATTAGGAGAATGATGTGATGGACAAGACCCAATCCTAAGCCTAGCACAAGATCGTGTAGTTCGTATGCTAAAGCTTTTCTAATGTCAAGTATCATTTCCTTAGACCATGAGATTGTGCAACTCCCGGATACCGTAGGAATGCTTTGGGTGTACCAAACGTCACAACGTAACTAGGTGGCTATAAAGGTGCACGACGGGTATCTCCGAAAGTGTCTGTTGGGTTGGCACGAATCGAGACTGGGATTTGTCACTCCGTGTAAATGGAGAGGTATCTCTGGACCCACTCGGTAGGACATCATCATAATGTGCACAATGTGACCAAGGAGTTGATCACGGGATGATGTGTTATGGAACGAGTAAAGAGACTTGCCGGTAACGAGATTGAACAAGGTATCGGGATGCCAACGATCGAATCTCGGGCAAATATCGTACCGATAGACAAAGCGAATTGTATACGGGATTGGTTGAATCCTCGACATCGTGGTTCATCCGATGAGATCATCATGGAGCATGTGGGAGCCAACATGGGTATCCAGATCCCGCTGTTGGTTATTGACCAGAGAGATGTCTCGGTCATGTCTGCATGATTCCCGAGCCCGTAGGGTCTACACACTTAAGGTTCGATGATGCTAGGGTTATAGGGAAAGTATGTACGCGGTTACCGAATGTTGTTCGGAGTCTCGGATGAGATCCCGGATGTCACGAGGAGTTCCAGAATGTTCTGGAGGTAAAGATTGTTATATAGGAAGTAAGGATTTGGCCACCGGAAGTGTTCCGGGCTTCACCGGTAATATACCGGGACCACCGGAAGGGTCCGGGTGTCCACCGGGAGGGGCCACCAGCCCCAGAGGCTTGCGTGGGCCAATAGTGGAAAGAGACCAGCCACTAGGTGGGCTGGGGCGCCCCCACCAAGGCCCAAGGCGCCTCAACAGAAGAGGGGGGGCAAACCCTAGGGCAGATGGGCCCTGAGGCCCACCCCAGGTGCGCCTCCCCCTCTCCCCCTTTTGGCCGCCACCCTAGATGGGATCTGGGGCTGCTGCACCCCTTGGGGTGGGAACCCTAGAGGGGGTGCAGCCCCCTCCCCCTATATATAGTTGAGGTCTAGGGGCTGCCCAACAGATGAGTTATTCTCTCCTAGGCACAGCCATACCTCTCTCCCTCCTCGTCTCTCATAGTGCTTGGCGAAGCCCTGCTGGAGTTCCGCGCTCGTCCACCTCCACGACGCCGTCGTGCTGCTGCTAGACGGAGTCTTCCTAACCTCTCCCTCTCTTCTTGCTAGATCAAGGCATGGGAGACGTCACCGGGCTGTACGTGTGTTGAACGCGGAGGCGCCGTTGTTCAGCGCTTAGATCGGAATTGACCGCGATCTGAATCGCTGCGTGTACGACACCATCAACCCCGTTCTCTTGAACGCTTCCGCTTAGCGATCTACAAGGGTATGTAGATGCACTCCTCTCTCTCGTTGCTAGTCTCTGCATAGATTGATCTTGGTGACACGTAGGATTTTTTTTTGAATTTCTGCTACGATCCCCAACAATGGCATCATGAGCTAGGTCTATGCGTAGTTTCTATGCACGAGTAGAACACAAAGTAGTTGTGGGCGATGATTTGTTCAATTTCCTTGCTGTTACTAGTCTTATCTTGATTCGGCGGCATTGTGGGATGAAGCGGCCCGGACCGACCTTACACGTACGCTTACGTGAGACTGGTTCCACCGACTGACATGCACTTGATGCATAAGGTGGCTGGCGGGTGTCTGTCTCTCCCACTTTAGTCGGATCGGATTCGGTGAAAAGGGTCCTTATGAAGGGTAAATAGCAATTGGCATATCACCGTTGTGGTTTTGCATAGGTAAGAAACGTTCTTGCTAGAAACCCATAGCAGCCACGTAAAACATGCAACAACAATTAGAGGACGTCTAACTTGTTTTTGCAGGGTATGCTACGTGATGTGATATGGCCAAAAGGATGTGATGAATGATATATGTGATGTATGAGATTGATCATGTTCTTGTAATAGGAATCATGACTTGCATGTCGATGAGTATGACAACCGGCAGGAGCCATAGGAGTTGTCTTAATTTATTTATGACCTGCGTGTCAACATAAACGTCATGTAATTACTTTACTTTATTGCTAAACCGTTAGCCATAGTAGTAGAAGTAATAGATGACGAGACAACTTCATGAAGACACGATGATGGAGATCATGATGATGGAGATCATGGTGTCATGCCGGTGACGATGATGATCATGGCGCCCCGAAGATGGAGATCAAAAGGAGCAAAATGATATTGGCCATATCATGTCACTATTTGATTGCATGTGATGTTTATCATGTTTTACATCTTATTTGCTTAGAACGACGGTAGCTTAAATAAGATGATCTCTCGCAATAATTTCAAGAAAGTGTTCCCCCTAACTGTGCACCATTGCGAAGGTTCGTTGTTTCGAAGCACCACGTGATGATCGGGTGTGATAGATTCTAACGTTCGAATACAACGGGTGTAAGCCAAATTTACACACGCAATACACTTAGGTTGACTTGACGAGCCTAGCATGTACAGACATGGCCTCGGAACACGGAAGACTGAAAGGTCGAACATGAGTCGTATAGAAGATACGATCAACATGAAGATGTTCACTGATGATGACTAGTCCGTCTCAAGTGATGATCGGACACGGCCTAGTTAACTCGGATCATGTATCACTTAGATGACTAGAGGGATGCCTATCTGAGTGGGAGTTCATTAAATTATCAAATGAACATAATTATCATGAAGATAGTCAAAAGGACTTTGAAAATTATGTCGAAGCTTACGCTTTAGTTCTACTATTTTAGATATGTTCCTAGAGAAAATTTAGTGGAAAGTTGATAGTAGCTATTATGCGGACTGGGTCGGTAAACTGAGGATTGTCCTCATTGCTGCGCAGAAGGATTATGTCCTTAATGCACCACTCAGTGAGCTGAACCTCGAGCGTCGGTTGTGGATGTTGCGAATATCTGACATACACGTTTTGATGACTACATGATAGTTCAGTGCGTAATGCTAAATGGTTTAGAATTGAGGCACCAAAGACGTTTTGAAACATCGCAGAACATATGAGATGTTCCAAAGACTGAAATTGGGATTTCATACTAGTGCCCACGTCAAGAGGTATGAGACCTCTGACAAGTTTCTTAAGCCTGCAAACTAAGGGAGAAAAGCTCAATCGTTGAGCATGTGCTCAGATTGTCTGAGTATTACAATCGCTTGAATCGAGTGGGAGTCGATCTTCCAGATGAGATAGTGATGGTTCTCCAAAGTCACTGCCACCAAGCTGCTAGAGCTTCGTGATGAACTATAACATATCAGGGATAGATATGATGATCCTTGAGCTATTCGCAACACCGCGAAAGTAGAAATCCAATAGGAGCATCAATTGTTGATGGTTAGTAAAACCACTAGTTTCAAGAAGGGCAAGGGCAAGAAAGGGATACTTCATGAAACAACAAATCGGTTGCTGCTCTAGTGAAGAAACCCAAAGTTGAACCCAAACCTGAGACTAAGTGCTTCTGTAATAAGGGGAACAGACACTGAAGCAGAACCACCCTAGATATTTGGTAGATGAGAAGGCTGGCAAGGTTGACAGCAGTATGTATTGGACATACATTATATTAAATGTGTACTTTACTAGTGCTCCTAGTAGCACCAGGGTATTAAAATACCGGTTCAGTTGCTAAGTGTTAGTAACTCAAAATAAAGGCCTACAGAATAAACGGAGACTAGCTGAAGGTGAGATGACGATATGTGTTGGAAGTGTTTCCAAGGTTGATGTGATCAAGCATCGCATACTCCCTCTACCATCGAGATTGGTGCTAAACCTAAATAATTGTTATTTGGTGTTTGCATTAAGCATAGACATGATTGGATTATGTTTATCGCAATACGGTTATTCATTTAAGGAGAATAATGGTTACTCTGTTTATTTGAATAATACCTTCAATGGTCTTGCACCTAAAATGAATGGTTTATTGAATCTCGATCGTAGTGATACACATGTTCATGCCAAAAGATATAAGATAGTAATGATAGTACCACATACTTGTGGCACTGCCATTTGAGTCATGTTGGTATAAAACGCATGAAGAAGCTCCATGTTGATGGATCTTTGGACTCACTCGTTTTTGAAGATTGAGACATGATGCGAACCATGTCTATTGGTAGATATGCATGGAGAAACTCCATGCAGATGGATCGTTTGGACTCACTTGATTTTGAATCACTTGATACATGCAAATCATACCACATGGGCAAGATGACTGAATGGCCTCGTTTTCAGTAAGATGGAACAAGAAAGCGACTTGTTGGAAGTATTACATTTTGATGTGTGCAGTCCAATGAGTGCCGAGGCACGCAGTGGATATCGTTATGTTCTTACTTCACAGATGATTTGAGTAGATGCTGAGTATATTTACTTGATGAAACACAAGTCTGAATTATTAAAAGGTTCAAGTAATTTCAGAGTGAAGTTGAAGATCGTCGTGACAAGATGATAAAATGTCTATGATATGATCATAGAGATGAATGTCCGAGTTACGAGTTTGGCACACAAACAAGACATTGTGAAAATCGTTTCACAACTAATACCGCCTGTACCACCATAGTGTGATGGTGTGTCCGAACATCATAACTGCACCCTATTGGATATGGTGCATACCATGATATCTCTTATCGAATTACCACTATCGTTTACGGGTTAGGCATTAGAGACAACCGCATTCACTTTAAATAGGGCACCACACAATTCCGTTGAGACGACACCGTATGAACTATAGGTTTAGAGAAACCTAAGTTGTCGTTTCTTAAAAGTTTGGGGCTGCTTATGTGAAAAAGTTTCAGGCTGATAAGCTCGAACCCAAAGCGGATAAATGCATCTTCATAGAATACCCAAAATAGTTGGGTATACCTCCTATTTCAGATCCGGAAGCAAAAGTGATTGTTCCTATAAACGGGTCTTTTCTCGAGGAAAAGTTTCTCTCGAAAGAATTGAGTGGGAGGATGGTGGAGACTTGATGAGGTTATTGAACCGTCACTTCAACTAGTGTGTAGCAGGGCACATGAAGTTGTTCCTGTGGCACCTACACCAATTGAAGTGGAAGCTTATGATAGTGATCATGAAACTTCAGATCAAGTCACTACCAAACCTCATAGGTCGACAAGGATGTGTACTACTTCAGAGTGGTACGTAATTCTATCTTGGAAGTCATGTTGCTAGACAACAATGAACCTACGAGCTATGGAGAAGCGATGGTGGGCCCGGATTCCGACAAATGGCTCGAGGCCATAAAATCCAAGAGAGGATCCATGTATGAAAACAAAGTGTAGACTTTGAAAGAACTACTTGATGGTCGTAAGGCCGTTGGGTACAGATGGATTTTAAAAGGAAGACGGACAATGATGGTAAGTGTCACCATTAAGAAAGCTCGACTTGTCGTTAAGATGTTTTCCGACAAGTTCAAAGGAGTTGACTACGATGAGACTTTCTCACTCGTAGCGATGCTAAGAGCATGTTGGAATTATGTTAGCAGTTACTGCATTATTTATGAAATCTTGCAGATAGGATGTCAAAACATTGTTTCCTCAACGTTTTTCCTGAGGAAAGGTTGTATGTGATACAACTAGAAGGTTTTGTCAATCCTGAAAGATGCTAACAAGTATGCAAAGCTCCAGCAATCCTTCTAAGGACTGGAGTAAGCATCTCGGAATTGGAATGTATGCTTTGATGAGATGATCAAAGATTTTGGGTTTATACAAAGTTTATGAGAAACTTATATTTCCAAAGAAGTGAGTGGTAGCACTATAGAATTTTTTATGAGTATATGTTGTTAACATATTGTTGATCAGAAATGATGTAGAATTTCTGGAAAGCATCCAGGGTTATTTGAAAAGTGTTTTCAATGGAAAATCTGGATTAAGCTACTTGAACGTTGAGCATCAAGATCTATAAGGATAGATCAAAATGCTTAATATTACTTTCAAATGAATACATACCGTGACAAGATTTTTGAAGGAGTTCAAAATAGATCAGCAAAGAAGGAGTTCTTGGCTGTGTTACAAGGTGTGAGCATTGAGTAATACTCAAGACCTGAGCATGGCAAAAGAGAGAGAAAGGACGAAGGTTGTCCCCTATGCTTTAGAAGTAGGCTCTACAGTATGCTATGTTGTGTACCGCACCTGAAGTGTGCCTTGCCATGAGTCAATCAAGGGGTACAAGAGCGATCCAGGAATGGATCACATGACAGCGGTCGAACTTATCCTTAGTAACTAGTGGACTAAGGAATTTTCTCGATTATGGAGGTGGTAAAAGAGTTCGTCGTAAAGGGTTACGTCGATGCAAACTTTGACACTAATCCGGATGACTCTGAGTAGTAAATCGGATTCGTATAGTAGAACAGTTATTTGGAATAGCTCCAAGTAGCGCGTGGTAGCTGCATCTACAAAGATGACATAGAGATTTGTAAAGCACACATGGATATGAAAGGTTCAGACTCATTGACTAATAAACCTCTCTCAGAAGCAAGATATGAACAAACCCCATGGGTGTTGGATTCATTGCAATCACATAGTGATGTGAACTAGATTATTGACTCTAGTGCAAGCGGGAGACTGTTGGAAATATGCCCTAGAGACAATAATAAATTAGTTATTATTATATTTTCTTGTTCATGATAATCGTTTATTATCCATGCTAGAATTGTATTGATAGGAAACACAGATACATGTGTGGATACATAGACAACACCATGTCCCTAGTAAGCCTCTAGTTGACTAGCTCGTTGATCAATAGATGGTCATGGTTTCCTAATCATGGACATTGGATGTCATTGATAATGGGATCACATCATTAGGAGAATGATGTGATGGACAAGACCCAATCCTAAGCCTAGGACAAGATCGTGTAGTTCGTATGCTAAAGCTTTTCTAATGTCAAGTATCATTTCCTTAAACCATGAGATTGTGCAACTCCCGGATACCGTAGGAATGCTTTGGGTGTACCAAACGTCACAACGTAACTGGGTGGCTATAAAGGTGCACTGCGGGTATCTCCGAAAGTGTCTGTTGGGTTGGCACGAATTGAGACTGGGATTTGTCACTCCGTGTAAATGGAGAGGTATCTCTGGGCCAGTCGGTAGAACATCATGATAATGTGCACAATGTGACCAAGGAGTTGATCACGGGATGATGTCTTACGGAACGAGTAAAGAGACTTGCCGGTAACGAGATTGAACAAGGTATCGAGATACCGACGATCGAATCTCGGGCAAGTATCATACCGATAGACAAAGGGAATTGTATACGGGATTGGTTGAATCCTTGACATCGTGGTTCATCCAATGAGATCATCGTGGAACATGTGGGAGCCAACATGGGTATCCAGATCCCGCTGTTGGTTATTGACCAGAGAGATGTCTCGGTCATGTCTGCATGATTCCCGAGCCCGTAGGGTCTACACACTTAAGGTTCAATGACGTTAGGGTTATAGGGAAAGTATGTACGTGGTTACCGAATGTTGTTCGGAGTCCCGGATGAGATCCCGGACGTCACAAGGAGTTCTGGAATGGTCCATAGGTAAAGATTGATATATCGGAAGTAAGGATTTGGCCACCGGAAGTGTTCCGGGCATCACCGGTAATGTACCGGGACCACCGGAAGGGTCCGGGGGTCCACCGGGAGGGGCCACCAGCCCCAGAGGCTTGCGTGGGCCAATAGTGGGAAGAGACCAGCCCCTAGGTGGGCTGGGGCACCCCCACCAAGGCCCAGGGCTCCTCAACAGAAGAGGGGGGCAAACCCTAGGGCAGATGGGCCCTAAGGCCCACCCCAGGTGCGCCTCCCCCTCTCCCCCTTTTGGCCGCCACCCTATATGGGATCTGGGGATGCTGCACCCCTTGGGGTGGGAACCCTAGAGGGGGCGCAGCCCCCTCCCCCTATATATAGTTGAGGTCTAGGGGCTGCCCAACAGATGAGTTATTCTCTCCTAGGCACGGCCATACCTCTCTCCCTCCTTGTCTCTCGTAGTGCTTGGCGAAGCTCTGCTGGAGTTCCGCGCTCGTCCACCACCACCACGCCATCGTGCTGCTGCTGGACGGAGTCTTCCCAACCTCTCCGTCTCTCCTTGCTGGATCAAGGCATGGGAGACGGCATCGGGCTGTACGTGTGTTGAACGCGGAGGCGCCGTTGTTCGGCGCTTAGATCGGAATCGACCGCGATCTGAATCGCTCCGTGTATGACACCATCAACCCCGTTCTCTTGAACGCTTCCGCTTAGCGATCTACAAGGGTATGTAGATGCACTCCTCTCTCTCGTTGCTAGTCTCTCCATAGATTGATCTTGGTGACACGTAGGAAATTTTTTGAATTTCTGCTACGATCCCCAACAATAAGTGCAAAGATGCTTTTATCTCTAAGTATTTTCCTGCCGCTAAAATCATCTCTCTTAGAAACGATATTATGAATTTTAAGTAACTTGATCATGAACATGTTGCACAAGCTTGGGAGAGGATGAAATTAATGATACGTAATTTCCCTACACATGGTTTGAATCTTTGGATGATTATACAAAAATTTTATGCCGGATTGAATTTTGCTTCTAGAAATATTTTAGATTCGGCCACGGGAGGCACTTTTATGGAAATCACTTTAGGAGAAGCTACTAAACTCCTAGATAATATTATGGTTAATTATTCTCAATGGCACACCGAAAGATCTACTAATAAGAAAGTGCATGCAATAGAAGAAATTAATGTTTTGAGTGGAAAGATGGATGAACTTATGAAATTGTTTGCTGATAACTCACAAGTATAGGGGATCGCAACAGTGTTCGAGGGTAGAGTATTCAACCCAAATTTATTGATCCGACACAAGGGGAGCCAAAGAATATTCTCAAGTATTAGCAGCTGAGTTGTCAATTCAACCACACCTGGAAACTTTATATCTGCATCAAAGTGTTTAGTAGCAAAGTAATATGATAGTAGTGGTAACGATAGCAAAAGTAACGGTAGAAAAAGTAATGTTTTTGGTATTTTGTAGTGATTGTAACAATAACAACGGAAAAGTAAATAAGCGAAGAACAATATATGGAAAGCTCATAGGCAATGGATCGGTGATAGAGAATTATGCCGGATGTGGTTCATCATGTAATAGTCATAACCTAGGGTGACACAGAACTAGCTCCAATTCATCAATGTAATGTAGGCATGTATTCCGAATATAGTCATACATGCTTATGGAAAAGAACTTGCATGACATCTTTTGTCCTACCCTCCCGTGGCAGCGGGGTCCTAGCAGAAACTAAGGGATATTAAGGTCTCCTTTTAATAGAGTACTTGGGGTTGCCGGATCATAACACATATAGTAGGTGACTATAGACTTGCAAGATAGGATCAAGAACTCTCATATATTCATGAAAACGTAATAGGTTCAAATCTGAAATCATCGCACTCGGGCCCTAGTGACAAGCATTAAGCATAGCAAAGTCATAGCAACATCAATCTCAGAACATAGTGGATACTATGGATCAAATCCTAACAAAACTAACTCAATTACATGATAAATCTCATCCAACCCATCACCGTCCAACAAGCCTACGATGGAATTACTCACGCACGGCGGTGAGCATCATGAAATTGGTGATGGAGGATGGTTGATGATGACGATGGCGACGGATTCCCCTCTCTGGAGCCCCGAACGGACTCCAGATCAGCCCTCCCAAGAGAGTTTAGGGCTTGGCGGTGGCTCCGTATCGTAAAGCGCGATGAATCTTTCTCCTTGATTTTTTTCTCTCCGAACACGAATATATAGAGTTGGAGTTGAGGTCAGAGGAGCTCCAGGGGGACCCACGAGGTAGGGGGCGCGCGCCCCCACCCTCGTGGCTAGGGTGTGGGCCCCCTGGCCTTGATCTTTTGCCAGTATTTTTTGTTATTTCCAAAAATACGCTCCGTGGAGTTTTAGGTCATTCCAAGAACTTTTGTTTCTACACATAAATAACACCATGGCAATTCTACTGAAAACAGCGTCAGTCCGGGTTAGTTCCATTCAAATCATGCAAGTTAGAGTCCAAAACAAGGGCAAAAGTGTTTGGAAAAGTAGATATGAAGGAGACGTATCAACTCCCCCAAGCTTAAACCTTTGCTTGTCCTCAAGCAATTCAGTTGATAAACTAAAAGTAATAAAGAAAAACTTTTACAAACTCCATTTGCTCTTGTTGTTGTAAATATGTAAAGCCAGCATTCAAGTTTTCAGCAAAGATTATGAAGTAACCGTATTCACAATAACTCTTAGGTCTCATGTTTACTCATATCAATAGCATAATCAACAAGCAAGCAATAATAATAAATCTCGGATGACAACACTTTCTCAAAATAATCATAATATGATATAACAAGATGGTATCTCGCTAGCCCTTTCTGAGACCGCAAAACATAAATGCAGAGCACCTTTAAAGATCAAGGACTGACTAGACATTGTAATTCATGGTGAAAGAGATCTAGTCAAGTCATACTCAATGTAAACTAACAGTAATGAATGCAAATGACAGCGGTGCTCTCCAACTAGTGCTTTTTAATAAGAGGATGATGACTCAACATGAAAGTAAATAGATAGGCCCTTCACAGAGGGAAGCAGGGATTTCTAGAGGTGCCAGAGCTCGGTTTTGAAATAGAGATGAATAATATTTTGAGCGGTATACTTTCATTGTCAATATAACAACCAAGAGATGGTGATATCTTCCATGCTACACACATTATAGGCGGTTCCCAAACAGATTGGTAAAGTTTGTACTCCTCCTCCACCAACAAGCATCAATCCATGGCTTGCTCGAAACAACGAGTGCCTCCAACTAACAAGAGTCCCAGGGGGAGTTTTGTTTGCAATTATTTTGATTTGATTTGCATAAAACATGGGACTGGGCATCCCGGTGACCAGCCAATCTCTCGTGAGTGAGGAGCGGAGTCCACTCCTCTTGAGAATAACCTGCCTAACATGGAAAATACGGACAGCCCTAGTTGATACATGAGCTATTCGAGCATACAAAACAAGATATTTATTTGAAGGTTCAGAGTTTGACACATACAAATTTACTTGGAACGGCAGGTAGATACCGTATATAGGTAGGTATGGTGGACTCATATGGCATAACTTTGGGGTTTATGGGATTGGATGCACAAGCAGTATTCCCGCTTAGTACAGGTGAAGGCTAGAAAAAGACTGGGAAGCGACCAGCTAGAGAGCGACAACAGTCATGAACATGCATTAAAATTAATCAACACCGAATGCAAGCATGAGTAGGATACAATGCACCATCAACATAAATATCGTAGAGGCTATGTTGATTTTGTTTCAACTGCATGCGTGAACATGTGCCAAGTCAAGCCACTCGAATCGTTCAAAAGAGGATACCACCCTATCATACCACATCACGGTCATTTTAATAGCATGTTGGCACACAAGGTAAACCATTATAAGCTCCTAGCTAATTAAGCATGGCATAAGAAACTATGATCTCTAATTGTCATTGCAAACATGTTTATTCATAATAGGCTGAATCAGGAACGATGAACTAATCATATTTACAAAAACAAGAGAGGTCGAGTTCATACCAGCTTTTCTCATCTCAATCAGTTCATCATATATCGTCATAATTGCCTTTCACTTGCATGACCGAACGATGTGGATAATAATAATAGTGCACGTGCATTGGACTAAGCTGGAATCTGCAAGCATTCAATAAACAGGAGAAGACAAGGCAATATGGGTTCTTATGTCAGATCAATAATAATGCATATAAGAGCCACTTCAACAATTTAATCATGATCTTCTCCTATCGACCCCGAAAGAAAAGAAAAGAAATAAAACTATTTACACGGGAAAGCTCCCAACAAGCAAAAAGAAGAACAGGAAATCTTTTTGAGTTTTCTTTTTAATTACTACTACAAGCATAGAAATTAAAACTAGCTAAAAGCTACAACTTTTTTTTTGTTTTTCTTAAGGTTTATTAAACACACAAGAAGAAAGCATAAAAAGGAAATAAACTAGCATGGATATTACCATGAAAAAGTATGAGCACTGACATGTGGCAATGAGTGTGTGAACATGAATGTAATGTTGGTGAGAAATACGTACTCCCCCAAGCTTAGGCTTTTGGCCTAAGTTAGTCTAATGCCACGGATGGCCTGGCGGATATTCAAAGTTGTAGTTGGGGTCGTACCGAGATGCAGCAGTCATTGCATCGTGGGCTGTAGCTTGGAGGCGAGCTATCTCGGCTCTCCTCTTATACTCTTCCGCCTCCTCTCTGGTTATAGAATATCTCCCTTTTGCCTGAAAGTCAAAGAAAGTAGAAGCAGGGAGAGCGACGTGATAGGTGCGTCGTCTGTCCAAGATTTGTTGGTACTGGAGGAACTGATCGTTCCTCTCAACAAACTGATGACGAACCGTAGCCTCATAATCCAAATAAGCAAGGGGCAACTCAATATCATCCTCACGTATGGTTATACCAAGAAAATTAGCTATGCGGGTAGCATAAATTCCACCGAAGAAATCTCCATTAAATCTATTAAGATGCAACCTAAGTGCAACAATGGCTCCCAAATTATAAGATTTATCTCCTAACACAACACTCCTAAGAATACTAAGGTCAGGGACACACATGTGACATGCTTCATCTTTACCGTTAATGCATCTACCTATGAAGAGAGCAAAATAATGTATAGCAGGAAAGTGAATGCTCCCTATGGTAGCTTGTGCTATATCTCTAGATTCCCCCACAGTTATACTACCAAGAAAATCTCTAAATTCAGATTTGTGAGGTTCACTAGCACTACCCCATTGTGGAAGTTTGCAAGTGGTGGTAAAGTCCTCTAAGTCCATAGTGTAAGAATTTTCACAAAGATCAAACAAGAAAGTTTGAGAATTACGTAAAGATGAAAATTCAAACCTCCTCACAGAGGAACTAGTGAGATAGTGGTACTGACGACATTTTTCTTCCTCGAAGCTCACAAGATCAGCATTATGCAAATATGCGTTAAATTCTTCCTTAATTCCCGCTTGATCCATGAAGTCCTCTAAAGGCCATTCACAAGGCCGCACTAGAGCGTCCCTTGGTGGCTCATCATCAGCATCACGCATTGCAAGCATGGGTCCTTGTTTCCTTGAAGAACCACCTTGGTACATTTTCCTAAACATATTTCTTCCTCTGAAAAATTTCTGAATTTTTTAGTATCTTCAAATAAAAGTGAACCAAACTCAACAAAATTGATAGCAACTACTCCTACAAGTGCCTAGAGCCTATATCATGCATCAAAACTACTTGGAACCACATAAATTTGACATGGAAGCTCAAGAACATGGTCACCTAGGCAGCACAAATTTCCAATGAATAAAGCATTAGAACACAAACTAATTGGACCAATGGAGGAGTCACATACCAAGGAACAATCCCCCAAATCAGTTTTGTGAGAGGTGCTTTGAGCAAGGAGATCAAAAATCGCAGCAAAATGAGCTAGAACTCGTGCTTGAGCTGGATAATGGTGTTTGTGGGAGGAAGGAGTGTGTGGGTGCAGGAATAAGTGGAGGAGGGCCACCGTGGGCCCACGAGGCAGGGGGCGCGCCCAGGGGGTGGGCGCGCCATGGACCCTCGTGGCCAGGTGCTTGCTCACCCTACTGTGTTATCAGTGCCAAATATTCTCAAATATTCCACAAAAAATCATATTTAAATTTCAAGGCATTTGGAGAACTTTTATTTTCGGGGTATTTTTATATTGCACGATAATTCAGATAACAGACAGAAAATACTATTTTTATTTTATTTAATATAAATAACAGAAAGTAAAAAGAGGGTACAGAGAGTTGTGTTTTCTAAATTCATCCATCTCGTGATCATCAAAAGGAATCCATTAACAAGGTTGGTCAAATCTTGTTAACGAACTCATTCCGAATAATATGGAACCGGAGAATTTTCGAACAACACTAGGTTACCTCAACGGGGATATGCACATCCCCAACAATAAGAATATCATATTTCTTCTTGACAGTAGGAAGAGGAAATTCAAAACCTCCAAAAATAATCGATGGGATTTTTCCAATAGAATTGATACTGAGGACTTGAGGTTGTTTCCTTAGAAAGTGTACCATATGCTCATTACCATTAACATGAAAAGTGGCATTGCCTTTGGTGCAATCAATAATAGCCCCTGCAGTATTCAAAAAAGGTCTTCCAAGAATAATAGACATACTATCGTCCTTGGGAATATCAAGAATAACAAAGTCCGTTAAAATAGTAATGTTTGCAACCACAACATGCGCATCCTCACAAATACCGACACGTATAGCAATTGATTTATCAGCCATTTGCAAAGATATCTCAGTAGGTGTCAACTTATTCAAATCAAGTCTACAATATAAAGAGAGAGGCATAACACTAACACCGGCTCCAAGATCACATAAAGAAGTTTTAACATAGTTTCTTTTAATGGAGCATGGTATAGTGGGTACTCCTAGATCTCTGAGTTTCTTTGGTATTCCACCTTTAAAAGTGTAATTAGCAAGCATGGTGGAAATTTCAGCTTCCGGTATCTTTCTTTTATTAGTAACAATTTCTTTCATGTACATAGCATAAGGATTCATTCTGAGCATATCAGTTAATCGCATACGCAAAAAGATAGGTCTAATCATTTCAGCAAAGCGCTCAAAATCCTCATCATCCTTTTTCTTGGATGGTTTGGGAGGAAAAGGCATGGGTTTTTGAACCCATGGTTCTCTTTCTTTACCATGTTTCCTAGCAACAAAGTCTCTCTTATCATAACATTGATTCTTTGGTTGTGGGTTATCAAGATCAACAGTAGGTTCAATTTCTATATCATTACCATTGCTAGGTTGAGCATCATCATGAACATTATCATTAACATTATCACTACTTTCAGGTTCATTACCAGATTGTGTTTCAGCATTAGAAATAGAAATATCATTTGGATTCTCAGGTGTTTTAGCAATAGGTTCACTAGAAGCATGCAAAGTCCTATCATTTTTCTTTTTCTTCCTTTTAGAAGGACTAGGTGCATCTATATTATTTCCCTGAGAATATTGCTCAATTCTCTTAGGGCGGCCTTCAGGATACAAAGGTTCCCGAGTCATTCTACCAGTTCTAGTAGCCACTCTGACAACATAGTCCTTATTCTTACTATTCAATTCATTGAGCAAATCATTTTGAGCTTTAAGTACTTGTTCTACTTGAGTGGTAACCATAGAAGAATGTTTACTAATAAGTTTAAGTTCACCTTTGACATTAGCCATATAATCACCCAAGTGTTCAAGCATATCAGCACTGCGTTTTAATTCTATACCAAAATAAGCATTGAAGTCTTCTTGCTTAACCATAAATTTATCAAACTCATCCAAGCATGGGCTAGCAAACTTAGTAAATGGGATTTCAGCTTTATCATATCTATAGAGAGAATTTACCTTTACTACCTGTGTCGGGTTATCAAGACCATGTGTTTCTTCAATAGGTGATGGATTAAAACCATATATTTCTTCAACAGGCGGTAAATTAAGACCATGTATTTCTTCAATAGGAGGTAAATTCTTAACATCTTCGGCTTTAATACCCTTTTCTTTCATAGATTTCTTTGCCTCTTGCATATCTTCAAGACTGAGAAATAGAACACCCCTTTTCTTCGGATTTGGTTTAGGAATAGACTCAAGAGTTGTCCCATTATTTTCATTTGTCAACATATTATTCAATAGAATTTCAGCTTCATCCGGTGTTCTTTCCCTGAAAACAGAACCAACACAACTATCCAGGTAATCTATGGAAGCATCGGTGAGTCCATTATAAAAGATATCAAGTATTTCATTTTTCTTGAGAGGATGATCAGGCAAAGCATTAAGTAATTGGAGAAGCCTCCCCCAAGCTTGTGGGAGACTCTCTTCTTCAATTTGCACAAAATTATATATATCCCTTAAGGCAACTTGTTTCTTATGAGCAGGGAAATATTTAGCAGAGAAGTAATAAATCATATCCTGGGGACTATACACACAACCAGGATCAAGAGAATTAAACCATATCTTAGCATCACCCTTTATTGAGAACGAGAATATTTTAAGAATATAAAAGTAGCGAGTTCTCTTGTCATTAGTGAACAGGGTGGCTATATCATTTAATTAAGTAAGATGTGCCACAACAGTTTCAGATTCATACCATAAAAAGGATCAGATTCAACCAAAGTAATTATATCAGGATCAATAGAGAATTCACAATCCTTATCAGTAACAAAGATAGGTGAAGTAGCATAAGCAGGATCATATTTCATTCTAGCATTCCGAGTTTTTTGTTTAAGCTTAGCTAATAATTTCTTAAGATCACTTCTATCATTGCAAGCAAGAAAATCCCTTTTAGTTTCTTCATCCATAACATAGCCCTCAAGCACAACAGGTAATTCATATTTATTACGAGAGCCTTCATAATCACTTTCATCAGTATTATCAGTTTCAATAATTTCATTCTCTCTAGCCCTAGCAAGTTGTTCATCAAGAAATTCACCAAGTGGCACAGTAGTATCAGGCATAGAAGTAGTTTCATCATAAGTATCATGCATAGCAGAAGTGGCGTCATCAATAATATGCGACATATCAGAATCAAAAGCAGAAGCAGGTTTAGGTGCGCTAGCTTACTCAAAATAGAAAGTGAATCAAGTGCAGAGCTAGATGGCAGTTCCTTACCTCCCCTCGTAGTTGAGGGATAAATCTTGGTTTTTGGATCTCTCAAGTTCTTCATAATGATAAGCAGATATAAATCCCAAGTGACTCAAAGAATAGAGCTATGCTCCCCGGCAATGGCGCCAGAAAATAGTCTTGATAACCCACAAGTATAGGGGATCGCAACAGTTTTTGAGGGTAGAGTATTCAACCCAAATTTATTGATTCGACACAAGGGGAGCCAAAGAATATTCTCAAGTATTAGTAGCTGAGTTGTCAATTCAACCACACCTGGAAACTTAATATCTGCAGCAAAGTGTTTCGTAGCAAAGTAATATGATAGTAGTGGTAACGATAGCAAAAGTAACGGTAGCAAAAGTAATGTTTTTGGTATTTTGTAGTGATTGTAACAATAGCAACAGAAAAGTAAATAAGCGAAGAACAATATATGGAAAGCTCATAGGCAATGGATCGGTGATAGAGAATTATGCCGGATGTGGTTCATCATGTAACAGTCATAACCTAGGGTGACACAGAACTAGCTCCAATTCATCAATGTAATGTAGGCATGTATTTCGAATATAGTCATACGTGCTTTTGTCCTACCCTCCCGTGGCAGCAGGGTCCTAGCGGAAACTAAGGGATATTAAGGCCTCCTTTTAATAGAGTACCGGACCAAAGCATTAACACATAGTGAATACATGAACTCCTCAAACTACGGTCATCACCGGAAGTGGCCCCGATTATTGTCACTTCAGGGTTGCTGGATTATAACACATAGTAGGTGACTATAGACTTGCAAGATAGGATCAAGAACTCTCATATATTCATGAAAACATAATAGGTTTAGATATGAAATAATGGCATTCGGGCCCTATTGACAAGCATTAAGCATAGCAAAGTCATAGCAACATCAATCTCAGAACATAGTGGATACTAGGGATCAAACCCTAACAAAACTAACTCGATTACATGATAAATCTCATCCAACCCATCACCGTCCAGCAAGCCTACGATGGAATTACTCACGCACGGCGGTGAGCATCATGAAATTGGTGATGGAGGATGGTTGATGATGACGATGGCGACAGATTCCCCTCTCCGGAGCCCCGAACGGACTCCAGATCAGCCCTCCCGAGAGAGTTTAGGGCTTGGCGGCGGCTCCGTATCGTAAAACGCGATGAATCTTTCACCTTGATTTTTTCTTTCTTTCTAAACACGAATATATAGAGTTGGAGTTGAGGTCGGAGGAGCTCCAGGGGGGCCATGAGGTAGGGGGCGCGCCCCCACCCTCGTGGCTTGGGTGTGGGCCCCCTGGCCTTGATCTTTTGCTAGTATTTTTTTATTATTTTCAAAAGTACGCTCCTGGAGTTTCAGGTCATTCCGAGAACTTTTGTTTTTGCACATAAATAACACCATGGCAATTCTGCTGAAAACAGCGTCAGTCCGGGTTAGTTCCATTCAAATCATGCAAGTTAGAGTCCAAAACAAGGGCAAAAGTGTTTGGAAAAGTAGATAGGATGGAGACGTATCATTTGCTAACAAGAGTGGTCCTACTGATCCTAATGATATGCATTTGTTTACTTTGATTGAGAATATTAATGAATCTATGGATGTGAATTTTGGTGGTAGGAATAATTTTGGTAATAATGCGTATAGAGGTAATTTTAATCCTAGGCCGTTTCCTAGTAATTCCTCTAGTAATTATGGTAATTCCTACAACAATTCTTATCAAAATTATAATAAGATGCCCTCTGATTTTGAATCTAATATTAAGGAATTTATTACTTCGCAAAAGAGTTTCAATGCTTTGATTGAAGAAAAATTGCTTAAGATTGATGAGTTAGCTAGGAACGTTGATAGAATTTCTCTTGATGTTGATTCTTTGAAACTTAGATCTATTCCACCTAAGCATGATATCAATGAGTCTCTCAAAGCCATGAGAATTTCCATTGATGAGTGCAAAGAAAGAACCGCTAGGATGCATGCTAAGAAATATTGCTTTGTGAAGGCGTGTACTTCTAGTTTTCATGATAATAATGATGAAGATCTAAAAGTTATTGATGTGTCCACTATTAAATCTTTATTTTGCAATATGAATCTTGATAATGATGGGACTGAAGATGAGCCACCTTTACCTAGAAGGCTTTCCAAAAATTCGGAGTTTTTAGATCTTGATGCAAAAATTGTTAAAAGTGGGATTGAAGAGGTTAAAACTTTAAATAGAAATGAACCCACTATTTTAGATTTAAAGGAATTTAATTATGATATTTTCTCTTTGATAGATTGTATTTCTTTGTTGCAATCCGTGCTAAATTCTCCTCATGCTTATAGTCAAAATAAAGCTTTCACCAAACATATCGTTGATGCTTTGATGCAATCTTATGAAGAAAAACTTGAGTTGGAAGTTTCTATCCCTAGAAATCTTTATGATGAGTGGGAACCTCAATAAAAATTAAAATTAAAGATCATGAGTGTTATGCTTTGTGTGATTTGGGTGCTAGTGTTTCCATGATTCCAAAAACTTCGTGTGATTTGCTAGGTTTCCATGATTTTGATTATTGTTCTTTAAATTTGCACCTTGAGGATTCCAATATTAAGAAACCTATTGGAAGAATTAATGATGTTCTTATTGTTGCAAATAGGAACTATGTGCCCATAGAGTTCATTGTTCTTGATATAGATTGCAATCATTCATGTCCTATTATTCTTGGTAGACCTTTCCTTAGAACGATTGGTGCAATTATTGATATGAAGGAAGGGGATATTAAATTCTAATTTCCATTAAAGAAAGGCATGGAACACTTTCCTATAAATAAAATTAAGTTACCATATGAATCTATTATGAGATCCACTTATGGATTGCCTATCAAAGATGGCAATACCTAGATCTATCTTCGCTTTTATGCCTAGCTAGGGGCGTTAAACGATAGCGCTTGTTGGGAGGCAACCCAATTTTTTTTATTTCTTGCTTTTTGCTCCTGTTTAGTAATAAATAATTTATCTAGCCTCTGTTTTGGTCGTGTTTTTTGTGTTTAATTACTGTTTGTGCCAAGTAGAACTGTTGGGAAGACTTGGGGGAAGTCTTTTTGATCTTGATGTAAAAAACAGAAACTTTAGCGCTCACGAAAATTGCTGCCATTTTTATTTGGAAAGTGCTATTTAGTTAATTCTTTTTGCAGATGATTAATAGATAAATTCCTCACGTCCAGTAATTTATTTTAGAATTTTTAGGGTTCCATAAGTTGTGTTAGCTACATATTGCTACAGACTGTTCTGTTTTTGAAAGATTCTGTTTTTCGTGTGTTGTTTGCTTATTTTGATGAATCTATGGCTAGTGAAAGAGTTTATAAACCATAGAGAAGTTGGAATACAGTAGGTTTAACACCAATATAAATAAATAATGAGTTCATTACAATACCTTTAAGTGCTATTTTTTTCTTTCGCTGACGGAGCTCATGAGATTTTCTATTTTGAGTTTTTGTGTTGTGAAGTTTTCAATTTTTGGGTAAAGATTTGATAGATTATGGAACAAGGAGTAGCAAGAGGCTAAGATTGGGGATTCCCATGGCACCCCAAGGTAAAATTCAAGGACACTAAAAAGCCTAAGCTTAGGGATGCCCCGGAAGGCATCCCCTCTTTTGTCTTCGTCTATCGGTAACTTTATTTGGAGCTATATTTTTATTCACCACATGATATGTGTTTTGCTTTGAGTGTCTTGTATGATTTGAGTCTTTGCCTTTTAGTTTACCACAATCATCCTTGCTGTACACATCTTTTGAGAGAGACTCACATGATTTGAAATTTATTAGAATACTCTATGTGCTTCACTTATACCTTTTAAGCTATATAGTTTTTGCTCCAGTGCTTCACTTATATCTTTTAGAGCACGGCGGTGGTTTTATTTTATAGAAATAATTGACCTCTCATGCTTCACTTATATTATTTTGAGAGCCCTTTAGAACAACATGGAAATTTTCTTCAATATAAAAACTTTCATAGAAGTGCAGTGAATACTATGAGAAGTTTGATACTTGATAATCTATACCTACTAATAAAGCAAGGTGCGTTTCTCCGATTTTTTCATCCGTTCACCAACGTAAAGTTTTTTCTTTCTATCCGAGGTGGTACTAAAATTTTTGTGCATCTGTCTGCTAGAAAAGATAAAATAATTTTTGTACATGGGCCGCACACGCTGTGGCCCGACGAAGCCAGCCCAAATATTTATCTGCCCAGACAGCTGTGAAAGCCTATTTTCCGCACGCAGCGTCAAATAGTTGGAGCTTCGAGCAGGACGCCGAAGACTGGGCCTGCCCATTTTCTTTTCTATGTGTTCTGTTTTTATTTTTTCCTATTCCTTTCTCCTTTTCTTTCATGATTCTTTTTTCCTACCAATTTTACATTATACTCCCTTTTCTCAGAAATTAAAATCTTGAAAAAATCGTCCAAAATTTCAATTTAGCCATATTTTGACAAAAAGTCAGAATATAATTTTTTTATTCCTATCTTGTAAAATGTTCAAAACTTTAATAAGTTTTGTTCCCATTCCGAAATGTGTTCAAAATTTAAAATGTTCCCATTTTCAAAAATATTTGTGAATCACAATAAAAAATCAAAATTTTCAAAATAAGTTGCATTTTAGAAAATATTCCAGATTTATAAAACATTCTTATTTTAGTGAAATATTCACAAATTCAAAATAATGTTTGTGGTTCAAAAAAATATGTTCTGAACTTTTTCTAAATGTTCAAAATATGTTCACACATTCAACAAATGTTCGGGTATTTTCAAAAGGATCTTGTGGTCAAAAAATGTTTAAGAATTTTTTTAAAAATCTACCTATTTCAAGTGATGTTGGCCTTTTTCCAAAAATAAATGAAATTTTAATAAATGCTTCGTATTTTTTAAAACTGTTCGGGGTTTCAAAAATTATTCATGATTCCAAAAATATTAGGCAATTCATAAATATTAATTTAAAATTCGTAAAAATTCAGAAAAAACAAAAACACATAAATTTGATGCTACAACATATATTCTTAAATATTAATTAGTTAGAAGGACCCATTTGTTCGAGTGACTAGCAGTCGATAGTGGAGTTGTTGATGTCATGAGTTTGATCTTTCAATACGTCTTTTTGTTAGTTTAGAGAAAGCCTATTTTCGGCATGCAGCGCCAAATAGTTGGAAGTTCACACAGCTAGCACAAAACTGGACTGACCCAATTTCTTTTTCTCTGTGTTATTTTTTTGGAAACACTAACGCCCATACGTGTGGGCGTTCCCCAACTCGCTCACATGACTGAATCGCCGTTCACTGTCTTTTGCACGAATCTTGACACGAAAAGGTGGATTTGGTGTGCCACGTAGGACGGGGTTGGTGTGTGGGCGTTGGAGAGTTTGCCCACACGCCCGCACCACACTGTTTGCCAGCTGCGTTGTGTGGGCGAACTAGTTTCTGCCCACACAGCCACCACCTAGTTCATGCGCGTGTGGGCGAACTACTTTTCGCCCACACAACACTCCGACATTGTGGATGGCAACTGCAGTTACGCAAACGTGCCAACTAGGTAAACACACATGGCAACTGTGATTCTTTGCTAGACGGCAATTGCAGTTGCGCATACATGGCAACCAGATAAACACACATGGCAACTGTGATTAACAATACATGGCAACTATGGTTGGACCACACGTGGCAACTAGGTAAACACACATGGCAACTATTGTTTGACTATATGTGGCAAGTAGTTAATCACACACGGCAACTACGGTTTGATTACACGCGACAACTACTAGAAATTAGACATGGCAACTGTAGTTAACCAAAACAGATAGTATTGCCATGCTTTTACAACTACACTTGCCATCCCGGATAACTACATCTGCCAACCAAGATGGCAACTAAATTGTCATCCCGCGGGGTACATAACGTAGTTGCGCCAGGACGTGTGGGCATTTTTGCTTCGTGCCACACACGCGAGGTGGAGATGAGTAGTACTTGTTGGGCACGTGGCACGAAGTAGCCGCGCCCACACGTGTGGGCAATTCTAATGTATGCCCACACACAGCCCGTGTGGGTTGCCTCCTGCTCACACCACACATGGTGTGTTGGCGCATGTCGAATATACCACACGTGTGGCAGTTATCGGCGTCCTATTTTTTTGTTTTTCCTGTTCATTTCTCTTTTTCTTTCATGATTCTTTTTTCCTAAAAATTTTAGATTATTTTCCCTTTTCTCGAAAATTAAAATATTGAAAAAATTGTTCAAAGTTTCAATTTTCTTCCATATTTTAGAATAAAAAAATCAAAATTTAATTATTTTGTTCCTCTCTTGTAAAATGTTCAAATTTGTTTTTAAAAAAAATCCAGTTCCAAAATGTGTTCAAAATATAAATTGTTTTTCCGCTTTTTCATAAAATGTGTGTGTATTACAAATTAATATTTTCAAAATAAGTTGCATTTGAAAATATTACAGATTTTAAAAATTGTTTTCGTGAAATATTTCAAATTCAAAATAACGTTTGTGGTTAAAAAACACATTTTCTGAACTTGTTCTAAATGTTCAAAACTTGTTCACACATTCAAAAAATGTTTGTGTTTTTTCAAAAGGTTCATGTTGTCAAAAAATGTTTAAGAATTTTTAAAAAAAATTTACCTCTTTCGTATGATGTTCATATTTTTCCAAAAATGAATGACATTTTTAAACATGGTTTGCATTTTTGAAAGTTTTTCGGGGTTAAAAAATTTGTTCATGATTTCAAAAATATTTGGCATTCATAAATATTAATTATTTTCGAAAAAACCAGAAAAACATAATTTTTTTAATCTGACGCTGCAACATATTGTTAAATATTAATTGGTGGGTTAGCAGCCCGTGGATGACTTTTTGAGGTCGCGAGTTCGATCCTTCAACATGTCATTTTTTAAATTTATATTATGCCTTAGAAACATAGGTCATTTTGGTGCCTGTCAATGGGCCGCCCTAGATGTGAACTGTTGGGCGTCTCACATGCTATTTGACGATAAAAGGGAATATGTTTGTTTACTATAATTGAAATATAATGTGAGTACATGTCAATGAAAAAGAATATGTTGGTTTGGCTCTAATTTTGAAGAACTGTGGGCACGTGAGCTTTGAAAAAGAGAACATACCCTGATAAAGAAGGTATTGTCTGGTTATGCATGGATTAAGCTAATAAAATGGGATTTATGCATAATCCATCCGGTTATGTTATCGTCAAAGAGATTTGTCGAAGCTACCGTGCCCCAAGCGTCGTCGTGCAGCTGCCAAATGAGAAGACAACCACTGCCCTAACACGAAGGTGAACCTGAAGGAAAAAAAACACAAGTTGGCTGGTCGCCGCCATGCCGACTAATGTCACCACTATCAAGATCTCGCGGAAAAACATGACTCGCAAAAAGACCACAGTTCCTCGCTCTGTCGCACCACCATTGTGGATACCGCCGATACCGTTTTTGGTGAACACATAATTTATATATCTCGTTGTTTCTCGAAAAAATATTTCTCCCGTTGCAACGCACGGTCATATGTGCTAGTTGTTTTGAGATATGGAGATGGTGATATTAGAGTCATGCTAGTTGAGTAGTTGTGAATTTGAGAAATACTTGTGTTGAAGTTTGTGATTCCCATAGCATGCACGTATGGTGAACCATTATGTGATGAAGTCGGAGCATGATTTATTTATTGATTGTCTTCCTTATGAGTGGCAGTCGGGGACGAGCGATGGTATTTTCCTACCAATCTATCCCCCTAGGAGCATGCGTGTAATACTTTGTTTCGATAACTAATAGATTTTTACAATAAGCATGTGAGTTCTTTAGGACTAATGTTGAGTCCATGGATTATACGCACTCTCACCCTTCCACCATTGCTAGCCTCTCTAGTATCACACAACTTTCGTCGGTACCTTAAACCCACCATATACCTTCCTCAAAACAGCCACCATACCTACCTATTATGGCATTTTCATAGCCATTCCAAGATATATTGCCATGCAACTTTCCACCTTCCGTTATTATGACACGCTTCACCATTGTCATATTGCTTGCATGATCATGTAGTTGACATCGTATTTGTGGCAAAACCACCGTTCATAATTCTTCATACATGTCACCCATGCATCATTGCACATCCCGGTACACCGTCGGAGGCATTCATAGAGTCATATTTTGTTCTAAGTATTGAGTTGTAAGAAATTAAAGTGTGATGATCATCATTATTAGAGCATTGTCCCAAGTGAGGAAAGGATGATGGAGACTATGATTTCCCCACAAGTCGGGATGAGACTCCAGACGAAAAAAAGAGGCCAAAAAAAGGCCCAAATAAAAAATGAGAGAAAAAGAGAGAAGGGACAATGTTACTATCATTTTTCCACACTTGTGCTTCAAAGTAGCACCATGATCTTCATGATAGAGAGTCTCCTATGATATCACTTTCATATACTAGTGGGAATTTTTCATTATAGAACTTGGCTTGTATATTCCAATGATGGGCTTCCTCAAAATGCCCTAGGTCTTCATGAGCAAGCAAGTTGGATGCACACCCACTTAATTTCTTTTGTTGAGCTTTCATATACTTATAGCTCTAGTGCATCCGTTGCATGGCAATCCCTATTCACTCACATTGATATCTATTAATGGGCATCTCCATAGCCCGTTGATACGCCTAGTTGATGTGAGACTATCTTCTCCTTTTTGTCTTCTCCATTACCACCATTCTATTCCACATATAGTGCTATATCCATCGCTCACGCTCATATATTGCGTGAAGATTGAAAAAGTTTGAGAACATCAAAAGTACGAAACAATTGCTTGGCTTGTCATCGGGGTTGTGCATGATTTAAATAGTTTGAGAACATCGGGGTTTCCAGACTATATGATTTTGTAGGGATAACTTTCTTTGGCCATGTTATTTTGAGAAGACATGATTGCTTAGTTAGTATGCTTGAAGTATTATTATTTCTATGTCAATATTAAACTTTTATCTCGAATCTTTCGGATCTGAACATTCATGCCACAATAAAGAAAAATTACATTGAGAAATATCTTATTATTATCATCTCTATCATATCTCACTCTTGCAAGTGACCGTGAAGGGATTGACAACCCCTTTATCGCGTTGGTTGCGAGGTTCTTATTTGTTTGTGTAGGTGCGTGGGACTTGAGCGTGATCTCCTACTGGATTGATACCTTGGTTCTCAAAAACTAAGGAAATACTTACGCTACTTTGCTGCATCACCCTTTCCTCTTCAAGGGAAAACCAACACAGTGCTCAAGAGGTAGCAGGGGCACTAAGGTTGCCACAGTTTCCGCGACCAATTAAGCATCTACTAGCAAATATTGCGAAGTAACGTAAAACAGGAAAATGTATGCTAGTAATTCTTGCATCGAAAACTTTCCTCGTTTCCCCTACAACAATTGTATCAATAAACCCTTCCAAATCATCACGATGTGGTTCCTCTACACTGCCCTCAAAAGGGATCAAACAAACCCGGCAAAAATCACGAAGTGACATCTCCTTATGCTCATCATATAAATAAAATTCCACCGTAGGTTGTGAACTCCTAGCATGGAAATGAAAGTTTTGCACAAAGATATTGGTGAGTAAGAGATACTGTTTGCATTGGTCGTGGAGGAAAGGCGGTGAGGCCTACATTCTCAGCCAACTCATAGAAATCATCATAAATCCCGACTGCTCTCAAGAAATCATCACAAGGCCATTCACACAGCCGAACCTCCGCGGTGCGAGGGAGATTATACTTGGGCTTCTTGTTCTCTTCACTCTGTTTATCCTTCGAGCTTCGGCTCGATGAGCCCCTCAAAAATCTCTTCATCTTTTTCTGAAAATTTCTGAAATTTTTAGTAACTTCAAAATAAAGGTGAACCAAACTCAACAAAATTGATAGCAACTACTCCTACAAGTGCCTAGAGGCTATATCATGCATTAAAACTACTTTTGACCATATAAATTTGACATTCAAGATCAAGAACATGGTCACCTAAGCAGCAAAAAATTGCAATGAATAAAGCACTAGAACAAAAACTAATTAGACCATTGGAGGAGTCACATACCAAGGAACAATCCCCCAAAGCAGTTTTGTGAATGGAGCTTTGAGCAAGGAGGTCTAAAATGGCAACAAAATGAGCTTGGACTCGGGTTTGAGCTGGTTGGTGATTTTTGTGGGAGGAAGAATGAGTGTGTGGTAGCTGGAATAAGTGGAGGGGAGCCACCGTGGGCCCACGAGGCAGGGAGGCGCACCCTGGACCCTCGTGGGCAGGTGCTTGCTCCCCCTGATGAGTTCTCAGTGCCAGATATTCTCAAATATTCTAGAAAAACATATTTAATTTTCAGGGCATTTGGAGAACTTTTATTTTTGGGGTATTTTTTATTGCATTGATAATTCAGAAAACAAACAGAAAAATACTATTTTTCTTTATTTAATATAAATAACAGAAATTAAAAAGAGGGTACAGAGAGTTGTGTTTTCTAACTTCATCCATCTCGTGCTCATCAAAAGGAATCCACTAACAAGGTTGATCAGGTCTTGTTAACAAACTCATTTCGAGTAACATGAAACTGGAGAAATTTCGAATAACACAATGTTACCTCAACGGGCATATGCATGTCCCCAACAATAAGAATATCATATTTCTCTTGAAAGTAGGAAGAGGAAATTGAAAAGCTCCAATAGTAATTGTTGAAAATTTTCCAATAGAATTGATACTGTGGACTTGAGGTTGTTTCCTTGAAAAGTGTACCGTATGCTCATTACCATTAACATGAAAAGTGGCATTGCCTTTGGTGCAATCAATAACAGCCCCTATAGTATTCAAAAAGGGTCTTCCAAGAATAATAGACATACTATCGTCTTCGGGAATATCAAGAATAACAAAGTTTGTTAAAATAGTAACGTTTGCAACCACAATAGGCACATCCTCACAAATACCGACATGTATAGCAATTGATTTATCAGCCATTTGCAAAGATATTTCAGTAGGTGTCAACTTATTCAAATCGAATCTACGATATAAAGAGAGAGTCATAACACTAACACCGGCTCCAAGATCACATAAAGTAGTTTTAACATAGTTTCTTTTAATGGAGCATGGTATAGTTGGTACTCCTGGATCTCCAAGTTTCCTTGGTATTCCACCCTTAAAAGTGTAATTAGCAAGCATGGTGGAAATTTCAGCTTCCGGTATTTTTCTCTTATTAGTAACAATATCTTTCATATATTTAGCATAAGGATTCATTTTAAGCATATTAGTCAAACGCATACGCAAAAATATAGGTCTAATCATTTCAGCAAAGCGCTCAAAATCCTCATCATCCTTTTTCTTGGATGGTTTAGGAGGAAAGGGCATGGGTTTCTGAACCCATGGTTCTCTTTCTTTACCATGCTTCCTAGCAACAAAGTCTCTCTTATCATAACGTTGATTCTTTGATTGTGGGTTATCAAGATCAACAACAGGTTCAATCTCTATATCATTATTATTGCTAGGTTGAGCATCAACGTGAACATCATCATTAACATTATCACTAGGTTCATGTTCATTACTAGATTGTGTTTAAGCATCAGAAATAGAAATATCATTGGGATTCTCAGGTGTGTCAACAATAGGTTCACTAGAAGCATGCAAAGTCCTATCATTTTTCCTTTTCTTCCTCTTAGAAGGACTAGGTGCATCAACATTAGTTCTCTTAGAACCTTGCTCAATTCTCTTAGGGTGGCCCTCAGGATACAAAGTCTCCTAAGTCATTTTACCCCCTCTAGTCATAACTCTAACAACATTGTCATTTTTCTTATTGTTCAATTCATTAAGCAAATCATTCTGAGCCTCAAGTACTTGTTCTACTTGAGTGGTAACCATAGAAGCATGTTTACTAATAAGTTTAAGTTCACCTTTAACATTAGCCATATAATCACTCAAGTGTTCAATCATATAAGCATTATGTTTCCATTGTCTACCAACATAAGCATTAAAATCTTCTTGCTTAACCATAAAGTTATCGAATTCATCCAAACATTGGCTAGCAAACTTAGCAAGAGGGATTTCAGCTTTATCATATCTATAGAGAGAATTTACCTTTACTACCTATGTCGGGTTATCGAGACCGTGTGTTTCTTCAATAGGTCATGAATTAAGACCATGTATTTCTTCAACAGGAGGTAAATTCTTAATATCTTCAGCCTTTATATCTTTTTCTTTCATAGATTTCTTTGCCTCTTGCATATCTTTGGGACTGAGAAATAGAATACCCCTTTTCTTCAGAGTTGGCTTAGGAGTTGGTTCAGGAAGTGTCCAATTATTTTCATTGGTCAACATATTATTTAATAGAATTTCAGCTTGATCAACCATTCTTTCCCTGAAAACACAAACAACACAACTATCCAAGTAATCTCTGGAAGCATCGGTTAGTCCATTATAAAACATATCAAGTATTTCATTCTTCCTGAGAGGATGATCAGGCAAAGCATTAAGTAATTGGAGAAGACTCCCCCAAGCTTCTGGGAGACTCTCTTCTTCAATTTGCACAAAATTATATATCTCCCTTAAAGCAGCTTGTTTCTTATGAGAGGGGAAATAACCAAGATCAAGAGAATTAAACCATATCTTAGCATCACCCTTTAATGAGAACGAAAATAATGTAAGGATATAATAGTAGCAAGTTTTCTCATCATTAGTGAACAGGGTAGCTATATCATTTAATTTAATTAGTAAGATGTGCCACAACAGTTTCAGATTCATAGCCATAGAAAGGATCATATTCAACCAAAGTAATTAACTCGGGATCAACAGAGAAATCATAATCCTTATCAGTAATAAAGATAGGTGAAGTAGCATAAGCAGGATCATATTTCATTCTAGCATTCAGAGATTTTTGTTTCAGCTTAGCTAATAGTTTCTTAAGATCACTCCTATCATTGCAAGCAAGAAAGTCTCTAGCAGTTTCTTCATCCATAACATAACCTTCAGGAACAACAGGTAATTCATATCTCGGGGGAGAATCTTCATCATCACTTTCATCAATATTATCAGTTTCAATAATTTCATTCTCTCTAGCCCTAGCAAGTTGTTCATCAAGAAATTCACCAAGTGGCACAGTGCTATCAAGCATAGAAGTAGTTTCATCATAAGTATCATGCATAGCAGAAGTGGCATCATCAATAACATGCGACATATCAGAATTAATAGCAGAAGCAGGTTTTGGTGTCGCGAGCTTAGTCAAAAAAGAAGGTGAATCAAGTGCAGAGCTAGATGGCAGTTCCTTACCTCCCCTTGTAGTTGAGAGAAAAATCTTGGTTCTTTGATCTTTCAAGTTCTTCATAATGATAAGCAGATATAAATCCCAAGTGACTCAAAGAATAGAGCTATGCTCCCGGCAACGGCGCCAGAAAATGTTCTTGATAACCCACAAGTATAGGGGGTTGTAACAGTTTTCGAGGGTAGAGTATTCAACCCAAATTTATTGATTCGACACAAGGGGAGCCAAAGAATATTCTCAAGTATTAGCAGCTGAGTTGTCAATTCAACCACACCTGGAAACACTATTGGAATCAGCTTCTTTGTCGTCTGCCAGCAGACGGAAAACTGTCCATCTGAACACGTGCCAGCAAAGGCCTTCTTTGCCGTCCACTTCCTGGAAACGGACGGCAAAGGGTTGTGTCGTCCGCCGTTGGTGGCCAGCAGATGGCAAAGATCATGGACGGCGGTGAGGTGGGGTGAGAGCCGTTAGGGGTTAACGGCGTGCTTTGCCGTCAGCCAGCGGACGGCAAAGAGGCAAAGCTCTTTGCCGTCCGCTGGCAGACGGCAAAGTGCTCAAACATGCCAGTCCTAGGAATCACAGCTAGCTGACGGCAAAGAGCCTGTACAGCCCTGTTTTTAATTTAATTCATTTAATTTGACAGCAATTCATAGATATACATATATACATAACAAGCATATCCAACACACAAGTTTCATCATATATACATACATAACCAACACATATATAGTTCTATCCTTACATATTACAAAAGTTTCACATTCATCCAACACCGTTATCCATCCATCCATATAACAAGTTCCAACCATGCAAGTTTATTGATACAAAATAAAAGCACAAATGGAAAAGAACCACTCCATCCATGCAAGCTTCCGTGAATTAAATCAAATCTGCAAAATGATAAACAAGATGTTAGAATAAAAACGAGAAGAAGAAGACTACAAGAAGTAAGCGTACTTATTATGTAAACTTGGTCATTTTGTGCTAACATAAGTAATTTTGGAGTTAACCTATAGGAAACTAAGCATATTAGAGCTAACTTAGAGCTAAGTTATGTCATTTTGGAGAAAAAGAAGAAGAAGAAGACTATAAGCTTATTATGTAAACTTGGTCATTTTGTGCGAACATAAGTAATTTTGGAGCTAACCTACAGGAAACTAAGCATATTAGAGATAACTTAGCATATTAGAGCCAACTTAGGTAAAATGGAGCCAACCTGGCTAATTATGCCATCTTTAAGTGAAGTAAGCATATTAGAGCTAACTTAGAGCTAAGTTATGTCATTTTGGAGAAGAATAAGAATAAGAAGAAGAAGAAGAAGAAGAAGAAGAAGACTATAAGCTTATTATGTAAACTTGGTCATTTTGTGCTAACATAAGTAATTTTGGAGCTAACCTATAGGAAACTAAGCATATTAGAGCCAACTTAGGTAAAATGGAGCCAACCTAGCTAATTATGCCATCTTTAAGTGAACTAAGCATATTAGTGCTAACTTATATCATTTTGGAGAAGAAGAAGTAATAGTAGTAGTGGAAGAAGAAGAAGAAGACTATAAGCTTATTATGTAAACTTGGTAATTTTGTGCTAACATAAGTAATTTTGGAGCTAACCTATAGGAAACTAAGCATAGTAGAGATAACTTAGCATATTAGAGCTAACATAGGTAACTAAGCATATTAGAGCTAACATAGGTAACTAAGCATATTAGAGCTAACATAGGTAACTAAGCATATTAGAGCTAACTTATGTCATTACGGAGGAAACAAAGCTAAGTATATATAGATCATTTTGGAGATCTGACATGCCTGACATAGTTCAGTTCTCATTGTTCTTCTCCTCCTTCCTCAGCCTGATGCGTCAAGAGCGGTGAGGCGGTGGAGGCAGTCGGATGTAGTCTTCTACAACAATTGGCGTGGTCATGTCGCCCAGTTGTGGGATCACCAGCGCCACCACCGGCGCGAGGTCATTGTCAGGCACCACCACCATCGCGAGGCCATCTTCAGGCACGACAGGCATGACCATCGCTAGGTCATCCTCAGCCACCACCATCTCTTGCCCATGGTCAGCCACCACCATCTCTTGCCCTTGGTCAGCCACCACCATCGCTAGGTCATCCTAAGCCTGATGCCCACTCTGCTCCTCTTCTTCCCCACTCCAGTCCGGATCATCCTCCTTGTTGTCTTTGCTGCAGCCAGAATTGCTGCTGCTTTTGCTACAGCCAGAATCGCTGCTGCTTTGGCTGTAGCCAGTGTCGCTGCTGCTGCTCCCATTGCCTGTCCAAATGCAACAATGACCGTTAACAATCGATGAGAAACAAAGCCAAATGTAGAGGAATAAGAAGAGGCAGAACGTACTGGCATCATCGTCGTCAGCGTAGCGCATGCGACACATAGTCGCGTTGAACACCTTCACGATGAGCATGGTGGCATCATCGTCGTACCTGAAGAGAAGGAAGTACCCCTACCGCAGGTTGTAGGCACGGTAGAACTTCTCCCAGCCACGACACAGGTACATGTGGCCCTCCTTGATCACCAACTCCACGTCCCACAGCCCGTGAAACCCGCTGCCGGCCTGTCACAGCTTCACATTATTTGGCGGATCTTCACCTAGCATGTTCATAGAAGTGCCAGGCAGCCTCTATAGTTTGGGACAATGAGTGATGTAGCAAACAACATTGTTATCATAATGAGATGGTTGAAGGGGAGATCTCTCCTTTTATGTAACTGCCTCGTGGATGATACTGAAGTCCCAAGTATGATACTGAAGAACTCAAAAGTATCCAACTCGTACTCCGGTGTGGCAGAGTGGAGTCTGCGGTGGCGGCTTCCCCCCATCTCTGATAAGCAGCAGAAGAGACCAATTAGTACCCTTACAACATTATCATACAACATTATAACATAAGAAATTTTGAGCAGAAGATAATCAACTTCACCAAGTTATCATTTCTCATTCAAAAAACAATGCACTTGTGGACATATATGATGGCTCTAGTTGAATTTATTAGTAGCACTAGTCGTCAGAAATGTTGACTTTAGTTGAATTTCATATAATAACTATTTGAACTTCTTTCGGTAAGCAAACTAGGCAACTAGCTAGCAGTATAAAAACATTCAACTAAAGAAAAGAAAGAAACTGCAAAATGTGGCGGAACCCTAAATAAGAAAGTATAAAAATGTGTCTTTTTCTTCTTTTCCCTCCTTTTGCTCTTCATCATCATCATCTTCTTCCTTTTCTTCTTCTTCTTCTTCTTCTTCTTCATCCTCTTCTTCTTCTTCCTTTCCCTTTCCCTCTTCTTCTTCTCCCCCTCTCCTCTCTTCTTCTTCTTCTTCTTCTTCTTCTTCTTCTTCTTCTTCTTCGTCTTCTTCTTCTTCTTCTTCTTCTTGTTCTTCTTCTTCTTCTTCTTCTTCTTCTCCTCCTCCTCCTCCTCCTCCTCCTCTTCTTCTTCTTCTTCCTTTCCCTTTCCCACTTCTTCTTCTCCCCCTCTCCTCTTTTTCTTCTTCTTCTTCTTCTTCTTCTTCTTCTTCTTCTTCTTCTTCTTCTTCTTCTTCTTCTTCTTCTTCTTCTTCTTCTTCTTCTTCTTCTTCTTCTTCTTCTTCTTCTTCTTCTTCTTCTTCTTCTTTTCTTCTTCTTCTCCTCCTCCTCTTCCTCCCTCCTCCTCCTCCTCCTCTTCCTCTTCTTTCTTCTTTCTTCTTCTTCTTCTTCTTCTTCTTCTTCTTCTTCTTCTTCTTCTTCTTCTTCTTCTTCTTCTTCTTCTTCTTCTTCTTCTTCTTCTTCTTCTTCTTCTTCTTCTTCTTCTTCTTCTTCTTCTTCTTCTTCTTCTTCTTTCTTCTTCTCCCTCCTCCTCCTCCTTCTACTCTTCTTCTTCTTCTGAACTAAAACTAAAACTAATCTAAAATAAACTAAACTAAAAATAAAACTGAAACTAAACTGAAAATAAAACTAAAGTAAAACTATAACCAAAACTAAGGTTTAGGGTTTCCTCTTCCTCTTCTTTTCTTTCTTCTTCTCCCTCCTCCTCTTCCTCCCCTCTCCCCTCTTCTTCTTCTTCTTCTTCTTCTTCCCCTTCTACATATTCTAGCACTAAAACTAAACTGAATCTAACACTAACAATTAAACAGGAAAAAAAGAAAAAACAGAAAAAATAACTCACCGGAGCAGATGGGGGTCGAGGTTTTGCAGGGCAGGGTGGCGGTGGCGACGGGGGCCGCAGGGCTCCGGGGCGGTGGAGCTCAGGGGGGCGGTGAGCGGTGGCGCCGAGCCGACAGGGAGGCGGGGGCGATGGGGCCGTGATGGCGCCGGGGTGGTGGGCGGGTGGTGGGGGCGGCGGGGCACCAGGGCGTTTGGGCGGTGACGTGGTGGGGCGACGGGGCGTCGGCGGGTGGGGGCGGCGGGGTGGTGGGGCGAGGGGGCAAGCGACGGCGGGAGGCGGGGGCGGCGGTGGTGGCTGTGTTCGTCGGGGAGGAGAGAGGAAGAGAAACAGAGAGATGGAGGGGCGGGGTGGGGATCGACCGCTAGTTAGGTTAGTTCTTTGTCGTCCGCCCAACCTTTGTCGTCCGCTTTTTTGGTCTTTGCCGTCCGCTAGCAGACGGCAAAGAAGGGGGCCGTTAAGTTGTTTTAATCAGCTCGTTAGTGGCGGCCACCTCTATCTTTGCCATCCGCTAGCGGGCGGTGAATAACTGGTTGATGGCAAAGACCTTCTTTGCCATCAGCCAGTTCTTTTCTGTCCGTTTTCTGTAAGGAGACGACAAAGACCTTCTTTGCCATCAGGCAGCGGATGGCAAAGAATTGGCTAACGGCAAATAAGCTATTCCAGTAGTAAAACTTAATATCTGCAGCAAAGTGTTTAGTAGCAAAGTAATATGATAGTAGTGGTAACTGTGGCAAAAGTAATATTTTTGGTATTTTATAGTGATTGTAACAATAGCAACAGAAAAGTAAATAAGCTAAGAACAATATAGAAAAAGCTCGTAGGCATTGGATTGGTGACGGAGAATTATGTCGGATGCGATCGATCATGTAACAGTCATAACCTAGGGTGACACAGAACTAGCTCCAGTTCATCAATGTAATGTAGGCATGTATTTCGAATATAGTCATATGTGCTTATGGAAAATAACTTGCATGCCATCTTTTGTCCTACCCTCCCGTGGCAGCGGGGTCCTAATGGAAACTAAGGGATATTAAGGCCTCCTTTTAATAGAGTACCAGACCAAAGCATTAACACATAGTGAATACATGAACTCCTCAAACTACGGTCATCACCGGTAAGTATCCCGATTATTGTCACTTCGGGGTTAACGGATCATAACACATAATAGGTGACTATAGACTTGCAAGATAGGATCAAGAACTCACATATATTGATGAAAACATAATAGGTTGAGATCTGAAATCATGGCACTCGGGCCCTAGTGACAAGCATTAAGCACAACAAAGTCATAGCAACATCAATCTCATAACATAGTGGATACTAGGGATCAAACCCTAACAAAACTAACTCGATTACATGATAAATCTCATCCAACCCATCACCGTCCAGCAAGCCTACGATGGAATTACTCACACACGGCGGTGAGCATCATGAAATTGGTGATGGAGGAAGGTTGATGATGACGATGGCAACAGATTCCCCTCTCCGGAGCCCCGAACGGACTCCAGATCAGCCCTCCCGAGAGAGTTTAGGGCTTGGCGGTGGCTCCGTATCGTAAAACACGATGAATCCTTCTCCCTGATTTTTTCTCCCCGAAAGTGAATATATGGAGTCAAGGTTGAGGTCGACGGAGCATCAGGGGGCCCACGAGGCAGGGGGCGCGCCCCCACCCTCGTGGACAGGTGGAGGCCCCCTGACGTGGATCTTTCTTCTAGTATTCTTTATATATTCCAAAATAATTCTCCGTTGATTTTCAGGTCATTCCGAGAACTTTTATTTCTGCACAAAAATAACACCATGGCAATTCTGCTGAAAACAACGTCAGTCCGGGTTAGTTCCATTCAAATCATGCAAGTTAGAGTCCAAAACAAGGGCAAAAGTGTTTGGAAAAGTAGATACGACGGAGATGTATCATCGAGCATCGCAAGATTGAACCCAAAGCTAAGCACTTCTCCCATTGCAAGAACGATCAATCTAGTAGGACAAATCAAATTGATAATTCAAAGAGACTTGCAAAGATAACCAATCATGCATAAAAGATTTCAGAGAAGAATCAAATATTGTTCATAGATAGACTTGATCATAAACCCACAATTCATCGGATCTCGACAAACACACCGCAAAAAGAGTTACATCGAATAGATCTCCAAGAAGATCGAGGAGAACTTTGTGTTGAGATCCAAAGAGAGAGAAGAAGCCATCTAGCTACTAGCTATGGACCCGAAGGTCTGAACTAAACTACTCACACATCATCGGAGGGGCCATGGAGTTGATGTAGAGGCCCTCCGTGATCAATTACCCCTCCGGCGGAGCTCCGGGAAAGGCCCGAAGATGGGATCTCTTGGGTACAGAAGGTTGTGGCGGTGGAAATAGGGTTTCGTGGTGCTCCTGGATGTTTTCAGGGTATGTGAACATATATAGGCGGAAGAAGTAGGTTGGTTGAGCCACGATGGGGGAGGGAGCGCCCCCTTCCTCGTGGCCACCTCGTTGGTTGCTTGACATCCACTCCAAGTCCTCTGGATCACGTTTGTTCCAAAAATCACGCTCTCGAAGGTTTCATTCCGTTTGGACTCCGTTTGATATTCCTTTTCTGCGAAACACTGAAATAGGCAAAAAAAATAGCAATTTGCACTGGGCCTTGGGTTAATAGGTTAGTCCCAAAAATAATATAAAAGTATAAAATAAATCCCATTAACATCCAAAACAGATAATATAATAGCATGGAACAATCAAAAATTATAGATACCTTGGAGACGTATCAAGCAACTCCAGTCACACTTTCTCTGTACAGTCGACCGCTTATCACAGTGAAGGCTCTGGATCGACGGACGATCTGTCACGCTTCATCTTCGTCTTCTGTCAGCTCTTTCCTGAGAATATATGCGATGTACGGTACAGTCCAAACTGGAATGACGACCCAAACTTCCATGACTAGGTCGACCACAGCTGGGACTTCAACTTCAGTCGGATAAGTGGAACTCTTAGGTTGCGGGGGCTCTTCCGTGAAGGGATCTTCCTGGACTGATGGTGTGTGAAGATGCTCTAAGAACACATTGATGGGAATGGGCTCTCGCTTTGAACCTATCTTAGCCAGGTCATCTGCTACCTGGTTCTTCAGTCGGGGAATATGGTGGAGCTCTAGACCTTCAAACTTCTTTTCTAACTTTCTAACTGCATTGCAATAGCCAGTCATAGCCGGGCTTCTGACATCCCACTCTTTCATCACCTGATTAACTACCAAATCCGAGTCGCCGAAAACCATTAGGCGACAGACGCCGAGTGAAATGGACATTGGCAACCCATACAAAAGAGCTTCGTACTCAGCCTCATTGTTGGAGGAATCAAAGTGAATCTGAAGGACATAACTAAGCTTATCACCTCGCGGGGATACCAGAACAACTCCAACACCAGAACCGCTCAACATTTTGGATCCATCAAAGAACATAGTCCAATGTTCCGACTGGACTTGAGTCGGTTGTTGCTGTTCAATCCACTCGACGAGGAAGTCTGCTATTGCCTGGGATTTGATTGCTTTCTTTGCCTCAAACTTGATATCCAACGGAAGGAGTTCAATCACCCACTTTGCCACTCGACCAGTTGCATCTCTGTTGTTCAGAATTTCTGACAATGGAGTGTTGCTAACGACTGTGATGGAGTGATCTGAGAAATAATGTGCCACCTTCTTTGCAATCAAGTAAATTCCATGAATCAACTTTTGGTAATGCGGATACCTCTACTTGGATGGAGTTAAGACTTCAGAAATATAGTACACTAGGCGCTGAATTTTATGGGTTTTACCTTCTTCTTTCCGCTCGACCATGAGTACTGTACTGACAACTTGTCCGGTGGCTGCAATATAAAGCAGCAAAGGCTCCTTGCTAACTAGAGTAGCGAGCACCGGCTAGGTGGAAAGCAGGGTTTTGAGCTCTGCAAACGCTGCGTCAGCTTCAGGAGTCCACTCGAACTTATCAGATTTCTTCATCAATCGGTAAAGAGGTAATGCCTTTTCATCGAGACAAGAGATGAACCGACTCAAGGCGGCCAAACAACCAGTAAGCTTATGAACGTCGTGTATGCGCACAGGGCGCTTCATTCAGAGTATTGCGCCAACTTTCTCTGGGTTCGCGTCGATTCCTCGTTCGAAAACAAGGAAACCGAGTAACTTGCCACTTGGAACTCCGAATGTACACTTCGACGGGTTAAGCTTGATATCATATCTTCTCAGACTGGCAAAGGTTTCAGCGAGGTCAGTCAATAGGTCAGAACCCTTACGTGACTTAACCATGATGTCATCCATGTAAGCCTCCACATTCCGACTGATTTGAGTGAGCAGGCACTTTTGTATCATGCGCATGAATGTGGCGCCAGCATTCTTGAGACCGAAGGGCATGGTAACATAGCAAAAGCACCCGAATGGGGTGATAAAGGCTGTCTTTATTTCATCGGGCCCATACAGTCGGATCTGATGATACCCGGAATATGTGTCCAGAAAGGACAGTCGCTTGCACCCCGCAGTTGAGTCGACTATTTGATCGATGCGGGGTAGAGGAAAATGATCCTTCGGGCAGGCCCGATTGATATGCTTGAAGTCAATACACATACGGAGTGAATCATCTTTCTTGGGAACTATGACGACATTGGCGAGCCACTCGGAGTGGTAAATCTCGCGGATGAATTTGGCTACCAGAAGTCAAGCCACTTCTTCGCCAATCGCCTTTCGCTTTTCCATGGCGGACTGTCGGAGATACTCTTTCACAGGTTTAACTTTTGGGTTGACAGCAAACGGTGCTCAGCCAGATCCCTGGGTACACCTGGCATGTCAGAAGGTTTCCATGCAAAGATGTCCCAATTCTCACGGAGGAACTGGATGAGCGCTTCTTCCTATTTGCTGTCGAGTGTTGTTGATATATGAGTCGGAGTAGCATTGGGATCAGTCGGGTGAATATGAACTGACTTTGTTTCACCAATTGACTTAAATGCAGACTCTGAAGCTGGCTTCTTAGCTCTCAACAAATCACTCGGATCTGTTGTCTTCTTGTATTCTTCCATTTCAATTGCTGCCATCTGTTCATCGGCGATCTTCGAGCCTTTCTGGAAGCACTCTTCTGCTCGCTGCCGATTACCGGTGATTGTAATCACGCCCCTAGGGCCAGGCATCTTGAGCTTGAGATACACATAACATGGTCGAGCCATGAAACAGGCATACGCAGTTCTGCCCAGGCTAGCGTGATAAGCACTGTGAAAATCTACGACTTCAAATGTCAACTTTTCCTTCCGGTAATTCTTTGAATCACCGAAAGTCACATCAAGGGTGATCTGGCCAAGTGAATTTGCCTTCTTCCCCTGTATAACTCCGTGAAACCGCATGTTACTCTCACTAAGCCTGGACATCGGGATGCCCATCCCACGGAGGTTCTCAGCATACAAGATGTTCAACCGCTGCCACCATCCATCAAAACTTTGGTCAATCGGGTACCTCCAACGACCGGGTCGACTACCAACGCTTGCCTCCCAGGGGTGGCAATGTGCAGCGGGTGATCTGACTGGTCGAATGTAATGGGGGTCTTTGACCACTTCAGATACGTCGGTGTTGCCGGAGCAACCATGTTCACTTCTCTGTTGATGACTTTCAGTCGACTTTTGCTTTCAGCATCAGCGAAAATCACCAAAGTGGAATTAATATTGGGAAAACCATCATCATCCTCTTCCTTGTCCTCATATTTATCAGACTCTTTTTCCTTCTCACTGGGTTGCTTTTCCCTAAACTGTTGTGTAAGGACTCGGCACTGCCGAGTGGTATGCTTAGGATAGATGAGATTTCCCTCCTCATCCTTCTTGATGTGAATGTGACATGGTAAATCCAACACATCGTTACCGGCTGCATCTTTCACCTTCTTAGGAGTCCAGGGACCATTAGGCTTTCCTTTAGCCTTTCCTTGGGTTGCGACTGCAACCTCTCCAGGTGCTGCAGGCTTTGCTTTGCGCTTCTGCTTCCGATTGGAATTTCCTCCTTCGGTGTCCTGGCTGACCGGTTTACTCTTGCCACTGCGGAGTCGGTCTTCTTCTTTGCCGTTGGCGTACCGAGTGGCTATCTCCATCATTCGAGTCAGAGACATGTCTCATGTCCGACCGAATTTCAAGTTGAGCTCGCGGTATCGAACGCCCTCCTTGAAGGCGCACACTGTTGATGATGAAACACAATCTCTATAGTGTGGTGTAAAGTGGTCCATCTCTGAATGTAATCCCTCAAAGTTTCATTCGGCTTTTGCACGCAGCGCTGCAATTCAGTCAATCCTGCTGGCCATTTGCACATGCCCTCAAACATTCTAACAAACACTCGGGCCAACTCTTCCCAGCTGAAAATATTGCATGGAGCCAACAGATTCAACCAAGCTCTAGCGGACCCTTCAAGCATCAGGGGAAGATGCTTCATGGCAACTTCATCATTTCCTCCGCCGATCTGCATAGCCACTCGGTAATCTTCATGCCAAGTGTCAGGCTTTGATTCTCCAGTGAACTTACTGACCCCAGTCGCCAACCTGAAGTTGGGAGGGAACTGTGCAGGTCTGATGGCTCTGCTAAAACACTCGGGACCAGAAATATGGACCCTGTTTACAGTCGGGCGATCTCTGTCCTGCCCTTCTCTATGTGCTCGATTCTTGTCCAATAGACCTTGCACCAAAATTGACCTTGCGTCAAACCCTGGCTCTCTTGGGTCGACCGGCCTTCTCTGCTCTTCGCTGTACGGACGCCTATCATCATAATGCCGGGGCACGTATGATTCGCCCCTCGGAGGGGGTGTAGGCACTCGACAGCGGTCATCGCGGTCGAGCCGACGATCTTGTTGCTCATGATTCCGAACCAAATACTGCCCTTGATGATGCCCGCGTCCCTCACATCGCGGAGGCGATCTTGGGCTGTGGGCCGACTGGACGGTATCAGCCACCACAGATCTGCTGTGGATCCTGTTGCACGACTGGGAAACCGTTGTATTCCGTTCTCCTGCTGCTTGGAATAGCGCTCTGATCTGCATTAAACCTCTTCCACCTTTTGATTGGGACGGCTGAATGGATTCTGCTATACGGGCCGCAACAGTAAGATTCTGAATTGGAGTGCGGTATACCTGTGGTTCTGGTGGAAATAATTGCCGCTGTCGTTGACTGGACTCGGGGATTTGCCGCTGAGCACACTCGTCGACTGAACGCTGAAGATTCGCCAGATGAGTGCGCTCAGCCAAAGTGGCTAAACGCATTGCCTCCAAGGCCCGAGCCTCAGAGGTCTCTCCAACAACATGCGTGTGTAAGGCCTCCATATTGCGGTGGCGAAGTTCCTCCCTCTGCTGATAAGAGAGAGTTTCGGGATGATACTCTTCATGAATACGTGACGGCTCGCCGCCTCCCTCATTGTCGCTGTTGCGACGCATGCCAGGTGGGCTGCGGGGCGTGTCGACCATCAGGACTTCTGGCGCGGGGTCGCTGCTGTCTGATACGTCTCCAACGTATCTATAATTTTTTTATTGTTCCATGCTATATTATATTCTGTTTTGGACATTATTGGGCTTTATTATACACTTTTATATTATTTTTGGGACTAACCTATTAACCGGAGGCCCAGCCCAGAATTGCTATTTTTTTGCCTATCTTAGGGTTTCGCAGAAAAAGAATAACAAACGGAGTCCAAACGGAATGAAACCTTGGGGAACGTGATTTTCGGAACGAACATGATCCAGAGGACATGGAACCTACGTCAAGCAATCAACGAGGAGGGCACGAGGTAGGGGGCACGCCTACCGCCCTCCACCCTCATGGGCCCACTGTTGCTCCACCGACGTACTCCTTCCTCCTATATATACCTACGTACCCCCAAACGATCAGAGACGGAGCCAAAACCCTAATTCCACCGCCGTAACTTTTTGTATCCACGAGATCCCATCTTGGGGCCTGTTCTGGAGCTCCGCCGGAGGGGGCATCCATCACGGAGGGCTTCTACATCAACACCATAGCCTCTTCGATGAAGTGTGAATAGTTTACCTCAGACCTTCGGGTCCATAGTTATTAGCTAGATGGCTTCTTCTCTCTTTTTGGATCTCAATACAAAGCTCTCCCCCTCTCTTATGGAGATCTATTCGATGTAATCTTCTTTTGCGGTGTGTTTGTTGAGACCGATGAATTGTGGGTTTATGATCAAGTTTATCTATGAACAATGTTTGAATCTTCTCTGAATTCTTTTATATATGATTGGTTATCTTTGCAAGTCTCTTCGAATTATCAGTTTGGTTTGGCCTACTAGATTGATCTTTCTTGCAATGGGAGAAGTGCTTAGCTTTGGGTTCAATCTTGCGGTGTCCTTTCCTAGTGACAGTAGGGGCAGCAAGGCACGTATTGTATTGTTGCCATCGAGGATAACAAGATGGGGTTTATTTCATATTGCATGAGTTTATCCCTCTACATCATGTCATCTTGCTTATAGCGTTACTCTGTTCTCTTGAACTTAATACTCTAGATGCATGCTGGATAGCGGTTAATGTGTGGAGTAATAGTAGTATATGCAGGCAGGAGTCGGTCTACTTGTCTCGGACGTGATGCCTATATACATGATCATACCTAGATATTCTCATAACTATGCTCAATTCTGTCAATTGCTCAACAGCAATTTGTTTACCCACAGTGAATACTTATGCTCTTGAGAGAAGCCACTAATGAAACCTATGCCCCCCGGGTCTATCTTCCATCATATTAATCTTCCAATACTTAGTTATTTCCTTTGCCATTTATTTTGCTTTGCATCTTTTATTTCTCTTTATCATAAAAATACCAAAAATATTATCTTATCATATCGATCAGATCTCACTCTCGTAAGTGACCGTGTAGGGATTGACAACCCCTTATCGCGTTGGTTGCGAGGATTTATTTGTTTGTGTAGGTGCGAGGGACTCGTGCGTGGCCTCCTACTGGATTGATACCTTGGTTCTCAAAAATTGAGGGAAATACTTATGCTACTTTGCTGTATCACCCTTTTCTCTTCAAGGGAAAACCAACGCAAGTGCTCAAGAGGTAGCACTGCCGCACTCGAACGATGTCTCGACGGAGCCAGTCGAACATGCCGTAGAGAGATTCATCGGGCTCAATTGCCGCGACTTGAGGGGTGGCCGACTGACGTGCCACCGCGTGCTTCACCCACCGCTGAATCTGCGATCGATCGGGTCGCTTGCAACGGCGTACAGCGGGGAGCGAGGGTACTGCGGGAGCTGACCGATACTGGGTCGACGGCTGCCGCAGCAGGACGCCGCGAACGCACGCACGAAAGTGTGTCGCTCCACGGACAGGGAGCGCCTCGACGTCGAGAGGAGCTTCCTAAAGCCAGGCGGAGTCGTCGGCGATGAAGACGAGAGCGCCGAGACGGATCTCGCGGCCCTCAGCCAAACCTTCGTCGGAAACCATGATGAAAAGAGTCGGAGAAAATTGCAACCTCACCGGAAAGTCGCTAAGACACCTGCCCCACGGTGGGCGCCAACTGTCGTGGTTCTAAGTCTGACAGTAAAGTAGGGGGTAAGAATGTAGAGGCAAGATCCTAACTGCGGTGAGATTTTGCATGCAGGATGTACGAGTTCAGGCCCTTCGCGGAGGAACTAGCAGCCCTACGTCTCGGTGCCCGGAGGCTCGGCCGATTGGAATATGCGTGAAGTTACAAGGGGTGCGAACCCTTGTGCCAGAGGAGGGGGTGGCTTATATAGAGTGCGTCGGACCCCTCCAACCCTCAATTACACAAGGTTTAAGATACATAAAGATGGGCGTTACTGATAATGCCAACAATAAAGATACATGGATAACTATTAAGTCTATAGGGTAACGCCTGACCATTGCCATACAGAGTGACTTTAGATCTTCTATCTGTCATTGCACCTCCCTCACCGAAACTGGGTAAAACTTCTTGGACCCTAGGTTTTTCACCCGAGGGAAAACTTGGATTGGCTCAGAGCAAGTACAATAAGGGTGACATAAGCAGACTATAAGGACTAAAATATTACTCCCTCCGTCCGGAAATACTTGTCATCAAAATGGACAAAAAGAAGTGTATCTAGAACTAAAATGCATCTAGATACATCCCCTTTTATTCATCTTGATGACAAGTATTTCCGGACAGAGGGAGTATATCTTTACTTAGTTAGAGGAGAAAAAAGAGAAGAGAGAAAAGAAGCGGGCTCTAGTTAGTAGTCAGCCGCAGCATGAGCCTCAAAGTAGTAGTTTATGACGTTGTAAGATGGGCCAATTATGCATAAAGTAGTACTACATAATTAAAATATACTGTTATACATGCCGGCTATTAGATTGAAAGGGTGCTTGGATCCAAGGGACTATTTTTAGTCTGACTAAAAATAGTCTCTTTTAGAGGCTAAAGTTCCAAACACCCCTGACTAAAGAGAGGCTAGGACTAGTCTTGAGGCTAAAAATTTTTAGTCATAGAAAACCTACTAAAATATGTATTAGCCCTCTCTCTTATCATTTAATTTCTTTTCTTTAACACATGCTAATTCTGGATTGGAGGGTTTGGAAGATAATAAATGCTCAATAACTTGATTTTAGTCTCTTTAGTATTTGGATCCAAGTATGGGTGAGGCTAGTAAGTTTTAGTCACACTACTTTTAGTCATGGCACTAAAACGTATCCAAACACCCTCTGAATATAGATGACACGCCAACTCCTTGTAGCCGATCGTTGCTTCTATTATTAATCATACTCTCCCTCGCACACATGCCTCGTCCTCAAATTAACAGCTGCGGACTTTACTGCTCGACAATAAAACCATTCTCATTACTTAGGTCTCTAGCCTCCTGCACAGAATTAAGGCTGAAGTAAAGACAACATTGTCAGGGAGCCGATAGGTAGAGTTACTGTCCATCGACTAATACCCCACTACAGGACTGAGCTTCGGTGCCTTAAGGCACTTGCCTTTGGGCCTATGACAGGTGGGCCTTAAGGCACCGAAGCAGCGTTCCCCACCACAATGCTCAGCACGGCACATGTCTCGGTGCAGAACGAGAGGTTTGATATTTCAGGCCAAACTGATACGGTGGGCATGTTTTGTCTCTCTTTTTAGTGTCTTTACGGCAAGCGGAAATGAAATAATTGGTCAGAGAACTGTTAGAAAGCGACGGGCGAGGATGGTGTACAGTACAGTGAGTGGTGAGTGATGGGCTGATGGCTATGTTTCCAGTGCCCTTGTTCTTTTCTGCAGGTTGTAGGCTAGCTTAAATTAGTTTAGTTTGGAGATATACAGTTGCTCCTCCTCCTTTAAAGCGCGCAGGACTGCAGGAGGTAGGAATCTGCTGCCGCATTCATCTTCCTCCGCGAGGAGAGGGAAGAACAGGGCTCGGCCTCACTCATCAGGTCTCTCTCTCTCTCTCTCTCTCCGCCTTTGTCTCAAACTCGAGCTTGGTTGGGCACAGAACAGTTGTCGCATAACATGAACCTGAAAGTCCAAGCAAGAGATCGCAGTCTGAGGCTGCGAGCACAGGATGATATTCTATTAGTAGAAGGAACCCCCTTGCCTACGCCGCAACACCTTCCCTCAATTTACTTGAGCAGTTCAGCAGCTCAACATGGGAAGAAGAAGAAGAAAAGAGGTAATATCAGTGAGTCATAGAACTTGCATCTGATGTTCAGTTTAGTGTTAAAAGTTGTAAAATACGTCATTGCAGTCACATAACTTGTCTATGCGTGCAGATACGGTCACTTCTTCTGTATCCAGCCATCTCTCGTGCTCATGTGACGTGTCAGCATGAATGCGGCCCACATGTAAGTGACCGTGCACAGTGAGATATTGGATGAGCCACGGTTTTTTATTATTTTTGCAAAAAATTACCCTCAGCTTTTATTTAATTGGGCACCTGTGAGCACATTGTGTTGCGGCAAGAAACAAGAAAAAAAAAAGGGCTGGGGGATTCGAACCGACTTCCTCCACTTCACAATAAGATAACTGCAGCAGCCACTCCACCAAGAACAAATTGATGTAAAACTGACAAACGAAATGTTCTTTAACACAATGTTCGCTCACAGCAAGAAAGGGATAAACGAAAACTAAAAACCTGTCATGTTATTCCACACAAAAATAAATGAAATATTCTTTAAAAATGTTCATGCTTTACATTAAAAAACTATGCGACATTTCAAAAAAATGCTTAAAAATTGTTAAAAATATTTTTGTAATTAAAAAATGTAAGTTCCATTTTAAAAATCTTCGTGTATATGTTGTTATTTATCTTGTTCTAACTAAGAAAACTATGCAGGGAATAGAAATTCGCCATGGCATATGCATATTATCACGGGGAGAGTGGATCATTCTGATTGAGCAGTCTATTTTTTTCAAACTGAAAAGTATTCAAATTTGAAGTTTCGTCGAAAAAATCAGCTGAAATATATTTTCTTTTGTCTAGGTTTTCAAATTTCAAATTGTTGGAATTCAAACACTTTTTTCCTGATTTGTCTGAAATAAATTTACGTAAATTTAGTCTGCAATATATCTTCTTTTACCTATATTTTCAATTCAAATTATTCAAGTTCAAAAAATTTAGTTGATTTCTCTGAAAAAATTACGTACATGCATTCTGACCTATATTTTCCGTCATCTAGATTAATGTTTTAATTTTTTTTCCAAATTTAAACAAAATTTCCGCTGATTTGTTCAAAAAAAATAGGTACATTTGTACTGCACTATATTCCCTTTTATCTAGATTTTTTTTTTCAAATTCAAACAAAAAATTAGTCGATTTGTCCCAAAAGTTTATCAAGAATATAAGTTGTTTTCTTACATAGAAAAAAAGAAAGAAGAATACAAAAGATAAACTATGTATATTTCTTTTATTGCATAAGCGGCTATCCCTTTTTTGCACACCCTTTTTCCCTTTTAATTTCTACTTTAGTTAGTACTGTCTATGTCAGATGAAGTTAACTATGCTTTCTAATCGTCAAATATTGGTTAGTGGAGTCGGTATGCATGCGCTGCTAATCGTAATAGCTCCTGGGTTTGAATCCCAACCACTACACTAGTGTTTATAATTTTATTTACTGATTTTTGCGTCTATTTATAAATTAATAAAATACAAGTGTGTTTTCTGAAGAAAAAAATCAGTGCCCGCAGATTACCCACGGCGTCAGCCACTGACAGTGCCCCAACGCAACGTTGGCACGTCACGTGTGCGCGGAATACGGCCGGTTATAACAGAAAGCACCGTAGATGAACAAAAGAACAAGTTAGATGACTAAAAACATGTATTTTACAAGTTTATGCACCAAACTAAACATCGCCTGCAAGTTTTATGACTCCCCATGTATTTACCTCAGAAGAAAAAAGAGTCGGCTTGTTCACCATTCGTGTCGCCGACCCAATTAAGGCTACTAAATGACACTCTTAATTATTATCATTGTCCTGTCGCTGGATCTGGCCGGTGCAATTGCGATGCAGGTAGAACAAACGTGCAGACAATTACAAGCATCTTGGAGTAGTATTATTTTTTGCTTATCCCGATTCAGTTTTTCTTTCTTCTTTGTATCGTCCAATCAGTCTACACTACACTACAGGATGTCTATATAGACCGGTGTACACGGAGTTCTTCACAGGAACTTGCAAGAAATATTTCTCAAGGCTAGCTCGGGAGTGTCGAAGATGGAAGCAGCAGACGAGGAGAGGCCACTTCTGAACCACCGTTGCCTGCCTCCACAGCCACAGGTAATAGACATTCCTCTGCTGAACCAGCATCCCTGCTGTCCAGTTGGCATCCTATTGTGTGGAATTTGGTGATCAAATTTAGTCTCTGCATTTGTTGTTCAGGACGAGTGTTCAAGATACACCAGTGATGGAACAGTTGATGTCTACAGGCAGCCTGCTCTCAAGCACAGCACCGGCAACTGGAGAGCATGCGTCTTCATCCTAGGTAGTGCGCACAGTTTACAACAACATATGCTTTTTGCGCCTTTCTTCTAAAGTAACCTGTATAACTCAGGCGCCGAATTCAGCGAGTGCTTGTGCTTCTTCGCCGTCTCCAAGAACTTGGTCACCTACCTCACGACGGTGCTCCACGAGAGCAACGTCGACGCCGCGAGGAATGTGTCCACCTGGGTCGGCAGCTGCTTCATCACGCCGGTCGTCGGAGCCTTCTTGGCCGATTCTTATTGGGGACGGTACTCGACAATTGCAATCTTCCTCTCTGTTTACATCTTTGTAAGTGAGGCAACCAGAATGCCATCCGATCAGTTTAATCCGCAACGTTTCTGCATTTACTGTAAAAAATGCTGTGCAACATTTCTGAAAATTCTGTCAGGGGATGCTCATCATGACATCATCGACGGCGCTTCCCTGGCTCCTGCCTCGTTTTTCCGACGAGAGCAGCGGTGTCCATCGCGCCGCCGTATACCTGGGGCTCTACCTTGTCGCCCTCGGCACCGGCGGGATCAAGCCCTGCGCCACGGCCCTGGGCGCCGACCAGTTCGACGTTGCCGACCCGGCGGAGCGGGTGGCCAAGGGATCCTTCTTCAACTGGTACTACTTCTCGATCAACATCGGCTCGCTGCTGTCGGCGACGTTGCTCGTCTGGGTGCAGGACAACATCGGGTGGACCGTCGGGCTCGCGATCCCGACGGTGCTCATCGGGTTCGGCCTCGCCGTATTCGTTGCCGGCGGGAAGATATACAGGTACAAGCCACTGGGAGTGGGAGGTAGCCCGCTGACGAGGGTCTTCCAGGTGGTTGTCGCCGCCGCAAGGAATTGCCGTCTCGAGCTGCCCGATGATGCCTCGGCCCTGCACGAACATGGCGGGGCGGAGCATACCAGTCAATTCAGGCTCTTTGACAAGGCTGCGATCGTGATGCCGTCGACGGAGAAGAAGGGCCCGTGGCGGCTCTGCGCGGTGTCGCAGGTGGAGGAGCTGAAGATGCTGCTGCGGATGTCCCCCGTCTGGGCGTCGACGCTGGTCTTCTTCGCGGTCACCGCGCAGATGTCGTCGACGATGATCGAGCTGGGGATGGCCATGGACAACCGCGTCGGCACCTTTGTCTTGCCGCCGGCGTCGCTCTCCACCTTTGACATCGTCAGCGTCCTCGTCTGGGTCCCCATCTACGACGCCGTGCTGGTGCCGCTCGCGCGGCGCGCCACCGGTCAGGACAAGGGCTTCACCCAGCTGCAACGCATCGGCGTCGGCCTCGGACTGTCCGCGGCCGCCATGGCGTACGCCGCGTCGGTGGAGACGAGGCGGCTGTCGGCGACCTCGACGAGCATCATGTGGCCGAAGTGTTCACCAGCATCGGCATGCTCGAGTTCTTCTACGACCAGTCCCCGGGATCCATGAAGAGCCTCGATGTGGCGCTCGCGCAGCTCGCCGTCGCCGGCGGGAACTACCTCAACTCCGCCCTGCTCGGCGCCGTCGCGTCGGCCACGGGGTGGATCCCGGACAACCTCGACGAAGGCCATCTGGACTACTTCTTCTGGTTCATGGCGGCTCTCAGCGTGCTCAACCTGTTGCAGTTCGTCTACTGCTCGACCAGATACAAAAGATAGTGATCACTCCTCATATTTTCATAACTAATAGATGTATACTCCCTCCCTTCTAAATTACTTGTCTCAGGTATGGATGTATCTAGATATATTTTAGTTTTAGATACATCAATTTCTGCGACAAGTAATTTAGAACGAAGGGAGTAGTTGGTATGGAAATGGTGAGGACAAGAACCTTTATAACGACAACAAAACAAGTAAATTATCACGCACCAATCTGTGTTTGGATGGTCAGATAACACGGTAACCCATCAGGGTTCAAGTCCTGATACTCACATTTATCTTAAATTTATTTCAAAAATTTCGGCTCTTATCTCAAAGATGCTCATAGGATAAGGTCTGTGAATGTGCGTTCATAGGTTTGAATGTATGCGTGTATATGAGCACTTGAAATTTTGGCTTTGTTTGTAAGGCGGAACGCTACTGTCAAAATGTCGACCTTTTTATGTAAAATATAATCAAACTTGAATGACACCAGTCTGGTTTGCACAATTTGTAGTACATGTTATTCCTTAGAATAAAGAAAGAAAAAATCCTAAGGATTATATCCTGCACTTTTTCATTTGTCTTGCCTTGATTTACTTGATGTTAAAAATTGCTCCGGTAAAACAAGTGATCTATTCCACAATGATTTTATTCTCTCTTGACCCAAGAAACGTGATGGTCATATGATTATGCAACTGTGAGTTTGACGTGGGCATGCAACTCTACCGCTATGGACCTTGACGGTAGCAAAAGGGTTAGATCCTGAAATTTTTACAAACTATGATCAGATCTTGATTAAGTTTCATAAAAGGATCAAAACACGAAATATAGCCTCTCACTGTATACTCCATTAGAGCAACTCCAACACAGTGACCCAAACGGACACAAATTTTATCTGTTTGGGTCGCACTTCTGCTGGGCGAACATGTGGCCGACGGATGAACCCAACGCACAAGATGCAAAAACCGAACAAGTGAGGCTGCCCGCGTGGAAGACACAGCTTTCCTCTCGCGTTGTCGCGCTCCTCCGCGGTCGTGGCTTGCACGACGCTTTCCTCCTGTACCGCCGCGTTCTCCCTCCCACCACGGCCCCGCCACCATGGCCGACGACCATGCCTCTGCTACGCCCTCCCAGCCGCTGATCAGGAGGCCCCGCTTCCCAACTGCCAGGCCCCGCTTCCTCCAGCGCCCGCTGCCGCTGCCTTCCTCGAACCAGCCAGTTCAGTTCCACTGCTTCCGTCAAAGGGTCGACGCCTCGTCCTCCGAAGCCTCCATCAACATGGAGTGGGATGGTACCAACTATCCAAACCAAACAAATAAAAATAAATCTACACCGAGCCACTTCATGTTTTCAATTCACCTGCAAAAGCTTTAATTTTTTTGGGAAAATATAAAATGGAAAAAGTTCTTGGGGTGGGTGGTGGTACACCTAAGCAATTCAGCCACACCTTTTCCCCTTCATATAATTATTTCGGCGGCCTTTAGCTTTTGTATCTGATGGAGCAGTAAACGAACTGCAACAGGTTGAGCGTGCTGAGAGCCGCCATGAACCAGAAGAAGTAGTCCAGGTGGCCTTGGTCGAGGTTGTCCGGGATCCACCTCGTGGCCGACGCGACGGCGCCGAGCAGGGCGGAGTTGAGGTAGTTCCCGGCAGCGATGGCGAGATGCGCGAGCGCCGCGCCTACGCTCTTCATGGATCCCGGGGACTGATCGTAGAAGAACTCGAGCATGCCGATGCTGGTGAACACCTCGGCCGCGCCCAGCACGACGTAGCACGGCGCCAGCCACATGATGCTTATCGAGGTCTCCGGCGCCGCCGCCAGACGCCTCGTCTCGACCGACGCGGCGTACGCCATGGCGGCCACGGACAGCGCGAGGCCGACGCCAATGCGCTGCAGCTGCGTGAATCACCTGTCCTCGCCGGTGACGCGCCGTGCGAGCGGCACCAGCACGGCGTCGTAGAGGGGAACGCAGATGAGGACGCTGGCGAGGTCAAAGGTGGAGAGCGACGCCGGCGGCACGACAAAACCGCCGACGCGGTTGTCCATGGCCATGCCGTGCTCGATCAGCGTGGTTGACATCTGAGCGGTGACCGCGAAGAAGACGAGCATCGACGCCCAGACGGGCGACATCCGCAGCAGCATCTTCAACTCCTCCACCTGCGACACCGTGCAGAGCTGCCACGGGCCCTTCTTCTCCGTCGACGGCAGCACGATCGCAGCCTTGTCAAAGAACCTGAATTGCCTGGTGTGCTGAGCCATGCCATTTTCGTGCAGGGCCGAGGTGTCATCGGGCAGCTCGAGACGGCAATTCCTCGCGGCAGCGACGACCACCTGGCAGACCCTTGTCAGTGGGCTACCTCCCACCCCCAGTGGCTTGTACCTGTAAATCTTCCGACCGGCGACGAACACGGCGAGGCCGAATCCTATGAGCACCGTCGGGATTGCGTACCCGACGGTCCACCCGACGTTGTCCTGCACCCAGACGAGCAACGTCGCCGACAGCAGCGAGCCAATGTTGATCGAGAAGTAGTACCAGTTGAAGAAGGAGCCCTTGGCCACCCGCTCCTTTGGGTCGGCGCCGTCGAACTGGTCTGCCCCCAGGGCCGTGGCGCAGGGCTTGATGCCGCCGGTGCCGAGGGCGACAAGGTAGAGCCCCATGTAGACGGCGGTACGATGGACACCACCGCCCTCGTCGGAGGAACGAGGCAGGAGCAACGGAAGCGCCGCCGATGAGGTCATGATGAACATCCCCTGGCACATTGTCAATGAAAAAGTTTCAGAAATTCTGCACAGAATTTTTGTACAGTAACTTCAGAAACGTTGCAGATTAAGGTGGTCTGATAGCATTCTGGTTGTCTCGGCTTACAAAGATGTAGACGGAGAGGAAAACTGCAACTGTGGAGTATCTTCCCCAGTAAGAGTCGGCCAAGAAGGCTCCGACGACCGGCGTGAGGAAGCAGCTGCCGACCCAGGTGGACACATTCCTCGCGGCGTCGACGTTGCTCTCGTGGAGCACCGTCGTGAGGTAGGCGACCAAGTTCTTGGCGACGGCGGCGAAGCACAAGCATTCGCTGAATTCGGCGCCTGATTTAGGTCCAAGGCTCAACATGTTACTTCTGTATATGGAGCATTAAGCCGATGTTCTGAGTAAGATTTGTGCAGTGCCTAGAATGAAGAAGCATGCTCTCCAGTTGCCGGTGCTGTGCTTGAGAGCAGGCTGTCTGTTGACATCAACTGTTCCATCGCTCGTGTACCTTGAACATTCGTCCTGAACAACAATGCAGAGACTATAAATTTGGTTACCAATTTCCGCACTTAGGATACCAACTGGACAGCAGGGATAATGCATGGTTGAGCAGAGAAAAATCCATCACCTGTGGCTGTGGATGCAGGCAGCGATGGCTCAGCAGTGGGCTCTCCTCATCTGCTGCTTCCATCTGACACTCTCTCTCGGTGTAGTCTTCAGAAGAAGTGCTCTTAGGAAGTTCCTGAGAAGAATTCTGTGTACGCGGAGCTATCAGGAACTTGTTATCTAGAGACCCCGTTGTGTAGAGTATTGGACAATACAAAAAGAGAAAGAAAAGAGAAGGTCTATCATGAGAAGCAAAAAACACATGATGTAATTTTCAGCATAATTGTACAAATGGCAGGAGAACAAGCTGACTTTTTCTTCTTCTGATTGCACGTTGAGCTGAACAGCGAGAGAGACCTGAGTGACGACGGATGCGGCGGATGAGACTTGTTTTCCTCAAGAGGAAGACGAATGCGGCAGCAGATTCGTATCTCCTCCTACGCTCTCGTTAGAAAATGAGCGGCATCTTGTTAAATTAAACTAGTCTCTACCAGCTACTAAGCTAAGCTAGGCTACAACGTGCTAAACGGACAAGGAAGGCGGATGGAGCTGCCTGCTGCGCCGTCAGCATCACTCACTCACTGGGTCACTTTACAATAGTTCGCACAAATTGGTAGTATATCTCACCGGCTGAAGGCCGATCGCTGCACATGCAATGCAACGAACCTAAATTGCTTACGTGATCCCATCTCCTCTCTCTCTCTCTCTCTCTCTCTCTCTCTCTCTCTCTCTCTCTCTCTCTCTCTCTATCTATCTATCTATCTATCTCTACATCACCACGTGCTACTAACTGAGATGGGTGACACGAATCAGATCAATATGAATCAAATCGTTATGTGCTTACGGATCAAATCATTGTGTGCTTACGGATCAGACTACATGTGTTGATCCCCCAACGGCTTGTGCTGCCGCTGATCGTGGGAACTGCGATGCATATGGAAGGCCAAGGTTTAATCAAGTGAGCAGGAAGGAACACGGTGCTCATCACTGCTACAGTCCATGAAGATCGGTTTACGGCTGTAGCATCGCGTTGTTAGGGCATCTACAACGCCTGACTCTCAAACCACCTGCAGCCGTCCGACGCATGGTTTGAATGTGCTTTACCATCCAACGCGGTTCTGCATCGGTTCGCAAGTCGGTATGGACGCGCTTTCCCCCCGTAAAATGAGGAGAGGAGAGCTTTGCGGTCATCCGGACCGTTTCCACGCCCACGACTGACAAACCTGGCCCACCCTAAACCCTCTGTCGGGCCCGTGAGACTGAGGTACCCAGGCCCGTCTGCCTGCGGCCCGGCACGTATCTTAGGCCCGGTGGATGGCCCATTACTGGACTTCACGAGCAAGACCCTTGTGAGGCGGTCTTCTTAGGCTGTCTCCTGAGGCCCCTTGCGGAGGCGAACAAAACAAGAGCAGCTCAGCAGAGTCGCGCTGCCCTGCGCCTTCACGTGGGTGACGCGCCCGACGACGAATGGCGCTAGATGTCACGCTAGCAGGCGCGGATGTGGAGGCTTTCCTCTTTCGTGCTAAGGGAGCAAGGCCAGCACGCCGGTTCTCAAAGCTACCCCCAAAGGTTGCCTGAACGGTGCTGGAAGACCAGAACGACGAGCGCGCGAGGGCGGAGGTCATCACCGAGCCCAACGGCATGTCGTGGATGAAGGTTTTGCAGGCGAAGACCACCTTTAATCATGATAGACTACATCCCTGTCCCCCCTTAAACTGGCCGTTGTGGCGACCTTTCCTACCTAGTGTTTTTGGGGGAGGAGGACCAGGGGTAGGATATAAAAGGACTAAGATTGATTCCCAATACTTGTCGGTCATCAGCGGCCGACGAGATGTGTTGCCTCGCAGCTCGCGACGATGGCGGGCACATCGGATGCTGCGACACAGCGTGTGGCAGCCACGACGGATGATGCGATGCAACTTTACTGAGGTGTGGCAGCGGAGCAGCAACGTCTCAACGGAGTTGTCTGCTGCAACGCAACTTCGCCGCCTGCTTGGAAGCAACTTCCTTGTAACCTCGGCTGCTGCAACGTAACCGGGGCATGATGTGGTTAACGCTGGGAATGGTTTGGACTGAAACCATTTCAGTCAGTTTTCGTATTGGGCTGCTCTTAGTTTGGATGAAATGGGCCAAGTCCCTAAACAATTTAATTTGGTCTGGGCTTTTAGTATTGTTGGACTGGGTTGGCTCGGTCTGGACAGGAACCAAACTGGTCTCAGACCGTTTTGACCCATGGTCTGAAACCAAATCGAGGATCCAGCGCAGCCGCAGGTGACCTAGCGAGAAGAGCGCCTCTACGGGCTACGGTCGCCGCCGCCCGCCCCCCGCTCACCGCCGCCCGCCACCCACCGCCCGCCGTCGTCGTTGCCGCCGACTGGAGCTTGTTCGCGGCCTTCCCATCCCTCTGACTCCATCCGTCCAGATCGAGTAGATCGCCGTCTTGGCCGCCGATCAGTGGGTCGTCGGTTGCCGTTGCCATTGCCACTCGCTGGAGCTCGGCAGGTCAGTGCATCACCAGTCTTATCTCTCTCTCTCTCTCTCTCTCTCTCTCTCTCTGAAGAATACGTTCATGTTCATATTGTTCGTTCAGGTTCAGGTTCATATGGTTCGTTCAGGTTCAGTGAATTAAGAAAGAAAACTGAGCCTGGTTCAGGTTCATATTGTTCGTTCAAGAATTGAGCCTGGTTTTCGGAGTGATTAAGAAAGAAATTGTTTTCCTTCGCATTTTAGGTCCGATTATGATGCTCCTGTGTTTGATGTCAATTTTTTTTGCATAAATATCACCTCTGCTATTTTAAGAGGAAAATTATATCGGACATGATTTAATTTGCTGAAGAGACTATCGTCACAAATATTTTCTGTTAGCATACTATCTATTTACATACTATTCTTACTTGATGGGTCATATTGGTCTGAACCTTTTATCATGTTTGTCACTTGCAGGTTGTTTCTTCATTCTTGTTCTCTTCATACCAAGCCTTTCATACTTTGAAGGTGTTGTGATTTGGGACAGAAGGAAGGCAGGACAGGAGGTGTTTGATTGGTGTGATAAACAGGTTTGAAGCATGTCTGGGAATGTGTCGGACAGCTCAGGTATAGGTGAATCAGCTGATGAGTTGTTGCAAACACCACATAGTAGGCGGGCTAAAGTCTGGGAATACTATGAGCCAGATTTGGTAGAGGTGGACAATGTACCGAAGGCTGTGTGTAAGTATTGTTCCATGAAATTAGCATGCAAGTCTGGGACGAGCAGCCTTAGAAACCACATTGGTGAGTCATGCCCTAAAATCGATGATGAATCCAGAAATAGGTTTCTTGCAACAATTAAGAAAAAACCATCAGATGTGGGGTTTGTTTTCGATCCTCAGAGAAGCCGTCAACTCATGATCAAATATTGCATCCACGCCGAGGTTGCATTCAGGAAGTTTGACGATCCTTACTTTGAAGAGTGGATGGACTCGATGCAGCCCACCTTTAAAGTCATTCGGCGCCAGACTGTTCGCAACGACTGTGTGGACGCATATGAGCAAATGAAGGATCAGCTGCGCATTGAGTTTGAGTCTCTTGATTCCCGTGTTTGTTTGACCTCGGACATGTGGACCTCTGTACAAGAACTAGGCTATATGTGTGTTACCGCTCACTACATTGATGGCAATTTCAAGCTGAAGAAGAAGGTCATATCCTTCAAAAAAGTCAAGTATCCGCACACAAGTGCGGCCATTGAAGAGACTTTGTGCAAGTGTTTGAATGAATGGGGCATCAAAAGGAAATTGTTTACATTGACCTTGGACAATGCAGCAAACAACAAACCGGCTGTTGACTCATTTGTGCAACATCAAGACCATGGCATGTTGTTTGGTGGTGTGGATTTTCATGTAAGGTGTTCGGCACACATCCTTAATATCTTAGTTCAAGATGGAACAAGATATGTGCACAACTCCATAGAAAAAATCCGTGAACTTTTAAGGCATATCGCTTCTTCGCCATCAAGAATTCAATCCTTCAATGCGATTGCCACAAATTTGGATCTTCCTGAAAAGGCTGGTGGCATAAATCTTGATATTCCAAACCGTTGGAACTCTACATATCTAATGATTGGAGAAGCTCTGGAATACAAGGGAGCCCTCAATAATTATGCAAGTGGAAACGGTGAAATAGCACCGGACGATGTGGAGTGGACTAATGCTGAAGTAATGTGCGCATTTCTAAAAGCTTTTGAAGAAGCGACAAAGTTAGTATCAGCCGATAGAACACCAACAGCCCATCATTTTTTGCACATGGTGTTGTGCATCCGCGACGCGCTAAGGGACCCTCAGTGGAGAACTAGTGGCACTATGTCAAACCTTGTCTATGCTATGGGCCAAAAGTTTGATAAATACTGGAAAGAGTCAAAACTGAATGTTGCAGTTGTCATCGCAACGGTGTTAGATCCAACCAAGAAATCTGACTTCTTGGAATTCTTCTTTGAAAAGTATTGTGAAAATGTGGATGATATTGAGAAGTGTCTAGAAGGTGTAAAAGACATGATGAGGTCGTACTATGAGAAATATGAGGAAGCCAGAAGAACCACCGAGCACTCGGTATCTCGGCAAGTCAGCACCAATATAGGATCACCAGTTCTTGGCAAAAGGAGGCTGGAAGAAGAGTTTGCTCAATACAAATCAAGAAGGAGGTCCTACATGCAACCAAAGTCTGAGCTGGACATGTATTTGGAGGAAAATTTCGACAGCTCTGGGGGAAGTTTTGATATTTTGATATGGTGGAAAACACATGCTGAAAAATATCCCGTGCTCTCAACCATGGCTCGTGATTTCCTTGCAATACCTCTTAGCACTGTGTCATCTGAATCAGCATTCAGTTGCAGTGGAAGGACTTTAGGAGATTCCCGATGCTCGATGACGCCCGAAACGCTTGAGGCTTTAGTTTGCGGAAAAGATTGGCTTATCAAAATTCCAAATAATGAAGGTATGATTATTTTCCCTGTTTGGTCTGGAAACTTCTTTACTAGTAGACTGAGAAAGCTTTATGTTGCTTAACATGTACTTTGAAAGTGCAGGCCCAAGTGGGACAGCCTAATGGAGAAAAGGTCTTCTGTTAACAAATTGGTAAGTAAAATATATGGACATTTGCATAGATTCAGTTTTAGACCGTCTCATGTCATTGCTGTAATGCTAATGTTCTGGTCTAAATCTTCATTATATTGCCGAGAGGTTCCGGTCTAAATCTTCATCATTATGTCAGCGATACATATTGTAGATTATGAAACAACTAGTACTACTAGTAGTATAGTTAACTGTACTGGATGCCCCAAGTTATATTCATTAGCACTTTAGTACATAAATACAATACCTTTCTTGTTGCCAGATTTAACTGATTATGCACAGAGAAATTGATGTGTCTATTTGTGCAAAATGCTACCTTGGCCGTGAGAAAACAGAGTCATATTTGTGCAAAAACAGAGTGATATTTGGTCAATTCTCCTTGGACTTTGAGTGATGGTTCACACTTCACCTCAGCAAACTAGTCTCAAGTGAGAATGTGCCACTGTTCTTTGGTCAAAATACTCTGCTTTCCCGGGAATGTGATGGATGTCCATTTTTTGTTTTTTTAGAAGCATCCATAGGGAATTCTTGCTTTCCATGTGAAGATAAAAACAGAGCGTAGCAACCATAGAAGTGATATTCTTCTGAGCCTGCAGATTTTTTGAATTGAAGAAATATGTGTTTTGCTAGTGACAACTTGAATATCATTCTGATGTACTTGTTAACATACTCAGGTATCAAGAAGAAAGCCGGGGTAGAAGAAACCATTCAGAAAAGGGAGATCAAGTCCAGCAACTATGTAAAATTCATTCTGTAACTGAGTTAACATTCAACAACTATGTAAAATTCCATTGTCACATCCATTATGTGTAATAATTCTAGACCCCATGCTGTAACATCCAACGGCTACTTAGCTAGTCAGCAAGAGCTATCCTTTTCCTAGTAAAACTGGTTTGCTACTCTTATTCATTGTCCATGGATTGAAACTATGGGTTGAATCCATAAATGGCATATGGTTTGGATTGGTCTGGGTGGAAAGCGCATGTAGTTTGGTTTGGTTTGGATGCTAGCTTAATTATTTTGGTTTGGTTTGGTTTGGTTCCTGGAGGTGTAGTCATATGGTTTGGGCTGGGTTTAGTTTGGATGTCAAACTATTACCAGGTTTAGATGTGGTGGCTAGCGCTGCCCGCTGCTGCATACAAACAGATAAGGTATTTCTCAAAAAAGAAAAACAAATAAGGTTGGTTGTCGAGAAGGGCCACGCGTCATCAGCTATGTGTTGATCAATCACTAGATCACCGTCACATGGCAAGCAAGGGACACGATTGATTTATCAGAAAATCAGCCGGCTGAGAATAAGTTCCTATTAAATAAGGCATACAAAGTCATGGGACGCCACATTGATTATTATGTATTTTCATAAGTGTCACATGTGTGAATTGACCTGTGGTTGAGTTGGTTAGGTGCACAGTGGTGTCCCCAATCCACCAGGGTTCAAATCCTGGTGCTTTCATTATTCCTGGATTTATTTCAGGATTTTCGGTTTTGGAAGGAGAGAATGACAACTTAACTTTAATTGCCATGCATGGCAACTTTTTTTTGGATAGCAAATTTTAGTTTTTTTGTTTGTTTTTTCTTTTCAGATGACAAGTTTAGTTGTAAAAAAAGTTACACGTGTGGCATTTATCATTTGGGATTATCTATCACTATGATGGAAGAGGCTAACTTTATTGTGATCATATATATATATATATAAGGATCCGAAACTTTAAACTCGTGTCAAGTGTCCACTCTTTAGGGTGAAGAAGTTGTCTTCTCTCTACACCGCACGGAGTAGTGCACAAACTGCGCTAGGTTGAGTAAGCTGAGAGCAGCCATCACCCAGAAGAAATAGTCGAGATGCCCTTCGTTGAGGTTGTCCGGGATCCACCCAGGCGCCCTGCCACGCGTGGTGACCACCGCCACGACACCAAGCACAACCGTGTTGAAGTAAAACCCGGACGCGATCGAGAGCTGCGCGAACGCCGCACAGAGGCTCTTCATGGCGCATGGGGCCTGGTCGTAGAAGAACTCCGTCATGCCGATGCCGGCGAAGACCCCCGCCGCGCCGTGCAGGACGTGCGACGGCGCCTGCCACAGGATGCTCATCGGCACCGGCACGTTCTGCCCGGCCAGGCCGCTGGCTCGCGCGACCGCCAGCCTCTTCGTCTCGAGCGCCGCCGAGTAGACCATGGTCAGCGCAGACAGCGCGAAGCCGATCCCGAGCCGCTGCGTCCGCGAGAAGCCCTTGTGGTTGCCGGTGCAGCGCCGGGCGAGCGGCACCAGCGCGGCCTCGTAGACGGGCACCCAGATGAGCACGCTGAAGACGCCGAAGATGGAGAGGGAGGCGGGCGGGATGGCGAACCCGCCGACACGGTTGTCCATGACCATCCCCTGCTCGATGAACGTGGACGACAGCTGGCCGGTGACGGCGTGGAAGATCACGAACGATGCCCAGACGGGGAACATCCGCAGCAGTATCTTGAGCTCTTCGACCTGTGTCACCGTGCAGAGCCTCCACGAACTCGTCGGCGGCGTCACGCATGTTTTGTCCGAGTGGGGCGGCATAATGGCAGCCTTGTCGAGGAATCTGAAGATCACAATTGGGTAGTAGTTGGCTCCGTGCAAATGAATTGTTTCCAAATGAACATCTAGACATTATCTGAATCACTACCTGAATTGACTCGTATGCTGAATCGTGTGGCCCGATTCAGACGAACCGGTGGTGAGCTCGTACAAAAGCGAGACGTCGTCCGGCAATTGCATACGCCATTTCCTGAGGGCCGCGACGACCACCTGGGAGAGGCTGGTGAAGGGGCTCACTGTGGGTTCTCTAAACCTGTACACCCTGGAGCCACCAAGAAACACTGCAAGGGCCAAGGCCATGAGCGCCGTCGGGATCGCGAAGCTGACCCCCCACCCGACATTGTCCTGCAGCCAGACAAGCAGCGTGCTCGACAGGAGGGAGCTGAGGTTGATCATGAAGTAGTACCAGTTGAAGAAGGAGCGCTTCTTCGCCAGCTCCGCCGGGTCGGCGCCGTCGAACTGGTCGGCCCCGAAGGTCGACGTGCAGGGCTTGATGCCGCCGCCGCCGAGCGCGGCGAGATAGAGCCCCGCGTACACCATGGTGCGATGAACCTCGCCGCCGCTGTAGGAAGATGCTGGGGCTGATGCTGACACTGCGAGGACCAGCATTCCCTGACAGAATCAAGTGTTTATCAGAGTTGCAACTTGCAACTAAGAGGTTTGCTGATTGTTATCTTGTGTACTAGAACTTACAAGGATGTGGACTGGGAGGGAAGCAACTATTGTCCAGTATCTTCCCAGGTAGGTGTCGGCCAAGAAGGCTCCCATGAGCGGCGTGAGGAAGCTGGCGCCGACCCAGGCGGAGACATTTCTCGCGGCGGCGACTCTGCTTTCGTGGAGCACGGTGGTGAGATAGGTTACCAAGTTCCTCGAGACCGCGAAGAAGGCCACGCATTCGCAGAACTCAACACCTAGGATGCATGCGTTCAATTGGTTAACTAGCCTAGTACTAGCATGTAAGAAAAGGGGGAGATGGACAGGACTAGTTTGCATGAATTGTTGTCTGAATTTTGATACCTAAAATCATGTAGCATGCACTCCAACGGCCTGTGCTTCCCTTCAGAGCAGGCCGTTTGTTGATATCGACTGAACCATCGCTGGTATATTCTGAACCTACATCCTGCAGTACAGTACAAAAATATCTAAGTTGCACAGGATCGAGAAGATCGGAATTACTCGTATTCTTCCTCCTAACTGAAGAGATTACTCTCATGATCATCTCGATGAGAGAAAAGAAGAGGAGGCGAGAGATTTACCTGAGGATTGGTCTGTGCATTAAGCAGGGGCTTCTCCTCATCTGCTGCTTCCATGGCTGCCTAGAAAATGGAGCAGAAGGAGGGTTAGGCAAAGTGTTCAGCAGCTCACAGCAATTCGCAGGCAAGGCAAGCGCCTAAAAGCTAGTGGTCCGTGTGATCTTTTCAAATCTCTGGCACAAGACTTTTAGGTGAGAGGGAGAGAGGTGGGATGGTACTGAGCAATGGAGAGAGAGAGAGAGAGAGAGAGAGAGAGAGAGAGCACAACAGGGAGGACGGATGCTTCGAGGGGCGATATCGCTCGCCCAACCAAAGGCCGGCTTTATTCCCCTGCGTACTCACTCCGTTTTTTTAGTCCCCATATAAAATATTAGATCAAGATCAAGCTTTGTAAAATTTGATTAATATTATTAAAAATATCAGCATTCATAATATGAAATTAATATCATCAGATACACCATGAAATGTATTTTTATACTATATAGTTTTAACATTGTAAATGTTCATACTTTTTATATAAATTTGGTCAAACTTCGTGTAGTTTGACCCCGACCAAACTTTATACACGGGATAAAAAGAAGCAAAGGGAGTACATGCCAGGGCTCACGAAAAAAATACTAGTTTCCAGATGTCAATCTTCTTAGAAAAACATTAGGGCATCTCCTAAAACTCATAAAACGACACACTGATGCCGAAGTTGGCCATTCAACCATGCCCGCATATATTTCAAACCGGATTAGAATAAAACCGGACAAATTTCATGTGAACATGCGGGAATTCACTTAAGTTCGGACATATTAATACATAAAATGAACGACATTTCAGTTCAACTAAAAACTAAAAAAACAACACTAACTTGGAGCAGACGGTGACCTTGTAGACATGGCCGCCCTGGCCGGCAACACCACCATCGTCATCGTCGTCGTCACTGTCCTTCTAGCGGCGGAAGGGTGCAAGGACGCGGCAGCCATGCCCGACCATTGACTGACACTGGCGAAGGAGTCGCTCCGCTTCCTCCTGCAACGTGCAGACCGCAGCCACCCTCGTCGGTACGGAGGCCTTGTCACGAAAAACCCGAGAGTGTTGCTCATTCCAAATCTCCGAACATATGAGCATATGTAAGGAGTTAGTCTCCTTTCTGAAGTAGCGAGGCCAACCCTCACTAGAAGTCCACCATTGTTTGACTGTCTGAAGGTCGCTCAATGAAGGGCTTGCCGATTGCATTCTCAGCCAGTCGTAGATTTCCATACTTTGATCGTAAAACAGCATTTAAACATTAAATAAAGAATTATCAAAATCATTGCGTCATTGTAAGCTTTGTGTCTTCTATAACAAGAAAGCTTTTTGTCTTCGGTAACCAGAAACTACTAGCAATCACAAATCCTGACATTGAGGTGACCAGAACCTAATCAAGGCATTGCCATTTTTCCATGTGCAATTAAGGAGAACACAAATATTGTTTCTTAGACAAGCAGCTTTAAAAATCGAGTTCATGTGGTGAACTAAAAAAAACCGCATGATACCCTAAAGATACCCATTGGGCCTCCTGGAAGCTAAGAGCAACTCCAATGGGGTGACACATTTCGTCCGCCCGAATCCGTTTAGGTCGGCGCGAACAAAAATGGCGACCCAATACGCCGACCTAAACTCAAATCATGTCCGTTGGCGTCCGGACCGACCCAAACTCTTCGTCGTCCGCCGCGTCCTCACCTGGTGGCCATCCAACCACCACCGGTCGTCTTATTTATGACGACCACCGACAGCGGGCCCACGCGTCAGCCAGTGGAAGCGTCCTTTTTTAACCACGCGTGCGGCGGGGTCGGCCTCATCCACTTCTCCCGTCCACATCTGCCACCCCACTCCCTTTGCTTCCTCGCCGGCGACCGCAAACCCTAGCCATGGGCCTCTTCGGCAACAGCAATGGCAAGGGCAAGGGCACCCCCGGCGCCTCGTCCTCCCGTGCTCCCCTTCCCCTCCTCCTCCGGCGGCGACGCGTTTCCGCCCTGGTCGCCGGCGCCTGCACATTCCGGTGCACCAAGCGCGGTGGCACTGGGAGTACATGCAACCATTGACGTACCCCGATGTCACGCTGCCGCACCGTTGGCATCTGGATCCGCAGCGGATCCTGGTGCCGACGGTTCCTCGTACCCAACAGGCGCACGGCGACGAGGTGCGCAGGCGCCACGCGCAGCTCACGCCGGAGCAGCGTCGGCTGCCAGAGTACGCCGCCGACTCCCCCAACTGGGAGGCGTGGTTCGCCCTCGAACACGAGAAGCAACGGCGCTCGGGTGTCGACGCCGTCCCGACGCCGTTCCCACCGCCGCCCCCGCAGGTAGGGCCGGAGGACATGAAGGCGGAGGCGGAGTACCAAGCCGCCCTCGAGTAGGCCCTACAGCACGCGCTAGAGGCTAGCCTCCTCGAGGAGGACGTGCACTGGGATGGGCTGGAGCAAGCCCTTGCCCTGTCGGCAGCGGGGGACTCTGTCCACACCCCGCTCTTCGTGCCGCCACCGCCACCGTTGCCGCCCGTCCAGCCCAAGCCGGAGCCGGAGCCGATGCGTAAGCGCTCCCCGCCTCCACCCACTTGGCCGGAGGAGGCCTACTTGTGGACGGGTCAGTACCGCGAGTGGATGAGCACGCCTCCCGTCCACTTCGTCGCGACATCGGAGGAGGAGACGGCCCACCTCGAGCGATGGAAGGAGCACTGGCTCCGCCAGGAGCAGGCCGACGGCGAGGAGCAGATGCGCTACGACGCCATGCTCCAACACGACGCGGAGGTGCTCCGGCTCGAGGAGGAGGAGGAGCGTGCGCGGCTTGCCGCAATGCCGCCGCCCCAGTAGACGCCGGAGGAGACTGCCCTGGCAGGGTACCAGGCGGCGTTCGGGTGGGCTGGCCCTGCTCTGGTCTTCATTGACCTCACCGACGACGGCGGCGTTGACGGCAAGGACAAGAGCAAGGCCGACGATGTCTAGGGCAGCGTGCCGGGCGGCAGCAAGCGGCTGCAGACTTTTTGTAATGTTCTATTTAATGTTTATTAGATTTAGATGGACTTTGGCCGGCGTTTAACCAGTCACTTTATATTTAATTATGTTTATTTCGTGCAACTTATTATTATTTTTTCATGGCGGCATATTTGGATCGGCCTCTCCGTTGGGCGGTCAAGCCAACTTATTTTAAAATGCGAACGCGCATGTCTGCCTGGCCGACCCAAACGGATAAAAAGCAAACAAAGGGCGCGTCCGTTTCGGTGGAGTTGCTCTAAGGAACACGGCTAATGGCGTCGTGGGCATGCTTGAAGACAGCATCATTTACATTTAAGAACCAAAGAGAGCCGAGCCTACAACCCAGGATAGCTGACATTTTGAAACTGACATTTCAGAGTATATATGCCAATGTGTTGTGCTTGCAGGCTGATTAAAGTTAAGAATTGCAGGCCGTCAGTACTCTTTACTATTTTTCAGTCCCAGCCAAATGTTCGGCCATTGTCCAGTCACTGTTCCTGGCATACACTTCACGTGCCCCTGTATCTGTATGGTGTAGAACCCAAGACAGGTCGACTGCAGCTACGAGTAGGGCCCCGTCCATCCCAAACATTTCCACCGCAACCATCGGCAACTCTTTCTATTATTAGTGCGTACATCTTCTTTTTTATATCAATAAAACTTCATTTCTCTAATGATAGACATGTCATTTACAAGAAGTTGAGAAATAAAATCAAGAAGAGAACTTTCCTAAAAAATCAGAAGATCTAGTACTATAGTAGTGGCCAACCATGCGATCAGCTACCGAGTTGGCTTCACGGAAGCAATGAGAGAACGAAGCCTTTGCAAAATCGCAAACCAACTGAGTGCATTCTGCGGCCGTTGCACTCTCCTCGCCGTGATAATCTTCTTGTTTCTGCATAATCTCCACCGCAAAACTAGAATCGGACACAATGTGAGCAACGTTGCATCCGATCCTCGCTGCCAAATAATGACCATACTTGGTGGCCAAGATCTCTGCTGAATCAACACTACTCACAAACAGTAACACCCATGGTGCAGCTCGCCAAGTCTTTCGATGATTAGCGCATACGTGTTTGCTCTATGGAAAGGTACAGCACAAGAGGATGAGTGATCTGCAGGCGATATCACTTTATTATCCAACAACTAGCATATCTTGATTATTCTTATATTTTCACAAAGGTGGGGTTGAGCTCGCACTATGTGATGGAGATCGATGTTCCTCTTGAACTTCCAGCAACGATGGAAAATCATGCCAGGCTATTTTAAGCACCAGAAGTACATCATATCTGATCCGATCTTTTATCTTGGCCTCTTTCAACTAAAGGGAACAGGGAGTGCAATCGGGACGCGATATTTTATTCTTGACAGAACATCAGGAAGTGGGCAGCAGGTCCATTTATATGTCTGATTTATGAGAAAAGCTAAGCTCGAAACAATACGGTACCTCAAAACAGCTTAGATGATCTGAATCACGTGCGGCAGCTCATGCAATAGTATATGGGCACCTTCAACCATTTTCCTTCAGTGGAGGATTTACAGAAACTGTTGAGTTTTGGCTTGTGTAGAGTTCCTGGTACTACGTGTATCTTGGAGTTTCACGAGTGGACGAAGGTGGAACCTAAAGGAAAGCCGCTTACGAAGATCTGGTTACGGTTCTCTGGGGCCCCATCTAAGCCTCTGCAGGATGTTCGAGTTGTAGCCAGCATGGGTATCATGGTTGGTAAGACGGAGAGGGTGGACATGGCGTTCACTCGGGCTCATAGAGTGGCTCGGATTTTGGTGAGTGTTCTGAATGTGGATTTCGTGCCTGATGTGGTACATTGGACCTATAGGGGAGAGGTATTCCCGCTCGACATAGAGTTTGAGGACGCTGAGATGCCTGCTGATGGAGTTACTGGGGATGATGTGGATATGCACGAGAGTGATGGTGGTGCAGGAGCCAAGGGGGCGCCACCCGAGTCTGATCGAGAGGGGTCGACCGGGTCTCGCCCAGATGCTCAGTTGCCTGGGGAGGGGACCGAGGTTGAACCAACACCGTCACATTCGGTATCCACGACGACACTGCGATTTGGGTCCTTTGCGCCTGCTTCTGCGCCTCCCAGACTGTGGAGCGATAGGGTGGAGACTGATGATGTGCTTGAGCACACGCTTCCTGTACTGGACATTGCGGGATCTGCAGTGCGGGTTGTAGCGCCGGAGGTCGAGCCTCTTTCCCCTGCTTCGCCGGTTGCCGTGCTTCCGGCAATGGCATCTTCGTCCGAGGTGGGCCTTGGAGGTCGGGGATCAGGGCAGGTGGTCGTGGCCTCCCCCCATCCTGTTATGACGCCGGTGGTGCCGGCCACGTCGGGGCCTGCCAGCGCTAGGTGTGGGAGCCCGAGGCAGGTGGCCTCGGTTCCTTCCCCTCAGGACCTGGTTGTGCCACTCGCGTCTCTTATGACGCCGGGGGAGGGGGGGCTGGGGCAGGAGGCCCCAGACATCCCATCCTCGTCTGCGGTCAGGAGGACCGCCCCATCGGCGACCTCGTCACTTCGATCTGAGCCGGTGGTCGGGGCAGGAGGAGGGACTGGGCAGGTGGCCCCAGTTGTCCTGTCTCTTGTCCCACCCACCGGGCACTTGTCCGAGGGCATTGGGAGCCCGCGGCCTCCTCATTCTCGCGAGGAGGTTATTGCTTTTGGTGGCATCCCAGACCCGGTCTCGACGGGGAGACGAATGAGTGCTCGCGTTCTGGACCTTCCGGAGGTGGACGATATGCAGCAGCGGTGCGCTATGAGGGCGGCCAAGCTTCACGATGCTGCGATCTCTGCTGGTATGTCCGTTAACATATCTAATTCTTTATTGCATTTTGCTCCTGAGGAGATTATTAATAATGCAAACCAATTAGGAGTTTCACTAGGCGCTACTGATAATGAAATTTCCAATTCGGTGAATGATATGTTAGATTTAGAGGCCGAGAGGGCCTTAGAGACTATTCGTAATTTGGCTGCAGTCAAAACCATGAATGATGCGGAAATTGATGCGTTAGGGGTTAGAGTGCTAAATAATCTATGTGCGGATCTAGCACCTTCTAATCAGGAGTCTGAGGGCGATGATGCGCCCTTAGATGAGCCAGCTGGCGGTCCCGTTGAACCCAGTTATGAGGACCGGGTGACGGAGCCCACTAAACCTAAGCGTAAGTGGACACGAAAGATTTATCCCGATTCTGCAGTTCGTAGGAGTGCTAGGTTTCGGACTGCTAAAAAATTCCATGATGAGCTATGAAAGGAATCTTTTGGAATAGCAGAGGTCTGAAGGACTTGGCTAAAAGAAGGTTTCTTGCTGAAGCTTCGCTGGAACATCGGTTAGACTTCATTGCTTTGTCGGAAACCGGTAGAGACAATTTTGCGCCGCAGTTCCTCTCCTCTCTTGTGGGAGGTATTGATTTCGATTGGCATTGTCTCCCACCACGAGGTAGGTCGGGAGGTATCTTACTGGGTGTGAGATGTGAATCTCTTGAAGTCCGGAGTGTAGTAATGGGTGACTTCGCGGTTAAGTTTCGAGTTAGGTCTAAAGTTGATGGGTTCAACTGGGCTTTGGTAGCAGTCTATGGTGCCGCACAACCCGAGCTTAAACCAGAGTTTCTAGCGGATCTTGTTCGGATATGTGGGTCCGAACAGCTTCCGATTTTGGTCGGAGGTGATTTCAATATCATTAGGAGGAGAGAGAAGAAAAATAATGATAACTTTGACGGTAGGTGGTCATTTATGTTCAATACCATTATTGAAAGCTTAGATCTAAGGGAGATAGAGCTTTCTGGTAGAAAATTTACCTGGGCTAATGCTCTGCCAAACCCGACGTATGAAAAGCTTGATCGGGTTCTCGCCAGCGTGGAATGGGAACAGAAGTTCCCTCTTGTTACAGTGCAAGCTCTCACGCGGGGCATCTCCGATCACACACCATTGTTCGTCGACTCAGGGGAGCCGAATCATATGGGTAACAAAAACACCTTCTCTTTTGAAATGGCTTGGTTCGAACACGAGGGGTTCTTAGACATCATAGCCAGGGAGTGGGCCAAGGGTGTCGGAGGAAGGACGGCGGTCGAGCGCTGGCAGAATAAGATTAGGCATTTGAGAAGTTTCTTACGGGGATGGGCTAAGCACCTTAGTGGGGTGTATAAGATTGAGAAGGATAGGCTCCTCTCTCTTATACAGGCCTTGGATGTAAAAGCTGAATCCGCGATGTTGCTGCCTGCCGAGCTCCAGCTTAAACATGAGGCGGAGAAGAGACTGAAAGAACTTCTCCGCGAAGAAGAATTGAAGTGGGCTTTGCGTGCCAAGGTCCGCAAAGTAGTCCACGGGGACGCGAATACTCAATTCTTCCACCTCATTGCTAATGGTAAGCACAGAAAGAAGCGTATCTTTCAGCTCGAGCGGGATGAGGGCACTATTGTAGGTCAGGATAATCTCAAAACTTATATTACCGAATACTATAGACAGTTATTTGGACCGCCGGAGGATAATTGTGTGTCCCTAGATGAGTCCAGGAACGAGGACGTGCCTCAATTGTCTACTGCTGATAATGATATCCTGGTTGCCCCGTTTTCGGAAAAGGAGGTGTTCGATGCTATTGCACAAATGAAGAACAATAAGGCTCCCGGTCCGGATGGGTTCCCGGCTGAGTTCTATAAAAGATGCTGGCACATTATTAAGGGGGATTTATTACCGATGTTTCATGATTTATTCTCCGGGCAGCTTCAACTATTTCACTTGAATTTTGGAACTATCACATTGCTCCCGAAGAAAACGGATGCTGTGAGGATTGAGCAGTTCCGACCGATCTGCCTCCTCAATGTTAGTTTCAAAATCTTCACCAAGGTCGGGACCAATAGGCTCACACAGATTGCGCAGTCTGTGGTGCAGCAATCCCAAACTGCTTTCATGCCGGACAGGAACATCCTTGAAGGGGTTGTTGTCCTTCATGAAACGCTCCATGAAATCCATTCCAAGAAATTAGATGGAGTAATTTTTAAGGTGGATTTCAAAAAAACGTACGATAAGGTTAAGTGGTCATTCCTCCAACAGACACTGCGTATGCAAGGTTTCGATGATGCCTGGCGCCTACAGGTTGACTCATTTACGCAAAAAGGGAGTGTGGGAATTAAAGTGAATGATGACATAGGTCATTATTTCCAGACACATAAAGGCCTAAGACAAGGAGATCCGATGTCTCCTATCTTGTTTAACATTGTGGTGGATATGTTAGCAATTTTGATAGGAAGGGCGAAGGAGAATGGGCAAGTCGGTGGGTTGGTACCTCATCTTGTTGAGGGAGGTGTTTCCATCCTTCAGTACGCCGATGATACGATCATCTTTATGGAGCATGATTTGGCCAAAGCAAGAAATATGAAGCTAGTGTTATGCCTGTTTGAACAATTGACCGGGTTAAAGATTAACTTTCATAAGAGCGAGTTGTTCTGCTTTGGTAGAGCCAAAGACGACCAGGAATCTTATAGGCAATTGTTTGGGTGCGAGTTGGGGAGTTTACCCTTCTCTTACCTAGGTATTCCGATACACCATCGTCGGCTAACAAACAGCGAATGAAAATGCATCGAGGATCGATTTGAGAAAAAACTGAGCTGTTGGAAGGGTAAGCTCATGTCATACGGAGGCCGTTTGATATTGATTAATTCGGTGCTCACGAGTATGCCTATGTTTCTCTTATCTTTCTTTGAGGTCCCAGTTGGTGTGAGGAAACGACTGGACTTCTATCGGTCGCGTTTCTTTTGGCAGGGTGATGAACTTAAAAGAAAATACCGGCTTGCTAGATGGGACATCATCTGTAGACCGAAGGACCAAGGGGGTCTCGGCATTGAAAATCTTGAAGTTAAGAACAGATGCCTTCTTAGTAAGTGGTTGTGGAAGCTGTCTTCCGGGACTGAGGCCATGTGGGCGCAGATCCTCCGCAACAAGTACCTCCAGACTAAGACATTATCCCAGGTCGTAGTCAGGCCGACTGATTCGCCTTTCTGGAAAGGACTAATGAAAGTCAAACAATCTTTGTTTAATAGGACGAGATTTGTTATTGGAAACGGTACAAGTACACGTTTCTGGGAGGATACTTGGCTTGGTGAATCACCTTTAGCCATCCAATATCCGTCTTTATATTGGATTGCTCAACGACGGGACGTGTTCGTGGCAACGGTATTCCTGTCTGCCCCCCTTAATGTTTAGTTTCGACGGTCGCTAGCGGGCAATCGATGGGAACAATGGCTCCATCTAGTTAGGAGACTGATGGAGGTTCAACTTTCTCACCATCCCGATATATTGCGCTGGAAGTTGACTAGCTCTGGAGTATTTACAGTTAAATCAATGTATATTGATGTTATTAATTCGTATGCTATTCCAACTTCCAAGTATGTTTGGGCTGTCAAAGTTCCTTTAAAAATTAAAGTGTTTATGTGGTTTGTCCATAAACAAGTTATTTTAACAAAGGATAACTTGATTAAACGCAATTGGACAGGACCTACTAGGTGTAGTTTCTGTGATCGGGATGAGACGATTAAACATTTATTCTTTGATTGCCCGTTGGCCAAAGTCCTTTGGCGGACGGTCCATATTGCTTTTAATATTACTCCACCGACTTCGGTCAATACTTTATTTGGGACATGGCTTAATGGGGTTAAGCCTGAAATAGCAAGACATATTCGGGTTGGAGTTTCCGCTTTGTTATGGACTATCTGGAATTGCAGAAATGATTTGGTTTTTAACAGAACATCACGGATTCATTTTTTGCAGGTTATTTTCCGAGCTACGGTACTGACCCGTTCGTGGTCGCTACTCACTCCGATGGAGGCCAGGGAGCATTTGGTTACTGGGTTTATCCGCTGGGAGATGGTAGCTCGGGATATCTTCAACCGGTTTGGATGGCGGTCATGTAATAGGATAGGCAATTAGTTTCCCTATCTATTTTTAGCCAGCCGGTTGTGGCATCTTTTTTTGGGCTAGCTTGTGTATCTAGCCGTCGGTCGCTCTGGGTGAGCTGCATTTATCTTTTGCTTGCTGTTTGGCTCGAGACTTTGGAACCTTGTGGACACCTCTATTAATAAGATGGCCGTATGCATCTTTCTGATGCAGAGGCCGGGGAGACCCCCCTTTTCGAAAAAAAAATCCCTTCGGACCGAGTTGTTTAAACATGTTCTGTCATTCAACACGGTACCTCATCCGTCCGCAGATCGGTCCGGACGTCCGTTTTCTCGCAAACTAGAGGCAAATTTAGAGGGTTTTCACGAACTGTTTTTCAAATTCTTGAGGAAAATCACACTCATGTTTTTTTAATTCATAAAAGTGTATATAATTCCCCCGCAAATAAAATAAACACTTGTATAATTCATACTTTTTCAAATTCATGAACTTTTTACAAGTTCTAAAATTTTCAAAATAATGATTTTTAAAATTAAAAAAAAATAAGTATACAGGTTCTCAAAATAGAAAAATGACTGATGCATGTGTAGAGATCGCGAGCTGTCAAAGCTAGCAGGTGTATTATTTGAATTTCCAAAATTAATGAATTTTTTATTATAGCTTCCTAATATTATTAGAAGGCGAGGTACTAGTTTTTAAGGATTTTACTAAGAAAAAAAGTTCATCAATTTAACAGATCTTTACTCTACCAGTTAGTTTATCTTAGAGTTAATTTTGTGTGGTGAGTTTTGTCCATCCAAAAATCATGAAACTTTTTCAGGAAAATTTCTAATATATAGAGGAAGTTATGATAAATGTTGAGGGTTTTCGAAGGACATATAGTAGTGCATTATTTGTCTGTTTGTATTTTAGAAAAAAATTACAAGGTTTAAATTACCATCATTCTCACATTAAAGAAATGATGCTTATGATATGATTATGCTGCACAATCAATTCATAATTACTAGTAATGCACTAATTTGGACTCCCGATTCGACCTCAAAGCTTCGCCTCCTCTTCTCACTCGAATTGATTGACCCGAATTCAAAATCCGGGCAACTTGCATATATCCCACACGCCCGAGAAAAGCTTGTCTAAAAAGAAAAAATGCGCGAAAAAAGCACAAAAGTACTAATAAGATCTCATTTCCCATCATCTCGTTGTTATTCAATCGATGGTTACAAAACTGCCAAAGCTTATATTATCCCCTAACGACCAGATTCACCGCCACTCTAATTCATCCTCTCCCTACGTGCTGCTCACCACCGCCTAAGGAAACCCTACGTAACCAATCCCAAACAAAAAATCTCGCGACCTCCTAACCCCAAACAAAGAATGCGTAGTTTCTGGGTTTGAGATATATTGGCGGTATTTATGGCATTGTAGTTTTTTTCTGCTGAAATTTTGCATTGTACTAGTAGTTAGTTTATTTTTTATAAACTTGATCAAACTTTACAGTAATTAACTTCAAAAAAACAGTATGCACCATATTTCTAAGCACGAAAGAAACAAAGTTTGACATTAACTTTGTTTGATTGGCACATATTAGAAGGTTTGGTGGCGCTGATATATAAATATAAATTGCTCTTGATTTTAATAGAGGTTTGAACTGCAGGTGTATTATTTGAATTTCAAATATTAATGAATTTTTTATTATAGCTTCCTAATATTATTAGAAGGCTAGGTGCTAGTTTTTAAGGATTTTACTAAGAAAAAAAGTTCATCAATTTAACAGATTCTTTACTCTACCAAATAGTTTATCTTAGAGTTAATTTTGTGTGGTGAGTTTTGTCCATCCAAAAATCATGAAACTTTTTCAGGAAGATTTCTAATATAGAGGAAGTTATGATAAATGTTGAGGGTTTTCGAAGGACATATAGTAGTGCATTATTTGTCTGTTTGTATTTTAGAAAAAAATTTACAAGGATTAAATTACCATCATTCTCACATTAAAGAAATGATGCTTATGATATGATTGTGCTGCACAATCAATTCATAATTACTACTGCACTAATTTGGACTCCCGATTCGACCTCAAAGCTTCGCCTCCTCTTCTCACCCGAATCGACTGACCCAAATTCAAAATTCAGGCAACTTACATATAGCCCACGCACCCGAGAAAAGCTTGTCTAAAAAGAAAAAATGCGCGCGAAAAAGGCACAAAAATACTAATAAGATCTCATTTCACATCATCTCGTTGTTATTCAATCGATGGTTACAAAACTGCCAAAGCTTATATTATCCCCTAACGACCAGGTTCACCGCCACTCTAATTCATCCTCTCGCTACGTGCTGCTCATCACTGCCTAATAAAACCCTACGTAATCAATCCCAAACAAAAAATCTCGCGACCTCCTAACCCTGATCCCACCCACTACATCTTGCGCCTCCTGATGGCGAGAGGAGTCCGCACCCGGTGGTTCCCGGGCCCGTCGGACCAGACAATGGCGCCGAACCCGTACCCTCCGGCGCCCTTGGGCGCCGGCACGAAGGGGACCCTCGCCACGAAGCTCACCTGGAACTCCTTCTCCTCGCCGACGGCCGCGAACGCGAGCGTGGCCGGCGTCACGTTCACCTGCACCCCCTCCGGCTCCCGGACGACGGCGGCCGTGTACGTGCTCCTCGGCGCGCCCACGTTCCTGACCCGGCGCCGCACCGTCGTCAGCCCGGCGAGGTCCGGCAGCGTGATGGACGGGTAGTTGAGGTCCCGCACGGCGACGGGGGCGGCCGGGCACGCGTAGCGCGTCTCGTTGAATCTGCCCATCGCCGTCGCGTCGTACCCGAGCGCGCAGAAGAAGTTGAGGTAGTCGCGGTACGAGGCGTCGTAGACGAGGCCCGGGTCCAGCGCGCGCGCCGGGAAAACGTGGCCGGAGCCGTAGCTGAAGGGCGTCGCCGGCTGCAGGAAGGGGTTCAGGATCGGCCGCTGCTCCATGTCCAGGTCCGTCGCTGCATGCACCAGGCAACAACCCAATGAGTCTGACGAACAGCTCGTCGTGGCAGCGCAGGCACGCGGCTGTTGATGCGACGTTGGAGCTCACCGGTGGTCATGATGGCCGACTTGATGGCGGCGGGGCTCCAGTCCGGGTGGAGGGTCTTGACGAGGCCGGCGATGCCGGCCACGTGCGGGCACGACATGGACGTGCCGGACTGGATGGTGAAGTCGACGCGGCGCTCGTCCCAGGGCCGGTCCGAGGGCGACGCCATGCCGCTCCACGGCGCGATGATGGCCACTCCCGGCGCGGTCACGTCCGGCTGCCACCCCAGAGAAAGAACTCACATCAAGTTGCTGACTGGATATACAAAATGAAAGAGACCGTGCTTATGATCGATACGCAAAACCAGGCCACCTTTAGGATCTCCGGGTTGAGGACGTTTGGCCCCACCGACGAGAAGGAGGCCATGACCGGCGCCGGCCTCGCGCCGACGATCGTCGTCGCCTTGGAGATGAAACCGGAAGGAGGAGACCTTGACACGAGCACAAATTAATCCACTCAGTAACCCAGCAGAACAACAGCTCGGTAAACCGGATCGAGGAGTGGCTTACGGGGTGGACTTGATGTAGGCCAAGAGCGCGAGCCCGTCGGTGTAGTTGATGTGCAGGGCCGGGAGAACGTGCGCGTCGGCGATGACGTTGCTCCCGCTTTCCTCGTCGTTGACGAGGACCATCCCGACCCCTCCGGCTCGCCGCACGGCCTCGCCCTTCTCCATCCTGCGGACGCCTCCTCTCACGCAGCACACCACGATCTTCCCCGTCACCTTGGCCGCGTCCAGGGAGTCCAGCATGCACACCTGACTGCAGCGCGCAAATGAGCGACCTCTACCTCAAGACAAGGCTGTTGTGATGAACTGATGATGGAGCTCGGACGTCGGTGTGGGTGCTTACGCGTCCTCGACCGTCCTGCCGGGGGCGACGGCGTCGGTGGCGATGATCAGGGGGTAGAAGCTTTTAGTGCGGAGCGACGCCTCCGACAGGCTCTGCCCTTCCACCCTGGTGCGGTTGAAGACGAGGTAGCCCGGGAAGGCCCTGTCGGTGGTGCTGGCGGCGACGGTGATCACCCACGGCGCGAGGTTGCTCACGGTGCCGAAGTCCGGGCCGTTGTTGGTGGCGGAGCACACGACGGTGATGCCGGCCTTGGTGGCGTGGAGCGACCCGATGGCGACCGTGTCCTCGAAGAAGTCCTTCTGCTCGCCGCCCACGGACGCCGTGATGACGTGCACCCCGTCGGCGATGGCCGCCTCGAAGGCGGCCAGGATGTCGGCGTCGAAGCACTCCACGTCGTTCACGGGCGGGTTGAAGCAGACGCGGTACGCCGCCACGCGCGCGCGCGGGGAGCCGCCCCTGGCCGTGCCGTTGCCGTAGCCGAAGGCGGCGGCGCCGTTCACCTGGGAGCCGCCCGCCGTGGCCAGCGTGTGCGAGCCGTGGCCGACGTCGTCCCGCGGCGTGTTCAGCCTGTCGGCGGGCGGGTGGCCCGCCTCCTTCGCGTACCCCTTGTTGAAGTAGCGCGCGCCGATGAGCTTGCTGCATGCGCATACAGAATCAGAGCCAAGATACCGTAGACGACGAGGCTACGTACGTACGTACGTACCTGTTGCATTTGAACTTGGGGTCGTGCTCGTTCTGGCAGATCCCCTTCCAGGTGTCCGGGATGGGCCCCATCTCGCCGTCGTTGAAGCTCAGGGACTCGGGCCACACGCCGGAGTCGAGGTTCCCGATGATGGTGTCCCCGCCGTACCTGGCCACCTCCCACGCCGACCACTGCGGGACGACGCCGGCCTTCTCGAGCCCCATGAACTCCCACGACCTCGTCGTCTGCATCCTCACGCCGCGGTTCGGGAACACCGACACCACGCCGGGGCGCTCTGAAACACATCGACACGCCGGGATCTGAACTTCTGGCCGGCGCCAATACAACACGACACAAAACATTTACGCATGCAGGAGGACGATTGGCTCACTGGCGATCGCGGCGGCGACGGCGGGCTCGAGGACGGCGGCGAAGCCGTTGATGCTCTTGGTGTAGGAGTAGAAGATGGCGTCGCGCGCCTTCTCCCGGCTGCACGCACGCACGCGTCGATCGGTCAGCCGTGACACACATTTCATGACTGCACAATGCACATGCATGGAGTGCACTTACTCGCCCAGGACGGAGCCGAGGAGGTCGTAGTGCGACTCGGTGGCCAGCGTGGACGCCTCCTCCGCCGAGACGCCGGCGCGATGGGAGTGGGCGCCGAGGTACACGATGTACGACGACGACGGCGGCGGCGGCTTCGTCCCGGCGGCGAGCGCGCAGAGGAGGAAAGAGACCGCGAGTGGGAGGAGAAGCCGGCGTGTGGGCTCAGCGGCCGCTGCCGTGCCGGTCTCCATGGCCATGGGCACGTACGGGAGGGGGTGTCGATCGGTGCGGACAGGAGGCTCGATCGGGGAGGAAGCTGGCTATAAAGGAGGGGAGAGGAGTGGAGGCGGTGTGAGTGAGGGGTTAAGGCGGGAGGACTCTGTCTTACTTGCCGCTCGTAATTCGCGTGGGCGGTTTCGGTTGATCTGCTCCATGGAGGGCGGTTACAAGTGAGACTGCCGCCATTGGTTGGCATGAAAGCACTGTCTTTCATTCAAGGTAAAACTTATATATTGCGTGAAAATTAAAGATTACAATCCTTACGACAGAGAGTGACGGCGTCGCCAGATCCAGACCCTAGCCAAACAGCACTACCAACATGTACTCCCTCCGTTCCTAAATATTACTATTTTTTTAGAGATTTTAAATAGTTATCACATATAAATGATATAAACATATTTTAGAATGTAGATTCACTCATTTTATTTTGTATGTAGTCATTTATTGAAACCTGATAAATATTTAGAAACGAAGGAAGTACTTCTATACCAAAATTTGCATCTGATTGACAATAGCTGAAGTAAAAAAAAAAGATTGCCAATCACTGGAGAATGGAATTATTTCTAGCACGAGTGATTGCTCCAGTTCCGCGGGGTTCAACTATGTTTGACCACAATTTAATGTAGCTTTTTTTAAAGAAGGTTAAACCTCAGCCTCGGCATCAAACAATGCACATAGCCGTTTTTATTAATTACTCCTTCTGTAAACTAATGTAAAAGGGTTTACATAACTAAAGGGAGTATTTCATATACATCAAATCACCCGAAACCACCATTCATACCTACAAATTCGATAATGAGTGCTCTCACTCCTCATATCTAAAACCAGTGTCGTCGCCGATCCATCCACATAACGTATCGGACTAACAGGTGGTGTAGCAGATCTAAAGCGCACACCACATGCACACATTTTATAAGCCACCATCTTCATTAGACCACTGACCCATCTTCGTGAGTGAGATCCGCATCATCCTTGTCAGTCCGAACATCCTTCAACGCCACCATGGCGCCCAACGGTGCCACCGCCCTGCGCTCGTCCGTCCAGACGCGAAGACTCTCGAAGATCTGTCATGCGTAGCACCTGCCAACCAGGCATGACTCGGCGTAGCACCTATCGATCAGGCATGACTTGACAGCTCCACCGAAGCTCCGTGCAAGACGAAGCCGCTCCACCTCCTGCCTCTGTCTTTCAACGGTGCTCCATAAGCGATGCTCCCAGAAGAGAAACGGCATCGTAGTACCGCCTCTGGAAGACCAGATCCTAGGGTTTTCCCCGAAGCAGTGCCCATCACCAGCAACCATCAAGGACCCACACAGTGCCCACCACCACTTAGCCCCCAAGGCGACGCCTTCAGGAAGGTCACGACGTCAAGGACAACGCCGCCGCCCACCGGAGTTAGGGTTTTCACCCGAGAGTCAAGGGAGAGGGAATGAAGGAGCAGACATAGACCGAGGTCTCCAAGAAGAAAAGCGGCGCCCTTGAGCGTCATCATTGGCGCGGACGGTCAGGGCCGATCAAGGGGTTTCCCCCAATCTGGATCTCCTCCACCAGCTTCACACGTGGCCAGGGTCCCAGCAACCACGCTGGCACCGCCGGGAACCCGCAGGAGAGAAGCCCACCGATCAGGGTCGGATGACAGCGGCCCGATCTGGCACCGCCGGCCGCCAGAGCAGTCACGCCAAGCCATGGTCCACCGAAGATCCATCAGTCGTTCTACCGGACCACCAGCACCACGCCAGCCCCGCCTCTCGCCGGCACGGAAGGGCCTCGCCGAAAGGGCCGCCGCCCCAGATCCAATCGCTCTCCAACACTAGGCGAAGCAGCAAGGGCCCCGCCGCCGCAGTCCCCGGCTGCGCCACGGGCTTGCCCGGCGCCAGCCTCATGCAGCAGCGAAGAAAGGAGGGAGAGGAGGAGGGTACGCCGGCGGCGGGAGGATGGTCGCCCCCGAGTCGCCTGAGCGGGGGCGACACGGGGGTCACGCGGGGGTGAATACACACCTTATTGTAGTTACTCATCGTATAATTATGTCTCTAGTTATTTTTTATTCTGCTCCTAATTGTATCTAGGAGACTTTTGTATCTATGGTTATGTGATCAATAAAGCCGATGTTCTTTCAAAAAAGGTTTGCAAGGTAATCGACATGCTACGTCCAAGCTGACTGACTTTTCTGTTTTGGTCCATCGACTAACCAAAATATTTTGTTAGTCGATTTGCTCCAATATGTGCATCTTTCTATTTTTATTTCAACATAGTAGTATAGATGCATACGTTTATACATATGCACATACACTTGTTTCTATGAACGCACACACATATACTATCCCTATGAGCACATTCGAAAGACTGAGCCGGCACACTATTTTAACACTATGCTTCCTACTTGATCGTTCATGCGTACTAGGACTAATTTCGTGTTTTGACCCTTTTTTAATACTTATACAGATCTGATCCTATCTTGCAAAAATCTCGGGATCTGACTTTTTTCTTGCCGCCAGAGTCCATGGCGGTAGGGTATAACAGTCTATCGCTAAGGTCTCCGGCGGTAGGGTTGCACACCCTATCGAAAAAAATTTCCTAAGTATAAAACACAGTGCATACTCACACTATCGCCAGGCACCTTGGCGGTAGGGTTATACAAGCTACCGCCAGCATGTTTGATGGTAGAGATGTTTCTTACCGTCAAGGTCCCTGACAGTAGGCTGTTATGCCCTACGCCCTACCATCATGGGCCCTGGCGGTAGTAAAATGGTCAGATCCTGAATTTTTATAAACTAGGGTCAGATATTGATTAACTTATAGAAAAGGGTTAAAACGTGAAATTTTACCGTGTACGACCTGCTCACCTCATCACTCAGCTGTAGCACAGTGTGTGCGCTGGACGTTGCTGTTCATGCATAGGGCCACTACTTCTTTCAGGCGTAGATCAGCGAGAGCAAGGTGATTTACTTCTTTCACACGTAGATCAGCGTGAGCTCGGTGATTTTTATGTGTACTTGAAACACACACCGGATACAATCTTTGTAGGGGTTGATTTAATCCAAACGAGAAAATCGACCGAAACTAAAATAGATTTCTGGTGACAGAAAAATAGCAAAAATGATTTATTTATTTTGTGAAAGGCAAAATAATACATATATATCCCATTTTGACTAAGCACAAATAGAAACCCATTAACCCGATATGTGGTGGACTGAGGCAACAACAAAGCACATGCCAAAACCGTTAACCTGACAACCAAAAGAAGAAAAAGGGTAGTCACATGAAATTCTAATACTTGCGATAAGTTCGATTTTGCACCATCCAACAAGAAAATGAACACGCATCAAATCATAATCGACTTGCATCAAATTTTGCCTCTATTGATTATTTTAGAGGAGGAGTCGACCCTACGCAACCAAACACAAAAGGCCACCAGATACTTGGGCTTGGTTCAAAACATAGTAGAAATTAGAAATTAACTCGATACCTAGTAAGATACAAGACAAAAACAAAATTAAATGTACAAAAATAAAAATATAAAATTTTCCAATAAAGAATGAATTAATGGCATTGATAATACCCTTTAATAAGAAAAAGAAAATAAAAAAGTTTGCACACAACTTACACACAAAATGTGGCTTTTTTTAATATGCTAGATAAAACATATAATAGTTGAATTTTCACAAAAAAAAAGTTCTATAAGAAGGAATGAATTAGTGGCATTGGCATTACCCTTGAAGAAAAAGAAACTGCAAAAAAACTAAAATATCAAAATGATGAAGTTTCCTAAGAAAAAAATGAATTTGTTGTGTTGGAATGACCTTTTAAGAAAAAATAAATTAAAAAATAAAATAAAAACTTGCACACAACTTTGCCCTAAAATTACACTTTTTTAATTTCAATTTATCAAAGAGTAAATATTGAATAGTGTGATTTTAGCACTCTAGCATAATTTACACATATAGTATAGAGTACTTACGTCTATACTTAAGCATCAATTAACAAAGACATATATCAAAATAAATCATAAACTTGGCCCTTTACAACCACAAAAGAGAAGCCCACCAGATACAAGGATTGGTTTGAAACATAACCTAAACTGAACCAACACCTAGTAAGACACAAGAGAAAAATGAAAAACAAATAAAGAAAAAAAATGAAGTTTTCTAAGAAAGAATGAATTAATGACTATGTATTACCCTTTAAGAAGAAAGAAACTAAATGATAAACAAACAATGACAAAATTGCACATAATTTACAAAGAAATTAAGTTTTTTTTTATAATTTTCAAGAATAAGCATATAATAGTGCAATTTCGCAAAATGTAAGTTTTGTAAGAAGATCCAAATTAGTGGCATTGGTATTACCATTAGAAAAAAATGATGAGCAAACTTGCACACAACTTACATAGAAATAAAATAATTTTATATAGTTTCACAAAAAAGAAGTTTTCTATGAATGAGTAAATTAGTGGCATTGGTATTACCCTTAAAAGAAGAAAATGGAAATAATGAAATAATGAGGTTTTCTAAGGAAGAATGAATTAGTGGCTTTGATGTTACCATTTAAGAAAAAAACTAAAACAAATGATGAAGAAATTGGCACACAATTACACATAAATTGTGTTTTTATAATATGCAAGAATAAACATATAATAGTGATGTATTTAAAAGGTATTTTCCCGAGAAAGAATGAATTACTGGAATAGGTATTACCATTAAAGAAGAAAGAAAACAAAATAAAAAATAAATTAAAATCTAAATAATGAAGTTTTGTGAGAAAGAATGAATTAGTTGCTTTGCTAATGGCCTTTAGGAAGAATGAAAATGAAATAGAAACTAAAGAGAAATCAGAATAATAAAGTTTTCTAAGAAAGAATGAATTAGTGACATTAGTATTACCCTTTAAGAAGAAATAAAATGAAAACTGATGAACTAAATAATTACCAAATTTGCTCATAATTTGCACGGAAATTGTGCTTTTTATAATATGCAGAAATAAGCATATAATAGTGGATTTTTCACACAAAAAAGAAATTTTCCTAAGAAGGAATGAATTAGTGGCATTGGTATTGCCCTTAAAGAAGAAAGAAGATGGAATCAAAACTAAAATAGAATCAAAATAATGAAGTTTTCTAAAAATAATTAATTAGTGACTTTGGTATTACCCTTTTAAAAGAAACAAAATGAAATAGAAATTAAAACAAAATAAAATAATTTGGTTTTCCAAGGAAGAATGAATTAATGACATTGGTATTGCCGTTAAGAAGAAAGAAAATAAAAAAATTAAAACATACAATGAAAAAATGTGCACACAATATACACAAAAAATGCACTTTTCAAAATATGCAAGAATAAGCATATAGCGATGGAATTTATTAATGCAAGAATAAGCAAGCATCGGCAACTACTAAGAATTTATTAAGATAAAACCCACCCAAAGCATTAAGATCTATGAGTCTTCTTTATCCCATATGCATAAACTTCCATACTCGGGTATGGTAATATATGTCACTCACGACTATAGAGTGGAATAACACTAGCCAAATCACATTATCACTCACGCGTTTCTGACCTGTCAGTGGATCAGGGTCAGATGGGCCGGTCAGTGATGACTATAATAACAGACGGGCTAGCCGTCTAGTGCTAACTATCCTAAAGGCCGCAAGCTGAAGCATATCACTGAAAGGCTGTAGACATGTGGCCGGTTAGTGATGTAAAAAAATTGTCTGGCAGCTTGGGGCTGCGCTGCTAATGCAAATTACAACATATACACATATACAAAAGATAACATCAAATACAAATAATTTAAATGTTCCATTACATATACACATATACATATAAAATCGTTTAATTTAATTTCATGGCATACACATACATTACACTGGGCATCCTCGTCCCGCTCCGGCTTGCGAGGCCCGTGGAGGAAAAGGGAAGAGGACGACAAGAGAAACGGGGGACACCACGTCAAAGACGGTGGCGTAGAGAGAGAAAATGATATTATGAGCTCGTACATGTATTGTTCAGTCTTTCATATATATTGGCACGTCGACTTTATCATATCTTCAAAATTGTTACAATATAAGTTCAATTTAAATTGATTATGATACTTATAATTATTTCAACACAACTTTGATATTTTTTCCTATTTGAAATGGTGATTTTTTTTACTGGTCCATTGATTAAGAAGAGGGTTAGAGAGTTATTGCTCAACAAAAGAAGCACCCCAACATTGCAAAAAAAAGCAACAAAGGTTTCACTCTCTAGACAATATGTTACTCAAATGTCTCATTCAGTGGTGACCCAAAGTTTGGCCTCCAACTTGATGAGTTATATGATGTACTCCCTCTGCGTCATAATGTAAGAAGTTTTTTAATACTACATTAGTGTTAAAAAGCGTCTTACATTATGGGATAGGGGAGTAGTGAGGTGGCGTCAATTTTTCTTTCTAAAGACACGAACATTTCATCTGTTCCTGGGGTCCAAATTCACAAGCAGTTAGAGAAACCGTCGCCTTCCGTTTTACAACTTTGATACATTTGTCAAACCAAAACACAAACGCGTCTACTTTGGCAGATAGACAGTCATCTGTGTACGTCTCCCTCGTGACGCAAGCCAGTACGTCAAATATTGTAACCCACATCTCATTGTCCGAGCAGTGCACGTCAGCCGCCTAAATTTTCACGAGATCAGATTATTAACCACACATAATCTTATCTATAGTACTTACTCGTCGTAGACTTTGACATATCAGGTGTCCGACTGGCCAGCAAAACCAGGTCAGGGCTGCCAACCACCGGGAGAGCAGCATGTAGCTCCTCCGCCGTGCGCGTAGCAAAGTTGCTCAGACTCTCGGCTTTCTCCTCAGTGGATAATCATCACACACTACTACTCATAAGCCGTGGCATTACTCGTGTCGATGACTGAGACAAGTGTCGTGCCCACTGATCCATCTATAGGCTGGAGTAGCTCGGTTGCTTCGGATGTCATTTTCCATGAGAGTGACGGTGCAGGGGTTGAGAGGAGCAGCGCACAGGAAACACTTGCCCCCGGCCGGCAGTTGACTTGACTTCGCCGCCGTCTGTTCCCGGTTATTTTTTTCCTTTGAAGTTGATCCTCCGGGTATTAATATGTACTCCTACTTAAAGAAATATAAAACCGTTTATTAAATCACTAATAAGTGTAGGTGTCTCGTCGTGCGGTGCATGTATCTCGCAGCTAATTAAGTGGATGAGCCTCCTCTCCGCTCCTCCTCCACCGGGGTTGCCTACCTCCACGGAAGATGATTTGTGGCACGCGGCCACGCGGGTGCAGGGCACCGAGTCACTGACACATTTTTCTTTTGTTTTTTTTGCGCATCTCCGGAGTCGTCCCCTCCTCGTCGATCTCCCACGTAGCCGATTGTATCCCACGAACAGGTTCGATGAAACGGTGCAAGTGCACCGCCTCTAACGGTATCTGTGCATACAGGAAGAACGTCATACGGCGGAGTACTAGGTTCGATCACACAACCAGCGACGAGTGGAGGTGGCTAGTTGCAACACATGCAAATCCTTAATGACGGTGCCGAAGCGATCAACTGAAGGAGTGTGCCGCATCTTCACTATATATAGGCATCTGTCGCGGGCTCAACACTTGGGCCTTGCACGGATTCTAAAGCCCAAAGTTTTTTCGGCCTAGATCCAAGTCCGAGTAGGATCACATCTGACCTATGGAGTCGGTTCCGGCCTCACAGGTTCCTTCCTTAAGCGAGCGACCCATTACGTTCAAGTCGGCTTGGTTGCAGGTATGCTCGGTTGATAGCGGCCTATAGCAAGGCGTGCCGACCACCAAATAGACAATGAAGCCGGTTGGTGAACCTGTACAACATGTCACACTTCTGTTCTCTTTGCTATATGATATATGCTTATTTTGGTCGGATCACACGAGGGGCCCAGAGTATATCTCTCCTGATCGGAGGGGCAAATCCCATCTTGCTCAACCATGTCTCACAGCATGTGTCTGGACAAGTCTGAAACCTACCTTTATAACTAACCAGTTACGGAGTAGCGTTTGGTCGGCCCAAAGCAGTTCTGTCATCATCCCGAGTACATGCGTCACCTCGGGTCTTAGGATATAGAATGCATGTTGTACTAGATACTCACAGATGACTTATCGCTGCATCTCATAGTCGGGTCTGTCCGACTCAGTCCTTATTTGGACTCGGATCCGGCTATGTCGAATCCGACCAGATCTTTTCGAGCCCATATTATCTGGTTAGCATCCAATGCTCCATGGCTAGTGAGACCAGTCATCCATCGTGTCATATGCTAGTCTAGTCGGTTGTGCGTCCACACAGCCCTTTCTACTAGGGACCTTTTCGACGGTCATCATACAATGCATAGTCCCACAAACAAGTCACGTATTTGTTGATATACATCATTGATAATGTCCAAGGACTATCTTTATTCATAAACGCATAGGAAATATCATCATACATGATTGCCTCTAGGGCATATCTCCAACACGGGATCCAACTACTTCGTGGATCACAAGGCATTGGATGGCCGGGCAGGGCTGGGTAGGTGCGTGCTCCCGCATCTGCCTGCCCTGCAAATTTTTGCTACCTCCACCTCATTGCCGTCCTCTTCATCGGCCTTCGTTGTGGACCGACCGGGTAAGAAACTGATAACCCACAAGTATAGGGGATCGCAACAGTTTTCGAGGGTAGAGTATTCAACCCAAATTTATTGATTCGACACAAGGGGAGCCAAAGAATATTCTCAAGTATTACCAGCTGAGTTGTCAATTCAACCACACCTGAAAACTTAATATCTGCAGCAAAATATTTAGTAGTAAAGTAATATGATAATAGTGGTAATGGTAACAAAAGGTAATGGTAGTAAAAGCAATGTTTTTGGTATTTTGTAGTGATGATAGCAATAGCAACGGAAAAGTAAATAAGCGATGAACAATATATGGAAAGCTCGTAGGCAATGGATCAGTGATGGAGAATTATGCCGGATGCGGTTCATCATGTAACAGTCATAACCTAGGGTGACACAGAACTAGCTCCAGTTCATCAATATAATGTAGGCATGTATTCTGAATATAGTCATACGTGCTTATGGAAAAGAACTTGCATGAGATCTTTTGTCCTACCCTCCCGTGGCAGCGGGGTCCTTACGCAAACTAAGGAATATTAAGGCCTCCTTTTAATAGAGAACCGGAACAAAGCAATAACACATAGTGAATACATGAACTCCTCAAACTACGGTCATCACCGATAAGTATCCCGATTATTGTCACTTCGGGGTTAACGGATCATAACACATAATAGGTGACTATAGACTTGCAAGATAGGATCAAGAACACTCATATATTGATGAAAACATAATAGGTTCAGATCTGAAATCATGGCACTCGGGCCCTAGTGACAAGCATTAAGCATAGCAAAGTCATAGCAACATCAATCTTAGAACATAGTGGACACTAGGGATCAAACCCTAACAAAACTAACTCAATTACATGACAAATCTCATCCAACCCATCACCATCCAACAAGCCTATGATAGAATTACTCACGCACGTCGGTGAGCATCATGAAATTGGTGATGGAGGATGGTTGATGATGATGATGATGGCGACGGATTCCCCTCTCCGGAGCCCCGAACGGACTCCAGATCAGCCCTCCCGAGAGGTTTTAGGGCTTGGCGGCGGCTCCGTATCGTAAAACGTGACGATTTCTTCTCCCTGATTTTTTTCTTCCCGAAACTCAATATATGGAGTTGGAGTCGGAGAGGCAACAGGGGGGCCACAAGGTAGGGGGGCGCGCCCTAGGGGGCCAGGCGCGGCCCCCACCCTCATGGAGAGGTGGTGGGCCCCATGGCCTTCGTCTTTTGCAGGTATTTTTCTTATTTTCTGAAAAGTGGCTCCATGAAGTTTCAGGTCATTCCGAGAACGTTTGCTCCTGCACATAAATAACACCATGCTAATTCTGCTGAAAACAGCGTCAGTCCGGGTTAGTTCCATTCAAATCATGCAAGTTGGAGTCCAAAACAAGGGCAAAAGTGTTTGGAAAAGTAGATATGCTGGAGACGTATGAACTCCCCCAAGCTTAAACCTTTGCTTGTCCTCAAGCAATTCAGTTGACAAACTGAAAGTGATAAAGAAAAACTTTTACAAACTCTGTTTGCTCTTATTGTTGTAAATATGTAAAGCCAGCATTCTAGTTTTCAGCAAAGATTATAACTAACCATATTTGCAATAATGCATAGATCTCAAGTTTACTCATAGCAATAGCATAATCAACTAGCGAGCCATAATAATAAATCTCGGATGACAACACTTTCTCAAAACAATCATAATATGATATAACAAGGTGGTATCTCGCTAGCCCTTTCTAAGACCGCAAAACATAAATGCAGAGCACCTTTAAAGACCAAGGACTGATTAGACATTGTAATTCATGGTAAAAGAGATCCAGTCATGTCATACTCAATGTAAACTAACAGTAATGAATGCAAATGACAGCGGTGCTCTCTAACTGGTGCTTTTTAATAAGAGGATGATGACTCAGCATAAAAGTAAGTAGATAGGCCCTTCGCAGAGGGAAGCAGGGATTTGTAGAGGTGTCAGAGCTCGGTTTTGAAAAAGAGGTGAATAATATTTTGAGTGGTATACTTTCATTGTCAACATAACAACCAAAAGATGGCGATATCTTCCATGCTACACACATTATAGGCGATTCCCAAACAGAATGGTAAAGTTTATACTCCTCCTTCCATCAACAAGCATCAATCCATGGCTTGCTCGAAACAACGAGTGCCTCCAACTAACAAGAGTCCCAGGGAGAGTTTGTTTGCAATTATTTTGATTTAGTTTGCATAAAGCATGGGGCTGGGCATCTCAGTGACCAGTCATTTATCTCGTGAGTGAGGAGCGGAGTCCACTCCTCTTGAAAATAACCCGCCTAACATGGAAGATACGGACAACCCTAGTTGATACATGAGCTATTCGAGCATACAAAACAGGATATTTATTTGAAGGTTTAGAGTTTAGCACATACAAATTTACTTGGAACGACAGGTAGATACCGTATATAGGTAGGTATAGTGGACTCATGTGGAATAACTTTGGGGTTTTAAGGGATTGGATGCACAAGCAGTATTCCTGCTTAGTACAGGTGAAGGCTAGCAAAAGACTGGGAAGCGACCAGCTAGAGAGAGACAACAGTCATGAACATGCATTAAAATTAATCAACACCGAATGCAAGCATGAGTAGGATATAATCCACCATGAACATAAATATCGTGAAGGCTATGTTGATTTTATTTCAACTACATGCGTGAACATGTGCCAAGTCAAGTCACTTAAATCATTCAGAGGAGGATACCACCCTATCATACCATATCATAACCATTTTAATAGCATGTTGGCACACAAGGTAAACCATTATAACTCATAGCTAATTAAGCATGGCACAAGAAACTATGATCTCTAATTTTCATTGCAAACATGTTTATTCATAATAGGTTGAATCAGGAACGATGAACTAATCATATTTACAAAAACAAAAGAGGTCGAGTTTATACCAGCTTTTCTCATCTCAGTCAGTCCATCATATATCATCATAATTGCCTTTCACTTGCACAACCGAACAATGTGAATAATGATAATAGTGCACGTGCATTGGACTAAGCTGGAATCTGCAAGCATTCAATAAACAGGAGAAGACAAGGCAATATGGGCTCTTTTGTCAGATAAACAATAATGCATATAAGAGCCACTTCAACAATTTAATTATGATTTTCTCCTATCGACCCCCAAAGAAAAGAAAAAAAATAAAACTATTTACACGGGAAAGCTCCCAACAAGCAAAAAGAAGAACAAGAAATCTTTTTGGGTTTTCTTTTTAATTACTACTATAAGCATGGAAATTAAACTGATTAAAAGCTACAACAATTTTTTTTATTTTTCTTAAGGTTTATTGAACACACAAGAAGAAAGCATAAAAAGGGAAATAAACTAGCATGGATAATACAATGAAAAAGTATGAATACCGACATCTAGCAATGAGTGTGCGAACATAAATGTAATGTCGGTGGGAAATACGTACTCCCCCAAGCTTAGGCTTTTGGCCTAAGTTGTTTTATGGCCACGGCTGGCCTGGCGGATATCCATAATAATAGTTGGGGTTGTACTGCATTGCGGCGGCTATCGCCTGCTGAGCTGCAGCGTGGCGACGAGCGGCCTCCTCTCTCCTCTCGTACTCATCTGCCTCCTCTCTGGTAATAGTATATCTTCCTCTTGCCTGATAATCAAAGAAGGCAGGAGCAGAGAGAGTAATACGGACAACACGACATCTGTCAAAGATTAGTCGATACTGGAGAGGTGATTCGTTCCTCTCGACAAACTGGTGGTGAACCATAGCATTAAAATCTAGATAAGTAGGAGGTAATTCAATATCATCTTCGCGTATGGCTACACCAAGAAAATTAGCTATGTGGGTTGCATAAATTCCACCAAAGAAATCGCCATTAAATCTATTAAGATGCAACCTACGTGCAACAATGGCTCCCAAATTATAAGATTTATCTCCTAACACAACACTCCTAAGAATACTGAGGTCAGGGACACACATGTGACATGCCTCATCTTTACCATTAATGCATCTACCTATGAAGAGAGCAAAATAATGTATAGCAGGAAAGTGAATGCTCCATATGGTAGCTTGTGTAATATCTCTAGATTCTCCCACAATTATGCTAGCAAGAAAATCTCTAAATTCAGATTTGCGAGGATCCCTTATACTACCCCATTGTGGAAGTTTGCATGCAGTGGTAAAATCCTCTAAGTCCATAGTGTAAGAATTATCATAAAGATCAAACAGGGTAGTTGGAGAATTATGTGAAGTTGAAAATTCAAACCTCCTCACAAAGGTACTGGTGAGGTTATGATACTGGCTGCACTTCTCTTCCTCGAAGCTCACGAGATCAGCGTTACACAAATATGCGTTGAATTCTTCCTTAATTCCCGCTCGATCCATAAAGTTCTCAGAAGGCCATTCACAAGAACGCACTGGAGCGTCTCTTGGTGGCTCGTCATCAGCATCACACATTGCAAGCCTGGGTCCTTGCTTCCTTGAAGAACCACCTTGGAACATTTTCCTAAGCATATTTCTTCCTCTGGAAAATTCTGAAATTTTTTAGTAACTTCAAAATAAAAGTAAACCAAACTCAATAATATTGATAGCAACTACTCCTACAAGTGCCTAGGGCCTATATCATGCATCAAAACTACTTTTGACCATATAAATTTGACATGCAAGCTCAAGAACAGGGTCACCTAAGCAGCAAAAATTTGCAATGAATAAAGCACTAGAACAAAAACTAATTGGACCAATGGAGGAGTCACATACCAAGGAACAATCTCCCCAAGCAGTTTTGTGAGAAGTGCTTTGAGCAAGGAGATCGAAAATGGCAGCAAAACGAGCTTGCACTCGGGTTTGAGCTGGTTATTCATGTTTGTGGGAGGAAGAAGAAGTGTATGGGTGAAAGGATAAGTGGAGGAGGGCCACCGTGGGCCCACGAGGCAGGGGGGCGCGCCCATGGGGGTAGGGCGCGCCCTCCACCCTCGTGGGCAGGTGGTTGGCCCCCCTGCTATGTTCTTAGTGCCAGATATTCTCAAATATTCTGGTAAAAATCATATTTAAATTTCAGGGCATTTGGAGAACTTTTATTTTCGAGGTATTTTTATATTGCACGGATAATCAGATAACAGATAGAAAAATATTTATTTTTATTTTATTTAATATAAATAACGGAAAGTAAAAGTGGGGTACAGAAGGTTGTGCTTTCTAGTTTCATCCGTCTCATGATCATCAAAAGGAATCCACTAACAAGGTTGATCAACTCTTGTTAACGAACTCATTCTGAATAACATGGAACCGGAGAAATTTCGAATAACACTATGTTACCTCAACGGGGATATGCACATCCCCAATAATAAGAATATCATATTTCTTCTTGACGGTAGGAAGAGGAAATTCAAAACCTCCAAATATAATCGATGGAATTTTTCCAATAGAATTGATACTGTGAACTTGAGGTTGTTTCCTTGGAAAGTGTACCGTATGCTCATTACCATTAACATGAAAAGTGACATTGCTTTTAGTGCAATCAATAACAGCCCCTGCAGTATTCAAAAAGGGTCTTCCAAGAATAATAGACATACTATCATCCTCGGGAATATCAAGAATAACAAAGTCCGTTAAAATAGTAATGTTTGAAACTACAACAGGCACATCCTCACAAATACCGACAGGTATAGCAGTTGATTTATCAGCCATTTGCAAAGATATTTCAGTAGGTGTCAACTTATTCAAATCAAGTCTACGATATAAAGAGAGGCATAACACTAACACCGGCTCCAAGATCACATAAAGCAGTTTTAACATAGTTTCTTTTAATAGAGCATGGTATAGTGGGTACACCGGGATCTCCAAGTTTCTTTGGTATTCCACCCTTAAAAGCATAATTAGCAAGCATGGTGGAAATTTTAGCTTCCGGTATCTTTCTTTTATTTGTAATAATATCTTTCATGTACTTAGCATAAGGATTGGTTTTGAGTATATCAGTTAATCGCATACGCAAAAAAGATAGGTCTAATCATTTCAGCAAAGCGCTCAAAATCCTCATCATCTTTTTTCTTGTATGGTTTGGGAGGAAAGAGCATGGGTTTCTGAACCCATGGTTCTCTTTCTTTACCATGTTTTCTAGCAACAAAGTCTTTCTTATCAAAATGTCGATTCTTTGATTGCGGGTTATCAAGATCAACAACAGGTTCAATTTCTATGTCATCATCATTACTAGGTTGAGCATCATTATGAACATTATCATTAACATTATCACTAGTTTCAGGTTCATTACCAGATTGTGTTTCAGCCTCAGAAATAGAAATATCATTTGGATTCTCAGGTGTTTCAACAATAGGATCACTAGAAGCATGCAAAGTCCTATCATTTTTCTTTTTCTTCTTTTTAGAAGAACTAGGTACATCTATATTATTTCTCTGAGAATATTTCTCAATTCTCTTAGGGTGGCCTTCAGGATACAAAGGTTCCTGAGTCATTTTACCACCTCTAGTCATAACTCTAACAGCATTATCATTATCTTTACTATTCAATTCATTGAGTAAATCATTTTGAGCTTTAAGTACTTGTTCTACTTGAGTGGTAACCATATAAGCATGTTACTAATAAGTTTAAGTTCACCTTTAACATTAGCCATATAATCACCCAAGTGTTCAAGCATATTTCAATTGTATTTCAATTGTCTACCAAAATAAGCATTAAAATCTTCTTGCTTAACCATAAATTTATCAAACTCATCTAAGCATGGGCTGGCAAGCTTAGTAAATGGGATTTCAGCTTTATCATATCTATAGAGAGGATTTACCTTTACTACCTGTGTCGGGTTATCAAGACCATGAGTTTCTTCAATAGGTAATAGATTTGGATTATATGTTTCTTCAACAGGTGGTAAATTAATGACGTGTATTTCTTCAATAGGAGGTAAATTCTTAACATCTTCATCTTTAATACCTTTCTCTTTCATAGATATCTTTGCCTCTTGCATATCTTCAGGACTGAGAAATAGAATACCCCTCTTCTTCGAAGTTGGTTTATGAATAAGCTCAGGAATTGGCTTCGGAGGTGTCCAATTATTTTCATTTGTCAACATATTATTCAATAGAATTTCAGCTTCATCCGGTGTTCTTTCATTGAAAACAGAACCAGCACAACTATCCAGGTAATCTCTGGAGGCATCGGTTAGTCCATTATAAAAGATATCAAGTATTTCATTTTTCTTAAGAGGATGATCAGGCAAAGCATTAAGTAACTGGAGAAGCCTCCCCCAAGCTTGTGGGAGACTCTCTTCTTCAATTTGCACAAACTTATATATATCCCTTAAAGCAGCTTGTTTCTTATGAGCAGGGAAATATTTAGCAGAGAAGTAATAAATCTTATCATGGGGACTACGCACACAACCAGGATCAAGAGAGTTAAACCATATCTTAGCATCACCCTTTAATGAGAACGGAAATATTTTAAGGATGTAAAAGTAGCGAGTTCTCTCATCTTTAGTGAACTGGGCGGCTATATCATTCAATTTAGTAAGATGTGCCACAACAGTTTTAGATTCATAACCATGAAAAGGATCAGATTCAACCAAAGTAATTATATCAGGATCAACAGAGAATTCATAATCCTTATCAGTAACAAAGATAGGTGAAGTAGCAAAAGCAGGGCCAGGTTTCATTCTAGCATTTAGAGACTGCTTACTCCATTTAGCTAATAACCTTTTAAGTTCATTTCTTTCTTTGCAAGCTAAAATAGCTAAAGAAGCTTCTTGATAAAAAAACATAACCCTTAGGAATAACAAGTGATTCTCCATCATCACTTTCATCAGTATCATCAGATTCAATATTTTCAATTTCTCTAGCCCTAGCAAGTTGTTCGTCAAGAAAATCACTAAGTGGCATAGTAGTATCAGGCATAGAGGTAGTTCCATCATAAGTATCATGCATAGCAGAAGTGGCATCATCAATAACATGCGACATATCAGAACGAATAGCAGAAGCAGGTGTAGGTGTCGCAAGCTTACTCAAAACAGAAGGTGAATCAAGTGTAGAGCTAGATGACAATTCCTTACCTCCCCTCGTAGTTGAGGGATAGATCTTGGTTCTTGGATCTTTCAAGTCCTTCATAATGATAAGCAGATATAAATCCCAAGTGACTCAAAGAATAGAGCTATGCTCCCCGACAACGGCGCCAGAAAATAGTCTTGATAACCCACAAGTATAGGGGATCGCAATAGTTTTCGAGGGTAGAGTATTCAACCCAAATTTATTGATTCGACACAAGGGGAGCCAAAGAATATTCTCAAGTATTAGCAGCTGAGTTGTCAATTCAACCACACCTGGAAACTTAATATCTGCAGCTAAGTATTTAGTAGCAAAGTAATATGATAATAGTGGTAACGGTAACAAAAGGTAACAGTAGTAAAATCAATGTTTTTTGGTATTTTGTAGTGATGATAGCAATAGCAACGGAAAAGTAAATAAGCGATGAACAATATATGGAAAGCTCGTAGGCAATGGATCGGTGATGGAGAATTATGCCGGATGCAGTTCATCATGTAACAGTCATAACCTAGGGTGACACAGAACTAGCTCCAGTTCGTCAATATAATGTAGGCATGTATTCCGAATATAGTCATACGTGCTTATGGAAAAGAACTTGCATGACATCTTTTGTCATACCCTCCCATGGCAGCGGGGTCCTTATGGAAACTAAGGGATATTAAGGCCTCCTTTTAATAGAGAACCGGAACAAAGCATTAACACATAGTGAATACATGAACTCCTCAAACTATGGTCATCACCGGTAAGTATCCTGATTATTGTCACTTCGGGGTTAACGGATCATAACACATAATAGGTGACTATAGACTTGCAAGATAGGATCAAGACCACTCATATATTGATGAAAACATAATAGGTTCAGATCTGAAATCATGGCACTCGGACCCTAGTGACAAGCATTAAGCATAGCAAAGTCATAGCAACATCAATCTCAGAACATAGTGGACACTAGGGATCAAACCCTAACAAAACTAACTCGATTACATGATAGATCCCATCCAACCCATCACCATCCAGCAAGCCTATGATGGAATTACTCACGCACGGCGCTGAGCATCATGAAATTGGTGATGGAGGATGGTTGATGATGACGATGGCGACGGATTCTCCTCTCCGGAGCCACGAACGGACTCCAGATCAGCCCTCCCGAGAGGTTTTAGGGCTTGGCGGCGGCTCCGTATCGTAAAACGTCATGATTTCTTCTCCCTGATTTTTTTCTCCCCGAAACTCAATATATGGAGTTGGAGTCGGAGAGACAACAGGGGGCCCATGAGGTAGGGGGGCGCGCCCCCACCCTCGTGGAGAGGTGGTGGGCCCCCTGGCCTTCATCTTTTGCAGGTATTTTTCTTATTTTCTGAAAAGTGGCTCCGTGAAGTTTCAGGTCATTCCGAGAATGTTTGCTCCTGCACATAAATAACACCATGGTAATTCTGCTGAAAACAGCGTCAGTCCGGGTTAGTTCCATTCAAATCATGCAAGTTAGAGTCCAAAACAAGGGAAAAAGTGTTTGGAAAAGTAGATACGTTGGAGACGTATCAGAAGCCCCGCACATCCATGTGAATTGTTAATCGTATTTGGGGTGAAAGAATATTTGGTTTGTTGTAGGTGTTTAGTAGGTTGTATGAAAAGCCAGAGTTTTCAGTAAGTCTCGGTCGAGGTATTTGGTTGTAATTGTGCAAGTACTTGCATTTTAGGTAGGTTGTTGTCTGATTTCTTACAGACCCCTTTGATTACATTTTTATTTTGTGGTAAACTAACCCTTCGATACGTTTGATGCTTATGTTTGAATTGGCTTGTCAGAATTGTTAATCTAATTCCTTGCAAGAAAAAGAAAAAAAGTCATCAATCAAAGGAGTAAATGTGTTGTACTAGGGCGGGTAATTGACCTGCCGCGGACTACAAATCATACCACCTCGAGTTAGGAGTATTTTTTTTAAAAAGTTCACATGTAATTGATGGATGGATATGTTGTGGAGAAATTTGAGAACATGTTTCTTTAACGACAGAAGGATGCGCCACATTAACCTCAAATCGGTGATAAAGTTTTTTCTTTTGAGTAAAAGAGAGGTCTACCTCCTCGATTTCATATAAAGAAACCATATGGTCTGTTTACAAACTACTCCCTCTATAAAGAAACGGAGGGAGTACTGTTGAATGGCAAAGTAGATCAAAAGCTAGCATGAACTAGTGAAGTGCATCTTAAGTCCATGAACTATTTCAGATGTGTCACATGGGTCCTCAAACTATAAAAAATGTCATCCAGGTCCTCGAAGTTTCTCAAAATGCAGTAAATGCGTACATACGTGACACCTTTGGAATAGTTGAAGGACCTACAAGACACACTAGATCATAAAGGCGCGCGTTGTTGCGCCTGTCCAATCTATAATAATAATAATTGATATGTTTACAAAAGAATTGGAGTTTCAATAATTGGATTGAGAAGCCACATGTTTGCTTGACTACTTAAGATTGGTTTTTCTTCTAGCACATATATATTACCAAGAAAAAGAGCATCTGGATTACTATATTTGGCTTTAAATGGTAGTATATCTTCTCAACACTCGTACAACAATGTTTTTTTTGCACTAGAAAATCATTCTTTGATAGATGAAAGTGCGTTATATCGACTAGAGGGGGTGAATAGGCGATTTTAATGAATTCTTCACCGAGGAATTTCAGGGTGAGGAAATTCCTAAGTGAAGAACTATTTGCAGCGGAATAAGTACTCAGAAGTAAACATAACAGATCATGAGCATGGACTTCATGAAGAAATGAAAACAAGCACAGAGTACAGAAAACGTAAACACAGGATAACACAGGATAAAGACAAATAGACTGAAGAAATTGAACTGAGGAAATAGAGAAAGTCTTCAGTCAAAGTCTTCAAATAGATATTAACAAGCACACAACACAGAAATGAGGAAATGGAACAAGGTAGCTTGGTGAAGACAATGATTTGGTAGACCAGTTCCAACTGTTGTGACAGTTGTACGTCTGTTAGGCCGGCTAGGTATTTAAACCTGAGAACACACAGTCCCGGACACCCACTCCTGAACACGCAGCTCAGGAAACTTAGTCCTCACCATATTCCCCTTGAGCTAAGGTCTAAGGTCACACAGACCTCGTCCAATCACTCGTGGTAAGTCTTCAGGTGACTTCCAAACCTTCACAGACTCGGTCACTCGGCGATCCACAATTTCCTCTTGGATGCTCTAGACCATGACGCCTAACCGTCTGGAAGATGCACAGTCTTCAAAGGTAACAAGCGTCGAATCAACACAGGATCAATCTCTTCAGTGATGCTCAATCACTTTGGGTTTGTAGGTGTTTGGGTTTGGGTTTTCCTCGCTTGATGATTTTCGCTCAAAGTCCTCGGAGGATGGGATGCTCTCAAATGACAAGTGTCAGTTTCTCTTGGAGCAGCCAACCAGCTAGTGGTTGTAGGGGGCGGCTATTTATAGCCTAGGGAGGAGCCCGACATGATAAGACATAAATGCCTCAATGATATGTCCGTTAGGTGGGTAGATATTTGGGACAGCTGGCGCATAGCACAGCAACGGTCAGAATTTTGAGTATCAAATTCCTCAGGGCTATCATGTTCCTCACTGTGTAGGCAATTCGCACTGGCGAATTCCTAACTCCTCAGTCAGATCAAATTCCTCAGAGACCAGAAGAACTTCGTCTCTGTCACTGATGAAATTTACTGAACTGTATGAGATTTCCAATGGCTTCACTCGAAGGGATTGGTAGGTGTAGGATTTGAGTTGAGCATCACTTGGAAATTTTTCCTTAGTATTTCCTCGACCCCCTTTAACAGTACGGTGTTTCCTATGACTCAAGAAAGAGAAAAAGAAACTACAAAAACAAAAGTCTTCATGCTTCATGTTCCTCGAATGAATACCAAGTCTTCAGGATTACACCAATTTCTTCACTTTCAAAGTCTCCAGAAAGTCTTCAGAAACCCAAAGTCTTCAGTCGGAGAACTTCATTTTTTAGGGGTCGACTTTCTCTGTAAATATGAAACTCCTCATAAACTTATAGACCTGTGTACACTCAGAAACGCATCAGTCCCTTAACCTATAAGTCTTCTGTACACCAAAATTACTAAGGGGCACTAGATGCACTTACAATCTCCCCCTTTTTGGTGATTGATGACAATATAGGTTAAGTTTTCAACGGGGATAAATATATGAAGTGCAAATACTGATACTGAGGAATTTGATTGCAAAATATAGAAGGACTCCCCTTGAAGATGTGCATAGTGAGGAATTTGCTTTTGAAGCAATGCACACTTTGAAGAGTAGAATCATGGAGATCTCCCCCTATATCTTGTAATTCATACACGCATTTAACATATAATATGAAAATTTTGAAATGCATGACGAAATATGGTGACTAATGTAATTCAGCATGCATGCATTAACATTAATGAGGAATAAGCATGCAGAAGAAATCAGCACAAGTATCAGACCACCATAGAGTTTAAGATTACAACTCGATACAGCAAAGTCTTCAAAAGAACGAGAGTTGTAATCTTAAAAAAATGCCCATATAGGTAGATCCGCTTGAAGACTAACTCAAATTTCTCCCCCTTTGTCATCGAATGACCAAAAGGATCGAAAATGAGGACTAACGCCCCTAAAGAATATCAAGTTGATGGAGGAGCGCCAACGTTGTTGGGGTCGTTTGTCGTTGTAGGGCCTGCTGCAGTGTCGTTCAAGTCTTCAAACTCGTCGGTGTCACGGGATGAAGAATATGAGCTGGCCACCAAGGAAGGGACTTTGACCTTCTTGAATTTCTTCGGTGGAGGTGCAGACCAGTCAAAGTTCTCCTTGAGACCCATTTGCTTCAGATCTTCTTCACCATACAAATGTGATAAGACAACCCAGGTGCGACCGAAAACTTCATGGAGGTAGTAATGGTTTTTCTTCACTGCATTATGTGTAGCAGTCATGTTGTGAAGAATAGAACCAAACTGACGCTTAACCCATTTATGGTTGCGATCCACCTTCCGGTGAAGACTAAGAAGCAGCTCATGGTCAGTCATCACCCTGGGAGCTGTGGCTTGAGGATTTGACTTGGATGCATTTGCAGCAGAGTCATGAGTGGCAGAGTCATCATTGGTGGAGTAAGATGCAGCTTTGCGAAACTGCCATCCAATGGAGGAATGCCTTCATCAATGACAACATGTGCCTTCCCCTTTTCATCAGTTGAGGTATAAGTCTGCTTGAGGACTTCGATCGGGGGCAGGTAGCTGAGGTGATTCCGAAAATCAGCCTTGTAGTTGAGTGAAGACCTTGTTCTGAGGAATCTCATAATCCAAGGAGCATAAGGCTTCAACTCAAATGGAGAGAGTGCAACATTTGCCAGAGTCCTCAAGAAGAAATCATAGTAATTGACAGGAATGCTATGAATGATGTTGAATAGCAGATTCTTCATGATGCCAACAATCCTCATCAGATGAGTCGTGTCCTTTGATAGGACTCATTGTCCTCGTCAGAATGCGATAGACTGTTCTGGGAACATAGAGTAAGTCCTTCACAAGGAATTTGGTCCTTAGGGCTTGGCCGGGCTTCAGAGGCTTCATTAGAACTTGCATGTAATGAGCAGTGAGTTCAGGTTCTTGGTATAGGCAGCGAGCTCCTTCACTGGATGGGCTGATGGGCAGGGCGTGAAGTAATTCAGAGGCCGATGCCTTATAATGAGTGTTATCGGTCATCCAATCCAAGACCCAGGTGTTGATATCTTCAGGATCACCTGTGATGTGCAGTGTCGCATAGAACTGAAGAATAAGCTCTTCATTCCAATCAACAATGTCAGAACAAAAATTGAGGAGGCATGCGTCGTGAAGTGCTACCTCTTGAGCACTGCGATGGATTTCCTTGAAGAGGAAAGGATGATGCAGCAAAGTAGCGTAAGTATTTCCCTCGGTTTTTGAGAACCAAGGTATCAATCCAGTAGGAGGCTACGCGCGAGTCCCTCGTACCTGCACAAAACAAACAACTCCTCGCAACCAACGCGATAAGGGGTTGTCAATCCCTTCACGATCACTTACGAGAGTGAGATATGATAAGATAATATGTTTGGTATTTTTGTGATAAATATGCAAACTAAAATAAAAGCAAAGTAAAAAAGCAAAGGAAATAACTAAGTATTGGAAGATTAATATGATGAAGATAGGCCCGGGGGCCATAGGTTTCACTAGTGGTTTCTCTCAAGAGCATAAGTATTTTACGGTGGGTGAACGAATTACTGTTGAGCAATTGACAAAATTGAGCATAGTTATGAGAATATCCAGGTATGATCATGTATATAGGCATCACGTCCGAGACAAGTAGACCGACTCCTGCCTGCATCTACCACTATTACTCCACTCATCGACCGCTATCCAACATGCATCTAGAGTATTAAGTTCATGAAAACAAAGTAACGCCTTAAGCAAGATGACATGAGTGCAATATGATAAAAAAACCATCTTGTTATCCTCGATGGCAACACTACAATACGTGCCTTCCTGCCCCTGCTGCCACAGGGAAAGGACACCGCAAGATTGAACCCAAAGCTAAGCACTTCTCCCATTGCAAGAAAGATCAATCTAGTAGGCCAAACCAAACTGATAATTCGAAGAGACTTGCAAAGATAACCAATCATACATAAAAGAATTCAGAGAAGATCCAAATATTGTTCATAGGTAATCTTGATCATAAACCCACAATTCATCGGTCTCAACAAACACACCGCAAAAAGAAGATTACATCGAATAGATCTCCACAAGAGAGGGGGAGAACATTGTATTGAGATCCAAACAGAGAGAAGAAGCCATCTAGCTAATAACTATGGACCCGAAGGTCTGAGGTAAACTACTCACACTTCACCGGAGAGGCTATGGTATTGATGTAGAAGCCCTCCGTGATGGATGCCCCCTCTGGCGGAGCTCCGGAACAGGCCTCGAGATGGGATCTCGTGGATACAGAAGGTTGCGGTGGTGGAATTAGGGTTTTGGCCCCGTCTCTGATCGTTTGGGGGTACATAGGTATATATAGGAGGAAGGAGTACGTCGGTGGAGCAACAGGGGGCCCACGAGGGTGGAGGGCGCGCCTGGGGGGTAGGCGCGCCCCTACCTCATGGCTTCCTCCTTTGTTTCTTGACGTAGGGTCCAAGTCTCCTTGATCATGTTCGTTCCGAAAATCACGTTCCCGAAGGTTTCATTCCGGTTGGACTCCGTTTGATATTCCTTTTCTGCGAAACTCTAAAATAGGCAAAAAAACAGCAATTCTGGGCTGGGCCTCCGGTTAATAGGTTAGTCCCAAAAATAATATAAAAGTGGACAATAAAGCCCAATAATGTCCAAAACAGTAGATAATATAGCATGGAGCAATCAAAAATTATAGATACGTTGGATACGTATCAAGCATCCCCAAGCTTAATTCCTGCTCGTCCTCGAGTAGGTAAATGATAAAAATAGAATTTTTGATGTGGAATGCTACTTGGCATAATTTTAATGTAATTCTTCTTAATTGTGGTATGAATATTCAGATCCCAAAAAATTCAAGATAAAAGTTCATATTGACATAAAAATAATAATACTTCAAGCATACTAACTAAGCAATTATGTCTTCTCAAACTAACATGGCCAAAGAAAGTTCATCCCTACAAAATCATATAGTTTAGTCATGCTCCATTTTCGTCACACAAGAATGCTCTCATCATGCACAACCCCGATGACAAGCCAAGCAATTGTTTCACACTTTAGTAATCTCAAACCTATAAACTTTCACGCAATATATGAGCGCGAGCCATGGACATAGCACTGTGGGTGGAATAGAATATGATGATGGGGGTTATGTGGAGAAGACAAAAAAGTAGAAAGTCTCACATGAACGAGGCTAATCAATGGGCTATGGAGATGCCCATCGATTGATGTTAATGCAAGGAGTAGGGATTGCCATGCAACGGATGCACTAGAGCTATAAATGTATGAAAGCTCAACAAAAGAAACTAAGTGGGTGTGCATCCAACTTGCTTGCTCACGAAGACCTAGGGCATTTGAGGAGGCCCATTGTTGGAATATACAAGCCAAGTTCTATAATGAAAAATTCCCACTAGTATATGAAAGTGACAAAATAAAAGACTCTCTATCATGAAGATTATGGTGCTACTTTGAAGCACAAGTGTGGCAAAGGATAGTAGCATTGTCCCATCTCTCTTTTTCTCTCTCCTTTTTTAATTCCTCACTTGGGACAATGCTCTAGAAAATGATGATCATCACACTTTTATTTATTTACAACTCAATGATTACAACTCGATGCTAGAACAAAAGATGACTCTATATGAATGCCTCCGGCGGTGTACTGGGATATGCAATGAACCAAGAGTGACATGTATGAAAGAATTATGAACGGTGGCTTTGCCACAAATACTATGTCAACTACATGATCATGCTAAGCAATATGACAATGATGAATGTGTCATGATAAACGGAATGGTGGAAAGTTGCATGGCAATATATCTTGGAATGGCTATGGAAATGCCATAATAGGTAGGTATGGTGGCTGTTTTGAGGAAGATATAAGGAGGTTTATGTGTGAAAGAGCGTATCATATCACGGGGTTTGGATGCACCGGCGAAGTTTGCACCAACTCTCAATGTGAGAAAGGGCAATGCACGGTACCGAAGAGGCTAGCAATGATGGAACAGTGAGAGTGCGTATAATCCATGGAATCAACATTAGTCATAAAGAATTCACATCTTAGGCTGCGTTCGGTTTCTCTCGGCTCCGTTAACTCCGCTCCCGGAGCGGACCATGTTGGGGAATGTAGTAATTTCAAAATTTTCCTACGCACACGCAAGATCATGGTGATGCATAGCAACGAGAGGGGAGAGTGTTGTCTACGTACCAACGCAGACCGACTGCGGAAGCGATCACACAATGTAGAGGAAGTAATCGTACGTCTTCCCGATCCGACCGATCCAAGCACCGTTACTCCGACACCTCCGAGTTCTTAGCACACGTTCAGCTCGATGACGATCCTCGGGCTCTGATCCAGCAAAGCGTCGAGGAAGAGTTCCGTCAGCACAACGGCGTGGTGACGATCTTGATGTACTACTGACGCAGGGCTTCGCCTAAGCACTGCAACAATATGATCGATGTGGAATTTGGTGGCAGGGGGCACCGCACACGGCTAAGGAACGATCACCAAGGATCAACTTGTGTGTCTATGGGGTGCCCCCTGCCCCCGTATATAAAGGAGCAAGGGAGGAGGGGCAGCCGGCCTAGGAGTTGGCGCGCCAAGGGGAGTCCTACTCCCACCGGGAGTAGGACTCCTTCTTTCCTAGTCCAACTAGGAGAAGGGGGGAAAGGAGGGAAGTGGAGAAGGAAGGGAGAGGTGGGCCGCGCCCCAAATCCCTTGTCCAATTCGGACTGGACTTGGGAGGGGCGCGCGCCACCTCCTGGCTCCTTTCCACTAAAGCCCATTAAGGCCCAATACTCTTCCCCGTATTCCCGTAACTCCCCGGTACCTCCGAAAATACCCGAATCACTCGGAACCTTTCCGATGTCCGAATATAGTCGTCCAATATATCGATCTTTATGTCTCGACCATTTCGAGACTCCTCGTCATGTCCCCGATCTCATCCGGGACTTCGAACTCCTTCGGTACATCAAAACTCATAAACTCATAATATAACTGTCATCGAAACCTTAAGCGTGCGGACCCTACGGTTCGAGAACAATGTAGACATGACCGAGACACGTCTCCGGTCAATAACCAATAGCGGGACCTGGATGCCCATATTGGCTCCTACATATTCTACGAAGATCTTTATCGGTCAGACCGCATAACAACATACGTTGTTCCCTTTGTCATCGGTATGTTACTTGCCCGAGATTCGATCGTCGGTATCCAATACCTAGTTCAATCTCGTTACTGGCAAGTCTCTTTACTCGTTCCGTAATACATCATCTCACAACTAACATCTTAGTTATAATGCTTGCAAGGCTTATGTGATGTGTATTACCGAGAGGGCCCAGAGATACCTCTCCGACAATCGGAGTGACAAATCCTATTCTCGAAATACGCCAATCCAACATCTACCATTGGAAACACCTGTAGTACTCCTTTATAATCACCCTGTTACGTTGTGACGTTTGGTAGCACCCAAAGTGTTCCTCCGGTAAACGGGAGTTGCATAATCTCATAGTCATAGGAACATGTATAAGTCATGAAGAAAGCAACAGCAACATACTAAACGATCGGGTGCTAAGCTAATGGAATGGGTCATGTCAATCAGATCATTCATCTAATGATGTGATCCCATTAATCAAATAACAACTCTTTGTCCATGGTTAGGAAACATAACCATCTTTGATTAACGAGCTAGTCAAGTAGAGGCATACTAGTGACACTCTGTTTGTCTATGTATTCACACATGTATTATGTTTCCGGTTAATACAATTCTAGCATGAATAATAAACATTTATCATGATATAAGGAAATAAATAATAACTTTATTATTGCCTCTAGGGCATATTTCCTTCAGACCATCCTTTAGCTTAATTAGGTGGAGCTGCGAAAACCCAACTCCCCAACTCCATGGAGCGGGGAAGTTCCGAACAGGGCCTTATTGCAAAAATCTACAAGTCATCAAAAACCAAGCACTACGCGCATGCTCCTAGGGGGATAGATTGGTAGGAAAAGACCATCGCTCATCCCCGACCGCCACTCATAAGGAGGACAATCAAAGAACACCTCATGTTTCAAATTTTAGTACATAACGTTTACCATACGTGCATGCTACGGGACTTGCAAACTTCAACACAATCATTTCTCAAATTCACAACTACTCAACTAGCATGACTTTGATATTATTACCTCCATATCTCAAAACAATCATCAAGCATCAAACTTATCTTAGTATTCAAAACACTCATAAGAATTTTTTTACTAATCTTGAACACCTAGCATATTAGGATTATTTAAGCAAATTACCATGCTATTTAAGACTCTCAAAATAATCTAAGTGAAGCATGGGATATCAGTAGTTTCTATAAAACAAATCCACCACCGTGCTCTAAAAGATATAAGTGAAGTACTAGAGCAAAACTATATAACTCAAAAGATATAAGTGAAGCACATAGAGTATTCTAACAAATTCCAAATCATGTATGGCTCTCTCAAAAGGTGTGTACAGCAAGGATAATTTTGGTAAACTAAAAATCAAAGACTCAAATCATACAAGACGCTCCAAGCAAAACACATATCATGTGGTGAATAAAAATATAGCTCCAAGTAAAGTTATCGATGGAAGTAGACGAAAGAGGGGATGGCTTCCAGGGCATCCCCAAGCTTTGGATTTTAGGTGTCCTTAGATTATATTGGGGGTGCCATGGGCATCCCCAAGCTTAGGCACTTGCCACTCCTTGTTCCATAATCCATCAAATCTTTACCCAAAACTTGAAAACGTCACAACACAAAACTTAAAGTAGAAAATCTCGTGAGCTCCGTTAGCGAAAGAAAACAAAAGACCACTTCAAGGTACTGTAATGAACTCATTCTTCATTTAAATTGGTGTTAAACCTACTGTATTCTAACTTCTCTATGGTTTATAAACTATTTTACTAGCCATAGATTCATCAAAATAAGCAAACAACACACGAAAAATAGAATCTGTTAAAAACAGAACAGTCTGTAGTAATCTGTAACTAGAGCAAGATATAGAACCCCAAAAATTCTAAAATAAATTTATGGACGTGAGGAATTTATCTATTAATAATCTTCAAAAATAATTAACTAAATATCACTTTCAAAATAAAAATGGAAGCAGTTCTCGTGAGCGCTAAAGTTTCTGTTTTTTACAGCAAGATATCAAGATTTTCCCCAAGTCTTCCCAACGGTTCTACTTGGCACAAATACTAATTAAACACAAAAAACACAACCAAAAAAGGGGCAAGGTAAATTATTTATTACTAAACAGGAGCAAAAATCAAGGAATAAAAATAAAATTGGGTTGCCTCCCAACAAGCGCTATCGTTTAACGCCCCTAACTAGGCATAAAAAGCAAGGATAGATCTAGGTATTGCCATATTTGGTAGGCAATCCATAAGTGGCTCTCATAATAGATTCATAAGGTAATTTAATTTTATTTCTAGGAAAGTGTTCCATACCTTTCCTTAACGGAAATTGGAATCTAATATTTCCTTCCTTCATATCAATAATTGCACCGATCGTTCTAAGGAAAGGTCTACCAAGGATAATATGACATGAAGAATTGCAATCTATGTCAAGAACAATAAAATCTACGGGCACATAATTCCTATTTGCGACAATAAGAACATCATTAATTCTTCCCATTGGTTTCTTAATAGTGGAATCCGCAAGGTGCAAGTTTAAAGAGCAATCATCAAAATCACGGAAATCTAACAAATCACAGAAGGTCTTTGGAATCGTGGAAACACTATCACCCAAATCAAATAAAGCATAGAACTCATGATCTTTAATCTTAATTTTAATAGTTGGTTCCCACTCATCATAAAGTTTTCTAGGGACAGAAACTTCCAACTCTAGTTTTTCTTCATAAGATTGCATCAAGGCATCAACGATATGTTTAGTAAACAATTGATTTTGACTATAAGCATGAGGAGAATTTAGCACGGATTGCAACAAGGAAATACAATCAATCAAAGAACAATTTTCATAATTAAATTCCTTGAAATCCAAAATAGTGGGTTTAGCAACATCTAGGGTTTTAATTTCTTCAATCCCACTTTCATCAAATTTAGCATCAAGATCTAAAAACTCTGAATTTTTGGAACGCCTTCTAGGTGAAGGTGGATCATATTCAGTCCCATCATCATCAAGATTCATATTGCAAAACAAAGATTTAATAGGGGACACATCAATAACTTTTAGATCTTCATCTTTATTTTTATAGGAACTAGAAAAACATGCTCTTATAAAGGCATCTTTCTTAGCACGCATCATAGCGGTTCTTTCTTTGCACTCATCAATGGAAATTCGCATGGCTTTGAGAGAGTCATTGATATCATGCTTATGAGGAATAGATCTAAGCTTTAAAGAATCAACATCAAGAGAAATTCTATCAACGTTCTGTGACGCCCGGATAATCATGCTACAGTAATCCCACGCTAATCATGCCACGTCACCTCAGTTACTGTTGCTAATCTATCGTTAGGTCAAAGCCGGTCCAAAATTCAAATTCATAGTTTAGTAAATAATAACAGTTTTCAAAAATTAAAACAAAATTGTTCGGTGATTGCCGAATAATGCATAGGTAATTATGGTGGAAAAACCACACATTTAAAAAATGTTTAAATGCTATGAGATGAATAAAACAGCAGCAAAACAATTATTCAAATGCTTTAAAATAATAAACAATTTAAAACTATTTTTATTTCAATGCTAAATGGTTTGTGGCAGTGCATGAATTGTAACTCTATTTTAGGTGCCACTTTTGTATTTTGGAAACTAAAATAAAACAAATAAGAACTAAAAGAATAAATAAAAGAAAAGATAAAATAAACAAAAAAAATAAAAGAGACAGAGACCCCCCCTGAGCTGGGCCTCGGCCCAGCAGGCTACAGGGCCGCCAGGCCGGCCCAACCGCGCCCGGTATTAATCCCCTCGGGCGCCAGAAACCCTAGCCCCTCTCCCCCACTACCCCACGACCCCCCACTCTCTCTCTTGCTCGTTCCTCTTCCCTCCCGTGATCCAGATCGAGATCGACCCGATCTCCCCGCCTGGCGCTGCCCGACGCCGCCCGACGCCCCCCCTCCCGTTTGCTGTACCTCCCCGTCGGACTGCCCGTCCCCGACTCTCCCTCGCCGGCTCCGACGCCCCGCGGCCACGCCTCTGGATGGACGCCCCGCCGCCTACCGTCGACGCTCGCCTCCCCGACCTCCTCCCCGGCGGACTCCGTCGAGCCTCGCCGGCGAACCCCTGCATCGGGGGTGAGCGAAACTCCCCTCTCCTCTCTGTCTCCCTCGCACGTGCGTCCCTAGTCCGTCGCCGTAGTCATCGCGTCTTGCTCGTCGTGCCGCTCGTGCTCCCCGTCGTGGCCATCGCCCGCATCGCCGCGGCCGTGTGCCGGAGCTCGCGCTCCAGGCAGCACGCGCCCTTCCTTCCGTGCCCGCGCACGCCCTTTGTTCCCCGCATCGTCGTGTGCTCGCCCGCGCCTCCCCGCTGCCCTCTGTCGCTAGCCCCTGCCCGCCGTGTCCGGCCTCCCTCCTCGGCGTCCACAGCGCCGCTCCGGCGTCGACCTCGTGCTTGCCGCGGCCTCCCCCCCCCCCACATGTAGGCGACGCCCCACGCCCACGGCCCCACTCCGGCGCCGCCCTGCTGCTCTCCTGCCGGCGCCCCCCCCTCCGGTGGCCGCCCGCGCATCACCGCGGCCTCGCCCCGCTGCCTCGCGAGCGGGCTCGACCCCGTACGGGTTGCGCCCGCTGCCCGGCTGCCCGTCGCCCGCTATTGGCCCCTGTGCCTATGGCGAACGGGGCCCACCCTGAGAACCAAAAAAAAGGAAAAGGAATTAAAAATAAATAATAAATAAAATTATTAAGTTAATTAATTAATTAAAGGATTAATTAACTTAATTAATCTTGCTTAATTAACCTAATTAATCCTAGTTAATTAACCTAAACCCTAATTAGGCTAAGCAGAGAATGACAGGTCGGTCCCACTGGACCCACACGCCAGGTTGACCAGGTCAATGGTCAACGTTGACTGCCGACATCACGCTGACGTCATGCTGACGTCAGCAGACACTATTCTGGATAATGTTGATTAAATTAATTAAATAAATCCTAAAAATGATTTAAATCTTTAAAAATTAATATAAAATAAACCGTAGCTCGGATCGAAAAACTTTGTACATGAAAGTTGCTCAGAACGATGAGACGAACCCGGATACGCAGCCCGTTCGTTCGCCACGCATCCCTAGCATAGCGAACACGCAACTTTCCCCCTCCGGCCCCTCTGCACGAAAACGCGAAACACCGGGGATACTTTCCCGGATGTTTCCCCCCTTCACCGGTATCACCTACTACCGCGTTAGGGCACCTCTAACGCCGTTACTTGTCATGTCATGCATCACTATGCATATGCTTGTATAAATATTTATTGTTTCTCCCCCCTCTTCTCTCGATAGACTCCGAGACCGACGCCGCTGCTTCCCAGTACGACTACGGTGTTGACGACCCCTCTCTCTTGCCAGAGCAACCAGGCAAGCCCCCCCTTTGATCACCAGATATCGCCTACTCTTCTCTATACTGCTTGCATTAGAGTAGTGTAGCATGTTACTGTTTCCCGTTAATCTTATACTGATGCATAGCCTGTCCTTGCTACTACTGTTGTTACCTTTACCTGCAAACCTAATGCTTAGTATAGGATGCTAGTTTATCATCAGTGGCCCTACATTCTTGTCCGTCTGCCATGCTATACTATCGGGCCGTGATCACTCGGGAGGTGATCACGGGCATATGCTATATACTTTACACTATTACATTACCGGTGATACTGTTCGGAGATGGGGGCTGAAGGGGCAGGTGGCTCCATCCCGGTAGAGGTGGGCCTGGGTTCCCGACGGCCCCCGACTGTTACTTGAGGCGGAGCGACCGGGCAGGTTCCGACCACCTAGGAGAGAGGTGGGCCTGGCCCTGGTCGGCGTTCGCGGATACTTAACACGCTTAACGAGATCTGGGTATTTGATCTGAGTCTGGCCATTTGGTCTATACGCACTAACCATCTACGTGGGAGTAATTATGGGTATCCCGGCGTCGTGGTATCAGCCGAAGCCTTCTTGACGTCAGCGACGGAGCGGCGCGCGCTGGATTGGACTGGAACGCCACTAGGCTAGGTCTGCTTCCGGCCGCCCTCGCAACGTGCAGGTGTGCTAAGGGCGATGGGCCCAGACCCCTGGGCGCTTAGGTTTAGACCGGCGTGCTGACCTCTCTGTTGGTCTAGGTGGGGCTACGACGTGTTGATCTTCCGAGGCCGGGCATAACCTAGGAAAGTGTGTCCGGCCAAATAGGATCGAGCGTGTTGGGGTATGTGGTGCACCCCTGCAGGGAAGTTTATCTATTCGAATAGCCGTGTCCCTCGGTAAAAGGACGACCCGGAGTTGTACCTTGACCTTATGACAACTAGAACCGGATACTTAATAAAACACACCCTTCCAAGTGCCAGATACAACCGGTGATCGCTCTCTCACAGGGCGACGAGGGGAGGATCATCGGTTAGGATTATGCTACGATGCTACTTGGAGGACTTCAGTCTACTCTCTTCTACATGTTGCAAGACGGAGGCTGCCAGAAGCGTAGTCTTCGAAAGGATTAGTTATCCCCCTCTTATTCTGGCTTTCTGCAGTTCAGTCCACATATGATACCCTTACTCCATTTGATACCCATGCATATGTAGAGTAGCTCCTTGCTTGCGAGTACTTTGGATGAGTACTCACGGTTGCTTTCTCCTTCTTTTCCCTCTATTCCTTCTACCTGGTTGTCGCAACCAGATGTTGGAGCCCAGGAGCCAGACGCCACCGTTGATGACGACTCCTACTACACCGGAGGTGCCTACTACTACGTGCTGCCCGCTGACGACGACCAGGAGTAGTTAGGAGGATCCCAGGCAGGAGGCCTGCGCCTCTTTCGATCTGTATCCCAGTTCGTGCTAGCCTTCTTAAGGCAAACTTGTTTAACTTATGTCTGTACTCAGATATTGTTGCTTCCGCTGACTCGTCTATGATCGAGCTCTTGTATTCGAGCCCTCGAGGCCCCTGGCTTGTAATATGATGCTTGTATGACTTATTTTATTTGTAGAGTTGTGTTGTGATATCTTCCCGTGAGTCCCTGATCTTGATCGTACACGTTTGCGTGTATGATTAGTGTACGATTAAATTGGGGGCGTCACACGTTCCTAGCCAAATCATCAACTTTAAGCAATTTTTCTTCAATCAAAGCATTGAAATTCTTTTGCGAAGTAATAAATTCTTTAATATTAGATTCAAAATCAGAGGGCATCTTATTATAATTTCCATAAGAATTGTTGTAGGAATTAACAAATTATTATTAGAGGGATTACTAGGATAAGGCCTAGGATTAAAATTTCCTCTATACGCGTTGTTACCAAAATTGTTCCTACCAACAAAATTTACATCCATAGATTCATTATTATTATCAATCAAAGTAGACAAGGGCATATCATTAGGATCATAAGAAAAACTCTTACTAGCAAATAATTTCATAAGTTCATCCATCTTTCCACTCAAAACATTAATTTCTTCTATCGCATGCACCTTTTTATTAGTAGATCTTTAAGTATGCCATTGAGAATAATTAACCATAATATTATCTAGGAGTTTAGTAGCTTCTCCTAAAGTGATTTCCATAAAAGTGCCTCCCGCGGCCGAATCTAAAAGATTTCTAGAAGCAAAATTCAATCTGGCATAAAATTTTGTATATCATCCACAAATTCAAACCATGAGTAGGGCAATTATGTATCATTAATTTCATCCTCTCCCAAGCTTGTGCAACATGTTCACGATCACGTTGCTTAAAATTCATAATATCGTTTCTAAGGGAGATGATCTTAGCGGGAGGAAAATACTTAGAGATAAAAGCATCTTTGCACTTGTTCCAAGAATCAATACTATTTTTAGGCAAAGACGAAAACCAAGCTTTAGCACGATCTCTAAGCGAAAAAGGAAATAGCTTCAACTTAACAATACCGTTGTCCACATATTTCTTCTATTGCATATCACACAAATCAACGAAGCTATTTAGATGGGTAGCGGCATATTCACTAGGAAGGCCGGAAAACGGATCTTTCATGACAAGATTCAGCAAAGCGGCATTAATTTCACAAGATTCAGCATCGGTAAGAGGAGCAATCAGAGTGCTAATAAAATCATTGTTGTTGGTATTGGTAAAGTTGCACAATTTAGTGTTATCTTGAGCCATCGTGATAAGCAAGCAATCCAACACACAAGCAAACAAAAATCAAGCGGGCAAAAAGAGGCAAATAGAGAAAGAGAGGGAGGATAGAGAGAGAGAGAGAGAGAGAGAGAGAGGGCGAATAAAACGGCAAGGGTGAAGTGGGGGAGAGGAAAATGAGAGGCAAATGGAAAATAATGTAATGTGGGAGATAAGGGTTGTGATGGGTACTTGGTATGTTGAATTTTGCGTAGACTCCCCGGCAACGGCGCCAGAAATCTTCTTGCTACCTCTTGAGCACTGCGTTGGATTTCCTTGAAGAGGAAAGGATGATGCAGCAAAGTAGCATAAGTATTTCCCTTAGTTTTTGAGAACCAAGTTATTAATCCAGTAGGAGGCTACACGCGAGTCCCTCGTACCTGCACAAAACAAATAACTCCTCGCAACCAACGCGATAAGGGGTTGTCAATCCCTTCACGGTCACTTATGAGAGTGAGATCTGATAGATATGATAAGATAATATTTTTGGTATTTTTGTGATAAAGATGCAAAGTAAAATAAAAGCAAAGTAAAAAGCAAAGGAAATAACTAAGTATTGGAAGATTAATATGATGAAGATAGACCCGGGGGCCATAGGTTTCACGAGTGGCTTCTCTCAAGAGCATAAGTATTTTACGGTGGGTGAACGAATTACTGTTGATCAATTGATAGAATTGAGCATAGTTATGCGAATATCTAGGTATGATCATGTATATAGGCATCACGTCCGAGACAAGTAGACCGACTCCTGCCTGCATCTACTACTATTACTCCACTCATCGACCGCTATCCAGCATGCATCTAGACTATTAAGTTCATGAAAACAGACTAACGCCTTAAGCAAGATGACATGATGTAGAGGGATAAATTCATGCAATATGATAAAACCCCATCTTATTATCCTCTATGGCAACAATACAATACGTGCCTTGCTGCCCCTACTGTCACTGGGAAAGGACACCGCAAGATTGAACCCAAAGCTAAGCACTTCTCCCATTGCAAGAAAGATGAATCTAGTAGGCCAAACCAAACTGATAATTCTAAGAGACTTTCAAAGATAACCAATCATACATAAAAGAATTCAGAGAAGATTCAAATATTGTTCATAGATAATCTTGATCATAAACCCACAATTCATCGGTCTCAACAAACACACCGCAAAAAGAAGATTACTGCTACCTCTTGAGCACTGCGTTGGTTTTCCCCGAAGAGGAAGGGATGATGCAGCAAAGTAGCGTAAGTATTTCCCTCAGTTTTTGAGAACCAAGGTATCAATCGAGTAGGAGGCTATGCGCGAGTCCCTCGTACCTGCACAACACAAATAAATCCTTGCAACCAACGCAAATAGGGGTTGTCAATCCCTATAAGTCCACTTACGAGAATGAGATATGATAAGATAATATTTTTGGTATTTTTATGATAAAAGATGCAAAGTAAAATAAAGGCAAAGTAAATAGCAAAGGAAATAACTAAGTAGTAGGAGATCAATATGATAAAGATAGACCCGGGGGCCATAGTTTCACTAGTGGCTTTTCTTGAGAGCATAAGTGTTCTACAGTGGGTGAACAAATTACTGTTGAGCAATTGACAGAATTGAGCATAGTTATGAGAATATCTAGGTATGATCATCTATATAGGCATCACGTCCGAGACAAGTAGACCGACTCCTGCCCGCATCTACTACTATTACTCCACTCATCGACCGCTATCCAGCATGCATCTAGAGTATTAAGTTAAAAACAGAGTAACGCCTTAAGCAAGATGACATGATGTAGAGGGATAGACTCATGCAATATGAAGAAAACCCCATCTTGTTATCCTCGATGGCAACAATACAATACGTACCTCGCTCCTCCTACTATCACTGGGAAAGGACACTGCAAGATTGAACCCAAAGCTAAGCACTTCTCCCATTGCAAGAAATATCAATCTAGTAGCCCAAACCAAACCGATAATTCGAAGAGACTTGCAAATATAACCAATCATACATAAAAGAATTCAGAGAACATTCAAATATTGTTCATAGACAGACTTGATCATAAACCCACAATTCATCGGTCTCAACAAACACACCGCAAAAAGAAGATTACATCGAATAGTTCTCCACAAGAGAGGGGGAGAACATTGTATTGAGATCCAAAAAGAGAGAAGAAGCCATCTAGCTACTTACTATGGACCCGTAGGTCTGAGATAAACTACTCACACTTCATCGGAGGGGCTATGGTGTTGATGTAGAAGCCCTCTGTGATCGATGCCCTCTCCGGCGGAGCTCCGGAACAGGCCCCAAGATGGGATCTTGTGGATATACAAAGTTGCGGCGGTGGAATTAGGGGTTTGGCTCTGTTTCTGATCGTTTGGGGGTACGTGGATATATATAGGAGGAAGGAGTACGTCGGTGGAGCAACAAGGGGCCCACGAGGGTGGAGGGCGCGCCTGGTGGGGGTGGGCGCAACCCCCTACCTCGTGGCCTCCTATTTCCTTTCTTGACATAGGGTCCAAGTCTCCTGGGTCTTGTTCGTTGAGAAAATCACGTTCCCGAAGGTTTCATTCCGTTTGGACACCGTTTGATATTCCTTTTCTTCGAAACCCTAAAGCAGGCAAAAAACAACAATTTTGGGTTGGGCCTCCGGTTAATAGGTTAGTCCCAAAAATAATATAAAAGTGGATAATAAAGCCCAATAATGTCCAAAACAGTAGATAATATAGCATGGAGCAATCAAAAATTATAGATACGTTGGAGACGTATCAAGCATCCCCAAGCTTAATTCCTGCTCGTCCTCGAGTAGGTAAATGATAGAAACAGAATTTTTGATGCGGAGTGCTACTTGGCATAATTTTAATGTAATTCTTCTTAATTGTGGTATGAATATTCAGATCCAAAAGATTCAAGACAAAAGTTCATATTGACATAAGAATAATAATACTTCAAGCATACTAACTAAGCAATTATGTCTTCTCAAAATAACATGGCCAAAGAAAGTTCATCCCTACAAAATCATAGAGTTTAGTCATGTTTCATTTTCGTCACACAAGAATTCTCTCATCATGCACAACCCCGATGACAAGCCAAGCAATTGTTTCATACTTTAGTAATCTCAACCCTATAAACTTCCACGCAATATATGAGCGCGAGCCATGGACATAGCACTATGGGTGGAATAGAATATAATGAGGGGGGTTATGTGGAGAAGACAAAAAAGGAGAAAGTATCACATCAACGAGGCTAATCAATGGGCTATGGAGATGCCCACCGATTGATGTTAATGCAAGGAGTAGGGATTGCCATGCAACTGATGCACTAGAGCTATAAATGTATGAAAGCTCAACAAAAGAAACTAGTGGGTGTGCATCCAACTTGCTTGCTCACGAAGACCTAGGGCACTTGAGGAGGCCCATTGTTGGAATGTACAAGCCAAGTTCTATAATGAAAAATTCCCACTAGTATATGAAAGTGACAAAACAAGAGACTCTCTAGCATGAAGATTACGGTGCTACTTTGAAGCACAAGTGTGGCAAAGGATAGTAACATTGTCCCTTCTCCCTTTTTCTCTCATTTTTCTTTTTTTCTTCTTTTTTATGGCCTTTCTCTTTTTTGGGCCTTCTCTTTTTTTAAGGCCATTCTCTTTTTTTCTTATTCCTCACTTGGGACAATGCTCTAGAAAATGATGATCATCACACGTCTATTTATTTACAACTCAATGATTACGACTCGATACTAGAACAAAGATGATTCTATTTGAATGCCTCCGTCGGTGTACCGGGATATGCAATGAATCAAGAGTGACATGTATGAAAGAATTATGAACGGTGGCTTTGCCACAAATACTATGTCAACTACATGATCATGCTAAGCAATATGACAATGATGAATGTGTCATGATAAACGGAATGATGGAAAGTTGCATGGCAATATATCTCGGAATGGCTATGGAAATGCCATAATAGGTAGGTATGGTGGCTGTTTCGAGGATGATATAAGGAGGTTTATGTGTGAAAGAGCGTATCATATCACGGGGTTTGGATGCACCGGCGAAATTTGCGCCAACTCTCAATGTGAGAAAGGGCAATGCACGGTACCGAAGAGGCTAGCAAGGATGGAAGGGTGAGAGTGCGTATAATCCATGGACTCAACATTAGTCATAAAGAACTCACATACTTATTGCAAAAATCTACAAGTCATCAAAAACCTCGGTACTATGCGCATGCTCCTCGGGGGATAGATTGGTAGGAAAAGACCATCGCTCGTCCCCGACCGCCACTCATAAGGAAGACAATCAAATAACACCTCCTCTTTCAAATTTGTTGCATAACGTTTACCATACGTGCATGCTACGGGACTTGCAAACTTCAACACAAGTATTTCTCAATTTCACAACTACTCAACTAGCACGACTTTGATATTATTACCTCCATATCTCAAAAAAATCATCAAGCATCAAACTTCCCTTAGTATTCAAAACACTCTTAAGGAAATTTTACTAACTTTGAATACCTAGCATATTAGGATTTTAAGCTAATTACGATGCTATTAAGACTCTCAAAATAATCTAAGTGAATCATGAGAGATCAATAGTTTCTATAAAACAAATCCATCACCGTGCTCTAAAAGATATAAGTGAAGTACTAGAGCAAAACTATATAACTCAAAAGATATAAGTGAAGCACATAGAGTATTCTAACAAATTCTAAATCATGTATGTCTCTCTCAAAAGGTGTGTACAGCAAGGATGATTGTGGTAAACTAAAAAGCAAAGACTCAAATAATACAAGACGCTCCAAGCAAAACACATATCATGTGGCGAATAAAAATATAACTCCAAGTAAAGTTGCCGATAGAAGTAGACGAAAGAGGGGATGCCTTCTGGGGCATCCCCAAGCTTTGGCTTTTAGGTGCCCTTAGATTATATTGGGGTACCATGGGAATCCCCAAGCTTAGGCTCTTGACACTCCTTGTTCCATAATCCATCAAATCTTTACCCAAAACTTGAAAACTTCACAACACAAAACTTAAAGTAGAAAATCTCGTGAGCTCCGTTAGCGAAAGAAAATAAAAGACCACTTCAAGGTACTGTAATGAACTCATTTTTTATTTATATTGGTGTTATACCTACTGTATTCCAACTTATCTATGGTTTATAAACTATTTTACTAGCCATAGATTCATCAAAATAAGCAAACAACACACGAAGAACAGAATCTGTCAAAAACAGAATAGTCTGTAGTAATCTGTAGCTAGCGCAAGATCTGGAGCCCCAAAATTTTTAAAATAACTTGCTGGACGTGAGGAATTTCTCTATTAATCATCTTCAAAAAGAATTAACTAAATAGAGCTTTCCAAATAAAAATGACAGCAGTTCTTGCGAGCGCTAAAGTTTCTGTTTTTTACAGCAAGTTCAATAAGACTTCCCCCAAGTCTTCCCAATGGTTCTACTTGGCACAAACACTAATTAAACACAAAAAACACAACCAAAACAGAGCATAGATAAGTTTTTTTTATTACTAAACAGGAGCAAAAATCAAGGAATAAAAATAAAATTGGGTTGCCTCCCAACAAGCGCTATCGTTTAACGCCCCTAGCTAGGCATAACAAGAAAGAATAGATCTAGGTATTGCCATATTTGGTAGGCAATCCATAAGTGGCTCTCATAATAGATTCATAAGGTAATTTAATTTTCTTTCTAGGAAAGTGTTCCATTCCTTTCCTTAAGGGAAATTGGAATCTAATATTTCCTTACTTCATATCAATAATTGCACCAATCGTTCTAAGAAAAGGTCTACCAAGAATAATAGGACATGAAGGATTGCAATCTATGTCAAGAACAACAAAATCTACGGGCACATAATTCCTATTTGCAACAATAAGAACATCATTAATTCTTCCCAAAGGTTTCTTAATAGTGGAATCCGCAAGCTGCAAGTTTAGACAACAATCATCAAAATCACGGAAACCTAACAAATCACACAAAGTCTTTGGAATCGTGGAAACACTAGCACCCAAATCACATAAAGCATATCATTCATGATCTTTAATTTTAATTTTAATAGTTGGTTCCCACTCATCATAAAGATTTCTAGGGATAGAAACTTCCAATTCAAGTTTTTCTTCAAAAGATTTCATCAAGGCATCAACGATATGTTTAGTAAACGCTTTATTTTGACTATAAGCGTGAGGAGAATTTAGCACGGATTGCAACAAGGAAATACAATCAATCAAAGAGAAATTTTCATAGTTAAATTCCTTGAAATCCATAATAGTGCGTTTAGAAACATCTAGGATTTTAATTTCTTCAATCCCACTTTTATCAATTTTAGCATCAAGATCAACAAATTCCGAATTCTTGGAACGCCTTCTAGGTAAAGGTGGATCATATTCAGTCCCATCATTATCAAGATTCATATTGCAAAACAAAGATTTAATAGGGGACACATCAATAACTTTTATATCTTCATCTTTATTTTCATAGGAACTAGAAGAACACGCTCTTATAAAGGCATCTTTCTTAGCACGCATCCTAGCGATTCTTTCTTTGCACTCATCAATGGAAATTCTCATGACTTTGAGAGACTCATTGATATCATGCGTAGGTGGAATAGATCTAAGTTTCAAATAATCAACATCAAGAGAAATTCTATCAACCTTCCTAGCCAAATCATCAATCTTAAGCAATTTTTCTTCAATCATAGCATTAAAATTATTTTGCGAAGTAATAAATTCTTTAATATTAGATTCAAAATCAAAGGGCATCTTATTATAATTTCCATAAGAATTTTTGTAGGAATTACCATAATTATTAGAGGAATTACTAGGATAAGGCCTAGGATTAAAATTTCCTCTATACCCGTTGTTACCAAAATTGTTCCTACCAACAAAATTCACATCCATAGATTCATTATTATTCTCAATCAAAGTAGACAAGGGCATATCATTAGGATCAGAAGAAACACTCTTATTAGCAAATAATTTCATAAGTTCATCCATCTTTCCACTCAAAACATTAATTTCTTCTATCGCATGCACCTTTTTATTAGTAGATCTTTCAGTATGCCATTGAGAATAATTAACCATAACATTATCTAGGAGTTTAGTACCTTCTCCTAAAGTGATTTCCGTAAAAGTGCCTCCCGCGGGCGAATCTAAAAGATTTCTAGAAGCAAAATTCAATCCGGCATAAAATTTTTGTATAATCATCCACAAATTTAAACCATGAGTAGGGCAATTACGTATCATTAATTTCATTCTCTCCCAAGCTTGTGCAACATGTTCATGATCAAGTTTCTTAAAATTCATAATGTCGTTTCTAAGAGAGATGATTTTAGCGGGAGGAAAATACTTAGAGATAAAAGCATCTTTGCACTTATTCCATGAATCAATACTATTTTTAGGCAAAGACGAAAACCAAGCTTTAGCACGATCTCTAAGAGAAAAAGGAAATAGCTTCAATTTAACAATACCATAATCCACATCTTTCTTCTTTTGCATGTCACACAAATCAATGAAGCTATTTATATGGGTAGCGGCATCTTCACTAGGAAGGCCGGAAAACGGATCTTTCATGACAAGATTCAGCAAAGCAGTATTAATTTCAGAAGATTCAGCGTCGGTAAGAGGAGCAATCGGAGTGTTATTAAAATCATTATTGTTGGTATTGGTGAAGTCACACAATTTAGTATTATCTTGAGCCATCGTGACAAGCAAGCAAACTAACACACAAGCAAACAGAAAGCAAGCAGGCGAAAAGAGGCAAATAGAGAAAGAGAGGGAGGATAGAGAGAGGGCGAATAAAACGGCAAGGGTGAAGTGGGGGAGAGGAAAACGAGCGGCAAATGGCAAATAATGTAATGCGGGAGAGAAGGGTATGTGATGGATACTTGGTATGTTGACTTTTGCGTAGACCTCCCCGGCAACGGCGCCAGAAATCCTTCTTGCTACCTCTTGAGCACTGCGTTGGTTTTCCCCAAAGAGGAAGGGATGATGCAGCAAAGTAGCGTAAGTATTTCCCTTAGTTTTTGAGAACCAAGGTATCAATCCAGTAGGAGGCTACGCGCGAGTCCCTCGTACCTGCACAAAACAAATAAATCCTCGCAACCAACGCAAATAGGGGTTGTCAATCCCTATATGGCCACTTACGAGAGTGAGATCTGATAGATATGATAAGATAATATTTTTGGTGTTTTTATGATAAAAGATGCAAAGTAAAATAAAGGCAAAGTAAATAGCAAAGGAAATAACTAAGTAGTAGGAGATCAATATGATAAAGATAGACCCGGGGGCCATAGGTTTCACTAGTGGCTTCTCTCGAGAGCATAAGTATTCTACGGTGGGTGAACAAATTACTGTTGAGCAATTGACAGAATTGAGCATAGTTATGAGAATATATAGGTATGATCATGTATATAGGCATCACGTCCGAGACAAGTAGACCGACTCCTGCCTACATCTACTACTATAACTCCACTCATCGACCTCTATCCAGCATGCATCTAGAGTATTAAGTTAAAAACAGAGTAACGCCTTAAGCAAGATGACATGATGTAGAGGGATAGACTCATGCAATATGAAGAAAACCCCATCTTGTTATCCTCGATGGCAACAATACAATACGTGCTTTGCTTGCCCCTACTGTCACTGGGAAAGGACACCGCAAGATTGAACCCAAAGCTAAGCACTTCTCCCATTGCAAGAAAGATCAATCTAGTAGGCCAAACCAAACTAATAATTCGAAGAGACTTGCAAATATAACCAATCATACATAAAATAATTTAGAGAAGATTCAAATACTGTTCATACATAGACTTGATCATAAACCCACAATTCATCGGTCTCAACAAACATACCGCAAAAAGAAGATTACATCGAATAGTTCTCCACAAGAGAGGGGAGAACATTGTATTGAGATCCAAAAAGAGAGAAGAAACCATCTAGCTACTAACTATGGACCCGTAGGTCTGAGGTAAAGTACTCACCCTTCATCGGAGGGGCTATGGTGTTGATGTAGAAGCCCTCCGTGATCGATGCCCCCTCCGACGGAGCTCCGGAACAGGCCCCAAGATGGGATCTCGTGGATACAGAAAGTTGCAGCGGTGGAATTATGGGTTTGGCTCTATTTCTGATCGTTTGGGGGTACGTGGATATATATAGGAGGAAGGAGTACGTCGGTGGAGCAACAGGGGGCCCACGAGGGTGGAGGGCGCGCCTGGTGGGGGTGGGCGCGCCCCTCTACCTCGTGGCCTCCTGTTTCCTTTCTTGACGTAGGGTCCAAGTCTCGCGGGTCTTGTTCGTTGAGAAAATCATGTTCCCGAAGGTTTCATTCCGTTTGGACTCTGTTTGATATTCCTTTTCTTCGAAACCCTAAAACAGGCAAAAAACAGCAATTCTGGGTTGGGCCTCCGGTTAATAGGTTAGTCCCAAAAATAATATAAAAGTGGATAATAAAGCCCAATAATGTCCAAAACAGTAGATAATATAGCATGGAGTAATCAAAAATTATAGATACATTGGAGACGTATCAATTACATCGAATAGATCTCCACAAGAGAGGGGGAGAACATTGTATTGAGATCCAAGAAGAGAGAAGAAGCCATCTAGCTAATAACTATGGACCCGAAGGTCTGAGGTAAACTACTGACACTTCATCGGAGAGGCTATGGTGTTGATGAAGAAGCCCTCCGTGATGGATGCCCCCTCCGGCGGAGCTCCGGAACAGGCCCCAAGATGGGATCTCGTGGATACAGAAGGTTGCGGCGGTGGAATTAGGGTTTTGGCTCCATCTCTGATCGTTTGGGGGTACGTAGGTATATATAGGAGGAAGGAGTACGTCGGTGGAGCAACAGGGAGCCCACAAGGGCGGAGGGCGCGCCTGGGGGGCGGGGGGTAGGCGCCCCCCTACCTCGTGGCTTCCTCCTTTGTTTCTTGATGTATGGTCGAAGTCTCCTGGATCATGTTCGTTCCGAAAATCATGTTCGCGAAGGTTTCATTCCGTTTGGACTCCGTTTGATATTCCTTTTCTACGAAACTCTGAAATGGGCAAAAAAATAGCAATTCTGGGTTGGGCCTTCGGTTAATATAGTCCCAAAAATAATATAAAAGTGGATAATAAAGCCCAATAATGTCCAAAACAGTAGATAATATAGCATGGAGCAATCAAAAATTATAGATACGTTGGAGACGTATCATGAAGCACATCGAGGACAGGAGAGAAACAAGGCAATGATTCCATGTCCACGTCAGGAATATGCTCATGGTAGAAGATTTTTTCCTTGTTGAAAAGCAGTGAAGAATAGAAGTTGGCTTGGCTGGCAGTCCAGAAACGCTTCCTCCTTAGACGAGCAGAGTCATAAGGATTGTATTCAGTGAAGAATACCTGCTCGCCAAAGAAGTCACCAGCCCTGAATTTTCGCTTCTTCGAGAAGGGATCCTTTGGCTTCGGTGAGGAGTGTCAGTCAATTGCATCACAACCTCAGGGATCTCGATCTTAGGTTCCGCAGGCTGAGGAATTTCAGGTTCTTCTTCAGTGGCAGCCTCGGACTTCAATTCTTCATTTGCATTTTCTTCAGCACTAATGGCTGGAATCTCTTCATGGACAGACGGTGTGGCATGAGGTTCTTCAGATCCCATTTGTACTTCAGTAGTGACAGGGGACTGAGGAATTTGTTGTAGTGGTGTGAACAGAGGAGAATTGGGATGCTGACTTTCCCAAAAGTCGTCATTCAACACTATAGTGGTGCATCCAATGTCCACATCTTCATCTTCATTCATTTCTTCAACGCCGGCCTCTTCAGCAGTGAACTGAGGCATGGGCGATGAGATTATTGGGGTTGAAGGGATTTCATCCACTTCAATTTCTTCATCCAACTACTCTGACGAAGTGATAACCCACAAGTATAGGGGATGGCAGCAGTTTTTGAGGGTAGAGTATTCAACCCAAATTTATTGATTCGACACAAGGGGAGCCAAAGAATATTCTCAAGTATTAGCAGCTGAGTTGTCAATTCAACCACACCTGGAAACTTAATATCTACAGCAAAGTGTTTAGTAGCAAAGTAATACGATAGTAGTGGTAACGATAGCAAAAGGCAATGATAACAAAAGTAATGTTTTTGGTATTTTGTAGTGATTGTAACAATAGCAACGGAAAAGTAAATAAGCGAAGAACAATATATGGAAAGCTCATACGCAATGGATCGGTGATAGAGAATTATGCCGGATGTGGTTCATCATGTAACAGTCATAACTTAGGGTGACACAGAACTAGCTCCAATTCATCAATGTAATGTAGGCATGTATTCTGAATATAGTCATACGTGCTTATGGAAAAGAACTTGCATGCCATCTTTTGTCCTACCCTCCCGTGGCAGAGGGGTCCTATCGGAAACTAAGGGATATTAAGGCCTCCTTTTAATAGAGTACCGGACCAAAGCATTAACACATAGTGAATACATGAACTCCTCAAACTACGGTCATCACCGGGAGTGGTCCCGATTATTGTCACTTCAGGGTTGCCGGATCATAACACATAGTAGGTGACTATAGACTTGCAAGATAGGATCAAGAACTCACATATATTCATGAAAACATAATTGGTTCAGATCTGAAATCATGGCACTCGGGCCCTAGTGACAAGCATTAAGCATAGCAAAGTCATAGCAACATCAATCTCAGAACTTAGTGGATACTAGGGATCAAACCCTAACAAAACTAACTCGATTACATGACAAATCTCATCCAACCCATCATCGTCCAACAAGCCTATGATAGAATTATTCACGCACGGCGGTGAGCATCATGAAATTGGTGATGGAGGATGGTTGATGATGACGATGGCGACGGATTCCCCTCTCCGGAGCCCCGAACAGACTCCAGATCAGCCCTCCCGAGAGGTTTTAGGGCTTGGTGGCGGTTCCATATCGTATAACGCGATGAATCCTTCTCCTTTATTTTTTTCTCCCCGAAAGTGAATATATAGAGTTGGAGTTGAGGTCGGAGGAGCTCCAGAGGGCCCACGAGGTAGGGGGCGCGTCAAGGGGGCAGGCGCGCCCCCACCCTCGTGGCTAGGGTGTGGGTCCCTTGGCCTTGATCTTTTGCTAGTATTTTTTATTATTTCGAAAAAGACGCTCTGTGGAGTTTCAGGTCATTCCAAGAACTTTTGTTTCTGCACATAAATAACACCATGGCAATTCTGCTGAAAACAACGTCAGTCCGGGTTAGTTCCATTCAAATCATGCAAGTTAGAGTCCAAAACAAGGGCAAAAGTGTTTGGAAAAGTTGATACGACGGAGACGTATACTCCCCCAAGCTTAAACCTTTGCTTGTCCTCAAGCAATTCAGTTGACAAACTGAAAGTGATAAAGAAAAACTTTTACAAACTCTGTTTGCTCTTATTTTTGTAAATATGTAAAGCCAGCATTCAAGTTTTCAGCAAAGATTATGAACTAACCATATTCACAACAACTCTTAGGTCTCATGCTTACTCATATCAATGGCATAATCAACTAGCGAGCAATAATAATAAATCTCGGATGACAACACTTTCTCAAAACAATCATAATATGGTATAACAAGATGGTATCTCGCTAGCCCTTTCTGAGACCGCAAAACATAAATGTAGAGCACCTTTAAAGACCAAGGACTGACTAGACATTGTAATTCATGGTAAAAGAGATCCAGTCAAGTCATACTCAATGTAAACTAACAGTAATGAATGCAAATGACAGCAGTGCTCTCCAACTGGTGCTTTTTAATAAGAGGATGATGACTCAACATAAAAATAAATAGATAGGCCCTTAGCAGAGGGAAGCGGGGATTGGTAGAGGTGCCAGAGCTTGGTTTTGAAATAGAGGTGAATAATATTTTGAGCGGTATACTTTCATTGTCAACATTACAACCAAGAGATGGCGATATCTTCCATGCTACACACATTATAGACGGTTCCCAAACAGAATGGTAAAGTTTATACCCCCCTCCACCAACAAGCATCAATCCATGGCTTGCTCGAAACAATGAGTGCCTCCAACTAACAAGAGTCCCAGGGGAAGTTTTGTTTGCAATTATTTTGATTTAGTTTGCATGAAGCATGGGACTGGGCATCCCGGTGACCAGCCATTTTCACGTGAGTGAGGAGCGGAGTCCACTCCTCTTGAGAATAACTCGCCTCACATGGAAGATACGGACAATCCTAGTTGATACATGAGCTATTCGAGCATACAAAACAGAATGTTTATTTGAAGGTTTAGAGTTTGGCACATACAAATTTACTTGGAACGGCAGGTAGATACTGTATATAGGTAGGTATGGTGGACTCATATGGAACAACTTTGGGGTTTATGGAATTGGATGCACAAGCAGTATTCCCGCTTAGTACAAGTGAAGGCTAGCAAAAGACTGGGAAGCGACCAGCTAGAGAGCGACAACAGTCATGAACATGCATTAAAATTAATCAACACCGAATGCAAGCATGAGTAGGATATAATGCACCATGAACATAAATATCGTAGAGGCTATGTTGATTTTGTTTCAACTACATGCGTGAACATGTGCCAAGTCAAGCCACTCGAATCATTCAAAAGAGGATACCACCCTATCATACCACATCACAACCATTTTAATAACATGTTGGCACGCAAGGTAAACCATTATAAGCTCCTAGCTAATTAAGCATGGCACAAGAAACTATGATCTCTAGTTGTCATTGCAAACATGTTTATGCATAATAGGCTGAATCAGGAACGATGAACTAATCATATTTACAAAAACAAGAGAGGTCGAGTTCATACCAGCTTTTCTCATCTCAATCAGTCCATCATATATCGTCATAATTGCCTTTCACTTGCACGTCTGAATGATGTGAATAATAATAATAATAGTGCACGTGCATTGGACTAAGCTGGAATCTGCAAGCATTCAATAAACAGGAGAAGACAAGGCAATATGGGCTCTTTTGTCAGATCAACAGTAATGCATATAAGAGCCACTTCAACAATTTAATTATGGTCTTCTCCTATCGACCCCCAAAGAAAAGAAAATAAATGAAACTATTTACACGAGAAAGCTCCCAACAAGCAAAAGAAGAACAAGAAATCTTTTTGGGTTTTCTTTTTAATTACTACTACAAGCATGGAAATTAAAACTAGATAAAAGCTACAACTAATTTTTTTGGTTTTTCTTAAGGTTTGTTAAGCACACAAGAAGAAAGCATAAAAAGGAAATAAACTAGCATGGATATTACAATGAAAAAGTGTGAGCACCGACATCTAGCAATGAGTGTGTGAACATGAATGTAATGTCAGTGAGAAATACATACTCCCCCGAACTTAGGCTTTTGGCCTAAGTTGGTCTAATGCCACAGATGGCCTGGCCGATATCCAAAATTGTAGTTGGGATCGTACTGAGATGCAGCAGTCATTGCATCGTGGGCTGCAGCTTGGAGGCGAGCTATCTCAGCTCTCCTCTTATACTCTTCCGCCTCCTCTCTGGTTATAGAATATCTCCCTTTTGCCTGAAAGTCAAAGAAAGTAGAAGCAGGGAGAGTGACGTGATAGGTGCGTCGTCTGTCAAAGATTAGTCGATACTGGAGGAATTGATCGTTCCTCTCAACAAACTGATGATGAACCATAGCCTCATAATCAAAATAAGCAGGAGGCAACTCAATATCATCCTCGCGTATGGTTATACCAAGAAAATTAGCTATGCGGGTTGCATAAATTCCACCGAAGAAATCTCCATTAAATCTATCAAGATGCAACCTACGTGCAATAATGGATCCCAAATTATAAGATTTATCTCCTAACACAGCACTCCTAAGAATACTGAGGTCAGGGACACACATATGACATGCTTCATCTTTACCATTTATGCACCTACCTATGAAGAGAGCAAAATAATGTATATTAGGAAAGTGAATGCTCCCTATGGTAGCTTGTGCTATATCTCTAGATTCCCCCACAGTTATACTAGCAAGAAAATTTGTAAATTCAGATTTGCGAGGTTCACTAGCACTACCCCATTGTGGAAGTTTGCAAGCAGTGGTAAAGTCCTCTAAGTCCATAGTGTAAGAATTTTCATAAAGATCAAACATGACAGTTTGATAATTACGTGAAGATGAAAATTCAAACCTCCTCACAAAGGAACTAGTGAGATAGTGGTACTGGGGGCATTTTTCTTCCTCGAAGCTCACAAGATCAGCGTTACGCAAATATGCGTTAAATTCTTCCTTAATTCCCGCTCGATCCACGAAGTCCTCTGAAGGCCATTCACAAGGTCACACTGGAGCGTTCCTTGGTGGCTCGTTGTCAGCATCACGCATTGCAAGCCTGGGTCCTTGCTTCCTTGAAGAACCACCTTGGTACATTTTCCTAAGCATATTTCTCCCTCTGAAAAATTTCTGAAATTTTTAGTAACTTCAAATAAAAGTAAGCCAAGCTCAACAAAATTGATAACAACTACTCCTACAAGTGCCTAGAGCCTATATAATGCATCAAAACTACTTGGAACCACATAAATTTGACATGCAAGCTCAAGAACAGGGTCACCTAAGCAGCAAAAATATGCAATGAATAAAGCACTAGAACAAAAACTAATTGGACCAATGGAGGAGTCACATACCAAGGAACGATCCCCCCAAGCAGTTTTGTGAGAGGTGCTTTGAGCAAGGAGATCGAAAATGGCAGCAAAATGAGCTTGGACTCGGCTTTGAGCTGGATAATGGTGTTTGTGGGAGGAAGGAGTGTGTGGGTTCAGGAATAAGTGGAGGAGGGCCACCGTGAGCCCACGAGGCAGGGGGACGCGCCCAGGGGGGTAGGGCGTGCCCTCCACCCTCGTGGCCAGGTGGATGCTCCCTGCTGTGTTCTTGGTGCCAAATATTCTCAAATATTTCAAAAAAATCATATTTAAATTTCAGGGCATTTGGAGAACTCTTATTTTTAGGGTATTTTTATATTGCACCGATAATTCAGATAACAGACAGAAAATACTAATTTTATTTTATTTAATATAAATAACAGAAAGTAAAAGGAGGGTACATAGAGTTGTGTTTTCTAAATTCATCCATCTCATGATCATCAAAAGGAATCCATTAACAAGGTTGATCAAGTCTTGTTAACAAACTCATTCCGAATAACATGGAACCGGAGAATTTTCAAATAATACTAGGTTACCTCAATGGGGATATGCACATCCCCAACAATAAGAATATCATATTTCTTCTTGACAGTAGGAAGAGGAAATTCAAAACCTCCAAAAATAATCGATGGCATTTTTCCAATAGAATTAATACTGTGGACTTGAGGTTGTTTCCTTGGAAAGTGTACCGTATGCTCATTACCATTAACATGAAAAGTGACATTGCCTTTGTTGCAATCAATAACAGCCCCTGCAGTATTCAAAAAGGGCCATCCAAGAATAATAGACATACTATCGTCCTCAGGAATATCAAGAATAACAAAGTCCGTTAAAATAGTAACGTTTGCAACCACATCAGGCACATCCTCACAAATACCGACGGGTATAACAGTTGATTTATCATCCATTTGCAAAGATATTTCAGTAGGTGTCAACTTATTCAAATCAAGTCTACGATATAAAGAGAGAGTCATAACACTAACACCGGCTCCAAGATCACATAAAGCAGTTTTAACATAATTCCTTTTAATGGGGCATGGTATAATGGGTACTCCTGGATCTCCAAGTTTCTTTGGTAGTCCGCCCTTAAAAGTATAATTAGCAAGCATGGTGGAAATTTCAGCTTTCAGTTTCTTTCTTTTATTAGCAACAATTTCTTTCATGTACTTAGCATAAGGATTCATTTTAAGCATATCAGTTAATCGCATACGCAAAAAGATAGGTCTAATCATTTTAGCAAAGCGCTCAAAATCCTCATCATCCTTTTTCTTGGATGGTTTGGGAGGAAAAGGCATGGGTTTTTGAACCCATGGTTCTCTTTCTTTACCATGTTTCCTAGCAACAAAGTCTCTCTTATCATAACGTTGATTCTTTGATTGTGGGTTATCAAGATCAACAGCAGGTTCAATTTCTATATCATTATCATTGCTAGGTTGAGCATCATCATGAACATTATCATTAGCATTATCACTAGTTTCAGGTTCATTACCAGATTGTGTTTTAGCATCATAAATAGAAATATCATTTCGATTCTCAGGTGTTTCAGCAATAGGTTCACTAGAAGCATGCAAAGTCCTATCATTTTTCTTTTTCTTCCTTTTAGAAGGACTAGGTGCATCTATATTATTTCTCTAAGAATCTTGCTCAATTCTCTTAGGGTGGCCTTCAGGATACAACGGTTCATGAGTCATTTTACCAGTTCTAGTAGCCACTCTAATAGCAAAATCATTATTCTTACTATTCAATTCATTGAGCAAATCATTTTGAGTTTTAAGTACTTGTTCTACTTGAGTGGTAACCATAGAAGCATGTTTACTAATAAGTTTTAGTTCACCTTTGACATTAGCCATATAATCACCCAAGTGTTCAAGCATATCAGCACTACGTTTTAATTCTCTACCAAAATAGGCATTGAAGTCTTCTTGCTTAACCATAAAGTTATCAAACTCATCTAAGCATGGGCTAGCAAACTTAGTAAATGGGATTTCAGCTTTATCATATCTATAGAGAGAATTTACCTTTACTACCTGTGTCGGGTTATCAAGACCATGTATTTCTTCAATAGGAGATGGATTAAAATTATGCATTTCTTCGACAGGCGGTAAATTGAGACCATGTATTTCTTCTATAGGAGGTAAATTCTTAACATCTTCAGCTTTAATACCCTTTTCTTTCATGGATTTCTTTGCCTCTTGCATATCTTCAGGACTGAGAAATAGAATACCTCTCTTCTTCGGAGTTGGTTTAGGAATAGGCTCAGGAAGTGTCCAATTATTTTCATTAGTCAACATATTATTTAATAGAAATTCAGCTTCATTCGGTGTTCCTTCCCTGAAAACAGAACCAGCACAACTATCCAGGTAATCTCTGGAAGCATCGGTTAGTCCATTATAGAAGACATTAAGTATTTCATTTTTCTTAAAAGGATGATCAGGCAAAGCATTAAGTAATTGGAGAAGCCTCCCCCAAGCTTGTGGGAGACTCTCTTCTTCAATTTGCATAGAATTATATATATCCCTTAAGGCAGCTTGTTTCTTATGAGCAGGGAAATATTTAGCAGAGAAGTAATAAATCATATCCTGGGGACTACGCACACAACCAGGATCAAAAGAATTAAACCATATCTTAGCATCACCCTTTAATGAGAACGGAAATATTTTAAGGATATAAAAGTGACGAGTTCTCTCATCATTAGTGAACAGGGTGGCTATATCATTTAATTTAGTAAGATGTGCCACAACAGTTTCAGATTCATAGCCATAAAAAGGATCAGATTCAACCAAAGTAATTATATCAGGATCAACAGAGAATTCATAATCCTTATCAGTAACACAGATAGGTGAAGTAGCAAAAGCAGGGTCAGGTTTCATTCTAGCATTAAGGGATTACTACTTCCATTTAGCTAATAACCTCTTTAGATCATATCTATCATTGCAAGCTAAAATAGCTCTGGTAGCTTCTTCATCCATAACATAACCCTCAGGAACAATAGGCAATTCATATTTATTAGGGGGGAGTCTTCATCATCACTTTCATCAATATTATCAGATTCAATAATTTCATTCTCTCTAACCCTAGCAAGTTGTTCATCAAGAAATTCACCAAGTGGCATAGTAGTATCAAGCATAAAAGTAGTTTCATCAGAAGTATCATGCATAGCAGAAGTGGCATCATCAATAACATGCGACATATCAGAATGAATGGCAGGAGCAGGTTTAGGTGTCGCAAGCTTACTCAAAACAGAAGGTGAATCAAGTGCAGAGCTAGATGGAAGTTCCTTACCTCCCCTCGTAGTTGAGGGATAAATCTTGGTTCTTGGATCTTTCAAGTTCTTCATAATGATAAGAATAAATAAATCCCAAGTGACTCAAAGAATAGAGCTATGCTCCCCAGCAACAGCGCCAGAAAATAGTCTTGATAACCCACAAGTATAGGGGATTGCAACAGTTTTCAAGGGTAGAGTATTCAACACAAATTTATTGATTAAATACAAGGGGAGCCAAAGAATATTCTCAAGTATTAGTAGCTGAGTTGTCAATTCAACCACACCTGGAAACTTAATATTTGCAGCAAAGTGTTTAGTAGCAAAGTAATATGATAGTAGTGGTAACGACAGCAAAAGGTAATGATAACATAAGTAATGTTTTTGATATTTTGTAGTGATTGTAACAATAGCAACGGAAAAGTAGATAAGCGAAGAACAATATATGGAAAGCTCGTAGGCAATGGATCGGTGCTAGAGAATTATGCCGGATGTGGTTCATCATGTAACAGTCATAACCTAGGGTGACACAGAACTAGCTCCAATTCATCAATGTAATGTAGGCATGTATTATAAATATAGTCATATGTGCTTATGGAAAAGAACTTGCATGACATCTTTTGTCCTACCCTCCCTTAGCAGTGGGGTCCTAGAGGAAACTAAGGGATATTGAGGCCTCCTTTTAATAGAGTACCAGACCAAAGCATTAACACATAGTGAATACATGAACTCCTCAAACTACGGTCATCACGGGGAGTGGCCCCGATTATTGTCACTTCGGGGTTGCCGGATCATAATGAAGGAAATATGCCCTAGAGGCAATAATAAAGTTATTATTTATTTCCTTATATCATGATAAATGTTTATTATTCATGCTTGAATTGTATTAACCAGAAACATAATACATGTGTGAATACATAGACAAACAAAGTGGCACTAGTATGCCTCTACTTGACTAGCTCGTTGATCAAAGATGGTTATGTTTCCTAACCATAGACATGAGTTGTCATTTGATTAACGGGATCACATCATTAGGAGAATGATGTGATTAACTTGACCCATTCCGTTAGCTTAGCACTTGACCGTTTAGTTTGTTGCTATTGCTTTCTTCATGACTTATACATGTTCCTATGACTATGATATTATGCAACTCCCGTTTACCAGAGGAACACTTTGTGTGCTACCAAACGTCACAATGTAAATGGGTGATTATAAAGGTGCTCTACAGGTGTCTCCGAAGGTACTTGTTGGGTTGGCGTATTTCGAGATTAGGATTTGTCACTCTGATTGTCGGAGAGGTATCTCTGGGCCCACTCGGTAATGCACATCACTATAAGCCTTGCAAGCATTGTAACTAATGAGTTAGTTGCGGGATGATGTATTACGGAACGAGTAAAGAGACTTGCCAATAACGAGATTGAACTAGGTATTGATATACGAACGATCGAATCTCGGGCAAGGAACATACCGATGACAAAGGGAACAACTTATGGTGTTATGCGGTTCGTCCGATAAAGATTTTCATAGAATATGTAGGAGCCAATATGGGCATCCAGGTTCCGCTATTGGTTATTGACCAGAGAAGTGTCTCAGTCATGTCTACATAGTTCTCGAACCCGTAGGGTCCGCATGCTTAACCTTCGTTGACGATATAGTATTTATGAGTTATGTATGTTGGTAACCGAATGTTGTTCGGAGTTCCGGATAAGATCACGGACATGACGAGGAACTCCGGAATGGTCTGGAGATAAAGTTTGATATATGGGATAATAGTGTTTGGTCTCCAGAAGGGTTCCGGAATTCATCCGGAAGGGGTTCCGCATGTTTCCTGAAATGTTTGGGTACGAGAACACTTTATTTGGGCCAAAGGGGAAAGCCCACAAGGTTTTTGGAAAGCGCAAAAGGAAGTTTTGCGGATTTCAGGGGCCAGACGCCAGGGTCCCTGGTGTCTGGGTCCAGACGCCGGGAACCCTGGCGTCTGGCCCTGGAGTCCGAGAAGGACTCTTACCTTTCGGGTGAAACCGACTTTGTGGAGGCTTTTACTCCAAGTTTCGACCCCAAGGCTCAACATATAAATAGAGGGGCAGGGCTAGCACCCAAGACACATCAAGAAAACACCAAGCGTGTGCCGGCTACCCCATCCCCTCTAGTTTATCCTCTGTCATAGTTTTCGTAGTGCTTAGGCGAAGCCCTGCGAAGATTGTTCTTCACCAACACCATCACCACGCCGTCGTGCTGCCGGAACTCATCTACTACTTCGCCCCTTTTGTTGGATCGAGAAGGCAAGGAAGTCATCTAGTTGAACGTGTGCTGAACGCGGAGGTGCCGTACGTTCGGTACTTGATCGGGACAGATCGTGAAGGTTTACGACTACATCAACCGCGTTGATAAACGCTTCCGCTTACGGTCTATGAGGGTACGTAGACAACACTCTCCCCTCTCGTTGCTATGCATCACCATGACCTTGCGTGTGCGTAGGAAATTTTTTGAAATTACTATGTTCCCCAATAGTGGCATCCGAGCCAGGTTTTATGCGTTAATGTAATATGCACGAGTAGAACACAAGTGAGGGTTGGGCAATATAAGTCATACTGCTTACCAGCATGTCACACTTTGGTTCGGCGGTATTGTTGGATGAAGTGGCCCAGACCGACATTACGTGTACGCTTACGCGAGACTGGTTTTACCGTCGTGCTATGCACACAGGTGACTAGCGGGTGTCAGTTTCTCCAACTTTAGTTGAACCGAGTGTGGCTACACCCGGTCCTTGAGAAGGTTAAAGCATCACTAACTTGACAAACTATCGTTGTGGTTTTGATGCGTAGGTAAGAACGGTTCTTGCTCAGCCCGTAGCAGCCACGTAAAACTTGCAACAACAAAGTAGAGGACGTCTAACTTGTTTTTGCAGGGCATGTTGTGATGTGATATGGTCAAGACGTGATGAGATATAAGTAGTTGTATAAGATGATCATGTTTTGTTGAAGTTATCGGCAACTGGCAGAAGCCTTATGGTTGTCTCTTTATTGCATAAGATGCAAGCGCCAAATAATTGCTTTACTTTATCACTATGCGATAGCAATAGTTGCAAGAGCAATAGTTGGCGAGACGACCATGTGACGACACATTGATATAGATCAAGATGATGGAGATCATGGTGTCATGCCAGTGATGATGGAAATCATGACGATGCTTTGGAGATGGAGATCAAAGGCACAAGATGATGATGGCCATATCATGTCACATATTTTGATTGCATGTGATGTTTATCTTTTATACATATTATTTTGCTTAGTTCGGCAGTAGCTTTATAAGATGATCTCTCACTAATTATCAAGGTACAAGTGTTCTCCCTGAGTATGCACCGTTGCGAAATTTCTTTGTGCTGAGACACCACGTGATGATCGGGTGTGATAGGCTCTATGTTCAAATACAACGGGTGCAAAACAGTTGCACATGCGGAATACTCAAGTTAAACTTGACGAGCCTAGCATATAACAGATATGGCCTCGGAACACTGAGACCGAAAGGTCGAGCGTGAATCATATAGTAGATATGATCAACATAGTGATGTTCGCCATTGAAACTACTCCATCTCACGTGATGATCGGACATGGTTTAGTTGATATGGATCACGTGATCACTTAGAGGATTACAGGGATGTCTATCTAAGTGGGAGTTCTTAAGTAATATGATTAATTGAACTTAAATTTATCATGAACTTAATCCTGGTAGTATTAGCATACCTATGTTGTAGATCAATAGCTCGCGTTTAGCTCCCTTGTTTTATTTTTGATATGTTCCTAGAGAAAACTAAGTTGAAAGATGTTAGTAGCAATGATGCGGATTGGATCCGTGATCTGAGGTTTATCCTCATTGCTGCATAGAAGAATTATGTCCTTGATGCACCGCTAGGTGACAAACCTATTGCAGGAGCAGATGCAAATGTTATGAACGTTTGGCTAGCTCAATATGATGACTCCTTGATAGTTTAGTGCACCATGCTTAAACGGCTTAGAATCGGGACTTTAAAGACGTTTTGAACGTCATGGACCATATGAGATGTTCCATGAGTTGAAGTTAATATTTCAAGAAAATACCCGAGTTGAGAGATATGAAGTCTCCAACAAGTTCTATAGCTAAAAGATGGAGGAGAATAGCTCAAGCAGTGAGCATGTACTCAGATTGTCCGGGTACTACAATTGCTTGAATCAAGTGGGAGTTAATCTTCCAGATAAAATAGTGATTGACAGAATTCTCTAGTCACCATCACCAAGTTAGTAGAACTTCGTGATGAACTATAATATGCAAGGGATAACGGAAACGATTCCCAAGCTCTTCGTGATGCTGAAATCAACGAAGGTAGAAATCAAGAAAAGCATCAAGTGTTGATGGTAAACAAAACCACTAGTTTCAAGTAAAGGACAAAGGGAAGAAAGGGGAACTTCAAGAAGAACGGCAAGCAAGTTGCTGCTCAAGTGAAAAAACCCAAGTCTGGACCTAAGCCTGAAACTGAGTGCTTCTACTACAAAGGGACTGGTCACTGGAAGCGGAACTACCCCAAGTAATTGGCGGATAAGAAGGATGGCAAAGTGAACATATGTATATTTGATATACATGTTATTAATGTGTACTTTACTAGTGTTTATAGCAACCCCTCAGTATTTGATACTAGTTCAGTTGCTAAGAATAGTAACTCGAAACGGGAGTTGCAGAATGAACAGAGACTAGTTAAGGGTGAAGTGACGATGTGTATTGGAAATGGTTCCAAGATTGATATGATCATCATCGCACACTCCCTATACTTTCGGGATTAGTGTTAAACCTAAAATAAATGTTATTTAGTGTTTGCGTTGAGCATGAATATGATTGGATCATGTTTATTGCAATACAGTTATTCATGTAAGTTAGAGAATAATTGTTGTTCTGTTTACATGAATAAAACCTTCTATGGTCATACACCCAATGAAAATGGTTTGTTGGATCTCCATCATGGTGATACACATTTTAATATTATTGAAGCCAAAAGATGCAAAGTTAATAATGATAGTGCAACTTATTTGTGACACTGTCGTTTAGGTCATATTGGTGTAAAGCGCATGAAGAAAATCCATGTTGATGGACTTTTGGAATCACTTGATTATGAACCAGTTGATGCTTGCGAACCATGCCTCATGGGCAAGATGACTAAGACTCCGTTCTCCGGAACAATGGAGCGAGCAACAGATTTGTTGGAAATCATACATACTGATGTATGTGGTCCGATGAATATTGGGGCTCGTGGCAGGTATCATTATTTTCTGATCTTCACAGATGATTTGAGCGGATATGAGTATATCTACTTGATGAAACACAAGTCTGAAACATTTGAAAAGTTCAAAGAATTTCAGAGTGAAGTGGAGAATCATCATAACAAAAATAAAAGTTTCTACGATATGATCGCAGAAGTAAAATATTTGAGTTACGAGTTTGGCCTTCAGTTAAAACAATGTGAAATAGTTTCACTACTCACGCCACCTGGAACACCATAGTGTAATGGTGTGTCCGAGCATCGTAACCGTACTTTATTAGATATGGTGCGATCTATGATGTCTCTTACCGATTTACCACTATCATTTTGGGGTTATGCATTAGAGACAGCTACATTCACGTTAAATAGGGCACCATCTAAATCCATTGAGATGACACCGTATGAACTATGGTTTGGCAAGAAACCTAAGCCGTCGTTTCTTAAATTTTGAGGTTATAATGCTTATGTGAAAAAGTTTCAGCCTGATAAGCTCAAACCCAAATCGGAGAAGTGCGTCTTCATAGGATACCCAAAAGAAAAGGCTGGGTACACCTTCTATCACAGATCCGAAGGCAAGATATTTGTTGCTGAGAATGGATCCTTTCTAGAGAAGGAGTTTCTCTCGAAAGAACTGAGTGGGAGGAAAGTAGAACATGATGAGCTAACTGTACCTGCTCCCTTATTGGAAAGTAGTTCATCACAAAAATCTGTTTCTGTGACTCCTACACCAATTAGTGAGGAAGCTAATGATGATGATCATGTAACTTCAGATCAAGTTACTACCGAACCTCGTAGGTCAACCAGAGTGAGATCCGCACCAGAGTGGTACGGTAATCCTGTTCTGGAGGTCATGATAATTGACCATGACGAATCTATGAACTATGAGGAAGCGATGATGAGCCCAGATTCCGCGAAATGGCTTGAGGCCATGAAATTGGAGATTGGAACCATGTATGAGAACAAAGTATGGACTTTGATTGACTTGCCCGATGATCGGTGAGTCATTAAGAATAAATGGATCTTCAAGAGGAAGACAGACGCTGATAATAGTGTTACTATCTACAAAGCTCGAATTGTCGCAGAGTGTTTTCGACAAGTTCAAGGTGTTGACTACGATGAGAATTTCTCACTCGTATCAATGCTTAAAAGTCTGTCTGAATCATGTTAGCAGTTGCCGCATTTTATGAAATCTGGCAAATGGATGTCAAAACTGTATTCCTTCATGGATTTCTTAAAAAGAAGAGTTGTATATGATGCAACCAGAAGGTTTTGTCGACCCTAAAGGTGCTAACAAAGTGAGCAAGCTCCAGCGATCCATCTATGGACTGGTGCAAGCATCTCGGATTTGGAATATATGCTTTTGATAAAGTGATCAAAGTATATGGCTTTATACAGACTTGTGGTGAAGCATGTATTTACAAGAAAGTGAGTGGGAGCACTACAACATTTCTGATAAGTATATGTGAATGACATATTGTTGATCGGAAATAATGTAGAATTTTCTGGAAAGAATAAAGGAGTTTTTGAAAGGAGTTTTTCAAATAAAGACCTCAGTGAAGCTACTTACATATTGAGCATCAAGATCTATAGAGATAGATCAAGACGCTTGATAAGTTTTTTCAATGAGTACATACCTTGACAAGATTTTGAAGTAGTTCAAAATTGGAACAGTCAAATAAAGAGTTCTTACCTGTGTTACAAGGTATGAAATTGAGTAAGACTCAAAGCCCGACCACGGCAAAAGATGGAAAGAGAATGAAAGTCATTCCCTATGCCTTAGCCATAGTTTCTATAAAGTATGCCATGCTGTGTACCAGATCTATTGTATACCCTACACTGCGTTTAGCAAGGAAGTACAATAGTGATCTAGGAGTAGATCACTGGATAGTAGTCAAAATTATCCTTAGTGGAATAAGGATATGTTTCTCGATAATGGAGGTGACAAAAAAAGGTTCGTCGTAAAGGGTTACGTCGATGCAAATTTTGACACTGATCCAGATGACTCTAAATCTCAATCTGGATACATATTGAAAGTGGGAGCAATTATGTAACGCCCTCGATGCGGCTATATCTCCCACGTGTCGAAGCACGACTTAGAGGCATAACCGCATTGAAAGTAATGTCGCAAGTGAGGTAATCTTCACACAACCCATGTAACACATAAGGGAAAGAGATACATAGTTGGCTTACAATCGCCACTTCACACAATACATGAATAAAGCATTACATCATCCAGATACACACAAGGTTCGACTACGGAACCCCAAAATAAAAGAAGACTACCCCAAATGCTACACAGATCCCCGATCGTCCCAACTGGGCTCCACTACTGATCAACTGGAAAACGGAACAACACAAAGAGCGAGATCTTCATCGAGCTCCTCCTTGAGCTCGGTTGCGTCACCTGCACGGTATCATCGGCACCTGCAAACTGGTTTTGGAAGTATCTGTGAGTCACGGGGACTCAGCAATCTCACACCATCACGATCAAGACTATTTAAGCTTATAGGTAAGGTAAAGGTATGAGGTGGAGCTGCAGCAAGCGACTAGCATATATGGTGGCTAACATACGCAACTGAGAGCGAGAAGAGAAGGCAAGGCACGGTCGAACAACTATGATCAAGAAGTGATCCTAGAACAACCTACAATCAAGCATTACTCCAACACCGTGTTCACTTCCCGGACTCCGCCGAGAAGAGACCATCACGGTTACACATGTGGTTGATGCATTTTAATTAAGTTAAGTTTCAGGTTTTCTACAACCGGACATTAACAAATTCCCATCTGCCCATAACCGCCGGCACGACTTTCGAAAGTTCAATCCCTGCAGGGGGGTCCCAACTTAGCCCATCACAAGCTCTCACGGTCAATGAAGGACATTCCTTCTCCCAAGATAATCCGATCAGACTCGGCATCCCGGTTACAAGACATCCTCGACAATGGTAAAACAAGTCCAGCAAAGCCACCCGAATGTGCGGACAAATCTCGATAGGAGCTGCACATATCTCGTTCTCAGGGCACACCGGATTGTCCAAGGTTCCGGTAGGCCAGCCCAGAGTTGCCCTTGGTGGCCACCGGCAGCTGACAGGTTGGACCAACACTCAGAGGAGCACTGGCCCGGGGGTTTAAATAAAGATGACCCTTGAGTCTGCATAACCCAAGGGAAAGAAAAGGCTAGGTGGCGAATGGTAAAACCAATGTTGGGCCTTGCTGGAGGAGTTTTATTCAAGGCGAACTGTGAAGGGGTTCCCATCATAACCCAACCGTGTAAGGAACGCAAAATCCGGGAACATAACACCGATATGACGGAAACTAGGGCGGCAAGAGTGGAACAAAACACCAGGCATTAGGCCGAGCCTTCCACCCTTTACCAAGTATATAGATGCATTAATTAAATAAGAGATATTGTGATATCCCAACAAAATATCCATGTTCCAACAAGGAACAGACTCCAATCTTCACCTACAACTAACAATGCTATAAGAGGGGCTGAGCAAAGTGGTAACATAGCCAAACAACGGTTTGCTAGGACAAGGTGGGTTAGAGGCTTGGGTTAACAATATGGGAGGCATGATAAGCAAGTGGTAGGTATCGCAGCATAGGCATAGCAAAAGAGCGAGCATCTAGCAAGCAAAGATAGAAGTGATTTCAAGGGTATGGTCATCTTGCCTGAGATCCTGCAAGGAAGAAGAATGAGTCCATGAAGAAGACAAATGGACATAGTCGAACGAATTCCTCACAAACGCAACGTTATCGGAACCAACCCGAAGAAGCAACACCGGAAAGAAGCAAACAACATAGTAAACAACCACCACATAAGCATGTCATGATGCACAACCAAGTATGATGCATGTCCGGTTTAATGAAGCATGGCATGGCAAAGTGCACAAACAATCCTATAAATTAAGTGGAGCTCAATATGCAACTCCGTTGCATATTGACGAAACACCACGTGGCTTATTTAGTTCTCCCTCGTTTATATACCCAACAATATTAAATTTTGATTAACATGGCAAGAGGTGAAGCGTATGAAAAACTACCTATCTAGGCAAGTTTAAATGAGGCCGGAACAACAAACAACAAGTCCGGAAACTCCTCATGTCCATGTTTTATGGTTTGGTACTATTCTGCCCTAAACACAATTTTAGAGTTGTTAAACATGCAAAGCAAGTACACCATGTTAAACTAGGCAAATTTCTACCCCATTTACATATAAAGTTTGTTAGGTTTGGAGCTACGGTTATTTAGTTATGAATTAAATCATTTTAGCATGCTATATGAGCAAATTTAATCAAACATCATTTTAAGCATTTCAAACATGGATGAAAGTGGCATATTATGAAACTAGACAGAAATCTAAGCATATTTCATATATAACTTATTTTAATCCGATGCACGGTTGGTGAATTATGAAATGCATGAACTAGAGGGACTATTCTATAAAATTGCCAGACTCCTGAAAAAAAACAAAATCGCAGAGTCTAAAAAAATAGACTCTGGGCCGAATCTGAATAGGAAACCCAACAAAGGGAAAAAGGCCGGGGACTGCTCACCCTGGGCCTTGGGCCCGTTGGCAAAGTAGGCCGGCCGGAGCAACCCACGGATCCTGGGCTGCAGAGGCCCACGTGGAGGACGTCCTCCTCCCGATCCCGCCTGGATCGGGGAGGCAGACGTTGACGAACGATGGCGATCGGCGCCGGAGAGCTGACCGGCGTGCGACGCGCGCGGCGGGGTCCCGGCGAGAGGAAGACGCGGGGAGGGCAGCAGACGGCGAGGAACGAGGTGGGCATGGTGGATCCGATCTCCAAAGAGGGAGGCCGACACGGTGGGTGCGGGGAGGCGCCGGATCCAGAGCATCCCGGCGAGATCCGAGGCAGCGGTGAGGGGATCTCCGTCGGGGCACCTTAGAGAGAGATAGATGGGTGAGATGGGAGAGATCCAGTCGGGAAGGAGAAGGAGGCGGGCGGCGTGACCTGGGTTGGTGCTCGCCGGCGGTGGAGTGACGAGGAACGTCCGGGACGGCGCCGGTGGAGTCCAGCGGTGGGGATCAGGGTCGCCGGCGGGAGGTTTGCGGGGTGCTGCGTGGATCGTGCGCGCGGGCTCGTGGCGGGTGGTCTCGGGCCCAGATCGGCCCGCGGTGGGTCTGCCATGGGCTTCGCCGGGCTCTACGGGAGGTGGAGGGAGGCAAACGCTGAGGTGGCGTGCGGCGGTTGGTTGCAACCAGCGCAGATGGCGGCGGGGGCGAATGGCGGTGCGCCAAGTGGCGGCGGCGGGTTAGACCGGCGCTGAGATTGAGGAAGGGGGTAGGTGGCTACCGGCTGAGAGGTGGGAGGAGGGTTAGGGTTGGTTTAGGGGCTAGGGACGCCCAAAATGGCAAGGGGGGTTGCTTAAATAGGAAAGGGCTAGGGTTTTGGTGGGTTTGGGGGGCTTTTGGAGCGTTTCGGAGCCTCCGATCGCGATCTGACGGTCCGGAACGGAGGGGGTTTTAGGTGGGCTGCAGGTGGGTTGTGAAAAGAGGTTGGGCTGAGATGAGAGGAGAGGAGTGCAGCTCGGCAACTATTTCCGGAGACCGAAAACGTCCGACGTTTTGACCGACTATAATGTCGCTATAGTTATCCGTTGGGGCACCAAACGAACTCCGAATGCGATGAAACTTGGTAGGCGGCCTACCTACAACATGACAACACCGCATGCCAACTTTCAACCCATTCTGAGAACATTTTCCGGCCACTTATAAAATAATATTTCAGACGTGTCGCGGGTGCGTGCAAGTGTGTCTGGGCTCAGAACAGACAACGGGCGGAAGTGGGGGAACCCAGACGGATGCAAGTTTTGAAAACAAGATTATGCAATGTATATGATGACATGATAAAATGCAACACGCAAGCAAATGACATGGCAATGATAGCGAATAACTGGAAGACACATGGCGCATCGGTCTCGGGGCGTCACAAATTAGCTAGAGTAGCTCCGTGCAGAGCATTGTTGACATAGAAATTTGTAAAATACTTACGGATCTGAATGTGACAGACCCATTGACTAAACTTCTCTCACAAGAAAAACATGATCACACCTTAGTACTCTTTGGGTGTTAATCACATAGCGATGTGAACTAGATTATTGACTCTAGTAAACCCTTTGGGTGTTGGTCACATGTCGATGTGAACTATGGGTGTTAATCACATGGTGATGTGAACTATTGGTATTAAATCACATGGCGATGTGAACTAGATTATTGACTCTAGTGCAAGTGGGAGACTGAAGGAAATATGCCCTAGAGGCAATAATAAAGTTATTATTTATTTCCTTATATCATGATAAATGTTTATTATTCATGCTAGAATTGTATTAACCGGAAACATAATACATGTGTGAATACATAGACAAACAGAGTGTCACTAGTATGCCTCTACTTGACTAGCTCGTTGATCAAAGATGGTTATGTTTCCTAACCATAGACATGAGTCGTCATTTGATTAACGGGATCACATCATTAGGAGAATGATGTGATTGACTTGACCCATTCCGTTAGCTTAGCACTTGATCGTTTAGTTTGTTGCTATTGCTTTCTTCATGACTTATACATGTTCCTATGACTATGATATTATGCAACTCCCGTTTACCGGAGGAACACTTTGTGTGCTACCAAACGTCACAACGTAAATGGGTGATTATAAAGGTGCTCTACAGGTTTCTCTGAAGGTACTTGTTGGGTTGGCGTATTTCGAGATTAGGATTTGTCACTCTGATTGCCGGAGAGGTATCTCTAGGCCCACTCGGTAATGCACATCACTATAAGCCTTGCAAGCATTGTAACTAATGAGTTAGTTGCGGGATGATGTATTACGGAATGAGTAAAGAGACTTTCCAGTAACGAGATTGAACTAGGTATTGAGATACCGACGATCGAATCTCGGGCAAGTAACATACCGATGACAAAGGGAACAACTTATGGTGTTATGCAGTTCGACCGATAAAGATCTTCGTAGAATATGTAGGAGCCAATATGGGCATCCAGGTTCCGCTATTGGTTATTGACCAGAGAAGTGTCTCGGCCATGTCTACATAGTTCTCGAACCCGTAGGGTTCGCACGCTTAACGTTCGTTGACGATATAGTATTTATGAGTTATGTATGTTGGTAACCGAGTGTTGTTCGGAGTTCCGGATAAGATCACGGACATGACGAGGAACTCTGGAATGGTCCGGAGATAAAGTTTGATATATGGGATAATAGTGTTTGGTCTCTGGAAGGGTTCCGGAATTCACTGGAAGGGGTTCCGGATGTTTCCTGAAATGTTTGGTACAACACTTTATTTGGGCCAAAGGGGAAAGTGAAAAATGAATTTTTACGGAGTCCAAGGGCCAGACGCCAGGGTCCCTGGCGTCTGGGTCCAGACGCCGGGAACCTTGGCGTCTGGCCCTGGAGTCCGAGAAGGACTCTTGCCTTTCGGGTGAAACCGACTTTGTGGAGGCTTTTACTCCAAGTTTCGACCCCAAGGCTCAACATATAAATAGAGGGGTAGGGCTAGCACCCAAGACACATCAAGAAAACACCAAGCCATGTGCCGGCTACCCCGTCCCCTCTAGTTTATCCTCCGTCATAGTTTTCGTAGTGCTTAGGCAAAGCCCTGCGGAGATTGTTCTTCACCAACACCGTCACCACGCCGTCGTGCTGCCGGAACTCATCTACTACTTCGCCCCTCTTGCTGGATCGAGAAGGCGAGGACGTCATCAAGCTGAACGTGTGCTGAATGCGGAGGTGTCGTACGTTCGGTACTTGATCGGGACGGATCGTGAAGGTGTACGACTACATCAACCGCGTTGATAAACGCTTCCGCTTATGGTCTACGAGGGTACATAGACAACACTCTCCCCTCTCGTTGCTATGCATCACCATGATCTTGCATGTGCGTAGGAATTTTTTTGAAATTACTACGTTTCCCAACACATAACACATAGTAGGTGACTATAGACTTGCAAGATAGGATCAAGAACTCACATGTATTCATGAAAACATAATAGGTTCAGATCTGAAATCATGGCATTCGGGCCCTAGTGACAAGCATTAAGCATAGCAAAGTCATAGCAACATCAATCTCAGAACATAGTGGATACTAGGGATCAAACCCTAACAAAACTAACTCGATTACATGACAAATCTCATCCAACCCATCACCGTCCAGCAAGCCTACGATGGAATTACTCACACATGGCGGTGAGCATCATGAAATTGGTGATGGAGGATGGTTGATGATGACGATGGTGACGGATTCCCCTCTCCGGAGCCCCGAACGGACTCCAGATCAGCACTCCCAAGAGGTTTTAGGGCTTGGTGGCGGCTCCATATCGTAAAACGCGATGAATCCTTCTCCTTTATTTTTGTCTCCCCAAAAGTGAATATGTAGAGTTAGAGTTGAGGTCGGAGGAGCTCCAGGGGGGCCACGAGGTAGGGAGCGCGCCTAGGGGGGCAGGCGCGTCCCCCACCATCTTGGCTAGGGTGTGGGCCCCATGGTCTTGATCTTTTGCTAGTATTTTTTATTATTTCGAAAAAGACGCTCCGTGGAGTTTCAGGTCATTCCGTGAACTTTTGTTTGTGCACACAAATAACACCATGGCAATTCTGCTGAAAACAGCGTCAGTCCGGGTTAGTTCCACTCAAATCATGCAAGGTAGAGTCCAAAACAAGGTCAAAAGTGTTTGGAAAAGTAGATACGACGGAGACGTATCACAAAACAGCAGAAGGAATGTCATCATCTGATCCGCTTGGGATCACGTATTCTTCATCAAAAGGAAAAAGGTCCTTTGATGGCATGGATGAGACAGGAACAACATCAATTGGATTGTCATAGGAACTTGTCAGTGGCTTCATTTTCTTCGGAGCTGAAGAATCTGATGTTGTTGATGCCTTTCGTTTCTTCACAGCTGCACGCTCTGCAGCCTTGGTATTCTTCACATCTGATGTAGATAGAAGGATAGGAGTTGGTGTACGCACAGGAGGAGCAGAGGAATTTGGTCCAAGACTTCAGGTACAACTGATGTAGTTGCCCTGACCTCTTCATTTTCTTCAGGCACAATACTAGTGGTTGCCCTGGCAATTTCTTCAGCGGCTGGAATGCAGTCATTAGCCCTGGAATTAGCATTTTCTTCAGCAGCCTGAGTGTCATCAGCGGTGCTGGCATTTTCTTTAGTAGGCTAAGCAGATGCTGCAGCCTGAGGAATTTCTTGTTGCGTTTGTGCTACAACCGTGGAGGTGAAGTTGTCAGCAAGTCTCACAAAATGAACCTTGGCTCCCAACCAATCAGCGTGGTATGCGTCAAATTCATCATTGAGTTTCTTGATCTCAGATTAAATAGTGAAAAGTTCTTCAGTTGTCATAGAGACAACGTTTTTCTTCAGAAAGCGATCCTTTTTGTACTGCGCTTTCTTGATCTGCCTGGCCTTTTCAAATTTCCATTTCTCTTCCTGAATGAAGTGAGTCAACATATGACTTTGGCCAGGAGTCAACTTGAAATCAGGCATGGGAGTGTTGGGGTCCTTGTGCCAGAGATCAATGTAATCAAGGATCAACTTTGGATCCAAAAGCAGAGGCACACTTGTGCCTTTGGCTCTAGCGCCCCTGACTTGCCTATCCCCGATGATTTCAGCAAGTTCTTTATCATCAGCTTCGTCTTCATCAGACGACACTTGAAAGGCGACCTGCTTCTTTTGAGGACTTGGTCGAGAGCCTCGTCCAGTAGTTGCCTTGGTCTTCAGCAGAGTGGGGCCAGTTGAAGAATGTAGTGGAGCTGAAGAACTTGCAGAGGCGCCTGACGCAATAGAGATGCATGTTGTCCTTTGGCACGAGGCAAGATGCGCAGGTGCGAAGGACTTTGACGGAGGAGCTGAGGACTTTGGAGGAGCTGGAGTGGGTTGAGGAATTGGCCATGAGGGCTTTGAAGAAACTGGCCGTGAGGGCATTGCTGAGGAACTTGGTCATGAGGGCATTGGGGTTGAAGCACTTGGCTTATGAGCCGGCTTCTTTGGCATTGCCTTCTTGGACTTACTTGCAGATGCCTCAGCAGTGGCAGCAGCAGCAACATAGTCTTCATTGAATTTCCTCACTGCTTCCTTAGCTACTCTGACAAGCTTGGCCTGGCGCTTGGCCCATTCATCAGGATAATCCTCACCATGCTTGAGGCTGGTGGGATCAGCTTCTTGGCCAGGTGCCAAAGGAGGTCTTGGGCATGGAGGATGAAGAGCAAATTTCTTCATATATTTGGGAGTGACATATCTGTATTCCCTCCATTCTCGTGCCCATATCCTCTCTATCCTTTGGATGTGCACTTTGCGCTCATTTTTAGTTTCCTTCCCATGGGTGGCATCATCAGGAGTGCAATAATCCTTGTATATGTCCTCAGGGATTTCAAACGCGGTGTTGACTTCTAGCTTCTTTCCTCCCTTCTGAGGTTTCTTGCCATCTGCCATTTTCTTCAGCTGAGGGTTTTTAACGATTGAGTTCTCTGAAGAGGTGTGCAACTTTTCTTCGAGGAACGCTGCAAATGAGTTAAGTTGATGAGAACCTAATGATTCAGCAGCGGACATGTGTACATGTGAACAAAGTATATGTGTGAAGAATTTGGAGAGGTCATATGCGTTCTCAGAAGTTTTTGCAAAAAGAACAAGTTTGAGGAAATTGACCAGATGAGTCTTGAAGAATTTTACTAAGCGATCTTTGACTTAGGTTCCAGAGTTGTACAGATTGAAAATCCACACAATTAAGGAATCTTGAAGAAAAATGTTGCTTAGAGAAACAGATCAAGAACAGATGATATGTGAGGTGTTTAGTGTGTGAAGAGTTGAGGAATAAACATCTTTCGAAGATTTGAAGAAAACATCAGAATCAACAAGGGCAGTAAAAGTAAATTTTCATTACCCTTGACGAAGAACACAACGAACTAGGAAGTGTAGATTTGAAGCTCGTCGGTTCAGATCTTCTACGCCCTAACTTGGCTGAGGAAGACAGCTACGGCGGCGGCGGAGTGAAGAAATCTGCGTCTGGCGTGAGTACGGCGGCGACGAGGTCGAGGCAGTGAAGCTCTTCCTCACCAGCGATGATGGAAGTAGCGGCGGCGCTAGGGTTGGGGAACTCGAGCGAGGGAGTGAGGTCGAGCAGAGTAAAAGTGAAGTGAGGAAGGGAGAGGGGTATTTATAGCCGAAGTGAAAAACCGCTCGCCCGAGGAAATAGGACGAACGTGCCCCTGACCTTTCTCATTCGCTTGACATGTGTCACCCACATATAGAGAGGTGGCTATCGTGTGAGATCGTGGGTGAATAGATAAACATCGCATAGAATGCGGAATGGTTTGAGCGGCAAAGCCAAAAATTTAGATAAGATAGGTTTTAAAGTTCCGTTCATAATTTCTTCAGCTGACAAGGACACAGTGAAGATTTTGAACGAGTTTCAAATAGAACGCACATGAAGAATTTGTGAATAGACTGGGTTGAGTTTAGCATAGAGGGGAAGGGTCCGATCACATTCACTTAGCAGAAAGAGCAACTAGAAGAAATAGCAATAAGTGAATGTTGTAGAGGACATAAACTCATATATATATATATAGTCAAAGAAGAAAAACGACGGAAATAGTGAAGACAAAGCAAGTTTAAAAACAACTGAGGAATTTCAAAGAACTGAGAAATAACTCAATTGAAGATTTTCAACATTTGGTAGTGGCGTGACCCAACGTATAAGAATGATGATTTCAGACACCGCCTACAATTGTCGTAGGGTTCTGAGAATCAAATTCTTCGTTAATTTCTTCACACTTAGAGTGTTATTCTTCATTGATTGAAGAAAAATGTTTCTTCATGTGTTGCACATCTAAGTCATCAATTTTGCATAAGTGTTAGGATTAGTGTCCTTTTCAAAGAACATTCGAAGATTCTAGGATATTTAGCTCACACCGCAACTTGCTAAATCTCTTCTCATCCAAGGGCTTAGTGAAGATATCGGCTAGCTGTTCTTCAGTCTTCACATGCTCAATAGAGATGTCACCCTTCAACACATGATCACGAAGAAAATGATGACGAATCTGAATGTGCTTTGTCTTCGAGTGCTGAACTGGGTTATGAGCAATCTTGATGGCACTCTCGCTATCACAGTAGAGTGGCACATTCTTCACATTGACGTCGTAGCGCTGAGTGTTTGCTTCATCCATAGTAGTTGAGCACAGCAAGAACCAGCAGCAATGTACTCAGCTTTAGCAGTAGACAGTGATACGCAGTTCTGTTTCTTCGAGGACCAACAGACCAAAGATCGTCCGAGGAAATGGCATGTGCCAGATGTTGACTTGCGGTCCACATGATCACCAGCATAGCCAGAGTCTGAATATCCAATGAGATCAAAAACTGAGCCCTTGGGGTACCATAATCCAAGTGTTGGTGTGTGAGCTAGATATCGAAGAATATGCTTCACAGCCTTATGGTGTGATTCGTTCGGTGTAGCTTGAAATCGGGCACACATGCAAACACTAAGCATAATATCTATCCTAGATGCACATAAGTACAATAAAGAACCAATCATGGAGCGGTATACCTTTTTATCAAAGTCAATACCATTTTCATCAGTGCATAGATGACCATTTGTGGGCATAGGGATTTTGACTCCTTTGCAATCTTGCATGCCGAATTTCCTCAGTACATCCTTGAGGTATTTCTCCTAAGATATGAATATGCCATTGCGTTGTTGACGAATCTGAAGACCTAAGAAGAATTTCAATTCTCCCATCATAGACATTTGATATTCTTCACTCATCATATAGGCAAATTCATCACTGTAACGTTGGTCCGTACAGCCGAAAATGATATCATCAACATAAATTTGGCACACAAACAATTCACCATCATAAGATTTAGTGAAAAGAGTTGGATCAAGTAAACCGGGTTTGAAGCCTTTCTTCATGAGGAATTCCTTCAAAGTATCATACCACACCCGTGGGGCCTGCTTGAGGCCATAGAGGGCCTCACTACAGGAATAAGCTAATTTGTCGTCCGCCAAGGCGGACGGCAAAGGCCTTTGTCGTCTGCCGCAGACGACAAAATGCACTGGCAAAGAAAGGATCGGTAAAGAGCTTCTTTGCCGTCCGCTTTCGGAAGCAGACGGCAAAGAAACCCAACGGCAATAAATTCGCCGTTAGTCCGTTGGGTGGCTAACAGCAGTGTTTGTCGTCCATGGCTGACGGCAAATATCATCAGGCATTTGCCGTCCGCCTGATGATGTCAGTTGGACGTCACTTTCCAGCAAGTCTTTGCCGTCCGCCGTTGTAGCCAAAGGCTTTGCCGTTCGCCACTGTAGGCAAACTGACCAAATGGGTCAGCTCCCAGGAAGCACAGTTGGCTGCCACATGGCTTCTTTGCCGTCTGTCACAGACGGCAAAGAGCCCATTGCCGTCGGTGACTGACGGCAAAGAGCCTACATTGGCTCTTTTTCTGTTTTTTTAAATACAACAATTTTCACAGCAAATATATATGACATATATAGATATATTTCACAGGGTTATTTCACAGCAAACATATGACATATCCAGCACATAAGTTTCATCGTACATACATATATAGTTCCATCCATTCATACATAGCAAGTTGCACATACACATTGTTCCATCATAGCAAGCTAAGAATACTAGAAGAGAATGAAAGAAAAAACAAGCACTCCATCATAGCAAACTAGCTTCCGTGAAGTGAATGAGATCTGCAAAATGGCAAATAAGAAAGTTAGAAAAAAGGTGACTAGAAGAAGAAGTATATGTCATTTATGAGCTAACTTAGGTGAAATTGATCATTTATGAGCTAACTTAGGTGAAATGGATCATTTATGAGCTAACTAAGGTGAAATGGATCGTTTATGAGCTAACTAAGTTGAAATGGATCATTTTAGAGCTAATCTAGGTGAAATGGATCATTTATGAGCTAACTAAGGTGAAGTGGGTCATTTTAGAGCTAACTTAGGTGAAATGGATCATTTATGAGCTAACTAAGGTGAAATGGATCGTTTATGAGCTAACTAAGGTGAAATGGATCGTTTATGAGCTAACTAAGGTGAAATGGGTCGTTTATGAGCTAACTAAGGTGAAATGGATCGTTTATGAGCTAACTAAGGTGAAATGGATCATTTTAGAGCTAACCTAGGTGAAATGGATCGTTTATGAGCTAACTTAGGTGAAATGGGTCGTTTATGAGCTAACTTAGGTGAAATGGATCGTTTATGAGCTAACTAAGGTGAAATGGATCGTTTATGAGCTAACTAAGGTGAAATGGACCGTTTATGAGCTAACTAAGGTAAAATGGATCATTTATGAGCTAACTTAGTTGAAATGGATCATTTATGAGCTAACCTAGGTAAGATGCATCATTTTAGAGCTAACCTAGGTAAGATGGGTCATTTTGGAGCTAACCTATGTAAACTGGGTCATTTTAGAGCTAACTTGGGTAAAATGGATCGTTTATGAGCTAACTAAGCTAATTATGCCATTTTTTCATAAGTAAGCTAACTTCGGTAAAATGGATGGTTTTGGAGGTGAGTAAGCTTATTAAGTCATTTTGTAGGAAATAAAGCTAAGTCTAGGTCTTTATGAATTTGTTAAGCAAAACACTAGAGAAACTTAGCGTGATCATGGAGGTGTAGGAGCGGGCTACTAATAATCTCGATCACTATCATCAATAAATTCATAATCATCATCATCACTATCATCAATGACGTGCTCATAGGGTTCAGCGGCATCAAAATGTGGAAGACCACCTTGACGTAATCGGTCAAGCATTGACAGGTCATCCGCAGCAGTAACCTCTTTTTGTTCCGGCTCTTCTTGTTCCTCCGCTGGGGTGATGTCGGATTCACTGTCGTTGTCTACTTCAATGTTTTGGGGTGAAGTATATCGGTTCTTGAAACATTTTTTGGAAAGACGTGTCTCTTGGAAGAATTCTCCTTCATATGTGTCTGGGTTAATGTGAGGTTCATAATGCTCTTCCTTTAGGGGAGATAGTCTAGCACGTGGCGGCACTTCATAAACGACATCCCAACCTTTCAGATTTGGATTAGTTTGGCAGGCCCACGGTAGATAGAATACTTGGGCCGCCTGTTGAGCCGTAATATAGACATCAGGAACATCTAAATGGGTGCTTTGTTTGATTTCAACTAGCCCTATATGTTCATGAGTCCTTCTAATCTCCTTCAGCTAAAACCAATAACATTTGAAGAGTACGACATTCGGTGGGTTGTCACCATAGAATAGAACTTCATAAATTGCTTCAACTCTCCCATAATACTCGGTACCTTCTTCGCCAATAGCAGATACACAACAATTTGTAGACTTTCGGTTGGCCATAGATAGCTCTTTGCCATAGGTACAAAAGCGATACCCGTTGATGTCGTATTTGTCAAATGAACGGACCTTATAGTCAAAACCATTAGCGACTTGTCTCAATTCGGCGTCCATAGACTCTGAATTAGTCTACAAGTTTAATATGAAAGGATTGTTGCATTAGGCAGAAATTAGCGAATGAAATGAAATGGTCTAATAGAAATTACCGTTTGTTTGAACCAAGAGATGAAACCGGGATAGCCGCCCCCTTGCTCTGCGAGAAGCTCATACTCTTCGACGGAATCCTTTTGGATTACCGCTCCATATGAGAATATGGCGACATATCGACTGTATGAAATATCCAAGAATAAGAGCAGTTCAAAGGAAATAGAAGTTGCGAAACAATGTACCAAGAACTTACTCAATGTATGTCCGCACTTCTATTAGGTTGTTGAAGATATACAACGTAATGGTCCGCCATTTTTCGTTATCCAAAGATACTGGTTTCGAACCACTGGCTAGTGTAAGATTCCCTTTGAATAGGCTGAGGTTGGATCCACCCTTTTGAGGTTCGTCAGCATTGTACCGAGGCTTCAGATTATGCAAATGACGATTTTTGGCTTCGTAGTGTGTTGTCACGAAGTTTGCCGCCTCCTCAGTGATGAATGCCTCAGCCATCGATGCTTCAATTCTACGTTTATTTTTGCATTTTTGTCAAAGCGTCTTCTGCATCCTCTCAGTTGGGTAGCACCAACGATTTTGCACGGGCCCCCCAATCTTGCCTCGGTCGGGAGATGCAAAATCAAATGCTGCATTGGATTAAAGAATCCCGGTGGAAAGATCTTCTCTAACTTGCAGATCAACTCCGGCGCCAACTGTTCCATTTCCTCTAGCACGCCAAGCGGTAGTTATTTCGCACAAAGAACACGGAAGAAATAGTTGAGTTCTGCCAGTACTAGCCATTCATCCTCACGGATGAAGCCACGCAACATCACCAGCATTACCCCACTCAATCCATATGTGTCAATCATGACTCTTGAGACCAAATATCTTCAATTTATCAAGATTCGCTCCCCTCTTTAGATTCGCTGCATACCCATCGGGGAACATCAACTGCTGTTGCACCCATAAGATAATTTCCCTCATAGCTGGCCTTCCAAGATTGAACCATGCCTTTGGCTTCGTCCAGTTCTGCTTTCCTTTCGGTTCTTTCATGTTTTGTAATGGCCTATCACATAGCGCCTCCAGATCGACTCTAGCCTTAGTATTATCCTTTGACTTCCCATCTATGCCGAACAATGTACCAAAAAGTGCCTCGGCGATATTCTTCTCAGTGTGCATCACGCCGATGTTGTGTGGGAAAAGGAGGTCTTTGAAGTAAGGCAGATCCCATAAGCATGTCTTGTGAGTCCAGGCGTGTTTAGAATTATACCCCTTGAAGTACCCTGGACGTTTAACTAATCCAGGGTATGTTGGCCTGTCAACGCAGGTGGTGCAGAGTTTTTGACAACTCTACCTCTGATGAAGTTCTTCTTGTCTTTCCTGAACTTATGGAGAGGATTCAGGAACTGTCTATGCATGTCGAAGCAAGAAAACTTGTGACCGGCCTGAAGCCAACGAAACTCAAGAGCTCCCTTGCATGTGGGGCACGGGAACCTTCCATGCACACACCAGCCAACGAATAGCGCATACGCCGGCAAGTCACGCGTCGAGTACATGTACCAGACACGCATTATGAAGTTATGTTTGCTATAGGTGTCGTATGTCTTGAACCTATTATCCCAGGCTTCTTGCAATTTGTCCTTAAGCGGCTGCATGTACACATTCATATTTTTCCCTGGATAGTTGGGCCCTGGAATTATCAACGTCAGGAAAATGTTCTTTCTTTGCATAATCTGTCCGAGGGGAGATTGAGTGGAAAGAAAAATATGGGCCAACAACTGTATTGGGTTGCCGTCAGACCAAACACACTGAACCCATCCGTGCTTACGCCGACTCGAGGATGCCTCAGATCTGCCGCTTTGTCATCATGTAATTCATCAAACTTCTTCCACCCAACACCATCCGATGTGTGTACCATCACCAGATTCACATCTACATCTAGTTCGGTTCTTTTGCCCGTTTTGTGCCATGTCATCTGTCTGGCCATCTCTTTATCCATGAAAAGACGTTGAAGTCTTGGTACGATTGGCATATACCGAAGAACACTAACGGGGATTTTGGTCTGCGTCTTCTCACTCATACCGTTGTCTACCACAACATACCTGGAAGACTTGCAAATGGGACAATAGTTCAAGTCCGCATATTCAAGCCTAAATAAGACACATCCTTTCTCATGTGCATGTATCTTCTCATAGGGCATCTTCAGTGCATGGAGGATTTTGTCCGACTGGTACAGGTTTGCAGGCATTACATGACCTTTGGGTAGAAAGCGTCCAAATACTGTTATAATTGCGTCGTAGCATTCTCTACCCAAGTTGAACTGAGCCTTCAGAGCCATTACTTATGAGATGGCATCCAATTGACAAAGCTTAGTGTGCTCGTGGAGCGGACGTTTTGAAGACTCCAACATTTCATTGAAGGCCTTTGCAGATTCCTCCATCTCCTCGTCCGAATCCCGAGCATCATCCAAGTCTTGCACCATGTTTTCCATCCCGGTACCATGCTCGTCGGTGCGAGGACGAACCACCTCAGCTCGGTCACGTTGGGCAGACTCACCATGAAATGTCCACACCGTATAATTGGGCGTAAAACCACTCTTCTGCGGGTGTTTGCCCATTTCAGCCTCTGTCCTCTTTTCCCAATTGTCGCATTGGGAACAGGGGCACCAGGTTTTCCTCTGGCCATTTGCAAATGTGGCTTGCACAAATGCCTTGGTTTTTGTGAACCATTCAGTGCTCCATTTGTTCTGACCAGTGTGACCGGTGTACATCCACGCACGATCACTCATCTTGACTTTCAGAGCTACTGGACACACAACAAATATATATGTATATATATATATATATATAATTCACCATGTATATATTCATCAGTTGATCTAGTTTGTCAATTTTGTTACGTCGATGCAACCTACACTCTAATAGGTAATGATAGGTCCTAATCACACCAGAGTATGTGTAGATTGGGTTCCTTTTCCCATGCTATGCTCCGGATCCAACGCAAAATTTTGGCAGCACCTCCCCGCTGTTCTCCTGATACACGTCTTTGCAATAAACAGAGAGGATGCGTACCCGGAGAACAACAGGGGAGACACTGACAAAATTTATGCGTCGGATCCGGAGCAAAGCATATGGGAAAACGAACCCAATCTACACATACTCGGGTTGTCCATGGATAGCGTTGGACAATTCAAAATAATCACGGTTACAAATATGCAAATGCATGCATATTTATAGATGTAACCCTTTCGAACGGGAGACGCATAGTGGTTACGCATACTGATGATTGACACCTATAGCTAGCAAGTTTCATCGGCACGAAGACCGGAACAGAGCAAATGAAGGGGGAGGAGGAGATGTCATTTGTGCTCACCAACGAACGCAGGGGTGGAGCTCGTCGAACGCACGGGGAGGTCTTTAAACGTCACACCCTCGCAGCGACGAAACAACTGCACATTTGAATCCACCCAATAAACACAAATATGTATGATGTTTTGCATAACAAAATCGAAAAATATACAACCTAACTCATAATTCACAAATATATGACCCCGCCGGCCTCTGGAAGGCCAAAGAGCACCTTCTACATATTCTTCTTTTCTTCTTTTCTTCTTCTTCTTCTCCCCTCCTCTTCTTCTCCTACACCTACACTTTCTTCTTCTTCTTCTTCTTCTTCTTCTCCCCTCCTCTTCTTCTCCTACACCTACACTTTCTTCTTCTTCTTCTTCTTCTCCCCTCCTCTTCTTCTCCTACACTTTCTTATTCTTCTTCTTCTTCTTCCCCTTCTACATATTCTTCTTTTCTTCTTCTTCTTTTTTCATCTTTTTTCTACTTCTTTTAATTATATGACTAATTATCTAAAACCCATGCACTAAATCTAACACTAACACATATATATCTAGCACTAAACCTAACACTAACAATTAAACAGCAAAAAAGAAAAAAAATAACTCACCGAACCGTGGTGGCGGGTGGCGGGGGCGGCGGCGACGCCGAGGTGGTGGGGCGACGGCACGGGTGGGGGCGGCGGCGGGTGGCGGGGGCGGTGGGTGGTGGGGGTGGCGGCGGGTGGCGGGGGCGATGGGTGTTGGGGGTGGCGGTGGGTGGCGGGGGCAGCGGCAGGTGGTGGGGGCGGCTGGTGGGGGTGGTGGCGAGTGGCGGGGAGGCGGCACGGCGTGGGGGCGTCGGCAGGGGGTGGGGGCGGCGGCGTGGTGGCTCGGGGAGGAGAGAGGAGAGAAAGAGAGATGGATCTAGGGCGGGTGGGTCTCGTCATTAGGTAGGTTAGGTCTTTGCCGTCCGCCAAACCTTTGTCGTCAGCTTTTTTCCTCTTTGTCGTCCGCTAGCTGACAACAAAGAGGGGGCCGTTAAGTTTGGATTAATCAGCTCGTTAGTGAGGACCACCACCCTCTTTGTCGTCTGCTAGCTGACGGCAAAGATTCGTTGCTGTCCGCTAGCTGATGGCAAAGAGTAGGCAGATGGCAAAGACCGTTCTTTGCCATCAGCCAGTTCATTGTCGTCCATTTTCTGCAAGCGGGCGGCAAAGACCTTCTTTGCCGTCAGCTAGCGGACGACAAAGACTTGGCAGACGGCAAATTAGCTAATTCCAGTAGTGCCTTATTGAGTCTAAAGACTTTGTCAGGATGCTTTGGATCTTCAAAACCTGGGGGTTGAGCAACATATACTTCTTCCTCAAGCTTACCATTGAGGAATGCACTTTTCACATCCATTTGATATAAGATGATATCATGATGGTTAGCATAAGCAAGTAATATGCGAATAGCTTCAAGTCTAGCAACAGGTGCAAAAGTTTCATCGGAATCAATTCCTTCAACCTGTGTGTAGCCTTGAGCTACAAGCCGTGCCTTATTCCTCAGCACAAGGCCATTTTCATCTTGCTTGTTGCGGTAGATCCATTTCGTGCCGATGATATTGTGCTTACGAGGATCTGGACGTTTGACTAGTTCCCAGACGTTGTTGAGCTCAAATTGATGTAATTCCTCTTGCATAGCTTGAATCCACTCAGGCTCCATAAATGCTTCATCTACCTTAGTTGGCTCTTTGATAGAGACAAAAGCAAAGTGCCCACAAAAGTTAGATAAATGTGAAGCTCTTGAGCGTGTGAGAGGTCCTGGAATGTTGATGTCGCTGATGATTTTCTCAATTTGCACTTCATTTGCAACACGAGGATGAGTGGGTTGACGTTGAGGAATTTGATCAGCATTTTCTTCAGCACCATTTTCCTCAGGTGCATCAGCATGACGTTCTTCATGTTCTAGAATGGCTTCTTCAACAGATTCTTCAGTAGGAATGACATCCTTAGTAGCCTTGAACTTAATAGATTCCTTAGGAGGTATTTCATCTGTCACGGGAGGTAGGTGCTCTCTTTGTGAGCCATTAGTTTCATCGAACCGCACATCTACAGTTTCAACAACCTTGTGATGACAGGTGTTGAAGACTCTGTAGGTGTGCGAGTCCTTACCATAACCGAGCATCAAACCTTCATGTGCTTTCGGTGCAAATTTAGAACTGTGATGAGGATCTCTAATCCAACATTTAGCACCGAAGACTTTGAAATAACTCACATTGGGTTTCTTGTCCGTGAGGAGTTCATATGCAGTCTTCTTGAAGAATTTGTGAAGATATACCCTATTGATGATGTGGCACGCAGTATCAATTGCCTCAAGCCAAAAGCGAGGAGGCGCCTTGTACTCATCAAGCATAGTGTGGGCCATCTCAACAAGAGTCCTGTTCTTGCGCTCTACGACGCCATTTTGCTGAGGAGTATAAGGAGCAGATAGCTCATGAGTAATACCAAGTTCATCAAGATAGTCATCAAGACTAGTGTTCTTGAACTCAGTTCCATTATCACTTCTGATGTGCTTGATCTTCACACCAAAGTTGGTTGAAACCCTCGATGAAAATCGTTTGAACACTTCCGGCACTTCAGTTTTGTAAGTGAAGGAAATATGCCCTAGAGGCAATAATAAAGTTATTATTTATTTCCTTATTTCATGATAAATGTTTATTATTCATGCTAGAATTGTATTAACCGGAAACATAATACATGTGTGAATACATAGACAAACAGAGTGTCACTAGTATGCCTCTACTTGACTAGCTCGTTAATCAAAGATGGTCATGTTTCCTAACCATGAACAAAGAGTTGTTATTTGATTAATGGGATCACATCATTAGTTGAATGATCTGATTGACATGACCCATTTCATTAGCTTAGCACCCGATCGTTTAGTATGTTGCTATTGCTTTCTTCATGACTTATACATGTTCCTATGACTATGAGATTATGCAACTCCCGTTTACCAGAGGAACACTTTGTATGCTACCAAACGTCACAACGTAACTGGGTGATTATAAAGGTGCTCTACAGGTGTCTCCAAAGGTACATGTTGGGTTGACGTATTTCAAGATTAGGATTTGTCACTCCGATCGTCGGAGAGGTATCTCTAGGCCCTCTCGGTAATGCACATCACTTAAGCCTTGCAAGCAATGCAACTAATGAGTTAGTTGCGATATGATGTATTACGGAACGAGTAAAGAGACTTGCCAGTAATGAGATTGAACTAGGTATTGGATACCGACGATCGAATCTCGGGCAAGTAACATACCGATGACAAAGGGAACAACGTATGTTGTTATGCGGTCTGACCGATAAAGATCTTCGTACAATATGTAGAAGCCAATATAGGCATCCAGGTCCCGCTATTGGTTATTGACCGGAGACATGTCTCGGTCATGTCTACATTGTTCTCGAACCGTAGGGTCCGCACGCTTAAGGTTTCGATGACAGTTATATTATGAGTTTATGAGTTTTGATGTGCCGTAGTTTCGGTGCTTGATCGGTCGGGCCGTGGAGACGTACGACTACATCAACCAAACACTTCCGTTGTCGATCTACACGGGTACGTAGATCACACTCTCCCCTCTCGTTGCTATGCATCACCATGATCTTGCATGTGTGTAGGAATTTTTTTGAAATTACTACGTTCCCCAATAGTGGTATTCGAGCCTAGGTTTTATCGGTTAATGTTATATGCACGAGTAGAACACAAGTGAGTTGTGGGCGATATAAGTCATACTGCTTACCAGCATGTCATACTTTGGTTCAGCGGTATTGTTGGACGGGGCGGCCCGGGCCGACATTACGCGTACGCTTACGCGAGACTGGTTCTACCGCCGTGCTTTGCACACAGGTGGCTGGCGGGTGTCAGTTTCTCCAACCTTAGTTGAACCGAGTGTGGCTACGCCCGGTCCTTGCGAAGGTTAAAACAGCACCAACTTGACAAACTATCGTTGTGGTTTTGATGCGTAGGTAAGATTGGTTCTTGCCTAAGCCCGTAGCAGCCACGTAAAACTTGCAACAAACAAAGTAGAGGACGTCTAACTTGTTTTTGCAGGGCATTTTGTGATGTGATATGGTCAAGACGTGATGAGATATAAGTTGTTGTATGAGATGATCATGTTTTGCGGAAGTTATCGGCAACTGGCAAACGCCTTATGGTCGTCTCTCTATTGCATAAGATGCAAGCGCCAAACAATTGCTTTACTTTATCGCTATGCGATAGCAATAGTTGCAAGAGCAATAGTTGGCGAGACGTCCACGTGACAACACATTGATATAGATCAAGATGATGGAGATCATGGTGTCATGCCGGTGACGATAGAGATCATGACGGTACTTTGGAGATGGAGATCAAAGGCACAAGATGATCATGGCCATATCATGTCACATATTTTGATTGCATGTGATGTTTATCTTGTATACATCTTATTTTGCTTATTTCGACGGTAGCTTTATAAGATGATCTCTCACTAAATTTCAAGATAAAAGTGTTCTCCCTGAGTATGCACCGTTGCCAAAGTTCGTTGTGCCTAGACACCACGTGATGATCAGGTGTGATAAGCTCTACGTCCATCTACAACGGGTGCAAGACAGTTTTTCACACGCGGAATACTCAGGTTAAACTTGACGAGCCTAGCATATGCAGATATGGCCTCGGAACACTGGAGACCGAAAGGTCGAGCGTGAATCATATAGTAGATATGATCAACATATTGATGTTCACCATTGAAAACTACTCCATTTCACGTGATGATCGGTTATGGTTTAGTTGATTTGGATCACGTGATCACTTAAGATGATTAGAGGGATGTCTATCTAAGTGGGAGTTCTTAAGTAATATGATTAATTGAACTTTAATTTATCATGAACTTAGTCCTAGTAGTATTAGCATATCTATGTTGTAGATCAATAGCTCGCGTTGTTGCTTTCATGTGTTTATTTTGATATGTTCCTAGAGAAAATTGTGTTGAAAGATGTTAGTAGCAATGATGCGGATTGGATCCGTGATCTGAGGTTTATCCTCATTGCTGCACAGAAGAATTATGTCCTTGATGCACCGCTAGGTGACAGACCTATTGCAGGAGCAGATGCAGACGTTATGAACGTCTGGCTAGCTCAATATGATGACTACTTGATAGTTTAGTGCACCATGCTTAACGGCTTAGAATCGGGACTTCAAAGACGTTTTGAACATCATGGACCATATGAGATGTTCCAGGAGTTGAAGTTAATATTTCAAGCAAATACCCGAGTTGAGAGATATGAAGTCTCCAACAAGTTCTATAGCTAAAAGATGGAGGAGAATCGCTCAACTAGTGAGCATGTACTCAGATTGTCTAGGTACTACAATCACTTGAATCAAGTGGGAGTTAATCTTCCAGATAAGATAGTGATTGACAGAATTCTCTAGTCACCATCACCAAGTTAGTAGAACTTCGTGATGAACTATAGTATGCAAGGGATAACAGAAACGATTCCCAAGCTCTTCGTGATGCTAAAATCGACGAAGGTAGAAATCAAGAAAAAGATCAAGTGTTGATGGTAGACAAGACCACTAGTTTCAAGAAAAGGGCAAAAGGAAGAAGGGGAACTTCAAGAAGAACGGCAAGCAAGTTGCTGCTCAAGTGAAGAAACCCAAGTCTAGTCCTAAGCCTGAGACTAAGTGCTTCTACTGCAAAGGGATTGGTCACTGGCAGTGGAACTGCCCCAAGTATTTGGTGGATAAGAAGGATGGCAAAGTGAACATAAGTATATTTGATATACATGTTATTGATGTGTACTTTACTAGTGTTTATAGCAACCCCTCAGTATTTGATACTAGTTCAGTTGCTAAGATTAGTAACTCGAAACGGGAGTTGCAGAATAAACAGAAACTAGTTAAGGGTGAAGTGACGATGTGTGTTGGAAGTAGTTCCAAGATTGATATGATCATCATCGCACACTCCCTATACTTTCGGGATTAGTGTTGAAACTAAATAAGTGTTATTTGGTGTTTGCGTTGAGCATGAATATGATTTGATCATGTTTATTGCAATATGGTTATTCATTAAAGTCAAAGAATAATTGTTGTTCTGTTTACATGAATAAAACCTTCCATGGTCATACACCCAATGAAAATAGTTCATTGGATCTCGATCGTAGTGTTACACATATTGAAGCCAAAAGATGCAAAGTTAATAATGATAGTGCAACTTATTTGTGGCACTGCCATTTAGGTCATATCGGTGTAAAGCGCATGAAGAAACTCCATACTGATGGACTTTTGGAACCACTTGATTATGAATCACTTGGTACTTGCGAACCATGCCTCATGGGAAAGATGACTAAGACTCCGTTCTCCGGAACAATGGAGCAAGCAACAAACTTGATTGGAAATAATACATACTGATGTATGCAGTCCAATGAGTGTTGAGGCTCGCGGCGGGTATCGTTATTTTCTGACCTTCACAGATGATTTGAGCAGATATGAGTATATCTACTTGATGAAACATAAGTCTGAAACATTTGAAAAGTTCAAATAAATTCAGGGTGAAGTGGAAAATCATCGTGACAAGAAAATAAGGTTTCTACGATCTGATCGCAGAGACAAATATTTAAGTTATGAGTTTTGTCTTCAATTAAAACAATGTGAAATAGTTTCACAAATTCGTGCCACCTGGAACACCACGGCATAATGGTGTGTCCGAACGTCATAACCGTACTTTATTAGATATAGTACAATCTATGATGTTTCTTACCGATTTACCAATATCGTTTTGGGATCATGCATTAGAGACAGTTGCATTCACATTAAAAAGGGGCACCATCTAAGTCCGTTGAGACGACATAATATGAACTATGGTTTGGTAAGAAACCAAAGTTGTCGTTTCTTAAAGTTTGGGGTTGCGATGCTTATAAGAAGAAGTTTCATCATGATAAGCTCAAACCCAAATCGGAGAAATGTGTCTTCATAGGATACCCAAAGGAGACAGTTGGTTACACCTTCTATCACAGATCCGAAGGCAAGACATTCGTTGCTGAGAATGGATACTTTCTAGAGAAGGAGTTTCTCTCGAAAGAAGTGAGTGGGAGGAAAGTAGAACTTGACGAGGTAACTGTACCTGCTCCCTTATTGGAAAGTAGTACATCACAGAAACCTGTTTCTGTGACACCTACACCAATTAGTGAGGAAGCTAATGATAATGATCATGAAACTTAAGAACAAGATACTACTAAACCTCGTAGATCAACCAGAGTAAGATCCGCGCCAGAGTGGTATGGTAATCCTGTTCTGGAAATCATGCTACTAGATCATGATGAACCTACGAACTATGAAGAAGCGATGGTGAGCCCAGATTCCGCAAAATGGCTTGAAGCCATGAAATCTGAGATGGGATCCATGTATGAGAACAAAGTATGGACTTTGGTTGACTTGCCCGATGATCGGCAAGCAATTGAGAATAAATGGATCTTTAAGAAGAAGACTGACGCTAACGGTAATATTACTGTCTACAAAGCTCGACTTGTCGCAAAAGGTTTTCGACAAGTTCAAGGGGTTGACTATGATGAGACCTTCTCACCCGTAGCGATGCTTAAGTCTGTCCGAATCATGTTAGCAATTGCCGCATTTTATGATTATGAAATTTGGCAGATGGATGTCAAAACTGCATTCCTGAATGGATTTCTGGAAGAAGAGTTGTATATGATGCAACCGGAAGGTTTTGTCGATCCAAAGGGAGCTAACAAAGTGTACAAGCTCCAGCGATCCATTTATGGACTGGTGCAAGCCTCTCGGAGTTGGAATAAACGCTTTGATAGTGTGATCAAAGCATTTGGTTTTATACAGACTTTCGGAGAAGCCTGTATTTACAAGAAAGTGAGTGGGAGCTCTGTAGCATTTCTGATATTATATGTGGATGACATATTACTGATTGGAAATGATATAGAATTTCTGGATAGCATAAAGGGATACTTGAATAAGAATTTTTTCAATGAAAGACCTCGGTGAAGCTGCTTACATATTAGGCATAAAGATCTATAGAGATAGATCAAGACGCTTAATTGGACTTTCACCAAGTACATACCTTGACAAGATTTTGAAGTAGTTCAAAATGGAACAGTCAAAGAAAGAGTTCTTGCTTGTGTTACAAGGTGTGAAGTTGAGTAAGACTCAAAACCCGCCCACGGCAGAAGATAGAAAGAGAATGAAAGTCATTCCCTATGCCTTGGCCATAGGTTCTATAAAGTATGCCATGCTGTTTACCAGATCTATTGTATACCCTACACTAATTTTGGCAAGGGAATACAATAGTGATCTAGGAGTAGATCACTGGACAGCGGTCAAAATTATCCTTAGTGGAATAAGGATATGTTTCTCGATTATGGAGGTGACAAAAGGTTCGTCGTAAAAGGTTACGTCGATGCAAGTTTTGACACTAATCTAGATGACTCTAAGTCTCAATCTAGATACATATTGAAAGTGGGAGCGATTAGCTAGAGTAGCTCCGTGTAGAGCATTGTAGACATAGAACTTGCAAAATACTTACGGATCCGAATGTGACAGACCCGTTGACTAACATTATCTCACAAGCAAAACATGATCACACCTTAGTACTCTTTGGGTGTTAATCACATAGATATGTGAACTAGATTACTGACTCTAGTAAACCCCTTGAGTGTTGGTCACATGACGATGTGAACTATGGGTGTTAATCACATGGTGATGTGAACTATTGCTGTTAAATCACATGGCGATGTGAACTAGATTATTGACTCTAGTGCAAGTGGGAGGCTGAAGGAAATATGCCCTAGAGGCAATAATAAAGTTATTATTTATTTCCTTATTTTATGATAAATGTTTATTATTCATGCTAGAATTGTATTAACCGGAAACATAATACATGTGTGAATACATAGACAAACAGAGTGTCACTAGTATGCCTCTACTTGACTAGCTCGTTAATCAAAGATGGTTATGTTTCCTAACCATGAACAAAGAGTTGTTATTTGATTAACGGGATCACATCATTAGTTGAATGATCTGATTGACATGACCCATTTCATTAGCTTAGCACCCGATCGTTTAGTATGTTCCTATTGCTTTCTTCATGACTTATACATGTTCCTATGACTATGAGATTATGCAACTCCCGTTTACCGGAGGAACACTTTGTGTGCTACCAAACGTCACAACGTAACTGGGTGATTATAAAGGTGCTCTACAGGTGTCTCCAAAGGTACATGTTGGGTTGACATATTTCGAGATTAGGATTTGTCACTCCGATCGTCGGAGAGGTATCTCTGGGCCCTCTCGGTAATGCATATCACTTAAGCCTTGCAAGCAATGCAACTAATGAGTTAGTTGCGAGATGATGTATTACGAAACGAGTAAAGAGACTTGCCAGTAACGAGATTGAACTAGGTATTGGATACCGACGATCGAATCTCGGGCAAGTAACATACCGATGACAAAGGGAACAACGTAGTTATGCGGTCTGACCGATAAAAATCTTCGTAGAATATGTAGAAGCCAATATAGGCATCCAGGTCCCGCTATTGGTTATTGACCGGAGACATGTCTCGGTCATGTCTACATTGTTCTCGAACCGTAGGGTCCGCACGCTTAAGGTTTCGATGACAGTTATATTATGAGTTTATGAGTTTTGATGTACCGAAGGAGTTCGGAGTCCCAGATGAGATCGGGGACATGACGAGGAGTCTCGAAATGGTCGAGACGTAAAGATCGATATATTGGACGACTATATTCGGACATCGGAAAGGTTCCTAGTGATTCGGGTATTTTCGGAGGTACCGGAGAGTTGCGGGAATACGAGGAAGAAGCAATGGGCTTTAATGGGCCTTAGTGGAAAGGAGCAGGAGGTGGCGCGCGCCCCTCCCAAGCCCAGTCCGAATTGGACAAGGGGTTTAGGGCGCGGCCCCTCTCTCCCTTCCTTCCCCTCTTCCCCCCTTCCCCCCCTTCTCCTAGTTGGACTAGGAAAGGTGGAAACCTACTCCAACTAGGAGTAGGAATCCTACTCCTCCTTGGCGCGCCCACAAGGGCCGGCCGGCCTCCCCCTTGCTCCTTCATATACGGGGGCAGGGGGCACCTCATAGACACACAAGTTGATCCACGTGATCATATTCTTAGCCGTGTGCGGCGTCCCCTGCCACCATAGTCCTCGATAATATTGTAGCGGTGCTTAGGCGAAGCCCTGCGACAGTAGTACATCAAGATCGTCACCACGCCGTCGTGCTGACGGAACTCTTCCCCGACACTTTGCTGGATCGGAGTCCGGGGATCGTCATCGAGCTGAACGTGTGCTAGAACTCGGAGGTGCCGTAGTTTCGGTGCTTGATCGGTCGGGCCGTGGAGACGTACAACTACATCAACCAAACGCTTCCATTGTCGATCTACAAGGGTATGTAGATCACACTCTTCCCTCTCGTTGCTATGCATCACCATGATCTTGCGTGTGCGTAGGAATTTTTTTGAAATTACTACGTTCCCCAACAGTAAGTGATGATATGGGTGCATGTATATCGAGAATAATCATCAACAATGACAAAGCCATATAAGGATGCAACATTACTAAATGTGGCATAGTGAGTAGGGCCAAAGAGATCCATGTGAAGTAATTCAAATGGTCGAGTAGTAGTCATGATAGTCTTCACTGGATGCTTGGCCTTGGTCATTTTTCCAGCTTCACAGGCTCCGCATAAGTGATCCTTGAGGGATTTGACATTTTCAATGCCAATGACATGCTTCTTCTTCGCGAGCGTGTGCAAATTCCTCATGCCAACATGACCAAGTCGTCGATGCCATAGTCAGCCTTCTGAAGCTTTTGCAAGTAGACATGTAGCAGGTTGTGGTCCTGTAGAGAAATCAACAATATACAAATCTCCTCTCCTAAAGTCTTCGAAGACTTTGGAATTGTCAGCTTCCATGATCACAACACAACGATACTTGCCAAAGACAACAATCATATCAAGATCACAAAGCATTGAGACAGACATGAGGTTGAACCCTAAGGACTCGACAAGCATGACTTTGTCCATGTGTCGATCCTTTGAGATTGCAACCTTACCTAGACCAAATACCTTGCTTTTGCCTTTGTCGGCATAGGTGATATGCTTTAGATGTGATGGAGATAAAGCAGTGTCCATCAATAAGCTCCTGTCACCAGTCATGTGATTTGTACATCCACTATCGAGGACCCACTCAGTGGCTTTGGGTTGATCATCCTGCAGATGAATTACTGCAACTTACGAACTCATATACTTCAGCAATGAAGAATATGGCATCAATTTCATCAAGAAATAGAACAGATAAAGCAGTATGAGGACGTGAGAAATGAAAATTCATTTCTTCATGATTAGCTTGCGTCCTTTCAAGCAAATTCAGGTCTCCAGCAAATTCTTCAGACGATTAAGTTCGTCTGGAGACCTGACCCTGCATAAGAGGTTAGTTCTTTTTCTTCACCACCCACATCTGAAGGGGTGGCAAAGAATTCATCATTCTATGAGCTCCATAAGAGAAAGGTGGCATAGATGCCAATCCACTTTGTTTCACATAAGAGGGGTTAGGGTAAGCATAGGAGTAAGTAGAGAAATTCTTCGAGGACTTATGAACATAATGATTTGAAGAATAATGCACATATCCATAGTCCTTAGATCTTCCCTGCGAAACATACGGGTTAGCACGATGATGTTCATATGAGGACTTTGATCCTTTTAAGGAATTTGATCCATGTGAGGAGTTTGGTCCGTATGAGGACTTGGATCCATACGAAGAATTTGGTCCTTATGAAGAATTTGATCTGGGGTTCCTATTCTTCACAGGTGGTGTCATGATGACATTCACGTGAAGATTTTCAAGGCACCTTTTGGGAACCCAGATTTTCTTCATAGGAGGACCGTTCCTGCAGTTAGTGCCAACATATCTAGCAAATACTTCACCATTATGATTTTTGAACAGTTTATAGTTGGAGTCAATTGACTCATCAGAAGAATATGAAGATTCAAATGTAAAGCCAGATAAAGTAGATGGATCCACTGAAGGTCCCTTTGCAGCAACCCATGAGGTTTTGGGATACTGCTCAGGTTTCCAGTAGGTCCCATCAGCATTGAGTTTCCTCTCAAAGGCAATACCCTCTTTCCTGGGGTTCCTGTTGAGGATCTGCTTTTTAAGCACGTCACAAAGAGCCTGATGCCCCTTGAGGCTTTTGTACACGCCTGTCATATACAATTCCTTCAGCCCTGCATCATCAGTGATACTAGCAATGTCCTCAGTTGAGGAATTAGTGATAGCAGAGGCAGTTGAAGAATTTGCAGCAATGGAAGTATTTGAGCATTCGGGTGAAAAATTAGCAGTTTCACGTTCAATGCACTTCAAACACGGAGGAACAAATTCATCCTGAGTAGCGCTGATCTGTTAAGCAAGTAATGAATCACGCTCCTTCGGAAGATCTTCATAATTCACTCTTAACTGCTCAAGATCTTGCTTTCTTTGAAGAAATTCATAAGAAAGCTTCTCATGATCAGATAGGAGAGTGTTATGATGACCTTGAAGATTGTCAAACTTAGACTGAAGTCTCTGAAGATTTTCAGTCAAAATTTTAGTGGGATCCATTTCCTTGCCCAACATATCGTCGCTCTCATTTAGCATGTTTTGAACTTTTTCCAAAGCTCTTTGTTGTTTAGTGGCAAGGGAAGCAAGTTTGACATAACTGGGTCCAAATTCATCAGCAAATTCATCATCACTTGACTCAAATAAGTAGCAGTCAGTTACCTTGGCACCTTTTGCCATAAGGCATGGTGCAGAGGATGATGACTCTGGATTGAAAGTCATAGCCTTGCGCGATTCCATGAATTCTTCGAACCAGGGATCATGGTGAGATCGATGACCTTCATAGACCTCAGAAAGTCGGTCCCAGATGAGTTTCGCATGGCTGAGATGCATAACGTTCCTGAACTGATTTTGTGACAAGCTGGAGCAGATGATGTCCTTCGCCGTGAGGTTGAGAAGTGTGTATTTGCTAATATCATCAGCCTCCGCCATCTTGCATAGGTCAGTAAGACCAATCTCGGTGACGGTCCAGAGTTCGTTGTTCATCGCCATGAGGCGCTTCTTCATCATGGCCTTCCACTTGGGATAATCATGACCGTCAAAGATGGGGCAAGTCACAGTCTTCATTACTGTGGTCGACATAACTAAAACTCCAGGCGGTTAAACCAAAATCACACAGAACAAGGGAGTACCTTGCTCTGATACCAATTGAAAGTGTGTTATATCGACTAAAGGGGGTGAATAGGTGATTTTAATGAATTATTCACTGAGGAATTTCAGGGTTAGGGAATTCCTGAGTGAAGAACTACTTGCAGCGGAATAAGTACTCGGAAGTAAACATAACAGAGCATGAGCATGGACTTCATCAAGAAACGAAAACAAGCACAGAGTATAGAAAGCGTAAACACAGGATAACACAGGATAAAGACAAATAGACTGAAGAAATTGAACTGGGGAAATAGAGAAAGTCTTCAGTCAAAGTCTTCAAACAGATATGAACAAGCACACAACACAGAAATGAGGAAATGGAAGGGTTGAGGAAATGGAACCAGGTAGCTTGGTGAAGACAATGATTTGGTAGACCAGTTCCAACTGTTGTGACAGTTGGACGTCTGGTTAGGGCGGCTAGGTATTTAAACCTGAGGACACACAGTCCCGGACACCCAGTCTTGAACACGCAGCTCAGGACACTTAGTCCTCACCGTATTCCCCTTGAGCTAAGGTCACACAGACCTCGCCCAATCACTCGTGGTAAGTCTTCAGGTGACTTCCAAACCTTCACATACTCGGTCACTCGACGATCCACAATTTCCTCTTGGATGCTCTAGACCATGACGCCTAACCGTCTGGAAGATGCACAGTCTTCAAAGGTAACAAGCGTCGGATCCACGCAGGATCAATCTCTTTAGTGATGCTCAATCACTTTGGGTTTGTAGGTGTTTGGGTTTGGGTTTTCCTCACTTGATGATTTTCACTCAAAGTCCTCGAAGGATGGGATGCTCTCAAATGACAAGTGTCAGTTTCTCTCGGAGCAGCCAACCAGCTAGTGGTTGTAGGGGGCGGCCATTTATAGCCTAGGGAGCAGCCCGACATGATAAGACATAAATGCCCTTCAATGATATGACCGTTAGGTGGGTAGATATTTGGGACAGCTGGCGCATAGCACAGCAACGGTCGTAATATTGAGTATCAAATTCCTCGGGGCTATCATGTTCCTCACTGTGTAGGCAATCCGCACTGGCGAATTCCTAACTCCTCAGTCAGATCAAATTCCTCAGAGACCAGAACAATTTCGTCTCTGTCACTGATGAAATTTACTGAACTGTATGAGATTTTCAATGGCTTCACTCGAAGGGATTAGTAGGTGTAGGATTTGAGTTGAGCATCACTTGGAAATTTTTTCTTAGTATTTACTCGACCCTCTTTAATAGTGCGGTGTTTCCTATGACTCAAGAAAGAGAAAAAGAAACTACGAAAACAAAAGTCTTCATGCTTCATGTTCCTCAAATGAATACCAAGTCTTCAGGATTACACCAATTTCTTCACTCTCAAAGTCTTCAGAAAGTCTTCAGAAATCCAAAGTCTTCAGTCGAAGAACTTCATTTGTAGGGGTCGACTTTCTTTGTAAATATCAAACTCCTCATAGACTTATAGACCCGTGTACACTCACAAACGCATCAGTCCCTTAACCTATAAGTCTTCAGTACACCAAAATTACTAAGGGGCACTAGATGCACTTACAATAGACAACAAAGTGATAACAATGGGCACTAAACATACCTCAATAGCCGCGGTGTTGCAGGAGAGGGTTTAACACATGCTAGTGCTTAGAGAGGCGGACTGGCATCATTGCATCAAGCCGGCGCAACTATGTCATTGAGGAGATGTTAGCCGCCGCAAGCCTCCATCTTATGCAAATTGACTTGTCTTCGCATCATCTTGTGTGCTTAGGAGCGGCAAGCGGAAGGGGCAGCACCGTTGGGGCGAGGGAAAACATGAATGGAATACTCTAATCAAACCAAGAATCTGAACCAGATACAATATGTTCAGGGAAGCATACAAACGTCATAGTTTGATCCAACAGGTTATACAAATATGAGGGAAAATCTTAGAAGGCAAAAGATAAGGAGAGATTACTTGAAAGATAGGGGGTTTCCTTCATCTTTGACCAATCATCTCAAAAACTCAGGGTAAGGAAGAAGGGATTGCTGCCGACCGTGACCGTGGAGATGGAGACATGCATGGCCGTCGCGCCCACAACATCCATATCTTCGCAGCCGATTACACTTGGAGTGGCTAAAATGGGAAGAGTCAGGGCCGTGGTCATTGAAGTTGACCTGGCACCAGTAGCGGTGAGCCGGCGACCACCGTTATCAACGTGCGGGCACAGTCCATGGCGTGGCGTGCCCATGCTTCTCTCGCTGGTGTGGAGAGTGGAGGCCCGAGGATTGATTCTCTTCCTTCCTCCCACTCGTCGACATCTTCCATCGATGGTGGTCGATGGACCGCCACTCATTGGATCGCTAAAGTTTTCCTAGAGGTCGTAGACGAAGAACTCGGAGGTGGAAGCGGTAGCGCGTCGCCGGCGCCAAGACGAACCATCGCAGAGTCACGAAGAGATGAGGACGCACAGAATGGGCCGGGAAAGAATCCTTTCGGTGGGCTGCGTAGGCCTTCGGCCCGACGAAGGATGTATCTCCTAGCTCATTCTGTGGAGCAGCGGCCCCGATCACGTGGATTGAGCGGATCGTGAGAACGAGGACATCCTGACGCACGCTATATTATTTGGTACGTTGGTTAGTTTGATCAGACCTGTACAAATCTCAAATCACCGTAGGGAGTCGTAGCTAGCTCCGTTTTACTGTTTAGTAATTTGAATAAATAGTTTGACGACCTAGATGTCACACATATTGCGCTTCAAGAACCTGGATGACACTTTTCATAGATCGAGGACTTATGTGACATATCTAAAACAGTCAAAGGACCTATGATGCACTTGACTCACAAAAAAAACCTACATGTCAATGACGCGAAAAGGTGTGGCTCTAAATTTCAAATCATCCAGGTCAACTTTTGACACACTGCGCGAAGGACAAATCCACTACGTGTAGTTTTGGCAGACACACCCCCATCGGCCTACGTCGCCCCGCGGTACGCACGCAAAGCCAATACGCGACACATAACGCAATCCACGTGCCCTGTGCGGCCGTCCCAGCAGCGCACGCCAGTGCCACCCATGAGCCGGTGAGCGCCGCCTAATTTCTTTCGTGAGGGCCAGGCTAACCACACAAACGCCCCGCATGGACCGCACCGCACGACCTCACCGTAGCTTAACAACCACCCCGGAAACCAGGACTGCGACCCGCCAACCACCGAGCCAACACGCCGCAGTCAGTCCGCCGCTCTAGCCCCTCCGTCGCGCGCGGGCGCAGCGGAGAAAAGATGCCTCCCTGACCTTTTCGGCGCCAGTCAGTGGATAGGATAACCATCGTGCAAGCCGGTAAAATTCCAGCACACTACGGCGCTCAAACTAACCTTTTTCCCCCCGGTTGGTGCTTGCCGATGCCGATGCCGATGCCGATGCCGATGACCGAGACAAATGCGTCAGCGCCACCAAACTAATGACTTAGCAGTAATCCGTCTGAGCTCTCCCCATCCATCCACCTCTTGAATACCACTCCCAGTTCCGAAGCTTCGTACATCGCTTTCAGATAGAGAGCGGACGGAGGACGGAGGGAGGGGGTCAGAGAGACTCAGAGGGGAGGAGCAGAGCGCAAGAAATCTTTGCCGTCTGCCCCCCGCCCCGCTGCCAAGTGCCAACTGCATTGCCTCCCGGGCTGGCGATTGACTTGACCCGCGCCACCGCCTCCCCTTGATTGATTATAGTTTATCTCGTCGTGCCGGGCGTACAAATCTTAGCTGACCGAGCCTATCCCCTCCCCTCCTCTCCTCTACTCTGCCAATCCTCTTCCGTCCCGGAGCAGCGGCCTGCGACCTTGGTAAGCACGTCCCTGCGGATTGCTGGTTTTTTTGGTTCGGGGAAGTTGTTGAGGGAGAGAGAGAATTCCGGGTGTTCGTTTCTCGGGGTTGATTGATTCTGGTTCCGCTGCGCTACCGCGCCGGCGAGTTGGTATAATCCCGTATCTTCCCACTCCGCCCCGCCGCCGCCTTGTTTCTTTCTTGGTGAGGTGAGGGTGCGCGGTAGAGCCGAGCTGTCCGTGAGCCCACGAGGTGTTTGGATCTGATTGTGTGAGGCAGTTCGTCGAATGCTCCTAGGTAGTAGTAATTGGCGGGTTTTTAGATGATTATATTCCGTATATTTTTTAGGGTCCTTGTCTGATCTCGTTCACACCTTTCGATATGCCCGATGCTCGTATGTAGGAACTGGGCCTTCTCCGGTTGCCAGTCTCCAGTATTGGCAATGAGGACGAAATGTGGGGGTAGATAGGGGAGGCTGTGGCTGTTTTAGGGTGTGAAACTTACCTAGCCGTTTTGGATTAGAAGTCACCCCTCCTCGAATTAGGAATTCGTACAAAGAATTTCACATGTAGTTGATGGATACATCATGTTCTGCTAAAACACCAGGATTTCTTGATTTATGTGCGAAAAGTATCTGTCTTCTTTACAGCTAGTTGTGTACACAAGTACTGACATTCTCTTCTATTCATCAGGAAGTTCAGCCGAGTGTTGAGGAATGGGGCAAAAGGACTCCAAGCCGTCGTATAACTCTGGGAATTCATCCAACGGGTATAACTCGAGGTATGCAAACACGCCCTCCAGTTACAGCCCGAGGTATGCCTCTCCGGCGGGTAACAACGTGCAGCAGCCAGAAGCACAGGCCAGGCTGCAGAGGAAGTATTCCAGGATCGGTGACGACTACCGTTCCGTCAGTCAAGTATGTATTGATGGCCTTTTGTGCCTTCAGTTCTCTTGTTTTCCTTTCCCAACTTTTGATGCATGGTATTCAACTTGATGTGGCTGAATGGTACTACCATTCATCTTATTCAGTCGTCTCAGGTGGATTTTGGAGTGTAAGCTATCTTTGATAGAGTTAGTTTTATCTATATGAGTATTTCAAGAAGGATAGTGCTTTAAGTATTCTGGTCGAGAAATCAAATTAAATTTTGCATCAGCGAAGGAAGTTATCTCTTGCTCAATACGATTATTTTCTGCAAGGTTACAACCATTTCAAAAATTCAAGTCACCTGCATTAATCATGTTCTTTTCAATTGTACTTGTATAATTTGCACTTATTTTCAGCAGTGAATGCATTTTTCATGGGCCTTCTTCTACAATGTTACTTACAAGTGTGCAATTACTTACAAATATGAGAAGCCGTACGATAGTGTGTACAGATTTTGGTTCTCTCCTAAGTCCTAGCCTGTCATATTCTCAGCATTAATTTGACTGGCATGGCGATTTAATGATATGGTACTCCAAGTGTACTTTGTCTGACATTCTATCAATCTTAGGCAGTTTTTGTTTGTATGGTAGGATTCCTAATCTAAGGTTTGATGACGATAAAATAATTTTTCCTGCAGTTAGATTTTACTTCTCCAAAGAAACTGACATCTTCTATAAGATGTTACTGCTATTTACTTTCCAGTGCATTTTCAGTAAAAAAACTTGATATCTGCAGTCAGACTTGTGGACCATTAAGCTGACAACTATAACAATCAACTAAATTGGGTAGTCCCATCTATTAAGGGCTTTGCTACTTCACCCTCACAAAAGATAAATAACTACAATGCTGATATGGAGCTGCAGTAGTATACTGTTATGTTATGAAATATTATTGAATTTGTATATACTTAAATGAAATTGGATCCTACCAGCCTATGCATTTTCCTCAAGTACAACAGCCCAGATGACAGTTACAAGAGTCTTCCACATATTCTCCCTTTTGATTGTTGTGTTGTGAACTTAAAACTGAAAGCAACACCTTTTTTACACTGTTACAGGTGACTGAAGCTTTGGCTCAGGCAGGCCTCGAATCTTCAAATCTTATTGTAGGCATTGATTTTACAAAAAGTAATGAATGGACAGGTTAGCAGCTGATCTTTCTGCCTTTTGACTATAGGTGCATATTCTTTTTTGCTAATGCTTGCTTTGGGGTCCACTGGTGCCTATTATTTATTATTAGGTACTGCTTAGTACAGTAGAATACTAGTTAGTTGCCCATATGGACATATAGTTTGTGGTTTATTGCTATTGAAGAAAACCATTTGGTTTGTGATGTCAATGGCATGCCAACTTCTCTATTATATATCTTTTGTCAGGCAAAGCCACATTATGCACATGAATTTCTTTAGATGAAAGGCAAGCAATGACAGCATTTCTGCGTTTGTATTGTTAGAAAGAATCCCCCCCCCCCCCCCCCCTGTTGCATCTTATATTGATAATCATCTATGTCAGATCATATTTTCATTTAACTTGCTATAATTTTCCATTTAGGTAAAATTTCTTATGACTGCCGCTGTCTACATGAAATTATAAACATTCCAAACCCTTGCCTCTATATGTGACAATCATCTACTCTATATCATATCATAGCATTTTCATTTAACTTGCTATGCTTTTCCATTTAGGTAAAATTTCCTATAACCGCCGCTGTCTACATGATATTGGAAACACTCCAAACCCATATGAGCAAGCCATATCTATTATTGGAAGGACACTTTCAGCTTTTGATGAAGACAATTTGATTCCCTGCTTTGGATTTGGTGATGGTAAGCTTAAGGTTCCAATTTTCTTTTTCATTGACCACTTCATGGATTTTCAATAAAATGTCTAAATGAATGTATTGAATATAATGTTTCCATTCCCTGCTGGCAGCATCAACTCATGACCAGGAGGTATTCAGCTTTTATCCAGAGAACCAACCATGCAATGGATTTGAAGAGGCATTGGAAAGATACAGAGAAATCGTTCCAACTCTTCGATTAGCTGGTTTGTTTAAGTAATCACTTAATGTAGATTTCATAAAAGTGAAGAGAGCAACAAAACTGCTACCAGAAATAGCTAAGAGTTCCCACAAAAAAAGATGTACGGAAATAATCTGGATTTAACTTGCACAGGACCAACATCTTTCGCTCCAATAATTGAGACAGCAATTGGGATTGCAGACAGCACCGGTGGTCAATATCATGTTCTTCTGATAATTGCTGATGGACAGGTGCATCACAGTTTCACCAAGTTGTGCTTCTGAATCACATGTTTTTTGCAGCCATTAAATGATGGTCACTCTTGTATGTCTTGCTTGTATAACCAGTTTTCACTCTGGCTGAAATTTTTGCTGACAGGTTACTCGAAGTGTGGATACACAGTCTGGGCAGTTAAGTCCACAGGAGCGGGATACCATTGATGCTATAGTGAAAGCTAGGTACTTGATTCCGGATTTTAAAGTAACACCTTTATATTCTACCAAGTCAATCCTCCTATACAAATTACACACAATAACATCTATTCTGAAAATATTCCAGCCACTTTCCCTTGTCTATTGTTCTTGTTGGGGTCGGTGATGGACCATGGGATATGATGCATAAGTTTGATGACAACATACCTGCTCGGTCATTCGATAATTTCCAGGTGATTGCCATACAAATTACATCCAACCTTTAGCTGTTTTTCTGGTTCTCGATAACTGATACGTGAAAGAATACTTAATTTCATGCAGTTTGTGAATTTCACGGAAATTATGTCAAAGAGCATAGCAGCTGATAGAAAAGAGGCTGAATTTGCGCTGTCAGCATTGATGGAAATCCCTACGCAGTACAAAGCAACACTTGATCTCCAACTCCTTGGGTATTCTATGTTTTTTCAACCTTAGAGTCAAGTAGAACAATGCTTTGTGCTTGCAGAGACTATATTGCCATCTGACCGCTTTCTTCGATTCTTCCTCTGTTTCAGCCGTCGCCAAGGAATACCTCCAAGAGTTCCTCTGCCTCCACCAACAAGGACTCCTTATTCACGGTCTACTAGCTTTGACCAACAGTCTGGTGTTTATTCACGGTCTAGCAGCTTTGGTCAACAAACAAGTGGGTTTCAGCAATCAGACAGTTTCAAACAGCGACAGCATGGAGCTACAAGGAGGCCTGACAGTTATTCATCAGAAAGTTCACAGCCTGCGGCTTCAAGGATACCCGACACTTATGCATCAGAAAGTTCAGAAAGCACACTTGTACGTATCTTTTCGTGTTTACACCGTATTCCCACCATTTCATACCCATATATGAATAAATAAAACGGTGTAGTAAAAATTAACTTTATCTTCACCGCCAAAAAAGCCTGTTGGAATCTTTTTAACCAATACTCTTGCACGTTCAGACCTGCCGATGCTAAGGGTTATACGGGGGAACTATTAAGTGAAAATGCACAACGCTGTGAAAACAGCGAATAGAAGTTTAAAAAATTCTCAAATAATTTCCACTACTAAGGACAGTGTGTTTAACATCCATGCAAAAGTTTAACTTCAAAGTCGAAATACTTTGCAAGATATAAAAAAGACAGATACTTATTGCAAAGTATTTTGAATTAAGTTGAATTTTTTACATGAACGTACCTGTCTGTAGTAGCCTCTTTTTTAGAAAAAAAAATTCAAGCTGACGAAGCACATCGTCATGGAATTTGTGTGTTTTCATTGGATATGCCCCCGAACTTCAGTGCTTGGAATACTATTTCAGAAAACACTGCTAGTTAAATTTGGTTTATCCTCGGTTCACTTCTGCCTGTAAAATATTTACGCTCTTTTTCAAATGTAGACTGTAGCTTGCTATTGTACTTTGACACATACACTTGCATCTTGTGGCCACATGCAGATCATTCCTCTTCCGAATGCTAAGTTTGTGTATACTGACAAAGTTTATGCTAACTGCCAGACCCTCTAATTTTAGTGGAATATGAACTAAGCCTGGCATTTTTGTGCATGCAGTCATGCGCCATATGTATGGATAAATCAAAGGATCTTGCATTTGGATGTGGACATCAGGTGCAGAAAATATTCCCTTACTTTCCTCTGAACATTTGTTCACAATTCTTGTTGTATATACTAATTGCTAACACACATAATCCAGACTTGCTATGACTGCGGGAAAAATTTGGTGCGCTGCCCTATGTGCCAGCAGCACATAACCACCAGGATCAGGCTGTACTGACTAAAAGCTGATCTCCTGATGCTTTCGAAGCCTATGGCGTTGCCAATACTGAAGAAGCTCGGTGGAAAATGTTCAGAATCCGCAAAAAAATTAGTGTTCTTACTGCAGTTGGAGTGTCTTGAATTAGCCGGTGATTTAAGGCCCTGTTGTAATGCAGGGTTTATTCTCCATCCCGTAAGGGAAATGTGGATTGAACTGTTTCGGTAAAATTTCTGTGTTCCAAAAGGGCTCTTACTGTCCATACAAGGCACTGAAGAATGTTCCCTGGAAAATAATGTACATATTGCTTTCTTTTCTTTCTCTTGTAAATAAAATGAACAGTAGAGAAATTTCAGGATGAACCAACTAGAAAGACATTTGCGTTGTATATTAATTAAAACCTGTTATTATTGTTGAATATTCAGTTTTGTACTCATTTATTTCAGTATATTTTTTGTGTGTATAATGTAAATACGACGAACACCAGAATATTTGAGGATGAAGCAATCAATCTTACCTGTGTAAAATGAGTATCAGTAATACTACGAGTACTAGCTAAGTGTCCGTGCGTTGCCACGGACTAACAAATATATATATATATACAAAGAGAAAATTCATGTGACATGAAAGTCAAAGGCCATTTTTATGGGATGATATCTCATGGTCATGATCTAGTAGGTACATACATCTCGTCATTGTCTTTCTTCCACACTTCATGTCTGAGCTACCACGCGACACTCGACTTCCTTCTCCCATCATGCATGCTTTTATCTTTTATTTCTTCTACCTCCACCTTGCACGACAGTACCAAGTTTCTTGTCCAACTATCATAATCTTTTCCGGTAGGGCACCCCCTTAGATTATTACTGACTTGTACATGTTGCAAATAAGATCAACGAAAATGGATACTAAATTTCTGATAAGAAATGAGAATTCAGGGCAATATCTTCCCAAGAAAATAATAATTCCAAGACAATCTTTTTATACCTTCTGTCAACATTGGGACACACATTCCACACAATAAGCATGCAAGGATGTTGATACTTGATTAATTGTCTATATATGTCTATAGTAAAGATAACTTTACTCAAAACATGTTTTTCTAAGAAGGAAGGATAATTCATATTAGAAAAAAAATAAAGGTTTGGGTTCATCCCACCAATGTTTCTCTTGTGCAACTCATCTCCGCACCTGCTCACGAGATTGGCGTGTCTCGAACACATCACTCCCACACACTCTCACAAGAGCGGCACAACCAATCTCTGAGTGCCACTGACACACATGCATGGAGCGCTCACTCCAAGCCTGACTATACACATTTCCACAGTAGCCGAATTCAAAGAGAATCAACGGGGCATCATCCACTGCTTTCTCAGGGTCCTATTCATCATGAAATCATAGACTAAGATATTCCTCCCATCCATTTTTTAGGGAAAGGAACATGCAACATTGTGAGAGTCAAAGTCATGGTCAGTCAACTCCGTCAAGAATTTCAAATTATGTGCTATCCAATACGTACTTGTTGCCGATGGAACGACCACATGAATAGCTCCTACAATCTTCATGCAGGTTGCACAAAATTACGCCATAGGAGGTTTCAAACCTTCAATGGGCCACCCTTGGCCATCCAGCCGGTGGTTTTCCATCCTTCCTTACGCCCGACGTCTTGTGGAACCAGGCGCATCCCAGATCCACCGCCTTCCATTCAGGTCGCCACACAGAGGGGAAAAATAGAGTAGGCGGTGGCGCGGAGGAGGAGGCGGTGGTTTTCTATGTCACTGGTGTTTGTGTAGTTGTGCGTCGGAACTTCACAAAAACCGCCTACCTTAGCCAAATCAACAAATCTCTCTCATTAATGCAATTTTATTTAGGAAACAAATAATAGATTCTTTCCTACCTTAGCCAAATCAACAGATCTCTTTCATTAATGCAATTTGTTTTAGCAAACAAATAATAGATTCTTTCCTACCTTAGCCAAATCAACGGATCTCTCCCATTAATGCAATTTGCTTTAGAAAACAAATAATAGATTCTTTCCTACCTTAGCCAAATCAACGGATCTCTCTCATTAATGCAATTTTCTTTAGGAAACAAATAATAGATTCTTTCCTACCTTAGCCAAATCAACGGATCTCTTTCATTAATGCAATTTGCTTTAGCAAACAAATAATAGATTCTTTCCTACCTTAGCCAAATCAACGGATCTCTCCCATTAATGCAATTTGCTTTAGAAAACAAATAATAGATTCTTTCCTACCTTAGCCAAATCAACGGATCTCTCTCATTAATGCAATTTTTCTTTAGGAAACAAAGAATAGATTCTTTCCTACCTTAGCCAAATCAACGGATCTCTTCCATTAATGCAATTTGCTTTAGCAAACAAATAATAGATTCTTTCCTACCTTAGCCAAATCAACGGATCTCTCCCATTAATGCAATTTGCTTTAGGAAACAAATAATAGATTCTTTCCTACCTTAGCCAAATCAACGGATCTCTCTCATTAATGCAATTTTTCTTTAGGAAACAAAGAGTAGATTCTTTCCTACCTTAGCCAAATCAACGGATCTCTTCCATTAATGCAATTTTCTTTAGCAAACAAATAATAGATTCTTTCCTACCTTAGCCAAATCAACGGATCTCTCCCCCGTTCGCTGGGCGCGTTTCGGTGGGTGGGCGTGGGGGTGGGGGTAATTTGATGGAAAAAAACCGGTTGAAAATAAACCGGTTGAAAGGGGGGGGGGACTATTCAACCAAGTCGTCCATTAGGAGTAGAGATAGATCGCATGGCTGTGTTGTAAATGAACAGGAACCGGTGCGCTAAACATCTGTAAAACCAGGCCTGGTCGTGAGAGCTTAACGATAATACATCGAATCTACCCGGTACCAATATGTAACGATGACATCAATATTAATCAAAAAAAATCACGGCTACTTGTTCCAGACTGAAAATTAAGACAACCCAATAATGCACAAGGAACCAGAGAAGGAGACATGGAGCATCTACCAATGGGGCCCAACAAATCTAACCAGGTCTCTTCACGCACCTCTCTAGGGTCTTCGGCAGCGACAAGCTTGAACTGCCGCCACTTCCATCTTCGTCGCGCCCCCTGCCTGCTCTGCAGTCTCACCATCCAGCTCGTAGTTGGTTTCGAGATCGAATTACGTCTCGTCGAGCTCGAGCACGAGCCCCTCGCCATGGTCAAGCTTAGCAGCCTCATACACGTCGCAGGGTGTTCTGGAACCTGCCAAGCATACGAACAACGCGGCGTACCCACCGACGCCATACTCGTCGGAGGTGAGTCGGGCGATGGGGGAATCGACCCCGCCAAGGTGGGCGGGGTCGTTGACGTAGGCGAGGGCGAGGGCCGGCTCGAGGGGCTCCTCAACCTCCTCGGCATGGCTGACGCAGGCGTGGATGCGCCGGCGGCGCTTGAGCGCGAGGACGTCACGAAAGCGGGTGCAATCATCGAGGCCGTAGAGGCGAACGCGCAGGGCGTCGGTGGCGGCAGCGAGGGGTGCGCGGGGGCATCAAAGAAGAGGTTGCGTTGGGCGTCGTTGCAGAGCAGGCGGTGCGCGGCGGATGAGTCCCAGCCCACGGTCGAGGTTGGGCCTATATTTTTGTGCGTGCAGGAGAGGACGCGAGAGAATCGATCGTGATGGTAGAAAACGGCAGGTGGGATTGGTGGAGCGAGGTGGTCATAGGAAGAAGTTAATTATGCGATGTAGATTATGATTGTGATTGATTTTGGAGTAATTATTTATGCGATGGAGATTATTAATGCGATTGATTCTGGAGTAAATGGTATGCGATGGAGATTACCATCCTTATGTATAGGAACATTCCTTTTGAATTTATTCTGTTACCAAATCTCTTGAATTTATTCCCGTATGACTTTTATTGCATTACCCAAAAATTGATAACCGGCTTAAACCAGTGGGAGGAGAGATTTGTAGATAGATAAAAAACCAGTAGTACGGAGTGGTGGGAGGTGGGACGAAATAAAATCGGACGAAAATAAAACCGGAGTACCAGGCTACCAACTGCTCCATTAAGAATAGAGATCAGTAGTACTGTTGCTTCATCCTCAAATATACCATCAGTAGTAATGGTTAAATAAGGGCAAGTTTGAGGGAGAGAGAATTGAAGTACACGGCAGAAAGGAAGAGCATATATATCTGCATGCACGTACAAATCTCGGCGCTGTGCCGATGCTTTCTTCAAGTTCACCGTGACATTCAATATGCGGATACTCATGAAGATCTTCAAAGAAGAGATCTCATCGAGAAGTGGTGGACATGGAATAGACAACAAGACCACCTTTATGTTTCATGTCATGTGCGTTGAGCTTTGTGTTATGTTTGATGAACATGTCTGTTGAGATTTCCCTCAAAAAACATGTCTGTTGAGAACAGACTCTCCTCTCGACCGCGACCGCGCCGCCCCCGCGGGCGGCCGGCCGCGCCTCCCCCCTTCCCGCGAGCCCTCCCCCTCTCTCCACCTCCTCCCTGCCGCCGGCGCCGGCGCCCGCTGAGGGCCTGGCCCGGGCGACGTTGGCGGCGGCGGCCCCTGGCCCTTACCCGTCTAGGGTTTCTCCGGCGCGGGACGGAGCGCTTCGGGCGGTGTCTTTAGGCGGCGGCGGTCCTGTGCGGCGGCGGCGCCGTTGGCGGCGGGGCTGCGCGGCGCCCGCCCGGCCCAGATCTGGGCCCTTCGGGCCCCATCTGGGCCTGGGCGGGCCGGCGCCTGGCGTGGCGTTGGCGTGGCCATCAGGAAGCGGTGGCGAGGGGCGATGATCGGCGGGGGCTGGTGGCGTCGACGCCAGCCTGCTGCAGCATGGCCGGCGGGGCTTAGCGGGCCCATTTTCGGGCCTGGCCGGGCCAGGGGTGGCCTGGTATGCCCCGTTGCCGTGTCCGGACGGCTACCGCGATGGTGCCGGAGGCGCGAGCCTCCCGCACGACGGCGATGGAGGTGGTTCCCTCCCGCTCGGCCTCGGTGCTGCTGCTCCCGTCGCTTGGATCTTCTCTCCGGTCTTCTTGGCCTCGTGGTGGTGCTCGCAGCGAGACGGCGTTGGTGGCGGCGCAACTGTGATGGCGCATGGTTGGGCGGTGGTTTGGCTGGTCGGCTCCGATTGGCCGGTGGGGTTTGGCGTGCGGGAGAAATCCTTGCCGGTTCGTCCGGCTCCGATGTGGTGACACCGGCAGGTGCCACTATCCCTTCTTGGAGGGTGTCGGGAGTAGCTATCCCCCACCTCCCTCCGCGTACTGGGGGAAACCCTAGGACTTGTCCGGGCAGCAGCGTCGTCGGTGTCGCATCCCTTTTTGGAGGTGCTGCTTAGTTCGCGGTAGATCGGAGCCTCGGGCTGTGGTGGTTTGTATCCGGAGGGCGCAGCGGTCATGGGTCTGCCGCGCTTTGTCAAGCTACCGTTGTTGGCATTTATTTCTTTTTCTTTTTCTTTGGGCTTGATGTGTTGCTCGCCCCAGCATTGCAATATGTATCATGGTGGTTTGCTTTGGAATACAAAGCGGGGGGAAACCCTTTTTCGGTAACATGTCTGTTGAATTTGAGCTTGTGGATCGATGAGTATGTAATTAAGTACTATTTGTGTTTTGTTTGCTTTGGATTAATTTGACATGAGTTTGATATTATCCTTTTGGATTTATTTTGTTGAACATGCTTTAAAATGTTGGATAGTTGAAGAAGGCCAAATTTTTAGGGCACCAGTTTTACATCATCTGTTACGACAGAAAAATCTCTGATGTACAAAAACCTTTTCTCTCCTGCCCTAAAACTATTTTTGGGCACTAACTTGGAGATGCTCTAAGGAGGAGGAGAGAGAGAATTCAGCCCAGATCATGCATGCAGGCTTGTTCCAAACAAAAGGTACTTCCTCTGTCTCAAAATATACTATATATTGGTTTTGTCTTAAGTAAAACTTCATAAACTTTGACAAAAGAAATGTCAACATCTACAATTTGCCTCCGTCCCAAAAATTATCAAGTTCACATCATATATACATTTGCTATTTTAAGTATTCATATTTTCATGTAGCTGGTCTTTGAACAATTTCTTTTGAGTTGGGAGTTCAGCAGGGTGATTCTCTTTCCCCGTGTCATTTCATTTTGGCTGGCGACATCTTGCGGTGTATGTGTGCCAGAGAGTTCAACAATGGCTAACTAATTCACCCGTTGGAAAGACACGGCCCGTTCCCGATGCTGAAATATGCAGATGGCAAGCTGCTACTTCATGGCCACCACTGACCAAGCCCATATTATCAAGCACATCTTAATAGGCTTCTCGGAACCGAAAATTAATCATTACAAGAAGACATTCATTCCAATCAATATTGAAAACACGCCGGCGGGTGAGATCGTGGACATTTTGGGTTTCCCTCTAAGCTCTCTTCCATGCACCTATCTCGGAGTTCCGATCTCCACTAACAAAATTCCACAACATTTGCTCCGACCCATCATCCAAAATATTGACAGGGTATTACTAGGATGGATGACGAACCTCCTCTCTTGTGGTGGCCGCCTACAGATGGTTAATGCCGTTTTACCAGTGACCCCTGAATATTTCACGTCATGCATGATGCTGTCTGAAGAGAGTATTGAAAAAATCGACAAGCTGTGTCGGTCAGTCCCCTGGAAAAAATCTAATGGGAGCCATTGCCTTGTGGCATGCGATTATGTGATCTTACCCATCGAGAGTGGCGGTTTGGGCGTCCGCAATCTAGGGGCACACAACTCTGCAATGTTGTGCAAGCTGATGAACCTCCTTTTGCAGGGCAGCAACATTCCTTGTTTACCCACTAAACCAAATCCTCATAAAATATTTAATCATGTTTGTTATTCTTTTTTAGAATTTTGCTATCTTGTAGTACAAGTTTGCAAAGATTCTAATCATACAAAATATTATCTCTCCTGTGGAGATGACTGAGCAATTACTAATCCATCAGTCTCTGTCTTTCATCATTTTACAAAGCTTCAGATATTTGCCTCTGCTGCCAACTGCATTACCTCAGGCGATTGACTTGACTTGGCCACCATTTGTCCCTGATTATTATGTACTTATTTGCCTCGTCATGCGGTGCATATATGATATATCTCGCAGCTAAGCGGCTGCTCCTCTACTCCTCCTTGTCGTCGGACCATTGCCGTGGAGCGGAGACCTGCGTTTTTGATACATAGAGCAGAGTAAGAAGCCCTACCCATGGTTGTTTTACTCATCTTGAAGTGGGGGAGAGGGAGATGATGGTTTGTTGGGGTTAATTATGGGTTCCGCTTCTGCTCCAGCAATTCTAATCTGGCCTCTGCCCTCTCAGCTCTCGTCCCTTTCTTGTTACTCACCAGTTGGCGTTTTAGGTAGGTCGTTGTCTGATCTCCTTCTGTCCCTTCGAGCTTTCTTTCTGAAAAGGGTAGAGGGCCCTCTGATCCATATTATTTGTCGTTTATTTATTACAAATTTGTATTAAATTAGCGACAATTAATATGGATCGGAAGGAGTATTTTTTGTTTTAAAACGTATTGTAAATTTCTTTGTCATCGGCTTTTCGTGTTAGAGGCCTTGGGGCCACACTTTCTTGGCGTGGCTTCGTGTTTGTGGCCGAAAATCTCATTTATGTTGGTGATCCGCTTTCTGGCTAACTTCTATGATTTTCTTCTAAGTTGATGCTACAGTAATTTTAATCTAAAACTACTAGTTGTGTATGGTTTAGCAGTTTATATTATGCTCTCTTCCTGCCGTGACAAAGTCCGGCTATGATTATCTTGATCATATCATGTTGTGTTCCTTATGAATTGGGTGATTCAATTGAGCGCTGGTGATTTTTCCACCATAGTAAGTTACCGGTAAGCGTTTCCATAAGAATATCACCTATATCGACTCCACTAGCATCACACTTTATTTCAGAAGTTTTCATGAAATCTAGTAAGGCAAGTAAACTGATGTATGCACGAAAACCATATGTCTTGTTTCCAACTAGTTAGTGTAGAGAAGTACTGATCATTTCATCCATTCACCAGGAAGTTCAGTAGTTGAGGAATGGAGAAAAAGGCCCCCAAACCTTCATACAACTCTGCTTATGGTTACGGGAATTCATCAACAGGGTCTAACTCGAGATATGCAACTGCACCCCAGGGTTTGAGCCCGTGGTATGCCTCTTCTGCGGGCAGCAATGTGCAGCAGCCAGAAGCACAAGCCACTCTGCAGAGGAAGTACTCCAGGATTGGCGATGACTACCGCACTGTGACTCAAGTATGTATTGACGGCCTCCCGTGGCTCTCTAATTTTCATTCCCAACTTTTGATGAATGGTTTTCATCTAGATGTAGCTGAATGATACCATTCATCTTATTTAGTCATCTTATGTAAAATTTTGAATGCAAAGTATATTTAATAGGAATATTTTTATCTATAGGGGTTTCAACAAGTATAGAAACCATAATAGATTTTCATCAGCAAAGGAAGTTATCTCTTACTAGCTATAATTATTGCTCTTCCAACCATTTCAAAATTTTAGGTCACTCGCACTGCCATGTTCACCTTCACTGTGCTGGCTTTGGTTTCATTAAGTCTTATGAGTGTATAAGTTGTACATCTCCGGTGATTGCATTTCTGATGGGCCTTCTTCTTTTACAGTCAAGACTTGCGTGATACTTCCTCCGTCCGGAATTACTTGTTGCTCAAACATATTAATTACTAATTCACTGAGTGGTCAATGGTCCTAATACCTAGTTAAAATATGAGAAGCAGTACACCTTAGTTTATATAGATTTTAGTTTTCTCCCACATCCTAGCCTATCATATTCTCAGCATTTATTTGAGTGACCAGATGATTTGATTATACAGTATGATACTAAGTGTACATAGTTTGACAAAATGTATAAATCTTAGTCTCTTCGTATGGTGTTGTGATGATAAACTATTTTTCCTTGCATTTGCATTATATTTTTCCAAAGAAACTGCCATCTTCTATAAGATGTAACACTATTTACTTTTCCTTGCATTTTCAATACAGACCGTGGTGTCTGCAATCAGGCTTATGAACTAGTTAAGCTGATGGCTATAACAATCAAACATTTAAATCGGACATCAATTCATATTCTGCTACTACACCTGCATGAAACATAATTACTTAAAGTATTCAGATGGTGCTGTGGTAGTGTACTGTCATGTCATCAAAAACATCATTTCAGTTTTTTTGGTAACTTAAATGACACTGCCTTTCTATCAATACATGATTTTTCCTTAGTTCCCTTCAATTATTGTGAACTTAAGACTGAAATTGTACCTTATCTATTGCAGGTGACTGAAGCTTTGGCACAAGCCGGCCTTGAATCTTCAAACCTTATAGTAGGCATTGATTTTACGAAAAGTAACCAATGGACAGGTTGACAGACTCACAGTTGATCTTTCCACCTTCTGACTTTGGGTGCATATTTATGGTTTTTATGCTTTGCTTTTCTGATGCACTGGTATAGCTATTGTTTACTACAGTTAGCTGGATGCTACTAGTTTGTTTCCCATATAATTTGTAATTTATTGTTAGTGAAGAAAGGCGTTTGGTCAATGGCTTCCCAACCTGTCTATTGTAAAGCTTTTTTCAGGGGAAACTATAATAGCTAAGAAATGTCGTTAGTTAAGGAGAGCTAGCAATGAGGACATTGTACTTTAAGGATGAATGCACCCCATGTTGCTTCTGTATCCCATAATAATCTATATTAGACCATCACATTTTTCATTGAACTTGTTAAGCCTTTTTCATGTTACAGGAAAAAATTCCTACAATCGGCGTTGTCTGCATGATATTGGAAGAACTCCAAACCCGTATGAGCAAGCCATATCTATTATTGGAAGGACGCTCTCGGATTTTGATGAAGACAATTTGATTCCCTGCTTTGGATTTGGTGATGGTAAGCTTATGGTTAGTTTTCTTTTAAATTGCTCACTTGGTGTGTTTCCAATAGAAAGTGTAAAGGAATGGTATTGAATAAGAGCATCTCCAACAGCATCCCTATAATCTGGTGACCCAAAACCAGTTTTAGGTGTGGAGAGAGAAGTTTTTGGGTCACCAGAAATTTGTATGCTTTTCCGGCAGCCCTATAACTGGTGCCCTATAATTTAAGAACAACATGAAACAAGACGATCGGACGGCAGGGGGGCCAGCAGGCGGATCCGACGGTTGGAAAGTGCGCGGCGGCATGATGTTCGGGGATGGCAGCATGGGCGGATCCGATAGTGTGGAGCGCGGTGGGACGGCTGGAATTGGGCGGGACCGGCTAGCACCGGCACGCGGCAGTGGCCCATAAGCGGCGGAGCTCGGGGCGGCCATGGAAGTGGCGGCGCGCGGCGGTTTGGTTCCCGCCACTGCATTTTTAGGGCAGCTACTAGTGCTGATGCAAATTTGCATCACTTGTAGCAATTTTTGCATCATGACCTTAAAATTTTGCATCACCATATATAGCTATAGGGCTGTTGTTGGAGGCTAATTTTTTATTCCAAAAGGCATTTTTTTTGCACCACAACTGCATATTTAGGGCTGCTGTTGGAGATGCTCTAACGCTCCCCTTCCCTGCTGGCAGCGTCAACTCATGACAAGGACGTATTCAGCTTTTATCCAGAGAACCACCCTTGCACTGGATTTGAAGAGGCATTAGAAAGATACAGACAAATCGTTCCAGCTCTTCGATTATCTGGTTTGTTTAAATAAACATTTAATGTAGATAGATCTGTTCTTCCTTTATTTTCATAAAAGTAAGTTCCCACACCCAAAAAATGTACTGAAATAATCTGGATGTAAACTTGCACAGGACCAACATCCTTCGCTCCAATAATCGAGACAGCAATTGGGATCGTGGACAACACCGGTGGCCAATATCATGTTCTTCTGATAATTGCTGATGGACAGGTGCACCACAGTTTTACCAAGTTGTGTTTTTCTGAACGGCATCCTCTTTATAACCATTAAATGGTGGTCAGAAGAAATTCTTGCACAGTCTTATTTGTATATCATATCCAATTTTCACTCCGGCTAAAAGTTCTGCTGATAGGTTACTCGAAATGTGGATACACAGTCTGGGCAGTTAAGCCAACAGGAGTGGGACACCATTAACGCTATAGTGAAAGCTAGGTATCTGATTCAGGATTTTTAAGTAACATCTTGATGAGTCAAACCTCCTAAACAAATTGCACACAATAACATCTGTTTGAAAACATTCCAGCCAGTTTCCCTTGTCTATTGTTCTCGTTGGGGTCGGTGATGGACCGTGGGATATGATGCATAAGTTTGACGACAACATACCTGCTCGGTCATTCGACAATTTCCAGGTGATTGTCATACAAATTACATCTAACCGTTATCTGTTTTTCTGGTTTTCAATAACTGAGACGTGAAAGAATACTTGATCTCATGCAGTTTGTGAATTTCACTGAAATCATGTCAAAGAGCATAGCAGCTGACAGAAAAGAGGCTGAATTTGCGCTGTCAGCATTGATGGAAATCCCTACGCAGTACAAAGCAACACTTGATCTCCAACTCCTTGGGTATTTTATGGTTTTTCAACCTCACTTTGTCAAGTAGAACAAATGCTTTGTGCTTGCAGCGACAATATTGCCATCTGACCACTTTCTTTGGTTCTTCTGTTTCAGTCGTCGCCAAGGAATACCTCCAAGAGTTCCTCTGCCTCCACCAATAAGGACTGCTTCTTCACGGTCTACTAGCTCTGACCAACAGGCTGGTGTTTATTCACGGTCTAGTGTCTTTGGCCAACAAACAAGTGGGTTTCAGCAATCAGACAGTTTCAAACAGCGACAGCATGCAGCTACAAGGAGGCCTGACAGTTATTCATCAGAAAGTTCAGAAAGCACACTTGTACGTATCTTTTCGTGTTTACACCGTATTCCCACAATTTCATACCCAGATATGAATAAATAAAACTATGTACTGAAACTAACTTTATCTACACCGCCAAAAAAGCCTGATGGAATCCTTGTTTACCAATACTTTTGCATGTTCTGACTTGCCGAGGCCAAGGGTTATACAGGGGAACTATTAGGTGAAAATGCACTATGCTGTGCAAATAGCATTTACAAGTTCCAAAAATTCTCAAATAATTTTCATTGCTTTGCAAGATACAAAAATGTTTAACATCAAAGTCAAAATACCTTGCAAGATACTCCCTCCGTCCGGAAATACTCGTCGGAGGAATGGATGTATGTAGATGTATTTTAGTTCTAGATACATTCATTTTTATGCACTTCTTCGACAAGTATTTCCGGACGGAGGGAGTACAAAAAAGGCAGAAATTTATCACAAAGTATTTTGAATTTGAAGTTGGATTTTTTTACATGAACATACCCTTCTGTAGTAGCCTCTTTTTTAGATTTTTTTTAAGCTGTCGCAGCACATTGTCATAGAATTTGTGTATTTTTATTGGATATGCCCCTGGAACTTCAGTGGTTCGAAATCCTATTTCAGACAACACTGCTAGTTAAATTTGGTTTCTCCTCGGTTCAATTCTGCCTGTAAAATATTTATGCTCTTTTTCAAATATAATACACTTTAGCTTGCTATTGTACTTTGACACATACACTTGCATCTTGTGCCCACATGCAGATCATGAAATAGTGTTCCTCTTCCTAATGCTGACAAAGTTTTTTTTTGTGTGAATATAATGCTGACAAAGTTGTGCTAACTGCAAGACCCTCTAATTTTAGTGGAACAGGAACTAAGCCTTTGCAATTTTTGTGCTTGCAGTCATGCGCCATATGTATGGATAAATCAAAGGATCTTGCATTTGGATGTGGACATCAGGTGCAGAAAATATCCCCTTACTTTCCTCTGAACATTTATTCACAATTCTTGTTGTATATACTAATTCCTAACACGCATAATTTAGACTTGCTATGACTGCGGGGAAAAATTGGTGCGCTGCCCTATGTGCCAGCAGCACATAACCACCAGGATCAGGCTGTACTGATCAAAAACCAACTTCCTAAAGCTTTTGAAGCCTATAGTGCTGTCAATACTGAAGAAGTTCGGTGCAGAATGTTCAGAATCCGCATAAATTTTACTTGTTGTCCATAAATTTAAGCGTTCTTACTGCAGTTGGAGTGCCTTCAATTAGCTGGTGATTTAAGGCCCTGCAGGGTTTATTCTCCATTTCCCGCAAGGGAAATGTGGATCGAACCGTTTCGGTAAAATTTCTGTGTTCCAAAAGGGCTCTTCCTGTCCATACAAGGCACTGAAGAAGTTTCCCTGGAAAATAATGTACATATTGCTTTCCTTTCTTTCTCTTGTAAATAAAATGAACAGTAGAGAAATTGTAGGATGAACCAATTTGGAAGTCATTTGCATTGTATATTAATTAAAACCTGTTATAACTGTTGAATATTCAATTTTGTACTCATTTTTTTAGTATATATTTCATATATGTATATAATGTACATAGGGCGAACAACCTTGACGGCGGCTCTCTCTTTGGTGGTGGTGTGTGCAGCTTGTGTTGGCTGTGCGTTCTATCGAGGCTGTCGTGTTCCATGACGGTCGGTGAGGGTGTTTGTGCCGGTTTTCTGCTAATTAACCGGGCAATTTTTTTTTCGCGAATACGCAAAGCTTGTGTATCATTGCATTGATAGAAAGAAGTAGAATGGGTACAAAAGGGGTACAACACATAACACGAACGCATGAAGGTGTGTACATGGTGCCCAGAGCAGAGAGACATGGGATGAGAGGATACAACACAGCTAAATCAGCCAGACCCTAGCCAAGAATGGTAATGCCAAACCAACAAGAATTCCACCATCGTCCGAGCCGAAAACGGGGACACCTCGAGCAAGCAAGATAGTGCCTTCAGGAAGGAAGATGACGCCAGGACATCGCCACTATCTAGTCCGGGGGACCCGGACCTAGGGTTTCCCCTGAGCTCGAAGAGGGGCTAAGCTGAAGGCCTTGGCAGCGCCTTCAAGAAGGACACGACACCCGCGGGCATCGTCGTTGCCAGCATCGGCAAGCCGAGCAGGGATCTCTCCCTAGCCTAAAGCTGAGCAATCCCATAGCCGCCAAATCCAGAACGTAGATGGGGAGGCCAACGCTAGTCGAAATCACCATGCCAGGAAGGGGTAGGCGGGCTGCACCTGCCATCGAAGGGTGGCACCTCCTCCGAATCCACGAGCGTAGGATCAGGCAAAAGGGGGAAGCTTTGAGGCGTACTGGGTAGGGCGGGCGACGAGGCGAACCACGCGGGGGTACCAGGGCGACGGCGTCCAGCAACGCCAGCAAGCGAGGACTGGAGGACGCAGATCCAAACTGCTGTGGCCTTAGCCGTCGGGACATCGGCAAGCAAGGTGAGCTAGAAGGGACGCAGCTACCTAGCCGCCAAGGCCGGAGCTGCCCGGTAGTGGACGCCGGCAGCGAGGAACACCGGAGAGACGGGGGCCTGAGGCTGTCGAGCCGGAACAACACCGACAAGGACCACCGCGAGAAGCCTAGTGCCAGCCACAACCGCAGATGCGTCGCCGCCTCCACACGAAAGCCGCCACCGCGGCTCGGGAGGGGAGGAAGGCCGCCGGAGACGAGGGGGCCGCCTACACAGGAGGCAGATCGTGAACGCATCCGTAAGCGGCCGCAGGCCTAAGACCCAACCACGGCCGGCCGAAACGAGGCCATGGGAGATGGAGAATAAACCCTGCAAGGCCTTAAATCACCAGCTAATTGAAGGCACTCCAACTACAGTAAGAACGCTTAAATTTATGGACAACAGGTAAAATTTATGCGGATTCTGAACAATCGGGCAATTCTCTCTTTTATTAATGAGATGAGACAAAGCTTTGCCTCCGTCTCGAAAAAAATAGGGCGAACACCAGAATATTTGAGGATGAACCAACCAATCTTATCTCTGTTGAGCTGAGCACACATACATCCTTTCAGTATTAGTCTATATTTATATCTATATATCTATATATATATATATATATATATATATATCAATATAAAAAAACTAAAGAGGCAGATCCAATTAATCTCGGCCATCAAATCATGTCAATCCAACGATCTAGACTGTTTCAATGTCGAGCACTCAACACGTTTAGCGTGCAGTTAATTTCATGCCAAATATTTTGCTAATTACATAATAACACGTAAAGAATATTCTATTTAATATCCGCATGCACTTAATATACTTTCAAATTAACGTGCATTGCACGTACACATTGACTAGTGATATTCAAATTTTCCATGAATCAAGCTCAAACATATAAAAGCGTTGCATTCACACTTTCATATATACCACTTATATATCATTAGTAGTTCTGGTTAAATAAGAGCAAAGGGGAGGGGGAGAGAATTTAAGTACACGGGAGAAAATGAAGAGCATATATATCTGCATGCACGCACGAATCTCGGCGCAATCCATGTGCCGCGCCGTGTACACACGGGTTGCACCGAGATCCTAGGTCCGGGAATGGCGCGGGAGCGACGGTGGCCTAGTACTTGTACCCCGCGACGTGCAAGCTCTCGGACGCGGCGGCGTCCCCTCCGGCGGCGGCGCCGCCGTACTTGCCGAGCGTGGCCTCGGAGTTGCCCTTGCACCGCGCGAGGAAGGTGGCCTGCGCGTCGGCGACGTTCTCCTTCTTGCCGGCCCACTTCTTGATGGTGCTCTGCTGCAGCGCCCGGCCGAAGGAGAAGGTGAGCGTCCAGGGCTTGAGCACCGGCAGCTTGTTCATGGCGTCCAGGTTCTGCGTCGCCTGCTCCTCGCTCTGCCCGCCCGACAGGAACACCACCCCGGGCACCGCCGGCGGCACCGTGCGCCGCAGCGCCGCCACCGTGTACTCCGCTATCACCTCCGCGCCAACCTTTGCACACAACCATTCACAGCACGATCAGCCATGCAAACGAAGACCATGAAGATCATAGTACATAGCTCTGAAAGAAGCACGGAGAGGGAGGGGACGTGCCTTGGGGCTGTCGGAGCCGGGGGTGACCATGTTGGGCTTGAGGAGGGTGCCCTCGAGGAGCACCTTGTGGTCGTTGAGCGACTTGTAGACGGCGGCGAGGACGCGCTCGGTGGCGGCGGCGCAGGCCTTGATGTCGTGCGGCCCGTCGGTGAGGATCTCGGGCTCCACGATGGGGACCAGCCCGTTCTCCTGGCAGATGAGCGCGTACCGGGCCAGCCCCTCGGCGTTCTGCTTCACGGCGAGCTCGGACGGCTCGGCGCCGGGCCCGATCTTGAGCACGGCGCGCCACTTGGCGAAGCGCGCGCCGGCCTCGTAGTACTTGGCGCAGCGCGCGCCCAGGGAGTCGAGGCCCTGGGTGGTGGTCTCGCCGACGGTCCCCGCGATGTCCACGGTGCCCTTGTCCACCTTGATGCCCGGGACGACGTTGCCGGCCTTGAGGATGTCGACGAACGGGGTGCCGTCGGCGGCCGTCTGGTAGAGCGTCTCCTCGAAGAGGATGACGCCGGAGAGGTACTCCAGGGCGCCCGGCGCCGTGAAGAGCATCTCCCGCAGCGCCTGCCGGTTGGCCTCCACGTTCTCCACGTTGATGCTCGCCAGCCGCTTCCCGATGGTGCCCGTCGACTCGTCCGCCGCCAGGATGCCCTTCCCCGGCGTCGCGATGTACTTGGCCGTCTTGATCAGCTCCTCTGCGCATTTCATCATAACACAAAACCCATCAGCAAGCTGCACCACGAGCGCATGAAAACACACACCGATGAGCCAAACCAAACACAAGGCAAGAACCTGCGTATTTCCCGACGAAGGCAGACATGGCGGCGGCGGCGAGCGTGTTGGTCAGGAGCTCCGGGACCGGCGGCTGCAAAATCCAAACGCTCGGCTGCTGAGCTCGCGCTTTTTGTGAGGTGGGTGTGCGGGCTATCTGTCACGCCTTATAAACCCCGGACGAGAGGAGGATATGCCGAGCGGGCGAGGGGGATCTGTGATGCGCGGGCCACTGGCTCGCGCGGCGCCGGTCACTCGTTGGGGGTCGGGGGGATAGGGGGGGCGAGCCGCGCCACCCAAACCCCCCTCCGCTTGCTGGCCAGACAAAAATACTAGGAATACGATTTTCGCAGCTAGAGAACACATACATGTAGACGCTGTGCTGAAGCTGAACAAGTGGTGGTCGTGATGTGGACTTTATCCATGCAGGGGTGAACGTAGGGCTGGCCGGGTTTCTGACACGACACGAATGTATCATCAGATGGTGGAGCATGCATATATGTATTTCATTTCCCCACCCTGCCGTGGATATGTGAGCTGTGGTCCAGTGTAGAGTGAGAGAGTGAGATGCCACCACGATGTGTCATGTTGCAAGCCCACAACAATGTTTTCAGTATTTTCTGGGGCATCGCAGCAATTTGAAAGATATTTAAATTGGATATTTTGATGCAGCCCAGTGCTTTGGTGTTATCGTCATCTGATTTCCGGGAGGTCCGCAGGGTAATGTGATGTACTCCCTCCGTTCGGAATTACTTGTCGCGAAAATGGATGTATCTAGACGTATTTTAATTCTAGATACATCCATTTCCAAGACAAGTAATTCCGAACAAAGGGAGTACATGATACAAGATCGAATGCCAGGCATGCCGCGACTTTACAAAATTCACAAACTATCTGTCTGTCTATTAAATTTCGATTCCACACATCTCCATAAAGAACAAAGCATATCATCGAGCAGAGTTTCAATGGAATCAGTAATACTATCGGTAAGTTGGACATGCATGTATATCTGTGAACACTCTCTCCAGGGTCATCTTTTGACACACTCTCTCCATGTCAAAGCAAAACCCAAAAAATGTTACTGAGCTGAAACACAGGCTGAGGCGGATGGGTGAGAGTAACTAACGGATGAACTCATCGCCCGAAGCATCTCAACACTGAGGCCACAAGGGTAGATGACAGAAACTTCATTCCAGCAGATCCGCCAGGGAAGTATGAGATGGCATAGTATACTAGCGCAAGGATCTGAAAAATAGAAGAGTTTTGTTAGCTCGAAGCTAATAGAAGTGATTGAATGCTCGGTACGCAACTGCTACCAGAGACACCAACAATGCCACAAACTGCAACTTTAAGGGGTTTGATGACCTATTCACATGCTACAAATTCACAGTTCTCTTCAAAGTTATTCCTGTTGCTAGCATGCAGAGAAGGGCAAAATAACAGCACAAGAGATTGTGGGAGAAAATTTCACCTGAAGACAAGAGAAGAAAACAGAAAGTATGTAGCTATGGAGCACCATTGACACATAGATGGTAGCAAACATGCTGCCAACAAATCCAATGGTGAAAGGTAACCTCTGTGGAAAAAATTAAAACAACTTCAGAAAATGTACCAAAAACATACTTATTTTTGAGATATAACAAAACTTAAATATATAAAATATAAGATATGATCATATGAACTAATTAAATCAATAACCCAGTAAGTTCCTCATAAACTGTTGGAATAAAAAAAGTATGACATGGGAATACATAAAACCCAAAATGTGCATATTATTTTGTGAAAAGAAAGTATGTTATCATCTAAAAACACATCAATTTTAAAACAAAGAATACATTCAGTTATTCACTAAGCATGCCTTTGACATGGAACAATAAAAAACAATGCACATTCGATCTTCTGTAGAAAAGCACTTAACCATTGGCAGAAAATCATTGACAATGCATTTTTCAGGTTGATGTTTCACAACTGGATGCTCACTTGATAACATGTCAAATTATCAATGCCTCAAGGACATGCTATGTTACTGTATAAATTTGACCATACATTTTCCTTTTCTTTTGTACTTTCTTCAAAGCAGAGGAATTGTTTGATCATTACTAGAAAAATAAAAGTACAAAATGCGCTCCCAGCAAAATGTATACAATATACAACATATATAGCTTAACTAATATCTTCAAGGAGAGAATTGGATGGAAACAATCTAATATGTGCAGTTTGTGGTAAAATAGAAATTATCAAAAGACAGAAGAAAACAGCACAAGTTTTGTTGAACAGTGCTTCCCAGGAATGGTGCTTATTTAAGGACAAGGAAAATGAACTGATACCTCTCTGGAAATCATATGAAAGAGCTGATTCTTGGGCCCTTTCAATGCAAAGAAAGATCCAATGATGAAGGCACATCCCATAGTGAAACAGATCGCAAACTTTTGAGGCATTATTACCATGACTGGCAGGAATATTGTGAACGCGATGAAAACTAGGAAAATGCCACTGGCAAGAAAAAGGCCGAAATACATGAGAGATTTGCCAGATGGAACACTGCTTGTTGAGGACTGGAAGCTGCCAGGGAACCCTCTAACTCCTTTAGATACCCTGGAGAGAATAGAATGGCAAGGCAATCAGCATTCAGCAAAAACTAAATAGTTAAAAGAAAGGTTAACTAGAGGTTTGGTCAATGCCATCTTTTACGATTGTTCCTCTAGTTAATCTTGAGGAGCTGTGGCGATGTTTAGCTTTTCAGATTGCTTTAGAGCTAGCAATTAACAAATGTATTTCATATGTATGACTCTAAGAAGCTCGCCATTACAACATGAATCACGATGGTGACTTGCCAAAACATAGACTCCTCGATTGTCTATACCAAATAAGCGACTAATTCAGCCCAAAACCTTGCTCCTGACTAACGATCCTCAATCACGATTTGAGATAAACGAAGGAAATACACTGCTGCTTAAAATGATCTAATTGGCCAATGCAAAGAAGCTATTTTACAATAGTAGCTCCGGAGTAAAAGCCTGCGCAAATTCTCTTCACATGCAAGCGATGTAACCAAAAAGAAACAGCACCGAAGCAGTCTCGATTCACGTGGAGGCGATCCGGGAAGCGCTACGCTACTACTCAGTAACAATTTATTCACGGCACCGGCAGTTAAGCTTGGCTGGGGAGAATCCACCGCATCCCGATTCACTTGCGCAAACCCTAGCAGGAGGCGGAGCGACGATGAGAGGGGGGGTGTTGCTTACACGCCGAAGGTGCCGGTGACGCGGTCGTTGGCGGAGCGGACGGCGGCCTCGATGTCGATCCCGAATCCTCCGCCGACGTCCTCCTCGGCGGAGCGGGCGGCGGCGTAGGAGTTCCATTCCGCGAGCAGAGACGGCGGCGGCTGCGAAGACGCCGCCGACGAGGAGGAGGGCGAGGGCCCGGAGCCGGAGAACCACGCCTGCATCTCGGGCCCACGCCGCCAGGGAGGAGTAGAGACGGCCGGAAATGTGGCCTGTTTACTTGTTATTACGAACACCTCAAAAAATTATTATTTTTTTGTTACGATTTGCTCGCCTAAACGATTTGTTTTAGCTGGGGTGCGAGAGACTCCCGTGTGCATTCCCTTGCCGGTCTGGACCGCCCTGGCCTCGCTCGCAAGCTCCGAACCCACCCTATCTGCGCTCCCTTTTCCAGTTAGTCGTGCCTGAATTTCTCAAAAAAAAAAAGTTAGTCGTGCCTGGACACCGCCGTTGACCTCGACGCGGCCGCGGTCTGTGTTGTGTGATTTGGACATATGACAGAGGAAGAAGAAAAGTGGGGAGACAAGATGAGTGGCTTACAAGTGGGACACTCGTCCACCTCAGCCGGTCAAATGTCCATTTGGATTAGTTCAAACAGACCCGAGTGGTCAGTTTTGCTGTTTTCATGAGCTTATCCGACGGATCAATGCTATGTGTTACAGGTAAACTAAAAAATGATGCTTCGGCATGAGTTGCCCCAAATGTGATACCAATTGGTTACCCTAGCTCAATATGTGGTTGTTATGTGTCATTTCCTCTGGCCATGCAGACCGGTCTTCCAAGCTACCGAGCAGTGTCCTCTATCACTTCCTATCTTAGTTAGGTCTGCTAGGCTGAGCATTGCATAGAATGCCAATGGGGTTAGACTAATAGCGCACACAGCAAATACCAAGTGATGATCAGCTCACACTGACTCTTGAAACAAAACTTCTTTTCTGCTTCACTGTAAACACATTGCACTCGATGAGGACTCAGACAATACAGAGTGCTCTATTCTTGTTTGAGTTTCACTTTTGTTACATGCATGATTAATGTATAATTTCGTAAATCTTCTACAACCTTTAATCTTTGTTTCATGTATTTCGCAAACTGGTTGCAGCCTATAACATCGTGTGTGGAACAAAAAAATGTTAGCAAGGCGTTTACTCAAAGGCAAGCCTTTGCGTGCCTACAAGTGCTGCATAACTGCCTCCCTTGGCGACCAATTCCGCGTGTGTACCAAGTTCCATGATCTTGCCATCTGAGCAAACGGCGATTCGGTGCGCGTTTTGCACGGTGCTCAACCTGTGGGCGATCACCAAAGAAGTCCTGCCCTTCATCAAGAGATCGAGAGCTTCCTGCACAAGCCGCTCACTAGTTGTGTCCAGTGCACTTGTAGCCTGTAAATAGCACGAGTTCCTTGAGTGAACATAAGGAGAGTCATCCCAACAAAATTTGCACAAAAGGATTATTATCTCATGCAGCCTGCACGGTACACAAGGTTCAGTTTCTGCGAGGTACCTCATCAAGTATTAGAAAAGGAGCATTTTTCAGAAGAGCTCGGGCAATTGCAATTCTCTGTAAAGCAACAGAAGAAGTGTCATTCATTCAGTTTCAATAAATTGACAGTAGTTAGGAGAAAGCACCGATGATGTTATTCCTTTATTAGAGGAATAATATTGTCATTCATTCATTCATCAACTCAAATATTAAGATTGCAAATTACCTGTCTCTGTCCCCCACTTAGGAGACTACCTCGTTCTCCAACAAGAGTATCATAGCCCTGAATTGCAAATAAATGAGATAATGGGTACGGGTATATCATCGGACATAAGAGACTATAACTAGCGCCAGGCTGTCATACCTGTGGAAGCGAGATGATGAATTCATGAGCATTGGCAGCTTTAGCAGCTTTTATTATCTCATCCTTGGAGACAACGTCATCTGGAAGACCATAAGCAATGTTTTCCCCAACAGATGCCGAGAATAGGACAGGGTCCTGATATTTTCATACGAAAAAGAATTAATATAATTGCTATCTTTGAGATAGTATATTTTGTATCGCTTATTTACTGTAATTGTGGAATAATTGCTGACAAAATCTAGCAGTTCAAATGAATCAATGGGGATAACTGATACTTGTGTGCTACTATGAACCAGTGACAAATGGCATGAAAAGATAGGTGCTTTGGTATACAAGTGTACCTGATTCACTAGGGATACAATTTGAGACCATTCTCTTTTATCAAATATACGAATGTCTTCCCCTGCCACCGTGATTCGGCCTTGAGTAGGCTGCAAGATCGGAACAAATCTATAATGTTGCTACATTCATGAAACACAAGTAGACAACAGTAATGTTTGCTATGGATATGTACAGCGGTACTTACCTCATAGTACCGCGCTAAAAGTTGCACCACTGTACTTTTCCCAGCACCACTAGAGCCAACAAGTGCTGTGACTTTTCCACACTCAATTACAAGATCAAGCCCATTTAAGACATCCACATCAGATCTCAGTGGATAGGAGAAATGAACATCTGCCAGATATATGAGTATCAGTTGTATGTCAGTGGTCAACGATGTCATGTGGATTTTGTGCTAGCAGTAAGACAACTTTTGGACATCTCAAGAAACAAACTCAAAAGGAAAACCATTGAGCTACTCTCCTTAAAGTTAAACAGACTCAAAAAATTATCAGAAAAACATACCCCCATCAAACTATGTTTTCAACACAAATAAGTGAAAACTGAGGACGCCATGACAAGCTTATTACAGAACATAGACTACATTACAAATAAAGTCAAACCTGAAACTTAATCTTAGAAAAATAAGCTCCACATTCACATTTCACAATATGGAAATAATAATAATGGAATATAGCAGATGGTAATGCATCATATGGAAATTATATGGATCTGTGTAATATGGAGGAAACTCCTGCATTAATTGAATACATATTTAAAACGAGAATCCTACCTTCCAGGTGAATGTCTCCAGACCAGGCTAGATCACTACAGCTGCTTGAAGATTTCAGTGCTGACATGTAATGTGTGTTAACAGTGCCGTTTTCATGCACTCTAGCATTAGAATCTTCAGGTTCTTTATTGTCAAGTTCTTTCGCTAAACCATATGCAAGTGAATCATCAATGTCCTTTGCTGACAGAACAGAATTTATTCTCTCTATTGAAGCAAATGTCCCACGCAGATCACCAAGGGTATTAACAGCTCCTTGAACCTAAAATACATGTTTTTATCTTGTACCTATATATGTGCAATAAACAACAAATGGAACTACAATAAAATACTCAATAAGCAAGATTTGCTACTTACAGCAAAGGTCAGTGTGAATGTGTAACCAATAAAAGATGCCATTGTTCCAATAGACAACTTGCCCTGAAATAGTAAAATAATCATATTCTTCTGATTCCAACCAGACAATACAAGCCTCATCGCACACACGAAATTCATAACACGAATGAACATGCATGCTGATGAGTGAAAGCGTAAAGCCAAGCCAAGCTGTTGTGTGCATGTATCTTGGATACACATAAAATGTGTTCTCGAAGCAAGACAAGTGAATAATCGCAAAAAAAAGAAGACAAATGAATGATTTGTGTACAGAATCAGTTTCAGCAGCAGAAGCTTACATGGTGCTAAGGCACTTTTGAATTGATTAATTTTAGGATGAAGCAAGTAATGTTATTTGTGAAATGACATATTTCAGCAGTGTAAAATTATGGCTAGGAACACCATGTTAAACCTAAAAGACAATGAGAAAATTGTTTATATTTTATTTTTAAAACTAAAGGTCAAAATGGAAGAGAAACTTGTAAATATTGGTGCTAAAGTCTAGCACCGCACTATGCTTGTTGCTAGTGGTTGTAACACCCCAACCACTCACAGACTGGCACCAGTTACTCCTGGCTATCATCCTCTAGGCTCTAGACTGGTCACAGAGGGGAACTTCCCTGGTCGGTCACCCATCTCCAAATTACTCCGAGCCAAGCACATTTAACTCAGAGGTTCTTAGGAGATGAGCTTCCAGAAAAGATGATCCGTCTTGTTGATATGAGTAGTACTATCAGTCCTTTAAGCTAGGATGCCACAGTGGTGTCAAAGAGATTAGCCAAAGTTCCAAACTACTAACCCGCTCAATAGTGAATGTCTTTTCCTTTCTTTCTTTCTCTTTCTTTCTTTCTTTATAACAAACTACTGGCTACTGGTAAGCAGTAAACCACTCAAAAATAAAAACAGTGCAAACAGCTCAAGCTATGTAGAAGGCTCCAATGTTGTAGATGATTTAGTGTTGTATACAGTAAGAAGTTGGACATCCTAAGGTCCACGGTAAGTGGTTGGATTACATCCTCAGCCAATAAAATTGTACATGTGTCTAATATATTCTCCATTTATGGAATCCCTCTGCCAAAGCTTTGTCCGTGTTATAAGAGCAAAAGGCACAGCAAAAGACATTCACTGTTGATATGAGTAGTACTATCAGTCCTTTAAGCTAGGATGCCACAGTGGTGTCAAAGAGATTAGCCAATGAGTCCTTTAAGTCAGAGGCTTACCGCACTGACTTTGCTTCCACCAAGAATGTAAAGTGCCATTAGGGAAATATAAACTACCACTCGAGTCAATGACTCATTGGCAGCTTTCAGCACTCCTAGCTTTGTGCCGCTATTTTGAAAAGAAAGTGCCTATCAAACAAAAAAGAATGTGTTAACAAGGTAAGAAAGCCTGTGTTACCAGCATAACGTCAGTATAAGAATATAACCGCCAAAAGGAATAATCAAACACCGCAATACTCTGCAAAAGAAACACTCTATAGTCCCATTGAGAAGCCTGTTTGCTATGCTTCTTGAGTTTGGCCAGGGCTTCTCCTTAGGGAAGTTTGGTCAGCGTTTAGGTTCATTAGATCACTTCAGTCTTCAAATTAATATCTGCTATTCTACTCTTGTGACTGCGAGTACAATCAGGGCAGGCCCTGACATATCGGGGGGTCAGGCCAAGACAATAACTCAAGGCCTTTCCTATGAACTGTAAAAATACTTTCCATTTATACACCATAGAAGTTGGTTGTCACAAAACATTGAAAAAAAGTAGATAAACAAACTCTAATGATAGGTTAACCTGGTAAAAAAACAATCGTAGTCTTAACGAGCACTCCCTCCTTCAAATAATAATCTTGCAGAAGGCTTAATTAGTCCATTGACCTATCTTCTGTATTAGTTGTGACAACCTGAGAAATTTTCGCTAGGCTTTTAGGCGAGGCTTGTGTGGATGTTGTTTGGTACACCAGGATCCGAGTAGCGTGTGCTCCCTTTATTTAAAAACTAGAAAAGAAAATTTAAAAAATCCAAAAAAACAAAATAATAATGCATCTAAATAATAGAAGGAACTATGTGTCTTTTAGTTCATGTGAAGAAAATAGTGATTGTAGTATGCATGAAAATAAAAAAATGGGGAGCCAAAGAAAGCAGGCTCAGGTGATTCAAACTTTTATGTTTCATTTTAGTGTGCAAATGCCACAAAATAAATGGTATGATACTTAACTTTTAGACATATTACTCACATCGGTATGAGTCTTTTTTCAATAAAAGAAGAAGAACCCCTCTTGTTAGAGACAGTGGTAAGTGCTCCGAAGCTTTCTTATGCTCTACCCAGGCATGTGCGTGTTGTTTTTTGCAAAGAAAAAGGAGAGCGGACCAGGTGGCCTTTGTTCTGTACGAGCAAAGCTATTGCTGCCGATTCACTGTCATTTTCACTTGAGTAAATAGGCCCTTGGCTCTAAGAGATAGCTCAGTTGGGCCCCCTGAGGTTTAGGGGTCCAGGGTGGTCGCCCTAGCTACCCTGCCCCAGGGACAGGCCTGAGTACAATGAGTTATTTTTCATGCGGTCATAAGATTGTGTTAAGTAGATCGTAAATTTTGTAGAAGCAGGCGTAATTTTACAAATGTGATGGTGGATAGTAAAATCATAACTTCTGCTGTAGAATTTTGGATCATAAATTCACTTAGAAATTATTGTAACTCTTCACAAACTATCAGGCATATATATGCGTAGAAACCCTATTCTAAGCATGAGTGTGGAATAGCTTATTCTATGACCCTAGTAAAAAGTGTACAAAATATATTAAACTAGTGTACAAAATTTAGTAATTTTTAGAATAATGTAGTAAATTAGTGACTTAGATAGTAAAAAAATCATTTTGGAATTACTACCTTTTATACACAGTTTTACTAGATTTTATAAATAGTTTGTATATGTATGAAACTACTTCAAGGAGCTACAGTTTACCACTATTTTGAATCAAAGAACTTAGGCCTCCTTTGGTTCATAGGGTAGGAAAATTATAGGAATAGAAAAGTCATAGGAAATGAGATGACATGCATCTCGAATCCTATGAGTAGGAATAGGAAAGGAGATGTCCTTTGTTTCACATCATAGGATTTTTTCCATTGAGTCTAGGCTAATGTTTATTTTCCTATGAAATGTGGAGGATAGGAAGATTTCCTTCATAGGAATATGATTCCATTCCTACAAACCAAAGAGCTCTATAGGAATTTTTCCTATAAAAATCCTACCCTATAAAATTCCTACAAAATTCTTCCAAACCAAAGGAGGCCTTACTAGTTTTAACCTTCTTTTTCATTGTAATGGGTCCTAAGAAGTGACAACCAAGGCCCACTTGCAAACTTGCATAAGCCCCCGTTGCTGCGACACGCTAACCAGTGCACACATAAACCGAGGCTGGGAGTAGCCTCATACTGACTGAAGGACACACGAGTGCATCTCCTCATAGTGCGCAACAGGAGATGGGACCATTGCCCCCAGACATGCCCTCGTGCTCCAAAATGCGAACCATTGATGCTGGCCTTAGTGGGTTTGGGACGATGCATATGGTTGATGCTTTGGAGGGGATTGAATGTGCCAAGGTCTTATGTGGATCTACAGGTGGGCTATAACTGTTAGGACCGGTTGGAATTAAATTGTGGTTGATTCTCATAATCCCGATTGCTCGGTCAGCTTTTTCCTAATTTACCATTTGGCTTGTTATAGTTATATTATGTTTCCATGTATAGCCTGTATATTTTCCCCGCAGTATAAGGGGTTCCCTGCATATATATACACACACACACTGGCCATTGGCCCCCAAGTATTTTTTTTCACCCATGGAGCTCAATGCTCACCTCTGTGCTTCTTATGGTGACCCCTTGTATGATCCGACACGTTATCGCCATCTTGTTAGGAGTCTTGTCTATCTAGCTGCCACTCATCCGCATATCCCCTATCACGTCCATATTTTGAGTTAGTTTGTTTCTGCTCCCACTTCGGTTCACTATAGTTACCTTCTTTGTGTTCTCCGATATCGTGGCACAATCTCTCACCGTCTTTTCTTTCCCCACTCCAGTTTGTCACAGCTTCACATCTATTCGGATGCTACACAGCTTCACGTCTATTCGGATGCTACGTGGGCTAGTGATCCCTTGGATAACGTTCACTTTCTGCTTACTGTTTTTCTTGCTGGTTCTCTCATTGCCTGGAAGACAAAGAAACAAATTGCAGTTTCCCGTTTGAGCGCAGAGGCTGAGTTGTGAGCTATGGCTCTTTTGACGGCATAGGTGACTTGGTTACCGGGGTTACTTCAGGAGTTTGGCGTTTCTTCTGTCACAACACCTACCCTGCTCTTGTCAGATGGTACATGTACTATTAGTATTGCGCGTGACCCTGTGAAGCATGAGCTCACCATGCAATTTTTTTTGTGTGCGTTGTTTTGCATGACAATTTTATTGCTCTTCAGTATGTATATTCCGAGTTACAGTTGCAAATTTCTTTACGATGGCCCAGATTAAAGTGCAGCATGGACTTCATCTCTTCAAACTCAGTGTTGTGGATCCACCTTCAGTTTGAGAGAGAGGGGGGGGGGGGAGGGGGGGGGGCGTGTTAGAGTTATATTATGTTTCCATGTAGCTTGTATAGTTTCCCCGTAGTAATAAGGGGCTTCCTGCATATTTTCCACCTGTGCATTGTATATACATAATGGCCTTTGGCCCCCTGTAAATACAAGTTACTATTTCCTTAACAGCAGACATTTAGAGAGTTGTTATTCTTATGGTTGTAGTTTTCGCTCGGATCATTACTTTGTAATTTTTAATTTTATCTATTATATAGAACAGGCAAAAGGAACATTGAGAACGTCATTATTTCTACAGGCTGTAGTTTCTGTTTGGATCCTTTCTTTGGAATCTGATACAAAGAAACAACTATGGCCAGTAGAATAATGACGGTCCCCGTTGTTTCCATGAAAAAAGAAGTCCGTAAGTGACGTGACATACCAAGTTGTCAAACATAGAAATTTGTCGTTTCTCGCCACCAAATGACCTAACCTGCATATGTATTTTATAGTTAAACAAGGATAATCCAAACAGTAAAGCATGTGTTTAATAGAACCATATTAAAGTTCAACAGAAGTTCAAATAAGCATTCTGACAAAGTGTACTCACAGTACGGATGGCTGAAAATGTTTCTGACACGCAGTCTGATATATGAGCTTGGACAATTCCGTAAGATTTAAAGGTGGGGACAGTTGACCTCTTGAAAATAGCTGGTTAGAAAAATTACCTTGTCAAAGGCGATATGTAAATCATTCAAAACCAAATCGCCTAATTACAACCCTAGGGAAAAAATTATGGGGAAAAGAACTCAAAATTATTCAATACAATTAATTTCCTAGAAAACGAAGTTCACTTATTCAAGACCTAAGAAGCAAAGTCTTGGAAGCCTATTAAATGTGGTGATCATCTGTGACAAAAATAAATTATTAAAACACAAACATCAAAAGAAAAAAACAATTTTATATTTCAAAGGCACAAATTATCTCGTGGCTGCCTTTAAAAACCAAATAATTCAACGCACGATCAGTTGGCAGTTGGCACTCAATTATTCATCATTCTAACAAAAGCTCTATACTAACGTGGTTTGAGAACTCGTAGGGAACACATAAATAGAAATAATTTTCATTAGCTAGGGAACACATAAATAGAAAGAATTTTCATTAGCTGAACACAAAGGACATTCAAGCTTTTGAGCATATGACATACATGTTACTTTTAAGAGAAATCACAAATCTAATACCAAGATTATATTCAGGTTCTTCAGAGGCTCAAAACAAAATTTTAAAAGGTATAAGATACAAGGGATAAGCCTCCAAACATAGGTCCTTATAGCAATCCTGTTATGGTTATTTACCACAAATAATAGCCCATTTTCAACACATACTTTAACATTTCCAAATGATGAAAACTACTCTAGCAATCTGAAGGAAATGTCATACATAGTAAAAAATAAACAACAAAGGACATGCCCCACACATATAGCTTTCAGAAAATTACCAACTATTACGGAGACAGAGACTATGAGGAGTCCTAGAACAGGAGCAAGCTCAGTGGATAATGTGAAAAGTATACACAGTGTACCAGTGATCTGAAAATAGAATAGAAAATTATGAGGCCAGCATGAGACAGAGTGCAAGCAAGTAAGATCATTAAATTAATATCAAGTACATGATATGAATGAAATAGTAGGCTACGTGTGAACAATGGTTAGAACTGAAGAGGGTAGTTAAGAGCATTACAATTAGCCCTGAGAGATTATGTAATTATACCGATCAAACTCTTAGCATTTAGCAGCATCAAGCTTACATTCTCATAATGTAAAATTTCTTGCCTCAGAGAATGCCCTTAGCCCACGATCTCTTGATATGTTGTCACTTACTACACCCTTCAAAGAACCTAAATCAGATGTCAACAATCCAGTTAACTCGCCGACCTGCCATAAATGATATTAAGATATCTGCACCAACACATGAAGCAGACTAATTACTGCCAATTTATTGAGACAACCACAACAATATATCACCATTCTCCTATGCTCTCTTGTAAGGTACATAGAAATAAGTGTCTATGACTGACACTAAAGTTAAGTAACACAAATCCGTAAAAACATCATGGTATAACTTGCTAGAGATGAAATAATGGAATAGCTTGTTGGCATCTACTAACTAGTTTGTCAGTACTCAGAACATAGGTGTGCATCTATCAAGACATCTTTTGATTCACATAATTTTAGGAGAAGAATGCCTTTCTACAAAAGTGTACACAGTACAATTTTATGACAGACCAAACTAAATCATGTTCTCTGTACAATGATTTTTAAACATAAATAAAAAATATATTCTCTCTTTCCTAAGCTATATTCACAAAATGTGTAACTAATAAAGTGAAAAATCCCATGCAACATTTGCTCAGTAAACTTTTTTGTACTGAAATGTGGTTCTTAATTAATCTTCAATAAACCGTGTACCATGCTTTAACATATACACACACCGAACAGCCTAAATTTAATTCTATTACTTTCATGGTTGAATAATAGTCACATGTCAAAATTGAAAATTTAACATCTTACCAGATATTATATGACATTTAATTTCCTCCCATTGTATCATTTAACAGTACTACAAAGTTTTTTAATTGGATGGGAAACTTGAAGTTTATGGTTGACATGTTTTTCTCCAAGTAATAATCATGGACATTGTATGTCAACTGGCATACCTTGTGACGATCAAAAAATACCATCTGCAAGAAAAGAAAAGGGCATTTATTACCAGTTAAATAACATAATGTGCATATGAGAAGTAGTATAAAATTGTTTAGTATGCCAGATTGGCACAAGACGGCCTTGTATAAAAACGTAACCATTACCAAAAGAAAAGGAGCAATGAGACTGCATAGCAAAGGAGTTTAGCAGGTTATGAGCTTAATGTATCACTTCCGTGCAGATTAATTAGTTTATTACACTTCATGGTGCATGGCCATAGAGAGATAAAACCATATCACATCACAGCATGCACCTGTGTCAATTCTAGTCCTTATAACTCCATCGTGTACAATGCCTATAGCAGAGTCGACTGACTCAACATAAATACTTGCAGCTATCTTGCTGCCACCTCTAAGGTGCATCAGATGCTGCAGTAAAACCGTACCAAGAGCTGGTTCAGCCTAGGAATGGAATAGCATTCATGAACCATTTCATCATAATGCTAAGATAATTTCATAGTTATTGTGTATTAGATGTTTAAAGTAACAAAGGAATGTCAGACAAATCTGTTGGCAGCAATAGTGAACAATCAACATATTTGCATATGTACTGGAATCACCAGCCCCTTAGCAGTGGTCAAAATTCTCATCACCGAAACACTACTGGTACAATGGCACTTAATGCTTCCAATTCAGCACAAGTACGAACTAAATCAGCTGCACAGACCACAGAAGTGATAACAACAGCAACCTAACAAAATAGCAAACATAAATGTACTGCAATAGCTGGAAAAGCACACCAAACATGCTTAGCTAAGTTCGAGAACAACATAACAGCAATACACCAAGCAATCAAAGCTGTCATGCGAAGTACTTCGACGTGCAAGCTTGGCAGCAGCACTAAAGTGTTATGTTCCAACATTTACCTTCTGGATCAGAATCCTCCGAAATATCTGGCTCCGCAGTCTCCCCATCACCTTCTCCCAGACCACCGTCATGTTGATCACGAAGACGATGGTAAATATCGGCTCCAGCGTGTATAATACCGCGATTTTGGACAAGAGCCTCGTTAGGGGCTCGGACCCCCTCCCTATCAGGGTTTCGAAGAACCTCCCTGTGTGAACAGACAGCCACCACATTTCAGGAACAGGCCAGCATCCATCCCATCGACGGAGGGGGGCCTGAAGGCTGAAGCATACCTGAGAAGAGCGGCATGGAGAGGGTGCAGGTCGTGCACGCGAGGAGCGCGGCGAGGGAGATCGCCAGGCGGGCCTTGTGCTGCGACAGGAGGGCCCAGACGCCGGCCCAGGTGATGGCGTCAGTTGAGGAGATGGCGGCGGCCACGTCGGCAGCCGCCTCCGCGGCGTCGAAGGAGGGGGACTGGTAGGCGTCGGGGCCGGGCGCCGGCGCCGAGATGTACGCGTGGGGCGGGCGGCCCAGGCGGAGGCAGCGGCGTCGGCCGGAATCGGGGACGTGGGACGTGGCGGGGAGGTACGGGAGGCGGCTGGGGCGAGGGTTGAGGATGGGGACGGAGGGGCTGAAGAAGAGGCGGCTGCGGCGAGGGTTCGGGGTGGGGCGGGAGGGGCTGCAGGGGAGGCGCATGCTCCAGCTGGAGAGCGCCATGGCTTCCCCGCTTCACCCTTTTCCCGGTGGAGTTTTGGCCCTTTTTCTGTGCGTGTTTGTGGAGATGGAAGGCGGGGGGAGGGTGGGGCGGAGAGGACAGCACCAGAGATAACGGATACTTCGGGTCGAAGGGATGTTTGGCATTTTGGCACCCAATCGTCGGAGTTCACGAATTTTGATTGCCAGTTCCAAAATCGTCATGTTTGTTTGTACTGAACTTGGATGGAGGATTAAGTAGATAAATGTTACTGTAATTTCGTCGATTTAGACAAATGACACTGCAAATTTTCCTCTTTTGAAAAATGCCGCTAGACTTTGCATCCCATCAATAAATGTCATCTCTACTTCTAATGGAGCAGTTGGTGAATAGTCTGCCGGTTTATTTTCGCTGATTTTTTTTCGTCATCCTCCCACCTCCGTTAACTCGCTACCCTCCTGCAAAACAAACCGGTGCCAAAAAAAACCATACGATCGATCCCTCCTGCCCACAGCAGCGACCTCGATCCCATCCTTCATTGCCGACTCCTCTCGATCCCATCTCTACTCCAATACGAGCCGCCGCCGAGATCCGAGACGACTCGCCGCCGCCGAGGACCGATTGGAGCCGCCGCCGGCGCTGGCCTCCTGCCCTCGTTCAGCGCCGCCGCCGCTCCATTCCTGCTGCCTTGCCCCTCTCTTCTCTCCAAGCTTGCCGCCGGCGACGAAGCGTACGGCACCGCCACGGCCGTGCTCGATCGCCTCCAGGAACCCGGCACGCGCGCCGAGGCGAGGGACTCTTGGGCTCCTTTCATCGCCGCTTTGCCGATGACCCCGCCGTCGGGCAGGAGGAGTGCTTCCGCGCCTCCAGGAACCCGCCACGCGCATCAAGGTGAGGCGCCTCCTGGGCTCCGCCCGTCGCCTACCTGCAAGGTTGCCACCCCCCCCCCCCCCCCCCCCCCCCTCCAGCAAATCAAATGTTGGTCCAACCCTCAAGGATGAAATAAACCTTCTGTACCTGAAGAATTGTTTCCACAGGTGAAGAATCCTTTCCACCTGCAGAGGGTGTCGTGCGGGTTTCGCTGGTCTGTGGTCAGCTGCGATGAATTGGGCGTCCTGTCTTTTCTTCGCGTGGGTGCTATTTGTTCGTGTGGACGGAGGTACCCGTGCTGGGGTTCGTGTGGATTTAAGATTAGCCGGCATGGTTGATTGGGATTAAGATCGGACTATTCCTAAACATGCCAAATGTTGCCTGGATGATTGGGATTAAGATTGACTAATCCTAACCATGCCAATGTTGTGCTTGCAGTGCTTCTTTGGCACCGGCACAATTCTGGTCGAGTACCTACTCTTCAGGTTTGTCTTCTTCAGCCTGTAGCTCCTAAACATCAGATGGCTGATTTTTGGATGATGCAGGCATGAATGGGGATTCCCAAATTTGTGCTTCAGTGCCGAATTATTATTGCTTATACATAGGTTCAGAATATGCGTCCATTGCTCAGGAAAAATGCATTATACATCTATCATATATACAATTTCGAAGGATGATTTTGTGATCAATTTCATACCACAAGAAATGATCAAAATGAGCAATTATCGACATGGCTGATGCTACCAATGATAGCCATGTTCTTGGTTCTTACAAAATTACTCGCGCTGAAGTAATGTGTCTTTATGTTGGTCCTTCAGTATTTGTAATGTTCTATTTAATTTAGTACTCTCTAATTTGAATTTCATCCTTCTAACAATCTTTCTAATGTTTTCTCTTGCATCATATATGTGCAATGCATTAAAATATGGATGACATTGTCCTGCACTTTTATTGTTAAATGTTCATTATTTTTCTCATTGCTATGTAGACTCATGATTTTTCAGAACATCAATTTTTCTAGAGGTCTTGTTTTGGTTTGAAACCTGAGTCGTAATGGAAAAGTGCCATCTTGCTAGAACTGATTCCCATGCCCAACTAATTAGCGCCATCTTTATATAACACTCATAAGCAATTTTGGAAATTGCTATATTGCATCTAGGTGACATTGTTTTCCATTATCAAGCTGTAAAACCTTCATACAGGGCGCATATATATGGTTTGGAGCCATTAGTATTGCATAAATTTGTTGCACATACATGGGAACTTGTTTTCTATGATCAGAAGCTAATTCACTAAGAATCTCTTCAGTTTTCTGGAATCCCCTTGAGGACGCAGACACCAATTTTGCAGACATCAAGTTCTATGTGATAACCATCGAGAACAGCGCGCCAAATATGATTCCTTCTTAAATTATCGAGTATATTATGTAGATTAACTCCAATGTATACTGTCCTATTGTTAAATTTCAATGTATATTGGTGTTCTTGTCGCCAACCATTAGAATATTGTTAACTGGAAAAAATCTATCAACGTTTTTGTAGGTAAGAAGTTCAGGAATCAAGATGAACTGGCTTTCTACAAGTAATTAAACTGATGATGAATCATTGTCTTGTCTTCATTGTTAAGTACATTTACAGGTTAGGCCTGCTGTCTTTGGCCGAGCATTAGTTTTATTAACAAGGATATTACAAATAAAATTTAGAAGGATTTGGAAGTTTTACACTACAAAATAATGGTAGTAGCATGTTTGGTGCTGAAAGGGTTCTGCTGCAGTGCAAGTTACTTGAGAGAAGAAATTGTTCAACTTAAATAAAATATGTTCATTGATCCAGTGGTAAGCTATTCCGAATTCATTTCATGATGTGGCTGCTCATGGCTGATTCTTGCTCATCTGGTGTTCATTTACACACTTGGTAATGATTCTACAGTCCTTTTCCAGACTTGGCCATGGTAATCAGGATTCACAGTTTCACTATTCTCAGTTCGTTTATGCCAGGCTTCATCAAGACTATGCTACAAAATGGCCTGAAGTGGTGGCTCACTACTACTGTTATTTCCATGTTGTTCTTTTAAACTCCACTTCTCTGTTATAGGCACCTTTTTGTTAAACAACTCCACTTCTATGTTGTAGGTACCTTATAGGCAACGGATGCAGGGTAAAGAGAGTTGCCATACGTTTTTACGAGCAGAATTGTGGCATGCTTTGTTCAAGATCTGCTGCAGTCAGTAAATATTTGTATGGTCTGCAATTCTGCATACTGCTAAAGGAGTTACAACTGAGCACTGTACTCGGAGAAAATTACCAAGGTATTTTCTGTACAAACTCGTCCAAGCTTTGTCTTGTTTTCACTAGCTGCTTGATTCTTCTTGACAGAAATTTCTTACCCTGAACTAGGTTAGTTACATGTATGGACTAGACTAGACACTACAAAATTCTTACACTGAACTAGGCTTAGTAGTTACATGTATGAACTACACACTCCAATTCAGATATTCGATTAGACCTCACGAAAGTATTTTCATACGCTTGTTCTTGAAAATGCTAAGAGGAAAAAAGAATTTATGTAGCACTCCGTACCCATGTGTTAACTCCTTTAAGTATCCTTTGCGTGTTTTACCGTGTGGAGATAAAGTCATGCCACAATTTGGCTTGACGATTCAGTTCCGTGGAGCGCAATCGCAAGTAGCTGGCATCGGCAAGCAAGCAAGCAACGCAACTCCTTCTCGACAAATTTTCCTTGAATCGTTGCAAGCTGCATGGGTATGGGATACCAATCGAGGCTTGGTTGTTCTTGTGTTTAGTGATTTGACCATATGCGTGAATTTACGGACCCAGTGTCGAACTATCTTGTTCGAGGCTTCATGCATATGGGATACCAATGTCAGGTCGAGGCTTCATGCATATGGGGTATCAATTTATTACGAGATGTTGCAAATTATGTGTGTTAATGATAATTGATTTTTTCTCACTAATGAGTTCATTGGGATTGGAATATTTGGATCAGAATATTTTCTGAATTGTGTGAAATGAATCGAGTTAAGTAGTTTCTGAGATCGAAATTTTTCCACTGGGATCTTCGTTGTTAGACATATGCATGTGTATGTGTGTTAAGAAGCCATACTGAACAATAATAATCCTGATCATTTATTATCACGACCATGAAAAAATCAGGCAAGACATGAGCAATGTACTGTTTGGACAAAATGTGTTCCTTTTCCATCGTCAACTTATACACTTAGGATACTGGACTAAGTTCGGTTACAGGTTTGACTTTGATATAAGGCTCGACTAAGATTTCTTAGGTTCTGGTTTGAATATTTGATCTATCATGGCATGTCATTGCTGACCTAACCATAAGATTGGCTTACGGGTTCTACTTTGTCCTGGCGCCACTCCCATCCTTGTCTGCCTCATGGTCGCGGTCCTAGCCGTGGATGATGCCATTGCGTCGTACTCCCTACTTACCCCTGCATGACAACCGTGCTACTATGCCTCTATGCAATCAAATGCTTGTCTCCGTCCTTGTCAGTCCACAGGCATTGCTCATATTTTTGTCCATAAAAAATATTGGAGAGATATGCTAATTTCCTGAAGTTGAATGTTCTCTTTGAGCACCTCAGTGATTAAAGATTAGATGGATTTTCCCCTAGGTACATTGTCATGTAAGCAAATTTCCTCAAAGGTGTTTCGAATTAGTTTGCCGAATTGTTGATTGTACAGCTTGAATGCAGCTAGGAATAAAGTGATGATGGCTACCTTTTGGTTCTTATAATTGAGTCACGAGCACTTATATTGCATTGTTTTTATAGTTCACGAGGTTGACTAATTTCTGAGGCAGTGGCAGGGCAAACATCGTCATCTTTTTTTGGTTGACAGAACGAAATAGTGGCATCTTGATGTTGAAGCAAGATTGTTTACAAGACAACATATGACACCATCTTCATTGCCCTTTTTCATCTCAGGAATGAAGGTTTAATGGCTGGACTATCATGCTGTCTACTTGGTTTCAGCTGTACATATCTTAATACTTGACCTTCAGTGAGGACTCGTTTCTTAGGAGAAATAGTTGGAGAGCAACAATTGATTGGTAAGTCTTACTTGCTATTAGTTGCATAATTAATATTGAAATTCGTTAGTTTGCTTCAAGGTTACAAAGCCAGCAATGAATGAGACTGTCATTATTAGGATTGAAGGATGGTTCAATGTTGTTGATAGCAGTAAGAAACACTTGCAAATGTATGTCTCGTCTATTTAAATCGGTAATGCTCTAAAAATAAATGTACACAACTGTCACAATATTGTTTACTACAATATTTGAATTAGAAGTAGTAGTTTTATGTTTTTGTTTAGTTTTATAGTATCTCAGTTATGAAATAAATCCAAGCCTTCCTCCAAATAGGTTTTTTTGCCTTGATTTTTATAATTCAAATATTTTTCGTATTTTATAATATTCAAACAAAATGGTTTGTAGAGTCAATGTTCTTGACTTAGGTAGCTTTAATTTAATGCACTAACGAAGCGTTTTACCTGAGACGAGTGCTGGGAGAGGCTGATTAGGATTGCAACGAGGGGGAGACGTCGATGCTGCCGTTGGCGACCGTTACCGCGACCATGGCTGTGGGAGTGAGGCGCCGGCGACCATGGCATCGACCGTGTTGGCCCATGGTGTTTCTGACTTTCCACGCTCCGTTCCAGGTAGCTGCCATTCCGATTGATCCTCTCCAGGTGAGTGAGCAGCTTACACTCAACCGATGCAGGCATCCAAAGGTTCGACTAGGTGGCTAGGAACTCAGCTGGGCTCACTTCCAGAAGTTCATGCATGTTTGTTTTCTGATATGGTTTTTCTCATAATGCAGGGCACAAAGATAGGTCTCCTTTTAGTTACCATAGATTTTAGTTTTTTTTCTGCTTACTGCCTTCTCCACTTTCTTGTCAGATTAAGCAACTAACAAATGAATCTGTGCACATTTATACCATTTTTGCACTCATTTATGGGGCCATCTATGTTGAGTATGTGCGTTCTGCTATTCTGCAACTTAAATCAATAGGTAGTGAGAAGATGCGATAGTTTGAACCTCCTCCACTTCTTCTGTACAAGATTGGTCATTTTCCAAAGGGATGGAAGTAGCTGTTTAGAGGATCCACTCACATGAGGTACACCTCATAATTTTAATGTGAACTTAAATATTTTGTATAGCTATCCAAAATCTGTGGATGAACTGGGTCTTGTGTTGCTTAAAGAGTTTGAGCTCGGACTAATGTTAGTATTCTTTGTCACATTGAACCCGGTATATCAAATGGTTATATGGTAGATTACAGAACAACATCAACACGGGCAACATTGATTAGGTTGGTGTGCATAAGATGGTCCTCAGTGAGGAAGTCCATGACAGCCTGCTAATCCTAGGCGTCAAGGCCGATCGAATCCGATCACGACAATCTCATTGTGTGTTAGATAAGGCAAGAGTTACGCACTTGCTCCACTGCCACCATTGCCACTATTTGCCGCCGGCGCTTGATGCAGCAGAGTGTGTAAAAGGAAGTGTGCACGGGAGTAGTCCGTACCTTTTTATCACAGCGAGGGAGTTAACCCACACTAGCTCCACGATCTGCTGACCAGCGGTTGCCTGGTTCGAGCCGATCAACAATTTCCATTGAGAGCGAGGTGGTGCAGGGCACCTCGTGGATGACCCTGTGTATGCTTCATAACCAAAACATAGTCTTTTTTTGGTTATCTGATTTTCTTCCATATTTGTCCCAATAAAATTTGGCCCCGTGGTAACTCACAGGCACATACCTCGACTATAATTATTTCAAAAAAAGAAACAAAATATCGCATAATATATAAATCATTTCATATATCATGGCAGCAAAACCACATTGTGGTGGTCGCCCTCAGCTATGACAGTGTGCATTTCTTAGAACTGGGAATCGTCCGATTCAGTGTGGAGGAGAGGAGGGGCGGACGACGCCATGCAGGGAAGGAGAGAGAGTAGTGAGAGGAAGTTGCGATCTGAATGATGTGGTGCAAGGGGGGAGGCGGCAGTGAGATACCGTGGAGGGGAGACATGATAGCGACGATGATGTGGCGAGGAGAGCATGATGGGGTAATGAGGTATGAGTGTGAGTGTTGTGCCAATGACAGTCATCCTACTTTTTTTAAGATGAGAAGAAAAGGAGTGGTTGTTGCTTTTTGTTAGGGAAAATTGATTGCCGTTAGAGAAATGTCACATACTTTTTTATATAGTGAAAAATATCACATACCCTAGGAAGTCATTTCTGGAGAATAATTACCCACAAGTGATTTATAGGTGAGTCTACAAGCATGATGCCTCACTTCGAGTAAAAACGGTCACATGCTCGAAGCAAGCACCTGACCAATGAATATATACTCTCTATGTTCATAAATATAAGTCTTGTAAGAGATTTTAATATAGACTATATACGGAGCAAAAATGAATGAATCTACACTTTAAAATACTTCTATATTCATCCGTATGTAGTAGTCAATATTCAAATATCTAAAAAGACTTACATTGGATTATATATGGGCTTATCTTAGTTTTATTTTATTTTAGGTGTGTTTATATACTCAGTTTTGGAGAATAGAGATAACAACTGATGGTTTCCAATGATGCTTTGAAAATGTCCATTGACAAAGCTTTATGATAGATGGACTGAAAACTTATCGAGTGTTACCAAATTGAAAGAGATGCATACAAATAATTATTCTTTTTTATATACTGTTGCACATGATAATACAAAATGTGTCTCCCCTTCTTATTTTTATATATGTCTATTTTTTGCAGGGTATGAAAGAGATAAAAATGTATTATGTTGATGTTCAAAAGGAACCCATTCGACAAGAATGTTGACGCGATGTTGTTGGAAGGGACCAAAAAATCATCGAGTTATATACAACAATACATGTATATATACAATCAGAACAAAAATTAAAAGGCCCGTGGCAACGCACGGGCATTGTACTAGTTATGTTAAATTTCAGACCAAAATGCCCACATCTTTCTCCTTGTATTCTTGCTTCTCCCTCCTCTTAACCCCCCCCCCCCCCCCCCCCCTCCCCCTTCTTTCTCATCACCAATGGTTACTCCAACCAGACCAACCTCTGGCAATCTCATCTGTCTCCACTTGTAGCTCGGCCGGAGAAGCGCAATGGGGTGAGGGCAGAATAATGGGTGGCAGCACATGGCTAGCCAAAAAACACGATAGTGGCAACATGTGACAATCTTGTATTCTTTTTTATGTAACTTTATATATAAGTGGTTTAAGTCATGATTATGGGAAGTTAATAGCCGAAAGTGACGATGCTAGGGCGCGAGAACTACATAAAGGACCAAGAAAGGGCAAAGAAGAGTTAAAGAAGCAGGTTGTCGTCTGAAACTCACTCGGGTGGTCCGGGACAAAGAAGGAGCACCATAATGAAAGCCTCGACAACGACAACTAGCAGCGGAGTAGGGCAATGATGAGGAGAGGCTCATGGGATGCGTGTCTCCTAGGGGGGTACAAGGCTTCGGGAGACCTTCATGGACCCGAGGGTGCAGAGGTGGAGGACAAAGATGCGGAGAAAAGGGAGATCGATGCAGCAGTGACTGTCACCGAAGACGACGATAGCGACATCGATTGGAGGCGTCTTCGATTACAGGGTTCACCAGGACGCGGCCGAGTAGTTTGGCACGCCGGCAAGGTCTAGCATGGTGATTGGATGAGCAAATGAGAAACGACGCCGGCATTGACGCGCCACGTCGTTGACGTCCCACCCTCACTATCATCATGCCTAATGTCGAACATTGCCAAATTAAAGCTCGTCATGTCTTCTCGCGGTCGTGTGTTGCCTCAGAGCGTGTATCGCTTATGGTTAGTGCCACTATACTTGTTACTTTCGCATGATTATAGGATCTTCCACATGACTACTATCAATTGCAAAGGAAAGGTTGATAATTCTATGGGCTAAGCTTTTTTAGGTTCGGTTGTCTTAAATAAAGAAATTAAGGACCAAAAGTTTCCATGACCAGACTGATACATGGAACTTAGTTTGGAGCCTTTTGTGCCCACCAAAGTTTTAAAAAATTATCTAGAGAGCGTAGACCCACAAGTGTAGGGGATCTATCGTAGCATTTTCGATAAGTAAGAATGTCGAACCCAACGAGAAGCAGAAGGAAATGATAAGCGGTTTTCAGTAAGGTATTCTCTGCAAGCACTGAAATTATCGATAATAGATAGTTTTGTGATAAGGTAATTGGTAACGGGTAACAAGTAATAAAAGTAAATAAGGTGCAGCAAGATGCCCCAATCCTTTTTGCAGCAAAGGACAAGCTTAGGCAAACTCTTATATAAAGGAAAGCGCTTCCGAGGACACATGGGAATTATCGTCAAGCTAGTTTTCATCACGCTCATATGATTCGCGTTCGGTACTTTGATAATTTGATATGTGGGTGGACCGGTGCTTGGGTACTGCCTTTACTTGGACAAATAGCCCACCTATGATTAACCCATATTGCAAGCATCCGCAACTACAACAGAAGTATTAAGGTAAACCTAACCATAGCATGAAACATATGGATCCAAATCAGCCTCTTATGAAGCAACGCATAAACTAGGGTTTAAACTTCTGTCACTCTAGCAACCCATTATCTACTTATTACTTCCCAATGCCTTCCTCCAGGCCGAAACAATGATGAAGTGTCATGTAGTCGATGTTCACATGACATCACTAGAGGAGAGACAACACACATCTCATCAAAATATCGAACGAATACCAAAATCACATGACTACTTATAACAAGACTTCTCTCATGTCCCCAGGAACAAACGTAACCACTCACAAAGCATATTCATGTTCATAATCAGAGGGGTGTTAATATGCATAATGGATCTGAACATATGATCTTTCACCAAGTAAACCAACTAGCATCAACTACAAGGAGTAATCAACACTACTAGCAACACACAGGTACCAATATGAGGTTTGGATACAAAGATTGGATACAAGAGATGAACTAGGGTTTGAGATGAGATGGTGCTGGTGAAGATGTTGATGGAGATTGACCCCCTCCCGATGAGAGAATCGTTGATGATAACGATGGTGATGATTTTCCCCTCCCGGAGGGAAGTTTCCCCGGCAGAACGGCTCCGCCGAAGCCCTAAATTGGTTCCGCCTCGTGGCGGCGGAGTTTCGTCCTGTGAGCTAGCTTATGTTTTTTTCCTCGACGAAAGACTCCATATAGCCAAAGATGGGCATCAGAGGGCCACCAGGGGGCCCATGAGGCAGGGGGCGCGCTGGGCGTGCCCCCCACCCTCGTGGACGGTGGGTGCCCCCCCTCTGGTACTTTCTTCGCTCAATATTTTTTTATATTCTGAAAATAATTCCTGTGGAGTTTCAGAACTTTTGGAGATGTGCAGAATAGGTCTCTAATATTTGTTCCTTTTCCAGCCCAGAATTCCAGCTGCCGACATTCCCCTTCTTCATGTAAACCTTGTAAAATGAGAGAGAATAGGCATAAGTATTGTGACATAATGCGTAATAACAGCCCATAATGCAATAAATATCGATATACAAGCATGATGCAAAATGGACATATCAGTTGCATAGTGTGATTCCATGCTGGTATATTCTAGCTAATAAGCATCTTAAAATTAATCCAAGTTGTCCTGCACGTAATCAAGGACCCGGCACAATTCAACATCTTCTGTTTGAATGCAAACTCACAGTGGACGTTTGAAAATCTCTCAGTCTGGAGGATGTCATTAGGAGAGCAACCAATGTGGACAGGGCTAGTGAAGTTGCCTTGTAGCACTTGTTATGCTTAAAGGACATTGATATTCATATATTGGGACTGCCAAAACAGAGGGAAATTGTGACAACGACAACATGATACCTTTGGTACGAAAGGAGAAAATTGACCCATGGTGAAATATACCCAAAATGCGGCTCAAATAAGTCTGGCAGTAAGAGGACTTGCAGCCAACTTAGTTATATCATGTAGTGTGAAACCTATATAGAAAGTGGTTGGTTGTGTGAAACCAAGATATAGCCATGTCAAACTAAATGTTGATACTGGATTTGACAGTAACACGGTGGAGGGTTCAGTCGGCGCAGTTCTTCGGGATCATAGCAGGCAATTTGTTGCTGCTACTAACAAAAAACTTGATACTTGTTTTAATTCATTTACAGCAGAGGCAATAGCTGTCTGATTTGGTATGAATCTTGCGTGCATCGTGGGGCTGCAGCAAAGTTGAAATCTGTTCAGATAATGTGAACGTCGTTGAAGCTCTGAAAGAGGGGTAGTTCTACCTCTATTGCTAGTGCAATCTTCGATAATTGCTACTTTATGTCCTTAAATTTTACCATATAATCTATAATTATTGGTTTAGAGAAAGTAATTGTAGCTTATAAATTAGCTAGGTTAGCTAAGTTTTCTCTCCCTGGAATTATGGATGAATTCGGCCTTTAGTGCCATCGTCCCAATGCTTGTATATGATGCTACTATTATGACACATGAACAAAAAAAGAGTTTATTGTACTTTCTCCGTTTGAAAATACTTGTCAGTGAAATGGATGTATCTAGACTTCTTAGATACATTCATTTTTATCTATTTATGCGACAAGTATTTTTGGACGAAAGAAGTAAAAAAAAAGTTTCCATCCGTTTCCAGCGTGGAGCGTACTGAACTTGTCACGCCGTTTCCAGCGTGGAGCGTACTGTTGTCACGCCGTTTCCAGCCGTTGGATTGGATGAGCTGCGCTGTATTTGGTCGGAGGCTCGGATCGTGCATCCATCTACAAGCTTCTTGTAGCACCCACCCCTCGGAAAAGGAAGCAGCATCACTCTCCGCCGCGCCGCGGGACCTAGCCGAGCCCATCGTGTATCCTCGTCGCCGCCAGGAGCACGGAGCGACACCGCCGCCGCAGCCAGCGCTTCCTCTCCAAGGTGCGTGACCACCGAATCCAAAACTTCTCTGGATGAACCATGGTTCTTGTCCGTCGCCAGAAACACATGCCCTAGAGCACATGCGGCTCGAGTAGGGCTGTAGGGGACAGAGGGGTCTGTATCCCGTTGGTTGGGGGGTTGCGCGAAAGCCGATAAACGCGGTGTCACCGATGGTGGAACGCAGTTGAGCGCCTGGTTTTAGTGAGAAATTTTTTGCCTGATGACATTGGGGATTCTGCGCTCGTGCACGTGAAGTGTTTGATGAAATGTTGTGGTCCGCGCTGCCGAATCTTGTGTGGCCACGGCTTGTAGAACAGGGAGCAGAGTCCTATGCTTTTCAAAGTGTAAATCAAATTGGAGGCTAGCAAGTTTGTTTATGCACGTTAGTCTTTGCATTATGAGCCTAATTCTCAACAGAAGCTGTTTCTGGCAAAGCGTTCCTGTTTAGTTTTGTGTGTCAAAATGTTTACGGAAGCCTGTCCGATCCTATCCAGCACTGCAGGTGATTATAACTAAAAACTTGTGTATATGTTGTTTTGTCATATGTATTTCTGATCAGCCATGCCTACAATCGATGATGTGGGCAGAGCTGCTGTTTGACGGACAGCCTAACTACACTGTTCCGGCCATTGTATATGGGGCTGTTGCTTTGCTAGTCACCATAGCTCTGTCGCATTCCTCTGGTTTAGGTCTTCAATTTTCCCCCAAATCCTGAGTTACGATTAGTCGGTTTCTCTTTGAGACAGATTTGTGCTCAGAGTAATTTGAATACTGCAGTCTCCTTACTGGAATTAATAACAATAATAAATAGGTTCAGTTGATTGCAGTATCCAAATTATATATGACATCAACAACAAATCTGTGGAACTAGCCAACCAGGTGACCATTGATTGGAAATGTTGTGGAGCAACTTCCAACGTCGAAACCAGGATTACATCGCCTAACATACCACACCTTTCTTTTGCGGGGAATTTAATATACTATACCTAAAGGCATGAATCATGGGGTAGCATTCTTCTTGAGTATGAGTGAGTTTCTAGCTTAGCCACTAGTTGTGAGAACATGTGATCAGTGATTTGTTGTAGCTTTAGTAGGAAACATGTGCCTAGGTGTTAGTATGTCACAACACACTCTTACGATGTATACCCTTGCACGGAACTGTATCTTTTTTTATGAGAGATCTCTGTCAGGAGATACTCAGTGGCTTTCAAATTGGTTAGCTTAAATGTTGGTAATGTTGCATTTTCTGGTGATTTGTGATGTTTCTCTTTGTAAGATATCCCATGAAATTGTGTTTGAAACCCACCTGATGATGCCGAACAAACATATTGGAATGATGTTGGTGCCATTTTTAGCCATACCCACCCTGTTTGCCTTTTTTTTTTAATTATGAGATGTAGTAGCAGTATAATTTGTCCTTTCATTATTTCTCGTAAACCTGACGAACAATAATGACACGTAATGTAGAGCTGGAGGAATATGTATTTCTGAAAGAGTTTTTGCTGTTTTCCTGTTTTCAGAATAATTAATTGAACAACTATTTGCTTCTCTGTAGGGGATACTGTGTTCAGTTTGCTAATAGTTACAACGGTAACCTCATTAACAGTTTGCTTCTCTTAGGAGGGGATATGAATTGCTCATCTGCTTGTTATTCCTGCTACTTGCAGATTAACATTGCTATATTCTGATCATATATGAATCCAAATATGATTTGCCAGGTTAGCATCTGACCAGCCATGGCGAAGCATCATCCTGATCTCATCATGTGCCGGAAGCAGCCTGGCATTGCTATTGGTCGCCTGTGTGAGAAGTGTGATGGCAAGTGCGTCATCTGTGACTCCTACGTGCGCCCATGTACGCTTGTCCGGGTCTGCGACGAGTGCAACTACGGCTCGTTCCAGGGAAGGTGCGTCATCTGCGGCGGAGTTGGCATCTCAGACGCCTACTACTGCAAAGAGTGCACGCAGCAGGAGAAGGACCGAGATGGGTGCCCCAAGATTGTCAACCTAGGAAGCGCCAAGACAGATCTCTTCTACGAGCGCAAGAAGTACGGTTTTAAGAAGAGATGAATTACATACATGGATTTGTCGGGTTCTCCGGGCCTCTCATTCTGTGCCGTTACGCTAATACCAGAAGCAGGTAGCTGGGGCAACGGCATTGTGTCCGTGTTATCGTTTGATCCTAATATACAAAAATGCGTCCCTGATATGCTCTGTAATGACTAGTTCTGTTGTATGGTTCAAAACTCTAGACTGCCTATGCAGTGTGCACTTGATGTGAATGGCCATGAATGTTTGACTTGAAATGTGTGCTGGGATGGCCTCCTTTTGTATGTTACTTGATTGCCTCAGCTACTCTGAAGACCTGAGATATGGCTGTAATGTAGAAATACATGCTGGTAGCTGATCATGCCTGATATGCTTATGATGGAGAGTCAGCTGGAAGTAGGGATTCAAGCGGTGGGCTGGAGGATAATACTGTAGCGCAGATGTCGTGTTGATTTCGCGGGAGTAGGCGGGATGCGGCTTGCACCCCAAGCTGAAAGTAATCTTAATCAGTGCCGTTCTTGCTGGGCGTATGGACATACCATGTATGCACTTTCAGGGTTTTGTACTTGTATAGGGGATAACCTGGAGAACCTCATTTTGGAGCTCGGCCCCCATGGAGGCTGATTTTTTTTTTTTGAAAAAAAAAATCAAATTCATACTATTTGGTTTCAAAAAAATCTGAAAAAATTGTACAAGTACACAAGGATATGATGTCTATATGTGTAAAATTTCAGAATTGAATACCTTGAGATGCGATCTGTGCAAAAAGAACAAATTCATGAACTTTTGGGATGAATAGTATCAGGTGTTGAAAAGCCAAAGATTTGTCTTTTTTGCACAGCCCTCATTTCAACATATTTCATCCTGAAAATTTACATACATGTGTGTTATGCCTCCATGTATGTCTGTATTTTTTTCAGAATTTTTAGAAATGTGAAAAATATAAATTTTGTTGAATTTTGAATTTTTCAGAAACCGGCCTTCATGGAGGCCGAGCTCCAAAAGTAATTTTTTTTTCGAGATTGACGAGGGGGGGGGGGGGGAGGGGGCCGAAAAACCCCACCGGTTGTTATATTCCAACTCGAAGGTGACTTGGCAGTCAGTACAGATACAAGAAAGTGCACAAAGGCACAAAAGAAAATTACAGGGGAGGGCATCAAAGCCCAAAACTAGAAGAAATAAAACAAAATGAAGGGGAAGGCTGGCAACAGAACCAAACCGAAACCCCTGGAGGCCGACATCTCGGGTAGCAAGCTCCACTGAGCAGCTTGTTCCACCACTGACAATGAACCACAACAAGGCCTAGGGAGGAAAATACGGGCATCAGAACAACAACTTGCAATGGAACATCACTGGCACGAACGAAGGGCGTCGGATAGCCGAGTTCGTGTGGCGACACCGGTGTGCGCCGGCGAAGCCAAGAGACAACAAACCACCGAGACCGAAGGGCGCGGCACCGGTGTACCGCCGCCGAGGTCGAAGGGTAGCGTGCTGCCGAGGCCACCCCAGGATGTCCGCGCAAACGTCGTCTGGCCCACCATGAAGCACAACCCTGACAAAAAGGAGACACCGAAGTAGAAGCATATCGAGAAGCATCACTGGCGCGAACGAAGAGCGTCGGATAGCCGAGTTCGAGTGGCGGCACCGGTGTGCCGCCAGTGAAGTCGAGAAGGCAACGCGCCACCGAGACCGAAGGGCGCAGTACCGGTGTACTGCCGCCGAGGTCGAAGGGCAGCGTGTCGTCGAGGCCACCCTAGGATGTCCAAGCAAGCTCCACTCGAGTCGCCAAGGACAATAGTCAGTCAGGATCGAAGCCGAGGTGGAGAGGAAGCAGCAAAAGGTGAGTCCACCCAAACAGAAGAAATCTAAGAAGATGCCCCCAAGGAGGAAGCGGCGTAGAGACGTTGACACCATCCGACATGGGGAACCCCGGGTCCGAGATTTCTCTCGGAATCTGAGAGCTTGGGGGGGGGGACAAGGCCAAACTCGACGCCTTCAAGAAGGAAAAATGGCGGCTGCAGCCGTCATCGTCGATGAAGTTTACACCTGGCAGGGCCTCCTCCACCTCGCAACCGGAGCAAGTCGGCCAACCACCTCCGTAGCCCATCAATCTAGGCAGCCATGAGCTGCGAAGCGAGCTACGGAGGGCCAAAGAAGCAGCAACGTACCGGGCCGCCGCACGCAGACATGGTGCACCGCGGCCAGCGCGAGGCTGTAACCAGAGAGCACGGGGGCCGGACGACGAGGCCATCCGAACCCGCCAGATCTGGAGCAGAGGCGCGACCACCAGGAGACCGGCGACGACCGAGCGCTTGCGGCCAGCCGGCGCCCCCCACGGATCGAAGAGGAAGGGGATAGGCCGGGCGACGCGCAGGCACCGCAGATCGAGGACGGGGACACAGATCAAGTCACCGTCGAGGGGGACGTGGAACGGACAGGTTGTGGAGGAGGGGAAGCCGCACGGGGGCTGCGCCCGCCGCTGCCAGCCGCCGGCGGGCTTCGCTGTAACACCCTCGATGCGACTATATCTCCCACGTGTCGAGGCACGACTTAGAGGCATAATCGCATTGAAGGCATATGTCGCAAGTGAGGCAATCTTCACACAACCCATGTACATAAATAATAAAAAGGGGAATAATAATAATAGTTGGCTTACACTCGCCACGTCACATCAAGGTACATAAATAGCATTCATCATACAAACACTCATGGCCCGACTACGGCGCCAAAATAGAAAAGACCCCCAACATGCGACTAATCCCTGAATCGAACCCCGAATAGGCACCACTACTGATCATCAGGAAAAGAAACATAGTATCGCTGAGAGTCCTCGTCGTACTCCCACTTCAGCTCGAACGCGCCATCCGGAGGAGTATCATCGGTCCCTGCATCTGGTATAATAGTAATCTGTGAGCCACAAGGACTCAGCAATCTCGCACCCTCGCGATCAAGACTATTTAAGCTAAATAGGTAAGGAAGGGGTAATGTGAGTGGAGCTGCAGCAAGCGACTAGCATATATGGTGGCTAACTTATTCGCAAAAGAGAGCGAGAAGAGAAGCAAAGCACGAGCAGAAACTAAATAGAGCCGACTACGCAAACATAACTCCAACGCCGTGTCCACTTCCCGGACTCCGCCGAGAAGAGGCCATCACGGCAACACACGCAGTTGATTCATTTTAATTAATTAAGTTCAAGTTATCTACAACCGGACATTAACAAATTCCCATCTGCCCATAACCGCGGGCACGGCTTTCGAAAGATCAATCCCTGCAGGGGGGTCCCAACTTAGCCCATAACAAGCTCTCACGGTCAACGAAGGAATAGACCTCCACCCAGGACCCACCGATCAGACTCGGTATCCCGGTACAACAAGATGATTCGACAGGTCAAAACTAGTCCAGCAACACCGCCCGAATGTGCCGACAAATCCCGATAGGAGCTGCACATATCTCTTTCTCAGGGCACGCTCGGATAGGTCAAGCTACGAGTAAAACCAACCCTCGAGTTTCCCCGAGGTGGCCCCGCAGGCTGCCTGGTTCGGACCAACACTCAGAGGAGCACTGGCCCGTGGGGGCTAAAATAAAGATGACCCTCGGGCTCCGGAAACCCAAGGGAAAGAAAAAGGGTAGGTGGCAAATGGTAAAACCAATGTTGGGCATTGCTGGAAAAGCTTTAATCAAGGCGAACTATCAAGGGGTTCCCATTATAGCCCAACCGCGTAAGGGACGCAACAATCCGGGAACATAACACCGATATGACGGAAAACTAGGGCGGCAAGAGTGGAACAAAACACTGGGCGAGAGGCCGAGCCTTCCACCCTTAACCAAGTATATAGATGAGTAAAGATAACATAGCAATATAATGATATCCCAACAAGTAAATAAATGTTCCAACAAGGAACGGCTCCAATCTTCACCTGCAACTAACAACGCTAAAAGAAGGGCTGAGCAAAGCGGTAACATAGCCAATCAATGGTTTGCTAGGACAAAGGTGGGTTAGAGGCTCAATCATGGCAATTGGGAGGCTGACAAGCAAGTGGTAGGCATCGTAGCATTGGCAAAGCAAAAGAGCGAGCATACTAGCATAGCAAAGATAGTAGTGATTTCAAGGGTGTGATCATCTTGCCTGCACAGTTGTCAGAATTGACTGGATCCTCAAAAGCAAACTCAACGGGCTCCTCGTTAGCGAACTCGTCTCCCGGCTCTACCCAACAACACAAACAAGCAACAAGGATACAATCAACCACGTGCAAAGGCAACCAATAAGATGCAAAGATGATATGCTATGCGGGATGCGATGCGGGATGCAAGAATGCAACATGTAACAGGAAATGCATGAACCTGGCCTCAACATGGAAATCCAAGTGTGCCACTGGATAGAGGGGAAAAAATCCCCTGAAAACGATATAAAGATCATGGCAATCGGAGCTACGGTTTAGAAATGGCAAGCGATTTACTAAACGAACCGATCTGCGATTTACAGCAAGCAGGCTCCTAAATGCAACAAAATGAACATGCTACAGCCACCCAACATGAAAACAAACTACATGGCAGTGATGTACTCATCAAGCTTAACAAATCATCATGACTGAGGCATAGGCAAATTCATCCATTAAGGGCTTCAAACAAGCATGGCAAAACTGAATAAGCAAAACAGATTTCAGACTTAGCGAAATTAACGCTAGTCTGAAATTTCAGACCACGATGCTCTCTTCGGAGCAGCAAAACAACATGAACGAAAACCTGAACATGGCAAGTAAGAGCATGGCATGGAGCTACTCAACAAGCTTAACAAAACACCCAAAATGACCTGGGGTCAAAAGGGTTCACAAAATACTCTACCGAGCACACGAACATCGATGAAACACAATCAGTTTTCAGACTTGGTGAAAACTGGGACATGCTGAAATAATAACTCACGGAGGCATGTAAACGAGCTCGATGCTATCACTACAGTGCAAGTCATGGCAAGGCAAGCATATATCCATTAAGAAGGCACAAAATTCTAGCTAGACATGGCAAGAACAATGGCATAGCATGCATGGATCACTAGCAATCACTCCGGTAAAATCGCAAAAGAGTTCACGATCTGCCCAAAACAGCAACTATCCAAAAGTTGAGCTCGATTGAGTCAACCTAGGGTGCTCTAACATAACAAGTAAAGACATGGATGGATTAAGCACAACAAGCATAACAAATCACTCTAACTGATCATCCCCAAAAGAGGCACGGATCATTAGGAAACAAGCCGGACATATAGCATCGTGAACTAAAACGGCTCAGACTTAGTGAAAATCACTAAGTCCCTGGAATCGGTAATCTCAGGCAGCCCTCTTCGCAAGCTTGCACAAGACAACACATACATCCTAAAAATACATGGAAGGCACCTCTGGAAAGAAGACAACATGCTTAACAATTCATCCCAAAGGGGCACAGGCATATCATGCACGGATTAAATATGGCAAAAATGACAAAAGTGCATGTTGGACTAACGGATCTGCAATTTAACTCAACATGCCTCCTTCCAACAGCATTTTGGGCACCAAGATGACCTCAAATGCAAATGATGCAATGGAATGAAATGATGTACTCGTCGAGGCGAAGATTTTGACATGTCATACGTCCAAAACGGAGCTACAAATGCAAAGATATGGCAGGTCAAACATAGCACGAAAAACTGGAATATTAGGTCAAAAGTCAACCGAGGAGGATTTCAGATCCAGATCCAGCCGGGATCACTGTAGCAGGGCGCGACCTTCGAGGTTCGCCGGCCCGGATCCGAGGTCGCCGGTGAGGGAGACGAAGGCCGGGGCGGCGGGCGAGGTCCGGCGGTCGGCGGGGCGGCGGCGAGGCCCGCGGCGAGCTTGGCGGCGAGGGCGCGGACCCGGGCGGTGGCGCGGATGCCGCGGCGAGCCGGCACGGCGGCGGCCGGCGATGGCGGGCGCGGATGCCGCGGCGAGCCGGCACGGCGGCGACCGGCGATGGCGGGCGCGGTGGCCGGCGCTACTCCGGCCACCGGAGCGGAGGACGGCGGCGGCGGGGAACTGCGGGAGCGGGCGGCGCGAGGCGGCGGAGGGCGCGGGCTCGGAGGGCCGGCCGTGGGTCTTCGGGCCCGGCGGCGCGGTAGGTGTGGCGGCGCCACGTGGCAGCCCGAGACTGGCGGGGGCGCGGCGGACGTTGTCCGGCTCCGCCCGGACACGTCCGTCGGCGGCGGATTCCTTTTTTTTAGGGTTTCGAGGTGGGAGACGGGATCCGAAAAATGGAGGGGGCTTTATATAGGCATAGAGGGAGCTAGGAGCGTCCAAATGAGGTGCGGTTTTCGCCCACACGATCGTGATCGAACGACCGAGACGATGGAGCTGAGTTTGGTGGGTTTTTGGGCCAAATTGGAGGGGTGTTGGGCTGCACACACACGAGGCCTTCTCGGTCCCTCGGTTAACCGTTGGGGTATCAAACGAAGTCCAAATGACCCGAAACTTGACAGGCGGTCTACCGGTAGTAAACCAAGGCCGCATGGCAAGTCTCGGCCCAATCCGGAAATGTTTAATCCCCACATACGAAAGAAAGCTAGAAATGGCCACCGGAGGAGAACGAAGCGCCGGAATGCAAAACGGACAACGGGGAAAATGCTCGGATGCATGAGATGAACATGTATGCAAATGCAATGCACATGACGACATGATAAGAGATGCACTAAAAACAAAACAACACACGGAGACAAAGACCCGAACCCGAGAATTAAATATAACTTAATGCCGGAAACGGCAAGAGTCGGAGTACAATTGGGGAAGGTTACATGTGGGGCGTTACAACACTCCACCACTACGAAAAGATCTCGTCCCGAGATCTAGGACTGGAAGAACTCCGGGTACTCAGAACGGAGGTGATCCTCGCGTTCCCAGGTAGCTTCATGGTCGGAATGGTGTGACCACTTAACTTTGAGAAACTTGATTGACTTGTTGCGAGTTTTGCGTTCAGTCTCTTCAAGGATTGCAACTGGGTGCTCACGGTAGGAGAGATCTTCTTGGAGCTCAATGTCCTCGAAGTTGACGGTGCGCTCAGGCGTCTTGAAGCACTTACGGAGTTGTGAGACGTGGAACACATCATGAACATTGGCAAAGGTTGCAGGAAGCTCGAGTTGATAGGCGAGGTCGCCTCTCTTGCTGACGATCTTGAAAGGCCCGACGTATCTTGGGGCAAGCTTCCCTTTGATACCGAAGCGACGAGTCCCTTTCATAGGAGAGACGCGGAGGTAGACATGATCTCCGATCTCGAAGGCCAAATCACGGTGCTTGCTGTCGTAGTAGCTCTTCTGACGAGACTGGGCTGCTTTGAGGTTATCACGAATGACCTTGCACATTTCTTCTGCCTCTGTGATCAGGTCATTACCCAGCAGCTGATGTTCACCGGTTTCAGACCAGTTGAGAGGTGTACGGCACTTCCTACCATACAGAATTTCAAACGGGGCCTTGCCGGAACTTGCTTGGAAACTGTTGTTGTATGAGAATTCAGCATAAGGAAGGCAATCCTCCCACTTCATGCCGAAGGAGATAACACAAGCCCTGAGCATATCTTCAAGAATCTGGTTGACACGCTCGACTTGACCGCTTGTTTGAGGATGGAAAGCAGTGCTGAAGCGAATGCTGGTGCCCATGGCCTTCTGAAAAGAATCCCAAAACTTGGAGGTAAAGATGCTGCCACGGTCTGAAGATATCACTTGAGGAATACCGTGCAGAGAGACAATGCGAGAGGTGTAGAGCTCCGCCAATTGAGCTGCAGTGATTGACTCTTTGATAGGCAAGAAATGAGCCACTTTGGTCAGCTTGTCGATGACGACGAATATAGCATCATTGCCACGCTTGGACTTAGGAAACCCGGTCACGAAGTCCATTTCAATGTGGTCAAACTTCCATTCTGGAATGGCGAGAGGTTGGAGGAGACCTGCTGGCCTTTGGTGTTCTGCTTTCACTCTTCTGCAGACATCACATTCATTCACGAATTGAGCGATCTCGCACTTCATTCGAGTCCACCAATAAGTTTGCTTCAGGTCTTGATACATCTTCGTGCTCCCAGGGTGGATGGAGAGGAGAGAGTTGTGAGCCTCATTCATGATCACTTTACGAAGTTCACCTTTGGGCACAACAATTCGATCCTCGAAGAAGAGAGTGTCCTTGTCATCAAGTCGGTAGCACTTGTACTTGGACTGACTCTTTGCAATACCAATCTTCACCTTTTTCACCATAGCATCAAGAAGCTGGGCTTGGCGAATCTGGTCTTCCAAGGTAGGAGAAACTTGAAGGTTGGCAAGGAAACCTTGAGGAACAACTTGCAGATTAAGTTTGCGGAAGGCTTCACAAAGCTCGGGTTGATAAGGCTTGAGAATCAGACTATTGCAATATGCTTTTCTGCTCAAAGCGTCAGCAATCACATTAGCCTTGCCTGGAGTATACTCGATACTCGGATTGTACTCTTGAATCATTTCGACCCATCGAGTCTGCCTGAGGTTGAGATTAGGCTGAGTGAAGATGTACTTGAGACTCTTGTGATCAGTGAAAATGTCCACTTTCCTTCCCAAGAGGAGATGTCTCCAAGTCAACAATGCGTGCACAACTGCCGCCAACTCGAGATCATGAGTGGGGTAGTTCTTCTCATTTGGCTTCAACTGGCGAGAGGTATAAGCAACAACTTTCTTCTCTTGCATCAGTACTGCACCGAGACCTTGGAGAGAGGCATCACAAAAGACCTCGTACGGCTTGGTTTCATCAGGCGGAGTTAGAACTGGAGCAGTGATCAATTTCTCTTTCAAAGCGTTGAAAGCAACATCACACTCCGGAGACCAAACGTACTTGACGTGCTTCTGAAGAAGATTTGAGAGAGGCTTCGCGATCTTGGAGAAGTTTTCAACGAATCTTCGGCAATAACTTGCAAGACCGAGGAAGCTACGGAGTTGCTTCACATTCTGAGGAGGTTCCCAATTAACAATTGCAGACACCTTCTCAGGATCCACGGAAATGCCCTTGGCAGAGATAATATGACCAAGATAAAGAACTTCATCGAGCCAAAACTCACACTTGGAGAACTTGGCATAGAATTGATGTTCCCTTAGCTTGTCAAGAACCAAACGCAAGTGTTTGGCATGATCTTCCTTGTTCTTCGAGAAAACCAGGATATCATCGAGATAGACCAAAACAAAGTCGCTGGTGTAGGGGTTGAAGATGAAGTTCATCATGCGAGAGAACGTCGGAGGAGCATTAGCGAGGCCAAAAGACATCACAGTGTATTCATATGACCCATAGCTTGTTCTGAACGCCATCTTTGGAATATCGTGTTCACGAATGCGAATTTGATGATAACCCATACGGAGATCAAGCTTGGAGAATACTTGGGCACCCTTGAGTTGCTCGAACAGCTCATTAATGTTGGGAAGTGGATATTTGTTCTTGATGGTCTTCTTGTTCAATGGACGGTAATCAACACAAAGTCGGTCCGTTCCATCCTTCTTCTTCACAAAAAGAACACCACAACCCCACGGAGAAGTACTAGGCCGAATAAGACCCATCCTTTCTTGCACATCGAGCTGTTTCTTCAACTCCTTCAACTCTTCGGGGCCGAGCTTGTAAGGCCGTTTGCACACCGGTTCCGTACCGGGCTCAAGTTCAATAACAAATTCAACAGGCCGGTTTGGAGGCATGCCTGGGAGTTCTTCAGGGAAGACATCTTGATATTCACAAACAACCGGAATCTGCGAAATAGCATCCAACTCACCCTTTTCATTGAGAGAGAATAACCGGATGGTATTATCCCGAGATGCAAAGACAATTACTTCCTCAGACGAATGAGTCAGTTGAATCTGCTTGGCTGCACAATCCAGCTGAGCTTTATGTTTAGAGAGCCAGTCCATCCCAAGAATGAGGTCGATATCAGAATTGCCAAGAACCATTGGAGAAGCCAAGAACTTGAAATCGCCCAACGTGATAGAGACATCTGGCACCTCCAGACTTGCACTCAATCGTTTGCCAGGAGAAACGATATCCATTTGTTTACCCAAATGCGAAGAAACGAACTCGTGCTTGGTAAAAAATGGCTTAGACATGAAACAATGCGATGCACCTGAATCAAAAAGAACTCTTGCAGGAATATCATTAACAGGAAGGTTACTCATGATCACATCTGACGAATCCTCTGCTTGAGCTGCATTCACCATATTGACCTTGGCGTGCTTGGGATTATGCTTGACCACAGCTGTACTTGCCGATCTGACAGGAGGAGGAGGAGGAAGACGCCTCTGGTTGAAACACTTGTTGGCGTAGTGACCCTTCTGTTGGCACTTGTTGCACGTGACCTCTGAGAGCGGACGGTGGTACGGAGCACTCGATCTTGGAGCTTGAGACGAAGTCTTGTTCTGAAAGCCTGGGTTGGGTGGGTGGGAAGAACCACTGCCACCTTTGCTCTTCTGCTGATACGACTGACGGAACGGAGGAGGAGGAAGCCAATACTTCTGCTGCTTGGTCACTTGAGTAGAGGACGAAGACGAAGTGTCTCTGACTCGCTTCCTGGAAGCATCACACCTGAGCTGAGCAGCCTCTTGCTTCAGTGCCATGTTGTAGAACTCATCGTATCTCAGCGGCTCGAAGAGGACAAGAGCGAGCTGAATTTCTTCACGAAGACCACCCCTGAACTGATAGATCATGCTCTTCTCATCAGGAACATCCTGCTTGGCAAAACGGGCGAGCTTCTGGAACAACTTGTTGTAGTCATAGACAGACAAAGAGCCTTGCTTTAGATTGCGGAATTCTTCACGTTTGCTTTCAGTCACACTTTGAGGAATGTGATGAGCTCGAAAATCACGACGGAAATCATCCCAAGTGATCAAACGTCCACCTCTGGAATCCCGGTACTGCTGAAACCACTCTGCGGCCTGATCCTTGAGCTGGAAAGACGCGAACTTGACGAAATCTTCAGGTCTGACGTTGCTACATTCAAAATGCTTGCCCAGATCGACTAACCAATCATCAACATCGGTAGCCTCAACGCAGTTGCTGAACGTCTTTGGACCATTTGCGAGGAACTGATGCAGAGTTGCAAACTGGTTCTGGTTGTTGCCTTGATTCGCTTGACTGCTTTGATTCCGCTCTTGGATGATTTGCATGATCAGCTGAGTATTTGCATTAGTAGCAGCCATCACAGCCTGCCATGCTTCCGGAGGAGGCGGAGGTGGCGGAGGATCTTGATTCTGGTTCTGACTGGTGCTCTTAGCGGGAGCCATCCTGAAGAGGTTGACCACCATTAGCACACAAATAGAGAAATATAGAAGGTGAATCCAACGGAATGAAAATTGCAACATAAGATCTTCACATCCGAACAAAATGAACGAATGCACTTCTCTTGAAGTGGTCACATATTCCTAAATTGCGAAGCCACGAAGAATCAGGTAGAAGAGATACATCAACGAGGAATGGAATCAACATATGACGTCGAAGAAGAACGAATACCACAACTCGAAATCAAACCAAGGGTTGGCTTGCGGGATAAGCCGGAACAAACACATGATGAAAATTTCGTCCGAAGTGTTCGTGGTAGGACCTACACGGGCTCGACCGTACAGCACCATCATGTACAAGGCAGTGCACATGACATACGAAGCGTCCCCGAGTCAGCATAGCCAAGGACTCTTTAAGACACAACGAGGCCACTGTAAAATCGACCGTGAATAGGCGAACCACTAGACGTCGAACCCCAATTTCATATCACACATCTGTTGGAAAGATATCCTAAGGCTACTTGAATTCCCACCTATGGAACTCCCGAAACTTTCCGGTTATGCAATCAGGTGTTGAGGATACAGGGGAAGCATAATATCTCACCCAAGCTAGCAAATCCTACATCCAGCTGCATCCATCCTTCAACACATAACCAAGAAACCTTCGGAAACCATCTATCTCAACCTTCGAAAAGCATCCGTTATACAAGTTATGGCGATACTCCCGAACTCCCGCCCCAGTACTGGGTGGCGTCGAGGTTATCTCACCAACGAACTGCATAAAGGAGATTTTCGATGTCGCGCACATATCTCAAGTATACCAGAATTGCAACGATAGAATTATGATGACAACACCTCAGAGCTCAACTCCCCGGGACACTTCCACTAAACCCCTGACAGGAGGCACCAAGACAGTATTCTCATCATAAGCCATCGGAACAAAACTAAGATACTCGCGTGATCCTAAAAAAAATTTAGTGAAATTTGAGAAGAGAAGAGTCAAAACTCTACGTCAAGATGCCTTACCAGAGCGATGAGGAGACTGGGAAGTAAAAAGAATTCCTAAGCTCTCCGATATATAATTCCTAAGGACTCAAAACATTTTTCTAGACACAACTCGGCTGCTAAAAACGATCAAGCAATGGGGCTCCTAGGGTCAGGGAAGGCTCTGATTACCAACTTGTAACACCCTCGATGCGACTATATCTCCCACGTGTCGAGGCACGACTTAGAGGCATAATCGCATTGAAGGCATATGTCGCAAGTGAGGCAATCTTCACACAACCCATGTACATAAATAATAAAAAGGGGAATAATAATAATAGTTGGCTTACACTCGCCACATCACATCAAGGTACATAAATAGCATTCATCATACAAACACTCATGGCCCGACTACGGCGCCAAAATAGAAAAGACCCCCAACATGCGACTAATCCCTGAATCGAACCCCGAATAGGCACCACTACTGATCATCAGGAAAAGAAACATAGTATCGCTGAGAGTCCTCGTCGTACTCCCACTTCAGCTCGAACGCGCCATCCGGAGGAGTATCATCGGTCCCTGCATCTGGTATAATAGTAATCTGTGAGCCACAAGGACTCAGCAATCTCGCACCCTCGCGATCAAGACTATTTAAGCTAAATAGGTAAGGAAGGGGTAATGTGAGTGGAGCTGCAGCAAGCGACTAGCATATATGGTGGCTAACTTATTCGCAAAAGAGAGCGAGAAGAGAAGCAAAGCACGAGCAGAAACTAAATAGAGCCGACTACGCAAACATAACTCCAACGCCGTGTCCACTTCCCGGACTCCGCCGAGAAGAGGCCATCACGGCAACACACGCAGTTGATTCATTTTAATTAATTAAGTTCAAGTTATCTACAACCGGACATTAACAAATTCCCATCTGCCCATAACCGCGGGCACGGCTTTCGAAAGATCAATCCCTGCAGGGGGGTCCCAACTTAGCCCATAACAAGCTCTCACGGTCAACGAAGGAATAGACCTCCACCCAGGACCCACCGATCAGACTCGGTATCCCGGTACAACAAGATGATTCGACAGGTCAAAACTAGTCCAGCAACACCGCCCGAATGTGCCGACAAATCCCGATAGGAGCTGCACATATCTCTTTCTCAGGGCACGCTCGGATAGGTCAAGCTACGAGTAAAACCAACCCTCGAGTTTCCCCGAGGTGGCCCCGCAGGCTGCCTGGTTCGGACCAACACTCAGAGGAGCACTGGCCCGTGGGGGCTAAAATAAAGATGACCCTCGGGCTCCGGAAACCCAAGGGAAAGAAAAAGGGTAGGTGGCAAATGGTAAAACCAATGTTGGGCATTGCTGGAAAAGCTTTAATCAAGGCGAACTATCAAGGGGTTCCCATTATAGCCCAACCGCGTAAGGGACGCAACAATCCGGGAACATAACACCGATATGACGGAAAACTAGGGCGGCAAGAGTGGAACAAAACACTGGGCGAGAGGCCGAGCCTTCCACCCTTAACCAAGTATATAGATGAGTAAAGATAACATAGCAATATAATGATATCCCAACAAGTAAATAAATGTTCCAACAAGGAACGGCTCCAATCTTCACCTGCAACTAACAACGCTAAAAGAAGGGCTGAGCAAAGCGGTAACATAGCCAATCAATGGTTTGCTAGGACAAAGGTGGGTTAGAGGCTCAATCATGGCAATTGGGAGGCTGACAAGCAAGTGGTAGGCATCGTAGCATTGGCAAAGCAAAAGAGCGAGCATACTAGCATAGCAAAGATAGTAGTGATTTCAAGGGTGTGATCATCTTGCCTGCACAGTTGTCAGAATTGACTGGATCCTCAAAAGCAAACTCAACGGGCTCCTCGTTAGCGAACTCGTCTCCCGGCTCTACCCAACAACACAAACAAGCAACAAGGATACAATCAACCACGTGCAAAGGCAACCAATAAGATGCAAAGATGATATGCTATGCGGGATGCGATGCGGGATGCAAGAATGCAACATGTAACAGGAAATGCATGAACCTGGCCTCAACATGGAAATCCAAGTGTGCCACTGGATAGAGGGGAAAAAATCCCCTGAAAACGATATAAAGATCATGGCAATCGGAGCTACGGTTTAGAAATGGCAAGCGATTTACTAAACGAACCGATCTGCGATTTACAGCAAGCAGGCTCCTAAATGCAACAAAATGAACATGCTACAGCCACCCAACATGAAAACAAACTACATGGCAGTGATGTACTCATCAAGCTTAACAAATCATCATGACTGAGGCATAGGCAAATTCATCCATTAAGGGCTTCAAACAAGCATGGCAAAACTGAATAAGCAAAACAGATTTCAGACTTAGCGAAATTAACGCTAGTCTGAAATTTCAGACCACGATGCTCTCTTCGGAGCAGCAAAACAACATGAACGAAAACCTGAACATGGCAAGTAAGAGCATGGCATGGAGCTACTCAACAAGCTTAACAAAACACCCAAAATGACCTGGGGTCAAAAGGGTTCACAAAATACTCTACCGAGCACACGAACATCGATGAAACACAATCAGTTTTCAGACTTGGTGAAAACTGGGACATGCTGAAATAATAACTCACGGAGGCATGTAAACGAGCTCGATGCTATCACTACAGTGCAAGTCATGGCAAGGCAAGCATATATCCATTAAGAAGGCACAAAATTCTAGCTAGACATGGCAAGAACAATGGCATAGCATGCATGGATCACTAGCAATCACTCCGGTAAAATCGCAAAAGAGTTCACGATCTGCCCAAAACAGCAACTATCCAAAAGTTGAGCTCGATTGAGTCAACCTAGGGTGCTCTAACATAACAAGTAAAGACATGGATGGATTAAGCACAACAAGCATAACAAATCACTCTAACTGATCATCCCCAAAAGAGGCACGGATCATTAGGAAACAAGCCGGACATATAGCATCGTGAACTAAAACGGCTCAGACTTAGTGAAAATCACTAAGTCCCTGGAATCGGTAATCTCAGGCAGCCCTCTTCGCAAGCTTGCACAAGACAACACATACATCCTAAAAATACATGGAAGGCACCTCTGGAAAGAAGACAACATGCTTAACAATTCATCCCAAAGGGGCACAGGCATATCATGCACGGATTAAATATGGCAAAAATGACAAAAGTGCATGTTGGACTAACGGATCTGCAATTTAACTCAACATGCCTCCTTCCAACAGCATTTTGGGCACCAAGATGACCTCAAATGCAAATGATGCAATGGAATGAAATGATGTACTCGTCGAGGCGAAGATTTTGACATGTCATACGTCCAAAACGGAGCTACAAATGCAAAGATATGGCAGGTCAAACATAGCACGAAAAACTGGAATATTAGGTCAAAAGTCAACCGAGGAGGATTTCAGATCCAGATCCAGCCGGGATCACTGTAGCAGGGCGCGACCTTCGAGGTTCGCCGGCCCGGATCCGAGGTCGCCGGTGAGGGAGACGAAGGCCGGGGCGGCGGGCGAGGTCCGGCGGTCGGCGGGGCGGCGGCGAGGCCCGCGGCGAGCTTGGCGGCGAGGGCGCGGACCCGGGCGGTGGCGCGGATGCCGCGGCGAGCCGGCACGGCGGCGGCCGGCGATGGCGGGCGCGGATGCCGCGGCGAGCCGGCACGGCGGCGACCGGCGATGGCGGGCGCGGTGGCCGGCGCTACTCCGGCCACCGGAGCGGAGGACGGCGGCGGCGGGGAACTGCGGGAGCGGGCGGCGCGAGGCGGCGGAGGGCGCGGGCTCGGAGGGCCGGCCGTGGGTCTTCGGGCCCGGCGGCGCGGTAGGTGTGGCGGCGCCACGTGGCAGCCCGAGACTGGCGGGGGCGCGGCGGACGTTGTCCGGCTCCGCCCGGACACGTCCGTCGGCGGCGGATTCCTTTTTTTTAGGGTTTCGAGGTGGGAGACGGGATCCGAAAAATGGAGGGGGCTTTATATAGGCATAGAGGGAGCTAGGAGCGTCCAAATGAGGTGCGGTTTTCGCCCACACGATCGTGATCGAACGACCGAGACGATGGAGCTGAGTTTGGTGGGTTTTTGGGCCAAATTGGAGGGGTGTTGGGCTGCACACACACGAGGCCTTCTCGGTCCCTCGGTTAACCGTTGGGGTATCAAACGAAGTCCAAATGATCCGAAACTTGACAGGCGGTCTACCGGTAGTAAACCAAGGCCGCATGGCAAGTCTCGGCCCAATCCGGAAATGTTTAATCCCCACATACGAAAGAAAGCTAGAAATGGCCACCGGAGGAGAACGAAGCGCCGGAATGCAAAACGGACAACGGGGAAAATGCTCGGATGCATGAGATGAACATGTATGCAAATGCAATGCACGTGACGACATGATAAGAGATGCACAAAAAACAAAACAACACACGGAGACAAAGACCCGAACCCGAGAATTAAATATAACTTAATGCCGGAAACGACAAGAGTCGGAGTACAATTGGGGAAGGTTACATGTGGGGCGTTACATTCGCCCAGCGACGTTAGCCGGCAGCGGCGAGGGAAGGCCTTGGAGAAAGGGGGGCCGGCGGCGGCGGACCTGGTTCCGCTCGAGTCGCCTCCTAGGAAGACGACGCGGGGGCCCTTAACTCGTCTTGTGCATATATTTCCCTCCTCCAAAAGTAATTTTCGATAACCTAGCAACTATGTGACTTCAGTATTTTGTTTTTGTATATAAATTAGTAAACGTATGATCCAACTTCAAATATACCTGCAAGGTTGTAGTAAGTCTGTATCCGCAGGATAAATGCACGGCAAAACAAATTAACAATTCTGTGGTTTGATCACCTATGTTTACTAATTTTAGGACCAAATAAGAGATAGTCTTATTTTTGGCTTTGAAAAAACAAAAAGCGCCCCTGCAATGACAGAATACTGTTTATTCGTTAGCTCACAAGATTTTGTGATGGGTGGTTTTGGCGGTGAAGGCGCACGATACATACCTGTCGCATTGTTGGCGCTGGCCGATGTTTAATCATAGTATATTGGTTTCGTGCTGTAACCGTGCTTGCCGCATGGTGTATGCCAGCACCCGGGCGTCACCTTTTATTCCACAGTGTATGGACCTGAAATAGCGATGTGGTACTAAACATCAGCGCAGCAACACGTAAGCAAGGAACCACCGACCACACGGGCTTGTTTTCCTTGGCGCTTGCCTTCGTGTTAGAGCATCTCCAGCCGTTGGCTCTCTCAGAACACATAAAAATCATCCTATGCAGTGAGCCGGCGATACAATCGACACTGGGGGCGGTTTCGCGCTTAGTCGTCGCCTCAGCTCGCCCTCAGGCGCCGATATTGACCCACTTTTCAGCCCCATTTCGGCGAATAAAGGATCCATATGAGCGGCAATAGGCCCATATTCGGCGTGGTTCGCCGTTGTTCGGCGTTCAATTATGCACATAATTTTTTTATCACATATTTCATCACAGAAATATCAAATAGTTCAACAAAATAGTACAACAACAAATAGTTCAATACAAATTATATAGTTCAACAAATAAAAACTCATATTTCATCACATGTCGTGCCCGGTGTCGCCCTTGAGCCTCCATAGATGCTCTATCAGATCTTGCTGCAGTTGATGATGCACCTGTGGGTCTCGGATCTCCTGACGCATATTGAGACAGGCAGTCCAGGTTGCCGGTAACTGGTGATCAACTTCAGCTAGAGGACCCTGCCTGTAGTATGGTTCAGTGTCAAACACTGGGTCTTCTTGCTCGCTCTCGATGATCATGTTGTGCAAGATGACACAGCAAGTCATAATCTCCCACATTTGATCTTTCGACCAGGTTTGAGCGGGGTACCGGACAATAGCAAATCGAGATTGGAGCACACCAAATGCCCGCTCGACATCCTTCCTGCAAGCCTCCTGAACCTTCGCAAACCAGGCGTTCTTGCCTCCTGACACATGGTTTGAGATCGTCTTCACAAATGTCGACCATCTCGGATAGATGCCATCAGCTAGATAGTACCCCTTGTTGTAGTGCCGCCCATTGATCTCGAAGTTCACCGGAGGAGAATGACCTTCAACAAGCTTGGCAACAATAGGAGAGCACTGCAGCACGTTGATGTCATTGTGAGTCCATCGCCGAACACCTTGCGCCCGATGGTCGTGTACCCGCCGCTAAACTGCCCCTCCGCGGCCGGAAACGGCGGCCAGAAACGCCCAACTGCTGTTCGAGGGGCTGCCGCAGCGAAGCTCTGCTATTTTTCCGGCGGGGAATGGCTATCTAGCGGTGAAGGGCGGCGGGCGGCGCCGGGATATAGCTAGTGGTGGCCGAGAGCGCGAGGGGTGGGATGCGAGTCGAGGAAGAAAACCTTGACTTTTCCCCTGCCGATGTGGGCCAGCCGCGCTTTTCCCTTGCGTCGGAGCCCCAATTGCCCTCCAGTGTGCCGGGTTCGGCCTGTGACCGCCGAGCAGAAAAAAGAGCTGAACCGGCAATTTCCGGCGTCCTGGGGGCGCGACTGGGGCGTTTTTTGGCGCTGACGTCGAAAAAGTGGCCTGGGGGGCCTGTTGGGGGCGCGGCTGGAGAAGCATCTCCCGCGGCGTCTCCAGCAGGCCCTCAGATCATTTTTTAGCGCCGGCGCTCAAAAAGCGGTCCAGCCGCGCCCTTGAGAGCCCGTTTTTCATCGGTTTGGTCCAAAACTGGCGTTGGCGGACCCAAGCCGAACCCAACGCCTGGGCACGCCGGGAAACTGATTTTGGCGCGAATGGGAATGGGCTCGCCGAGTCAGCGACACGCCGCTTCGTCGTTCTCATCGCCTCGGTTCCCATGGGAATCAATGCCAAGGCTGTCGCGCTGCCGTGCCGGTCAGCCTCCCATTAATGCCTCACAGACGGCGCAGTGAAGGCGTCGCGCCGTGCGTCCCTCCCACTCCTGCCACGCGGCACCCGGCGAGCAAGTTCTCACTGCCCCGCTTCGGCTATAAAAGCCGAGCTCCGCGCCGATGAGCGCCACAGCCGGCACACCTCGCCTCCTCTCTCACCTCGTCTCGCCACAGAAGCCACTCTCCCCCTTCCCCCGCCAATGAGCAATGGTCGAGCGTTACCCAGGCGACGCTGCGGCGGCTAGCGGCTTCAGCCGACGCCATCTTCGCGAGGACAAGGCGCGCCTCCTCTACGAGACCGACTACCCGGCGCCCCCACACATGCGGGTGCCGGGCTCGTGGAGGCTGATCGCCAGTGGCGTCCCGGTGCCCCCGGGCTGAGCGGCGAGCCGAGATCACCCGCATCTGTTCGTCGTTGTCGGAGGCGCAGCGGAACGAACCGAGGCACACCGCCGACAGCCACACACTGTGGACGATGTACTTCCACCGCCGCCACGAAGACCAGGTCGCCTCCGCCAACGACACCATCCCCCGCGGCTGCCTCAACGCCGACGGGCGGCGTGAATGGTGAGGCGTGCCCTGCCGCACCCTCGAGGCCGTCCTCGATCACATCGAGACCGGCAACACACCGCGCCTCGAGTACCAAGCGCCCCCGTCCTTCTCTTGCTGCCGCGGTAGTTCCTGGACGGTGCGGCGAATGGAGGCGGCGACCTCCTCTTCGTCGGGCTCCGGTTCGCTCTCCTCCGGGTCACCAGCGCTCCGCCCCGTCAAGCCGGAGCCACAGGAGACGCCGCTTGGGCGCTGCACCGGCAGCGGCGCCCTCGTCATCAACGAGGACGGCCATCTCTCCCCTCATTCCCTCCGCCTCTTCCGTCCGAAAACCATGCCGGGGTTGCTCCCCGTTGCTACCTCTTGAGTTTGCGTTGGTTTTTCCCTTGAAGTGGAAAGGGTGATGCAGGAAAGTAGAGTAAGTATTTCCCTCAGTTTTTGAGAACCAAGGTATCAATCCAGTAGGAGACAACGCATAAGTCACCGAATACCTGCACAAACAAACACCAACTTGCACCAAACACGATAAAGGGGTTGTCAATCCCTTCACGGTTATTTGCAAAGTGAGATCTGATAGAGATGGATAAATGGTAATGTAATATCTTTGGTATTTTTGGTTTATGGACCGGAAAGTAAAAGATTGCAAAGGAAGTAAATAGGAAACTAAAATTGTAGATCGGAAACTTATATGATGGAAAGTAGACCCAGGGGCCATAGGTTTCACTAGAGGCTTCTCTCAAGATAGAAAATATTACGGTAGATGAACAAATTACTGCCGAGCAATTGATATAAAAGCGCAAAGTTATGACGATATCTAAGGGAATGATCATGAATATAGGCATCATGTCCGTATCAAGTAGACCGACTCCTGCCTGCATCTACTACTATTACTCCACACATCGACCGACTCCTGCCTGCATCTAGAGTATTAAGTTCATAGAACAGAGTAATACATTAAGTAAGATGACATGATGTAGCGGGATAAACTCAAGCAATATGATGAAAACCCTATCTTGTTATCCTCGGTGGCAACAATACAATACGTGCCGGTTCCTCTTCTGTCACTGGGATCAAGCACCGTAAGATTGAACCCAAAGCTAAGCACTTCTCCCATTGCAAGAAAAACCAATCTAGTTGGCCAAACCAAATCGATAGTTTGAAAATACTTGCAAAGATATCAAATCATGCATATAAAAATTCAGAGGAGTTTCAAGTAATATTCATAGATAAGCTGATCATAAATTCACAATTCATTGGATCTCGGCAAACACACCGCAAAAAGATATTACATCGAATAGATCTCCAAGAACATCAAGGAGAACATGGTATTGAGAATCAAAGAGAGAGAAGAAGCCATCTAGCTACTAGCTATGGACCCGTAGGTCTGTGGTAAACTAATCACGCTTCATCGGAGAGCCGACGGTGTTCATGTAGAAGCCCTCCATGATCGAATCCCCCTCTGGCAGGACGCCGGAAAAGACTCCTAGATGGGATCTCACGGGTACAGAAGGTTGCGGTGGTGGAAAAGTCTTTTCATGGCTCTCCTCATTGGTTTTGGAATATTTGAAAATATATAGGTGGAAGAAATAGGTCGATGGAGTCACGAGGGGCCCACAAGGGTGGGGGACGCGGCCTATCCCCCTGGGCGCGCCCTCCGTCCTTGTGGCCGCCTCGTGGCTTCCCTGACATGTACTCCATGTCCTCTGGATGTCTTCTGGTCCAAGAAAAATTATCGCGAAAGTTTCCTTCCATTTGGACTTCGTTTGATATTCATTTTTTGCGAAACTCTAAAACAAGGAAAAACAGGAACTGGCACTGGGCTCTAATTTAATAGGTTACTTCCAAAATAATATAAAATAGCATAATAATGCATATAAAACATCCAAAACAGATAATATAATAGCATGGAATAATAAAAAAATTATAGATACATTGAAGACGTATCAAGCATCCCCAAGCTTAATTCCTGCTCGTCCTTGAGTAGGTAAATGATAAAAGCAGAATTTTTGATGTGGAATGCTACCTAACATATTTATCCATGTAATTTTCTCTATTGTGGCATGAATATTCAGATCCGTATTATTCAAAACAAAAGTTTAATATTGACATAAAAACAATAATATTTCAAGCATACTAACAAGATAATTACATCTTCTCAAAATAACATGGCCAAAGAAAGCTTATCCCTATAAAATCATGTAGTCTGGCTATGCTCCATCTTCATCACACAAAAAATTCAAATCATGCACAACCCCGATGACAAGCCAAGCAATTGCTTCATACTTTTGATGTTCTCAAACCTTTTCAATTTTCACGCAATACATGAGCGTGAGCCATGGACATAGCACTATAGGTGGAGTGGAAGGTGTTGTGGAGAAGACAAAAGGAGGAAGATAGTCTCACATCAACTAGGCGTATTAACGGGCTATGGGGATGCCCATCAATAGATATCAATGTGAGTAAGTAGGGATTGCCATGCAACGGATGCACTAGAGCTATAAGTTTATGAAAGCTCAAAAAGAAAACTAAATGAGTGTGCATCCAACTTGCCTGCTCATGAAGACCTAGGGCAATTTGAGGAAGTCCATCGTTGGAATATACAAGCCAAGTTCTATAATGAAAATTCCCACTAGTATATGAAAGTGACAACATAGGAGACTCTCTATCATGAAGATCATGGTGCTACTTTGAAGCACAAGTATGGAAAAGGATAGTAACATTGCCCCTTCTCTCTTTTTTTCTTTTCCTTTTTTCTTCTTTTTCTCCTTTCTCTATTTTTTTATTTCCTCACATGGGACAATGTTCTAAAAAGGAAGATCATCATACTCCTATTTACTTATAACTCAAAAATTACAACTCGATACTAGAACAAGATACGACTCTCTATATGAATGCCTCCGGCGGTGTACTGGGATGTGCAATGAATCAAGAGCGACATGTATAAAAAATGATGAACGGTGGCTTTGCCACAAATACGATGTCAACTACATGATCATGCAAAGCAAGATGACAATGATGACGCGTGTCATAATAACGGAACGGTGGAAAGTTGCATGGCAATATATCTCGGAATGACTATGGAAATGCCATAATAGGTAGGCATGGTGGCTGTTTTGAGGACGGTATATGGTGGGTTTATGGTACCGGCGAAAGTTGCGCAGCACTAGAGAGGCTAGCAATGGTGGAAGGGTGAGAGTGCATATAATCCATGGACTCCACATTAGTCATAAAGAACTCACATACTTATTGCAAAAATCTATTAGTCATCAAAACAAAGTACTACACGCATGCTCCTAGGGGGATAGATTGGTAGGAAAAGACCATCGCTCGTCCCCAACCGCCACTCATAAGAAAGACAATTAAAAAATATCCCATGCTCCAACTTCGTTACGTAACGGTTCACCATACGTGCATGCTACGGGACTCACAAACCTTAACACAAGTATTTCTCAAATTCACAACTACTCACTAGCATGACTCTAATATCACCATCTTCATATCTCAAAACAATCATAAAGAATCAAACTTCTCATAGTATTCAATGCACTTTATATGAAAGTTTTTATTATATCCCTCTTGGATGCCTATCATATTAGGACTAGATTTATAACCAAAGAAAATTACCATGCTGTTTTAAAGACTCTCAAAATAATATAACTGAAGTACGAGAGTTCATCAATTTCTATAAAATAAAACCACCGTCTTGCTCTAAAAAGATATAAGTGAAACACTAGAGCAAAATTGCATAGCTCAAAAGATATAAGTGAAGCACATAGAGTATTCTAATAAATCACGATTCATGCGTGTCTCTCTCAAAATGTGTCTACAACAAGGATGATTGTGGCAAACTAAAAAGCAAAGACTCAAATCATGCAAGACGCTCCAAGCAAAACACATATCATGTGGTGAATAAAAATATAGCCTCATGTAAAGTTACCGATAGACGAAGACGAAAGAGGGGATGCCTTCCGGGGTGTCCCCGGGCTTAGGCTCTTGCCACTCCTTATTCCATAGTACATCAAATCCTTACACAAAACTTGAAAATTTCACAACAAAACTCAACAGAAAATCTCATAAGCTCCGTTAGTATAAGAAAATAAATCACCACTTGTGGTACTATTGTGAACTCATTCTTTATTTATATTGGTGTACTATATACTGTATTCCAACATTTCCATAATTCATACCCCCGAGCCATAGATTCATCAAAATAAGCAAACAACACATAGAAAACAGAATCTGTCAAAAACAGAACAGTCTGTAGCAATCTGGATATTTCGAATACTTCTGTAACTCCAAAAAATTTGAAAAATTAGGAACACCTAAGCAATTTTTTATTAATCTTCTGCAAAAAGAATTAATATTTTATCACGCTCCTGTTAAAAATGAGAATTGTTTTCCTGAACGCAAAAGTTTATGTTTTTCAGTAAGATCAAATCAACTATCACCATAAGCTATCTCAAAGGTCTTACTGAAGGAAATATGCCCTAGAGGCAATAACAAAGTTGTTATTTTTATTTTCTTATGTCATGATAAATGTTTATTATTCATGCTAGAATTGTATTAACCGGAAACTTAGTACATGTGTGAATACATAGACAGAGTGTCACTAGTATGCCTCTACTTGACTAGCTCATTGAATCAAAGATGGTTAAGTTTCCTAGCCATAGACATGAGTTGTCACTTGATTAACGGGATCAAATCATTAGAAAATGATGTGATTGACTTGACCCATTCCGTTAGCTTAGCATTTGATCATTTAGTATATTGCTATTGCTTTCTTCATGACTTATACATGTTCCTATGACTATGAGATTATGCAACTCCCGAATACCGGAGGAACACTTTGTGTGCTACCAAACATCACAATGTAACTGGGTGATTATAAAGGTGCTCTACAGGTGTCTCCGATGGTACTTGTTGAGTTGGCATAGATCGAGATTAGGATTTGTCACTCCGATTGTCGGAGAGGTATTTCTAGGCCCTCTCGGTAATGCACATCACTATAAGCCTTGCAAGCATTGTAACTAACGAGTTAGTTGCGGGATGATGTATTACGGAAACGAGTAAAGAGACTTGCCGGTAACGAGATTGAACTAGGTATTGAGATACTGACGATCGAATCTCGGGCAAGTAACATACCGATGACAAAGGGAACAACGTTTGTTGTTATGCGGTTTGACCGATAAAGATCTTCGTAGAATACGTAGGAGCCAATAGGAACATCTAGGTTCCGCTATTGGTTATTGACCGGAGACGTGTCTCGGTCATGTCTACATAGTTCTCGAACCCGTAGGGTCCGCACGCTTAACGTATGGTGATGGTCGGTATTATGAGTTTATGTGATTTGATGTACCGAAGGTAGTTTGGAGTCCCGGATGAGATCGGGGACATGACGAGGAGTCTCGAAATGGTCGAGACTAAAGATCGATATATTGGACGACTATATTTGGACATCAGAAAGGTTCCGAGTGATTCGGGTATTTTTCGGAGTACCGGGGAGTAACGGGAATACGAGGAAGAAGTATTGGGCCTCATGGGCCAAGTGGTGGAAGAGAGGAGGCAGGGTGCGCCCCCCCTAGTCCAAACCGAATTGGACAAGGGGGCCGGCCCCCCTTTCCTCCTTTCCTCCCTCTCCTTCCTTCTCGCCTTCCCCCTTCCTTTCCTCCTCCTAGTAGGAGTAGGAAAGGGGAGTCCTACTCCTACTAGGAGGAGGACTCCTCCTCCTGGCGCGCCCTACAGGGGCCGGCCGGCCTCCCCCTTGCTCCTTTATATACAGAGGCAGGGGGCACCCTAGAACACACAAGTTGATCATTGATCTCTCCCAACCATGTGCGGTGCCCCCCTTCACCATAATCCACCTCGATCATACTGTAGCGGTGCCTAGGCGAAGCCCTGTGACAGTAGCTTCATCAACATCGTCACCATGCCGTATGCTGACGAAACTCTCCCTCGAGCTCTACTGGATTGTGAGTTCGCGGGACGTCACCGAGCTGAACGTGTGCTGAATGCGGAGGTGCCGTACGTTCGGTACTAAGGATCGGTCGATCGTGAAGACGCACGACTACATCAACCACGTTGTCATAACGCTTCCGCTTAACGGTCTACGAGGGTACATGGACGACTCTCCCCTCTCGTTGCTATGCATCACCATGATCTTGCGTGTGCGTAGGAAAATTTTGAAATTACTACATTCCCCAACAGTGGCATCCGGGCCAGGTTTATGCGTAGATGTTGTATGCACGAGTAGAACACAAGTGAGTTGTGGGCGATACAAGTCATACTGCTTACCAGCATGTCATACTTTGGTTTGGCGGTATTGTTGGATGAAGTGGCCCGGACCGACATTACGCATACGCTTACGCGAGACTAGTTCTGCCGACGTGCTTCGCACACAGGTGGCTGGCGGGTGTCAGTTTCTCCAACTTTAGTTGAACCGAGTGTAGCTACGCTCGGTCCTTGAGAAGGTTAAAACATCACTAACTTGACGAACTATCATTGTGGTTTTGATGCATAGGTAAGAACGGTTCTTGCTCAGCCCGTAGCAGCCACGTAAAACTTGCAACAACAAAGTAGAGGACATCTAATTTGTTTTTGCAGGGCATGTTGTGATGTGATATGGTCAAGACATGATGTTGTATTTTTTGTATGAGATGATCATGTTTTGTAACGGAGTTATCGGCAACTGACATGAGCCATATGGTTGTCGCTTTATTGTATGCAATGCAATCGCCCTGTAATTGCTTTACTTTATCACTAAGCGGTAGCGATAGTCGTATAAGTAATAGTTGGCGGGACGACAACGATTCTACGATAGAGATCAAGGTGTCACGCCGATGACGATGGTGATCATGACGGTGCTTTGGAGATGAAGATCAAAGGCACAAGATGATGATGGCCATATCATTTCACTTATATTGATTGCATGTGATGTTTATCCTTTATGCATCTTATTTTGCTTTGATTGACGGTAGCATTATAAAATGATCCCTCACTAAATTTCAAGGTATAATTGTTCTCCCTGAGTATGCACCGTTGCGAAAGTTCGTCGTGCCGAGACACCACGTGATGATCGGGTGTGATAAGCTCTACGTTCAAATACAACGGGTGTAAGCCAGTTTTGCACACGCAGAATACTCGGGTTAAACTTGACGAGCCTAGCATATGCAGATATGGCCTCGGAACACTGAGACCGAAAGGTCGAGCGTGAATCATATAGTAGATATGATCAACATAGTGATGTTCACCATTGAAAACTACTCCATCTCACGTGATGGATCGGACATGGTTTAGTTGATTTGGATCACGTGATCACTTAGATGATTAGAGGGATGTCTATCTAAGTGGGAGTTCTTAAGTAATATGATTAACTAAACTTTAATTTATCATGAACTTAGTCCTGATAGTATTTGCATATCTGTGTTGTAGATCAATAGCTTGCGATGTAGCTCCCCGTTTATTTTTTGATATGTTCCTAGAGAAAAACTATGTTGAAAGATGATAGTAGCAATGATGCAGACTAGGTCCGTGATCTGAGGATTATCCTCATTGCTGCACAGAAGAATTATGTCCTTGATGCACCGCTAGGTGACGGACCTATTGCAGGAGCAGATACAGACGTTATGAACATTTGGTAAAGCTCGGTATGATGACTACTTGATAGTTTAGTGCACCATGCTTGGAGGGTTAGAACCAGGACTTCAAAAACGTTTTGAACGCCACAGAACATATAAGATGTTCTAAGAGTTGAAATTGGTTTTTCATACTCATGCCCGTGTCGAGAGGTAGAAGACCTTGATAGTACTTTGCCTACAAGATGGAGGAGAATAGCTCAACTAGTGAGCATGTGCTCAGATTGTCTGGGTACTACAATTACTTGAACCAAGTGGGAATTAATCTTCCAGATAAGATAGTAATTGACAAAGTTCTCTAGTCACTATCACTAAGTTACTAGTACTTAGTGATGAACTATAATATGCAAAGGATAACAAAAGTAATTCCCAAGCTCTTCGTGATGCTGAAATCGGCGAAGGTAGAAATCAAGAAATAGCATCAAGTGTTCATGGTTAACAAGACCACTAGTTTCAAGAAAAAGGATAAAGGGAAAGAAAGAGGAACTTCAAAAGGAAATGGTCACTGGAAGTGGAACTGCCCTAGATTATTGGCGGATAAGAAGGATGGCATAGTGAACAAAAGTATATTGGATATACATGTTATTGATGTGTACTTTACTAGTGTTTATAGCAACCCCTCGGTATTTGATACTGGTTCAATTGCTAAGAGTAGTAACTCGAAACAGGAGTTGCAAAATAAACAGAGACTAGTTAAGGGCAAGGTGATGATGTGTGTTGGAAGTGATTCCAAGGTTGGTAAGATCGCCATCGCACACTCCCTTTTCCTTCGGGATTAGTGTTGAACCTAAAGTAAATGTTATTTGGTGTTTGCGTTGAGCATAATATGATTGGATCATATTTATTGCAATACGGTTATTCATTTAAGTCAAAGAATAATTGTTATTCTGTTTACATGAATAAAACCTTCTGTGGTCATACACCCAAGGTGAATGGTTTATTGAATCTCGATCGTAGTGATACACACATTCATAATATTGAAGCCAAAAGATGCAAAGTTAATAATGATAATGCAACCTATTTGTGGCACTGCCGTTTAGATCATATTGGTGTAAAGCGCATGAAAAACTCCATGCTGATGGGCTTTTGGAATCACTTGATTATGAATCAGTCGATGCTTGCGAACAATGCCTCATGGGCAAGATGACTAAGACTCTGTTCTCCGGAACAATGGAGCGAGCAACAGACTTGTTGGAAATAAAACATACTGATGTATGCAGTCCGATGAGTGTTGAGGCTCGCGGCAGGTATCGTTATTTTCTGACCTTCACAGATGATTTGAGTAAGATATGGGTATATCTTCTTGATGAAACATAAATCTGAAACATTTGAAAAGTTCAAATAAATTCAGAGTGAAATGGAAAATCATCGTAACAAGAAAATAACATTTCTACGATCTGATTGTGGAGGAGAATATTTGAGTTACGAGTTTGGTCTTCATTTGAAACAATGCGGAATAGTTTCGCAACTCACGCCACCTGGAACACCATGGCGTAATGGTGTGTCCGAACATCATAACCGTACTTTATTAGATATGGTGCAATCTATGATGTCTCTTACCGATTTACCACTATCATTTTGGGGTTATGCATTAGAGACAGCTACATTCACATTAAAAAGGCACCATCTAAATCCATTGAGACGACACCGTATGAACTATGGTTTAGCAAGAAACCTAAGCTGTCGTTTCTTCAAGTTTGAGGTTGTGATGCTTATGTGAAAAAGTTTCAGCCTGATAAGCACAAACCTAAATCATAAAGTGTGTCTTCATAGGATACCCAAAAGAAACTATTGGGTACACCTTCTATCACATGTCCGAATGGCAATATCTTTGTTGCTAAAGAGTGGATCCTTTCTAGGGAAGGAGTTTCTCTCGAAAGAAGTGAGTGGGAGGAAAGTAGAACTTGATGAGGTAACTGTACCCGCTCCCTTATTGGAAAGTAGTTCGTCACAGAAATCTGTTCATGTGACTCCTACACCAATTAGTGAGGAAGCTAATGATGAAGATCATGTAACTTTAGATCAAGTTACTACCGAACCTCGTAGGTCAACTAGAGTAAGATCCGCACCAGAGTGGTACGATAATCATGTTCTGGAAGTCATGTTACTTGACCATGACGAACCTACGAACTATGAGGAAGCGATGATGTGCCCAGATTCCGCAAAATGGCTTGAGGCCATGAAATCTGAGATGGGATCCATGTATGAGAACAAAGTGTGGACTTTGGTTGAATTTTCCGATGATCGGCAAACCATCGAGAATAAATGGATTTTCAAGAGGAAGATGAACACTAATAGTAGTGTTACTATCTACAAAGCTAGACTTGTCGAAAAAGGTTTTTGACAAAGTTCAAGGTGTTGACTACGATGAGATTTTCTCACTTGTATCGATGCTTAAAGGTCTATCCGAATCATGTTAGCAGTTTCCGCATTTTATGAAATCTAGCAAATGGATGTCAAAGCTGCATTCCTTAATAGATTTCTCAAAGAAGAGTTGTATATGATGCAACTAGAAAGTTTTGTCGATCCTAAAGGCGCTAACAAAGTGAGCAAGCTCCAGCGATGCATCTATGGACTAGTGCAAGTATCTCGGAGTTGCAATATATGCTTTGATAAAGTGATCAAAGTATATGGTTTTATACAGACTTGAAGTGAAGCCTATATTTACAAGAAAGTGAGTGGGAGCACTACATCATTTCTGATAAGTATATGTGAATGACATATTGTTGATCGGAAATAATGTAGAATTTTCTGGAAAGCATAAAGGAGTGTTTGAAAGGAGTTTTTTCAAAGAAATACCTCGGTGAAGCTACTTACATATTGAGCATCAAGATCTATAGAGATAGATCAAGACGCTTGATATATTTTCAATGAGTACATACCTTGACAAGATTTTGAAGTAGGTCAAAATGGAACAGTCAAAGAAGGAGTTCTTGCCTATGTTGCAAGGTGTGAAGTTGAGTAAAGGCTCAAAACCCGACCATGGCAGGAAATAGAAAGAGAATGAAAAGTCATTCCCTATGCCTTAGTCATAGGTTCTATAAAGTATGCCATGCTGTATACCAGACCTATTGTGTACCTCACCATAAGTTTGGCAAGAGGGTACAATAGTGATCTAGGAGTGGATCACTGGACAACGGTCAAAAATATCCTTAGTGGAATAAGGAAATGTTTCTCGGTTATGGAGGTGACAAAGAGTTCTTCATAAAGAGTTATGTCGATGCAAGCTTTGACACCAATCTAGATGACTCTAAGTCTCAATCTAGATACATATTGAAAGTGGGAGCAATTAGCTAGAGTAGCTCCGTGCAAAGCATTGTAGACATAGAAAATATTCAAAATACATACGGCTCTGAATGTGGCAGACCCGTTGGCTAAATTCTCTCACAAGCAAAACATGATCACTCTTTGGGTGTTAATCACAAAGCGATGTGAACTAGATTATCGACTCTAGTAAACCCTTTGGGTGTTAGTCACATGGAGATGTGAACTAATAACATAAAGATGTGAACTATTGGTGTTAAATCACATGACGATGTGAACTAGATTATTGACTCTAGTGCAAGTGGGAGACTGAAGGAAATATGCCCTAGAGGCAATAAAGTTGTTATTTTTATTTCCTTATATCATGATAAATGTTTATTATTCATGCTAGAATTGTACTAACCGGAAACTTAGTACATGTGTGAATACATAGACAGAGTGTCACTAGTATGCCTCTACTTGACTAGCTCATTGAATCAAAGATGGTTAAGTTTCCTAGCCATAGACATGAGTCGTCACTTGATTAATGGGATCACATCATTAGAAAATGGTGTGATTGACTTGACCCATTCTGTCAGCTTAGCATTTGATCGTTTAGTATATTGCTATTGCTTTCTTCATGACTTATACATGTTCCTATGACTATGAGATTATGCAACTCCCGAACACCGGAGGAACACTTTGTGTGCTACCAAACGTCACAATGTAACTGGGTGATTATAAAGGTGCTCTACAGGTGTCTCCGATGGTACTTGTTGAGTTGGCATAGATCGAGATTAGGATTTGTCACTCCAATTGTCGGAGAGGTATCTCTGGGCCCTCTCAGTAATGCACATCACTATAAGCCTTGCAAGCATTGTAACTAACGATTTAGTTGCGGGATGATGTATTGCAGAAACGAGTAAAGAGACTTGCCGGTAACGAGATTGAACTAGGTATTGAGATACCGAAGATCGAATCTCGGGCAAGTAACATACCGATGACAAAGGGAACAACGTATGTTGTTATGCGGTATTGACCGGAGACGTGTCTCGGTCATGTCTACATAGTTCTCGAACCCGTAGGGTCCGCACGCTTAATATTCGGTGACGATCGGTATTATGAGTTTATGTGATTTGATGTACCGAAGGTAGTTCGGAGTCCCGGATGAGATCGGGGACATGACTAGGAGTCTCGAAATTGTTGATACGTAAAGATCGATATATTGGACGACTATATTCAGACATCGAAAAGGTTCCGAGTGATTCAGGTATTTTTTGGAGTACCGGGGAGTTACGGGAATACGAGGAAGAAGTATTGGGCCTCATGGACAAGTGGTGGAAGAGAGGAGGCAGGGCGCGCGCCCCCTGGCGCAAACTGAATTGGACTAGGGGGTCAGCCCCCCTTTCCTCCTTTCCTCCCTCTCCTTCCTTCTCCCCTTCCCCTTCCTTTCCTCCTCCTAGTAGGAGTAGGAAAGGGGAATCCTACTCCTACTAGGAGGAGGACTCCTTCTCCTGGCGCGCCTTACAGGGGCCGGCCGGCCTCCCCCTTGCTTCTTTATATACGGGGGCATGGGGCACCCTAGAACACACAAGTTGATCATTGATCTCTCTCAGTCGTGTGCGGTGCTCCCCTCCACCATAATCCACCTCGGTCATATTGTAGCGGTGCTTAGGCGAAGCCCTGCGACGGTAGCTTCATCAACATCGTCACCACGCCGTCGCGCTGACGAAACTCTCCCTCGAGCTTTACTGGATCGTGAGTTCGCGGGACATCACCAGCTGAACATGTGCTGAACGCGGAGGTGCCGTACATTCGGTACTGAGGATCGGTCGATCGTGAAGACGTACGACTACATCAACCGCATTGTCATAACGCTTCCGCTTAGCGGTCTACGAGGGTACGTGGACGACTCTACCCTCTCGTTGCTATGCATCACCATGATCTTGCGTGTGTGTAGGAAAATTTTGAAATTACTACGTTCCCCAACACTTACTTGGCACAAACACTAATTAAAACACAAAACCACATCTAACCAGAGGCTGGATGAAATATTTATTGCAAAACAGAATCTAAAAAAACAAAAAAAATTGGGTTGCCTCCCAGCAAGTGCTATTCTTTAAAGCCTTTTAGCTAGGCATTGATAATTTCAATGATGCTCATATGAAAGACAAGAATTAAAGCGAAAGCGAGCATCATAAAACACGTGACAAACACATCTAAGTCTAACATACTTCTTATGCATAGGCATTTTATAGGCAAACAAATTATCAAGACAAGCAAAAACTAGCATATGCAAGGAAGAAGAAAGATTGTCTTGACTTTCTACAATTTGTCATGTTACTAAATTATCAAGATTGTCATGACTATGCATATGCTAGTTTTTGCTAAATTTTCATGTTACTAAATTATCAAGACAACTTTAGTAACATGGAAATTTCTACAACCATATTTTACTCTCTCATAATAATTACATATGGGATCATATTCAAATCCAACAATATAGCTATCACATAAAATTTTCTCTACATGATCCACATGCTTGCAAAGTTGGCACTCTTCCAAAATAGTGGGAATATCATTTACTAAAGTCATGACCTCTCCAAATCCAGTTTTATCAAAAACTTCATAAGATTGAGTATCATCCAAATATGTGGGATCTAAAGTTGACACTTTTCCAAACCCACTTTTAGTATTATTGCAAACATTATTATCAATCTCATATCCATCACGGGGATTAAATAAAGTTTCAAGATTATAAGAAAAATCACCCCAATCATTGCAACAAGTAGTGGACATAGCAAAACTAGCATCCCCAAGCTTAGGGGTTTGCATATCATTAACATAATTTACATTAATAGAATTTATAGTAATATCATTGCAATCATGCTTTTCATTCAAGGAGCTATCGTGAATCACTTCATAAATTTCTTCTTTCAACACTTCATCACAATTTCCAGATTCACGAATTTCAAGAAACACCTCATAAAGATAATCTAGTGCATTCAACTCACTAGCAATTGGTTCATCATAATTGGATCTTTTGATGACATTGTGGGAAATGTGGAAACACAAGAATGCAGTCGTGTTTGATGGGGCGGTGCCATCGGTTGCTGATCTTTTACGCAAAATCTCCTTGGAAGGTAGAACGTGGTCGCTGGCTGGGCTCATAAAAGGAACTGTAGATTATGTGTTTGCAGGTCTAATACAGTGGATCATTGGGGAGGGGTAGACTATGCTAGGGTGGAGTGGAGTTGTATGTGTTTTCGTGAGGTGTAACACAATGTGATGTAAATAACCGGTGGAGGCGTTCTTCGCCTTTCTTCTATCAATATATGATATGCACACTCGTGCATATTCGAGAAAAATAATTGGATCTTTTAAAAATATTAGCAAGTGGATGAGGATCCATAAACTCTTTGCTTCTGATTTTCAATAAACACACAATTATACCAAGCAAACGAGCAAACAAACCAAGTAAGACATAAGGGCAAACGAAAAGAAGGACGAAAGAAGGGCGAAGAAAAAGGCAATTTTTTTCAAAAATCGTTTTAGAAGTGGGGGAGAGGAAAACGAGAGGCGAATGGAGAATAATGTAATGCAAGAGATGAGAGTTTATGATGGGTACTTGGTATGTCTTGACTTGGCATAGATCTCCCCGGCAACGGCGCTAGAAATTCTTCCCGCTACCTCTTGAGTTTGCGTTGGTTTTTCCTTTGAAGAGGAAAGGGTGATGCAGCAAAGTAGAGTAAGTATTTCCCTCAATTCTTAAGAAACCAAGGTATCAATCCAGTAGGAGATAACGCATAAGTCACCGAATACCTGCACAAACAAACACCAACTTGCACCCAACGCGATAAAGGGGTTGTCAATCCCTTCACGGTTATTTGCAAAGTGAGATCTGATAGAGATGGATAAACAGTAACGTAATATTTTTGGTATTTTTGGTTTATGGAACGGAAAGTAAAAGATTGCAAAGGAAGTAATTTTTTTGACCATAGAATAGTACGGCAAAAACCCTACTGTGTGTCTTTTTCATTAATATAATAGAGTGGCATAATAGGTAAACATTATAATGGTTGTTGGGGAAGCAACCAGAGAAAAGAAGTACAAAATATAAAGGAAAAAATTGAAAGAAAAGTAGACTCGGGGGTCATAGGTTTCACTAGAGGCTTCTCTCAAGATAGAAAATATTACGGTGGGTGAACAAATTACTGCCGAGCAATTGATAGAAAAACACAAAGTTATGACGATATCTAAGGCAATGATCATGAATATAGGCATCATGTCTGTATCAAGTAGACAGACTCCTGTCTGCATTTACTAATATTACTCCACACATCGACCGACTCCTGTCTGCATCAAGAGTATTAAGTTCATAGAATAGAGTAACGCATTAAGTAAGATGACATGTTGTAGCTGGATAAACTCAAGCAATATGATGAAAACCCCATCTTGTTATCCTCGATGGCAACAATACAATACGTGTCGGTTCCCCTTCTGTCACTGGGATCAAGCACCCTAAGATTGACCCAAAGCTAAGCACTTCTCCCATTGCAAGAAAAAACAATCTAGTTGGCCAAACCAAATCGATAGTTAGAAGAGACTTGCAAAGATATCAAATCATGCATATAAGAATTCAGAGGAGATTCAAATAATATTCATAGATAAGCTGATCATAAATCCACAATTCATCGGATCTCGGCAAACACACCGCAAAAATGTATTACATCAAATAGATCTCCAAGAACATCGAGGAGAACATGGTATTGAGAATCAAAGAGAGAGAAGAAGCCATCTAGCTACTAGCTATTGAAAGAACGGGGATGTCGCCTAGAGGGGGGTGAATAGGTGCTTTAAAATAATTACAGTTTAGGCTTGAACAAATGCGGAATAAACCTAGCGGTTAATTTGTCAAGCACAAAACATACAACAACTAGGCTCACCTATGTGCACCAACAACTTATGCTAAGCAAGATAAACAACAAAGTGATAGCAAGATATATGACAAGAAACAATATGGCTATCACAAATTAAAGTGCATAAGTAAAGGGCTCGGGTAAGAGATAACCGAGGCATGCGGAGACGATGATGTATCCCGAAGTTCACACCCTTGCGGATGCTAATCTCCGTTTGGAGCGGTGTGGAGGCACAATGCTCCCCAAGAAGCCACTAGGGCCACTGTAATCTCCTCACGCCCTCGCACAATGCAAGATGTCGTGATTCCACTAAGGGACCCTTGAGGGTGGTCACCGAACCCGTACAAATGGCAACCCTTGGGGGCGGTCACCGAACCCGTACACTTTGGCAACCCTTGGGGGCGGTCACCTGTACCCGTCAAATTGCTTGGGGTGATCTCCACGACCTAATTGGAGACCCCGACGCTTGCCCGGAGCTTTACACCACAATGATTGAGCTCCGAACACCACCAAACGTCTAGGGCTCCCAAGAACCCAAGACGAACAAGCTCAAGGGTACCAAGCACCATATGCTTCTCAACTTGTAATTTCCACGTATCACCGTGGATAACTCAAACCGATGCACCAAATGCAATGGCAAGGGCACACGGAGTGCCCAAGTCCTTCTCTCCAAAATCCCACCAAAGCAACTAATGTTAGGGAAGAAAATGAGAGGCAGAACAAGAAGGAGAACACAAAGAACTCCAAGATCTAGATCCAAGGGGTTCCCCTCACATAGAGGAGAAAGTGATTGGTGGAAATGTGGATCTAGATCTCCTCTCTCTTTTCCCCCCAAAACTAGCAAGAATCCATGGAGGGATTGAGAGATAGCAAGCTCGAAGAAGGTCAACAATGGGGGAAGAACACGAGCTTAAAGGATAAGGTTCATTGGGGAAGAAGACCCCCTTTTAAAGGTGGGGAAAAATCCAACCGTTATGCTCACAGCCCACACAGAGCGATACTACCGCTCGTCCTCACGGTACTACCTCTAGGGGTAGCGGTACTACTGCTTGCGAGCGGTACTAAAAAATTACATCCGTGCCTACCACCGTTGGACTTATGACGAGTTTTTGGTCCAGAGCAGAAGTAGCCACGGAAGTAGCCGCGGTAGTACCGCACCAAGCGGCAGTACCGCTCCCATGGGCGGTAGTACCGCTGCAGCCTTCTTAAGGACACCAAAACTGACACAACTTCTGCAAACGGACTCCGAATTCAACGAAACCAAGTCTGTTGGAAAGCTAGTGAAGGGCTGACACAAACTTGATAGAAATAACAAAAAGAAGCAAATTAGAAAAGTCCCATAAGAAAATGGTGAGAACCCTTCCTCAAAAAAGACTGGTAAAACCTCCAACACCGAAAACGCAATAGAAAAAGCATGTGAACTCCGTTTTCGATGAACTCGAGCTTATCAAGAAGATGACCATAATCTCCAAATCTCACAAGGAGAAAACCAAACAAGAACCAAGAAATATGATGCAAGCATGCAATGGTTTGAGCTCTCTACGAATGATACGATCAAGCTACTCACTTGAGAGCCCTCCTTGATAGTACGACAAACGATCCTATAACCCAGTCTCCATACTACCACCATGAGACCGGTAAAATAGAGAACCCATCGAGGCCAAACCTTTGCCTTGTACGAAGTCCACTTGAGCTAGATGTAGACGATCTTGACTTCCTCAAGTAGGACCACCTTTTTTGATTGCTTTGGCTCGGTGAAGACTAGTAGATTGCTCCCCCATAATCCATTATGGGTGAGCCACTTCTTGGCACATCTTCACAAGTCCATTGTCACCACAATGGACGGCAATCTTCAAGCACTTGATCTCTTTGTGATGCATCACTTGAATGTGCACACCGCAACCTAACCCCACAAAGAACTCTCACGAAGACTATGGGTTAGTACACAAAGCGTAATGGTCAATGCTTACCATACCACGGGACCACTTGATCCCTCTCGGTACATCTTCTAGGCTTTGTGATTTGGTCAACTTGATTCACTCTTGACTTAGACTTGATCAACCTTGAACCTTTCCAACTCTCTTCATTTGGATGATGCCTTGAAGGTAAGCATGAATGATCACACAATCTTCTTCTTCAAGACATGCTTGCAATAAGATCAACTCTCACATGACCAATCTTTGGATAATTTCTTAATAGCACCTTGGTCAACACATAAACTCCTTGAAACCAGCACATGGACTTCAAGAAGTGCCTATGGACAAATCCTTCAAATATAACTCAATGCAACCATTAGTCCATAGAGAATGTCATCAATTACTAAAACCACACATGGGGGCACCGCATGTCCTTTCAATCTCCCCCATTTTGGTAATTGATGGTATCACTTTCAAGAGAGTTTATATAAGGAATTATGCATCACCATGCAATGCAACAACCAATGATGCATGAATATGAGATGCAGATGCTTAGGAACAAAACCAAAGCAATGCAAAACTCTGAAAACTTCTCCACAAAACTCTCTGAAACTTATCCCCCATTAGCATCGATTGCCAAAATGGGAGAAAAGCTTAGAAGGCCAATAAATTGTGTTCCTCCATAAATTGTGTATTTCTCAACAAGAGAGTGGAATGCAATACACATATACAACGATAAATACTTGGAGGAAGACAAACTATATTGAGGCCCAAAGACTGCAAAAGAATGATATGCCACAAAGACATAACAAAGAGAGAAACAAGCAATCAGGCAATCAAAAGATACCAATTGAAGCAAGCTATCAAAAGATACCAATTGAACCAACTAGACCAAAGATCCTACGAGCCACATGAATAAAAGATATTATGATATGAGCAAAGGAGTGTTCTAGAGAAACTAGAGAAGCTCCCCATGATTTTTCCATAATTTAGTTTTGTAATTGGATACAACGAGCACAAAATAGGATCGTCACTCTCCCAAGATCAATAGAACCTCACGATAAGTGCAAGAGAGCAACAAAGTGTTCTAAAGACACTAGTGAAGCTCCCCATGATTTGTGCACTCCTTACAATATTTGCATTAGGATACCAAGTGCACAAAATAGGATCATCACTCCCCAAAAATCAATAGAAACTCACAACAAGTGGAAGTGAGCATGTAGGACGCCTAGCACTTGCAACAAACAATTGGTTGAGCAACATATAAAAGAATCAACTTAAGAGTAGGCTCAACCAAAATGATGTGTGTGAGTCATGGCAAAGCACTTGAGATGACTAATGTAAGGGTGAGCATTACGCAACAACATAGCCTTGAATAGTGGAGATACAAGGTGCATGAAATGTCCTTCCCACACACACCAAGCAAACGGGTTCACAAGCTCACTAATAAGAATATAAAGAACCTATGCTTGTGACAACCCATGGTGAAGAAAGAAAATTATAGCTTTGTAAAGAGAAGGGATACCAATCGAAATGGCAAAAACCTCATCAAGACAAGCAAGAGAAAAAATATCTTCACCACAACAGAGTGCATCAAGATGCAACGATATAAGATCCGCACTCAAGATAAATCATTGCACATAACCACCAAGGAAAGGTGGACGTGAAAGAATAAGGATATCAACTACAGATGTAACTTCTCTCAAGTGTATAAGATTCTAGGTAGATGAAAATCATGATGATATCAATCCACAAAGAAGGATATACACACGAAATATTTACAAAAAGGAAAGAACAAGATATCCACAAGGAAGTCATAAATATACCAATAAGAAATTTGCTTGAGGGCATAGCACATGGATAGATATGGTCTTATTGTATATAAATGAATTCCAACCACACGAACATCAAAGGCATCACAACTAGCAACAAGAGATCATTCTTGGGATGCTTTGAGAAAGGAAACAAGTATCACAAGAAAGAATGAATAACATGCCATGATACAACCTACACAAGGTTGATGCAAGTAATGTGTGCATGAAGTATATGAAGATACTTGTTACCGAGTTAACATTGGAAGGATGTAGTAGATACCAATTGAAGGTAGATAGTAGTTCATTGATCATCCTAGCTTGACTCCAATAAGCACATGGTGACAACACCTTCCTTGTGAGTGAGCCGAGCATCCAATGCATCGCCAATTGTTCCTAGAACAACAACACAAACAAAATGGTACCCAAACTCATTGGGACCAAAGAGTTAGAAACGCCAATACATAGGACAAACTCCAAAAAATATGTGCACATAGGTATGAAAATAAATATCATGCACATCTCATCCAATTTGAGACTTGGTGGAGTTTCCCCTACATATTGGGTCAAAGAAAGAAAGCATGCCAAATAAAATACATGAAGTAAATATGCATGCTCGAAATTTTCAAGGACCGAAACCAAATGAAAAAGAAATATCAAGTGAAAATAGGATACCAAATGGAGAAATCATCACTTGGTAGATATCATTAAAAGATACATCAAGGAATGAGATATCCATTGATACACACAAAAAGAAAGATATCAAACTCCCAAAAGAGAGAATGGTTCCAAACAAACCAAGCCCTCTACAAAGTTTCATGATGGCACAAAGTACCAAAAAGAAACGGCTTGCCGTCCACCAACACACAGTTAATATGGATCACAACATGAGTGTTTTATAGAAAATAGGATAGCTCCCCCACGAGTTGTGCATTATAGAGAATTTGCATTTGAATACAAAATGCACAAGGTAGGATCACCATTTTCACTATATCAAGAAAACACTAGACAAGATCAAGAAAACAACAAAATCCTCAACTGGCACGGAAGGCAATGAGAGTTGACACAAACTTGGCAAGAGATACGGCGAATAAAAAGCAAACGCCAACATGGATATGATCAATAATTTCTACCACACATAAGTGAGTACCAATTGTCAAAAGAAAAGAAGTATTTGGAAATAATTCCCGGTGGTAGATAGCAAGGATATCCGACATCATCCTCACACCAAACACAAGCAAATTGCAACTTGTAGAGCTAACATGCCACCTCGGAACAAGATAATTTACAATATCAATTCTAGATGACAATATCTCAAATGTACACATTTTCTAGGCTTGTAATATGCACATAGCATATTACTCCCCCATAATGTGATACCAGTAAAGACTTAACAAGAGGCAATAAGAGGATCCAACAAGAGATAATTAATGGACTATTTAGAATTTGAATTTCTCATGAGAAGACATACCACATAGCGACTAGATAATCTTGTAATATCAATACTAGATGGTATTCCTCATGTACACACATTTATAGGATTGTGGGGTGCACAAGGCACATCACTCCCCCATAATGGGATATTCCATTAATCTCTCACAAGAGCCAATTAAGATACAAACAAGATGCAAAAGGCTCAAAACACAACTCACACATACATGAACTGCAAACCAACATACACATACTTGATTACTCAAGATAAGCAAATTGGAAGTACACATATACAAACACATGCAAGGAACAAAGCCAAAACATGCAAAGGGGCAAGTAACTTTCAATGTAAAAAATTTAAGTACAAGTTACCGGAAGGAGGCACATTGGATATAGTACAGAAACTTGATAACACAATTGACTTGGCTTGAGACAATAAGAATGATGAAGTCCCCTTAATTCTTCATAATGTAGCCAAGTCTCCAATGCCCTTCAAAGAAACCTATTGATCAAGTATGAGCTTGTTGGTCCCCAACCAAGTTGGGTCCTAAGAGGTTAGTCACAATAGGCTTGGCTACCCAAATGGTTCTTTTCTTGACACCACTTTGAGTACCAACAAATTTGGCAAACACATTGCCAACCTTATCCTTCCCGAGAGAATAGATACCATCAATTATAATAGGGTTGGATAGGGTACCATTCATGCATGAAGAAGCAACGTGACCTTTTTCACGACATAGGTAGAAACGTCTACTCTTCACTTTTTTCTCACTTGATTTCTCAACTTGAGAAGCATTAGCTTGAGTTTTCTTGGGAAGAGGCCTTTCTTCAACTTGAGGTTGAGCATGAGAATGAACTTGTGGCCGCTTCCCTTGTTGCTTGTCACTGATGGCCTTCTTCTTCAAAGGGCAAGATCTAACATGATGCCCTTCAATTTTTCACTTGAAGCAAATGATCTTGGCCGAATTCTTGACTTGTTTTTGGCCCTTCTTCTTGTTGCTCTTGGACTTCTTCTTATTGGAGTTGAATCCAAGTCCACCTTTGTCATTGGGGGATTTTTGCACACTCAAGATATTGTTGAATGTGGCCTTCCCTTCATGACACTTTTCCAAGTCTTTCTTCAAAGAAGTGACTTGGGCCTTGAGCTCTTTGATTTCCTCTACATGGTTAGTCTCAACACAAGAACTAGAGGAAGTATAAGCTTCATCGTTAGAGCAACAAGGCAAGGAAAGCAATTCATCACAATATGTACCAATGTTATGCATGGATGAATCACGAGGACTAGCATAAGGCAATATAGCATTTTGACTAAAACTGGTGCTAGTATCCACATGAGGCTCACTAGATGTTACCTTAGCAATCATGGCCTCATGAGCTATCTTTACCACATTATGGGATACTAGAAGATCATCATGAGAGCTTGAGAGCTTTTCATGGCTTTCTTCCTATTTCCCATAGTTGCTAGATAGCAACTCAAGTTGAGCCTAAAGCTCAACATTCTCCTTCAAAATGGATGCTTCACAAGTAATAGAGTTAGTAGCACAAGCATCATCAATAATAGCAAGAGGATAAGGAAACTTGGCAAGCTCTTTAGAATATGAAGCTTTAAGTTGAGCATGAGACTCGGTGAGTTTGATGAGCTCACTCTTAATGACCCTTGAGCCATTTTTGAGGTGCCTAAAGTCCTGAAGGAGTTTAGCATGCGCAACTTCAAGCTTCTCATTTTTAGTTTCAAGAACATTGGCCACCTCAACAGCTCTATCATGAGATTCCTTCACTCTAGATAATTCTAGAGCAAAAATCTCCTCAAGAGATTCCTTGGTGGTTTGTTCAAGTTCGAGAGCTTGGGAGAGGTCCGCAATCTCATTAGCGTAATCAAGCTCATGACCTTCCATTTTATCAATGGTGACCTCATGCTCCTCAAGACGAGATTCCAACTCATCAATATATTTCTTGCCCTCAATAGCAATAGACATGATTTCCATGAAGTTGGAACAAGCAATTTTATTCTTAAGAAGAGCTTTAAAAATCATGCCCCCCTTAATTTTCAAGGAGGAAACATTATCATTCTCTTCATCATAATCAACATCATCATCATTCTTGCCATCATCAATATCATCACAAGATATATTGGGATTCAAAGTGGGAGGTGCCTTTGAAGCCCTGGCCATAAGGCAAACTGCAGTAGATGATGATGTAGGATCCCTTGAAGCACCATTCAAGACCACATCTTGTTCCATGGGGTGTTGGGTTTCCTCTACATTGTTAGCACAACAATTCGAGGAAATAGATGCATTTTTATCATGGCAACAAGACATAGTAAGCATATCATCATGAGATTTAGTCAAGAAATTTCTACAAGATATGCAAGGACTATCAACACAAGCATGTGAAACATTTGGAGTGCTCGAAGTGCTAAAGTCCAAAGATGAAGCATTGCAATAAGAAAGTGATGAAGGATTATCAACACTAAGCCCACTATCACCATTGCAATGAACACCACTACTCACCTGTTGGGGAACGTAGTAATTTCAAAAAAAAATCCTATGCACACGCAAGATCATGGTGATGCATAGCAACGAGAGGGGAGAGTGTTGTCCACGTACCCTCGTAGACCGAAAGAGGAAGCGTTTAGCACAACGCGGTTGATGTAGTCGTACGTCTTCATGATCCGACCGATCAAGTACCGAACGTACGTCACCTCCGAGTTCAGCACATGTTCAGCCCGATGACGTCCCTCGAACTCCGATCCAGCCGAGTGTTGAGGGAGAGTTTCGTCAGCATGACGGCGTGGTAACGATGTTGATGTTCTACTGACGCAGGGCTTCGCCTAAGCACCGCTACAGTAATATTGAGGTGGACTATGGTGGAGAGGGGCACCGCACACTGCTAAAAGATTAAACGATCAATTGTTGTGTCTATGGGGTGCCCCCTGCCCCCATATATAAAGGAGCAAAGGGGGGGTGCGGCCGGCCAGGGAGGAGGCGCGCCAGGAGGAGTCCTACTCCTACCGGGAGTAGGACTCCCCCCTTTCCTAGTTGGATTAGGACTTGGGAGGGGGAAAGAGTGGAGGAGAAGAAGGAAGGGGGGGCGCCTCCCTCTCCTTGTCCTATTCGGACTGGGGGGAGGGGCGCGCGGCCCAGCCCTAGCCGCCTCTCCTCTCTTCCACCTAGGCCCACTAAGGCCCATTAAGTCCCCGGGGGGTTCCGGTAACCTCCCGGTACTCCGGTAAAATCCCGATTTCACCCGGAACACTTCTGATATCCAAACATAAGCTTCCAATATATCAATCTTTATGTCTCGGCCATTTCGAGACTCCTCGTCATGTCCGTGATCACATCCAGGACTCCGAACAACCTTCAGTACATCAAAACATATAAACTCATAATATAACAGTCATCGAAACGTTAAGCGTGCGGACCCTACAGGTTCGAGAACTATGTAGACATGACCGAGATATGTCTCCGGTCAATAACCAATAGCGGAACCTGGATGCTCATATTGGCTCCTACATATTCTACGAAGATCTTTTATCGGTCAGACCGCATAACAACATACGTTGTTCCCTTTGTCATCGGTATGTTACTTGCCCGAGCTTTGATCGTCGGTATCTCAATACCTAGTTCAATATCGTTACTGGCAAGTCTATTTACTCGTTCTGTAATACATCATCCCGCAACTAACTCATTAGTTGCAATGCTTGCAAGGCTTAAGTGATGTGCATTACCGAGAGGGCCCAGAGATACCTCTCCGACAATCGGAGTGACAAATCCTAATCTCAAAATACGCCAACCCAACAAGTACCTTCGGAGACACCAGTAGAGAACCTTTATAATCACCCAGTTACATTGTGACGTTTGGTAGCACACAAAGTGTTCCTCCGGTAAACGGGAGTTGCATAATCTCATAGTCATAGGAACATGTATAAGTCATGAAGAAAGCAATAGCAACATACTAAACGATCGTGTGCTAAGGTAACGGAATGGGTCATGTCAATGACATCATTCTCCTAATGATGTGACCCTGTTAATTAAATGACAACTCATGTCTATGGTTAGGAAACATAACCATCTTTGATCAACGAGCTAGTCAAGTAGAGGCATACTAGTGACAATCTGTTTGTCTATGTATTCACACATGTATTATGTTTCCGGTTAATACAATTCTAGCATGAACAATAAACATTTATCATGATATAAGGAAATAAATAATAACTTTATTATTGCCTCTAGGGCATATTTCCTACAGTCTCCCACTTGCACTAGAGTCAATAATCTAGTTTACACAGTAATGATTCTAACACCCACGGAGCCTTGGTGCTGATCATGTTTTGCTCGTGGAAGAGGCTTAGTCAACGGGTCTGCAACATTCAGATCCGTATGTATCTTGAAAATTTCTATGTCTCCCACCTGGACTAGATCCCGGATGGAATTGAAGCATCTCTTGATGTGCTTGGTTCTTTTGTGAAATCTGGATTCCTTCGCCAAGGCAATTGCTCTAGTATTGTCACAAAAGATTTTTATTGGACCCGATGCACTAGGTATGACACCTAGATCGGATATGAACTCCTTCATCCAGACTCCTTCATTTGCTGCTTCCGAAGCAGCTATGTACTCTGCTTCACATGTAGATCCCGCCACAACGCTTTGTTTAGAACTGCACCAACTGACAGCTCCACCGTTTAATGTAAACACGTATCCGGTTTGCGATTTAGAATCGTCCGGATCAGTGTCAAAGCTTGCATCAATGTAACCATTTACGATGAGCTCTTTGTCACCTCCATAAACGAGAAACATATCCTTAGTCCTTTTCAGATATTTTAGGATGTTCTTGACCGCTGTCCGGTGATCCACTCCTGGATTACTTTGGTACCTCTCTGCTAGACTTATAGCAAGGCACACATCAGGTCTGGTACACAGCATTGCATACATGATAGAGCCTATGGCTAAAGCATAGGGAACATCTTTCATTTTCTCTCTATCTTCTGAAGTGGTCGGGCATTGAGTCTTACTCAACTTCACACCTTGTAACACAGGCAAGAACCCTTTCTTTGCTTGATTCTTTTTGAACTTCTTCAAAACTTTGTCAAGGTATGTGCTTTGTGAAAGTCCAATTAAGCGTCTTGATCTATCTCTATAGATCTTGATGCCCAATATGTAAGCAGCTTCACCGAGGTCTTTCATTGAAAAACTCTTATTCAAGTATCCCTTTATGCTATCCAGAAATTCTATATCATTTCCAATTAGCAATATGTCATCCACATATAATATCAGAAATGCTACAGAACTCCCACTCACTTTCTTGTACATACAGGCTTCTCCAAAAGTGTGTATAAAACCAAATGCTTTGATCACACTATCAAAGCGTTTATTCCAACTCCGAGAGGCTTGCACCAGTCCATAAATGGATCGCTGGAGCTTGCACACTTTGTTAGCTCCCTTTGGATCGACAAAACCTTCTGGTTGCATCATATACAACTCTTCTTCCAGAAATCCATTCAGGAATGCATTTTTTACATCCATTTGCCAAATTTCATAATCATAAAATGCGGCAATTGCTAACATGATTCGGACAGACTTAAGCATTGCTACGGGTGAGGTCTCATCGTAGTCAATCCCTTGAACTTGTCGAAAACCTTTTGCAACAAGTCGAGCTTTATAGACAGTAACATTACCGTCAGCGTCAGTCTTCTTCTTGAAGATCCATTTATTCTCAATTGCTTGCCGATCATCGGGCAAGTCAACCAAAGTCCATACTTTGTTCTCATACATGGATCCCATCTCAGATTTCATGTCCTCAAGCCATTTTGCGGAATCGGGGCTCACCGTCGCTTCTTCATAGTTCGTAGGTTCATCATGATCTAGTAGCATGACTTCTAGAACAGGATTGCCGTACCACTCTGGTGTGGGTCTTACTCTGGTTGATCTACGAGGTTCAGTAGTAACTTGATCTGAAGTTCCATGATCATCATCATTAACTTCCTCACTAATTGGTGTAGGCGTCACAGAAACCGGTTTATGTGATGAACTACTTTCCAATAGTGGAGCAGGTATAGTTACCTCATCAAGTTCCACTTTCCTCCCACTCACTTCTTTTGAGAGAAACTCCTTCTCTAGAAAGGATCTATTCTTAGCAATGAATGTATTGCCTTCGAATCTGTGATAGAAGGTATACCCAACAGTCTCCTTTGGGTATCCTATGAAGACACATTTCTCCGATTTGGGTTCGAGCTTATCAGGTTGAAGCTTTTTCACATAAGCATCGCAGCCCCAAACTTTCAGAAACGACAACTTTGGTTTCTTGCCAAACCACAGTTCATAAGGCGTCGTCTCAACGTATTTCGATGGTGCCCTATTTAACGTGAATGTGGCCGTCTCTAAAGCATAACCCCAAAATGATAGCGGTAAATCTGTAAGAGACATCATAGATCGCACCATATCTAGTAAAGTACGATTACGATGTTCGGACACACCATTACGCTGTGGTGTTCCGGGTGGCGTGAGTTGCGAAACTATTCCGCATTGTTTCAAATGTAGACCAAACTCGTAACTCAAATATTGTCCTCCACGATCAGATCGTAGAAACTTTATTTTCTTGTTACGATGATTTTCAACTTCACTCTGAAATTCTTTGAACTTTTCAAATGTTTCAGACTTATGCTTCATTAAGTAGATATACCCATATCTGCTTAAATCATCTGTGAAGGTGAGAAAATAACGATATCCGCCGCGAGCCTCAATATTCATCGGACCACATACATTTGTATATATGATTTCCAACAAATCTGTTGCTCTCTCCATAGTACCGGAGAACGGCATTTTAGTCATCTTGCCCATGAGGCATAGTTCGCAAGTACCAAGTGATTCATAATCAAGTGGTTCCAAAAGTCCATCAGTATGGAGTTTCTTCATGCGCTTTATACCGATATGGCCTAAACGGCAGTGCCACAAATAAGTTGCACCATCATTATCAACTCTGCATCTTTTGGCTTCAACATTATGAATATGTGTATCACTACTATCGAGATTCATCAAAAATAGACCACTCTTCAAGGGTGCATGACCATAAAAGATATTACTCATATAAATAGAACAACCATTATTCTCTAATTTAAATGAATAACCGTCTCGCATCAAACAAGATCTAGATATAATGTTCATGCTCAACGGTGGCACCAAATAACAATTATTTAGGTCTAATACTAATCCTAAAGGTAGATGTAGAGGTAGCGTGCCGAATGCGATCACATCGACTTTGGAACCATTTCCCACGCGCATCATCACCTCGTCCTTTGCCAGTGTTCGCTTAATCTGTACTCCCTGTTTCGAGTTGCAAATATTAGCAACAGAACCAGTATCAAATACCCAGGTGCTACTGCGAGCTCTAGTAAGGTACACATCAATAACATGTATATCACATATACCTTTGTTCACCTTGCCATACTTCTTATCTGCCAAATACTTGGGGCAGTTCCGCTTCCAGTGACCAGTCTGCTTGCAGTAGAAGCACTCAGTCTCAGGCTTAGGTCCAGACTTGGGTTTCTTCTCCTAAGCAGGAACTTGCTTGCTGTTCTTCTTGAAGTTCCCCTTCTTCTTCCCTTTACCCTTTTTCTTAAAACTAGTGGTCTTATTGACCATCAACACTTGATGCTCCTTCTTGATTTCTACCTCCGCAGCTTTTAGCATTGCGAAGAGCTCGGGAATTGTCTTATTCATCCCTTGCATATTATAGTTCATCACAAAGCTTTTGTAGCTTGGTGGTAGTGATTGAAGAGCTCTGTCAATGACACTATCAACCGGAAGATTAACTCCCAGCTGAGTCAAGTGATTATGGTACCCAGACATTCTGAGTATATGCTCACTGACAGAACTATTCTCCTCCATCTTGCAGCTGTAGAACTTATTGGAGACTTCATATCTCTCAATCCGGGCATTTGCTTGAAATATTAACTTCAACTCCTGGAACATCTCATATGCTCCATGACGTTCAAAACATCGTTGAAGTCCCGGTTCTAAGCCGTAAAGCATGGCACATTGAACTATCGAGTAGTCATTAGCTTTGCTCTGCCAGGCGTTCTTAACGTTTGCAGTTGCATCAGCAGCAGGCCTGGCACTCAGCGGTGCTTCCAGAACGTAATTCTTATGAGCAGCAATGAGGATAATCCTCAAGTTACGGACCCAGTCCGTGTAATTGCTACCATCATCTTTCAACTTTGCTTTCTCAAGGAACGCATTAAAATTCAACGGAACAACAACACGGGCCATCTATCTACAATCAAACATAGACAAGCAAGATACTATCAGGTACTAAGTTCATGATAAATTTAAGTTCAATTAATCATATTACTTAAGAACTCCCACTTAGAAAGACATCCCTCTAATCTTCTAAGTGATCACGTGATCCAAATCAACTAAACCATAACCAATCATCACGTGAAATGGAGTAGTTTTCAATGGTGAACATCACTATGTTTATCATATCTACTATATGATTCACGCTCGACCTTTCGGTCTCAGTGTTCCGAGGCCATATCTGCATATGCTAGGCTCGTCAAGTTTAACCTGAGTATTCTGCGTGTGCAAAACTGGCTTGCACCTGTTGTAGATGGACGTAGAGCTTATCACACCTGATCATCATGTGGTGTCTGGGCACGACGAACTTTGGCAACGGTGCTTACTCAGGGAGAACACTTTTTATCTTGAAATTTAGTGAGATATCATCTTATAATGCTACCGTCAATCAAAGCAAGATAAGATGCATAAAAGATAAACATCACATGCAATCAATATAAGTGATATGATATGGCCATCATCATCTTGTGCTTGTGATCTACATCTCCGAAGCACCGTCATGATCACCATCGTCACTGGCGCGACACCTTGATCTCCATCGTAGCATCGGTGTCGTCTCGCCAATCTTATGCTTCTACAACTATCGCTACCGCTTAGTGATAAAGTAAAGCATTACAGGGCGATTGCATTGCATACAATAAAGTGACAACCATATGGCTCCTGCCAGTTGCCGATAACTCGGTTACAAAACAAGATCATCTCATACAATAAAATTTAGCATCATGTCTTGACCATATCACATCACAACATGCCCTGCAAAAACAAGTTAGACGTCCTTGTTGGAAATATGCCCTAGAGGCAATAATAAATTGGTTATTATTATATTTCCTTGTTCATGATAATCGTTTATTATCCATGCTAGAATTGTATTAATAGGAAACTCAGATACATGTGTGGATACATAGACAACACCATGTCCCTAGTAAGCCTCTAGTTGACTAGCTCGTTGATCAATAGATGGTTACGGTTTCCTGACCATGGACATTAGATGTCGTTGATAATGGGATCACATCATTAGGAGAATGATGTGATGGACAAGACCCAATCCTAAGCCTAGCACAAGATCATGTAGTTCGTATGCTAAAGCTTTTCTAATGTCAAGTATCATTTCCTTAGACCATGAGATTGTGTAACTCCTGGATACCGTAGGAGTGCTTTGGGTGTGCCAAACGTCACAACGTAACTGGGTGGCTATAAAGGTACACTACAGGTATCTCCGAAAGTGTCTGTTGGGTTGGCACGAATCGAGACTGGGATTTGTCACTCCGTGTAAACGGAGAGGTATCTCTGGGCCCACTCGGTAGGACATCATCATAATGTGCACAATGTGATCAAGGAGTTGATCACGGGATGATGTGTTACGGAACGAGTAAAAGAGACTTGCCAGGAACGAGATTGAACCAGATATCGGGATACCGACAATCGAATCTCGGGCAAGTATCGTACCGCTAGACAAAGGGAATTGTATACGGGATTGATTAAGTCCTTGACATCGTGGTTCATCCGATGAGATCATCGTGGAGCATGTGGGAGCCAACATGGGTATCCAGATCCTACTGTTGGTTATTGACCGGAGAACGTCTCGATCATGTCTGCATGGTTCCCGAACCCGTAGGGTCTACACACTTAAGGTTCGATGACGCTAGGGTTATAGGGAATAGATATACGTGGTTACCGAATGTTGTTCGGAGTCCCGGATGAGATCCCGGACGTCACGAGGAGTTCCGGAATGGTCCGGAGGTAAATATTTATATATGGGAAGTCCTGTTTTGGTCACCGGAAAAGTTTCGGGTGCTATCGGTAACGTACCGGGACCACCGGGAGGGTCCCGGGGGTCCACCAAGTGGGGCCACCAGCCCCGGAGGGCTGCATGGGCCAAGTGTGGGAGGGGACTAGCCCTAGGTGGGCTGGTGCGCCCCCACCAAGGCCCAAGGCGCAAGGAAGAGTGGAAGGGGGCAAACCCTAGGCTCAGATGGGCCTAAGGCCCACCTAGTGGTGCGCCCCCCCCCCTCTCCCCCCTTGGCCGCCCCCCTAGATGGGATCTAGGGCTGGCCGCCACCCCTAGGGAGGGAACCCTAGGTGGGGGCGCAGCCCCTCCCCTCCCCCTATATATACTTGAGGTTTGGGGCTGCCCAACACATGTGATTTGCTCTCCCTGTTGGCGCAGCCCTACCCCTCTCCCTCCTCGTCTCTCGTAGTGCTTGGCGAAGCCCTGCTGGAGTCCCGCGCTCCTCCACCACCACCACGCCGTCGAGCTGCTGCTGGATGGAGTCTTCCCCAACCTCTCCTTCTCCCCTTGCTGGATCAAGGCGTAGGAGACGTCACCGGGTTGTACGTGTGTTGAACACGGAGGTGCTGTCCGTTCGGCACTAGGATCACCGGTGATTTGGATCACGACGTGTACGAGTCCATCAACCCCATTCACTTGAACGCTTCTGCTTAGCGATCTACAAGGGTATGTAGATGCACTCTCCTTCCCCTCGTTGCTAGATTACTCCATAGATTGATCTTGGTGATGCGTAGAAAATTTTGAATTTTTGCTACGTTCCCCAACAATGGCATCATGAGCTAGGTCTATGCATAGTTACTATGCACGAGTAGAACACAAAGTGGTTGTGGGCGTCGATATTGTCAATTATCTTGCCGTTACTAGTCTTATCTTGATTCGGCGGCATCGTGGGATGAAGCGGCCCGGACCGACCTTACACGTACTCTTACGTGAGACTGGTTCCACCGACTGACATGCACTAGTTGCATAAGGTGGCTAGCGGGTGTTTGTCTCTCCCACTTTAGTCGGATCGGATTCGATGAAAAGGGTCCTTATGAAGGGTAAATAGAAATTGGCATATCACGTTGTGGTTTTCGCGTAGGTAAGAAACGTTCTTGCTAGAAACCTATAGCAGCCACGTAAAAACTTGCAACAACAATTAGAGGACGTCTAACTTGTTTTTGCAGCATATGCCTTGTGATGTGATATGGCCAAAAGGATGTGATGAATGATATATGTGATGTATGAGATTGATCATGTTCTTGTAATAGGAATCACGACTTGCATGTCGATGAGTATGACAACCGGCAGGAGCCATAGGAGTTGTCTTAATTTATTTATGACCTGCGTGTCAACTTAAACGTCATGTAATTGCTTTACTTTATTTCTAAAGCGTTAGCCATAGTAGTAGAAGTAATAGATGACGAGACAACTTCAATAAGACACGATGATGGAGATCATGATGATGGAGATCATGGTGTCATGCCGGTGACAACAATGATCATGGAGCCCCGAAGATGGAGATCAAAAGGAGCAAAATGATATTGGCCATATCATGTCACTATTTGATTGCATGTGATGGTTATCATGTTTTACATCTTATTTGCTTAGAACGACGGTAGCTTAAATAAGATGATCCCTCACTCAAATTTCAAGAACAGTGTCCCCCCTAACTGTGCACTGTTGCGAAGGTTCGTTGTTTCGAAGCACCACATGATGATCGGGTGTGATAGATTCTAACGTTCGAATACAACGGGTGTTGACGAGCCTAGCATGTACAGACATGGCCTCGGAACACATGCGAAACACTTAGGTTGACTTGACGAGCCTAGCATGTACAGACATGGCCTCGGAACACGGAAGACCAAAAGGTCGAACATGAGTCGTATAGAAGATACGATAAACATGAAGATGTTCGCCGATGATGACTAGTCCGTCTCACGTGATGATCGGACACGGCCTAGTTGACTCGGATCATGTAATCACTTAGATGACTAGAGGGATGTCTATCTGAGTGGGAGTTCATAAGATGAACTTAATTATCCTGAACATAGTCAAAAGGTCTTCGCAAATTATGTTGTAGCTCGCGCTTCAGTTCTACTGTTTAGATATGTTCCTAGAGAAAATTTAGTTGAAAGTTGATAGTAGCAATTATGCGGACTAGGTCCGTAAACTGAGGATTGTCCTCATTGCTTCATAGAAGGCTTATGTCCTTAATGCACCGCTCAGTGTGCTGAACCTCGAACGTTGTCTGTGGATGTTGTGAACATCTAACATATACATTTTGATAACTACGTGATAGTTCAGTTAAACGGTTTAGAGTTGAGGCACCGAAGACGTTTTGAAACGTCGCGAAACATATGAGATGTTTCGAGGGCTGAAATTGGGATTTCGGGCTCGTGCCCACGTCAAGAGGTATAAGACCTCCGACGATTTTCTTAGCCTGCAAACTAAGGGAGAAAAGCTCAATTGTTGAGCTTGTGCTCAGATTGTCTGAGTACAACAATCATTTGAATCAAGTGGGAGTTGATCTTCCAGATGAGAAAGTGATGTTTCTCCGAAGTCATTACCACCAAGCTGCTAGAGATTCGTGATGAACTATGATATATCAGGGACATATATGATGATCCTTGAGATATTCGCGATGTTTGACACCACAAAAGTAGAAATAAAGAAGGAGCATCAATTGTTGATGGTTGGTGAAACCACTAGTTTCAAGAAGGGCAAGGGAAAGAAGGGATACTTCATGAAATGGCAAATAAGTTGCTGCTCTAGTGAAGAAACCCAAGGTTGAACCCAAACCCGAGGCTAAGTGCTTCTGTAATAAGGGGAACATCCACTGGAGCAGAATTACCCTAGATACTTGGTAGATGAGAAGGCTGGCAAGGTCGTTAGAAGTATATTGGATATACATTGTGTTAATGTGTACTTTACTAGTACTCCTAGTAGCACCATGGTATTAGATACCGGTTCGGTTGCTAAGTGTTAGTAAACTCAAAATAAAAGGCTGCGGAGTAAACGGAGACTAGCTAAAGGTGAGCTGACGATATGTGTTGGAAGTTTTTCCAAGCTTGATGTGATCAAGCATCGCACGCTCCCTCTACCATCGAGATTGGTGTTTGCGTTGAGCATAGACATGATTGGATTATGTCTACCGCAATACGGTTATTCATTTAAGGAGAATAATGGTTACTCTATTTATTTGAATAATACCTTCAATGGTCTTGCACCTGAAATGGATAGTTTATTGAATCTCGATCGTAGTGATACACTTGTTCATGCCAAAAGATATAAGATAGTAATGATAGTACCACCTAGTTGTGGCACTGCCACGTAAGTCATACCGGTATAAAACGCATGAAGAAGCTCCATGTTGATGGATCTTTGGGCTCACTCGTTTTTGAAAAGTTTGAGACATGCGAACCATGTCTATTGGTGTATATGCATGAAGAAACTCCATGCAAATGGACCATTTGGACTCACTTGATTTTGAATCACTTGAGACATGCAAATCATACCACATGGACAAGATGACTGAAAGCCTCGTTTTCAGTAAAATGGAACTAGAAGGCAACTTGTTGGAAGTAATACATTTTGATGTGTGCAGTCCAATGAGTGCTGAGGCGTGTAGTGGATATCGTTATGTTCTTACTTCACAGATGATTTGAGTAGATGTTGAGTGTATTTACTTGATGAATCACGAGTCTGAATTATTGAAAGGTTCAAGTAATTTCAGGGTGAAGTTGAAAGATCGTCGTGACAAGAGGATAAAATATCTATGATATGATCATAGAAATGAATATCTGAATTACGAGTTTGGCACAGAATTAAGACATTGTGGAAATTGCTTCAAAACTAATACAGCCTGGAACACCATAGTGTGATGGTGTGTCCGAACATCATAACTGCACCCTATTGGATATGATGCATACCATGATGTCTCTTATCGAATTACCACGATAGTTTATGGGTTAGGCATTAGAGACAACCACATTCACTTTAAATAGGGCACCACGTAATTCCGATGAGATGACACCGTATGAACTATGGTTTAGAGAAACCTAAGCTGTCATTTCTTAAAAGTTTGGGGCTGCGACGCTTATGTGAAAAAGTTTCAGGCTGATAAGCTCGAACCCAAAGCGGATAAATGCATCTTCATAGGACACCCAAAATAGTTGTGTATACCTCTTGTCTCAGATCCGAAAGCAATAAGGGATTGTTTCTAGAATCAGGTCCTTTCTCGAGGAAAAGTTTCTCTCGAAAGAATTGAGTGGGAGGATGGTGGAGACTTGATGAGGTTATTGAACCGTCTCTTCAACTAGTGTGTGGCAGGGCACAGGGAGTTGTTCCTGTGGCACCTACACCAATTGAAGTGGAAGCTTATGATAGTGATCATGAAACTTCAGATCAAGTCACTACCAAACCTCGTGGGATGACAAGGATGCGTACTACTTCAAAGTGGTACGTAATCCTGTCTTGGAAGTCATGTTGCTAGACAACAATGAACCTATGAGCTATGGAGAAGCAATGGTGGGCCTGGATTCCAAAATGGCTCGAGGCCATATAATTCGAGAGAGGATCCATATATGAAAACAAAGTGTAGACTTTGGAAGAACTACTTGATGGTCGTAAGGCTGTTAGGTACATATGGATTTTTTAAAAGGAAGACGGACAATGATGGTAATCACCATTAAGAAAGCTCGACTTGTCGTTAAGATGTTTTCCGACAAGTTCAAGGAGTTGACTACGATGAGATTTTCACACTCGTAGCGATGCTAAGAGTCTATTGGAATTATATTAGCGATTACTGCATTATTTATGAAATCTTGCAGATAGGATGTCAAAACATTGTTTCCTCAACGATTTTCTTGAGGAAAGGTTGCATGTGATACAACTAGAAGGTTTTGTCAATCCTGAAAGATGCTAACAAGTATGCAAAGCTCCAGCAATCCTTCTAAGGACTGGAGTAAGCATCTCGGAGTTGGAATGTATGCTTTGATTTGATGATCAAAGATTTTGGGTGTATACAAAGTTTATGAGAAACTTGTATTTCCAAAGAAGTGAGTGGGAGCACTATAGAATTTCTGATGAGTATATGTTGTTGACATATTGTTGATCAGAAATGACGTAGAATTTCTGGAAAGCATATAGGGTTATTTGGAAAGTGTTTTTCAATGGAAATCCTGGATTAAGCTACTTGAACATTGAGCATCAAGATCTATAAGGATAGATCAAAACGCTTAATGGTACTTTCAAATGAGCACATACCTTGACATGATCTTGAAGGTGTTCAAGATGGATCAGTCAAAGAAGGATTTCTTGCCTGAGTTGTAAGGTATGAAGTTAAGACTTAAAGCTCGACCACGGCAGAAGAAAGAGGAAGGACGAAGGTCGTCCCCTATGCTTTTGTCATAGGCTCTATACGGTATGCCATGCTGAGTACCGCACCTGATGTGTGCCTTGCCACATGTCTGGCAAGAGGGTACAAAGGTGATCTAGGAGTAGATCACCAGATAGCGGTCTAAATTATCCTTAGAAGAATAAGGATATGTTTCTCGGTTATGGAGGTGATAAAGAGTTCGACGTAAAGAGTTACGTCGATGCAAGCTTAACACCTATCCGGATAGCTCTGAGTAGAGATACCGGATACGTATAATGGAGCAACAATTTAGAATAGCTCCAAGTAGAACAGTTATTTGAAATGGCTCCAAATGTAGCGTAGTAGTTGTATCTACAAGATGACATAGAAATTTGTGAAGTACATACGGATCTGAATGTTGCAGACCCGTTGACTGAAACCTCTCTCATAAGCATAACATGATCAAACCCAGAACTCTTGGGTGTTAGTCACATGGGGATGTGACCTTGAGTGTTAATCACATATCGATGTGAACTAGATTATTGACTCTAGTGCAAGTGGGAGACTGTTGGAAATATGCCCTAGAGGCAATAATAAATTGGTTATTATTATATTTCCTTGTTCATGACAATCGTTTATTATCCATGCTAGAATTGTATTGATAGGAAACTCAGATACATGTGTGGATACATAGACAACACCATGTCCCTAGTAAGCCTCTAGTTGACTAGCTCGTTGATCAATAGATGGTTACGGTTTCCTGATCATGGACATTAGATGTCGTTGATAACGGGATCACATCATTAGGAGAATGATGTGATGGACAAGACCCAATCCTAAGCCTAGCACAAGATCATGTAGTTCGTATGCTAAAGCTTTTCTAATGTCAAGTATCATTTCCTTAGACCATGAGATTGTGCAACTCCCGGATACCGTAGGAGTGCTTTGGGTGTGCCAAGCGTCACAACGTAACTGGGTGGCTATAAAGGTACACTACAGGTATCTCCGAAAGTGTCTGTTGGGTTGGCACGAATCGAGACTGGGATTTGTCACTCCGTGTAAACGGAGAGGTATCTCTGGGCCCACTCGGTAGGACATCATCATAATGTGCACAATGTGATCAAGGAGTTGATCACGGGATGATGTGTTACAGAATGAGTAAAAGAAACTTGCCGGTAACGAGATTGAACCAGGTATCGGGATACCGACGATCGAATCTCGGGCAAGTATCGTACCGCTAGACAAAGGGAATTGTATACGAGATTGATTAAGTCCTTGACATCGTGGTTCATCCGATGAGATCATCGTGGAGCATGTGGGAGCCAACATGGGTATCTAGATCCCGCTGTTGGTTATTGACCGGAGAACGTCTCGGTCATGTCTGCATGGTTCCCGAACCCGTAGGGTCTACACACTTAAGGTTCGATGACGCTAGGATTATAGGCAATAGATATATGTGGTTACCGAATGTTGTTCGGAGTTCTGGATGAGATCCCGGACGTCACGACGAGTTCCGGAATGGTCCGGAGGTAAATATTTATATATGGGAAGTCCTGTTTTGGTCACCGGAAAAGTTTCGGGTGCTATCGGTAACGTACCGGGACCACCGAGAGGGTCCCGGGGGTCCACCAAGTGGGGCCACCAGCCCCGGAGGGCTGCATGGGCCAAGTGTGGGAGGGGACCAGCCCTAGGTGGGCTGGTGCGCCCCCCACCAAGGCCCAAGGCGCAAGGGAGAGTGGAAGGGGGCAAACCCTAGGCTCAGATGGGCCTAAGGCCCACCTAGTGGTGCGCCCCCCTCTCTCCCCCCTTGGCCGCCCCCCTAGATGGGATCTAGGGCTGGCCGCCACCCCTAGGGAGGGAACCCTAGGTGGGGGTGCAGCCCCTCCCCTCCCCCTATATATACTTGAGGTTTGGGGCTGCCCAACACATGTGATTTGCTCTCCCTGTTGGCGCAGCCCTACCCCTCTCCCTCCTCGTCTCTCATAGTGCTTGGCGAAGCCCTGCTGGAGTCCCGCGCTCTTCCACCACCACCACGCCATCGTGCTGCTTCTGTATGGAGTCTTCCCCAACCTCTCCTTCTCCCCTTGCTGGATCAAGGCGTAGGAGACGTCACCAGGCTGTACGTGTGTTGAACACGGAGGTGCCGTCCGTTCGGCACTAGGATCATCGGTGATTTGGATCACGACGTGTACGACTCCATCAACCCCGTTCACTTGAACGCTTCCGCTTAGCGATCTACAAGGGTATGTAGATGCACTCTCCTTCCCCTCGTTGCTAGATTACTCCATAGATTGATCTTGGTGATGCGTAGAAAATTTTGAATTTCTGCTACGTTCCCCAATAGTCCTCTACTTTGTTGTTGCAAGTTTTACGTGGCTGCTACGGGCTTAGCAAGAACCGTTCTTACCTACGCATCAAAACCACAATGATAGTTTGTCAAGTTGGTGCTGTTTTAACCTTCACAAGGACCGGTCGTAGCCACACTCGGTTCAACTAAAGTTGGAGAAACTGACACCCGCCAGCCACCTGTGTGCAAAGCACGTCGGTAGAACCAGTCTCGCGTAAGCGTACGCGTAATGTCGGTCCGGGCCGCTTCATCCAACAATACCGCCGAGCCAAAGTATGACATGCTGGTAAGCAGTATGACTTATATCGCCCACAACTCACTTGTGTTCTACTCGTGCATATGACATCTACGCATAAAACCAGGCTCGGATGCCACTATTAGGGAACGTAGTAATTTCAAAAAAATTCCAATGCACACGAAAGATCATGGTGATGCATAGCAATGAGAGGGGAGAGTGTTGTCCACGTACCCTCGTAGACCAAAAGCGGAAGCGTTAGCACAACGCGGTTGATGTAGTCGTACGTCTTCACGATCCGACCGATCAAGTACCGAATGTACGGCACCTCCGAGTTCAGCACACGTTCAGCCCGATGACGTCCCTCGAACTCCGATCCAGTCGAGTGTTGAGGGAGAGTTTCGTCAGCACGACGGTGTGGTGATGATGTTGATGGTCTACCGACGCAGGGCTTGGCCTAAGCACCGCTACAGTATTATCGAGGTGGATTATGGTGGAGGGGGCACCGCACACGGCTAAAAGATCAAACAGATCAATTGTTGCGTCCATGGGGTGCCCCTGCCCCCGTATATAAAGGAGTAAGGGGGGTGCGGCCGGCCAGGGAGAGGGCACGCCAGGAGGATTCCTACTTCCACCGGGAGTAGGACTCCCCCCTTTCCTAGTTGGAATAGGATTCAGGAGAAGGAAAGAGAGAGGAGAAGAAGGAAAGAGGGGGCCGGCCCCCTTTGCCCTAAACCAATTAGGTTTGGGCCTTGGGGGGGCGCGCCCCACCCTCTCCTTGCTTCCCTCTATTTCCACTAAGGCCCATATAGGCCCATTAAGCTCCCGGGGGGTTCCGGTAACCTCCCGGTACTCCGGTAAAATCCCGATTTCACCCGGAACACTTCCGACATCCAAACATAGGCTTCCAATATATCAATCTTGATGTCTCGACCATTTCGAGACTCCTCGTCATGTCCTTGATCACATCCGGAACTCCGAACAACCTTCGGTACATCAAAACACATAAACTCATAATATAACCGTCATCATAACGTTAAGCATGCAGACCCTACGGGTTCGAGAACTATGTAGACATGACCGAGACAAGTCTCCGGTCAATAACCAATAGCGAAACCTGGATGCTCATATTGTCTCCCACATATTCTACAAAGATCTTTATCGGTCAAACCGCATAACAACATACGTTGTTCCCTTTGTCATCGGTATGTTACTTGCCCGAGATTCGATCGTCGGTATCTCAATACCTAGTTCAATCTCGTTACCGGCAAGTCTCTTTACTCGTTCCGTAATACATCATCCCGCAACTAACTCATTAGTTGCAATGCTTGCAAGGCTTAAGTGATGTGCATTACCGAGAGGGCCCAGAGATACCTCTCCGACAATCGGAGTGACAAATCCTAATCTCGAAATACGCCAACCCAACAAGTACCTTTGGAGACACCTGTAGAGCACCTTTATAATCACCCAGTTACGTTGTGATGTTTGGTAGCACACAAAGTGTTCCTCCGGTAAACGGGAGTTGCATAATCTCATAGTCATAGGAACATGTATAAGTCATGAAGAAAGCAATAGCAGAATACTAAACGATCGTGTGCTAAGCTAACGGAATGGGTCATGTCAATCACATCATTCTCCTAATGATGTGACCCCGTTAATCAAATGACAACTCATGTCTATGGTTAGGAAACATAACCATCTTTGATCAATGAGCTAGTCAAGTAGAGGCATACTAGTGACAATCTGTTTGTCTATGTATTCACACATGTATTATGTTTCCGATTAATACAATTCTAGCATGAATAATAAAAATTTATCATGATATAAGGAAATAAATAATAACTTTATTATTGCCTCTAGGGCATATTTCCTTCACCGCTAAGGGTAGCAGCACTACTGCTTACGAGCGGTACTAAAAAATTACATCTGTGCCTACCACTGCTGAACTTATGACGATTTTTTGGTCCGGAGCGGAAGTAGCCACGGTAGTATCGCTCCAAGCGGTAGTACCACTCCCATGGGCGGTAGTAGCGCTACAGCCTTCTTAAGGACACCAAAACTGACACAACTTCTGCAAACGGACTCCGAATTCAATGAAACAAAGTTTGTTGGAAAGCTAGCGACAAGGGCTAACACAAACTTGATAGAAATTAAAAAAGAAGCAAATTAGAAAAGGCCCATAAGAAAATGGTGAGAACCCTTCCTCAAAAAAGACTAGTAAAACCTCCAACACCGAAAACGCAATAGAAAAAGCATGTGAACTCCGTTTTCAATGAAGTCGAGCTTGTCAAGAAGATGACCATAAGCTCCAAATCTCACAAGGATAAAACCAAACAAGAACCAAGAAAGATGATGCAAGCATGCAATGGTTTGAGCTCTCTACGAACGATACGATCAAGCTACTCACTTGAGAGCCCCCCTTGATAGTACGACAAACGATCCTATAACCCGGTCTCCAAACTATCACCATGAGAGCGGTAAAATAGAGAACCTATCAAGGCCAAACCTTTGCCTTGCACAAAGTCCACTTGAGCTAAATGTAGACGATCTTGACTTCCTCAAGTAGGACCACCTTTCTTGATTGCGTTGGCTCGGTGAAGACTAGTAGATTGATCCCCCATACTCCATTATGGGCGAGGCACTTCTCGGCACATCTTCACAAGCCCATTGTCACCACAATGGACGGCAATCTTCAAGCTCTTGATCTCTTCGTGATGCATCACTTGAATGTTCACACCCCAACCTAACCCCACAAAGAACTCTCACGAAGACTATGGGTTAGTACACAAAGCGTAATGGTCAATGCTTACCATACCATGGGATCACTTGATCCCTCTCGGTACATCTTCTACGCTTTGTGATTTGATCAACTTGATTCACTCTTGACTTATTCTTGATCAACCTTGAACCTTTCCAACTCTGTTCATTTGAATGATGCCTTGAAGGTAAGCATGAATGATCACACAATCTTCTTCTTCAAGACATGCTTGCAATAAGATCAACTCCCACATGACCAATCTTTGGATAATTTCTTAATAGCACCTTGGTCAACACATAAACTACTTGAAACCAACACATGGACTTCAAGAAGTGCCTATGGACAAATCCTTCAAATATAACTCAATGCAACCATTAGTTCATAGAGAATGTCATCAATTACCAAAACCACATATGGGGGCACCGCATGTCCTTTCAGCTATGGACCCGTAGGTCTGTGGTAAACTACTCACGCTTCATCAGAGAGGCAATGGTGTTGATGTAGAAGCCCTCTGTGATCGAATCTCCCTCCGGCGGGACGCTGGAAAAGGCCCCTAGATGGGATCTCACGGGTACAGAAGGTTGCAGCGGTGGAAAAGTGTTTCCGTGGCTCTCCTAATTGGTTTTGGAATATTTGAGAATATATAGGCGGAAGAAATAGGTCGATGGAGTCACGAGGGGCCCACAAGGGTGGGGGCGCGCCCTCCGTCCTTGTGGCCGCCTTGTGGCTTCCCTGGCGTGTACTCCAAGTCATCTGGATGTCTTCTGATCCATGAAAAATTATCGCAAAAGTTTTCATTCCGTTTGGACTCCGTTTGATATTCCTTTTCTGGGAAACTCTAAAACAAGGAAAAAACAAAAATTGACACTGGGCTCTAGATTAATAGGTTAGTCTCAAATATAATATAAAATAGCATAATAATGCATATAAAACATCCAAAACTGATAATATAATAGCATGGAACAATCAAAAATTATACATACGTTGGAGACGTATCACCCGTCAAGGAGCACGCGGGGATGGCCGCCGACGACCAGACCGCCCTCAAATGGGACGGCGGCGGCGACGACAACGACGACGACGGCGGCGGCGACTACACCCAGTTCTACAGGCTCCTCGGCATGTAGAAGGCGGGCGGCAGTAGCGGTGTAGTAGGCGTAGTTTCTTTTTTATTTTTTTATACAAATTTGAATGAAATCGCCGAGTTTATGCCGTGCTTGTACAAATTTGAATCAAATCGCCGAGTTTGCGCCGATTTGGGGACGACCTAGGGACGGCGACTGGGAACGCAATCGTCCCCACACTGAAAGTAAACGCCGATTCGGCCCCAGACGGCGCTTTTCCGGTGTCCTGGGGGCCGAACGGGTGGAGATGCTCTTAGCTCGTCAGCCCGGCCGATCGTCCTTGATGTGTCCATTAGGGATGCAAATTTGAATATTCAGATACCTCCGATCCTATTTAGTTCAACCAGCTGAACAAATTTTGCATAATTCAAACTTTTGAGAGTTATTGAGTCCATTTGGTTGAACTAAGTAGGTTTACCTAAAATTTCAAATTTGCATCCCTAGTGTCCATCCTGCGCTGATGCGTGCGTTTCCCCTTCTTTTTCATCTGAGTTTTGTTAGTGTTTTCCCGGGGGAAAAAAGAGTTTTGTTAGTGTCTTCGTCCTGCTTCGTCACGAGTTGCCTACCAGAGAGCCAGGTGTAGGTCCTGCTCCGTCGTGAGTTCCTACCAGAGAGCTAGGTGCGTTTCTCTGAATGCCGCGAGGTGTTCACTGAAACCCTATATGTGTCGGTAAGTTCAGTTATCCGGGTCTCCAACAATAAGCATCGACGGCTGGGATGTCTCCGGTTGCTTGCTTCTACCCGCGTCTTACAATTTCAGAGTCAGACATTCTCAAGGGTTTCTTTTTTTTTCGATAAAAAACATTCTCAAGTTTGTCCATTATATTAAAAAAAACAAGATTGATCAGATGCAATTGAAATTACTAGATATATTAAATTATACTCAGTTTTGAGATATGATTATTTTGTAATCCAACATGAAGACACACGAACATAGGCGAACTACGACAAAATCCGAGCAAATCCACCAAAAGACAGATCCGCCGGAAGCACACCTCTACACGTCCACCGACAATACTAGATGCACCACCGAAATGAGGCAGACCGGCGACGGCAACGGCGGGAGACAAAGAAAACCTAGCCTTTTCTTGAGTATTGTATATATTATTTGATAGTACTAAATCTTCTTATGAGTGATGTAAGCCCTAGGCTAGATGGATATCGACGACCATATACACATTTTTCACGTACGATATTTCCCCCCTTTTTGTAATTTTCACATGTACACAACTGCACAATTATATATAATGTGTGTGAACAGCAATGCAAGGGATATTTTTTTTTAAGGAATCACCGGGGGGGTGACTCAAGAAGCCAACAAGGCCCAAATGTCACAGATTATAAGGGCACGGCTAGCCGTGTGGTAAGATAGCATAGCCAAGCCGTGGCAGCTACCTTGTCAGCATGATCCTTAAACCGATATGAGAATAACTCGAAATCGTTAACAATATTCAGAACAGATGTTCGAGAGGAGTGGTCTTCAGAGCGAAAGACAGCAGCGTTGCGGGAGTCCCAAATCTTCCATAGCACAACAAGAAGCACCTCTGGCCACACCCTGCCGTCTAGATGATGTGGTTGGGGAACCAGCCATAGGTCTTGAAACCTGGTTGTAGGAGAGAGGCCTAGGTGCTCCCAAATCTGCAAAGCCCGCGGGCAGGAGATGAACAAATGTGTAGTGTCTTCAGAGGGTCCAGCACATCGTGGACAGGTTGCAGAGTCAGCCATATGTTTTGACGACAGATTTGCCCGAGTATTTAGGCGGCCTCTAAAGAGAAGCCAGGCGAACAGCTTCAGTTTATGCGGCGCCCTGGATCTCCAGATTAGGTTGGCGTGATCATCCTTATTTTCTTCATGCATTAGAAGTTTGTAGGCAGCTTTGGAGGAGTAGTTTTGTCCATGCAGCAAGTAACGCTCATCCTGCCCAACCGTCAGCTGAACATCCTGTAACAACAAGCACAAGGCAGCGAGCTCGCGCGAGGCGGCTGTGGTTATCCTGTTTGACAGGTTCGCATGTATCCCATCTCGCATGATATGAACCACTGGGATAAAAAGGTTTGTGGAGTGGGAGTAGAGGCACGGGAAAGCATTTGCAAGAGTAGACGGCAGTAGCCAAGTGTCTAGCCAGAAAAAGGTTTTTTGGCCATTATTGGTTAGCACAAAGGTGGTGTGTAGCAAGTTTTGCAGCTGTTTTTGGACTATTTTGGTTAGGAAGGAAGGGTTTTGGCAGGAAGCAAGGTGGGAAAGGCTGCATAGGTGCTGTTTGTCTAACCAGGCAACCCATGGTAGTTGAGTGTTTTCGTCATGTGTGAGGTATTTGTAGGCAAACTTCATAAAAAGACAGTCGTTTTGTACAGCTAGATTCTTAATGCCTAGACCACCATAAATTTTCGGTTTGCAAACGTTTTTTCCAAGCAATCAAACATTTTGAGCCCGTGCATGTCTCCTCAGCAACCCAAAAGAAGGCTCTTCTAATGGCATCTAGCATCTTTAGTATCTTTTTCGGAATTTTGAAGAGTGACATAAAGTAGGTCGAGAGGGAGTCCAGAACAGAGGAGATGAGCACAAGCCTCCCAGCCCAATTGAGAAGTTTTGCGCACCAGCCAGGAAGGAAAGATCGGAAAGAAGAAATAAGAGGTTGGAAAGCCGAAGGGGGTAGTTTGGTTGGAGATAGAGGAAGTCCGAGATAAGTTTGGGGAAACCCAGAGGTGGTGCAACCAAAAATCTGCGCAATAGAGGAGGCAGTTGTGTCGTCGACATTCATGGGGACGAAAGTGGTTTTCGAAAAGTTTATACATAGGCCGGTGGCAAGAGCAAAATCATCTAGAAGCTGCTTGAGCTTGCGGGCAGCAGTAGTGGAAGCGTGGGCAATGATGAGAGTGTTGTCAGCATATTGGAGGATGGAGGGCGGGAGGTCATGGAAGACGGGGTGGTGAAGCTCGTTGGCTTGATCAGAGGCAGCGGACAAGATGAGTTGTTAAAGTACATCGGCAACGATAATGAACAGATAGGGTGAGATGGGGTCACCCTGACGAAGGCCATTTTTGCACTGGATCCAACTTCCAGGGACTCCGTTAAGCATAACGGCAGTTTTACCAGTCGAGAGCAGGTCCTCAATCCAGTTGCAGAAGCGATCCGGAAAACCTCGATGGCATAAAAATTTTAGGAGAGAGGGCCACGAAATGGAATCAAACGCTTTCTTGAAATCAAGTTTGAGGACCATTGTTGCCGCTTTTCGTTTATGGCAGCAGTTAAGGGAATCAGCGGCGTAGATAAAATTTTCAGCAATACATCTGCCAGAAATAAAGCCGGTTTGATCACCGTGAACCAGGAGAGGAATGAAAGTTTTTAGCCGATTAGTGAGAAGCTTGGCAATGCCTTTGATAGGGCAGTTCTGCAAGGAGATAGGGCGAAAGGCGTCAGCAGTGTTGGCACCGTCTTTTTTAGGCAGAAGTACAATGAAGGATCTGTTGAACCGCTCCGTTTGGGGCATAAGGTTATAGAACTCATGAAAGAAGGCAGTGATATTGTGCTTGATGGAAGTCCAGTTTGATCTGTAAAAGCATGGGCCAAAACCGTCCGGACCTGGGCCGGCGTTAGGGTTCATGTGTAAAAAGGCAAGTTTTATTTCATCAGAGGTGAAAGGAGCAGCAAGATGTCGAAGTTGAGGCACCGGAGCAGCGTAGAGATTGGATAGATCGAAATTCCAGGAAGTAGTCGCCGGGCAGCCTAGTAGATTGTGGTAGAAGTCTTTCAGGATGGTGGCTTTTTGATCATGAGCGTCAAGAACCTGGTCTCGAACGCGAAGCGAAGGGATCTGATTCTTACGGAAACTTTGAGAGGCAGAGACGTGATTTTTTTTTTGAATTTTCGTCCCCCCAGATGGCACGCTTAACTTTTGCATGCTGTCTGATTGCCATCATACGATCGCGGATGGCCCGATGAAGGGAGCGCTTTATGACAGTGCCCGCCCCCGCCTCTGGAGAAACAAAATCCCCTCGCGCTGCAAAAAAATCTTCACAACGCCTCTCCAGTCACCTTTTGCTTCCCAACCCAAGAAGAAAAAGGCTACGCCTCCCTCTGCATCTACTCGTACAGCTTCAGACTATGAGACCGCCGCGAAACGGTTTTTTAACTCGCCCTTACCACCCCGTGTCTCTGACACCCCGGCCACCCCTCCATCCCCCCCCCTTCGCCTGGTACCACAATTCAAACTGCACCCCTCCAGCCCGTTCTGGTTGCGCCCGCGCGACGCGACACTGACCTCCCGGGCTCCCACACCAGCCCTAGCTGCCTGGGACCCACTCCCTCCTCCCCCACACCTAGCCACCACACTGCCACTGTACCCTACGTCTATGATCTGTGGCCCCTCAACTGGTTACCCCCCCTACAGGACTGTGGTACTGAACCTCGCGCCTCTCCGATCCGTCCCTCTGGTCGCTCCGGTCAGCGCAAAGACACGCACGCATGCGCCTCCCCCGTCCTTTCAGCTTCGCTCCTGTCCACTCCATATCCCCTCTGCCATGACAGGAGACCTGTGACCGGACGAGCCATTGACATAGGTGGTAAGATTGGATAAGGGAGGCAGAGATAGTGGGTAATAGGTATATGTGATACACAACTGATGCGAACAACTAAAATGTGTGTGCCCCCGTTCCATCGCACAGGCTAGCTAGTACTAGGAAATAAAAGTTGAGTGGTCGGTCAACTAACTCACTTTATATAGAAATGCTACAAATAGAAATATACAATGATGGCAGATGCCCTTTATTAGCTGATAATGCGCTCGACAGCGCATCTTGGATGTTTGATTACAAAAGTAACATGATAAGATATACATAAGAGACCATCAGGGTGAGATGCAACTAGTTTCTGTGTGTACTTCTGACGTCTTCCCAGGAAGACCTCCATGAAAATACAGTGGTCCCAAATATATTTGCACAATCTGGTCTCTAAACATGACCACGCCAAGTCCTGCAAACTGCGATATAAAGATCCTGTGAATTAATGACAGATTTGAGGCACAGACACTAGTTATTCAAGTTGTAACAACCATGTAAAGTAATTTCACCAAAATTACAGTTTTCGTGCTTTGCGCTCCTTGAGAATGGTTTAATTTGCATGTTTGCTGTATGAGACAAAACAACAGTTTGACCCTGATTCAAAGAATAAAAGATGGGCAAGTACCTAATTACATAGCCATCTCAGCTTGTAAAGCTGCCAGCTCATCGTCTTCAGTTTTACTGCTCTGCGCAGTGGGCCGACTCGACTGCTGAGGTACACGCGCTGGAGCAGTCATAGGAGCACTTGTGGTAGGTGCTAGTAGCTGTGCCTCCAACTCCTCGCCCTCCAAATCCGCAAGTTCAGCTTCCAGCTCATCCTATCCAATGCAGTAAGAGGTTAGATTTATTTGATTTGGTGAATGCATGCACATCTGAGAGATAGAGACAGAGAGACATACTTCATCGAAATCACTTGCTGCTCCCATAGGCGCAGATAGTAGATCCTGGATCTGCCGCATGTTCTCCATGTTGTCATTAATTTCGTCCATGGTTTTGTCAACATCATCAATATTTCTGGAAACGAAACACACGTATATGATGAGACTCGAGAAACAAATAAAATTATACGCCGTATCTGCGGACCAAGAAGCAATCGCTAAAATAAAAGAAGCAAAAGAGAGGTGTAAAAGCATTCCATCCCTATTGTTCAATGACAACAATTGTAATACTTGAAACTTTATTTAAACTGACCAGCTTTTAGAGCACTCCTATTACAACGAAAAGCATTAGCAATCTGACGCATATGCTGTGTTCTTCTAGTAAAAGCCTTGCAGAATCCTACGACTGCATAATATTTATTTGCTATTGATGCAAAAACGTGGGAGCATATGAAGCTGCATGTATCCTATGGTGTTCTGTATAAATTTTAATCTATGAAACAATAAATTGTCAGCATTTAAGTGGACATAAACTCTTTAACTTCTACGATGCAAGCTCTTTAAAGACTCGTTTGCACAAAACATTTATTATTGCACCACCTATATAAAAAAACTCATCTGTTAAGTCACTAGACCTGCATTGTTGTACTCCACCATTTAAGCCAATAAGCAAGAAATTAGATGAAATTCACCAGAAGTACAAAATAAGATGATCTAAAGTCCAATCTAACAGATTGTGCTACCTAAGCTACCAGCAAATGTTACCTGTTAGCAAAGTACTAATAAAAACAGTTGATTTAGAAACAACAGATAATTAACTCATATGCAAGATATTTGACTTCATGAGAAGTAATACTTATTGTTACATACGTTGATTTGTGCATAGCTTTCATTGCTGATGCTCCGGTTCTCAATGCATCCACAGTCTCTGTTGTAGCTTTTGCACCTTCCAGCATTATCATCTGCAATAAGAAAAGACATAGAAAGTAATATAGTGAATGTTAAATCAGACTATCCGACTAATAAGACCTAGAACTCTAGAAGGGGAATCAAACTACATTGTCCTTTGAGACTTCACCTGATCATGAATCCTCAATTGGAAATTCCCAAGCTGCTCCACCTGTTGCTCATATAATCTCTTCCTCTTCAAACACTGTATTGCAGCTGACAAAGAAAAGAAAAATCATAGCTATTAGTTAATCCATTCACTGTACCAGAATTCATTAGCTTCGGAAGAAAGAAAAATCGTGCCATGCGGCAACACTACACAGTATGCAGCAGATATCATAAATGGCTGAATGAAAAAGGAAAGACGAATATGTGTTTTCGACAATATCCAGAGCAAACATGGAATTTTGGAAAGGAATAATATTTTCTAGGTAGGTCATGTTAAGCTTCATGCACTAGCCAACGCAACCAAAAGTACGAACTGATGGAAAGGGCTAGGCAATCCACATATACACTTCAACACCCCCTCTCACGTGTGACGCGGGAAGAAAGTCAACACGTGGATAGACTCAGAGGTATGGCTCAAGAGGCCTATACGTGGACACAAAGGGGGGCAGCAGCAATTATTCAGATAAATTGCGAAAGCCAGGACTTGAACTCAAGACCTCAGCTCTGATACCATGTTATACCAACGCAACCAAAAGTCCGAACTGATGGAAAGGGCTAGGCAATCCACATATACACTTCAACAGGTCACTACTAGCACAACAGTCAACAGGCATAGGTGGTGCATTTTTGCACGAACATTGGAAAGGTAGTAGAAAAAAACTGAAAGCTTCTCAACAGGAGTTGAGATTTCGAGTTAGAAAAGGAGGCCATAGGTTAAAGGAGATAAGCACATAAACATTATTTAGAAGTACTGTAGTAGCTAACTCGTCAAAAATAGTCTAGAAAAATAATTATAGGTGTGTTTCATCTTCAAAGAAAAATGTAAGTCTATACTGCCTCCGATCCATACTAAGTACGCAGTTTTGAACTAACCCCAGTTCAAAACTGCGACAATTATTTTGGATCGGAGGGACTAATAAATAATTGAAGGAATTAATCAAATGGTGGTAACTGGTAAGGAGTGAAGTAACTAAGTATGAAGACTAGCATCATGACTGACCAGACAACCTAATAGTAGGAAACTGGGAAAATAAAAGGCAAAATAGCAGGATAGCAGCAGAAGGGGTCAAATTAAATGTACATGCTTATGAAGATATGATCATTACAATTAAATGAATAGAACATCACAGCAATAGCCCAAAAAGAATGAAAAAAGAGAGAGTTTTGAGGAAGTTGTCCTTGAAGATCAATATATTTCTTGAAGCTGATATAGGATACCTTTTTTGTTCTTGGCTTTGGTGAACGCCTTTGCCTTCTCAACTTCAAGATTCGCCTTCTTCATTAGTAAATTCTCCTTCTTTTCTAACATTTCAAGAGTCTGAAGCATATTAAGAAAGTTAGTTTGCAGATACAACCTGTATCAAAATGAGAGCATTATAAACACTATTACATGTCATGGAAAAAACTTATTCCTGAAAGAATGCAAGTTACATTAAAACTTATCCAAGCAATATTGAGTACCTAAGCTATCCAATTATGAGTTATACAGAGTTAAATTTCACTCGCCAGATTATCTGACATTTGAATTTAATCCTTCTATGCATTGAATGATTATAAGAGGGATTTCAGGATCCAGAGGACCAAGAAGACAGCAGTCATGTACATAGAACCCCCTTGGTCTTATTGTCTACTATTCTTGTTTTGGAAGTGAGTAATTGCTTGCAGCACTGAAAAGGATCCACTGAAACAACAAGCATGTCAAAAATCTATGTTTCAATCTCCCACTCCTTTGAACCAACGAACTGAACCTTTTTGTAACTCTAAATAGTTTACAGCGTAATCAACCTCCCATGGTATTTCATTGATTAAAACCATCCGTCCTGATAAGTGCTTATTGAACCAGAATCTCTTTACACCGCTCACTCTTGCATCATGCGACAGCATATTTTCCTTTCTTCATATCACCACCAACCACATGACTATATCGCCCTTCACTCCTAATTATCACAAAGTTAAGGCGTAGCTGACTTCGGTTTCTTAGTGTAAAATCATTCTAGTCCGTCCGCCCACCGATTAACAGTGTGGCAGCATCCCAGATAGGTGACACGCATCATGAAGCTCCCATGCAGTAATGAGAAGTCACAACTAATTTGACCCACATCCATGTATGCACAGAGCCTACACTAAATCACCAGACAATAAACTTCTACACTGAACTACCATATTACGGTGGCAAATGGCAACCCCTCAAGAGTACAGTACTATGTAATCAGGGCGACGGGGGGTCAATCGGTTATCGATCCATTCACCTCGCTGAGCTTGTCGATGGAGGCCAGCGCGGATGCCTGGCTCTGCTCCTTGGACTTCCCGAACACCCTGCCGAAAACCCCCGACATGGCTGGGCTCCGACCCGCCGGATCGCGCTCCGATCGGCTTGAATCTGCGAGGGAGAAAAAAAAACAGCCGAGTCAAAATCGAGCGGCGGATTCGATCGGGCGAGTCGACCGGGCGTTGGGGCAGGTACGTCGGAAGTGGGGCGCTCCCCTCTTGCACGCGGGTGGGGGCTGGCGACGGCGGCTTCGTCGGCGGGGCTCGTGGTCTGGAGTCGCTCGGGTGGTGGAGCGGACGGGGGAGAAGAAGGGGTAAAGCGGGACGCGGAGTTGTCGTTACCGGCCACGGAAGCAAGGAAGGTGGTATTGGTATCGGTGCGGGATTACGTGTTTGGGCGGGTCGGGCCGGGTCCAGAGCCCGGTGGATTTTAGGGGTGGCAGACCCGAGCCGAGAGTAGTCGGGCTGCGAGAATATCCTAACACACACAATAAATCAAATTTAAAATTTGCTGAAAAATCAAATTTAAAATTTGCTGAAAATCAAATTTAAAAGCTCACCAAAAAAATCAAATTTAAACTTTTAAAAAATGCAGGTCTACAACTCCTAGAAATTCCAAAGCTAAATTAGAAACATAAGAGAGATAAAAAATACATTTAAACTTTTTAGGGTTGTAGACACGTGTTTTGTGAATGTTCACATGCAAATCTCCCGTGTGAGATAAGAATTTTTGCTTGGAAGGTAGTATGTGTCAACGAAGGCCTACCTACTACTCATTTATTTTTGCAAAAAGGATCCAAATCTATTATAAAAACTGGCAACATTTGTCATGCAATCTGCATTTGTTGCGTTGCGTCGACGCGCCGTGAGTGGATGCAGGAGGAAGAAGGCTTCAACACCCCAAAGGATTTGAATGTAAGGTGCATTTTGATTCAGTATGAGAGGCACAATAAAAAATACTTGAATTTGTATCATACAAAATCGCAATCACAAATGGTGTTTTTTCAATGTGAGCATAGTAACACAATTTAATGTCAGATATATTGAAGTATTCAACTATATTAACAAAGTAATTATTAGTCAAATCCTTGTCTTAATGAATAAAAATATGATTTGCATTCTTTTCATAGGGGGCATAACACGGCACAATTGGACTACACACCTTCAAGTAAGTATTGATTGTGGTAATTTGAAGCAAACACGAACTACAAAGATCATCCATAAGACCAAAACTTCTATCAGGGTACTTCTAACTCATCGCTGGTGATTTTCCGTACACATCTTTTGCGTCTTAATTTTCGCTACATGTTTCCTTACAAAAAAACTGCATAAGATCGAGCCTGCACCTGCACAAGCTGGATGGGGCTCTCGGCCTCACCCTTTGTAACCAGACTACTGAACCGCTGGTAAAATACTACTCTTGAATCTACAGCAGAGCAATATGCTGTTACTCAAGCATGTTATTTTCAGCAAATGGCAGCTTTGGTCTCACTTCCTCATGGATTACTGCATCTGAACCTGCATACCATGAACTAACAAGTGGCAGTTTTTGATAAATAAGATTGGCATGATCAAGCCAGGCAGTGCAAATTCTAAAACCAACAGGGTTTTGATCCAGTACAGCCGATTCTATTTTTAACTGGGACACGGCAATCAGTTAAATGGGAGTGCTTCACAAAATTTCGCTGTGGTGATTTCAACATCACAGCCTTTGGCAACCAAGGGATGAAGCTATCAAGTGGACAAGTGTGATGTTGGATCAGCATCATGTGATGTACAGAAGTTTTCATCAACTAATAGCTGGAAGGGGCAATCAAACTTCAAAATTATCTGCCTTTCGAGGATACATGCCAATTTTCTACAGCTCGTCATGCTCCAGGGCTTCTGCATTTGTAGTAAATCATGGTCAGAAAATTCAAGGTGTAATCTCCAAAACTTATCAAATGAAAGCAAAGACACCAACCAGATTTATCAACTCCAAAGAAAAACGAAATCTCTCGGGCTGCAGATTGTAGTGAATCTGAACCATGCACACAATTTTTCTCAGAGTCCAAGCCGCACATTGCTCTAATGCTGTAATGAGAAGTGTGGTGCTCGTAAATAACATGAATTGCAAAAGCATAGAAGCAAGAGTTAGGTTCAAGCTCGTTAATATGTTACGAGACATGGATCACAAACACTTGGGTAATGCAAAGGTGCAGTAAGTTTAATATGGAACACTGATATTAGTTATTATTTATTAATATGTTTGCACTGGAGTCATCATTGATCTCACATAAGGTGTTCTCAACTAGAAAAAGGAATACTGTAGTTCTTAACCTGTCAGGGTGTGAAGTTTTAGCCTTTCTTGCATCAGTTGGCCCTATCAAATTTCGCCAGCGTGAAATGGCATCGGGGCTTTCCAGAACCATAGCACAAACTGGACCACTGAACATCAGCACAAACAAAAACAATCATGTCAGAGGCTGCTTTGTATGAAGAGCAGATTAGCATGATAGTACTCAAATGCAAACAAGAAACTTAGATGGAGTTCTCCCGGAAAAAATAAAAATATACCAAAATGTCTTATGGAAGAGTTGGGCAGCGCAAAGTGCCAAAGTGTTCAAGAATGTTGATCAACCTCCTCATGTCACAGTTCACAACATTGTCTCCAATTTACCTTTTCGTTGCATCAGTTCAAGAAACCCTATAGTAAGGTAGCCACTATGTCTTGGCAGGAATAACTAGCCTTGAATACTCCACACCGGTTTTGAGCAACATATTCAGGTGGGGACTGGCCCCCACGCACACCTAGTGATTGCCTAAACAATCTGCTATGAGACTAATGAGCCAAGAAATGTCCAATTTTGCTCGGAGAGTAATGTGGGCATGCTTACTGGATTTTACAACGAACACACTGTTGTTTTGTGTTGTGGGTGTGTCAGAAGCGGCTGTGGGCTGGCTGTGGTGGGAAAGCTGCTGTGTTGATAAAGGAGTTGTGATGAAGGTTGGTCATTTGGAAATACGGCCGTAGAGCGGTTGTGAGCTGAGAAAATGTCTTAAATGCCCCTAGGGTGCTCGGATGATTGTAATTTGTTGATTGTATGTTAAACACCTTTTTTAATGTTGATTTGGCTATAGATGACTGAGTTGGAACTTGTAAGTTAATCACCTGTTATCATGTCGATTTTAATATAAGTAGCTAATTTTGCCAAAAATATTCTTGAACGATTATTTTACAATCTTTAAATATTGATAATGAATTTCTTAATATGTTCATAATATTACTGCAAAATGACTCCTAAGCACCGAGTTCAATTCTTCACAGAACACTCCTAATCGTCTAATTTCTCTGAATCATAACATGAACAATTGTCTTTCTAAATCGCTGGATATAAAAACAGATTTGTAATTCTAAACATCACAAATTCTCTGAACTATTGCCACATATATCAATCATCTGGTCTCCTCTGTATACACGCCTACTAAAGTGTGCATGTTTTCAGAAATTAATTGATTTTCTCATACCAAGAAACTGAAGAGACAAATTTAGCTCAGGAATTAGGTATTGGAACAGAGGTGGCATTAATCAATTTCCCCAATATTGTCAGTGGCATTTTCTTAAATGCCATGTTTTGAGGTAGCATAAATCAAAATTTTCCATACAATGACTACCACCATACACTATGCTAAGCACCTCATTGCCTTAGAACATCTCATAGTTCATATAAAAAAACATGTCAATATGACTTTGACTATCCTTGGTTCCATACAATTTACAAAAGTCTCTGATGGCCTTAGGAGGAACAAAACACACATGTCTTTAGAACAACACATACCTCGTCATGTATTTCACCAGGCTGTTGAAGAAGCTTCTATCGGCATGCTCAGCGTAGAAGAGTGATGCCCTCTCTACATCCAGCTGGACAACTGCCTCTTCTATGATATCAAATCCAGACTCCAAGATGGCCTCCTTGATCTTTTCCGTGTAGTTACCAGACAAACCATCCGGCTTGATCATCGCCAACGTCCTCTCTCTCTCCACAGCCTCACAGCTCCGGCACCTGAATTAATTACACACCAAGGCATGCAGTTCAGACTTCAGACTCAGATTACACAAAACTACATACTGTACTACAGGCATTTCCTCCCTACAACTACCTCCATCACAAAGCATCCCTGAACAGAAACCGGCTTCGATTCCATTGCAGTAACAACTATGGTTAGCCCCAAGAACGTTTAATATAGTCATGCCCACCCAAATTATCTCAATTAAGCGAGCGACGCGGTGGCCCGAGGATGCCACCGGGGCTGATTATGAGAGAAATCTTGCTCAGATCTGTCACGGCGGGCATGCTAATCCAGCAAATCTAACATGTTCGTGACAAAGAAAGGCTAAGAAGCCATCCCCTCTGCAGCACTTAATTCAGCACACGAGATCCCCAAAGATTCACTAGAGGAGTACATGTAGAACAAGTGCGGCTAACCTGTGGAAGAAGAGAGCAAGAGACAGCAAGCAGATGACGAGAACGGGCGCTATCGACGACGCTGCCCCGGCCATCTCCGGTGAGATGGAACGAAACCTAGGAGAGGTCAGCGCCGGTGTTTAGTGTGTGTTTGGTTTGGGTCGGGGTGGAATGGAACAGTAGATTGAAGAGGGTCAGGGGCGGCGGGGCGAGCGGCTGCTACGGCGCGTCACCTGCGGCGGCAGAGGCGGAGCACCTGCTGCTTCTCCTCAATTTTTTGGTTGATGGCCATGTATTCTCTGTCCAATTTTATTTTCTCAAAATGCTGTTGTCCAATGTGCCTTTTCAGTATACCTTTTCTCTTTTATCTCTCCTGTTTTTTTTACACTAAACCTACTTTATTCACACTGGTTGCACGTTCACAAACATGAAAATTACAGCCACAGAGGCCGAGTCTATAAATGAGGTAAGCGCGTCTCCAACACGTCTATGGACTGATCTAGATTTGTTCACAGATAATGATCCGAGAGCCGGTCATCCAACTCGGTCTCCCAAATGTTTGTCCCTATTTTTTTTTAAATATGTAGCACTCAAAATAAATAGCATATTAAGAGCCTGTTCGGCATCACTCTGCTCCACGGCTCCGCTCCGGGAGCGGATGGAGCTGTAGTTCAAAGTTTTTTGGAGCGGACAAACGGTCGTTCCGTAGATACTAGGAGCCGATGGAGGTCCGAACGGAGGTCGCCCATGAAGGATAAATACCATCAACTAGATAGTAGCTCATGTTATAGTCATGCCCATTGACGGTATAGTTGCACATAGGAGCTTGCCCTTCAGTCACCCTAGCAAATAATGGAGGCTGTTGCAGCGCATTGATGTCTGTGAGACCTGGGCATGCAAAAGAAGGCGTGCCAAATCCCCTATGATGCGACTTCTTCAATGATGACGGTGAGCCTTTTAAGATGGTCCTGATATTGCCCTTTAGAGCATATGGGTAGTTCTTTCATTTTCAGTACGTGCAATCAAGAGATCTAAGCATACTAACACATCCTGCTTGCTTCTAAGAATTCCACGAGCCTTTTCAAGGAAATATGCCCTAGAGGCAATAATAAAGTTGTTATTTTATATTTTCTTATTCATGATAAAAGTTTATTATTTATGCTAGAATTATATTGATCGGAAACCTAAATACATGTGTGAATATATAAACAAACACCGTGTTCCTAGTGAGCCTCTACTTGACTAGCTCGTTTATCAAAGATGGTTAAGGTTTCCTAACCATGGACATGAGTTGTTATTTGATAACGGGATCACATCATTAGGAGAATGATGTGATGGACAAGACCCATCCATTAGCTTAGCATTATGATCGTTCAGTTTTATTGCTATTGCTTTCTTCATCTCAAATACATATTCCTTCGACTATGAGATTATGCAACTCCCGGATGCCGGAGGAATGTCTTGTGTGCTATCAAACGTCACAACATAACTAGGTGATTATAAAGATGCTCTACAGGTATCTCCGAAGGTGTTTGTTGAGTTGGCATAGATCAAGATTAGGATTTTTCACTCCGAGTATCAGAGAGGTATCTTTGGGCCCTCTTGGTAATACACATCATAAGCTTGCAAGCAAATGACTAAGGAGTTAGTCACGAGGTGATGTATTACGAAACGAGTAAAGAGACTTGCCGGTAACGAGATTGAACTAGGTATTAAGATACCGACGATCGAATCTCGGGCAAGTAACATATCGATGGACAAAAGGAATTATGTATGTTGTCATAACGGTTCAACCGATAAAGATCTTCGTAGAATATGTAGGAGCCAATATGAGCATCCAGGTTCCGCTATTGCTTATTGGCTGGAGAGGTGTCTCGGTCATGTCTACATAGTTCTCGAACCCGTATGGTCCGCACGCTTAACGTTCAATGACGATATAGTATTATACGAGTTATGTGTTTTTGGTCACCGAATGTTGTTCGGAGTCCCGAATGAGATCACGGACATGACGAGGAGTCTCGAATGGTCGAGAGGTAAATATTGATATATAGGACGATAGTACTCGGACACCGAAAGTGCTCCAGGGGGTACCGGGTACATATCGGGTCACCGGAAGGGGTTCCCGACCCCCCCCCCCCCGGCAAAAGATATGGACCTTATGGGCCAAGAAAGGAAACGCACCAGCCACCAGGGGCTGGTGCGCCCCCCATATGGGCCGAACCAGAGGAGAAGGAAAGAGGGGGGAGAAGGAAAGGGGGGAATCGACCTCCCCCTTCCTTCCCCCTCCCTCCTCTTTCCTTCCCCCTCGGGCAAATAAGGCAGGGGGCGCCGGCCATGGGGAGGCCCCAAGTAGGATTCGGCCTACTTGGGCGCCTCCTGGCTGCCTCCCCTTGATACGTCTCCAACATATCTATAATTTTTGATTGTCCCATGCAATTATATTATCAACCTTGGATGTTTTATATGCATTTATATGCTATTTTATATGATTTTTGGGACTAACCTATTAACCTAGAGCCTAGTGCCAGTTTCTGTTTTTTCCTTGTTTTAGAGTATCGCAGAAAAGGAAAATCAAACGGAGTCCAATTGACCTAAAACTTCACGGAACTTTTTCTTGGACCAGAAGAAGCCCACGGAGTATCAGAGTTGGACCAGGAGAGTCCCGGGCTGCCCACGAGGGTGGGGGGCGCCCCCCTGCCTCATGGACAGCCCGGAGGTCCACTGACGTACTTCTTCCTCCCATATATACCCATATACCCTAAAAACTTCGAGGAGCACAATAGATCGGGAGTTCCATCGCCAGAAGCCTCTGTAGCCACCGAAAACCAATCTAGACCCGTTCCGGCACCCTGCCGGAGGGGGAATCCCTCTCCGGTGGCCATCTTCATCATCCCGGTGCTCTCCATGACAAGGAGGGAGTAGTTCTCCCTCGGAGCTGAGGGTATGTACCACTAGCTATGTGTTTGATCTCTCTCTCTCGTGTTCTTGAGGTGGTATGATCTTAATGTATCACGAGCTTTGCTATTATAGTTGGATCTTATGATGTTTCTCCCCCTCTACTCTCTTGTAATGGATTGAGTTTTTCATTTGAAGTTATCTTATCGGATTGAGTCTTTAAGGATTTGAGAACACTTGATGTATGTCTTGCCGTGCTTACCTGTGATGACAATGGGATATCACGTGATCCACTTGATGTATATTTTGGTGATCAACTTGCGGGTTCCGCCCATGAACCTATGCATAGGGGTTGGCACGCATTTTTGTCTTGACTCTCCGGTAGAAACTTTGGGGCACTCTTTGAGGTTCTATGTGTTGGTTGAATAGATGAATCTGAGATTGTGTGATACATATCGTATAATCATACCCACGGATACTTGACGTGACATTGGAGTATTGTAACAACCACGATGCGGCTATATCTCCCATGTGTCGGAGCACGACTTAGAGGCATAACCGCATGGTAGGCGTCCAGAATACAATAAAGGCCCGACTATGGAACCAAATAAAGAAAGACAACCCCTAATGCAATAGATCCCCGATCGTCCCGACTGGGCTCCACTACTGATCAACTGGAAACGAAACAAGACTACGATCAAGATCTTCATCGAGCTCCCACTTGAGCTGGGTAGCGTCACCTGCACTGGAATCATCGGCACCTGCAACTGTTTGGAAGTATCTGCGAGCCACGAGGACTCAGCAATCTCACACCCTCGCGATCAAGACTATTTAAGCTTATGGGTAGGAAAAGGTAGTGAGGTGGAGCTGCAGCAAGCACTAGCATATATGGTGGCTAACTTACGCAAATGAGAGTGAGAAGAGAAGCAATGCAACGATCGTGAACTAGAAGTGATCCTGAAACTACTTACGTTCAAGCATAACCCAAGAATCGTGTTCACTTCTCGGACCCCGCCGAGAAGAGACCATCACGGCTACACACGCGGTTGATGCATTTTAATTAAGTTAAGTGTCAAGTTCTCTACAACCGGACATTAACAAATTCCCATCTGCCCATAACCGCGGGCACGGCTTTCGAAAGTTCAAAACCCTGCAGGGGTGTCCCAACTTAGCCCATCACAAGCTCTCACGGTCAACAAAGGATATTCCTTCTCCCAGGAAGACCCGATCAGACTCGGAATCCCGGTTACAAGACATTTCAACAATGGTAAAACAAGACCAGCAAAGCCGCCCGGTTGTGCCGACAAATCCCGATAGGAGCTGCACATATCTCGTTCTCAGGGCACACCGGATGAGCCAGACGTCGGGTTGGCATAGACCCTGGTTACCCAGGGGGCGCCGGACATCGCTCAGGTTGGACCAACACATAGAGAAGCACTGGCCCGGGGGTTAAAAATAAAGATGACCCTTGAGTCTGCAGAACCCAAGGGAAAAAAGGCTTAGGTGGCAAATGGTAAAACCAAGGTTGGGCCTTGCTGGAGGAGTTTTATTCAAAGCGAACTATCAAGGGGTTCCCATTATAACCCAACCGCGTAAGGAACGCAAAATCAAGGAACATAACACCGGTATGACGGAAACTAGGGCGGCAAGAGTGGAACAAAACACCAGGCATAAGGCCAAGCCTTCCACCCTTTACCAAGTATATAGGTGCATTAATTAAATAAGAGATATTGTGATATCCCAACATATCCATGTACCAACAAGGAACAACTCCATCTTCACCTGCAACTAACAACGCTATAAGAGGGGCTGAGCAAAGCGGTAACATAGCCAAACAATGGTTTGCTAGGAAAGGTGGGTTAGAGGCTTGACATGGCAATATGGGAGGCATGATATAGCAAGTGGTAGGTATCGCAGCATAGCAAAAGAGCGAGCAACTAGCAAGCAAAGATAGAAGTGATTTCGAGGGTATGGTCATCTTGCCTGAGATCCCGCAAGGAAGAAGAACAAGTCCATGAAGAAGACAAACGGACGTAGTTAAACGAATCCTCACAACTCCGGAACGAAACCGAAGCTAACGAGAGAAGCAACCCAGAAAGAAGCAAGCAACATAGTAAACAACCATCACATGAACAAGGCATGAAGCACAACCAAGTATGATGCATGTCCGGTTTAAATATGCATGGCATGGCAAAGTGCACAAACAAAACTACAAGTTAAGTGGAGCCCAATATGCAACGAGTTGCATATTGACGGAACACCACATCAATTATTTAGTTCACTCCCGGTTAGGTACTCAACAATATTAAATGTTGGTTAACATGGCAAGAAGGTGAAGCATAAGTAAACTAAACATTTAGGCAAGTTTAAATGAGGCCGGAAATAACAAACAACAATTTCGGTAAATCCTCATGTGCATTAGAAATTTAATGCAACAACAATCTTAGACATTTTAAATGTTATTATCATGATGCGGATGACAAGTTCAAGTTTATGCAATTTTTATGAAAATGTTGACATGAGCATGATATGAAGCATTTGGTCGCCATGACGGAATGAAAGGGGTGCCATGGCGGCGATAACGAAAATGATGCCAAGGCAACATTCCGGGTTCCGGTAACTCGATTGAGATGCCGATGCAAAAGAGAGTGTGACAGGAGCGGATCATGCGATGAATGGTGGGGTGATCCCGGATTCCGGGTTCCCACGAGTCGATGGCATGGAAGCGAGAGACACTACGGACACGGTGCAGACAAAGGGTGCATCTCATACAACACAAGCATTCGGTCCACGGGCGGTCGTCTCGGGGTTATACCTTCGAAGCGTGCAAAAGGGACGGTTATCGTTCGGTGCAAAGTAGAGGAAGTAGACGTTCTCGGGACATTCGTAGTGGAATTAGTCGTTCTCGCTTCGTAGTTGTACACACTCCGTAGGTGTTCGGGGTCACAACGAGGAACTTGACATCCACGGAGTCTTTGTGGGTCGACGGTAGGTGTGCTATGCATCGAGCGTCAAGGTACTTGTCGTTCTTAGCGATTCCGAAGACGGCAGTAGTGGTACACATTACGTAGATGTTCAGGGTCGTCACCGTTCGTAGTCAATGTAGTTGAACCTGACGAAACCCTCGGCAACAGTCGTAGTGGAAGTCATCGGTATCGTGGTACTTGGCGATATCCGTCCGTAGAGGTACTTTGCAGTTTCGACGACGGTCATACACATTTTCATAGATGTTCGAGCCATCGGTAGCGGTACTTGGTGAATCCCGAAACTGGCTCTTCGCGCGTAGGCGTACTTGGCGTTTCTGTGTGGCACTTGTCAAGCAAGAGGCGAAGTTGTGGTACTTGGGTCGTCGTGGAACTTGCGTTCAGGTCATGTAGTCGTACCAGGCGTCCATGGCCTTCGAGGGGAGTAAAATGCATGCGCGGTCCTAATTCTTTTGCAGAAATGTCAAGTGGGTCCTAAATCTATGAAAATGCACATCACAGCCCAAATCTTTCATAAATGGTTCATTGGAGGTCCTATTGACCTCTGACCCTCTAGACCGGCTGACGTGGCCCTTTGACCACCGCCATGTAGGCAGTATATTTTGCACAAAACCCCCTGCGAAGATGTATCCTCTAATGTCATGGACCTCCGGCCTCCTGCGTGCTGCTAGGCTGCCACCGCCATCTCTCCTGCCCGCTCCTCTTCCCCCCGTGTTCAACGACCACCTTCTCCAGCAGCTCGACCCACCTCCTCATGCCGCCCGCTGGACAGCATCACGTCCGCCCACACCAGGGCCAGGAAGTAGTCCTCGACGCCCTCTTCCTCTCTCGACAGCCTCTTAGATCAGACCACCCGGTAGATCACGTCTTTCACTAAACCGGCAAAACGCCCTGCTCATGTCCACCGCGGCGGCGATAGATGCTCCCCTCGTTGCAAGCACCTGCAGTAGCCGGCACTGCGGTGTGTACCGAATTCTAGGGCATGCCCCGACGTTCCCAGGTATCGTGCCGCCGGCCAGGTGTGTGTGCCGAGGACCCATGCCACGCCACATGTGTCATCCCGCCAGCCATGGGCGCATGTGCGAGACCCCGAAGCCGACGCAGATCGATCAAGCTAGAAGGCGTGTAAGCTGCGACGTAGGTACGTGAACTAGCTCCCTGAAAATCCATCCACCTGTCTGCCTGCTTAAAGCCAGCTAGCTAGCGATGTTATTGGCCGAGGGAACTTGAGCACACACCACGCAGTCAAGCTGCAGGCGGGCTCGTCTGTCTGGTCTCGGGTGTACACCAGTACACGCACACAGCCTCAAGCACCTCCTGCCGGCCATCGCCGTGACTAAACTCACCGGCACGCGAGTCCTCAATTTGGCCGTCGCTCGCCGTGGTGGCTTACCTAGCCGGAGACGATGAATGAGGAGGCCGCGGTGGGAGGATCCTGAAGAAGGGGCAGAGCTTGAATAGGGAGGAACAGGTCTCGAGAATGGTCGGCGTGACCCAGTCCCAGTGACTGAGCTGTTGTGTGCTCGGCCACCGTGCACGCAGCGGCCATGACACGGCGGGAGCGGTGCTAGCACCTGGGCGCTCGAGCAGTGGCCCCCGAGGACGACGGGCCCACTACCTCGCGGCGGCCGACACTAATTGCGCCTGCGTAAACTGGGCGAGTGCTCCATGCATGCACATCAACTTGGTAGAGCGCGGGGATCCGGCCTAGGAGCCGGAGGGAGAGGCGCCGTGCCAAGTCCCTGCCGTCTTCGCCGTTCTTCTTTCAGAGCACGAGGTAGAGAAGGCCGACGAAGGGAACAAGCGGGAGCAGCCAGCAGCGCTGCGAGCTCCATGCATTGATTGGTTTAGTGCAGTACCGAGTTGCATGAAGAGGGCCATAAACTTAAAAGATATGCAAAATAGTGCTTACATGGCAGTGGTCAAAGCGCCACACCAGTCGGTCAACAGGGTCAGAGGTCACTAGGACCTCCCATGGTTCCCATGAACCACTTACAAAAGATTTAGGACTGCGATGTGCATTTTCATAGATTTAGGATTTACTTGACATTTCTGCAAAAGAATTAGGACCGCGCATGTATTTTACTCCTTTCGAGGGACTTGGCGAAAACCATTCAGGGAGGAAGCAACGGGGCTCAGTAGCGGCGAACTTGGCGAAGCAGGCAGGGCTTGGCACATCGGACGTGGCTCCGATGAAGCTGCTTGCTGGTAGCGGCCGGAAACAGAGGCGGGGGCCTCGGTGCGATGGAGGCGGAGCAGAGGAGGGGCGAGGCAAGCAGGAGGCATGCAGGCGAAGGCGAAGCAGGGAGGCGGAGCTCCTGATCCGGCGGCGGGGAACTCCAACGGAGTAGGCAGGATGGCGGCGACAGCCATGGGGCTCCTGCTCCTGCTGGTGGCGACGAAGACAGTCGCGGTCGTGGACGAGGGCTGGAGGCGGGGCATGGCGCAGGACCTGTGGGCGCTGGAGGCGACGTCGGTCCTCGGACGATGAGGCGATGACGAGGAGGAGACCGGGGTTGCAGAAGGCGGCGGCGCGGCCTGGGGCAGGGAAGCAGAGGCCGGTGGCGCGAGGGAAAATCCCACGGCGACGGGCACCGACGAACGGAGGCGGGCGTCTGCAGGGCCGTCGCCCACGGAGAGGAGGCTCGAGGGGATCGGGCACGGGGTGCGTTGCGTGAGGGAGAGAGCGAAAGGAGGGAGTGGGGATCGAGCGAGCATATCCCTGAGCTGACGGCGCGAGGAGGAAACGAAGGAGAGGAGGGGATCGATCGAGATGTGGCTAGGGTTAGGAAGGCAGCTGGGCCAATGGGCCGGCGCGGGAGGCCCGGTTGGTCAGGTCGCGGTCTAAGGTGCAGCTGGGCTAGGAGTAGATGGCCCAGCGAAGGTTGGACCAAATTGGGCCGGTGCAGGAGGTTGGAGGCCTAGCTGGGGCTGTCTCCTCTCTCCTCTCTTTAGAAAAAGATTTAAAACAGATAATTGAAAGAAAAAAAAGGAAAAAGGGGGTTACGAAAAGATTTTTGGGCATAGGGATAATTTTCCCGAACTCACAAAAATATGCTTGTTCCGAGAAAATAGAAAAGGCGAAGATTGAAAGATGTAAAATTCAAACTCATTTGATTTAAATTCAAATGATTCGAATAGGAAGTGAGGTTTGGGAAGGTCCAAAAAAATTCGGATTTTTGGCGGAGCTCCGGAAAATGATGAAAGAATAAATGGCAAGGTTAGAGAGTCAACACTTGAAGAAGGAAAGGCCAAGGGATTTAATATGCAAGTGTGTTAAGGTGAATTCCAAATAAATGGAATATTTTATAATAGCTCCATAACAATATTGGGAGGATATAGGTTATAAAGAGAACTCATCATGTGAATTCCCTCGATTTAAATGGATCAAAGATCCATGCAATTTATTTAGTTGAGTTGCAAAAGATTTATGAGATGATGGCATGATGACATGATGCAATGCAAAAATAAAAGGGCAGGCACAAATGAAACACATGGCGAAACCCGAAACATATGGAAATCTTCTCGAGCACCGGTCTCGGGGCGTCACAAGTATCTAGGTGACATTAGGGTTTTGATTGATTTGTGTCTTAAGGTATTATTCTAGTACGAACTCTAGGGCTGTTTGTGACACTTATAGGAATAACCCAACGGATTGATTGGAAAGAATAACTTTGAGGTGGTTTCGTACCCTACCATAATCTCTTGTTTGTTTTCCGCTATTAGTGACTTTGTAGTGACTCTTTGTTGGATGTTGAGGGATAGTTTTATGATCCAATTATGTTATTATTGTTGAGAGAACTTGCACTAGTGAAAGTATGAACCCTAGGCCTTGTTTCCTAGCATTGCAATACCGTTTGTGCTCACTTTTATCATTAGTTACCTTGTTGTTTTATATTTTCAGATTACAAAAACTATTATCTACCATCCATACACCACTTGTATCACCATCTCTTCACCAAACTAGTGCACCTATACAATTTACCATTGTATTGGGTGTGTTGGGGACACAAGAGACTCTTTGTTATTTGGTTGCAGGGTTGCTTGAGAGAGACCATCTTCATCCTACGCCTCCTACGGATTGATAAATCTTAGGTCATCCACTTGAGAGAAATTTGCTACTGTCCTACAAACCTCTGCACTTGGAGGCCCAACAACATCTACAATAAGAAGGTTGTGTAGTAGACATCAAGCTCTTTTCTAGCGCCATTGTCGGGGAGGCGAGTGCTTGAAGGTATATCTTTAGATCTTGCAATCGAGTCTTTTAGTTTCTTGTTTTATCACTAGTTTAGTCTATAAAATAAAACTATAGAAAAATGGAATTGAGTCTACCTCATACGCTTCATCTTTTTAATATCTTTCGTGAGTATGATGGAAAGGAAAATTGTGCCAAAGTGTTAGAAGAAGAATGCATTGAAATGTTTGGCACTAAATCTTTGAATGATGAGCATGGTTGCAATGTTGTTAGTATGAACTCCTTGAATATCCATGGTACTAATGATGATTGCACTAGTTATGATGAAAATGTCTCCTATAAACATGTCAATTTTTGTGGAGTGCATTGGGTTTGTAAGTACACACCAATTAGGGAAGATAGATTTTGCAAGAGGCATAAGTACTTAGAAACTAAATTATTTCAAGAAAGGCTAGATGTTTGTGTTGAAAATTTAAATTTTCTTGGCCATACTTGTGAGCTTTGCAATGAACGTGGTCATTTAACCATCCGATGCAAATTGTTTCATGATTGAATCGTTTCCAAAAATTGTGATGACTTGATTTCTCTTGCACATCATAATGAACTTAGTTTGCTTATGGGTTACAAAGAAATGAAACGTATAACTAACTATCTTCCAATATTTGCCCGTGATAAACTTCTTGGCTTTGATCTAGAGGAAATTTATATGTATTGTGCGGTGAATTGTATTGAAAACCCTTATATTGCCAACTACATAAAGAAAAGAAAAGAAATAGAAGATGAATAGAATACTAATGAAAGGGAAGAGGCTTCCCAATACCCTCCTATTATTTCTTATGATGAATCAGGTAACGAGGAGGAGCCTCCTATTCAACCAATCTCATTAATAAGGAGCTTCAAAAAGAGGATTGAACCCACCCACACATGATGTGGTGAAGAAGAAGAAAAGAAAAAGGAAGAGAGGTAAAAAGATATCTCTCCCAAATAATGCTGCTCCTATTACTATTGTGCCTCATGAAAATATAATTATGGAAGATAATGATACTTCTTAATATTGAAAATCTTTTTGGCACTTGCTTGGAAGAATATGATAATTGCTATACTATTGGTGCTATCCATACTATTGATGATGAGAGTGATTATGCTTATGATATGAAAAGGCCCAAGCTTGGGGATGCTATGTTTGAAGAAGATGATGTTTTTGAGAATATATTTGCTGCAATTAATGTTTGTCCCAAGCTTGGGGATGCTACGTTTAATGAAGATGATATTTTTAGTCTCCCAAGTTTTGATATGCAAACTTATAATGATGATAGCATGCCTCCTACTTATGATAATTATTATGATGATACATATGCTATAAAAGTAGTGATGATTATATTTATAAAACTTGTCATGATTATGATTACCCTTTTTCTGAACATTACTCTTTTAATGTGGAACAATTTATAGTATTTGAGTCTCTTATGATACTCCCACTATTCCGATTGAGAAGAATTTTGCTTATGTAGATAGTAGTAAATTTTCTATGCTTGTAGATCATGAAAACAATGCTTTAGGTGCTGGTTATATTGTTGAATTCATTGATGATGCTACTGAAAATTATTATGAGGGAGGAATATATGCTTGTAGGAATTGCAATAATATCAAGTTTCCTCTCTATGTGCTTAAAGTTTTAAAGTTATGCTTGTTTTGCCTTCCTATGCTAGTTGATTATTGTTCCCATAAGTTGTTTGCTCAAAAAATCCCTATGCATAGGAAGTGGGTTAGAATTAAATGTGTTATTCATATTTTTCATGATGCTCTCTTTATGTTTCAATCCTTATCTTTTATGTGAGCATCATTGAAATCATCATGCCTAGCTAGGGGCGTTAAATAATAGCGCTTGTTGGGAGGCAACCCAATTTTATTTTTGTTCCTCGCTTTTTTGCTCCAGTTTGGCAATAAATAATTCATCTAGCCTCTTTTTAGATATGGTTTTATGCTTTTAATTAGTGTTTGTGCCAAGTAGAACCGTTGGGAAGACTTGGGGAAAGTTTTTTTGATCTTGCTGTAAAAAACAGAAACTTTAGCGCTCACGAGAATTACTGCCAGTTTTTATTGGAGAGTGATATTGAGTTAATTATTTTGGCAGATGATTAATAGACAAATTACTCAGGTGCACCAATTTATTTGAGAATTTTATGAGTTCCATAAGTATATGTTTGATACATATTACTACAGACTGTTTTGTTTTTGACAGATTCTGTTTTCTATGTGTTGTTTGCTTATTTTGATGAATCTATGAGTAGTATCGGAGGGTATGAACCAAAGAGAAGTTGGAATATAGTAGATATTACACCAATATGAATTTAGAATGAGTTCATTACAGTACCTTATGATGGTGATTTGCTTTCTTATACTAACGGAGCTTACGACTTTTCCGTTAAGTTTTGTGTTGTGAAGTTTTCAAGTTTTGGGTAAAGATTCGATGGACTATGGAATAAGGAGTGGCAAGAGCCTAATCTTGGGGATGCCCAAGGCACACCAAGGTAATATTCAAGGACAACCAAAAGCCTAAGCTTGGGGATGCCCCGGAAAGCATCCCCTCTTTCGTCTTCGTTCATCGGTAACTTTACTTGGAGCTATATTTTTATTCGCCACATGATATGTGTTTTGCTTGGAGCGTCATTTTATTTTATTTAGTTTTGCTTGCTATTTAAATAAAATACCAAGATTTGAAATTATTAAATGTTAGAGAGTCTTCACATAGTTGCATAATTATTCGACTACTCATTGAGCTTCACTTATATCTTTCGGAGTAGTTTGTTGTTGCTCTAGTGCTTCACTTATATCTTTTTAGAGCACGGCGGTGGTTTTATTTTGAAGAAATAGATGAACTCTCATGCTTCACTTATATCATTTTGAGAGTCTCTAAACAGCATGGTAATTTGCTTTGGTTATGAATTTAGTCCTAATATGATGGGCATCCAAGAGGGATATAATAAAAACTTTCATATGAAGTGCATTGAATACTAAGAGAAGTTTGATACTTGATAATTGTTTTAAGATATGGAGATGGTGATATTAGAGTCATGCTAGTTGAGTAGTTTTGAATTTGAGAAATACTTGTGTTGAAGTTTGTGATTCATGTAGCATGCACGTATGGTGAATCGTTATGTGACGAAGTCGCAGCATGATTTGTTTATTGATTGTCCTCCTTATGAGTGGCGGTCGGGGACGAGAGATGGTCTTTTCCTACCAATCTATCCCCCTAGGAGCATGCGCGTAGTACTTTGTTTCGATAACTAATAGATTTTTGCAATAAGTATGTGAGTTCTTTATGACTAATGTTGAGTCCATGGATTATACGCACTCTCACCCTTCCACCATTGCTAGCCTCTCTAATACCGCACACCTTTCGCCGGTATCATAAACCCATCATATACCTTCCTCAAAACAGCCACCATACTTACCTATCATGGCATTTCCATAGCCATTCCGAGATATATTGCCATGCAACTTACCACCGTTCCATTTATTATGACACGCTCCATCATTGTCATATTGCTTTGCATGATCATGTAGTTGACATCGTATTTGTGGCAAAGTCACCGTTCATAATTCTTTCATACATGTCACTCATGAGTCATTGCATATCCCGGTACACCGCCGGAGGCATTCATATAGAGTCATATCTTGTTCTAAGTATCGAGTTGTAATTCTTGAGTTGTAAGTAAATAAAAGTGTGATGATCATCATTATTAGAGCATTGTCCCAGTGAGGAAAGGATGATGGAGACTATGGGCGTGTTTGGTTGCTTGGGTGGCTCTAGCCTGCATTGCATGAGGGATGCTGGGTGAGCGTGGCCTGGTTGAGCCAATGCAAGTATGAGCTGAGATCTGTGTTTGGTGCACTGTACGATATTATTGCACTAGACATGCTGTATACAACAGATGGTGTTTGGTAGGCTGCACTAGTGATTAATTTTGTTAACTCTTCACTTCTAATTTTATTCATTCCAATTGGATCTGCGCCATTCCATCGACAAAGAAATGAGTAAAACAAATCTAAACTAAAATCTGAACAGAAACTCATTTCATTATTTACCAGAAATTCCTCATGCCATAGATCAATACTGTCCAAAAGAGATGTCTCTGGTAGATGGGCAATGGGGAGAAGATGGTCGTGGCGGAGATGGGCTGGCCAGAGGACATGCTGGCGGTGGAGATTCGACTGCAGCAACTAGATTGGCGGCGGTGGCGCGGTTCAAGGGGAGAGATGGAGGAGAAACGTCACGTTGGTTGCAGTTCGCGGCGCAGCGGTGCTCCCCTCTCCCTCCCCCTTCTTCCTCTCGGCATGTGGCCGACGGCGTGGCAAGGTCCGGCGAACTCATCGGCAGACACGGGTGCGCGGGAGATGGCGGAGCTGGACGACGGCGGGCCCTGACGATATCGTCCTTCAGCGAGGGCGTGGAGAAGCGCCGTCTTCGGGGAGGGCGTGGAGGAGCGCCGGCGGCGTCGTCTCCGGTGAGGGTGTGGAGGAGCGCAGGCGGCGGCGTCCTTCGGTGAGGGCGGCGGCGTCGTTGGGAAGAAGATGAGAGGTGACGACGAGATAGACGGGAAATGATGGGGTCGATGGCGAGGCGAACTAGATTGCATCGTTGGTGCAAGCGAAAGGCACGGACGAGCCTGCACAAAAGAAACGCACCGATCCTGCATTCCCCTCAGCTTGGCCGAGATGCCACTTTTTGCATCGACTGGGCCAGGCTGAGTAGGCCATGCGGTCAACCAAACATGGGCTATTTTGCATGCGAGATGTGAGCCAGGTGCGAGGCACCGAACCAAACACGCCCTATGAGTCCCCCACAAGTCGGGATGAGACTCCGGACGAAAATAAATAAATAAAAGAGGCCAAAGAAGCCCAAATAAAAAAAAAGAGAAAAGAGGCCATAAAAAGAGAAGGCCCGAGTAAAAAAATAAAAAAATGAGAGAAAAAGAGAGAAGGGGCAATGCTACTATCCTTTTACCACACTTGTGCTTCAAAGTAGCACCATGATCTTCATGATAGAGAGTCTCCTATGTTGTCACTTTCATATACTAGTGGGAATCTTTCATTATAGAACTTGGCTTGTATATTCCAATGATGGGCTTCCTCAAAATGCCTTAGGTCTTCGTGAGCAAGCGAGTTGGATGCACACCCACTAGTTTCTTTTGTTGAGCTTTCATATACTTATAGCTCTAGTGCATCCGTTGCATGGAAATCCCTACTCACTCACATTGATATCTATTGATGGGCATCTCCATAGCCCGTTGATACGCCTAGTTGATGTGAGACTATCTTCTCCCTTTTTGTCCTCTCCACAACCACCATTCTATTCCACCTATAGTGCTATGTCCATGGCTCACGCTCATGTATTGCATGAAAATTGAAAAAGTTTGAGAACATCAAAAGTATGAAATAATTGCTTGGCTTGTCATCGGGGTTGTGCATGATTTAAATATTTTGCATGGTGAAGATAGAGCATAGCCAGACTATATGATTTTGTAGGGATAGCTTTCTTTGGCCATGTTATTTTGAGAAGACATGATTACTTGGTTAGTATGCTTGAAGTATTATTATTTTTATGTCAATATTAAAATTTTGTCTTGAATCTTATGGATCTGAATATTCTTGCCACAATAAAGAGAACTACATGGGTAAATATGTTAGGTAGCATTCCACATCAAAAATTCTGTTTTTATCATTTACCTACTCGAGGACGAGTAGGAATTAAGATTGGGGATGCTAATGCGTCTCCAACGTATCTATAATTTTTGATTGTTCCATGCTATTATATTATCAACCTTGGATGTTTTATATGCATTTATATGCTATTTTATATGATTTTTGGGACTAACCTATTAACCTAGAGCCCAGTGCCAGTTTTTGTTTTTTCTTGTTTTAGAGTATCGCAGAAAAGGAAAATCAAACGGAGTCCAATTGACCTGAAACTTCACGGAACTTATTTTTGGACCAGAAGAAGCCCACGGAGTATCAGAGTTGGACCAGGAGAGTCTCGGGCTGCCCACGAGGGTGGGGGGCGCGCCCCCCTGCCTCGTGGACAGCCCGGAGGTCCACCGACGTACTTCTTTCTCTCATATATACCCATATACCCTAAAAACTTCGAGGAGCACAATAGATCGGGAGTTCCGCCGCCAGAAGCCTCCGTAGCCACCGAAAACCAATCTAGACCCGTTCCGGCACCCTGCCGGAGGGGGAATCCCTCTCCGGTGGCCATCTTCATCATCCCGGTGCTCTCCATGACGAGGAGGGAGTAGTTCTCCCTCGGGGCTGAGGGTATGTACCACTAGCTATGTGTTTCATCTCTCTCTCGTGTTCTTGAGGTGGTACGATCTTAATGTATCGCGAGCTTTGCTATTATAGTTGGATCTTATGGTGTTTCTCCCCCTCTACTCTCTTGTAATGGATTGAGTTTTCTCTTTGAAGTTATCTTATCGGATTGAGTCTTTAAGGATTTGAGAACACTTGATGTATGTCTTGCCGTGCTTATCTGTGGTGACAATGGGATATCATGTGATCCACTTGATGTATGTTTTGGTGATCAACTTGCGGGTTCCGCCCATGAACCTATGCATAGGGGTTGGCACACGTTTTCGTCTTGACTCTCCGGTAGAAACTTTGGGGCACTCTTTGAGGTTCTATGTGTTGGTTGAATATATGAATCTGAGATTGTGTGATGCATATCGTATAATCATACCCACGGATACTTGAGGTGACATTGGAGTATCTAGGTGACATTAGGGTTTTGATTGATTTGTGTCTTAAGGTGTTATTCTAGTACGAACTCTAGGGCTATTGGTGACACTTATAGGAATAGCCCAATGGATTGATTGGAAAGAATAACTTTGAGGTGGTTTCGTACCCTACCATAATCTCTTCGTTTGTTCTCCACTATTAGTGACTTTGGAGTGACTCTTTGTTGCATGTTGAGGGATAGTTTTATGATCCAATTATGTTATTATTGTTGAGAGAACTTGCACTAGTGAAAGTATGAACCCTAGGCCTTGTTTCCTAGCATTGCAATACCATTTGTGCTCACTTTTATCATTAGTTACCTTGCTGTTTTTATATTTTCAGATTACAAATACCTTTATCTACCATACATATTGCACTTGTATTACCATCTCTTCGCCGAACTAGTGCACCTATAAAATTTACCATTGTATTGGGTGTGTTGGGGACACAAGAGACTCTTTGTTATTTGGTTGCAGGGTTGCTTGAGAGAGACCATCTTCATCCTATGCCTCCTACGGATTGATAAACCTTAGGTCATCCACTTGAGGGAAAATTGCTACTGTCCTACAAACCTCTGCACTTGGAGGCCCAACAACATCTACAAGAAGAAGGTTGTGTAGTAGACATCACCCCTCTCCCTCCCACCTATATATATGTGGGGGCGCCCTAGCATAGACAAGACAATTGCCTAGCCGTGTGCGGCGCCCCCTCCACCGTTTACAACCCCGGTAATATTTTTGTAGTGCTTAGGCGAAGCCCTGGGGAGATCACTTCACCATCATCGTCACCACACCATCGTGCTGACGGAACACATCTGCTACCTCGACGACTTGCTGGATCAAGAAGGCGAGGGACGACACCGAGTTGAACGTGTGCAGAACTCGGAGGTGTCGTACGTTCGATACTTGATCGTTCGGAGCTAGAAGAAGTTTGACTACATCAACTGCGTTGTTAAACGCTTCCGCTTATGGTCTACGAGGGTACGTAGACACACTCTCCCCCTTGTTGCTATGCATCTCCATGGATAGATCATTGCGTGTGTGTAGAAAAAAATTTATTTTCCATGCAACGATTCCTAACAGTGGCATCATGAGCCAGGTCTATGCGTAGATGATATGCATGAGTAGAACACAAAGAGTTGTGGTCAGTGATAGTCATAATGCTTACCACCAACATCTTATTTTTATTCGGCGGTATTGTGGGATGAAGCAGCCCGGACCAACCTTACATGTCCACGCACATGAGACCGGTTCCACCGACGGACATGCAAATAGTTTTGCATAAAGGTGGCTGACAGGTGTCTGTTTCTACTACTTTAGTTGAATCAAGTTTGACTGTGGCCGGTCCTTGAAGAAGGTTAAAATAGCAAAATTGATGAAACACCATTGTGGTTTTGTGCGTAGGTAAGAACGGTTCTTGCTCGGTGTTTGCATTTATGGTTGGCGAGACGACCACAATGCAATGATGAAGATCAAGGTGTCGAGCCGGTGACGATGGAGATCATGACGATGCTTTGGAGATGGAGATCAAAAGCACAAAATGATGATGGCCATATCATGTCACATATTTTGATTGCATGTGATGTTTATCTTTTATGCATCTTATTTTGCTTAGTACGGCGGTAGCATTATAAGATGATCTCTTAACTAAATTTCAAGGTAAAAGTGTTCTCCCTGAGTATGCACTGTTGCCACAGTTCGTCGTGTTGATACACCACGTGATGATTGATGGCCCACAAGTATAGGGGATCTATCGTAGTCCTTTCGATAAGTAAGAGTGTCGAACCCAATGCGGAGAAGAAGGAAATGACAAGCAGTTTTCATTGAGGTATTCTCTGCAAGCACTGAAATTATCGGTAACAGATAGTTTTGTGATAAGGTAATTCGTAACGGGTAACAAGTAACAAAAGCAAACAAGGTGCAGCAAGGTGGCCCCGTCCTTTTTGTAGCAAAGGACAAACCTGGACAAACTCTTATATAAAGGAAAGCGCTTCCGAGGACACATGGGAATTATTGTCAAGCTAGTTTTCATCATGCTCATATGATTCACGTTCGTTACTTTGATAACTTGATATGTGGGTGGACCGGTGCTTGGGTACTGCCCTTACCTGGACAAGCATCCCACTTATGATTAACCCCCTTCGCAAGCATCTGCAACTACGAAAGAAGAATTAAGGTAAACCTAACCATAGCATGAAACATATGGATCCAAATCAGCCCCTTACGAAGCAACGCATAAACTAGGGTTTAAGCTTCTATCACTCTAGCAACCCATCATCTACTTATTACTTCCTAATGCCTTCCCCTAGGCGCAAACAATGGTGAAGTTTCATGTAGTCGACGTTCACATAACAACACTAGAGGAAAGACAACATACATCACATCAAAATATCGGACGAATACCAAATTCACATGACTACTTATAACAAGACTTCTCCCATGTCCTCAGGAACAAACCTAACTACTCATAAATCATATTCATGTTCATAATCAGAGGGGTATTAATATGCATAAAGGATCTGAACATATAATCTTCCACCGAATAAACCAACTAGCATCAACTACAAGGAGTAATCAACACTACTAGAAACCCACAGGTACCAATCTGAGGTTTTGAGACAAAGATCGGATACAAGAGATGAACTAGGGTTTGAGAGGAGATGGTGCTGGTGAAGATGTTGCGGGAGATTGACCCCCTCCCGATGAGAGGATCGATGGTGATGACGATGGTGACCATTTTTCCCCCTCCGGGAGAGATGTTTCCCCAGCAGAACAGCTCCGCCAGAGCCCTAGATTGGTTCCACCAAGTTCCGCCTCGAGACGGCGGCGTTTCGTCCCGAAAGCTTCCTTCTGATTATTTTCAGGGCAAAAGACACCTTATACCAGAAGAGGGGCATCGGGGGGCTGCCAGGTGGCCCACGAGGCAGGGGGCGCGCCCTCCACCCTCGTGGATGGTGGGTGGCCTCCCTCTGGTGCTTTCTTCGCCCAATATTTTTAATATATTCCAAAACTGACTTCCGTGGAGTTTCAGGACTTTTGGAGTTGTGCAGAATAGGTCCCTAATATTTGCTCCTTTTCCAGCCTAGAATTCCAGCTGCCGGCATTCTCCCTCTTCATGTAAACCTTGTAAAAAAAGAGAAAAGGCATAAGTATTGTGACATAATGTGTAATAACGGCCCATAATGCAATAAATATCGATATAAAAGCATGATGCAAAATGGATGTATCAACTCCCCCTAGCTTAGACCTCGCTTGTCCTCAAGCGGAAGCCAATATCAAAAAATGTGTCCACATGTTTAGAGATAGAGGCATTGATAAAATAAAATACGGACATGAGGGCATCATGATCATTCTTAGAATAGCAACATATATATATATATATATATTCATATGATTTGTTATGCTAAAGTACCAATCTATTCATAATGTAAAGTATGAATTGGAAACTTCATTGAAAACTAACAAACTATAATCTCAGTCATTAAAGAAATTGCAATTTATCATGACATCGGAAAGAGTCAATATAAGAGCTTTTCAACAAGTCCACATACTCAACTATCATTTAGTCTTGCACAATTGCTAAAACTCACGCAATACTTATGGGTACGAAGTTTTAATCGGACACAGAGAAAGATAGGGGCTTATAATTTTGCCTCCCAACCTTTTACCTCCAGGGTAACGTCAACAATAATGCGTTATGAAAACTGATACGTCCATTTTGCATCATGCTTTTATATTGATATTTATTGCATTATGGGTTGTTATTACACATTATGTCACAATATTTATGCCTATTCTCTCTTATTTTACAAGGTTTACATAAGGAGGGAGAATGCCGGCAGCTGGAATTCTGGGCTGGAAAAGGAGCAAATATTAGATACCTATTCTGCACAACTCCAAAAGTCCTGAAACTCCACGAAAGTTATTTTTGGAAATAATAAAAAATACTGAGCAGAAGAAATACATCAGGGGGCCTCCACCTGTCCACGAGGGTGGGGGCGCGCCCCCCTCCATCGTGGGCCCCCTGTGGCCATCTTCTGCTATATGAAGTCTTTCGTCCGAACAAAAATGATAAGCAATCTTTCCGGATGAGACTCCACCGCCACGAGGCGGAACCTTGGCGGAACCAATCTAGGGCTCCGGTAGAGCTGTTCTGCCGGGGACACTTCCCTCCGGGAGGGGGAAATCATCGCCATCGTCATCACCAACGCTCCTCTCATCGGGAGAGGGCAATCTCCATCAACATCTTCACCAGCACCATCTCCTCTCAAAACCCTAGTTCATCTCTTGTATCCAATTCTTGTCTCCAAGTCCGGGATTGGTACCAGTGGGTTGCTAGTAGTGTTGATTACTCCTTGTAGTTGATGCTAGTTGGTTTACTTGGTGGAAGATCATATGTTCAGATCCTATATGCATATTAATACCCCTCTGATTATGAACATGAATATGCTTTGTGAGTAGTTACGTTTGTTCCTGGGGACATGGGAGAAGTCTTGCTATTAGTAGTCATGTGAATTTGGTATTCGTTCGATATTTTGATGAGATGTATGTTGTCTCTCCTCTAGTGGTGTTATGTGAACGTCGACTACATGACACTTCACCATTATTTGGGCCTAGAGGAAGGCATTGGGAAGTAATAAGTAGATGATGGGTTGCTAGAGTGACAGAAGCTTAAACCCTAGTTTATGCGTTGCTTCGTAAGGGGCTGATTTGGATCCATATGTTTCATGCTATGGTTAGGTTTACCTTAATACTTTTGTTGTAGTTGCGGATGCTTGCAATAGAGGTTAATCATAAGTGGGATGCTTGTCCAAGTAAGGACAGTACCCAAGCACCGGTCCACCCACATACCAAATTATCAAAGTACCGAACGCGAATCATATGAACGTGATGAAAACTAGCTTGATGATATTCCCATGCGTCCTCGTGAGCGCTTTTCTCTATATAAGAGTTTGTCCAGGCTTGTCCTTTGCTACAAAAAGGATCGGGCCACCTTGCTGCACTTTATTTACTTTTGTTACTTGTTACTCGTTACAAATTATCCTATCACAAAACTATCTGTTACCTATTATTTCAGTGCTTGCAGAGAATACCTTGCTGAAAACCGCTTATCATTTCCTTCTGCTCCTCGTTGGGTTTGGCACTCTTACTTATCGAAAGGACTACGATAGATCCCCTATACTTGTGGGTCATAAAGACTCTTTTCTGGCGCCGTTGCCGGGGAGTGAAGCGCCTTTGGTAGGTGGAATTAGGTAAGGAAAATTTATATAGTGCGCTGAAATTTACTGTCACTTGTTACTATGGAAAGTAATCCTCTGAGGGGCTTGTTCGGGGTATCTTCACCCCAACCAGTAGAGCAAAGAGTTGCTCTTCAACCTACTAAAAATGAAAATGTCTGCTTTGAAATTCCTTCGGGTATGTTAGAAAAACTGCTAGCTAATCCTTTTGCAGGAGATGGAACAAAGCATCCTAATGAGCACCTAATATATGTGGATGAAGTTTGTGGATTATTTAAGCTTGCAGGTGTGTCCGGAGATGTTATTAAGAAGAAGGTCTTCCCTTTATCTTTGAAGGGAGATGCATTGACATGGTATAGGCTATGTGATGATACGGGGTCATGGAACTACAAACGATTGAAATTGGAATTTCATCAGAAGTTTTATCCTATGCATCTTGTTCATCATGATCGCAATTATATATATAATTTTTGGCCTTGCGAAGGAGAAAGCATCACTCAAGCTTGGGGGAGGCTTAAATCAATGTTACATTCATGCCCCAATCATGAGCTCTCAAGAGAAATGATTATTCAAAAATTTTATGCTCGGCTTTCTGATAACAATCGCACCATGCTCGATACTTCTTGTGCTGGCTCTTTTATGATGAAGACTATTGAATTCAAATGGGATTTATTGGAAAGAATTAAACACAACTCTGAAGATTGGGACCTCGACGAAGGTAAGGAGTCAGGTATGAAACCTAAGTATGATTGTGTTAAATCTTTTATGGATACCGATGTTTTCCGTAAATTTAGCACTAAATATGGACTTGACTCTGAGATAGTAGCCTCTTTCTGTGAATCTTTTGCTGCTCATATCGATCTCCCTAAGGAGAAGTGGTTTAAATATCATCCTCCCATAGAAGTATAAGTAGCTGCACTTATTAAAGTTGAAGAAAAGACTATCACTTATAATGATCCTATTATTCCTACTTCTTATGTTGAGAAACCACCTTTCCCTGTTAGGATAAAGGATCATGCTAAAGCTTCAACTGTGGTTCGTAAAAGCAATATTAGAACTCATACACCTCCTGAGCAAATTAAAGTTGAACCTAATATTGCTATTGTTAAAGATATCTTGGCTGATAATATTGATGGGCATGTTATTCATTTCTGTAATGAAACCGCTAGAATTGCCAAACCTTGTGCTAAAGATAAACATAGACCTGTGGTAGGCATGCCTGTTATTTATGTTAAAATAGGAGATCATTGTTATCATGGCTTATGTGATATGGGTGCTAGTGCTAGTGCAATATCTTCTGACTTATACAAAGAAATTATGCATGACATTGCACCCGCTGAGTTAGAAGATATTGATGTCATAATTAAACTTGCCAATAGAGATACTATGTCACCAATGGGAATTGTTAGAGATGTTGAAGTCTTGTGTGGGAAAACTAAATATCCTGCTGATTTTCTTGTTCTTGGCTCCCCACATGATAGCTTTTGTCCCATTATTTTTGGTAGACCCTTCTTGAACACTGTTAATGCTAAGATAGACTGCGAAAAGGATGTTGTTACTATTGGTTTGGGTGATATGTCTCATGAGTTCAACTTTTCTAAATTTTGTAGACAACACCATGACGAGGAATTGCCTAGTAAAGATGAAATTATTGGTCTTGCTTCTATTGCTGTACCTCCTAGTGATCCTTTAGAACAATATTTGCTAGACCATGAAAATGATATGTTTATGAATGAAAGAAGGGAAATAGATGAAGTATTCTTTAAACAGGAACCCATCCTGAAACACAATTTGCCTGTTGAAATCCTAGGGGATCCTCCTCCACCCAAGGGTGATCCCGTGTTTGAGCTTAAACCGTTACCTGATACTCTTAAATATGCTTATCTTGATGAAAAGAAGATATATCATGTTATTATTAGTGCTAACCTTTCAGAGCATGAAGAAGAGAGATTATTGAAAACTCTGAGGAAGCACCGCGCTGCTATTGGATATACTCTTGATGATCTTAAGGGCATTAGTCCCACTCTATGTCAACATATGTAACATTCCAAACTTTCAATTTGGAATGTTATACATTAGAGCATCATGCATATCATATTTTATCTTGCATTTTGGTTGATCCTAGAAATTCTACACAACTCAATAACCCACGGAGAGAGTTGGGGATTTCGTTATTTTCATATTTGAGTTCTCTCAAATTTTGAGAATAGGATCATTTGATTTTATTTATTTTATCATTAATTATTTCTACTACAAAAATATGAGAGAGGGAATAAAATGACTTTCCCAAAATAAATAAATATTGAGGATTTAATAATAAAATCAAATAAGATTTTATTTCAGAGTTTTTCGGTGTTTTATTTGAATTTAGGAAAAAAGTGCGTTTTTTGAAAATTGCATTTAGGGCCCAAATAAATGTTCACCTTGTGCGGCTTGATTTTAGAAGCCCGTGAAAATTTATTTCGGAATTTTTGGAGTCCGTTTAGTATTTATTTTTATTTTTCTTCCGAGCGGAATAATTAAAAAAATGAATCGACTTCGGGCCGTACCCGAGCGGGACACTGCCCGGGGGCAGCCTTTAAATAGCGCCGCCCCAGCCCATCAGCCCCGCCTCGATCCGTGCGCGCCGCCGGAGCCGCCGCTGTCGACGATCCCGCCGCCCGAGGTTCGTCGCGCCTCGTTTTCCGTGCCGAAAAAAAGAGAGAAAAAAATATTCGGCGTTCGTCGTTTTTCTTTTTCTCGGATTAAATCCGCGATTTTTCTGATCGCGATTCCTGATCCGATTTTCGTTTTAGTTTAACTTTTCGCTCGTTTATCGGAATCAGGCGATTCAAGTGCCTAGGGATTCGTCTCGAAACCCTCTATCCGTTTAACCAACTTAAACAAGATTTTGCTACTGTAAAATTTTCCCTAGATCCAGATTACTAGAATGAAGTTGTTTTATTTCGACGTTTGTCTTTCGTTGCTTCGTTCGATTTGATTCTTTTTTCCAACCGGAGTTCTTAAGTTGAACTTTCTGGTTAGATCTCTTGTTTGAGTACTACCTGTGCATTAGATGAGTACTTATTGTATGCTTGTTTGTTTGTCTGCGATAGAATACCCAGAGTGCGCCGCCTGTTACTTCGAATCGTTAGGTTTCGCGGATCATCAGCAAGGCAAGTAACACTTTGATCATACCTTTTCTACTACCCATTTTTATTGCATTAGATCAATCCTCACACATTGCATGACTAGGATCTAATTAAATTGTGGGAGGGGAAGTAGATGAGGTAGTACCTATTACCTGTTATTATCAAACCTTTGGGAGTTAGTTCTACGTTTGCTTATTATGCCATGATATGCTAGTAGACGTGGATTGGGTGAGTGAAATCCATGACAGATGTGAGATTGTTAATTAATGGTTTATCTAAGGTGGCAACTTAAACACACATCTAGGTGGATTGAGGCACCTGGGTATTCCAGGACTTGCCTGTTTTCTTTTGCACCGCCACCCAGGCTCAAAGGGATCATGAGACTATTCATAGTAGAAACTTCCGTGTGCAGCCACAAGCTATCATGGGCTCTAGCATAGTTGACTAAGTTGTGCGAACTCTTACAGTGGTAGACTAGCAGATGTAGGGGATGTAGGTGGTACGGTCTACCCGATCGTAAGGTGCTAGTGCTTCTGAAAGACTATGTCTCGGTCATCCGTCTTCTCAAACACCATGTAGTGCGAGAAACCAAACGGAGGCGAGCGAGTCTTGTGGGGAAAAGTGCGCAAACCTCTACAGAGTGTAATAAACTAATCATGGTTAGCCGTGTCCCCGGTTATGGACATCTTGAGTATCTAGTACTTGGATTTTCATGTGAATCTCAACATGTTACTCTAAATTAATTTTGTTGGGTTATGTTTAATGATGATGCTTAATTGGGATTGAGAATGCTGTCAACCATTCTCAATGTTTAACAACCACCATGATAGTAATTAAATTTATTCCTTTGAAGTAGGGAAAAATTGGCTTTACGCAAAACTGTAACCATAGAGCTTTCCACCAGCCAAATATGCATATAGTATAGCTGTTTCATTCCATTACTCTCTATGTGTTACATTGCCAACATATTCCATGTGCTGACCCGTTTTCGGGCTGCAACGTTAATGTTGCAGACTTTTCAGACGATGATCAAGGAGTTTAGGCCGTGGTTCTATACTCAGTGATCCCGTTGGAGTTGATGGAGTCACTTATCTTCCAAGCCTTCCACTGTTATCGTTATTAGATGGCCTTAAGCCATACTTATTGTAATAAGTTCTCTTTTGAGACACTCGATGTAATAAGTGTGTGATTGCTACTCTGCTATAAATCCTCCGAGTACTGTGTGGTGTCAGCATTACTGATCCAGGGATGACACCGGAGCACAGAGATCAGACTGTTTGAGGTCTGGTCACTATATAGATGGTATCAGAGCACACGCTGACTGTAGGACACGACCACTAAGCACAAGACCTAGATCGCTCTCTTCTCTTCTGAGCTCTCATCTTTTCTACTCTTTAGGATGGCGGATGCAAGGAACAAGTTCACCGAATCGGATAAAGATACACCCTTTGGACGCCACTTGAAGGAAGTCACTAGATACCTGAATATAGGAGTACCAAGCTTCACGGGAACCTACAACGCCACTTTACCTGAAGAAGAGCGCTGGATGATTCAAGTTCAAGTTCCAGGAAGGACGTTCGTGCCAGTCACTGAGCCCATAGAGTTTTCTTTTGATGCCCCAACTTGGAGTCTAGAAAAGAGCATGGCAGCTCACATCGCCATGGGACGCATTGGGGAAGTCTACCGCAAGGATCTCAAGGATAATATCTACCAGATTTGTGGGTGCCGAGATGAGTACTGGGAGATGATCAGCACCAGGAAGGACAGGTCAATCGCAGCTTTTATCCAGGAGTTAAATCAGCACATTCGACGACAGGAGAACCAGATGTGCGCCGACATGATAGATCTGAAGAAGGCTAAGACTAGAATCAAGGAACTGGAGGAAGAACTCAAGGCTACACATGAAGATTATGAAGAGGAAATTGAAGTATTGGTGGAGAAGAATGACGACCTGATCAAGAAGATTGGAATATTTATGGGAGGCCCTACGCTAGTAGATGAAGATGAAGAACCCAAGGAGATTAGCCCGGAAGACTATATCATCATCGACGACACCGACTCGGAACCAGAAAGTAGCGATGATGACTATGTTGATGAAGCTGGAGCAGATATTATGGAGTCTGCAACCAAAGATTATTTCTAGTAGACCACCTCATCAGTAGTAGTACTCCACCCTGTAAATATAGTAGTCCGAGCACTTTTGCGATAGTTAGATCGATTGTATGCCCTTGTTTGATTGATTGAAGTGAATTGTTTGGTTTGCCTCATGTGCATATGGGTAGTGTTTTCTCTTTAGACCCCCTCTATTCTTATATCTCATCTTTTCTAAACCCTCAGATGCCTCCGAGACGTGACCTCGAATTTACCTTTCCACTAGAGCTCACCCAGTTGATCCAGCAGCAGAACACATTGATGTAATTGCTAGTACAGAATCAGAACCAGGGGAACAACAACAACAACCCACCACCATCACCTCACCTGTTGACCACTTAGCCCGTTTTCTTAGGCTGAATCCGCCAGTGTTTTCCACTAGCACCGAGCCGATAATAGCAGATGATTGGCTCCGAAAGACAGCTAGGGAGTTGACCACAGCAAGATGCACAGATGCGGAGAAGGTGAAGTTTGCCGCACATCAGCTAGAAGGACCAGCAGCATCATGGTGGGAGAATTTCACAGCCACTTTCCCAGTTGACACTGTCACATGGGACCAGTTTCAGCAAGCTTTTTGTACTGCCCATGTTTCAGCAGGAGCTATGGCCATGAAGAAGCGTGAGTTTCGCAACTTGCGCCAAGGAGGACGGACAGTTGGCCAGTATGTGAAGGAATTTAGTAAGCTAGCACGTTATGCCCCAGATGACGTCGCCACGGATGCAGCTAAGCAGGAGAAGTTTCTAGAAGGACTGAATGATGAGTTGAGCATGCAGTTGATGGTAGCAACCTTCAACAACTACCAGGAGTTGGTAGATCGTGCTCTTATGATTGAAGGGAAGCAGCAGCAGATTGAGAATCACAAGAGGAAGTATGACAAGGAAAGTATAATTCAGGAGCTCATCAGAAGCCACGTTTTACCTCTAGACCGGGAGGACATTTTCAGCATACCCATGGAGTAGGTAGCACGCACCATCACAATGGCACCAAGAATGGTAATGGCAATGCAGGAAGCAACGGCCAGAACCGCACCAACCCCTAAAACCCAGCCAAGAAGGACCTGAGCCAAGTCACTTGCTTTAAGTGTTCAAAGACCGGACATTATGCCAATGAATGTCCTGAATTACAAAATGGAAATAGCAATGGAAGTTTTGGGAAGAAGCCGAACCCTTTCAACAGGGGACAAGTGAACCACGTTAGCGTGGAGGAGGTTGAAGCTTAGCCCGATGCAGTAATAGGTAAGTTTTTGGTTAAGTCAGTTACTGCACTCGTTCTTTTTGATACTGGTGCATCGCATTCATACATCTCAAGGGGATTTGTGGATAAGTATAACCTACCAACCCAAGCCCTTAGGTCACCCATGTTAGTAACCTCGCCCGGAGCAGAGTATGTGGCTAGTCTATGGTGTGATTGGTTACCATTAAGGATTGGTAACTATGTTTTTCCCTCAGACCTAATAGTATTGGAATCTCAAGGATTGGATGTAATATTAGGCATGGATTGGTTATCAAAGTATGAAGGGAATATTGAGTGTGCTAGTAAGTCAATTTTACTTACCACCCCAGAAGGGAGAAGGATCAAGTATGTATCCCGGCATGTGCCAAAGAGGACTCAAGTAAATCGCCTAACAGGAGTTGTGCAGGAGGAAGTACCATTGGTAAGGGATTTCCCTGATGTATTTCTAGAAGAGTTGCCAGGCATGCCACCGGATAGAGATATTGAGTTTTTGATTGAGCTATTGCCAGGCACAGGGCCAATATCAAAGAGACCATATAGGATGCCAGCAAAGGATTTGGTGGAAATTAAGAAGCAGATTAAGGAGTTACTGGATAAGGGATATATTCGCCCAAGTTCTTCACCTTGGGGATCGCCAGTACTTCTAGTGGAGAAGAAGGATGGATCGTTAAGGATGGTTGTTGATTATCCAGGATTGAATGAAGTAACGATCAAGAACAAGTACCCATTACCGATGATCAACGATCTGTTTGATCGATTGCAAGGAGCTAAGGTATTTTCCAAGATCGATCTGCGATCAGGATACCACCAGTTGAAGATTCAAAAACAGGATATTCCGAAGATAGCTTTTACCACCAGGTATGGGTTGTATGAGTATACCTTATGTCATTTGGTCTGACTAACGCACCTGCCTATTTTATCAACATGATGAACAAAGTGTTTATGGAGTTTTGGATAAGTTCGTCGTAGTGTTCATTGATGATATCCTGGTATATTCGAAGAATGAAGAGGAGCATAAGGAGCATTTGCGTTTGGTACTTGGAAAGCTCAGAGAACATCAGTTGTATGCCAAGTTCAGCAAATGTGAGTTTTGGTTGAAGGAAGTAGGATTCCTCGGACATGTTATATCTGGAGAAGGTATAGCAGTAGATCCCGCTAAATTTGAAACCGTGACCAAGTGGGAAGCCCCAACAATAGTTGGAGAGATCCGGAGTTTTCTTGGACTCGCAGGATACTACCGGAGATTTATTGAGAATTTATCAAAGATTGCGAAGCCTATGACTGAGTTGTTGAAGAAAGATACCAAGTTCATATGGACAGAGGAATGTGAGGCTAGTTTCCAGGAGTTGAAGAAACATTTGGTTACCTCACCAATGTTGATTTTGCCAGACCAGACCAAGGATTATGAGGTGTATTACGACACTTCACGTCGAGGACTTGGAGCAGTGCTTATGCAGGAAGGGAGAGTTGTTTCATATGCCTCAAGACAACTAAAGCCTCATGAGTTAAATTATGCCATGCATGATTTGGAGTTAGCAGCCGTAGTGCATGCATTGAAGACATGGAGACATTTCCTCATTGGAAATCATTGTGAGGTGTACACGGATCATAAGAGTTTGAAGTACATTTTCACACAGAAGGAGTTAAATCTCAGACAAAGGAGATGGTTGGAGCTTCTCAAGGATTATGATATGAAATTGCATTACCACCCCGGAAAGGCTAATGTAGTAGCTGACGCATTAAGCCGTAAGAGCCATGTCAATACGTTAATGACGGGAGAAATACCCAAGGAGTTAGCAGAAAATCTTCGTGAACTATGTTTGGAAATAGTTCTGAGAGGCTATGTAGCAACATTGGAGATTCAGTCAACCTTGATGGATAAAATCAGGGAAGCTCAGAAAGCTGACAAAGAGATTGCCGCTATAAAGGAGAAATTGAGCAAAGGAAAAGCTAAAGGATTTCGTGAGGATGAGCACGACACCTTATGGTTTGAAGACCGTATCTACGTGCCCAATGACCTAGAGATCAGGAAGTTGATTTTGCAAGAGGCACACGACTCACCATATTCAATTCACCCAGGAAATACCAAGATGTATTTGGATTTGAAGGATATTTTCTGGTGGACCGGAATGAAGAAGGATATTGCGGAGTATGTAGCAGTTTGTGATGTATGTCAGAGAGTAAAGGCAGAGCATCAGAAGCCAGCAGGATTGTTACAACCACTGCCGATACCCAAATGGAAGTGGGATAAGTTAGGCATGGATTTTATCATGGGATTGCCCAGGACTCGTTCAGGCTATGACTCGATTTGGGTTGTAGTTGATCGATTGACGAAAGTAGCTCATTTCATCCCAGTAAAGACCACTTACACCAGTGCTAAGTTGGCAAAGATATACATGACCAGGATCGTATGTCTGCATGGAGTTCCAAGGAGTATCGTATCAGATAGAGGAACCCAGTTTACCTCAAAGTTCTGGAAGCAGTTGCATGAAACTTTGGGTACCAGGTTAGAATTCAGTACAACTTTTCATCCACAGATAGATGGACAGGCCGAGAGAGTCAATCAGATTTTGGAGGATATGCTGAGAGCTTGTGCGCTAGATTATGGATGAAGTTGGGACGATAATTTGCCATATGCAGTGTTCTCTTACAACAACAGTTACCAAACCAATTTAAAGATGGCCCCTTTCGAAGCCTTGTACGGAAGGAGGTGCAGGACACCGTTGTCATGGGACAAAGTTGGAGACCGTCAGTTGTTTGGACCTGACTTGATTAAGGAGTCTGAACAGAAGGCGAAGTTGATTCGCGATAGGCTCAAGATAGCCCAGTCCAGACAGAAAAGTTATGCAGATTCTAAATGCAAGGAGACAGCTTACGAAGTCGGAGATAGAGCTTATCTTCGAGTATCTCCACTTCGAGGAACAAAGCGTTTTGGAGTTAAAGGGAAGTTAGCACCACGATTTGTAGGACCATATCGAGTTTTGGAGCATATGGGAGAAGTGGCCTACAAGTTGGAATTGCCCGAAGGATTGTCAGGAGTACATGATGTGTTCCACGTTTCTCAGTTAAAGAAATGTCACGCGGAGATGGCTAACATATCATTGAGAGACACAGTGCCATTGGAAACTATTCAGTTGGATAACGATTTGACCTACGAGGAGAAACCAGTTAAGATTCTCGAGTTTGCCAGCCGAGTTACTCGCAGCAAGGTTATCAGGTTTTGCAAAGTTCAGTGGAGCAATCACACGGAGGATGAAGCCACCTGGGAGCGAGAGGAAGATTTGCTCAAAGACCACCCTCACCTATTTTCTAGCCAACCCGAATCTCGAGGGCGAGATTCATCTTAAGGGGGATAGGTTTGTAACATCCCAAATTTTCAATTTGGAATGTTATACATTAGAGCATCATGCATATCATATTTTATCTTGCATTTTGTTTGATCCTAGAAATTCTACGCAACTCAATGACCCACGGAGAGAGTTGGGGATTTCGTTATTTTCATATTTGAGTTCTCTCAAATTTTGAGAATAGGATCATTTGATTTTATTTATTTTATCATCAATTATTTCTACTACAAAAATATGAGAGAGGGAATAAAATGACTTTCCCAAAATAAAGAAATATTGATGATTTAATAATAAAATCAAATAAGATTTTATTTCAGAGTTTTCGGTGTTTTATTTGAATTTAGGAAAAAAGTGCGTTTTTCAAAATTGCATTTAGGGCGCAAATAATGTTCACCTTGTACGGCTTGATTTTAGAAGCCTGTAAAAATTTATTTCGGAATTTTTGGAGTCCGTTTAGTATTTATTTTTATTTTTCTTCCAAGCGGAATAATAATAAAAATCCGACTTCGGGCTGTACCCGAGCGGGACACCGCCCGGGGGCAGCCTTTAAATAGCGCCGCCCGGAGCCGCCCCGGCCCATCAGCCCCGCCTCGATCCACGCGCGCCGCTGGAGCCGCCGCCGCCGATGATCCCGCCGCCCGAGGTTCGTCGCGCCTCGTTTTCCGTGCCGAAAAAAAGAGAGAAAAAAAAATATTCGGCGTTCATCGTTTTTTTTCTCGGATTAAATCCGCGATTTTTCTGATCGCGATTCCTGATCCGATTTTCATTTTAGTTTAATTTTTCGCTCGTTTATCGGAATCAGGCGATTCAAGCGCCTAGGGATTCGTCTCGAAACCCTCTATCCGTTTAACCAACTTAAACAAGATTTTGCTACTGTAAAATTTGCCCTAGATCCAGATTACTAGAACGAAGTTGTTTTCTTTCGCCGTTTGTCTTTTGTTGCTTCGTTCGATTTGATTCTTTTTGCCAACCGGAGTTCTTAAGTTGAAATTTCTAGTTAGATCTCTTATTTGAGTTTTACCTGTGCATTAGATGAGTACTTATTGTATGCTTGTTTGTTTGTCTGCGATTGAATACCCGGAGTGCGCCACCTATTACTTCGAATCATTAGGTTTCGCGGATCATCAGCAAGGCAAGTAACACTTTGATCATACCTTTTCTACTACCCAGTTTTATTGCATTAGATCAATCCTCACACATTGCATGACTAGGATCTAATTAAATTGTGGGAGGGGAAGTAGATGAGATAGTACCTATTACCTGTTATTATCAAACCTTTGGGAGTTACTTCTACGTTTGCTTATTATGCCATGCTATGCTAGTAGACGTGGATTGGGTGAGTGAAATCCATGACAGATGTGAGATTGTTAATTAATGGTTTATCTAAGGTGGCAACTTAAACACACATCTAGGTGGACTGAGGCACCTGGGTATTCCAGGACTTGCCTGTTTTCTTTTGGACCGCCACCCAGGCTCAAAGGGATCATGAGACTATTCATACTAGAAACTTCCGTGTGCAGCCATAAGCTATTATGGGCTCTAGCATAGTTGACTAAGTTGTGCGAACTCTTACAGTGGTAGACTAGCAGATGTAGGGGATGTAGGTGGTACGGTCTACCCGATCGTAAGGTGCTAGCGCTTCTGAAAGACTATGTTTCGGTCATCCGTCTTCTCAAACACCATGTAGTGCGAGAAACCAAACGGAGGCGATCGAGTCTTGTGGGGAAAAGTGCGCAAACCTCTGCAGAGTGTAATAAACTAATCATGGTTAGCCGTGTCCCCGGTTATGGACATCTTGAGTATCTAGTACTTGGATTTTCATGTGAATCTCAACATGTTACTCTAAATTAATTTTGTTGGGTTATGTTTAATGATGATGCTTAATTGGGATTGAGAATGCTGTCAACCATTCTCAATGTTTAACAACCACCATGATAGTAATTAAATTTTATTCCTTTGAAGTAGGGAAAAATTGGCTTTACGCAAAACTGTAACCATAGAGCTTTCCACCAGCCAAATATGCATATAGTATAACTGTTTCATTCCATTACTCTCTATGTGTTACATTGCCAGCATATTCCATGTGCTGACCCGTTTTCGGGCTGCAACGTTAATGTTGCAGACTTTTCAGATGACGATTAAGGAGTTTAGGTCGTGGTTCTATACTCAGTGATGCCGTTGGAGTTGATGGACTCACTTATCTTCGAAGCCTTCCGTTGTTTTCGTTATTAGATGGCCTTAAGCCATACTTATTGTAATAAGTTCTCTTTTGAGACACTCGATGTAATAAGTGTGTGATTGCTACTCTGCTATAAATCCTCCGAGTACTTTGTGGTGTCAGCATTACTGATCCAGGGATGACACCGGAGCACAGAGATCAGACTGTTTGAGGTCTGGTCGCTACAACATAAAATAAATTTGGAGAAAGATGCCAAACCAGTTTGTGATCACCAACGACGGCTGAATCCTAAGATGAAAGAAGTGGTAAGAAAGGAAATACTAAAGCTTCTGGAGGCAGGTATTATTTATCCCGTTGCTGATAGTCAGTGGGTAAGTCCTGTCCATTGTGTCCCTAAAAAGGGAGGTATTACTGTCGTTCCTAATGATAAAGATGAATTGATTCCGCAAAGAATTATTACAGGTTATAGGATGGTAATTGATTCCCGCAAATTAAATAAGGCTACTAAAAAAGATCATTAGCCCTTACCTTTTATTGATCAGATGCTAGAAAGATTATCCAAACATACACATTTTTGCTTTCTAGATGGTTATTCTGGTTTCTCTCAAATACTTGTGTCAGCTGATGATCAATCTAAGACCACTTTTACTTGCCCGTTCAGTACTTTTGCTTATAGACGTATGCCTTTTGGTTTATGTAATGCACCTGCTACCTTCCAAATATGCATGATGGCTATATTCTCTGACTTTTGTGAAAAGATTTGTGAGGTTTTCATGGACGATTTCTCCGTCTATGGATCCTCTTTTGATGATTGCTTGAGCAACCTTGATCGAGTTTTTCAGAGATGTGAAGAAACTAATCTTGTCTTGAATTGGGAAAAGTGCCACTTTATGATTGAGGGAGTCTTGGATTAGGGGGTGTTCGGGTAGCGGGACTATACTTTCAGCCGGACTCCAGGACTATGAAGATACAAGATTGAAGACTACGTCCTGTCTCCGGATGGGACTTTCCTTGGCGTGGAAGGCAAGCTTGGCGATGCGGATATTCAAGATCTCCTACCATTGTTACCGACTCTATGTAACCCTAACCCTATCCGGTGTCTATATAAACCGGAGGGTTTTAGTCCGTAGGACAACTTCATCAACTCCATAGACAACAATCATACCATAGGCTAGCTTCTAGGGTTTAGCCTCCTTGATCTCGTGGTAGATCTACTCTTGTACTACCCATATCATCAATATTAATCAAGCAGGACGTAGGGTTTTACCTCCATCGAGAGGGCTCGAACTTGGGTAAAACATCGTGTTCCCTGTCTCCTGTTACCATCCGGCCTAGACGCACAGTTCGGGACCCCCTACCCGAGATCCGCCGGTTTTGACACCGACATTGGTGCTTTCATTGAGAGTTCCTCTGTGTCGTCGCCTTTAGGCCCGATGGTTCCTTTGATCATCAACAACGATGTGGTCCAGGGTGAGACTTTTCTCCCTGGACAGATCTTCGTCTTTGGCGGCTTCGCTCTGCGGGCCAATTCTCTTGGCCACTTGGAGCAGATCGAAAGCTACACCCCTGGCCATCAAGTCAGGTTTGGAAGCTTAAACTACACGGCTGACATCCGCAGAGACTTGATCTTCGACGGGTTCGAGCCACAGCCAAGCGCGCCGCACTATCTCGAGGGGCATGATCTAGCTCTGCCTCCGGACAGTGTCCTGGAGGCCGCTCACGCATCGGTTCCGACCTCTAACTCGGAGCCTATTGCGCCAATCGAGGACGAGTGGTTGGACACCACCTTGGGGGCTGCAATCTCAAAGGCGATCAAGCCGAATGCTAGCCCCGCACTCTGCATGATCCGTGACTCCGAGGATCTGGACTCCGAACCCCCCGCGCCCCTGCCGATCGAATCCGATTGGGCGCCGATAATGGAGTTCACCACCGCAGACATCTTTCAGCACTCGCCTTTTGGCGACATCCTGAATTCTCTCAAGTCTCTCTCTTTATCAGGAGAGCCCTGGCCGGACTACGGTCAGCGAGGGTGGGATACAGACGATGAAGAAATTCAAAGCCCACCCACCACCCACTTTGTAGCCACTGTCGACGATTTAACCGACATGCTTGACTTTGGCTCCGAAGACATCGACGGTATGGACGACGATGTAGGAGACGAACAGGAACCAACACCTGTAGGGCGCTGGAAGGCCACCTCGTCATATGACATATATATGGTGGATACTCCAAAAGATGGAGATGGCGATGGAACAGTGGGGGATGACACCCCCAAGAAACAGCCAAAGCGCCGGCGTCAACAGCGCCGCTCTAAATCCCGCCAAAGCAAAAACGGTGATTCCGGCACGGGAGATAACACTACCCCGGATAGTGCCGAAGAACACCCACCTTAGCAAGATTCGGCACAGGAAGATGGAGAAGCCAGCCCTCATGAGAGAGCGACAGACTAAGAGGCCGAGGATGATAACTATATGCCTCCCTCCGAAGACGAGCCAAGCCTCGATGACGACGAATTCGTCATACCATCAGACCCCGCCGAACAAGAGCGTTTTAAACGCAGGCTTTTAGCCACGGCAAGCAGCCTCAAGAAAAAGTAGCAGCAGCTTAGAGCTGCCCAAGATTTGCTAGCTGACAGATGGACTGAAGTCCTTGCGGCCGAAGAGTATGAACTCGAACGCCCCTCCAAGAGTTACCCAAAGCGCAGGCCGCTACCCCGATCAGAGGAGGAAGCACCTACATCACCAGCGCATGACATGGCAGACCGGCCACCTCGCGGCCGCGACAGAGAGCTCTCTCGGCCCTTCACCCAAGCCAGGCCCCGACGCCGCTCAACTAAGGCACGGGAAAATGCGCCAGACCTGCGAGACGTACTGGAGGACAAGGCAAGACAAACAAGATCGATCTACGGATCGCGCAGGCGCCCTACGACACGTGACGATGATCTTTACTCCGGATACAACAAATTCGGCCGGGCCGAACACAACAGACATAGCTCTTCCGAGCTGCGTTGTGATATAGCCCAGTACAGAGGTGCCGCACACCCGCTATGCTTCACGAATGAAGTAATGGAACATAAAATCCTAGAGGGTTTCAAACCCGTAAACATCGAATCATACGATGGCACAACAGACCCGGCGGTATGGATCGAGGATTATCTCCTTCACATCCACATGGCACGCGGCGATGATCTACACGCCATCAAATACCTCTCGCTCAAACTTAAAGGACCGGCCCAACATTGGCTTAACAGCTTGCCAGCAAACTCAATCGGTTCTTGGGAGGACCTGGAAGCCGCATTCCTTGACAACTTCTAGGGCACTTACGTGCGACCACCGGATGTCGATGACTTAAGCCACATAATTCAACAGCCAGAGGAATCGGCCAGACAATTCTGGACACGGTTCCTAACAAAGAAAAATCAGATAGTCGACTGTCCGGATGCAGAGGCCCTAGCAGCCTTCAAGCATAACATCCGCGACGAATGTCTTGCCCGGCACCTGGGACAGGAAAAGCCGAAATCTATGGCAGCCCTCACGACACTCATGACCCGCTTTTGTGCGGGAGAAGATAGCTGGCTAGCTCGCAGTAACAACTTATCAAAGAACCCTGGTAATTCGGATACCAAGGACAAAAGTGGCAGGACACGTCGGAATAAGCAAAAATGCCGCGTTAGCAGCGACAGCAATGAAGACACGACAGTCAATGCCGGATTCAAAGGCTATAAATCCGGTCAGCGGAAAAAGCCATTCAAAAAGAATACTCAGGGCCCGTCCAATTTGGACCGAATACTCGACCGCTTGTGCCAGATACATGGCACCCCTGAAAGGCCAGCCAATCACACTAACAGAGATTGTTGGGTGCTCAAGCAGGCAGGCAAATGAAGAGCCGAAAACAAATACAAGGGGCTGCACAACAACGACGAGGAGGAGCCCAAGCCGCCGAACAACAATGGACAGAAGGGCTTTCCCCCACAAGTGCGGACGGTGAACATGATATACGCAACCCACATTCCCAAGCGGGAGCGGAAGCGTGCGCTACGGGACGTATACGCGATGGAACCAGTCGCCCCAAAGTTCAACCCATGGTCCTCCTACCCGATCACTTTTGATCGAAGGGACCATCCCACTAGCATCCGTCATGGCGGCTTCGCCGCATTGGTTCTCGACCCAATCATCAACGGATTTCATCTCACAAGAGTCCTCATGGACGGCGGCAGTAGCCTGAACCTGCTTTATCAGGATACAGTGCGAAAAATGGGCATAGATCCATCAAGGATTAAGCCCACAAAAACGACCTTTAAAGGCATTATACCAGGTGTAGAAGCCAACTGTACAGGCTCAGTAACACTTGACGTGGTCTTCGGATCCCCGGACAATTTCCGAAGCGAAGAGTTAATCTTCGATATAGTCCCGTTTCGCAGTGGCTATCACGCCCTGCTCGGACGAACCGCATTTGCAAAGTTCAATGCGGTGCCGCACTACGCATATCTCAAGCTCAAGATGCCAGGCCCTCGAGGAGTAATCACGGTCAACGGAAACACCGAACGCTCCCTCCGTACGGAGGAGCACACAGTGGCTCTCGCAGCGGAAGTACAAATTAGCCTTCTTAGGAAATTCTCCAGTCCGGCCGTTAAAAAGCCAGACACTGCCAAGCGCGCCCGGAGTAACCAACAGCAGGACCGCCTGGCACACTATGAGCAAGCATAGCAATGCGTCCCCAACCCCAGCTCTCGCGACATAGCGAAACCAGTACCTCGCGTACATAACTACGCCCTTGAAATACCATGGGCACAGGGGAAGGGGCACAGTAACGGCACGCCCAAAATACGGCTTAAAACGTACTAGGGGCTGCCGGATTGTTTTTTTAATTTTTTCTTACTTTCAGGACTCCATACTTCGGACGACCTGTTCGGCAATTCGACTGCCGCGCAAATGATGCAAGATCCAGGGAGGCAGACAAGCCATGCCGCATTATGGAACTCCCAGGTGGTCTCTGTTACGAGCGGTATACCTGTTTTAAATACAATTCCGCGGCTTGCCCCTGGCCAGGACATACTAAATAGTCCAATATCTTTTGCTTACCACACTATTTGTATCATTCGGCTTTGATAAATAGCCTCTATAAACAATGCATAGCTTTCTGTCTATTTTTTGCATTATCATCTTTTCATATATATGTTTATGACATGTTGCACCCGTACACTGTGGTACGGCAAAATACGCCAGGGGCTTTAGTACCTATAAATATGGCGTGAGAAGACCGTACACTTTCACAAGTGCGGCACCCCGAACTTATAGCACTATATGCATCGGCTCCGAATCATGATTTGGGTCAATAGTTGGGTTTGCCCGGCTCCTATGTTTTGGTGCCTTACGTTCCGCTATATCGGCTAAGGTAGCACTAGGAGAACCACTACGATTGTGCCCCGGTTGAGCTGGGTTAAGCACCTCTATGGAGAAAGCTAAAACTGACTGTCATGATGAGGCATGAGACCGGTCGCTGTTCGAGAGGTTTTTCGAGTCCCTAAAGACTTATGCCGCTTCGAGCGAGGAGCCGGCTTTGTCCGGCCAAGGCGTGGATAGTGCCCCAAACTCGGTCTTCCGAACTAGGGGCTTCGCCGAAATTTAAAATTATAGAGTTCTATGGCTAAGTGAGAGTGTTCAAGCATTATAGTCTGATTGCCTGGTTCGTTGTGCTGAGCGCCTCCCTCGAAGGACCCAACTATGGGAAAAAGAGCCCTCAGGTTTATCCCGAACACCCCAGCACTAGTGGCATGGGGGCTGAAGCCGACGACTGGCCATCTCTCAATTTTTGATAAATGGCCGCACAGAAAGTAATATTTTAAATTCAATAAGCATTGCTTAGCGCATATGAACAAGTTTTCAGCGCACAGGATAAACACAAGCGAGTTCATTCAAAAATTACATCCTTGGTACATTCATCCGCCACAAGGCGGGCACCCGCAAGAACATCCTTATAGTAGTTCTCGGGCTTGCGATGCTCCTTCCCCGGTGGCGGCCCGTCCCTCACAAGCTTCTCACCATCCAGCTTACCCCAGTGCAACTTTGCACGGGCAAGGGCCCTAAGGGCACCTTCGATGCAGACGGAGCGCTTGATGACCTCGAGCCTTGGACAGGCCTCCACCAGTCACCGCACCAGCCCGAAGTAGCTCCCAGGCAGGGCCTCTCCGGGCCACAGCCAAACTATGAAGCCCTTCATGGCCTGTTCGGCCGCCTTGTGGAGCTCGACCAGCTGTTTCAGCTGGTCGCTCAAGGGCACAGGGTGTCCGGCCTCAACATACTGAGACCAGAACACCTTCTCCGTCGAGCTGCCCTCTTCGGCTCGGTAGAATGCGGCGGCGGCGGATACGCTGCGGGGAAGATCTGCGAATGCCCCTGGAGAGCTCCGGATTTGGGTAAGTAACAAGTACTTTACTTTTATACTTCTGCTTTGCATAAAGAATGCCTTACCTGCCGCTATCTTTTTCATCTCCTCCAACTCTTGGAGGGCCTTTTGGGCTTCGGCCTTGGCGGACTTGGCAGTCTCAAGGGCTGCCGCGAGCTCGGACGCTTGTGTCTTGGACTCAAGCTCCAAACTCTCACGTTTTTTCATGAGAGCCTGAAGCTCCTGCTGCACCTCGCCGACTTGGGCCTCAAGTTTCTCTCGCTCGGTGCGCTCGCGACCGTTTTCTTTTCAGCCTCAGACAGCGCCTGCTTAAGGGTCGCCACCTCAGTCATGGCCCCTACAATAAGTAGTACAATCCTATTATTCTTTTTGCAATCAAGCCTTTCTATAGGCGCTTTTTCTGTAAGGTATTTCTTACCTTCTTTCTCCTCGAGCTGCCTTTTGGCAAGGCCGAGCTCTTGCTCGGTCCGCTCGAGGCCCTGTTTCAGGGCACCCACCTCCACAGTCAGTGCGGCGGTGGCTAGCAGCGAAGCCTGCATACGCATATTGACTCTTTGTTGTTAGACTCCTGTGAAATTTAATAGATCCTCTATTCGGCTTTTCTTTCCGAACGCCAAACAGAGCATCAGGGGCTACTGTCTATGCGGTAATATTTTTACATATGTTTTACTTACCTCGAAGCCTGTTAGAAGGCTAGTGCAAGCTTCACTCAGTCCGCTCTTGGCGGACTGAACCTTCTGGATCACCGTACTCATAATAGTACGGTGCTCCTCGTCGATGGAGGCGCCATCAAGCACCTCCAGCAGATTGTCTGGCACCTCCGGTTGGGCAGAGGCTGCCGGCTCAGAAGGCTTACTCCTCTTGGAAGGAGTTTGCCTACCGCGGTCCGGAACTGTTGTAGATTCCGGTGCGGTGTCCGGCTCAAAGCCGGACTTGGAGCCCTGGGGGGCCTTATCCCCTTCACTCATGGAGTCCGGGAGGTTGCCTTGCGGCTCCTCCGGGACCACCTCCTCCTGCCCCGGAGCTCGTCGCGACGCCACTTCGGCATTGTCCGCGGTGCAGGGGGAGACAGCGGGCGGAACTGAGTTCACGCCCGATGAATTCAGGGAGCCGCTCGATGACTCGTCGAGTCCGGCCCGGGGCGGACTGCATAATTATATTCGACACTAGGGAAAGCTGTGCAACAAAGGAACGTCATGAGTTATTCTGATATCCGAACTTACGATTTCGCCGGACGCTTGGCCCTGTCTGGCCACTCCTCTTCGCCCTCTTCGGCGCCGAGGGAGTAGTCCGGTGGAGGGGTCTTCCTCTTCCTGGACCCTCCGGCCTCCCCCGTTGGGGCGGCCTTCCTTTTCTTTCCTTCCCCCGCTGGGGGGGGGAGAGTTTTCTTCTTCCTCCTCCTCGTTTTCATGGGAGGAGGGCGTCTCAGACTCGTCAGATGACGAGTCTGACACCACCATGTTGCGGGCACTCTTTCGAGTCCCCGTGGTCTTCTTCTTCTTGGCCTTCTTCTCCGGCACCACATAAGGCGCCAGAACCAGCAGCTTCACTAGTAGAGCTGGGGCTGGGTCTTCGGGCAGCGGAGCCGGACAGTTAATCGGTCTGGATATCGCCCGCCAAGCCTGTCAAAGGTAAGGGAGTTTAGATCCCGCATAGAGTCAAACTATGAAAAAAGCTTAAACATCCTGTAAAAGGTGTAGATGGCTTACCTCGTTAGCATGACGCTGCGAGCTGTATCCGCGGTCCTCGGAAGCGGATGCGGGAGCCTCGGCGCCCTTGAATAGCATCTTCCAGGCGTCTTCGTACGTCGTGTCGAAGAGCCTGTTGAGGGTTTGATGCTGCGCCAGGTTGAACTCCAACAGATTAAAATCCCATTGTTGGCACGGGAGGATCCGGCGGACGAGCATAACCTGGATTACGTTAACAAACCGGACTGGCTTGTTCACCAGGGACTGGATGCATGTTTGCAATCCGGTCACCTCTTTTTCGTTACCCCACGACAGGCCCGTCTCTTTCCAGGACACAAGCCGCGTGGGGGGTCCGGATCGGAACTCGGGGGCTGCGGTCCATTTCGGATCGCGTGGCTCGGTGATGTAAAACCACCCGGATTGCCATCCCTTTAGGGTCTCCACAAAAGAGCCCTCGAACCATAGGACATTGGCCATCTTGCCCGCCATGGCGCCTCCGCACTCCGCCTGGCTGCCGCGCACCACCTTGGGCTTGACGTTGAAGGTCTTGAGCCAGAGGCCGAAATGGGGGCGGACGCGGAGAAAAGCCTCGCACACGACGATAAATGCCGAGATGTTGAGGATGAAGTTCGGGGCCAGATCGTGGAAATCCAGGCCGTAGTAGAACATGAGCCCCCGGACAAATGGGTGGAGTGGAAAACCCAGTCCGCAGAGGAAGTGGGGGAGAAACACTACCCTCTCATGGGGCCTTGGGGTGGGGAGAAGCTGGCCTCCTCGGGAAGCCGGTGCGCGATGTCCTTGGACAAGTATCCGGCCTTCCTTAGCTTTTTGACTTGGCCCTCCATGATGGAGGAGTCCATCCACTTGCCTCCCGCTCCGGACATTGCTGGAGAAGGTTGAGGTGGGAAGTGCGGGCTTGGGCGCTGGAGCTCGGGTGCGCAGGAGATGGGTAGGCAAAGGAGGAAGAAGGCGTAGGTAAAAAGGTGGATCCTTATCCCCTTATATGGGCGGATGCGGTTGTGCGTCCCCACCTGCCTAGTAAAACTCGCTTGCCTCCCAAGCGTCGTGATAAGTGACGCGGTTGGGTTACCCATGTCCGTATTGATGAGAATCCCATAAAAGGGGGTACACGATCTCTGCTTTGACAAGACGTGCCAAGGAAACCGCCTCACAAAACACGCTGAGGTGGAAAAGTAAAAATGATTTGAGTAAAGGACTTGGCTGTAGTGTGATGGCGCACTGCGGAATACGTCAGTAGATTTGATTTGTGTTAATATTATTCTCTCTATGGCAATATGTGGAAGCTTATTTTGCAGAGCTGGACACTACTCTTGGTGTTTACAATCTTCTATGAAGGATTTGGAGGAGGAACCCGCCTTGCAATGCCGAAGACAATTTGCGCGCCGGACTCGTCGTCATTGAAGCCTGGTTCAGGGGCTACTAAGGGAGTCCTGGACTAGGGGGTGTTCGGGTAGCCGGACTATACCTTTAGCCGGACTCCAGGACTATGAAGATACAAGATTGAAGACTACGTCCCGTGTCCGGATGGGACTTTCCTTGGCGTGGAAGGCAAGCTTGGCGATGCGGATATTCAAGATCTCCTACCATTGTAACCGACTCTATGTAACCCTAACCCTATCCGGTGTCTATATAAACCGGAGGGTTTTAGTCCGTAGGACAACTTCATCAACTCCATAGACAATAATCATACCATAGGCTAGCTTCTAGGGTTTAGCCTCCTTGATCTCGTGGTAGATCTACTCTTGTACTACCCATATCATCAATATTAATCAAGCAGGACGTAGGGTTTTACCTCCATCGATAGGGCCCGAACCTGGGTAAAACATCATGTTCCCTGTCTCCTGTTACCATCCGACCTAGACGCACAGTTCGGGACCCCCTACCCGAGATCCGCCGGTTTTGACACCGACAATGATTAATGAAGGTATTGTCTTGGGGCATAAAGTTTCTGAAAGTGGTATTGAAGTTGATAAAGCCAAGGTTGATGCTATTGAAAAGATGCCATGTCCCAAGGACATCAAAGGTATAAGAAGTTTCCTTGGTCATGCCGGTTTTTATAGGATGTTCATGAAGGACTTCTCACAAATTTCTCGGCCTCTGACTAATTTATTACAAAAAGATATACCATTTGTCTGTGATGATGATTGTGTAGAAGCATTTGAAATACTTAAGAAAGAATTGATCTCTGCACCGATTGTTCAGCCACCTGATTGGAATTTACCCTTTGAAATTATGTGTGATGCTAGTGATTATGCTGTAGGTGTTGTTCTAGGGCAAAGAGTTGATAAGAAATTAAATGTTATTCAATATGCTAGTAAAACTCTAGACAATGCTCAGAGAACTTATGCTACTACTGAAAAGGAATTCCTAGCAGTTGTATTTGCTTGTGATAAGTTTAGACCATATATTGTTGATTCTAAAGTAACTATTCACACCAATCATGCCGCTATTAAATACCTTATGGAAAAGAAAGATGCTAAACCTAGACTTATTAGATGGGTTCTCCTGCTACAAGAATTTGATTTGCATATTGTTGATAAAAAGGGAGCTGAGAACCCCGTTGCAGACAACTTGTCTAGGTTAGAAAATGTGCTTGATGACCCACTACCTATTGATGATAGCTTTCCTGGTGAACAATTAAATGTCATAAATGCTGCTCGTACTACTCCATGGTATGCTGATTATGCTAATTATATTGTTGCTAAATTTATACCACCTAGTTTCACATACCAACAAAAGAAAAAGTTTTTCTATGATTTGAGGCATTACTTTTGGGATGACCCACACCTTTATAGAGAAGGAGTAGATGGTGTTATTAGACGTTGTGTACCTGAGCATGAACATGAACAAATCCTACGCAAGTGTCATTCGGAGGCTTATGGAGGACACCACGCTGGAGATAGAACTGCACATAAGGTATTGCAATCCGGTTTTTATTGGCCTACTCTCTTCAAGGATGCCCGTAAGTTTGTCTTGTCTTGTGATGAATGTCAAAGAATTGGTAATATTATTAGATGTCAAGAAATGCCTATGAATTATTCACTTGTTATTGAACCATTTGATGTTTGGGGCTTTAATTATATGGGACCTTTTCCTGCCTCTAACGGTTACACACATATTTTAGTCGCTATTGATTACGTTACTAAATGGGTAGAAGCTATTCCAACTAATAGTGCTGATCATAACACTTCTATTAAGATGCTTAAAGAAGATATTTTTCTGAGGTTTCAATGGTGGTTCACATTTTATTCACGGTGCTTTCCGTAAAATGCTTGCTAAGTATGATGTTAATCATAGAATTGCATCTCCTTATCACCCTCAGTCTAGTGGTCAAGTAGAATTGAGTAATAGAGAGCTCAAATTAATTCTGCAGAAGACTGTCAATAGATCTAGAAAAAATTGGTCCAAGAAACTTGATGATGCGGTATGGGCCTATAGAACTGCATATAAAAATTCTATGGGAATGGAAAAGCATGTCACTTACCTCTCGAACTAGAACATAAGGCTTATTGGGCTATTAAAGAGCTCAACTATGATTTCAAACTTGCAGGTGAGAAGAGGTTATTTGACATTAGCTCACTTAATGAATGGAGAACCCAAGCCTACGAAAATGCCAAGTTGTTTAAAGAAAAAGTCAAAAGATGGCATGGCAAAAGAATACAAAAGCGTGAGTTTAATGTAGGTGATTATGTATTATTATACAACTCTCGTTTAAGATTTTTTGCAGGAAAACTTCTCTCTAAATGGGAAGGTCCTTACGTTATCGAGGAGGTCTATCGTTTCGGTGCCATAAAAATCAACAACTTCGAAGGCACAAATCTGAAGGTGGTGAACGGTCAAAGAATTAAACATTATATCTCAGGTAATCCTATAAATGTTGAAACCAATGTTATTGTACTACAAAAAAATACACTTCCGTGATGATACGTGTTTGTCACAGTAGGTAGCTTTTTTGTCATGCATGTACATCCATGACAAATTTATGATAGAATCAAGATAGTCAGACCTATGCTGTCGTAGAAGTGTTCCATGACATTACCAAAATTATCATCACGGAAGTGTCCACTTCCATGACGATAAATCGCGCGTCACAGAAGTGCTTTCGTCAAGGGTGACCAACACGTGGCATCCACCATAACGGAACGCCGTTAAGCTATCTGGTCGGGTTTTGGATCCGATAACTCGTTAACAGCCCCGACCAATGGGGATTTTCCACGTGTAAAATCATCATTGGCTAGAGGAAACACGTGTCGGCTCATCGTCGGGACAGGTGTCATCCACTCACTGGACAGAAGGCGCCTATGATACGTCGACACGTGGCACGGCCCAACAAGTTTAAATGGGCCGGCCCAACTAAAGGCCCACAAGATTTTGCGGACCATAATGGGCCGGCCCAGCTAAAGGCCCATGAGATTTTGCGGACCATAATGGGCTGGCCTAGCTAAAGGCCCACAAGATTTTGTGGGCCATAATGGGCCGGCCCAGGTAAAGGCCCACAAGATTCTTGCGGGTCATAATGGGCCGACCCAGCTAAAGGTCCATGAGATTTCGCCGACATTAATGGGCCGGCCCAGCTGTAGGCCGACAAGATTTTGAGGACCCTAGTAGGCCGGCCCATTAACTGGTTGCCATGTTTTGGGCCAAATGTCGGCCCATATTTGATCCGGTCCATTAATGGCCTGCCACGCTCTGGGCCTAATAGTGGCCCATATGAGATCCGGCCCGTTAAAAGCCTACCATGTTCTGGGCCAAATTACGGCCCAGATCAGGTCCGGCCCTTTAAGAGGCTTTGGGCTCAATTATGGCCCATATCAGATTCGGCCCGTCAACTGGACACTATGCTTTTGGGCCCACTTGCTAAAGGCCCACTTAGTAATTCGACCTGATATTAGTTTTGGCCTGTTAAGGGCCCGTTTAACATTTTGTCCCTATATTAATTTTGGCCTGTTAAAAGCCCGTCATATAGTTTGGCCTAACTACGGCCCGGTTTGCATCCGGCCTGCTCATAGCCGATATCTGATTGGGCCAAACAAGGACACAGACAATTTTGACTTGTTAAAAGCCCGTGATTTGATTCGCACAATCATGGGCAGGGGTTCATTTTGGGCTACTGCGTAACTAGTAGGAATTAAGAACAAACCTACTCTATACAATAAAGAAATTACGGCTTAGTTACTAAGAATAAAGCTACACTACACAATAAAGGATTTAAGGTATATTACATCCATTGGGCATCAAAGTTCGCCACTAGTGATCATAAAGCGCAACGAAGAAGCAGATTACAAAAATTGGGCACCATTGCAGCGTAACAAAATAATACTGAACCGAGACCACTTCCAAGACAGTTCAAGAAAGGTTAGCCTTGCGGGGGAACCGCTGCGCAAGCTGCTGAGAAAGGCTGTGAGACCGGCCTAGCATGTCGGTCATAGCTTCCAAGTGTAGATGTTTAGCGATGAGGTTCTCATTGGTGTTCTCCGCAATCTTTCTTAGAGATAGGACTTCAAGTCGAAGTTGAGTTGCAGAATGCCTTTCTGCTAGAACTTGGGACTGAAGAAGTCGAACTAATTCAGACAACGAATTCTGTGAGCTTGTCTGACTGTTAGTCTCAAGTAACTTGAACACTGCATCGAGACAAGACTTTGGGGTTGTCTCGCTATCTTCAAGATGTTTTGCCTTCTTTGCTGCAATATATGTTGGGTTTGTCTCACAGCCTTCAGCAGACTCGTGCATGCCATCAGGCATATCACCCTGAAACAAAGCAGAGAGATGACATGTTTTGCATGTGTATAAACAAAGATGATAACTGTTCTATCAATTCTATCCAATTTCAAATTAGAAAATAAAGAGTATGTTCAAGATATCAATAGCATAATTTGGCATTGTTCATAATGCGGGGAGCTTCACCACACTACTGGATTACCATGTCAACATAACAAGCATAGATGAAGGGCAAAGAAAATCATTGTATCTATTTTGGATAATGTGCATGGCATGTTGTTCATATCATCAGCCACATTAGTAAGATAAAACAGGAGATGACAAGGTGCAAACGCGGGCTGCTTCACCACACACTGGATTATAGATCCACAAAAACAAGCATACATATAGGGAGTATTAAGTAATGTGCATGGTATGAATAAGGAATTTGGTTTTACAAGTAAAACTTAGAACTTACGGTTCTTACGAACATGCATTTTGGTAGAAATAGCAAACTAAACAGCAGTAAATGATAGGGAGTATGAGCAAATTAAATAGCAATTGAGGATAAAGGCTTTAGAAGGACTGACTTACATTAACAGTTAACACCGGCTTTATAATGCCCTTCTCCATGGCAAGGGAAGGATAACTCAAGAATTTCAGCACATAATCTTCTTCGTAAGCATTGCCTGTACTCTACATTTTGTAGAGAGTAATTATAGATATGATAATACTGGAAGGGATAGAGGATAATGAAGATAAGATGCAGATTGATGCTACATAATCAACTACCAATCCCAGGAAGTACAAGCATGACAGGACAAAATGTACTGACAAGAGCAATGGGCTACACTTATGCACTAGCATTGTCTGTGTATTCTACTTGTTGGTAAGATTAAATATAGATCTGATCTTTTTTAGTAAATGGTGGGCGAGGGAGATAAGATGCAGAATGCTACAGAATGAACCAATCCCTCTTCCCATAATACAAGATTGTTTTGAACACTGGTGTACTGTACAAAACGTTCTTATATTATGGGACAGAGGGAGTAGCTGTTAATGTAAGTACAGTGATAGACCACGTTTAGTCCTTACAAGAGGACTGCAGAGCTAAACCTCTTCAAAAGCATTGGGTTGATTCTAAATTTATGTAAGAGTCCATACAAATCTTATAATGTCCACCAAATGGACGATTACGAGGCTAGCATGTGTAGTGATGCTACATAATCAAACAACTATGAAAGTAAGTATGGTCATACAGGGCAAGAGGTACTCACAAGAGTAATGTAGTGTGCAGTATAGTTGCGAGATTCTGTGGTCCCTTGAGAACGAATGTCCTTCTGCTAACAGTTTTCGTGCAAGTGAGACATTAAGGAAAATGCAGAAATGTAGTTAAAATTGTGATGTGATATCATAGACAGTACCTTATGCTGCAGCCGAGACCAATGTGTAACAAGATTATTCCAGTCACCGTCGGATAAATGTAGCACCGGAGACTTTACAGAAATTTTGTTCAGAGGCTTGCCATCGAAGTGCGCTTGCCTCAGGTAGAAACGATACTTCATCAACGAGTGCTTGAAAAGTGCAACCAACCCTTGCTCGTCATCACAATCCAGTGTGCGCCTCGCCTATTTAAAAGAATGAAATCTTGTGTCTTCTGTCAGCAGAAACATATGCAGTAATGACCATGAATAACATTAGTACATTACTTACGCGTAAGTTGCGGAGGAAGACTGGAAATTGTTCTGTGTCTGCGGTATAATCTTTCCATGAAGGAAAGATGCACACAAAGTTCCTGACAACAACAACATAAGCTTCATCTTCTAAACTGGGAAGAAATGGAATAGGGGTCCTATTTGCTGCAATTGGGGCTCTCTCTGGTTCGAAAAGGGATTTGGCAACTGGATTTGGTGTACTCTTTGCTGGAATGGGGGTTTTGCATTGTGCAGCTGGTGCTATGTCAACTGGCATAATCATACTGTTTGCTGCACTTGGGGTCTGCTGAGTTGGGGCATTAGAAATGACCAGTGTAGTAGGGCTAGAGTCTGCTAGAGTTGGGTTATTTTGTGGGTCAGGTGATATTGCAACTACACCTAATGGGCTATTTGATTTATCAGGTGCCACTACCTTTTCCAAATACTTTGCTTGTGCTCCTCCACGATCAGCAATCGCCCTCTTCCTTTTGAACATCTGATACACAAGAACATCATTTGAATGGATAAATATGGTATGATGACATATGGAATATGTACTGAAAATGGATAGGCAGGGCGTATTCACATACATGATGTGTAAACTAAGCTGGCAGTTCAATAAAGTAGAAGCAATGCAAAGCGTCAGTTGCAAGATATGTGCGAGCAATGTAACCTTGGAAAGTTAGAGCAAGTACCTTGATGGGTGAATAAGATAGGGCATCTTCCTCTGACTCCTCCACTAGGGAGCTACATTGACTTAGGTCTCCCTCTAGCTCAGAATCACTGTTAGGATCATATTCTGAGCATGAATCTGTAGGTGGAGAGTGTTTGCATTGCATTGCATCCATACTTAATTTCAGTCCCTTAATGCCAAGTTTGACAGCCATGGCATTGTTCTGCTTTATTCTTTTCACGCTCGCAAGCTCATAATCATTATGATGCTGTTCAGAATCTGAGATTCATGAAAACATAAAAAGTAGTCAGATTATCTATGGAATGCATTACGGTTTCAACTCGGAGAGTGTCTTCCTATAAACCCCTGCATATGAAAAGTTCACCTCCCCAACCATGCTGACCAGACCACACACAAAGATACACACCCGAGCAGCGAACATGCATTTTCGAAAGTAATTTAGGAACATTTAGCTGACCAATTAAACAACTCTGTTTTAATAATATCAGATTCGTATTTGAACAACTAAGCTTGTTTAGCTTGATGCATGGAGCAATGTTATTATGACATGAAGCATGTATTCTGATCGTATACTGATCATAAAAGGGGGAAACTCTAAGCATATATTTTTTAGCAAAAGAGGGCTTCCCCTCTGATTTCTATTAAAGAAACCACCACGGAACCAACATGATCAATTAAACCCTAAGCATGATCAATTAAACCGTATTATGGCTGTGCCATGGCAGATTTGAAGCTGCAAACTGGAGAAATGATATTTAGCATCCATTGTTTGCTTCGAACTAAGAACTGAATTCTAAGAGCTGAAACGAAAGTAGAGTAACCAAGTTAAGATCTATATTCTGGTTGAGATCAAAAAGTTGAGGAGATATGAAGTATCACCTCTCTTGCGGCGCCGTGTAGGCATCGGGGGTGCGATGGCTGTCGGTGGCGTTGAAGAAGATCTACGACGGTAGACGGGTGCATCGGGGGATAAGTCCCGTTGCGGTGGAAGAGAAGGTCGTGTGAGCGGCCCCGACAAAGAGGACGACGGTGCCGATGAAGCGAGAGGACGCGATGCAAGGCTATTGGTCCGTCGCCGTGGATGAGAAACGTCCATCTCTAGCAGTGGACGATGCGGTCTTGGTAGGCGCTCCGGCATGGTGGAGGATGGTGGTGATGGATGTGGTGGAGGACGGCGGCGATGGATGGGGTGGCGGACGGAGGCTGGTGTGGGAATGGGGTGTTCTAGCACGGACGGTGTATGAATGGGAAAATGGAGGGAGAGGTACGGGGAACCATGTTTTTGGGATGCGCCTGTCTGAAATATGGGAAAGTTACGAACTTATCCCCCATTTCAAATTTGGACGTCTCATCGGTTGGGGATAGGATGGTAATCTCGCATCTCCCAAATATTTGCCGGTAACTATTTCGGGCGAGGAGAGGGTGTTTTGCCGCCCACGGTTGGCGCCCACGGTGTATGAATGTGGCTGATAGGTAGGGCGGTTGTGTCACGTCTAATGGAAGTTACACATCTGCCCCTATTTAAAATATTAGCCTACATCTATTTCGGACGAGGAGAGGGTGTTTTGCCGCCCATCGTGTATGAATGGGGAATGAAGGGAGAAACAGAGGTCTTTCGGACGAGCTTGAATCAAATGAGTTTTGCCGCCTATGTTTGATGCCCACCGTGTTGGAATGGGCTCAGAGGCGGTCGTGTCATGTCTAATTGAAGTTACTAACCTACCCCTATTTCGAGCAGTGGAAATCGGGCTAATGGATTGTCCGTGTAATGGGTAGACAGTAATTTCCATCTCCCAAACACTTGGCTTCGGGCAGCCGATGTGGGAGTGGACATTTTGTTGTTTCTTTCAAATTTTGGGACAATAAGCATCCACGTTTACCCTGGCAACTAAATTTGAATCCATTTTGTATTCCTATATGAATCTTTATAAATCATTCTATGTGTTTTTATATATCTTCAAAAGGACGACAAAGACGTATTCCACTGTCATATATGAATATGGTTTACAAATGCCGATACTCAAATTCAGAAACTAGAATCCAGTTTAAGGTGAATTCGAATATTTGGAACACTTCATGTCCAACTCAAATGTCACACGCAGCATAATGTGTACTCCCATTTAGATATGTACACAAGCGATGTATCAAGATTCAAATACCGAGTCAATCAACCAAGAATGTACGGAACTAACAAACATATAAACACTTATAGAGTATATGGATCAATAATATCAACTAACATACATAAGCCAGGCCACTGTACTTTTTTTGGCTACAACAACATCCTTTTTTTAGCCAGCATCTTGGCCCTTTCCGATGCGTGCCACTTATGGTCCATCTATACTACTATTGCTGAATGCACATTCAGCCCGATTGGCATATTTGTAGGTCTGGCATAGCAATACAAATGAAATGTCTCCGAGTCTTATCAATTAATATAGACTTGTGCTCAAATAAAATTACAAACAAAAAAAACAAAAAATAACAATTATTACATGATCTCTAAAACAAATGGTTTGATTGATTACATGAACAGACAACACAAAGGTTATTCAACTATGGAAAGAACATTTGACCTATGATTTACCAAGTAGGAATTTAATTTCCTTTTTTCCTTCAGGACCTTAACAATCTGGTCAGACTCAGCTTGCTTCGTTTTGAAATTCACCAAATATTTAATGGTTGTCTTGAGTACTGCTTGTGATTGTGCTGTTTGCTTCCTCAACATGTCAACTCCATCTCTAAGTGTAGAAGCAGAATCTCTTTCTACCACTAGTTTAGCCTCTAGAGCATCAGCAGTTGGAAATTCATAATGCACGATTGGGCCGGTGCCACTGTTGTGGGATGATGCAATGTCCATGGGGACCTCGCTCTTTGATCTTGGGCTAACCTGTTTTGCCATTAAAGTTCCGATTGGATTTAGAAAAGTTGAAGTTAGAAAAACATCTCAACTGGGAGTTATAACAGCAAACCAGTTAAACAAACAAGGAATTAAAGAGTTTCAGTTGGATGCTAAAAAGTAGTTATTAACATCATTGTAACCCGCTGTTGCAGCAGCAAAGTAGTTAAACAAACAAGTAGATATTTAAGTTAAGGCAAACAGGTAATTCTTAACAATAAGTATCAAACACATAGATAGGCGCAGTCTACAATATGATTAACAGGCTGTGCCATTATGTAATCAGTAGCAAACTAAATTAAGCCAATCAACGTAATTGAACAATTTTGCAATAAGTGGCTAACTAAAATTCCGAGAACCAGGTAATTGAACTTACGCTAGTTCTTTGTACAGGCACACTGCAACTTCTTTTTCGCTTACAGGGTTGTATGTAGGAGTCCATGGCATCAATTGCTTGGATACGCAGTCCCAATACTTCTTTCTTCCCACATTGCATGGGTAAGTCGAATGGTTAATCTGGTAAGATGGTGCGTCCTTGATATGTTATATGAGGACGTGTAGTCAGACTAGTTGTAGCCAAACACATCACACTGGCTTTTACTGTATATTTCATGCGATTACTTTTGGCATATCGAGATCTAAGCAATCTACAATAGGATGAAAAGACTGGCATCCTTCACATTATTGGCGAACTCAGTTCATAGAAACAAGCAATTCAACCATTCTGTGGGTAAATCAAAAGCGCCACTGGAATATTTTTCGCTATCCAATCATACACACAAAAAGGGGCTGGTATGAGCGGCCGCCTCAGGTGGCTGGAAAGTGTGCACCTAGTTTGAGTTGTCCAGGTTGGCCCATGCTAGTTTTGTTCGTCCCAACGCACGAGCAGGCAATGTAAAAAATGAAGAAAAATGTTTCAATTTGGATGGGCCAATAACATAAGTGCAAGGCAGGCCCTATAGCAGGCTCACGGCCCAAACGAGCGCCTCCCATATCGATCGACAGCAGGAAAAATCCCAATTCATTCGCTCCAGCCTCTAGTCGGGTTCGCTCCTAACCTAGTCGCCGCTGGACAGACCGACACAGCACTTCCTCGCGCCCTCGTTGGAGGGCGGTGGCCGGGCTTCAAGCGAATGGAAGGACAAGAAGATGAAGATCCAACCTTGGGTCTAGCCTGCGTGGGAGGCAGCGGTGGCAGCACGGGCATGGCATCGAGCTTGCGCAAACGGACAGTCGCAGCTTGCAAGAGTAGCATGCGCAACGAGCAGGTACATCACATCCCTGATTATATCTAATTCAACTCTTCAATTTCTGGCCAATAGTTAAACCTGACGGTGTTGTAAAACTGCTTGTATGTAGGGAATCTATGAGAAAATGAAACCAATTTCTACTTATTTTATAACCCCCCCAATCAATACTGAACTGACTGAATCTGATGTATCTAATAAAGTTTTCGGTGCAAACATACAAGCTCATGTTGTTCTTGAGCCTGAAGTGTCTAATGAACAGACTGCTAATGAAGGATTTGATGGAAATATTTTACATGCTCCTGGTGATGAACATATAGTGTCTAATGAGGGATCTAATGCAAAGCATTTTGCAAGCTCATTGAAGGATTTAGTGTCTAATGATGATCTACTATGTTGAGAGAGACAGCGATTTGCAGGCATTGATGACAAGAAAATTATAGTGCATTTTCATAGCTTAAGGAAACATCGAGGCCATATACCAGAAAGTCCCCGTATCATGACAACATAGCATAAATACTTTTCTAATATGTTGTTTGAAACTATTGGCATACTTGTGCAGGGTAGATATATTGATATGCAGTTTGCGCACTGGTTATACGTGCAATTACACATCGATATTTTCAGCTAGAGAACGAATAATTCAAGCAGGTACAGACCATGTTTGTAGTCCTTGTACACCATGTTGCATTTTGTGTTTTTTGGTGCTTGCATCATTTAGTGTTTATAATCTGAACTACTTTGGATCATTACCTGGTTTTCAAAGTGCATGTAGCTTCACATTTCTTAAGTTATGTTGATTTCCGGAGTGCAAGTGACTTCGTATTTTTTAAGTTAAATGTTCGCCCCTGGTAACTTGAATTCGTGGATCAGCCACTGCACACAAATCATACACAAATGCCAGTACGAATTAAATGAAATGCAGGGACTTACGCTAGCTCGTTATACAGGCTCACTGCAGCTCTGCTTGCGCTTGGGATGTTCCATGTACAAGTTCATGTTACCACTTGCTTGGATGTGCAGGCCTTGTGCTCCTTGCATCCCCCTCTGCATTTTTGACATGGCGAATGGTTGATCAAATAAGAGGAATCGACCTTGATGTTGTACCGGAGGACAGATACTTACAAGGTTATACAGGTGTGCAGGATGTGTACCAGATCCCGTAGCGCCGTCATGCTTCGCTAAAATATGGATTTGCTTTTTTCAGATGATATCTCCAGAAGAAATAAGAGTTAAGGTCAGAGTTGCATAGGCATGTAAGCTAAGAGAGCAGTGAAAGGATATCCAAACATCGCCGGAATAGTGCACAAGGGAGTGATGTGTGGATACCTAGTTCGGGCCGGCGTTTGGGCATGCTCGCCTAGCTAGAGTGCGGGTCACTTCAGAGCCGTTGAGGGTGATGCGCTGGCGTTGGCTGGCCGCGCAGGGATGCAGATCTTGAGTGGCAGCAGAGCGCTATGATGCGGTGGATGAGACCGTTGGTGAAGCCCCAACGGCCTTGGGGGGCGGAGGTGTGAAGATGTGCTCGGTGAAGTAGCCCCAATGAGCCGGGAGACGGCGTCGGTGAAGCGCACCTGATGTGGTGGAACTCGGTGTCTGTGAGGCACGTCAGTTGCGGCGGCCGACGTTGTCGGTGGACCACCCGGTGCGGTGGACGAGGGCGTAGATGAGGTTGCTCCGGTGCGGTGGTGAAGCGCGACCATCGTCTTCGTCGTCGTCGTCTGGCACAAAGGTGGGGAACAGTGGGGAAAGAGACGAGACGAGGGGCGATTCGACGGTTGGCGGCGAACTAGGGATTTGAGCAATCTGGGCACGAAAGGGGACGGTGGACAAGAGAGATTTTGCAGGGCTGGAATTGGGGCCGCCAGATATTTCAATCCGAAACATGGAAGCACGAACTTATATTGTCATCGTCCTTTTGGGGGGGGGGGGGTGGGTGGCTGGGTGCTACGCGCCCGTCCGACACACACGACCACCCCGACAGGACTATGCTTCGGTGCCTTAAGGCACCTGCCTTTGTGTCCATGACATATGGGCCCAACAGGTGGCTAGCCCACATGTCAGTGACCCAAAGGCAGTTGCCTTTAAGGCACCGAAGCAGCGTCCACCCCGACAGGACCCTGGTTTGCCTGGTGCACCTACATTTGAGAATGCAAACGAATCTTCTTTCATTTGCAAACGAATCTGTATGTATTACCATGCCCGTGTTTTCCTTGCAATAATTAGTCATTCAAAACGAGATACTCCATCCGTTCAGTTTTGTAAGTCGTTTCAGACAACTTAAAATGAGCTGTTTTGCGCATTGTCTGAAATGTGTTCAAGGTCTTATAAAAGTGAACATAGGGAGTACTATAAATTAATTAATGAGGAGTTATTTGAAAAAAATTCAAAACGGTACCCACGCTAACGTGGATTAGAGTGTGTGTCACATAATTAGTTATTTGAATTAGAGTGTGTGTCACGTAGTTAGTTATTTGAATTAGAGTGTGTGTCACGTAGCGATCTCCAATTCTAACATGGATTCCGCATTTCACTGTATCCACGCTACTTTTTTAATACAAATTCATATGTATATGATGAACACCATGGTAGTGAGAAAACTTTTGTATGGATTCAAACATATGACCTACAAAATAGCACAACAAACTGAGTCAATGTCAACTTTTCGAAACTTAGTATGGCATGAATTCAAAATAATTACCCGTATGCCTGGTCCTCGGTTCAAATCTTACAATGTACACCGAATTGAAACATCGATATTAAGTCTCGTACTATGTACATTCAAATGTTGTTTTTAGCCCCCCCCCCCCCGCACAAACGCTACATACTTCCTGTATCGGTCAATCTTCCTCTCCTAACCACCTTAGGAAGCTATCGGTTTCCAACACACGTTCATTCTTTCTCTCCATGTTTCGATCTCTAAGTCTCTCAACTACACAACCCCCTTTTCCACTCTGTTACCAAATGTATTTACCTCACACACCCGCCATTGCACCCCATGCCGAGCTCTCTCTCTCCCCCTCTCCCTCTCACCCTCTCGCGCTAAATACATGCATTGCCTATCTAGCCCCCCAACCTCTCGTGCATGCGCACGTACGCACATTGTATATCTAGGTCACTCCCTCGAGACTGTCTCACTCTTTCTTCCACACGGCGGGCCACACTCGCTCAATCTCGCTCTTTTTATCTGAGTCTCATTTAACCTTGTTTTCTTTCACACACAAATGATATATCTCCTTGTTCGGGCCTCGATCGACACACTCTATACTCTCTCACGCAGATTGTCTATCTAGGTCAGTCCATCGAAGCCGCCACCACTCTTTTGACCTCATGGTGGGCCACGCTCACTCAATCTCTCTCTCTCTCCATATGTCTCGATTGACCTCGCTCTTTCTCGGACAAAAATGATATATCACCATGTTTGAGCCCAATTCGACCTATTCACATTGTATACTCTCTCACGCACATCATCTATCTAGGTCACTCTCTCCAACCCATCTCACTCTTTCGATCGCACGGTGACCCTATGTGATCGGTTGACCTTGCTTCCTCCCACGCACAAAATATATTTACACGTCTGTGACTGGATCATCTCTCAAGCTCTATCTTACAGCCCTCACCCTTGCCAAAAAGCTCAATCGGACAATATCTCTCCAGAGCATATATATTTTTTCAATGAATGTCGGACCACACTCACTTTGTCTCTCTATCTATATGTCTCTCGATTGACCTCGCTTTCTCACACCGTATCTTCCACGCGTTGAAGCTACTACCTCTCCATCCCAGGCAAAGCCGGAGCTATTTACATTGCGAGGGGCACTCCAACCTTTGATTAATTTGTGTAGGCATTTATTCCGGTCGGTTTAGATTATATTTTCGTAGCATTCGGCCCACAACTACTCCAATCACCGTAGTGGGTAATTAAGCTACGGGGAGCACCTAATATGAGCACCGGGGAGCCGTTGGATCGAAGATGCAGTGACACACACGAGGCCTGAATGTTTTATTTGCAAAAAAACCTTGGGAGAGTTTGGAAATTGCGCATAATTACAAAGACTACTCCCAAGCCATTGGATCTCACTTCCAACAGTGTAAAAACTTGTATCACCATAGTATCTAAGCTGCGGGGTGGATGTGATATTCTATGCCGCTGTCATTTTTGTTCGTAAACTTGCAAAAAACGTGTAACTCGTGCCGTTACTTGTCTAACCGCGCAAAGTGTTTGTTCAAAAAAACCATCCTACACCGAAATATCGGAACAACACACGAGGGTCCCACTTGTCATTAATCAAATTTGGACCTAAAACTAACAAATCTGAAAGACGAGATTCGAACTGGCAACCTGGACTACAAAGCGTAAGTCGATAGCCTGAAAAAACGAACGGTTGTTGGCTTTGTCCCATAACTTGATTTTATACAGTACTTGTGTTGAGTAGAGTAGAGGGAGTGCCTCGTCAACACGTGCATGACCGTTATCTCACTTACTGGTGGGTCCCAGGTCTGCGATCTCAATCTCTCTTCTCTCCATCGTCTAACCTTTGCACGGGCACACACGAAGAGCGGCGCTAGCTTGCCGCGGTGTTATTAAAACTAAAAAAACTTGGAAAATAGAAGAATCACCTAGAAAAAGAGACGTTGTGGCTGGTCGAGACGGAGCTAACCACATCTATCCTCCGTGCCACATTTGCATGATGAAGCTGTGTGGCTAGTGGGGTGTTTTCAACCAACTGGCTGGGTCCCGAGGTCGAACCATAGGTACTACGTCTGATACAATATATTTTTACACGCACATTTTTCTCCGTGCCGAGACGTGGCACACCCTACCGCGCGGTTTCAGGGTCCTCCCGGGTGGTGCACGCATATATTCTTCCTGACGTGGGACGCCCTACCGCGCGTTTTCTGGGTCCTCCTCGGTCGTAGCGCCGAAGCAAGTCAATGAGTCGTCAAATCACGAAAGACCACCTTTCCCGCCGAGTACATCAATGAAGCACGGTGGCTAGCTAGTTGGGCTAGTTCGACCGATTAGCTAGGCCGCTGCCACATTTATTTTTTCACCCCTTTTTTATCTACTTGCCGGTAGGTAAATTTAAATATCCACCGCGGCGTTGCTCTGGTGTTTGGGTGCGGCAAGATTTTTAATTTTTTGATTGACGAGAGCAAGCGCGGCAAGATTTTTAATTTTTTGATTGACGGGAGCAAGCGCGACAGCAATTAGTCATGATGACTCCGCCTGTACCCACTTCTCCCTAATGTGAGAAGTCGTCGACTGGTGTTTTACCGTGGTGAAAACCAAAAGATTCCCCGCTCCCTCCGCCTTCCCGTAGATTGCATTGCCTTTCAGCCGTTTCGCCCCCTTTGCTTCCTCTCCCCGTTGCTTCTACCTGGTGCCATGGCGGCGCAGCAGATCACAGAGTCCAAGGTGAGGCTCCTGACACAGGAGCTCCATGCCAAGGATGCGGAGCTTGGGGCCAAGGACGTGGAGCTCCATAAGCTCAAGGAGGAGAGGAGTGCCATGCTCCTCCGTTATGTGCGGGAGTTCATGGAGCTTCAAAAGTGGCAGGCGTCCACCACAAAGATGCTTGAGGCGTCGGCGGCGTTGCTGCAGAAAGCGGGAGATACGATAGGCCGTCAGGGGAGCCGGCTGGAGCGCGAGCGGGCCGATCGTGATGAGGTCCAGGATCGCCTCAGCCACTTCGTGAACCAAGTTGCCACACACATGTTGCAGCTGCACGATGCCTACCGTCGTGCTAGCGCGACGATGTGGGTCGTCGGGCTAAACCCGTTCGACCATCCGGTCAACTTCAACGAGCTGCGGCTTCCTGACCTGGTCTCCTTCTTCACCTATATCTCCGAGGAGCTGAGCCGTCTCCGCGCGATGGTGGGGGCTGAGCTGGACAAGGAGGGGTTGCGGGCTGCCATCGCCGTTGCAGGGCGAATCCTTTCAGGGCTCCGTCACCGGAATCCATTCGTGCCATTGGACGCCATCTTTGACGAGCTGGCTCCCGTCGACCGGGAGCGGGCTCTGCGGGCGGTTGCACCCTGCATCACCAACGTCATGCACCTCGAGAAGTAGAGGGACTTCGGTGGTGTTTAGGCGCCCTCTGCATGGGCATGTCCATGTCTTGGCGCAACATGACCGTTGGATCAACTCAGACGGTGTAGATCAGTCACTGTAGCACAAAGCGTGTGGGTGTGTTTGGTTGCATTCTCATCTCAATATAGTTGTTTCTGTTGGGGAACGTTGCAGAAAACAAAACTTTTCCTACGGTTTCACCAAGATCCATCTATGAGTTCATCTAGCAACGAGTGATCGGATGCATCTACATACCTTTGTAGATCGCGAGCGGAAGCGTTCAAAGAACGGGGATGAGGTAGTCGAACACAACGTGATTCAAATCACCGGAGATCCTAGCGCCGAACGGACAGCACCTCCGTGTTCAACACACGTACGGTCAGCGTGATGTCTCCTCCTTCTTGATCCAGCAAGGGGGGAGGAGAGGTTGATGATGATCCAGTAGCACGACGGCGTGGTGGTGGATGCAGGGCGTCACAGCAGCAGGGCTTCGCCGTATACTACGAGAGGAAGAGGTGTAGCAGGGGAGAGGGAGGCGCCAAGACTCAAGGTACGGCTGCCCCCTCCCTCCCCTCATATATATAGGCTCCCCTAAGGGGGGCGCCGGCCCTAGGAGATGAGATCTCCTAGGGGGGGCGGCGGCCAGGGCTGGAGTGGCCCCCAAGGCAAGGTGGGGTGCCCCCCCACCCCTAGGGTTTCAACCCTAGGCGCATGGGGTGGGCCTAGGGGGGCGCACCAGCCCACTATGGGCTGGTTCCCCTCCCCACTTTGGCCCATGGGGCCCTCCGGGATGGGTGGCCCCACCCGGTGGACCCCCGGGACCCTTTCGGTGGTCCCGGTACAATACCGGTGACCCCGAAACTTGTCCCGATGGCCGAAACAGCACTTCCTATATATAATTCTTTACCTCCGGACTATTCTGAAACTCCTCGTGACGTCCGGGATCTCATCCGGGACTCCGAACAACATTCGAGTTACTGCATATACATATCTTCACAACCCTAGCGTCACCGAACCTTAAGTGTGTAGACCCTACGGGTTCGGGAGACATGTAGACATGACCGAGACGACTCTCCGGTCAATAACCAACAGCGGGATCTGGATACCCATGTTGGCTCCCACATGCTCCTCGATGATCTCATCGGATGAACCACGATGTCGAGGATTCAAGCAACCCCGTATACAATTCCCTTTGTCAATCGATATGTTACTTTGCCCGAGATTCGATCGTCAGTATCCCAATACCTTGTTCAATCTCGTTACCGGCAAGTCACTTTACTTGTACCGTAATGCATGATCCCGTGACCAGACACTTGGTCACTTTGAGCTCATAATGATGATGCATTACCGAGTGGGCCCAGTGATACCTCTCCGTCATACGGAGTGACAAATCCCAGTCTTGATCCATGTCAACCCAACAGACACTTTCGAATATACCCGTAGTATACCTTTATGGTCACCCAGTTACGTTGTGACGTTTGGTACACCCAAAGCACTCCTACGGTATCCGGGAGTTACACGATCTCATGGTCTAAGGAAAGGATACTTGACATTGGAAAAACTCTAGCAAACGAACTATATGATCTTTATGCTATGTGTAGGATTGGGTCTTGTCCATCACATCATTCTCCTAATGATGTGATCTCGTTATCAATGACATCCAATGTCCATAGTCAGGAAACCATGACTATCTGTTGATCAACGAGCTAGTCAACTATAGGCTTACTAGGGACATGTTGGTGTCTATTATTCACACATGTATTACGATTTCCGGATAACACAATTATAGCATGAATAAAGACAATTATCATGAACAAGGAAATATAATAATAATGCTTTTATTATTGCCTCTAGGGCATATTTCCAACAGTCTCCCACTTGCACTAGAGTCAATAATCTAGTTACATTGTGATGAATCGAACACCCATGGAATTCTGGTGTTGATCATGTTTTGCTCTAGGGAGAGGTTTAGTCAACAGATCTGCTACATTCTGGTCCGTATGTACTTTACAAATATCTATGTCTCCATCTTGAACATTTTCACGAATGGAGTTGAAGCGACGCTTGATGTGCCGGGTCTTCTTGTGAAACCTGGGCTCCTTGGCAAGTGCAATAGCTCTAGTGTTATCACAGAAGAGTTTGATTGGCCCTGACACGTTGGGTATGACTCCGAGGTCGGTGATGAACTCCTTCACCCAAATTGCTTCATGTGCTGCCTCCGAGGCTGCCATGTACTCCGCTTCACATGTAGATCCCGCCACGACGCTCTGCTTGCAACTGCACCAGCTTACTGCCCCACCATTCAAAATATACACGTATCCGGTTTGTGACTTAGAGTCATCCAGATCTGTGTCAAAGCTAGCATCAATGTAACCCTTTACGACGAGCTCTTCGTCACCTCCATAAACGAGAAACATTTCCTTAGTCCTTTTCAGGTACTTCAGGATATTCTTGACCGCTGTCTAGTGTTCCTTGCCGGGATTACTTTGGTACCTTCCTACCAAACTTACGGCAAGGTTTACATCAGGTCTGGTACACAGCATGGCATACATAATAGAACCTATGGTTGAGGCATAGGGGATGACACTCATCTCTTCTATATCTTCTGCCGTGGTCGGACATTGAGCTGAGCTCAATTTCACACCTTGCAACACAGGTAAGAACCCCTTCTTAGACTGATCCATATTGAACTTCTTCAATATCTTATCAAGGTATGTGCTTTGTGAAATACCTATGAGGCGTCTTGATCTATCTCTATAGATCTTGATGCCTAATATATAAGCAGCTTCTCCAAGGTCCTTCATTGAAAAACTCTTATTCAAGTAGGCCTTAATGCTGTCCAAGAGTTCTATATCATTACCCATCAAAAGTATGTCATCTACATATAATATGAGAAATGCTACAGAGCTCCCACTCACTTTCTTGTAAATGCAGGCTTCTCCATAAGTCTGTGTAAACCCAAACACTTTGATCATCTCATCAAAGCGAATGTTCCAACTCCGAGATGCTTGCACCAGCCCATAAATCGAGCATTGGAGCTTGCACACCTTGTCAGCATTCTTAGGATCGACAAAACCTTCCGGCTGCATCATATACAATTCTTCCTGAAGGAAACCATTAAGGAATGACGTTTTGACGTCCATTTGCCATATCTCATAATCATAGTATGCGGCAACTGCTAACATAATTCGGACGGACTTCAGCTTCGCTACTGGTGAGAAAGTCTCATCGTAGTCAACCCCTTGAACTTGTTGATAACCCTTAGCGACAAGCCGAGCTTTATGGATGGTCACATTACCATTCGCGTCTGTCTTCTTCTTAAAGATCCATTTATTTTCTATGGCTCGCCGATCATCGGGCAAGTCAGTCAAAGTCCATACTTCGTTTTCATACATGGATCCTATCTCGGATTTCATGGCTTCTAGCCATTTGTCGGAATCCGGGCCCGCCGTCGCTTCTTCATAGTTCGAAGGTTCATCGTTGTCTAACAACATGATTTCCAAGACAGGGTTGCCGTACCACTCTGGTGCGGAACGTGTCCTTGTGGACCTTCGAAGTTCAGTAGCAACTTGATCTGAAGTTTCATGATCATCATCATTCACTTCCTCTCTAGTCAGTGCAAGCACCTCAGGAACATTTTCTTGAGTTGCGCCATTTTCCGGTTCAAGAGGTAACACTTCATCAAGTTCTGCTTTCCTCCCACTTACTTCTTTCAAGAGAAACTCCTTCTCTAGAAAGGATCCATTCTTGGCAACAAAGATCTTGCCTTCGGATCTGAGGTAGAAGGTAAACCCAATAGTTTCTTTAGGGTATCCTATGAAGACGCATTTTTCCGACTTGGGTTCGAGCTTTTCAGGTTGAAGTTTCTTGACATAACCATCGCATCCCCAAACTTTTAGAAACGACAGCTTAGGTTTCTTCCCAAACCATAATTCATACGGTGTCATCTCAACGGATTTCGACGGAGCCCTATTTAAAGTGAATGCGGCAGTCTCTAAAGCATAGCCCCAAAAAGATAGCGGTAAATCTGTAAGAGACATCATAGATTGCACCATATCTAATAGAGTGCGATTACGATGTTCGGACACACCATTACGCTGAGGTGTTCCAGGCGGCGTGAGTTGTGAAACTATTCCACATTTTCTTAAGTGTGTGCCAAATTCGCGACTCAAGTATTCTCCTCCATGATCTGATCGTAAAAACTTGATTTTTCTGTCATGTTGATTTTCAACGTCACTCTGAAATTCCTTGAACTTTTCAAAGGTCTCAGACTTGTGTTTCATTAAGTAGATATACCCATATCTACTCAAGTCATCAGTGAGGGTGAGAAGATAACGATAGCCGCCGCGAGCCTCAACACTCATTGGACCGCACACATCAGTATGTATGATTTCCAACAAGTTGGTTGCTCGCTCCATTGTTCCTGAGAACGGAGTCTTGGTCATTCTGCATGGAGCTTCTTCATGCGTTTGACACCTATGTGACCAAGGCGGCAGTGCCACAAGTATGTGGGACTATCATTATCAACCTTACATCTTTTGGTATTCACACTATGAACATGTGCAACATTACGCTCGAGATTCATTAAGAATAAACCATTCACCATCGGAGCATGACCATAAAACATATCTCTCATATAAATAGAACAGCCATTATTATCGGATTTAAATGAGTAGCCATCTCGAATTAAACGAGATCCCGATACAATGTTCATGCTCAAAGTTGGCACTAAATAACAATTATTGAGGTTTAAAACTAATCCCTGTAGGTAAATGTAGAGGTAGCGTGCCGACGGCGATCACATCGACCTTGGAACCATTCCCGACGCGCATCGTCACCTCGTCCTTTGCCAGTCTCCGTTTATTCCGCAGCTCCTGCTTTGAGTTACAAATGTGAGCAACTGCACCGGTATCAAATACCCAGGAGCTACTACGAGTACTAGTAAGGTACACATCAATTACATGTATATCACATATACCTTTTGTTTTGCCGGCCTTCTTGTCCGCTAAGTATTTGGGGCAGTTCCGCTTCCAGTGACCACTTCCCTTGCAATAAAAGCACTCAGTTTCGGGCTTGGGTCCATTCTTTGGCTTCTTCCCGGCAGCTTGCTTGCCAGGCGCGGCAACTTCCTTGCCGTCGTTTTTGAAGTTCCTTTTACCCTTGCCCTTCTTGAACTTAGTGGTTTTATTCACCATCAACACTTGATGTTCCTTCTTGACTTCTACCTCCGCTGATTTCAGCATTGAAAATAACTCAGGAATGGTCTTTTCCATCCCCTGCATATTGAAGTTCATCACAAAGCTCTTGTAGCTTGGTGGAAGCGACTGGAGGATTCTGTCAATGACCGCATCATCCGGGAGATTAACTCCCAGCTGAGTCAAGCAGTTATGCAACCCAGACATAGTGAGTATGTGCTCACTGGCAGAACTATTTTCCTCCATCTTACAGCTGAAGAACTTGTCGGAGACCTCATATCTCTCGACCCGGGCATGATCTTGGAAAACCATTTTCAGCTCTTCGAACATCTCATATGCTCCATGTCTCTCAAAACACTTTTGGAGCCCCGGCTCTAAGCTGTAAAGCATGCCGCACTAAACGAGGGAGTAGTCATTAGCACGTGTCTACCAAGCGTTCATAACGTCTTGGTTCTGTGGGACGGGTGGGTCACCTAGCGGTGCTAGTAGGACATAATCTTTCTTGGCAGCTATGAGGATGATCCTCAGGTTCCGGACCCAGTCCGTATAGTTGCTGCCATCGTCTTTTAGCTTGGTTTTCTCTAGGAACGCGTTGAAGTTGAGGACAATGTTGGCCATTTGATCTACAAGACATATTGCAAAGATTTTAGACTAAGTTCATGATAATTAAGTTCATCTAATCAAATTATTCAATGAACTCCCACTTAGATAGACATCCCTCTTCTAGTCATCTAAGTATAACATGATCCGAGTCAACTAGGCCGTGTCCGATCATCACGTGAGACAGACTAATCAACGTCGGTGAACATCTTCATGTTGATCGTATCTTCTATACGACTCATGCTCGACCTTTTGGTCTTCTGTGTTCCGAGGCCATGTCTGTACATGCTAGGCTCGTCAAGTCAACCTAAGTGTTTGCATGTGTAAATCTGTCTTACACCCGTTGTATGTGAACGTTAGAGTCTATCACACCCGATCATCACGTGGTGCTTTGAAACAACGAACTGTCGCAACGGTGCACAGTTAGGGGGAACACTTTCTTTAAATTATTATGAGGGATCATCTTATTTACTACCGTCGTTCTAAGTAAACAAGATGCAAAACATGATAAACACCACATGCAATCAAATAATAATAGTGACATGATATGGCCAATATCACATAGCTCCTTTGATCTCCATCTTGGGGCTCCATGATCATCTTGTCACCGGCTTGACACCATGATCTCCATCATCATGATCTCCATCATCGTGTCTCCATGAAGTTGCTCGCCAACTATTACTTCTACTACTATGGCTAACACATTTAGCAATAAAGTAAAGTAATTTACATGGCGTTTCTCAATGACACGCAGGTCATACAAAAAATAAAGACAACTCCTATGGCTCCTGCCGGTTGTCATACTCATCGACATGCAAGTCGTGATTCCTATTACAATAGCATGAACATCTCATACATCACATATATATCATTCATCATTCATCACAACTTTGGCCATATCATATCACAAAGCACTTGCTGCAAAAACAAGTTAGACGTCCTCTAAATGTTGTTGCAAGTTTTACGTGGCTGAAATAGGGTTCTGGCAAGAACGTTTTCTTACCTACTGAAAGCCACAACGTGATTTGTCAACTTCTATTTACCCTTCATAAGGACCCTTTTCATCAAATCCGCTCCAACTAAAGTGGGAGAGACAGACACCCGCCAGCCACCTTATGCAACTAGTGCATGTCAGTTGGTGGAACCGGTCTCACGTAAGCATACATGTAAGGTTGGTCCGGGCTGCTTCATCCCACAATACCACTGAAGCAAGATAAGACTAGTAGCGGCAAGAAAGTTGACAACATCTACGCCCACACCAAATTGTGTTCTACTCGCGCAAGAAGAACTATGCATAGACCTAGCTCATGATGCCACTCTTGGGGAACGTTGCAGAAAACAAAAAATTTCCTACGGTTTCACCAAGATCCATCTATGAGTTCATCTAGCAACGAGTGATCGGATGCATCTACATACCTTTGTAGATCGCGAGCGGAAGCGTTCACAGAACGGGGATGAGGTAGTCGTACACGACGTGATTCAAATCACCGGAGATCCTAGCGCCGAACGGACGGCACCTCCGCGTTCAACACACGTACGGTCAGCGTGACGTCTCCTCCTTCTTGGTCCAGCAAGGGGGGAGGAGAGGTTGATGATGATCCAGCAGCACGACAGCGTGGTGGTGGATGCAGGGCGTCACAGCAGCAGGGCTTCCCCGTATACTACGAGAGGAAGAGGTGTAGCAGGGGAGAGGGAGGCGCCAAGACTCAAGGTACGGCTGCCCCCTCCCTCCCCTCATATATATAGGCTGCCCTAAGGGGGGCGCCGGCCCTAGGAGATGAGATCTCCTAGGGGGGGCGGCGGCCAGGGCTGGAGTGGCCCCCAAGGCAAGGTGGGGCGCCCCCCCACCCCTAGGGTTTCAACCCTAGGCGCATGGGGTGGGCCTAGGGGGGCGCACCAGCCCACTATGGGCTGGTTCCCCTCCCCACTTTGGCCTATGGGGCCCTCCGGGATGGGTGGCCCCACCCGATGGACCCCCGGGACCCTTTCGGTGGTCCCGGTACAATACCGGTGACCCCGAAACTTGTCCCGATGGCCGAAACAGCACTTCCTATATATAATTCTTTACCTCCGGACTATTCTGAAACTCCTCGTGATGTCCGGGATCTCATCTGAGACTCCGAACAACATTCGGGTTACTGCATATACATATCTTCACAACCCTAGCGTCACCGAACCTTAAGTGTGTAGACCCAACGGGTTCGGGAGACATGTAGACATGACCGAGACAACTCTCCGGTCAATAACCAATAGCGGGATCTGGATACCCATGTTGGCTCCCACATGCTCCTCGATGATCTCATCGGATGAACCACGATGTCGAGGATTCAAGCAACCCCGTATACAATTCCCTTTGTCAATCGATATGTTACTTGCCCGAGATTCAATCGTCGGTATCCCAATACCTTGTTCAATCTCGTTACCGGCAAGTCACTTTACTCGTACCGTAATGCATGATCCCGTGACCAGACACTTGGTCACTTTGAGCTCATAATGATGATGCATTATCGAGTGGGCCCAGTGATACCTCTCCATCATACGGAGTGACAAATCCCAGTCTTGATCCGTGTCAACCCAACAGACACTTTCGAATATACCCGTAGTATACCTTTATGGTCACCCAGTTACGTTGTGACGTTTGGTACACCCAAAGCACTCCTACGATATCCGGGAGTTACACGATCTCATGGTCTAAGGAAAGGATACTTGACATTGGAAAAACTCTAGCAAACGAACTATACGATCTTTATGCTATGTTTAGGATTGGGTCTTGTCCATCACATCATTCTCCCAATGATGTGATCTCGTTATCAATGACATCCAATGTCCATAGTCAGGAAACCATGACTATCTGTTGATCAACGAGCTAGTCAACTAGAGGCTTACTAGGGACATGTTGGTGTCTATTATTCACACATGTATTACGATTTCCGGATAACACAATTATAGCATGAATAAAGAAAATTATCATGAACAAGGAAATATAATAATAATGCTTTTATTATTGCCTCTAGGGCATATTTCCAACAGTTTCCTCTTCGTGTATTTTTGTCTACCTACTAGTGTGGACTCATGCACCCTTCATGCACTCTGCCAAACACCCAAAAGTGGGTCGAGAAGGGAACTTTTGCTCCCATCCCGTGCACCCTTCATACACCCTGCCTAACACTATTCGTGCTTCATATGGTTCATGTTTCGTGGAGTACTATAGCACCGTACTCTCCGTGTGCTGTGGACCTAGTTCTGTTAACATTGATCTCACCGTCCATTCTTGACCGGACAGTCGAAAAAGCGGTACTATGTTACATATAGAAGTAGTTGACATGCGCACAACATCATTTGTTATCGTCATATCTTACTACACTAGCAACAAGATTGTGTAGTACTGATGTATGAACCAATGCACATGCCTAGTAGTAGGAGCACCGTGTATGTTCAAGTGGCTGCCGTGTTTCGCACTCCTCCGTCGTAAAAGTGGAAACGCTAGCAGTAATCATTTTTTTCTTCTAAAAAACAGTGGACACGCTCTACCGTGCGGATCCTCCTCCAGCCATGCACTAAATTACTCGCTTTCGCCGACATGTGGGACAGCCAGCATCGGGGTCCACCAACCATGCACTAAATTACTCCGTAGTAGAGTGATGGTAGACTACCCCGATCGAAGCGCCGCAGTAATGCCCAATGAGCCGTCAAATCACAAAACCCCCTCCTTTCCAGCAGTAAGTTGGACGGACGAAGCAACCATCATTTCACTCTTCTCTCTCAGCTTCCTCTCTACCCAACCCTCGCTTCTACCTCATCTTGTTCCTCATTTCTTCAAGAAAACCCCGACCTGCTTCTGCCATTGTTCTTCTCTCCCAAAGAAGGAAAGGTTAGCGCATCAATGGTGTTGATTCTGGCCAAGGCCCAGTCTTGCAACCTCAAGACTGATCCTATAACTCCCTCTCTTTTCTTCTTTTGGGTTTGTTATTATGGTTTCTTTTCTTTTATTTCTATTTGACAGTTTCTTGATGGACGCTGGAGCACCGGCCGAAGTGATGTCTATGGCTCCGGCCAAAACCGTCGAGGATCATGGTACGAAAAAGCGCAAGCACCCCACCGAGACTACCGCAGACAAGCTCAAAGCCATCGCCCTGTCCAAGCCCCCCTCTCCGGGATCCCTCATTAAGCAAGTCCAGGTAATATCTCTTCTTGACGATCTTTTTCTCGATCTTGATCGTGTTTTTCATCTAACACGCAGTACTAGTACTAGTAGTACAACTTTCTGGGTGATCTTACATGTGATTTTTGTGTGCCAAATGATGGTTCTAAATTCCTCTTTTGACCAAAACATGCGAGAGGTTGACACTAATTTCTTATAGATTACTTTCAACTACTCCCTCTGTCCCAAATTTCCTGTCTTAGATTTGTCTAGATACAGATGTATCTAATACTAAAATGTGACTTGATACATCCGTATCTAGACAAATCTAAGACAAGAATTTTGGGACGGAGGGAGTACTTTATGAACATCAACGCCTTTGAAGACATGTTCTAGTGTCTTTGTTCACTCATTTCTGTGCATATATGTAGTCATATATGGAGTATACTATCGAAAATCATCTTATATTTCTGAATAGAGGTAGTAATAAAATATGGTTTCTGTTTGAATTAGAACCAGGTCTGCGGTGGAGATGAAGTTCTCAAAGTCATGCCGTGTGAATTGGAAGACCTGATGATGAGTTCTACTGCTGAACTATCCAGCTGATGTGTCCTTGTCGCCACGTGTCCTGAACTAGTGTTTTCCTGTAGCATTGTTGTCAGGCATGTTCTCGAGGCTGTACTTGACCACAACAATTTCTTGGCTATGCCTTCGATTACGAAGGGTGTGGTTCTTGTAAAGCTTCCCAACAAATATGATGTGGCATGTCTTCATCATCATGTTTATGAGTGGAAAGACCACTCTGTTAGGTTCTCCAAGGTTGACAAGATGGTGATGGTGCATGTAGACATCTCACACGAAGTCCATGGCCTAGTCAGTTACGCGGGGTTCATTCCGTAGGTCGGTGGCAAAAAATAGTCTGCAGAGTTTAGTTAGTGCAACTTTGCTTGTCTGTAGTAAGTACTATTGTTTAGTACTTGATTTGTGTTTGTGAACCCTGTATTGTCTATTAGTACTGCCACTTTTGGTGTGTGGTCAGTCCTAAGAACGGTCTATGTTAATGTCTGTCCACTCAATTCAGTATGTATATTTTGATGTATCCATATCATATTTTTTGTGAGGACGGTCTATCAATTATGGTTACACTCCAATATCTGTATGCATTGCAGGGTTTATCGCACCCACCAGGATTTCCAGCCCCATGGATGTTCGGTCCATACGATTTTTCACGACCTTTGGACTGTCCTGCTTGTGGGAGTAGGCGGGGCCCTGCATGCCACACGTAGTTGGACGATCAATCTTCTGTTTAGTACTTCAACATAGTGATTTCCTGGTAAGGATTCACTCGTGTCACATCAAGTAAATCTTATTGATTTACTGTCTAAATCTTATTGATTTAATGTCATGTTTTCTTTCTTTTCCTGCAATTTTACGATGCAGGTTTTGCCATGTGACATTCATCACAGAATAAACCATTTGGTTTGCTCTATGATGTCTATTTTTGCATGTTTCACTTCTTATGTCATGTCAGTAACGAAGGCACTGTCCATCACTTATATTACTGGAAAAAATTGGATCAGTCTGTTGTCTGAGTACAAGCTGAATCCCTATGATGGACTGCAGTTTGGTTTAACAAAAACGCCACAATTAGTCCTTCTCGCGTTTAAAAGAAATGAAGAAAAAACTGGATCACGGTCACGGATCCTAGTCAAGTTAGAAAGCTGATCATAGCAGACCAGACACGATTGCCGCTGTCTCGCACAGATCAAGCACCGACAGTTGCTCTAGCACTGACAATGGCAGCAGCTCAGTCTGATCCAGCTGAGGATTGGGCACCGACCGCGTCAGCGGATCAGTCTGATCTACCGGAGGATCGGGCATCGACACCGGCACCTGCTCCGACACTGACACCAGCTCTACAAGGAGCACCATCTCCGGCAGCAGCAGCGGCTTCGGCACCTGCACTAACACTTGCACTTGCATCTGCTCCAGCCCGTGCAGTTACACCAGCAACAGACTGGGTTGCAGTTCACACTTCATATACCAAAGTCCTTACAAAAACTGACATGTCCACCTTCTTGGTAAGCATTGGCCGCCCAAGTGCTTCGTTCTTTTTTCTTTCCATGTTGTTTCACATGGTTCACTGTGTTGATCTAACTGTTTGGGTATGTCTTCTTGTTTGCAAATAGAGAATTCCTAGAGCAACGAGGGAGTCGTTCAACAATCCGGGCGACCGCGGCCAAGTTTCTCTTACCATGCGCAGCCTTGGTGTGAATGAACCTGCTCAATATATCGTAAGTACAAAGGATGGTCGCATGATGATTGATGCTAAAGGATGGTCAAGGTTCAAATCTAAATCATATCTTGTGGTAGGGGATGATGTCAAAATCGAACTTTCTCGGCAAGGAGAGCTGGTCCAAATCAACTTTGAAATTCTTCAGTAGCAGCACGCAACTGCCTAACTGATCTATCCTCCGAGAGATTTTGATGTAATAATCTGGCATGGTGAAACAAGTGTCCTATGTGTATAAGTAGTACGATAGTATTATTTATCACATGGTATATCGTTGATAGAATTGCAACTCTGATTGCTGGTTAGGAACTGTCGTTCGATTTCATTCCAACAACTGCCGTGCTTTATTCAATTTTGTGTATTGGCCTTGCGACAACATCTAAAACCAGCGCCGTACCGATCGCTTGCAATATGAAAAGCACTGAGGTAGAACACATGGGCCCCCAAACATGTAGGGTCGGCCTGCAGCCCAAAGTCCAGAACCTGGTTTCGAGAAGCACTAGCTCAGTGCAAAAGTGGTGTCCTCCTCTTGCTGTGGGTTGGGCAAAGATGAATGTTGATGTTGCGTTATCTCGCAATGGTGAAAGGGGAGCCCTGGCAGTTGTGAGCCAGGATCATACAGGCTTCTTTCTTGGAGCATCGACACTAGTGTGCGAAAGTGTTACTGATCCAGAGATCCTAGAGGCAATGACATGTTGTGAGGGGCTATCTCTGGCTCTTGACTTAAACCTGCAACAAGTTCAGATTAGCACCGATTGTTCAGCAACAGTCAAGCATATCAAAGAGGCATACTTGGGGCCCAACAAAGTTGTTATGGACGAGATCAAGATGAAGAAGAATATGTTCCAAACCATGGAGATCATACATGAAAAACCTATGACTGTTAATCTTCAATAAAGCAGCTTTTATCCCTCAAAAGAATCTGAGTATTATATTCTTAGCTGAACCCCCATAATGCTCGTCCGTTGCAGAGGGAGTATATTTCTCAGCAAGGTGAGCCTGTGATATAAAAGATTTGTATATTTCTTTACAGAGGGAGTATCTCTCTGTCAAAAAATATATTTATGTGTAACTAGTTACTCCAGTCTTTCTACTTCCTTTCGTTGATATGTTGGGCATTCGGCAACGGGGTCCACGTGCCATATGCACAAATTAAACTGCACAACTTCACGGTAGACACACCCCGGTCGTAGCACCACAGTAATGCCCAATGAGCCGTCAAATCACAACCCCCCTTTCCAGCTTTAGCAGTAAGCTGGACGGATGAAGTGGCAATATTTCACTAGGCCTGAATCCCCTTCTCCCTCGTCTACTTGTTTAGAGAAAACCCCCTCTCGGCGATTGCATAGGGTTTTCTCATGGAGAACCAGATACGAATTCTTCATCCATCCCCGATAAACCCAAGTCCCTTGGTCGCAGGTAATCCTAGGATGGTAGCCGCCGCCGTTGATGCATTTTTCTTCCTACTAAATCTAGTGTGTTTCATTTGCAGTGCCCAAAGTGCGAGTACCCTACAGGTTTCTGTGCCCTCGGCGAGACGCCACACTTGTTCCTTCTCATCCTAACACAGCATTTTGAAACGCGCACAGTATGTTCCTAGAATCCTCTTTTCTATCCGGGAGGGTGCGGTTTTTTTGAACATGCTGTGTTCTCATATTATTTTTCCTACAGTGTATTATTTGCTCTGCCAGAACACATGTACTCAAGATGCTCGGCCTTGCCATAACTGAATACACTAGTTTAATGGTCACAGTGAAGACAAGCCATGGATATAAGTTCCGAGTTGGGTTCATGAACCAAGAAGATCGCTGCTTTTTTATGGCCGAACTTGGATAAACTGTCTCAAGTGTTACGGACTGAAAGTTGGCGCACGAATGTTGATGGAAATAGCAGAACCTGGTCTCATCTTCACTGCGATCTTCCACCCCGACGTCGTTCCAATTGTTCATCCATGTTAGTTTTGTATCTGGTTCTTGCTTGTTGCCTCGATTACTTCTTAATCCACCTATTCTATCTAATTAATCACAATTTAACTTTAGAAGTAGCAACGAATCTCTCACGAAGATGCTACTTCTAACTAAAGTTTTCTTATAATTGGTGGCACGTGTAGGTTTTTTCAGAGTTAAGCAGTCTGCTCGTTTGTTACTCTGTAATAACTCGGATGTTACTAATGGCACTGAAGTTGACTGGATCGACATCCACAAGTTCCTACACTTTATTGATCGTCTTGAGGTCCTTGTGGGGCGTTTCAATGGTGGAAGGCCACATGGGATATGTGTGCCACTGCTGCACTCGTTGAAAAGGTCCAACTGTGTCGAGAAATTTATGGTACGAGCTGTTTTCGGTTATATATGTTGTTCATAAACTATTGCTTATACACAGTTTTACAGCTGTGATCTTCTTGAAATAGGAACTGCCGAGTTCTATTGTTCCTATACAGATGCTTGACCATGGTCGGGTCAGACTTGCGCTTGGTCACAACATGATGTTTATGTCGACCTACTCAATTCCCCTTGGAGGTGAAAAGATACTTATTCATGGGTGGTCTCAAATAATGAAGGCCCGTCCATCTTGGAGAATAGGACAGAAGATTATGTTAATGCTTTTCCATGGCTCTAAAGCGAATATCCTGTTTATTGACCATGTTGCGAGATGAAGCCGCTTTCAGAAGGTTGTGGATGCGCAGGGTGGCGCCTAGGCCTTGTCCTAGGGTTTGGCGGCCTCACCCTTGGTTAATTGTAGGCAAAGTAGCACTGTTCGAGGCGTGCTTTGTACGGTTGAACCTGTATAAGTACTCATACTGCTTTCAGCTTTGGTTGTTAAGTGCGGTTTCAGTTAAGGTTGTTAAGTACTCCTGCTGCTTTTACAGTCTGTCGTGTTTCTTCAGTCCTGTCTTCCTCCAGCCGCCAAAACCAAACCAGCGCCAGCGGGGCCGCCTGCTTCCGCCTCCCACGGCTGGCTGCGCCTCAGCGCACGCATCGCCGCCCCACCGTCTCATAAATCGTTAACGCCGACTTCCTCCGCGCGCTTTGGTGCGCTCACCGCGGCCCTGCCCTCTCACGTTGTCAACATGGTCAACAAACAACATGAATCGGTAGAAGTACGTGGAGAGGATGACAGTAGGGGCCCACCACGTCAGCGTATGGAAAAATAAAATGCTTCCTCCTAGTGTTTTCCTGACATCTGGGACCCACGACATTGTGAGCATATATAGTCAATAGACAAGAGAACAGCACAAGATCGGCTGACACCTGGGACGTAGCTACTCGAGCAATATTTTTTTGTTTGGTATTGTTGAGACGGAGCAGGGTTTGAACTGGGCTGTGGCCCGTCTAGCCCAGGCTTATATTTTATGTTCACCATGTGACCAGCCCAGCTATTTTTTCTTTGTGAAAATGAGCCCAGTTTTTTTCCTGAAGAATACCCAATCCAGGCCTACTTATTTTTCTACGCCCTGATGGGCTGCAACTCTTTCAAGACGCCTGCAAATCTTGAAAGTAATATGAAATGGGTTGTAAATATAAAAACAGATGGAAAATTGGCAATTACTTTATAATTTCTGAATTTTATTACATTTTCAGATTCCTATTTCACTGGGCATTAACCTAATTTAAATATATCTTCAAAGTACTTTAAATCTGGCTGGACATTTCGGTATTAAAAATAGTTTGGAACCCACAGAAATATGCGAAATTGGCCCTGGCCAACCAAAAAAATGACTACAATAAATTGCATAAGAAGTTGCCATGAGCTATATATAAATTATTAAAAAAGAGGGAGTGGTCTGACTTGTGGGCCTGTTTAGTTGACGCGTATGCAAGATTTTTTTAGTTATTATATACGTCAACAAAGTATTCTAGCGGATGTAACTGTTGGATGTCAATCTACGGCCGTCGTGTTTCTTCAATCTCTGATCTTCTTGCTCCAGCCGCCAAAGCAGCGCCAGCGGGACCGCCTACTCCCACCTCCCGTGGTCGGTTGTGCTCCCGCGCAGGCCTCAGCGCCCCCTACTACTCCCACCACTGGCCAGGGCATCCCTCTACTCACCCACACCCCCTGTTATTCTGTGGCGACGGTAGCCTCACACCGCAGCCGAACCGGTGAACGCTCGTACTCCTCTCCGTGTGGGCATCCACTGCCGCGTCTTCCCCGGCTCTGTGTCGTCCCCTTCCTAGGCCTCGCCATCATCCACCGCCGTGGTGCTCTCGGCGCGGCGTGGTCAATGTGGTCAACGACCGACTTCCATCGGAAGAGTACTATACGTGGAGAGGCTGACAGCTGGGTCCACGGCAGCCGCAAGGAAGTGCCTCCTTATTACGCGGAAAATAATTATTCCTCCACATGACAGCGGGGACCCACCGGACGGGCCACCAGTATTTTGCGAAAAAATCGTTTCCCCCTAACTGCTGGGACCCACCGGACGGGCCACCATATTTCGCGAAAAAAATGTTCCCCCCGCTGTCAGCTCGGACCCACCGGAAGTGCCTCCTTATTACACAAAAAAAAATGAATACTCACCCGGCTAGCTGGGACCCACCTTGGTGGGAGGCTGACTTGTGGGCCTACTAAGTTGACGGGGACGAAGGGCTTTTTCAACTTAGTCAATATGAACGATTCTAGCTCCAGTGACCGTACGATGTCCATCCAACGCCCGTAGTGCTTTTTCAACCTCTGGTCTTCTTGCTCCAGCCGCCCAAAGCAGCGCCGGTCGTGTCGCATGCTCATGCCTCCCGTGGCCGGCTGTGCTGCCGCGGAGGCCTCACCGCCCCCTACTATTCCCACCGCTGGCCAGGCCCTGCGGCGACGACAGCCTCACACCACAGTCGAACCAGTGAACCCTCGTACTCCTCTCCGCGCGGGCTTCCACTGCCGTGTCTTCCCCGGCTCCGCGTCATCCCCTTCCTAGGCCTCGCCGTCATCCATCGCCGTGGTGCTCTCGGCGCGGCGTGGTCAATGTGGTCAACGACCGACTTCCATTGGAAGAGTACTATGCGTGGAGACGCTGACAGCTGGGTCCACGGCCGCAGCAAGGAAGTGCCTCCTTATTACGCGCAAAATAATTATTCCTCCACCTGACAGCGGGGACCCACCGGACAGCCCACCAGTATTTTGCGAAAAAAATCGTTTCCCCCTGACTGCTGGGACCCATCGGACGGGCCACCGTATTTTGCGAAAAAATGTTCCCCCTGCTGTCAGCTCGGACCCACCGGAAGTGCCTCCTTATTACGCACAAAAAAAAATGAATACTCCCCCGGCTAGCTGGGACCCACCTTGGTGGGAGGCCGACTTGTGGGCCTACTAAGTTGACGGGGACGAAGGGCTTTGTCAACTTAGTCAATATGAACGATTCTAGCTCCAGTGACCATACGATGTCCATCCAATGACCGTAGTGCTTCTTCAACCTCTGGTCTTCTTGCTCCAGCCGCCCAAAGCAGCGCCGGTCGTGCCGCATGCTCCTGCCTCTCGTGGCCGGCCGTGCTGCCGTGGAGGCCTCACCGCCCCCTACTATTCCCACCGCTGGCCAGGCCCTGCGGCGACGACAGCCTCACACTGCAGCCGAACCAGTGAACCCTCGTACTCCTCTCCGCGCGGGCTTCCACTGCCGCGTCTTCCCCGGCTCCGCGTCATCCCCTTCCTAGGCCTCGCAGTCGTCCACCGCCGTGGTGCTCTCGGCGCGGTGTGGTTAATGTGGTCAAGACCACGACCGACTTCCATCGGAAGAGTACTGTGCGTGGAGACGCTGACAGCTGGGTCCACGACCGCAGCAAGGAAGTGCCTCCATATTACGCGCTAAATAATTATTCCTCCACCTGACAGCAGGGACCCACCGGACGGGCCACCGTATTTCACGAAAAAACGTTTGCCCCTGACTGCTGGGACCCACCAGCTACATCTTCGCACACAAGGAAGTGCCTGACAGTCGGGACCCACCTGGTCGAAGCGTACGTAGCGTTGTCATTCTGGTCGCGAACATGTACGTACATATACTGGTTGATGTAGAGGCGTGCACATGTTGTAGTAGAAGCGCGCACGTAGCATGTACATGTACGTACAGCGGCCAGGGTGCAATAAAGAAAATACGGCCACGTATGTGTACATACGGGCGGGGTCTCGAACGCCTACTCGCGCATACGTACGGCCAGGGCTCGTGTACATGGCTGGGTTGGAACGGAGAAACATCGTCGTCGTTGTGTTCATGGGGAGGCAACGGAATGCGTCGTGTTCATGGGGAGGCAATGGAATGCGTCGTGTTCATGGGGAGGCAACGAAATGCGTCGTGTTCATCGGGAGGGCTTGGACGGAACAGGCGATGGAAACGAGGCCTGGCGTACTGCAGAACGGAGGAAATGGCCTTGTGTTCGACCGACCATGTTCGAAACGGGATCCTGTTGATCGGGAGGGGTCTGGCGTACCGCAAAACGAAGGAAACGGACCTCCTACGGTCGAAACGGGGGTCCTGTTCATCGGGAGGGGTGTGGCGTACCGCAAAACGTATGAAACGGACCTCCTACGGTCGAAACGGGGGTCCTGTTCATCGGGAGGGGTGCGGCGTACCGCAAAACGGGACTCCACGGGATACTGTTCATCTCCACCGTCGACCCCCTCCAGCCTCCACGAGCTACTGTTCATCCACCGTCGACCTCCTCCAGCCTCCACCTGCGACTGTTCATCCACGGGCTCCTGTTCATCCAGCCTCCACCGCGCGCTACTCCACCGGCTACTGTTCAACCAGCCCTCTCCACGGGCTACTGTTCATCATGCCCTCCACCGTCTATTGTTCATCCTGCCCTCCACAGGGTGGTCCTGTTCATCCAGCCCTCCACGGGATCCTGTTCATCCAGCCCCAACCGGCTCGATCGATTGGGGTCCTGTTCATCTAGAGGCAACACCATGGGGTCCTGTTCATCCACCCCCACCGGGAACTGTTTATCCACCCCCCCCGCGCAACGCTCACTGTTCATCCAGAGGCAGCATCGATCGACTTCAGTTAGCAGTACTAGCGAAGGAATCACTCGATCGAGTTCAGTTAACAGCCATCGATCGATCGCTCGGGTTCAGTAACGTGTAGCCTGCAGTGCAATCGCTCGGGTTCAGTTAGATCCCAACGCCTCGCTCGGGTTCAGTTAGAGCCAACGCCTCGCACACACGCGCGTACGTGTACGAGAGAAACGCGCATTGCTCGGCCCCCGACCTCCCACCATAACCGGGAACTCCCCGAAATTTTCTTCGCCCTCGCTTCTACCAAAATTTTTTCCGTCATGGACGGCCCAAAGAATGCATGCAGCTGCGTCTCCGGCCCGCCCAGGACGAAAAGCCCATTTCCTGTCATGATTTTTTGTCATAGAAGTAGGAGCCCACCACATCTATGATGATACCGATTTTTGTCACAATTATCGTCATAGAAGTGTCATATGTATGACAGGAAAAAATTTCGTTCGGCCCAAAATGTCACTGATGTGTCTTTTTTTTGTAGTGTTGAAACTGTAACCCCGTAGGAATACATAAGGGACACTTTCCGGAACGTTTCAGACTCCGAGAAGGAATAGGTATGTGGTACGGTAAGTAAACCGACCCCAAAACAGTTCTAATGGCAATTTTCTTCCGTTTTGGAATATTTAGAAAAATAGAAAAATAAGAAGCAGTCCGGGAATGACACGATGGCTCCACGAGGGTGGAGGGCGCGCCCCCTACCTCGGGGGCACCTAGTGTGCTCTCCGAACTCCGTTTTCTTACATGTCACGTATTTTGGTCGGTAAAAATTCATTATATAACCTCCCGAAGGTTTTGACCATCGTATCACGCAAAAATCTCCTGTTCTTGTTTCGAGCTGTTTTCTACCAGGGTTGTTTTTTTGAATATTTATTGTGGGGTAAAACCCCACAACCCATTTATTAGTAAAAAAGAGAAAGTCCAGCAAAATACAAAGCACCGAGAGAGTGCCAAAACAAAAAAGAGCCCTATCTAGAACTTACCTAAAGTTACAAAGGGTCATGACCCAAGGTAAAAGCAGATGCTAACCTATATTTACAGAAGGGCATTAACCCGGGCTAAGAGTTGAGCTCTGACACTGACGTTAAGTCTGTGAGACAAAAGAATGATATCATGGAAAAAATTGCACCTCCAAGTGGCAAAACGAGCCTGCTCTCCCCTAAAGATCCTCCCATTTCTGAGGGTCCAATGTTCCACGCCGCTGTGAGCATCACTTCAAAGAAAAAAGGTTGTCCAAAACTGGTTCTGGCACTGGAAACACACTCCTGGGTATTAGACCCCTGGGACCAGTCAATCTGGAGGTAATTCCACACTCTGGAGCTGAAATTGCACTGGAAGAACAAGTGAGATCTGTCCTCATGGACATAAGCATTACATATAACACAAAGATTATCCTCATCTTGGAACCTCCAGTGTCTTCGAACCAGCATATCTTTGGTGTCGAGTCTATCAAAGAACAATAACCAACCAAAGACTTTAATCTTCATTGTGCATCTGCTCTTCCATAACCATTTGCATGGCATAACAGTGGGCATATGGGAGTGCATGATATTATAAAACCCTTTGGCCGAAAAGGACCCATATTTGGAAGGCCACACCCACTAATCAGGAAGTAGAGGATCTCTTTGCAAGTTTAGCAGCCAATCTTCCAGAATTGTTAGCTTTGTAGCAGCTTCTTGGGAGATGGGCAGGTAAAACATGGAGAAAAGGTCCTGGGTCTGAAGCACATCCCTTACTAAGACCTTATCATCAATCACAAAAGAGAACAACATAGGCATCCTCCTTACAAGAGGCAAGGAAGAGCCAGCCGCATGCCATGCATCATGCCAGAACATAGAAGTGTCCCCCATGTTAATACGAACAGAAGCAATGGCTTGTAAGAATCATTTAGCTTGAAAACATCCCTCCACCAGAAAGAACCAGTCAAAACAGTTGCCTGAGAAACAATGTTGTCATAGTAGGAATCCCAAATTAAAGATACCCAAGGGACATCATGCTTATTGAAGAATTTATGTAGATGTTCCATAAGTAGCCCCTGATTTTGGATATTTAGATTGAGTATACCCAGCCCACCCTTATCTTTAGGCCTGCAAACCAGGTCCCAAGCTGCCAGAGATTGTTTATGTGTGTCTGTATTTCCTCTCCAAAGGCATTGCCTGAAAATCCTATCCAATTGCTTGATGATGCCAAGAGGTATATGCAAGGTGCAGAGGAAATAGATTGGCATGGAGGTTAATACTGAAGTCAACAGTTGCAACCTAGAGCCCTGGTTAAGCATGGCAGAACTAGCAGAGAGCCTTCTTTCAATATTATCCACAAGGGGGAGGAGATCCACAATTCTAGGTCTGGTGGTAGCAAGGGGTAGACCAAGATAAGTGAAAGGGAGTTCTCCTATCTTGCAACCCAGGAGAGCAGCTAACCTAAGGGCCTCATCATTAGATATATTCAAAGGTATCATAGAGGACTTGGCAAAATTCACCTTGATACCAGTAGACTGCTGAAACACAGCCAACATATTCTAGAGAGCCACCAATTGTTCCTCCACAGTAGGCAAAATGATGATTGTGTCATCTACATACTGGATAATTGGGTAGCTAGGATCATGGGATGGTATTGGAAGTGTCAGAGACCCTTCTGCCAGGGTTGTCAAAGCCAAGCATCATGTCGTCTCCCTCCTCCTCCAACAATGAGGGCAATGATGCTTGGCTAATGAAGATAGAGCAGAAGAGAGAAGAACCCATGGAGATCAACAAGGATGAAGGGATCAAGAAGGCCACGGAGGACCAAGTTCTGGCAACAGAAGACATCCTTCAACTTGATCACAATCTTCTTACCCCTACTAAGATCGAATCTTTCAGGATGATTGAGCTAGCTCGCATACAAAACAAGTATCTCACACGTGAAAATATTTTGTTGAAGGAGCATATCATCGCACTCAAGGGCATCATCCGCAAGTTGGAAGACCTCCTACGCTCGATGTGCGACTACCCTTCATCACTACCATCTTCTTCATCAACAAATGAGACATGATCACATGGGTATGGGCACTCCCCTTGGCAACTGCCAAGCTTGGGGGAGTGCCCCGGTATCGTATCACCATCACTTCTATCTTTACCATTTTTCTTAGTTCGATCCTTTTGGTAATATCTTGATCTAGTAGAATAAAGTTTTAGTATGATCTAGTTGTGAGTTTTGCTTTATGATCATTCTATGTAATCGAGTCTGTGAGCTATATATAACAAAGATTAGTGTTGAGTCAAGGGCTTGATTATTTTGCCATGATATTGAGTGAATAAAATAAAAGAGAAAGCAATAAAAGAGATCATATGGATCTTATGGAGAGTAATGAGCTCACATAGAAAAAGTATGATGAATAAAAGCTGGTGAGAGTTGACAAACATAGTTTTGGTCATTGTTGCAATTAATAGGAAGTAATAAAGAAACAGAGGTCTTCACATATAAATATACTATCTTGGACATGTTTTATGATTGTGAGCACTCATTAAAATATGACATGCTAAAGAGTTGACATTGGACAAGGAAGACAACGTAATGGGTTATGTTTTCTTACATCTGAGATAAATTATATTGTCATGGATCATCCAACATGGTTGAGCTTGCCTTTCCCTCTCATGCTAGCCAATTCTTTGCACCAAGTAGAGATACTACTTGTGCTTCCAAATATCCCTAAACCCAGTTTTGCCATGACAGTCCACCATACCTACCTATGGATTGAGTAAGATCCTCCAAGTAAGTTTTCATCGATGCAAGCAATAAAAAATGCTCTCTAAATATGTATGACTTATTAGTGTGGGAGAAAATAAGCTTTATACGATCATGTGATATGGAAGAAATAAAAGCGACGGACTGCATAATAAAGGTCCATATCACAAGTGGCAATATAAAGTGACGTTCTTTCGCATTAACATTTTGTGCATCCAACCATAAAAGCGCATGACAACCTCTACTTCTGTCGGGGGTTGTTGATCCCACGTACACCTATGGGACCGCGGCGGACCGCGGCCCCTTTCGGTTCGGCAGGGGGCGGGGGATGCACAAAGAGCAGATCGAGGTGAACGCACGAGCGACGCGATCGGTTTACCCAGGTTCGGGCCGCACGGATGCGTAAAACCCTACTCCTGCTTTGATTTGTATTGTGTTCTTGCTCGGGGGCAATGGATGCTACAGTACCCTTGGATGGCTAGCGAGGCCGAGCGTGAGAATGATCGTTCCCCCCTGTTGCGCATGGGCCTCCTTTTATATGTCTAAGGGGTCACCGACAGGTGGCAACAGAGATGAGGGTAAAAGGGTAAAAGAGGTGGTAGTTGGCACCACCGCTTGCTACAGTTGTATCATACCTAACCCTGACGGCAGGGGACAAAGGCATTAAATGCCTGTCTGTGTCGCCTAGACGGGGCGGAAAGGGACCGTCAGGGGCGCCACCGTTTGCCACGATGGCTCCTTGTCAGCGCCTGCTTGCCACCGCATGCCCCTGGCTGCACAGCCTCCCGCCACGTGTGCCAGGGACGGTCCCAGAGCGACACGTTGGTGGGTGAGCTGGAGCGCGGGCTGCGGAGTAGTAGCTTGCCGTGGCAAGCGCCTTGCCGCGGATGTTGCCTTGTCGCGTCCGGGAGCTTGTCGCTCACCGGGTCTTGCCGGGACACGTGGTGTGCTGCGGAAAGTCCCTTGATATGTCTTGGTTGGTCTTCCCGGCAAGGCTCCTCTTGCCGGGGTCTCTGTGCTTCTTCCCGGCAAGCTCCTCTTGCCGGGGTCTTGGATACTTTGAGTGGCCTTCCCGTCAAGCTCCTCTTGCCGGGGTCTTGTGCCTTGGCTCGAATACTTTGTTCTTGAATGACTCCAAAGGAACCACGGAGGGTCTTGGCGGTCGCCCGGCAAGCCTTGCCGCGGGTCGCTGCGACTGCCCGTGCACAAGTTTGGGATACTAAGGTACCCCTACTTTAGTACACCGATAGGAGCCCCTGGGCCTGGGCCATACACGGTGCCGAGCGCTGTTGGGCCAGGCCCAAAACAGTGCACGGGCACGCGCGGCCTAGGTCACGCCATAACTCACTCCGCATCCACCGCGCCCTCCCCGCACGGCACGCGTCGAGCGCGGCATCATGCGTGACGTGGGCGGCGTGCGCGGGGCTAAGCCCCGTGTGCATGCGTCACGTCGTGGGAGAGATCGTCGGTGGTTTTTTATTAGGAAAGGCGGAACGTCCGCCACCTCCCCCTTTATAAGCAAGGGGAAGCAGGGGTAGTGCGCCCACTCGCCCCCATTCTGCTCCAATCTTGAAAAACTCCGCCCTGCCTCCATCTTCCCAAAGCACACAGAGCGCAGCGCCCTGCCCCCCCTCCCCACCGCATTGCCACCAGCACCACCACGCCGTAGACCTCCTCCACTGCTTCCGCCATGGCTTCGAAGGGCGACAAGGGGAAGGCCGTGAAGTCGACCGAGGCGCAGCGGCTCGCGGCGATGCGGAAGGAGCGAGCCATCTTCCCCCCCCCCCAAGCTCGACGCGAAGGAGCTGCGGGAGTTCTATTATCTCTTTTGGGCGACGGAGACGCGAGCGCACCCACGGACCAGGGTGCTCCCGGGCGCTGCTCACGCGATGGCTCCGGAAGGGTACCCTTTCTTTGCCGTCTTCTTCTACTGCGGGCTCTGCCCGCCTTTTTCCGAGTTTTTCTGTGATATCATGAACATATACAATCTCTATCTCCTTGACTTCACTCCCAACGCCGTTCTCACCATGGCAGTTTTCGCACACCTTTGCGAGAACTTTGTCGGAGTCCACCCTAGCGTAGCCCTTTTTCGCCACTTTTTCATCCCCCGGGTAGAGAGAGGAGAAACCCTGTCTGGCGGAATTGCCTGGGTCTCTAGGGCCGGCAAGAACGAATCTTATCTGGAGGGGGAGTTCCACGGCAAGTGGGAGGAGTGGAGAGCAAATTGGTGTTGGATTATCAAGGAGAGCCCACAGCCATTCACCGCCCGGTGTCAAGTAGCAGCAGTGCGCGGCAGTGACTGGAGCGACGTGGCCCTGGAGGACGGTAGGCTGAAGATTGCCGTCACTAGGATCCAGCGCCTTAGGCTTGCCGGACTCACTGTAGGGGCCGTCGGTGCAGACTTTCTTCGTCGCCGCATCGCTCCCCTACAGGAACGGGGGAGGCCTACCTGGGAGTTCAAGAACGCGGAAGATGTCATGAGGTTGCGCCCAGGCCTCAACTACAATTTTACTGTCCTTGAACTCAACGGAGTACTGCAGGAGCTCTTCAAGTACGATTCAGATCACCCCGAGGTCTTCAGATTGCCGCAGGGCATCGTCCCTCTGTGCAACAATTCGGCGCTCGATCGCATCAGGGCGATGATGCCACTGTGCGATTCGCACGGAATCATACCAACTTGGCAAGAGCCAGAGGACGAGGTTGTGCAGCAATTCTTCGACGACTTGGTGGAAGTGCCAATCCGCGCCGACGAGAAGGAAGGCCTCACCCGCGACACCACCGAGGCGGAGCTCGCGTACATCGCCACCAGGTTGGAAGAGGCGGCAGCAGTTGCCGCGGCGGGCGAGTTCGGCTTCACCTTGGAGGAGGTTGCGGCGGCAGAGGCGGCAAACCATGTCGAGCGGGAAGAACTTGCCGGCAAGAAGGATCTTGCCGGCAAGAAGGAGGTTGCCGGGCGCGATGCTGGGCCGAGCCAAGTGGCCGGGCATGACGCCGAACCGAGCGAGCCTGCCGATGATACGAGCGGCTCTTTGGAGATCGACTCCTCCTCCTCCTCGTCCTCCGATAGTACGCCGCCAGCAGCGTCCCCGTCTCCACCAAGAGGCGTCTCCGCAAGGCCGGGGATGCGGCGAGGCGGCAGGCGGGCCGGCAATCGCCGCGCCGCATGACGCGCTCCACCGCGGCAAGCACCGTTGCCGCGGGCGCGCCCCATGCCGCAGCTTCGACTGGAGCGGGGTCTTCCCGGACTGCCGCTTCTGCTCCCACCAAGAGGCCGAGGGAGCCTACCCCTCCACCTTCCCGCGCCAGCCACGGGCCGGATTTTGACTTCTCCGTGTTTAGCTCCGACGAGGAAGAAGAAGGGGAGTAAGTTCTTCTCATTGTACTTGCAATTCTTTGATTTCCGCTGTTTTTGTCTTGTCTTGTTTCTCACTTGCCTTCCTCTGCATCTCTTCCTTTTTAGGACTCTGGCGCAGAGAGCGGCAAAGAGAGCCAAGGTGCCGGTGATCGTCATCGAGGACGAACCCACTGCGTCAACAGGGGACGTGCCCGAGACGAACCCGTCGGACCCGGCGACTGATCTTCAGAGCAGCCCCCAGCGTAAGTGTTTTGTTTACTTCCCTCTATTGGGCGGCGCACGAAGATCCTTGCTGTGCTGATACTTGTCTGTTGACTCGTGCAGGAGCAGAGCAACCTCACCAGGGGAGCCTGGAGACCGCTCCCGAAGCGCCAAGGGAGAGTCCTCCAGCGAGGGAGAGGTCTCCGGCAAGGGAGGCGACTCCGACAAGGGAGGAGCCCCCGGCAAGAGAGGAGACTCTGGCAGGGGAAGAGCCCCCGGCAAGGGAAGGATCTCCGGCAAGGGAGGAGACTCCGACAAGGGAGGAGCCCCCGGCAAGGGAGACCACAGCTGCAGACCCTGGCACAGGTAACTTCCTTGCTTCCAGACTCCCCTTGGCTTCTTCGTCTCCTTGATCTCTTTCTCGGATTTCGTTCGAATTTTGCTTGAATTTTCTCCCCTCTTCTGGCCGTCAGGTCCATCTACCGCAGAGCCGATGGAGACTGAAGCCGACGCCGAGGACGCAGCCGGCGCCGGCGAGGAGGCCACCAGGGCTGCCACCGCGGAGACGGGCGGGGAGTCTGGCGGTCGTACTGACGACCCGGAGGCCGCAGGAGCGCCAGGCGCTGCTCCAACCACCGACTCCTCTGCCGCAGCCGCCGCGCTAGGCTCCGATGTGCCCCAGCCTGGCGTCTACCTGAAGGCCGGCGAGAACATCTTCATCAACCTCCCCTGGGCGTCGGGCTCCAGGGCACCGGTCGTGGGAGAAATGCTCGATGGAGAGGTGCTTGCCTCCGCGGGGCTGAAGCTGGTCGATGCACCAAGCAGCAGCGGTGAACCTGAAGAGGAACACCTGCTGCGGAAGCTAGTGGCGCTCTACCGCGCCCGGCAGGCCAAGCTGGAGTCCCGCGAAGCGCTCGTTGCGAAGGCCGGCGCTGATATCGAGAAGCGCGTGGAGGAGCTCCGGGGTGCCAACCAGGAAGCTCTCCGCTCCTTGGCAAAGGAGCGGGAAGATCTTGTCGAGGCGCAACAGGCCTTCCTCCTCGAGAAGGCCGACATCGAGGAGCGCCAATGCCTTGCCGCGGAGAAGCTGTCTTCGCAGGAGGGTGACTTGACGCAACAGAAGGTCCACCTCGACAGCCACGAGGAGGAACTCGCCGCGCGCGAGCGAGCAGTTGGCGGAGCCGTCAAGCGGGCCGCAGCCGCAGCCGCCGAGGCTGAGCTGGCATTGAAGGTGGTGCAGCTGGAGGCGAGCCTCAAGGCGAGCAGCGACGAGCTTGTCGCGCTCAAGCTCGAGTGTGAGAAGGGCGCCAACAACTACTCAGAGCTGCAGGCCCTTTTCGCCGAGAAGGGAAAAGAACTGGACGTCGCCAAGAACTCCAACGCCGATCTCGAGGTGAAGTTGGCGGCTCTGACACAATCTCTGGATGACGCCAAGGGGCAGGAGGCGGCCTTGAAGGAAGAAGTCAAGGCCGGCAAGGTGCTGCTGGCGAAGGCTGCTGCCGCCCGGAAGACTTTGTCAGAGAATGTGGAGCACTGGACGGAGGGTCTGGTGGACGTCGCCGCGGATGTCGACAAGGAGCTGGCGCAGTTGGGGATGGTGGATCTCGGGTACTCCTCCGACGAGAACCTCCAACCCAGCGCCAAGCTGACTCTGTTCTTCAAGGGTGTGGCGACGGCGCTCCAGCGACTCCGGGAGCAGATCCCAAAGAAACTTGCCGACGAGTCGTGCAAGATTTGCGCAGGAGGTCTCGAGAAGGTGCTGATGAAGGTGGCCTTCCGCAACCCAGGTCTCCGCCTCACTAACGTCCTCCAAAGCTTGCCGCCAGATGCTGATCTGGAGGAGCTCAAGGCCCTTGTCGCACCCATTGTGGACACGGTGAGCGGAATCAGGAGGGTCGAAGGTGACCGTGTAGACTAGGCCATTTATCTTTTTCTTTCCTTGTCGTTGTCAATCATTTTATGAAAAACAGTCTGTTAGAGCTGCGACAAGCTAGTTTGTAATATACTCTATCTTGGTTAGTAATAGCTATGTTATTTCCTTTACTCGCTTCCTCCCCTTGTATGTTTTTACCCTACGCTTTTAGGGAACTTGCCGGTGCGGGCACCTTTGCCGCGAGCGCTGAGTGCGGAACATCAGCAGCCTGCTGGCAGTGCTGCAACCAATAGGAAACCTCGTCGCGGAGCTAGTCGCAGCTCACTTAAGTTGTTGAGCGGACTAGAAACAACAGTAAGGGCGCAACTAGCTACGAGTTGGTTCCCTGCTGGCGGTGCCGCAGCCGACAAGAACCCTTGTCGCAGAGCTAGTCGCAGTTCACTTAAGTTGTTGAGCGGACTCGAAACAACAGTAAGTGCGCAACTAGCTACGAGTTGGTTCCTTCACGCACAGGTTTTCCATACAAGGGACGGTCGTTCAAGGAAGATAACTTAAAAATTTAAAGGAAGTTTGATTGCTCAGACTTTGGCGACTTATCTTTTTTTTGTTACTTGCTTCCCGGCAAGGCGAAAACTTCTTGAACGACGCCTGATCCATACTGTAACTTCTCCCTTCCCCCCGGCAAACTTGTGTGCGAGGGAACCTTCTTTTCCTTGTGAAAAAGAAAGAGGGCGGAATAACAATATGGAGCTTTAAGGCTCGTTATTGCTTACCGGGGGTAAGTGCTGCACAAAATGTCAGATAATACATGCAAAATTTAAAAAGCATGGAATCGACAAAGCGTGCTGAGCACATAATCTTCATGCACGGGATCTGCGCCCGGCTTTGTACAAAGGATTACATGCAACAGCGGCAAGACTTTGTACAAAAAGTGGTTGCCGGAACGGGTCCGACAACCGCGCCTTACGGGTAAAACTTACGAAGATGCTCAATATTCCAGGAGTTGCTCACTGGTACGCCATCTTCGGTCTCCAGGCGGACAGCGCCAGGCCTGGTGACTCGTTTCACCCAGTAAGGGCCTTCCCACTTCGGCGTCAACTTGTTGGAATTCTTGGCGGACTGAACGCGCCGAAGAACAAGGTCGCCTTCCTCGAGACTTCTGGCGTTAACTTTGCGGCTATGATAGCGGTGCAAAGCTTGCTGGTAGCGAGCGGCTCGCACAGCAGCCTGAAGACGATCTTCCTCGAGGAGCAGCGCGTCATCTTGCCGCAGCTGCTCTTGCTCAAGCTCATCATAAGCGAGCACTCGAGGTGACCCGTATACGAGTTCCGTGGGGATAACCGCCTCCGCTCCATAGACTAGAGCGAAGGGTGTCCGGTCAGTGGCTCGATTTGGCGTCATCCTGATCGACCAAAGAACCACTGGCAGGGCGGCGCGAACGGTGCGAGGAGTGAGATATGCTCGGACTTCTAACTGCGTTAGAAGGAGCAGTACCTCGTCCAGGCGACCGTGCCATGCCCGCGCCAGCATGTTGGCGTGCATGCTGGTCCTGAGCGCTCTGGGATCCGCCAGCTTGATCTTGGCCCAGCGGACGTATGGTACCGTGGGTACCATGACGCCGCTGGTCCCGCGCCTCCGGGGACGGGCGCGGTGCGTGTACGGACGCCGAGGTCTTGGAGTGCGCGCGGTCATTGTGGGAGGTGACCACGCCGCCAACGTGCGGCGCAGCCTTGTCCTTGGACCTGGCAGCACCGTGAGCCTCATCGTCGGCGCCCGTTCTTCCGCCGGCGCCTATTCCACCAGCTGTTCGCTCTGGCGATGGTGGGCTCGGCGCAGACGGAGCCGCTGCCTCCGAAATCTTCTTCTTCGGCGGCATGTTGATGAAGACGATGAAGATTCGGCTCGTGCGAACGCCGGATCAGGTTTGCACAACCTCGCCGCAGCCCCTACCTGGCTCGCCAAAGATGTCGGGGGTTGCTGATCCCACGTACACCTATGGGACCGCGGCGGACCGCGGCCCCTTTTGGTTCGGCAGGGGGCGGGGGATGCACAAAGAGCAGATTGAGGTGAACGCACGAGCGACGCGATCGGTTTACCCAGGTTCGGGCCGCACGGATGCGTAAAACCCTACGCCTGCTTTGATTTGTATTGTGTTCTTGCTCGGGGGAAATGGATGCTACAGTACCCTTGGATGGCTATCAAGGCCGAGCGTGAGAATGATCATCCCCCCCTGTTGCGCATGGGCCTCCTTTTATATGTCTAAGGGGTCACCGACAGGTGGCAACAGAGATGAGGGTAAAAGGGTAAAAGAGGTGGTAGTTGGCGCCACCGCTTGCTACAGTTGTATCATACCTAACCCTGACGGCAGGGGACAAAGGCATTAAATGCCTGTCTGTGCCGCCTAGACGGGGCGGAAAGGGACCGTCAGGGGCGCCACCGTTTGCCACGATGGCTCCTTGTCAGCGCCTGCTTGCCACCGCATGCCCCTAGCTGCACAGCCTCCCGCCACGTGTGCCAGGGACGGTCCCAGAGCGACATGTTGGTGGGTGAGCTAGAGCGCGGGCTGCGGAGTAGTAGCTTGCCGCGGCAAGCGCCTTGCCGCGGATGTTGCCTTGTCGCGTCCGGGAGGTTGTCGCTCACCGGGTCTTGCCGGGACACGTGGTGTGCTGCGGCAAGTCCCTTGATATGTCTTGGTTGGTCTTCCCGGCAAGGCTCCTCTTGCCGGGGTCTCTGTGCTTCTTCCTGGCAAGCTCCTCTTACCGGGGTCTTGGATACTTTGAGTGGCCTTCCTGGCAAGCTCCTCTTGCCGGGGTCTTGTGCCTTGGCTCGAATACTTTGTTCTTGAATGGCTCCAAAGGAACCACGGAGGGTCTTGGCGGTCGCCCGGCAAGCCTTGCCATGGGTCGCTGCGACTGCCCGTGCACAAGTTCGGGATACTAAGGTACCCCTACTTTAGTACACCGACAGCTTCCCTCTGCGAAGGGCCTATCTTTTACTTTTATCTCTTGCCTTACATAAGAGTCATGGTGATCTTCACCCTTCCTTTTTACATTTTATCTTTTGGCAAGCACAACATGTTGGAAAGATCCTGGTATATATGGCTAACTAGATGTGAGTTTTCATGAACTATTATTGTTGACATTACCCTTGAGGTAAAATGTTGGGAGGCAAAACTATACGCCCCTATCTTTCTCTGTGTCCAATTAAAAATCCATACCCATAAGTATTGCGTGAGTGTTAGCAATTGTGAAAGACTATATGATAGTTGAATATGTGGACTTGCTGAAAAGCTCTTATATATTGACTCTTTCCTATGTTATGATAAATTGCAATTGCTCCAATGACTAAGATTATAGTTTGTTAGTTTTGAATGAAGTTTATAATTCATACTTGAAATTGTGTTTGAATTGTTACTCTAGCATAAGAGATCATATGCCAAGAATTATATAAGTTGTTGTTCTAAGAATGATCATGATGCCCTCATGTCCGTATTTTATTTTTATCGACACCTCTATCTCTAAACATGTGGACATATTTTTCGATTTCGGCTTTCGCTTGAGGACAAGCGAGGTCTAAGCTTGTGGGAGTTGATACATCCATTTTGCATCATGCTTTTATATTGATATTTATTGCATTATGGGCTGTTATTACACATTATGTCACAATATTTATGCCTATTCTCTCTTATTTTACAGGGTTTACATAAGGAGGGAGAATGCCGGCAGCTGGAATTCTGGGCTGGAAAAGGAGCAAATATAAGAGACCTATTCTGCACAACTCCAAAAGTCCTGAAACTCCACGAAAGTTATTTTTGGAAATAATAAAAAATACTGAGCGAAAGAAATACATCAGGGGGGCCTCCACCTGTCCACGAGGGTGGGGGCGCGCCCCCTGCCTCGTGGGCCCCCTGTTGGCCCTCCTGTGGCCATCTTCTACTATATGAAGTCTTTCGTTCGAAGAAAAATGATAAGAAATCTTTCCGGACGAGACTCCGCCGCCACGAGGCGGAACCTTGGAGGAACCAATCTAGGGCTCCGACAGAGCTGTTCTGTCGGGGACACTTCCCTCCAGGAGGGGGAAATCATCGCCATCATCATCACCAACGCTCCTCTCATCGAGAGAGGGCAATCTCCATCAACATCTTCACCAGCACCATCTCCTCTCAAAACCCTAGTTCATCTCTTGTATCCAATTCTTGTCTCCAAGTCCGAGGTTGGTACGTGTGGGTTGCTAGTAGTGTTGATTACTCCTTGTAGTTGATGCTAGTTGGTTTACTTGGTGGAAGATCATATGTTCAGATCCTATATGCATATTAATACCCCTCTGATTTTGAACATGAATATGCTTTGTGAGTAGTTACGTTTGTTCCTAAGGACATGGGAGAAGTCTTGCTATCAGTAGTCATGTGAATTTGGTATTCGTTCGATATTTTGATGAGATGTATGTTGTCGCTCCTCCAGTGGTGTTATGTGAACGTCGACTACATGACACTTCAGCATTATTTGGGCCTAGAGGAAGGCATTGGGAAGTAATAAGTAGATGATGGGTTTCTAGAGTGGCAGAAGCTTAAACCCTAGTTTATGCGTTGCTTCGTAAGGGGCTGATTTGGATCCATATGTTTCACTATGGTTAGGTTTACCTTAATAATTTTGTTGTAGTTGCGGATGCTTGCAATAGAGGTTAATCATAAGTGGGATGCTTCTCCAAGTAAGGACAGTACCCAAGCACCGGTCCACCCACATACCAAATTATCAAAGTACCGAACCGAATCATATGAACGTGATGAAAACTAGCTTGACGATATTCCCATGTGTCCTCTGGAGCGCTTTTCTCTATATAAGAGTTTGTCCAGGCTTGTCCTTTGCTACAAAAAGGATTGGGCCACCTTGCTGCACTTTATTTACTTTTTTTAATTGTTACTCATTACAAATTATCCTATCGCAAAACTATTTGTTACCTATTATTTTAGTGCTTGCAGAGAATACCTTGCTGAAAACCGCTTATCATTTCCTTCCGCTCCTCGTTGGTTCGACACTCTTACTTATCGAAAGGACTTCGATAGATCCCCTATACTTGTGGGTCATCAAAAACCCACATCCAATTGGATATATATATATATATATAGGATAACACTATTCTGATCTTGGGATCAGAATAGTTATTCTGATCACAGTCGACCCTATATAGGCCTCGATCGACACGTCCCCGAACTCCCGAATCAGCACAAACGCAAAAAAGAAAGAAAAAACTTCCATCTCTCCCCCCACCTCCCGACCAAAGCTCGCCGGCCTTCCCCGAGACCCCGCGCGGCGAGCTCGGCCGCCCCTCCCCCCCTCGCGACCCCGCGCGCCCTGACCACCTCCCACTAGTCTGACGCGCCGCCGCCTCCACCTCCCTCCCCCGGCTGACGCGCCGCCGCCTCCACCTCCCTTCCCCCGGCTGACGCGCCGCCGCCCCCACCTCCCTCCCCCGGTTGACGCGCCGCCGCCTCCACCTTCCTCCCCGGCAGCACAAGTCACCGCCCCCACCTTCCTTCTTGAGCAGCATGCGCACAAAGAGACGCGCCCCCTCGCTAGCACAAGCCACCGCCTGCCTGCTACTGCTTGTCACCGGCCCACGAACGACAACGCACCAACCTGCCTCATCTCGCTTGCCATGGCTGCCCGCGCGGCCGAGGCGACTTGTCTTCGAGCACCACCCGTCCGGTTTTCTACCTCAAGCACCCTGACGGGCCACCGTTCAACTATGCCATCTAGAGCCGTTCAATAAACTCACCTAACGCCATCACCAGGAATCGGCCAGGAGCGACACGGCCTCTCCCTGAATCGGGGTCGCGCACCTTCATGTGCCTGCTCTCCGCCTCAACTGCAGGGGACAACAGACAGATACTAAAAAGGTTGCTGCTGCTTACTTTTCAACATCGTCAGATTCAAAAAGAAGTTCAGCTCCACCCCCGGATACGGTTCAGCGTCCATGTGTCTGCTCAATCCTCAACTGTTGTTGCATTTTTTCTCTATTGGCTTTCCCTTGGTTGCATTACATAGTCGCTAGGGCGACATTTCCCTCACGTCCCCGGCCGCCACACATCTCTCTATATATATTGTTGTGTTGACGGCCAGCATTCACAGGAGGTTCACATTCTGAACTTTTTGTTCTGACTGTTTTTTGTATGGTGATATCCGTTCGTGGGAGGTTCGGTGATGCATGATTATCTATATATACGTGTGAAAAAATGTGTGTGTGTTCCTAAGATATAATTGGCAGGAGAATCATCTTTATGTACTTGAACTTCGTGAAACAGTAGTTAAATTATTTTGTTTTATCGGTGCACAAGAAGATAAGATTATGTGTGGCCATACAGAATGTGCTTCAGTATACTCGGTTAGAGCTGCTAAAACAACAAATATTATGGTACTGAGGGAGTAGGAGTAATATATGTATATGAGCATGTGAAAAATACCACTTCTTCATTTTGGAAAATAATTACTGAATGGTGACCTTACAAAACAGAAATGATGCACATACGTTAGCGGGCATAACTCCATCTGGAAGTTCAATCATTATGGTGTAAAAAGTTCACATAATTAGCTCAAACTTATAAACAACAACAGTGTTTATAAAAAACACAACAATTTAAAAAAGTTTATAGAAAACGAGCTTACCTCGTTTCTACAAAAACCCTGGAAGTTCAAATACAAATAACGGAGTGGTTCAATGTTTATTACTATATTATGATTTTCTCGTTTACTAAAGAATAACCCAAGAAGGCCAAATTAAAAAATAGAGCAGGTCAAAACTTATAGAGAAAAATGGAATTTCCTAGTTTCTACAAAAAACCTAGAGGTTCAAATTTAAATAATGGGGAAGTTCAATGTTTATTACAATACCAAAAAGGTTAAATTGAAAACCGAGAAGTTCGAAAAGTTTACAAAAGGAGATTTCCCACTTCTAAAAATAAGACCTAGAAGTTCAACTTTAAATAATTAAGCAGTTCGATATTTATTACATAACTAGGACTTTTCTCGTTACTCATTAACACCAAGAAGTCCAAAATTCAAAAAATATGAAGTTGTTTGATGTTTAAAAAAACTTAGATTTTCCCCAATACTAAAGATTAAAATAAAGTAGTTCAATTGAAAAAAATGGATTAATTCAATCTATATAATAAAATTCAGGTTCTCTCATTAATGGAGAATAAAGCCAAGAAGTTCGATTTTTAAAAGTGGAGCAATTTGATATTTATTTGAAAACTCGGTTTTTCCGGTTACTAAAGAATAAAACTAATAAGTTTAATTCAAAATAATGAAGAAGTTTGATGTTTTTGACAAAACTCCGATTTTCCCATTTATAAAAATACATAAAGAAGTTCAAATGAAAAAGTTAGAGCGGTCTGATGTCTATAAAAAACTCAGATTTTTCCATTACTAAAGCGAAACAGAGAGAAGTTGAAATTCATAACTGCCAGAAGTTCACGTATTGCATGGTGTGTGTTTTCATATGACAAAATAGAATATAAATTTTAAAGTAAAACGATTAGTTGCAAGAAGTTCAGGTGCTCGGCACGGGAATGTTCAGAACTTCTTGTGAGAGAGGTAATCGGCACGGTGTATCATTTGTGCAACTTCGATGAATGACAGAGGAATTACGAACAAAAAATACGTGGTAGAAGTTCAAAGTGAAACAACGGAAAATTCAACTCCTACACCAAAGTTTATAAAAACATAGGATTTACAAGGTAAAAAAATTTGATGCTATTTTTTGGCATTTTGAAAACTACCCATAAATGGCGACGAATTAGAAAAAAATTGATGAATTTTTTTTCTTCTCAAACATAATCTTTCCAACGGTATATCATGCGTATTATTCCCATAATATAATTTGAATGTTTTGTGTATATCATTGAAAACAAGTCTTAGCATGTTCAAAATATGCTCTTAACTAGTGCTATCATTTGCTCAAATTCGACGAGTGCTTTAGGAGTTAGAGATAAATTATTTACAGAGTAGTTCAAATTGATAACGGCCAGAAGTTCATGTGTTGCATGGTGTGTGTTTTCATATGAGAAAATAGAATAAAAAGATAAAGTATAAAAATTTCGCTGCTAGAAGTTCAGGTGCTCAGCACGGGGAAGTTCAAAAACTTCTTGTGAGAGAGGTAATCGGCACTATATACCATTTGTGCAACCCGATGAACGAGTGAGAAATTACGAACAAAAACACATGGTAGAAGTTTAAAGTGAAAATAGCGGGAAGTTCGATCATTATAGAAAACTCAGATTTTCCTCGTTATTAAAGAATTGAAACAAGAAGTTCAAAAATAAAAAAGAAGAAGTTCAACTTTTAAAAATAAAGCGCTTCAAAATTTCATCAAAAGGGATTAAGAAGTAAAACCAGGAAGTCCATATTAAAAAGATGGAGAAGTTCGATGATTATACAAAACTCAGATTTTCCTCGCTACTAAAGAATGGAAACAAGAAGTTTAAAAATACAATGACAAGAAGTTCAACTACTAAAAATAGAGCGATTCAAAATTCATAAAAAAAGATTAAAAAAATCAGATTAAAAATTCATAAAAAACTCAAATATTTTCACGTAACCGAGAAAGGTTCAGGTTGATAACTGCCAGAAGTTCATGTATTACACGGTGTACATTTTTTATTAAAAAAGAATAAAAAGAAAAGGCTAAAAGTTTTGTTGTTATAAGTTCAAGTCCTTCGTCGGAGAAAGTTTAAAAAATTATTGTGATAGAGATTTGTACAAAAGAAATATCATTTGTGTAACACTGACGATGGATGACAAAATTACGAACGAAAATACGTCATAGAAGTTCAACTGAAAACAACAGAAAGTTCAACTACTACAGTGGATGAATTTCTGATGAAAAACTTTTAAAATCGTTGTGAGTATGAAAAAACGATCAACATGGGAAAGTTGCATATCTACATCAACTTTCCACAGGTATAACACTTGCTCAATTCCGGTGAGTGGATGAAGAGCTACGAGAAGTGGATGGAGATCTACAAGCAAAAAAATCACGTGAAAAACAGAGTGAAGTTCAAGTAGACAAGCCAAGAAGTTCAGGTTCTTCACGTGGTGCATTTTTGAAGAATCTGTTTCGCGATAAAGGTAGAACGAATGATCTCGCCATTTTTGAAATTACTTGAAAACGGCTTGGAATCAGAGAAAACCATCAACATGAAAAAGTTTCACATTTTCCGTAGCTTTTCAGCGGTATATTATTTGCCCCATTCCGATAAAGTTTGTAGAAATTATGACAAAAATATGTTTTAGCCATTTTCAAAACTGACAGAAAACCGTAATGAATTAGGAGAAACAATATATACAAAAAGTTTTGCATTTCTTCAAGCTTTGCAACGCCATATCAATTGCTGCATTTGGACGTACGGTTAAAAAATTAGCTTGAAAATACGAACTTGGTGGAACTTGTTTCGTTTTCTAAATTACTTTTAAACTGTTCAAAGTTAGGAAAAACTTTTAACCTGAAAAGTAGCGCATTTTCATAAGCTTTCCAACGCAATATTATTTGCCTCAATTGGATTAGCCGTTTAGAAATGGCATCGAAAATACAAACTCAGGTGTTCAGTTTGCGAAATTTTATGATTTTCAAAATTGCACTTTAACCATAAGGAGTTAGAGAAAACTTTCAACATGTGGAAGGAGCGGTTTTGCAGAAGCTTTCCAACGCCATATTATTTGCCTCATTCCGATAAACAGTTTAGAAATGCGATTGAAATTACGATTCACGTTTTGTGTGTGAAGAAAAAACGGTTTTCAAAACTGCTCTTAAACCGCTTACATTTTGCCAAAAAATTAACTTGGGTCATGATACTCGTGTCCATAGCTTTCCAACAATATATAGCAAGCCCTGTTTGGGCAAAGTTAGCGGAAGTTCAACCTAGCACAGAGGAAAGTTCAGGTCGAACAACTCAGGCAGTAAAATTGCAAAAAAGGCAATTTCATCACGACCCGAGTGCAAAATTCGCCTATGAGTGAGATTCCTATTTAAAACGGATATTTAGTTGCTAAAAATCATTTGTAGATTACACTTACATCACATAGAAGACAACTAACAAGAATAATTCGCGGGGAAAGCCACAGTTGCGAAGATAGCCCGAAGGTCGGGTTCGTACAGAGGGAAGTTCAGACGCGTTACTCAGGCATGTCAGGTTGTGATCAGAATATTATTCTGATGCTGTGTTCAGAATAGTGTTTATGTGTGTGTATATATATAGGACAGGGCTATTCTGTTACTAGGAACAGAATAATATTCCGTTACCCCCGTGGCCTATATAGGAGCGATCGGACCGGAATATGCAAAACTAGGAAAAAGCAAACCCCATCCTTCCCGACCCAAAGCAAAAAGAAAAAAAACCCACGCCCCCACCCCACTGCCCCATCTCCATCCAGACCACGATCCCCCACTCCCAGCGCACCGCCGCCTGGCTCCCTCCCCCATCGCGCCTCCGCCGCCTGGCTCCCTCCCCGTCGCGCCTCCGCCGCCCGGCTCCCTCCGCTTTGCGCTGCCGCCACCCGGCTCCCTCCCCGAGAGCCACGCCGCCGCCCTTCTCCCTCCTCCAGCGCGCCGCCGCCGCCCGGCTCCCTCCCCCAGCGCGCCGCCGACCGGCCCTCCCCCAGTGCGCCAGCGGCCAGCCCCTCCCCCAGCACGCCGCCGACTGCCCCATCTACCCTAGCGCACCACCGCCGCCCCTCCCCCAGCGCGTCATCGAGTAGCCCCTGGATGGCGCAACTACGGCTGCACCATCGTGGTGGAGGCGCAGCGCCGTCTTTGAGATGCTCCATCAGCTGCTCCTCCTCCTCCTGGTATGCACACGCTCCAATTCGTCGAGATGCTCCGTGGAGGTACTCCATTTTATGTTTTCAATTCATCTTATGAAAAAACAGAACAAACTATGTGTCATTTTGGTCATTCACGCAAGTTCAGGCATACCTTCTGCACAAGTTCAAAAATCTGAAGAAACAAATCTCAAACCAAGTTCAGAAACTGTTTCTTTCATAAATTAGTTGTTTTGGTTAATTCTGTAGTACATGTGTGTACTGTGATTGTAATTGTGGCTTGGAGTTGAGAAAAATATAACAAAAAGGTACATAAAAGAACCCAAAAACATTCGGTAGTTTCTGGAAGCCCAAAGTTCAGTTCAACATGTTTTCTATCATCAGCTCGTTAAGAACCCCAGAAACGGTTCAATGTGTGTGTTAAAAAAATAGCTGGCTATATATAAAAAAATTAGTAGCTAGGCAAAAAGAAGTTTGTATCAGTTTAGACTTGCCTGCACACAAGGATAGAGGCCCTTGTCCTGTACATTCAGGTTTGCATCAATGCTCCAGCCAACTCCATTATCTACTCAGTAAATGCTCCATTGCTAAATCCACTTGAAGTTTTGTCAGGTTTGGTGACTCCTCTCCCTTTCCCTTTTCATGTAATGCATTTAGGCCCACCAGACTCACACGACGACGCTGGCCGTCCACAGCCACCACTCATGGCCGTCACAAAAAACACCCCAAAGTGCAGACCATACATGAGGACAAGGGCGAGGTATGTGCTTGTCTGTGTCAAGTGATTTGTGCCAGGCTTTCACCAAAAATTTACCTCGGTCCTCAGTTCTAACATGGCAATAATTTGCAATTGCAGGAGGAGGCAGCAGGAAAGAGCTAAGCGATCTTCAGTTCACGTTTGCTACGATTTTCAGTCCAGCCGGCTTACTATTTCATCACCAGGTTAACTAAAAAGCTCTGCGTCTGATAGAATATCTCTTGTTATAACTTTTAAATTTGTTTAGATGCGAGGAACAAAATCTCCAGCCAACTTTTGCTTTGCTGATATAAATCAAGCTCTGTTTTGTTGTTGAGCGACAACAGTATGTTAGCCGTAGGAGTTAAAAAATCAGCTCCTTTGAACTAAATCAAAATGTGTCGCGCAAGTTCAGGTATACCTGCTGCAGGAGTTCAAAAATCTGAAGAAACGAAGCTCAACCCAAGTTTAAAAACTGTTTCCTTAATAAATTAGTTGTTTTTGGTTAATTTGTTGTTATGGACAATAAAAAATACACACTGTTGTCTAGTGCATGTGTGTATTGTAATTGTAATTTTGGTTTGGAGTTCAGGAAAAGATAACAGAAAGGTTCATAGGAGAACCCAAAACATTTGGTAGTTTTGTAAGCCCAAATTTGAGTTCAACGTGTTTTCTATCATCAGCTCATTAAGAACCCCAACGGTTCAATGTGTGTGTTCAAAAAAATAGTGTGGCTATATAATAAAAAAAAATAGTAGCTCGGCAAAAAAGAAGTTTAACCGATTCAGTGCAAGTTTTGCTTCTGAAAACTAACATTGTTCATCATGTACTGATCCATTTCAACTGTGGATGTGTTTAAAAAAACTGATGTTTGGCATGTACTCAAAATGCCATTAAAATGAAGAGTAAATAGCATCTGTGAGTTCTAGTACCTATATTGCAAATGTTCATTGACAAAAAAATATCAGTACAATATGATGCTTCAGTTAGAAGATCACTGATGCTATTTACTTCATAGTTTCTTTGTTGTTTCAACTTCTATTTTAACCTTTTCTTCTGTAAATTCTGCATCTTTTTTATTTATTTACAGACTATATGCATGATACTTGTACTGGAACTAGAGTACAAGTTTTACTTCCAGGCAAGTTCAATTGAAAATACTCTTAGTTTTTGAAATTGAAGAATTCTTTTAGGAAGAAATAGCCTTTTGAGCTACTATTGATGGCTAGCATTTGTGCCCTGAAGGTATTTGTGCTTATTCCTAAAAGAGAAAAAATGCATTTCACTCACTTATGTTACTATGTTCTTTCTAGCACACAAGATGTTGTGTTAATCTGTATGAGAGCATAGGATGTCTAAATGCAGAAGTAGTTCCATAAAATGTCATTGTGTTAAAAGATGCACAAACTATTGTGTTTTTTGGTACCTCACGGCAGTGTGTAGCCCTTGTAAGCCTTCTAAATACTGATGCATGTTTTTCTTTGGTACTTGTCATCAATACTAGTTTGGAAAGCCAGGAAGTTCTACTTCTGGCAGAAGCCAACGGAGCATCGGTCGAAGAAGGCCGATGCGCCTTGTGCCAGCTCCGGGCATCGCCGAAGGCCCTACCTGTTCTTCCACCACCCCTGTGCACTCACCATCGAGCCTATCCATGCACAACTCTAGTAGCCCAGCGTCACAATACACAGTGGCCGGTGGAGCAGCTCCCTCCTCTCAGCTGCTCAATGGCTTGCAGAGGCGTGAGATTGCTAGGAGTTCAACATGCAGAATCGTGCATGTCCATGTCCATGTTCCTCCTACATTTTAATCTGAACGCAGTGACACCACTAAGGAAAAAGAAAATAATCAATATTTTCTGTAGCAATGCAATGGGCATTTGGCTTAGCAAATCTTACATTACTAGAGGTATCTTCATAATTTCTTTTACTGGAAAAAATACAAGTAGTGCAGCTTACCTCTTATGACCAGTATACAACCTTGAGTCAAATAGCAATATATGGAAAGTATGCCAACAGGTGGTTGCTATGAAGCTTGTGTGCCTGTACAACATGTGAAACTTTGTGGAAAGTGTTGTGACTTCATATGCTATGGTGGCAACTTTTTTGTGTCTACACATCTTTCTAAACCTTGTGGTAGTGTTAGATATTTCTATGTATTGATGAGCTTCAGGCTTGTTGTTGTTCATGCAGATTAATTCTTTGTTAATTACTATTGCGGATTTAGTAAATGTAGCCTTTGTCTTCTCAGTGAAGTTTTATTGTGAAGATATTTTAATGCACACCGAAACTAGATTGTCTGCTGCTACATGCGCATCATATGCATATTTTTCCATCAAGAAACCTCATCATATGTATATGTCTTCTAACTCTAGATTTTGATGATGCAAAGTTGTATCGGTGTACACATTTCTTATTTCTATTGCTATTGATTCAAATGACCAATTTCTATAAGTTCCTATGTGTTTTAGAGAACAATATTGTTTGGCCAATTCAAGCTTTTGCACTGGTGGAATTTTTTTTGTACCCTTGTGCGAAAGCACTTTATTTTCTGATGATTATTATTTTTGTCATGTGGGTGTGCTTAAACATTTGCTGTGCAAGAAAAAGGCCTGTAATTTTTGTGTTGTGGTGGGTGCTATGGATAATATGAAAATGTGCAGTCGGTGTGGTGTATATGTCATTCATCTAATGTGCAGCTGGTGTGGTGTATATGTCATTCATGTGCATGTACAATATGTGTGGAAAATTTTCTATCTATGATGATATGATTGTTACTTCTTCAAAGAAGGTATACATGACCGTTTGCTGTGCATGCAAGAATGAAAGAAATGGTTTACACAAAAAACAATTAATCAGTACAAATTTAAAACAATGATCAGTTCAAAATGAAAAAATGGTTAGTTTGAATTTAAAAATCAGTTTGAAGTAAAAGCCATGATTAGATTGAATTCTGAAAAATGAATGATCAGTTCAAATTAAAGAGAATAATCAGTTTGGATTAAAGAAGTTGGGTGAATGTCCTACTATTTGCTAGCTTTGGCATTGTAAAAGCACAATAAGTTCGTAATTAAAAAAATTGTAAGTTCAACATGACATCCCAGATGAGGTTGGGAAAAAAGCTCAAACAAAAAAGAAACCCATGGAAAATCAAAAATGGTAAAAGTTCAAGTAGTAAATTGAGAGAAGTCCAAAGCACCGTTGAAAAACAGATGCCGAGTAAAAAAAAGACACACAAAACTTTTCATTTTGAAAAAATGTCATTCAGTTCAGCGATATATACCATGCGCAAGTTCAGGGATGATGATATCATAAACCGTTGAAAAGTTATGAAGAAAACCGTACCCAAAAATAGAGTAAATTCTAGTCTATAGAAACGTGCTCAGTACAAACTCATAAGGAGATCAATACGAGTTCAAGTGATGAACCCCTAAACATTTTTTTTTAAAAAATCATTCAGTTCAACGATATAAATCATGCAAGTTCGGGGACGATAATACCATGAACCATTGAAAAGTTACGAGGATAACCATACGGAAAGAACATAGTAAAGTCTAGTATGTGAAAATACGCTCAGTACAAAACCATACGGACATCCGTTCAAGTACTCTTTTTTTGGAACATCTCAAAATTACTCTATGAAAAAATACATCAGTACAAACGCACACGTAGATCATTACAAGTACTCGGTTTTTTCTGACGGAAAAACATCATGACGTGTCCCACCGTATTCCAAATTACTCTTCAACGGTTGCGAATTTGAGAAAACATTCAACACGACTAAGTTTCGCATTTTCGATAACTTTCCAACGGTATATTATTTGTCCCATTTCGACAAACTTTAAAAAATCGCGTTCGAAATCAAATTTGACTGTATTCAAATTTGTTTTCAAACTATAAGGAATTAGAAAAAAACTTTCTATACGCAAAAGTTGCGCATTTTCCATAGCTTTCCAACGCCGTATCATTTGCGTCAATCCGACAAACCGTTTGCAAAAAACAGTGAAAAAACATTTCGCCCAGAATTTCACCACTTTTCAAATTACTCTTAAATCATATAGAATTTGAAAAAACAATAGATATATGGAAGATGCGGATTTTCGCAAGCTTTCCAATGCCATCTCATTTTCTCAATTCCGACAAACCATTTGAAAATTAAGTCCAAAATACGATTCGTGTTTTTGGTTTTGAAAAAAAAGGTTTTTTCAAAACTGCTCTTAAATCATAATTTTTTGCAAAAACAAATTATAAGATTGTAATGTGGATGTCAAGAGCTTTCCAACGATATATTACACGCCCCATTTCAACAAAAAAAATTACAAAAAAATTGAACTAAAGAAGACAATTTTTAACAGCAACATAAAGCATCAGTTCAACCGCTCGAATTTCATCAGTTCAAGAAGGGTAACAGAATAATATTATATTACGCATAACAGAATAGCCCAGATGTATATATATATATATATATACATATATATATATGTATACATATATATATATAGTGTTACTATTCATCACCCAGGGTGCAGAATAAGTTATTCTTCACCCGAGGTAATATTACGATCATTTCATAATTAAATTATGTTTGGAATTCAAATAGTTACATTCCTATCGATTCACGACGTAAAATTTGACATAAAAAATAAAAAAATAGGTCATAAGACAAGAAAAATTACATTTTATGTGTATTTTACACTATGTTTTTACATTTGTAATTTTACATATCATAAAATATTTTTTTCGACGATTATATATTTTCTTACGGTCTCTTTTTACTTCAGAAATAAAGCAAAATTTACAGAACGTAAAATTACGGTCCATTGATCGTAAAATAAAGGGGGGGTGAAGACTAACTATTCCTCACCCAGGGTGACGAATAGTCAATCCCTATATATATATATATATATATATATATATATATATATATCAGGATCTTGCCAACACATAGTGCTTGCCAAAGGATAAAGTGTAAAAAGGAAAGGTGAAGATCACCATGACTCTTGTATAAGGTATAAGACAAAAATAAAAGATAGGCCCTTCGCAGAGGGAAGCAGAGATTGTCATGTGCTTTTATGGTTGGATGCACAAAATTTTAATGCAAAAGAACGTCGGTTTATATTGCCACTTGTGATAAAGTCCTTTATTATGCAGTTCGTCGCTTTTATTTCTTCCATATCACAAGCTCGTATAAAGCTTATTTTCTCCACACTAATAGATCATATATATTTAGAGAACAATTTTTATTGCTTGCAACAATGGCAACTTACTTGAAGGATCTTATTCAACCCATAGGTAGATATGGTGGACTCCCATGGCAAAACTGGGTTTAAGGATATTTGGAAACACAAGTAGTATCTATACTTGGTGCAAAGAATTTGGCTAGCATGAGGGGGGAAGGCAAGCTCAACATGTTGGATGATCCATGACAATATAATTTATTTTGGATATAAGAAAACATAACCCATTACATTGTCTTCCTTGTCCAACATCAACTTTTTAGCATGTCATATTTTAATAAGTGCTCACAATAGTAAAAGATGTCCAAGATAGTATATTTATATGTGAAGACCTCTCTTTCTTTATTACTTCCTATTAATTGCAACAATGACCAAAACTATGTTTGTCAACTCTCAACAACTTTTATTCATCATACACTTTATATGTGAAGTCATTACTCCCCATAAGATCAATATGATCTATTTATTTCTTTTTGTTCTTTCCCCCTTTTTTTATATTCCCTCAAGATCATAACAAGATAACCAAGCCCTCGACTCAAGACTAATCTTTATTATATATAGCTCACGAACTCAATTACATAGATAAGGATCAACACAAAAACTCAAAGCTAGATCATACTAAACTTTATTCTACTAGATCAAGATATAACCAAAAGGATCGAACTAAGAAAAACGGTAAAGATAGAAGTGTGATGGTGATACGATACCGGGGCACCTCCCCCAAGCTTGGAAGTTGCCAATGGGAGTGCCCATACCCATGTGTTTATGTGTCTTTCTTCGGAGGTGGTGATGATGGAGTTGTTGATACTGTAGGCTTGTCGTCCATATTCCAAGGCATAGGCTCACCATCATAGAAGGATGATCGAGTCTCCGGGATCCTCAAATCTACAGCCAAACTCATCCTCTTGAATCTATATTCATACTCACAGTTTTGGTTTTGCGGGTCATAGATCTGGGCTTGAAGGTGCTCGATTTTCTCGTGAAGCTTGAAGATGGTCTCCCCATTGTTCTTGGCATCCAGCTTGTGGTTGTTAGTGAACTCCGCGATCATCATGTGGTTGGCGTTGAGTCCGCGTTCCACCATCCCCTGGCACTTGAAAACTTGTTGCTCCATTGCTTTGAGTCTTGTCTCCATGCTTCCGGTCCTCCTTGGTCCCTCAACATCGCGAATGTGCAGCACCCCCTCACGCATCTCAATGGTTTGAGGGTGTTGCAGCACCTCCGCGAGGTAGGGGTTGATGGCCTTCTCAAAAAATTTGTCCTTGGGGGCGCTTGAAGACGTCATGGTGATCTAGATCTGTCAGAAAAATAGCTCGAAGCAAAAGCAGGAGATATTTGCGTGGTACGATGGTCAAAACCTTCGGGAGATTATATAATGAATTTTTATCGACCAAAAGAAGTATCGTGCAAGAAAACGGAGTCCGGAGGGCACACGAGGTGCCCACGAGGAAGGGGGGCGCGCGCTCCACCCTCGTGGATGCCTCATGTCCTTTCCGGACTACTTATTTTCCTATTTTCTTAAATATTCCAAAATGGAGAAAAATTGCTATTATAAATGTTTTGGAGTTGGTTTACTTACCGTACCACATACCGATGACCCACAAGTGTAGGGGGTCTATGATAGCCTTTTCGATAAGTAAGAGTGTCGAACCCAACGAGGAGGAGAAGGAAATGATAAGCGGTTTTCAGCAAGGTATTTTCTGCAAGCACTGAAATTATCGGTAACAAATAGTTTTGTGATAAGGTAATTTGTAATAGGTAACAAATAGTAAAATTAAATAAGGTGCAACAACATGGCCCAATCCTTTTTGTAGCAAAGGACAAGCCTGGACCAACTCTTATATAAAGGAAAGCGCTCCCGAGGAGACATGGGAATTATCGTCAAGTTAGTTTTCATCATGCTCATATGATTCATGTTCGGTACTTTGATAATTTGATATGTGGGTGGATCGGTGCTTGGGTACTGTCCTTCCTTGGACAAGCATCCCACTTATGATTAACCCCTATTGCAAGCATCCACAACTACAATAGAAGTATTAAGGTAAACCTAACCATAGCATGAAACATATGGATCCAAATCAGCCCCTTACGAAGCAACACATAAACTAGGGTTTAAGCTTCTGTCACTCTAGCAACCCATCATCTACTTATTACTTCCCAATGCCTTCCTCTAGGCCCAAACAATGGTGAAGTGTCATGTAGTCGCGTTCACATGACACCACTAGAGGAGCGACAACATACATCTCATCAAAATATCGAACGAATACCAAATTCACATGACTACTTATAGCAAGACTTCTCCCATGTCCTCAGGAACAAACGGAACTACTCACAAAGCATATTCATGTTCATAATCAGAGGAGTATTAATATGCATAATGGATCTGAACATATGATATTCCACCAAATAAACCAACTAGCATCAACTACAAGGAGTAATCAACACTACTAGCAACCCACAGGTACCAATCTAAGAATTAGAGACAAAGATTGGATACAAGAGATGAACTAGGGTTTGAGAGGAGATGGTGGTGTTGAAGATGTTGATGGAGATTGACCCCCTCCCGATGAGAGGATCGATTATGATGATTTCCCCCTCCCGGAGGGAAGTTTCCCTGGCATAACAGCTCTGCCGGAGCCCTAGATTGGTTCCGCCAAGGTTCCGCCTCATGGCGGCAGAGTTTCGTCCCGTGAGCTTGCTTATGATTTTTTCTCAATGAAAGACTCCATATAGCCAAAGATGGGAAACAGAGGGCCACCAGGGGGGCCACGAGGCAGGGGGCACGCCCCCACCCTCGTGGACGGTGGATGGCCCCCTCTGGTACTTCTTTCGCCCAATATTTTTTTATTCTGAAACATGCTCCCGTGAAGTTTCAGGACTTTTAGAGATGTGCAAAATAGGTCTCTAATATTTGCTCCTTTTCCAGCCCAGAATTCCACCTGCCGGCATTCCCCCTCTTCATATAAACCTTGTAAAATAAGAGAGAATATGCATAAGTATTGTGACATAATGTGTAATAACAACCCATAATGCAATAAATATCGATATAAAAGCATGATGCAAAATGGACGTATCAACTTCCCCAAGCTTAGACCTCGCTTGTCCTCAAGGGAAAGCCAAAATCAAAAAATATGTCCACATGTTTAGAGATAGAGGTGTCAGTAAAAAATAAAATAAGGACATGAGTGCATCATGATCATTCTTAGAACAACAACATATACATATATTGTCATATGATCTCTTATGCTAAAGTAATAATTCAATCACAATTTCAAGTATGAATCATAAACTTCATTGAGAAATAACAAACTATAATCTCAGTCATTGAAGCAATTGAAATTTATCATAACATCGGAAAGAATCAATATAAGAGCTTTTCGGCAAGTCCACATACTCAACTATCATTTAGTCTTTCACAATTGGTAACACTCACACAATTGATACATCTCCAACATATCTACTTTTCCAAACACTTTTGCCCTTGTTTTGGACTCCAACTTGCATGATTTGAATGGAACTAACCCGGACTGACGATGTTTTCAGCAGAATTACCATGGTGTTATTTATGTGCAGGAGCAAATGTTCTCGGAATGACCTAAAACTTCACGGAGCCACTTTTCAGAAAATAAGAAAAATACCTGCAAAAGATGAAGCCCAAGGGGCCCACCACCTCTCCACGAGGGTGGGGGCGCGCCTGCCCCCCTACCACGTGGGCCCCCTGTTGCCTCTCCGAGTCCAACTCCACCTCCATATTTTGAGTTTCAAGGAGAAAAAAATCAGAGAGAAGAAATCATCGCGTTTTACGATACGGAGCCGCCGCCAAGCCCTAAAACCTCTCGGGAGGGCTGATCTAGAGTCCGTTCGAGGCTCTGGAGAGGGGAATCCATCGCCATCGTCATCATTAACCATCCTCCATCACCCATTTCATGATGCTCACCGCCATGTGTGAGTAATTCCATCGTAGGCTTGCTAGACGGTGATGGGTTGGATGGGATCTATCATGTAATCGAGTTAGTTTTGTTAGGGTTTGATCCCTAGTGTCCACTATGTTCTGAGATTGATGTTGCTATGACTTTGCTATGCTAATGCTTGTCACTAGGGCCCGAGTGCCATGATTTCAGATCTGAACCTATTATGTTTTCATCAATATATGAGTGTTCTTGATCCTATCTTGCAAGTCTATAGTCACCTATTATGTGTTATGATTCGTTAACCCCGAAGTGACAATAATCGGGATACTTACCGGTGATGACCGTAGTTTGAGGAGTTCATGTATTCACTATGTGTTAATGCTTTGTTCCGGATCTCTATTAAAAGGAGGCCTCAATATCCCTTAGTTTCCGTAAGGACCCCGGTACCACGGGAGGGTAGGACAAAAGATGTTATGCAAGTTCTTTTCCATAAGCACGTATGACTATATTCGGAATACATGTCTGCATTATATTGACGAACTGGAGCTAGTTCTGTGTCACCCTAGGTTATGTTTGTTACATGATGAACCGCATCCGGCATAATTCTCCATCACCGATCCATTGCCTACGAGCTTTCCACATATTGTTCTTAGCTTATTTACTTTCCCGTTGCTATTGCTATCATCACTACAAAATACCAAAAACATTGCTTTTACTACCGTTACCTTTTGTTATCGTTACCACTGCTATCATATTACTTTACTACTAAACACTTTGCTGCAGATATTAAGTTTCCAGGTGTGGTTAAATTAACAACTCAGCTGCTAATACTTGAGAGTATTCTTTGGCTCCCCTTGTGTCGAATTAATAAATTTGGGTTGAATACTCTACCCTCGAAAACTGTTGCGATCCCCTATACTTATGGGTTACCAAGACTATTTTTTGGCGCCGTTGCCGGGGAGCATTGCTCTATTCTTTGAGTCACTTGGGATATATATCTGCTTATCATTATGAAGAACTTGAGAGATCCAAAAACCAAGATCTATCCCTCAACTACGAGGGGAGGTAAGGAACTGCCATCTAGCTCTGCACTTGATTCACCTTCTGTTATGAGTAAGTTTGCGACACCTACACATGCTTCTGCTATTCGTTCTGATATGTCGCATGTTATTGATGATGCCACTTCTGCTATGCATGATACTTATGAGGAAACTACCTCTATGCCTGATACTACTAAGCCACTTAGTGATTTTCTTGATAAACAACTTACTAGGGCTAGAGAAATTGAAAATATTGAATCTGATGATACTGATGAAAGTGATGATGAAGAATCACTTGTTATTCCTAAGGGTTATGTTTTTGATGAAGAAGCTTCTTTAGCTATTTTAGCTTGCGAAAATAGAAATGAACTGAAAAGATTATTAGCTAAATGGAGTAAGCAATCTCTAAATGCTAGAATGAAACGTAACCCCGCTTTTGCTACTTCACCTATCTTTGTTACTGATAAGGATTATGAATTCTCTGTTGATCCTGATATAATTACTTTGGTCGAATCTGATCCTTGTCATGGTTATGAATCTGAAACTGTTGTGGCACATCTTACTAAATTGAATGATATAGCCACCCTGTTCACTAAAGATGAGAGAACTCATTACTTTTACATCCTTAAAATATTTCCGTTCTCATTAAAGGGTGATGCTAAGATATGGTTTAATTCTCTTAATCCTGGTTGTGTGCGTAGTCCCCAGGATATGATTCATTACTTCATAGCTAAATATTTCCCTGCTCATAAGAAACAAGCTGCTTTAAGGGATATATATAATTTTGTGCAAATTGAAGAAGAGAGTCCCCCACAAGCTTGGGGGAGGCTTCTCCAATTACTTAGTGCTTTGCCTGATCATCCTCTAAAGAAAAATGAAATACTTGATATCTTTTATAATGGACTAACCGATGCCTCCAGAGATTACCTGGATAATTGTGCTGGTTCTGTTTTCAGGGAAAGAACACCGGATGAAGCTGAAATTCTATTGAATAATATATTGACAAATGAAAATAATTGGACACCTCCGGAGCCAATTCTTGAGCCTATTCCTAAACCAACTCCGAAGAAGAGGGGTATTCTATTTCTCAGTCCTAAAGATATGCAGGAGGCAAAGAAATCTATGAAAGAAAAAGGTATTAAAGCTGAAGATGTTAAGAATTTACCTCCTATTGAAGAAATACATGGTCTTAATTTACCACCTGTTGAAGAAACATATAATCTTAATCTATTACCTATTGAAGAAACTCATGGTCTTGATAACCTGACACATGTAGTAAAGGTAAATTCTCTCTATAGATATGATAAAGCTGAAATCCCATTTACTAAATTTGCTAGCCCATGCTTAGATGAGTTTGATAAATTTATGGCTAAGCAAGAAGACTTTAATGCTTATTTTGGTAGACAATTGAAATACAATTCAAATATGCTTGAACACTTGGGTGATTATATGGCTAATGTCACAGGTGAACTTAAACTTATTAGTAAACATGCTTCTATGGTTACCACTCAAGTAGAACAAGTACTTAAAGCTCAAAATGATTTGCTTAATGAATTGAATAGTAAAGATAATGATAATGCTGTTAGAGTTATGACTAGAGGTGGTAGAATGACTCAGGAACCTTTGTATCCTGAAGGCCACCCTAAGAGAATTGAGCAAGATTCTCAGAGAAATAATATAGATGCACCTAGTCCTTCTAAAAGGAAGAAAAAGAATAATGATAGGACTTTGCATGCTTCTAGTGATCCTATTGTTGAAACACCTGAGAATCCAAATCATATTTCTATTTCCGATGCTGAAACACAATCTGGCAATGAACCTGAAACTAGTGGTAATGTTAATGTTCATGGTGATTCTCAACCTAGTAATGATAATGACATAGAAATTGAACCTGCTATTGATCTTGATAACCCACAATCAAAGAATCAACATTATGATAAGAAAGACTTTGTTGCTAGGAAACATGCTAAAGAAAGAGAACCATGGGTTCAGAAATCCATGCCTTTTCCTCCCAAACCATCCAAGAAAAAGGATGATGAGGATTTTGAGCGCTTTGCTGGAAATGATTAGACCTATCTTTTTGCATATGCGATTAACTGATACACTCAAAACCAATCCTTATACTAAGTACATGAAAGATATTATTACAAATAAAAGAAAGATACCGGAAGCTGAAATTTCCACCATGCTTGCTAATTATACCTTTGAGGGTGGAATACCAAAGAAACTTGGAGATCCCGGTGTACCCACTATACCATGCTCTATTAAAAGAAACTATGTTAAAACTTCTTTATGTGATCTTGGAGCCGGTGTTAGTGTTATGCCTCTCTCTTTATATCATAGACTTGATTTGAATAAGTTGACACCTACTGAAATATCTTTGCAAATGGTTGATAAATCAACTGCTATACCTGTCGGTATTTGTGAGGATGTGCCTGTTGTAGTTGCAAACGTTACTATTTTAACGAACTTTGTTATTCTTGATATTCCCGAGGACGATAGTATGTCTATTATTCTTGGAAGACCCTTTATGAATACCTCAGGGGCTGTTATTGATTGCACTAAAGGCAATGTCACTTTTCATGTTAATGGTAAGGAGCATATGGTACACTTTTCGAGGAAACAACCTCAAGTTCATAGTATCAATTCTATTGGAAAAATTCCATCGATTATATTTGGAGGTTTTGAATTTCCTCTTCCTACTGTCAAGAAGAAATATGATATTCTTATTATTGGGGATGTGCATAGCCCTGTTGAGGTAACATAGTGTTATTCGAAATTTCTCCAGTTCCATGTTATTCGGAATGAGTTCGTTAACAAGACTTGATCAACCTTGTTAATGGATTCCTTTTGATGATCATGAGATGGATGAAACTAGAAGGCACAACCTTCTGTACCCCACTTTTACTTTCTGTTATTTAAATTAAATAAAATAAAAATAAATATTTTTCTGTCTATTATCTGATTATCCGTGCAATATAAAAATACCTAAAAAATAAAAGTTCTCCAAATGCCCTGAAAATTAAATATGATTTTTTCCAGAATATTTGAGAATATTTGGCATAGAGAACACAGCAGGGGGGAACCACCTCCCCACGAGGGTGGAGGACGCGCCCCCTGCCTCGTGGGCCCATGGTGGCCCTCTTCCACTTATTCCTGCACCCACACACTTCATCTTCCTCCCACAAACACGAATATCCAGCTCAAGCACGAGTTCTAGCTCATCTTGCTGCCATTTTCGATCTCCTTGCTCAAAGCACCTCTCACAAAACTGCTTGGGGAGATTGTTCCTTGGTATGTGACTCCTCCATTGGTCCAATTAGTTTTTGTTCTAGTGCTTTATTGATTGCAAATTTTTGTTTCTTAGGTGACCCTATTCTTGAGCTTGCATGTCAAATTTATATGGTTCCAAGTAGTTTTGATGCATGATATAGGCCCTAGGCACTTGTAGGAGTAGTTGCTATCAATTTTATTGAGTTTGGTTTACTTTTATTTTGAAGTTACTAAAAAAAATTCAGAATTTTTCAGAGGAAGAGAAGTGCAGCCAGTATCACAACCTCACCAGTACCTTTGTGAGGAGGTTTGAATTTTCAACTTCACGGAATTCTCCAACTGTCCTGTTTGATCTTTATGATAAATCTTAAACTATGGACTTAGAGGATTTTACCACTTCTTGCAAACTTCCACAATGGGGTAGTATAAGGGATCCTCGCAAATCTGAATTTAGAGATTTCCTTGCTAGCATAACTATGGGAGAATCTAGAGACATTACACAAGCTACCATAGGGAGCATTCACTTTCCAGCTATACATTATTTTGCTATCTTTATAGGTAGATGCATTAATGGTAAAGATGAGGCATGTCACATGTGTGTCCCCGATCTCAGTATTCTTAGGAGTGCTGTGTTAGGAGACAAATCATATAATTTGGGAGCCATTGTTGCACGTAGGTTGCATCTTAATAGACTTAATCGAGATTTCTTTGGTGGAATTTATGCAACCCGCATAGCTAATTTTCTTGGTATAGCCATACGCGAAGATGATATTGAATTATCTCCTGCTTATCTAGATTTTAATGCTATGGTTCACCACCAGTTTGTCGAGAGGAACGAATCACCTCTCCAGTATCGACTAATCTTTGACCAACGCCGTATTGTCTGTATTACTCTCCCTACCCCTGCCTTCTTTGATTATCAGGCAAGAGGAGGATATACTATTACCAGAGAGGAGGCAGATGAGTACGAGCAGAGTCTTCCTCTTCTTCATTCTAGTACGGCCCCAACTACTATTATGGATATCCGCCAGGCCAGCTGTGGCCATAGACCAACTTAGGCCAAAAGCCTAGGCTTGGGGGAGTACATATTTACCACCGACATTACATTTATGTTCACACAGTCATTGCTAGATGTCGGTGCTCATACTTTTTCATTGTATCATCCATGCTAGTTTATTTTCCATTTTATGCTTTCTTCTTGTGTGTTTAATAAACCTTAAGAAAAACCAAAAAATTAGTTGTAGCTTTTAATCAGTTTAATTTCCATGCTTGTAGTAGCATTTAAAAAGAAAACCCAAAATGATTTCCTGTTCTTCTTTTGCTTGTTGGCAGCTTTCCCGTGTAAATCGTTTTATTTCTTTTCTTTTCTTTGGGGGTCGATAGGAAAAGACCATAATTAAATTGTTGAAGTGGTTCTTATATGCATTATTGTTTATTTGACAAAAGAGCCCATATTGCCTTGTCTTCTTCTGTTTATTGAATGCCTGCAGATTCCAGCTTAGTCCAATGCACGTGCACTCTTATTATTATTCACATCGTTCGGTCGTGCAAGCGAAAGGCAATAATGATGATTATATGATGGACTGACTGAGATAAAAAAGGCTGGTATGAACTCGACCTCTTTTGTTTTTGTAAATATGATTAGTTCATCGTTCCTGATTCAGTCTATTATGAATAAAAATGTTTGCAATGACAACTAGAGATCATAGTTTCTTGTGCCATGCTTGATTAGCTATGAGTTATAATGGTTTACCTTGCGTGCCAACATGCTATTAAAATGGTTATGATGTGGTATGATAGGGTGGTATCCTCCTCTGAATGATTTAAGTGACTTGACTTGGCACATGTTCACGCATGTAGTTGAAACAAAATCAACATAGCCTTCATGATATTTATGTTCATGGTGGATTATATCCTACTCATGCTTGCATTCGGTGTTGATTAATTTTAATGCATGTTCATGACTGTTGTCGCTCTCTAGTTGGTCGCTTCCCAGTCTTTTGCTAACCTTCACCTGTACTAAGAGGGAATACTGCTTGTGCATCCAATCCCTTAAACCTCAAAGTTATTCCACATGAGTCCACTATACCTACCTATATACGGTATCTACCTGCAGTTCCAAGTAAATTTGTATGTGCCAAACTCTAAACCTTTAAATAAATATCTTGTTTTGTATGCTCGAATAGCTCATGTATCAACTAGGGCTGTGTGTATCTTCCATGTTAGGCGGGTTATTCTCAAGAGGAGTGGACTCCGCTCCTCACACACGAGATAAATGGCTGGTCACCGGGATGCCCAGTCCCATGCTTTATGCAAACTAAATCAAAATAATTGCAAACAAAACTCCCCCTGGGACTCTTGTTAGTTGGAGGCACTCGTTGTTTTGAGCAAGCCATGGATTGATGCTTGTTGGTGGAAGGGGAGTATAAACTTTACCATTCTGTTTGGGAACCGCCTATAATGTGTGTAGCATGGAACATATCGCCATCTCTTGGTTGTTATGTTGACAATGAAAGTATACCGCTCAAAATATTATTCACCTCTGTTTCAAAACCGAGCTCTGGCACCTCTACAAATCCCTGCTTCCCTCTGCGAAGGGCCTATCTATTTACTTTTATGCTGAGTCATCATCCTCTTATTAAAAAGCACCAGTTAGAGAGCACCGCTGTCATTTGCATTCATTACTGTTAGTTTACATTGAGTATGACTTGATGGGATCTCTTTTACCATGAATTACAGTCAGTCCTTGGTCTTTAAAGGTGCTCTGCATTTATATTTTGGGGTCTCAGAAAGGGCTAGCGAGATACCATCTTGTTATATCATATTATGATTGTTTTGAGAAAGTGTTGTCATCCGAGATTTATTATTATTGCTCGCTAGTTGATTATGCTATTGATATGAGTAAACTTGAGACCTATGTGTTATTGCAAATGTGGTTAGTTATAATCTTTGCTGAAAACTCGAATGCTGGCTTTACATATTTACAACAACAAGGGCAAACAGAGTTTGTAAAAGTTTTTCTTTATCACCTTCAGTTTGTCAACTGAATTGCTTGAGGACAAGCAAAGGTTTAAGCTTGGGGGAGTTGATACGACTCCAACATATCTACTTTTCCAAACACTTTTGCCCTTGTTTTGGACTCCAGCTTGCATGATTTGAATGGAACTAACCCGGACAGATGCTGTTTTCAGCAGAATTACTATGGTGTTATTTATGTGCAGGAGCAAACGTTCTCGGAATGACCTGAAACTTCACGGAGCCACTTTTCAGAAAATAAGAAAAATACCTGCAAAAGATGAAGCCCAAGGGGCCCACCACCTCTCCACGAGGGTGGGGGCGCGCCTGCCCCCCTAGGGCGCGCCCCCTACCTCGTGGGCTCCCTGTTGCCTCTCCGACTCCAACTCCACCTCCATATTTTGAGTTTCAGGGAGAAAAAACCGGAGAGAATAAATCATCACGTTTTACGATACGGAGCCGCCGCCAAGCCCTAAAACCTCTCGGGAGGGCTGATCTAGAGTCCGTTCGGGGCTCCGGAGAGGGGAATCCGTCACCATCGTCATCATCAACCATCCTCCATCACCAATTTCATGATGCTCACCACCGTGTGTGAGTAATTCCATCGTAGGCTTGCTGGACGGTGATGGGTTGGATGGGATCTATCATGTAATCGAGTTAGTTTTGTTAGGGTTTGATCCCTAGTGTCCACTATGTTATGAGATTGATGTTGCTATGACTTTGCTATGCTAATGCTTGTCACTAGGGCCCGAGTGCCATGATTTCAGATCTGAACCTATTATGTTTTCATCAATATATGAGTGTTCTTGATCCTATCTTGCAAGTCTATAGTCACCTATTATGTGTTATGATTCGTTGACCCTGAAGTGACAATAATCGGGATACTTAGCAGTGATGACCGTAGTTTGAGGAGTTCATGTATTCACTATGTGTTAATGCTTTGTTTCGGATCTCTATTAAAAGGATGCCTCAATATCCCTTAGTTTCCGTAAGGACCCCGCTGCCACGGGAGGGTAGGACAAAAGATGTTATGCAAGTTCTTTTCCATAAGCACGTATGACTATATTCGGAATACATGTCTGCATTATATTGACGAACTGGAGCTAGTTCTGTGTCACCCTAGGTTATGTTTGTTACATGATGAACCGCATCCGGCATAATTCTCCATCACCGATCCATTGCCTACGAGCTTTCCACATATTGTTCTTAGCTTATTTACTTTCCCGTTGTTATTGCTATCATCACTACAAAATACCAAAAACATTTCTTTTACTACCGTTACCTTTTGTTACCGTTACCACTACTATCATATTACTTTGCTACTAAACACTTTGCTGCAGATATTAAGTTTCCAGGTGTGGTTGAATTGACAACTCAGCTGCTAATACTTGAGAGTATTCTTTGGCTCCCCTTGTGTCGAATCAATAAATTTGGGTTGAATACTCTACCCTCGAAAACTGTTGTGATCCCCTATACTTGTGGGTTATCAGCAATATTTATGGGTATGAAGTTTTAGCCAGACACAGAGAAAGATAGGGGCTTATAGTTTTGCCTCCCAACTTTTTACATCAAGGGTAATATCAACAATAATAGTTCATGAAAACTCACATCCAATTCGTCATATATATCAGGATCTTTCCAACACATTGTGCTTTCCAAAGGAAAAAAATGTAAAACGGAAAGGTGAAGATCACCGTAACTCTTGCATGAAGTATAAGACAAGAATAAAAGATAGGCCCTTAGCAGAGGAAAGCAGAGGTTGTCATGTGCTTTTATGGTTGGATGCACAAAGTCTTAATGCAAAAGAACGTCACTTTATATTGCCACTTGTGATATGGACCTTTATTATGCAGTCCATCGCTTTTATTTCTTCCACATCACAAGATCGTATAAAGCTTATTTTCTCCGCACTAATAAACCATACATATTTAGAGAGCAATTTTTATTGCTTACAACGATGAAAAATTACTTGAAGGATCTTACTCAATCCATAGGTAGATATGGTGGACTCTCATGGCAAAATTGGGTTTAATGATATTTGGAAGCACAAGTAGTATCTCTACTTGGTGCAAAGGAATTGGCTAGCAAGAGAGGGGAAGGCAAGCTCAACATGTTGGATGATCCATGACAACATAATTTATCTTAGATGCAAGAAAACATAACCCATTACGTTGTCTTCCTTATCCAACATCAGCTCTTTAGCATGTCATATTTTAATGAGTGCTCACAATCATAAAAGATGTCCAAGATAGTATATTTATATGTGAAAACCTCGAAACCTCTCTTTCTTTATTACTTCCTATTAATTGCAACGATGACCAAAACTATGTTTGTCAACTCTCAACAATTTTTATTCATCATACTCTTTATATGTAAAGTCATTCCTCTCCATAAGATCCATATGGTCTCTTCATTTCTTTTTATTTCTTCTCGTTTATTCCATTCCCTCAAGATCATATCAAAATAATCAAGCCCTTGACTCAACACTAATCTTTATTATATGTAGCTCACGGACTCGATTACATAGAAGTATCATAAAGCAAAACTCACAACCAGATCATACTAAAACTTTATTCTACTAGATCAAGATATTACCAAAAGGATCGAACTAAGAAAAACAGTAAAGATAAAAGTGATGGTGATATGATACCGGGGCACTCCCCCAAGCTTGGCAGTTGCCAAGGGGAGTGCCCATACCCATGTGTTTATGTCTCTTTCTTCGGAGGTGGTGATGATGGAGTTGTTGATGATGTCCATCTTCCAAGGCATAGGCTCACCATCATAGAAGGATGATCGAATCTCCGGGATCCTCAAATCTGCAGCCAAACTCATCCTCTTGAATCTATATTCATACTCACAGTTTTGGTTTTGCAGGTCATAGATCTGGGCTTGGAGGCGCTCGATTTTCTCGTGAAGCTTGAATATGGCCTCCCCAATGTTCTTGTCATCCAACTTGTGGTTGTTGGTGAACTCCATGATCATTATATGATTGGAGTCGAGTCCACATTCCACCATCTCTAGGCACTTGAAAACTTGTTGCTCCAATGCCTCGAGCCTTGTCTCCATGCTTCCGGTCCTCCTTGGTCCCTCAACATCGCGGATTTGCAGCAACCCCTCACGCATCTCAATGGTTTGAGGGTGTTGCAGCACCTCCGCGAGGTAGGGGTTGATGACCTTCTTGAAGAACTTGTCCTTGGGGGCACTTGAAGACGCCATGGCGATCAAGATTTGTCAGAAAAACAGCTTGAAACAAAGACAGAAGATATTTGTGTGATATGGTGGTCAAAACCTTTGGGAGATTATATAACGATTTTTTACCGAACAAAAGAAGTATCATGCAAGAAAATGAAGTCCAGAGGGCACACGAGGTGCCCATGAGGCAGGGGGCGCGCCCAGGGGGGTATCCAACTCGTGTCCTTTCCGGACTGCTTCTTATTTTCCTATTTTCTTAAATATTCCAAAATGGAGAAAAATTGCCATTAGAACTGTTTTGGAGTCGGTTTACTTACCGTACCACGTACCTATTCCTTTTCGGAGTCTGAAACGTTCTAGAAAGTGTCCCTTATGTGTTCCTCCGGGGTTATGGTTTCAATAACATTAGTTTCAACATTAATGGGATTATCTGAGATATAATGTTTGATTCTTTGACCGTTCACCACCCTCGGATTAGTGCCTTCGAAGTTGTAGATTTTTATGGCACCGGAATGATAAACCTCCTCGATGACGTAAGGACCTTCCCATTTTGAGAGGGGTTTGCCTGCAAAAAATCTTAAACGAGAGTTGTATAACAATACATAATCACCTACATTAAACTCACATTTTTGTATCCTTTTATCATGCCATCTTTTAACTTTTTCTTTAAATAGTTTGGCATTCTCATAAGCCTGGGCTCTCCATTCATCAAGTGAGCTAATGTCAAAAAACCACTTCTCACCGGCAAGTTTGAAGTCATAGTTGAGCTCTTTAATTGCCCAATATGCCTTATGTTCTAGTTCAAGAGGTAAGTGACATGCTTTACCATAAACCATTTTATAGGGAGACATGCCCATATGATTTTTATATGCAGTTCTATAGGCCCATAATGCATCATCAAGTTTCTTGGACCAAATCTTTCTAGATCTATTAACAGTCTTTTGCAAAATTAATTTAAGCTCTCTATTACTTAATTCTACTTGACCACTTGACTGTGGATGATATGGAGATGCAATTCTATGATTAATGTCATACTTAGCAAGCATTTTACGAAAATCACCATGAATAAAATGTGAACCACCGTCAATCATTAAGTATCTAGGGACTCCAAAGTTCTTTAAGCATCCTAATAGAGGTGTTATGATCAGCACTACTAGTTGGAATAGCTTCTACCCACTTAGTAACATTCATCACAAGACAACGCAAACTAACGGGCATCTTTGAAGAGAGTAGGCCAATAAAAATCGGATTACAGTACCTTATGTGCAGTTCTATCTCCAGCATGGTGTCCTCCATAAGCCTCGGAGTGACACTTGCGTAGGATCTGTTCCTGTTCATGCTTAGGTACACAACGTCTAATAACACCGTCTACTCCTTCTTTATAGAGGTGTGGGTCATCCCAAAAGTAATGTCTTAAATCATAGAAGAACTTTTTCTTTTGCTGGTATGTGAAACTAGGTGGTATAAACTTAGCAACAATATAATTAGCATAATCAGCATACCATGGAGCAGTACGAGAAGCATTTATCACAGCTAATTGTTCATCAGGAAAGCTCTCATCAATAAGTAGTGGGTCATCAAGAACATTCTCTAACCTAGACAAGTTGTCTGCAACGGGGTTCTCAGCTCCCTTTCTATCAATAATATGCAAATCGAATTCTTGTAGCAAGAGAACCCATCTAATAAGTCTAGGTTTAGCATATTTCTTTTCCATAAGATATTTAATAGCAGCATGATCAGTGTGAACAGTTACTTTAGAATCAACTATATAAGGTCTGAACTTATCACAAGCAAATACAACTGCTAAAAATTCTTTTTCAGTAGTAGCATAGTTTCTTTGAGCACTGTCTAGAGTCTTACTAGCGTATTGAATAACATTTAATTTCTTATCAACTCTTTGTCCTAGAATAGCCCCTACAGCATAGTCACTAGCATCACACATGATTTCAAATGGTAGATTCCAATCAGGAGGCTAAATAATAGGTGGAGAAACCAAAGCTTTCTTACATATTTCAAATGCTTCTACACAGTCATGGTCAAAGACAAAAGGAACATCTTTTTGTAAGAGATTAGTCAGAGGCCGAGAAATTTTAGAGAAGTCCTTAATGAACCTCCTATAAAATCTGGCATGACCAAGAAAACTTCTTATACCTTTAATGTCCTTAGGACAGGACATCTTTTCAATAGCATCAACCTTAGCTTTATCAACCTCAATACCTCTTTCAGAAATTTTATGCCCCAAGACAATACCTTCATTAACCATAAAGTGTCACTTCTCCCAATTCAAGACAAGATTAGTTTCTTCACACCTCTGCAAAACTCGATCAAGGTTGCTTAAGCAATCATCAAAAGAATTTCCGTAAATGGATAAATCATCCATGAAAACCTCAACAATCTTTTCACAAAAGCCGGAGAATATAGCAGTCATACATCTTTGAATGGTAGCAGGTGCATTACATAAACCAAAAGGCATACGTCTATAAGAAAAGGTACCGAAAGGGCAAGTAAAAGTTGTTTTTTCTTGATCCTCTTTTGACACAGGTATTTGAGAGAAACCAGAATAGCCATCTAGAAAGCAAAAATGTGTATGTTTGGATAACCTTTCTAGCATTTGATCAATAAAAGGTAAAGGGTAATGATCCTTTCTAGTAGCTTTATTTAATTTGCGGAAATCAATTACCATTCTATAACCTGTAACAATTCTTTGTGGGATCAATTCATCTTTATCATTAGGAACAACAGTAATACCTCCCTTCTTAGGGACACAATGGACAGGACTTACCCACTGACTATCGCGTTCGGTACTTTAATAATTTGATATGTGGGTGGACCGACGCTTGGGTACTGTCCTTACTTGGACAAGCATCCCACTTATGATTAACCCCCATTGCAAGCATCCGCAACTACAAGAGAAGTATTAAGGTAAACCTAACCATAGCATGAATCACATGGATCCAAATCAGCCCCTTATGAAGCAACGCATAAACTAGGGTTGAAGCTTCTGTCACTCTAGCAACCCATCATCTACTTATTACTTCCCAATGCCTCCCTCTAGGCCCAAACAATGGTGAAGTGTCATGTAGTCGACGTTCACATGACACCACTAGAGGGATGACAACATACATCTCATCAAAATATCGAACGAATACCAAATTCACATGACTACTTATAGCAAGACTTCTCCCATGTCCTCAGGAACAAACGTAACTACTCACAAAGCATATTCATGTTCATAATCAGAGGGGTATTAATATGCATAATGGATCTGAACATATGATCCTCCACCAAGTAAACCAACTAGCATCAACTACAAGGAGTAATCAACACTACTAGCAACCCACAGGTATCAATCTGAGGTTTGGATACAAAGATTAGATACAAGAGATGAACTAGGGTTTGAGATGAGATGGTGCTGGTGAAGATGTTGATGGATATTGACCCCCTCCCGATGAGAGGATTGTTGGTGATGATGATGGTGATGATTTGAAAGGTATCAGGTGCATTACATAAACCAAAAGGCATACGTCTATAAGCAAAGGTACCGAAAGGTCAAGTAAAAGTGGTCTTTTCCTGATCCTCTTTTGACACAGGTATTTGAGAGAAACTAGAATAATCGTCTAGAAAGCAAAAATGTGTATGTTTGGATAACCTTTCTAGCCTTTGATCAATAAAAGGTAAAGGGTAATGATCCTTTTTAGTAGCTTTAATTAATTTGCGGAAATCAATTACCATTCTATAACCTGTAACAATTCTTTGTGGGATCAATTCATCTTTATCATTAGGAACAACAGTAATACCTCCCTTCTTTGGGACACAATGGACATGACTTACCCACTGACTATTAGCAACAGGATAAATTATACCTGCCTCTAGAAGCTTTAGTATTTCTTTTCTTACCAAACCTTTCATCTTAGGATTTAACCACGTTGGTGATCAACAACTGGTTTAGCGTCTTTCTCCAATTTTATTTTGTGCTGGCATAGAGTGGGACTAATGCCCTTAAGATCATCAAGAGTATATCCAATAGCACCACGATGCTTCTTCAGAGTTTTCAATAATTTCTTTTCTTCATGCTTTGAAAGGTTAGCACTAATAATAATAGGATATATCTCTTTCTCATCAAGATAAGCATATTTAAGAGTATCTGGTAAAGGTTTAAGCTCAAACACGGGATCACCCTTGGGTGGAGGAGGATCCCCTAGGATTTGAACAGGGAAGTTATGTTTCAAAGTAGGTCCCTATTTAAAGAATAGTTCATCTATTTCCCTTCTTTCATTCATAAACATATCATTTTCATGGTCTAGCAAATATTGTTCTAAAGAATCAGTAGGAGGCACGACAATAGAGGCAAGACCAATAATTTCGTCTTTACTAGGCAATTGTTTATCATGGGGTTATCTACGAAATTTAGCAAAAATAAATTCATGAGACATATCCCCCAAACCAACAGAAACAATATCCTTATTGCAGTCTATCTTAGCATTAACAGTATTCAAGAAGGGTCTACCAAATATAATGGGACAAAAGTCATCTTGTGGGGAACCGAGAATAAGAAAATTAGTAGGATATTTAACTTTCCCACACAAGACTTCAACATCTCTAATAATCCCAACGGGTGAAATAGTGTCTCTATTGGCAAGCTTAATTGTAACATCAATTTCTTCTAACTTAGCAGGTGCAATATCATGCATAATTTCTCTGTATAAGGAATGAGGTATTGCACTTGCACTAGCACCCATATCACATAAGCCATGATAGCAATGATCTCCTATTTTAACAGAAATAACATGCATACCTACAACATGTCTATGTTTATTTTTAGTATCGGGTCTAGCAATCCTTGTAGATTCATCACAGAAGTAAATAACATGCCCATCAATATTATCGGCTGTCGGTGTCAAAACCGGCGGATCTCGGGTAGGGGGTCCCGAACTATGCGTCTAGGCCGAATGGTAACAGGAGGCAGGGAACACGATGTTTTACCCAGGTTCGGGCCCTCTTGATGGAGGTAAAACCCTACGTCCTGCTTGATTAATATTGATGATATGGGTAGTACAAGAGTGGATCTACCATGATATCGAGGAGGCTAAACCCTAGAAGCTAGCCTATGGTATGATCGTTGATGTGTATGTTGTCTCTCCTATCGACTAGCCTGGCCCTGGTTTATATAATGCACCAGAGGCCTAGGTTAACAAGAGTCCTAGCCGAATACGCTGGTGGGGAGAAGTCCTTGTCTTGATCGCCAAGTCTTGTGGAATATTCCTTGTATGCGGCAGCTGTCCGAACTGGCCCATGAGTATACGGCCATGGGGGTCCTCGGCCCAATCTAATAGATCGGGAGATGACGTGGTGAGTACCCCCTAGTCCAGGACACCGTCATTGGCCAAGAGATCTTTAACCATGGCAACACTAGGTCTAGGTTCAACTTTAATTTGCTTAGTGGGAGTAGGTGTTCTAGTATTACTCTTACGAACCACACTTGAAGCTTTAGCATGATCCTTTATTCTAGAACGGAAAGGTGGTTTCTCAATATAAGCAGTGGGAACAACATGATCATTATATGTGATAGTCTTTTTGAAAGATCGTGGATGTCGCCTAGAGGGGAGGTGAATAGGCGTTTTAAAATAATTATGGTTTAGGCTTGAACAAATGCCGAATAAACCTAGCGGTTAATTTGTCAAGCACAAAACCTAAAACAACTAGGCTCACCTATGTGCACCAACAACTTATGCTAAGCAAGATAAGCAACTATGTGGTAGCAAGATATATGACAAGAAACAATATGGCTATCACAAAGTAAAGTGCATAAGTAAAGGGGCTCGGGTAAGAGATAACCGAGGCACGCGGAGACGATGATGTATCCCGAAGTTCACACCCTTGCGGATGCTAATCTCCGTTTGGAGCGGTGTGGAGGCACAATGCTCCCCAAGAAGCCACTAGGGCCACCGTAATCTCCTCACGCCCTCGCACAATGCAAGATGCCGTGATTTCACTAAGGGACCCTTGAAGGCGGTCACCGAACCCGTACAAATGGCAACCCTTGGGGGTGGTTACTCAACCCGTACACTTTGGCAACCCTTGGGGGCAGTCACCAGAACCTGTCAAATTGCTCGGGGCGATCTCCACAACCTAATTGGATACCCCGACGCTTGCCCGGAGCTTTACACCACAATGATTGAGCTCCGAACACCACAAAGGTTGGGGTTAACTCCCCAACGACACCACAAAACTTCACCACAATGGAATATGGCTTCGAGGTGACCTCAACCGTCTAGGGCGCCCAAGCACCCAAGAGGAACAAGCTCAAGGGTACCAACCACCCAAGAGTAATAAGCTTCTCAACTTGTAACTTCCACGTATCACCATGGAGAACTCAAACCGATGCACCGAATGCAATGGCAAGGGCACACGGAGTGCCCAAGTCCTTCTCTCCCAAATCCCACCGAAGCAACAAATGCTAGGGAGGAAAATGAGAGGAAGAACGAAGAAGAGAACACGAAGAACTCCAAGATCTAGATCCAAGGGGTTCCCCTCACATAGAGGAGAAAGTGATTGGTGGAAACGTGGATCTAGATCTCCTCTCTCTTTTCCCTTAAGAACTAGCAAGAATCATTGGAGGGGTTGAGAGTTAGCAAGCTCGAAGAAGGTCAACAATGGGGGAAGAACACGAGCTAAAGAGATAAGGTTCATTGGGGAAGAAGACCCCCTTTTATAGGTGGGGAAGAATCCAACCGTTATGCTCACAGCCTGCACAGAGCGGTACTACCGCTAGGGCGGTAGTACCCCTTTGAAAAACAACAGCAAGGAGGAAAAAGGCCAGTAGAACCGCTGGAGCGGTACTACCGCTCGACCTCACGGTACTACCGCTAGGGATAGCGGTACTACCGCAAATGGTAGCGGTACTACTGCTTGCGAGGGGTACAAAAAAATACTTCCATGCCTACTTCCGCTGAGCAAAACACGAGATTTTGGTCCGGAGCGATACTACCGCTCAGGAGCCGCGATAGTACAGCTCGGGAGCGGTACTACCACTCAGGAGCCGCGGTAGTACAGCTCGGGAGCGGTACTACCGCTGAGGAGCCGCGGTAGTACCGCTTTGGAGCAGTAGTAAAAAATTACAGCCGCTCTAGTCGCGGTAGTACCGTTGCAGCCTTTACCAAAAAAGCCACAACTTCTGCAAACGGACTCCGAATTCAACGAAACCAAGTTTGTTGGAAAGCTAACGACATGGGCTAACACAATCTTGATAAAAATATCAATAATAAGCAAATGAGAAAAGGACCATAATAAAATGGTGAGAACCCTTCCTCGGATAAGACCGGTAAAACCTCCAACACCGAAAACATCATAGAAGATGCATGCGAACTCCGTTTTCGATGAACTCAAGCTTGTCATCAAGATGACCATAAGCTCTAAGGCTCACAAATAGAACCAAAAAAGAACTAGGAAAGATGATGCAGGCATGCAATGGTTTGATCTCTCTACGAACGATACGATCAAGCTACTCACTTGAGAGCCTCCCTTGATAGTATGGCAAACGGTCCTATAACCCGGTCTCCAAACTACCACCATGAGACCGGTAGAATAGAGAACCTATCAAGGCCAAACCTTTGCCTTGCACAAAGTCCACTTGAGCTAGATGTAGATGATCTTGACTTCCTCAAGTAGGACCACCTTTCTTGATTGCGTTGGCTCGGTGAAGACTAGTAGATTGCTCCCCATACTCCATTATGGGTGAGCCACTTTTCGGCACATCTTCACAAGTCCAATGTCACCACAATGGACGGCAATATTCAAGCACTTGATCTCTTCGTGATGCATCACTTGAACATGCACACCGCAACCTAACCCCACAAAGAACTCTCATGAAGACTATGGGTTAGTACACAAAGTGTAATGGTCAATGCTTACCATACCATGGGATCACTTGATCCCCCTCGGTACATCTTCTATGCCTTGTTATTTGATCAACTTGATTCACTCTTGACTTAGTCTTGATCAACCTTGAACCTTTCCAACTCTCTTCATTTGGATAATGCCTTGAAGGTAAGCATGAATGATCACACAATCTTCTTCTTCAAGACATGCTTGCAATAAGCTCAACTCTCACATGACCAATCTTTAGGTAATTCCTTGAATAGCACCTTGGTCGACACAAACTCTCCTTGAAACCAACACATGTACTCCAAGAAAAGCCTATGGACAAAACCTTCAAATATAACTCAAGGCAACCATTAGTCCATATTGATTGTCATCAATTACCAAAACCAAACATGGGGGCACCGCATGTTCTTTCAATCTCCCCTTTTTTGGTAATTGATGACAATCACTTTCAAGAGAGTTTATACATGGAATTATGCATCACCATGCAATGCAACAACCAATAATGCATGCGTATGAGATGCAAATGCTTAGGAACAAAACCAAATCAAGGAGAAAACTCTGAAGACTTCTCCACAAAACTCTCTGAAACTTCTCCCCCATTGGCATCGATTGCCAAAATGGGAGAAAAGCTTAGAAGGCCAATAAATTGTGTTCCTCCATAAATTGTGTATTTCTAAACAAGAGAGTGGAATGCCATACACATATCCAAAGGTAAATACTTGGAGGGACACAAACTATATTGAGGCACAAAGATTGCTAAAGAATGATATGCCACAAGGACATAACAAAGAGAGACACAAGCAATCAAGCAATCAAAATATACCAATTGAAGCAAGCAATCAAAGGATATCAATTGAACCAACTAGGCCAAAGATCCTACGAGCCACATGAATAAGGATATTATGATATGAGCAGAGGAGTGTTCTAAGGAAACTATAGAAGCTCCCCATGATTTGTGCACACATAAGAATTTTTGTATTTGGATACAAAGTGCACAAAATAGGATCATAGCTCCCCCAAAATCAATAGAAACTTACAACAAGTGCAAGTGAGCATAGGAAACAAAGCCTAGTACTTGCAACAAACCACATGGTTGAGCAACAGGTAAAAGAGGCAACTTAAGAATGGGCTCAACCAAAATGATGTGAGTGAGTCAAGGCAATGCACTTGAGAAGACTAATGTACGGATGAGCATTAAGCATCAGTAAAGTCTTGAAAGAATGAGGCACACGGTGCACGACCTATCATTCCCACACACAACTAGCAAATGGGTTCACAAGCTTACTAATAAGCATATAAATAACCTATGCTTGTGACAACCCATGGTGAAGTTAGAAGATGAAAGCCTCATCAAGACGAGGGATACCAATTAAGATAGCAAAAGCCTCGTAAAGATAAGCATGAGGAAAATAATCTTCACCACACAAGATTGCATCAAGATGCAACGATAGAAGGCACACACTCAAGGCAAAAGCTTTCACTGAGCCACCAAAGAAATAACATAAGAAAGACAAGGTGGACGTGAAAGAAAGGATATCAACTAGATATGCAACTTCTCTCAAGTGTATAAGATTCTAGGTAGACGAAATCATGCTGATATATATATCTACAGAGAAGGATGTACACCCGAAATAGTTACAACACGAGGAACAAGATATCCAAAGGGAGGTCATACATATACCAACAAGATATTTGCTTGGAAGCATAGCACATGGCTAGATATGGTCTTATTGTATATAAATGAATTCCTACCACACACCCATCAAAGACATCACAACTAGCAACAAGAGATCATTGTTGGGATGCTTTGAGAAAGGGAACAATTATCACAAGAATGAATGAATAACATGCCATGATACAACCTACACAAGGTTGATGCAAGAAATGTGTGCATGAAGAATATGAAGATGCTTGTTACCGAGTTAACATTGGAAGGATGTAGTAGATACCAATTGAAGGTAGATAGTAGTTCATTCATCATCCTAGCTCGACTCCAATAAGCACATGATGACAACACCTTCCTTGTGAGTGAGCCAAGATCCAATGTATCTCCAATTGTTCCTAGAACAACAACACAAACAAAATGGTACCCAAACTCATTGGAACCAAAGAGTTAGAGAACCAACAATACATAGGACAAACTCCACATAAAATGTGCATATAGATACGAAAATGAATTTCATGCACATCTCATCCAATTTGAGACTTGGTGGAGTTTCCCCTATATATTGGGTCAAAGAAATAAAGCATGCCAAAGATACTACACGGAGTTAATATGCATGCTCAAGACTTTCAAGAACCGATACCAAATGACAACGAAATACCAAGAGAAGAAAAGATATCAAATGAATAAATCATCACTTGGAGGATATCAATTGAAAGATACATTAAGGAATGAGATATCCATTGATACCCACTAAAAAAGATATCAAACCCCCAAAAGAGAGGATGGTTCCAAACAAACCAAGCTCTCTACAAAGTTTCATGATGGCACAAAGTACCAAAAGAAAACGGCTTGCCTTCCACCAACACACACTTGATAAGGATCGCAAGAGTGTTTTATAGAAAAGAGGATAGCTCCCCCAAGACTAGTGCATTATAGAGAATATGCATTTGAATATAAAATGCACAAGGTGGGATCACCACTTTCACTATATCTAGAAAACACTAGACAAGATCAAGAGATAAACAAGATCCACAAGTGGTATGGAAGACAAAGGGAGTTGATAAATTCCTTGGCAAGAGAAAAAGCAAATAAAAGCAAAAGCCAATGTAAAGATGATCAATAAATTCTACCACACAAGTGAGTACCAATTGTCAAAAGACAAGAAGTAAATGGAAATAATTCCCGATGGTAGATAGCAAGGATATCTGACATCATCTTCACACCAAACAAAAAGCAAATTGCAACTTGTAGAGCTAATATGCCACCTAGGAACAAGATAATTTACAATATCAACTCTAGGTGATAATATCTCAAATGTACACATTTTCTAGGCTAGTAATATACACATAGAATATTACTCCCCCATAATGTGATACCAATTAAGGATAAACAAGAGGCAAATAAAAGGATCTGTTAACCCACAAGTATAGGGGATCGCAACAGCTTTTGAGGGTAGAGTATTCAACCCAAATTTATTGATTCGACACAAGGGGAGCCAAAGAATATTCTCAAGTATTAGCAGCTGAGTTGTCAATTCAACCACACTTGGAAACTTAGTATCTGCAGCAAAGTGTTTATTAGCAAAGTAATATGATAGTGGTGGTAGCAGCAACAAAAGCAAAGACAGCAAAAGTAATGTTTTTTGGTATTTTGTAGTGATTGTAACAATAGCAGTGGGAAAGTAAATAAGCGTAAACCAGTATATGGAAAACTCGTAGGCACCGGATCAGTGATGGATAATTATGCCGGATGTGGTTCATCATGTAACAGTCATAACATAGGGTGACACAGAACTAGCTCCAATTCATCAATGTAATGTAGGCATGTATTCCGTATATAGTCATACGTGCTTATGGAAAAGAACTTGCATGACATCTTTTGTCCTACCCTCCCGTGGCAGCGGGGTCCTATTGGAAACTAAGGGATATTAAGGCCTCCTTTTAATAGAGAACCGGAACAAAGCATTAGCACATAGTGAATACATGAACTCCTCAAACTATGGTCATCACCAGGAGTGGTCCCGATTATTGTCACTTCGGGGTTGCCAGATCATAACACATAGTAGGTGACTATAGACTTGCAAGATAGGATCAAGAACTCACATATATTCATGAAAACACAATAGGTTCAGATCTGAAATCATGGCACTCGGGCCCTAGTGACAAGCATTAAGCATAGCAAAGTCATAGCAACATTAATCTCAGAACATAATGGATACTAGGGATCAAACCCTAACAAAACTAACTCGATTACATGATAAATCTCATCCAACCCATCACCGTCCAGCAAGCCTGCGATGGAATTACTCACGCACGGCGGTGAGCATCATGAAATTGGTGATGGAGGATGGTTGATGATGACGACGAAGACGAATCCCCCTCTTCGGAGCCCTGAACGGACTCCAGATCAGCCCTCCTGAGAGGTTTTCAGGCTTGGCGGCGGCTCCGTATCGTAAAATGCGATGATTTCTTCTCTCTGATTTTTTCTCTCCGAAAACAAATATATAGAGTTGGAGTTGGCGTCAGAGGGCATCCAGGGGGCCCATGAGGTAGGGGGCACGCCCTAGGGGGGGCGCCCCCCACCCTCGTGAGAAGGGTGTGGGCCCCCTGGTCTTCATCTTTGGCGAGGATTTTTTATTATTTTTTATAAGATGTTCCGTGGAGTTTCAGGTCATTCCGAGAATATTTGTTTTCTGCACATAAAACAACATGATGGCAATTCTGTTGAAAACAGCGCCAGTCCGGTTTAGTTCCATTCAAATCATACAAGTTAGAGTCCAAAACAAGGGCAAAAGTGTTTGGAAAAGTAGATACGACGGAGACGTATCAACTCCCCCAAGCTTAAACCCTTGCTTGTCCTCAAGCAATTCAGTTGACAAACTGAAAGAAAGAAAGAAAAACTTTTACAAACTCTGCTTGCTCTTGTTGTTGTAACTATGTCAAGCCAGCATTCAAGTTTTCAGCATAGATCATAACTAACCACATTTGCAATAATTCTCAGGTCTCATAATTACCAAATATCAATAGCATAATCAACTAGCAAGTCATAATAATAAATCTTGGATGACAACACTTTCTCAAAACGATCATAATATGATATAACAGGATGGTATCTCGCTAGCCCTTTCTGAGGCCGCAAAACATAAATGCAGAGCACCTTTAAAGATCAAGGACTGACTAGACATTGTAATTCATGTTAAAAGAGATCCAATCATAGTCATACCCAACATAGATTAATAGTGATGAATGCAAATGACAGATGTGCTCTCCAGCTAGTGCTTTTTAATAAGAGGGTGATGACTCAACATAAAAGTAAATGGATAGGCCCTTCACAGAGGGAAGCAGGGATTTGTAGAGGTGCCAGAGCTCGGTTTTGCAATAGAGATAAATTGTATTTTGAGCGGTATAATTTCATTGTCAACGTAACAACTAAGAGATGGCGATATCTTCCATGCTAAACACATTATAGGCGGTTCCCAAACAGAATGGTAAAGTTTATACTCCCCCTCCACCAACAAGCATCAATCCATGGCTTGCTCGAAACAACGAGTGCCTCCAACATACATCAGGTCCCAGGGGGAGTTTTGTTTGCAATTAATTTTGATTTAGTTTGCATAAAGCATGAGACTGGGCATCCCGGTGACCAGCCATTTTCTCGTGAGTGAGGAGCGGAGTCCACTCCTCTTGAGAATAACCTGCCTAACACGGAAGATAAGGACAGCCTTCGTTGATACATGAGCTATTCGAGCATACAAAACAGAATTTTTATTTGAAGATTTAGAGTTTGGCACATACAAATTTACTTGGAACGGCAGGTAGATACCGCATATAGGAAGGTGTGGTGGACTCATCTGGAATAACTTTGGGGTTTAAGGGATTGGATGCACAAGCAGTATTCCCGCTTAGTACAGGTGAAGGCTAGCAAAAGACTGGGAAGCGACCAACTAGAGAGCGACAACAGCCATGTACATGCATAAAAATTAATAAACATTGGATGCAAGCATGAGTAGGATATAATCCACCATGAACAAAAATATCGTGAAGGCTATGTTGATTTTGTTTCAACTACATGCGTGAACATGTGCCAAGTCAAGTCACTTAAATCATTCAAAGGAGGATACCACCCCATCATACCACATTGGCACACAAGGTAAATCATTATAACTCATAGCTAATCAAGGATGGCACAAGCAACTACGATCTCTAATTGTCATTGCAAACATGTTTATTCATAATAAGCTGAATCAAGAACGAGGGACTCATCATATTTACAAAAACAAAAGAGGTCGAGTTCATACCAGCTTTTCTCATCTCAGTCAGTCCATCATATATCATCATAATTGCCTTTCACTTGCATGACCGAACGGTGTAAATAATAATAAGAGTGTATGTGCATTCGACTAAGCTGGAATCTGCGAGCATTCAATAAACAGGAGAAGACAAGGCAATATGGGCTCTGGGTTAAATCAACAATAATGCATATAGGAGCCACTTCAACAATTTAATTACGGTCTTCTCCTACTGACCCCCAAAGAAAAGAAAAGAAATAAAACTATTTACACGGGAAAGCTCCCAACAAGCAAAAGAAGAACGGGAAATATTTTTGGGTTTTCTTTTTAATTATTACTAATACAACAGAAAAATAAACTACTACTATTTTTTTGGTTTTTCTTAAGGTTTATTAAACACACAAGAAGAAAGCATGAAAAGGAAAATAAACTAGCATGGATGATACAATGAAAAAGTATGAGCACCAACATCTAGCAATGAGTGTGTGTGAACATAAATGTAATGTCGGTGAGAAATACGTACTCCCCCAAGCTTAGGCTTTTGGCCTAAGTTGGTCTATGGCCACGGCTGGCTTGGCGGATATCCATAATATAGTTGTTGGGGTCGTACTGTGATGAGGAAGAAGAAGGCTCCGATTGCCACTGGCTGGCAATCATCTCCGGATCCCACTGATAGTTAGACTGCCGTGCAGGATCAAATTGTGGTTCCGGTTCTGGCTCCTCGGCTGGTGCATGGTTCCGGTAGGCGTGAATAGCCGTCAACGGAACAAGGTACGTGCCTACAGTCAAATCAAACAAAGAAGGAGCAGGCAGGATAATAGTCTCAGGGTGATGTTTGTTAAAGAACAATTGATATTTAAGCTCTCCTGCCCTATTCTTAACAATAAAATCATGTGCCACCATACTTTTATGATCTAGATAAACATGGTGCAGCACCTTTTCTTCCTTCTCAGCATGCCTAATAGGTATGTTAAAATGTGCAGCTAGGCGTGTAGCATAGATGCCTCCAAAGATGGGACCCCTAGTACGGTTCATACTTAACCGTCTAGCAATAATACCGCCCATACTAAAAGTGTTATCACTGTATAAACCGTGGTGCAGAATAATTATATCAGGTATACTAAGGTTTCCACAGTTTCCACGTCTAATTAAACAACGACTAGCAAATAATGCAAAGTAACGTAAAACAGGAAAATGTATGCTAGTGATTCGTGCATCGGAAACCTTCCCAGTTTCTCCTACAGTGACAGTATCAATAAACCCAGCCACATCATCATAATGTGGTTCTTCTGTCTTGCCCTCAAAAGGGACTAAACAAATCTGACAGAAATCATAAAGTGACATCTCTTTATGCTCATCATATAAATGAAACTCCACCGTAGGTGGTGAGTTCCTAGAATGAAAATAAAAGTTTTGCACAAAAGTATTTGTGAGTAAGAGATACTAATCACATTGTTCGTGGAGGAAAGCGGTGAGGCCTGCATTGTGAGCCAATTCATTAAAATCTTCATAGATACCGGCTGCTCTCAAGAAATCATCAGAAGGCCATTCACACGCCCGAATCTCCGCGGTGCGCGGCAAATTATACTTAGGCTTCGGTGCCTTTTCCTTCGAGCTTTGGCTCGATGAGCCCCTCAAAAATCTCCTCATTATTTTTCTGAAATAATCTGAAATTTTTAGTAACTTCAAACAAAAGTGAACCAACTTCAATAATATTGATAGCAACTACTCCTACAAGTGCCTAGAGCCTATATCAAGCATTAGAACTACTTGGAACCATATAAATTTGACATGCAAGCTCAAGAACATGGTCACCTATGCAGCACAAATTTGCAAAGAATAAAGCACTAGAACAAAAACTAATTGGACCAATGGAGGATTCACATACCAAGGAACAATCTCCCCAAGCAGTTTTGCGAGAGGTGCTTTGAGCAAGGAGATCAAAAATCACAGCAAAAATGGCTGGAACTCGTGCTTGAGTTGGTTTTTCGGGTTTGTGTGAGACAGAGGAAGAAGATGGGTGCTGGGATAAGTGGAGGAGGGCCACCGTGGGCCCACGAGGCAGGGGGCGCGCCCTAGAGGGGGGCGCGCCCACCACCCTCGTGGCCAGGTGGCAGCTCCTCCCGCGATAATTTTTGCACAGTAAATCCTCAAATATTCCCGAAAAATCATATTAAATTGGCATGTCATTCTGAGGACTTTTATTTTCGGGATATTTTTATATTGCACGGATAAGTTAGGAAACAGACAGAAAAATACTATTTTTACTTTACTTAATATAAATAACAGAAAGTATAGAGAGGGTACAGAAGGTTGTGCTTCTAGTTTCATCCATCTCATGCTCATCAAAAAGAATCCACTAACAAGGTTGATCAAGTCTTGTTAACAAACTCATTCCGATAATCATGAAACCGGAGAAATTTCGAATAGCACTAAGTTACCTCAACGGGGATATGCACATCCCCAATAATAAGTATATCATATTTCTTATTGACAGTAGGAAGAGGAAATTCAAAACCTACAAATATAATCGATGGAATTTTTCCAATAGAATTGATGCTATGAACTTGAGGTTGTTTCCTCGGAAAGTGTACCGTATGCTCATTACCATTAACATGAAAAGTGACATTGCCTTTGTTGCAATCAATAACAGCCCCTGCAGTATTAAGAAAAGGTCTTCCGAGAATAATAGACATACTATCATCCTCGGGAATATCAAGTATAACAAAGTCCGTTAAAATAGTAACGTTTGCAACCACAACAGGCACATCCTCACAAATACCGACAGGTATAGCAGTTGATTTATCAGCCATTTGCAAAGACATTTCAGTAGGTGTCAGCTTATTCAAGTCAAGTCTACGATATAAAGAGAGAGGCATAATACTAACACCGGCTCCAAGATCACATAAAGCAGTTTTAATATAATTTCTTTTAATGGAGCAAGGTATAGTAGGTACTCCGGGGTCTCCGAGTTTCTTTGGTATTCCACCCTTAAAAGTATAATTAGCAAGCATGGTGGAAATTTCAGCTTCCGGTATCTTTCTTTTATTAGTAATGATATCCTTCATATATTTAGCATAAGGATTTGTTTTGAGCACATCAGTTAATCTCATACGCAAAAAGATAGGCCTAATCATTTCAGCAAAGCGCTCAAAATCCTCATCATCCTTTTTCTTGGATGATTTCAGAGGAAAAGGCATGGGTTTCTGAACCCAATGTTCCCTTTCTTTACCATGTTTCCTAGCAACAAAGTCTCTTTTATCATAACGTTGATTCTTTGATTGTGGGTTATCAAGATCAACAGCAGGTTCAATTTCTACATCATTATCATTACTTTGAGCATCATCATGAACATCATTATTAATATTTTCATTAGGTTCATGTTCATTACCAGATTGTGTTTCAGCATCAGACATAGAGACATCATTTGGATTATCTAGTTCTATAATTTTTCTTCTTCTTCTTTTTAGAAGAACTAGGAACATCAATATTATTTCTTTGAGAATCTTGCTCGATTCTCTTATGGTGGCCTTCAGGATACAAAGGTTCCTGAGTCATTCTACCAGTTCTAGTAGCCACTCTAACAGCATAATCATTTTTCTTACTATTCATTTCATCAAGCACTTCTTTTTGAGCCTTAAGTACTTGTTCTACTTGAGTGGTAACCATAGAAGCATGTTTGCTAACAAGTTTAAGTTCACCTTTAATATTAGCCATATAATCACCCAAGCGTCTAATCATATAAGCATTTTCTTTTAATTGTCTACCAAAATAAGCACTGAAGTCGTCTTGCTTAAACATAAAGTTATCAAACTCATCCAAGCACTGTAGCAATTTTAGTAGGAGGGACTTTAGCTTTATCATATCTATAGAGAGAATTTACCTTTACTACCTATGTCGGGATATCAGGATCAGGAGGTTCTTTAGTAAATAAAGAATTGAGATCATATGTTTCTTCAACAGGCGGTATATTAAGACCATGTATTTCTTTAATAGGAGGTAAATTCTTAACATCTTCAGCTTTAATACCTTTTTCTTTCATAGATTTATTTGCCTCTTGCATATCTTCGGGACTGAGGAATAGAACACCTCTCTTCTTCAGAGTTGGTTTAGGAATAGGCTCAGTAATTGGAGCAGGAGTTGGCTCAGGAGCTGGCTCAGGAGGTGCCCAATTATTTTCATTTGTCAACATATTATTCGATAGAATTTCAGCTTCATCCGGTGTTCTTTCCCTGAAAAGAGAACCAGCACAACTATCCAGGTAATCTCTGGAAGCATCGGTTAGTCCATTATAAAAGATATCAAGTATTTTAGGTTTCTTAAGAGGATGATCAGGCAAAGCATTAAGTAACTTGAGAAGCCTCCCCCAAGCTTGTGGGAGACTCTCTTCTTTAATTTGCACGAAGTTGTATATTTCCCTCAAAGCAGATTGTTTCTTATGAGCGGGGAAATATTTAGCAGAGAAGTAATAAATCATATCCCGGGGACTACGCACACAACCAGGATCAAGAGAATTAAACCATATCTTAGCATCACCCTTTAATGAGAACGGAAATATTTTGAGTATATAGAGGTAACGCGATCTCTCATCATTAGTAAACAGGGCAGCTATATCATTTAACTTAGTAAGATGTGCCACAACAGTTTCAGATTCATAGCCATAAAATGGATCAGATTCAACCAGAGTAATTATATCAGGATCAACAGAGAATTCATAATCCTTATCAGGAACGCAAATAGGTGAAGTAGCAAAAGCAGGGTCGGGTTTCATTTTATCTCTAAGTGATTCTTTGTTCCATTTAACTAATAACCTCTTAAGCTCATATCTATCTTTGCAAGCTAAGATAGCGGCAGAAGATTCCATATCAAAAAGATAGCCCTCAGGAATAACAGGCATATTTTCATCATCACTATCATCATCGTATTCAGATTCAACAATTTCTTTTTCTCTAGCCCTAGCAATTTGTTCATCAAGAAATTCACCAAGGGGCACAGTAGTATCAGGCATAGAAGCAGTTTCATCATAAGTATCATGCATAGCAGAAGTGGCATCATCAATAACATGCGACATATCAGAACGAATAGCAGAAGTAGGTGTAGGTGTCGCTAACTTACTCATAACAGAAGGTGAATCAAGTGTAGAGCTAGATGGCAGTTCCTTACCTCCCCTCGTAATTGAGGGATAAATCTTGGTTTTTGGATCTCTCAAGTTCTTCATAGTGTCCAGCAGATATAAATCCCAAGTGACTCAAAGAATAGAGCTATGCTCCCCGGCAATGGCACCAGAAATTAGTCTTGATAACCCACAAGTATAGGGGATCGCAACAGCTTTCGAGGGTAGAGTATTCAACCCAAATATATTGATTCGACACAAGGGGAGCCAAAGAATATTCTCAAGTATTAGCAGTTGAGTTGTCAATTCAACCACACCTGGAAACTTAGTATCTGCAGCAAAGTGTTTATTAGCAAAGTAATATGATAGTGGTGGTAGCAGCAACAAAAGCAAAGACAGCAAAAGTAATGTTTTTGGTATTTTGTAGTGATTGTAACAGTAGCAGCGGGAAAGTAAATAAGCGTAAACCAGTATATGGAAAACTCGTAGGCATCGGATCAGTGATGGATAATTATGTCGGATGCGGTTCATCATGTAACAGTCATAACATAGGGTGACACAGAACTAGCTCCAATTCATCAATGTAATGTAGGCATGTATTCCGTATATAGTCATACGTGCTTATGGAAAAGAACTTGCATGACATCTTTTGTCCTACCCTCCCGTGGCAGCGGGGTCCTATTGGAAACTAAGGGATATTGAGGCCTCCTTTTAATAGAGAACCGGAACAAAGCATTAGCACATAGTGAATACATGAACTCCTCAAACTATGGTCATCACCGGGAGTGGTCCCGATTATTGTCACTTCGGGGTTGCCGTATCATAACACATAGTAGGTGACTATAGACTTGCAAGATAGGATCAAGAACTCACATATATTCATGAAAACATAATAGGTTCATATCTGAAATCATGGCACTCGGGCCCTAGTGAAAAGCATTAAGCATAGCAAAGTCATAGCAACATCAATCTCAGAACATAATGGATACTAGGGATCAAACCCTAACAAAACTAACTCGATTACATGATAAATCTCATCCAACCCATCACCGTCCAACAAGCCCATGATGGAATTACTCATGCACGGCGGTGAGCATCATGAAATTGGTGATGGAGGATGGTTGATGATGACGACGGCGACGAACCCCCCTCTCCAGAGCCCCGAACGGACTCCAGACCAGCCCTCCCGAGAGGTTTTAGGGCTTGGCGGCGGCTCCGTATCGTAAAACGCGATGATTTCTTCTCTTTGATTATTTTCTCTCCGAAAGCAAATATATAGAGTTGGAGTTGGCGTCGGAGGGCATCCAGGGGGCCCACGAGGTAGGGGGGCGCGCCCTAGGGGGGGCGCCCCCCACCCTCGTGAGAAGGGTGTGGGCCCCCTGGTCTTCATCTTTGGCGAGGATTTTTTATTATTTTTTCTAAGATGTTCCGTGGAGTTTCAGGTCATTCCGAGAATATTTGTTTTCTGCACATAAAACAACACCATGGCAATTCTGCTGAAAACAGCGTCAGTCCGGGTTAGTTCCATTCAAATCATACAAGTTAGAGTCCAAAACAAGGGCAAAAGTGTTTGGAAAAGTAGATACGATGGAGACGTATCAGGATCCTACAAGAGATAATTAATGGACTATTTAGAATTTGAATTTCTCATGAGAAGACATACCACATAGCGACTAGATAATCTTGAAATATCAATACTAGATGGTATTACTCATGTACACACATTTATAGGATTCTAAGGTGCACAAAGCACATCACTCCCCCATAATGGGATATTCCATTAATCTCTCACAAGAGCCAACTAATAAATAAACAAGATGCAAAAGGCTCAACGCATGACACACACGTACATGATGTGCAAACCAACACACACATACTTGATTGCTCAAGATAATCAAGTTTGAAGCACAACATATACAAACACATGCAAGGAACGAAACCAAACATGCAAAGGGGCAAGTAACTATCAATGTAAACACTTTAAGCACGAGTTACCGCAAGGAGGAACATTGGATATAAGATAGAAACTTGACAATCCGAATGACTTGGCTTGAGACAATAAGAATGATGAAGTCCCCTTAATTCTTCATAATGTAGCCAAGTCTCCAATGACCTCCAAGAACACCTATTGATCAAGTATGAGCTAGTTGGTCCCCAACCAAGTTGGGTCCTAAGAGGTTAGTCACAGTAGGCTTGGCTACCCAAATGGTTCTTTTCTTGACACCACTTTGAGCACCAACAAATCTGGCAAACACATTGCCAACCTTATCCTTCCCAAGAGAATAGATATCATCGATTAGAATAGGGTTGGATAAGGTACCATTTGTGCATGAAGAAGCGACATGACCTTTTTCACGACATAGGTAGCAATGTCTACTCTTTACTTTCTTCTCACTTGATTTCTCAACTTGAGAAGCATTAGCTTGAGTTTTCTTGGGAAGAGGCCTTTCTTCAACTTGAGGTTGAGAATGAGAGTGAACTTGTGGCCGCTTCCCTTGTTGCTTGTCACTAATGGCCTTCTTCTTCAAAGGGCAAGATTTAACATGATGCCCTTCAATTTTGCACTTGAAGCAAATGATCTTGGCCGAATTCTTGACTTGTTTTTGGCCCTTCTTCTTGTTGCTCTTGGACTTCTTCTTATTATTGGAGTTTAATCCAAGCCCACCTTTGTCATTGGGGGATTTTTGCACACACAATATATTGTTGAGTGTGAATTTCCCTTCATGACTCTTTTCCAAGTATTTCTTCAAAGAAGTGACTTGGGCCTTGAGCTCTTTGATTTCCTCTACATGGTTAGTCTCAACACAAGTACTAGAGGAAGTATAAGCTTCATCATTAGAGCAACAAGGCAAGGAAAGCAATTCATCACAAGATCTACCAACATTGTGAGTAGATGAATTACAAGGACTAGCACATGGCAACATAGCATTTTGACTAGAAGTAGTGCTAGTATCCACATGAGGCTCACTAATGTTACCTTAGCAATCATGGCCTCATGATCTATCTTTAGCACATTATGGGATACTAGAAGATCATCATGAGAGCTTGAGAGCTTTTCATGGCTTTCTTCCAATTTCCCATAGTTGCTAGATAGAAACTCAAGTTGAGCCCGTAGCTCAACGTTCTCCTTCAAAATGGATGCTTCACAAGTAATATAGTTATTAGCACAAGCATCATCATTAACAACAATAGGAGAAGACAACTTGGCAAGCTCTTTTAAATAAGAAGCTTCAAGTTGATCATGAGACTCGGTGAGTTTGATGAGCTCACCCTTGATGACCCTTGAGCCATTTTCGAGGTGTTGAAAATCCTCAAGGAGTTTAGCATGAGCAACTTCAAGCTTAGCATTTTTAGTTTCAAAAACATTGGCCACCTCAAGAGCTCTATCATGAGATTCCTTCACTCTAGATAATTCTAGAGCAAAAGTCTCCTCAAGAGATTCCTTGGTGGTCTGTTCAAGATCAAGAGCTTGGGAGAGGTCCACAATTTCATTAGCGTAATCACGCTCATGACCTTCCATTTTATCAATGGTGACCTCATGCTCCTCAAGACGAGATTCCAACTCATCAATATAATTCTTGCCCTCAATAGCAATAGACATGATTTCCATGAAGTTGGAACGAGCAATTTTACTCTTATGAAGAGCTTTAAAAATCATTTCCCCCTTAATTTTTAAGGAGGCAACATTATCATTCTCTTCATCATTATCCTCATCATTATTAGCATCAACATCATCATCAACAGATATATTGGGGTTCAAGGTAGGAGATACTGATGTCTACTACAAAACCTTCTTCTTGTAGACGTTGTTGGGCCTCCAAGTGCAGAGGTTTGTAGGACAGTAGCAAATTTCCCTAAAGTGGATGACCTAAGGTTTATCAATCCATAGAAGGCGTAGGATGAAGATGGTCTCTCTCAAGCAACCCTGCAACCAAATAACAAAGAGTCTCTTGTGTCCCCAACACACCCAATACAATGGAAAATTGTATAGGTGCACTAGTTCGACGAAGAGATGGTGATACAAGTGGTATATGGATGGTAGATAATAGTTTTTGTAATCTGAAAATATAAAAACAGCAAGGTAACTAATGATAAAAGTGAGCGTAAACGGTATTGCAATGTGTTGAAACAAGGCCTAGGGTTCATACTTTCACCAGTGCAAGTTCCCTCAACAATACTAACATAATTGGATCACATAACTATCCCTCAACATGCAACAAAGAGTCACTCCAAAGTCACTAATAGCGGAGAACAAACGAAGAGATTATGGTAGGGTACGAAACCACCTCAAAGTTATTCTTTCCAATCAATCCGTTGGGCTATTCCTATAAGTGTCACAAACAGCCCTAGAGTTCGTACTAGAATAACACCTTAAGACACAAATCAATCAAAACACTGATGCCACCTAGATACTCCAATGTCACCTCAAGTATCCGTCGGTACGATTATACGATATGCATCACACAATCTCAGATTCATCTATTCAACCAACACATAGAGCCTCAAAGAGTGCCCCAAAGTTTCTACCGGGGAATCACGACGGGAACGTGTGCCAACCCCTATGCATAGGTTCATGGGCGGAACCCGCAAGTTGATCACCAAAACATACATCAAGTGAGATATCCCATTGTCACCACAGATACGCATGGCAAGACATACATCAATTGTTCTCAAATCTTTAAAGACTCAATTCGATAAGATAACTTCAAAGGGGAAACTCAATCCATTACAAGAGAGTAGAGGGGGAGGAGAAATATAAGATCCAACTATAATAGCAAAGCTCGCGATACATCAAGATCGTATCACCTCAAGAACACGAGAGAGAGAGAGAGAGATCAAACACATAGCTACTGGTACATACCCTCAGCCCCGAGGGAGAACTACTCCCTCCTCGCCATGGAGAGCACCGGGATGATGAAGATGGCCACTGGAGAGGGATTGCCCCCTCCGGCAGGGTGCCGGAACGGGTCTAGATTGGTTTTTGGTGGTTACAGAGGCTTCTGGCGGCGGAACTCCCGATCTATTGTGCTCCCGGATGTTTTTAGGGTATATGGAGATACATAGGCGGAAGAAGTACGTCAGGGGGGCCACGAGGGGCCCACGAGGGTGGAGGGCGCGCCCCCCTACCTCGTGGCCTCCTCGAAGCTTCCCTTACGTGCACTTCAAGTCTTCTAGGCTTCTTTCCTTCCAAAAATGAGTTCCGTGAAGTTTCAGGTCAATTGGACTCCGTTTGATTTTCCTTTTCTTCGAAACCCTAAAACAAGGTAAAAACAGAAACTAGCACTAGGCTCTGGGTTAATAGGTTAGTCCCAAAAATGATATAAAAGTGTATAATAAAGCCCATAAACATCCAAAACAGTAGATAATATAGCATGGAGCAATCAAAAGTTATAGATACGTTGGAGACGTATCAGATACCTTAGAAGCCTTGGCCACAAGGCAAACCGCAATAGATGATGATGTAGGATCCGTTGAAGCACCATTTAAGACCACATCTTGTTCCATGGGTTGTTGGGTTTCCTCTACATTGTTAGCACAACAATTCGAGGAAATATATGCATTTTTATCATGGCAACAAGACATAGTAAACATATCATCATAAGATTTAGTCAAGCAATTTCTACATGATATGCAAGGACTATCAACACAAGCATGTGAAACATTTGGAGTGCTCGAAGTGTTAAAGCCCAAAGAAGGAGCATTGCAATAAGATAGTGATGAAGGATCATCCACAATAAGCATACTATCATCATTGCAATGACCAACACTACTCACCATATAATTACCTTGTGGCAAACCACATGTAGGTGCAGTAGAAGAAGTTGAGAAGACTATACGACCGGAGGTGGAGGGAGAACAATCATCCCCACAAATCTTGGACACACCATCTTTATCTTGAAGCTTTGTCCACAACTCATCAGCATCCCAGAACGACATGAGTTGAAATATATCTACATAGCTCAAAGCATCAAAAAGCACATTAGAAGCTTGAGCATTGAGATAAGAGTTTTTCTAATCCTCTAAAGATAATCTTTGGGGATCCTTTGGAGGAGAAAAACCCATATCTACAATTCTCTCTAAATTTGGGTCCATGACCCTAAAGAGATTAAGCATGTGAATTACCCAAACATCAAAATTTGTGCCATTGAAACTAAGAGTGTCAGAGAATCATAATCCCCTAGCCGACATATTTACTCTCTAGGCGGTAAAGCCTAATAAAGAGAGACGAGGCTCTGATACCAATTGAAAGATCGTGGATGTCGCCTAGAGGGGGGGTGAATAGGCATTTTAAAATAATTACGGTTTAGGCTTGAAAAAATGCGGAATAAACCTAGCGGTTAATTTGTCAAGCACAAAACCTAAAACAACTAGGCTCACCTATGTGCACCAACAACTTATGCTAAGCAAGATAAGCAACTATGTGATAGCAAGATATATGACAAGAAACAATATGGCTATCACAAAGTAAAGTGGATAAGTAAAGGGGCTCGGGTAAGAGATAATCGAGGCACACGGAGACGACGATGTATCCCGAAGTTCACACCCTTGCGGATGCTAATCTCCGTTTGGAGCGGTGTGGAGGCACAATGCTCCCCAAGAAGCCACTAGGGCCACCGTAATCTCCTCACGCCCTCGCACAATGCAAGATGCCGTGATTCCACTAAGGGACCCTTGAGGGCGGCCACCGAACCCGTACAAATGGCAACCCTTGGGGCGGTTACCAAACACGTACACTTTGGCAACCCTTGGGGGCGGTCACCAGAACCCGTCAAATTGCTCGGGGCGATCTCCACAACCTAATTGGATACCCCGACGCTTGCCCGGAGCTTTACACCACAATGATTGAGCTCCGAACACCACAAAGGTTGGGGTTAACTCCCCAACGACACCACAAAACTTCACCACAATGGAATATGGCTTCGAGGTGACCTCAACCGTCTAGGGCGCCCAAGCACCCAAGAGGAACAAGCTCAAGGGTACCAACCACCCAAGAGTAATAAGCTTCTCAACTTGTAACTTCCACGTATCACCATGGAGAACTCAAACCGATGCACCGAATGCAATGGCAAGGGCACACGGAGTGCCCAAGTCCTTCTCTCCCAAATCCCACCGAAGCAACAAATGCTAGGGAGGAAAATGAGAGGAAGAACGAAGACGAGAACACGAAGAACTCCAAGATCTAGATCCAAGGGGTTCCCCTCACATAGAGGAGAAAGTGATTGGTGGAAACGTGGATCTAGATCTCCTCTCTCTTTTCCCTCAAGAACTAGCAAGAATCATTGGAGGGATTGAGAGTTAGCAAGCTCGAAGAAGGTCAACAATGGGGGAAGAACGCGAGCTAAAGAGATAAGGTTCATTGGGGAAGAAGACCCCCTTTTATAGGTGGGGAAGAATCCAACCGTTTTGCTCACAGCCCGCACAGAGCGGTACTACCGCTAGGGCGGTAGTACCCCTTTGAAAAACAACCGCGAGGAGGAAAAAGGCCAGTAGAACCGCCGGAGCGGTACTACCGCTCGACCTCACGGTACTACCGCTAGGGATAGCGGTACTACTACTTGTGAGCGGTACAAAAAAATACTTCCGTGCCTACTTCCGCTGAGCAAAACAAGAGATTTTGGTCCGGAGCGGTACTACCACTCAGGAGCCGTGATAGTACTGCTCTGGAGCGGTAGTAAAAAATGACATCCGCTCTAGCCGCGGTAGTACCGTTGCGGCCTTTACCAAAACAGCCACAACTTCTGCAAATGGACTCCGAATTCAATGAAACCAAGTTTGTTGGAAAGCTAACGACATGGGCTAACACAATCTTGATAGAAATATCAATAAGAAGCAAATGAGAAAAGGACCATAATAAAATGGTGAGAACCCTTCCTCGGAAAAGACCGGTAAAACTTCCAGCACCAAAAACATCATAGAAGATGCATGCGAACTCCGTTTTCGATGAACTCAAGCTTGTCATCAAGATGACCATAAGCTCTAAGACTCATAAATAGAACCAAACAAGAACCAATAAATATTATGCAAGCATGCAATGGTTTGAGCTCTCTATGAACGATATGATCAAGCTAGTCACTTGAGAGCCCCCCTTGATAGTACGGCAAACGGTCCTATAACCCGGTCTCCAAACTATCACCATGAGATCGGTAGAATAGAGAACCTATCAAGGCCAAACCTTTGCCTTGCACAAAGTCCAGTTGAGCTAGATGTAGATGATCTTGACTTCCTCAAGTAGGACCACCTTTCTTGATTGCGTTGGCTCGGTGAAGACTAGTAGACTGCTCCCCCATACTCCATTATGGGTGAGCCACTTTTCGGCACATCTGCACAAGTTCATTGTCACCACAATGGATGGCAATATTCAAGCACTTGATCTCTTCGTGATGCATCACTTGAACATGCACACCGCAACCTAACCCCACAAAGAACTCTCACGAAGACTATGGGTTAGTACACAAAGCGTAATGGTCAATGCTTACCATACCATGGGATCACTTGATCCCTCTCGGTACATCTTCTATGCTTTGTTATTTGATCAACTTGATTCACTCTTGACTTAGTCTTGATCAACCTTGAACCTTTCCAACTCTCTTCATTTGGATAATGCCTTGAAGGTAAGCATGAATGATCACACAATCTTCTTCTTCAAGACATGCTTCCAATAAGCTCAACTCTCACATGACCAATCTTTAGGTAATTCCTTGAATAGCACCTTGGTTGACACAAACTCTCCTTGAAACCAACACATGTACTCCAAGAAAAGCCTATGGACAAAACCATCAAATATAACTCAAGGCAACCATTAGTCCATAGAGATTGTCGTCAATTACCAAAACTAAACATGGGGGCACCGCATGTTCTTTCACTTTTCTCCTACTTTAATAGGTGCAACTACTTTTACTTCAATGGGAGGATTATATTTAAACCACTTTGCTGGGGAACGTAGCAGAAATTCAAAATTTTCCTACATGTCACCAAGATCTATCTATGGAGAAACCAGCAACGAGGGGAAGGAGAGTGCATCTACATACCCTTGTAGATCGCTAAGCGGAAGCGTTCAAGAGAACGGGGTTGAAGGAGTCGTACTCGTCGTGATCCAAATCACCGGAGATCCTAGTGCCCAACGGACGGCACCTCCGCGTTCAACACACGTACAGCCCGACGACGTCTCCCATGCCTTGATCCAGCAAGGAGAGAGGGAGAGGTTGAGGAAGACTCCATCCAGCAGCAGCACAACGGTGTGGTGGTGGTGGAGGAGCGTGGTGATCCAGCAGGGCTTTGCCAAGCACCACGAGATATGAGGAGAAAGAGAGGGGTAGGGCTGCGCCAAGAAGGAGAGGAACTCGCGTGTATTGGGCAGCCCAAACCTCAAGTATATATAGGGGAAGGGGAGGGGCTGCGCCCCCACCTAGGGTTCCCTCCCTAGGGGTGGCAGCAGCCCCCAGATCCCATCTGGATGGCGACCACAAGGGGGAGAGGGGGAGGCGCACCTAGGGTGGGCCTTAGGGCCCATCTGCCCTAGCGTTTGCCCCCTTCCCCTCTTGGAGGCGCCTTGGGCCTTGGTGGGGGGCGCACCAGCCCACCTGGGGCTGGTCCCCTCCCACACTTGGCCCATGCAGCCCTCCGGGGCTTGTGGCCCCACTTGGTGGACGTCCGGGACCCTCCCGGTGGTCCCGGTACGTTACCGATAAAACCCGAAACTTTTCCGGCGACCAAAACAGGACTTCCCATATATAAATCTTTACCTCCGGACCATTCTGGAACTTCTCGTGACGTCCGGGATCTCATTCGGGACTCCGAACAACATTCGGTAACCACATACAAACTTTCTTTATAACCCTAGCGGCATCAAACCTTAAGTGTGTAGACCCTACGGGTTCGGGAACCATGCAGACATGACCGAGACGTTCTCCGGTCAATAACCAACAGCGGGATATGGATACCCATGTTGGCTCCCACATGCTCCACGATGATCTCATCGGATGAACCACGATGTCATGGACTTAATCAATCCCTACTACAATTCCCTTTGTCTATCGGTATGATACTTGCCCGAGATTCGATCATCGGTATCCCGATACCTTGTTCAATGTCGTTACCGGAAAGTCTCTTTACTCGTTCCGTAACACATCATCCCATGATCAACTCCGTGATCACATTGTGCACATTATGATGATGTCCTGCCGAGTGGGCCCAGAGATACCTCTCCATTTACACGGAGTGACAAATCCCAGTCTCGATTCATGCCAACCCAACAGACACTTTCGGAGATACCTGTAGTGTACCTTTATAGCCACCTAGTTACGTTGTGATGTTTGGCACACCCAAAGCACTCCTACGGTATCTGGGAGTTGCACAATCTCATGGTCTAAGGAAATGATACTTGACATTAGAAAAGCTTTAGCATACGAACTACATGATCTTGTGCTAGGCTTAGGATTGGGTCTCGTCCATCACATCATTCTCCTAATGATGTGATCCCGTTATCAATGACATCCAATGTCCATGGTCAGGAAACTGTAACCATCTATTGATCAACGAGCTAGTCAACTAGAGGCTTACTAGGGACATGGTGTTGTCTATGTATCAACACATGTATCTGAGTTTCCTATCAATACAATTCTAGCATGGATAATAAACGATTATCATGAACAAGGAAATATAATAATAATCAATTTATTATTGCCTCTAGGGCATATTTCCAACAGTCTCCCACTTGCACTAGAGTCAATAATCCAGTTCACATCGATATGTGATTAACACTCAAGGTCACATCCCCATGTGACTAACACCCAAAGAGTTTACTAGAGTCAATAATCTAGTTCACATTACCATGTGATTAACACTCGATGAGTTCTAGGTTTGATCATGTTATGCTTGTGAGAGATGTTATAGTCAACGGGTCTGAATCTTTCAGATCTGTGTCTGCTTTACAAATCTCTATGTCATCTCCTAGATGCAGCTACCATGTTCTACTTGGAGCCATTCCAAATAACTGTTCTACTATACGAATCCAGTTTACTACTCAGAATAATCTGGATTAGTGTCAAAGTTTGCATCGGCGTAACCCTTTACGACGAACTCTTTTACCACCTCCATAATCGAGAAAATTCCTTAGTCCACTAGTTACTAAGGATAACTTTGACCGCTGTCCTGTGATCCATTCTTGGATTACTCTTGTACCCCTTGACTGACTCATGGCAAGGCACACTTCAGGTGCGGCACACAGCATAGCATACTGTAGAGAGCCTATGACAAAAGCATAGGGGACGACCTTCGTCCTTCCTCTTTCTTCTGCCATGGTCAAGCTTTAAGTCTTAACTTCATACCTTACAACTCAGTCAAGAACTCCTTCTTTGACTAATCCATCTTGAACACCTTCAAGATCATGTCAAGGTATGTGCTCATTTGAAAGTACCATTAAGCGTTTTGATCTATCCTTATAGATCTTGATGCTCAATGTTCAAGTAGCTTAATCCAGGCTTTCCATTGAAAAACACTTTCCAAATAACCCTATATGCTTTCTAGAAATTCTACGTCATTTCCGATCAACAATATGTCAACAACATATATTCATCAGAAATTCTATAGTGCTCCCACTCACTTCTTTGGAAATACAAGTTTCTCATAAACTTTGTATACACCCAAAATCTTTGATCATCTCATCAAAGCATACATTCCAACTCCGAGATGCTTACTCCAGTCCTTAGAAGGATTGCTGGAGCTTTGCATACTTGTTATCATCTTTCAGGATTGACAAAACCTTCCGGTTGTATCACATACAACCTTTCCTCAAGAAAATCGTCGAGGAAACAATGGTTTTTGACATCCTATCTGCAAGATTTTATAAATAATGCAATAATCGCTAATATAATTCCAACAGACTCTTAGCATCGCTACGAGTGAGAAAGTCTCATCGTAGTCAACTTCTTGAACTTGTCGGAAAACATCTTAACGACAAGTCGAGCTTTCTTAATGGTGATACTTACCATCATTGTCCGTCTTCCTTTTAAAATCCATATGTACCTAACAGCCTTACGACCATCAAGTAGTTCTTCCAAAGTCTACACTTTGTTTTCATATATGGATCCTCTCTCGGATTATATGGCCTCGAGCCATTTTGGAATCCAGGCCCACCATCGCTTCTCCATAGCACGTAGGTTCATTGTTGTCTAGCAACATGACTTCCAAGACAGGATTACGTACCATTCTGAAGTAGTACGCATCCTTGTCATCCCACGAGGTTTGGTAGTGACTTGATCTGAAGTTTCATGATCATTATCATAAGCTTCTACTTCAATTGGTGTAGGTGCCGCAAGAACAACTCCCTGTGCCCTGCCACACACTAGTTGAAGAGACGGTTCAATAACCTCATCAAGTCTCCACCATCCTCCCACTCAATTCTTTCGAGAGAAACTTTTTCTCGAGAAAGGACCCGATTCTAGAAACAATCCCTTATTGCTTTCGGATCTGAGACAGGAGGTATACCCAACTGTTTTGGGTGTCCTATGAAGATGCATTTCCGCTTTGGGTTCGAGCTTATTAGCCTAAAACTTTTTCACATAAGTGTCACAGCCCCAAACTTTTAAGAAATGACAGCTTAGGTTTCTCTAAACCATAGTTCGTACAGTGTCATCTCATCGGAATTGCGTGGTGCCCTATTTAAAGTGAATGTGGTTGTCTCTAATGCCTAACCCATAAACTATCGTGGTAATTCGATAAGAGACATCATGGTATGCATCATATCCAATAGGGTGCAGTTATGATGTTCGGACACACCATCACACTATGGTGTTCCAGGCTGTATTAGCTGTGAAACAATTTCCACAATGTCTTAATTCTGTGCCAAACTCGTAATTTATATATTCATCTCTATGATCATATCATATATATATTATCCTCTTGTCACGACGATCTTTCAACTTCACCCTGAAATTACTTGAACCTTTCAATAATTCAGATTCGTGATTCATCAAGTAAATATACTCAACATCTACTCAAATCATCTGTGAAGTAAGAACATAACAATATCCACCACACGCCTCAGCACTCATTGGACTGCACACATCAAAATGTATTACTTCCAACAAGTTGCTATCTAGTTCCATTTTACTGAAAACGAGGCTTTCAGTCATCTTGCCCATGTGGTATGATTTGCATGTCTCAAGTGATTCAAAATCAAGTGAGTCCAAACGGTCCATTTGCATGGAGTTTCTTCATGCATATACACCAATAGACATGGTTCGCATGTCTCAAACTTTTCAAAAATGAGTGAGCCCAAAGATCCACCAACATGGAGCTTCTTCATGCATTTTATACCGATATGACTTACGTGGCAGTGCCACAAGTAGGTGGTACTATCATTACTATCTTATATCTTTTGGCATGAACATGTGTATCACTACGATCGAGATTCAATAAACCATTCATTTTAGGTGCAAGACCATTGAAGGGATTATTCAAATAAACAGAGTAACCATTATTCTCCTAAAATGAATAACCGTATTGCGATAGACATAATCCAATCATGTCTATGCTCAACGCAAACACCAATCTCGATGGTAGAGGGAGCGTGCGATGCTTGATCACATCAAGCTTGGGAAAAACTTCCAACACATATCGCCATCTCACCTTTAGCTAGTCTCCGTTTACTCCGCAGCCTTTTATTTCGAGTTTACTAACACTTAGCAACCGAACCGGTATCTAATACCATGGTGCTACTAGGAGTACTAGTAAAGTACACATTAACACAATGTATATCCAATATACTTCTATCGACCTTGCCAGCCTTCTCATCTACCAAGTATCTGGGGTAATTCTGCTCCAGTGGCTGTTCCCCTTATTATAGAAGCACTTAGTCTCGGGTTTGGGTTCAACCTTGGGTTTCTTCACTAGAGCAGCAGCTGATTTGCCGTTTCATGAAGTATCCCTTCTTGCCCTTGCCCTTCTTGAAACTAGTGGTTTCACCAACCATCAACAATTGATGCTCCTTCTTGATTTCTACTTTTGTGGTGTCAAACATCGCGAATATCTCAAGGATCATCATATATGTCCCTGATATATTATAGTTCATCACGAAGCTCTAGCAGCTTGGTGGTAATGACTTCGGAGAAACATCACTATCTCATCTGGAAGATCAACTCCCACTCGATTCAAATGATTGTTGTACTCAGACAATCTGAGCACAAGCTCAACAATTGAGCTTTTCTCCCTTAGTTTGCAGGCTAAGAAAATCGTCGGAGGTCTTATACCTCTTGACGTGGGCACGAGCCTGAAATCCCAATTTCAGCCCTCGAAACATCTCATATGTTCCGCGACGTTTCAAAACGTCTTCGGTACCTCAACTCTAAACCGTTTAACTGAACTATCACGTAGTTATCAAAATGTGTATGTCAGATGTTCGCAACATCCACAGACGACATTCAAGGTTCAGCACACTGAGCGGTGCATTAAGGACATAAGCCTTCTATGGAGCAATGAGGACAATCATCAGTTTACGGACCTAGTCCTCATAATTGCTACTATCAACTTTCAACTAAATTTTCTCTAGGAACATATCTAAACAGTAGAACTGAAGCGCGAGCTACGACATAATTTGCCAAGACCTTTTTGACTATGTTCAGGATAATTAAGTTCATCTTATGAACTCCCACTCAGATAGACATCCCTCTAGTCATCTAAGTGATTACATGATCCGAGTCAACTAGGCCGTGTCCGATCATCATGTGAGACGGACTAGTCAACATTGGTGAACATCTTCATGTTGATCGTATCTACCATACGACTCATGCTCGACCTTTCGGTCTCTTGTGTTCCGAGGCCATGTCTGTACATGCTAGGCTCATCAAGTTAACCTAAGTGTTTTGCATGTGTTCCGAGGCCATGTCTGTACATGCTAGGCTCGTCAACACCCGTTGTATTCGAACGTAAGAATCTATCACACCCGATCATCACGTGGTGCTTTGAAACGACGAACTTTCGCAACGGTGCACAGTTAGGGGGAACACTTTCTTGAAATTTTAATGAGGGATCATCTTATTTACTACCGTCATTCTAAGCAAATAAGATGTATAAACATGATAAACATCACATGCAATCAAATAGTGACATGATATGGCCAATATCATATTGCTCCTTTGATCTCCACCTTCGGGGCTCCATGATCAACATCGTCACTGGCATGACACCATGATCTCCATCATCGTGTCTCCATGAAGTTGTCTCGCCAACTTATTACTTCTACTACTATGGCTACCGGTTAGCAATAAAGTAAAGTAATTACATGGCGTTGTTCAATGACACGCAGGTCATACAATAAATAAAGACAACTCCTATGGCTCCTGCTGGTTGTCATACTCATCGACATGCAAGTCGTGATTCCTATTACAAGAACATGATCAATCTCATACATCACATATCATTCATCACATTCTTCTTGGCCATATCACATCACATAGCATACCCTGCAAAAACAAGTTAGACGTCCTCTAATTGTTGTTTGCATGTTTTACGTGGCTGCTTTGGGTTTCTAGCAAGAACATTTCTTACCTACGCAAAAACCACAACATGATATGCCAATTGCTATTTACCCTTCATAAGGACCCTTTTCATCGAATCCGATCCGACTAAAGTGGGAGAGACAGACACCCGCTAGCCACCTTATGCAACTAGTGCATGTCAGTCAGTGGAACCAGTCTCACGTAAGAGTACGTGTAAGGTCGGTCCGGGCCGCGTCATCCCACGATGCCGCCGAATCAAGATAAGACTAGTAACAGCAAGTAAATTGACAAAATCAACACCCACAACTGCTTTGTGCTCTACCCGTAAATAGAATCTACGCAATAGACCTAGCTCATGATGCCACTGTTGGGGAACGTAGCAGAAATTCAAAATTTTCCTACGTGTCACCAAGATCTATCTATGGAGAAACCAGCAACAAGGGGAAGGAGAGTGCATCTACATACCCTTGTAGATCGCTAAGCGGAAGCGTTCAAGAGAACGGGGTTGAAGGAGTCATACTCGTCGTGATCCAAATCACCGGAGATCCTAGTGCCGAACGGACGGCACCTCCGCGTTCAACACACGTACAGCCCGACGACGTCTCCCATGCCTTGATCCAGCAAGGAGAGAGGGAGAGGTTGAGGAAGACTCCATCCAGCAGCAGCACAACGGTGTGGTGGTGGTGGAGGAGCGTGGTGATCCAGCAGGGCTTCGCCAAGCACCGCGAGATATGAGGAGAAAGAGAGGGGTAGGGCTGCGCCAAGAAGGAGAGGAACTCACGTGTATTGGGCAGCCCAAACCTCAAGTATATATAGGGGAAGGGGAGGGGCTGCGCCCCCACCTAGGGTTCCCTCCCTAGGGGTGGCGGCAGCCCCCAGGTCCCATCTGGGTGGCGGCCACAAGGGGGAGAGGGGGAGGCGCACCTGGGGTGGGCCTTAGGGCCCATCTGCCCTAGGGTTTGCCTCCTTCCCCTCTTGGAGGCACCTTGGGCCTTGGTGGGGGGCGCACCAGCCCACCTGGGGCTGGTCCCCTCCCACACTTGGCCCATGCAGCCCTCCGGGGCTTGTGGCCCCACTTGGTGGACCCCCGGGACCCTCCCGGTGGTCCCGGTACGTTACCGATAAAACCCGAAACTTTTCCGGCGACCAAAACAGGACTTCCCATATATAAATCTTTACCTCCGGACCATTTCGGAACTCCTCGTGATGTCCGGGATCTCATCCGGGACCCCAAAAAACATTCGGTAACCACATACAAACTTCCTTTATAACCCTAGCGTCATCGAACCTTAAGTGTGTAGACCCTACGGGTTTGGGAACCATACAGACATGATCAAGACGTTCTCCGGTCAATAACCAACAGCGGGATCTGGATACCCATGTTGGCTCCCACATGCTCCACGATGATCTCATCGGATGAACCACAATGTCATGGACTTAATCAATCCCGTATACAATTCCCTTTGTCTATCGGTACGATACTTGCCCGAGATTCGATCGTCGGTATCCCGATACCTTGTTCAATCTCGTTACCGGCAAGTCTCTTTATCGTTCCGTAACACATCATCCCGTTATCAACTCCTTGATCACATTGTGCACATTATGATGATGTCCTACCGAGTGGGCCCAGAGATACCTCTCCGTTTACACGGAGTGACAAATCCCAGTCTCGATTCATGCCAACCCAACAGACACTTTCGGAGATACCTGTAGTGTACCTTTATAGCCACCCAGTTACGTTGTGACGTTTGGCACACCCAAAGCACTCCTACGGTATCCGGGAGTTGCACAATCTCATGGTCGGAAATGATACTTGACATTAGAAAAGCTTTAGCATACGAACTACATGATCTTGTGCTAGGCTTAGGATTGGGTCTCGTCCATCACATCATTCTCCTAATGATGTGATCCCGTTATCAATGACATCCAATGTCCATGGTTAGGAAACCGTAACCATCTATTGATCAACGAGCTAGTCAACTAGAGGCTTACTAGGGACATGGTGTTGTCTATGTATCCACACATGTATCTGAGTCTCCTATCAATACAATTCTAGCATGGATAATAAACAATTATCATGAACAAGGAAATATAATAATAATCAATTTAGTATTGCCTCTAGGGCATATTTCCAACACACTTCTCCTTAGGGAGATCAACATGAGTAGCAAAGGATTCACATAAAGAAGCTACTATCTCAGAGTCAAGTCCATATTTAGTGCTAAATTCACGAAAAGCATCGGTATCCATAAAAGATTTAACACAATCAAACTTAGGTGTTATACGTGAGTCGGTCCCAATCTTCAGAGTTGCGTTCAATTCTTTCCAATAAATCCCATTTGAATTCAATAGTCTTCATCATAAAGGATCCAGTACAAGAAGTATCCAGCATGGAGCGATTACTCAGAGAAAGCCGAGCATAATTTTTTTGAATAATAATTTCTTTTGAGAGCTCATGATTGGGGCATGAATATAACATTGACTTAAGCCTCCCCAAAGCTTGAGCGATGCTTTCTCCTTCGCGAGGCCAAAAATTGTATATATAATTACAATCACGATGAACAAGATGCATAGGATATAACTTCTAATGAAATTCCAATTTCAATCGGTTGTACTTCCATGATCCCATATCATCACATAGCCTAAACCATGTCAATGCCTCTTCCTTCAAATATAAAGGGAAGACGTTCTTCTTGATAACATCCTCGGGCATACCTACAAGCTTAAATAATCCACAAACTTCATCCACATAGATTAGGTGCAAATCGGGATGTAATGTTCCATCTCCTGTAAAAGGATTAGCTAGCAGTTTCTCTATCATACCCGAAGGAATTTCAAAGTAAACATTTTTAGTAGGTTCGGTAGGTTGAGGAGCAACTCTTTGTTCTACAGGTCGGGGTGAAGATACCCCGAACAGGCCCCTCAAAGGATTATGCTCCATAGTAACAAGTGACAGTAAATTTCAGCACACTATGTAAATTTTTCCTTGCCAAATTCCACCTACCAAAGGCGTTTCACTCCCCGACAATGGCGCCATAAAAGAGTCTTGATGACCCACAAATGTAGGGGATCTATCATAGCCTTTTCGATAAGTAAGAGTGTCGAACCCAACGAGGAGCAGAAGGAAATGATAAGCGGTTTTCAGCAAGGTATTTTCTGCAAGCACTGGAATTATTGGTAACAGATAGTTTTGTGATAAGGTAATTTGTAATGGGTAACAAATAGTAAAGGTAAATAAGGTGCAGCAAGATGGCCCAATCCTTTTTGTAGCAAAGGACAAGCCTAGACAAACTCTTATATAAAGGAAAGCGCTCCCGAGGACACATGGGAATTATCGTCAAGCTAGTTTTCATCACGCTCATATGATTCGCGTTCGGTACTTTGATAATTTGATATGTGGGTGGACCATTGCTTGGGTATTGTCCTTCCTTGGATATGCATCCCACTTATGATTAACCCCTATTGCAAGCATCCGCAACTATAATAGAAGTATTAAGGTAAACCTAACCATAGCATGAAACATATGGATCCTAATCAACCCCTTACGAAGCAACGCATAAACTAGGGTTTAAGCTTCTGTCACTCTAGCAACCCATCATCTACTTATTACTTCCCAATGCCCTCCTCTAGGCCCAAACAATGGTGAAGTGTCATGTAGTCGACGTTCACATGACACCACTAGAGGAGCGACAAAATACATCTCATCAAAATATCGAACGGATACCAAATTCACATGACTACTTATAGCAAGACTTCTCCCATGTCCTCAGGAACAAACGGAACTACTCACAAAGCATATTCATGTTCATAATCAGAGGGGTATTAATATGCATAATGGATCTAAACATATGATATTCCACCAAATAAACGAACTAGCATCAACTACAAGGAGTAATCAACACTACTAGCAACCCACAAGTACCAATCTGAGACTTAGAGACAAAGATTGGATACAAGATATGAACTAGGGTTTGAGAGGAGATGGTGCTGGTGAAGATGTTGATGGAGATTGACCCCCTTGTGATGAGAGGATCGATGGTAATGACGATGGTGATGATTTCCCCCTCTCAGAGGGAAGTTTCGCCGGCAGAACAGCTCCGCCGGAGCCCTAGATTGGTTCCGCCGAGGTTCCGCCTCGTGGTGGCAGAGTTTCGTCCCGTGAGCTTGCTTACGATTTTTTTTCTCAATGAAAGACTCCATATAGCCAAAGATGGGCATCAGAGGGCCACCAGGGGGCCCACGAGGCAGGAGGCGGGCCCAGGGGGGTAGGGCGAGCCCCCACCCTCGTGGACGGTGGATGGCCCCCCTCTGGTACTTCTTTCTCCCAATATTTTTTATATATTCTGAAACGTGCTCCCGCGAAGTTTCAGGACTTTTGGAGATGTGCAGAATAGGTCTCTAATATTTTCTCCTTTTCCAGCCCAGAATTCCAGCTGCCGGCATTCACCCTCTTCATATAAACCTTGTAAAATAAGATAGAATAGGTATAATTATTGTGACATAATGTGTAATAATAGCTCATAATGCAATAAATATCGATATAAAAGCATGATGCAAAATGGACGTATCACATACCTATTCCTTTTCGGAGTTTGAAACATTCTGGAAAGTGTCCCTTATTGTCGGTGTTCTGGGAACGGGGGTCCCCAGACTTGCCTGCCTGCGGCCTGCTGCGTGGCTCGAGTGGGGGCCCAACATGGCCCATCTTCACCAACACAAGACTCAAGACCCTCGCGAGGCGGACGACATGGCGCATCCTCAGGCGCAGCCTCCTCAGGCTGGCTCGCGAGGAGACAGAGATATCAAGGCGGGGTACCTCGCGAGGTGCCCGTGATGCAAGCCATGACGATCGAGGGTGCCAGGCGGGCGCCAACGCGCGCAACGTCCTTCTTTCCTCTGTGGTGCAAAGGGGGCAAGCGCAGCCGCGGAGTACCGAGGCATCAGGCAAAGGTTGCCATTTCGGTGCAACAAGACCAGGACCAAGCGGACTACAAGACGGAGGTCACCATGGAGCCCAGTACAGCGTCATCGCAGAGTCTTTCGCAGGCGAAGACCGCCTTTAGTCAGGATAAGAGTACTTGCTGTCCCCCTTCAAATTAGCCCGCCATTGTTGGCTCCCTTCCCGCTCGATATTTGGGAAGAGGACCAGGGCCTCTATAAATAGGACTGGCTACCCACGTAGCAAGAGGTCGATCAGTGGGTGGTTCGATCAGTTGGGGGTTTGATCGGTTGGTAGGTCGATCAGTTCGTAGAAGGGGTCGGCTTTCTCTGGGCTCAGTTCGCAGAGTTAGTTGGTCCGGCTAACAAGTACAGAGAGAGAGAGAGAGAGAGGTGACAGAACTCCTCCCAGCAGTTCGTCGCCCCAGCTAGGAACAGACCCTCGCGAGGCAGTTCTTCCTTGTAGTGTTCATCACAATCAGCCCCAAGAGGCAATCCATCCACCACACACTGGAGTAGGGTATTACACCACAATGGTGGCCCGAACCAGTATAAATCTTGTGTCTCTTGTGTGATCCCTTTAGTAGTTTAGATCTTTGTGAGGCGGGGAGGTTGAGGACGTGATTTTCGCGCGCACCCCAGTGTTCAAACCTTAAGGGTCTGCCGGAACCCGAAATCTGACACTTATGTACTCCTCCGGGGTTACACTATCAATAATATTGGTTTCAACATTTATGGGATTACCTGAGATATAATGTTTGATTCTTTGACCATTCACCACCTTCGGATTTGTGCCTCCGAAGTTGTTGATTTTTATGGCACCGGAACGATAGACCTCCTCGATAACGTAAGGACCTTCCCATTTAGAGAGGAGTTTTCCTGCAAAAATCTTAAAGGAGAGTTGTATAACAAAACATAATCACCTACTCATGCTTTTGTATCCTTTGTCATGCCATATTTTAACTTTTTCTTTAAACAGTTTGGCATCCTCATAGGCCTGGGTTCTCCACTCATCAAGCGAGCTAATGTCAAATAGTCTCTTCTCACCGGCAAGTTTGAAATCATAATTGAGCTCTTTAATGTCCCAATATGCCTTATGTTCTAGTTCGAGAGGTAAGTGACATGCTTTTCCATAAACCATTTTATACGGAGACATACCCATAGGATTTTTATATGCAGTTCTATAGGTCCGTAATGCATCATCAAGTTTCTTGGACCAATTCTTTCTATATCTATTAACAGTCTTTTGCAAAATTAATTTAATCTCCCTATTACTCAGTTCTACTTGACCACTAGACTGTGGGTGGTATGGAGATGCAATTCTATGATTAACATCATACTTAGCAAGCATTTTATGAAAAGCACCATGAATAAAATGTGAACTGATACGTCTCCAACGTATCTATAATTTTTTACTGTTCCATGCTATTATATTATCTTTTTTGGATGTTTATGGGCTTTATTAGACACTTTTATATTATTTTTGGGACTAACCTATTAACCGAGAGCCCAGTGCCAGTTTCTGTTTTTTCCTTGATTTAGAGTATCATAGAAAAGGAAAATCAAATGGAGTTCAATTGACCTGAAACTTCACGCACTACAACAAACACCCCCATATAGCAACACATCTGTAGCAACGAACTGTAGCATGTGTTGTCTTTGGGTTAACCCTCCCACCTGGCCACCTCCCCACGAGCCACGAAGGCCTCTAACCTCATCCACCACCACCACCTCGTGCGCTAATATCATGCTTCTAAGGATGAAAGAAAAATAAAATCCTCTCCACCAGCTCTCTCCCCGATTCCTCTCTCTCCACCACCGATTCCAGGGAACTCCGGCGCTCCCCTGCACTCCTGATCCCTGGTTCGGTTCCCTCTTTCTATTCTCCTCTAACCCGCAGCCCGCCGCCTCCCCGACGTCCTATGCGACCCTGCCCATGCTCCCGTAGAAACCCTAGACCCCCATGGGTCGCCGGCGCAGCTTTGGCACCTCCGGTTTGTCAGCCGACCACCCCGCCTCTCTGCACAAGCGGCTATTGTCTCGGTCTTGACGGTGCTGTGCTCCCTCAGCTACCTTGACTCCGACGCCGACGGTGCAGTAAGGCCCGATCCCCTCTGATCTTACCCTTGCTGGTATTCGGTGTGGCTTGGCCATCATGCCAAGGCTGTTTCTTCTCCAGCAATTTTGACGATTATCTATGCTACATTGATCACTCGCCTGATCTATGCATCCATGCCACTCCATGGTCTGAGTTCTCCATTGTAGTTGTGCGCGCACTGAAATACCAGGTTGTAAGTACTAGGGAATCAGTGTGTACTTAATTAATTTATGGCTGTTTGTTTTTGCTAATACCAGCTTGATGACATGGCACGGATAGTCTGATATACTCTATAACTTTAGTTTTTTCGAGATTGTATTCTGTAACTTCTTCATTGCGCTTGGTAAAAGAAATTATCTTCTATGTTTACGCCACAAAACTTTGGATCTGTAAGTAATGCTAACAATGCCTAATAATTTCGATAGCTTTTATTTGGGACTGATACACATTTTTTGTTGCTTCTTTGCACTGTTATATTATTTCAGTTTCCTAACATACAGAAAAGCCCCGATCTATTATCTTCAGGTTGTAGTTAAGATTTCATTTATGCTGAGTATGCTGTAGCAGCTGAACATCGTCATCGCTCAAATGTGTAGGAGGTGCCTTTCTTTACAGACTTTAGTTCCTTATATAGTACTCCCTCCGTCCCATAATATAAGAATGTTTTTACACTAGTGTAGTGTCTAAAACTGGGCATGCTTAATTTAAGTTGAAAGTTTTCAACCTTTAGGATAAATTCAAGTTTAATGTTCCATATGTGTAGTTTGTTATTAGCTGCATTGTTATTTAGCTGGCTGGTACGAAGTTCTAAAATGCATCCTCCTTCCAGAGCTAAATTTCTTAAATCTTAGAGAAAGTAAATATTTAGTCAATATGCATGCAAATCTTGATCTCGACAGCTATATTTTACCTTTATATTGTGTCATTCACAGTTACATATTCAAGCTGGGTTTTATTATCTGTTCAATAGCAGAGGGGAAATTGTGAAATGTTGATACGACTCCCTGGATACTACCCTAGTATGTCCTTGTGTCCGAGTGATGATATATCCAAACATCTAGTATTGACTTGCACTTCTCGTGAATGAAATGCGACTGGTTTTATCTTCTACAGTGCCTGCTTTCCATGATGTACTGATGTCATTGATGTGCCTTTTGTGGTGAGAAGATTACACAAATCTGGACCTGAGGTCTATTGAATTCTACCTGAGAGTACTATTATCCTACCTAACCCATATTTTTGGTTTCTAACGAAAGTAATTTTCATATAACAGATGAGAAAGGAACTAGGTATTGCAGATGATGTTACGGTGGTCATTTTCTACATTTGAGGACAGGTGGGCCAGTAACTTAGATGGGCATTCTGTTTTCTTAAGTGTCGATGCTTTACTTCTTTTTTTAGTTTAAATGATGGCAGCTAATTGAACATCTCTGAACTTGCTTCATGTAATTCTCTTGATTTTAACTTCGAGAACATCTGATTTCTTGAATTCTCTGTACTTATTTAATTTTTTTGACAAGCTGTCTACCAATCGTCAGCCCATGTGAAGCAGCACAAAAGATGTGCCACCATATAGATAAGCTTCTCTCTCCTTGCAGTGACATGTTTTCCCCTGGTTTTCTGAATGTGAAACAAGAATTGAACTTGATGTCGCTGAAGTTAAATTAAGTATATCCCTCTAGAATAATCATGCACATCAATTGTTCAAGAAAAAAATCTTATATGTTATTTTTTCCCATCCTATACCAATGATAAATGTTGTAATAAGATTATTCCGCAGTTCACTAAGATTTCAGTATATAAGAGAGACTATACACATGTTTCTGTTTTCAATAATACATAGCATAAATTTTCAAATAACTATGATAGAAATCAGTGTCCTATACGTGGTTCCACAAGGACAAGTTTACACTGTTCTGCACTTACTATGATAGAAATTATCTAAATCTCTGAATAGCAATGAGTGTGCAAAGTATTTAGCGTGCCATGAATTGCCAAAATGATAGTACTAATTATCGGTGAAGCTATTCTGATTTAGCAAATAAAACTTAGCTGAATAAGCAGTTTGCAAGATTAGATATCAAGCTAACAACATGTTCTTCTATGGCTATGTAATGCAACCAACCTAGCTCAGTAACCTTTCTAATGCTACACTAGAAAAATATGATCAGTTGATACGACCACTCAAAAATGTCAAAAGTAATCGTCATGCAACTAGATTAGTTATTGCAAGGCCTCCAGCCATTGTATGTTTCCCCCTCTTCTTAATTGGATTGCTCTATTGGCCAGGGTTTTTTCATTCTCTAATGGTACGTTACTCATGTCAGTTTTTATTTTTTAGATTTCCAAGATAAATAGAGGATGCATGGATAAGTTGTTTTTGGCAAGGCGGAGAATGGGACTACTGCCAAGATAGTTTTACGTTAAGTTTTTAGAAAGCCATTTTCATGGTCAATGTATAGAAAATGATGTGATGTCATTTTCAGGGTCAATGTAAAGAAAATCATGTGTTTACTCTTTCAATTTTGTTCCATGTAATGCAACCAATCAGATTCAATATATGAGCTCTCCCTATTTACTGATTTTTTACTCTTGTGCACCATCAGTATTAACCCAATAATTGTTGCTGTTAATATATATAAATATATTGGCAATTGTCCATGCTATGCATCAACACTTTCACTAATATGTTTCCATTCCAAATAGTACCGGGTGACCACCAACGCATATGAGGTGTTGTAAATTTCTAACTATATGCGTTGTTGCCTTGCAACAATTTATCACGTCAATTACCAACGCAATTATATGTGTTGTTGTAGGCCTTTGCAACACCACCAACGGCAACGCATATACATCCGTTGGTATAGCCCTCGTCAATGCTTATATGGACATTCGACAACGCATCGATGCGTTGCTAAAGGGGGGTTCTTGTTGTAGTGACGGAACTTATTTTTGGAATGGAAGCAACCCAGAAGACTTGGGGTGTACGTAAGGGAAGCAATGAGGAAGGCACGAGGAAGGGGGCGCGCCCACCCCCCTGGGCGCTCCCTCCACCCTCGTGGCTCCCCTGACGTATTTCTTCCTCCTATATATACCAGTATACCCTAAAACCATCAAAGAGCACAATCGATCGGGAGTTCCACCGCTAGAAGCCTCCGTAGCCACCGAAAACCAATCTAGACTCGTTCCGGCACCCTGCCGGAGGGGGAATCCCTCTCCGGTGGCCATCTTCATCATCCCGGTGCTATCCATGACGAGGAGGGAGTAGTTCTCCCTCGGGGCTAAAGGTATGTACCAGTAGCTATGTGTTTGATCTCTCTCTCCCTCTCTCGTGTTCTTGAGGTGGTACGATCTTGATGTATCGCGAGCTTTGCTATTATAGTTGGATCTTATGATGTTTCTCCCCCTCTACTCTCTTGTAATGAATTGAGTTTTCCCTTTGAAGTTATCTTATCGGAATGAGTCTTCAATGATTTGACAACACTTGATGTATGTCTTGTGTGGGATACCCGTGGTGACAATGGGGTATTCTATTGATTCAGTTGATGTATGTTTTGGTGATCAACTTGCGGGTTCCGTCCATGAAAATATGCATAGGGGTTGGCACACATTTTCGTCTTGACTCTCCGGTAGAAACTTTGGGGCACTCTTTGAAGTTCTTTGTGTTGGTTTGAATAGATGAATCTGAGATTGTGTGATGCATATCGTATAATCATACCCACGGATACTTGAGGTGACATTGGAGTATCTAGGTGACATTAGGGTTTTGGTTGATTTGTGTCTTAAGGTGTTATTTTACTACGAACTCTAGGGCTGTTTGTGACACTTATAGGAATAGCCCAAGGGATTGATCGGAAAGAATAACTTTGAGGTGGTTTCGTACCCTACCATAATCTCTTTGTTTGTTCTCCGCTATTAGTGACTTTGGAGTGACTCTTTGTTGCATGTTGAGGGATAGTTATATGATCCAATTATGTTATTATTGTTGAGAGAACTTGCACTAGTGAAAGTATGAACCCTAGGCCTTGTTTCAACGCATTGCAATACCGTTTGTGCTCACTTTTATCATTAGTTAGCTTGCTGTTTTTATATTTTCAGATTTCAAAAACCTTTATCTACCATCCATATACCACTTGTATCACCACCTCTTCGCCAAACTAGTGCACCTATACAATTTACCATTGTATTGGGTGTGTTGGGGACACAAGAGACTCTTTGTTATTTGGTTGCAGGGTTGCTTGAGAGAGACCATCTTCATCCTATGCCTCCTACGGATTGATAAACCTTAGGTCATCCACTTGAGGGAAATTTGCTACTGTCCTACAAACCTCTGCACTTGGAGGCCCAACAATGTCTACAAGAAGAAGGTTGTGTAGTAGACATCAAGCTCTTTTCTGGCGCCTTTGCCGGGGAGGTCAGTGCTTGAAGGTATGTCTTTAGATCTTGCAATCGAATCTTTTTGTTTCGTGTTTTAGCACTAGTTTAGTTTATAAAAGAAAACTACAAAAAAATATGGAATTGAGTTTGCCTCATACGCTTCATCTTTTTAATATCGTTCGTGAGTATGATGGAAAGGAAAATTGTGCCAAAATATTAGAAGAAGAATGCATTAAAATGTTTGGCACTAAATCTTTGAATGATGAGCATGATTGCAATGTTGTTAGTATGAATTCCTTGAATATCCATGATGCTAATGATAAGCAAAGCCACAAGCTTGGGGAAGCTACGTTTGATGAAGATGATATTTTTGTCCCACAAGTTTTGATGAGAAAATTTATTATGATGAAAGCATGCCTCCTATTTATGATGATTATACTGATGAAAGTAGATTTGGAGAGGTCATGACATTATTTTGTGATGAATCCACTATTCAGGAAGAGGTTCCAATTGATTATGAGAACAAAGTTGCTATCTATGATGATTATTGTGATGACTTGTATGCTATAAAGAATAATGATATCCATGAAACTTTTCATCATGATTTTAGTTTTCAATTGGATTATGCCTCACATGATAATTATTTTGTTGAGTTTGCTCCCACTATTATTCATGAGAAAAATTTTGCTTGTGTGGGGAGTAATAAAATTTCTATGCTTGTAGATCTTGAAAAGAATGCTTTAGGTGCTGGTTATATTGTGGAATTAATTCATGAAGCTACTGAAAATTATTATGAGGGAGGAATATATACTTGTAGGAATTGCAATAATATCAAGTTTCCTCCCTATGTGCTTAAAGTTTCAAAGTTATGCTTGTTTTGCCTTCCAATGCTAGTTGATTATTGTTCCCACAAGTTGTTTGCTCACAAAATCCCTATGCATAGGAAGTGGGTTAGACTTAAATTTTCTAGTCATATTCTTCATGATGCTCTCTTTATTTACAATTACTTATCTTTTATGTGAGCATCGTTGAAATCATCATGCCTAGCTAGGGGCGTCAAACGATAGCGCTTGTTGGGAGTCAACCCAATTTTATTTTTGTTCCTTGCTTTTTGTTCCTGTAATAGACAATTCATCTAGCCTCTGTTTAGATGTGGTTTTATGTTTTAATTAGTGTTTGTGCCAAGTAGAACCTTTGGGAAGACTTGGGTGAAGTCTTTATGATCATGCTGTAAAAAACAGAAACTTTAGCACTCACGAGATTAGCTAAAACTTTTTACTGGAGAATGCTATTTAGTTGATTATATTTGCAGATGATTAATAGATAAATTCCTCAGGTCCATCAATTTATTTGAGAATTTTATGAGTTCCAGAAGTGGTCGAAACCTACAGATTAGTACAGACTGTTCTGTTTTTGACAGATTCTCTTTTCTATGTGTTGTTTGCTAATTTTGATGAATCTATGAGTAGTATCGTAGGGTATGAACCATAGAGAAGTTGGAATACAGTAGATATTACACCAACATGAATTTAGAATGACTTCACCACAGTACCTAAGTGGTGATTTATTTTCTTATACTAACGGAGCTTACGAGTTTTCGGTCAAGTTTTGTGTTGCGAAGTTTTCAAGTTTTGGGTAAAGATTCGATGGACTATGGAACAAGGAGTGGCAAGAGCCTAAGATTGGGGATGCACAAGGCACCCCAAGGTAATATTCAAGGACAACCAAGAGCCTAAGCTTTGGGATGATCTGGAAGGCATCCCCTCTTTCATCTTCGTTCATCGGTAACTTTACTTGGAGCTATATTTTTATTCACCACATGATATGTGTTTTGCTTGGAGCGTCATTTTATTTTCTTTAGTTTTGCTTGCTGTTTGAATAAAATACCAAGATCTGAAATTCTTAAATGTTAGAGAGTCTTCACATAGTTGCATAATTATTCGACTACTCATTGATCTTCACTTATATCTTTTGGAGTAGTTTGTCATTTGCTCTAGTGCTTCACTTATATCTTTTTAGAGCACGGTGGTGGTTTTGTTTTATAGAAACTATTATTCTCTCATGCTTCACTTAGATTATTTTGAGAGTCTTAAACAGCACGGTAATTTTCTTAAATAATCCAAATATGCTAGGTATTCAAAGCTAGTAAAAAAACTTTCTTATGAGTGTGTTTAATACTAAGAGAAGTTTGATGCTTGATGATTGTTTTGAGACATGGAGGTAGTGATATCAAAGTTGTGCTAGTTGAGTAGTTGTGAATTTGAGAAATACTTGTGTTGAAGTTTGCAAGTCCCATAGCATGCACATATGGTAAACGTTATGTAACAAATTTGAAACATGAGGTGTTCTTTGATTGTCCTCCTTATGAGTGGCGGTCGGGGATGAGCGATGGTCTTTTCCTACCAATCTATCCCCCTAGGAGCATGAGTGTAGTGCTTGGTTGTTTATGACTTGTATATTTTTGTAATAAGTATGTGACTTCTTTATGACTAATGTTGAGTCCATGGATTATACGCACTCTTACCCTTCCATCATTGCTAGCCTCTTCGGTACCGTGCATTGCCCTTTCTCACATTGAGAGTTGGTGCAAACTTCGCGAGTGCATCCAAACCCCATGATATGATATGCTCTTTCACACATAAACCTCCTTATATCTTCCTCAAAACAGCCACCATACCTACCTATTATGGCATTTCCATAGCCATTCCGAGATATATTGCCATGCAACCTTCCACCGTTCCGTTTATTATGACACGCATCATCATTGTCATATTGCTTTGCATTATCATGTAGTTGACATCATATTTGTGGCAAAGCCACCGTTCATAATTTTTCATACATGTCACACTTGATTCATCGCAATCCCGGTACACCGCCGGAGGCATTCATATAGAGTCATATCTTGTTCTAAGTATCGAGTTGCAATTCTTGAGTTGTAAGTAAATAAAAGTGTGATGATCATCATTATTAGAGCATTGTCCCAGTGAGGAAAGGATGATGGAGACTATGATTCCCCCACAAGTCGGGATGAGACTCCGGACGAAAAAAAGGAAAGGCAAAAAAAGAGAGAGAAAAAAGAGAAGGCCCAAAAAACAAAATAAACAAAATAAATATGAGAGAAAAAGAGAGAAGGGACAATGTTACTATCCTTTTACCACACTTGTGCTTCAAAGTAGCACCAATATCTTCATGATAGAGAGTCTCTTATGTTGTCACTTCCATATACTAGTGGGAAATTTTCATTATAGAACTTGGCTTGTATATTCCAAAAATGGGCTTCCTCAAGTGCCCTAGGTCTTCGTGAGCAAGCAAGTTGGATGCACACCCACTTAGTTTCTTTTGTTGAGCTTTCATATATTTATAGCTCTAGTGCATCCGTTGTATGGCAATCCCTACTCCTTGCATTAACATCAATTGATGGGCATCTCCATAGCTCATTGATTAGCCTCATTGATGTGAGACTTTCTCCCTTTTTTGTCTTCACCACATAACCCCCATCATTATATTCTATTCCACCCATAGTGCTATATCCATGGCTCACGCTCATGTATTGCGTGAAGGTTGAAAAAGTTTGAGATTACTAAAGTATGAAACAATTGCTTAGCTTGTCATCGGAGTTGTGCATGATGAGAGCATTCTTGTGTGACGAAAATGGAGCATGACTAAACTATATGACTTTGTAGGGATGAACTTTCTTTGGCCATGTTATTTTGAGAGGACATAATTGCTTAGTTAGTATGCTTGAAGTATTATTATTTTTATGTCAATATTGAAATTTTATCTTGAACCTTTCGGATCTGAATATTCATACCATAATTAAGAAGAATTATATTGAAATTATGTTAGGTAGCATTCCACATCAAAAATTCAGTTTTTATCATTTACCTACTCGTGGACGAGCAGGAATTAAGCTTGGCGATGCTGATACGTCTCCAACGTATCTATAATTTTTGATTGTTCCATGCTATTATATTATCTGTTTTGGATGTTTATGAGCTTTATTAGACACTTTTATATTATTTTTGGGACTAACCTATTAACCCAGAGCCCAGTGCCAGTTTCTGTTTTTTTCCTTGTTTTAGAGTATCACAGAAAAGGAAAATCAAACGGAGTTCGATTGACCTGAAACTTCACGGAACTTTTTTTTGGAACGGAAGCAACCCAGAAGACTTGGGGTGTACGTAAGGGAAGCAACGAGGAAGGCACGAGGCAGGGGCGCGCCCACCCCCTGGGCACGCCCTCCACCCTCGTGGGCCCCTCGTGGCTCCCTTGACGTATTTCTTCCTCCTATATATACCAATATACCCTAAAACCATCGGAGAGCACAATAGATCGGGAGTTCCGCCGCCAGAAGCCTCGGTAGACACCGAAAACCAATCTAGACCCGTTCCGGCACCCTGCCGGAGGGGGAATCCCTCTCTAGTGGCCATCTTCATCATGTCGGTGCTCTCCATGATGAGGAGGGAGTAGTTCTCCCTCGGGGCTGAGGGTATGTACCAGTAGCTATGTGTTTGATCTCTCTCTCTCTCTCTCTCGTGTTCTTGAGGTGGTACGATCTTGATGTATCGCGAGCTTTGCTATTATAGTTGGATCTTATGATGTTTCTCCCCCTCTACTCTCTTGTAATGAGTTGAGTTTTTCCTTTGAAGTTATCTTATCGGATTGAGTCTTTAAGGATTTGAGAACACTTGATGTATGTCTTGCGTGGGATACCCGTGGTGACAATGGGGTATTCTATTGATTCACTTGATGTATGTTTTGGTGATCAACTTGCGGGTTCCTCCCATGAACCTATGCATAGGGGTTGGCACACGTTTTCGTCTTGACTCTCCGGTAGAAACTTTGGGGCACTCTTTGAAGTTCTTTGTGTTGGTTTGAATAGATGAATCTAAGATTGTGTGATGCATATCATATAATCATACCCACGGATACTTGAGGTGACATTGGAGTATCTAGGTGACATTAGGGTTTTGGTTGATTTGCGTCTTAAGGTGTTATTTTACTACGAACTCTAGGGCTGTTTGTGACACTTATAGGAATAGCCCAACGGATTGATCGGAAAGAATAACTTTGAGGTGGTTTCATACCCTACCATAATCTCTTCGTTTGTTCTCCGCTATTAGTGACTTTGGAGTGACTCTTTGTTGCATGTTGAGGGATAGTTATATGATCCAATTATGTTATTATTGTTGAGAGAACTTGCACTAGTGAAAGTATGAACGCTAGGCCTTGTTTCAACGCATTGCTGTCGGGGGTGTCTGATCCCTCGCACACCTATGGGGATCGGCGGACCGAGCCCCTTTTGGTTCGGCAGGGGGCGGTGGATGCACAAAGAGCAGATCGAGGCGAAACACACGAGCGAGACGATCGATTTACCCAGGTTCGGGCCGCACGGATGCGTAAAACCCTACTCCTGCTTTGGTGGTTGTATTGAGTTCTTGCTCGGGAGCGGCGAGTGCTACAGTACACTCAAGCAGCTGGCGAGGCCGAGCGTGGGAATGGCTGTCCCCCCCTCTCTGTTGCGCATGGGCCTCCTTTTATATGTCTAAGGGGTCACCGACACGTGGCAACAGAGGTGAAGGTAAAAACATAAAAGGGGTGGTAGTTGGCTCCACCGCCTACATGTCGCATCCTACCTAACTCTGACGGCAGGGGACAAGGGCATTAAATGCCCGTCTGTGTCACCTTGACGGCCCAGAGAGGGACCGCTAGTAACGCCACCGTTTGCCACGATGGTTCCTTGTCAGCGCCTGCTTGCCACCGCATGCCCCCGGCTGCACACCCTCCCGCCACGTACGCCAGGAATGGTCCCAGGGCGACACGTTGGTGGGTGAGCTGGGGCGCGGGCTGCGGAGTAGTAGCTTGCCGCGGCAAGCGCCTTGCCGCGGATGTTGTCTTGTCATGTCCGGGAGCTTGTCGCTCGCCGGGTCTTGTCGGAGCGCGCGGTGCGCCGCAGCGAGCTTCTTGAGATGCTTTGGTTGGTCTTCCCGGCAAGCTCCTCTTGCCGGGGTCTCGTTTCCCTCCCGGCAAGCTCCTCTTGCCGGGGCCTTGTCTCCTTCCCGGCAAGCTCCTCTTGCCGGGGTCTTGTCTCCTTCTCGGCAAGCTCCTCTTGTCGAGGCCTTGTTTTGCTCTTGGATACTTTGTTCTTGAATGGCTCCAAAGGAACCACGGAGGGTTTTGGCGGTCACCCGGCAAGCCTTGCCGCGGGTCGTTGCGACTGCCAGTGCACAAGTTCGGGGTACTAAGGTACCCCTACTTTAGTACACCGACAGGAGCCCCCGGACCTGGGCCATACACGGTGCCGAGCGCTGTTGGGCCAGGCCCAAAACGGTGCACGGGCACGCGCGGCCTAGGGTACGCCATAACCCACTCCGCACCCACCGCGCCCTCCCCAAACGGCACGCGTCGAACGCGGCGCCATGCGTGACGTGGGCGATGTGCGCGGGGCTGCGCCTCCATGCGCATGCATCACGTCGCGGTAAAAGGGGACGGCTGGCGCGCCCCTCCCCGTAAACGGAGGGAGGCGTGGAGGCGTGGTGGGCGAAATCGTGGGTAGCTGTTTATTCGCGACGGCGAAACGTCCGGCCCCCTCCCCTCCCTCTTTATAAGCAGAGGAAACAGGGGTACGGCGCCATCTACCCGTTGCTGCTTCCAATCTCAAAACTTCCGCCGCTCCCTGTCTTCTCAGAGCAACAAGAGAGCAGCGCCCTGCTCCCCCATTACCACCAGTGCCACCACCACCGTCGGCCTCCTCCACCACCTTCGCCATGGCTCCGAAGGGCGACAAGGGAAAAGCAGTGAAGTCGACCGAGGCGCAGCGGCTCGCGACGATGCGGAAGGAGCGGGCCATCTTCCCCCCCAAGCTCGGCGCGAAGGCGTTACGGGAGCGGTATTACCTGTTCTGGTCGGCGGAGACGCGAGCTCACCCGCGGACGAGGGTGCTCCCGGCTGAAGCCCACACGAAGGCTCCGTACGGGTACCCTTTCTTTGCTGTGTTCTTCTACTGCAGGCTCTGCCCGCCCTTTTCCGAGTTCTTTTGTGATATTATGAACACATATGGCTTCTACCTCCTTGACTTCACCCCCAACGCCGTCCTCACCATGGCAGTTTTCGCACATCTTTGCAAAAACTTTGTCGGAGTCCACCCTAGTGTAGCTCTCTTCCGCCATTTCTTTATCCCTCGGGTTGAGAGAGGAGAGACCCTGTCTGGCGGAATCGCCTGGATCTCCAGAGCCGGCAAGAAGGAATCTTATCTAGAGGGGGAGTTCCGCGGCAAGTGGGAGGAGTGGAGAGCAGACTGGTGTTGGATTATCGAGGAGAGCCCGCAGTCATTCACCGTCCGGCGCCAAGCAGAAGCAGTGCGCGGCAATGACTGGAGCGACTTGGCCCCGGAAGACAGCAAGCTGACGATTGCCGTCACCAGGATCCGGCACCTTAGGCTTGCCGGACTCACCGTAGGCGCTGTTGGCGCAGACTTTCTTCGCCGCCGCATTGCCCCTCTGCAGGAATGGGGAAGGCCTGCCTAGGAGTTCAAGAACGCGGCGGACATTATGAGGCTGCGCCCAGGCCTCAACTATAATTTCACTATCCTCGAGCACACCAGCATGCTACAGGAGCTCTTCAAATACGATTCGGATCACCCCGAGGTCTTCAGGCTGCCGCAAGGCATCGTCCCCTTGTGCAACAACTCTGCGCTTGACCGCATCCGGGCAATGATGCCGTTGTGCGACTCGCACGGGATCGAGCCGACTTGGCAAGAGCCCGCAGACGAGGTCGTGCAGCAGTTCTTCGACGACCTGGTGGAAGTGCCAATCCGCGCCGACGAGAGGGACGGCCTCATCCACGACACCACCGAGGCGGAGCTGGCGCGCATAGCCTCCAGGTTGGAAGAGGCAGCAGCAGCCGCAACGGCAGGCGAATTTGGGTTTACTCTGGAGGAAGCGGTGGCAGAAGAGGAGAAGACTCGTGCCGAGCGAGAGGAGTTCCTCGGCAAGAAAGAGCTCGCCCGGCAAGAGGAACTTGCCGGCAAGGAAGATCTTGCCGGGAGCAGCGCCGAGCCGAGCGAGCCTGCCGGGGACGCAAGCGACTCGCTGGAGATCGACTCCTCCTCCACTTCGTCTATTGACAGCCCGCCGCCGGCTGCGCCTCCGTCTCCGCCAAGAAGGCGTCTCCGCAAGGCCGAGGATGTAGCAAGGCGGCAGGCAGTCCAGCAGTCGCCGCGCCGCACGACACGCTCCACCGCGGCAAGCACTGTCGCCGCGGGAGCGCCCCATGCCATTGCTTCGACTAGAGCGGGGTCTTCCCGGGCTGCCGCTTCTGCTCCCGCCATGCGGCCGAGGGAGCCTACCCCTCCATCTTCCCGCACCAGCCGCGGGCCGAATTTCGACTTCTCCGTGTTTAGCTCCGACGAGGAAGAAGAGGAGGAGTAAGTTCTTCCCATTGTACTTGTAATTCTTTGATTTCTGCTACTTTTGTCTTGTCTTGTTTCTCACTTGCCTTCCTCTGCATCTCTTCCTTTTCAGGACTCTGGCGCAGAGAGCGGCGAAGAGGGCCAGGGTACCGGTGATCGTCATCGAGGACGAACCCACTGCATCAACAGGGGATGCGCCCGAGACGAACTTGTCGGACCCGGCGGCTGATCTTCAGAGCAGCCCCCAGCGTAAGTGTTTTGTTTACTTCCCGCCATTGGGCGCGCATGAAGATCCTTACTATGCTGATACTTGTTTATTGACTTGTGCAGGAGCAGAACAGCCTCACCAGGGGAGCCTGGAGACCGTTCTCGAAGCACCAAGGGAGAGTCCTCCGGCGGGGGAAAGGTCCCCGACAAGGGAGGCTACTCCGGCAAGGGAGGAGGCTCCGACAAGGGAGGAGCCCCCGGCAAGGGAAGGGACTCTGGCAAGGGAGGAGACTCCGGCAAGGGAGGAGCCCCCGGCCCGGCAAGGATCTCCGGCAAGGGACCGCACCAGCGATCCTCCGGCGACGGAGACCACAGCGACCGGCCCTGGCACAGGTAACTTCCTTGCTTCCAAACTCCCCTTGCTTCTTCAGCTTCTTGATTTTATTCTTGGATTTGCTCGAATTTTGCTTGAATCTTCTCCCCTCTTCCGGCCATCAGATCCACCTGCTGCAGAGCCGATGGAGATGGAGGTCGCGGGCGAGGGAGCAGCCGGCGCCGGCGAGGAGGCTGCCAGGGCTGCCGCCGCGGAGGCGGGCGGGGAGTCTGGCGGTCGTACTGATGACCCGGAGGCCACAGGAGCGCCAAGCGCTGCTCCGACCACCGACTCCCCCGCCGCTGCCGCCGCGGCAGGCCCCGAAGAGCCCCAGCCTGGCATCTACCTGAAGACCGACGAGAACATCTTCATCAGCCTCCCCTGGGCGTCAAGCTCCAGGGCGCCGATCGAGGGGGAGACGCTGGACGGAGAGGTGCTTGCCTCTGCCGGGCTGAAGCTGGTTGACGCGCCAAGCAGCAGCAGCGGCGATCCTGAAGAGGAGCGCCTGCTGCGGAAGCTAGTGGCGCTCTACCGCACCCGGCAGGCCAAGCTGGAGTCCCGCGAAGCGCTCGTGGCGAGGGCTGGCGCCGACATCGAGAAGCGCGCAGAAGAGCTCCGAGGCGCCCACCAGGAAGCTCTCCGCTCCCTGGCAAAGGAGCGGGAGCAACTCGCCGAGGCGCAGCAGGCCTTTCTCCTCGAGAAGGCCGACGTCGACGAGCGCCAACGGCTTGTCGCGGAGAAGTTGTCTGCGCAGGAGGGTGAGTTGGCGCAGCGGAAGGTCAACCTCGACCGCCACGAGGAGGAACTTGCCGCGCGCGAGCTGGCAGTTGGCGGAGCCGTCAAGCAGGCCGAAGACGCTACCGCAGCTGCCGAGGCCGCCAAGGCTGAGCTGGAGCTGAAGATGACGCAGCTGGAGGCGGACCTCAAGGCGGGCGGCGACGAGCTCGCCACGCTCAAGCTCGAGCGTGAGAGGGACGCCAGCGGCTACTTGGAGCTGCAGGCCCTTTTCGCCGAGAGGGGCAAGGAGCTGGACGCCGCCAAGAACTCCAATGCCGATCTCGAAGGGAAGCTGGCGGCCCTGACCAGATCTCTGGACGGCGCCAAGGAGCAGGAGACGGCCCTGAAGGAGGCGGTCAAGGCCGGCAAGGTGCTGCTGGCGAAGGCCGCCGTCGCTCGGAAGACTTTGGCGGAGGACATGGAGCGCTGGACGGAGGGTCTGGTGGACGTTGCCGCGGATGTCGACAAGGAGCTGGCGCAGTTGGGGATGGTGGATCTCGCGTACTCCTCCGACGAGAACCTCCAACCCAGCGCCAAGCTCACTCTGTTCTTCAAAGGCTTGGCGACGGCGCTCCAGCAAATCCGGGAGCAGTTCCCAAAGCAGCTTGCCGACGAGTCGCGCAAGATCTGCGTGGGAGCTCTCCAGAAGGTGCTGATGAAGGTGGCCTTCTGCAACCCAGGCCTCCGCCTCAACAACGTCCTCCGAAGCCTGCCACCAGATGCTGATTGGGAGGAGCTCAAGGCCCTTGTCACACCTATCATGGACAAGGTGAGCGGCATCAGGAGGGTCGAAGGCGACCGCGTAGACTAGGCCATTTATCTTCTTCTTTACTTGTCGCTGTCAATCATGTTATGCAAAACAGTCTGTTAGAGCTGCGACAAGTTATTCTGTAATATATTTCTATCTTGGATAGTAATTTCTATGTTATTTCCTTCACTTGCTTCCTCCCCTTGTATGTTTTTACCCTAGGCTTTTAGGGAACTTGCCGGTGCGGGCACCTTGCCGCGAGCGCTGAGTGTGGAACATCAGCAGCGGAACTGCAACCGACAGGAAACCTCGTCGCGGAGCTAGTCGCAGCTTACTTAAGTCGTTGAGCGGACTCGAAACAATAGTAAGGGCGCGACTAGGTACGAGTCGGTTCCTCCGCGCACAGGTTTTCCATACAAGGGACAATCGCAAGAGGGAAGATAACTCTATAAATTTAATTGCTATGTTACTTCCTTTACTTGACTCCTTCCTTTGTATGGTTTTTACCCTGCGCATATAGGGAACTTGCCGGCGCTGGCACGCTTGCCGCGAGTGCTGAGTGCGGAACATCAGCGATCTGCGGGCGGTGCTGCGGCCGACAAGAAACCTCGTCGCGGAGCTAGTCGCAGGTCACTTAAGTTGTTGAGCGGGGCTCGAAACAACAGTAAGGGCACAGCTAGCTACGAGTCGGCTCCTCTGCGCCCAGGTCTCCCATACAAAGCACGGTCGTTCAAGGAAAATAACTCAAAAATCTAAAGGAAATCTGATTGCTCAAACTCTGGCACTTATCTTTTTCTGTTGTTCGTTTTCCCGGGGGTATGTGCTGAGCACATAATCTTTATGCACGGGGTCTGCGCCCGGCTTGTACAAAGGATCACATGCAACAGCGGCAAGACTTTGTACAAATGGGTGGTTGCCGGACAGGGCCCGACAACCGCGCCTCATGGGCAAAGCTTGCGAATATGCGCAATATTCCAGGAGTTGCTCACTGGTACGCCTTCTTCGGTCCCAAGGCGGACAGCGCCAAGCCTAGGGACTCGCTTCACCCGGTAAGGGCCTTCCCACTTCGGCGTCAACTTGTCGGAAATCTTGGCGGGCTGATCGCGCCAAAGAAACAAGGTCGCCTTCCTCGAAACTTCTGGCGTTAGCTTTGTGGCTATGATAGCGGCACAAAGCTTGCTGGTAGCAAGCAGCTCAAGCTTGCTGGTAGCGAGCGGCTCGCACAGCAGCCTGAAGACGATCTTCCTCGAGGAGCAGCGAGTCAGTTTGCCACAGCCGCTCTTGCTCAAGCTCATCATAAGCGAGCACTCGAGGTGACCCGTATACGAGTTCCGTGGGGATATCTGCCTCCGCTGCATGGATTGGAGCGAAGGGTGTGGCGGGCGGTGGCGGCGAGCGGTGCAAGGAACGAGATATGCTCGGACTCCTAACTGTGTTAGAAGGAGCAGTACCCCATCCAAGCGACCGTGCCACGCTCGTGCCAGCGTGTTGGCGTGCATGCCGGCCTCGAGCGCTCCGGGATCCGCCAGCTTGGTATTGGCCCAGCAGACGTATGGTACCGTGAGTACAATGACGCTGCTGGTCTCGCGCCTCCTGGGACGGGCGCGGTGCGTGTACGGTCGCCGAGGTCTTGGAGTGCGCGCGGTCAGTGTGGGAGGCGACCGCGCCGCCGACGTGCGGCGCAGCTTGGTCCTTGGACCTGGCAGCGCCATGAGTCTCCCCGTCGGCGCTCGCTCTTCCGCTAGCGCCTACCCCACCAGCCGTCCACTCCGGCGATGGTGGGCTCGGCGCAGACGGAGCGGCTACCTCCGAAGCTTTCTTCTTCGGCGGCATGTTGATGAAGATGATGAAGATTCGGCTCGCGCGAACGCCGGATCAGGTTCGCACAACCTCGATGCACCCCCTACCTGGCGCGCCAAAGATGTCGGGGGTGTCTGATCCCTCGCACACCTATGGGGATCGGCGGACCGAGCCCCTTTTGGTTCGGTAGGGGGCGGTGGATGCACAAAGAGCAGATCGAGGCGAAACACACGAGCAAGACGATCGATTTACCCAGGTTCGGGCCGCACGGATGCGTAAAACTCTACTCCTGCTTTGGTGGTTGTATTGAGTTCTTGCTCGGGAGCGGCGAGTGCTACAGTACACTCAAGCAGCTGGCGAGGCCGAGCGTGGGAATGGCTGTCCCCCCCTCTCTGTTGCGCATGGGCCTCCTTTTATATGTCTAAGGGGTCACCGACACGTGGCAACAGAGGTGAGGGTAAAAACGTAAAAGGGGTGGTAGTTGGCTCCACCGCCTACATGTCGCATCCTACCTAACTCTGACGGCAGGGGACAAGGGCCGCACTAGCCTCTGACCTCTACTCCAAAACCTGAACTTCACAGATCCGAAGCCTAAACCTTCACTACTTCCATCACTTCACAGAGCAGGTCTTGTTTTCAAACAAATGCCCGTCTGTGTCACCTTGACGGCCCAGAGAGGGACCGCTAGGAACGCCACCGTTTGCCATGATGGTTCCTTGTCAGCGCCTGCTTGCCACCGCATGCCCCCGGCTGCATAGCCTCCCACCACGTACGCCAGGAATGGTCCCAGGGCGACACGTTGGTGGGTGAGCTAGGGCGCGGGCTGCGGAGTAGTAGCTTGCCGCGGCAAGCGCCTTGCCGCGGATGTTGTCTTGTCGCGTCCGGGAGCTTGTCGCTCGTCGGGTCTTGTCGGAGCGCGCGGTGCGCCGCAACGAGCTTCTTGAGATGCTTTGGTTGGTCTTCCCGGCAAGCTCCTCTTGCCGGGGTCTCTTTTCCCTCCCGGCAAGCTCCTCTTGCCGGGGCCTTGTCTCCTTCCCGGCAAGCTCCTCTTGCCGGGGTCTTGTCTCCTTCTCGGCAAGCTCCTCTTGCCGAGGCCTTGTTTTGCTCTTGGATACTTTGTTCTTGAATGGCTCCAAAGGAACCACGGAGGGTTTTGGCGGTCACCCGGCAAGCCTTGCCGCGGGTCGCTGCGACTGCCCGTGCACAAGTTCGGGGTACTATGGTACCCCTACTTTAGTACACCGACAATTGCAATACCGTTTGTGCTCACTTTTATCATTAGTTACCTTGCTGTTTTTATATTTTCAGATTTCAAAAACCTTTATCTACCATCCATATACCACTTGTATCACCACCTCTTCGCCAAACTAGTGCACCTATACAATTTACCATTGTATTGGGTGTGTTGGGGACACAAGAGACTCTTTGTTATTTGGTTGTAGGGTTGCTTGAGAGATACCATCTTCATCCTATGCCTCCTAATGATTGATAAACCTTAGGTCATCCACTTGAGGGAAATTTGATATTGTCCTACAAACCTCTGCACTTGGAGGCCCAACAATGTCTACAAGAATAAGGTTGTGTAGTAGACATCAAGCTCTTTTCTGGCACCGTTGCCGGGGAGGTGAGTGCTTGAAGGTATGTCTTTAGATCTTGCAGTCGAATCTTTTTGTTTCTTGTTTTAGCACAAGTTTAGTTTATAAAAGAAAACTACAAAAAATATGGAATTGAGTTTGCCCCATACGCTTCATCTTTTTAATATCGTTCGTGAGTATGATGGAAAGGAAAATTGTGCCAAAATATTAGAAGAAGAATGCATTAAAATGTTTGGCACTAAATCTTTGAATGATGAGCATGATTGCAATGTTGTTAGTATGAATTCCTTGAATATCCATGATGCTAATGATATGCAAAGCCACAAGCTTGGGGAAGCTATGTTTGATGAAGATGATATTTATTGTCCCACAAGTTTTCATGAGCAAATTTATTATGATGAAAGCATGCCTCCTATTTATGATGATTATATTGATGAAAGTAGATTTGGAGAGGTCATGACTTTTTTTGTGATGAATCCACTATTCCGGAAGAGGTTCCAATTGATTATGAGAACAAAGTTGCTATCTATGATGATTATTGTGATGACTTGTATGCTATAAAGAATAATGATATCCATGAAACTTGTCATCATGATTTTAGTTTTCAATTGGATTATGCCTCACATGATAATTATTTTGTTGAGTTTGCTCCCACTATTATTCATCTGAAGAATTTTGCTTGTGTGGGGAGTAATAAAACTTCTATGCCTGTAGATCATGAAAAGAAGGCTTTAGGTGCTGGTTATATTGTTTAATTCATTCATGATGCCACTGAAAATTATTATGAGGGAGGAATATATACTTGTAGGAATTGCAATAATATCAAGTTTCCTCCCTATGTGCTTAAAGTTTCAAAGTTATGCTTGTTTTGCCTTCCTATGCTAGTTGATTATTGTTCCCACAAGTTGTTTGCTCACAAAATCCCTATGCACAGGAAGTGGGTTAGACTTAAATTTTCTAGTCATATTCTTCATGATGCTCTCTTTATGTTACAATTACTTATCTTTTATGTGAGCATCGTTGAAATCATCATGCCTAGCTAGGGGCGTTAAACGATAACGCTTGTTGGGAGGCAGCCCAATTTTATTTTTGTTCCTTGATTTTTGTTCCTGTAATAAATAATTCATCTAGACTCTGTTTAGATGTGGTTTTATGTTTTAAATAGTGTTTGTGCCAAGTAGAACCTTTGGGAAGACTTGCGTGAAGTCTTTATGATCATGCTGTAAAAAACAGAAATTTAGCGCTCACGAGATTAGCTAAAACTTTTTACTGGAGAACGCTATTTAGTTGATTCTTTTTGAAGATGATTAATAGATAAATTCCTCAGGTCCAAAAATTTATTTGAGAATTTTGTGAGTTCCATAAGTGGTCGAAACCTACAGATTACTACAGACTGTTCTGCTTTTGACAGATTATGTTTTCTATGTGTTGTTTGCTTATTTTGATGAATCTATGAGTAGTATCGGAGGGTATGAACCATAGAGAAGTTGGAATACCGTAGATATTGCACCAACATGAACTTATAATGAGTTCACAGGAGTAACAAAGTGGTGATTTATTCTCTTATACTAACGGAGCTTACGAGTTTTCGGTTAAGTTTTGTGTTGTGAAGTTTTCAAGTTTTGGGTAAAGATTCGATGTGCAATAAGGAGTGACAAGAGCCTAAGATTGGGGATGCCCAAGGAACCCCAAGGTAATATTCAAGGACAACCAAGAGCCTAAGCTTTGGGATGCCCCGGAAGGCATCCCCTCTTTCGTCTCCGTTCATTGGTAACTTTACTTGGAGCTATATTTTTATTCACCACATGATATGTGTTTTGCTTGGAGCATCATTTTATTTTCTTTAGTTCTGCTTGCTATTTGAATAAAATACCTTGATCTTAAATTCTTAAATGTTAGAGAGTCTTCACATAGTTGCATAACTATTCGACTACTCATTGATCTTCACTTATATCTTTCGGAGTAGTTTGTCATTTGCTCTAGTGCTTCACTTATATCTTTTTAGAGCACGGTGGTGGTTTTGTTTTATAGAAACTATTATTATCTCATGCTTCACTTAGATTATTTTTAGATTCTTAAACAGCATGGCAATTTGCTTAAATAATCCTAATATGCTAGGTATTTCAGACTAGTAAAAAAACTTTCTTATGAGTGTGTTGAATACTAAGAGAAGTTTGATGCTTGATGATTGTTTGGAGACATGGAGGTAGTGATATCAAAGTTGTGCTTGTTGAGTAGTTGTGAATTTGAGAAATACTTGTGTTGAAGTTTTCAATTCCCATAGCATGCACGTATGGTAAACATTATGTAACAAATTTGAAACATGAGTGTCGGTGTACTAAAGTAAGGGTACCTTAGTATCCCAAACTTGTGCACGGGCAGTTGCAGCGTCCCGCGGCAAGGCTTGCCAGGCGACCGCCAAGATCCTCCTTGGTTCCTTTGGAACCATTCAAGAACAAAGTATCCAAACCAAGGAAACAAGGCCCCGGCAAGAGGAGCTTGCCGGAAAGGAGACAAGACCCCGGCAAGAGGAGCTTGCCAGGGAGGCCAACCAAGGCATCTCAAGGAACTTGCCGCAGCGCACCATGTGTCCCGGCAAGACCCAGTGAGCGACAAGCTCCTGGACACGACAAGATAATAACCGCGGCAAGGCACTTGCCGCGGTAAGCTTCCATCATGTACCTGCGCTCCAGCACATCCACCAACGTGTCGCTCTGGGACCCTTCCAGGCGTACGTGGCGGAAGGCTGTGCAGCCAGAGGTACACGGTGGCGAGTGGCGCTGACAAGATAGCCATCGTGGCAAGCAGTGGCATCCCTAGCGGTCCCTTTCTGCACCGTCCAGGCGATGCAGACAGACATTTAATGCCTTTGTCCTCTGCCGCTTAGGTTAGGTATGATAACACTGTTGTAGGCGGCGGTGCCAACCGCGGTGCTTTTTCCATTTTTGCCCTTCTCTACGTTGCCACCTGTCGGTGACCCCTTTAGCATATAAAAGGAGGCCCATGTGCAACGTAGAGGGGGGACGATTCTCTCTCACGCTCGGTCTGGCTAGCTGCTGGTGTGTACTGTAGCAATCAGCGCTCCCGAGTAAGAACTCAATACAACCACCAAGCAGGAGTAGGGTTTTACGCATCCGTGCGGCCCGAACCTGGGTAAACTGATCGCATCGCTCGTGCGCTTCGCCTCGATCTGCTCTTCGTGCACTCTCCGCCCCCTGCCGAACCGAAAGGGGCCCCGGTCCACCGTGGTCCCATAGGTGTCCGTGGGATCAGCACCCCCGACATCTTTGGCGCGCCAGGTAGGGGGCATCGAGGCTGTGTGAATCTGATCCGGTGTTCGCATGAGCCGAATCTTCATCATCTTCATCAACATGCCGCCGAAGAAGAAGGCTTCGGAGGTAGCTGCTCCGTCCGCGCTGAGCCCACCACCGCAAGAGCGAGCGGCTGGTGGAGTAGACGCCGGCGGGAAAGCGGGCGCCGACGAGGAGGCTCATGGTGCTGCCAGGTCCAAGGACAAGACTGCGCTGCACATCGGCGGCGCAGTCGGCTCCCACAACGACCGAGCACACTCCAAGACCTCGGCGTCCATACACGCACCACGCCCATCTCAGGAGGCGCGGGACCAGCAGCGTCATGGTACTCACGGTACCATACGTTTGCTGGGCCAAGATCAAGCTGGCGGATCCCGGAGTGCTCAAGACCAGCATGCACGCCCACGTGCCGGCGCGAGCGGGGCACGGTCGCCTGGACGAGATACTGCTCCTTCTAACGTAGTTAGAAGTCCGAGCATATCCCGTTCATCGCGCCGTTCGCCGCTGCCGCCCGCCACTCCGGCAGAAGCTTTGGCACGAGCTCAACTGCTCCTAGATTACCCTCCAGCACCAGAGAAGATCGATGACTGAGGGCCACTATCCAGAGCCTCATCGGCTTCGCCAACGGCGACGACCCACGGCAGCCGAGCGCATCGTAGCCGCGGCAAGTCAGTCAGGCGCGAGTCGGTGGCGACAAGACCGGGGAGGGTGCAACCACTGTGCACTCTCCGCCTCGAAGGCCAAGATCGCCGACTCGTTGGATCCACCTCGACAGCGACTCCACCGCGTCATCAGATCCGCGAGCTCGTCGCGATCAGCGCCAAGTTCTTCATGAGTCAATCAGACCTGCGCGCTGGGCCCTCTATTGACATGCATGCGCCCGGAGAACCAGGCGACTTGCCGTACGCGGTAGGTTGCTCTGCGTTTACCCGTGAGCTGCGGCAAGTCCAGTGGCCCAGCCAGAAGCATTTCAAGCCAGACGTACCAGAGAAGTACGACGGCAAGTCGCACCCGTCGGAGTTCCTCAGCATCTACACCATTGCGGTGCAAGATGCCGGGGGCGAGATGACAAGGTCCTTGCCAACTACTTCCTGCTGGTGCTCAAGCCCGAAGTCAGGTCCTGGCTCATGCACTTGCCGGACAACTCCATATCCTCTTGGGCGGACTTGTGCCATCAGTTTGTCGGCGCCTTTACAGGCGGCCACAAACCGCATGGCCAGGAAAGTGATCTTCACCTGCTCGCCCAGAAGGAAGGAGAGCCCCTGCGCAAGTATATCCAGAGATTCAGCCGTGTACAGCGCAACATCCCAGATATCCACCCTGCCGCGGTTATTAGCACGTTCCATCAGAACGTGCGTAATCGCAGGATGCGGGAGGAGATGGCGATGAGCAGAATCAGAGACGTCAGTGAGCTATATGCCCTGGCCGACAAGTGTGCACGCACCGAGGAAGGGAGGAAACTCCCCGGAGAGACTGCAGGAGCAGGAGGATCTGACAGTGAGGATGCCGCCCCGGCAAAGAAAAACCGGCGGCGCAATAGGAAGAAGAAGGGCAAAGAGGTGCTAGTCGTTGAGCAGTCCGGCAATGACGGCGCCGCCAAGCAAGCCAAAGTTGGTAGCTCCGGCAAGGAGGTTGCCGCGTGCACCAACTGCCAGGCTGTGGTGGCCGCCGACAAGCAGGACGGCACTGACAAGCAGTATTGCAAGATCCACCGCACCAAAGGCCATGACCTCCAGAGCTGCAAGAAGGTCGAGAAGCTTGTCCAGGAGCAAAAAGCTGAGTATGAGCGGCGCGACAAGGAGAGGGCCCAAGGAGGCGGTGGAGAAGCCGGCAAGAAGCGCGCCGGCCGGGGAGGACGCCGCGGCAAGGCCAAGCAGCGGCAAGGAGACAGACCTCCCCGCGGCCGCGACAAGGATGAAGACGATGACGACGACGAAGACATGGATGATGTCGAGAACAGTGAGCAGGAGTTTCAGAAAGCTACCGAAGTCTTGTGTGTTGACGGCGATGCTTCTCTGCATACTTCCCACCGCCAACTCAAACAGTGGCTGCGGGAAGTTAATGCGGCAGAGCCACCTGTCGAATCGCGCAAGCTTCTAAAATGGTCCAGCACGCCTATCATCTTCGACATTGAGGACCACCCTGATCGCACAACTGCGGTCGGGTGCTTGCCGTTGTTGGTTTCGCCAACAATCCGCAACCTCAAAGTCACTAAGATGCTAGTTGACGGTGGGGCCGGCTTAAATCTGATCTCCTCCACTGTGCTCCAGAAACTCCAGATCCCTGACAGCGAGCTCGAAGAGACCGGCACGTTCCAAGGAATTAACCCGGGAAGGAGCAAGCCGAAAGGGAAGGTCACGTTGCCGGTGACATTTGGCAGCAAGCTGAACTTCAGAACGGAGAGGGTCACTTTTGACGTTGCCGATTTTCCATTGCCTTACAATGGGATACTTGGCCGTCCAGCGCTCGCCAAGTTCATGGCAGCCTCTCACTATGCATACAACATGCTCAAGATGCCAGGCCCGATAAGCGTCATCTCTGTCCCTGGCGACAAGAAGGACGCCCTTATCTGCGCCGACAAGATCTACCGGGAAGCAGCAGCCACTACAGATCGCAAACCACTTGCCGCTGAAGCTCCCGGGGGGAAGAAGAAGACCAAGTCCGGCAAGAGCTCTGATGCCCACTCCGGCAAGCGCACCTCTTCGGAGTGCTGCGCTACCATCGAGGACGCACCATCGAGCTCCATCGGCAAGTGTAAGAAGGCAATGGCAGCTCCACCACATACCAAGAAGGTGTCCGCCAAGGAGGACGGCACTGGTGGTACCTTCACCATCAGCGCCATGCTTGACCCTAAATAGGAAAGCGCGCTCATTACTTTCCTGCGAGCGAATGTCGACGTGTTTGCATGGCAACCGTCTGATATCCCCGGTGTTCCCAGGAAAGTAATTGAGCACCATCTTGCCGTTTGTCCTCATGCGCGGCCCGTCAAGCAGAAGGTCAGGAAACAAGCAGTGGAGCGCCAAGAATTCATAGCAGAAGAAATCAAGAAATTGGAAGCAGCATGCCTTGTCAGAGGAGTGCTCCATCCCACGTGGTTGGCCAATCCTGTTGTAGTGCGCAAGGCAAATGGAAAATGGAGGCTTTGTATTGACTTTACTGATGTTAATAAAGCTTGTCCCAAAGACCCATTTCCCTTGCCGCGCATTGACCAGATTGTTGACTCCACAGCCAGATGTGATTTGCTTTCATTTCTTGACGCATATTCAGGATACCATCAGATCTTCATGGCGGAAGAGGATGAGGAGAAAACAGCATTCATTACTCCATGTGGCACGTATTGTTTCATACGGATGCCCTTCGGATTAAAGAATGTTGGTTCAACATTTGCAAGAGTAGTCCATGTCGCTTTGAAGCCACAGATACACAGAAATGTAGAAGCCTACATGGATGACATAGTGGTCAAGAGCAAAGACAGGGCAACTCTAATTCAAGATTTAGACGAGACCTTTGCAAATCTGCGCAAGATCAACCTCAAGCTCAACCCCGAGAAATGTGTGTTTGGAGTCCCTTCCGGCAAGCTTCTCGGGTTCTTTGTGTCTCAGCGGGGAATTGAAGCCAATCCCGACAAGATCAAGGCCATCGAGCAGATCGAAGCTCCAAAGCGCGTCAAGGATGTACGAAGACTTGCCGACTGCATGGCTGCTCTCAGCAGGTTTATCTCTCGGTCTGCTGAGCGCGCCCTGCCATTTTTCAAAATTTTGAAAAAGGCAGGTCCAATGAAATGGACTCCGGAAGCGGAGGCTGCGCTGCAGGACTTGAAGAGATACCTGTCCTCCACTCCAACACTTGTCGCACCTAAACCGCAAGAAAAGTTGTTGCTGTACATAGCGGCAACCAATCAAGTGGTTAGTGCTGCGTTAGTGGCAGAGAGGGAGGCAGATGACGAGCCAGCAACCGCGGCAAGTGCATCCAGCGACAAGCAGGGGGCTTCCTCGACAAGCTCTGGTCCCGACAAAGATGGATCTGCACAGGCATGCGAAGAGGTGCAAAAGAGAATGGTGCAACGCCCAGTCTACTTTGTCAGTTCCCTCCTGCAGGGGGCTAGGTCAAGGTACTCTGGTGTGCAGAAGTTGCTTTTCGGCCTTCTTATGGCCTCGAGAAAGCTGCGCCATTACTTCCAGGCACATGAGATCACAGTTGTCACTCGCTTCCCGCTGAAGAGGATACTGCAGAATCCAGAAGCGACAGGCAGGATTGTCGAGTGGGCATTGGAACTGTCAAGCTTTGGCCTCGAATTTGAGAGCACTTCAACTATCCAAAGTAGAGCATTGGCAGAATTCATAGCAGAGTGGACGCCAACACCAGATGAAGAAATTCCGGAGACGAGCATCCCCGCCAAGGAAACAAACAAGGAGTGGCTCATGTATTTTGATGGTGCCTTCTCGCTGCAAGGCGCCGGTGCTGGTGTGCTGCTTGTCGCACCCACCGAAGAGCACCTCAAGTACATAGTCCAGATGCACTTTCCCAAGGAGCAAGCGACAAACAATACTGCAGAGTATGAAGGCTTGCTTGCCGGTCTTAGGATCGCGGCGGAACTTGGGATTAAGAAGCTCATTGTCAGGGGTGACTCGCAGCTTGTCGTCCGCCAAGTGAACAAGAATTACCAGAGTCCTTTGATGGAAGCCTATGTTGACAAAGTGAGAAAGCTAGAAGAGCACTTTGACGGCATGCAGATGGAGCATGTCCCGAGAGCTCAGAATGACATTGCCGATGGCCTGTCAAAGTACGCCGCACTTAAGTTACCTATGGAACCAGGGATCTTTGTGCTCAAGCTAACTCAGCCGTCCGTAACACCGTCAACTGGACAGAGCAAGAAGAGGAAGTTGATTTCTGGCGACTATTTTCCGGCAGATCTTCCCGAAGCCGCCGCCAAAAAGGTCCCCAAGATCAACACCAACAGTGTTGAGGAACAGTCTGCTCCGGCAAACCCCAGGGTTTGTTCCGTTGAAGCAGACGCTCCCGACAAGTTTTGCTCCGGCAAGTTTGCCGGGGAACGTCAAGCTCCGGCAGAGCCGCAGGTTTTTGCCGTAGAAGAGGATGTTCCCGCAGCAGCAGATATGCCTTTAGTCCTTGTTGTCGAGCCACAAGCTCCAGCATGGGCGCAGCAGATTGTCCATTTCCTTCAGACAGGAGAACTTCCCGAAGAGCAAGAAGAAACGGAAAGAGTAGCCCGGCAGTCTAGTATGTACCAGTTTGTCGATAACACACTGTGCAGAAGAAGACTCAACGGTGTGAAATTGAAGTGTATTCCCCAGGAAGATGGACAAAAGCTGTTGGCAGACATACATGGAGGCATATGTGGTCACCACATTGGCGCAAGAGCACTTGTCGGCAAAGCATTCCGGCAAGGTTTCTTCTGGCCGACAGCCCTCCAGGATGCAACTGCACAAGTAACCAAGTGTGAAGCGTGCCAGTTCCATTCCAAGCAGATACACCGGCCAGCTCAAGCTCTCCAGACGATCCCTTTATCCTGGCCATTTTCGGTCTGGGGGCTTGACATCCTCGGCCCCTTCCCCCGAGCTGTCGGGGGCTTTGAGTACTTGTACGTTGTGATCGACAAGTTCACAAAGTGGCCGGAAGTGGAGCCAGTGAGGAAGGTGACAGCACAGTCAGCAGTCAAGTTCTTCAGGTCGATTGTTTGCCGTTTTGGGATCCCTAACAGGATAATCACCGACAACGGTACGCAATTTACGAGCCGAACCTTCATCCAGTACGTCCAAGATCTTGGAGCCAAGGTCTGCTTCGCTTCTGTTGCTCACCCGAGAAGCAACGGTCAAGCGGAGAGGGCAAATGCTGAAGTGTTGTGTGGGCTCAAGACCAGAACTTTCGACAGGCTGCACAAGTGCGGAAGAAACTGGATCGAGGAGCTGCCGGTGGTTCTTTGGTCGATCAGGACAACGCCAAATCGAGCCACTGGCCAGACACCCTTCGCTCTAGTCTATGGAGCGGAGGCAGTTCTCCCCACGGAACTCGTATACGGGTCGCCTCGAGTGCTCGCTTACGATGAGCTTGAGCAAGAGCAGCTGCGGCAAGATGACGCGCTGCTCCTTGAGGAAGACCGTCTTCAGGCTGCTATGCGAGCTGCTCGCTACCAGCAAGCTTTGCGCCGCTACCATAGCCGCAAAGTTAATGCCATGAGTCTCGAGGAAGGCGACCTTGTTCTTCGGCGCGTTCAGTCTGCCAAGAATTCAAACAAGTTGACGCCAAAGTGGGAAGGCCCTTACCGGGTGAAACGAGTCACTAGGCCTGGCGCTGTCCGCCTGGAGACCGAAGATGGCATCCCAGTGAGCAACTCCTGGAATATTGAACATCTTCGCAAGTTTTACCCGTAGGGCGCGGTTGCCGGAACCCAGTCCGGCAACCACCTTTTGTACAAGTCTTGCCGCTGTTGCATGAAATCCTTTGTACAAAGCCGGGCGCAGATCCCGTGCATAAATATCATGTGCTCAGCACACCTTGTCGATTTTCATGCTTTTTATTATTTGCATGTGTTATCTGACACTTTGTGCAGCACTTACACCCGGAGAGCAACAACGAGCCCTAAGGCTCCATAGATTTTTCTCCTTCTCTTTTTTTCTCTCAAGGAAAGGAAGGTTATCTCGCGCACAAGTTTGCCGGGGGGGAAGGAGAAGATACGGTATGGACCAGGCGTCGTTCATGGAGGTTTCGCCTTGCCGGGAAGCAAACAATAGAAAAGATAAGTTTGCCAAAGTTTGAGCAATCAGATTCTTAAATTTGTAGAGTTATCTTCCTTGAACGACCGTCCTTTGTATGGAAAACCTGTGCGCGGAGGAACCAACTCGTAGCTAGTTGCGCCCTTACTGTTGTTTCGAGTCCGCTCAACAACTTAAGTGAGCTGCAACTAGCTCTGCGACGAGGTTTCTTGTCGGTCGTGGCACCGCCTGCAGGTTGCTGACGTTCCGCACTCAGCACTCGCGGCAAAGGTGCTCGCGCCGGCAAGTTCCCTAAAAAGCGTAGGGTAAAAACATACAAGGGAAGGAATCAAGTAATGGAAATAACATTGCAATCATAGCACAAGATAGAATATATTACAAAATAACTTGTCGCAGCTCTAATAGACTGTTTTTCATAACATGATTAACAGCGACAAGGAAAGAAGGAAATAGGCGGCCTAGTCTACGCGGTCGCCCTCGACCCTCTTGATGCCGCTCACCCTGTCCACAATAGGTGCGACAAGGGCCTTGAGCTCCTCCAGATCAGCATCCGGCGGCAAGCTTCGGAGGACGTTGGTGAGGCGGAGGCCTGGGTTGCGGAAGGCCACCTTCATCAGCACCTTCTGGAGAGCTCCCGTGCAAATCTTGCACGACTCGTCGGCAAGCTGCTTTGGGATCTGCTCCCGGAGTCGTTGAAGCGCCGTCGCCACGCCTTTGAAGAACAGAGTAAGCTTGGCGCTGGGTTGGAGGTTCTCGTCGGAGGAGTACCCGAGATCCACCATCCCCAATTACGCCAACTCCTTGTCGATGTCGGCGGCGACATTCACCAGACCCTCCGTCCAGTGCTCCACGTTCTCCGACAAAGTCTTCTGGGCGGCAGCAGCATTCGCCAGCAGCACCTTGCCGGCCTCGACTTCCTCCTTCAAGGCCGTCTCCTGCTCCTTGGCGCCGTCCAGAGATTGCGTCAGAGCCGCCAGCTTCACTTCGAGATCAGCGTTGGATTTCTTAGCGGTGTCAAGTTCCTTGTCCTTCTCGGCAAGATGGGCCTGCAACTCCGAGTAGCTATTGGCGTCTTTCTCCCGCTCAAGTTTGAGCGCGGCAAGCTCGTCGCCGTTCGCCTTGAGACTTGCCTCCAGCTGCGCCACCTTCAACTCCAGCTCGTTCTTGGCGGCCTCGGCAGCTGCAGCGGCATCTTTGGCTTGTTTGAGGGCCCCGCCAACTGCCCGCTCGCGCGCGGCAAGTTCCTCCTCGTGGCTGTCGAGGTTGACCTTCCGCTGCGCCAAGTCACCCTCCTGCGAAGACAACTTCTCTGCGGCAAGCCGTTGGCGCTCTTCGACGTCGGCCTTCTCGAGGAGGAAAGCTTGCTGCGCTTCGGCAAGTTGCTCCCGCTCCTTCGCCAGGGAGCGGAGAGCTTCCTGATTGGCGCCCCGGAGCTCCTCCGCGCGCTTCTCGATATCAGCCCCGGCCTTCGCAACGAGCGCTTCGCGGGACTCCAGCTTGGCCTGCCGGGCGTGGTAGAGCGCCACTAGCTTCCGCAGCAGACGCTCCTCTTCGGGTTCACTGTTGCTGCTACTTGGCGCGTCCACCAGCTTCAGCCCGGCGGAGGCAAGCACCTCTCCGTCAAGCATCTCTCCCTCGACCGGCGCCCTGGAGCTTGACGCCCAGGGGAGGTTGATGAAAATGTCATCGCCGGCCTTCAGGTAGACGCCAGACTGGGGCTCTTTGGAGCCTGGCGCGGCGGCAGCGGTGGAGGAGTCGGTGGTCGGAGCAGCGCCTGGCGCTCCTGCGGCCTCCGGGTCGTCAGTACGACTACCAGACTCCCCGCCCGCTTCCGCGGCGGCAGCCCTGGCGGCCTCCTCGCCGGCGTCAGCTGCTTCCTCGGCGGCAACAGCGTCGTCGGCAGCGACTTCAGTCTCCATCGGCTCTGCAGCTGATGGATCTGACAGCCGGAAGAGGGGAGAAGATTCAGGCGAAATTCGAGCAAAATCCAAAAGGAAGATCAAGAAGATAAAGAAGCCAAGGGGAGTTTTGAAGCAAGGAAGTTACCTGTGCCAGGGTCTGCAGTTGTGGTCTCCGTTTTCGGGGGATCGCTGACGCAGTCCCTTGCCGGAGATCCCTCCCTTGCCAGGGGCTCCTCCCTTGCCGGAGCCTCCTCCCTTGCCGGGGGCTCCTCCCTAGCCGGAGTCTCCTCCCTTGCCGGAGAGCGCTCCCTTGCCGGGGACCTCTCCCTTGCCGGAGGACTCACCCTTGGCGCTTCAGGGGCAGCCTCCGGGCTCTCTTGATGAGGTTGCTCTACTCCTGCACAAGTCAACAAACAAATATCAGCAAAGCAAAGATCTTCGTGCGCGCCCGACAGCGGAAAACGAACAAGACACTTACGCTGGGGGCTGCTCTGAAGATCAGCCGTCGGGTCCGACAAGTCTGTCTCAGGCGCGTCCCATGTTGACGCAGTGGGTTCGTCCTCGATGACGATCACCGGCGCCTTGGCTCTCTTTGCCGCTCTCTGCGCTAGAGTCCTAAAAAGGAACAGATACAGGGAAAGGCAAGTGAGAAACAAGACAAGACAAAAACAGCAAAAATCAAAGAATTGCAAGTACAGTAAGAGAAACTTACTCTTCTTCTTCTTCCTCGTCGGAGCTGAACGCGGAGAAGTCAAAGTCCGGCCCGCCTCCGGCGCGGGAAGGTGGAGGAGTGGGCTCCCTTGGCCGCTTGGCGGGAGCGGAGGCAGCAGTCCGAGAAGACCCCACTCTAGTTGTTGCGGCAACGTGGTGCGCTCCCGCGGCAACAGTACTTGCCGCGGTGGAGCATGTCGCATGGTGCGGCTACTGTCGGCGTGCCTGCCGCCTCACCGCATCCCCGACCTTGCGGAGACGCCTTCTTGGTGGAGACGGAGGCGCTGCTGGCGGCGTGCTGTCTGAGGACGAAGTGGAAGAGGAGCCGATCTCCAATGAGCCGCTCGCATCCTCGGCAGGCCCACTCGGTTTGGCGTCATTCCCGGCAGCCTTGCTCGGTTCGGCATCGCGCCCGGCAACCTCCTTCTTGCCGGCAAGCTCCTTCTTGCCAGCAAGATCTTCTCGCTCGGCACGGTTTGCCGCCTCTGCTGCCGCTGCCTCCTCCAAAGTAAAGCCAAACTCGCCCGCCGCAGCAGCTGCCGCCGCCTCTTCCAACCTGGTGGCGATGCGCTTCAACTCCGCCTCGGTGGTGTCGCGGGTGAGGCCATCCTTCTCGTCGGCATGGATTGGCACTTCCACCAAGGTGTCTAAGAACTGCTGCACGACCTCGTCTTCTGGCTCCTGCCAAGTTGGCACGATTCCGTGCGAATCGCACAGCGGCATCATCGTCCTGATGCGGTCGAGCGCAGAATTGTTGCATAGCGGGACGACGCCCTGCGGCAACCTGAAGACTTCTGGGTGGTCAGGGTCATACTTGAAGAGCTCCTGCAGCATTGCGTTGAGCTCCAAGACAGTAAAATTATAGTTGAGCCCCAGGCGCAGCCTCATGATGTTTGCCGCGTTCTTGAACTCCCAAGCAGGCCTTCTCCGTTCTTGCAGGGGGGCGATGCGGCGGCGAAGGAAGTCTGCGCCAACGGCGCCTACGGTGAGTCCGGCAAGCCTGAGGCGTTGGATCCTGGTGACGGCAATCCTTAGCCTGCTGTCCTCTGGGGCCACGTCACTCCAGTCGCTGCCACGTACTACTGCTACTTGGCGCCGGGCGGTGAACGGCTGTGGGCTCTCCTCGACAATCCAACACTAATCTGCCCTCCACTCCTCCCACTTGCCACGGAACTCGCCCTCCAAATAAGAATCCTTCTTGCCGGTCCTAGAGACCCAGGTGATTCCGCCGGACAAGGGCTCTCCTCTCTCTACCCGGGGAATGAAGAAATGGCAGAAAAGGGCTACACTAGGGTGGACTCCGACAAAGTTCTCGCAAAGGTGTGCGAAAATCTCGGACGACTTCACGGCTTTCCCCTTGTCGCCTTTCGGAGCCATGGCGGAAGCGGTGGAGGAGGTCGACGGCGTTGGTGGTGCTGGTGGCAATGCGGGGGCAGGGCGCTGCGCTCTGTTTGCTTTGGGAAGACGGAGGCAGGGCGGAGATTTTCAAGATTGGAGCGGAAGGGGGGCGAGTGGGTGCACTACCCCTGCTTCCCCTTGTTTATAAAGGGGGAGTGGGCGGACGTTCCGCCTTTCCAAATAAAGCAACCACCCACGATCTCTCCCACGATGCCGCGTTCGACGCGTGCCGTGCGGGGAGGGCGCGGTGGATGCGGAGTGAGCTACGGCGTAACCTAGGCCGCGCGTGCTCGTGCCCTGTTTTGGGCCTGGCCCAACAGCGCTCGGCACCGTGTATGGCCCAGGCCCGGGGGCTCCTGTCGGTGTACTAAAGTAGGGGTACCTTAGTATCCCGAACTTGTGCATGGGCAGTTGCAGCGTCCCGCGGCAAGGCTTGCCAGGCGACCGCCAAGATCCTCCTTGGTTCCTTTGGAACCATTCAAGAACAAAGTATCCAAACCAAGGAAACAAGGCCCCGGCAAGAGGAGCTTGCCGGGAAGGAGACAAGACCCCGGCAAGAGGAGCTTGCCGGGGAGGCCAACCCAGGCATCTCAAGGAACTTGCCGCAGCGCACCATGTGTCCCGGCAAGACCCAGTGAGCGACAAGCTCCTGGACACGACAAGATAATAACCGCGGCAAGGCGCTTGCCGCGGCAAGCTTCCATCCTGTACCTGCGCTCCAGCACATCCACCAACGTGTCGCTCTGGGACCCTTCTAGGCGTACGTGGCGGAAGGTTGTGCAGCCAGAGGTACACGGTGGCGAGTGGCGCTGACAAGATAGCCATCGTGGCAAGCAGTGGCATCCCTAGCGGTCCCTTTCTGCACCGTCCAGGCGATGCAGACAGGCATTTAATGCCTTTGTCCCCTACCGCTTAGGTTAGGTTTGATAACACTGTTGTAGGCGGCGGTGCCAACCGTGGTGCTTTTTCCATTTTTGCCCTTCTCTACGTTGCCACCTGTCGGTGACCCCTTTAGCGTATAAAAGGAGGCCCATGCGCAACGTAGAGGGGGGACGATTCTCTCTCACGCTCGGTCTGGCTAGCTGCTGGTGTGTACTATAGCAATCAGCGCTCTCGAGCAAGAACTCAATACAACCACCAAGCAGACGTAGGGTTTTACGCATCCGTGCGGCCCGAACCTGGGTAAACTGATCGCGTCGCTCGTGCGCTTCGCCTCGATCTGCTCTTCGTGCACTCTCCGCCCCCCTGCCGAACCGAAAGGGGCCTCGGTCCGCCGTGGTCCCATAGGTGTCCGTGGGATCAGCACCCCCGACAATGAGGTGTTCTTTGATTGTCCTCCTTATGAGTGGCGGTCGGGGACGAGCGATGGTCTTGTCCTACCAATCTATCCCCCTAGGAGCATGCACGTAGTGCTTGATTTTTGATGACTTGTAGATTTTTGCAATAAGTATGTGAGTTCTTTATGACTAATGTTGAGTCCATGGATTATACGCACTCTTACCCTTCCATCATTGCTAGCCTCTTCGGTACCGTGCATTGCCCTTTCTCACATTGAGAGTTGGTGCAAACTTCATGAGTGCATCCAAACCCCGTGATATGATACGCTCTTTCACACATAAACCTCCTTATATCTTCCTCAAAACAGCCACCATACCTACCTATTATGGCATTTCCATAGCCATTCCGAGATATATTGCCATGCAACCTTCCACTGTTCCGTTTATTATGACACGCATCATCATTGTCATATTGCTTTGCATTATCATGTAGTTGACATCGTATTTGTGGCAAAGCCACCGTTCATAATTTTTCATACTTGTCACACTTGATTCATCGCAATCCCGGTACACCGCCGGAGGCATTCATATAGAGTCATATCTTGTTCTAAGTATCGAGTTGCAATTCTTGAGTTGTAAGTAAATAAAAGTGTGATGATCATCATTATTAGAGCATTGTCCCAGTGAGGAAAGGATGATGGAGACTATGATTCCCCCACAAGTCGGGATGAGACTCCGGATGAAAAAAAGGAAAGGCAAAAAAAGAGAGAGAGAAAAGAGAAGGCCCAAAAAACAAAATAAACAAAATAAATATGAGAGAAAAAGAGAGAAGGGACAATGTTACTATCCTTTTACCACACTTGTGCTTCAAAGTAGCACCAATATCTTCATGATAGAGAGTCTCTTATGTTGTCACTTTCATATACTAGTGGGAAATTTTCATTATAGAACATGGCTTGTATATTCCAACCATGGGCCTCCTCAAGTGCCCTAGGTCTTCGTGAGCAAGCAAGTTGGATGCACACCCACTTAGTTTCTTTTGTTGAGCTTTCATATATTTATAGCTCTAGTGCATCTGTTGCATGGCAATCCCTGCTCCTTGCATTAACATCAATTGATGGGCATCTCCATAGCTCATTGATTAGCCTCATTGATGTGAGACTTTCTCCCTTTTTTGTCTTCTCCACATAATCCCATCATTATATTCTATTCCACCCATAGTGTTATATCCATGGCTCACGCTCATGTATTGCGTGAATGTTGAAAAAGTTTGAGATTACTAAAGTATGAAACAATCGCTTGGCTTGTCATCGGGGTTGTGCATGATGAGAGCATTCTTGTGTGACGAAAATGGAGAATGACTAAACTATATGATTTTGTAGGGATGAACTTTCTTTCGCCATGTTATTTTGAGAGGACATAATTGCTTAGTTAGTATGCTTGAAGTATTATTATTTTTATGTCAATATTGAACTTTTATCTTGAACCTTTCGGATCTGAATATTCATACCACAATTAAGAAGAATTATATTGAAATTATGTTAGGTAGCATTCCACATCGAAAATTCTGTTTTTATCATTTACCTACTCGAGGACGAGCAGGAATTAAGCTTGGGGATGTTGATACGTCTCCAACATATCTATAATTTTTCACAATTCATTCAAAATTTCAAGTATGAATCAGAAACTTCATTGAAAACTAACAAACTATAATCTCAGTCATTGAAGCAATTGCAATTTATCATAACATCAGAAAGAGTCAATATAAGAGCTTTTCAGCAAGTCGACATACTCAACTATCATTTAGTCTTTCACAATTGCTAACACTCACGCAATATTTATGGGTATGAAGTTTTAGTCGGACACACAGAAAGATAGGGGCTTATAGTTTTGCCTCCCAACCTTTTACCTCAAGGGTAATGTCAACAATAATAGTTCACTAAAACTCACATCCAATTAGCTATATATATCAGGATCTTTCCAACACACGGTGCTTGCCAAAGGATAAAATGTAAAAAGGAAAAGGTGAAGATCACAATGACTCTTGAAGTATAAGACAGGAATAAAAGATAGGCCCTTCGTAGAGGGAAGCAGAGGTTGTCATGTGCTTTTATGGTTGGATGCACGAAATCTTAATGCAAAATAACATCACTTTATATTGCCACTTGTGATATGGACCTTTATTATGCAGTCCGTCGCTTTTATTTCTTCCACATCACAAGATCGTATAAAGCTTATTTTCTCCACACTAATAAACCATACATATTTAGAAAGCAATTTTTATTGCTTGCAACAATGACAACTTACTTGAAGGATCTTACTCAATCCATAGGTAGATATGGTGGACTCTCATGGCAAAACTCGGTTTAAAGTAGTATCTCTACTTGGTGCAAATAATTTGGCTAGCATGAGAGGGAAAGACAAGCTCAACATGTTGGATGATCCATGACAATATAATTTATTTCATACGTAAGAAAACATAACCCATTACGTTGTCTTCCTTGTCCAATGTCAACTCTTTAGTATGTCATATTTTAACGAGTGCTCACAATCATAAAAGATGTCCAAGATAGTATATTTATATGTGAAAACCTCTCTTTACTTATTACTTCCTATTAATTGCAACGATGACCAAAACTATGTTTGTCAACTCTCAACAACTTTTGTTCATCATACTCTTTATATGTGAAGTCATTACTCTCCATAAGATCCATATGATATCTTTATTTCTTTTTATTCTTTCCCTTCTCTTTTATTTTTATTCCCTCCAGATCATAGCAAGATAATCAAGCCCTTGACTCAACACTAATGTTTATTGTATATAGCTCACGAACTCAATTACATAGAAGGATCTTAAAGCAAAAACTCAAAACTAGATCATACTAAAACATTATTCTACTAGATCAAGATATTACAAAAAGGATCGAACTAAGAAAAATGGTAAAGATAAAAGTGTGATGGTGATACGATACCGGGGCACTCCCCCAAGCTTGGCAGTTTCCAAGGGGAGTGCCCATACCCATGTGTTTATATCTGCTTCCTCGGAGGTGGTGATGATGGAGTTACTGATGATGTAGGCTTGTCGTCCATCTTCCAAGGCATAGGCTCACCATCATAGAAGGATGATCGAGTGTCCGGGATCCTCAAATCTGTAGCCAAACTCATCCTATTGAATCTATATAAATACTCATAGTTTTGGTTTTGCAGGTCATAGATCTGGGCTTGGAGATGCTCGATTTTCTCGTGAAGCTTGAAGATGGTCTCCCCGATGTTCCTGGCATCTAGCTTAGTGGTGTTGGTGAACTTCGTGATCATTATGTGTTTGGTGTCGAGTCCATGTTCCACCATCTCATGGCACTTGAAAACTTGTTGCTCCATTGCTTCGAGTCTTGTCTCCACGCTTCCGGTCCTCCTTGGTCCCTCAACATCGCGGATGTGCAGCAACCCCTCACGCATCTCAATGGTTTGAGGGAGTTGCAGCACCTCCGCGAGGTAGGGGTTGATGACCTTCTCGAAGAACTTGTCCTTGGGAGCACTTGAAGACGTCATGGCGATCTAGATCTGTCAGAAAAACAGCTCGAAACAAAGACAAAAGATATTTGCGTGATACGGTGGTCAAAACCTTCAGGAGATTATATAATGACTTTTTACCAACCAAAAGAAGTATCGTGCAAGAAAACGGAGTCCGGAGAGCACACGAGGTGCCCACGAGGCAGGGGGCGCCCAGGGGGGTAGACGCGCCCTCCACCCCCGTGGATGCCTCGTGTCCTTCCCAGACTACTTCTTATTTTTCCTATTTTCTTAAATATTCCAAAACGGAGAAAAATTTTCTATTAGAACTTTTTTGGAGTCGGTTTACTTACCGTACCACATACCTCTTCCTTTTCGGAGTCTGAAACGTTCTGGAAAGTGTCCCTTATGTATTCCTCCGAGGTTGCGGTTTCAATAACATTAGTTTCAACATTTATGGGATTACCCGAGATATAATATTTGATTCTTTGACCGTTCACCAACCTCGGATTTGTGCCTTTGAAGTTGTTGATTTTTATGGCACCGGAATGATAGACCTCCTCAATGATGTAAGGACCTTCCCATTTAGAGAGTAGTTTTCCTGCAAAAAAATCTTAAACGGGAGTTGTATAACAATACATAATCACCTACATTAAACTTGCGCTTTTGTATCCTTTTGTCATGCCATCTTTTAACTTTTTCTTTAAACAGTTTGGCATTCTCATAGGCCTGGGTTCTCCATTCATCAAGTGAGCTAATGTGAAAAAGTCTCTTCTCACCGGCAAGTTTGAAATCATAATTGAGCTCTTCAATGGCCCAATATGCCTTATGTTCTAGTTCAAGAGGTAAGTGACATGCTTTTCCATAAACCATTTTATACGGAGACATACCCATAGGATTTTTATATGCAGTTCTATAAGCCCATAATGCATCATCAAGTTTATTGGACCAATTCTTTCTAGATCTATTGACAGTCTTTTGAAAAATTAAGTTAAGCTCTCTATTACTCAATTCTACTTGACTACTAGACTATGGATGAAATGGAGATGCAATTCTATGATTAACATCATACTTAGCAAGCATTTTATGATAGGCACCATGAATAAAATGTGAACCACCATCAGTCATTAAGTATCTAGGGACTACAAACCTCGGAAAAATAACTTCTTTAAGCATCTTAATAGAGGTGTTATGACCAGCACTACTAGTTGGAATAGCTTCTACCCACTTAGTAACATAATCAACAACAACTAAAATATGTGTATACCCATTAGAGGAAGGAAATGGTCCCATATAATCAAAGCCCCAAACATCAAATGGTTCAATAACAAGTGAATAATTCATAGGCATTTCTTGACGTCTACTAATATTACCAATTCTTTGACATTCATCACAAGACAAGGCAAACTTACGGGCATCTTTGAAGAGAGTAGGCAAATAAAAACCGGATTGCAATACCTTATGTGTAGTTCCATCTCCAGCGTGGTGTCCTCCATAAGCCTCGAAGTGACACTTGCGTAGGATCTGTTCCTGTTCATGCTCAGGTACACAATGCCAAATGACACCATCTACTCCTTCTTTATAAAGGTGTGGTTCATCCCAGAAGTAATGTCTTAAATCATAGAAAAACTTTTTCTTCTGTTGGTATGTGAAACTAGGTGGTATGAATTTAGCAACAATGTAATTAGCATAATCAGCATACCATGGAGTAGTACGAGAAGCATTTATGACAGCTAATTGTTCATCAGGAAAACTATCATCAATAGGTAGTGGGTCATCAAGAACATTCTCTAACCTAGACAAGTTGTCTGCAACGGGGTTCTCAGCTCCCTTTCTATCAATAATATGCAAATCAAATTCTTGTAGCAAGAGAAACCATCTAATAAGTCTAGGTTTAGCATCTTTCTTTTCCATAAGATATTTAATAGCAGGATATATCTTTTTCTCATCAAGATAAGCATACGTAAGAGTATCAGGTAATGGCTTAAGCTCAAACGCGAGATCACCCTTGGGTGGAGGAGGATCCCCTAGAATTTCAACAGGCAAGTTGTGTTTGAAAATAGGTCCCTGTTTAAAGAATACTTCATCTATTTCCCTTCTTTTATTCATAAACATATCAATTTCATGGTCGAGCAAATATTGTTCTAAAGGATCATTAGGAGGCACGGCAATAGAAGCAAGACCAATAATTTCATCTTTACTAGGCAATTCTTTATCACGGGGTTGTCTATGAAATTTAGCAAAATTAAACTCATGAGACATATCCCCCAAACCAATAGTAACAACTTCCTTTTCACAATCTATCCTAGCATTAACAGTATTCAGGAAGGGTCTACCAAATATAATGGGACAAAATTTATCTTGTGGGGAACCAAGAACAAGAAAATCAGCAGGATATTTAACTCGTGAAATAGTGTCTCTATTGGCAAGCTTTATTGTAACATCAATTTCCTCTATCTCAGCAGGTGCAATATCATGCATAGTTTCTTCGTATAAGGAATGAGGTATTGCACTTGCACTAGTACCCATATCACATAAGCCATGATAGCAATGATCTCCTATTTTAATAGAAATAACAGGCATGGCTACAACAGGTCTATGTTTATTTTTAGTATCGGGTCTGGCAATTCTAGCTGCTTCATCATAGAAGTAAATAACATGTCCATCAATATAATCGGCCAAGAGATCTTTAACCATAGCAATACTAGGTTCAACTTTAATTTGCTTAGAGGGTGTATGTGTTCTAGTATTACTTTTTATATATAATGAAACTTCTCTATCATACCCGAAGGAATTTCAAAGTAAACATTTTTAGTAGGTTCAGTCGGCTGAGGAGCAACTCTTTGCTCTACTGGTCGGGGTGAAGATACCTCTAACAAGCCCCTCAAAGCATTATGTTCCATAGTAACAAGTGACAGTAAATTTCAGCACACTATAAAAAAAATTCCTTACCAAATTCCACCTACCAAAGGCACTTTGAAACGTCTCCAACGTATCTATAATTTTTGATTGCTTCATGCTATTATATTACCTATTTTGGATGTTAATGGGCTTTATTTTACACCTTTATATCATTTTTGGGATTAACCTACTAACCGTAGGCCCGGCCCAAATTGCTGTTTTTTGCCAATTTTAGTGTTTCACAGAAAAGGAATATCAAACGGAGTCCAAACGGAATGAAACCTTCGGGAACGTGATTTTCTCAACAAACGTGATCCAGGAGACTTGGAGTGGGCGGCAAGAAACAATCGAGGAAGCCACGGGGCAGGGGCGCGTCTACCCCCTGGGCGCGCCCTCCACCCTCATGGGCCCCTCGTTGCTCCACCGACGTACTTCTTCCTCCTATATATATCCACGTACACCCCAAACATCAAGGAGCACCACAAAAACCTAATTCCACCGCCGCAACCATCTGTACCCGAGAGATCCCATCTTGGGGCCTTTTCCGGAGCTCCGCCGGAGGGGGCGTTGATCACGGAGGGCCTCTACATCAACTCCATGGCCTCTCCGGTGATGTGTGAGTAGTTTACTTCAGACCTTCGGGTCCATAGTTATTAGCTAGATGGCTTCTTCTCTCTCTTTGGATCTCAATACAAAGTTCTCCTCGATCTTCTTGGAGATCTATTCGATGTAATCTTCTTTTGCGGTGTGTTTGTCGAGATCCGATGAATTGTGAGTTTATGATCAAGTTTATCTATGAACAATATTTGAATCTCCTCTAAATTCTTTTTTGTATGATTGGTTTATCTTTGCAAGTCCCTTCGAATTATCAGTTTGGTTTGGCCTACTAGATTGATCTTTCTTGTAATGGGAGAAGTGCTTAGCTTTGTATTCAATCTTGCGGTGCTCGATCCCAGTGACAGAAAGGGAAACGACACGTATTGTATTGTTGCCATTGAGGATAAAAAGATGGGGTTTATATCATATTGCATGAGTTTATCCTTCTACATCATGTCATCTTACTTAAAGCATTACTCTGTTCCTATGAACTTAATACTCTAGATGCATGCTGGATAGCGGTCAATGTGTGGAGTAATAGTAGTAGATCTAGAATCATTTTAGTCTACTTGTCGCGGACGTGATGCCTATATACATGATCATACCTAGATATTCTCATAACTATGCTCAATTCTATCAATTGCTCGACAGTAATTTGTTTACCCACCGTAATACTTATGCTCTTGAGAGAAGCCACTAGTGAAACCTATGGCCCCCGGGTCTATCTTCCATCATATTAATCTTCCAACACTTAGTTATTTCTATTGTCGTTTATTTTACTTTGCATCTTTATTTCTCTTTATCATAAAAATACCAAAAATATTATCTTATCATATCTATCAGATCTCACTCTCGTAAGTGACCGTGAAGGGATTGACAACCCCTTTATCGCGTTGGTTGCGAGGTTCTTATTTGTTTGTGTAGGTGTGTGGGACTCGAGCGTGATCTCCTACTGGATTGATACCTTGGTTCTCAAAAACTGAGGGAAATACTTACGCTACTTTACTGCATCACCCTTTCCTCTTCAAGGGAAAAACAACGCAGTGCTCAAGAGGTAGCACGCTTCACTCCCCGGCAACGGCGCCAGAAAAGAGTCTTGGTGACTCACAAGTATAGGGGATCTATCGTAGTCCTTTCGATAAGTAAGAGTGTCGAACCCAACGAGGAGCAAAAGGAAATGATAAGCAGTTTTCAGTAAGGTATTCTCTGCAAGCACTAAAATTATCGGTAATATGTAGTTTTGTGATAAGGTAATGTGTAATGGGTAACAAGTAATAAAAGTAAATAAGGTGCAGCAAGATGGCCCAATACTTTTTGTAGCAAATGAGAAGCCTGGACAAACTCTTATATAAAGGAAAGAGCTCCCAAGGACACATGGGAATTATCGTCAAGCTAGTTTTTATCACGCTCATATGATTCATGTTCGGTACTTTGATAATTTGATATGTGGGTGGACCGGTGCTTGGGTACTGCCCTTCCTCGTACAAGCATCCCACTTAATATTAACCCCTCTTGCAAGAATCCGCAACTACAAAAGAAGTATTAAGGTAAACCTAACCATAGCATGAAACATATGGATCCAAATCAGCCCCTTACAAAGCAACTCATAAACTAGGGTTTAAGCTTATGTCACTCTAGCAACCCATCATCTACTTATTACTTCCCAATGCCTTCCCCTAGGCCCAAACAATGGTGAAGTTTCATGTAGTCGATGTTCACATGAAACCACTAGAGGAGAGACAACATACATCTCATCAAAATATCGAACGAATACCAAATTCACATGACTACATATAGCAAGACTTCTCCCATGTCCTCAGGAACAAACGTAACTACTCACAAAGCATATTCATGTTCATAATCAGAGGGGTATTAATATGCATAAAGGATCTGAACATATGATCTTCCACCGAATAAACCAACTAGCATCAACTATAAGGAGTAATCAACACTACTAGCAACCCACAAGTACCAAGCTGAGGTTTTGGGACAAAGATTGGATACAAGAGATGAACTAGGGTTTGAGATGAGATGGTGCTGGTGAAGATGTTGATGGAGATTGACCCCCTCCCGACGAGAGGATCAATGGTGATGATTTCCCCCTCCCGGAGGGATGTTTCCCCGGCAAAACAGCTCTGCCGGAGCCCTAGATTGGTTCCGCCAAGGCTCCGCCTCGTGGCGGCGGAGTTTCGTCCCGTGAGCTTGCTTATGATTTTTTTCCCAGACGAAAGACCTCATATAGTAGAAGATGGGCACCGGAGGCCTGCCAGGGGGCCCACGAGGCAGGGGGCGCGCCCCCACCCTTGTGGATGGTGGGTGGCCCCCCTCTGGTGCTTCCTTCGCCCAATATTTTTTATATATTCTGAAAATGACTCCCGTGGAGTTTCAGGACTTTTGGAGCTGTGCAGAATAGGTCTCTAATATTTGCTCTTTTTCCAGCCCAGAATTCCAGCTGCCGGCATTTTCCCTCTTCATGTAAACCTTGTAAAAATAAGAGAGAATAGGCATAAGTATTGTGACATAATGTGTAATAACAGCCCATAATGCAATAAATATCGATATAAAAGCATGATGCAAAATGGACGTATCAATAACACCATCTACTCCTTTATAAAGGTGTGGGTCATACTAGAAGTATCATAGAAAAACTTTTTATTTTGCTGGTATGTGAAACTAGGTGGTATAAATTTAGCAACAATGTAATTAGCATAATCAGCATAACTTGAAGCAGTACGAGAAGCATTTATGACAGCTAATTGTTCATCAGGAAAACTAACATAAATAGGTAGTGCGTCATCAACAACATTCTCTAACCTAGATAAGTTGTCTGCAACGGGGTTCTCAGCTCCCTTTCTATCAATAATATGCAAATCAAATTCTTGTAGCAAGAGAACCCATCTAATAAGTCTAGGTTTAGCATCATTCTTTTCCATAAGATATTTAATGGCAGCATGATCAGTGTGAACAGTTACTTTAGAATCAACAATATAAGGTCTGAACTTATCACAAGCAAATACAACTGCTAAAAATTCTTTTTTAGTAGTAGCATAATTTCTCTGGGCACTGTCAAGAGTTTTACTAGCATATTGGATAACATTTAATTTCTTACCAACTCTTTTTCCTAGAACAACACCTACAACATAATCACTAGCATCACACATAATTTCAAAGGGTAAATTCCAATCAGGTGGCTGAACAATAGGTGCATAAATCAAGGCTTTCTTAAGTATTTCAAATGCTTCTACACAATCATCATCAAAGAAAAAAGGGACATCTTTTTGTAAGAGAATAGTCAGAGGCCTATAATTTTTTGAGAAGTCTTTAATGAACCTCCTATAAAAACCGGCATGACCCAGGAAACTTCTTATACCTTTAATGTCCTTAGGACACAACATCTTTTCAATAGCATCAACCTTAGCTTCATCAACTTCAATACCTCTTTCAGAAATTTTATGCCCAAGACAATACCTTCATTAACCATAAAGTGGCACTTTTCCCAATTCAAGACAAGATTAGTTTCTTCGCATCTCTACAAAACTCGATCAAGGTTGCTTAAGCAATCATCAAAAGAAGTTCCATACACGAAGAAATCATCCAGGAAACCTCAACAATCTTTTCACAAAAGTCGGAGAATATAGCAGTCATACATCTTTGAAAGGTAGCAGGTGCATTACATAAACCAAAAGGCATACGTCTATAAGCAAAGGTACCGAAAGGTCAAGTAAAAGTGGTCTTTTCCTGATCCTCTTTTGACACAGGTATTTGAGAGAAACTAGAATAATCGTCTAGAAAGCAAAAATGTGTATGTTTGGATAACCTTTCTAGCATTTGATCAATAAAAGGTTAAGGGTAATGATCCTTTCTAGTAGCTTTATTTAATTTGTGGAAATCAATTACCATTCTATAACCTGTAACAATTCTTTGTGGGATCAATTCATCTTTATCATTAGGAACAACAGTAATACCTCCCTTCTTAGGGACACAATGGACAGGACTTACCCACTGACTATCACGTTCGGTACTTTAATAATTTGATATGTGGGTGGACCGACGCTTGGGTACTGTCCTTACTTGGACAAGCATCCCACTTATGATTAACCCCCATTGCAAGCATCCGGAACTACAAGAGAAGTATTAAGGTAAACCTAACCATAGCATGAATCACATGGATCCAAATCAGCCCCTTATGAAGCAACGCATAAACTAGGGTTTAAGCTTCTGTCACTCTAGCAACCCATCATCTACTTATTACTTCCCAATGCCTCCCTCTAGGCCCAAACAATGGTGAAGTGTCATGTAGTCGACGTTCACATGACACCACTAGAGGGATGACAACATACATCTCTTCAAAATATCGAACGAATACCAAATTCACATGACTACTTATAGCAAGACTTCTCCCATGTCCTCAGGAACAAACGTAACTACTCACAAAGCATATTCATGTTCATAATCAGAGGGGTATTAATATGCATAATGGATCTGAACATATGATCCTCCACCAAGTAAACCAACTAGCATCAACTACAAGGAGTAATCAACACTACTAGCAACCCACAGGGATCAATCTGAGGTTTGGATACAAAGATTAGATACAAGAGATGAACTAGGGTTTGAGATGAGATGGTGCTGGTGAAGATGTTGATGGATATTGACCCCCTCCCGATGAGAGGATTGTTGGTGATGATGATGGTGATGATTTCCCTATAACGCCCCAAGACCGAAGCTTCAGATGCCTTCCAGGGTTTCCGGGTTTCGTCATGAGATTTGTTTGGTTCGTTGCATCATGTGCATTGCATCATGTCATCATGCCATCTTTTCTCAAAGCTAACTAAAACTCTCTAAATAAATTGCATGGATCTTCGGTCCATTTAAACCGAGGGAATTCACATGGTGATTCTCTTTATAACATATCCTCCCATTATTAGGGAGCTATATTTAAAATTCCATTGTTTTGGAATCACCCGTGAACCCACTTGCATATTAAATCCCTTGGCCTTTTTCTGCTTCAAGTTTCGACTCTCTAGTCTTGCCAATAATTCTTTCACCATTTTCCGTAGCTCTAACAAAATCCCCAACATTTTTGGACCTATCGAATACCGACTTCCTTCTCACACTCATTTGAATTAAATTCAAATGAGTTGGAATTCAAACTTCACACGTGTGCTCTTTCCTATTTTCTTGGAACAACCTCATCTTTATGAGTATGGGGAAATTAACCTCCCGCGCAAATTCTATCCCTAACACTTCCTTTATTCTCTTTTTCTTCGATATTTTTTTCTTGTTTTGGGAGATAAAAGGAGAAGTTTTAGAGAGGAGTGAGAGAGAGCAGCAGGCCCATTCTCCTTCTAAGGCCCAGCCGGTGCCCTCCACACTGCACCGGCCCCCCTAGGCCATTTGCACCCTAGGCCCAGCGCCCTGTGCTAACCCTCGGCGCCCGAGCCCGACTCCCTCTCCCTCTCGTCCTCATCCAGCGCCGCCTCCCACCTCGTCTTCCCTCCCGCATCGCTCCTCCTTCTCTCCCTCGATCTCTTTCCTTGGAGCAGCGCCAACCTCCCTCTCCTTCGTTCCCCTGCTCTCGTTCTCCTTCAAGCCGCCTCCCTTGGGCGCGCCCGATGCGCCTGCACCCGGTGTCCTCCGCTTCCAGCCGTGGCCGGCTAGCAGGCCGCTGCCATCCGTCTCCTCGCCATGGCCCCTCACAAGCTGCCTCCTGCACGCCTCACCTCCTGCTTCCTGTGCACCTCCTCCTCGCGAAGTCCCCGTCGCCGAGCACTCGAGGAGAGGAGCTCCTCGAGCGCCCGTGCCTGCAGCCGTCGTTCCTCTGCGCCCAGCAGGAGCCCCGCCGGCTCCCGTCGCCCCCGTCTGCGCCCCTCGCGGCTCTGCCTCGCCATGGAGCTCCGCCACCCATCTCTCTTCCTATAGCGCGCTGTCGCGTGGATGCTCGCTTCTGACCAGCGTCGTTACTCCTCTTGGTCCGTCCTCCTTGGTGTGGAGCAGCACCATCACGGCCCCCCTGCCCGAGCTATTACTCACCACCGACCAACACCACCCGCAAGACCCGGACTCCGAACGCCAAGTACCACTACAAACCTGAAGAATTCGGATGCATCAAGTCCCTGAGGAGACCCGTTTTCGTCAAGTTCGACTACCTGTATCATCAAGAACCACTATGGTCGGAGACCTCGGACCCGCCAAGTACCCCTTCGAGCTATCAATACCGCAAGCGCCAAGTTCCACGACGACCCAAGTACCGCGAGAACGTTTGTACCTCTACCGTCGCCTTCGGAATCGCTAAGACCGTCTAGCACCCCTTCGAGATGACGAGACCGACAAGTTCAAATGACCCCAAGTACCTCTCCGAAAACGAGACGTATACCGCTATCGTCGCAAGAATCGAGACCGACAAGTCCGAAGATGCAAGTACCACTCCAAACCATGTACGACGACCGTCGCCGAAGACCCGTGTAACGCAAACGTCAAGTTCAACTACCGTCGCGTGAACCACTACTTCCCACGACGACCCCATGAACATCTACTTCCCCTTCGACGCATGTACCCCTACCGCCGAACTCGATCCGTTCCGATAATGCACGCTTCGAAGGTATAACCTCGAGACGACGTCCGTGAACGAATGCTTGAGATGTTTGAGATGCTCGTGTTTGCACCATGTCCAATTTGTCACTCGTTTCCTTGCCGTCGACTCATGGGACACCCGGTATCCGAGAGTGCCCCACCATCTTTTGCACGCATCCGCATACTTCTCCTTTGCATCGGTATCTCAATCGAGTTACAGGCACCGGAACGTTGCAGTGGCACCATTTTCGTTATCGTTGTCGTGGCACCCCTTTTTATTTCCACCACGGTGACAAATGCCTCATAATATGCTCTTGTTAACATTTTCTTAAAACTTGCATAACTTGAACATGTCATCCGCATCATGCTAACAACAATTAAAATGCTTAAATTGTTGTTTGCATTTAAATTGCTAATGCATGTGGGGATTTACCGGATTCGTTGTTTGCTATATCCGGCCCCATTTAAATGGTTTAAATGGTATAGTTTTGTTATGCTTCACCTCTTGCCATGTTTAACAACATTTAATATTGTTGGGTACATAAACGATATCGAACTAAATAAGTCATGTGGTGTTTTCTTCAATATGCAACTCCGTTGCATATTGTGCTCCACTTAGTTTGTAGGGTTGCTTGTGCATTTTGCCATGCCATGCTTCATTAAACCAGACATGCATCACACTTGATTGTGCATCGTGCCATGCTTATGTGATGATTGTTCACTATGTTGTTTGCTTCTTTATGGGTTGTTTCCCTCGTTAGCTTCGGTTCCGTTCTGGAGTTGTGAGGATCCGTTCGACTACGTCCATTTGTCTTCTTCATGGACTCTTTCTTCTTCTTTGCGGGATTTCAGGCAAGATGACCATACCCTCGAAATCACTTCTATCTTTGCTTGCTAGTTGCTCGCTCTTTTGCTATGCCTATGTTGCGATACCTACCACTTGCTTATCATGCCTCCCATATTGTTGAACCAAGCCTCTAACCCACCTTGTCCTAGCAAACCGTTGTTTGGCTATGTTACCGCTTTTCTCAGCCCCTCTTATAGCGTTGTTAGTTGCAGGTGAAGATTGAAGTTTGTTCCCTGTTGGAACATGGAGATGTTGTTCCTTGTTGGAACATGTTTACTTGTTGGGATATCACAATATCTCTTATATAATTAATGCATCTATATACTTGGTAAAGGGTGGAAGGCTCAGCCTTATGCCTGCTGTTTTGTTCCACTCTTGCCGCCCTAGTTTCCGTCATATCGGTGTTATGTTCCCGAATTTTGCGTTCCTTGTGAGGTTGGGTTATAATGGGAACCCCTTGACAGTTCGCCTTGAATAAAACTCCTCCAGCAAGGCCCAACTTTGGTTTTACCATTCGCCACCTAGCCTTTTCTTTCCCTTGGGTAGGCCTGCCCAAGGGTCATCTTTATTAAACCCCCGGGCCAGTGCTCCTCTGAGTGTTAGTCCAACCCAGAGCACCGTGCGGGGCCGTCCCTTGGCAACTTGGGTTACGTTGCCTCCCGTATGCTTAGCTTATCCGGTGTGCCCTGAGAACAAGATATGTGCAGCTCCTATCGGGATTTGTCGGCACAGCGGGTGGTCTTGCTGGACTTGTTTTACCATTGTCGAGGATGTCTTGTAACCGGGATTCCGAGTCTGATCGGGTCTTCCCGCTAGAAGGAATATCCTTCGTTGACCGTGAGAGCTTGTGATGGGCTAAGTTGGGACACCCCTACAGAGATTTGAACTTTTGAAAGCCATGCCCGCGATTATGGGCAGATGGGAATTTGTTAATGTCCGGTTGTAGAAAACCTGAAGTTGATCTTAACTAAAATACATCAACCGCGTGTGTAACCGTGATGGTCTCTTTCCGGCGGAGTCCGGGAAGTGAACACGGTGTTGGAGTTATGTTTGACGTAGGTTGTTCTAGGACCACTTCTTGATCATAGTTGTTCGACCATGCTTTTGCCTTCTCTTCTCGCTCTCTTTTGCGCATATGTTAGCCACCAAATATGCTAGTCACTTGCTGCAGCTCCACCTCATACCTTTACCTTACCCATAAGATTAAATAGTTTTGATCGCGAGGGTGTGAGATTGCTGAGTCCCCGTGACTCACAGATACTTCCAAAACCAGCTTGCAGGTGCCATTGAACCATGCAGATGACGTAACCAAGCTCAAGGAGGAGTTCGATGAAGATCTTGTCCTTTGTGTTGTTTCGTTCTAGTTGATCAGTAGTGGAGCCCAGTCAGGACGATCGGGGATCTGTGTAGCATTTGGGGTAGTCTTCTTTTATTTTGGCTCCGTAGTCGGGCCTTGATTGTAACTGGTTGATGTAATGCTTTATTCACGTAATTGTGTAAAGTGGCGATTGTAAGCCAACTATGTATCTATTTCCCTTATGTATTACATGGGTTGTTTGCGAAGATTACTTCACTTGCGACATTGCTTTCTATGCAGTTATGCCTCTAAGTCGTGCTTCGACACGTGGGAGATATAGCCGCATCGAGGGCATTACAAGTTGGTAATCAGAGCCTTCCCCGACCTTAGGAGCCCCCTGCTTGATCGAATAGCTGGCGTTGTTGAGTCTAGAAAAATGTTTTGAGTCATTTAGGATTATATATATCGGAGAGTTTAGGATTTCTTTTTACTCCCCAGTCCCTTCATCGCTCTGGTAAGGCATCCTGACGTAGAGTTTTGACTCTTCTCTTCTCAAATTTTCACAAAAAAAAATTTAGGATCACGCAGGTATCTTGGAATCGTTCCGATCGATTTGTGATGAGAACATTGTTCTTGGTGCCTCCTGTCATTTAGGGGTTGTGGCAGTGTCCCGGGGAGTTGAGCTCCGAGGTGTTGTCGTCACAATTTTATTGTTGCAGTTCTGGAATACCTGAGTTTAGTATCGCCGACATCGAAAATCTCTTTTATGCAGTTGTTGGTGAGATAACCTCGACGCCACCCAGTACTGGGGCGGGAGTTCGGGAGTATTGCCATAACTCGTATAACGGATGCTTTTCGAAGGTTGAGGTAAACGATTTCCGAAGGTTTCTTGGTTATGTGTTGAAGGATGGATACAGCTGGATGTAGGATTTGTTAGTTTGGGTGAGATATTATGCTTCCCCTGTATCCCCAACACCTGATTGCATAACCGGAAAATTTCGGGAGTTTATAAGTGGGAATTCAAGTAGCTCTTAGGATATCTTTCCGACAGATGTATGATACGAAATTGGGGTTCGACGTCTAGTGGTCCGCCTATCCACGGTTGGTTTTACAGTGGTCTTGTTGTGTCTTAAAGAGTCCTTGGCTATGCCGAATCGGGGACGCTTCGTATGTCATGTGCACTGCCTTGTACATGATGGTGTTGTACGATCGAGCCCGTGTAGGCCCCACCACGAAAACTTTGGAAGAAATATCTATCATATGTTTGTTCCGGCTTATTTTGCAAGCCAAAACTTTGTTTTGTTTTGAGTTGTGGTATTCGAGTTGCTTCAAAGTCAAGAGTTGATTTCATACCTTTCCAAACCGGTGTGCTCATACTCCGATGTGATTACCAATCCTTCTTGATAATTGAGATTATCATGTCAATCCTTTTCAACCGGTGTGTCTCTCTTCAAGTGGTTCCAATCTTTTCAAGATCCGCAAGATTAATTATCAGTTCCTCTCAATGGTGTTTGCTTCATCCGTCCTAAATTGCCTTTGTTTTCCCGCCCACCCTCCCTTTTTCTTCAAGGACTCAGATATCTTAATCAAGTATCCATCTTATTGATGCGAAGTATTTCTATTCTTTTCTGTCAATGTTCTTACCCGGTGGTTCTCATGAAGATGCTCCACAAGCTTATTATTCTTCATTCTTTTCATCTCCGGTGGTTTCAAGTCAAGCTTTGTTGATCATATCCTTTCCTTGTTTCAATGCTTTCTCATGCCGGTGCAATTCTTAATCATTCACCTCTCGCTATTCAATTGTTCCGGAGTGCTGAAGATATCTCAGAAGATTCGTGTTTCCACTCTGCTTTCGTTCAAGCTCTTTCGAGATTGTTATCTCATTCAAGCCATTTAATTCAATCGGTGCATATCTCTTTTCAAGTAATCATCTGAACGGTGTATCTTTTGAGTGGGCCCTAACCCACAGGTCTTTTCCCAGGATCTTACCTGACTCTTCTTATATTCCCGGAGCTATTCTCAAATTCTTTTCCAAGTTTGACGTAAGAATGAGTTATCATCAGTCAATTGCCTTTCTCCAAGATCTTTCAAATTCTTTTCATCGTTGGTTCAACCTTTCTAATTTCCATTCCAGAGTGCCTCAACAACTCAAGGTGGTGTTTCTCGTCGTCATTCTCAGATTTTGAAGACCAAATAAGAGTTTTCCTTCAAATCTTATCCGTTCTCCCAAAGAGTCGTGATTCTAGCTTGATGCCGTCCTCTCATAATTGCTTTTGATTGTGACAACTCTTTTCACCCATCCGGAGAAATTCAAGAGTCTTTTTAGTTTGATTCTCCGGAGGCCATCATCTCAGCTTTCAGCTCTCGTTTTCCAAATCTTACCGGTGCATCATTCAATATTATCTAATCAGCTCGTGATATCTTCGTTTTAGTTGTATCTAAATCCCATCAAGGATCCTCATTCGTTCTCTAATTCTTATGGTGATTCATCCCTTTACTTCGTTCATTTTCAATTCTTACGGTGGTTCGTTCAAGAGTTCTCTTCCTTGGTTATCATATCAATTCATTCGTTGTTTCCAAATCCTACCAGTGGTTCGTTGAAGACCTTCTCAAGTTTCCGCTATATTTCTCTTAATCTTTTCTAAGAAAATAAGTAGTATGCCAAATCCGTTGCTTGTCATCAATTAAATTGATGAAGGATACGCATAACATAATTCTTATTCTTGTTTCACACAAGTGATTAATTCCCTATTACGGAGGTTCATCAAAATTCTTGGGTTTAATCGCTCATCTTCTCTTTTTCCCAGAGTTCCAACCTTTTTCAATTATTTCACCATGGAGATTCATTTAAATCGGTACAAGGTTTCACTTTGTGTTTTTCAACTTCTTTTTTCCTCTCGTTTGATCATTCTTTTATTACCGGAGTTCTTCATGGAGGTTCATCAAGGAGTTAATTCTTTCTCGAAGTGTTCTTTGAGATTCTTGTCAGAGGAGCCCAAGTTTTCTTCGGCTCGCATTCCGAAGTGCAATTCTCCCTTCCATATCATTGGAGGTGGTATTATGTCATTCTTGATAATTTGAGTTCATGTTTCATGATTCACATGTTGTTAAGAATGAGATATTTTAAATCCATCAACCTCTTCATTGAAATTATCTTGGGTTATATTTCACCTAAAGCCTTCCCTAAGGATTTTGCTATTATGGTGCTTATAAACGATCCAAGTTCTTCTTTTATCCTCCCGGTGAAATAGTTTCTCCTCTCTTTGTTCTTATCCAATCTTGTTCCCGTTAGTGGCAAGTTGTCACCTCATAATTTGAGATGTATTCCATAAGCCCACATCAAGCTTATTCTTTTCGTTGTTGGCTTTCCAACAATTTCGTTCGACCATTCTCCTAAGTATGCCTTTTCTAGCTCTTTTGTGGCAGGAGTTGCCATTTTCTTCTCCATTCTTGTGTTCCGACGATCTAACTTCTATTCTTTCATTTCGGAGGCATTGTGCTATTGCTTCCTTCAACCATCATCGCGTTTCATCAAAGATCATGTTCTTTCCTATGCTTATCCATCTAACCGGAGTGTTGTGTCTTCTCTTCTAGTTCTTTTCATCTTATAAAGTCTTGCATCTCTTTTCAATCGGAGTGCTGCCCAAAGTTGTACTTCCTTGTCCCTCTTTTCTAACGGAGTGTTTTCAACTTCGTTCATCTCCATTGTATTATTTTCTCGAGATGGCTTAACCTCTTCAAGGTTCTTTGTTTTCACTCGTTTGTCAAAGGAGCAACTTAGTTTTACCTTTTCTCTTCCTCTTCCGTTTCCCTACGGTGCCATCCTGGATCTCGGGTCGAGATCCTCTCGTAGTGGTGGAGTGTTGTAACGCCCCAAGACCGGAGCATCAGATGCCTTCCAGGGTTTCCGGGTTTCATCGTGAGATTTGTTTGGTTCGTTGCATCATGTGCATTGCATCATGTCATCATGCCATCTTTTCTCAAAGCTAACTAAAACTCTCTAAATAAATTGCATGGATCTTCGGTCCATTTAAACCGAGGGAATTCACATGGTGATTCTCTTTATAACATATCCTCCCGTTATTAGGGAGCTATATTTAAAATTCCATTGTTTTGGAATCACCCGTGAACCCACTTGCATATTAAATCCCTTGGCCTTTTTCTTCTTCAAGTTTCGACTCTCTAGTCTTGCCAATAATTCTTTCACCATTTTCCGGAGCTCTAACAAAATCCCCAACATTTTTGGACCTATCGAATACCGACTTCCTTCTCACACTCATTTGAATTAAATTCAAATGAGTTGGAATTCAAACTTCACACATGTGCTCTTTCCTATTTTCTTGGAACAAGCTCATCTTTATGAGTCCGGGGAAATTAACCTCCCGCGCAAATTCTATTCCTAACACTTCCTTTATTCTCTTTTTCTTCGATATTTTTTCCTGCTTTGGGACATAAAAGGAGAAGTTTTAGAGAGGAGTGAGAGAGAGCAGCGGGCCCATTCTCCTTCTAAGGCCCAGCCGGCACCCTCCACACTGGGCCTCCTGCACCGGCCCCCCTAGGCCATTTGCACCCTAGGCCCAGCGCCCTGCGCTAACCCTAGGCGCCCGAGCCCGACTCCCTCTCCCTCTCGTCCTCATCCAGCGCCGCCTCCCACCTCGTCTTCCCTCCCACATCGCTCCTCTTTCTCTCCCTCGATCTCTTTCCCTGGAGCAGCGCCAACCTCCCTCTCCTTCGTTCCCCTGCTCTCGTTCTCCCTCAAGCCGCCTCCCTTGGGCGCGCCCGATGCGCCTGCACCCGGTGTCCTCCGCTTCCAGCCGTGGCCGGCTAGCAGGCCGTTGCCGTCCGTCTCCTCGCCATGGCCCCTCGCAAGCTGCCTCCTGCACGCCTCACCTCCTGCCTCCTGCGCACCTCCTCCTCGCGAAGTCCCCGTCGCCGAGCACTCGAGGAGAGGAGCTCCTCGAGTGCCCGCGCCTGCAGCCGTCGTTCCTCTGCACCCAGCAGGAGCCCCGCCGGCTCCCGTCGCCCCCGTCTGCGCCCCTCGCGGCTCTGCCTCGCCATGGAGCTCCGCCACCCATCTCTCTTCCTGTAGCGCGTTGTCGCGTGGATGCTCGCCTCTGGCCAGCGTCGTTACTCCTCTTGGTCCGTCCTCCTTGGTGTGGAGCAGCACCATCACGCCCCCCCTGCCCGAGCTATTACTCACCACCGACCAACACCACCCGCAAGACTCGGACTCTGAACGCAAAGTACCACTACAAACCCGAAGAATTCGGATGCATCAAGTCCCCAAGGAGACCCGTTTTCGTCAAGTTCGACTACCCGTATCATCAAGAACCACTACGGCCGGAGACCTCGGACCCGCCAAGTACGTTCGAGCTATCAATACCGCAAGCGCCAAGTTCCACGATGACCCAAGTACCGCGAGAACGTTTGTACATCTACCGTCGCCTTTGGAATTGCTAAGACCGTCTAGCACCCCTTCGAGATGACGAGACCGACAAGTTCAAATGACCCCAAGTACCTCTCCGAAAATGAGACGTATACCGCTACCGTCGCAAGAATCGAGACCGACAAGTCCGAAGATGCAAGTACCACTCCAAACCATGTACGACGACCGTCGCCGAAGACCCGTGTAACGCAAATGTCAAGTTCAACTACCGTCGCGTGAACCAGTACTTCCCACGACGACCCCGTGAAAAACTACTTCCCCTTCGACGCGTGTACCCCTACCGCCGAACTCGATCCGTTCCGATAATGCACGCTTCGAAGGTATAACCTCGAGACGACATGTTTGAGATGCTCGTGTTTGCATCGGGTCCAATTTGTCACTCGTTTCCTTGCCGTCGACTCATGGGACACCCGCTATCCGAGAGTGCCCCACCATCTTTTGCACGCATCCGCATACTTCTCCTTTGCATCAGTATCTCAATCGAGTTACCGGAACCGGAACGTTGCAGTGGCACCATTTTCGTTATCGTTGCCGTGGCACCCCTTTTTCTTTCCACCACGGTGACAAATGCCTCATAATATGCTCTTGTTAAAATTTTCTTAAAACTTGCATAACTTGAACATGGCATCCGCATCATGTTAACAACAATTAAAATGCTTAAATTGTTGTTTGCATTTAAATTGCTAATGCATGTGGGGATTTACCGGATTCGTTGTTTGCTATATACGGCCCCATTTAAATGGTTTAAATGGTATAGTTTTGTTATGCTTCACCTCTTACCATGTTTAACAACATTTAATATTATTGGGTACATAAACGAGATCGAACTAAATAAGTCATGTGGTGTTTTCTTCAATATGCAACTCTGTTGCATATTGTGCTCCACTTAATTTGTAGGGTTGCTTGTGCACTTTGCCATGCCATGCTTCATTAAACCGGACATGCATCACACTTGATTGTGCATTGTGCCATGCTTATGTGATGATTGTTTATTATGTTGTTTGCTTCTTTCCGGGTTGTTTCCCTCGTTAGCTTCGGTTCCGTTCTGGAGTTGTGAGGATCTGTTCGACTACGTCCATTTGTCTTCTTCATGGAATCTTTCTTATTCTTTGCGGGATTTCAGGCAAGATGACCATACCCTCGAAATCACTTCTATATTTGCTTGCTAGTTGCTCGCTCTTTTGTTATGCCTATGTTGCGATACCTACCACTTGCTTATCATGCCTCCCATATTGTTGAACCAAGCCTCTAACCCGCCTTGTCCTAGCAAACCGTTGTTTGGCTATGTTACCGCTTTGCTCAGCCCCTCTTATAGCGTTGTTAGTTGCAGGTGAAGATTGAAGTTTGTTCCCTGTTGGAACATGGAGATGTTGTTCCTTGTTGGAACATGTTTACTTGTTGGGATATCACAATATCTCTTATATAATTAATGCATCTATATACTTGGTAAAGGGTGGAAGGCTCAGCCTTATGCCTGCTGTTTTGTTCCACTCTTGCCGCCCTAGTTTCCGTCATATCGGTGTTATGTTCCCGAATTTTGCGTTCCTTGTGAGGTTGGGTTATAATGGGAACCCCTTGACAGTTCGCCTTGAATAAAACTCCTCCAGCAAGGCCCAACTTTGGTTTTACCATTCGCCACCTAGCCTTTTCTTTCCCTTGGGTAGGCCTGCCCAAGGGTCATCTTTATTAAACCCCCGGGCCAATGCTCCTCTGAGTGTTGGTCCAACCCAGAGCACCGTGCGGGGCCGTCCCTTGGCAACTTGGGTTACGTTGGCTCCTGTACGCTTAGCTTATCCGGTGTGCCCTGAGAACAAGATATGTGCAGCTCCTATCGGGATTTGTCGGCACAGCGGGTGGTCTTGCTGGACTTGTTTTACCATTGTCGAGGATGTCTTGTAACCGGGATTCCGAGTCTGATCGGGTCTTCCCGCTAGAAGGAATATCCTTCGTTGACCGTGAGAGCTTGTGATGGGCTAAGTTGGGACACCCCTGCAGGGATTTGAACTTTTGAAAGCCGTGCCCGTGGTTATGGGCAGATGGGAATTTGTTAATGTCCGGTTGTAGAAAACCTGAAGTTGATCTTAATTAAAATACATCAACCGCATGTGTAACCGTGATGGTCTCTTTCCGGCGGAGTTCGGGAAGTGAACACGGTGTTGGAGTTATGTTTGACGTAGGTTGTTCTAGGATCATTTCTTGATCATAGTTGTTCGACCGTGCTTTTGCCTTCTCTTCTTACTCTCTTTTGCGCATATGTTAGCCACCAAATATGCTAGTCGCTTGTTGCAGCTCCACCTCATACCTTTACCTTACCCATAAGCTTAAATAGTTTTGATCACGAGGGTGTGAGATTGCTGAGTCCCCGTGACTCACAGATACTTCCAAAACCAGCTTGCAGGTGCCGTTGAACCGTGCAGATGACGTAACCAAGTTCAAGGAGGAGTTCGATGAAGATCTTGTCCTTTGTGTTGTTTTGTTCTAGTTGATCAGTAGTGGAGCCCAGTCGGGACGATCGGGGATCTGTGTAGCATTTGGGGTAGTCTTCTTTTATTTTGGCTCCGTAGTCGGGCCTTGATTGTAACTGGTTGATGTAATGCTTTATTCATGTAATTGTGTGAAGTGGCGATTGTAAGCCAACTATGTATCTCTTTCCCTTATGTATTACATGGGTTGTTTGCGAAGATTACCTCACTTGCGACATTGCTTTCTATGCGATTATGCCTCTAAGTCGTGCTTTGACACGTGGGAGATATAGCCGCATCGAGGGCATTACATTCCCCCTCCCGGAGGGAAGTTTCCCCACAGAACAGCTCTGTCGGAGCCCTATATTGGTTCCGCCAAGGTTTCGCCACGTGGCAGCGGAGTTTCTTCCCGTGAGCTAGCTTATGATTTTTTTCCTCAACGAAAGACTCCATATAGCCAAAGATGGGCATCAAAGGGCCACCAGGGGGCCCATGAGACAGGGGCGCACCCCCACCCTCGTTGATGGTGGGTCGCCTCCCATGGTACTTTCTTCGCTCAGTATTTTTTATATATTCTGAAAATAACTCCCGTGGAGTTTCATGACTTTTGGAGATGTGCAGAATCGGTCTCTAATATTTGCTCCTTTTCCAGACCAGAATTCCAGCTGCCGGCATTCCCCTCTTCATGTAAACCTTGTAAAATAAGAGAGAATAGGCATAAGTATTGTGACATAATGTGTAATAACAGCCCATAATGCAATAAATATTGATATAAAAGCATGATGCAAAATGGACATATCAACTCCCCCAAGCTTAGACCTCGCTTGTCCTCAAGCGAAAGCCAAAATCGAAAAATATGTCCACATGTTTGGAGACAAAGGTGTCGATAAAAATAAAATACGGACATGAGGGCATCATGATCATTCTTAGAACAACAACATATATAAGAGCTCTTATGCTAAAGTAACAATTCAATCACAATTTCAACTATGAATCATAAATTTCATTGAGAACCAACAAACTCTAATCTCAGTCATTGAGGCAATTGCAATTTATCATAACATAGGAAAGAGTCAATATAAGAGCTTTTCAGCAAGTCCACATACTCAACTATCATTTAGTCTTTCACAATTGCTAACACTCACACAATATTTATGGGTATGAAGTTTTAATCGGACACAAAGAAAGATAGGGGCTTATAGTTTTGCCTCCCAACTTTTTACCTCAAGGGTAATGTCAACAATAATAGTTCATGAAAACTCACATCCAATTAGCTATATATATCAGGATCTTTCCAACACATTGTGCTTGCCAAAGGATAAAATGTAAAAAGGAAAGGTGAATATCACCATGACTATTTGCATGAAGTATAAGATAAGAATAAAAGATAGGCCCTTCGCAGAGGGAAGCAGAGGTTGTCACGTGCTTTTATGATTGGATGCACGAAATCTTAATGCAAAAGAACTTCACTTTATATTTCCACTTGTGATATGGACCTTTATTATGCAGTCCGTCGCTTTTATTTCTTCCACATCACAAGATCGTATAAAGCTTATTTTCTCCACACTAATAAGTCATACATATTTAGAGGGCAATTTTTATTGCTTGCAACGATGACAACTTACTTGATGGATCTTACTCAGTCCATAGGTAGATATGGTGGACTCTCATGACAAAACTAGGTTTAGGGATATTTGGAAGAACAAGTAGTATCTCTACTTGGTGCAAAGAAATTGGCTAGCAAGAGAGGGAAAGGCAAGCTCAACATGTTGGATGATCCATGACAATATAATTTATCTCAGATGTAAGAAAACATAACCCATTACGTTGTCTTCCTTGTCCAATGTCAACTCTTTAGCATATCATACTTTAATGAGTGCTCACAATTATAAAAGATGTCCAAGATAGTATATTTATATGTGAAAGCCTCTCTTTCTTTATTACTTCCTATTAATTGCAACGATGACCAAAACTATGTTTGTCAACTCTCAACAACTTTTATTCATCATACTCTTTATATGTGAGCTCATTACTCTCCATAAGATCCATATGACCTCTTTATTTCTTTTTATTTCTTCTCTTTTATTTTATTCCCTCAAGATCATAGCAAAATAATCAATCCCCTGACTCAACACTAATCTTCATTATATATAGCTCACGGACTCGATTACATAGGAAGATCATAAAGCAAAACTCACAACTAGATCATTAAAAAATTATTCTACTAGATCAAAATATTATCAAAAGGATTGAACTAAGAAAAACAGTGAGGGAGTCCTGGATTAGGGAGTCTCCGGACGGCCGGACTATATCCTTTGGCCGGACTGTTGGACTATGAAGATACAGGATTGAAGACTTCGTCCCATGTCCGGATGGGGACTCTACTTGAGTGGAAGGCAAGCTAGGCAATACGGATATGTATATATCCTCCTTTGTAACCGACCTTGTGTAACCCTAGCCCCCTCCGGTGTCTATATAAACCGAAGGGTTTTAGTCTGTAGGACAACATACAATCATACCATAGGCTAGCTTCTAGGGTTTAGCCTCTCTGATCTTGTGGTAAATCAACTCTTGTAATACTCATATCATCAAGAACAATCAAGCAGGACGTAGGGTATTACCTCCATCAAGAGGGCCCGAACCTGGGTAAACATCGTGTCCCCTGCCTCCTGTTACCATCCACCTTAGACGCACAGTTCGGGACCCCCTACCCGAGATCCGCCGGTTTTGACACTGACATTGGTGCTTTCATTGAGAGTTCCACTGTGTCGTCACCATAAGGCTTGATTGATGGCTCCTTCGATCATCGCTGGCGATGCGGTCCAGGGTGAGGCTTTCCTCCCTGGACAGATCTTCATATTCGCAGCTTTGCACTGCAGGCCAATTCGCTTGGCCTTCTGGAGCAGATTGAGAGCTACGCCCCTGTAGGTCAGATTTGGAACCTTGAACTACACGGCCGACATCTGCGGAGACTTGATCTTCGACGGATTCGGGCCCATGTCGGACGCGTCGTATAGTCGTGACGAGCATGACGTAACTCTGCCATCGGATAATGTTCGGGAGATAGCATCTGCAACTACTCCGTCCATCAATCCAGAGCAAGTCGCGCCATCCGAGAGCAGAGGGATGGACCCCGCCATGGAGGCTGCAATCTCAGTGGTGATAGAGCCGGATACTTACTTCATCCCTTACAAGAGCCGTGTGTAACATCCCAAATTTTCAATTTGGAATGTTATACACTAGATCATCATGCATATCATATTTTCTTGCATTTTGTCGATCCTAGAAATTTCATGCAACTCAAGGACCCTCGGAGAGAGTTGGAGATTTCGTCATTTTCATATTTGAGTTCTCTCAAATTTTGAAGAAAGGATCATTGGTTTTTGTCAGAGTTTATTCGCCTTTTATTTGGATAGGGAAAAATGCGCGTTTTCAAAAATTGCATTTTAGGCCCGGAGAAAAGTTCATTTTGTTCGACTCATTTTTAGGAGTCGGCGAAAATTTACTTTATTAGTTTTGGAGTCCGGTAGAATTGTTTTTCTGTGTTTTTCCGAGCACGGAACTGTTTAAAAAAAATTCCAAGCGCCTGGGCCAAAGGCCCGGCAAGCCGGCCGGCCAGGCTGCCGCGCCAGGTTCCCTCGCCCGCGCCGCGCGCGTCAGGCAGGAGGCGCCCAAGGCCGCCGCCGCTAGGAGTCTTTCCAGGATTCTGTTTGCATTGTTTTTTTCTAGATCTTTCCTTCCCTCTTTTCTTTCCTATTCCTAGTCTAATTCCTTGATCCCTCCTCCAAGCAAACCCTCCCCCTCCCCAATATAAATACCCAAGCACCCCCCCCCCCCCTCTAAATCATCAAACCAAAGCCCCAAGCCCCAAGCCTAGAGCTGCGCCACACCCCGCGCCGCGCCCTGCGTCACGCGCCGCCGCCACCGTGTGCCTGCGCCGCCGCCGCACCTTGCCGCCGCCGCCGCACTACCGCCACCGCCCCACGCCCACGCCACCGGAGCCCCTCGCCGGAGGTAGCCCCGTGCCGCATCTCTTCTTTTCATCGGATCGTTTTCTTCTAATCGTTCTGATTCTTCTTTTCCGATTCGTTTTATCTCCAGTTCTTCGCGAAACCGTTCCGGTTTTCTAGATCGGTTTTACGATCGGTTTTCTTCTCCGAAACCCTAGATCGGATTCGTTTTCTTTTCCGATTTAGTTGCTCGAGATCGTTCGCCGGACCGTTCATCCTAACGAACGTGATAACCGGATTCTGCTAGGTTAACGAATGTCCATTCGTTTAACCGTTCTTCTTTTTCTTCTCGACGGATTTATTCCGCGATCGCGATCTCAGATCCGATCTTCGTTCTAGTCTATTTTCTCGCTCGTTTATCGGAATCAGGTGATTCAAGCGCCTGTAGTTTCGTTTCGAAACCGCCGTTCCGACTAATCAACTTTAACCAGTTTTTGCTACGGTAAAATTTGACCTAGTTTCAACTTGCTAGAACCGAGTTGTTTTCTTCCGCCGTTTGTTTTCCGTTGTTTTGTTCGGTTTGTTCTTTCTTTGCAACCGGAGTTCTTAAGTTGAACTATCTGGTTCGATCTTTTGTTTGAGTTTTACCTGTGCATTAGATGAGTACTTATTGTATGCTTGTTGTTTGTCTCCGATAGATTACCCGGATTGCGCCGCCTGTTACTTCGAATCTCTAGGACTCGCGGATCATCAGCAAGGCAAGTAACACTTTGATCATACCTTTTCTACAACCCAGTTTTATTGCATTAGATCCATCCTCACACATTGCATGATTAGGATCTAATTAAATTGTGGGATGGGAAGTAGATGAGGTAGTACCTATTACCTGTTTATTATGAAACCTTTGGGAGTTACTTCTACATTTGCTTATTATGCCATGCTATGCTAGTAGACGTGGATTGGGTGAGTGAATTCCATGACAGATGTGAGTGTGATAATTTTAAGGGTTTATCTAAGGTGGCAACTTAAACACACATCTGGGTGGATTGAGGCACCTGATGTCTATCAGGAATTGCCTGTTTTATTTTGGACCGCCACCCAGGCTCAAAGGGATCATAAGATCTTTCATGCTAAATACTTACATGTGCAGCCACAAGCCATTATGGGCTCTGGCATAGTTGACTAAGTCGTGCGAACTCTTACAGGGTAGACTAGCAGATGTAGGGGAAGTAGGTGTACCGGTCTATCCATCGTAAGGTGCTAGCGCTTCTGAAAGACTGTGTCTCGGTCATCCGTTTCTCAAACACCAGTAGTGCGAGAAATCCAACGGAGGCGATCGAGTCTTGTGGGGAAAGTGCGCAAACCTATGCAGAGTGTAATAAACTAATCATGATTAGCCGTGTCCCCGGTTATGGACAATCTTGAGTATCTAGTACTTGAATATCATGTGAATCTCAACATGTTACTTCTAATTAATATTGTTGGGTTTTAATGACTACTTTTAATTGGGGTTCAGAATGCTGTCAACCATTCTCAATGTTTAACAACCACCATGATAGTTAAATAAATTTATTCCTTTGCACTAGGGAAAAATTGGCTTTACGCAAAACTGTAACCATAGAGCTTTCCACCAGCCAAATATGCATATAGTATAGTTGTTTCATTCCATTACTCTCTATGTGTTACCTTGCCAGCATATTCCATGTGCTGACCCATTTCGGGCTGCAACGTTAATGTTGCAGACTTTTCAGACGACGATTAAGGTGTTTTTAGGTCGGGGTTCTATACTCAGTGATGCCGTTGGAGTTGATGGACCCATTTATCTTCCAAGTCTTCCGCTGTTATCGACACTAGATGGCCTTAAGCCATATTATTGTAATAAGTTCTCTTCGGAGACATCGATGTAATAAGCGTGTGATTGCCACTCTGCTATAAATCCTTCGATGTACTATGTGGTGTCAGCATTACTGATCCAGGGATGACACTGGAGCACAGTAGACTTGATCCATTCGGGTCTGGTCGCTACAGAGATGGTATCAGAGCACATGCTGACTGTAGGACACGACCACTAAGTTAAAGCCATAGATCACTATTCTCTCCTTATTTTCTAACTCCTCATCTTTTCTACTCTTTAGGATGAAGGACGCGAAGATTAAGTACGCTCAACCGGATGAAGGCACACCTTTTGGATTTCACTTGAAGGAAGTCACCAAGTACCTAAACATTGGATTACCAAGTTTCACGGGAACCTTCAACGCCACTTTGCCTGAAGAGGAGCGCTGGAAGATTCAAGCTCACGTTCCGGGAAGGACATTCGTGCCAATCACGAAGCCCATAGATAGTGTTTTCAATGCACCAACCTGGAGTCTAGGAAAGAGCATGGCAGCCCATATCACCATAGGACGCATTGGAGAAGTTTATCAAGAAGACCTCAAGGACACTATCTACCAGATTTGCGGACGCCGAGATGAACAGTGGGAGTTAATCACCACCAAGAAGGATAGATCCATTGCAGCATTCATCCAGGAGTTAAACCAGCACATTCGACGCCACGAGAACCAGATGTGCAATGATATGATGGAGTTGAAGAATGCGAAGACAAGGATCATCGAGCTAGAAGGAGAACTGAAGGCTACACGCAAGGACTACATGGACGAGATCGTAGCTCTAGCAAGGCACAACGTCGATCTTAAGCAGGAGATTGAAGAACTCAAGAGGAAGTTAGCATCCAGGGAGGAAGACGAGTACGTCGCATGCCCGGATAACTACATCATCATCGACGACACCGATTCGGATCCAAGTGAACCCGACTTTGACGACGAAGCTGGAGCGGACATCATGGAGTCTTCCGTCGATTCAAATTTCTAGATGACCACCAATTATTAGTAGTATTTCCCCCCATGTAAACACTATAGTTCGAGCACTTTTGCGATAGCTAGATCGATTGTATGCCCTTGTTTGATTGAATGAAGTGATTTTGTGTGAATTTGCTCATGTGCATTGGGGTAGTGTTTTCTCTTTAGACCTCATTCTATTCTTATATCTCTTCTTTTCTAAACCCTCAGATGCCTCCGAGATGTGACAATGGAATTCCACCGGAGCTCACTCAGTTGATCCAGCAGCAGAATCAGTTGATGCAGATGTTAGTTCAGAATCAGCAGAACAACAACAACAACAACCCACCACCACCACCCCCTGTTGACCACTTAGCCCGTTTCCTTAGGCTAAATCCGCCGGTGTTTTCTAGTAGCATCGAGCCGATAGTAGCAGACGATTGGCTCCGCAAGATAGGAAGGGAGTTGACCACTGCAGGATGCACGGATGGTGAGAAAGTGAAGTTTGCCGCACATTAGCTTGAAGGACCCACGGCAGCATGGTGGGAGAATTTCACAGCCACCTTCCCAGTTGACACTGTCGCATGGGATCAGTTTCAGCAAGCTTTCCACACTGCACATGTTTCAGCAGGAGCTATGGCCATGAAGAAGCGTGAGTTTCGCAACTTACGCCAAGGAGGAAGGACAGTTGGCCAGTATGTCGATGACTTCAGCGAGTTAGCACGTTATGCCCCAGATGACGTTGCTACGGATGCAGCTAAGCAGGAGAAGTTTCTGGAAGGATTGAATGATGAGTTAAGCATGCAGCTGATGGTAGCAAGTTTCAGAAACTACCAGGAGTTGGTAGATCGTGCCATCATGATTGAAGGGAAGCAGCAGCAGATTGAAAGCCGCAAGAGGAAGTATGGACAGGGGAAGTATAACTCTGGAGCCCAGCAGAAGCCCCGTTTTACCCCTAAATCGGGATTTCAGTTTCAGCATACCCATGGAGGAGGTAGTTCGCACAACCACAAGAATGGCAATGGGAATGGAGGAAGCAACGGCCAGAATCGGACCACCCCATCAACCCCATCCAAGAGAGACCTGAGCCAAGTCACATGTTTCAAGTGTTCCAAGACCGGACATTATGCCAATGAATGTCCTGAAGGCCAGAATGGAAATGGCAATGGAAGCTCAGGGAAGAAGCCGAACCCTTTCAATAGGGGACAGGTGAACCACGTTAGCGTGGAGGAGGTTGAAGATCAGCCCGATGCAGTAATCGGTAAGTTTTTGGTTAAGTCATTTACCGCACTCGTTCTTTTCGATACTGGTGCATCGCATTCATACATATCAAGGAGATTTGTGGATAAATATAACCTGTCAACCCAAGCCCTTAGGCCACCCATGTTAGTAAGCTCACCAGGAGCGGAGTTTATGGCTAGACAATGGTGTGATCGGTTACCATTAAGGATTGGTAACTATGTTTTTCCCTCAGACCTAATAGTATTGGAATCTCTAGGATTGGATGTAATCCTCGGTACGGATTGGTTGTCGATGTATGGAGGAAACATCGATTGTGCCAGTAAGACAATTTTGCTTACAACGTCGGAAGGAAGAAGGATCAAGTATGTATCCCGGCATGTGCCCAATAGGACACAGGTAAATTGCCTAACAGGAGTAGTGCAGGAAGAAGTACCAGTGGTAAAGGATTTTCCTGATGTATTTCCGGAAGAGTTGCCAGGCATGCCACCGGATAGAGACATTGAGTTTCTAATTGAGTTGTTGCCAGGTACAGGCCCAATATCAAAGAGACCATACCGGATGCCAGCAAAGGATTTGATAGAAATTAAGAATCAGATTAAGGAGTTATTGGAGAAAGGTTACATTCGCCCAAGTTCTTCGCCTTGGGGATCACCCATACTTCTAGTGGAGAAGAAGGATGAATCATTAAGGATGGTTGTTGATTATCGAGGATTGAATGAAGTAACCATCAAGAACAAGTACCCGCTGCCAATGATAAATGATCTGTTTGATCGTTTGCAAGGAGCTAAAGTGTTTTCCAAGATCGATTTGCGATCAGGGTACCACCAGTTGAAGATTCGAGAGCGGGATATACCTAAGACAGCATTCACCACAAGATATGGACTGTATGAGTATACCGTTATGTCATTTGGCTGGACTAACGCGCCTGCCTATTTTATGAACCTGATGAACAAGGTATTTATGGAGTTTCTGGATAAGTTCGTCGTAGTGTTCATTGATGATATCCTGGTTTATTCAAAGAATGAATAAGAGCATAAGGAACATTTGCGTTTGGTATTGGAGAAACTAAGGGAACATCAGTTATATGCCAAATTTAGCAAATGTGAGTTTTGGTTGAAGGAAGTAGGATTCCTCAGACACGTTATATCCGGAGAAGGGATAGCAGTTGACCCCGCAAAGGTTAAGACCGTAACCGAATGGGAAGCACCAACGACAGTTGGAGAGATCCGAAGTTTTCTTGGACTCGCAGGATACTACCGGAGATTCATTGAGAATTTTTCAAAGATTGCGAAGCCTATGACGGAGTTGTTGAAGAAAGATACCAAGTTCAATTGGACTGAGGAGTGTGAAGCTAGTTTCCAGGAGTTGAAGAAACGATTGGTTACCTCACCGGTATTGATTTTGCCAGATCAGACCAAGGATTATGAGGTGTATTGCGACGCTTCACGTCGAGGACTTGGAGCAGTGCTTATGCAGGAAGGGAGAGTTGTTTCGTATGCTTCACGACAACTGAAGCCTCACGAATTGAATTATGCCACGCATGATTTGGAGTTAGCAGCCGTAGTGCATGCATTGAAGACATGGAGACATTTCCTCATTGGAAATCATTGTGATGTGTACACGGATCACAAGAGTTTGAAGTACATTTTCACGCAGAAGGAGTTGAATCTTAGACAAAGGAGATGGTTGGAGCTCATCAAGGATTATGATATGAGATTGCATTACCATCCCGGTAAAGCTAATGTAGTAGCTGACGCATTGAGCCGTAAGAGCCATGTCAATACGTTAATGACGGGAAGTATACCCAAGGAGTTAGCAGAAAACCTTCGTGAACTAAGTTTAGAGATAGTTCCGAAAGGCTATGTGGCAGCATTGGAGATTCAGCCAACATTGATGGATAAAATCAGAGAAGCTCAGAAATCTGATAAGGAGATTGCTTCTATAAAGGAGAAACTAAGCAAAGGAAAAGCAAAGGGATTTCGTGAGGACGAGCACGATACCCTATGGTTTGAGGACCGTGTTTATGTGCCAAATGACCCGGAGATCAGGAAGTTGATTCTACAAGAGGCACGTGATTCACCCTATTCGATTCACCCAGGAAATACCAAGATGTATTTGGATTTGAAGGAGACATTCTGGTGGACTGGAATGAAGAAGGATATTGCAGCATATGTAGCCGTTGTGACGTATGTCATAGAGTAAAGGCAGAGCATCAGAAGCCAGCCGGATTGTTGCAGCCATTGCCGATACCCGAATGGAAGTGGGATAAGATAGGCATGGATTTTATCACAGGACTACCCAGGATGAAAGCAGGTTATGACTTGATATGGGTAGTAGTTGATCGTTTGACGAAGGTAGCACATTTCATTTCAGTTAAGACCACTTACACCAGTGCTAAGTTGGCAAAGATATACATGACTAGGATCATTTGTTTGCATGGGGTTCCGAGGAGTATTGTATCAGACAGAGGAACCCAATTCACCTCAAAGTTTTGGAATCAGTTGCATGAAACTTTGGGAATCAGGCTAGAGTTCAGCACCGCTTTTCATCCGCAGACAGATGGACAAACCGAGAGAATCAATCAGATTTTGGAGGATATGCTGAGAGCTTGTGCACTAGATTATGGATCTAGTTGGGACGATAACTTGCCGTATGCGGAGTTTTCTTATAACAACAGTTACCAAACCAGTTTGAAGATGGCACCTTTCGAAGCTTTATATGGAAGGAGGTGCAGGACACTGTTGTCATGGGACGAAGTTGGAGACCGTCAGTTCTTTGGACGAGATTTGATTAAGTAGTCTGAACGGAAAGTTAAGTTCATTCGCGATAGGCTCAAAGTAGCCCAGTCTAGGCAGAAGAGCTACACAGATGCTAAACGCAAGGAGACAGTTTACAAAACCGGAGACAGAGTATATCTCCGAGTATCCCCACTTCGAGGAGTTAACCGCTTTGGAGTTAAGGGAAAGTTAGCACCACGTTTCGTTGGACCATATAAGATCTTGCAACGTATGGGAGAAGTCGCGTATAAGCTGGAATTACCAGAGGGACTGTCAGGAGTTCATGATGTATTCCATGTTTCTCAGCTGAAGAGATGTCACGCCGAGATGGCGGAGGTACCGTTAAGAGATACAGTACCGCTTGAAGCGATTCAGTTGAAGGATGACCTAACGTATGAGGAGAAACCAGTCAAGATTCTCGAGTTTGCCAGCAGAGTTACACGCAGCAAGGTTATGAAGTTTTGCAAAGTTTAGTGGAACCACCACTCAGAGGATGAAGCCACCTGGGAGAGAGAAGAAGATTTGCTCAAGGACCACCCTCACCTATTTTCTAGCCAACCCGAATCTCGAGGGCGAGATTCATCTTAAGGGGGGTAGGTTTGTAACATCCCAAATTTTCAATTTGGAATGTTATACACTAGATCATCATGCATATCATATTTTCTTGCATTTTGTCGATCCTAGAAATTTCACGCAACTCAAGGACCCTCGGAGAGAGTTGGAGATTTCGTCATTTTCATATTTGAGTTCTCTCAAATTTTGAAGAAAGGATCATTGGTTTTTGTCGGAGTTTATTCGCCTTTTATTTGGATAGGGAAAAATGCGCGTTTTCAAAAATTGCATTTTAGGCCCGGAGAAAAGTTCATTTTGTTCGACTCATTTTTAGGAGTCGGCAAAAATTTACTTTATTAGTTTTGGAGTCCGGTAGAATTGTTTTTCTGTGTTTTTCCGAGCGCGGAACCGTTTAAAAAAATTCCGAGCGCCTGGGCCAAATGCCCAGCAGGCCGGCCGGCCAGGCCGCCGCGCCAGGTTCCCTCGCCCGCGCCGCGCGCGCCAGGCAGGAGGCGCCCAAGGCCGCCACCGCTAGGAGTCTTTCCAGGATTCCGTTTGCATTGTTTTTTTTCTAGATCTTTCCTTCCCTCTTTTCTTTCCTATTCCTAGTCTAATTCCTTGATCCCTCCTCCAAGCAAACCCTCTCCCTCCCCAATATAAATACCCAAGCACCCCCCCCCCACCCTCTAAATCATCAAACCAAAGCCCCAAACCCCAAGCCTAGAGCCGCGCCACACCCCGTGTCGCGCCCTGCGTCACGCGCCGCCGCCGCCGTGTGCCCGCGCCGCCGCCGCACCTTGCCGCCGCTGCCGCACTACCGCCACAGCCCCACGCCCACGCCACCGGAGCCCCTCGCCGGAGGTAGCCCCGCGCCGCATCTCTTCTTTTCATCAGATCGTTTTCTTCTAATCGTTCCGATTCTTCTTTTCCGATTCGTTTTATCTCTGGTTCTTCGCAAAACCGTTTCGGTTTTCTAGATCGGTTTTACGATCAGTTTTCTTCTCCGAAACCCTAGATCGGATTCGTTTTCTTTTCCGATTTAGTTGCTCGAGATCGTTCGCTGGACCATTCGTCCTAACGAACGTGATCACCGGATTCTTCTAGGTTAACGAACGTCCGTTCGTTTAACCGTTCTTCTTTTTCTTCTCGACGGGTTTATTCCGCGATCGCGATCTCAGATCCGATCTTCGTTCTAGTCTATTTTCTCGCTCGTTTATCGGAATCAGGTGATTCAAGCGCCTGTAGTTTCGTTTTGAAACCGCCGTTCCGACTAATCAACTTTAACCAGTTTTTGCTACGGTAAAATTTGACCTAGTTTCAACTTGCTAGAACCGAGTTGTTTTCTTCCGCCGTTTGTTTTCCGTTGTTTTGTTCGGTTCGTTCTTTCTTTGCAACCGAAGTTCTTAAGTTGAACTATCTGGTTTGATCTCTTGTTCGAGTTTTACCTGTGCATTAGATGAGTACTTATTGTATGCTTGTTGTTTGTCTGCGATAGATTACCCGGATTGCGCCGCCTGTTACTTCGAATCTCTAGGACTCGCGGATCATCAGCAAGGCAAGTAACACTTTGATCATACCTTTTCTACAACCCAGTTTTATTGCATTAGATCCATCCTCACACATTGCATGATTAGGATCTAATTAAATTGTGGGATGGGAAGTAGATGAGGTAGTACCTATTACATGTTTATTATGAAACCTTTGGGAGTTACTTCTACGTTTGCTTATTATGCCATGCTATGCTAGTAGACGTGGATTGGGTGAGTGAATTCCATGACAGATGTGAGTGTGATAATTTTAAGGGTTTATCTAAGGTGGCAACTTAAACACACATCTGGGTGGATTGAGGCACCTGATGTCTATCAGGACTTGCCTGTTTTATTTTGGACCGCCACCCAGGCTCAAAGGGATCATAAGATCTTTCATGCTAAATACTTACGTGTGCAGCCACAAGCCATTATGGGCTCTGGCATAGTTGACTAAGTCGTGCAAACTCTTACAGGGTAGACTAGCAGATGTAGGGGAAGTAGGTGTACCGGTCTATCCATCGTAAGGTGCTAGCGCTTCTGAAAGACTGTGTCTCGGTCATCCGTTTCTCAAACACCAGTAGTGCGAGAAATCCAACGGAGGCGATCGAGTCTTGTGGGGAAAAGTGCGCAAACCTCTGCAGAGTGTAATAAACTAATCATGATTAGCCGTGTCCCCGGTTATGGACAATCTTGAGTATCTAGTACTTGAATATCATGTGAATCTCAACATGTTACTTCTAATTAATATTGTTGGGTTTTAATGACTACTTTTAATTGGGATTGAGAATGCTGTCAACCATTCTCAATGTTTAACAACCACCATGATAGTTAAATAAATTTATTCCTTTGCAGTAGGGAAAAATTGGCTTTACGCAAAACTGTAACCATAGAGCTTTCCACCAGCCAAATATGCATATAGTATAGTTGTTTCATTCCATTACTCTCTATGTGTTACCTTGCCAGCATATTCCATGTGCTGACCCGTTTCGGGCTGCAACGTTAATGTTGCAGACTTTTCAGACGATGATTAAGGTGTTTTTAGGTCGGGGTTCTATACTCAGTGATGCCGTTGGAGTTGATGGACCCATTTATCTTCCAAGTCTTCCGCTGTTATCGACACTAGATGGCCTTAAGCCATATTATTGTAATAAGTTCTCTTCCGAGACATCGATGTAATAAGTGTGTGATTGCCACTCTGCTATAAATCCTTCGATGTACTGTGTGGTGTCAGCATTACTGATCCAGGGATGACACCGGAGCACAGTAGACTTGATCCATTCGGGTCTGGTCGCTACACCGTGTCGCCGAACCACTGGATTCATCTTCGGCCACGGACTCCGAGCCGCTCATATCCGTGCCCGTCGAGTACGACTGGGCGCCGATCATGGAGTTCACCTCCGCGGATATCTTTCAACACTCACCTTTCAGAGATGTGCTAAATTCATTAAGGTCTCTCTCCCTGTCAGGAGAACCTTGGCCGAACTATGTCCGGCTAGAATGGGATGCGGACGACGAAGAAATTCGTTGCCCACCCACCACCCACTTAGTAGCCACTGTCGACGACTTAACCGACATGCTCGACTTCGGCTCCGAAGACTTCGACGGTATGGACGACGAAGCCGGAGACGAACAGGATCCACCGCCCTCGGGGCACTGGACCGCCACCTCATCATATGACATATACATGGTGGACACCCCCAAAGAAGCCAATGGCGACAAGACAGCGGAGGATGACCCCTCCAAGAAGCAACCCAAGCGTCGACGTCAGCGGCGCCGCTCTAAGTCCCGCCACAGCAAGAGCAGTGATACCAGCACAGGAGATAATAATACTCCGGATAGCGCCGAAGACAACAATGATCCCCTCTAGCATGGTGTAGAGCTAGAGGACGAACAAGCTAGCCCTCCAGAGCAGGCAGCGGATGGAGAACCAGAGGAGGACAATTACATGCCTCTCTCCGAAGACGAGGCGAGCCTCGGCAAAGACGAGTTCATCGTGCCTGAGGACCCCGTCGAGCAAGAGCGTTTCAAGCGCCGGCTTATGGCCACGACAAATAGCCTAAAGAAGAAACAGCAACAGCTTCAAGCTCATCAAGACTTGCTAGCAGACAGGTGGACCGAAGTCCTTGCGGCCAAGGAGCATGAACTCGAGCGCCCGTCCAAGAGTTACCCAAAACGCAGGTTGCTACCTCACCTCGAGGAGGAAGCATTGAAATCTCATTCACTAGTGTACGATGCGGCTAACCGGCCACTACGCGGCCGTGCCAGGGAGGTGTTTCAGCCTAAAGATCAGACCGCACCCCGTCGCCACTCAATCAAAAATACTAAGGCCCGGGGCAACACAGAGGACCTGCAAGACATCTTGGACAGAAAGGCAAAAATCGCAAGGTCAATATACGGGACATGGGCACGTGCGCCCACACGGGACGATGATCGTCGCGTCGGATACACCAAGACTAAATCCGGCCGGGCCGAATACAGCAGACAAGACTCGTACGAACAACGTCGGGATATAGCCCGGCACAGAGGTGCCGGACACCCCCTATGCTTCACTGATGAAGTTATGAATCATGAATTCCTGGAGGGTTTCAAACCCGTAAATATCGAATCATACGATGGCACAACAGATCCCGCTGTATGGATTGAGGATTTCCTCCTTCACATCCACATGGCTCGCGGTGATGATCTACACGCCATCAAGTACCTCCCACTAAAACTCAAAGGACCAGCTTGGCATTGGCTGAATAGCTTGCCAGCAGATTCCGTTTGGCAGTTGGGAGGATTTGGAAGATGCATTTCTTGAAAACTTCCAGGGCACTTATGTGCGGCCACCGGATGCTGATGACTTGAGCCACATAACCCAGCAGCCAGGGGAATCGGCCAGACAATTCTGGACACGGTTCCTGACTAAGGAAAATCAAATTGTAGGCTATCCGTATGCAGAGGCCCTAGCGGCATTCAAGCATAACATCCGCGACGAGTGGCTCGCCCGCCACCTCGGCCAGGAGAAGCCGAAATCTATGGCAGCCCTCACGACACTCATGGCCCGCTTTTGCGCAGGCGAGGACAGCTGGCTGGCTTGCAGCAACAACACATCAAGGAATCCGGATACCTCGGATACCAAAGATGTTAATGGTAGGCAGCGTCGTAATAGAACAAAGCTCCGCAATAACAGCGATAACACCGAAGATACGACAGTTAATGCCGGATTTAGAGGCTCTAGATCCGGTCAGCGAAAAAAGACATTTAAAAGAAATACTCCGGCTCCGTCCAGTCTGGATCGCATACTGGATCGCTCGTGTCAAATCCACGGCACCCCCGACAAGCTAGCCAATCACACCAACAGAGAATGCTGGGTGTTCAAGGAGGCCGGCAAGTTAAATGGCGAGAACAAGGACAAGGGGCTGCATAGCGACGACGAGGAGGAGCCTCGACCGCCGAACACATGAGGACAGAAGGGGTTTCCCCCTCAAGTGAAGACGGTGAACATTATATACGCAACCCACATTCCCAAGAGGGAGCGGAAGCGTGCACTAAGGGACGTCTATGCGATGGAGCCCGTCGCCTCAAAGTTCAACGCATGGTCTGCTTGTCCGATCACCTTCGATCACAGGGACCACCCCGCTAGCATCTGTCATGGCGGATCCGCCGCACTGGTCCTAGACCCCATCATTGACGGATTTCACCTCACTTGAGTCCTTATGGACGGTGGCAGCAGCCTGAACCTGCTTTATCAGGATACTGTGCGAAAAATGGGTATCGATCCCTCGAGGATCAAACCCAGCAAAACCACCTTTAAAGGCGTCATCCCAGGTGTAGAGGCCCATTGCACAGGCTCAATCACACTGGAAGTGGTCTTCGGATCACCGGATAACTTCCGAAGCGAAGAGTTAATCTTCGACATCGTCCCGTTTCGCAGTGGCTATCATGCACTGCTCGGACGGACATCATTTGCAAAATTCAATGCAGTGCTGCATTACGCATACCTCAAGCTCAAGATGTCAGGACCTCGCGGGGTCATAACAGTAAATGGAAACACAGAACACTCACTCCGTACGGAAGAGCACACCGCGGCCCTTGCAGCAGAGGCACAAAGCAGCCTGTTCAGGCAGACCACTCATTCGGCGTCACAGCCCCCGGACACCTTCAAGCGAGTCCGGAACAAGCTGCAACAGGATCGCCTGGCACGATCAGAGCTCGCCTAGCAATCCGGCCCCCGTCCCAGTCCCAGTAAAGCAACGAAATCCATGCCGCGCGTACATAACTACGCATTGAAAATACCATGGACATAGGCGGGGGCACGATCAGGACATGCCCCGCATTGTGGCTTAACCACACTAGGGGCTGTATACCTTTCACATTCCTTTTCTCTTTCAGGGCCTAACTCCTTGGAAGCCCTTTCCGGCAGTATGATTGCTGGACACAATCCGGAAGCCACAACCAAGGCGGCAAGAAGCTAAGATGAACACGGGAACCGCCAGGTGGTCTCTAGTAATACTTGATATACCCATTTTTCACTATTTATGCGTAGCTTGCCCTGGGATAGGACATTTTGAATTGTCCTACTTTATGCTTATTGCACTACTTGTACCAGTATGCTTCGACGTATTATTCAAATAACAATGCATATCATTAATCTGTCATTGCATTATTTAAGTTTTTCTCTTTCTCTTACATGTCCATTTACGACAATCCGCACCCGCACGTTCGGGTACGGTTAGTACGCCAGGGGCTCTCGTTTACCCCATAATATGGCGCAAGAAGTCCGAACACTTTCGACAGTGCGGCACCCCGAACTTATAGCATTATATGCATCAGCTCCGAATCATGTCTTTGGTCAAATGTTGGGTTGCCCAGCTCCCATGCTTTGGTACCTTACGTTCCGCTATATCGGCTAAGGTAGCGATGGGAGAACTACTGCGATTGTGTCCCGGTTCTTTCGGACGAGCACCTCAGTAGAGAAAGCCAAAAAATGACTGTCATGATAAGGCGAGAGACTGGTCGCTGTTCGAGAGGTCTCAAGTCCTTAAAGACTTTTTTCCTCTTCGGGCGAGGAGTCGGCCTTGTCCGGCTTAGGCGTGTATAGCGCCCCAAATTCGGCCCTCCGAATACCAGGGGCTTCGCCAAAAATTTAAAATCATAGACTTCCATGGGTAAGTGAGAGCGATAAAGCAGTATAGTCCGGTTGCCTGGTTCGTTGCACTAAACACCTCGCTTGAAGGACCCAAAATTGGGGTAAAGAGTGTTCAGATTTACCCCAAACACCCCAGTACTACTTACATGGGGGTAGAAGCCGACGACTGGCCAAGTCTCAGATTTTATAAACGGCCGCACAGAAGGTAATATTTTAAATTAAGAAAGCGTCGCATAGCGCAAAAGAACTCGTTTCATATTACAGGATCACATGGGCATGTTCATTCAAAAATTACATCCTTGGCACACTCATCTGCCACTAAGCGGGAACCCTTTAGGATGCTCTCATAGTAATTCTCGGGGCAGCGATGCTCCTTGCCCTCCGGCGGCCCCTCCTTCACCAGCTTCACGGCGTCCAGCTTCGCCCAGTGCACCTTCGCCCGGGCAAAAGCCCTGCGAGCACCTTCGATGCAGACGGACCGCTTGATGACTTCAAGCCGTGGGCAGGCTTCCACAAGCCGCCTCACCAGACCGAAGTAGCTGCCGGACAGGGGCTCGCCAGGCCACATCCGGACTATAAGGCCCCTCATGGCCTGTTCGATCGCCTTGTGAAGTTCGACCAACTGCATCAGCTGGTCGCTCAAGGACACGGGGTGTTCGGTCCCAGTATACTGAGACCAGAACAACTTCTTCGTTGAGCTCCCCTCCTCAGCCCGGTAAAACTCCGCAGCATCCAGTACACTGCAGGGAAGATCTGCAAATGCTCCTGGAGAGCTCCGAACTCGGGTAAGAAAAAGGAAAGTCTCCTTCACATTTTTGCTTTGCATATTGAATGCCTTACCCGCTGCTATCTTCTTCGCCGTGTCAATCTCCTGGAGGGCCTTGTGGGCTTCGGCCTTGGCGCTCCGGACACTTTCAAGCGCCTGCGCGAGCTCGGACTCTCGCGTCTTGGAGTCAAGCTCCAAGGACTCGCGCTTTTTGGCGAGAGCCTCGAGCTCTTGCTGCACCTCGCCTACTCAGGCTTCTTGTTTCTCCCGTTCCAGGCGTTCTTTGGCCGCTTTGTCTTCGGCCTCGGACAACGCCTTCCTCAGGGTCTCCACCTCGGTCGTGGCCCCTGACAAATTCATGATGATCCTATTACTTTACACCCGAACTTCTTTTTAACTATATAGACAGGGGTATATCTTACCATTGCTCTCTTCGAGCTGCCTCTTGGTAAGGCCGAGCTCGTCCTTGGACCGCTTCAGGGCCTGCTTCAGCGCAGAGACCTCCGCAGTACATGCGGCAGTGGCTAGAGTGAAGTCTGCACATACACATAGACATACTCCAATTAGACTCCTGAGTTATCATTTGATCCTCTATTCGGCTTTTCTTCGTGAACGCCGAACATAGCATCAGGGGCTACTATCTATGCGGTAATATTTCCTTATATTTTGATTGCTTACCTCAAAGCCTGTTAGGAGGCTGTCACAAGCTTCGGTCAGTCCATTTTTGGCGGACTGAACCTTCTCGACCACCGCACTCATAATAGTGCGGTGCTCTTCATCGATGGAAACGATGTGAAGCGCTTCCAACAAGTTGTCTGGTGCCTCTGGTTGGACAGAGGACACCGGCGCGGATGGTTGGCCCCCCTTAATGGCGGACCACCTGCCGGAATCCGGAACCATCGAAGGTTCCGGCGCAGTGTCCGGCTGGGGCCTGAACTCGAAGCCCGTAGGAGCCTCGCTCCCTTGGTACCCAGGGTCCGGGAGGTCGCCATGAGGCGCCCCTAGGATCACCTCCCCTTGGCTCGGTGCCTTTTGAGACAACACATCGGTGTTGTCCGTAGGGCGAGGGGTGGTGATGTCTACTACACAACCTTCTTCTTGTAGACGTTGTTGGGCCTCCAAGTGCAGAGGTTTGTAGGACAGTAGCAAATTTCCCTCAAGTGGATGACCTAAGGTTTATCAATCCGTAGGAGGCGTAGGATGAAGATGGTCTCTCTCAAGCAACCCTGCAACCAAATAACAAAGAGTCTCTTGTGTCCCCAACACAACCAATACAATGGTAAATTGTATAGGTGCACTAGTTCGGTGAAGAGATGGTGATACAAGTGGTATATGGATGGTAGATAATAGTTTTTGTAATCTGAAAATATAAAAACAGCAAGGTAACTAATGATAAAAGTGAGCGTATACGGTATTGCAATGCGTTGAAACAAGGCCTAGGGTTCATACTTTCACTAGTGCAAGTTCCCTCAACAATACTAACATAATTGATCACATAACTATCCCTCAACATGCAACAAAGAGTCACTCCAAAGTCACTAATAGCGGAGAACAAACGAAGAGATTATGGTAGGGTACAAAACCACCTCAAAGCTATTCTTTCCAATCAATCTGTTAGGCTATTCCTATAAGTGTCACAAACAGCCCTAGAGTTCGTACTAGAATAACACCTTAAGACACAAATCAATCAAAACCCTAATGCCACCTAGATACTCTAATGTCACCTCAAGCATCCGTGGGTATGATTATACGATATGCATCACACAATCTCAGATTCATCTATTCAACCAACACATAGAGCCTCAAAGAGTGCCCCAAAGTTTCTACCGGAGAATCACGATGAGAACGTGTGCCAACCCCTATGCATAGGTTCATGGGCGGAACCCGCAAGTTGATCACCAAAACATACATCAAGTGAATCACGTGATATCCCATTGTCACCACAGATACGCATGGCAAGACATAGATCAAGTGTTCTCAAATCTTTAAAGACTCAATCCGATAAGATAACTTCATAGGGGAAACTCAATCCATTACAAGAGAGTAGAGGGGGAGGAGAAACATAAGATCCAACTATAATAGCAAAGCTCGCGATACATCAAGATCATATCACCTCAAGAACACGAGAGAGAGAGAGAGAGAGAGAGATCAAACACATAGCTACTGGTACATACCCTCAGCCCCGAGGGAGAACTACTCCCTCCCTGTCATGGAGAGCACCGGGATGATGAAGATGGCCACCGGAGAGGGATTGTCCCCTCCGGCAGGGTGCCAGAACGGGTCTAGATTGGTTTTCGGTGGCTACAGAGGCTTCTGGCGGCGGAACTCCCGATCTATTGTGCTCCCGGATGTTTTTAGGGTATATGGAGATATATAGGCGGAAGAAGTACGTCAGGGGGGGGCCACGAGGGGCCCACGAGGGTGGAGGGCACGCCCTAGGGGGGTGGGCGTGCCCCCTACCTCATGGCCTCCTCGAAGCTTCCCTTACATGCACTTCAAGTCTTCTGGGCTTCTTTCCTTCCAAAAATGAGCTCCATGAAGTTTCAGGTCAATTGGACTCCGTTTGATTTTCCTTTTCTTCGACACCCTAAAACAAGGTAAAAACAGAAACTGGCACTGGGCTCTGGGTTAATAGGTTAGTCCCAAAAATGATATAAAAGTGTATAATAAAGCCCATAAACATCCAAAACAGTAGATAATATAGCATGGAGCAATCAAAAATTATAGATACGTTGGAGACGTATCAGCATCCCCAAGCTTAATTCTTGCTCGTCCTCGAGTAGGTAAATGATAAAAACAGAATTTTTGATGCTGAGTGCTACTTGGCATAATTTCAGTGTAATTCTTCTTAATTGCGGCATGAATATTCAGATCCATAAGATTCAAGACAAAAGTTTAATATTGACATAAAAACAATAATACTTCAAGCATACTAACTAAGCAATCATGTCTTCTTAAAATAACATGGCCAAAGAAAGCTATCCCTACAAAATCATATAGTCTGGTTATGCTCTATCTTCACCACACAAAATATTTAAATCATGCACAACCACGATGACAAGCCAAGCAATTGTTTCATACTTTTGATGTTCTCAAACCTTTTCAATCCTCACGCAATACATGAGCGTGAGCCATGGATATAGCACTATAGGTGGAATAGAGTGGTGGTTGTGGAGAAGACAAAAAGGGAGAAGATAGTCTCACATCAAGTAGGCGTATCAACGGGCTATGGAGATGCCCATCAATAGATATCAATGTGAGTGAGTAGGGATTGCCATGCAACGAATGCACTAGAGCTATAAGTATATGAAAGCTCAACAAAAGAACTAAGTGGGTGTGCATCCAACTCGCTTGCTCACGAAGACCTAGGGCAATTTTGAGGAAGCCCATCACTGGAATATACAAGCCAAGTTCTATAATGTAAAATCCCCACTAGTATATGAAAGTGACAACATAGGAGACTCTCTATCATGAAGATCATGGTGCTACTTTGAAGCACAAGTGTGGTAAAAGGGTAGTAGCATTGCCCCTTCTCTCTTTTTCTCTCATTTTTTTATTTTTTTGGGGGCCTTCTCTTCTTTTTTTAATGGCCTCTTTTCTCTTTTTTTTTATTTGGGCTTCTTTGGCCTCTTTTATTTATTTTCATCCGAAGTCTCATCCCAACTTGTGGGGGAATCATAGTCTCCATCATCCTTTCCTCACCGGGACAATGCTCTAATAATGATGGTCATCACACTTTTATTTACTTACTACTCAACAATTACAACTCGATACTTAGAACAAGATATGACTCTATATGAATGCCTCCGGCGGTGTACCGGGATGTGCAATGACTCATGAGTGACATGTATGAAGGAATTATGAACGGTGGCTTTGCCACAAATACAATGTCAACTACATGATCATGCAAAGCAATATGACAATGATGAAGCGTGTCATAATAAACAGAACGGTGGAAAGCTGCATGGCAATATATCTCGGAATGGCTATGGAAATGCCATAATATGTTGGTATGGTGGCTGTTTTGAGGAAGGCATATGGTGGGTGTATGATACTGGCGAAAGGTGCGCGGTATTAGAGAGGCTAGCAAAGGTGGAAGGGTGAGAGTGCGTATAATCCATGGACTCGACATTAGTCATAAAGAACTCATATACTTATTGCAAAAATCTACAAGTTATCAAAGAAAAGTATTACGCGCATGCTCCTAGGGGGATAGATTGGTAGGAAAAGACCATCGCTCGTCCCCGACCGCCACTCATAAGGAAGACAATCAATAAATAAATCATGTTCCGACTTCATCACATAACGGTTCACCATACGTGCATGCTACGGGAATCACAAACTTCAACACAAGTATTTCTCAAATTCATAACCACTCAACTAGCATGACTCTAATATCACCATCTCCATATCTCAAAACAATTATCAAGTATCAAACTTCTCATAGTATTCAACACACTCATAAGAGAATTTTATTATTCTTGAATACCTAGCATATTAGGATTTTAAGCAAATTACCATGCTATTTAAGACTCTCAAAATAATCTAATTGACGCATGATAGTTCATCTATTTCTTCAAAATAAAACTACCATCATGCTCTAAAAGATATAAGTGAAGCACTAGAGCAAATGACAAACTACTCCGAAAGATTTAAGTGAAGATCAATGAGTAGTCGAATAATTATGCAACTCTGTGAAGACTCTCTAACATTTAATAATTTCAGATCTTGGTATTTTATTCAAACAGAAAGCAAAACAAAATAAAATAAAATGACGCTCCAAGCAAAACATATATCATGTGGCAAATAAAAATATAGCTCCAAGTAAAGTTACCGATGAACGAAGACGAAAGAGGGGATTCCTTCCGGGGCATCCCCAAGCTTAGGCTCTTGGATATTCTTGAATATTACCTTGGGGTGCTTTGGGCATCCCCAAGCTTAGGCTCTTGCCACTCCTTATTCCATAGTCCATCGAATCCTTACCCAAAACTTGAAAACTTCACAACACAAAACTTAACAGAAAACTCGTAAGCTCCGTTAGTATAAGAAAATAAATCACCACTTCAAGGTACTGTAATGAAATCATTCTTTATTTATATTGGTGTTAAACCTACTGTATTACAACTTATCTATGATTTATAAACTCTTTTACTAGCCATAGATTCATCAAAATAAGTAAACAACGCATGAAAAACAGAATCTGTCAAAACCAGAACAGTCTGTAGTAATCTGGATCAAACATATACTTATGGAAATCACAAAATTCTCAAATAAATTTCTGAACCTGAGGAATTTATCTATTAATAATCTGCAAAACGAATTAACTACTTGGCACAAACACTAATTAAAAGCATAAAACCACATATAAATAGAGGATAGATGAATTATTTACTACTAAACTGGAACCAAAATCAAGGAACAAAAATAAAGTTGGGTTGCCTCCCAACAAGCGCTATCGTTTAATGCCCCTAGCTAGGCATGATGATTTCAACGATGCTCACATAAAACATAAGAATTGAAACATAAAGAGAGCATCATGAAGAATATGAATAACACATTTAAGTATAACATACTTCCTATGCATAGGGATTTTGTGAGCAAACAACTTGTGGGAACAAGAATCAACTTGCATAGGAAGGTAAAACAAGCATAACTTCAAAACTTTAAGCACATAGAGAGGAAACTTAATATTATTGCAATTACTACAAGCATAAATTCCTCCCTCATAATAATTTTCAGTAGAATCATGAATGAATTCAACAATATAACCAGTACCTAAAGCATTCTTTTCATGATCTACAAGTATAGAAAATTTATTACTCTCCACATAAGCAAAATTCTTCTTATTCGGAATAGTGGGAGTATCATAGGAAACTCGAATACTATAAATTGTTTCCACATTAAAAGAGTAATGTTCAGATAAGGGGTAATCATAATCATGACAAATTTTATAAATATAATCACTACCTTTTATAGCATAAGTATCATCACAATAATCATCATAAGTAGGAGGCATGCTATCATCATTATAAACTTGCATATCAAAACTTGGGAGACTAAAAATATCATCTTCATTAATCATAGCTTCCCCAAGCTTGGGACAAAAATTAATTGCAGCAAATATATTCTCAAAAACATCATCTTCATCAAACATACCATCCCCAAGCTTGGGCCTTTTCATATCATAAGCATAATCACTCTCATCATTAATAGTATGGATAGCACCAATAGTATAGCAATTATCATATTCTTCCAAGCAAGTGCCAAAAAGATTTTCAAGATCATAAGAAGTATCATTATCTTCCACAATTATATTTTCATGAGGCACAATAGTAATAGGAGCACCATTATTTGGGAGGGTTGCCTTTTTACCTCTCTTCCTTTTCCTTTTCTTCTTCTTCACCACATCATGTGTGGGTTCAATCCTCTTTTTGGAGCTCCTTATTAATGAGATTGGTTGAATATGAGGCCCCTCCTCGTTACCTGATTCATCATAAGAAATAATAGGAGGATATTGGGAAGTCTCTTCCCTTTCATTAGTATTCTCTTCATCTTCTATTTGTTTTCTTTCCTTTATGTAGTTAGCAATATAAGGATTTTCAATACAATTCACCGCACAATACATATAAATTTCCTCTAGATCAAAATGAAGAACTCTATCAAGGGCAAATTTTGGAATATCCTTAGTTATACGTTTCATTTCTTCATAACCCAAGAGCAAACTAAGTTCATTATGATGTGCAAGGGAAATCAAGTCATCACAATTTTTGGACACGATACGATCATGAAACAATTTGCATTGGGTATTGAAATGATCATGTTCATTGCAAAGCTCACAAGTATGGTCAATATAATTTAAATTTTCAGCACATTCATCTAGCCTTTCTTGCAACAATGTAGTTTCTAAGTACTTATGCCTCTTGCAATATCTATCTTCCCTATTTGGTGTGTACTTACAAACCCAATGTACTCCACAAAATTAACATGTTTATAGGAGACATCATAACTAGTGAAAGATCGTGGATGTCGCTTAGAGGGGGGTGAATAGGCGTTTTAAAATAATTACGGTTTAGGCTTGAACAAATGCGGAATAAACCTAGCGGTTAATTTGCCAAGCATAAAACTTAAAACAACTAGGCTCACCTATGTGCACCAACAACTTATGCTAAGCAAGATAAGCAACTATGAGATAGCAAGATATAAGACAAAGAACAATATGGCTATCACAGAGTAAAGTGCATAAGTAAAGGGCCCGGGTAAGAGATAACCGAGGCACGCGGAGACGATGATGTATCCCGAAGTTCACACCCTTGCAGATGCTAATCTCCGTTTGGAGCGGTGTGGAGGCACAATGCTCCCCAAGAAGCCACTAGGGCCACCGTAATCTCCTCACGCCCTCGCACAATGCAAGATGCCGTGATTCCACTAAGGGACCCTTGAGGGCGGTCACCGAACCCGTACAAATGGCAACCCTTGGGGCGGTCACCGAACCCATACACTTTGGCAACCCTTGGGGGCGGTCACCGATACCTGTCAAATTGCTCGGGGCGATCTCCACAACCTAATTGGAGACCCCGACGCTTGCCCGGAGCTTTGCACCACAATGATTGAGCTTCGAACACCAACAACCGTCTAGGGCGCCCAAGCACCCAAGAGGAACAAGCTCAAGGGTACCAAGCACCCAAGAGTAATAAGCTTCTCAACTTGTAACTTCCACGTATCACGTGGAGAACTCAAACCGATGCACCAGATGCAATGGCAAGGGCACACGGAGTGCCCAAGTCCTTCTCTCTCAAATCCCACCGAAGCAACTAATGCTAGGGAGGAAAATGAGAGGAAGAACAAGAAAGAGAACACCAAGAACTCCAAGATCTAGATCCAAGGGGTTCCCCTCACATAGAGGAGAAAGTGATTGGTGGAAATGTGGATCTAGATCTCCTCTCTCTTTTCCCTCAAAAACTAGCAAGAATCCATGGAGGGATTGAGAGTTAGCAAGCTCGAAGAAGGTCAACAATGGGGGAAGAACACGAGCTCAAAGGATAAGATTCAATGGGGAAGAAGACCCCCTTTTTATAGGAGGGGAAAAATCCAACCGTTATGTGCTCAGCCCACACACGAGCGGTACTACCGCTCTATGAGCGGTACTACCGCTCAGGCGGAAGAAACAGGGAAAAGGAGCAACAAAACATGAACCTTGGGGCGGTAGTACCGTAGGAGACAGCGGTACTACCGCTGGGTTAGGCAGTACTACCGCACCCTTCGGCGGTACTGCCGCGCAGAACGAAGGGGTAAAGGGAAAGAGGGAATCGGGCGGTACTACCGCGGAGGAAGGGCGGTACTGCCGCTAAGGAGCGGTACTGCCGCACTACTGCCACAGCGAGGTCCCGCACAATACGACACAGAAAAAGACCCCTCGAAATGACGCGGTAGGGACCTGGTAAGCCAACGGTAATACTGCTGCGGAGTCACCGCCGGTACTGCCGCTTGTGACTCCTCAGCGGTACTACCGCTGGGTACCATGGTACTACCGCTGGGACCCTGACAAAAACCACACTCAAGAAAACCAGAACTGCCATAACTTCTGCATATGAGCTCCGAATTGAGCAAACTCAAGCTTGTTGGAAACAAGACGACGAGTAGCATCAGAACAGCGACTGGTTATAGTAAGAAGAGGCAAGGGAGGTATGCCTAACAAAAAGAGGAGTGAAAGCTCCAACCGAGAAGAACCGGCAAAACCTCCAACATCGAAAACATCATAGAAGATGCAAGCAAACTCCGTTTTCGATGAACTCAAGCTTGTCAACAAGATGACCGTAAGCTCTAAGACTCACAAAGAGAACCAAACAAGAACCAAGAAAGATGATGCAAGGATGCAATGGTTTGATTTCTCAACGAACGATACGATCAAGCTACTCATTGAGAGCCCCCCTTGATAGTACGGCAATCGATCCTATAACCCGGTCTCCCAACTACCATCATGAGACCGGTAAAATAGAAAACCTATCAAGGGCAGACCTTTGCCTTGCACATGGTCCACTTGAGCTAGATGATGATGATCTTGACTCCCTCAAGTTGGACCACCTTTCTTGATTGGGTTGACTCGATGAAGACTAGTTGATTGTTCCCCCATACTCCACTATGGGTGAGCCACTCTTCCGCACATCTTCACAATTCCATTGTCACCACAAAGGACGGCAAGCTTCAAGCATTTGATCTCTTCGTGATGCTCCACTTGAACTTGCACACCGCAACCTTTCTTGATTGTGTTGACTTGATGAAGACTAGTTGATTGCTCCCCCATACTCCACTATGGGTGAGCCACTCTGCCGCACATCTTCACAAGTCCATTGTCACCACAAAGGACAGCAAGCTTCAAGCATTTGATCTCTTCGTGATGCTCCACTTGAACTTGTGCACCGCAACCTAACCCCACAAAGAACCCTCACGAAGACCATGGGTTAGTACACAAAGTGTAATTGACAATGCTTACCATACCATGGGATCACTTGATCCCTCTCGATACATCTTCTACGCTTTGTGGGTTGGTCAATTTGATTCACTCTTTGACTTAGTCTTGATCAACCTCTCACAAGGCCACTCTTTAGGTAATTCCTTGAATAGCACCTTGGTCGACACAAACTCTCCTTGAAACCAACACATGTACTCCAAGAAAAGCCTATGGACAAAAACCTTCAAATATAACTCAAGGCAACCATTAGTCCGTAGAGATTGTCATCAATTACCAAAACCAAACATGGGGGCACCGCATGTTCTTTCAACTAGTGCAATCATCATTATTATCATGGATATTCAAAGAATTCGTACTAACCACATTGCAATCATGCTCATCATTCACATATTTAGTGCCAAACATTTTATAGATTTCTTCTTCTAGCACTTGAGCACAATTATTCTTTCCATCATACTCACGAAAGATATTAAAAAGGTGAAGCGTATGAGACAAATTCAATTCCATTTTTTTGTAGTTCTCTTTTATAAACTAAACTAGTGATAAAACAAGAAACTAAAAGACTCGATTGCAAGATCTAAAGATATACCTTCAAGCACTCACCTCCCCGGCAACAACGCCAGAAAAGAGCTTGATGTCTACTACACAACCTTCTTCTTGTAGACGTTGTTGGGCCTCCAAGTGCAGAGGTTTGTAGGACAGTAGCAAATTTCCCTCAAGTGGATGACCTAAGGTTTATCAATCCGTAGGAGGCGTAGGATGAAGATGGTCTCTCTCAAGCAACCTGCAACCAAATAACAAAGAGTCTCTTGTGTCCCCAACACAACCAATACAATGGTAAATTGTATAGGTGCACTAGTTCGGTGAAGAGATGGTGATACAAGTGGTATATGGATGGTAGATAATAGTTTTTGTAATCTGAAAATATAAAAACAGCAAGGTAACTAATGATAAAAGTGAGCGTATACGGTATTGCAATGCGTTGAAACAAGGCCTAGGGTTCATACTTTCACTGCAAGTTCCCTCAACAATACTAACATAATTGATCACATAACTATCCCTCAACATGCAACAAAGAGTCACTCCAAAGTCACTAATAGCGAGAACAAACGAAGAGATTATGGTAGGGTACGAAACCACCTCAAAGTTATTATTTCCAATCAATCCGTTGGGCTATTCCTATAAGTGTCACAAACATCCCTAGAGTTCGTACTAGAATAACACCTTAAGACACAAATAAATCAAAACCCTAATGTCACCTAGATACTCCAATGTCACCTCAAGTATCCGTGGGTATGATTATATGATATGCATCACACAATCTCAGATTCATCTATTCAACCAACACATAGAACCTCAAAGAGTGCCCCAAAGTTTCTACCGGAGAATCACGACGAGAACGTGTGCCAACCCATATGCATAGGTTCATGGGCGGAACCCGCAAGTTGATCACCAAAACATACATCAAGTGAATCACGTGATATCCCATTGTCACCACAGATACGCACGGCAAGACATACATCAAGTGTTCTCAAATCTTTAAAGACTCAATCCGATAAGATAACTTCAAAGGGGAAACTCAATCCATTACAAGAGAGTAGATGGGGAGGAGAAACATAAGATCCAACTATAATAGCAAAGCTCGCGATACATCAAGATCGTATCACCTCAAGAACACGAGAGAGAGAGAGAGAGAGAGAGAGATCAAACACATAGCTACTGGTACATACCCTTAGCCCCGAGGGAGAACTACTCCCTCCTCGTCATGGAGAGCACCGGGATGATGAAGATGGCCACCGGAGAGGGATTGCCCCCTCCGGCAGGGTGCCGGAACGGGTCTAGATTGGTTTTCGGTGGCTGCGGAGGCTTCTGGCGGCAGAACTCCCGATCTATTGTGCTCCCGGATGTTTTTAGGGTATATGGAGATATATAGGCGGAAGAAGTACGTCAGGGGGGCACGAGGGGCCCACGAGGGTGGAGGGCGCGCCTTAGGGGGGTGGGCGCGCCCCCTTACCTCGTGGCCTCCTCGAAGCTTCCCTTACATGCACTTCAAGTCTTCTGGGCTTCTTTCCTTCCAAAAATGAGTTCCGTGAAGTTTCACGTCAATTGGACTCCGGTTGATTTTCCTTTTCTTCGAAACCCTAAAACAAGGTAAAAACAGAAACTGGCACTGGGCTTTGGGTTAATAGGCTAGTCCCAAAAATGATATAGAAGTGTATAATAAAGCCCATAAACATCCAAAACAGTAGATAATATAGCATGGAGCAATCAAAAATTATAGATACGTTGGAGACGTATCAGGTGGAAGCCGTCGGAGGAGAACCGCTGTTCATATCCGACGAGTCCAAAGAGCCGCTCGACGAGGGTACGTCGAGATGAGCTCGGGACGGACTGCATAATCATGTTTGACATGAGGAAAGGCAGTACAATAAAACATACCATGAAGTACTATTGTGTCCGGACACTTATGACTTCGCCAGGGGCTTGTCCCTGGGTAGCCACTCGTTGCCGCTGTCGGCCGCCGTCGTGGCACAGTCCAGAGGGAGGGTCTTTCCCTTCTTGGACCCTTCGGCCTACCCGAATGGGTCGGCCTTCCTTTTCTTGTCTCCCCCAGCTGGGGGGAGAGCTTTTCTCCTCCTCCTCGTTTCCGTGGGAGGAGTGTGCATTGGAGTCATCGGACGATGAGCCCGATGTAACCTTGCGGCGGAGACCCTTTCAGGTCCCCGTGGCCTTCTTCTTGGCCTTCTTTTCCGGCACCTCGTAAGGTGCCGGAGTCAGCATCTTCGTTAGAAGAGCGTCTGCAGGATCTTCGGGCAGGGGGGCTGGGCAATCAAGCTGCTCCACTGTCTCTATCCAGTCCTATTAATGACATGAAAGCTTAGATCCAGCAAATAACTAAACCAGGGCAAATAAATACCCTAAGAGATATAAAAGCCTACCGGATGGGTGCGGCGCTTTGCGTTGAGTCCGCGGTCCTCGATGAGGGAGGGAGGCATCTCGGCGCCCTTGAACAGCACCCTCCAGACGTCCTTGTGCGTCGTGTCATAGAGCTCTCGCAGCGTCTGGTGCTTGGCCGAGTCGAACTCCCACAAAACAAATGTCGTCGTTGGCGCGGAAGGATCCGGCGGAAGAGCATAACCTGGACCATGTTGACGAGCTTGATTTTCTTGTTCGTCATGTTCTGGATGCAGGTCTAGAGTCTGGTCAGCTCTACCAAAGAACCCCAGGACAGGCCCTTCTTTTTCCAGGAGGTGAGCCACGTGAGGATTCCAGATCGAAATTTGGGGGCCGCCACCCAGTTGGAGTCGCACGGCTCGGTGATGTAGAACCACCCCGATTGCCACCCCTTTATGGTATCCACGTAGGTGCCCTCGAGCCAGGTGACATTAGGCATCTTGTCCACCATGGCGCCTCCGCACTCTGCTTGCTGGCCACCCACCACCTTCGGTTTGACATTGAAGGTTTTCAGCCATAGGCCGAAGTGGGGCCTGATGCGGAGGAAGGCCTCGCACATGAAGATAAACGCCGAGATGTTGAGGATGAAATTGGGGGGGGGGGGCAGATCATGAAAATCCAGCCCGTAGTAGAACATGAGCCCACGAACAAATGGGTGGAGAGGAAATCCCAGTCCACGGACGAAATGGGTAAGAAAAACTACCCTCTCATGGGGTTCGGGCGTGGGGATGATCTGCCCCGCATTTGGCAGCCGGTACGCGATATCTGTGGCCAAGTATCCGGCTTCCCATAACTTTTTGATATTCTCCTCCATGACGGAGGAGACCATCCACTTGCCTCCTGCTCCGGACATGATTGGAGTGGTTCGAGAAAAAGAACGCGAGCTTGGGCGCTAGAGCTCGAGTGTGTGGGAATGGGTAAGCGAGAAGGAAGAAGGCGTGGGTGAAAAAAGTAAATCTTTGTCCCTTTATAAGGGCGGAGGAGGCGATGAGTCTCCCCACTTGCCTGGAAAAACCGCTTATTCCCCAGGCGCCGTAATTGATGGCGCGGTTGGGTTACCCACGTCCGTATTGATGAGAATCCCATGATAAGGGAAACACGATCTCTGCTTTGACAAGACGTATCAAGAAAACCTCCTCGCGATATGTGCGGAGCTGGTTGAGAAAAGTGGTTCAAATAATAACCGGGCCATGGTGTGATGTCATGCTGTCAAAACGTGTCAGCAGATTAGATTTGTGGTAATATTATTCCCTCTATGGTGGTATGTGGAACTTATTTTGCAGGGTCGGACACTATCCTTGCATTCAAACTCTTCCATGGTGTATTCATACGATGAACCCGCCTTGCAATGCCGAAGACAACACTGCACGCCGGACTCATCGTCATTGAAGCCTGGTTCAGGGGCTACTGAGGGAGTCCTGGATTAGGGGGTATCCGGACGGCCGGACTATATCCTTTGGCCGGACTGTTGGACTATGAAGATACATGATTGAAGACTTCGTCCCGTGTCCGGATGGGGACTCTACTTGGCGTGGAACGCAAGCTAGGCAATACGGATATGTATATCTCCTCCTTTGTAGCCGACCTTGTGTAACCCTAGCCCCCTTCGGTGTCTATATAAACCGGAGGGTTTTAGTCCGTAGGACAACATACAATCATACCATAGGCTAGCTTCTAGGGTTTAGCCTCTCTGATCTCGTGGTAGATCAACTCTTGTAATACTCATATCATCAAGAACAATCAAGCAGGACATAGGGTATTACCTCCATCAAGAGGGCCCGAACCTGGGTAAACATCGTGTCCCCTGCCTCCTGTTACCATCCGCCTTAGATGCACAGTTCGGGACCCACTACCCGAGATCCGCCGGTTTTGACACTGACAAACAGTAAAGATAAAAGTGATCGTGATACGATACCGGGGCACTCCCCAAGCTTGGCAGTTGCCAAGGGGAGTGCCCATACCCGAGGCTCTGTTCTTCTTTTTTGGTGAAGAAGGTGTTGGTGATGATGGGTAGTCGCACATCGAGCGTAAAAGATCCTCCAATTTGTGGATAATGCCCTTGAGTGCGATGATATGCTCCTTCAACAAAATATTTTCACTTGTGAGATACTTGTTTGGAATGCGAGCTAACTCAATCATCTTGAAAGCTTAAATCTCTGTTGGGGTAAAGAGGTTGTGGTGAGGTTTAAGGATGTCTTCTTCTGCCACTGACGGAACTTGATCCCCCATGGCCTTCTTGATCCCATCATCCTTGTTGATCTCTCCGGGTTCTTCTCTCTTCAGCTCTATCTTCATTAGCCAAGCATCGTTGCCCTCATTGTTGGAGGAGGAGGGAGAAAACATGATGCTTGGCCTTGACAACCCTGGCAGGAAACAGCTCGAAACAAGAACAGTAGATTTTTGCGTGATACGGAGGTCAAAACCTTTGGGAGATTATATAATGATTTTTTGCCGACTAAAAGAAGTATCGTGCAAGAAAACAGAATCCGGAGAGCGCACGAGGTGCCCACGAGGTAGGGGCGCGCCCAGGGGGGTAGGCGCGCCCTCCACCCTCGTGGACGCCTCGTGTCCTTCCCGGACTACTTCTTATTTTTCTATTTTCTTAAATATTCCAAAACGGAGAAAAATTGCCATTAGAACTGTTTTGGAGTCGATTTACATACCGTACCACATACCTATTCCTTTTCGGAATCTGAAATGTTTTGGAAAGTGTCTCTTATGTATTCCTCCGGGGTTACGGTTTCAATAACATTGGTTTCAACGTTTATAGGATTACCTGAGATATAATGTTTGATTCTTTGACGGTTCACCACCTTCGGATTTGTGCCTTCGAAGTTGTTGATTTTTATGGCACCGGAACGATAGATCTCCTCGATAACGTAAGGACCTTCCCATTTAGAGAGAAGTTTGCCTGTAAAAATCTTAAACGAGAGTTGAATAGCAACACATAATCACCTACATTAAACTCACGCTTTTGTATCCTTTTGTCATGCCATCTTTTAACTTTTTCTTTAAACAGTTTGGCATTCTCATAGGCCTGGGTTCTCCATTCATCAAGTGAGCTAATGTCAAAAAGCCTCTTCTCACCGGCAAGTTTGAAATCATAATTGAGCTCTTTGATGGCCCAATATGTCTTATGTTCTAATTCGAGAGGTAAGTGACATGCTTTTCCATAAACCATTTTATACGGAGACATGCCCATAGGATTTTTATATGCAGTTCTATAAGCCCATAATGCATCATCAAGTTTCTTGGACCAATTCTTTCTAGATCTATTAACAGTCTTTTGCAACATTAATTTGAGCTCTATGTTACTCAATTCTACTTGACCACTAGACTGGGGGTGATATGGAGATGCAATTCTATGATTAACATCATACTTAGCAAGCATTTTACGAAAGGCACCATGAATAAAATGTGAACCACCATCAGTCATTAAATATCTAGGGACTCCAAACCTCAGAAAAATAATTTCTTTAAGCATCTTAATAGAGGTGTTATGATCAGCACTACTAGTTGGAATAGCTTCTACCCACTTAGTAACGTAATCAACAGCGACTAAAATATGTGTATACCCATTAGAGGAAGGAAAAGGTCCCATATAATCAAAGCCCCAAACATCAAATGGTTCAATAACAAGTGAATAGTTCATAGGCATTTCTTGACGTCTACTAATATTACCAATTCTTTGACATTCATCACAAGATAAGACAAACTTACGGGCATCCTTGAAGAGAGTAGGCCAATAAAAACCGGATGGCAATACCTTATGTGCAGTTCTATCTCCAGCATGGTGTCCTCCATAAGCTTCGGAGTGACACTTGTGTAGGAACTATTCCTGTTCATGCTCAGGTATACAGCGTCTAATAACACCATCTACTCCTTCTTTATAAAGATGTGGGTCATCCCAAAAGTAATGTCTTAAATCGTAGAAAAACTTTGTCGGGGTTGCTAATCCATGAACACCTATGGGACCGGCGGACTGAGCCCCTTTTTGGTTTGGCAGGGGGCGGAGAGCGCACGAAGAGCAGATCGAGGCGAAGCGCACGAGCACGCGATCAGTTTACCCAGGTTCGGGCCGCACGGATGCGTAAAACCCTACTCCTTCTTTGTGGTTTGTATTGTGTTCTTGCTCGAGAGCGCTGATTGCTACAGTACACACCAGCAGCTAGCGAGACTGAGCGTGAGAGTGATCGTCCCCCCTCTACGTTGCGCATGGGCCTCCTTTTATATGCTCAAGGGGTCACCGATAGGTGGCAACGTAGACGAGGGCAAAAATGGAAAAGCGTGGCGGTTGGCACCGCCGCCTACTACAGTGTATCATACCTAACCCTGGCGGTAGGGGACAAGGGCATTAAATGCCCGTCTGCATCGCCCAAACAGTGTAAAAGGGACCGCCAGGGACGCCACCGCTCGCCACGATGGCAATCTTGTCAGCGCCGCTTGCCACCGTGTACCGCTGGCTGCACAGCTTCCCGCCACGTACGCCTGGAAGGGTCCCAGAGCGACACGTTGGTGGATGTGCTGGAGCGTAGGTGCAGAGTGGGGGCTTGCCGCGGCAAGCGCCTTGCCGCGGTTGTTGTCTTGTCGTGTCCGGGAGCTTGCCGCTCACCGGGCCTTGCCGGGACGCGTGGCGCGTCACAGCAAGTTCCTTGAAATGCCTTGATCGGCCTTCCCGGCAAGTCTCCTCTTGTCGGGGTCTTGTCTCCTTGGCTTGGATACTTTGTTCTTGAATGGCTCCAAAGGAACCACGGAGGATCTTGGCGGTCACCCGACAAGCCTTGCCGCGGGACGCTGCGACTGCCCGTGCACAAGTTCGGGATACTAGGGTACCCCTACTCTAGTACACCGACAAACTTTTTTTGCTAGTATGTGAAATTAGGTGGTATAAATTTAGCAATAATGTAATTAGCATAATCAGCATACCATGGAGCAGTGCGAGAAGCATTTATGACAGCTAATTGTTCATCAGGAAAGCTATCATCAATAGGTAGTGGGTCATCAAGAACATTCTCTAACCTAGAAAAGTTGTCCGCGACGGGATTCTCAGCTCCCTTTATATCAATAATATGCAAATCAAATTCTTGTAGCAGGAGAACCCATCTAATAAGTCTAGGTTTAGCATCTTTCTTTTCCATAAGATATTTAATAGCAGCATGATCAGTGTGAATAGTTACTTTAGAATCAACAATATAAGGTCTGAACTTATCACAAGCAAATACAACTGCTAAGAACTCCTTTTCAGTAGTAGCATAATTTCTCTGGGCATTGTCTAGAGTTTTACTAGCATATTGAATAACTTTTAATTTTTTTATCAACTCTTTGTCCTAGAACAACACCTACAGCATAGTCACTAGCATCACACATGATTTCAAAGGGTAAATTCCAATCAGGAGGCTGAACAATAGGTGCAGAAATCAAGGCCTTCTTAAGTATTTCAAATGCTTCTACACAATCATCATCAAAGACAAAAGGAATATCTTTTTGTAATAAGTTAGTCAGAGGCCGGGAGATTTTTGAGAAGTCCTTAATGAACCTCCTATAAAAACTGGCATGACCAAGGAAACTTATTATACCTTTGATGTCCTTGGGACACGACATCTTTTCAATAGCATCAACTTTAGCTTTGTCAACTTCAATACCTCTTTCAGAAATTTTATGCCCCAAGACAATACCTTCATTAACCATAAAGTGGCACTTCTCCCAATTCAAGACAAGGTTAGTTTCTTCATATCTCTGCAAAACTCAATCAAGGTTGCTCAAGCAATCATCAAAAGAGGATCCATAAACAGAGAAATCATCCATGAAAACTTCACAAATCTTTTCACAAAAGTCAAAGAATATAGCCATCATGCATCTTTGAAAGGTATCAGGTGCATTACATAAACCAAAAGGCATACGTCTATAAGCAAAGGTACCGAAAGGGCAAGTAAAAGTGGTCTTTTCTTGATCATCAGCTGACAGAGGTATTTGAGAGAAACCGGAGTAACCATCTAGAAAGCAAAAATGTGTGTGCTTGAATAATCTTTCTAGAATTTGATCAATGAAAGGCAAAGAGTAATGATCTTTTTTAGTAGCTTTATTTAATTTGCGGAAATCAATCACCATCCTATAACCTGTAATAATTCTTTATAGAATCAATTCATCTTTATCATTAGGAACGACAGTAATACCTCCCTTCTTAGGGACACAATGGACAGGGCTTACCCACTGACTATCAGCAACGGGATAAATTATACCTGCTTCAAGGAGTTTTAATATTTCTTTTCTTACCACTTCTTTCATCTTAGGATTTAGCCGTCGTTGGTGATCAATAACTGGTTTGGTGTCTTTCTCCAATTTTATTTTGTGTTGACATAGAGTGGGACTAATGCCCTTAATAATAACAGGATATATCTTCTTTTCTTAGGGACACAATGGACAGGGCTTACCCACTGACTATCAGCAACGGGATAAATTATACCTGCTTCAAGGAGTTTTAATATTTCTTTTCTTACCACTTCTTTCATCTTAGGATTTAGCCGTCGTTGGTGATCAATAACTGGTTTGGTGTCTTTCTCCAATTTTATTTTGTGTTGACATAGAGTGGGACTAATGCCCTTAAGATCATCAAGAGTATATCCAATAGTAGCACGGTGCTTTCTCAGAGTTTTCTATAATTTTTCTTCTTCATGCTCTGAAAGGTTAGCACTAATAATAACAGGATATATCTTCTTTTCATCAAGATAAGCATATTTAAGAGTATCTAGCAATGGTTTAAGCTCACACATGGGACCACCCTTGGGTGGAGGAGGATCCCCTAGGATTTCAACAGGCAAGTTGTGTCTCAGAATACGTCCCTATTTAAAGAATACTTCATCTATTTCCCTTCTTTCATTCATATACGTATCATTTTCATGGTCTAGCAAATATTGTTCTCAAGGATCACTAGGAGGCACGGCAATAGAAGCAAGACCAATAATTTCATCTTTACTAGGCAATCCCTCATCATGGTGTTGTCTACTAAATTTAGCAAAATTAAACTCATGAGACATATCACCCAAACCAATAGTAACAACATCCTTTTCGCAGTCTATCCTAGCATTAATAGTGTTCAAGAAGGGTCTACCAAATATAATGGGACAAAAGCTATCTTGTGGGGAACCAAGAACAAGAAAATCAGCTGGATATTTAACCTTCCCACACAAGACTTCAACATCTCTAACAATCCCAATCGATGAAATAGTATCTCTATTGGCAAGCTTAATGGTAACATTGATATCTTCTATTTCAGCAGGTGCAATATCATGCATAATTTCTTCGTATAAAGAATGGGGTATTGCACTAGCACTAGCACCCATATCACACAAGCCATGATAACAATGATCTCCTATTTTAATAGAATAGGTCTATGTTTATCTTTAGCACATGGTTTAGCAATTCTAGCAGTCTCATCACAGAAGTAAATATGATACCCATCGATATTATCAGCCAAGAGATCTTTAACCATAGCAGTTTTGGGTTCAACTTTAACTTGCTTAGGGGGTTTGTGTGTCCTAATATTACTTTTGTTGACTACAGTTGAAGCTTTAGCATGATTCTTTATTCTAACAGGGAAAGGTGGCTTCTCAATATAAGCAGTAGGAACAACAGGATCATTATAAGTGATAGTCTTTTCTTCAACTTTAATAGGTGCAACTATTTTTACTTCAATGGGAGGATTATATTTAAACCACTTCTCCTTAGGGAGATCAACATGAGTAGCAAAGGATTCACAGAAAAAGCTGTTATCTCAAAGTCAAGTCCATATTTAGTGCTAAATTCACGGAAAACATCGGTATCCATAAAAGATTTAACACAATCGAACTTAGGTGTTATACCTGACTCCTTAACTTCGTCGAGGTCCCAATCTTCAGAGTTGCGTTTAATTCTTTCCAATAAATCCCATTTGAATTCAATAATCTTCATCATAAAAGATCCAGTACAGGAAGTATCGAGCATGGAGCGATTACTGAGAAAAAGCCGAGCATAAATTTTTTGAATAATCATATCTCTTGAGAGCTCATGATTGGGGCATGAATATAACATTGACTTAAGCCTCCCCTAAGCTTGAGAGATGCTTTCTCCTTCGCGAGGCCAAAAATTATATATATAATTACGATCACGGTGAACCAGATGCATAGGATAAAATTTCTGATGAAATTCCAATTTCAATCGGTTGTAGTTCCATGATCCAATATCATCACATAGCCTAAACCATATCAATGCCTTTCCCTTCAAAGATAAAGGGAAGACCTTCTTCTTAATAACATCCTTGGGCATACCTACAAGCTTAAATAATCCACAAACTTCATCCACATAGATTAGGTGCATATCGGGATGTAATGTTCCATCTCCTGTAAAAGGATTAGCTAGCAGTTTCTCTATCATACCTGAAGGAATTTCAAAGTAAACATTTTCAGTAGATTCCGTAGGTTGAGGAGCAACTCTTTGCTCTACTGGTCGGGTGAAGATACCCCGAACAAGCCCCTCAAAGGATTATTTTCCATAGTAACAAGTGACAATAAATTTCAGCACACTATATAAATTTTTCCTTACCAAATTCCATCTACCAAAGGCGCTTCACTCCCCGGCAACGGCGCCAGAAAAGAGTCTTGATGACCCACAAGTATAGGGGATCTATCTAGTCCTTTCGATAAGTAAGAGTGTTGAACCCAACGAGGAGCAGAAGGAAATGACAAGTAGTTTTTAGTAAGGTATTCTCTGCAAGCACTGAAATTATCGGTAACAGATAGTTTTGTGATAAGGTAATTCGTAACGGGTAACAAGTAACAAAAGTAAACAAGGTGCAGCAAGGTGGCCCAATCCTTTTTGTAGCAAAGGACAAGCCTGCACAAACTCTTATATAAAGGAAAGCGCTCCTGAGGACACATGGGAATTATCGTCAAGCTAGTTTTCATCATGCTCATATGATTCGCGTTCGTTACTTTGATAATTTGATATGTGGCTGGACCAGTGCTTGGGTACTGCCCTTACTTGGACAAGCATCTCACTTATGATTAACCCCCTTCGCAAGCATCCACAACTACGAAAGAAGAATGAAGGTAAACCTAACCATAGCATGAAACATATGGATCCAAATAAGCAAACATGCAATAAGTCATTTGACACAGAATCATCACCAAGATTAGAGGTCATATCAAAATGACTAAACAATGGTCTTTTGCATCAATAGTTAATTCAATGGGTGCACTCAAAATTGTTGGTATTTCAACTGTTTAATCACACGACACATTCATGATAGTAACACGATTCTCTAAAAAAGTTGGTGTGCTCAAATCAATAGTTAACTCAACACATAATGTATTCAAGTTAACTAGGCATGCATCATTCTCATGTGAAAGTGGAAAATATGTACCTTTGTCATTACCTCTTATGATCAACTCAAACGATGTAGCCACTCTTGGTGGTGACGTGTCACATGGTGGAGATTATGTAGTCCTCGCAACAACGTATGTGGTTGTCATAGTACACCTAGTAGCTGAAGAAACATTTGTATCAACTCTTGGAATGTGCACCGCACGCTTGTTCTCCTCATGGGCAACACGTTGTTTTATTTCCTGTTCAGCTTTGCAAGCAAGACGAAACAAATGGTCCATATAATAACACTCTTCATGAATTAGTATCTCTTGAATATCATGGTTTAATCCTCCCCAAAATCTATCCATAAAATCTTCTTCACTTTCTTCTAAAAACGAGTGCAACAATATAGTTTGTAAATCATCATAATATTTTGTTACCATGTCAGTGCCTTGTTTTAAATGTTGTAATTTTTTAATCATGCCACGAGTATAATAAACATCAATGAATCTATCTCTCATGACAAGTCTTAAATCATCCCAAGGAGTAGGTATAAAATCAGGGTTTAATCGACAACATTCACTCCACCAAACTAAAGCAAAGCTACTGAAAGTACTAACCGCAGCTTGAAATTTCCCACGCTCATCAAAATTATGAAACAAATATAGCATTTATTTAGTACTCCCATTCAATACATAAATCAGGCCTAAAACGACCAGTAAATAGTGGCATGGAAACATTAACCTGATTATGTGCATTCTGAAGTTGTTGCTCCTCTTGTGACGGTTGTTATTTTTTCTTAGGTGATGGAAAATCTCCCACAATCGATGAAGCCCAAGAACTAACAACTTCGGAAGCTGCCATAGTTAGTAGAAAACAAGAAACAAAATCCGAGAATGATGTTCCTATGAACTACTAGGATGTGGTGGTAAAACGCTCACAGTATAACAAATATCAATATCTTACAAGTTCTTACCATGCAGCAGGTGGTGACAGGCAACCAGCGATGTCAAATAACTCTGAAGATTGAGTAAAACGATTACCAGGGGAACATACGTATACACGGTGTAGAAATATATGGAGCTTGGAAGGCTTAAATATATGGTAGCAAAAGATTAGCAATAATCAATTCAGAGATGCAATGTTGAATAAACGTTCAACGACGGTATTGTGCTGGTCCTAGGCTAGACCGGACTAGAGACGCGAACATAGAACACTAATGAGGTCACGACGTAGCACAACTAGCATCAATAAAGGATATGAAGTAACTTTGGACAGCAAGATATAAGTGAAGATCACAATAGCAGTAAAGATAATGATGTGAAACAACAGCCAAATAGGATATATCAATAAATTTCTCTCCAACTTTCCTCTGAAAAAGTTTGTGCCAATTTTTCGATATTTTTTCTAAAGAATGGTACTGACTCAAGATTTCAAACGCAAAAGGAATCACTCAATTCCGAGTTGATATGAGGAGTCAAAAAATTCTAAAATTGGCCTGAAAAACTGGAATAAGTTGTGTTCGTGAACTTTGGAGGAAAAAAGACCTATTTAGAAGCCGATTTTGCGGTGCCAAATATTGAACTAGCTTCTGCAACTATTTAGATGTGGCTCATCTCTAGCTTTCATTTGAGTACTCGCAGAGCCAAAACGGAGTTCGTATGAGGAAGTTTTCCCTGTTTTACTGAACAATGCATAAAACAGATTCCAGTCCGAATTCAACTATGAGATTGAGTCTAGATAAATCCAAATTTTGTTTTTTCTTCTTCTCTTTTTTTTCCTCACACTTTTTTTATTTTTCTTTCTTTGACTTTTTTTTGCTTTTCTCTTTTTTCTCTCTCTGTCTCTTTCCAAAACAAACTAGATAAGATGCAGATTGGATCAAGCGAAGTTGTGAACGATCTCAACTATGATTATGACAATGAACGGTGGGTAGCACATGGTGGAAATTGATGTATGGGTGGTGGACAGCGGAAGGGATAACGATGCAGCGGCGGTGTGACTAATGTGAATAGAACTCGTAACTCTAAACGAACCAGGCACTAAGACCAGCAACTCGACACGATGATGCAGCGGATAATTCAAATATGCAAGCAATGAAAAGAAAATTACAAAGGCTCAGACTGACTTGGACAAAGGATGAATAGATCTAACTTTTTGTGGCATTTTCTTGGACAATAGGTAAGAAAATAAATCTAATCTAGGAAAAATAGAAATTTCTCACCGAGCAACCTGAAAACTGATGCCACTTGATAGAGGCAAATGTGTCCCATCTTTCGATGAGATGGTGATTATCGTTTTGGAGGAGTGGACTTTGATGATCCGACTACGAACGTGTAAAGACGTCGCACCTTAGCAATCGTTAAACCAACTCCGAGAGGTTATTGACCACACCGTAGCATGATCAACCTGACCACGAAGGTCTATTTCCTGCAAGCAAACGAAGAACAAGAAAAAAACTAAAATTGCAATCTGGATATTGCGAATATAAGATGAAAGCTTTATTGACCAAGGTGGGGTTTTGTGACGCCTTGGTCTGGTCATTGAACACAAACAAAATACGTGAAGCTGCAGCTATGGCGAACTTTTAATATAAACAAAACCCTAAAAAAGATACTAGATGGATCTACTTATATAGGAGCAAGGGGTGGCGGCCAAGGAGGTGGGAGGACATCCCATGACAGCCTAAAACTAACCCTAGGTCGTACTTGTTGGGGAACGTAGTAATTTCAAAAAAATTCCTACGCACACGCAAGATCATGGTGATGCATAGCAACAAGGGGGAGAGTGTTGTCTACGTACCAACGCAGACCGACTGCGGAAGCGATCACATAACGTAGAGGAAGTAGTCGTACGTCTTCTTCCCGATCCGACCGATCCAAGCACCGTTACTCCGGCACCTCCGAGTTCTTAGCACACGTTCAGCTCGATGACGATCCTCGGGCTCCGATCCAGCAAAGCGTCGAGGAAGAGTTTCGTCAGCACGACGGTGTGGTGACAATCTTGATGTACTACCGACGCAGGGCTTCGCCTAAGCTCTACAACGATATGACCGAGGTGGAATTTGGTGGCAGGGGGCACCGCACACGGCTAAGGAACGATCAACAATGATCAACTTGTGTGTCTTGGGGTGTCCCCTGCCCCCGTATATAAAGGATGAAGGGGGGAGGCTGGCCGGCCAAAGGAGGGAGGCGCAGGAGGAGTCCTACTCCTACCGGGAGTAGGACTCCCCCCCCCCAATCCTATTCCTAATAGGATTCCCCAAAGGGGAAGAGAAGAGAGAGGTGGCCGGCCCCTCTCCTAGTCCTAATAGGACTAGGGAGAGGGGGGAGGCGCAGCCCTATGTGGGCTGCCCTCTCACCTTTCCACTAAGGCCCATGTTGGCCCATTTGGCTCCCGGGGGGTTCCGGTAACCCTCCCGGTAATCCGGTAAAATCCCGATTTCACCCGGAACACTTCCGATGTCCAAACATAGGCTTCCAATATATCAATCTTTATGTCTCGACCATTTCGAGACTCCTCGTCATGTCCGTGATCACATCCGGGACTCCGAACTACCTTCGGTACATCAAAATGCATAAACTCATAATAACTGTCATCATAACGTTAAGCGTGCGGACCCTACGGTTCGAGAACAATGTAGACATGACCGAGACACGTCTCCGGTCAATAACCAATAGCGGGACATGGATGCCCATATTGGCTCCTACATATTCTACGAAGATCTTTATCGGTCAGACCGCATAACAACATACGTTGTTCCCTTTGTCATCGGTATGTTACTTGCCCGAGATTCGATCGTCGGTATCCAATACCTAGTTCAATCTCGTTACTGGCAAGTCTCTTTACTCGTTCCGTAATACATCATCTCGCAACTAACTCATTAGTCACAATGCTTGCAAGGCTTATGTGATGTGTATTACCGAGAGGGCCCAGAGATACCTCTCCGACAATCGGAGTGACAAATCCTAATCTCGAAATACGCCAACCCAACATCTACCTTTGGAGACACCTGTAGTACTCCTTTATAATCACCCAGTTACGTTGTGACGTTTGGTAGTACCCAAAGTGTTCCTCCGGCAAACGGGAGTTGCATAATCTCATAGTCATAGGAACATGTATAAGTCATGAAGAAAGCAATAGCAACATACTAAACGATCGGGTGCTAAGCTAATGGAATGGGTCATGTCAATCAGATCATTCAACTAATGATGTGACCTCGTTAATCAAATAACAACTCTTTGTTCATGGTTAGGAAACATAACCATCTTTGATTAACGAGCTAGTCAAGTAGAGGCATACTAGTGACACTCTGTTTGTCTATGTATTCACACATGTATTATGTTTCCGGTTAATACAATTCTAGCATGAATAATAAACATTTATCATGATATAAGGAAATAAATAATAACTTTATTATTGCCTCTAGGGCATATTTCCTTCAGTACTCCCTCTGTTTCTTTTTAGTCTGCATGTAAGATTTGGTCAAAGTCAAATTTTGTAAAGTTTGACCAACTTTATAGAAAAAAATATTAACATCTACAATACTAAAGCTATATGGTATGAAAGTTTATTTCATGATGCATCTAACAATATTGATTTCATATTGTGAAATCTTGATATTTTTTCTATAAACTTAGTCAAAGTTAAGAAAGTTTGACTTTAACTAATCTTATATGCAGACTAAAAAGAAATGGAGGGAGTACAAGGCCAATGGGCCCAAGTGGAGGTGACGTAGCACCTTTGGACTTGTAGTTTGACTCGGATTCTGCTGCAGCATCAGATGTTTCGTCCATAACTAATACTATGGATGAATTTGAAGATGAACCCAATTGGGTTGAAAAGTGCACGGAATCTATTTTCCAACAAAAAAGAATCACCCAGTTCGGAGTCATTGACATTTTGAGTCAGGTATGTCTGTGCAGTCTGAATCTGAGTCCAGAACATGAGAGACTTGGACTATATTTTCTCTTGGGCCAAAAGTGACGTGAGAGAACTTTTTAGACAGCAAGTAAGCATCTCTTTCTCCCTTATCTTCATATATGGATTGTACAAATGTCCCATACACCTGTAATTAGACATGACATAAAAGTTTATGAAGTATTTATGTCCTGAATGACATAAATAAATTATTACATAGTTTACATTAGAAACCACCTTACAAATATACATGTATCCAATATTTTTGGTCGTATTCAAGGTACTCATGTCTTCATCAAGGCACATGTCGTCGTGGCACGTCAACCGAGGGAGGCCCCGTGCTACTTTGGACCTAGATTCGTCGCATCCCATCAACGAGGTCGGGGAAGAACGATAGATCCACCACCATCGAAGCAACCTCCTCGCTCCATAGCATTTGTCTCACCCTGGCCGCCAGCGCCGTCGCGAATGGCGACAAACGCCAGCGACACACTAAGAAACAAATTTCACCTCTTTGCCATCGTTTTTACTTGTGTGTACGTAGAGGCGGAGTGTATGTTCATCTCTACTCCTAATGGACGAGTTGGTGAATAGTCTCCGCGGTTTATTTTTGCTGGGTTTTTTTCATCTCTCCTCCAACCACCCTCTCCCACCCTGGTCCATTGGTTTATTTTTCTCTCCACTCTTTATTACAACCAGAACTTTCCTCACGTATAACAAATTACGGATCTAACTTCCTTAAATTATGCAAATCAATCGATTCTTTTTATTGATTCAATTTGTCTTAGGAAACAAATAACAAATTTTCAGGAAACACATAATACATTTTAATCTAACTTTTCTAACTTATCTAAATCAATCGATTTCTCTTATTAGTGAAATTTGTTTTAGGAAACAAATAACAGACACGTCACAACTTTCCTCTCAATAAATAGTTTTTTAACATTTGCAAACTTTTCTAATCAGACACGTCACAAACGGGCAGGTACTGATATCATGTTACCAAACAATAAAACCTCATTTGCATAGAAATCAGTTCAAAAATCCTAACTTTCCTAAATTTTTACCTTTCCTTGATAACAACCAATATTTCCTATGTTTTTCACCTATTGAAGGAAATCACCCCTCCATCGATATTATCATTTTTTGGAATGAGATATCTGGGTCATGATTTTTTTTGTGATTCTTTCCAATTGTGATCTCTTCTTCCACTCCGGTTCCTTCTCGCATAAACACCTCTACCACAGCCAGGTGACACCCACCCCAGATCTCCGGCCTTTCCACACCTTCTCCGCCACCTCCTTCTCGTACTCCATTAACAATCCCTCTGCCACATTTGTCCACGGCGGTGTCGAGGGCATGGTGCAACAGCGTACCGGTGGTAGAGCAGCGCATAGCAGCAGGAAGCAGCACGCAGCAAGCGAGGCGAGCGGCCGACGGTGGAGGGAAGAGATGCGGCCGGCGTGGCTGAGGGGGCGGCCGGCAGAAGATGGCCACGACTGGAGGCGGCGCGAGGTAGGGGCACGACAGCGGGGCGAGCGAAGGGATAGGCGGCAGCAGACGGGGCGAGCGCAGCCAGCGAGAGTGTGGCGCGCGACCAGGGTGTGTGTCCGGCAGGGCATAGTGGTGTGGTGGCTGCGGCGAGCGCGACGGCAGCGGCGGGCGCGACCGACACGGTGTAGCACGGGCATGGGCATGGAGAGGGAGTGGCCCCGCGGGCGCGGAATAAGAGCGGCAGGCTCGGGTATGGGCGTGCATAGGAGCGGGCATGTGCCACGGGGTCAATCCGAGGAGCTCAGTGGCTACCCCTGCAATGGCCATGGCGGACGGCGGTTCTCGGCCACGGTGAAATACCTAACGAGAGCAAACGAGAGGGGAAATAGGGGAAAGGCAAGAGGAGATCATGGCGGTGTCAATGGCGCCCTAGGGGAAGACATGGGAGCTCAGGGCGGCGCGGATCGAACGGCAATGTCGCGGTGGCCCAAGGTTGAGGAAGACGGCAGCGACGTCGATGCGGGGGTGCTGGACTTGATCTCATTGACGCAGACGAAGTAGCAAAGGCGTTCGGAGCTCCTCGACAAGCTCCTAGCCCGCAGGAAGGGCAGTGGCCGTGTGGACGTGGTCGGTCATGGTGGCCGTGGCGTCTGACTTCGTCCAGATCGACGGGATCGAACGAGCGAGGAGGAGAAGTGGATTTGGGAGGGGGCGTCGAGGAGGAGTGAGGCCATGGGGGCAGGGAAGGCAGAGCGTCACCCTTATCCATTCCCCTTCGATGCCAGCGAGGTGGTCGGGCGGGAGCCCGGCTCTGTAGCGACGCGGCTCGGGGAACAGGAGAAGACGATCGCGTGGGGACTGGACCGCTGAGCCGGTTCGGTGGCAAGGCCCAGGGGGGCAGGGCGAATCCACTTTCACATCGTCCTTTTGGTTTTTCAACGTATTCTAATCCGTTTCTCCTTTTTAACACCGTTTTCTATTTATTCTTATCAACTAAATGATCTCTACTCCTAATGTCTCAGTTGGTAGTCTCCGTTCCGGATTTATTTTCGTCCCACCTCCCCTGTTTTTTTTGTCCTCCCTCTGTGACGCCCGGATAATTAGGCTACAGTAATCCCACGTTAATGTCGCCACGTCGCCTTGGTTACTATTGCTAATCTCGCGCTAGATCAAAACCGGTCCAAACTTCTAATTCAAAGTTTGGTAAATAATAAAAGTTTTCAAGCGTTAAAATAAAAATGTTCGGTTTGTACTAAAAATTGCATATGTAAATATGGTGTAATAAACACATTTTTATAAAATGCCTAAATAATTTAAATTGAAATAAAACAGAAAAGAAAATAAATAAAAGAACGAAAATACAAAAGAGAAAACGAACAAAAAAAGGGGGAAGGAAAACCCACCCGGGCTCCGGCCCAGCAGACCATTGGGCCAAACTACCTGGTCGGCCCACCCCGCACCCCATAACCTTCCCCCACTCCCCCACTCACCCACCGACACCCCCACACCCCCCCACAAAATATCCCCCCTCTCTTCCCTCGATTGGATCGGGATCGAGGGGGGGAACCGTTCGCCGTCGCCCTGGATCGGGATCCCATCGATCCCGACGCCCTTCGCCGGTCAGCCGTCGCTTGGCCGGCCACCTCCTTCGCCATCCCGTCCTTGACGCCGCCCCGGACCGCCGTTGACGCTCGCCCTTCATCGGAACGCCTCCTCATCTCCTCCTCACCGGCCGTCCTCGAGCCTCGCCGCCCGTCTTCGTCCTCCTCCACGACCGGAGCTGCTCCGCCTCGTCGCGCCGACCCCGACTCCTCCCCGAGCCACTCCCATTCCTTGTTTGCCCCCCTGTGAGCCGCCACCTCCCTCCTCCCTTTCTTTGCTCACCGCGCATCGCCGTCGTGCCCCGCCCCCGCCGGCCACCACGACCCCCTGCCCCTGCTTGCGCGCCTGCGCGTATCGCCGCGCACACCGCGCCCGGTCCCCGTGGTGTTGCACCTCCGTCTGCCTCTCTGCTGTGCCCGCACCAGCGCGCCACCGCGGCCTCCTCCCGCTCGCACCTGCTGCCATGGCCGCGCGCGCCCTGCGCCGTGCATGCCTGCCCCAACGCTCCTGCTCGTCGGCGCCCTACTTCGGCCGCAGCCATGCCTCTGCGCGTGTGCTCGCATGCCCATCCCCGAGTGGCTCGGTTGAGCCACTGACCGCTGGGGCCCACCTTGGGATAAGAACAAAAAAATAAATGTGTAAAAAGAATAATGGTAATAATCAATTTTTAATTAAAATTAATCAAGGTAGCTTAAATAGCTAGTTAACCTGTAATTAGCTTGATGTGTCTGTGATAGTAGGGCCTCACCTCTAATTTCACTGATTTAAACAATTGGTTAAAACATATGGGAAACTGACAGATGGGCCCCGTCAACTAATTATCCCATTAAAAACGATCTGTTAAAGTACCAGCCAATGACAGGTGGACCCCCTGTCCAGTTTGACCAAGTCAAACTGCTGACTGGACTAGCCTAGTCATTGACAGGAGGGTCCCACTAGACCCCTTTGACTAGTCAAGCTGACCAGTCAACTGCTGAGTGGGTAGTTGACTAAGTCAACTGTCCCCACCTGTCAGCCTCAGGTGCACACTTCTGGGTACACTTCCTGTGTACCCATAGCATTTAAATACTAATTTAGTTTTGAATTAAATTAAATCCAAATACTAAAAATGATTTAAATCTTTTAAAATTAATATAAAATAAACCGTAGCTCGGATGAAAATACTTTCTACATGAAAGTTGCTCAGAACGACGAGACGATTACGGATACGCAACCCGTTCGTCCACCATACCCCCTAACCTATCGAACACGTAACTTTCCCCCTCCGGCTCCTCTGCCCGAAAACGCGAAACATCGGGGATACTTTCCCGGATGTTATCCCCCTTCACCGGTATCACCTACTACCGCGTTAGGGCACCTCTAACGCCGTTGCTTGTCATGTCATGCATCACTATGCATATGCTTGCTTAAATATTTATTGTTCCCCCCCCCCTCTTCTCTCGATAGACACCGAGACCGACGCCGCTGCTACCCAGTACGACTACGGAGTTGACGACTCCTCTCTCTTGCCAGAGCAACCAGGCAAGCCCCCCCTTGATCACCAGATATCGCCTACTCTCCTCCATAATGCTTGCATTAGAGTAGTGTAACATGTTACTGCTTTCCGTTAATCCTATTCTGATGCATAGCCTATCCTTGCCACTACTGTTGATACCTTTACCTGCAATCCTAATGCTTAGTATAGGATGCTAGTTTATCATCAGTGGCCATACATTCTTGTCCGTCTGCCATGCTATATTATCGTGCCGTGATCACTCGGGAGGTGATCACGGGTATATACTTTATACAGGATACATGTGGTGACTAAAGACGGGTCGGCTTGAGGAGCACCCGCGAGTGGATCTTTGAGGCAGAGCGACAGGGCAGGTTCAGACCACCTAGGAGAGAGGTGGGCCTGGCCCTGGTCGGCGTTCGCGGATACTTAACACGTTTTACGAGATCTTGGTATTTGATCTAAGTCTGGCTACTGGCTTATACGCACTAACCATCTACGCTGGAGTAGTTATGGGTATCCCGACGTCGTGGTATCAGCCGAAGCCTTCGTGACATCAGCGACTGAGTGGCGCGCGCCGGATTGGAACGTAAGCCTGCTCTTGTATTAAGGGGGCTAGTTCTGCTTCCGGCCGCGTTCGCAACGTGCAGGTGTGCTAAGGGCGATGGGCCCAGACCCCTGTGCGCTTAGGTCTAGACCGGCGTGCTGACCTCTCTGTTGTGCCTAGGTGGGGCTGCGACGTGTTGATCTTTCACGGCCGGGCATGACCCCGAAAAGTGTGTCCGGCCAAATGGGAACAAGCGTGTTGGGGTATGTGGTGCACCCCTGCAGGGAAGTTAATCTATTCGAATAGCCGTGATCTTCGGTAACAGGACGACTTGGAGTTGTACCTTGACCTTATGACAACTAGAACCGGATACTTAATAAAACACACCCTTCCAAGTGCCAGATACAACCGGTGGTCGCTCTCTCACAGGGCGACGAGGAGAGGATCATCGCTTAGGGTTATGCTATGCGATGCTACTTGGAGGACTTCAGTCTACTCTCTTCTACATGCTGCAAGATGGAGGTGGCCAGAAGCGTAGTCTTCGACAGGATTAGTTATCCCCCTCTTATTCTGGCTTTCTGCAGTTCAGTCCACCGTTATGGCCCTTTACACATTTACCCATGCATATGTAGTGTAGCTCCTTGCTTGCGAGTACTTTGGATGAGTACTCACGGTTGCTTTCTCCCTCTTTTCCCCCTATCCCTGCTACCTGGTTGTCGCAACCAGATGTTGGAGCCCAGGATCCAGACGCCACCGTCGATGATGACTCCTACTACACCGGAGGTACCTACTACTACGTGCTGCCCGCTGACGACGACCAGGAGTAGTTTAGGAGGATCCCAGGCAGGAGGCCTGCGCCTCTTTCGATCTGTATCCCAGTTTGTGCTAGCCTTCTTAAGGCAAACTTGTTTAACTTATGTCTCTACTCAGATATTGTTGCTTCCGCTGACTCGTCTATGATCGAGCTCTTGTATTCGAGCCCTCGAGGCCCCTGGCTTGTAATATGATGCTTGTATGACTTATTTTATTTGTAGAGTTGTGTTGTGATATCTTCCCGTGAGTCCCTGATCTTGATCGTACACGTTTGCGTGTATGATTAGTGTACGGTCAAATCGGGGGCGTCACAAGTTGGTATGAGAGCCGACTGCCTGTAGGAATCCCCTTCCACACTCCTTGGCCGAAGTTGAGTCTAGTCGATGAAAAATGTTTTACTAACATGGCTGTGTGGCCCACGGGCCCACGACGCCATTGGGTGTTATTAGGATCTTTTATTCCTTGATCTATACTCTGGGACTCTCATCTCTCTTCTATTCGGGTTAAATGATTTTGCTAAAATCTAACTCTAGGTTCTCGTTAGCACTTCCTGCCGGAGAACCCTTTCATTACGGATGATCGACTGCTTCAACAGAAGATTCTGACAATACTCTCCGAAATTTTCTCGATACCTTGTGCCTGTTGCTTTTGCAATTCCCTACCACCGAAAAATCCCTATGGATAAATACTTACACCTGTCGTTCTTACTTTTATTCCCAGTTGGTCTTGTTATTACAAGATACTCCGAAATACTCGTCGTTGTTTCGATAATCCTTTGAGCTTACTGCCTTGCTGATCTTTGTCACCTGAATACCCCTACGGATTATTCTCGCACTTATCGGGTATCCGCTCATCCCCCAGTTGTTCATGTGTTTCACAATGGTCTTCGAAATACTATTCGATCCTCCAAAATCCTTAGTAGCTTATTGCTCTGCAATACTTGTCTGCTTGCATTATGGAGGCTTTCCATATGTCTGACAATATTCGTTAGTATCCTTAGGCACCATCATTTTGATCCTTCTGATTCAACATGAGTGCGAATGCACGCAATCATCAGTTGATCCTTTTAAATTATCTTTCCGGCTCAGACGTCATTTTAAACATGAGCTGGTTCTCAACAGATCCAATTGCCGTCGATTGTACCCCTAAGGCTATTCAACTTACCCATCCCTAATCAGAACCGCTTCTGATCCCTTGATTTGAAAATCATAATTCCTTTGCATTTGAGCTCTGGATTAGTCAGTTGTTTCCATAATCCAATGCCTTTGCATTGTTACTTCCTCTGGTTGTGTGCCGATGCTCAAGTCAGCTCTGTTATGGACCGGCAGATCCTTTAATGGATTTTATCCGGCAGCATCCTTCATATTCAATAACCTTGTGAGCTTTCCCTCGGATACATAATGCCTTTGGTAAATTGTATCATGTACTTTCTCAACCTTGCTCTACTTTCGAGCTTGTGATATTTACCCTTGAAACTTGTGGTATATGTTTCTAAGAAGCCCCTATGGGTTGAACATATGCCTTCTCTAAACTGTGTGAACTCGAAAGTTTTCACGAGTCATACACTTCTGGTATTTTGCCAGATGAAATTTCAACACTACAACTTCTTCAAAAGTGAGAAGTGAATGAAAGGTTATGCATTGAAGAAGTGGGAGTCGACCTTGAACTTTGTGTTCATGCCCATGGACATGATGTAGATCTTATCGTTAAAGCTTCTCTTAAATTAAATTATTCCTTTGGTATAAGTTCATATTATATCTGGGATCTGGCCTTTTGCAATCGTGGTTTCGACCATGTTCTCTTTTAGGTACCATTTCTCGTGCAAGTTTAAGCACTTGTCTTCTGCAGAGCAATACCCCAGTCCAACCTCTACTTTGATCTGTCGTCGAGTATTACCCCCTGGTATCTCGAGGATACCACGGAATACATAACTTCTTATGAGTTCTTCATCAACTAATATTCTTGCCGATTCCATTTTTCCAACGGGTTCTCAGTTGTTAGAACACCTCAAGGACACCGACAACTGAATTGAGTCCGCACTACGATTCAACAACTCTTGGTAACCTTCATTACTTACGAGTCTGAACTCGATCACGTCATTCCGAGCCTACTCGGCTATATCATTATCGTGCCAAATTTTAACTGTGCTACCTGGTCCTTCTTTCCGGAGCACAATTTTTGACGATGAGTTAAGCTTACGTCGATCTTCCTCATCATATCATTTCGCTTTGGGCAGCTAGCTTGCTTTGGAGTTTGTGCTGTACCCATGGTTTCAATAACCTTTTGCTTCATCATTCCTTTGACTTGATGTCATCGCCAATTGATTACATCTTCATGAATTCTCTCGACAAATTGTCGTGATCATCGTCAACATTTTGACTCCTCCTATGGTTTCCAATTGAGTTCATGATGAGGAATACCATCCTTGCCCTCGATGAATTTTATTGTCGTCAACCACTTTATTGCCTTCACACCAATGCAAGCCTGTTCATGTTTGGTGTTATACCTTGAGTTCCTTGCTATCCAACAATTGTTCTTCTTTACCTTGGAACATTACCATCTTTTATCTCAACAAGGTTGTGAGAATTTCACTACCTCTTAAGAATTCTTGGTATAGTAATACTTCTCACCACCACCATTTTTTTGGTCCTCGTGTCGATTCCAACCGGGGTACCCACAAGTGAACGGTGTTGTTTGGATTCTGCACTTCTAGCAACCCTATTGCTTTGAAGTTAATGATCGATAAGTCATTCTTAGCCTATCGGTTGCTGAACCACCATTCTAACGTTGATCATGCTACTATAAGCCCATATTTCGGGTGCACTTTTCAACCAATTTTTAATTGTGTATGTTTTCCTCGAGCATACATCATTATATCATTTGATCCGACAAATGTTATCTCCTTGTTCACATAACTGTGGAAATCCACCTTTTTGGAAATCTCGAGGATTGTCGTTGACTGCAGCAGCTACCCTGTCATCCTCTCTTTGGTTTAAATGATGAACTCTTATGTCGATACTCGCTCCCATAGTTCATTTCCCGAGAATCTTACAATGTCATCTCGACAATTTGTGTTGCACCTTTCTTCTCAAGCATTCTGAGTCTGAGTTATCCTAACACCAATCAGATCTGAATCTCGGTCAGATATGATGGTTGGAACATAATTCCAAGACTTATAACCATGGTCTTTATGAGACCCGGTAAGGTGATGTCGTGCCTAGCACACCTGGCCGGAGGCCCTATTGTTATAGATTCCTTTTCAGCTAGGTTATCCATTCTTCCATGAGGAAACTATAAGTTGTTACCGATGGATCCTTTGTGTATCCAAAGTCTGATCTTTACCCAGTGACCATGTCAATGCTATCTCAAAGCATGTATGTGGTACTCCTATCATCGAAAAGAACACTTGAAGCACAATGCTAAATTTTCCTAATCAAAATATCCAAACATCGTTGTATGGATAATGTCATGAAATTTCTCTCCCCTACCTAAAAGTTTTCTACATTATATCCTGTCATGGATATCATGCTCTGCTTGTCCTTGGGAAGGGTATACCCCTGGTATATGTGTCAAACACATTATCCTTTCCACTGTTCTGTTTGATCTGATGATCACATTTTCCTTCCATTGGTTTGTTTAAACCTCCTTGTGATCTATAATATAAGCAGTAATATTTCCCTGCTTATGTAAACACCTCGTTGTACCACTCTGTCCACAAGACCCTGTTGCGATTGTTGATGACATTTAGGTAACCACCGATGGACGAGAACTTTGCCTATTGGTCCGCCTCGTTTCAACGAGCAGGAGAATGGTTCTCTTCGTCCCTCGCCCTTGGTACCGATGTTGTTGCCGACATAACCGATGGACTATCCTCTGACATGCCTTGCTCACATGATCGTGCAAGATGTCCTCGCCCTTCATACTTTTAACCCACATGGTGGGCCCATAACCCATAGTTCCTCAGGATCAAAACCTGACTCTCCTGTACACCCTGTTGCCAAAGATATTCCTCGCGCTTGACCTGATATGTAATTCGCAAGCCACCTTCCTAGTGATCTACTCTGGTATCAGACGCAATACTTATTCTCGTGCCCTGAAACCCTTTCACATTCTAATTGGGCGTCGAACGATTGCCTATCCGCTTGATACTTCTTACTATACCTTCTTGCTTGGCTCTCGATGTGTTTCAATTGACCAACTCGAGAGATACCCCTGTGTTCATTCATGGGATAACCCCCGATGGTTAACCCTTATAGCATTCTATCATTGTCGAACTGCCCCTTACCTATTCGTAAGTACGGGACAAACCCCGAAGAAAGGATGCGACTTCGTCAAGATAACCTGAAGTAGAGAAGTGAAGACATCCACGTAGTGGATAGACCTCTTCGAGTAGCTCAACCAAGATGAGAAGATCCGTTAGAATATCGTAACCAGACCTTTCCCCCTCCCCCTCTTAAAATCTCGAGACGAGATTTCTTGTAGTAGAGGAGAATTGTGACGCCCGGATAATTAGGCTACAGTAATCCCACGTTAATGTCGCCACGTCGCCTTGGTTACTATTGCTAATCTCGCGCTAGATCAAAACCAGTCCAAACTTCTAATTCAAAGTTTGGTAAATAATAAAAGTTTTCAAGCGTTAAAATAAAAATGTTCGGTTTGTACTAAAAATTGCATATGTAAATATGGTGTAATAAACACATTTTTATAAAATGCCTAAATAATTTAAATTGAAATAAAACAGAAAAGAAAATAAATAAAAGAAAGAAAATACAAAAGAGAAAACAAACAAAAAAAGGGGAAGGAAAACCCACCCGGGCTCCGGCCCAGCAGACCATTGGGCCAAACTACCTGGTGGGCCCACCCCGCACCCCATAACCTTCCCCCACTCCCCCACTCACCCACCGACACCCCCACACCCCCCCACAAAATATCCTCCCTCTCTTCCCCCGATTGGATCGGGATCGAGGGGGGGGGGGAACCGTTCGCCGTCGCCCTGGATCGGGATCCCATCGATCCCGACGCCCTTCGCCGGTCAGCCGTCGCCTGGCCGGCCACCTCCTCCGCCACCCCGTCCTTGACGCCGCCCCGGACCGCCGTCGACGCTCGCCCTTCGCCGGAACGCCTCCTCATCTCCTCCTCATCGGCCGTCCTCGAGCCTCGCCGCCCGTCTTCGTCCTCCTCCACGACCGGAGCTGCTCCGCCTCGTCGCGCCGACCCCGACTCCTCCCCGAGCCGCTGCCATTCCTCGTTTGCCCCCCTGTGAGCCGCCACCTCCCTCCTCCCTTTCTCTGCTCACCGCGCATCGCCGTCGTGCCCCGCCCCCGCCGGCCACCACGACCCCCTGCCCCTGCTTGCGCGCCTGTGCGTATCGCCGCGCACACCGCGCCCGGTCCCCGTGGTGCTGCACCTCCGTCTGCCTCTCTGCTGTGCCCGCACCAGTGCGCCACCGCGGCCTCCTCCCGCTCGCACCTGCTGCCATGGCCGCGCGCGCCCTGCGCCGTGCATGCCTGCCTCGACGCTCCTGCTCGTCGGCGCCCTACTTCGGCCGCAACCATGCCTCTGCGCGTGTGCTCGCATGCCCATCCCCGAGTGGCTCGGTTGAGCCACTGACCGCTGGGGCCCGCCTTGGGATAAGAACAAAAAAATAAATGTGCAAAAAGAATAATGGTAATAATCAATTTTTAATTAAAATTAATCAAGGTAGATTAAATAGCTAGTTAACCTGTAATTAGCTTGATGTGTCTGTGATAGTAGGGCCTCACCTCTAATTTCACTGATTTAAACAATTGGTTAAAACATATGGGAAACTGACAGATGGGCCCCGTCAACTAATTATCCCATTAAAAACGATCTGTTAAAGTACCAGCCAATGACAGGTGGACCCCCTGTCCAGTTTGACCAAGTCAAACTGCTAACTGGACTAGCCTAGTCATTGACAGGAGGGTCCCACTAGACCCCTTTGACTAGTCAAGCTGACCAGTCAACTGCTGACTGGGTAGTTGACTAAGTCAACTGTCCCCACCTGTCAGCCTCAGGTGCACACTTCTGGGTACACTTCCTGTGTACCCATAGCATTTAAATACTAATTTAGTTTTGAATTAAATTAAATCCAAAAATTAAAAATGATTTAAATCTTTTAAAATTAATATAAAATAAACCGTAGCTCGGATGAAAATACTTTCTACATGAAAGTTGCTCAGAACGACGAGACGATTACGGATGCGCAACCCGTTCGTCCGCCACACCCCCTTAACCTATCAAACATGTAACTTTCCCCCTCCGGCTCCTCTGCCCGAAAACGCGAAACACCGGGGATACTTTCCCGGATGTTATCCCCCTTCACCAGTATCACCTACTACCGCGTTAGGGCACCTCTAACGCCGTTACTTGTCATGTCATGCATCACAATGCGTATGCTTGCTTAAATATTTATTGTTTCCCCCCCCCCTCTTCTCTCGATAGACACCGAGACCAACGCCGCTGCTACCCAGTACGACTACGGAGTTGACGACTCCTCTCTCTTGCCAGAGCAACCAGGCAAGCCCCCCCCCTTGATCACCAGATATCGCCTACTCTCCTCTATAATGCTTGCATTAGAGTAGTGTAACATGTTATTGCTTTCCGTTAATCCTATTCTGATGCATAGCCTGTCCTTGCCACTACTGTTGATACCTTTACCTGCAATCCTAATGCTTAGTATAGGATGCTAGTTTATCATCAGTGGCCATACATTCTTGTCCGTCTGCCATGCTATATTATCGTGCCGTGATCACTCGGGAGGTGATCACGGGTATATACTTTATACAGGATACATGTGGTTACTAAAGACGGGTCGGCTTGAGGAGCACCCGCGAGTGGATCTTTGAGGCGGAGCGACAGGGCAGGTTCAGACTACCTAGGAGAGAGGTAGGCCTGGCCCTGGTCGGCGTTCGCGGATACTTAACACGTTTTACGAGATCTTGGTATTTGATCTAAGTCTGGCTACTGGCTTATACGCACTAACCATCTACGCGGGAGTAGTTATGGGTATCCCGGCGTCGTGGTATCAGCCGAAGCCTTCGTGACGTCAGCGACCGAGCGGCGTGCGCCGGATTGGAACGTAAGCCTGCTCTTGTATTAAGGGGGCTAGTTCTGCTTCCGGCCGCGTTCGCAACGTGCAGGTGTGCTAAGGGCGATGGGCCCAGACCCCTGTGCGCTTAGGTCTAGACCGGCGTGCTGACCTCTCTGTTGTGCCTAGGTGGGGCTGCGACGTGTTGATCTTTCGCGGCGGGCATGACCCCGAAAAGTGTGTCCGGCCAAATGGGATCAAGCATGTTGGGGTATGTGGTGCACCCCTGCAGGGAAGTTAATCTATTCGAATAGCCGCGATCTTCGGTAACAGGACGACTTGGAGTTGTACCTTGACCTTATGACAACTAGAACCGGATACTTAATAAAACACACCCTTCCAAGTGCCAGATACAACCGGTGGTCGCTCTCTCACAGGGCGACGAGGAAAGGGTCATCGCTTAGGGTTATGCTATGTGATGCTACTTGGAGGACTTCAGTCTACTCTCTTCTACATGCTGCAAGATGGAGGTGGCCAGAAGCGTAGTCTTCAACAGGATTAGCTATCCCCCTCTTATTCTGGCTTTCTGCAGTTCAGTCCACCGTTATGGCCCTTTACACATTTACCCATGCATATGTAGTGTAGCTCCTTGCTTGCGAGTACTTTGGATGAGTACTCACGGTTGCTTTCTCCCTTTTTCCCCCTATCCCTGCTACCTGGTTGTCGCAACCAGATGTTGGAGCCCAGGATCCAGACGCCACCGTCGACGACGACTCCTACTACACCGGAGGTGTCTACTACTACGTGTTGCCCGCTGACGACGACCAGGAGTAGTTTAGGAGGATCCCAGGCAGGAGGCCTGCGCCTCTTTCGATCTGTATCCCAGTTTGTGCTAGCCTTCTTAAGGCAAACTTGTTTAACTTATGTCTGTACTCAGATATTGTTGCTTCCGCTGACTCGTCTATGATCGAGCTCTTGTATTCGAGCCCTCGAGGCCCCTGGCTTGTAATATGATGCTTGTATGACTTATTTTATTTGTAGAGTTGTGTTGTGATATCTTCCCGTGAGTCCCTGATCTTGATCGTACACGTTTGCGTGTATGATTAGTGTACGGTCAAATCGGAGGCGTCACACCCTCCCACCTCCCAATTTCTTGTAGGTGCTTCTCAAGCTGGAGGATAACATATTAGTCAATACATTATGGATTCTCATTGATGTTCTACCTCTCGTCTGCACTTATTTTGTTTGCTCCAATTCTATATATTCTCACGAATAGATGAGGTGTAAGCATGTGCAATGTAGTTCTTTTTTCTACATATGGTGATTGATTTCTTCTTTGATAACCCAACTAACGGATGGTAATCAATCTTCAAATACCAAAACCAAACGTACAAGGCAACAATCAATTCACATATTACAATCAGATTCTTCTTTAGTACCCAGCTTAACTCACAGATGGTAATCAATCTCCAAACAAAGGAAACAATCACCGTCGTTTACCTCTCGCCAATGTTACATAAAAATAACGTTGAGAATTTAGATGTATTGTTTGTCATGGAGCTGTGGTTAGCCGATTGCATGAAATTAATTCCCTCAGTTGTGATGGCAAATACAATACACATAATCCATATTGTTACGCACTAGCGCGTGTGCGTGTGAAATAGATGGATTATGGTCAACAAGATGGATGTGTGTGTGTTAGAGAGAGAGGGAGAGGGGAAAAGAGAGTGAGAAAGAGGGAGGGAGAGGGTGTGTGAGTGAGAATTTGATGGTAAAAGAGGTCGTCAATGTCACTTAATATGTATGAGAATATTAAATGTAATATTAACATAATTGATATTGAACTTTTAAAGTTAATGTGGGCCTGTTGCAACGCACGGACGTTCTTCTAGTTGCATTTGTATCCCTCTTGGATGCTTTGTTTTAATAGTAAGCTATACTAATAAAATATACTGTACCTTCGTTTTTCTTTTACCCCAAAATTTACCTTCGTCGAAAAGATAATAATCCACATGGCAATGACCCAGTTCTTTTTCATCACCGCAGTTTTCACCGCTCCTTTGCTCCTGTCTGCTGAGCTGAGCTGCAGGATCCCGATCCAAAAGACGACCGGACCCTCGCCCTCGCGTATGCCGGTTTCGACCTCACTTTGCCCCGCTGTGCTGTACCGCCTCCCTCCTCTTCCCTCCCACCCCAAATCCCAAACCTCCGCGCCCCCCTTCCGGCGGCCACCAAAACCCTAGCCCGCCCCCGCCCCCCGCCGATCCCGCCGCCATGGACGACAGCCTCTACGACGAGTTCGGCAACTACATCGGCCCGGAGCTCGCCGACTCCGACGCCGATGACTCGGACGCCGCCGCCTCCCCGTCCCCCTCGCAGTCCCGCTCTCCCTCCCCGGCGCGCTCCCCGTCCGGCTCCCCCGGCTCCCGCCGCCCCGCCGCCCTCATGGACGTCGACGACGACGACTACGCCGACGCCGCCCAGAACGCCGTCGTCCTCGCTGAGGACAAGAAGTACTACCCCACGGCCGAGGAGGTCTACGGCCCGGGCGTCGAGGCGCTCGTCATGGACGAGGACGAGCAGGCGCTCGAGAAGCCCATCGTCGCGCCGCCCCGCGTCGTCAAGTTCGAGGTCGGCACCCGCGCCGGTGCGACCTCCACCTACGCCTCCACCGATTTCATCCTCGGCCTCGCCTCCAACCCGCTGCTGGTCCGCAATGTGGCGCTCGTGGGCCACCTGCAGCACGGGAAGACGGTGTTCATGGACATGCTCGTGGAGCAGACCCACGAGGTGGACACGTTCGACTCCGAGGGCGAGCGCCACATCCGGTTCACAGACACCCGGGTGGACGAGCAGGAGCGCAGGGTCTCCATCAAGGCCGTGCCGATGTCGCTCGTGCTAGAGTCGGGGAATGGCAAGTCCTATCTCTGCAACATCATGGATACGCCTGGGCATGTCAATTTTTCCGACGAGATGACCGCTGCGCTCAGGCTAGCGGATGGGGCTGTTCTTGTTGTCGATGCTGCTGAGGGCGTCATGGTAATTCACTGATCCCATTGCTTTATACATCTCTGCTCAACTCATGGATTGAACTCTGTTTGCTATATCGAAGTAGGGAGTATTAAACTGGAATTAGTGTTGTGTCTTTCTTTTAATTGTTAGATAAGGGTATGGCAATTGCATCTGTCTGAATGTGAGATATGGGTTGCTCATCATAATTCATTTTGACAAGAGACTTGCTAGGGATACATCTTTACAGCTTCACAAGTTCATTGAATTTCTTTTCAAGAATGACTTATTTCCCTATTTCTGTTGGAAGTGGATAAAACATATGTGTATCAGTATTACAACAACCACATCTTACCCAAGCATCTAAAGAATACAACGAATGACATGGCTGGTTCAAAGTAGTGCTAGGCGTATGCAAGGCTGTTGGCCTTCGCCTAGTGCCCAAGCGACCCTTAAGCGTTCTAGGCGCTGCCTAGGCAGTTGTGCAATTTTGACTCTCAGGGGTGTATTTGTCGCATAGACATTAATTTAGGGCATGATAATGAGTAAACTACCAGCTACTGGTTTGGGCGTCGCCTGGCACCTAAGAACAGGAGACTGAACGCCTGAAGCTACAAATAGGGCTAGCACTATGTAAGAACAGGAGATCTGCATGTTTTAAACAGACGATATTTATCCCGCATCTAACAGTTCTGAAGGCAAATAGATAATGCTTTAGTTTAACTTGGTTTATGTGAGCTTCCTCGCAAAAAAAAACTTGGTTTATGTGAGCTTAACCTTTTATTCAGTTGGAACTTATAAGTGGTTGGTTGGTGCTGCATTTGGGACACTAACAGCTGCACCTGCTGATGCCAAAGGCATTGAGAAATCAGTAGAGTTGACACTAGGTAGCATGTTGAAAATGTGTTGTTTTCTTGAAATTATCAGCATTGTTTTGTTATTGAGTCTGCTGTGTTGTCTTAAAAATGGAGCACAGATTATCATAAATTAGAACATAGTAATAGGCCTGACGAGCAAAACATCTGTTGTCAGCTTGTTCGTCTTGTATTAGCTAAAACTAGGTGGACAATGGGCTTATATAAAAGGTCTTATATTCTTAAGCTGCATGTTAATGACCTCCAGTACTGTTTTCACTGAAATGAAATCATCGGAACGTGTCTGCCAAGCGTTCATAACGTCTTGTTCTGCAGGGAGAGCAGGTGCTTCACCTAGCGGTGCAGAGTTTTTTCCTTTTGCCAATAACAGGAGTAGCTTGGCTGCATGCGTACATGCCAGCATTCCCAGAATTAAATTGCTGAAGTTAATTTTCTTTTTTATTGGAGTATCTAAATATATTTGTATTTATTTATCTCCGTTGATGAGTAGGTAAACACCGAGAGGGCGATTCGTCATGCGATCCAAGAAAGACTTCCCATCGTTGTTGTGATTAACAAGGTACATTTTGCTTGGTTCCACTTATTTCTAATACTCCTTCCATAAAGAAATATAAGAGCGTTTACGGAGGGAGTACAATTCAATTCCAAGCTGAAGCTGACGTATGCTCTCACGTTGTGGTTTTACAGGTTGACAGACTGATAACAGAGCTAAAGCTGCCCCCAAATGATGCGTATTTTAAGCTACGACATACACTGGACACAATCAATGATCTAATCTCATCTTGTTCTACCACAGTAGGTGGCACTCAACTGGTAGACCCAGCTGCTGGAAATGTTTGCTTTGCGAGTGGTTCTGCTGGCTGGTCTTTTACCTTGCAATCTTTTGCGCATCTTTATTTGAAGATTCATGGGATTCAGTTTGACCATGAGAAATTTGCATCTCGTCTATGGGGAGATTTGTATTATGACCATAACTCTAGAACCTTCAAAAAGAAGCCGCCAGCAGCAGGAGCTAATAGGTCATTCATTGAGTTCATCCTTGAGCCTCTGTATAAAATCTATAGTCAGGTTGTTGGAGAGCAACAGAGAATTCTTGAAGTAACTCTCGCTGACTTGGGTGTGACACTGAGCAATGCAGCTTATAAGCTTAATGTCAGGCCTCTGCTGAGACTTGCTTGCCGCTCAATTTTTGGCACTGCTACTGGTTTTACCGACATGTTAGTGAAAAACATCCCCAATGTGAAGGATGGCGCTGCAAGGAAAATAGAACACATATACACCGGTCAACTAGACTCCTCCATTGTGGATGCAATGAAGAAATGTGATTCCCATGGTCCTCTTATGGTCAATGTTACAAAACTGTATCCTAAGCCTGACTGTAGTGTCTTTGATGCCTTTGGACGAGTTTATAGTGGCACAATACAGACTGGTCAGACAGTTCGGGTGCTTGGAGAAGGCTATTCCCCTGATGATGAAGAGGATATGACTGTCAAAGAGGTCACCAAGTTGTGGGTCTATCAGGCACGGTACCGTGTTCCAATAAGTAAGGCACCTGCTGGTTCTTGGGTTCTTATTGAAGGCGTGGATGCATCAATCATGAAAACTGCAACCATATGTCCTATGAACATGGATGAAGATGTGTACATATTTAGGCCTCTACGCTTCAATACATTACCTGTTGTAAAGATAGCAGCCGAGCCTCTTAACCCGAGTGAGCTGCCTAAAATGGTGGAAGGTCTGCGTAAAATTAGCAAGAGCTACCCTCTTGCTATTACAAAGGTAGAAGAGTCAGGCGAACACACTATACTTGGGACTGGTGAGCTATATCTAGATTCTATAATGAAGGACCTCAGAGAGCTTTACTCTGAGGTAGAAGTGAAGGTATAAAGCAATGCACTTGGTTTATTTTTCTTTCTTTTTTGAACCAGATTTTTACTTTGCTGCCTTGTTTGTACACAGGTTGCAGATCCAGTTGTGACATTTTGTGAAACAGTTGTTGATACTTCCTCTATGAAATGTTTTGCTGAAACACCCAACAAGAGGAACAAAATTACCATGGTTAGATTTTGTTTTTGGCTTTTCTTGTGCCCATCTTTCTTCATCATGGTAAACAAACACACGTGGTCAACCAATTGCGGCTTTCTTTGTCTGTGACAACATGCAGTTAGCTGAACCACTAGAGAAGGGCTTGGCAGAAGATATAGAGAATGGCCTTGTCAGCCTTGACTCAAGGCAGAAAGAAGTCACCGACTTCTTTCGCCAACGCTACCAGTGGGATGTGCTTGCAGCAAGGTCAATATGGGCTTTTGGACCTGACAAGCAGGTAAGATGGCAAACTGCTTACTGATCTATCATTGTGTAGGATATTTCCATTTTGTGGACTGAACGTATCTTACTTTGACATGCAGGGTCCTAACATTCTACTGGATGACTCTCTTTCGGTTGAGGTGGATAAGAACTTGCTGAATGCAGTCAAAGATTCAATTGTTCAAGGGTAGGGCACTCCGTTCTGTTAATTCAAATTTCCTTTGGAATATTTGTCAGTGCCTTAACCATTTTATTTACTGCCCTAACCTCAGGTTTCAGTGGGGTGCTAGAGAAGGCCCCTTGTGTGATGAACCAATTAGGAATGTGAAGTTCAAGATCCTAAATGCAAATATCGCACCAGAACCATTGCACCGTGGTGGCGGCCAAATAATCCCCACAGCTCGCCGGGTTGTCTACTCAGCATTTCTGATGGCTAATCCTCGACTTATGGAGCCTGTTTATTACATTGAGGTTAGTCATGGAATCATGGTTCTTGTACATAGACTAATCATCACTATCTAGAACATGTGTATTTGATGACCTGGTCTGACAAATGAGTGCATTTGGCATTGGCAGATCCAAACTCCAATTGACTGTGTATCTGCTATATATACGGTCCTGTCGCGGCGACGTGGCCATGTGACAGCCGATGTACCCAAGCCAGGCACTCCAGTATATGTTGTCAAGGTAAGAAGTGTGCTCTATTTCTTCTGATCCAGCCTTATTTTTTTTTATCTTGTGTAAGACCTGTATGACTCTTGCTGATGGTATAATTTCTACATTTGTCAGGCATTTTTACCTGTCATAGAGTCTTTTGGGTTTGAGACAGATCTCAGATACCACACACAGGGACAAGCATTTTGTGTGTCAGTGTTTGACCACTGGGCTATTGTTCCTGGCGATCCTCTTGACAAGGGCATTGTTCTCCGGCCTTTGGAACCAGCACCTATCCAACACCTTGCCCGTGAGTTCATGGTAAAGACCAGGCGAAGGAAGGTGAGACATACATCTATAGATACTGAACGTACATACAGCCTCTTTTGAACTGATCATGAATTAATCGTATGCACACCCATTTTCCAGGGCATGAGTGAGGATGTTAGCATCAACAAGTTCTTTGACGAGGCCATGATGAACGAGCTGGCGCAACAGACTGCAGATATCCACCTGATGATGTAGTTTGGCGATGGAAGTCCATTGTCCTGGTGCGCTGGGAACATATCAAGTACTTTCATGGGGCTATCATGTCCTGGTGCGCTGGGAACATATCAAGTACTTTCATGGGGCTATCATGACGCGATCTTCAAGGAGACGCAATTTGCCGCGTTTTGATGTTTGGGTATTATTATGATTCGTAACAGATCATTGTAGACTGAGTACCATCTGTAGTCATGTATGTACTATCGCTCTAACATCTACGTCGTCTAACCAGTTAGTGTAACCATCGACAGAGAGCTGAGACTTGTGGTTGATTTTTGATAGGCGATGGCATTTCCAGGGACAATAATGCCTTTACTTGTTTGATCCTTTCTTCACAAATTACAACCATTGTAGCGCCGAGCACCTTTCCAAGTTTCTGGAGGATAGTTCTGTTTCTTGCCATGCCTATTTGATCTGTGTTTTTATCAGGATTGATTACTGGGCGTAATGTGCCTTCCTGGTAAACTCCTGTGAGGTGGTGTATGTCTATCGGTATGGTCATGCTGTGTCAGACTTAAATCTTTTATCTATATTTCAAAGTTTGTATTCTGTTTTTTTCTTTTGAGAATTTTGTCTTCTGTTACTACCCCCTCTGTCCGTTCCATATTGCCTAGTCTTTCATTTCCGGCATGCAAGGCATATGATGCATAAGGGCCCATTTGGTTTAAATGAGGGGGAATGGGAGCTTAAGGGCGAACAGATTAAAAGTCCACTTATTGGCTAGAGATTGGTAGTTTGAGTGGTAACGGAAATGAACTTCCATCTATTTCTTTCCATGATGTGGCCTTTCTGGATTAACTTTCATCATATATATCAAACATCAGATTTGCTAATTCCAATCTAGATGGGAGTTAGCCATGTCACATGATTATTTGTCCACCCAGACCCTACACAAAGGAAAACCTTCATATCCATGCACGTCCATCATATACACAAATTCATCACCAATTCAACAATTTGACAAAACAAAATAAATCATAATTCAATAATTCAACACATGACAAAATAAAATTTAAAAATTCATACATAGATAGGTGTCGGGGGTTGCTGATCCCACGGACACCTATGGGACCGCGGCGGACCGAGGCCCCTTTTGGTTCGGCAGGGGGCGGAGGATGCACAAAGAGCAGATCGAGGCGAACGCACGGGCGACGCGATCAGTTTACCCAGGTTCAGGCCGCACGGATGCGTAAAACCCTACTCCTGCTTTGATTTGTATTGTGTTCTTGCTCGGGAGCAATGGATGCTACAGTACCCTTGGATGGCTAGCGAGGCCGAGCGTGAGAATGATCGTCCTCCCCCTCCCTGTTGCGCATGGGCCTCCTTTTATATGTCAAAGGGGTCACCGACAGGTGGCAACAGAGATGAGGGTAAAAATGTAAAAGAGGTGGTAGTTGGCGCCACCGCTTGCTACAGTTGTATCATACCTAACCCTGACGGCAGGGGACAAAGGCATTAAATGCATGTCTGTGTCGCCTAGACGGTGCCGAAAGGGACCGTTAGGGGCGCCACCGTTTGCCACGATGGCTATCTTGTCAGCGCCTGCTTGCCACCGCATGCCCCTGGCTGCACAGCCTCCCGCCACGTATGCCAGGAACGGTCCCAGAGCGACACGTTGGTGGGTGAGCTGGAGCGCGGGCTGCGGAGTAGTAGCTTGCCGCGGCAAGCGCCTTGCCGCGGATGTTGTCTTGTCGCGTCCGGGAGCTTGTCGCTCACCGGGTCTTGCCGGGACGCGCAGCGCGTCGCATCAAGCTTCTTGAGATGCTTTGGTTGGTCTTCCCGGCAAGCTCCTTTTGCCGGGGTCTTTGTGCTTCTTCCCGGCAAGCTCCTCTTGCCGGGGTCTTGGATACTTTGAGTGGCCTTCCCGGCAAGCTCCTCTTGCCGGGGTCTTGTGCCTTGGCTCGAATACTTTGTTCTTGAATGGCTCCAAAGGAACCACGGAGGGTCTTGGCGGTCGCCCGGCAAGCCTTGCCGCGGGGTACTGCGACTGCCCGTGCACAAGTTCGGGATACTAAGGTACCCCTACTTTAGTACACCGACAGGAGCCCCCAGGCCTGAGCCATACACGGTGCCGAGCGCTATTGGGCCAGGCCCAAAACAGTGCACGGGCACGCGCGGCCTAGGTCACGCCATAACTCACTCCGCATCCACCGCGCCCTCCCCGCACGGCACGCGTCGAACGCGGCATCGTGGGAGAGATCGTGGGCGGCGTGCGCGGTTTTCGAGGCGTCCACTCCCCACGATCACGGGGTGGGGAGAGGTCGCCTCATCCATCGCCTCGGTTCTGCACGCCTGCCACGCGGCTCCCATGCGCTTGGGGTCGCGGACGGTGGAGGCGGGAAACTGGGCCGTCGCGGGTCGAGGCAGCAGGTCGGCCCCAGCTCCCTGCTCTTCCTGTGTCTTGATTCGCTGAGCGGGGCGGCCGAGCCCCCACCTCGCTCCTTTATAAAGAGCGGGAGGGAAGGACGGAAACCCGCATTCTCTCATCTCCTCCTTCCTTCAGCTTCTGCTCCCCTTTCTCTCATTCGCCATGGGATCGTTTGGAGAGCTTGAGCTGGCTGGTGTATCTGCTTGGAATGGAACTGGCACGCTTCACACTTGGTTACTTGTGCAGTTGCATCCTGGAGGGCTGTCGGCCAGAAGAAGCCTTGCCGGAATGCTTTTCCGACAAGAGCTCTTGCGCCAATGTGGTGACCACATATGCCTCCATGTATCTCTGCCAACAGCTTCTGTCCATCTTCCCGGGGAATACACTTCAATTTCACACCGTTGAGTCTTCTTCTGCACAGTGTGTTGTCGACAAACTGATACATACTAGACTGCCAGGCTACTCTTTCCGCTTCTTCTGGTTCCTCGGGAAGTTCTCCTGTCTGAAGGAAACGGACAATCTGCTGCGCCCATGTTGGAGCCTGTGGCTCGACAACAAGGACTAAAGGCACATCTGCTGCTGCGGGAACGCCCGCTTCTACGACAAGAGCCCGCGGCTCTGCCGGAGCTTGACGTTCCCCGGCAAGCTTGCCGGAGCAAAACTTGTCGGGAGAATCTGCTTCAACGGAACAAACCCTGGGGCTTGCCGGAGCAGACTGCTCCTCAGCATTCTTGGTGTTGATTTTGGAGACCTTCTTGGCGGCGGCTTTGGGAAGCTCTGCCGGGAGATAGTCACCAGAAATCAACTTCCTCTTCTTGCTCTGTCCAGTTGATGGTGTTACGGACGGCTGAGTCAGCTTGAGCACAAAGATCCCTGGTTCCACAGGTAACTTAAGTGCTGCGCACTTTGACAGGCCATCGGCAATGTCGTTCTCAGCTCTTGGAACATGTTCCATTTGCAGGCCGCCAAAGCGCTCTTCTAGCTTCCTCACTTCATCAACGTAAGCTTCCATCAACGGACTCTGGTAAACCTTGTTCACTTGGCACACGACGAGCTGCGAGTCACCCCTGACAATAAGCTTCTTAATCCCAAGTTCTGCCGCGATTCTGAGACCGGCAAGCAAGCCTTCATACTCTGCAGTATTATTTGTCGCTTGCTCCTTGGGAAAGTGCATCTGGACTATGTACTTGAGGTGCTCTCCGGTGGGCGCGACAAGCAGCACACCAGCACCGGCGCCTTGCAGCGAGAAGGCACCGTCAAAGTACATGAGCCACTCTTTGCTTGCTTCCTTGGCGGGGATGCTCGTCTCCGGAATTTCTTCGTCTGGAGTTGGCGTCCACTCTGCTATGAACTCTGCCAATGCTCTGCTTTGGATTGTTGATGTACTCTCAAATTTGAGGCCAAAGCTTGACAGCTCCAGTGCCCACTCAACAATCCTGCTTGTTGCTTCGGGATTTTGTAATATCCTCTTCAGCGGGAAGTGAGTGACAACTGTGATCTCATGTGCTTGGAAGTAATGGTGCAGCTTTCTCGAGGCCATGAGAAGGCCGAAAAGCAACTTCTGTACACCAGAGTACCTTGACCTAGCCCCCTGCAAAAGGGAACTGACAAAGTAAACTGGGCGCTGCACCATCTCCTTCTGTATCTCCTCTTGCATTTGCGGAGATCCTTGCTTGTCGGGACCAGAGCTTGTCGGGGAAGCCCCCTGCTTGTCGCTGGATGTGCTTGCCGCGGTTGCTGGCTCGTCATCTGCCTCCCTCTCCGCTACTAACGCGGCACTAACCACTTGATTGGTTGCCGCTATGTACAGCAGCAACTTCTCTTGTGGTTTAGGTGCGACAAGTGTTGGAGTGGAGGACAGGTATCTCTCCAAGTCTTGCAGCGCAGCCTCCGCTTCCGGAGTCCATTTCATTGGACCTGCCCTTTTCAAAATTTTGAAAAACGGCAGGGCGCGCTCAGCAGACCGAGAGATAAACCTGCTGAGAGCAGCTACGCAGCCGGCAAGCTTCCGTACATCCTTGACGCGCTTTGGTACTTCGGTCTGCTCAATGGCCTTGATCTTGTCGGGATTAGCTTCGATTCCCCGCTGAGACACAAAGAACCCGAGAAGCTTACCGGAAGGGACTCCAAACACACACTTCTCGGGGTTGAGCTTGAGGTTGACCTTGCGCAGATTTGCAAAAGTCTCTTCTAAGTCTTGTATCAGAGTTGCCCTGTCCTTGCTTTTGACCACTATATCATCCATGTAAGCTTCTACATTTTTGTGTATCTGTGGCTTCAAAGCGATATGGACTACTTTGGCAAATGTTGAACCAGCATTCTTTAATCCGAAAGGCATCCGTACGAAACAGTACGTGCCACATGGAGTAATGAATGCGGTTTTCTCCTCATCCTCTTCTGCCATGAAGATCTGATGGTATCCTGAATATGCTCAAGAAATGAAAGCAACTCACATCCGGCTGTGGAGTCAACAATCTGGTCAATGCGCGGCAAGGGAAATGGATCTTTGGGACAAGCTTTATTAACATCAGTAAAGTCAATACAAAGCCTCCATTTCCCATTCGCCTTGCGCACTATAACCGGATTGGCCAACCACGTGGGATGGAGCACCCCTCTGACAAGGCCTGCTGCTTCCAATTTCTTGATTTCTTCTGCTATGAATTCTTGGCGCTCCACCGCCTGTTTCCTGACCTTCTGCTTGACGGGCCGCGCATGAGGACAAACGGCAAGATGGTGCTCAATTACCTTCCTGGGAACACCGGGGATGTCAGACGGTTGCCATGCAAACACGTCGACATTCGCCCGCAGGAAAGTAACGAGCGCGCTTTCCTATTTAGGGTCAAGCGTGGCACTGATGGTGAAGGTACCACCAGTGCTGTCCTCCTTGGCGGACACCTTCTTGGTAAGTGGTGGAGGTGCCATCGTCTTCTTACTCTTGTCGGTGGAGCTCGATGATGCGTCCTCGACGGCAGCGCAGCACTCCGAAGAGGCGCGCTTGTCGGAGTAGGCATCAGAGCTCTTGCCGGACTTGGTCTTCTTCTTCCCCCCGGGAGCTTCAGCGGCAAGTGTCTTGCGGTCTGTTGCGGCAGCTGCTTCCCGGTAGATCTTGTCGGCGCAGATAAGGGCATCCTTCTTGTCGCCAGGGACAGAGATGACGCTTATCGGGCCTGGCATCTTGAGCATGTTGTATGCATAGTGAGAGGCTGCCATGAACTTGGCGAGTGCTGGACGGCCAAGTATCCCATTGTAAGGCAATGGGAAATCAGCAACGTCAAAAGTGACCCTCTCCGTTCTGAAATTCAGCTCGCTGCCAAATGTCACCGGCAACGTGACCTTCCCTTTCGGCTTGCTCCTTCCCGGGTTAATCCCTTGGAGTGTACCGGTTTCTTCGAGCTCACTGTCCGGGATCTGGAGTTTCTGGAGCACAGCGGAGGAGATCAGATTTAGGCCGGCCCCGCCGTCAACTAGCATCGTAGTGACTTTGAGGTTGCGGATTGTTGGCGAAACCAACAACGGCAAGCACCCGACCGCGGTTGTGCGATCAGGGTGGTCCTCAATGTCAAAGACGATAGGCGTGTCGGACCACTTCAGAAGCTTGCGTGATTCGACAGGTGGCTCTGCCGCATTAACTTCCCAGAGCCACTGTTTGAGTTGGCGGTGGGAAGTATGCAGAGAAGCACCACCGTCAACACACAAGACTTCTGTAGCCTTCTGAAACTCCTGCTCACTGTTCTCAACATCATCCATGTCTTCGTCGTCGTCTTCGTCATCATCCTTGTCGCGGCTGCGGGTAGGTCTGTCTCCTTGCCGCTGCTTGACCTTGTCGCGGCGTCCTCCCTGGCCAGCGCGCTTCTTGCCAGCCTCTCCACCGCCTCCTTGAGCTCTCTCCTTGTCGCGCCGCTCGTACTCAGCTTTTTGTTGCTGGACAAGCTGCTCGACCTTCTTGTAGCTCTGGAGATCATGGCCCTTAGTGCGGTGGATCTTGCAGTACTGCTTGTCGGAGCTGCCCTGCTTGTCGGCGGCCGCCACAACTTGGCAGTTGGTGCATGCGGCAACCTCCTTGCCGGAGCTACCAACTTTGGCTTGCTTGGCGGCGCCGTCATCGCCGGACTGCTCGACGACTAGCACCTCTTTGCCCTTCCTCTTGTTGCACCTCCGGTTCTTCTTTGCCGGGGCGGCATCCTCACTGTCAGACCCCCCTGCTCCAGTATCCTCTCCGGGGAATTTCCTCCCTTCTTCAGCGCGTGCGCACTTGTCGGCCAGGGCGTATAGCTCACTGACGTCTCTGATCCTGCTCATCGCCATCTCCTCCCGCATCCTGTGATTACGCACGTTCTGATGGAACGCGCTGATAACCGCGGTAGGGTGGATGTCCGGGATGTTGCGCTGCACACGGCTAAATCTCTGGATATACTTGCGCGGGGGCTCTCCTTCCTTCTGGGCAAGCAGGTGGAGATCACTTTCCTGGCCATGTGGTTTGTGGCCGCCTGTAAAGGCGCCGACAAACTGATGGCAAAGGTCTGCCCAAGAGGATATGGAGTTGTCCGGCAAGTGCATGAGCCAAGATCTGACTTCGGGCTTGAGCACGAGCGGGAAGTAGTTGGCAAGGACCTTGTCGTCTCGGCCCCCGCCAGCTTGCACCGCAATGGTGTAGATGCTGAGGAACTCTGACGGGTGCGACTTGCCGTCGTACTTCTCCGGCACGTCTGGCTTGAAATGTTTCTGGCTGGGCCACTGGACTTGCCGCAGCTCACGGGTGAACGCAGGGCAACCTACCGCATACGGCAAGTCGCCTGGTTCTCCGGGCGCATGCATGTCAACAGAAGGCCCAGCGCGCAGGTCTGATTGATGCGGCGCTTCTCTTCGGCGCTCGATGCGTGTTCGAGCGTCTTCCTGCTGTCTCTCATGAAGAACTTGGCGCTGATCGCGATGAGCTCGCGGATCTGACGACGCGGTGGAGTAGCTGTCGAGGTGGATCCGGCGAGTCGGCGATCTTGGCCTTCGGGGCGGAGAGTGCACAGTGGTTGCACCCTCGCCGGTCTTGTCGCCACCGGCTCGCGCCTGGCTGACTTGCCGCGGCAGCGATGCGCTCGGCTGCCGTGGGTTGTCACCGTTGGCGAAGCCGATGAGGCTCTGGATAGTGGCCCTCCAGTCATCGATCTTCTCTGGCGTTGGGGGGTAATCTAGGAGCAGTTGGGCCCGTGCCAACGCTTCCGCTGGAGTGGCGGGCGGCGGCGGCGAACGGTGCGAGGAGCGAGATATGCTCGGACTTCTAACTGCGTTAGAAGGAGCAACATCTCGCCCAAGCGACCGCGCCACGCTCGCGCCAGCATGTTAGCGTGCATGCTGGTCCTGAGCGCTCCGGGATCCGCCAGCTTGATCTTGGCCCAGCAGACATATGGTACCGTGGGTACCATGACGCTGCTGGTCCCGCGCCTCCTGGGACGGGCGCGGTGCGTGTACGGACGCCGAGGTCTTGGAGTGCGCGGTGTCATTGTGGGAGGCGAACGCGCCGCCGACGTGCGGCGCAGCCTTGTCCTTGGACCTGGCAGCACCGTGAGCCTCCTCGTCGGCGCCCGTTCTTCCGCCGGCGCCTATTCCACCAGCCGTTCGCTCTGGCGACGGCGGGCTCGGCGCAGACGGAGCCGCTGCCTCCGAAATCTTCTTCTTCGGCGGCATGTTGATGAAGATGATGAAGATTCGGCTCGTGCGAACGCCGGATCAGGTTCGCACAACCTCGACGCACCCCTACCTGGCGCGCCAAAGATGTCGGGGGTTGCTGATCCCACGGACACCTATGGGACCGCGGCGGACCGGGGCCCTTTTTGGTTCGGCAGGGGGCGGAGGATGCACAAAGAGCAGATCGAGGCGAACGCACGGGCGACGCGATCAGTTTACCCAGGTTCGGGCCGCACGGATGCGTAAAACCCTACTCCTGCTTTGATTTGTATTGTGTTCTTGCTCGGGAGCAATGGATGCTACAGTACCCTTGGATGGCTAGCGAGGCCGAGCGTGAGAATGATCGTCCTCCCCCTCCCTGTTGCGCATGGGCCTCCTTTTATATGTCAAAGGGGTCACCGACAGGTGGCAACAGAGATGAGGGTAAAAATGTAAAAGAGGTGGTAGTTGGCGCCACCGCTTGCTACAGTTGTATCATACCTAACCCTGACGGCAGGGGACAAAGGCATTAAATGCCTGTCTGTGTCGCCTAGACGGTGCCGAAAGGGACCGTCAGGGGCGCCACCGTTTGCCACGATGGCTATCTTGTCAGCGCCTGCTTGCCACCGCATGCCCCTGGCTGCACAGCCTCCCGCCACGTATGTCAGAAACGGTTCCAGAGCGACACGTTGGTGGGTGAGCTGGAGCGCGGGCTGCGGAGTAGTAGCTTGCCGCGGCAAGCGCCTTGCCGCGGATGTTGTCTTGTCGCGTCCGGGAGCTTGTCGCTCACCGGGTCTTGCCGAGACGCGCAGTGCATCGAATCAAGCTTCTTGACATGCTTTGGTTGGTCTTCCCGGCAAGCTCCTCTTGCCGGGGTCTCTGTGCTTCTTCTCGGCAAGCTCCTCTTGCCGGGGTCTTGGATACTTTGAGTGGCCTTCCCGGCAAGCTCCTCTTGCCGGGGTCTTGTGCCTTGACTCGAATACTTTGTTCTTGAATGGCTCCAAAGGAACCATGAAGGGTCTTGGCGGTCGCCCGGCAAGCCTTGCCGCGGGGTACTGCGACTGCCCGTGCACAAGTTCGGGATACTAAGGTACTCCTACTTTAGTACACCGACAATAGGCGATACACAAATGAATCAAATGCCTCCATAGTTGCGCTCGCTTGATCCTCTTTTTCATATTGATCAACCACTTCTTGTATTCCCAATCCAAAAGGCTAGTGTACCACAACATGATCCCTGACTCTCTCAATGTTGCCGCCTTCTAAAGCTACCATTTTGCATATTTCTCTTGCATGTGCAAATCTATTTTCTCTCTCAGTGTTCAACTTGTCTTTTACCCTCTCTCGGCCGTACTCCATCCTCTTCCTTTGCACATTTACGAAGAGCCTCTAACTCTACTTCTTCTTCAACTCCTTGGCGGGGAAAAAAAGTACCCGTGCATATGATGAAGAGCCTGTACCTCTACTTCTTCAACTCCTTGGCAGGAAAAGAAATACCCGTCCATATGATGAACATTTTGTTTGCCGCGCCATCACGCGCGACCCTCTCCTTCTCCCACTTGTTTTCCACCACTTATCGGCTCCTCTTTTGGCACGGTGACTTGTAGTTTCGTGCGTTTGCTCCTCCATTTTGCTCCTCTTCGATCTTCGTCACCCAATCAAATAGATTGATGGGAGCTAGAGCCATCATTTTTCTTTATCTTCTCGGGGTTGCCTTTGAGCTCCTCAACGAGGTTTTTTCACTTTGATTTCTCATTTAGTTTCAACCAACAATAACACAAAAGCATAATGGCTTGCCCTTAGTTTGTTGGTATACATTCACTGCCAGAGTTGCATGGCTTTGGACTTCAATGTCACTTTGGTTTCAGCCAACCACTTGTGTATAGTAGCCCATGTGTTTGTTGATTTTTGTTTGAATGTGTACCTAAGACCCCCGAAACGGTAACAAACCCATGCGAGCAAGTAAATTCAGTTTTAGTGTAACCTTTTTCCCCGGAGAGTTTGAGTGTAATCTGCGTATGTTCTTTGAACCGTTTGAAGATTTAGAGCAACCTCTTTTTGGAAGTTCTGCTGAACAAACCCTCAATGGTCTTTTTTTTGTTGGACAAATTTTCATGAATCTTTTACAACCTTTATGTTTTTGTTTTTTCAGATGTCATTTTTGCCATGCTTTTAGGGTGCTTTTCTCAAATTTTAGTAGGAGAATACTCTACCATTTTTTCTTCTCTCTAAAAAGTGTGTTAGCAAGTACACAAGATAGAACTGATATTTTTTTTGCGCAATGGTATTTTTTCTTCACACCGGTGGCGGGGTGTCTATGGCCACCCATTGTGGCGTTTGCTGTATTTTTTTGCTGAACAGCACAGTGAAATAGAAGTAGTATAGTAACTTTAAAAAAATATTCAACCGTTTTTTTTGAGAAATCAAATATTCTACCGAAATATGCGTACACTTTACCCTTTCCAAACATTGCAACGGAAGCCCCATTGGCCAACAACCTTTCCCCGTGAATCAATCTGTGGTTGAGTTGGTTAGGTGGACAGTGGTATTCCCAACCCATCAAGGTTCAAATCCTGATGCTCGAATTATTCCTGGATTTATTTCAGGATTTTCGGCGATGCGCTTTCAGTGGGAGGAGACGTTCCCGTCGACGACGAGGCGCCTACGGTGACTTCGTAAATCTCAAGATGATATGCCGGCTCAGTCTCTCGAAGGTGCTCATAGGGGTAGGGTGTGCATGTGTGCGTTCATAGGGGTGAGTGTATGCGCATGTATATGAGCACTTGTGTCTGTACTGATGCTAAAAAAACAACCTTTCCCGACCCGTTCCTCGCGTTCACGGAAATTCGCCAACCAAAAAAAAGTTCCCTCCAAAAGCCCTCCCCGCACGGCCGCACACCCCGTCGTTTTCCCCACCGTTTCGAACGCCGGAACCCTAGCTCCACCAGCCCGAGGTCACCCAAAGGCCCCCCGCTCCCATGGACACCAGCGGCGGGGCCGTCCTCCAGTCGCCGGCGACGGAGGAGGAGACGATGGCGCGGAAGCGCTCCCGCCGCGTGAGCTTCGCGGACACCACCGCCGTGCACGTGTTCGACCGCGACGAGGACTTTGAGACGCCCCCGGACGAGCGCCCCGCCTCCCCGTCTCCGTCCCCCGGGAGGCCCCTCGCGGGCGACGCGGCGGAGGGCGACGAGACGGAGGGAGAGGACGAGTCACCGTTCGGTTGGCTCGGGGATGTGGGTGTCAGTTCCGCCTCCCCCGGCAGCGCCGCCGGGTCCATGTCCTCGTTCGAAGGAGGTAGCCCCCTCCTTTCGTTTGTCTAAGATTTTTCTTCTTGTGAATTAGCTTGTTCATTTCATTACCAGCCCACATTTAGCTCATTACAGGTGATGCACACTGGTTAATTTGGGCATTAATTAATTTCGAGGCTCAGAATGTTGCATCTATCAAGCCAATTTTTAGTTTATTTATGTTTGTTTATCAGGGGTTCCTCACCTCACTTTAAGTGCTCGAGTCAATGGTTTATGTTAAGGCTGGCCTTCACCCTTCAGTCTTCAATGGACAAACGGTTTCACTTGTTGCTGAGCCATGTTCATTTGCTTATGTCTCAGGGGCCGTTGGAATGAGTTAGATATCTTTTGGAGGGTTCCGTTTTTGGTTCAAATTCTATAGGATTTGAATCCAAATCCTCCCTAACATTAATTTTAGGTGCTTTCAGGTTTTCTGTTTTTGCTCACTTTCTTGCTGGAACCAAAGATTTGGGTCATGCCCTTTTTGTCCTTGTCTACGCATTTACCTTAGAAAGCTGAGGCCACAGACGGTTGAAGATGGAAATTATTCATTTATGATGCCATAGTTTTTATTTTGTCAGATTGTTGTGCGAAGTGTGTCACAGTGAGCACTTAAGGCTGGGCTTTATGCTTTGTTGTGAGAACTTGAGCAATTTGGGTTTCAAAATCATTTTCTGTATCACTTCGATCTGTTCGATGCAGATTGTACAGAAAGTGACTGTTGACCGGTAGACTGTTGAATGTACATGCAAATACATATTATATTGGGTATTTTATTGCTTAATTATAGTAAGGACCAGATATTGTTACTGTCTGCTCACTAAGATCTCCAGACCACACCTTGTTAATGCATTTGAGGTTACATGTTAGTAGTTTCACTATATCTTTCTCTTAAAATGTTGCTATGATGTATGATACTCCCTCCGTTCCTAAATATAAGTATTTTTAGACATTTCAAATGGACTACAATATACGGATGTATGTAGACATATTTTAGAGTGTAGATTCACTCATTTTGCTCCGTATGTAGTCACTTGTTAGAATCTCTATAAAGACTTATATTTGGGAACGGAGGGAGTAGTTTACATCGATGGCAAATTATCCGTTCCTCTACTGTACACTAGCCATTCTGTTTTCTTAGTTATTCCTTAGCTAGTGTGCTGGATTATTCTGTGTACAGGTGCTATATCTCCTTAATTGCATGCTTGTTTTTCTTGACAGATGACAACTTCTTTGGGGTCGTGTCAGCAAGTTTTATTCAATCGGGGAGACCATCAGATTCTGGAATGTCGGAGGACAATGGCCATGATTTAACTTTAGATTCCCACACGTTTTCTTTGCATTTCAACAATGTTATTCCTCCAGATGATTGTTCACTCCACTCAGCTGGAAGTCTGAGGACACTCGGTCTGGAATCTGCAACACCGCTAAAGGCACTGAAGGGATCAGAGTCTGTAAAATCGAGTGGTGGCCGCGATGCATTGACCGACATGAGTTTGTGTGCAGAAAACCCTAAACATTATGATTATACTAACTTGTCACTCACATTGAACAATTTACTGCAAGAGGTCCAGGAACCAACGTCTCCTAAAGATGAAACGGACTTTATAACTGCCAAGCATGCTTTGACGCTGCCTGCATCTGAGAAAGAACACAGGCAAGAAAAATCATATATTGGCAATGGTGTGTCTTCTGATGAGCTGGTCTCCGTTAGTTCTCTTGAGGAGCACATTACTAGTAGCTCTGATCCGACCGAAGAAGACAATGCAATGGTAGTTGATATTCATGATAAATCTCAGATCAGGTATTTGACAGTTCTCTTTTATTTGCCTTTTTTTCTTTGAGAAAGCAGCCCATGCATGATATCACTGCAGTTCATGAACCTATGACATTAAATTATGTTACTAAAGTCTCTAAACCTTGTTTGGTTGTCCTACTTCCCAATTTTGGTTTAATTCGGTCTCAAAGATTTTCTTGTGCCAATATAGCTATCTGTTGGTTAGAAGTAGCAAAAGAGTGAATGCACACAAATCATGATTGCATTTCATAGCACGTGATTGGGCATGTTGCTTGCAGCTTGGTTACTTGTCAGTTAAGAAGTATTTGCGGGCTTGCGGCACAAGGCATGCTATTGTTACCTATAGCTGTTGTATTAAGTGACGTGAGTACAATAAGCATCTGTGGGTACCTGCTAAATCAATGTGTAAATTGCTTGCCTAGAGTGAATAACAGTACAAGCTTTAGAACCTTTGGTGTACTTAGGTTCTGGTTGGGATTCAGTCTTTTTGGAGAACTTGGTTTAGCCCTATTTAACTGAATTTCTAGAAATATAACAATAATATATGGCTTAAAGCGAGAAATATCTAATATAACCGGTTAGCCCAGTGTGCCACATAACACCTCAATCACAAATAGTCTCGCTCTGTCAATACCATGGTTAATATATCACTGAGAAGTTTTTTGGCAGTTTTCTGTCCGTAGTATTGGTATGTCCTAGGAATTATCATTTCAACCAGTGTTTTCTGATGGCATTTTGTTTTTTATGTAATAAAAAACTTCAAATGTTCTCGATAGCAAACATGAAAATCATAAGGGGCTGTTTGGCTCTAGGCCTTGCAATGCCACTGTTATGGCCGGCAGCGGTCTACAGCCAGAGGAGGCCCAATGGGCAGGGTTAAGTTAGGGGCTTAGCCCAAGTTATCTTAGTTATCTTGCGATCCAAGTTATCTTAGTTATATAAACAAATGTAAAGTCTCTTTTGGAATTAAGCAATAAGAAGATTATTATCTCTATTGCCCGGCTCCCAGAGGAGCCGGAACCCTAGCCACCTTTAACCCTAGCCGCCGCCGCCATCTCCCTCCTCTTCCGCGACGGCGCCCAACCGCCGGCGCGGCCGCTCATCGCCTCGCCCTCCTCCATCCTTCCCCTACCACCTACGGCCTAGACCTGGTAGAGTACTTGATTCTACCAGCCACACTTTGCCACACATTTTTTTGCTAAACTTGCCTAAGCTTAGTTCAATAAAATGGAAGCCACAAGTTGGGAAGCCTAAGGGAATCTTGCCACACTTTTTGAGTGTATGTGATGTGGGGCCCTAGTGTGACAAAAAACATCTTGCCTAAGGTGAGGCTTGAACCAAACACCCCACTAAGTTGGTCAAACTCGCCTAACCTTAGGCGTGGCAACCGAAGGCAACCATAGTCACAAATCAAACACCCCCCAACTTTTTATGGATGTTTTGTACTCAGAGATTCCTTAGTGACCTATTGGGTCAAGCACCTGAAGCCTGAAGGCTGAACTTGACCTTACTGATCGTTCATCTTAGTGTGCTATCTAGCATGCCATTGTTTCTGTAAACATTCTTCATAGCAATAGTTGGAGACAGTTATGCACTTATACTACCATAGGGCTGTTGAATATAAGCTAAAATCATTTACAAGTTTTTTGTTTCTCATATTTCTCTTAATTTCTTTACTGTGATTTGGTCTGAAACTAATAGTTAGTTGACTTGCTGGCAATCCATCTTTTTGGAACTTACCTGGTTTTTGGAATTGCTTAGTTTGCAGGAGAACTGCAGTGATGACCATATAGCTGTTCACCCTGATTTCAATAGAACTGTAAAAACTGCTTCGTTGCTCTCTCCACCTCCACCTTATGGGTCCTTCATGAGTAATATTGACTTGCAACCTCCTGTATTGGATCAATCATTGTCAAAAGATGAACCACATGGAGCAAATCAAACTGCAAGTGCAGTTCCTACCTTTTCAATGAGGGATGCTGAGCAGTTGCACCAGCAAAGTGAAATCTTGAATTCGGAAACTGTTTTACATACTCCGAAAACGCAAGTTCAGCCGTTGCAAATTACACAAGATTCTGTATCTTCCCTACGCTCCAAAAGGCAGCAAATCTTCAGTCCTGTGGTTCATTCCACTGGTAATGTGGTAAGCCATGAGGCATCTTCTTTGGGGAGTGAGTTTATGAAACATGGTAAGAGAATTTCAGATCTCGATCATGTACTAAAGTTCAAGCTTCATGAATCACCTGTAGCTCATAATCGTCGATTACCATTAGTTGAGAGAAATGAGATTGTTCAGGAACCACATAACACATTCAGCAAAGCTGAAGATCATGGCTGCACTGTGTCAGCTTTTTCTGTTACACCACAACAGCTAGAGAAAACCGGTCAGGCTTCTGTTCTAGGTGCTCCCCCAAGGCAGGAGCCGAGTGAGGCCACTGAGGTTCAGGATACTCTGTGCGATGCCCCTGCTTTGGGTAGCCTAGCAAATCATGAATGCAATTCTCATATGGATATGGATGGCACTGGAAGAAAAAGGAGCTCTGAAGAAAATGTCTGTGCTGAACATTCATTGCCTGAAAAAAGAGCAAAGGGACCTAGAAGCCCAATAACATCACGAAAACAACTTCCTTGTGTATCATTGTCTTCTCGTATGGCAGAAGAAAATCAGAGTGAGGCTCATGATAGTGCACAGTCATTAAGTGATGATTGGAACAAGGTAAGACAGAAAGTTGCCAGGTTAAACTGTATCCAAGTTCATGTTTGTTGGTCTTCAAAATGTTTGAACTTTGGAGTGAATAGTCAGTATAAAATCTTGAGCGTTTCCCTCGTGCAGGTAGTATTCAGCGTATCTGATTCCATTAAGCAGATGCATATACGCCCAGAATCTATTAGTAAGCTTAACCTACAACAGGTATGCATTTTGCCCTGTTACTGGTCTAAGTTACTGTCTTCTTGTTCATTCACTTCGAATACTTCAGAGACCCTTGCAGTACTGCTTATTCTATTTTGATGTGCTTCAGTAATTGCTCATACTGAAGGGAGTAGTACATTACTCTACTCGAATTATTCTCTTTGCTGGTTCTGTTCAAAACTAGTTACAAACATAGGTATAACTCACTAACTCTCGAAGTTAAAAAAAAGCGCTAGGAGTTAATTGTGCATTTTGTTACCGCCTTGCACTTTTATGGCCGCCTTGCACTTTTATGGCCAAAGCGCATGCTTAAGCGCTAGGCGTTTTGCTATTGCCTAGAGCCTAGGCGTGCTTAAGCGCCTACCTAGGCGCGCCTTTTTTGAACTATGCTAACTCTTCAAGTGAATAAAACCATTTACACTGTTTAGATGAAATATCTACTGCACTGTGAAAGTAATTCTTTACTCCTATAGATTCTTGCATCACTATCTCATACTCAAGTTGTTAGCCTTGATCTTGATTATTCCTTCAATTTTAGCTGAGCAAATATATTATTGTGGTCTTTAGGATCAAACTTTGGCTCCACATAGTTCTTAGGACCTTGTAACTTTGTTTGGAATGCAATCATCTTTTAACTCTCAAGAGTTTTGAGGTAGCATTATCTTCCGTAATAAACACACAAGCTGGCTGGAAAAAGTAATCTAGGATTAGTTCTGACCACCATTCCTTCAAACATCGTTTGATTGTTCCAAACATATCTGTTTCTATTCGCAAATCTGGAATCTTCGGTCCTGAGTGAATTCCTCTCCCAACAAGTTTGGCAGACTTTTTAGAGACAATCTGATATGGCACACTTGCCTATTTGGAGCTTGTGTACAGTTACCAATTGATCTTCAGAATCTATGGTTCTCTATATCTCTTTTGTGAACTTCCTTTTGCTGCAACTTGATTTATTCTTGTATGTGTTCAATTCTGTAGTTCAACCTAATGATCTAGCATTCAAAATATCTTGTGGAAATGTTGGAGCGTGAGCTTGTTGTATCTTATATATTTTTCTTGTTTTCTTAATGAAGCTTGATATGTTAGGAGATATGCTGGGGAAGATTCATGTGGCTAGAACATATAAGAGGCTTCCTGCTGCTGTGGTATTCTATCATTAATTAGTTGTCATATTGTCTGTCTCTGTTAGGAAATTACTTCCACTTAATCTGTTGTTCGTTTTCTGAATGCAGAGGATTCAAGATTCCAGACTAGCTGAGGCAATGTCTCTCCATGGCAAGCTTTCATATGAAAAGGCAAAACTGCAAATAAATCATGTTAAACTTGATAAACTGCGAGTAAGAATTTCTTTGTCTTCCTTTCAGCTTTTTTGATAGCCTATAAGGTACAAGTGCAGTAAGCTATTAGCTTGCCCCCGTTCTGTTTTGGTGCAGAACAAAGCACAACTATGTCAAGTTGGAATTCAAGAATGCCGCTATTTGAAATCCAAGATTTCACAGCTTCGTCGTCCTACGGTGGGTGCTGCACAGATGAAGGGAGGTCCTCTTTATGCAGAAACTTCGATTAATACCTGCAACAGACTGGTACATCACTGTGTACTACTGTCCTTCGCATAATTATGGTCATTCATAGTATTATATCTTTTTTCCTGCTCTTTCTGTGTTGCATATCAAAATATCATACTGTCAGGCATTCCTTTCAAATGACCATGATTGTTTTATCTGCCAAGGTTGTAAGAGTCTGTTAACTGAATAACTGCAAAAGATCTGACATTCGGCATACTGTCGGTTATTCCTTTCAAATGACCATGATTGTTTTATTTGCCAAAGTTGTAAGAGTCTGTTAACTGAATAACTGCAAATGATCTGACATTCGGCAATATATTTTCTTTTCTTTGGTTGCTGTTATGTTTCGTGAAGCTGATGTATTACTTCTGGGCTATCAACTATCAGTAGCAACGATTCTTGCTGTAATAGTATAGTGCTACTGTCATTAATGCAGCTCTTACTTCCAGTTATCTCATTTGTTCTTATTCTAGTTTATCCTTTCTTTTTCCATAAATTCAGTTGCTTCTACCATCATCCCGTTACATACTTGCATTTGCCAAAATATAGCACTTGTGCAAATATTTGTGTGTTCACTCACACATTTTTATGGGGAACGTATCATGTGTTTCCCCAGGAAGGAAATGCTAGGATAACTGAAAAGAAGCTTGCACTCAGCATGATTCAACAGAAGGTGGAGAACCTCAAGATTTCGCTTGAACATTTTTGCAACATTAAAGGTGATATTAGTGAAGTCCTCAGGGTTGCTGAAGAGCAATTGAAGATGAGAAATCAGTGTCGTATCATCAACCAGCAAGCATCGGTATTGGTGTATGCCTTAGGTCTACCGTATATACTTCTCTTCCTTCAGTGATTTACATTTACATTTACTTTTTGTTTTTTAGCTCTGGGAGTTGAAAGACATTGTTAAAAGGGAAAATAAGCGTGATGTCATTCTCAACTATCGCAATTTGCTCTTACAAAGGTACCGACTCCTTGTATTCACCTTCCCTTTTGCATAGTGTAGCAACCATGATTTCCCTCTCCACTGTGGAACAGGAAACCTCCAGGTCTTGGTACTTGTTGAAACCAATTACTGGCCTTAACTGGCCCAATGTACTTTAAACCTTAAACTGTTTTTCTCTAGTCCTGACGAACCTGCATGGACTTGGCAAGTTATTTACTGTATTTTGAAAGGATGTCTATGTTCAATGTAAAACCTTTCTTCAACCAGCCAAAACTTTTTGCTAGTAAAATGAACCCGACATCGGATGTTTGGTGGTGTCTAACCCTGAACCTGGGGCACATAATCTTGCCAATCTTGTACCTGCTTGTGACCGCCAGTTTTGCAAAACAATTGGTAGCAACAAGCCAGCAATGGAAGACAACCTTGTTATCATGTGTCTTTGTCTTACTTCTTGTGTTACTGTGCCTTTTACAGGATCATCTTAAACCTTAGTGATATGTCAACCATATTTGTGAGTAACTCACTGATGGGAACCAAAATAGAAAAGGTGAGATGAGGAAACTGATATTTCTTCTTCTGTGTCTGCATGTACGAAACTCATGGTACTGTTCTCTTGGTCAGGCATTTCCCAATTTGAAAGCAACTGTGGCATTCAGTTTCGTTTTCAAAGCTGAGGAGAATCAAAGACTTAGTGACTTACGATCCTTGCAGAAGAAGACAATGGTGGGTTTGCCTTTACTTTGAAAGTTCTTACATATGAGACAATTTGGACTAATTCTTGTGAGTGAAGTTAAAGTAATTCTTATAATATGTAGTCGCATATGAAATATATTTGTGTGCCTTAAGCAGACATTGGAGCACTACCTTTGTACACATACGGCATACACATATTTTAGACCACATTTGCATACTGATTTGTAGTTTGAGAGATGTTATGCCTACAATAATATTAAGACACCTAAGCTTTTAGGTTTGGAAAAAGAATCGAGATTTGAGGGGTAAGACTTGTTCCCCTACACTTTTAAAATCAAGGTAGAAGTGAGACCCAACCCTCGGCGCTTGACTTCACAACTGTGTGCGCCAACCACAACAGCTGTCATGTCTCGGAAGTTACATAGCAAAATTCAGTATAACGAGCCCCACATATTTTTGCAGGAAACAAGTTTGCTTCTCGGTAATCTTATTGATGTCCTAGAAGAAATCGAGGATGCTAAAGGGGAATTATTGGGTCTGATCTCTGCAGATTTTAGTGTGGACTCCCAGACAGGTTTCCTCTCTATCCATTCTCTTTTGTACTTTCATGCAGTGACTGCTTGTATCATAAAGCACTAACTCATGAACATATATTATTGACATATTACAACACTCCTGAAATAAGTTTCATGTCTAATAATCATAACAGAACAACGGGTACATGCACGACTATTTTCAGACAAATCCTCAGTGTGTAGTCTTTTATTGTTATTTTGCTTTATGGAAAGTAGGTAAGCAGATAGTGCACAGGCTAGGCTGTAAGCAGAACTTCTGGCAAGTGTTAACTAATGGAAAAATATGGAGATGTTGCCACGTGTTGCTTGCTGAAGGTACATCTGGAAATGAGGAGACTACTTTACTTGACCCATACAACCGTTACGATTTATTATAGATGGCTAATTTTAACATGGTCCCTCTTACCTCCTTTTTCCACATGGAGTTAAAACTGCTCATTATAGATAGCAACGGATTCTATGTGTGTAAGTATTTATGTGATAAAACTAAAAGGGCATATGACCAAAAGATAGTGGCATGCTAACAACTCCGAGTTTACTGGGAGAGCACCACATGATGGCCTTACTAATTTAAGTATGTAAGATTCAATTCTTTACTAGCTCTGTTTACACTGCTAACCTGAAAATTGTGTAGTCACTACAAAATCTGTACCATGTCAAGCAGGGCAACTCATCTTCAGTCTGCGCTTCATCGGTTACAAGAGCGCCAAGAGGGTTGCTTTCACCATTGACATGACAGACCTGAGCCGGTTGGTCCAGCGAAACCAGAGCTTCTATATCTATCTATGCATCCCTACACTATTTGCTTACAATGTCACCTCTGCTTAATCTGGAACAGCGCGGTGTACCCTTCTGAGCCATCGGAGCTGCAGATCAAGGTGTGGCAAGCTCAGACAACACTGTCGCAGCCAAACCTGGACAAGCTGATGGCCTCCATAAGGGATGACCTTCAGCCGGGGCGTGTGATGATCCTCAGGCTATGCCGGATGGTGACCCGCCTGGTTAACACATTGCCTGTCTGACCTTTGCCTGTCAGGCCGCCAAGTGCAAGCTGTGCAGGAGATCTGATCATCTGATGGGATACCACCACCTTGTGTAAATGCCGCCCTTGGAGCTGATCCTCTTCCTGAACAATCTTGTGTAGGTATTGTGCTGCAAATGGAGTAGCCCAGTGTGCTCCTAATCCTCCTGGTTGTGCGAGCATCTTGTATGGAGTAGGAGTTTCTTTGCATGCTGAACGAATGGCACCTGACGCGCTGCCAAGTAAAGCTGCCGTGATAGATATAATATTCCCGTGAATCTCGGTCATAGAAATACAAGCTACTAGCCAGAAATTACCGTCTGAAAAGTGTGAGTTTGCACAATATTAGTGCATTTCGTGTCTACAAGTGAGGAGTAGATTGGTTATGGAAATGGTTAGAGGTGCATTTTTTTAAGAACATGGTTAGAAGTGTCTTTCTAAAAAAAGGGTTAGAAATGCTAATTAAAAGGCTTAATGAACAACTGAGATTTAGTAAGGGCATTGGACACATCATCTGGTCTTCGTCTTCCGAGCTCTCCACATTGACCCTGTCAGTGATCGCCTGCTCGGGTTCGTTGTCGGCCGCCTTCTCCATCGTCTGGTCTTCTTCCTCCGAGCTCTCCTCTGGCGAGCTTGGAGGCAGACTCACCTCCGAGTTCTCTGTGCCAGGCCAGCCAGTTTTGAACGATGCCCGCGATCTCGTGCCTTCATGGCACTTTATGAAGACCCAAATAAGCTTACATCGTTTGCAAGTACATCAATGATAAAATCTGGCGAATGGCTCTGCCAAATCACGGACAGGCCTCCTTCCGCCTTGGATGCAAGCACATGTGCCACCTCATTACTCTCCCTAGGGCAATGAACAAAAAGGATACTAGAAAAATTATGAACTAAAAAGATGCAATCCTCGTAAATGGTAGCAACAAGAGAACTAGAGCGCCCTCCATCATTCATGGTCTCCACTCCACAACGTCCATGCAGTCGCTGTTGACGGTTTACTTGCTGCACCCAGTTTGCCCTGCAAGAATCAAGGAGTCTCGGCGTGCTCGAGCTGCTGCCGATGGAGCACCCGCCACATGCGCAATCCTGCAGGAGCTCGCTGCAACGAACATACCTTTGTCATATCTTGGTCACAGCTCCTGCAGCGCCAGATTCCGCAACTAAACTGAACGCGACGTCAATATTCACTCTCACAAACCCTCTCTCCAGGCTTCTCGCAACCGCGCCGTCGGATCTTTGGTAAGAGGAGCAGTTGAACAGATCACCAGATCGTTGGTAAGTTTCCACATTTCATTTTCTGTTTACCCTGTTTTGTCGGTCTGTTAGCAGCTGTGGTAGAATTTTTTTTTTCCAAAAAGAGCGCAGTTAATATTCTTTTGAAGAGCACTGGGTTATTGAGATGCTGTTTCAAAAATTGCACCTCTACTTGCGTCGTTTCTTTGTTAACTCTGGGGTGTTAAAACATAATTCCCCCACTTCAAATATTTTGTTAATTCTGGTGTAACTCCTGTGTTAACAAAACAAAATGTCCTATATTTTGAAGTGGAATGGATAAAATGGATGGAGTACTTATTGTGGCTAGAGCTCAGCGCGCACAAATGACTCGATAGCTGGACAGTTTACTACCTCTTTGATGATTTGCAGGAATTCTAAAACACATGAATACAACATGATGTCATCTCAAATACTACATGAATGTTTGGACGTTTAATTGTGCACATGAAAACCATAAGATTCTTCACGGGGGGTTGGAGTGGATGAAAATTTCCAGGGGAGTCCTCCAATTCCTTTGACAGTACTTCAAATCAAAGAGGCACTCAGACAATAGGAAACAGTAGGAAGGAGCTCCATTACCCCGGCAAGAAGCGAACTTGTTAATCCATCCTCCAACGCAGTTTTCTCACGAACAACATCGCAGCATACATCACAGACAAGCATTTTACATTCTTCATTGTTAATAGTACTGACAATAGCAGAGGACCAGAGGCCAAAGTAGACCGTGAGCATTGCTGAGTTATGTCTGGCAGTCAGCCGGTCACTTGGCGGCCGCGGCGGCCTTGTCGAGGGTGTTGCCGATGTCGATGACGAACCGATACCTGACGTCGGCCTTGGCAAGGCGCTCGATGGCCGTGTTCACGTACTCGGCGCCGATCACCTCGATGTCTGCCGTCACACCATGCTTCGCCGCGAGGTCCAGCATCTCCTGGGTGTCCCTCATGCCGCCGATGAAGCTCCCGGCCAGGGTCTTGTTCTCTGTACATTCAGCCACACGCACAACGTGCATCAGTTAGGCACAAAATGCCTGTGGTCGCATGGTTTCTTCCAATGGGGAGATCGGAGGATATCTAGGTGGCTTGTGAGATGGGAGGACTTACTGGCAACCAGAGCAAAGGGAGGGACCTCGATAGGCTTCTCCGGGAGGCCGACCATGACCATCTTGCCGTTGGGCTTGAGTAGCCCGAAGAGAGGGGCCATGGGGATGTTTGCAGACACCGTGTTTATGATGCCATCCATGGTGCTCATCACAGCCTGCAAACGCAACATATAAATTAAGCACCGCCGGAGAAAGATCCATCTATGGTCAAACTTGATTGATGATCGGGCACATCGGCATACCTTCATCTCGTCGGCGTTCTTGCTGACAACGAAGCCGTCGGCGCCTAGCCTCTCGAGGGCCTCCTGCTTCTTCCCCGGCGACGAGCTGATCACCGTCACCTTCATCCCGAAGGCCTTGCCGAACTTGACGGCGACGTGGCCGAGCCCGCCCAGGCCCAGCACGCCGAGGTGCATCCCGGGAGCGTTCAGCCCGTGGTACTTCATGGGGGTGTACACGGTGATGCCGGCGCACAGCAGGGGCGCTCCCTTGTCCAGCGGCATGGCGTCCGGGAACCGGACCACGAAGCGCTCGTGCACCACCACCATGCTGGAGTAGCCGCCGTAGGTGAGGGTTCCGTCGCGGTCGACCCGGTTGTAGGTGAAGATCATGCCCGGGCAGTGGTTCTCGAAGCCCTTGTCGCAGCTCTCGCAGGACTGGCACGAGTTCACCATGCACCCCACGCCCACACGGTCGCCGGCCTTGAACCTGGTCACGTTCTTGCCGGCCTCGGTGACCTCGCCGGCGATCTCGTGCCCGGGGATCACCGGGTACGTGGCGTCCTTCCAGTCGTTCTTGATGCTGTGCAGGTCAGAGTGGCAGATCCCGCAGTACAGGATCTTTATGACGACATCGTCGTCTCCAGTGCTCCTGAAGGAAGAATTACGACAAACATGAACGTCTTGAAAAGAAATGCCATTACATGCGAGTGTGTAAATCAAGATAATAATCTCAGTAGTAAATCATTGGTTACTCAATTCGGTGGTCACTCAAGCAATCATTCTAGCCTAACAGTCATGCCTGCAAACAGTCAATTTTCCGTTAGAGCAAATGGCATGATTCAGTCAACAATTCTTCTGGAAAATAGAGATTTTAGAAAATAATTTGCAGAAGCAAATTCTAAGACCGCAAATCCTACAGCCATCCATCAACCACCTTTGTACAGCTCGTAGCACATTGGCGCGGCTATGATAACGACATAAAACTGCCATCGCCATCTACTAATTCAGTTCCAACTGCAGTTCACTGTTCCATCATGTGCAAGGTATGCCACTGCCATTGACCTGTCACGTCACCCCTTAATTTCAGGCCCCCTTTGCACAGGCCAAATTTCACAGAAGATATCACGGAAAGCAACCCAACACCCACCATTACAAATCTAGGGAGACAAATTAGGCATGCCACATAGATTATTTTGAGAATTTGCACCGGAAGAAACGAGAATATGCACGAGATAAAGCGCGCAGTTGTGCAATCACAGGGAGGCCGCCTTTAGGACATTGGAGGGTTTGCTCTAAGACGAAATCTGGCCGGTTAATTTCGCGAAATCCAGATCCAATGAGCCGTCAATCGTCGTCGGCTACACGACAGATTTAATAAGGAGAATAAATTATTGCACGGAACCATGCATTCCTTCCATTTCCACGTAGTAGCACGTATACTGTACAAAGGGATCATGGCATTGGGGGGAAACAACCCGACGCCAAGCGGATCGAACGGCGCGCAGCGCTGCCACGGCCGCCGTGCCCGGGGGGCCACGGCGGCGCGGGCTCGTCGTCTCGCGCGAACTAGATGCGCGGCCTGCGTACCTTCGGGTAATGGCGAGCGGGGCGAGGTGGCCGGAGACGTCGCGCGCCGCCAGGCCCACCGCCTTCCTCGTGTGCTGCTGGCTCTGCTCCGCCGCCGTGGGTGCCATCCTGACGCGAGGCTCGGCCGGCAATCTCTCGAGCAACCCCCCGGAAATTTCTACGAGTTTTTCCTTTTAAGTTTTTGAGGGAGTGGTGCGATAAGAGAGAGGTCCGCTGGCAAAGGACGACAAGAGAGGTGGGGCGCCTTTTATGGAAGGCCCGCAAGTCTCGACGTGCCAAGTGGGCCAAAGCTCGCCGTGGTCGGCGCTGACGTCAGCGCCCATTTCTTCTTTTTATCATAAGTACAGACACAAGCGTTTATATACACGCGCATACACTCATCCCTATAAACATAAACACACTCTATCCCTATCAACATCTTTGAAAAACTGAGTCGGCATATCATCTTGAGATTTACAAAGTCACCGTAGACGTCTCGTCTTTGACGAGAACGTCTTCTCCCACTGAATACGCACCGCCGGAAATTCTAAAATAAATCCAGCAATAAATGCGAGTATCAGGATTTGAACCCTGATAGACTAAGGATACCACAGTCCCGCTAACCATTCAACTACAGGTTAGTTCGCTCGCCCACTCCTTTTTGTGTGTAGAAAATCGTCGGAATTACCATTCCTTTTCGCTGCGTCAAACTGTCGTTGTTTCGCGCAGGGACATCGAGCGACCAATCTGCTTGGACCGGCCCATTTAATCCCTTCAGCGATCCAGGTTTTGGGAAGCTTCTGGAGGTTTCTAATCGGGGTTTTTCCGGCTTTAGGAAGCTTCTAGAAGATTCTTGAACCGGCTTTCTTTTTCCTTTTCTTGTTATATTTCTTTTTTGTTTTTTTCCTGCTTCTTTTTCATTTCTCTGTTTATTTTTCTTTATGTTCTTCCTTATTACGTTTCTTTTTACTTTATCTTTCTTTTTTATTTTCTTTCATTTTTATTTCCTTTTCCCAAGTTTATTTTTCTTTTTTCTATGGACAACGCTAACGCCCACACATGTGGTGAGAGTGAAATCCGTTCACACGCCTTATAACACAAGGACTGCGCCATGTCATCACATGCATGCATGTGGGAATTTTTTAGATTTTTAGTTTTTAAAATGTTTTATCTCTTAAAAGAAAAATCCGATTGAAGATCCATTTTCATCATTAAATCCCTCGCGACGAGATCTTCGAAACTATATCTCATATGAATATATTTCGATGATTTTTTTTGAGGTTCAAGGATTTTTTAGGTTTCGGTCAACGCTGTCCGCTTTGTTTTTGCTTCGTGTCCGTTTTCGGTTGTATCTGTTTATGTATTATTTTTTGGGGTTTCTATATTCGTTTTCGCTTCTGCAAAAATATATGAAAGCAAATATGTTAGCACTCAATTCCGTCTGTTTCCGCTCCATTTTCATCCTTAGTCGCAACCTGAAAGTTTTCCCTTTTTTCATAAATCCAATTATTCAAAATGTTTTATCTCTCAAACCTTCAAATCTCAAACCGTTTTCACCGTTGGATTCCTTGCGTCGAGATCTTCAAAACTAGATCCCATGTTGATAGGTTTTGATGAACTTTTTTTCACGAAAAAACCAGCCGAAAAAAAACAGACGAAAAAACCGAAACGGGAGCACGGGTTTTTTCCCTTTCCGAAAGAGGCACGCCCGTCCCTCTCACGAAATCAGAAGCGTGCCTTGTGCGCAAGCAAAACCGTGACTCTCGCAGGAAAAAAAAGAAAACGTGTTTTTTTCATTTTCGAGGAGGCACGGCCGTGACTCTTGCGAAAGCACACCCGTGCCTCTCGCGAAAGCAAACTGTGACTCTCGCAAAAGGAAAAAAACGCATTTTTTTCCGTTTTCGAGAGGCACGACTGTGACTCTCGCGAAAGCACAACCGTACCTCTCGCAGAAGCAAAACCGTGATTCTCGCGAAAGGAAAAAAATACAGGAAACATGTTTTTTTCGTTTCCGAGAGGCACGGCCATGACTCTCGCGAAAGCATAAACATGCCTCTCACGGAAGCAAAACCGTGACTCTTGTGAAAGAAAAAAAAGAAAAAAAAATCCCGTTTCCGAGAGGCACGACCGTGACTTTCGCGAAAGCAAAATCGTGCCTCTCGTGGAGGGGAAAAAAAGAAAACATGTTTTTTCGCGCAAAAAAATTTGTGTTCAAAATATTTTTGGTCGAAAAGCTAAGAAAGACATGTGAAAAACCAAAACGTAAAAAAACCCGTTTAAATAGCCAAAAACGTGTGTGGAAAAATAAATAAATAAAATAAAATCCGGAGGGAGCGCCCAGAGCGTGACACGTGGCAAATGGCTAAGAGCGCGCCAAGTGGCGCTGATCGTAGCGAGGCTCCCGAAGGAGCGTTCGTTAACTAGTGGCTCCCATAGAACTGGCACTGTAGCGCCTTGCTTTTTTGCTCGGTTTTTATTTAGAACATTTTGAAAATGTGAATATATACTCTGAACAATTTTTGAGTACGAATTGAACATTTTGTAATGTAGGTTGACCAATTTTTGAATATGCATTGAACATTTGTGTAATATGCATTGAACATTTGTGTAATATACATTGATCAACTTTTTAATACACAGTGAACGTTTGTGTAATATACGCTGAACAAAACTCAAATATATCTTGAACCTTTTTAGTATTCATTGAACAAATTCTTAATATATGATGAACATTTTAATAATGCACGATGAACTTTTTGTAATATACCGTCAGCATTTTCTTAATGTAATGATCAATGTTGTAATACACACTAAAGTTTTTTTTTGTATAAGAGCATCTTTAGCATATCCTAAAAAGCACGTCCCACAAAATCAGTTTGCGCCTTTCTGGTACCCCCGAAAACTGGTTTGCGGTACCGCATGACGAAACAAATTTAGGGCATCCGTTTCGCCCGAGCCCGCGCGGTACCACTAACCAGTTTTCTTTGTTTTAGGCAAATTCGTGATTTCAAACAACATAATCCTATCATAATAGAACAATAATATAAATAAAACTTATTAGACCCTGTTTGATAGTAAAGTATTTTCTAAGTATTATGAGAGTACTACAGTTTTTGAGATCACCATAGTTTTAGTTACAACGAGCTGTTTGGTTGCCACTAAAAACTGTGGTTTTAATACTACGGTATTTAGGAAACTGTGGTTTTTTCTCTACATAAAAAAAGACCTCTGGACCTTTTTTTAACAGAGCAGCCGTAAAGAAACGAGGGGACACATCGTTATCTTCCCCCCACTATTCGCAACAACTAGATCGGGATCACGCCTTGGCGCGAGGGTGCCGGTCCGAACGTTTTGGTCTAATGATAAGATCAGAAGCGCGCCTTGCGGGTGTTGCCTCACGGTGACCCAACGACTAAAACTTTAATATCACAAAGCGTTTAGAACATGCAAAAGAAATTTAAATAACCACCCATAATAATGTGTTCAGTATATATCACAAACACTACAAAGATGCATCAAGAGCAAGGTATAGTTGTTGCCCAGGATAACTGAGTTTAATGTAGGGCATATAGATTAAATATATACCAAAAGCAAAGTGTAGTTGATGCCCAGCAAAGTGTAGTTGTTGCCCAGGATAAACACAAAACTACAGATCATAGAGGCAAAATTTGTACCAAAAGCAAGCCACAATGTTTGCCGAGGACAACTGATTTGTATCGAGTAGTACAAACATAAAGACAAACATTCTATAAATATTGCCAAGTAGTTTATATCAGCAAGTGTAAGACTAAGTGTCACAGGAGATGTATCTGCTCATAAACACAATGAGATAACAAACAATTGGAAACAATGCTCCGGAAACATCAATATCTACAGTAGTATTGATAACTCTACTTCCTCTTTCCATGTTCTGAGGTGAAGCTAATGCAATCAGTAGTGGACAATACTTGACAGGCTCCATCATGCTAATGATAATATGAAAGCTCTATAAATAATATTAGAATTGGCTCATGATATTAGGCACTATGCAAGCGATACAAAATCCGGATAGATGGCATACTGAGATTGAAAACAGATCGGTAACACTGCCTGCAGAGTACAAGTAGAAAACATGGCACTTCCAAACCGAAAGATCCAAATAAATAAACATGGCCCTTGACTGTAAGATGATTAGAACATCTTCCATCATAGGAGAATCCTGGAAAAGGAAAAAATTCGGTTATTAGCTAAAAGTTAAACTCAACAAGATGAGCATATACCAAACATCTTGACCTAAAGCACCATGAAGCAAGCATATAATTATACTCTGATTACAATCAATGATGTAATACAGAGCAATGAAAATTACTAATGCAATAGCAGAGTGGAAGTCTCATGAAAATGGGAAAAATGTGTACAAATATTTTGCATCCTTTTGACACTACCAATACGAAGTGATTATTTCTATGGCAAAAATATTTTCACAAGCTTTAGTTAAATTAAGTGCTGGATGGATAACAATGGCTTTGAACTGCACATGAACATAAGAAATGCATACATAGATTATTTTCCTTGATAATATGATATACAAAAGCTCTTGATAAATAATGTGCATTCATATCAGTAGTATAACAAACTACCTGGATGGATTAGGCCTCGACAGAACCTCCTAGAGTATTGATCCATTCATGGCGCAGGTGCACCACCACCGACCAACTCGAACACCGTGCTGACAGCCCACCTTGTTGACACCCACCCGCCAACACTTGGTCCTCTTGCTCGAGACACTCATAGCAAGCAACACAAACTTGATCACACAAAGCTTCAATCAAGTTTCTTCTTGCAAAACAAAAGGCCATATTCCTAACACACACAATCAACACTACAAAAGAGCATATCAGGTTGAGCATAGGATAGGGTCTGCCACACAATATGTGGATGTTCGATGTGGTGTATGACTGAAAATAACATATATAAGCCTATGATGGAGTAATAAGAACGATAAAATACCAAGTAATGTTATAAGGCATCAAGCTCTTTAAGGTATTTTCTACTTCATATTCCAAGTGGCATTAAATGAGTGTGCAAAACAGAATATAAAAATAAAAAGGCTCAAGGTACTTCTCACAGATCTCCTCTCGGTGTTATTTTGGTATATAGCTTAAGCCCTGGATCAACTAAGCTAGCATGGTAGATTTTTCTTCTTAATGAAAGCACATATGTGTAAGAGCATGCAGAAAGGGTTAAAGAGCTGGAATCCTATACAATGCAGAATCTATGTTTCGACAGAGGGAACAATTATATTTGATACAGAACATGCACTTGCCAATTGGCAGGTAATATGAAGGTGCTGTAGTGGAGCTAGAAGCTGAAATTTTTTGTGGCAGCTCTACTGTGAGTTGCAGCAAGTTCTCATGAACTGTAGAGATTCACAAGCAGTAACACAGGTACATGGGAAGCAAACTTAAAGAAGAAAGTTTGCTTTAGCCATGATTATCAATAGTAGCTGAGACATATATTTAATTCACCAAGTTTTCAACTAACATGTGAACACATCATGTGTATGTGTGACCCTTAAAAAACTGCAATTTCAAATAGCAAAAGAGATTTGAAGCTATTATTGTGGAAATGTACAAAACCAAAGAGGCGTTAAATACAAATACAGAACGGCAAAAACATAGCACACTGTGCTTGAGACCAGAACTGCATTTGAATGGGCTCAGATTCGCCTTTACTCGATCATGACCCTTCCCCTAGTGTCTCCATCACCAGATCAATATGTTCTTACAAGGGTGAAACTGCCCTGGTTATCACTCAGCAGAAATGACCATCCAAGGACAGAGCCACTAAAATAATGAAAGTGCGACTATCCCTAGGTGGTTTTGGTAATTCATAACAACATATAGCTCATTGAGCTAATGCTATTCCAAGATGATTATTTCAGGAAAGCTCAATGATTGGCATGGCATGGATGTTGAAAGTGGATCCCTCAAAATGCTAAGGACAAAGGATTGGCTCAAGCTCAAAAGCTCAAGACTCTTCATTTTATATTTTAGTGATCCAATATCACATTGAGTCTTTAGGAAAAGCCAATACTATCAAGGAGGGATGAGGTGTTGCTTAATGAGCCTCTTGCTTCATGTGCTTAGTGATATGCTCCAAAACCCTCAGCTACTTTCCCATATCCACATTTGACCTAAACCCTAAGCCAAACTCGGCCCTACCAATTCTTTCAACCCGGCGCCACCGAGTTTCACTTGTCATAGCCATTGCCAAACCCTAGCAATTCGGTTCTACCGATAGGGATCTCGGTCTCACCGAGATGGGATTGCAAACTCTCTGTTTCCCTTTCGTAACTTTTCGGTCTCACCGAAAGAGCGGATCGGTCCCACCGAGATTGCAATGTAAACTCTCTGTTCCTTTTTGTAACTTTTCGGTCTCACTGAAAGAGCAAATCGGTCCCACCGAGTTTACCTGACCAACTCTCTGGTTAGCTTATTACTGAAAGTGCGTTATATCGACTAGAGGGGGGGTGAATAGGCGATTTTTAAGAAAGTCTTCAAAACGTGGAAGTTATGAAGACAAACAAACTTGAAGCCTATCACTATGCAGCGGAAGGTAGATTACACAACGCAAGCTATAGCCAAATATACAGTACAGTGAAAGCACAGAGACAAATAGCTTCAGTGTAATGAGGATCAGGTTGGAAGAAGTTATGAAGCCAAACAGATCATACAGTCAGGTTGTGAAGACAGAAGATTAAGCAGGCATGCAATAGCTTCACAATGTGTACTGGTAAGTAAAGGGAGGTGAAGATAAAACCAGTGACACGTTGAAGACAATGATATGTTGGACCAGTTCCAGTTGCTGTGACAACTGTACGTCTGGTTGGAGCGGCTAGGTATTTAAACCAAAGGACACACAGTCCCGGACACCCAGTCCTGAACACGCAGCTCAGGACACCCAGTCCTCACCGTTTTCTCCTTGAGCTAAGGTCACACAGACCCCGCCCAATCACTCTGGTAAGTCTTCAAGGTAGACTCCCAAACCTTCACAGACTTCGTTCACCGGCAATCCACAATTCCTCTTGGATGCTCAGAACGCGACGCCTAACCGTCTGGAGGATGCACAGTCCTCAAGTGTAATAAGTCTTCAGATCACTCAGACAAGAAGACTTAAGTGATGCCCAATTACTCTGGCTCTGGGTGGTTAGGGCTTTTCTCCTCACTAAGGATTTTCTCTCAAAGGCTTCGAGGTGGGTTGCTCTCAAACGACAAAAGCCGTGCACTGAAATCTGAGCAGCCAACCGTTTATGGTTGTGGGGGTGGACTATTTATAGCCACTTGGCAACCCTGACCTGATTTGTCCGAAATGACCCTGGGTCACTAAGGAACTGACACGTGTACTAACGGTCGGATTTTGAACTCTCACGACAACTTTACTTGGGCTGCAAGTAAAGCTGACTTGTCTGACTCTGGACAAGATTTTCTCTCATTGTCTTCACTCGAAGACATAGGATTTGAATTAGGCATCACTTCAGTCATCCTGACTGGTTTTCTTGGACCCCACTTAACAGTACGGTGGTTCCTATGATACAACATGAATAAAGTAAAGCTACGAAGGATCTAAGTCTTCGAGTTCCAAAAGCTTCATGGGGAGTCTTCATATGTCATTGTCTTCGACACGAATGTCTTCATGAACCACCATTGTCTTCAATGTCTTCGTACATTTTTGGGGGTCATCTCTGGTAGCTAAACCGAATCAATGAGGGACTTCTACTTGTGTTATCTTGCAATTCTCACAAACACATTAGTCCCTCAACTAGGTTTGTCGTCAATACTCCAAAACCAACTAGGGGTGGCACTAGATGCACTTACAATCTCCCCCTTTTTGGTGATTGATGACAAACTAGTTGAAGTTTTCAACGGGGAATATAATTTGTGAAATTGTAAAGGAATTGTCTTCATAAGCTGCAAGGGCTCCCCCTGAAGATGTGCATATTAAGTGATTTGCTTCCGGAATGCAAATGCACACAGTAGGTTGTATTTGTGGGAATCCGCTTCAACTTATGATGACAATCCATCATGCACGTAAAGATATATGAAGATAATGATATGCATAATGAAAACTGGACGTCTGCGAAATGATAAGAGTGCGGAAATTATCGTCGTACATGCGGAATTTATCTTCGCAAGAACACAGTGGCAAACATAGTAGCAGACGACCATCAAGTTTAAGTGTTACAACTCAAAGAACCAAAAGTAGCAAAACGAGAGTTGTAAGCACGAAGCAAAATGCAAAATATAAGGCACCCGCCCATATTATTGACCCGCTCGAAGACTATAAATATCATATGCTTCTCCCCCTTTTGTCAGTGATGACCAAAAAGGTTTGAAGACATAGAGTTTTCTATGCGTTCCCAGGCGCAGCAGGGTCGGTGGAGACGTTTGGTGGTGCAGGCGAGCTTGGGGCAGTGACGACGCGCGGTGAAGACATTGGCGGTGATGTGGCGTCGTCTTCTTCCTCAATGATCTTCCCCGTCACGGTGGCAGCAGAGGAAGAGAACTCGGATTCTTCAAGTGAAGGAGTCCCACGCAACACAGCTCGTCTGGGGGGTGTGGAGTCAAACTTGAAACGCTCCTTGAAGCCATCCTCTTGCAATTCAGCTTCAGTGCACATCATAGTGAGGCCTTTCCAAGTGCGGCGACAGGTTTCGTGTGCGACGAAGGCGTTCTTGGTGGCCAGATTCCTGATGCGATTGACGTCTTGCATGAGACTGTGCATCTGCCTCTTGAGCCAGTCGTGATGCCTATCTTGCTTTTGATGCAGAGCCACAAGAAGTTCACGATCAGTGAGTGTATGAGCGCGTTTCTTGGGATCCAAGTCTTCGGATCTCTGTTGTAGCCCTTGATGTGCAATGTTGCATAGAACTGAAGCAGAAGCTCTTCGTTCCAGTGCTCTTCATCCGTGACAAACGGCAGCAGGCCAACTTGCTTGAAGCAGTCCAAGGCTTCTTCCAGACCAGGCAGACCAGCAAAAGCTTCAACTTCAAGGCGCTGATGTGGAAAGATACGGTTCTGGTTGTAGAGGACGCAGGAGTAGTAGCTGCGCTGTGGGTAGCTCCAGAACCTATCTGACACAATCTTTTCCCTTGAGTAAGGTTTCTTGGAGCGGTTGAAGAAAGTGTTGTCTGCCCTGAAGCTATTGACATTGAAGGAGCCAGGAGCAGTGACTGGACCTGGGAACCTTGGCAGTCGTGGGATTGGCTTCTGTACCTGGGGCCTGTGCGCAATATGATAATTGAACTGTGGTCCGGCAGCAGACACAGGCACAGAAGGGTCAGAGGCAGTTGCTTCAGTATCTCTTGAAGCTGTTGGTTGGTCTGGCTCCACAAATGCTTCAGTATTATGTGTGGCAGCCGCAGTGGTGTCAGCCTCCTTGAGAATTTCTTCTTGCTGGTGTGGGGAAGATGGAGCTTGAGGTTCTTCACGCTCTTCTGCTTGTGCTTCGGCTGATGCAGCCGGAATGTCGTCAGCAGTCTGAGCCCTTGGTCCTCTGCGAAGCCTACGGAATGCAGGCGACGCAGGTGGAGCTGCAGTGGGCTGGGGCTCATCCTCTTCCTCCTGTGGGCGATCTGCCCACGATGCATCTTGTGTGATTGGCGTCAGGGGACGACCAATGCTGAGCAATTCACTCGATTCGAGCTGAGGAAGGACTGCATCATCTTGTACATTGTCTTGGAGACCAATGTTTTCAGCAGCGGTGGGGTCGGCTGCTGGAATGTCTTCATCACGCTGAGCCTCAGTGAGAGCAGGCTCATGGACGGTCATCTGACGATCTTCATTAGGACGGCGAACGGAAAGGGGTTCAACTATCAAGGGCTCTGTGGGAGCAGCCCGAGACTTCTTGGACTTGCGCTTCTTGGTGGTGGGGTCTGAAGGAGAGGCTTCGGAGTGTTTCCTCTTCCTTGCTTTAGCTTCGGCTATCCTTGTCTTCTTAAGCTCTGAAGCGGGTGAGCGCTTTGGCTTCGAGCTAGGCTTGGCGGTGGGGAAGACAATTGGAATAGCTTCTTGGCGTGGGGCCTCTTCTTCAGCCACGGCAGGCGTCTTCTTTTTCTTGGCGGCCATCCTGGGGTCGATGCCGGGACGCCCAAGTGCCTTTCGCTTCTCGGCCTCATTGTAGGCCTGTACGCAGAGATCAGCCAAATTCTTCATGCACTCGCGTGAACCCTGAGCCTCTGCACGTTTCTGCATGAAGTTTTCCTTCAGCTCATGCAGCATGACCTTGAAGTCTTTGATCTCTTGGACGCTGAGCGTGGCCATGCTCTGCTTAAACTGAGCCTTTTCAAAATCTATCTTTTGCTTCAGTTCCACGATGCGCTGGGCAATAGCGAGTTCTGAAGCGATAGCTCCTTGGAAGGCTACGCTGAGGCCAATGGGCAGCTGCAGATCATCAAAGCTGATGTTGGGCATGTCAAACCACTCATCTATGAAGTTGTGGATGATTTTTGCATCGAACAGAGGCACATTGTTGAAGATTTCAGCCTCCTCCTTGCTCTTGATGAGCTGCTCAAGAGCGTCATCACCAAGATCTTCGTCACTGGACAGATCAATGGCTTCGCAGCGAAGAACGGCAGCGACAGTTAGCTGGCTGTTGTCCCCTGACCATGCATGGAAAGAAACCTTGAGCAATGGCTTCGTCTCTGGTTCGGGGTACGAGGTTCTTGTACAAGGCATCTCCCCATGGCCGCTTGATGGCGCACTTCTCTGCATATTCTTTGGTGACGAAGCGGTATAGGAACCACTGCTCTGCCCAATACCTGCGAATCCATTGGATTCGTGTCTTGCGCTGAGCATAGGTTTCTTCAGGATCTGTTTGGTACGTTTCTGCCAAATCTTCAGGCAGATCCTTTGATGTGTCACCCCGTCTCTGTCTGCCTCCCTTCCTTGATGGTTTCACGGATGCCATGAAGCTTAACTTGGAAGGCTTCAAAAGTTTCAAAGGCTTCAAAGGTTTCAAAGGCTTCAAAGGCTTCCTTTTGCTTGACCAACAGGAACTTGCTTCGGGTGAATTGATGTGACGCTGTAGGAATTCTGCAAATGAATGCAGACTATGAGAACCAAAAGATTCTCCCACGGACATGTACCTGTGACAGCATTAAGGTGCGAGGGAAGGGGAAGAGGTCATATGCATTCTCAGAAGATTTTGAAGATAAATCAGTGTAGAAGACATTGACCTCATCATGCGAAGACATTCACTTTATAGAAAAGAAGTTGGTTCCAGATTTGTACGAACCCATAGATCAGTACAAGTGAGGAATCTAACTACTTCATGAAGAACAAGTGAATATGCTAGGCAAGTTATGAGATTCAGACAAGAGGAATGAAACTTGAAGGAATAGAAACCTCTTTTGGCAGAAAGTGATGGATCAATAGGATCAAAAGAGGCTGTAAAAAGCTTGTTATTTACCAGACTTAGAACTGCTAGACGAGAGGAGAGGTGAGGCCGAGCAGTTCGATCCTCCGTGCCCTAACTTGGCGACGGAAGACACTTAGGACGACGGCGGAAAGACTGGTGTCTGCGGTCGGCGTGAGAACGGCGTCGGAGAAGTCGCGGCAGTGAAGCACTTCGTCGCCGGCGTCGTTGAGAGTTAGCGGTGGTGCTAGGGCTTGTGCGAGGGAGGAAGAAGAGATAATGACCGCAGTGAAACGTGTACTTATAGGGATATGGGCGGCACTGCGCTATTACTCAGGTGCCCCTGGCGATTCGCATCTGATCAGTACGTGGCCAGCATGCGGAATTGTGGGGGCAGTTTCACCCCACGCACGCCTGGTTTGTCGGGAGTCGTTCCTACTTCTCCGGAATTCTAGTTGATGGAAAAACATTGAAAGCTGTTTTAAAGTTTGTCTCTGTGTCTTCTTCTGACAAGGATGCAGTGAAGACATTCGACAGTTTCAATAGAGTGCATATGACTTGGAGAGATAGAGTTTGAGGTAGGAAGCATGGAGAGGTTAGGGTCCGATCACATTCACTTAGTTCAAAAGATTCAGACAAGACGACATAGCTATAAGTGAATGCTGTAGAGGACAGAACACCAGTGCATATATATAATCAACATAGTGAAGATAATCATGAAGACATGTTGAGATTGAAGCCAAACCAAATGTGAAGACATAGCAAATGTAACGCCATGAGTAAAACACTTCAAGCAGAAATTTTTTTTGGTGGTGGCGCTACCCACCGTATAGGAAGTATTGGACCCAGACACGGCGCACAATTATCGTGGCGCTCCGAGGTCAAATTCCACGTTAATGTATTCACACTTAGAATGTATGTCTTCATTGATTGAAGATATACGTTACTTTGTGTGTTGCACATCTAAGTCATCATCATGCATAAGTGTTAGGATGTGTGCCTGATCACAGGACATTTGAGGATTCCAAGATATTTAGCTCACACCGTAACTTGCAAAATCTCTTCTCATCCAAGGGCTTGGTGAAGATATCTGCCAATTGCTCTTCAGTGTTGACGTGTATGATATCAATGTCTTCCTTTGTAACATGATCTCTGAGAAAATGATGACGAATTTCAATGTGCTTTGTCTTCGAGTGCTGAACTGGGTTGTTGGCGATCTTGATGGCGCTTTCGTTGTCGCAGTAAAGTGGCATTTGCTTTAGATGAATGCCATAATCCTTGAGGGTTTGCTTCATCCATAGAAGCTGAGCGCAGCAGGATCCAGCAGCAATGTATTCAGATTCAGCAGTGGAGAGAGATACACAGTTCTGCTTCTTTGAAGACCAACAGACAAGAGATCGGCCCAGGAAATGACATGTGCCTGATGTGGACTTCCGATCAACCTTGTCACCAGCGTAATCAGCGTCCGAAAATCCAACCAGATCAAACTCTGAGCCCTTTGGATACCATAACCCTAGAGTTGGTGTGTGAGCCAAATATCGAAGAATTCGCTTCACTGCTAAGTGATGCGAATCCTTTGGTGCCGCTTGAAACCGAGCACACATGCAAACATTGAGCATAATATCTGGCCTAGATGCACATAAATAAAGCAAAGAACCAATCATGGAGCGGTATACCTTTTGATCGAACTCTTTACCATTGTCGTCAGGACCCAGATGATGTTTGGCTGGCATTGGTGTTGTGAAGCCTTTGCAATCTTGCATACCGAACTTCTTCAGGCAGTCTTTGAGGTATTTCTCTTGAGATATGAAGATGCCATTGCGTTGTTGCCTTATCTGAAGACCGAGGAAGAATTTCAGCTTCCCCATCATAGACATCTGATATTGCTCTTGCATCATATATCCGAACTCCTCACTGTACTTCTGATTGGTGCAGCCGAAGATAATGCCATCCATGTATATTTGGCACACAAACAGTTCACCATCATATGTCTTTGTGAAGAGAGTGGGATCCAGGGAACCAGGTATGAAGCCTTTGCTCTTCAGGAAGTATTTGAGTGTATCATACCAGGCTCGAGGGGCTTGTTTGAGGCCATATAGTGCCTTTTTGAGCTTGTACACCATGTCAGGATGTTTTGGATCTTCAAACCCAGGTGGTTGCGCAACATACACTTCTTCTTCAATTTTGCCATTGAGGAAGGCACTTTTTACATCCATTTGATACATGATTATGTTGTGATGATTTGCATAGGCCAGCAGTATACGGATGGCTTCAAGTCTGGCCACAGGAGCAAATGTTTCGTCGAAGTCGATGCCTTCCACTTGAGTATATCCTTGAGCAACGAGACGAGCCTTGTTTCTAACGACTTGGCCATGCTCATCTTGCTTGTTGCGGTATATCCATTTGGTGCCTATTATGTTATGCTTCCGTGGATCAGGACGCTTAACTAACTCCCATACATTGTTCAGCTCAAATTGTTGAAGCTCTTCTTGCATAGCTTGAATCCATTCAGGTTCCATAAAGGCTTCATCAGTTTTCTTGGGTTCTGTGATTGAAACAAATGCGAAGTGTCCGCAAAAGTTTGCCAGTTGAGTTGCCTTTGAACGAGTCAGTGGACCAGGTGCATTGATGCTATCAATTATCCTGTCAATTTGCACTTCATTGGCAACACGAGGATGTAGGGGTCGGAGACTTTGCTCTTGCTGATCTACGTTGTCATGGGGAGGAATGTCTTCAGGCTGAGCATTGTCTTCATGTGGATCAGGTGCTGAGATGATAAGTTCTTCTTCAGGACAAGCTTCAGAAGGTATAATTTCTCCAGTTCCCATTAGCTTGATTGATTCACTGGCTGGAACTTCATCTAGTACATCTGGTAGTTGCTCTCTTTGTGACCCATTGGTCTCATCAAACCGCACATCCACTGTTTCAACCACTTTGTAGTGAAAGAGATTGAAGACTCTGTAGGAGTGCGAATCCTTTCCATATCCAAGCATGAAGCCCTCATGTGCTTTTGGAGCAAATTTTGCGGTGTGGTGAGGGTCCTTGATCCAGCATCTCGATCCAAATACTCTGAAGTAACTTACATTTGGCTTCTTGCCAGTCAGAAGTTCATAAGATGTCTTGTTCAGCAGCTTGTGAAGATATACACGGTTGATAGTATGGCATGCCGTGTCAATGGCTTCAGTCCAGAATTTTCTTGGTGTCTTGTACTCATCTAACATTGTTCTGGCCATCTCAATGAGTGTTCTGTTCTTGCGTTCGACGATGCCATTCTGTTGTGGCGTGTATGGAGCTGAGAATTCATGAGTGATGCCCAATGTATCAAGATATGTGTCAAGGCTGGTGTTCTTGAATTCTGTGCCATTGTCACTTCTGATGTGCTTTATCTTGGCGCCATAATTGTTCATTGCCCGATTTGCGAAGCGTCTGAAGACATCCTGCACTTCAGTCTTGTAAAGAATTATGTGCACCCAAGTATATCTAGAGTAATCATCAACAATGACGAATCCATAGAGGCAAGCAGTAGTGGAGAAAGTCGAGTAGTGGGTAGGACCGAAGAGATCCATGTGAAGCAGTTCGAAGGGTTGAGTAGTGGTCATGATTGTCTTCGAAGGATGTTTTGCCCTTGTCATCTTCCCAGCTTCACAGGCACCGCACAAGTGATCTTTCTTGAACTTGACGCCCTCGATGCCTATGACATGCTTCTTCTTAGCAAGGGTGTGGAGGTTCCTCATGCCAGCATGCCCAAGTCTTCGATGCCAAAGCCAGCATTCTGAAGCCTTTGCGAGAAGACAAACTGCAAGCTGTGGCCCTGCTGAGAAATCTACCACGTACAAATCATCTTTTCGATACCCTTCAAACACTAGAGACTTGTCAGATTCCATTAGTACCAGACAGCGATATTTTCCAAAGATTACAATCATGCTTAAATCGCAAAGCATTGAGACAGACATTAAGTTGAAGCCAAGGGATTCAACAAACATGACTTTATCCATGTGTTGATCCTTTGAGATTGCAACTCTACCTAGACCCAGTACTTTACTTTTACCAGTGTCAGCGAATGTGATGTGGCTCTTGTCAGATGGACGTAAGGTTGAGTCCATAAAGAGACTTCTCTTGCCAGTCATGTGATTTGTACACCCGCTGTCAATAATCCATACTGAAGACTCCGAAGTTACTGGTGTCGTACCCTACAGTGCAGTTAGGGGGATAGGCTTCACCAAGAGTGTTGTGAAGCAAAAACATTTGACGAACCAGTGGATTATGAAAACTGAGATCCAGGTTAGGACAAGCAGGGAGAGTAGCATGCGATTCAGATATGAGATACATAGTGATGCCATTCGGGCATTTGATCGTGCGCCCCACGAGTTTTTTAAGGTCCCCAGCAATAGCATCAGAAGATTTTGGTTTTGAGCTGGAGACCTTTCCCTGCAAAAGAGAGTTAAGCTTTCTTAACCACCCACATCTTCAAGGGTGGCTTAGAAGCAATAAGTCTAAGTGCAACATCTGAGAATTTTGGCTTTGGAGCCCTAGCAAACAGTCTAGCAGGTGGGCAATAATACTCATAAGAATAGGCAGAATAATTTTTGGTCATATGAGAATGACGGTTTGAAGAACCGCTCTCATAAGCCTGAGCATGGTTTCCCTGCAAAGCATTTGTGTTAGTGCAACTCAGATGAGCCCTCTGCCTGTATGAACCCTTTGGACCATACGAAGCCTTTGGTCTGAGGTTTGTCTTCTTCATGTGAGGTGTCATGAGGACATTCACAGGAAGATTCTCAAGACACGTTTTTGGAACCCAGATCTTCTTCATAGGCGGTCCATTCCTGCAGTTAGTACCAATGTACCTGGCAAATACTTCACCATTCTGATTCCTAAACAGTTTATAGTTTGCATCAAAGGATTCATCGATGATAATTGGATTAGCACAAGTGAAGCCAGATAGATTGGATGGATCTGATGAGGATTCCTTTGCAGCAACCCATGTGGTTTTGGGGTACTGCTCAGGTTTCCAGTAAGAGCCATCTGCATTAATTTTCCTCACGAACCCAACACCCTCTTTGCTAGGGTTTCGGTTCAGAATCTGCTTCTTGAGGACATCACATAGTGTCTGATGTCCTTTGAGACTTTTGTACATCCCTGTTTCAAGCAATGTCTTCAACCTAGCATTTTCATCAGCAATAGCAGTGGTATCCTCAGCAGAGGGGTTAGTTACCACTTCAACAGTTGAAGATATTGCAACAGCAGTAGCAGTGGAACATTCAGCAACAGAAATAGCATTATCACGCTCAATGCATTTAAGGCATGGTGGTTCAAATCCTTCCTGAGCAGAACTGATCTGTTCGGCTCGAAGTGACTCGTTTTCCTTTTGAAGATCTTCATGATCTGCTCTCAACTTCTCAAGATCTTGCTTCTTCTGAAGATAATCATAGGAAAGCTTTTCATGAGTAGTTGAGAGAGTCTCAAGACGATCTTCGAGTTCTTGATACTTAACATGAAGATTTTTTATGTCTTCAATTAAGGATTCAGAACGAGTCATTTCAGCACCCAACAGATCATCGCTTCTGTCTAACAGTTTTTGAATATGTTCCATGGCCTTTTGTTGTTCAGTTGCAATTTTAGCAAGTGTTTTGTAACTGGGTTTTGAATCACAATCAGAGTCATCGTCACTAGATGTTCGATAGTGAGTAGTGCGTGTGTTTACCTTGGCACCACGTGCCATGAAGCAGTAGGTGGGAGTAGAGTCGTCCTTGTCATTTGCATCGGTGATGGTGATGGAGTCATTGTCTTCAGTGTTGAAGATGGACTTGGCGACATAGGCTGTAGCCAAACTTGCAATGCCTGAATCAGACTCTTCCTCAGACTCCACCTCTGTCTCCTCAGAAGCGGACTCCTCCTCTGAATCCATTTCCTTGCCAACAAACGCACGAGCCTTGCCAGATGAACTCTTCTTGTGTGATGAAGACTTTGAGGAAGACTTGGACGAAGACTTTGAGTATTTCTTCGTCTTCTTATCGTCAGAGTCATATTCCTTGCTCTTCTTCTTCTTTCTGTTCTCATTGTCCCACTGTGGGCATTCAGAGATGAAGTGTCCAGTTTTCTTGCATTTATGACAAGTTTTCCTCTTGTAGTCATGCGCAGAAGCTTCATCATTCCTTGAGCTTGATCGTGAAGACTTTCTGAAGCCTTTCTTCTTGGTGAATTTCTGGAACTTCTTCACTAGCATTGCAAGTTCCCTTCCAATGTCTTCAGGATCATCAGAACTGCTGTCAGATTCCTCTTCAGATGATGACACAGCTTTTGCCTTCAAGGCACGAGTTCGCCCATAGTTTGGACCGTAGATATCTCTTTTCTCAGAAAGCTGAAACTCATGTGTGTTGAGCCTCTCAAGTATGTCAGACGGATCGAGTGTCTTGAAGTCTGGACGTTCTTGAATCATCAGGGCTAGAATGTCAAATGAACTGTCAAGTGATCTTAGCAGCGTCTTGACGATTTCATGTTTGGTGATCTCAGTGGCGCCGAGGGCTTGAAGCTCATTTGTGATGTCAGTGAGCCGGTCAAATGTGTGCTGGACATTCTCATTGTCATTTCGCTTGAAGCGGTTGAAGAGATTGCGAAGAACACTGATTCTCTGATCTCTCTGGGTTGAGATGCCTTCATTGACCTTGGAGAGCCAGTCCCAGACCAGCTTGGATGTCTTCAAGGCACTCACACGGCCGTACTGTCCCTTGGTCAGATGACCACAGATAATATTCTTGGCAGTGGAGTCCAGTTGAGTGAACTTCTTGACATCAGCAGCAGTGACACCTTCTCTAGCCTTGGGAACGCCGTTTTCGACGACATACCATAGGTCGACGTCAATGGCTTCAAGATGCATGCGCATCTTATTCTTCCAGTAGGGATATTCAGTTCCATCGAAGACGGGGCACGCAGCGGAGACTTTAATTATCCCTGCAGTCGACATAGCTAAAACTCCAGGTGGTTAAACCGAATCACACAGAACAAGGGAGCACCTTGCTCTGATACCAATTGAAAGTGCGTTATATCGACTAGAGGGGGGGGGGTGAATAGGCGATTTTTAAGAAAGTCTTCAAAACGTGGAAGTTATGAAGACAAACAGACTTGAAGCCTATCACTATGCAGCGGAAGGTAGATTACACAACGCAAGCTATAGCCAAATATACAGTACAGTGAAAGCACAGAGACAAATAGCTTCAGTGTAATGAGGATCAGGTTGGAAGAAGTTATGAAGCCAAACAGATCATACAGTCAGGTTGTGAAGACAGAAGATTAAGCAGGCATGCAATAGCTTCACAATGTGTACTGGTAAGTAAAGGGAGGTGAAGATGGAATCAGTGACACGTTGAAGACAATGATATGTTGGACCAGTTCCAGTTGCTGTGACAACTGTACGTCTGGTTGGAGCGGCTAGGTATTTAAACTAAAGGACACACAGTCCCGGACACCCAGTCCTGAACACGCAGCTCAGGACACCCAGTCCTCACCGTTTTCTCCTTGAGCTAAGGTCACACAGACCCCGCCCAATCACTCTGGTAAGTCTTCAAGGTAGACTCCCAAACCTTCACAGACTTCGTTCACCGGCAATCCACAATTCCTCTTGGATGCTCAGAACGCGACGCCTAACCGTCTGGAGGATGCACAGTCCTCAAGTGTAATAAGTCTTCAGATCACTCAGACAAGAAGATTTAAGTGATGCCCAATTACTCTGGCTCTGGGTGGTTAGGGCTTTTCTCCTCACTAAGGATTTTCTCTCAAAGGCTTCGAGGTGGGTTGCTCTCAAACGACAAAAGCCGTGCACTGAAATCTGAGCAGCCAACCGTTTATGGTTGTGGGGGTGGACTATTTATAGCCACTTGGCAACCCTGACCTGATTTGTCCGAAATGACCCTGGGTCACTAAGGAACTGACACGTGTACTAACGGTCGGATTTTGAACTCTCACGGCAACTTTACTTGGGCTGCAAGTAAAGCTGACTTGTCTGACTCTGGACAAGATTTTCTCTCATTGTCTTCACTCGAAGACATAGGATTTGAATTAGGCATCACTTCAGTCATCCTGACTGGTTTTCTTGGACCCCACTTAACAGTACGGTGGTTCCTATGACACAAGATGAATAAAGTAAAGCTATGAAGGATCTAAGTCTTCGAGTTCCAAAAGCTTCATGGGGAGTCTTCATATGTCATTGTCTTCGACACGAATGTCTTCATGAACCACCATTGTCTTCAATGTCTTCGTACATTTTTGGGGGTCATCTCTGGTAGCTAAACCGAATCAATGAGGGACTTCTACCTGTGTTATCCTGCAATTCTCACAAACACATTAGTCCCTCAACTAGGTTTGTCGTCAATACTCCAAAACCAACTAGGGGTGGCACTAGATGCACTTACAATTACCAAAATCGGTCTCACCGAGTTTGTGTAATCGGTCTCACCGAGATTACGTTATGCCCTAACCCTAACAAAATCGGTCCTACCCGAGTTGCATGTCAGTCCCACCGAAAATCTCTAACGGTCACTAGGTTTACTATTTCAGTCTGACCGAGTTTGTTGATTCGGTCCCACCGAGATTGGTAAATTGTGTGTAACGGTTGGATTTTGTGTGGAGGCTATATATACCCCTCCACCTCCTCTTCACTCGTTGAGAGAGCCATCAGAACACATCTACACTTCCAACCCATATGTTCTGAGAGAGAACCACCTACTCATGTGTTGAGACCAAGATATTCCATTCCTACCATATGAATCTTGATCTCTAGCCTTCCCCAAGTTGCTTTCCACTCAAATCTTCTTTCCACCAAATTCAAATCCTGTGAGAGAGAGTTGAGTGTTGGGGAGACTATCATTTGAAGCACAAGAGCAAGGAGTTCATCATCAACACACCATTTGTTACTTCTTGGAGAGTGGTGTCTCCTAGATTGGCTAGGTGTCACTTGGGAGCCTCCGACAAGATTGTGGAGTTGAACCAAGGAGTTTGTAAGGGCAAGGAGATCGCCTACTTCATGAAGATCTACCGCTAGTGAGGCAAGTCCTTCATGGGAGATGGCCATGGTGGGATAGACAAGGTTGCTTCTTCGTGGACCCTTCGTGGGTGGAGCCCTCCGTGGACTCGCGCAACCGTTACCCTTCGTGGGTTGAAGTCTCCATCAACATGGATGTAGGATAGCGCCACCTATCCGAACCACGGGAAAAACATCCGTGTCTCCAATTGCGTTTGAATTCTCCAAACCCTTCCCTTTACATTCTTGCAAGTTGCATGCTTTACTTTCCGCTGCCAATATACTCTTTGCATGCTTACTTGAATTGTGTGATGATTGCTTGACTTGTCCTAAAGTAGCTAAAATCTGCCAAGAACTAAAATTGGGAAAAGGTTAAGTTTTTATTTGGTCAAGTAGTCTAATCACCCCCCTCTAGACATACTTTCGATCCTACAAGTGGTATCAGAGCTCTGGTCTCCATTTGCTTTGATTTCCATAGCTTTTGGTGGTCATAGCCTTGGTTTCACAACCTAGGAGAGTATGGCGTCTAGCGAGGGAAATTATCACCGTAGAGGTCCTTACTTTGATGGTACGAATTTTGCTAGTTGGAAGCATAAAATGAAAATGCATATTCTTGGGCATAACCCCGCCGTTTGGGCTATTGTGTGTGTTGGTTTGCAAGGTGACTTCTTTGATGGGAAAGAACCAAACCGTGAAGCTACCGCGGATGAGCTGAAGATGTTGCAATACAATGCTCAAGCTTGTGATATTCTCTTCAACGGATTGTGCCCCGAAGAATTTAACAAAATCAGTCGTCTTGAGAATGCAAAGGAAATTTGGGACACTTTGATTGATATGCACGAAGGTACTGACTCTGTCAAGGAATCCAAATTGGATGTGCTTCAAAGTCAACTTGACAAGTTCAAAATGAAGGATGGTGAAGGTGTCGCTGAAATGTACTCTAGGCTTGCTCTCATCACAAATGAGATTGCCGGCTTAGGGAGTGAAGAGATGACCGATAGATTCATCATCAAGAAGATTCTAAGAGCCTTGGATGGAAAATATGATACCGTGTGCACATTGATCCAAATGGTGCCCAATTACAAAGATCTCAAGCCAACGGAGGTAATTGGAAGAATTGTTGCTCATGAGATGTCACTTAAGGATAAAGAGGAACTTCACAACAAATCAAGTGGTGCCTACAAAGCCTCATGTGAAGCCCCTACATCATCAAGTGAGAAACAAAACTTCAATGAAGAATTGAGCTTAATGGTGAAAAACTTCAACAAGTTCTACAAGAGTAGAAGCAAAGATAGAAGCTCCAAGTCAAGGTCCTACAATGACAAAAGATCTTCTAGTCGAGAGCGAAACTGCTACAATTGTGGAAGACCCGGACACTATTCCAATGAGTGTACGACTCCCTACAAGAGAAGAGAAGACTCTCCAAAAAGAAGAAGCAAAAGAGAAGAATCACCACCAAGAGAGAGAAGGAGTAGAGATGATCGTTATGAACGAAGATACTCATGGAGAAGCAAGGATTCGGAGAGGAAGGAAAAATCATCAAGGAGCTACATAAAACAAAGACATCAAGCTCATGTTAGTGAATGGGTATCCGGCTCCGACTCCGACGACCACTCCGAGAGAAGTTATCACTCCGACTCCGAATATACTCAAGATGAAGGTGTTGCCGGTCTAGCACTTGTGACAACCAACTCCTACGATATATTTGACTCACCAAATGAAGGAATTGGAAGATGCTTCATGACCAAAGGTCCTAAGGTAACACACCCCGAGTATGTTGATTTTAATAGTGATGAAGATGACTTGTTAGGTGATGATGATTTACTTGTTGACAACTCTAGTGATGAATACTATGATGAAACATCAATTAATCATGCTAATCAAGATAAAACGAATGACAATGATAAGGAGAAGACTGAGGCTCTAACTAAAGAACTAAACACTCTTAAGTTAGCTCATGAAACTATCCTCGAAGATCATCGAGAACTTTTAAGAGTTCATGAGAAGTTACACTTTGAAAAGCTCAATCTTGAGCAAGAGCATGAGTTTTTAAAGGCAATCAATGATGATCTCCGCAAGAAAAGTTCTTCTTACATTGCCAAGCGTTTACTCTTATCCACTTACATGCCTCAAGTCAAGTCTAGTAACAAGAACAAGAAAGATTCTTCCACTAGTAGTAACAATGATCATGATAAATCCAATATTGTTGCTTCTAGTAGTTTCTTGATTCCACTAATGATTCTCTTAGCCAAGTTACACTTGAGCAAGAAAATAGCTTATTGAAGGGAATTATAGAGAAAGGAGTGTACAAAAGCCTTGCCGGGAGTAAGCAATTCGAGGAAATTGTACGCAAGCAAGGAATGCACCGGAAGAATCAAGGTGTTGGTTTTGAACGAAAGTTCAATGCCAATGGAGTTGAGTGGGAAGAAGATCAATAACCCAAGACAAAGTTTGTTCCTCAACAAGAGAAGTATGATACTTCCTTCAAGGGGACACAAGCTCAAGATGAGCTTCCACCACAAGACTACAAGCAAAAAGGCAAGGACAAGCTTCAAGAGGAAATTGATGCATTTGAAGAAGCTCCTAAGACCTTAGTCAAGTGGATTCCCAAGACCACTCCAAGTTCCACTTCATCAAGTACGACTACAACTCCAAGGATTCCCATCAAGATGGTGTGGATCCAAAAGAAGAAGAACTAGAGAGTTCTTGAGGGTGACTCCGCCAACATACTTCACTCTTATCATTTTGCCAAGAACAAGTGCAATCAACTTCCACATCTTGCACTAGTTCAAGGAGTCATAAACCCTCTTGTTGGTAAGTCAAGGGACAAGGTAACCTAAAGTTTTCATGGGCATCATCTTGTGTGTGCATCACTCTATGTCTATGGATATCCTTGTTTGTTCCTTGTGGGACTAACCCATGTAGGTATTGAAAGTGCAATTCACTCAAATGGATAGCTCCAAGTGATCTACATTAACATTGAGCATCCACATCTTCAACATCTACATGAAGTCATCATCGACAAAACCCAAGGTTAGTTCATCCCTCTTAGGGGGGATATCACATCTAGGGGGAGCTTTACTCTAAGACTTGAGCTAAAGCAACTCTAAAGATGTGAACACAACAATGCCTTATGTAAAAGTGGTAACCCCACTTGAGCTTAAACGATGAGTATGACCTATGATCAAGTGTTCTCACTTGACTCCTAAGTCAATATACTCATATATAGATGACCTAGTCATCGCCAATTGCTTGATAGATGTTAGAATTGGTTGTGCATGCTTTGTCACATATTTCAATTGCCATTTTATTATGTGAGCATGTTGGTTGCATATTTTACTCATTCGAGGACATCCACTTGTTGTTTTGATTGTTTGGTTTTATTTCCTTTTGCCAAGTGGATGGACAAGAATGCCTAAGAACCTCCTCTAGCTATCTATGCTTTTCTCGTCTCAAACTCTATTCATGCTACATCACAAAATTTGATCAAGTCAGATTCGAACCACTCTGTGTGAGGAGCACTCGGAGTCCCCGATTCGTCATAGACTTAAACTTCCAAAACCTCTTTATGATTCTTGGTCTGACCGATATCCTACTTTCGGTCCTACCGAGATCATTAAGTTGATCTGAATTTTCGATCTCGGTGCAACCGATTTGAACCATTCGGTCACACCGAGTTGCAATAACTGTATACAGTTTTGCATCTCGGTGCCACCGAGTTGTTCCACTCGGTCACACCGACAGGGTCGGGCTATATATAGTCACGGGAAAAAATTTGGAAATTTCTCTGAACCCCTTCGCCCGCGCGATAGCTCGCTCTGCCAACGTGGTCTCCGGATCATCTCCTCGCCGCCAGCCGCCTCCAGTCGCTGGTCTCCATCGCCGTCAACGGAATTCTACCCCGCCGTTGCCGCCGTAGCGAGTCTCCGCCGAACTAGGGTATGGACTCGATCACAGTGCTATTCCCCGTCCGATTCCTAGCACATTGTGTTTTAATGATTCTTGCCACGATTGAAACACTCCTATCCAGTCAATGCGTTCGTAGATTAGTTTTGATTCGAAATTTTTAGGGTTAGGTTTCCACCGAAACCATCTCGGACCCACCGAGTTGAAAAACTCGGTCCCACCGATTTGGCTCATGCCATTGCACAAGTGAAACTTGGTCTGACCGAGAATTACTAATCGGTGTGACCGATTTTGGAACTTTGTGAAACCCTAGCAGTCTCGGTGCCACCGAACTGTGACTCGGTCTGACCTAGTTCACTAGTTTAGGTTCCAAAACTGCTTCGGTATCATCGAGTTAAAAAATCGGTAGATCCAGGATGATTTCAGTGGGAAACTAAAACTAAGTTTTTGAATTATTCTTTTGCAAAAATCTCTGCATTTTGTGATGCTCATCTATTCTACCTCATCTATAAACTCTTCACAGGGTCAGCAGTCAGCTTTTACATCATGTCTGATCAGAGTGACAGCTAGAACAGGTCAGAAGAGCAGGTGCACATGAGTGAGGGCACTAGTCCCTCCAGTTCTTCAGATGAAGGCAGCAGGAGCACCCCAAGCAATTTACCAAAAGCTGCCACCAGACAAAGGAAGAAGAGGACTTCAGATTCTGAGGACGAAGACTATGTGGCAGAAGAGGAAGCTACTTCCAAGAAAGTAGTGCTCAAGAAGGAGTATGGCTCAGCTCAAGGCACAAAGCCAGGATTGAAAATCAAAAGGCCAGCAGGTAGACAACCTATGCCAAAAGCCAGAGCTTCAACTCAGATTCCTGAAAAGCCTGCACCCATAGAGCCAGTTGCTGCTGAAGGGAAGAAGAGGAAGGAACGGGTCAAAAAGACCACTGCTAGAGTGCTTGGGAGATCCTGAATCATGAGAGACTCAGAAGAGGAAGAGGAAGAAGAGGTTGCTGCACCAGCACCTAAGGCACCTAAGCTTATGGGTGATGCTATAAGATCCGGGGCTGCCACGTCTAAGCCCAAAGAAGCACCCAAAGCTGCCTCCAAGCCCAAGCCAGCACCAAAGAGGAATACAAGGAGCATACCTGCAACTGAAAAGAACAAGGCCCCAGTGCCTGAAGCTGCTGAAGAAGATGATGAAGAGCATGTTCTGAGAAAGCTCAAGCCCAAGATCCCAGACCACAATGATGCTCATCCTGTGGCTGAGGACATGAAGCTCAGAAGAGACTCAGGGCTGAGGAAGTGGAGAGAAGCAGATCCATATGCTTCAAGGAGAAGAACTGCTGTTGATTACAGGTTTCACACCAAGGAACAGCAAGATTTCTATGAGACAGTGCTGCTTGATAAAAAGCCCATAGTTTGTGACATGAGATGGGTTGATTGGGAGTACATCAAGGACAATGAGGAACACTATCCTGGTGTGATTGACAGTTTTGGTGCTTGTGGAGTTGCAGACTTTGTTGGGCAGAAGCTCACAAAGTGGAATGAGGAACTCATTATGCAATTCTACTCCACAGCACACTTCTACCCAGATGGAAGGATCACATGGATGTCTGAAGGTACGAGGTACCAATCTACTGTTGCTGAGTGGGCACAGCTCATCAATGCCCCAGAGGAGCATGAGGATGACTTGGATATCTATGCCAAGAAGAAGATGGACCACAACTCTATGTCCAATATGTACAAGGAAATTCCAAATGAAGCTCTTGAAACTTTCAAATTTGGCTCAGTGCATTATCTTCTGTCAGGGCTGCCAACTATTAATTGGATTTTGAGGCACACTCTCTTGCCCAAGTCAGGTGATCACAAGATGATCAGAGGCCATGCAATCAATTTGCTTCATGTATTTGATGTACCTCAGAAATTCAAGGTCATGAGCCTCATAGTAGAGACTATCAAGAGGACCGCAGCAGATCAGAAGAGGAGCTATGGTTATGCCCCTCAGATTCAGGAGTTGATCAACTCAAAGATGGGCACATGCATATACTTATTGGACAAGGAACACCTGCCCATCCATCCAGACTTTGAGGACAATCAAGTTGTCATGAATGAGAATGAACCATCATCTGCACAAGCACAAGCAAAGAAGGAGAAGGAAAGGAAGGAGAAAGCTGCCAAGATGCCAACTCAAGCGGAGGCATCTGAGTATTTCTTGAAGACCAAACAAGAGCAGCTTGGTTACTTGATTGCATCCACACTGAGGATTGAGCAAGGATTGGCCACCCTCAGTCAGAATCAGCAGAGCTTAGAAAGAATCATGGAACAGAAGTTCTATGACCTAGATGTGAAGGTGACAGAAATTCAGTCTATAGTGGAGCAACTTCAGGATGATATGCAGGAGAGGAAGGGCAAGACTACAACTGATGCATTTGCCAGAGTGCCACGAGCTCAGAGGTCGATTGCAGTGCCATTTCCTGACACCAGAGCCACCACCTCAGCTCCAGCTACAGCACCAGCCCAACCAGCTGCAACATCTACTTCAGCTTCAACTCCAACCACGTCTACAGAAGGCTTCGTCCTTGGAGTGATCCGGACTCCACCACCACCAGAAGATCAAGCCTGAGAGTCGATCTAGCACTATGCATTTTCTAGGAACTTTTTGGTAACTTGTTGCCAAAGGGGGAGAAAAATGTATAGATCATAGGCTTCGAGAGAGAGAGTCTTGCTTTTATTCTCTCTTGCTTTATTTGGTGGTTTTTCGAACTTTGTTTGCTTTTGGTTGAGATACTTTGATATGCCTGTGAGACATTGATGATCATGTGTTTGATCATAAGCTACACTTATGCATGCTTGATATTATCCTATCTATCTTATGTGATCATTCACTTTCTTTGGTGATGAGTGCATGTATTTCATTCTTATCATTTTAAGCGCTCCACCAAGATGTATGTGACATGGAAGAGTAACCCATGACTCTAACTCTTTGTGCATTTGCAGTCCAAAGCAAATTTTAAATATGCACAAATTTAGGGGGAGCTCTTACTTATCACACACTTCTCAAAGCGACGATATATTCCATTCTTATTATTATTTGTCAAAGCTTTGATCTATATGTTGTCATCAATTACCAAAAAGGGGGAGATTGAAAGTGCAACTATCCCTAGGTGGTTTTGGTAATTCATAACAACATATAGCTCATTGAGCTAATGCTATTCCAAGATGATTATTTTAGGAAAGCTCAATGATTGGCATGGCATGGATGTTGAAAGTGGATCCCTCAAAATGCTAAGGACAAAGGATTGGCTCAAGCTCAAAAGCTCAAAACTCTTCATTTTATATTTTAGTGATCCAAGATCACATTGAGTCTTTAGGAAAAGCCAATACTATCAAGGAGGGATGAGGTGTTGCTTAATGAGCCTCTTGCTTCATGTGCTTAGTGATATGCTCCAAAACCCTCAGCTACTTTCCCATATCCACATTTGACCTAAACCCTAAGCCAAACTCGGCCCTACCGATTCTTTCAACCCGGCGCCACCGAGTTTCACTTGTCATAGCCATTGCCAAACCCTAGCAATTCGGTTCTACCGATAGGGATCTCGGTCTCACCGAGATGGGATTGCAAACTCTCTGTTTCCCTTTCGTAACTTTTCGGTCTCACCGAAAGAGCGGATCGGTCCCACCGAGATTGCAATGTAAACTCTCTGTTTCCTTTTTGTAACTTTTCGGTCTCACCGAAAGAGCAAATCGGTCCCACCGAGTTTACCTGACCAACTCTCTGGTTAGCTTATTACCAAAATCGGTCTCACCGAGTTTGTGTAATCGGTCTCACCGAGATTACGTTATGCCCTAACCCTAACAAAATCGGTCCTACCGAGTTGCATGTCAGTCCCACCGAAAATCTCTAACGGTCACTAGGTTTACTATTTCAGTCTGACCGAGTTTGTTGATTCGGTCCCACCGAGATTGGTAAATTGTGTGTAACGATTGGATTTTGTGTGGAGGCTATATATACCCCTCCACCTCCTCTTCACTCGTTGAGAGAGCCATCAGAACACATCTACACTTCCAACCCATATGTTCTGAGAGAGAACCACCTACTCATGTGTTGAGACCAAGATATTCCATTCCTACCATATGAATCTTGATCTCTAGCCTTCCCCAAGTTGCTTTCCACTCAAATCTTCTTTCCACCAAATTCAAATCCTGTGAGAAAGAGTTGAGTGTTGGGGAGACTATCATTTGAAGCACAAGAGCAAGGAGTTCATCATCAACACACCATTTGTTACTTCTTGGAGAGTGGTGTCTCCTAGATTGGCTAGGTGTCACTTGGGAGCCTCCGACAAGATTGTGGAGTTGAACCAAGGAGTTTGTAAGGGCAAGGAGATCGCCTACTTCGTGAAGATCTACCGCTAGTGAGGCAAGTCCTTCGTGGGCGATGGCCATGGTGGGATAGAGAAGGTTGCTTCTTTGTGGACCCTTCGTGGGTGGAGCCCTCCGTGGACTCGCGCAACTGTTACCCTTCGTGGGTTGAAGTCTCCATCAACGTGGATGTAGGATAGCACCACCTATCCGAACCACGGGAAAAAGATCCGTGTCTCCAATTGCGTTTGAATTCTCCAAACCCTTCCCTTTACATTCTTGCAAGTTGCATGCTTTACTTTCCGCTGCCAATATACTCTTTGCATGCTTGCTTGAATTGTGTGATGATTGCTTGACTTGTCCTAAAGTAGCTAAAATCTGCCAAGAACTAAAATTGGGAAAAGGTTAAGTTTTTATTTGGTCAAGTAGTCTAATCACCCCCTCTAGACATACTTTTGATCCTACAAATAAGCACATGATCAAAACGGCTCAAAGAAACGAGGGGGGAGGTCCAACTTAATACCCACAAGTGCCTCAATTGCTCGAGAGCATGCTTATATCAGCCATAATCGATCATTGTAGCCCGTGCAAGCTAAGAGCAACTCTAGCGGACTCGCCAAAACAGAAAGTCCATCCAGTACAGAACAATTCAACAACCACAAACTGGTTAATCAAAAAGCTATGCATCATTCGGTGCGCCCGGGGCGCATGCTGTTCATTGCAACGGCCTCAGTTTTGATCCGACGGACAAGGTGAACCGAGGACGAGATCCAACGACCCAGATCGCATCAGGAAAAAGATCCGACGGCCGAGAGTGCATGAGCTCTGAGAGAGCTCAAGCATGGATCCACAACTACAGAGCATCAACCAGACAAGCACTATATCAACATAGCCACAGCCATGTTCCGTATAGTAGCCGAAGCAGAGGACGATGGAGCTCACCAAGGGAGGTTGTAGCCGAGGCAGTACTCAGTGGGCACCGGGGTTGCGCCTAAACGCCATCCAACCGGCGAGGAACCACGTCGGAGTTGCGCCTTGCACCGTCCCGCCGACGAGCATGAACGCCACTGGCACCGAAGCGGCCAAGGAGACGAGTAGGCGATGTGTAGCACGTCTAGGAGCACCATCAGAGGCGGAGATGACCGGGACCTAGTCAGTTCTCTTTTAGCTGCAATCAAGGATAAGATTTGTTAAAACATTCTTGTGGTCAAAACTTATCATCATGCAAGCAATGGGCCTATCTATTAGCTGCTTGTAGTGCCGAAGGTAAAATCAAAAGGCCTTTTACTGCCACCTTACATCGATGCGGTACAACTACAATGGTTATAGTCTCAGGTCAAAGCATTAGTAGGTACATGACCATAAGTACATGGCAGCTAACAAAATTTTAAATGTAAGGGAAAAACAGAGATTATGTCAGTTGTGCCATTGTACCTCATTGGCCGCTGGATGGCAAGTGGTACTACCGCCAGAGACACGAAGAGGACCATCAGTGTGACACCCCGATAATTACGCTACAGTAATCTCCCACTGATGGTGCCAAGTCATCAAGTTTAACCAAGACAAATTTCCATTTGATAAAAATCAATCATTTTCAAATTTAAAATAAAGTCAAAATTAATATTTCTTCAAACTGCAAAACTAAACTGTTCATAATTTTGAAAATATTTACTAAGTAATTGTGGTGGAGAAACCAACATTTTATAAGATGGTATAATGCCCTAAAACAATTAAAACAGGGGCCAAAACAATAATCTAATTGCTTTTTAAATTATATAAATTCTAATCTATTTCTTTTATCAACCTAACATTTTGTGGCAGTGCAAAATAATGCAATCATAACTATGTGACAAGTTGAACATTTTACAAAGGTCATTTGGTGGCTCAATTTAATACAAAATAGACAACAAAAAAAGAAAATGGAAAAGGCCTAGCTAATACTGTACTGGTGGGCTCTATGTACAACAGTGCTATGGCCCAGCCCAATGGGGCTCATCCCCTTCCTCTGTACAGGACAGAGGGCGTGGCGGCCATCCACCGGCTCCATTGCCGGCAGGGTGCACGCGTCGTCCATCCGCTACCTCCCCGCTGTCTATAAGACCATCCCGACGCCTAGACGAACCCTAGTCGTCCACTCCTTCCCCTTGTGCCGTTCTCTTCCTCCCCGCACACACCCGAACCACCACCGCCATGGCCGTCGTCACTCCCCGTCATCCCCGAAGCCTGAGGTTGTGCCCCTGGACTTCGCCGTCGCCCGCTACTTCCTCTATTGCCTCCCGTTGAAGCTCGGCGCCACTACATCGCCTGCATCGAGTCATCTTCCACCTCCGTCCGCCGCTCATCGCCGCTTCGATTTGTCGCCTCCAAGCCTTCCCCGAGCTTGCTTTGCACCTATACAGGTTCGCGGTGAGGTCCCCGGCCGATTCCCCTCGTTCCCTAGTTCAATCCACCCCGTTAGGCACCGCCGCTGTGCTCGTCCATGGCCACCATGGCTGGAGCCTGAGCTCCTACATACATACTCTGCTGCTGCCTCCCCCTTACTATCGTGCCCTGCCTCACCTGGAGGCCCCTTCGGGCTGTGCCCGGGCGCTCGCTGGCCGGGCCGCCTGCAGACGTCCATGCCGCCCGAGGCGCACCCCGCTACAGCCGACGCTGCCGCACTCGTACTGCTGCTCTTGCCGCTGCCGCGGCAAGTACTGCTACTGCTGCCTGCTATGCACTATTGCCGCTCCTTGCGTGCTGCAACGCTGCCCCTCACCCGCATCGCCCGGTGCCGCCGCTCCCCTGCTGCTGCCGGCGGCGCGTCCCGCTTGCCCGTCGCCGCCGGCTTCGTCCATGGCCTCGACCAGTGCCGCGCAAGCAGGCTCACCCCTTCGCTGGCCGTGGCCTGGGCCAGTACCTAATGGGTCCAAACCCAGTTTAATTAGAGGGGTAACCTCCCCAATTAGTATCTAGTAAAAAGGGGGGGGAGGCCCTGTTAGATTTTTTTAGTGCTAGTTAAATTTTACACCCCAAGACATGTGGGTCCATTGACCCTGTTGACCAGTCAAAGTTTGATTGATCAACATTTTGACTGCACTGTTGACTAGACCCCTGGACCCCACCTGTCATACTAAGAGGCTAGTTACCCTCTTGGTACACATAGCAGTTTTCTCATTTAGTATTTCGAATTAAATTAAATCCAGAAATTTAGAAAATCATTTAAAACTTTGGAAAATCATATAAAATAATCCGTAACTCGGATGAAAATACTTTGTACATGAAAGTTGCTCAGAACGACGAGACGAATCCGGATACGTAGCCCGTTCGTCCGCCACACATCCCTAGCATAGCAAACTCGCAACTTTCCTCCTCCGGTTCATCTGTCCGAAAACGCAAAACACCGGGAATACTTTCTCGGTTGTTTTCCCCCTTCGTTGGTATCACCTCGTACCGCGTTAGGGCACACCTAGCACCGCGTGTTGCCCTCTTATGCTTTGTGATGCTTTGATTGCCCTGTTATTTATTTTGGTCCCCCTCCATTACTTCTTTCCGGTAGACCCCGAGACCGCTGCCGATACCCCCGAGATCGACTACATCGACGATCACCCCTCCTTCTTGCCAGAGCAACCAGGCAAGCCCCCCCTTGATCACCAGATATCGCTTACTCTCCTCTATACTGCTTGCATTAGATTAGTGTAGCATGTTACTGCTTTCCGTTAATCCTATTCTGATGCATAGCCTGTCATTGTTGCTACAACTGTTGATACCTTACCTGCAATCCTAAATGCTTAGTATAGGATGCTAGATTATCATCAGTGGCCCTACACTCTTGTCCGTCTGCCATGCTATACAACTAGGCCGTGATCACTTCGGGAGGTGATCACGGGCATATACTATTTACTTTACAATGTTACATTACCGGTGATACTATTTGGAGATGGGGGCTGAAGGGGCAGGTGGCTCCATCCAGGTAGTGGTGGGCCTGAGTTCCCGAGGGCCCCCGACTGTTACTTTGAGGTGAAGCGATAGGGCAGGTTGAGACCACCTAGGAGAGAGGTGGGCCTGACCCTGGTCGGCGTTCGCGGTTACTTCAAAATAACACGCTTAACGCGATCTGGGTATTTGATCTGAGTCTGGCTACTGGCCTATACGCACTAACCATCTACGCGGGGACAGTTATGGGCACTCGACGTCGTGGTATCAGCCGAAGCCTTCGTGATGTCAGTGACTGAGCGGCGCGCGCCGGATTGGACTGGAACGCCTGCTAGGCTAGGTCTGCTTCCGGCCGCGTTTGCAACATGTAGGTGTGCAAAGGGCGATGGGCCCAGACCCCTGCGCCATAGGATTTAGACCGGCGTGCTGACCTCTCTGTTGTGCCTAGGTAGGGCTGCGACGTGTTGATCTTCCAAGGCCAGGCATGACCCAGAAAAGTGTGTCCGGCCAAATAGGATCGAGCGTGTTGGGTTATGTGGTGCACCCCTGCAGGGAAGTTAATCTATTCGAATAGTCGTGATCTTCGGTAACAGTACGACTTGGAGTTGTACCTTGACCTTATGACAACTAGAACCGGATACTTAATAAAACACACCCTTCCAAGTGCCAGATACAACCGGTGATCGCTCTCTCATAGGGCGACGAGGGGAGGATCATCGGTTAGGGTTATGCTATGCGATGTTACTTGGTGAACTTACCATCTACTCTCTTCTCCTACTGCAAGATGGAGGTTACCAGAATCGTAGTCTTCGAAAGGACTAGCTATCCCCCTCTTATTCCGGCTTTCTGCAGTTCAATCCACATATGATACCCTTATCCCATTTGATACCAATGCATACATATGTAGTGTAGCTCCTTGCTTGCGAGTACTTTGGATGAGTACTCACGGTTGCTTTGCTCCCCCTATTCCCCCTTCCTATACCCGATTGCTGCGACCAGATGATGGAGCCCAGGAGCCAGACACCACCATCGACGACGGCTCCTACTACACTGGAGGTGCCTACTACTACGTGCAGCCCGCTGACGACGACCAGGAGTAGTTTAGGAGGATCCCAGGCAGGAGGCATGCGCCTCTTTCGATCTGTATCCCAGTTTGTGCTAGCCTTCTTAAGGCAAACTTGTTTAACTTATGTCTGTACTCAGATATTGTTGCTTCCGCTGACTCGTCTATGATCGAGCTCTTGTATTCGAGCCCTCGAGGCCCCTGGCTTGTAATATGATGCTTGTATGACTTATTTTATTTGTAGAGTTGTGTTGTGATATCTTCCCGTGAGTCCCTGATCTTGATCGTACACGTTTGCGTGTATGATTAGTGTACGATTGAATCGGGGGAGTCACAAGTTGGTATCAGAGCCGACTGCCTGTAGGAATCCCCCTTTCAAACTCCTTGGCCGAAGTCGAGTCTAGTCATTGCAAAACTTTTACTAACATGGCTGTGTGTCTTACGGGCCCACATCGCCATTGGGTGGTATTAGTATCTTTTATTCCTCGTCTATACTCTGGGAATCTATTCTCTTTTCTATTCGGGTTAAATGATTTTGCTAAAATCTAACTTTAGGTTCTAGATAATACTTTCTCCCGGAGAGCCCCTCATTCCAGATGACCGCTTATTGCATCAAAAGATTCCAAAGTTACTCTTCGAAGTTCTCTCGAGACTCTGTGCCCATCGCTTTTGCAATCCCGTACCACCGATATATCCCTATGTATAAATACATACACCTGTCGTTCTTACTTTCATTCCCAGCTGCTCTTGATATTACAAGATGCATCAAGTTATTCTCCAACTTTCTAAGAATCCCTTGTGACATGGCTTTTCAGGTCTTTGCCGCATGAATACCCCTACGAATAATTCCTCACACCTATCGAGAATTCGTTCATCCTCAGTTGTTCATGTGTTTCACAAATTCTTCGGAATACTATTTGGTTTTCTGAAAATCCTCAGTGGCCTATTGCTCTTGAATCCTTTGCCTTCTGTCACTATGGTTAATTCCATATTTATACCAATCTCCGTTGGTATCCTTTGTCACGATCATTTCGAGTCTGTTGATTTAATATTTTGCGAATGCTTGCAATCCTCAATCAGATCCTAGAATTCATCCTTTCGGCTCAGGCGTCATTTTAAACATGAGCTGGATCTCGACCAACCAAATTGCCATCGATTATTCCCCTAAGCCTACTCAACCCTTGCTTCTGATCCCTTGATTTGGAGATCTTAATTCCTTTACCTTTGAGCTTTGAATTAGTCAGTTCTTTCTATAATCCAATGCCTTTGCATTGTTACTTTCTCTGGTTGTGTGCCGATGCTCACATCAGCTCCATTATGGACCAACAGATCCTTTGTTGAATTATTATCCGACATTGTCTTTCATATTCAAAATCCTTGTGAGTTCTTCCCCAATACTTAATGCCTTTGGGAAAATTGTATCCCCTACTTTAGTCAACCATGCTCTGCTTCTGAGCTTGAGTTATTTACCCCTGAAGTTTGTGGTATATGTTCCTAAGATGCCCTGATGGGTTGAACCTACGCCTTCCCTAATCCGTGTGAACCCGGAAGATTTCACGGGACATACTTATCTGGTATTGCACCAGGTAAAAACTTTCAACAAGTAATGTCATTTTTGAAATACGAGAGGTGAATGAAAGGTTATGCGTTGAACAAGTGGGAGTCGACCTTGAACCCTGTGTTCATGCCCATGGACACGATGTATACCTTATCATGGAAGCATCTCTTAAAATAATTATCCCCTTGTTATAAGTTCATCTTGTATCTGTGGACGTGGTTCCAACTATGTTTCTCCTTGATTCCATTTCTCGTGCAAGTTTAGCACTTGTCTTTTGCAGAGCAATACCCTAGTCCAACCTCTACTTTGATCCGTCGTCGAGTATTACCCCCCTGGTATCTCGAGATTATCATGGAACTACATAACTTCTTATGAGTTCTTCATCAAGTACTACATTCTCACCGATTCCAATTTTTCACAGGTTCTGAGTTATTATTCACTCGAGAACACTGATAGCTGAATCGATTCCGCCTCCGATTCAATAACTCTAAGTACTATTATTTGCTTACGAGTTTAATAATCATTTAAGTCATTCCTAGCCTAATTGTCTATATCATTAGCGTGCTAAATTTTAACTATGATACCTGGTCCTTCTTCCCGAAGCACAATTTTTGATGATGAGCTAAGCTTATGTCGCTCTTCCTCGTCATATCGTTTCATCTCGAACAACAAGCTTGATTCTGAGTTGGAGACATATTCGTGGTTCCAATAATCTTTCGCTACAACACTCCTTTTGCTTGATGCAGTCGTTGACCGATTGCTTCTTCATGGAGCCTCTCGACAAAATTTGTCGTGATCATCATCAACATTTTGACTCCTTTCAGATTATCAATCAAATTCATGATGACAAGTACCATCCTTGCCCCTCGATGATTTGTGTTATCATCGACAACATTATTGCTTTCCCTCAAATACAAACTTGTTCATGTTTTGTGTTGTACCTTGAGATCGTTGCTATCCAACTTATATTATGTTCTACCTTGGAGTATTACCATCTTTTATGTCAAGAAGGTTGTGCGGATTTCACCACCTCTTAATAATTCTTGATATAGTAATACTTCTCGCCATCTCCGTTCATATCTTTGTCCCCGTGTTGTTTCTAACCAGGATACCAGCCATTTAACTATGATGTGTAAATTTAAAACTTCTAGCAACCCTATTGCTTTGAAGTTAATGGTTGACAGTTCATTTTTAATTATTGGTTATTGGATCACCATTCTAACATTGATCGTGCTACCTGAGCCATATTCCGGGTGCACCTTTCAACCAATGTTAATTGCGTATGTTTTCCTCGAGCATACCTCATTATATCTTTTGATCTGACAAATTTTATCTCCTTGTTCAAATACTGATGGGAATCCATATTTTGGAAATCTCGATTCATTGTCGCTGAGTTCATCAGCCACCTCCTCATCCTCTCCTTGGGTTAATGATGAACTCATGATTCAGAACTTGCTTCCATAGTTCATTTCCTAAGAATCTTACAATGTCATCTCTTCAATTTGAGTTGCACCTTTTCTTCTCAGGCATCCTGAGTCTGGGGTATCCTGACACCAATCGGACTTGAATCTCGGTCAGATACGATGGTTGGAACATATTTCCAAGAGTTATAACATTGGTCTCTATGTGACCCGGTAAGGTGATGTCGTGCCTAGCACACTTGGCCGGAGGCCCTATTGTTATAGATTCCTGTTTAGCAAGGTTATCCATTCTTCCATGAGGAAATTGTAAGACTTATTCTACAAGTTATTCCTGATGGATCCTTTGTGTTTCCAAAGTTTGATCTTCACCTGATGGGCATGTCAAAGCTATCTCGAAGCATGTATGTGGTACTCCTATCATCAAGAAGAACATTTGAAGCACAATGCTAAATTTTCTTTATCAATTATTCAAACACTGTTGTTTGGGTAATGTCATGAAATTCCTCTCCCCTTACGTAAATGGTTTTCTACTTCTATCCTGTCATGGATATCATGCTCTGTTTGTCCTTGGGAAGGATATACCCCTAAAATATGTGTTTAAACACATTTTTCCTTTCCATTGTTCTGTTTAACCTGATGATCACATTTTCCTTTCCATTGGTTTGTTTGACCTTTCTTGTGATCTATATAATCTAAGTAGTAATAATTCACTGCTTGTGTAAACACCTCGGTGTACAACTTTGTCAGTGAGACCCTGTTTCTACTGTTGATGACATCCCTGTAACCGCCGATGGATGAGAACTTTGCCTATTGGCCCGCCTCGTTCAACAAGCAGGAAAATGGTTCTCTTCGTCCCTTGCCCTTGGTACCGATGTTGTTGCTGACATAACCGACAAGCTATCCTCTGACATGCCTTGCTTACATGATCGTGCAAGATGTCACCGCCCTTCCAACTTTTAACCCACATGGTGGGCCCATAAGCCATAGTTCCACAGGATCAAAACCCGACTCTCCTGTACACCCTGTTTCCAAAGTTAATCCTCGCGCTTGGCTTCGTATGCAATTCACGAGCCACATTCCTAGCGATCTATTCTGGTATCAGACGCAATAATTATTCACGTTGCCCTAAACCCTTTCACCTTCTGACTAGGAATTGAATGATTGCTTGGCTGCTTGAAACTTCTTATTGTTCCTTCGAACTTTACTCTAGATGTGTTTTATTTGTTCAACTCGAGAGGTACTCATATGCTCATTCATCGGTTAATCCCAGATTATTACCCTTATAGCATTATGTCGTTGCCGATCTGCCCCGTTACCTATTCGAAAGTACGACGGAGTTTCTGAAGAAAGGATGACGACTTCATCACGACGATATGAATCAGAGAAATGAAAACACCAATGAAAGGGATCACCTTCTTTGAGAAGAGCAGCCAGGAACGAGAAGACTCGTTAGAATATCGTAACCAACTATTTACCCCTTACTCCACCTCTTAAATCTCGGGACGAGATTTCTTGTAGTGGAGGAGATTTGTGACACCCCAATAATTACGCTACAGTAATCTCCCATGATGGTGCCAAGTCATCAAGTTTAACCAAGACAAATTGCCATTTGATAAAAATCAATCATTTTCAAATTTAAAATAAAGTCAAAAATAATATTTCTTCAAACTGCAAAACTAAACTGTTCATAATTTTGAAAATATTTACTAAGTAATTGTGGTGGAGAAACCAACATTTTATAAGATGGTATAATGCCCTAAAACAATTAAAACAGGGGCGAAAACAATATTCTAGTTGCTTTTTAAATTATATAAATTCTAATCTATTTCTTTTATCAACCTAACATTTTGTGGCAGTGCAAAATAATGCAATCATAACTATGTGACAAGTTGAACATTTTACAAAGGTCATTTGGTGGCTCAATTTAATACGAAATAGACAACAAAAAAAAGAAAATGGAAAAGGCCTAGCTAATACTGTACTAGTGGGCTCTATGTACAACAGTGCTATGGCCCAGCCCAATGGGGTTCATCCCCTTCCTCTGTACAGGACAGAGGGCGTGGCGGCCATCCACCGGCTCCATTGCCGGCAGGGTGCACGCGCCATCCATCCGCTACCTCCCCGCCGTCTATAAGACCATCCCGACGCCTAGACGAACCCTAGTCGTCCACTCCTTCCCCTCGCGCTGTTCTCTTCCTCCACGCACACACCCGAACCACCACCGCCATGGCCGTCGTCATTCGCGCACTCCCGTCATCCCTGAAGCCTGAGGTCGTGCCCCTGGACTTCACCGTCACCCGATACTTCCTCTACCGCCTCCCATTGAAGCTCGGCGCCACTACATTGCCTGCATCGAGTCATCTTCCACCTCCGACCGCCGCTCATCGCCGCTTTGATTTGTCGCCTCCAAGCCTTCCCCGAGCTTGCTTTGCACCTCTACAGGTTCGCGGTGAGGTCCCCGACCAATTCCCCTCGTTCCCTAGTTCAATCCACCCCGTTAGGCGCCGCCCCTGTGCTCGTGCATGGCCACCATGGCCGGAGCCTGAGCTCCTGCATACATACTCTGCTGCTGCCTCCCCCTCACTATCATGCCCTGCCTCACCTGGAGGCCCCTCCGGGCTGCGCCCGGGCGCTCGCTGGCCGGGCCGCCTGCAGACGTCCATGCCGCCTGAGGCGCACCCCGCTACAGGCGCCGCTGCCGCACTCGTACTGCTGCTCTTGCCGCTGCCGCGGCAAGTAATGCTACTGCTGCCCGCTATGCACTACTGCCGCTCCTTGCGTGCTGCAACGCTGCCCCTCACCCGCATCGCCCGCCGCCGCCGCTCCCCTGCTGCTGCCGGCTGCGCGTCCCGCTTGCTCGTCGCCGCCGGCTTCGTCCATGGCCTTGACCAGTGCCGCGCAAGCAAGCTCACCCCTTCGCTGGCCGTGGCCTGGGCCAGTACCTAATGGGTCCAAGCCCAGTTTAATTAGAGGGGTAACCTCCCCAATTAGTATCTAGTAAAAAGGGGGGGAGGCCCTGTTAAATTTTTTTAGTGCTAGTTAAATTTTACACCCCAAGACATGTGGGTCCATTGACCCTGTTGACCAGTCAAAGTTTACAATATTACATTACCGGTGATACTGTTTGGAGATGGGGGCTGAAGGGGCAGGTGGCTCCATCCAGGTAGTGGTGGGCCTGAGTTCCCTACGGCCCCCGACTGTTACTTTGAGGCGGAGCGACAGGGCAGGTTGAGACCACCTAGGAGAGAGGTGGGCCTGACCCTGGTCGGCGTTCACGGTTACTTCAAAATAACACACTTAACGAGATTTGGGTATTTGATCTGAGTCTGGCTACTGGCCTATGCGCACTAACCATCTACGCGGGGACAGTTATGGGCACTCGATGTCGTGGTTTCAGCCGAAGCCTTCGTGACGTCAGCGACTGAGCGGCGCGCGCCGAATTGGACTAGAACGCCTGCTAGGCTAGGTCTGCTTCCGGCCGCGTTCGCAACATGCAGGTGTGCAAAGGGCGATGGGCCCAGACCCCTGCACCATAGGATTTAGACCGGCGTGCTGACCTCTCTGTTGTGCCTAGGTAGGGCTACGACGTGTTGATCTTCCGAGGCCGGGCATGACCCAGAAAAGTGTGTCCGGCCAAATAGGATCGAGCGTGTTGGGTTATGTGGTGCACCCCTGCAGGGAAGTTAATCTATTCGAATAGCCGTGATCTTCGGTAACAGGACGACTTGGAGTTGTACCTTGACCTTATGACAACTAGAACCGGATACTTAATAAAACACACCCTTCCAAGTGCCAGATACAACCGGTGATCGCTCTCTCACAGGGCGACGAGGGGAGGATCATCGATTAGGGTTATGCTATGCGATGTTACTTGGTGAACTTACCATCTACTCTCTTCTCCTGCTGCAAGATGGAGGTTACCAGAAGCGTAGTCTTCGAAAGGACTAGCTATCCCCCTCTTATTCCGGCTTTCTGCAGTTCAATCCACATATGATACCCTTATCCCATTTGATACCAATGCATACATATGTAGTGTAGCTCCTTGCTTGCGAGTACTTTGGATGAGTACTGATGGTTTCTTTGCTCCCCCTATTCCCCCTTCCTATACCCGATTGCTGCGACCAGACGATGGAGCCCAGGAGCCAGACGCCACCGTCGACGATGGCTCCTACTACACTGGAGCTGCCTACTACTACGTGCAGCCCGCTGACGACGACCAGGAGTAGTTTAGGAGGATCCCAGGCAGGAGGCCTGCGCCTCTTTCGATCTGTATCCCAGTTTGTGCTAGCCTTCTTAAGGCAAACTTGTTTAACTTATGTCTATACTCAGATATTGTTGCTTCCGCTGACTCGTCTATGATCGAGCTCTTGTATTCGAGCCCTCGAGGCCCCTGGCTTGTAATATGATGCTTGTATGACTTATTTTATTTGTAGAGTTGTGTTGTGATATCTACCCGTGAGTCCTTGATCTTGATCATACACGTTTGCGTGTATGCTTAGTGTACGATTGAATCGGGGGAGTCACAATCAGGGCATCTATTAGTTGGAACACGCCAAACTGTTATAGAAAGTTAAACTTTGCAAATCAGCATCCTACAAAAGTTAACTTTACAAAGCAACGAACAATATGTGCTAGTATATTAATATATTCAAAGTATTAAAAGGTGAAATAAATAAATAACAGATAAATCAAAAAAACTGGCAGAACTATTTGCCAACTAAAATATAAATATCCTTGCTATGCTTAAATATCGTGCTGGCACAATCAGTTTTTGATCAATGGTGTGTTTCAAAGAAAAAAAGGCAGGGAAATGCTATAACAGAATTACGGCCCCAGAAAAAAATAATGGCCAACTAATAGAAATCAAAGGATAACTACAAGTGATGCATCTAAAGAAAATATGACATCAAATATTGGCCAATTAATAGATCAAAGCATGGCTCAACACAATAACAAAAATCCAATCATAGACTTCGATGCCAACCTAAAACAATTAAGATGTCAAATGGTCAAAAGAAAAGCGTACAATTTTGCAATGCAATTTTTTTGCTGACTCCCGATATAATGATGTGTGAAGCTCTAATGTAAGTTCAGAACATACACAATTTAGTGCCTCAAAGCTAGAGTATATATGTGCTTGTCGCTGCCTCCATTGTCATAGAAGCCTCTCGTTATTGACACCACTCTTGAAAGACGCAGCCAAACCCCCATTGCACTACTACCAAAGTGTCTCTGTATGTTGTGCTAACCACACTTGAAGCCTTGAAGACAAAATACATATATCTCAGGCAATGTAACAATCTGTCCCAAGAGATTGTGGTTAGCCAAGATCAATTGAAGGTACATATCATATAAAAAATAATCCTATAGTACTTCATGATCTCTTAGGCCATTTCCATATTATTTAAAATCAACAAATGATATAGGATTGTGACCTTAGGTAGTTCCACATATATATACCATCGACACATAGTGATCCGACTAAAGCTCATACGGGCTATAGAGGAAGCATGACGAGCAAACCTTCAACATGTACTCATTATGTTCAAAAGTAAACAAAACTGTTGTCTCATTGTGGTCATGAAGAACCTTCACATTTTCTATCAGATAACCAACAAAGATACAAATCATCGGAACCTGTCTTGAGAACATAGTCGCCGTCAACCACTACAACCATAAACATCACAAATAAATGATGTAACCAGCTCCTACAAATTCGTGGCTTTTCTTCTCTGCGGAGATTATACTAATATTCCTACATGCTAACAACACAACATAACATCATAATCAAATGTGCATTTGCTAATCTAGCGAATATCCCCATCTCAAACAGAAAACTGTAGCTATTTTCACGAAGCACCTAAAAACATCACCTGGATTCAAACAACTGCAACCACGACGTATTTGTCCTATGATTATATGGCTAAGCAAGGACCAAACTTACTAATTACTTCAAGTATCTCTAGTTACTTACCAGAGAAGTGGTTCCGATAGCCGAAAGTGCCTGAGTTCTGAGGAGCTAGGTGAGGTGCTCCGTTTCTTCTTTGCCTCGCGTGGGGGCGAGGGAGGAGATGGAGAGGAGCCGTCGGAGTCCACCAGAGCCGCGCCAGCGACGAAGGCAATGCCCAGCCTGAAACCCTAGCCACGGCTGAGGGTCACAAGCGAGCGTGAGAGGCCCTCATCCTCTCTCTCTCTGCCCCCTACAGGGACTCGCTCATTGCCCGCGAGTCACCGCCGCCGCCGGGATGGACGCGGGAGAGGAAGAGGAGCGGCGCGACTATGCGCTGGGAGCAGAGGAGAGAGGCGTAGGGGAGGAGGAGGCCGACCCCTGGGCCACGCTGCCCGCGCCGCGTCCCATATGCCATCGCCTTTGCCTCGCTTCGCCATTCCTCCTTCCCTCCCGCGGGAGCCGGGGCCGGGGCAGGGGCGTTAGGGTTTGGCGGCGCCAGATCGGAGGGGTGGAAGGAGGAGAGAGAGGCGCGGGTGGGGAGGAGGCCGGGTGGCGGCGGGGAAGGAGGAGAGGGAGGAGCGGGTGGGGAGGAGGCTGGGCGGCGGCGGGTGGGAAGGAGGCCAGGCGGTGGCGGGGAAGGAGGAGAGGGAGGCGCGGGTGGGAAGGAGGAGGCGGAGCGAGTGGGAGAAGAGCCGGCCAGGGTTATCTCCACGGGAGCAACCCTTTTATCCTCATGTGAGTGAAATGATGAAATTGCCCTCGGCGGGGCACTGGAATCACACACGGTGGCACAGGATTTTGACACTGTTTCGATCTACAGTTTCACGGTTTGATCCGACGTCCCAGATCCCTCCATCTCGTGATCACACAGACGAGAATGCATCAAGGACCAGATCCGACGGCCAGGAAGCGCTAAACTATGAGGAGGCTGGGTTCCTCCCGGTATGTATCTTACGCGATTCCCCTCGCTTCCATGCGCGCATTGCCACCGCCTTGTCGTTTCTGGAGTTCTCCCTTGGCGGCAAAATTGTAGGAGGCGTCGCATGGCTCGCCGCTGCTACCTGTGGAGGCCATGCATGTCATGCTTCCACATGGGGTGCAATGGATCAGCTACCTGGATGCATGGATCTCTGCGTTCTTATGCATGATACGGTCAGTCAGGTAGAGCAGCGCTGTTCTTAGGCCGGTCTATTGCTGGATGCAATGGCTAGCCAACTAACAAACAACTAGAAAATAGGCTTGTTTGTAGTGCTAACTGCTAGTCAGCTAATTTTTAGTTTTTATACCAAACAGGTCCTCTGTATCACGAATACTTCAAAATACTCTGTTATTTCAAAACTGTGGTACTGCGGAGGCATGTGCCCTGATGCATGCAATTAAGCTGGCTAAAGTGAATGGTATGGGACGTGTCGTTTTCAAGACAGACTGCATCGGGATCCAGCAAGCTGCAACGACGACTTCTCTTGACCGGTCCACCCTGGGCGCCCTGTTCCGTGAGATCAAATACCTCCTCCAGCTTGGTTTTATTGAGTGGAATGTTTCCTTCTGTCCTCGCGTGTGTAATGTTCCTGCCCATGAACTTGCGGCTATTGGTAGGCCGAACGTCAATGCTGGCTACCAAGTGTGGTCGGTAAACCTCCCTAGAGTTGTATCCGATGCCGTGACCGCCGATTTGGCTGGTCCACGGTGGTTTTTGGAACGCAAGGTGTTCCAATTAAAAAAACTAAATTACTGTAGTTTTCAATACTTTGGTTTTTATAATACTTTGCTATCAAATAGGGCCTTAATGTTTTAACACCATACAATACAATAATCATCTCAATTACAACAAATGTTTGAATCCGATTAATTAGAACAATACAGATGGTTCATGTATTCGTATTGTTGCCATTAAGGATAAAAAGATGGGATTTATTCATACTAAATGAGTTTAGTTTGTCTACATCATGTTAACTTGCTTAAGTCGTTACTTCATTTTTTATGAACTTAATACTCTAGATGCATGCTGGGTAGAGGTTGATGTGTGGAGTAATAGTAGTAGATGCAGGCAGGAGTCGGTCTACTAATGACGTTATGCCTATGTAATGATCATTGTCTGGCCAGCGTGAGGTTTACTGCTGGTAGGGCCACACACTATTGCAGGGCGACAACCGATATCAGCTGTCACAAACGCGTTGTCATGGCCGCCATCACGGCCTCCGGTCGCTGGATGGATCCCCGTCCTTGTTCTCGGGCTGGGTGGTTGGCGGTGCACAGGACGCTCTCGGTACCTGCCAGCCTTTCCATGGAGTGTGGGATGTTATACAGAAGTTCGACTATCCCGTGGAGCATGTGGGTGGGGTCGGCCAGGAGTTTGGGATCTCCTGGCATGGTTCACTGCCGGTCTGCCAACGCGGTCGCTGCCTGGAGGCCATGGGCCGGGGTCGATGGCGGAAGCGTTGCAGGCTCCAATGTTGGTTCGTTGAAGTCGACTCCTTGCTCCCGGCCTCCATTGGCGAAGTCGTTGAGGAGGTTCTGCGGTTGGCGGCATGGGCGACACAGTCTTTCCTGTGTCTCGTTCCATCGGGCCTCATGGGCGAAGACCTCTAGCGCCTTTTGCTGAAGCATGAGCTGCGCGTTAAGCTAGGAAACACGTATGGCCTCCAGCATCCTTGATGCGGGGTTAGTGCATCAATGGGGGTTGTGAGATAGTTCAGGGTGTACCCCGTTATCGATGGCAGTGTTGACGTGGAATCCCATAAGGTCACATTCGTCATGGTAATACCCATCGGTGAACTCATGGGGAGGCATGTGCTGACTTGTGGTTGAGGCGTCAACATGGAGTCTATTTGTTGTTGAGTCGCGGGCGGCATCAGTCTTGTCGCTGGAGGTACCAAGGCCACGAGCTCCATCGACTCTATTGTGCATAGCGCGTTTGTGGTTGGTTCCGTCATCATGACCTGGTGGGAAGATATCGCCTGTGGGGCCCCGGACAGGGATGTCCCTTGATTGGAAGAGGCATCAGTCTCTGAGCCCGTGGACGACCCTTCCTTCCCCAAAGGTCGGAGTACGTGACCTCGCGGAAGAGTTGGAGGCCCGATTTCTCGTCCTCATCGATGAGGGAGATTGGCGCGTGGTCTCTTTTGTCGCCTGAGGTCAAAGCTGTACTGGCCACGTCGGCGGCTTCGTCCTTCCCTGGGATGGTGACGGTAGTCTCTGGATGCCTTGCTAAGGTGACAAGCCCCGCAGACCATCACAACTAGCTAGATTGTCGGCGCGGCCTCCACTCCATGGATGTTTCAAAGGAAGCTCGCGGGTCGCATCTAGGTTTGATGGCGTGGTACGTTCCATAGTCCGCACGAGATCACCATGAAGTCTTTTGCGAGGTCCCGAGACGGCGAGGTCGGATGGTAGGTAGGTGTCAACCCGGCCCGCCTCATCCGCGACTAACATGAGGGAGACAAAAGTTAAGCTCTCTCCCGGCGGTAGGCCACAGGAAGCAGAGAAAGATCCGATCCATGATTGGTCTCCACCTGGTGCTGGCCGTGCTTGGCGAGCCAACTGACGGAGCATATTGCCATCAGGTCCCACGGTAGAGGTCCAAGCGCAGCTGGAAGTCATGGATCGAAGGTCACACAAGGGGTTTATTTAGGTTCGGGCCTCCGGATATCAGTACCCTATGTCATGCTGGTTTCGGTTATTTATAGGATATCTCGTGCAAGGGGTTACAATGGTGTACGATGTTGCTACCAAGAGTTCTCCTATGTGAGGATATATGGAACAAGGGGAACCCTAGACCTCCCTTTATATAGACATGAGAGGCCTAGGGTTTACATGCTAGATACGGTCTGGGGGTGCCGCTGTCCTATGGTCTTGGGCGTCAAGAAGGTCGTCTGGCCTCTTAGGGTTAGCGCCATGTCATGGGCCCGTTGGACCCCCTTGTAGTTGATGAGGCAGGGTTCCTTAGTGTTAGCCACCCCTGGTACAGGATCCTGTCATATCCCAATTACTGTCACCTTGGGGTCTACAGTTCAAAACAATAACATGTGCATATATATATATATATATCTTGCAGATAGGGTCAAGAACTCAAATATATTCATGAAAACATAATAGGTTCAGATCTGAAATCAAGGCACTCAGGCCCTAGTGACAAGCATTAAGCATATTAACATCAATCTCAGTACATAGTTGATACTAGGGATCAAGCGCTAACAAATTGACTCGATTACATGATGTATCTCATCCATCTCCATCTACCTCCAGTATGCCTATGATGAAATTACTCACTCCCTATGTGAGCATCATGAGCTTGTTAATGAAGAAGGGTTGATGATGACAACACCGACGAATTGCCCTCTCCGGAGCCCCGAACGGACTCCAGATTAGGGCCCCCGTTGAAGAACAGGAGGTGGCAGCGGCACCGTATCGTAAGATGCAATGAAACTTTCTCTCTATTTTTTCTCAGGAAGACGGTACTTATGGAGTTGGAATTAGGTCAGACAGAGGTCGGCAGGCCCCACAAGGCAATTCGGCGCACCCCCTGCCTTGTGGGCAGGTGGTGGCCCCCCTTGCAGCAGATATTTGACAAGCATTTTTTGTATATTGAATAAGAAATCTCCGCCAACTTTCAGCCAATTCTGAGAAATTTTATTTCCGCACAAAAAACAACACCAAAGTACTTCTGCTAAGAATGTTAATTCGGGTTAGTTCCATTTGCAAATTAGAGTGTTAATTCGGGTTAGTTCCATTTGCAAATTAGAGTTCAAAACAAGAGCAAAGTGTTTGGAAAAGTAGATACGTTGGAGACGTATGAATCATCTCTACTTTGTACCCCATCCACATCAATATAAGCAAAGCAAGACGTTGTGTTTTACCTCTTTGAGAGGGCCCGAACCTGGGTGAATACATGTGTCCCCGTGTCTTTGTTACCATCGTGGAAAGGCTACCAGATCGCGACCCCCTATCCGACACCTGCCGGATTTAACTTCGACAATGTTGCCCTTCTGCTAATTCCATCTCTTTATCCCTTTTGTAGGTGAGGTTTTCTGCGTCTGTTTCATGGTTTGGGGTCTCTCTATTCATCACATCTGAGATCTGATCCCACGGGGTTGAATTAGCCGACTAGGGGGATGTGGCAACGTATGATACGACCATTGGTACGAGAGGGTGAAGTTACCATGCACTGTCTTTTCTTCTAAATAACCAGAAGTGGCTTGGTTTCTCCCCACTTGATCATCTCCATATGGAAGGCTTTTATGATGTGCAATTATCATATTTTACACTAAAATAGATGTTCTCCCACCAATGCTCAAATCTCCTACTTCTTTGGAATCTTGGTGAAATGTGACAAAAAGGGCATGCGGACGCGGCAAAACACAAAAAATCCTATGACTAAGATGCAAAAAGAAATTAAGGTAAAAACTAATGCAAAATGTACTCATCATTTTCTTAGCTGGTTTTGAGTAGGACGGTGTGAAGGTTATGCAATCTTTACTTTCCATCTCATGCAATAGAGGAAAGTTGTTCATTGTGTAAACATATTTTGACAAGTTGTTTCCTTCCTTTTTTGATCTCTACTTTGGAGGCCCACCATGTGGTCTTGGAAGGAAGCAGATGTTCGCTTCTGTTGGTGCAAATGCTTGGCCTATTTTTGGAGAGACCTGCCTAGTAAATGGATTCTCTCTGGATGTCTCTGGATGATGTTGAAACATAAACACAACCATTATCCTTGGCTTATATCCAGTTCCTTCAACCTCAAGTTCTCCTATTGTGAGATCAATCAGAGGTCCGGTGTTTGTCTTTGATGTACCCTTAGTTGATGACGAAGACGCACACTGGTCACGTGTGCTACCGAGAGGGTAGCATGGCATCCCCACCGAAAGAGTTCACCATGTGCCATATTTCTTCAAGAGATTTGCCTCGTCTTTATCAATGGCGGTGTTTCTTTGTATATTTGTTTAGTGTGATGCCAAGTGGATAGCGTTGCATCCCAAGGGAAATCAGTTCATCACGTGGCGCATCTCTTCGAGATTTTTTTCTTATCTTCATCAAGGGTGATGGTCTTTTGTATTTTCTCTATGTAAGCCTTGTGCAATTTCTGTGGGCGTTGGACTAACGAAAGCATGTTTGCTAAAATAAAGCTATACTTTATAATACAATCACTACCAAGTGACCAGTAATGCACAAGAATACACTAACATTTACCAGTTGAAACATACGAAGGGTATATGGAAAGAGAACATGAAGTGTTCGTAAGTTTTTTACAATAGTGTTCGTCAGTTTCAATCAACTGTTTTGCTTCTTCTTCTACAAGAATATGATACGTAATTTGTGTATTCTCGACAAAAACATTATGTTAGGGTTTTCTCAATGACTCCAAGATTACTAGCCAACAACTAATCTAGAGTTTGATTAGTTCATCAGATAAAAAAACAGGGGCGAAAACAATATTCTAGTTGCTTTTTAAATTATATAAATTCTAATCTATTTCTTTTATCAACCTAACATTTTGTGGCAGTGCAAAATAATGCAATCATAACTATGTGACAAGTTGAACATTTTACAAAGGTCATTTGGTGGCTCAATTTAATACGAAATAGACAACAAAAAAAAAGAAAATGGAAAAGGCCTAGCTAATACTGTACTAGTGGGCTCTATGTACAACAGTGCTATGGCCCAGCCCAATGGGGTTCATCCCCTTCCTCTGTACAGGACAGAGGGCGTGGCGGCCATCCACCAGCTCCATTGCCGGCAGGGTGCACGCGCCATCCATCCGCTACCTCCCCGCCGTCTATAAGACCATCCCGACGCCTAGACGAACCCTAGTCGTCCACTCCTTCCCCTCGCGCTGTTCTCTTCCTCCACGCACACACCCGAACCACCACCGCCATGGCCGTCGTCATTCGCGCACTCCCGTCATCCCTGAAGCCTAAGGTCGTGCCCCTGGACTTCACCGTCGCCCGATACTTCCTCTACCGCCTCCCGTTGAAGCTCGGCGCCACTACATCGCCTGCATCGAGTCATCTTCCACCTCCGACCGCCGCTCATCGCCGCTTTGATTTGTCGCCTCCAAGCCTTCCCCGAGCTTGCTTTGCACCTCTACAGGTTCGCGGTGAGGTCCCCGACCAATTCCCCTCGTTCCCTAGTTCAATCCACCCCGTTAGGCGCCGCCCCTGTGCTCGTGCATGGCCACCATGGCCGGAGCCTGAGCTCCTGCATACATACTCTGCTGCTGCCTCCCCCTCACTATCATGCCCTGCCTCACCTGGAGGCCCCTCCGGGCTGCGCCCGGGCGCTCGCTGGCCGGGCCGCCTGCAGACGTCCATGCCGCCCGAGGCGCACCCCGCTACAGGCGCCGCTGCCGCACTCGTACTGCTGCTCTTGCCGCTGCCGCGGCAAGTACTGCTACTGCTGCCCGCTATGCACTACTGCCGCTCCTTGCGTGCTGCAATGCTGCCCCTCACTCGCATCGCCCGCCGCCGCCGCTCCCCTGCTGCTGCCGGCTGCGCGTCCCGCTTGCTCGTCGCCGCCGGCTTCGTCCATGGCCTCGACCAGTGCCGCGCAAGCAAGCTCACCCCTTCGCTGGCCGTGGCCTGGGCTAGTACCTAATGGGTCCAAGCCCAGTTTAATTAGAGGGGTAACCTCCCCAATTAGTATCTAGTAAAAAGGGGGGGAGGCCCTGTTAAATTTTTTTAGTGCTAGTTAAATTTTACACCCCAAGACATGTGGGTCCATTGACCCTGTTGACCAGTCAAAGTTTACAATATTACATTACTGGTGATACTGTTTGGAGATGGGGGCTGAAGGGGCAGGTGGCTCCATCCAGGTAGTGGTGGGCCTGAGTTCCCTACGGCCCCCGACTGTTACTTTGAGGCGGAGCGACAGGGCAGGTTGAGACCACCTAGGAGAGAGGTGGGCCTGGCCCTGGTCGGCGTTCACGGTTACTTCAAAATAACACACTTAATGAGATTTGGGTATTTGATCTGAGTCTGGCTACTGGCCTATGCGCACTAACCATCTACGCGGGGACAGTTATGGGCACTCGACGTCGTGGTTTCAGCCGAAGCCTTCGTGACGTCAGCGACTGAGCGGCGCGCGCCGAATTGGACTAGAACGCCTGCTAGGCTAGGTCTGCTTCCGGCCGCGTTCGCAACATGCAGGTGTGCAAAGGGCGATGGGCCCAGACCCCTGCACCATAGGATTTAGACCGGCGTGCTGACCTCTCTGTTGTGCCTAGGTAGGGCTACGACGTGTTGATCTTCCGAGGCCGGGCATGACCCAGAAAAGTGTGTCCGGCCAAATAGGATCGAGCGTGTTGGGTTATGTGGTGCACCCCTGCAGGGAAGTTAATCTATTCGAATAGCCGTGATCTTCGGTAACAGGACGACTTGGAGTTGTACCTTGACCTTATGACAACTAGAACCGGATACTTAATAAAACACACCCTTCCAAGTGCCAGATACAACCGGTGATCGCTCTCTCACAGGGCGACGAGGGGAGGATCATCGATTAGGGTTATGCTATGCGATGTTACTTGGTGAACTTACCATCTACTCTCTTCTCCTGCTGCAAGATGGAGGTTACCAGAAGCGTAGTCTTCGAAAGGACTAGCTATCCCCCTCTTATTCCGGCTTTCTGCAGTTCAATCCACATATGATACCCTTATCCCATTTGATACCAATGCATACATATGTAGTGTAGCTCCTTGCTTGCGAGTACTTTGGATGAGTACTGATGGTTGCTTTGCTCCCCCTATTCCCCCTTCCTATACCCGATTGCTGCGACCAGACGATGGAGCCCAGGAGCCAGACGCCACCGTCGACGATGGCTCCTACTACACTGGAGCTGCCTACTACTACGTGCAGCCCGCTGACGACGACCAGGAGTAGTTTAGGAGGATCCCAGGCAGGAGGCCTGCGCCTCTTTCGATCTGTATCCCAGTTTGTGCTAGCCTTCTTAAGGCAAACTTGTTTAACTTATGTCTATACTCAGATATTGTTGCTTCCGCTGACTCGTCTATGATCGAGCTCTTGTATTCGAGCCCTCGAGGCCCTTGGCTTGTAATATGATGCTTGTATGACTTATTTTATTTGTAGAGTTGTGTTGTGATATCTACCCGTGAGTCCTTGATCTTGATCGTACACGTTTGCGTGTATGCTTAGTGTACGATTGAATCGGGGGAGTCACAATCAGGGCATCTATTAGTTGGAACACGCCAAACTGTTATAGAAAGTTAAACTTTGCAAATCAGCATCCTACAAAAGTTAACTTTACAAAGCAACGAACAATATGTGCTAGTATATTCATATATTCAAAGTATTAAAAGGTGAAATAAATAAATAACAGATAAATCAAAAAAACTGGCAGAACTATTTGCCAACTAAAATATAAATATCCTTGCTATGCTTAAATATCGTGCTGGCACAATCAGTTTCTGATCAATGGTGTGTTTCAAAGAAAAAAAGGCAGGGAAATGCTATAACAGAATTACGGCTCCAGAAAAAAATAATGGCCAACTAATAGAAATCAAAGGATAACTACAAGTGATGCATCTAAAGAAAATATGACATCAAATATTGGCCAATTAATAGATCAAAGCATGGCTCAACACAATAACAAAAATCCAATCATAGACTTCGATGCCAACCTAAAACAATTAAGATGTCAAACGGTCAAAAGAAAAGCGTACAGTTTTGCAATGCAATTTTTTTGCTGACTCCCGATATAATGATGTGTGAAGCTCTAATGTAAGTTCAGAACATACACAATTTAGTGCCTCAAAGCTAGAGTATATATGTGCTTGTCGCTGCCTCCATTGTCATAGAAGCCTCTCGTTATTGACACCACTCTTGAAAGACGCAGCCAAACCCCCATTGCACTACTACCAAAGTGTCTCTGTATGTTGTGCTAACCACACTTGAAGACTTGAAGACAAAATACATATATCTCAGGCAATGTAACAATCTGTCCCAAGAGATTGTGGTTAGCCAAGATCAATTGAAGGAACATATCATATAAAAAATAATCCTATAGTACTTCATGATCTCTTAGGCCATTTCCATATTATTTAAAATCAACAAATGATATAGGATTGTGACCTTAGGTAGTTCCACATATATATACCATCGACACATAGTGATCCGACTAAAGCTCATACGGGCTATAGAGGAAGCATGACGAGCAAACCTTCAACATGTACTCATTATGTTCAAAAGTAAACAAAACTGTTGTCTCATTGTGGTCATGAAGAACCTTCACATTTTCTATCAGATAACCAACAAAGATACAAATCATCGGAACCTGTCTTGAGAACATAGTCGCCGTCAACCACTACAACCATAAACATCACAAATAAATGATGTAACCAGCTCCTACAAATTCGTGGCTTTTCTTCTCTGCGGAGATTATACTAATATTCCTACATGCTAACAACACAACATAACATCATAATCAAATGTGCATTTGCTAATCTAGCGAATATCCCCATCTCAAACAGAAAACTGTAGCTATTTTCACGAAGCACCTAAAAACATCACCTGGATTCAAACAACTACAACCACGACGTATTTGTCCTATGATTATATGGCTAAGCAAGGACCAAACTTACTAATTACTTCAAGTATCTCTAGTTACTTACCAAAGAAGTGGTTCCGATAGCCGAAAGTGCCTGAGTTCTGAGGAGCTAGGTGAGGTGCTCCGTTTCTTCTTTGCCTCGCGTGGGGGCGAGGGAGGAGACGGAGAGGAGCCGTCGGAGTCCACCAGAGCCGCGCCGGCGACGAAGGCAATGCCCAGCCTGAAACCCTAGCCACGGCTGAGGGTCACAAGCGAGCGTGAGAGGCCCTTATCCTCTCTCTCTCTGCCCCCTACAGGGACTCGCTCATTGCCCGCGAGTCGCCGCCGCCACCGGGATGGACGCGGGAGAGGAAGAGGAGCGGCGCGACTATGCGCTGGGAGCAGAGGAGAGAGGCGTAGGGGAGGAGGAGGCCGACCCCTGGGCCACGCTGCCCGCGCCGCGTCCCATATGCCATCGCCTTTGCCTCGCTTCGCCATTCCTCCTTCCCTCCCGTGGGAGCCGGGGCCGGGGCAGGGGCGTTAGGGTTTGGCGGCGCCAGATCGGAGGGGTGGAAGGAGGAGAGAGAGGCGCGGGTGGGGAGGAGGCCGGGTGGCGGCGGGGAAGGAGGAGAGGGAGGAGCGGGTGGGGAGGAGGCTGGGCGGCGGCGGGTGGGAAGGAGGCCAGGCGGTGGCGGGGAAGGAGGAGAGGGAGGCGCGGGTGGGAAGGAGGAGGCGGAGCGAGTGGGAGAAGAGCCGGCCAGGGTTATCTCCACGGGAGCAGCCCTTTTATCCTCATGTGAGTGAAATGACGAAATTGCCCTCGGCGGGGCACTGGAATCACACACGGTGGCACAGGATTTTGACACTGTTTCGATCTACAGTTTCACGGTTTGATCCGACGTCCCAGATCCCTCTATCTCGTGATCACACAGACGAGAATGCATCAAGGACCAGATCCGACGGCCAGGAAGCGCTAAACTATGAGGAGGCTGGGTTCCTCCCGGTATGTATCTTACGCGATTCCCCTCGCTTCCATGCGCGCATTGCCACCGCCTTGTCGTTTCTGGAGTTCTCCCTTGGCGGCAAAATTGTAGGAGGCGTCGCATGGCTCGCCGCTGCTACCTGTGGAGGCCATGCATGTCATGCTTCCACATGGGGTGCAATGGATCAGCTACCTGGATGCATGGATCTCTGCGTTCTTATGCATGATACGGTCAGTCAGGTAGAGCAGCGCTGTTCTTAGGCCGGTCTATTGCTGGATGCAATGGCTAGCCAACTAACAAACAACTAGAAAATAGGCTTGTTTGTAGTGCTAACTGCTAGTCAGCTAATTTTTAGTTTTTATACCAAACAGGTCCTATGTATCACGAATACTTCAAAATACTCTGTTATTTCAAAACTGTGGTACTGCGGAGGCATGTGCCCTGATGCATGCAATTAAGCTGGCTAAAGTGAATGGTATGGGACGTGTCGTTTTCGAGACAGACTGCATCGGGATCCAGCAAGCTGCAACGACGACTTCTCTTGACCGGTCCACCCTGGGCGCCCTGTTCCGTGAGATCAAATACCTCCTCCAGCTTGGTTTTATTGAGTGGAATGTTTCCTTCTGTCCTCGCGTGTGTAATGTTCCTGCCCATGAACTTGCGGCTATTGGTAGGCCGAATGTCAATGCTGGCTACCAAGTGTGGTCGGTAAACCTCCCTAGAGTTGTATCCGATGCCGTGACCGCCGATTTGGCTGGTCCACGGTGGTTTTTGGAATGCAAGGTGTTCCAATTAAAAAAACTAAATTACTGTAGTTTTCAATACTTTGGTTTTTATAATACTTTGCTATCAAATAGGGCCTTAATGTTTTTACACCATACAATACAATAATCATCTCAATTACAACAAATGTTTGAATCCGATTAATTAGAACAATACAGATGGTTCATGTATTCGTATTGTTGCCATTAAGGATAAAAAGATGGGATTTATTCATACTAAATGAGTTTAGTTTGTCTACATCATGTTAACTTGCTTTAGTCGTTACTTCATTTTTTATGAACTTAATACTCTAGATGCATGCTGGGTAGAGGTCGATGTGTGGAGTAATAGTAGTAGATGCAGGCAGGAGTCGGTCTACTAATGACGTTATGCCTATGTAATGATCATTGTCTGGCCAGCGTGAGGTTTACTGCTGGTAGGGCCACACACTATTGCAGGGCGACAACCGATATCAGCTGTCACAAACGCGTTGTCATGGCCGCCATCACGGCCTCCGGTCGCTGGATGGATCCCCGTCCTTGTTCTCGGGCTGGGTGGTTGGCGGTGCACAGGATGCTCTCGGTACCTGCCAGCCTTTCCATGGAGTGTGGGATGTTATACAGAAGTTCGACTATCCCGTGGAGCATGTGGGTGGGGTCGGCCAGGAGTTTGGGATCTCCTGGCATGGTTCACTGCCGGTCTGCCAACGCGGTCGCTGCCTGGACGCCGTGGGCCGGGGTCGATGGTGGAAGCGTTGCAGGCTCCAATGTTGGTTCGTTGAAGTCGACTCCTTGCTCCCGGCCTCCATTGGCGAAGTCGTTGAGGAGGTTCTGCGGTTGGCGGCATGGGCGACACAGTCTTTCCTGTGTCTCGTTCCATCGGGCCTCATGGGCGAAGACCTCCAGCGCCTTTTGCTGAAGCATGAGCTGCGCGTTAAGCTAGGAAACACGTATGGCCTCCAGCATCCTTGATGCGGGGTTAGTGCATCAATGGGGGTTGTGAGATAGTTCAGGGTGTACCCCGTTATCGATGGCAGTGTTGACGTGGAATCCCATAAGGTCACATTCGTCATGGTAATACCCATCGGTGAACTCATGGGGAGGCATGTGCTGACTTGTGGTTGAGGCGTCAACATGGAGTCTATTTGTTGTTGAGTCGCGGGCGGCATCAGTCTTGTCGCTGGAGGTACCAAGGCCACGAGCTCCATCGACTCTATTGTGCATAGCGCATTTGTGGTTGGTTCCGTCATCATGACCTGGTGGGAAGATATCGCCTGTGGGGCCTCGGACAGGGATGTCCCTTGATTGGAAGAGGCATCAGTCTCTGAGCCCGTGGACGACCCTTCCTCCCCCAAAGGTCGGAGTACGTGACCTCGCGGAAGAGTTGGAGGCCCGATTTCTCGTCCTCATCGATGAGGGAGATTGGCGCGTGGTCTCTTTTGTCGCCTGAGGTCAAAGCTGTACTGGCCACGTCGGCGGCTTCGTCCTTCCCTGGGATGGTGACGGTAGTCTCTGGATGCCTTGCTAAGGTGACAAGCCCCGCAGACCATCACAACTAGCTAGATTGTCGGCGCGGCCTCCACTCCATGGATGTTTCAAAGGAAGCTCGCGGGTCGCATCTAGGTTTGATGGCGTGGTACGTTCCATAGTCCGCACGAGATAACCATGAAGTCTTTTGCGAGGTCCCGAGACGGCGAGGTCGGATGGTAGGTTGGTGTCAACCCGGCCCGCCTCATCCGCGACTAACATGAGGGAGACAAAAGTTAAGCTCTCTCCCGGCGGTAGGCCACAGGAAGTAGAGAAAGATCCGATCCATGATTGGTCTCCACCTGGTGCCGGCCGTGCTTGGCGAGCCAACTGACGGAGCATATTGCCATCAGGTCCCACGGTAGAGGTCCAAGCGCAGCTGGAAGTCATGGATCGAAGGTCACACAAGGGGTTTATTTAGGTTCGGGCCTCCGGATATCAGTACCCTATGTCATGCTGGTTTCGGTTATTTATAGGATATCTCGTGCAAGGGGTTACAATGGTGTACGATGTTGCTACCAAGAGTTCTCCTATGTGAGGATATATGGAACAAGGGGAACCCTAGACCTCCCTTTATATAGACATGAGAGGCCTAGGGTTTACATGCTAGATACGGTCTGGGGGTGCCGCTGTCCTATGGTCTTGGGCGTCAAGAAGGTCGTCTGGCCTCTTAGGGTTAGCGCCATGTCGTGGGCCCGTTGGACCCCCTTGTAGTTGATGAGGCAGGGTTCCTTAGTGTTAGCCACCCCTGGTACAGGATCCTGTCATATCCCAATTACTGTCACCTTGGGGTCTACAGTTCAAAACAATAACATGTGCATATATATATATATATATCTTGCAGATAGGGTCAAGAACTCAAATATATTCATGAAAACATAATAGGTTCAGATCTGAAATCAAGGCACTCAGGCCCTAGTGACAAGCATTAAGCATATTAACATCAATCTCAGTACATAGTTGATACTAGGGATCAAGCGCTAACAAATTGACTCGATTACATGATGTATCTCATCCATCTCCATCTACCTCCAGTATGCCTATGATGAAATTACTCACTCCCTATGTGAGCATCATGAGCTTGTTAATGAAGAAGGGTTGATGATGACAACACCGACGAATTGCCCTCTCCGGAGCCCCGAACGGACTCCAGATTAGGGCCCCCGTTGAAGAACAGGAGGTGGCAGCGGCACCGTATCGTAAGATGCAATGAAACTTTCTCTCTATTTTTTCTCAGGAAGACGATACTTATGGAGTTGGAATTAGGTCAGACAGAGGTCGGCAGGCCCCACAAGGCAATTCGGCGCACCCCCTGGCTTGTGGGCAGGTGGTGGCCCCCCTTGCAGCAGATATTTGACAAGCATTTTTTGTATATTGAATAAGAAATCTCTGCCAACTTTCAGCCAATTCTGAGAAATTTTATTTCCGCACAAAAAACAACACCAAAGTACTTCTGCTAAGAATGTTAATTCGGGTTAGTTCCATTTGCAAATTAGAGTGTTAATTCGGGTTAGTTCCATTTGCAAATTAGAGTTCAAAACAAGAGCAAAGTGTTTGGAAAAGTAGATACGTTGGAGACGTATCAATCATCTCTACTTTGTACCCCGTCCACATCAATATAAGCAAAGCAAGACGTTGTGTTTTACCTCTTTGAGAGGGCCCGAACCTAGGTGAATACATGTGTCCCCGTGTCTTTGTTACCATCGTGGAAAGGCTACCAGATCGCGACCCCCTATCCGACACCTGCCGGATTTAACTTCGACAATGTTGCCCTTCTGCTAATTCCATCTCTTTATCCCTTTTGTAGGTGAGGTTTTCTGCGTCTGTTTCATGGTTTGGGGTTTCTCTATTCATCACATCTGAGATCTGATCCCACGGGGTTGAATTAGCCGACTAGGGGGATGTGGCAACGTATGATACGACCATTGGTACGAGAGGGTGAAGTTACCATGCACTGTCTTTTCTTCTAAATAACCAGAAGTGGCTTGGTTTCTCCCCACTTGATCATCTCCATATGGAAGGCTTTTATGATGTGCAATTATCATATTTTACACTAAAATAGATGGTCTCCCACCAATGCTCAAATCTCCTACTTCTTTGGAATCTTGGTGAAATGTGACAAAAAGGGCATGCGGACGCGGCAAAACACAAAAAATCCTATGACTAAGATGCAAAAAGAAATTAAGGTAAAAACTAATGCAAAATGTACTCATCATTTTCTTAGCTGGTTTTGAGTAGGACGGTGTGAAGGTTATGCAATCTTTACTTTCCATCTCATGCAATAGAGGAAAGTTGTTCATTGTGTAAACATATTTTGACAAGTTGTTTCCTTCCTTTTTTGATCTCTACTTTGGAGGCCCACCATGTGGTCTTGGAAGGAAGCAGATGTTCGTTTCTGTTGGTGCAAATGCTTGGCCTATTTTTGGAGAGACCTGCCTAGTAAATGGATTCTCTCTGGATGTCTCTGGATGATGTTGAAACATAAACACAACCATTATCCTTGGCTTATATCCAGTTCCTTCAACCTCAAGTTCTCCTATTGTGAGATCAATCAGAGGTCCGGTGTTTGTATTTGATGTACCCTTAGTTGATGACGAAGACGCAGACTGGTCACGTGTGCTACCGAGAGGGTAGCATGGCATCCCCACCGAAAGAGTTCACCATGTGCCATATTTCTTCAAGAGATTTGCCTCGTCTTTATCAATGGCGGTGTTTCTTTGTATATTTGTTTAGTGTGCTGCCAAGTGGATAGCGTTGCATCCCAAGGGAAATCAGTTCATCACGTGGCGCATCTCTTCGAGATTTTTTTCTTATCTTCATCAAGGGTGATGGTCTTTTGTATTTTCTCTATGTAAGCCTTGTGCAATTTCTGTGGGCGTTGGACTAACGAAAGCATGTTTGCTAAAATAAAGCTATACTTTATAATACAATCACTACCAAGTGACCAGTAATGCACAAGAATACACTAACATTTACCAGTTGAAACATACGAAGGGTATATGGAAAGAGAACATGAAGTGTTCATAAGTTTTTTACAATAGTGTTCGTCAGTTTCAATCAACTGTTTTGCTTCTTCTTCTACAAGAATATGATACGTAATTTGTGTATTCTCGACAAAAACATTATGTTAGGGTTTTCTCAATGACTCCAAGATTACTAGCCAACAACTAATCTAGAGTTTGATTAGTTCATCAGATAAAAAAAACTTTGTTAGTTAGTCAACTCCAGAGACAGATAGTGCCAGTGTGCTATTGAGCAGCGTGCACTAGACTACAAAGCTTTCGGGCCCGAGGGCTGAGGGCACTCGCTTCTCACACTTGTTTGCCCAACTAGCAGATCCACTCTCCGGTCAAAACACACCTCTCCACCATGGGCGACGGCGCCGCCTCCCACCCCGCCCGGCGCTACAACGGCGAGGACCGCATCAGCGCCCTCCCCAACGACCTCCTCGGCGACATCATCAACCGCCTTCCCTTTACGGATGCTGCGCGCACTGCCGCCTTCGCCTCCCAGTGGCGCCAGATCTGGCGCTCCACCCCGCTCGTCCTGCGCGATGCCGACGCCCACCTCTCTGAGGCCACGCGCGTCGCCACCGTCGCTCGGGCCCTCGCCAACCACCCGGGGCCCTTTCGCACCGTGAGCCTTTTCGGCTGCACGGCCTCCTCCCTGGATCTCGAGCTCCCAGAGTGGCCGCGCCTCCTCGCCACCAAGCGCATCGAGAACCTCTCCTTCCTGAACAAGCAAACCCAACCCCAGACCACCTTGTCGCCCCTCCCTGCTGACATCCTCTGCTGCGGCTCGCTCCAGTCCCTCTCCCTGGCCCTCTGGAAGATCCCCGATGACCTCCCGCTCGCCACCAACGCCTTCCCCAATCTCCGGAAGCTCGGCTTGGTACGGAACGACACGGGCGACCAGTACATCCACCGCTTGCTTGCTGCCTGCCCTGATCTGGAGTACCTTGGGCTCGTGCTCGATGGTAAGCCCGAGCGCGTCCATGTCTGCAGCCAAAGCCTCCGGTGCTTGCTCCTTGGGCTGTCCAAGGTGGAGGAGTTCACCGTGGTGGACGCCCCGCTCTTGGAGCGCATCATCTTCTTCAAGCCGCCTTATGGTGGAACCGATTGCGTGAGGTTCTGGATTGCCTCGGCACCCAAGCTGCGGGTGATCGGCTACCTGGAGCCAAGAATTCACAAGCTGCAAATTGGTGAAAACATTATCAAAGTACGTTTGCCTTTCCTTCTCTCTCTGGTTCAATGGAACTATTCTGTTTTTATGAAAAGGGGTCTCGCCCTGGCTCCATTCATAAGAAAGAAACCATACAGCTCGAGTACCATTTATTACAAACTCTTAAGATCATAGGGAGGCCTAAGCACCTCACTCCAAAAATATTGAATAGACTTTTGCCTACCCCGTCAAACCAACAGGAGGGAAACTAGAACTAGGAGGACACATTGTAGTAATCCTGGTAAAGGAAAATCGAATAGAATAACAAAACATTCTACTTTCAAACTCTTACATGGGTATCAAACCTAGGTCAGGAACGCATGCCAGTGAAGAAGCTCAGCAGAGCCGTGAGAACACCACATGGATAGTTTCCCATCGCTTCCTTCCATGACATTGTCTCGATTGCTTCTCTGCAAAGTTCTAGTCTGGCTCCAGAGAAAGGGAGCTTTCAGCCTCCCCTAGAGATGATTATGGAAATCCATTAAGTCTCTTCCTTCCAGCTCCGGAAATGGTTTTGTCTAGTCTCTCAAATATCGGGAGACCATGCCTAGCACCTATTTCAGAGGGATCAATGAAACTCTATTAAATATTATAGAGTTTCTAAAGTTCCACAACCCCCACAGGATTGCAGATGTAATATAGAGGTTTAGAAGAATAAATCCCTTTAGATTCATATTGCCAAATCAATGAATCTTCCTCATCTCTAAAAGGTGTAAGCCTAACAATATTAACTAGTTTGAACCATTGCACCATTAGCTCATTTGAAAAAGTTCCCCTACAGGTACATCTTAGATTACCACCATCCCACAAATCAACAATAGTCTTATTTTGCTCTTGAACTAAAGAATACATATCCCAATATTTGTAGCTAAAGGAGCATTTCCATGCTAAATATCTTCCCAATTTAATTTGTCTGCCACTCCCAACATACCATTTACACCCAATTTTAACAGCCCACAAAGCCCACATAAAGCTTTTCCAAAACTCAGAAGTGTGGCTGCCCTGATAGCAAAGGACATTGGGATTCCTGGTATTATACTTATTGTCAACTATCTTCTTCCATAAGGAACCTTCACCAGCTATGTATCTCTTAACCTAGGATCCTATTAAACAGATGTTCATATCTTGGAGGTTTAATACCCCGTCCCCCATATCCCCTCTTCATACAAATGGAAGGCCAATTGGCTAGATGAATTTTGTTGGCCCCTTCACTATCACTACACAAACAATTTGCCATGTGTGAATTGATCAGGTTCAAGGCCCAGTGAGGGATTTAAAGAAAGATAGTAAATACAAGGGGATGCTAGCTAGGCACGACCTAGTCAGGGTATTTTTCCCAAATAAGAAAGACGTTTGACTCTCCAACCAGCTATTCTAGCTAAAAATTTATCAATCAAAGCTAGCAGATCTTCTCTGCTAAGCTTGTCAAAATGCAAAGGAATTCCTAAATACTTAATAGGGAAATCCCTAATTATGCATTGGAAAATGTCCACAAAGGGAGTGAGATCATTAACTGTCAAGTTAATGGGGATAAGAGCACTCTTATGCTAGTTAATTGACATCCCTGATATTTGTTCAAAACAAGTTAGAATCCATTTCAGATTCAGAGCAACAATGGCATCATTTTATAAGAACAAAAGGGTATCATCAGCATACTATACTCTTATAATAACACTCTTTAAATGGAACTATTATGTGACAAGTTACGGAGTAATATGCATGTTCTTCTGGTGCACTGTGCTGTAGCCTGACACAATGGCGAGTCCAGGAACCGTGGTTCCTAGCATTGAGATATTGGCCGTGAAGGTGAACTTTGGTGTCTTCTGGGAGGTGAAGATGTTGGCCAGCTTTCTAAGATGCTTCCCCAACGTTGGCACGCTGCACATCGAGGTCCTCGTGAATTGATCATCAAGTAATCTTACAACAATCATTTATTAGTAGCGTGTTTTGTATCTAACTGAATGATGCATTCATTGGTATGAACAGCAGTCTGTACCGCATGATCCATCAGTGGCCGCTCATGAACCCACCGGAGAGCACCATGCTAGGTTCTGGCAGGAGGCCAGTCCAGTCGAAAGCTTGAGATTACACGTCAGGAGCTTGTTCATCCACAAATTTCAAGGGAATCAAAATGAGTTTGAATTCCTCAAGTACGTGGCCTTGAACGCACGGGAGCTGCGAGCATTGCTGGTCGTGTCACCTGACAAAAAAATTGCTTTGGCACTGGCAGAAGAGGTGAATGAGATGGCAAAGAAATTGGACTGTCCGCTATTTCAGCCATGGACTGCTAGAGGGTTGTTGGAGTCACCTAGAGTGCGCAATGTTTTGATCTCTCCTAAAGTACCCTTTCTCGGTGTCCATGACCCTTTTCGCTGGTGAACCAATGGTTGGCTATGCGTTCTCCTGATCCCAGCTTATTTGGGAATCATTGACTGCTCTACTTCAAGGTCAAGTTGTTTAGTTTGTAAGGTGTGTGATCTCCTAAGATATGGCAGGTTTCAACTTACCATGAGTATATTGTGAACAAAGCCTTGGGTTTATATGAGTAAAAGATTTTCAACTATACAGAAAAACCTAGAAAATAGGGAAATTATAACTAGATACTCAGAGAGCCAAATGATATCAATCTCTAGCACAAGCCGCCATCCTAGAAGCCTTGTGTAGATCATAAATCACATAGACAAACCATCTTGTGAATGAAACTTTTGCCACAATGAAAGATTGTTCGGAGACTGCGGTTATGACGGAGAAGCAGCACAAACTACCAGAGAGCAATCTGTCTAGTCAGGAAGGCACCCAAGGAGAGAATAAAGAGGCCATGGTCGTGTTGCTGCCAGAAAAATGACCCTGATGGTTGGCCTTCAACCTTTGGTTGGTTGCAACACGAACACCGAAAAGGGAATAAATAAGAGAAGCATTACCTTGACAAATCAACACGAAGATACACAAGGCGCCCACCCCAAATTAGAAGGACCGGAGATAGTATGGACACCGCCCCCATATCATACACTAATAGTCGAGAGAACCAGCATTTCTGATGGGAGATATGGAGGGTACTGTTTCGCTGCCACCATCGCGAGAGTAGAATCCACGCGCAACCAAAGACCTACCTAAGACACCTAGATACTGATAACCCACAAGTACAGGGGATCAATTGTAGCCTCTTTCGATAAGTAAGAGTGTCAAACCCAACGAGGAGCTAAAGGTAGAACAAATATTCCCTCAAGTTCTATCGACCACCGATACAACTCTACGCACGCTTAACGTTCGCTTTACCTAGAACAAGTATGAAACTAGAAGTACTTTGTAGGTGTTTTTGGATAGGTTTGCAAGATAATAAAGAGCGCGTAAATAAAAAGTAGGGGGCTGTTTAGATAAAGACACAACTAAGTTAGTTTTAGTAGAGAGCTTGTTGTCACACAAGAAAGTTATTTGTCCCTAGGGAATCGATAACTAGACCGGTAATCATTATTGCAATTTTATTTAAGGGAGAGGCATAAGCTAACATACTTTCTCTTCTTGGATCATATGCACTTATGATTGGAACTCTAGCAAGCATCCGCAACTACTAAAGATAATTAACGTAAAACCCAACCATAGCATTATAAGGCATCAACTCCTCTTTATTCCCATACGCAAACAACCTACTTACTCGGGTCTGTGTTTCTATCACTCACGCCACCCACCATAAGCAAATCATGAACATATTGCAAACCCTACAGCGGGGATCCCTCATGCTTGCGCGACACGGAGAGCACCATAGGATAGCACCAATAATAAAACATGCAACTCAAACTAATCACGATCATCAATTAACCCATACGACAAAACGGATCTACTCAAACATCATAGGATAGCCATACATCATTGGGAAATAATATATAGAGTTGAGCATTATGTTTAAGTAGAGATTACAACGAGTAAAAGAGGGGTTACACTGCTGCATAGGGGGGGGGAGAGTTGGTGATGATGGCGGTGAAGTTGTTGGTGTAGATCGTTGTCGCGATGATGGCCCCAGCGGCGTTCCGGCGCCACCGGGAGAGAGGGGAAAAGAGCCCCCCTTCTTCTTATTCGTCCTTGACCTTCTCCCTAGATGGGAGAAGGGTTTCCCCTTTGGTCCATGGCCTCCATGGCGGCGGAGGGGCGAGAGCCCCTCCGAGATTGGACCCGTCTCTCTGTCTCTCTCTGTTTCTGCGTTCCAGATTCTGCCCCTTCACCATTTCTTAAATTCCCGGAGATCCGTAACTCCGATTGGGCTGAAATTTGGACACGATTTTTATCCGGATACTAGATTTCTTGCGGCGAAAGAAGGGCACCAACCGCCTTACGGGGTGGCCACGAGGGCCCAGGACGTCCCCCCCGTGCCTCGTGGCCCCCTCGGGCATCGTCTCGCGTTGATTCTTCTTCCCAAAAATCACATATATTCCAAAAAAATCTCCATCGCTTTTTATCCCGTTTGGACTCCGTTTGGTATGGATTTTCTGCGAAACAAAAAACATGCAACAAACAGGAACTGACACTGGGCACTGGATCAATATGTTAGTCCCAAAAATAGTATAAAAATTTGCCAAATGTATATGAAAGTTGTAGAATATTGGCATGGAACAATAAAAAATTATAGATACGACAGAGACGTATCAGCATCCTCAAGCTTAATTTCTGGTCGTCCTCAAGTAGGTAAATGATAAAAAAATGATGTGGAATGCTACCTAACATAATCTTGATCATGTAATGTAATCATGGCATGAATATTAAGACACGAGTGATTCAAAGCAATAGTCTATCATTTGACATTAAGACAATAATACTTCAAGCATACTAATAAAGCAATCATGTCTTTTCAAAATAACATGGCCAAAGAAAGTTATCCCTACAAAATCATATGGTCTGGCAATGCTCCATCTTCACCACACAAAATATTCAAATCATGCACAACCCCGATGACAAGTCAAGAAATTGTTTCATACTTTTGATATTCTCAAACCTTTTCAACTTTCATGCAATACATGAGCATGAGCCATGAATATAACACTATAGGTGGAATAGAATATGATGACGGAGGTTGTGTGGAGAAGACAAAAAAGGGAGAAAGTCTCACATCGACGCGGCTAATCAACGGGCTATGGAGATGCCCATCAATTGATGTCAATGCGAGGAGTAGGGATTGCCATGCAACGGATGCACTAAGAGCTATAAGTGTATGAAAGCTCAAACTGGAAACTAAGTGGGTGCGCATCCAACTTGCTTGCTCATGAAGACCTAGGGCATTTGAGGAAGCCCAACGTTGGAATATACAAGCCAAGTTCTATAATGAAAATTCCCACTAGTATATGAAAGTGATAACTCAAGAGACTCTCTATATGAAGAACATGGTGCTACTCGGAAGCACAAGTGTGGTAAAAGGATAGTAACATTGTCCCTTCTCTCTTTTTTCTTTTTTTGTAGGCTTCTTTGGCCTCTATCTTTTTTTGGGGGGGGGGGCTTCTTTGGCCACTTTTATTTTGATCATGGGACAATGTTCTAATAATGATGATCATCACACTTTTATTTACTTACAACTCAATATCACAACTCGATACTAGAACAAAGATATGACTCTACATGAATGCCTTTGGCGGTGTACCGGGATGTGCAATGATCTAGCGTAGCAATGACATAAAAAACGGACAAGCCATGAAAACATCATGCTAGCTATCTTACGATCATGCAAAGCAATATGACAATAAATGCTCAAGTCATGTATATGATGATGATGGAATTTGCATGGCAATATATCTCGGAATGGCTATGGAAATGCCATAATAGGTAGGTATGGTGGCTATTTTGAGGAATATATAAGGAGGCTTATGTGCAATAGAGCGTATCATATCACGGGGTTTGGATGCACCGACGAAGTTTGCACCGACTCTCAAGGTGAGAAAGGGCAATGCACGGTACCGAAGAGGCTAGCAATGACGGAAGGGTGAGAGTGTGTATAATCCATGGACTCAACATTAGTCATAAAGAACTTGCATACTTATTGCAAAAATCTATTAGTCATCGAAACAAAGTACTACACGCATGCTCCTAGGGGGATAGATTGGTAGGAAAAGACCATCGCTTGTCCCCGACCGCCACTCATAAGGAAGACAATCAATAAATACCTCATGCTCCAACTTCGTTACATAACGGTTCACCCTACATGCATGCTACAGGAATCACAAACTTCAACACAAGTATTTCTACAATCCACAACTACCCACTAGCATGACTCTAATATCACCACCTTTATATTGCAAAACTATTGCAAGGAATCAAACATATCATATTCAGTTATCTACGAGTTTTATGTAGGATTTTATGACTAACCATGTGAATGACCAATTTCTGTCATCTCTCTAAATAGATATAAGTGAAGCAAGAGAGTTTAATTCTTTCTAAAAAAGATATGCCCACGCTCTAACAAATATAAGTGAAGCAAAATAGCATTCTACAAATGGCGGTTTTCTATGTGAAGAGAAACAGGCAATACAAACTTCAAAAGATATAAGTGAAGCACATGAAGCATTCTATAAAGCCATACTCAAAAGATATAAGTTAAGTGCAATGATCATTCTATAAATCAACCAAGGACTATCTCATACCAGCATGGTGCATCAAAGAAAAGAGAAAACTAAATGCAAAAGATGCTCCAAGATTTACGCATATCATGTGACGAATAAAAATATAGCTCCAAGTGAAATTACCGATGATCGTTAGAAGAAAGAGGGGATGCCTTCCGGGGCATCCCCAAGCTTGGTTGCTTGGGAGTCCTTGAATATTTCCTTGGGGTGCCTCGGGCATCCCCAATCTTGGGCTCTTGCCACTCCTTATTCCTTCATCCATCGTGATCTCTCCCAAAACTTGAAAACTTCAATCACACAAAACTTAACAAAAAGTTCGGTAAGATCTGTTAGTATAATAAAGCAAATCACTACTCTAAGTACTGTTGCAAACCAATTCATATTTTGTTTTTGCATTGTAGCTACTGTAATATAACTTTTCCATGGCTTAATCCACTGATAGAAATTGATAGTTTCATCAAAACAAGCAAACTATGCATCAAAAACAGAATCTGTCTTAAACAGGATAGTCTGTAGTAATATGAACATTCACCATACTTCTGTACTCCAAAAATTCTGAAATAATTAGGAAAAATAAAAAATTTGTATATAAAGACAGTGCAAAAGTTTCAGAACCGTTTGACGTTCCAGTAAAAAATGTAAAATCGCGCACTACAGCCAAAGTTCCTGTTCTGCACCGCACAAACCAACAAACAATGTAAACATCCTAAAGGCAAATCTTGGCACATTATTCTTATAATACAATGTAATTGTTCAAGGGGATAATTATTTTTGTTGAAAATTTTCTGTAATCAAGATTCACAAAGTTTCCGTGAGCATGAACAAAGTTCAAGGAGCTCCCCACTTCAACAATGTTTGTCTCTCTCACTTTCACTTTCCTTTTTGAAAAGTTTTGGGTTCCCCTCTTTATTTTCTTTGTTTTTAAACTATATAAAAGCACTCAACAGAAATAAATGACTCTCTAAAACTTCCGGGTTGTCTCCCTGGCAGCGCTTTCTTTAAAGCCATTAAGCTAGGCATATAGTGCTCAAGTAATGAATCCACCCGGATCCCAAGGTATATCAAAGCCAATTTTAATTAACAATGATTTGTAATTTAGTAGTGAGCACAAAGTAACATATATAATGCAACAACGAAGTCTAACTCTCTTCCTATGCATCGTCATGTCATAAAAGAACAATTCATGCACACATAGTAAAGGCCAATGCATAGTATAAACAGTTTCTTGCAATTTTATCATATTGGAAACATGGAGAGACGGAGATGTAGTTCCTCTCTCATAATAATTGCAAGTAGGAGCAGCAATCACATGCATATTATATCTACCAAAATCATCATGTGTAGTAGTGAAACACAATTGATCCAACATGTCTCCCATAACATAATTGAATGTGTTTTTCTCAGGATTATCAAAGTAGTACGTAATCTCTTTCACGAAATGAGCATCGAGGGTTTTAGGAGGTTCCCCATCTCCATGAGTAGCAAGTAAACCTATTTTTTTGGCATTTCCTGTTCCATATCCATAACTAAAGATAGAGAACAACTTAGAACAGAAAATAAAAATTACTTAGTGATAAAGCAAACAAGCACACACGAGAATATTCACCCCACGCTATAACTCCCCGGCAATGGCGCCAGAAAAAGGTCTTGATAACCCACAAGTATAGGGGATCAATTGTAGCCTCTTTCGATAAGTAAGAGTGTCGAACCCAACGAGGAGCTAAAGGTAGAACAAATATTCCCTCAAGTTCTATCGACCATCGATACAACTCTACGCACGCTTAACGTTCGCTTTACCTAGAACAAGTATGAAACTAGAAGTGCTTTGTAGGTGTTTTTGGATAGGTTTGCAAGATAATAAAGAGCGCGTAAATAAAAAGTAGGGGCTGTTTAGATAAAGACACAACTAAGTTAGTTTTAGTAGAGAGCTTGTTGTCACACAAGAAAGTTATTTGTCCCCAGGCAATCGATAACTAGACCGGTAATCATTATTGCAATTTTATTTAAGGGAGAGGCATAAGCTAACAAACTTTCTCTTCTTGGATCATATGCACTTATGATTGGAACTCTAGCAAGCATCTGCAACTACTAAAGATCATTAAGGTAAAACCCAACCATAGCATTATAAGACATCAAGTCCTCTTTATTCCCATACACAAACAACCTACTTACTCGGGTCTGTGTTTCTATCACTGACGCCACCCACCATAAGCAAATCATGAACATATTGCAAACCCTACAGTGGGGATCCCTCACGCTTGCGTGACGCGGAGAGCACCATAGGACAACACCAATAATAAAACATGCAACTCAAACCAATCACGATCATCAATTAACCCATCGGACAAAACGGATCTACTCAAACATCATAGGATAGCCATACATCATTGGGAAATAATATATAGCATTGAGCACCATGTTTAAGTAGAAATTACAGCAGGTAAAAGAGGGGTTATGATACGTCTCCAATGTATCTATAATTTTTCATTGCTCCATGCTATATTATCTACTGTTTTAGACATTATTGGGCTTTATTATCCACTTTTATATTATTTTTGGGACTAACCTATTAACCGGAGGCCCAGCCCAGAATTGTTGTTTTTTTGCCTGTTTTAGGGTTTCGAAGAAATGGAATATCAAACAGAGTCCAAACGGAATGAAACCTTCGGAAACATGATTTTCTCATCAGATAAGATCCAGGAGACTTGGACCCTCCGTCAAGAAAGCCACGAGGTGCTCACGAGGGTGGAGGGCCCGCCCCCCCTAGGGCGCGCCCCCTGCCTCGTGGCCCCCTCGAAGCTCCACCGACGTACTTCTTCCTCCCATATATATCCACGTATCCCCAAACGATCAGAAGGGGAGCCAAAAACCTAATTCCATCGCCGCAACTTTCTGTATCCACGAGATCCCATCTTGGGGCCTATTCCGGAGCTTCGTCGGAGGGGGCATCGATGACGGAGGGCTTCTACATCATCATCCAAGCCCCTCCGATGAAGTATGAGTAGTTTACTTCAGACCTACGGGTCCATAGCTAGTAGCTAGATGGCTTCTTCTCTCTTTTTGGATCTCAATACAATGTTCTCCCCCTCTCTTGTGGAGATCTATTCGATGTAATCTTCTTTTTGCGGCGTGTTTGTTGAGACTGATGAATTGTGGGTTTATGATCCAGTCTATCTATGAATAATATGTGAATCTTCTCTGAATTCTTTTATGTATGATTGGTTATTTTTGCAAGTCTCTTCGAATTATCAGTTTGGTTTGGCCTACTAGATTGGTTGTTCTTGCCATGGGAGAAGTGCTTAGCTTTGGGTGCAATCTTGCAGTGTCCTTTCCTAGTGATAGAAGGGGCAGCAAGGCACGTATTGTATTGTTGCCATCGAGGATAACAAGATGGTTTTTTTATCATATTGCATGAAACTATCCCTCTACATCATGTCATCTTGCTTAAGGCGTTACTCTGTTTTTAACTTAATACTCTAGATGCATGCTGGATAGCGGTCGATGAGTGGAGTAATAGTAGTAGATGCAGAATCGTTTCGGTCTACTTGTCTCGGACGTGATGCCTATATACATGATCATACCTAGATATTCTCATAAGTATGCTCAATTCTGTCAATTGCTCAACAGTAATTTGTTCACCCACCGTAGAATACTTATGCTCTTGAGAGAAGCCACTAGTGAAACCTATGGCCCACGGGTCTCTTTCTCATCATATCAATCTCCATTACTTTATTATTGCTTTGCTTTTACTTTTTACTTTGCATCTCTATATCAAAAATACCAAAAATATTATTTATCTTCTCTATCAGATCTCACTTTCGTAAGTGACCGTGAAGGGATTGACAACCCCTAAGCGCGTTGGTTGCGTTGAGCTATTGTTTTTGTGTAGGTACGAGGGACTCGAGCGTAGCCTCCTACTAGATTGATACCATGGTTCTAAAAAACTGAGGGAAATACTTATGCTACTTTGCTGCATCATCCCTTCCTCTTCGGGGAAATCCAACGTAGTGCTCAAGAGGTAGAAGGTTACACCGATGCATAGAGGGGGGAAGTGTTGGTGATGACGGCGGTGAAGTTGTTGGTGTAGATCGTTGTCGCGATGATGGCCCAGGGGCGTTCCGGTGCCACCGGGAGAGAGAGGGGAAAGAGCCCCCCTTCTTCTTCTTCTTCCTTGACCTTCTCCCTAGATGGGAGAAGGGTTTCCCCTCTGGTCCATGGCCTCCATGGCGGCGGAGGGGCGAGAGCCCCTCCGAGATTGGATCTGTCTCTCTCTGTTTCTGCGTTCCAGATTCTGCCCCTTCACCGCTTCTTAAATTCCCGGAGATCCCTAACTCCGATTGGGCTGAAATTTGGACATGATTTTTATCCAGATATTAGCTTTCTTGCAGCGAAAGAAGGGAATCAACCGCCTCACGCGGTGGCCACGAGGGCCCAGGGCGCGCTTGACCCCCTGGGGCGCGACCCCCTACCTCGTGGCTCCCTCGGGCATCGTCTCACGTTGATTCTTCTTCCCAAAAATCACATATATTCCAAAAAAATCTCCGTCAGTTTTACCCCGTTTGGACTCCGTTTGATATGGATTTTCTGTGAAACAAAAAACATGCAACAAACAGGAACTGGCACTGGGCACTGGATCAATATGTTAGTCCCAAAAATAGTATAAAAAGTTGCCAAATGTATATGAAAGTTGTGGAATATTGGCATGGAACAGTCAAAAATTATAGATACGATGAAGACGTATCAGATACTAAGCACACACACACACAAACATGCCACGAGGTTCCCTTTCCTCTCACCACCACCTAGAAAACGATAGAGGTGAGGGAAACCTCATGACAACGGAATCTGAGGCACCTGCTCCATGCTCTTCTTGGGTCTCTTCTCATGGCTACAATTTCACAGGGCATTTCTTCTCATATCTTTATCTTTTGGATGATTAATTACAGTTGCTAGAATTTGTGCAAATCATGGTCACACAAAATTGCCCAGTACTAAAGCATAAACTTTCAAGTTGAAAAATGTATATGTTTAGTTATTGGAGTATTACTGGACTTTTTTAGTTTATACGAGCTAGTGTGTGTGTGTGTATAATGATTTAGTGATGATATTTTTAGAGGTAGAGAATGTTCATATGCTTTTTTTGTTTCAGACATTAATTTAGGCATCTGAATTAACATCTAAACATTCTCTTCCTAAAATAAAATAATTGTGGAGCAAACTAGAACATCTACAGCAAATCTCAAGGAAACTCCCACTACGAGTGGTTATACCGAAAAAGGCTTTCGCCCTGCTTTATAAATAAAGAAAACCACCACAGGCAAACGGTACAACAAGGTTCACCCACACACACACACACACAAAGTCGCACAGCATAGAGTACAAATGGGTTCTGCTGAGAGCACAACTCAACAAGCCCTAAAAAAGAAAAAGCGAAGGCGGGTCAACCGCACCAGCAACATCTAAGGAGCTAATTCGGCTCGGGTGGTGGCGGAGGGAGCCGTGGCGCCAAGCGAAGAGCCACCGAGCGAAGGTCGACGATGATGGTGGTGATGGTGTCTCGGTCCTGGTGACGGCTAAGCGTCCGCCAGAGCTGCAAGTATCCACACATTTTGAACACAGCATTAGTAGCACGTCGAAGAGGAACCCGTTGAATGACAAGCTTATTTAGTACGGTCGAAAGCGTCCACGCTAGCACCCCAATGAGCAGCCACCTAATGTGGCAGCCTGTCATGGGGGAGGCCTGAATCTCGGAGAGGAGATCAGGAAAGTTGGTGATACACCAGTTGCCACCGACAGCCTCTCACAGGCAGCCCCATAGAAACTGGGCGGACACGCACGAGAAGATGATGTGATTCGAGGTTTCTTCTGTCCCACATAGGGGGCAGATACCATCACCCGGACCCTGGCGTTTCACCACCTCCACACTAGAGGGGAGCCGACCTCGGATCCATTGCCACATGAAGATTCTAATCTTGAGGGGCATGCGGATGGCCCATATAGACTCAAGGACAACCGGTACAGGAGAGGGGGCAATGGCTTGGTACATGGACTTCATGGAGAAGTGCCCAGAGGACTCGAGGCGCCAGGGAAAATGGTCGTGGGGCTGCGCTAGGTCTAGCTCATGGAGAGCCACAGCATCAAGGAGCTCGTGCCACGCGGCAACCTCCGAGGGCCCAAATGGCTGCCGGAACGCGAGACACCCTAAGTCAATAAGGGCCATCTCGACGGAGATCCTAGTTTCGACCGCAATGGAGAAGAGGTCAGGGAACCTGACAGCAAAGGGAATATCCCCAGCCCAGCGATCGAACCAAAACATAGTGGATGTTCTAGTTCTGATCGTGATGGAGGTCCCAATGCAGAGGATCGGGAGAAGCTGAATGACAGACTGCCAGAACTGGGAGCCGCCTGTCCTAACACAAAAGGCGAGGGGTTGACCGCACAAGTATTTGCGTCAGATGATCTGCAACCACAAGCCACCATCGCCATTTGCAATGCGCCAGAGCCATCAGCCAGGTTCATGCGCTTGGAGGACATGATTCCGAGACCACCTTGGTCCCTGGGTTTGCAGATGTCGGTCCAGTGGACCATGTGGTACTTCTGCTTATCGCCCTCGCCAGCCTAGTAGAACCGAGCCTGGACCGAGCCAATCTCATGATGAAGCATTTTGGGGAGGCCATAGAAGCTCATAATGAATAGGAGGGGACTGGATAGGGACGAGTTGATGAGGATCATGCGGGCCGCCTTAGACAGCCACCAGCCCTGCCACAGCTCGATGCGGTGTTGTAGCTTGTGCACTGAGGGTCTCAGGTCGGCCACCGACAGGCGAGAGTCACTAATGGGGATCCCCAGATAAGTAGTTGGGAATGACCCCGGCCGAAAGTTGGTTAGCAATACTCTGGCTATCAGAGGGAGAATATCCCAGAACAATCACCTCGCTTTTATCGAAGTTTATTTTGAGGCCCAACAGGTGTTGGAAACAGAGCAGGAGGAATTTCAGGTTCGAGATCTCAGCCGCCGAGCCTTGCACCATGATGATGGTGTCATCGACGTATTGGAGGAGGGAGACACCTCCCCCCTTGCTACCTCTTGAGCACTCCGTTGGTTTTCCCTTGAAGAGGAAAGGGTGATGCAGCAAAGTAGCGTAAGTATTTCCCTCAGTTTTTGAGAACCAAGGTATCAATCCAGTAGGAGGCTACACGCGAGTCCCTCGCACCTACACAAAACAAATAAATCCTCGCAACCAACGCGATAATGGGTTGTCAATCCCAACACGGTCACTTACGAGAGTGAGATTTGATAGATATGATAAGATAATATTTTTGGTATTTTTATGATAAAGATGCAAACTAAAATAAAAGCAAAGTAAAAAGCAAAGGAAATAACTAAGTGTTGGAAGATTAATATGATGAAGATAGACCTAGGGGCCATAGGTTTCACTAGTGGCTTCTCTCAAGAGCATAAGTATTTTATGGTGGGTGAACAAATTACTTTTGAGCAATTGATAGAATTGAGCATAGTTATGAGAATATCTAGGTATGATCATGTATATAGGCATCACGTCCGAGACAAGTAGACCGACTCCTGCCTGCATCTACTACAATTACTCCACACATCGTCCGCTATCCAGCATGCATCTAGAGTATTAAGTTCATAAGAACAGAGTAACACCTTAAGCAAGATGACATGATGTAGAGGGATAAATTCATGCAATATGATAAGAAAACCATCTTGTTATCCTCGATGGCAACAATACAATACGTGCCTTGCTGCCCCTACTGTCACTGGGAATGGACACTGCAAGATTGAACCCAAAGCTAAGCACTTCTTCCATTGCAAGAAAGATCAATCTAGTAGGCCAAACCAAACTGATAATTCGAAGAGACTTGCAAAGATAACCAATCATACATAAAAGAATTGAGAGAAGATTCAAATATTGTTCATAGATAAACTTGATCATAAACCCACAATTCATCGGTCTCAACAAACACACCGCAAAAGAAGATTACATCGATTAGATCTCCACAAGAGAGGGGGAGAACATTGTATTGAGATACAAAAAGCGAGAAGAAGCCATCTAGCTAATAACTATGGACCTGAAGGTCTGAGGTAAACTACTCACACTTCATCGGAGAGGCTATGGTGTTGGTGTATAAGCCCTCCATGATTGATGCCCCCTCCGGCGGAGCTCCGGAACAGGCCCCAAGATGGGATCTCGTGGATACAGAAAGTTACGGCGGTGGAATTAGGGTTTTGGCTCCGTATCTGATCATTTGGCGGTACGTAGGTATATATGAAGGAAATATGCCCTAGAGGCAATAATAAAGTTATTATTTATTTCCTTATTTCATGATAATGTTTATTATTCATGCTAGAATTGTATTAACCGGAAACATAATACATGTGTGAATACATAGACAAACAGAGTGTCACTATTATGCCTCTACTTGACTAGCTCATTAATCAAAGATGGTTATGTTTCCTAACCATAGACAAAGAGTTGTTATTTGATTAATGGGATCACATCATTAGATGAATGATCTGATTGACTTGACCCATTCCGTTAGCTTAGCACTTGATCGTTTAGTTTGTTGCTATTGCTTTCTTCATGACTTATACATGTTCCTATGACTATGAGATTATGCAACTCCCGTTTATCGGAGGAACACTTTGTGTGCTACCAAATGTCACAACGTAACTGGGTGATTATAAAGGTGCTCTACAGGTGTCTCCAAAGGTACTTGTTGGGTTGGCGTATTTCGAGATTAGGATTTGTCGCTCCGAATGTCGGAGAGGTATCTCTGGGCCCTCTCGGTAATGCACATCACTTAAGCCTTGAAAGCATTGCAACTAATGAGTTAGTTGCGGGATGATGTATTATGGAACGAGTAAAGAGACTTGCCGGTGACGAGATTGAACTAGGTATTGGAAACCGACGATCGAATCTCGGGCAAGTAACATACCAATGATAAAGGGAACAACGTATGTTGTTATGCGGTCTGACCGATAAAGATCTTCGTAGAATATGTAGGAGCCAATATGAGCATCCAGGTTCCGCTATTGGTTATTGACCAGAGACGTGTCTCGGTCATGTCTACATTGTTCTCGAACCGTAGGGTCCGCACGCTTAAGGTTTCGATGAGAGTTATATTATGAGTTTATGAGTTTTGATGTACCGAAGGAGTTCGGAGTCCCGGATGAGATCGGGGACATGACGAGGAGTCTCGAAATGGTCGAGACGTAAAGATCGATATATTGGATGACTATATTCGGACTTCGGAAAGGTTCTGAGTGATTCAGGTATTTTTCGGAGTACCGGAGAGTTACGGGAATTGGCCGGGAGAAGTATTGGCCCTTATTGGGCCATACGGGAAAGAGGGGCTGCCCAGGGCAGGCCCCCCCCCAAGGCCTAGTCCGAATTGGACTAGGGGGAGGGGCTGCGCCCCCTCCTTCCTTCCCTTCTCCCTTCCCCTTCCTTGTCTCCTACTCCTAATACATGGAAGGACTCCTAGTTAGACTAGGAAAGGGGGAATCCTACTCCCGGTGGGAGTAGGACTCCCCTAGGGCGCGCCATAGAGAGGGCCGGCCCTCCCCTCCTCCACTCCTTTATATACGGGGGTAGGGGGCACCCCATAGACACACAAGTTGATCTTCGTGATCGTTCCTTAGCCGTGTGCGGTGCCCCCTCCACGATATTACACCTCGGTCATATTGTAGCGGTGCTTAGGCGAAGCCCTGTGACGGTTGAACATCAAGATCGTCACCACGCCGTCGTGCTGACGGAACTCCTCCCCGAAGCTTTGCTGGATCGGAGCCCGGGGAGCGTCATCGAGCTGAACGTGTGCCAAGAACTTGGAGGTGCCGGAGTAACGGTGCTTGGATCGGTTGCACCGGGAAGACGTACGACTACTTCCTCTACGTTGCGTCAACGCTTCCGCTTCGGTCTACGAGGGTATGTAGACAACACTCTCCCCTCTCGTTGCTATGCATCACCATGATCTTGCGTGTGCGTAGGAAATTTTTGAAATTACTACCCCCCCCCCCCCAACAGTGGCATCCGAGCCTAGGTTTTATGGTTTGATGTTATATGCACGAGTAGAACACAAGTGAGTTGTGGGCGATATAAGTCATACTGCTTACCAGCATGTCATACTTTGGTTCGGCGGTATTGTTGGATGAAGCGGCCTGGACCGACAATACACGTACGCTTACGCGAGACTGGTTCTACCGCCGTGCTTTGCACACAGGTGGCTGGCGGGTGTGAGTTTCTCCAACTTTAGTTGAACCGAGTGTGGCTACGCCCGGTCCTTGCGAAGGTTAAAACAACACCAACTTGACAAGCTTTTTTCAAGGGGAAGAATCATCAACAAAAAATCCAGGAAAGAACAGCGAAGGAAAAACGTGAAAAAACAAGTGTTTTCCCGGAACGGAATAGCGGAAATTCCATATATCGTTGTGGTTTTGATGCGTAGGTAAGATTGGTTCTTGCTTAAGCCCATAGCAACCACGTAAAACTTGCAACAACAAAGTAGAGGACGTCTAACTTGTTTTTGCAGGGCATGTTGTGATGTGATATGGTCAAGACATGATGCTAAATTTTATTGTATGAGATGATCATGTTTTGTAACCGAGTTATCGGCAACTGGCAGGAGCCATATGGTTGTCGCTTTATTGTATGCAATGCAATCGCGTTGTAATGCTTTACTTTATCACTAAGCGGTAGCGATAGTCATGGAAGCATAAGATTGGCGAGACGACAACGATGCTACGATGAAGATCAAGGTGTCGCGCCGGTGACGATGGTGATCATGACGGTGCTTCGGAGATGGAGATCACAAGCACAAGATGATGATGGCCATATCATATCACTTATATTGATTGCATGTGATGTTTATCTTTTATGCATCTTATCTTGCTTTGATTGACGGTAGCATTATAAGATGATCTCTCACTAAATTTCAAGATAAAAGTGTTCTCCCTGAGTATGCACCGTTGCCAAAGTTCGTCGTGCCCAGACACCACGTGATGATCGGGTGTGATAAGCTCTACATCCATCTACAACGGGTGCAAGCTAGTTTTGCACACGCAGAATACTCAGGTTAAACTTGACGAGCCTAGCATATGCAGATATGGCCTCGGAACACTGAGACCGAAAGGTCGAGCGTGAATCATATAGTAGATATGATCAACATAGCGATGTTCACCATTGAAAACCACTCCATTTCACGTGATGATCGGACATGGTTTAGTTGATATGGATCACGTGATCACTTAGATGATTAGAGGGATGTGAGTTCTTAAGTAATATGATTAATTGAACTTTAATTTATCATGAACTTAGTCCTGGTAGTATTAGCATATCTATGTTGTAGATCAATAGCTCGCGTTGTTGCTTTCATATGTTTATTCTGATATGTTCCTAGAGAAAATTGTGTTGAAAGATGTTAGTAGCAATAATGCGGATTGGATCCGTGATCTGAGGTTCATCCTCATTGCTGCACAGAAGAATTATGTCCTTGATGCACTGCTAGGTCACAGACCTATTGCAGGAGCAGATGCAGGCGTTATGAACATTTGGCTAGCTCAATATGATGACTACTTGATAGTTAAGTGCACCATGCTTAACGGCTTAGAATCGGGACTTCAAAGACGTCTTGAACGTCATGGACCATATGAGATGTTCCAGGAGTTGAAGTTAATATTTCAAGAAATACCCAAGTTGAGAGAGATGAAGTATCCAACAAGTTCTATAGCTAAAAGTTGGAGGAGAATCGCTCAACTAGTGAGCATGTGCTCAGATTGTCTGGGTACTACAATCGCTTGAATCAAGTGGGAGTTAATCTTCCAGATAAAATAGTGATTGGCAGAATTCTCTAGTCACCATAACCAAGTTAGTAGAACTTCGTGATGAACTATAATATGCAAGGGATAACGGATACAATTCCCAAGCTCTTCGTGATGCTAAAATCGACGAAGGTAGAAATCAAGAAAAACATCAAGCGTTGATGGTTGACGAGACCACTAGTTTCAACAAAACGACAAAGGAAGAAGGGGAACTTCATGTAGAACAACAAGCAAGCTGCTGCTCAAGTGAAGAAGCCCAAGTCTGGACCTAAGCCTGAGACTAAGTGCTTCTACTGCAAAGGGACTGGTCACTGGAAGCGGAATTACCCCAAATGTTTGGCGGATAAGAAGGATGGCAAAGTGAACAAAGGTATATTTGATATACATGTTATTGATGTGTACTTTACTAGTGTTTATAGCAACCCCTCAGTATTTGATACTGGTTCAGTTGCTAAGATTAGTAACTCGAAATGGGAGTTGCAGAATAAACAGAGACTAGTTAAGGGTGAAGTGACGATGTGTGTTGGAAGTGGTTCCAAGATTGATATGATCATCATCGCACACTCTCTATACTTTCGGGATTAGTGTTGAACCTAAATAAGTGTTATTTGGTGTTTGCGTTGAGCATGAATATGATTTGATCATGTTTATTGCAATATGGTTATTCATTTAAGTTAGAGAATAATTGTTGTTCTGTTTACATGAATAAAACCTTATATGGTTACACACCCAATGAAAATGGTTCATTGGATCTCGATCCTAGTGATACACATATTCATAATATTGAAGACAAAAGATGCAAAGTTAATTATGATAGTGCAACTTATTTGTGGCACTGCCGTTTAGGTCATATTGGTGTAAAGCGCATGAAGAAACTCCATGCTGATGGGATTTTGGAATCACTTGATTATGAATCACTTGATGCTTGCGAACCATGTCTCTTGGGCAAGATGACTAAAATGCCGTTCTTCGGAACAATGGAGCAAGCATCAGATTTGTTGGAAATCATACATACTGATGTATGTGGTCCGATGAATATCAAGGCTTGCAGCGGGTATCATTATTTTCTGACCTTCACAGATGATTTGAGTAGATATGGGTATATCTACTTGATGAAACATAAGTCTGAAACATTTGAAAAGTTCAAAGGATTTCAGAGTGAAGTGGAAAATCATCATGACAAGAAAATAAGGTTTCTACGATCTGATCGCGGAGACAAATATTTGAGTTACGAGTTTGGTCTTCAATTAAAACAATGTGGAATAGTTTCACAAATTCGTGCCACCTGGAACACCACAGCATAATGGTGTGTCCGAACGTCATAGCCGTACTTTATTAGATATAGTGCAAATCTATGATGTTTCTTACCGATTTACCACTATCGTTTTTGAGGTTATGCATTAAAGACAGCTGCATTCACGTTAAATAGGGCACCATCTAAATCCGTTGAGACGACACCGTATGAACTATGGTTTGGCAAGAAACCTAAGCTGTCGTTTCTTAAAGTTTGGGACTACGATGCTTATGTGAAAAAGTTTCAACATGATAAGCTCGAACCCAAATCGGAGAAGTAAATCTTCATAGGTTACCCAAAAGAAAATGTTGGGTACACCTTCCATCACAGATCCGAAGGCAAGTTATTCATTGCTGAGAATGGATCCTTTCTAGAGGAGTTTCTCACGAAAGAAGTGAGTGGGAGGAAAGTAGAAAACTTGATAAGGTAATTGTACCTTCTCCCTTATTGGAAAGTAGTTCATCACAGAAATCTGTTCTTGTGACTACTACACCAATTAGTGAGGAAGCTAATGATGATAATCATGTAACTTCAGATCAAGTTACTACCGAATCTCATAGGTAAACCAGAGTGAGATCCGCACCAGAGTGGTACAGTAATCCTGTTCTGGAAGTCTTGTTACTAGACCATGACGAACCTATGAACTATGAGGAAGCGATGATGAGCCTAGATTCCACGAAATGGTTTGAGACCATGAAATCTGAGATATGATCCATGTATGAGAACAAAGTATGGACTTTGATGGATTTGCCCGTTGATCGGCAAGCCATAGAAAATAAATGGATCTTCAAGAGGAAGACGGACATTGATAGTAGTGTTACTATCCACAAAGCTAGACTTGTCGAAAAAGGTTTTTGACAAAGTTCAAGGTGTTGACTACGATGAGAGTTTCTCACTCGTATCTATGCTTGAGTCTGTCCGAATCATGTTAGCAATTGCCGCATTTTATGAAATCTGGCAAATGGATAAACAAAACTGCATTCCTTAATGGATTTATTAAAGAAGAGTTGTATACGATGCAACTAGAAGGTTTTGTCAATCCTAAAGGTGTTACCAAAATATGCAAGCTCCAGCGATCCATCAATGGACTGGTGCAACCATCTCGGAGTTGGAATATACGCTTTGATAGGTTGATCGAAGCATATAGTTTTATACAGACTTGCGGTGAAGCTTGTATTTACAAGAAAGTGAGTGGGAGCACTACAACATTTCTGATAAGTATATGTGAATGACATATTGTTGATCGGAAATAATGTAGAATTATTCTGCAAAGCATAAAGGAGTGTTTGAAAGGAGTTTTTCAAAGAAAGACCTCAGTGAAGCTGCTTACATATTAAGCATCAAGATCTATAGAGATAGATCAAGACGCTTGATAAGATTTTTCAATAAGTACATACCTTGACAAGATTTTGAAGTAGTTCAAAATGGAACAGTCAAAGAAAGAGTTCTTGCTTGTGTTACAAGGTATGAAGTTGAGTAAAGACTCAAAACCCGACCACGGCAGAAGATAGGAAGAGAATGAAAGTCATTCCCTATGCCTTGGCCATAGGTTCTATAAAGTATGTCATGCTGTGTACCAGATCTATTGTATACCCTACACTGATTTTGGCAAGGGAATACAATAGTGATCTAGGAGTAGATCACTGGACAACGGTCAAAATTATCCTTAGTGGAATAAGGATATGTTTCTCGATTATGGAGGTGACAAAAGGTTCGTCGTAAAAGGTTACGTCGATGCAAGTTTTGACACTAATCTAGATGACTCTAAGTCTCAATCTAGATACATATTGAAAGTGGGAGAAATTAGCTAGAGTAGCTTCGTGTAGAGCATTGTAGACATAGAACTTGCAAAATACTTACGGATCTGAATGTGATAGACCCGTTGACTAAAATTATCTCACAAGCAAAACATGATCACACCTTAGTACTCTTTGGGTGTTAATCACATATATATGTGAACTAGATTAGTGACTCTAGTAAACCCTTTGAGTGTTAGTCACATGACGATGTGAACTATGGGTGTTAATCACATGGTGATGTGAACTATTGCTGTTAAATCACATGGCGATGTGAACTAGATTATTGACTCTAGTGCAAGTGGGAGACTAAAGGAAATATGCCCTAGAGGCAATAATAAAGTTATTATTTATTTCCTTATTATAAATGTTTATTATTCATGCTAGAATTGTATTAACCAGAAACATAATACATGTGTGAATACATAGACAAATAGAGTGTCACTAGTATGCCTCTACTTGACTAGCTCATTAATCAAAGATGGTTATGTTTCCTAACCATAGACAAAGAGTTGTTATTTGATTAATGGGATCACATCATTAGATGAATGATCTGATTGACTTGACCCATTCCGTTAGCTTAGCACTTGATCGTTTAGTTTGTTGCTATTGCTTTCTTCATGACTTATACATGTTCCTATGACTATGAGATTATGCAACTCCCGTTTACCGGAGGAACACTTTGTGTGCTACCAAACATCACAATGTAACTGGGTGATTATAAATATGCTCTACAGGTGTCTCCAAAGGTACTTGTTGGGTTGGCGTATTTCGAGATTAGGATTTGTCACTCTGAATGTCGGAGAGGTATCTCTGGGCCCTCTCGGTAATGCACATCACTTAAGCCTTGCAAGCATTGCAACTAATGAGTTAGTTGCAGGATGATGTATTACGGAACGAGTAAAGAGACTTGCCAGTGAAGAGATTGAACTAGGTATTGGATACCGACGATCGAATCTCGGGCAAGTAACATACCAATGATAAAGGGAACAACGTATGTTGTTATGCGGTCTGACCGATAAAGATCTTCGTAGAATATGTAGGAGCCAATATGAGCATCCAGGTTCCGCTATTGGTTATTGACCAGAGACACGTCTCGGTCATGTCTACATTGTTCTCGAACCGTAGGGTCCGCACGCTTAAGGTTTCGATGACAATTATATTATGAGTTTATGAGTTTTGATGTACCAAAGGAGTTCGGAGTCCCGGATGAGATCGGGGACATGACGAGGAGTCTCGAAATGGCCGAGACGTAAAGATCGATATATTGGACGACTATATTCGGACTTCGGAAAGGTTCCGAGTGATTCGGGTATTTTTCGGAGTACCGGAGAGTTACGGGAATTCGCCGGGAGAAGTATTGGGCCTTATTGGGCCATACGGGAAAGAGAGAGGGGCTGCCCAGTGCAGGCCGCGCGCCCCCAAGGCCTAGTCCGAATTGGACTAGGGGGAGGGGCTGCGCCCCCTCCTTCCTTCCCTTCTCCCTTCCCCTTCCTTGTCTCCTAATCCTAATACATGGAAGGACTCCTAGTTGGACTAGGAAAGGAGGAATCCTACTCCCGGTGGGAGTAGGACTCCCCTAGGGCGCGCCACAGAGAGGGCCGGCCCTCCCCTCCTCCACTCCTTTATATACGGGGGTAGGGGGCACCCCATAGACACACAAGTTGATCTTCGTGATCGTTCCTTAGCCGTGTGCGGTGCCCCCTCCACGATATTACACCTCGGTCATATTGTAGCGGTGCTTAGGCGAAGCCCTTCGACGGTTGAACATCAAGATCGTCACCACGCCGTCGTGCTGACGGAAGTCCTCCCCGAAGCTTTGCTGGATCGGAGCCCGGGGAGCGTCATTGAGCTGAACGTGTGCCAAGAACTCGGAGGTGCCGGAGTAACGGTGCTTGGATCGGTTGGACCGGGAAGACGTACCACTACTTCCTCTACATTGCATCAACGCTTCCGCTTCGGTCTATGAGGGTACATAGACAACACTCTCCCCTCTCGTTGTTATGCATCACCATGATCTTGCGTGTGCGTAGGAATTTTTTTGAAATTACTACGTCCCCCAACAATATATAGGAGGAAGGAGTACGTCGGTGGAGCAACAGGGGGCCCACGAGGGTGGAGGGCGTGCCGGGGGGGGGGGGGGTAGGCGCGCCCCCTACCTCGTGGCTTCCCTATTGGTTTGCTTGACGTAGGGTCCAAGTCTCCTGGATCTTGTTCGTTTCAAAAATCACGTTCCCGAAGGTTTCATTCCGTTTGGACTCCATTTGATATTCTTTTTCTGTGAAACTCTGAAATAGGCAAAAAACAGCAATTCTGGGTTGGGCCTCCGGTTAATAGGTCAGTCCCAAAAATAATATAAAAGTGAATAATAAAGCCCAATAATGTCCAAAACAGAAGATAATATAGCATGGAGCAATCAAAAATTATAGATACGTTGGAGACGTATCACCCCTCCACCAAATGTGGGACGATGCCTAGGATGTGGCCGGTGGCCTTGGCCTTATCCAGGATAGCGGCCAGGGCATCGACCACCATGTTGAACAGGAAAGGGGAGAAGGGGTCCCCTTGTCTAACCCCACATAAAGTGGGTGAAAGGATCGATATAGTTGACTAGAGGTGGTGCGGGGGGGGGGTGAATATGCAACTAACAATTTTTAGCTTTGCTTTAACAATTTAAACTTTGCATCAAAGTAGGTTGTCTAGATATACAACTAGGTGAGCAACCTATATGATGCAACAACAACAAGCACACAGGCAAGCAAGGGATGCAACACAATATAAGCTTGCACAAGTAAAGGTACGAGATAACCAAGAATGGAGCTGGTGAAGACGGGGATGTGTTACCGAAGTTCCTTCCCTTTGAGAGGAAGTACGTCTCTGTTGGAGCGGTGTGGAGGCACAATGCTCCCCAAGAAGCCACTAGGGCCACCGTGTTATCCTCACGCCCTCACACAATGCGAGATGTCGTGGTTCCACTATTGGTGCCCTTGGAGGCGGCAACCAGACCTTTACAAACAAGGTTGGGGCAATCTCCACAACTTAATTGGAGGCTCCCAACGACACCACGAAGCTTCACCACAACGGAATATGGCTCAGCGATGACCTCAACCGTCTAGGGTGCTCAAACACTCAAGAGTAACAAGATCTGCAAGGGATTAGTGGGGGAATCAAATTTCTCTTGTGGAAGTGTAGATTGGGGCCTTCTCAACCAATCCCTAGAAAATCAACAAGTTTGATTGGCTAGGGAGAGAGATCGGGCGAAAATGGAGCTTAGAGCATCAATGGAGCTTAGGGATGGAAGAGGTAGTCAACTCGGAGAAGAAGACTCCCCTTATATAGTGAAAGGACAAATCCAACTATTACCCACTTACTCAGCCCGCGACATGCGGTACTACCGCACTAGACATGCCGTACTACTACAAGGGCCCGCGGTACTACCGCAGGGCACTGCGGTACTACCGTATGCGCGGCATGAGCTAGACCAACCTTGATGCGTTGAAGCAAAGAGCGGTAGAACCGCCGGAGCGGTACTACCGCTCCCCCTTGCGGTACTACCGCAAGGCAGGGTTTGTCTAGGCTGGGAAGGCACGGACGAATAAAAATACATTCGTGGCAACTTCCGCTGAGAATCGATCTGTGCAAAAATCTGACATGGTACTACCGCAAGCCCGGAGCGGTCCTACCGTGTACGGCGCGGATGTAAAAATTACATCCGCCCCTACTTTCACTCATGCTGCTGTGCCCGGCCTGAGCGGTACTACCGCAAGGGCCTGCAGTACTACCATGTCCCTGCCCAGTACTACCGTGGGCCTCTGCGGTACTACTGCTCCCATGAGCAGTACTACCGCATGCCATAGCACAAACAACACTAGGAGTCCTTCATTTTGCAGAGACACGGATAAACGGTGGTTTCTCCAAAGAGCCATAGGTTTCACTAGTGGCTTCTCTCAAGAGCATAAGTATTTTACGGTGGGTGAACAAATTACTGTTGAGCAATTGACAAAATTGAGCATAGTTATGAGAATATCTAGGTATGATCATGTATATAGGCATCACGTCCGAGACAAGTAGACCGACTCCTGCCTGCATCTACTACTATTACTCCACACATCGACCGCTATCCAGCATGCATCTAGAGTATTAAGTTCATAAGAATAGAGTAACGCCTTAAGCAAGATGACATGATGTAGAGGGATAAATTCATGCAATATGATAAAAAACCATATTGTTATCCTCAATGGCAACAATACAATACGTGCCTTGCTGCCCCTACTGTCACTGGGAAAGGACACTACAAGATTGAACCCAAAGCTAAGAACTTCTCCCATTGCAAGAAAGATCAATCTAGTAGGCCAAACCAAACTAATAATTTCGAAGAGACTTGCAAAGATAACCAATCATACATAAAAGAATTCAAAGAAGATTCAAATATTGTTCATAGATAAACTTGATCATAAATCCACAATTCATCGGTCTCAACAAACACACCACAAAAGAAGATTACATCGATTAGATCTCCACAAGAGAGGGGGAGAACATTGTATTGAGATACAAAAACCGAGAAGAAGCCATCTAGCTAATAACTATAGACCCGAAGGTCTGAGGTAAACTACTCACACTTCATCGGAGTGGCTATGGTGTTGGTGTAGAAGCCCTCCATGATTGATGCCCCCTCCGGCGGAGCTCTGGAATAGGCCCCAAGATGGGATCTCGTGGATACAGAAAGGTACGGCGGTGGAATTAGGGTTTTGGCTCCGTATCTGATCGTTTGGGGGTACGTAGGTATATATAGGAGGAAGGAGTACGTCGGTGGAGCAACAGGGGCCCACGAGGGTGGAGGTCGCGCGGGGGGGGGGGGGGGGGGGGGTAGGCGCGCCCCCCTACCTCGTGTCTTCCCTATTGGTTGCTTGACGTAGGGTCCAAGTCTCCTGGATCTTGTTCATTCCAAAAATCACGTTCCCGAAGGTTTCATTCCGTTTGGACTCCGTTTGATATTCTTTTTCTGCGAAACTCTGAAATAGGCAAAAAAACAGCAATTCTGGGTTGGGCCTTTGGTTAATAGGTTAGTCCCGAAAATAATATAAAAGTGAATAATAAAGCCCAATAATGTCCAAAACAGAAGATAATACAGCATGGAGCAATCAAAAATTATAGATATGTTGGAGACGTATCACCCCTCCACCAAATGTGGGACGGTGCCTAGGATGTGGCCGGTGGCCTTGGCCTTATCCAGGATAGCGGCCAGGGCATCGACCACCATGTTGAACAGGAAAGGGGAGAAGGGGTCCCCTTGTCTAACCCCACATAAAGTGGGTGAAAGGATCGATATAGTTGACTAGAGGTGGGGGGGTGAATATGCAACTAACAATTTTTAGCTTTTCTTTAACAATTTAAACTTTGCATCAAAGTAGGTTGTCTAGATATGCAACTAGGTGAGCACCCTATATGATGCAACAACAACAAGCACACAGGCAAGCAAGGGATGCAACACAATATAAGCTTGCACAAGTAAAGGTATGAGATAACCAAGAGTGGAGCTGGTGAAGACGAGGATGTGTTACCGAAGTTCCTTCCCTTTGAGAGGAAGTACGTCTCCGTTGGAGCGGTGTGGAGGCACAATGCTCCCCAAGAAGCCACTAGGGCCACCGTATTCTCCTCACGCCCTCACACAATGCGAGATGTCGTGGTTCCACTATTGGTTCCCTTGGAGGCGACAACCGGACCTTTACAAACAAGGTTGGGGCAATCTCCACAACTTAATTGGAGGCTCCCAACGACACCACGAAGCTTCACCACAACGGAATATGGCTCAGCGGTGACCTCAACCGTCTAGGGTGCTCAAACACTCAAGAGTAACAAGATCTGCAAGGGATTAGTGGGGGAATCAAATTTCTCTTGTGGAAGTGTAGATTGGGGCCTTCTCAACCAATCCCTAGAAAATCAACAAGTTTGATTGGCTAGGGAGAGAGATCGGGCGAAAATGGAGCTTAGAGCATCAATGGAGCTTAGGGATGGAAGAGGTAGTCAACTCGGAGAAGAAGACTCCCCTTATATAGTGAAAGGACAAATCCAACTGTTACCCACTTACGCAGCCCGCGACATGCGGTACTACCGCACTAGACATGCGGTACTACTGCAAGGGCCCGCGGTACTACCGCGGGGCACTGCAGTACTACTGTATGCGCGGCATGAGCTAGACCAACCTTGATGCGTTGAAGCAAAGAGCGGTAGAACCGCCGGAGCGGTACTACCGCTCCCCCTTGCGGTACTACCGCAAGGCAGGGTTTGTCTAGGGTGGGAAGGCACGGACGAATGAAAATACATTCGTGGCAACTTCCGCTGAGAATCGATCTGTGCAAAAATCTGACGTGGTACTACTGCAAGCCCGGAGCGGTCCTACCGTGTACGGCGCGCATGTAAGAATTACATGCGCCCCTACTTTCACTCGTGCTGCTGTGCCCGGCCTGAGCGGTACTACCGCAAGGGCCTGCAGTACTACCACATCCCTGGCCAGTACTACCGTGGGCCTCTGCGGTACTACTACTCCCATGAGCAGTACTACCGCATGCCACAACACAAACAACACTAGGAGTCCTTCATTTTGCAGAGACACGGATAAATGGTGGTTTCTCCAAAGAGCCATAGGTTTCACTAGTGGCTTCTCTCAAGAGCATAAGTATTTTACGGTGTGTGAACAAATTACTATTGAGCAATTGAAAAAATTGAGCATAGTTATGAGAGTATCTAGGTATGATCATGTATATAGGCATCACGTTCGAGACAAGTAGACCGACTCCTGCCTGCATCTACTACTATTACTCCACACATCGACCGCTATCCAGCATGCATCTAGAGTATTAAGTTCATAAGAACAGAGTAACGCCTTAAGCAATATGACATGATGTAGAGGGATAAATTCATGCAATATGATAAAAAACCATATTGTTATCCTCAATGGCAACAATACAATACGTGCCTTGCTGCCCCTACTGTCACTGGGAAAGGACACTACAAGATTGAACCCAAAGCTAAGAACTTCTCCCATTGCAAGAAAGATCAATCTAGTAGGCCAAACCAAACTAATAATTTCGAAGAGACTTGCAAAGATAACCAATCATACATAAAAGAATTCAAAGAAGATTCAAATATTGTTCATAGATAAACTTGATCATAAATCCACAATTCATCGGTCTCAACAAACACACCACAAAAGAAGATTACATCGATTAGATCTCCACAAGAGAGGGGGAGAACATTGTATTGAGATACAAAAACCGAGAAGAAGCCATCTAGCTAATAACTATAGACCCGAAGGTCTGAGGTAAACTACTCACACTTCATCGGAGTGGCTATGGTGTTGGTGTAGAAGCCCTCTGTGATCGATGCCCCCTCCAGCGAACCTCCGGAACAGGCCCCAAGATGGGATCTCGTGGATACAGAAAGTTACGGTGGTGGAATTAGGGTTTTGGCTCCGTATCTGATTGTTTGGGGGTACGCAGGTATATATAGGAGGAAGCAGTACATCGGTGGAGCAACAAGGGGCCCACGAGGGTGGAGGGCGCGCCTAGGGGGAGGGGTAGGCGCGCCCCCCTACCTCGTGGCTTCCCTGTTGGTTGCTTGACGTAGGGTCCAAGTCTCCTGGATCTTGTTCGTTCCAAAAATCACGTTCCCGAAGGTTTCATTCCGTTTGGACTCCGTTTGATTTTCTTTTTCTGCGAAACTCGGACATAGGCAAAAAACAACAATTCTGGGCTGGGCCTCCGGTTAATAGGTTAGTCCCAAAAATAATATAAAAGTGAATAATAAAGCCCAGTAATGTCCAAAACAGAAGATAATATAGCATGGAGCAATCAAAAATTATAGATACGTTGGAGACGTATCAAGCATCCCCAAGCTTAATTCATGCTCGTCCTCGAGTAGGTAAATGATAAAAACAGAATTTTTGATGTGGAATGCTACTAGGCATAATTTCAATGTAATTCTTCTTAATTGTGGTATGAATATTCAGATCCGAAAGATTCAAGACAAAAGTTTAATATTGACATAAAAATAATAAAACTTCAAGCATACTAACTAAGCAATTATGCCTTCTCAAAATAACATGGCCAAAGAAAGTTATCCCTACAAAATCATATAGTCTGGCTATGCTCTATCTTCACCACACAAAGTATTTAAATCATTTACAACCCCGATGACAAGCCAAGCAACTTTTTCATACTTTTGACATTCTCAAACTTTTTCAATCTTCACGCAATACATGAGCGTGAGCCATGGACATAGCACTATATGTGGAATAGAAAGGTGGTTGTGGAGAAGACAAAAAGGGACAAGATAGTCTCACATCAACTAGGCGTATCAACGGGCTATGGAGATGCCCATCAATAGATATCAATGTGAGTGAGTAGGGATTGCCATGCAACGGATGCACTAGAGCTATAAGTGTATGTAAGCTCAACAAAAGAAACTAAGTGGGTGTGCATCCAACTCGCTTGCTCACGAAGACCTAGGGCATTTTGAGGAAGCCCATCATTGGAATATACAAGCCAAGTTCTATAATGTTAAATTCCCACTAGTATATGAAAGTGACAACATAGGAGACTCTCTATCATGAAGATCATGGTGCTACTTTGAATCACAAGTGTGGTAAAAGGATAGTAGCATTGTCCCTTCTCGCTTTTTCTCTCATTTTTTTTATTTGGGTCTTTTCTCTTTTTTTATGGCCTCTTTTTTTTTTCTCTTTTTTTCTGTCCGGAGTCTCATCCCGACTTGTGGGGGAATCATAGTCTCCATCATCCTTTCCTTACTTGGGACAATGCTCTAATAATGATGATCATCACACTTTTATTTACTTACAACTCAACAATTAGAACTCAATACTTAGAACAAAATATGACTCTACGTGAATGCTTCCGGCGGTGTACCGGGATATGCAATGAATCAAGAGTGACATGTATGAAAAAATTATGAACGGTGGCTTTGCCACAAATTTGATGTCAACTACATGATCATGCAAAGAAATATGACAATGATGGAGCGTGTCATAATAATCGGAACGGTGGTAAGTTGCATGGCAATATATCTCGGAATGGCTATGGAAATGCCCTGATAGGTAGGTATGGTGGCTGTTTTGAGGAAGGTATATTGTGGGTGTATGATACCGGCGAAAAGTGCGCGGTATTAGAGAGGCTAGCAATGGTGGAAGGAAGAAAAGTGCATATAATCCATGGACTCAACATTAGTCATAAAGAACTCATATACTTATTGCAAAAATCTACAAGTTATCAAAGCAAAGTATTACGCGCATTCTCCTAGGGGGATATATTGGTAGGAAAATACCATCGCTTGTCCCCGACTGCCACTCATAAGGAAGACAATCAATAAATAAATAATGGTCCGACTTCATCACATAACGGTTCACCATACGTGCATGCTACAGGAATCACAAACTTTAACACAAGTATCTCTCAAATTCACAACTACTCAACTAGCATGACTCTAATATCACCATCTTTATATCTCAAAACAATCATCAAGCATCAAACTTCTCTTAGTATTCAACACACTCATAAGAAAGTTTTTACTAATCTTGTATACCTAGCATATTAGGACTATTTAAGCAAATTATCATGCTATTTAAAGACTCTCAAAATAATCTAAGTGAAGCATGAGAGATCAATAGTTTCTATAAAACAAATCCACCACCGTGCCCTAAAAGATATAAGTGAAGTACTAGAGCAAAACTATATAACTCAAAAGATATAAGTGAAGCACATAGAGTATTATTGTGACGCCCCCGATTTAATCGTACACTAATCATACACGCAAACGTGTACGATCAAGATCAGGGACTCACGGGAAGGCATCACAACACAACTCTACAAATAAAATAAGTCATACAAGCATCATATTACAAGCCAGGGGCCTCGAAGGCTCGAATACAAGAGCTCGATCATAGACGAGTCAGCGGAAGCAACAATATCTGAGTACAGACATAAGTTAAACAAGTTTGCCTTAAGAAGGCTAGCACAAACTGGGATACAGATCGAAAGAGGCGCAGGCCTCCTGCCTGGGATCCTCCTAAACTACTCCTGGTCGTCGTCAGCGGGCAGCACGTAGTAGTAGGCACCTCCGGTGTAGTAGGAGTCGTCGTCGACGGTGGCGTCTGGCTCCTGGGCTCCAACATCTGGTTGCGACAACCAGGTAGAAGGGATAGAAGGAAAAGAGGGAGAAAGCAACCGTGAGTACTCATCCAAAGTACTCGCAAGCAAGGAGCTATACTACATATGCATGGGTATCAAATGGAATAAGGGTTCATATGTGGACTGAACTGCAGAATGCCAGAATAAGAGGGGGATAACTAATCCTGTCGAAGACTACGCTTATGGCAGCCTCCGTCTTGCAGCATGTAGAAGAGAGTAGACTGAAGTCCTCCAAGTAGCATCGCATAGCATAATCCTAACCGATGATCCTCCCCTCGTCGCCCTGTGAGAGAGCGATCACCGGTTGTATCTGGCACTTGGAAGGGTGTGTTTTATTAAGTATCCGGTTCTAGTTGTCATAAGGTCAAAGTACAACTCCGGGTCGTCCTTTTACCGAGGGACACGGCTATTCGAATAGATAAACTTCCCTGCAGGGGTGCACCACATACCCCAAAACGCTCGATCCCATTTGGCCGGACACACTTTCCTGGGTCATGCCCGGCCTCGGAAGATCAACACGTCGCAGCCCTACCTAGGCACAACAGAGAGGTCAGCACGCCGGTCTAAATCCTATGGCGCAGGGGTCTGGGCCCATCGCCCTTTGCACACCTGCACGTTGCGTACGCGGCCGGAAGCAGACCTAGCCTAGTGGCTTTCCAGTCCAATCCGGCGCGCGCCACTCAGTCGCTGACGTTACGAAGGCTTCGGCTGATACCACGACGCCGGGATACCCATAACTGCTCCCACGTAGATGGTTAGTGCGTATAGACCAAATGGCCAGACTCAGATCAAATACCCAGATCTCGTTAAGCGTGTTAAGTATCCGCGAACACCGACCAGGGCCAGGCCCACCTCTCTCCTAGGCGGTCGGAACCTGCCCTGTCGCTCCGCCTCAATGATCCACTCGCGGGTGCTCCTACGAGTCGTCCCATCTTTAGTCACAACATGTGTCATGTATAAAGTATATAGTATATACCCGTGATCACCTCCCGAGTGATCACGGCCCGATAGTATAGCATGGCAGACGGACAAGAATGTAGGGCCACTGATGATAAGCTAGCATCCTATACTAAGCATTAGGTTTGCAGGTAAAGGTAACAACAGTAGTAGCAAGGACAGGCTATGCATCAGTATAGGATGAACGAAAAACAGTAACATGCTACACTACTCTAATGCAAGCAGTATAGAGAAGAGTAGGCGGTATCTGGTGATCAAAGGGGGGGCTTGCCTGGTTGCTCTGGCAAGAGAGAGGGGTCATCAACTCCGTAGTCGTACTGGGTAGCAGCGGCGTCGGTCTCGGTGTCTAGCGAGAGAAGAGGGGGAAGAAACAATAAATATTTAAGCAAGCAGATGCATAGCGATGCATGACATGACAAGTATCGGTGCTAGAGGTGCTCTAACGCGGTATGAGGTGATACTGGTGAAGGGGGGAAACATCCGGGAAAGTATCCCCGGTGTTTCGCGTTTTCGGGCAGAGTAGCCGGAGGGGGAAAGTTACGAGTTTGCTATGCTAGGGATGCGTGGCGGACGAATGGGCTGCGTATCCGAGATCGTCTCGTCGTTCTGAGTAACTTTCATGTTGAAAATAATTTAATCCGAGTTACGGATTAAAAGATATGATTTTCTAAAGATTATATTAATTTCTAAAATTTAATTAATTATTTAATTAATTCGAAAATGAATTAATGACATCAGCATGATGTCATGCTGACGTCAGGAGTCAACAGAGTTGACTGGTCAACCTGACCAGTGGGTCCCACTGGTCAGTGACACATTTTAATTAAACAGTTTAATTAATCTAATCAAAATTAATTAGTGGGTGGGCCCCACTGTCATACTAATTAATTTGCTAATTAAGAGTAGTTAATTAGGTTAACTAATCATTAGATTAATTAATCTTATTTGGTTAATTTAATCAGAATTAATTAAGTTAATTAATTAATTAATTAATTAATTTCATTATTTATTTACTTATTTATTTATTTATTTAATTTCTTTTTTTTAACGTTCTGGGCTGGGGCCCTCCTGTCATAGGCAGGGGGCTTAGCGGGCGTCGGGTTCGCGAACAAGCGCTGTCGCCACTGGTAACGGGCGCGGGGCGCTGGCCTCGGGCGAGACCAGCGGCGCGGCGGGGCTAGTCCAGCCGGCGACGGTGATGCAGTAGCAACCCCGGCGAGGCGGGGCAGCGCGCGCGGGATGAGCGGTGGCCGGCGAGCAAATGCGGAGGGGCAGAGCGGAACGGGCGCAAGAGCGCCAGACGCGGTTCGGGCACTGCCCGAGCGGGCACTGCGGGCTGGCGCCGGCGGTCACGGCCGTAGCCGGAGCAAGGTGGCGCGGCGAGGTCAGTGGCCAGGGCAGCAGGCGGTGGTGCGCGCCAGCGAGCGTGGGGGCGAGGCAAGGCGGAGGGCCACGGGCGCCGGGCAAGGCGCGTGCGAGGCGTGGCCATGGGTGCGACGCGGCAGCAGAGCTAGCGGGCAGCGGCGCGGCCGTGGGCACGCGGCTGTGCGTGCGGGCGAGCGCGGGGAGGGGAAGCGGTGAGGCGCGCGGCCCAGGCGCGGCACGGGGAAGGTGGCCGCGGCCCCGGGTTGGCAGCGGGGCGCGGGATGCGCGAGCGCGCGAGCATCGACGGGGGGGGGGGGGGCGGCCAGGAGCTGGGGTGCGGCGCGTGGGTGCCGTGTGCGTGCACGAGACGGGGGAGCCGCGGGGAAGGGGGCGCGACCACGACGGTGACCGGACAAGGAGAGGGGGGAGCTCACATGGGAGGGGTAGGGCACGGGCAGCGTGCGCGGGGTGGTCCGGCGAGGTGGGGGCGAGGATGGAGGACGGTGTGCGACGGGGCGGCGTCCGGGTCAAGGTGGCGACGGCGTAGGGCGACGGGGCATCGGCGGGGAGGGCACACCGGGCGGCGGCAGTTGGCGAAGGGGGGCGCGGAGGAGAGTGGGAGGGGCGGCGCCGGCGTCGGGCCCGATCCCGATTGGATCGGGGGAGAGGGAGTGGGGGCGCGAGTGGGGGGGAAGTGGTTAGTGGGGGGGTGGGTAGCAGTTTAGGGTTTCGGGGGATAGGGCCATATTGGCCAGGGAGGTGCGGGATGGGCCGGCCCAGTTGGGCCAAGGGGTCCAGTGGGGGTCTCTTTTTACTTCTTTTTTTTGTTAGTTTCCTTTTCTGTTTTTTAATTCTTTCCTGCTTTATTGTAGCTGTATTCTATTTTAGTAAAACAAACATTTAGTACCTAAATTAGTACTACAACCTAGTCCATAGTCACAAAAAGTCTAGACCCCAAATAACTTAGTTTGACATTTTATTAATTATAAAAGTTATTCAAATAATCATTTTTACTACTGTTTTATTCATCTCATAGTATTTAAACATTTTATACATGTGTGGTTTTTCCCCATAATTATCTATGCAATATTTGGTTCACTCCGAACATTTTAGTTTTAATATTTGAAAACTTTTATTGTTTGCCTATTTTTTTGAATTTGAATTTTAATCGGTTTCGAACTAACTCGAGATTATCAATAGTAACTGAGGTGACGTGGCATCATTAACGTGTGATTACTGTAGCCTAATTATCCGGGCGTCACAATTATAATAATTTCTGAATCATGTGTGTCTCTCTCAAAAGGTGTGTACAGCAAAGATGATTGTGGAAAACTAACAAATAAAGACTCAAATCATATGAGGCGCTCCAAGCAAAACACATATCATGTGGTGAATAAAAATATAGCTCCAAGTAAAGTTACCGATAGAAGTAGACGAAAGAGGGGATGCCTTCCGGGGCATCCCCAAGCTTTGGCTTTTAGGTGTCCTTAGATTATCTTCGGGGTGCCACGGGCATCCCCAATCTTAGCCTCTTGCCACTCCTTGTTCCATAATCCATCAAATCTTTACCCAAAACTTGAAAACTTCACAACACAAAACTTAAAATAGAAAATCTCGTGAGCTCCGTTAGCGAAAGAAAACAAAACACCACTTTAAGGTACTGTAATGAACTCATTCTTTATTTATATTGGTGTTAAACCTACTGTATTCCAACTTCTCTATGGTTCATAAACTATTTTACTAGCCATAGATTCATCAAAATAAGCAAACAACACACGAAAAACAGAATCTATCAAAAACAGAACAGTCTGTAGTAATCTGTAGCTAGCGCAAAATCTGGAACCCCAAAAATTCTAAAATAAATTTCTGGACGTGAGGAGTTTATCTATGAATCATCTGAAAAAATAATTAACTGAATATCACTTTCCAAATAAAAATGGCAACAGTTCTCGTGAGCGCCAAAGTTTCTGTTTTTTACAGCAAGATTAACAAGACTTTCCCCAAGTCTTCACAACGGTTCTACTTGGCACAAACACTAATTAAACACAAAAAACAGAACCAAAACAGAGGCAAGATAAATTATTTATTAATAAACAGGAGCAAAAAGCAAGGAATAAAAATAAAATTGGGCTGCCTCCCAACAAGCGCTATCGTTTAACGCCCCTAGCTAGGCATAAAAACAAGGATAGATCTAGGTATTACCATCTTTGGTAGGCAATTCTTCAATGAGGCATCTACCATCCTTAGGAATTTCTTTCTTTTTATTGATTATCAAACTTTTAGGCACAAGATCGAAAAATTCATTTGTAACAAATGGTTCCTTAATGATAGCAAAAAGATTGGGATGAATACTTATAGATTTGAGATCCACAGTTTCCTTACTAGAGGATTCACCCTTACTTTTAGGAACATACATAAACTTGGCAATTTTAGTGGGAGGACTTGGAGTATTCTTTAAAGAAGAAAGAGCGGTTCCCAAGTTGGTAATAATATCCTCAAGTTTATCGATTCTAGTGGAATCCTGATTTATTTTCTCATTAACTATAGGTTCCTTTTCTTTAATATTTTTCAAAGTGACTCCTACTTTAGATCCATATTGAGTGATTCGGTTGTGGATCTCTTTATCCAAATTTTCAGTTAACTCTATAGTAGCAACCTTATTTTCAATAATTTCAAGTCTTTGGATTACATGCTCCAAAGTTAACATAGTTCCATTAACCAAAAGAGGTGATGAGCCAAACAAATCTATCATAGCATTATAAGAATCAAAAGTATGGCTACCCAAGAAGTTCCCTCCGGTAATTGTATCAAGGATATATCTGTACCAAGGAGTAGCGCCTACATAAAAGTTGCAAAGAAGAATGGAAGTAGATTGCTTCCTGGTAGATCTATTTTGAGCATTGCAAATTCTATACCAAGCGTCTTTTAGATTTTATCCCTCCCTTTGCTTAAAAGTTAGAACTTCATTCTCGGGAGACAACGGAGAAGAAAAGGGACTAGCCATAATGACAAGCAAACGGAAAAGAGGCGAACGGAAAAGAGAGGGAGGATAGAGAGAGAGAGGGCGAATAAAATGGCAAGGGTGAAGTGGGGGAGAGGAAAACGAGAGACAAATGGCAAATAATATAATGCGGGAGATAAGGGTTTGTGATGGGTACTTGGTATGTTGACTTTTGCGTAGACCTCCCCGGCAACGTCGCCAGAAATCCTTCTTGCTACCTCTTGAGCACTGCGTTGGTTTTCCCTTGAAGAGGAAAGGGTGATGCAGCAAAGTAGCGTAAGTATTTTCCTTAGTTTTTGAGAACCAAGGTATCAATTCAGTAGGAGGCTACGCGCGAGTACCTCACACCTACACAAAACAAATAAATCCTCGCAACCAATGCGATAAGGGGTTGTCAATCCCTACACGGTCACTTACGAGAGTGAGATCTGATAGATATGATAAGATAATATTTTTGGTATTTTTATGATAAAGATGCAAAGTAAAATAAAAGCAAAGTAAAAAGCAAAGGAAATAACTAAGTGTTGGAAGATAAATATGATGAAGATAGACCCCGGGGCCATAGGTTTCACTACTGGCTTCTCTCAAGAGCATAAGTATTTTACGATGGGTGAACAAATTACTGTTGAGAAATTGATAGAATTGAGCATAGTTATGAGAATATCTAGGTATGATCATGTATATAGGCATCACGTCCGAGACAAGTAGACCGACTCCTGCCTGCATCTACTACTATTACTCCACACATCGACCGCTATCCAACATGCATCTAGAGTATTAAGTTCATAAGAACAGAGTAACGCCTTAAGCAAGATGACATGATGTAGAGGGATAAATTCATGCAATATGATAAAAAAACCATCTTGTTATCCTCGATGGCAACAATACAATACGTGCCTTGCTGCCCCTACTGTCACTGGGAAAGGACACCGCAAGATTGAACCCAAAGCTAAGCACTTCTCCCATTGCAAGAAAGATCAATCTAGTCGTCCAAACCAAACTGATAATTCGAAGAGACTTGCAATGATAACCAATCATACATAAAAGAATTTAGAGAAGATTCAAATATTGTTCATAGATAAACTTGACCATAAACCCACAATTTATCGGTCTCAACAAACACACCGCAAAAGAAGATTACATCAAATAGATCTCCACAAGATAGGGGGAGAACATTGTATTGAGATCCAAAAAGAGAGAAGAAGCCATCTAGCTAATAACTATGGACCCGAAGGTCTGAGGTAAACTACTCACACTTCATTGGAGAGGCTATGGTGTTGATGTAGAAGCCCTCCGTGATGGATGCCCCCTCCGGCGGAGCTCCGGAACAGGCCCCAAGATGGGTTCTCGTGGATACAGAAAGTTACGGCGGTAGAATTAGGGTTTTGGCTCCGTATCTGATCGTTTGGGGGTACGTAGGTATATATAGGAGGAAGGAGTACGTCGGTGGAGCAACAGGGGGCCCACGAGGGTGGAGGGCGCGCCTGGGGGGGGGGGGGGTAGGCGCGCCCCCCTACCTCGTGGCTTCCCTGTTGGTTGCTTGACGTAGGGTCTAAGTCTCCTGGATCTTGTTCATTCCAAAAATCACGTTCCCGAAGGTTTCATTCCGTTTGGACTCCGTTTGATATTCTTTTTCTGCGAAACTCTGAAATAGGCAAAAAACAACAATTTTGGGCTGGGCCTCTGGTTAATTGGTTAGCCCAAAAATAATATAAAAGTGAATAATAAAGCCCAATAATGTTCAAAACAGAAGATAATATAGCATGGAGCAATCAAAATTATAGATACATTGGAGACGTATCACCCCTCCGCCAAATGTGGGACGATGCCTAGGATGTGGCCGGTGGCCTTGGCCTTATCCAGGATAGCGGCCAGGGCATCGACCACCATGTTGAACAGGAAAGGGGAGAAGGGGTCCCCTTGTCTAACCCCACATAAAGTGGGTGAAAGGATCGATACAGTTGACTAGATGGGGGGTGAATAGGCAACTAACAGTTTTTAGCTTTTCTTTAACAATTTAAACTTTGCATCAAAGTAGGTTGTCTAGATATGCAACTAGGTGAGCAACCTATATGATGCAATGACAACAAGCACACAAGCAAGCAAGGGATGCAACACAATATAAGCTTGCACAAGTAAAGGTACGAGATAACCAAGAGTGGAGCCGGTGAAGACGAGGATGTGTTACCAAAGTTCCTTCCCTTTGAGAGGAAGTACGTCTCCGTTGGAGCGATGTGGAGGCACAATGCTCCCCAAGAAGCCACTAGGGCCACCGTATTCTCCTCACGCCCTCACACAATGCGAGCTGTCGTGGTTCCACTATTGGTGCCCTTGGAGGCGGCAACCGGACCTTTACAAACAAGGTTGGGGCAATCTCCACAACTTAATTGGAGGCTCCCAACGACACCATGAAGCTTCACCACAATGGAATATGGCTCAGCGATGACCTCAACCGTCTAGGGTGCTCAAACACTCAAGAGTAACAAGAACCGCAAGGGATTAGTGGGGGAATCAAATTTCTCTTGTGGAAGTGTAGATTGGGGCCTTCTCAACCAATCCCTAGAAAATCAACAAGTTTGATTGGCTAGGGAGAGAGATCGGGCGAAAATGGAGCTTAGAGCATCAATGGAGCCTAGGGATGGAAGAGGTAGTCAACTTGGAGAAGAAGACTCCCTTTATATAGTGAAAGGACAAATCCAACCGTTATCTACTTACTCATCCCGCAACATGCGGTACTACCGCACCAGACATGCGGTACTACCGCAAGGGACTGCGGTACTACCGTATGCGCGGCATGAGCTAGACCAGCCTTGATGCGTTGAAGCAAAGAGCGATAGAACCGCCGGAGTGGTACTACCGCAAGGCAGGGTTTGTCTAGGCTGGGAAGGCACGGACGAATAAAAATACATTCGTGGCTACTTCCGCTGAGAATCGATCTGTGCCAGAATCCGACGTGGTACTACCGCAAGCCCGGAGTGGTCCTACTGTGTAGGGCGTGGATGTAAAAATTACATCCGCCCCTACTTTCGCTAGTGCTGATGTGCCCGGCCTGAGGCCACGGTACTACCGCACCCGTGGAGCGGTACTACCGCACGGGCCTGCAGTACTACCACATCCCTGGCCGGTACTACCGTGGGCCTCTGCGGTACTACTACCCCCATGGGTAGTACTACTGCATGCCACAACACAAATAACACTAGGAGTCCTTCATTTTGCAGAGACACGAATAAATGGTGGTTGCTCCAAAGAGCCAAAGGAATGGTGGTGCAAAAGGAATAGACGTGTACGTGATGATTCCACCCAAACCTTTCCAACACGGATCCCCTCTTAATAGTACGACTTCCCTACGACTCAAATCCACCGAAAAGAAACGTAGGGAAAACTCCGTCTTCACTAGACCCCGAGGGGCAACGAATCGTCTTGTGCCTAAACATGAGATATATGAAATGCTCAAAGTGCACGATTAGTCTGCAAAAGCATTGTGAATAATCACCAAAACCACTTAAGGATAAATGTGCCCTTACAATCTCCCCCCTTTTGGTGGATTGATGACAATACGGGATTTGCACATAGGAAAATAAAATGAAACATAGGCAAACCCAACATCTATAAAATATAGTCTGGCTCCCCCTAGATGTGTGCTTGATGTCTACTACACAACCTTCTTCTTGTAGACGTTGTTGGGCCTCCAAGTGCAGAGGTTTGTAGGACAGTAGCAAATTTCCCTCAAGTGGATGACCTAAGGTTTATCAATCCGTAGGAGGCGTAGGATGAAGATGGTCTCTCTCGAGCAACCCTGCAACCAAATAACAAAGAGTATCTTGTGTCCCCAACACACCCAATACAATGGTAAATTGTATAGCTGCACTAGTTTGGCAAAGAGATGGTGATACAAGCGGTATATGGATGGTAGATAAAGGTATTTGTAATCTGAAATTATAAAAATAGCAAGGTAACAAGTGATAAAAGTGAGCGTAAACGGTATTGCAATGTGTGGAAATAAGGCCTAGGGTTCATACTTTCACTAGTGTAAGTTCCCTCAACAATACTAACATAATTGGATCATAAAACTATCCCTCAACATGCAACAAAGAGTCACTCCAAAGTCACTAATAGCGGAGAACGAACGAAGAGATTATGGTAGGGTACGAAACCACCTCAAAGTTATTCTTTCCAATCAATCCGTTGGGCTATTCCTATAAATGTCACAAACAGCCCTAGAGTTCATACTAGAATAACACCTTAAGATACAAATCAACCAAAACCCTAATGTCACCTAGACACTCCAATTTCACCTCAAGTATCCGTGGGTATGATTATACGATATGCATCACACAATCTCAGATTCATCTATTCAACCAACACAAAGGACCTCGAAGAGTGCCCCAAAGTTTCTACCAGAGAATCACGACGAAAATGTGTGCCAACCCCTATACATAGGTTCATGGGCGGAACCCGCAAGTTGATCACCAAAACATACATCAAGTGTATCACGTTATATCCCATTGTCACCACAGATATCCACGGCAAGACATACATCAAGTGTTCTCAAGTTTTTAAAGACTCAATCGGATAAGATTACTTCAAGGGGAAAACTCAATTCATTACAAGATAGAAGAGGGGAGGAGAAACATAAGATCCAACTATAATAGCAAAGCTCGCGATACATCAAGATCGCGCCAAATCAAGAACACAAGAGAGAGAGAGATCAAACACATAGCTACTGGTACATACCCTCAGCCCCGAGGGAGAACTACTCCCTCCTCGTCATGGAGAGCACCGGGATGATGAAGATGGCCACCGGAGAAGGATTGCCCCCTCCGGCAGGGTGCCGAAACGGGTCTAGATTGGTTTTCGGTGGCTACGGAGGCTTCTGGCGGCGGAACTCCCGATCTATTTTTCGTTCTTGAAGTTTTAGGATACATGGGTATGTATGGGTGAAAGGAGTACGTCGAATGACCGAAGGGGGGGGCCACGAGGCAGGGGGCGCGCCCCAGGGGTGGGCGCACCCCCTACCCTCGTGAGCACCTCCTTCATCTTCTGACATAGGGTCCAAGTCTATCCGGTAGATTTCCTTCCAAAAATAACTTCTCCAGTTGATTTCGTTCCGTTTCGACTCCGTTTGATATTCCTTTTCTTCGAAACACTGAAATAGGCATAAAACAGCAAATCTGGGCTGGGCCTCCGGTTAATAGGTTAGTCCCAAAAATAAAATAAAAGTGGATAATAAAGCCCAATATTGCCCAAAACAGTAGATAATATAGCATGAAGCAATCAAAAATTATAGATACGTTGGAGACGTATCAGGCATCCCCAAGCTTAATTCCTGCTCGTCCTCGAGTAGGTAAATGATAAAAAAGAATTTTTGATACAGAGTGCTACTTGGCATAATTTCAATGTAATTCTTCTTAATTGTGGTATGAATATTCAGATCCGAAAGATTCAAGACAAAATTTCATATTGACATAAAATAATAATACTTCAAGCATACTAACAAAACAATTATGTCTTCTCAAAATAACATGGCCAAAGAAAGTTATCCCTACAAAATCATATAGTCTAGCTATGCTCTATCTTCACCACACAAAGTATTTAAATCATGCACAACTCCGATGACAAGCCAAGCAATTGTTTCATAATTTTGACATTCTCAAAACTTTTTCAATCTTCACGCAATACATGAGCGTGAGCCATGGATATAGCACTATATGTGGAATAGAATGGTGGTTGTGGAGAAGACAAAAAGGGAGAAGATAGTCTCACATCAACTAGGCGTATCAACGGGCTATGGAGATGCCCATCAATAGATATCAATGTGAGTGAGTAGGGATTGCCATGCAACAGATGCACTAGAGCTATAAGTATATGAAAGCTCAACAAAAGAAACTAGTGGGTGTGCATCCAACTCACTTGCTCATGAAGACCTAGGGCATTTTGAGGAAGCCCATCATTGGAATATGCAAGCCAAGTTCTATAATGAAAGATTCCCACTAGTATATGAAAGTGACAACATAGGAGACTCTCTATCATGAAGATCATGGTGCTACTTTGAAGCACAAGTGTGGTAAAAGGATAGTAGCATTGTCCCTTCTCTCTTTTTCTCTCATTTTTTTGGGCCTTTTCTCTTTTTTTATGGCCTTTCTCTTTTTGGGGGGGCCTTCTCTTTTTTATGGCCTCTTTTCTCTCTTTTTTATTTGGGCTTCTTTGGCCTCTTTTATTTATTTATTTATTTTCGTCCGGAGTCTCATCCCAACTTATGGGGGAATCATAGTCTCCATCATCCTTTCCTCACTGGGACAATGCTCTAATCATCACACTTTTATTTACTTACAACTCAAGAATTACAACTCGATACTTAGAACAAGATATGCCTCTATATGAATGCCTCCGACGGTGTACCGGGATGTGCAATGATTCATGAGTGACATGTATGAAAGAATTATGAACGGTGGCTTTGCCACAAATACGATGTCAACTACATGATCATGCTAAGCAATATGACAATGATGGAGTGTGTCATAAACGGAACGGTGTAAAGTTGCATGGCAATATATCTCGGAATGGCTATGGAAATGCCATAATAGGTAGGTATGGTGGCTGTTTTGAGGAAGGTATATGGTGGGTTTATGGTACCGGTGAAAGTTGTGTGGTACTAGAGAGGCTAGCAATGGTGGAAGGGTGAGAGTGCGTATAATCCATGGACTCAACATTAGTCATAAAGAACTCACATACTTATTGCAAAAATCTATTTGTTATCGAAACAAAGTACTACACGCATGCTCCTAGGGGGATAGATTGGTAGGAAAAGACCATCGCTTGTCCCGACCGCCACTCATAAGGAAGGCAATCAATAAATAAATCATGCTCCGACTTCATCACATAATGGTTCACCATACGTGCATGCTACGGGAATCACAAACTTCAACACAAGTATCTCTCAAATTCACAACTACTCAACTAGTATGACTCTAATATTACCATCCTCATATCTCAAAACAATCATCAAGTGTCAAACTTCTCTTAGTATTCAACACACTCATAAGAGAATTTTATTATTCTTGAATACCTAGCATATTAGGATTTTAAGCAAATTATCATGCTATTTAAGACTCTCAAAATAATCTAAGTGAAGCATGAGAGTTCATCTATTTCTTCAAAATAAAACTACCACCATGCTCTAAAAGATATAAGTGAAGCACTAGAGCAAATGACAAACTACTCCGAAAGATATAAGTGAAGATCAATGAGTAGTCGAATAATTATGCAACTATGTGAAGACTCTATAACATTTAATAATTTCAGATCTTGGTATTCTATTCAAACAGCAAGCAAAGCAAAATAAAATGACATTCTAAGAATGGCAAACATCATGTGAAGAAGCAAAAACTTAGGATCAACTGATACTAACCGATAGTTGTTGAAGAAGAAAGGTGGGATGCCAACCGGGGCATCCCCAAGCTTAGACGCTTGAGACTTATTTAAATATTATCTTGGGATGCCTTGGGCATCCCCAATCTTGAGCTTTTGTGTCTCCTTAATTCCTCTCATATCAAGGTCTCCCTAAATCTCAAAAGCTTCATCCACACAAAACTCAACAAGGACTCGTGAGATAAGTTAGTATAAACCATTGCCAAAACCTTATCATACTCTACTGTAGAAAATAACTAAAATTATTATTTAACATTGCATACTAAATGAATCTGCATATTTAATAGTCCTATCCTCAAATAGAATCATTAAAGAAGCAAACATATGCAAACAATGCAAACATAACAGCAATCTGCCTAAACAGGACAGTCTGTAAAGAATGCTGCAACATCCATACTTCCCTAGCTCCAAAAATTATGAAAGAAAATTACCACTGTAGTAAATTTATCAGATCTTAATATGCAAAAGGTTTTAACATTTTATCACATTCTTACTTTTCTAGGGAATTATTGCAACAGTGGTAAACTTTCTGTTTTCAAACAGCGACATGTATACTTGTAACATAGGCATAGTAAAGGCTATCAATGTCACTTTTATTGAAATAAAAGATGCAAAACATTGTTCTAAATAAAATCAAGCAAATCCTAACAAAATAAATTGACGCTCCAAGCAAAACACATATCATGTGGTGAATAAAAATATAGCTCCAAGTAAAGTTACCGATGAACGAAGACGAAAGAGGGGATGCCTTCCGGGGCATCCCCAAGATTAGGCTCTTGGTTGTCCTTGAATATTTCCTTGGGGTGCCTTGGGCATACCCAAGCTTAGGCTCTTGCCACTCCTTATTCCATAGTCCATCAAATCCTTACCCAAAACTTGAAGACTTCACAACACAAAACTTAACAGAAAACTCGTAAGCGCCGTTAGTATAAGAAAATAAATCACCACTTCAAGGTACTGTAATGAACTCATTATTTATTTATATTGGTGTTAAACCTACTGTATTCTAACTTTTTCTATGGTTTATAAACTATTTTACTAGCCATAGATTCATCAAAATAAGTAAACAACACATGAAAAACAGAATCTGTCAAAAACAGAACAGTCTGTAGTAATCTGGATCAAACGTATACTTCTGGAACACATAAAATTCTCAAATAAATTGATGGACCTGAGGAATTTATCTATTAATCATCTTCAAAAATAACTAACTAAATATAACACTCCAAATAAAAATGGCAGCAGTTCTCGTGAGCGCTAAAGTTTCTGTTTTTGACAGCATGATCAACAAGACTTTCCCCAAGTCTTCCCAAAGGTTCTACTTGGCACAAACACTAATTAAACACACAAAACCACATCTAAACATAGGCTAGATGAATTATTTATTACTAAACAGGAACAAAAATAAAATTGGGTTGCCTCCCAACAAGCGCTATCATTTAACGCCCCTAGCTAGGCATGACGATTTCAATGATGCTCACATAAAAGATAAGAATTGAAACATAAAGAGAGCATCATGAAGAACATGACTAGAACATTTAAGTCTAACCCACTTCCTACGCATAGGGATTTTGTGAGCAAACAACTTGTGGGAACAATAATCAACTAGCATAGGAGGGCAAAGCAAGCGTAACTTCAAAACTTTAAGCAACTAGAGAGGAAACTTGATATTATTGCAATTCCTACAAGCATATATTCCTCCCTCATAATAATTTTCAGTAGCATAATGAATGAATTCAACAATATAACCAGCACCTAAAGCATTCTTTTCATGATCTATAAGCATATAAAATTTACTAGTCTCCACATAAGCAAAATTCTTCTCATGAATAATGGTGGGAGCTAACTCAACAAAATAACTATCATGTGATTGAAAATTAAGATCAAGATGACAAGTTTCATGGTTATCATTATTCTTTAAAGCATACGTGTCATCACAATAATCATCATAGATAGGAGGCATGCTTTTATCATAATAAATCTGCTCATCAAAGCTTGGGGGACAAAAAGTATCATCTTCGTCAAACATAGCTTCCCCAAGCTTGTGGCTTTGCATATCATTAGCATCATAGATATTCAAGGAATTCATACTAACAACATTGCAATCATGCTCATCATTCAAATATTTAGTGCCAAACATTTTATAGATTTCTTATTCTAGCACTTGAGCACAATTATCCTTTCCATCATACTCACGAAAGATATTAAAAAGGTGAAGCGTATGAGACAAACTCAATTCCATTTTTTATAGTTTTCTTTAATAAACTAAACTAGTGATAAAACAAGAAACTAAAAGACTCGATTGCAAGATCTAAAGATATACCTTCAAGCGCTAACCTCCCCGGCAACGGCGCCAGAAAAGAGCTTGATGTCTACTACACAACCTTCTTCTTGTAGACGTTGTTGGGACTCCAAGTGCAGAGGTTTGTAGGACAGTAGCAAATTTTCCTCAAGTGGATGACCTAAGGTTATCAATCCGTAGGAGGCGTAGGATGAAGATGGTCTCTCTCAAGCAACCCTGTAACCAAATAACAAAGAGTCTCTTGTGTCCCCAACACATCCAATACAATGGTAAATTGTATAGGTGCACTAGTTCGGCGAAGAGATGGTGATACAAGCGGTATATGGATGGTAGATAAAGGTATTTGTAATCTGAAATTATAAAAACAGCAAGGTAACAAGTGATAAAAGTGAGCGTAAATGGTATTGCAATGTGTGGAAATAAGGCCTAGGGTTCATACTTTCACTAGTGTAAGTTCCCTCAACAATACTAACATAATTGGATCATAAAACTATCCCTCAACATGCAACAAAGAGTCACTCCAAAGTCACTAATAGCGGAGAACGAACGAAGAGATTATGGTAGGGTACGAAACCACCTCAAAGTTATTCTTTCCAATCAATCCGTTGGGCTATTCCTATAAGTGTCACAAACAGCCCTAGAGTTCGTACTAGAATAACACCTTAAGACACAAATCAACCAAAACCCTAATGTCACCTAGATACTCCAATGTCACCTCAAGTATCCGTGGGTATGATTATACGATATGCATCACACAATCTCAGATTCATCTATTCAACCCACACAAAGGACCTCAAAGAGTGCCCCAAAGTTTCTACCGGAGAATCACGACGAAAACGTGTGCCAACACCTATGCATAGGTTCATGGGCGGAACCCGCAAGTTGATCACCAAAACATACATCAAGTGTATCATGTGATATCCCATTGTCACCACAGATATCCACGGCAAGACATACATCAAGTGTTCTCAAGTCTTTAAAGACTCAATCTGATAAGATTACTTCAAGGGGAAAACTCAATTCATTACAAGAGAGAAGAGGGGGAGGAGAAACATAAGATCCAACTATAATAGCAAAGCTCGCGATACATCAAGATCGTGCCAAATCAAGAACACGAGAGAGAGAGAGAGATCAAACACATAGCTACTGGTACATACCCTCAGCCCCGAGGGAGAACTACTCCCTCCTCGTCATGGAGAGCACCGGGATGATGAAGATGGCCACCGGAGAAGGATTGCCCCCTCCGGCAGGGTGCCGGAATGGGTCTAGATTGGTTTTCGGTGGCTACGAAGGTTTCTGGCGGTGGAACTCCCGATCTATTGGTCGTTCTGGAAGTTTTAGGATATGTGGGTATATATGGGTGAAAGGAGTACGTCGGTGGACCGAAGGGGGGCCACGAGGCAGGGGGCACGCCCTAGGGGGGTGGGCGCACCCCCTACCCTCATGAGCACCTCCTTCATCTTCTGACGTAGGGTCCAAGTCTATGTAGTAGGTTTCCTTCCAAAAATAACTTCTCCAGTTGATTTCGTTCCGTTTCGACTCCGTTTGATATTCCTTTTTTTCGAAACACTGAAATAGGCATAAAACAACAAATCTGGGCTGGGCCTCCGGTTAATAGGTTAGTCCCAAAAATAATATAAAAGTGGATAATAAAGCCCAATATTGCCCAAAACAGTAGATAATATAGCATGGAGCAATCAAAACTTATAGATACGTTGGAGACGTATCAGTGCTTTCTAGAGAAATGCTTTGGACTGCATGACACACATACTAGGATCAACACTCCCCCTATATTTTATAGACGAGGCATATCTTGCAACAATATAACTAAGACTAAGCAAGGAGGCAAGGTAATAAATATGAGCATAAATTAAAGGGCACAAGATAGCATAGGATCACGGGCTACTAAGCATGAAATACAATAAAATACGCTAGAGTGCATATGTCTTACACCATATGATAGAGAACCTGGTCTCACGAGCACAAACCAAACCAAAGCAAATGAGGTTCAACAGAACGAAAGCAAAGCGACAAAGCGAAACAAGACACGACACGACACAAGACTCGCAAATCCTACACTCTCTCCCCCTTTGGGATCGAGACACCAAAAAGGCAGAGAGGACACCTATGACACAGGTGGTAGCTAAGCTGCAGTGATCACTCATCACGCTCCTCGTCGGTCTCAGCAGCGGGAATGGTCTCCTCCTCTGACTCAGTCCACTGGTAACCCTGCTTCGCCATCTAGGCAGCCTCAGGAGTGATGACCCTCTCGGACTCGCTCGACACATGCTCACCAACGTCCTCAGGATCCTCTTGTCGCGCCGGAGACTCTCCTTCTGAGCAACATAGGACTTGTACTGTCCCTTGGCCTGCATGCAGAATAGAGCCTTCATCTTGTTCTTTAGCTTCTTAGCCCAAGTGGGCTCAGACGATGGAGGAGAGTATCCATCAGAACTGTCCTCATCTGCCTCCTCCTCCTCGAGCTCATCCTCATCCACATCCATCCTAGCAGCCTCTGCCTCCACCCGAGTAGTGGTGTTAGCCCACTTGCTCTTGATGCGCAGCTTGATAGGCTCATGACGAATCCAGTTGGGGGCATCCAACTCTTCATTGGGATAGAGCTGCTCCCAAGTCTTTGAGATCAAGAGATGCAGGTAAGGCCCATAGATGGGCACTTTACGGTTGAGCACGACAAACTACAACTCACTCCACCTGTTATGTGAGACATCAAGTGGTTCCATCTGATGGAGACGCGCCTTCTCATAGATGAGCATCATGTCCGCAAGATAAGCATGCACCTTATCCTTGTCCCCAATGCGTGGAAAAAAGGAGTTGCAGAAGATCCGGTGCATGATGTCAACGAATGGATTTAACATCCAGGTCTTCTTGTCAGAGCCAAGCTTATTCTCAACAAGGTACAGTTGAAGCTTGTCCTTGCTAGCCGACTCGGAGTTGGCATGAGGGCAGACAACAACGGGCGTATTGAGACCCTCATCACGAACATGCGGTAGCGCCATGAACTCCTTCCACTTAGCAGTCATCCTCTGCCCATTGGTCATCCACGTCATGGTTCATTCCTCATCAGGATGAAAGTGGACCGACGCAAAGAACTGGGCGACAATCTCTGGGTCATAGTCCAAGTGAAACGTGAGCAAGTCCTCAATGCCAAATTGCTCTACCAGGTCCAAAGCCTCACCAAAATATTCCTGGTGATTATCCTTCCAAATATGAACCATGTCAATCCAGTGCATGCCAACGTAGATGTTTTGCTTGGCCTTGATCACATCCAGGAAGATAAGATTATGTTGCTTGGTCCAAGACAACTCATTCCCTCTGAAATTCTCACGGGGCTTCACATAGGGGTTGATCCTCCTACGAGTGATGAACTGGCTAGAGGAATTTCACCCATGCCCATTGATGGCTCCTTGGTCTTGGTGGCGGTTGACTTGGTCCTGCGTTGGGGGGGGGGGCACTGGAGCCCTCTAGAGCCTTCTCTGAGTTTCGCAAGCCCTTCGAGCCCGTGTCACGGCTGGGATTCGAATGACGGACATTGAAGCCACCACCTATGACACACAACACAAGAACACACAAGACAAACAAGAAGGATCAATGCAAAGACCATAACAAAAACAAATGGAACACGTAGAAATAAGATTGGGTAGTTGTCACAAGGAATTTTCAAAGTCAACGGTAGTACCGCACCACTAAGCAGAAGTAAAATTTTACTACTGCTCTAGTCACGGTAGTACCGCGCCGGGATGGGATGGTAGTACTGCGCCTAGAGCAGAAGTAAAAAATTACTTCCGCGCCCCGAGCGGTAGTACCGCTCTAGAGGAGCGGTAGTATCGCACGAGGCGGATGCAGCTAGAGCGGTAGTACTATACGGGAGGTGCGGTGGTACCGCTCGGAATCAGATCCGACATGAACAGATCTAGGCACATCCGCAACATTGGGGTTGTACTATGGTTGATCAAAAATACCATGTGGCAACATACCAAATAGCATCTCTACTGCACTAAAACTCTCCTACATCCTACTCTTGCAACGATTTGGCCTAAAATCTCAAGAACAACATGCATCTCCCCAAAACCTAAAGACAAAACAACGAGGCAAAGAGAGAGGGATTTGGGGAGAAACCTTGTTCCATGGCAAGAGGGCGGGGTGGGGAACGATCCCACCGGTCGGAATGCAGGGAGAGCGGCCAGAGACGGAGATCCGGTGAGGCCCTCATGCGCCGTTCTTGGGAAGGAGAGAGAGAGAGACGAAGTGGGGAAACAGAATTGAATGGGTATGGGGGAGTTGGAACTCCCCCTGCCCGCTCTTGACCCCCACCCACTCGCAATGGCACGGTAGTACCGCGGGTCATCGCGGTAGTACCGCCCGGGCGGAAGTACCGCATGCAGGGCGGTAGTACCACTCCTCCAGCGGCAGTAAAAATTACTGCCGTGCTGGTTGTGGTAGTACCGTGCTCATCTCCTGCGGTTGTATCGTGGTTATCCACGGTAGTACCTTAGACCCAAGAAAGTGCATGTTTTGACAAAGAGGAAACACACAACCTTTGCACAGCAGCCTTCAAGTGACCGGACACGCAGACGCACACACACAGGGCAACTCAAACACAAACACGGCTCAACAAGAACGAAAAAGGCAAAAAAGGAACAAACACTAACCAAAACCTCTCTAGAGGAGAGGGCGGTGGCCGAAGCCACCTATGTTTGAGTCAATTGGTATGGCACCGCGAAGAATTATCCTTGGGCCCATGACCAAAACTCGTCTTTGAAGCACAAGTACCATAAAAATGGCTAATGTGAAAGAGTTGATCAATTTATGCATAATAGGGGGAGGGAGAGTTCATTGAGAGAACAACACTCCCCCTATGTCCATGCCTACACCTAAACAAGATATCAAGATGAGTATGGTGTGGTGTGCAAGGGTTCAAGCCACATTGCTCGAACCAATGATATTTAGCTCATGCCTTAACTCGCGAAATCTTGCTTCATCCAAGGGCTTCGTGAAGATATCTGCAAGGTTATCATGATTGTTGACATAGTTGAGCTCGATCTCCCCTCGCCTAATATGATCCCGGTCGAAGTGATACCGAGTCTCAATATGCTTCGTCTTGAAATGTTGCACCGGGTTGAGAGAAATCTTGATGGCACTTTCATTGTCACACCAAAGAGGTACTTTGTCACAAATGACACCGTAATCCTTTAAAGTTTGCCTCATCCATAGAAGTTGTGCGGAACAACTACCGGCGGCCACATACTCCGCTTCGATGGACGAGAGACACACACAACTTTGCTTCTTAGAAGACCAACTCACCAAAGAGCAACCAAGGAATTTGCACCATCCGGAAGTTGACTCCCTATCCACTTTGTCTCCCGCCCAATCAGAGTCCAAATAGCCTACAAGGTTGAAGTTTGATCCTCTTGGGTACCATAAGCCAAAGTTTGGGGTATGAGCCAAATATCGAAAGACCCGCTTGACCACCAAAAAGTGGCTTTCCTTAGGTGCGGCTTGAAGCCGTGCACAAATTCCCACGCTCAACATGATATCGAGTCTAGATGCACAAGGGTAAAGCAAGGAGCCAATCATGGAGCGATATACCTTTTGATCCACCGCTTTACCATTGGGATCTATGTCAAGTTGGCATTTGACGGGCATTGGTGTGGAAGCCGGCTTGACATCACTTAGCTTGAATCTCTTGAGCATGTCTTGAGTGTATTTGGCTTGGTTGATGAAGGTTCCTTCTCTTCTTTGCTTGACTTCGAACCCGAGAAAGAACTTCAACTCTCCCATCATGGACATCTTAAACTTAGAGGTCATGAGAGCAGAAAACTCCTCATTGAAAGCTTTGTTAGGGGAGCCAAAGATAATATCATCAACATATAGTTGGCACACAAACAACTCCCCTTTGACATTCTTAGAAAAAAGAGTGGGGTCGATTTTCCCAATTTCAAACCCACGATCTTGCAACAACTCGGTAAGGTGGTCATACCACGCATGTGCGGCTTGTTTAAGGCCATAGAGTGCCTTATCGAGTTGGTACACATGATCGGGGAAATAGGGATCCTCGAACCCGGGGGGGGGGGGGTTGTTTGACATACACCAACTCATTAATAGGACCATTAAGAAAAGCACTCTTCACATCCATTTGTTGCAACTTAAAGTTATGATGAGAAGCATAAGCAATCAACAAACGAATGGATTCAAGGCGAGCAACGGGAGAAAAGGTTTCACCATAGTCGATACCCTCGACTTGGGAGTAGCCTTGTGCTACCAACCGAGCCTTGTTGCGGACGATAATCCCATGAGCGTCTTGCTTGTTCTTGAATATCCACTTGGTTCCAATGACATTATGATTCCCCGTTGGCCTTGGCACCAATCTCCACACCTTGTTGTGCTCGAAGTTGTTGAGTTCTTCATGCATGGCATTAAGCCAATCCGGATCCTCGAGCACCTCATAGACCTTTTGGGGTTCAACACAAGAAAGAAACGCATGATGTTCACAATAGTTTGCTAATTGTCTACGAGTGCTTACCCCCTTTCGAATGCTTCCAAGCAAATTCGTCATGAGATGACACTTGGTAGTGAGCTTGGATGCAATCTTGGTGGCACAACGCTCCAATTCCTCCTCAGGAGTGAGTTGAGGAGCGGTAACTTGATCATCTTGAGCGTCGTCTTGAGCTTGTTCTTGATCTTGAACTTGCTCGGAGGCAAGAACTTGACCTCGGGGCATCACTTGGTGGTTCAACACCATATTGAGGTTGATCTTGCCCTTGATCTTGTTCATGAGGTTGAGGGCCTTCACTTTGTTCTTCGAAAGCGTGTGGTTCTTGGGTTGGTGATGGTTCCACTTGAGTGGAACGTTGTCCTTCTCCTTCGGCCACAAGGGGTTCCTCAATGGGTAGGATAAAACCAACACCCATTCTTCTTATGGCTTGGGGAGGAATTTCATCACCTACATCACAAGTACCACTTTGCTCCACATGGGAGCTGTTATTCTCATCAAACTCCATGTTACACGTTTCCTCAATAAGTCTCGTGGACTTATTAAGGACACGGTAAGCATGAGAGTTTGTATCATAACCAACAAATATGCCCTCATGAGCTCTAGCCTCAAATTTACACAAACGAACACCGTTCTTGAGAATGAAACACTTACACCCGAACACCCGAAAGTACTGAGGTTGGGCTTGTTACCAGTGAGTATCTCATATGGGGTTTTGTTCAAGCCTTTGCAGAGATAGAGCCGATTGGATGCATGACACGCGGTGTTGATGGCTTCGGCCCAAAAGTTGTATGGAGACTTGAACTCCGCCATCATGGTCCTTGACACATCCATCAACGTCTGGTTCTTCCTCTCCGCTACACCATTTTGTTGAGGGGTGTAAGGTGCGGAATATTGATGCTTGATCCCCTCATCACTAAGAAACTCATCCAAGGTGTGGTTCTTGAACTCAGTGCCATTGTCACTTCTTATCGTCAAGATCTTTGCATTATGTTGGCGTTGAGCTTCATTTGCAAAGTCGATGATGGTTTGTTGGGTATCACTCTTCCTCTTGAAGAAATATACCCAAGTGCATCTTGAATAATCATCCACAATCACCAAGCAATACTTTCTACCCCCAATACTATCAAAGGATGGAGGTCCAAAGAGATCCAAGTGAAGGAGCTCCAAGGGCCTCTTTGAGTAGATGATAGTCGTGGGAGGGTGAGCCTTCTCATGTAGCTTTCCTTCAACACAAGCACTGCAAGCAGATCTTTGGCAAAATTAACATTTGTTAGTCCACGGACGTGGTCCCCCTTGAGAATACTTTGCAAAGATCTCATATTGACACGGGCTAAATGGCGATGCCAAAGCCATCCCACATCAACTTTAGCCATTAGGCATGTCGCGGTCTTAGTGGGTGGCTCCGAAAAGTTAATCACATAGAGACCGTTCTCGACATGCCCAACAAAGGCTACTTTAAGAGTCTTTCTCCACAAGAGGGCCACAGTATCAATATGAAAGAAAGTGTCAAAGCCCATGAGTGCAAGTTGACGAACAGAAAGCAAATTGTATGCAAGGGACTCAACAAGCATGACTTTCTCGATCGTGAGATCATGAGAAATGACAACCTTGCCAGGTCCCAATACCTTAGAAGACGAGGCATCACTCCACTCGACATTGGTGGGCATAGATGGAATCTTGTGCACGTCCACCACCAAGTCCTTGCTTCCGATCATATGATTAGTGGCTCCACTATCAAGCAACCATGATCCCCCACCAGAAGGAAACACCTACAAGAGATCAATGCTTGGTTTTAGGTACCCATTTTGTAATGGGTCCTTTGATATTAGTAACAAGGGTCTTAGGAACCCAAATAGACCATTCAATGTACTCATAAGGAGAACCAACAAATTTAGCATAAATATGCCCATCACTAGCACGACACAACACATAAGAAGGGTTAAAGTCATCGGATTTGGTGGAAGGGGTGGCATTGCCCTTCTTGACACCGCCACCCTTCGCATTGTTCTTCTTCTCCTTGGAATCACCCTCTCCCTCCTTCAGAAAAGTTTGCTTGAGATGATGAGGTCGTTTGGCCTTGTCATTCTTCTTCTTGTTCTTAGACTTGGGTGTGAACCCAATTCCCTCCTTGGCCACAACTTCCTTTTGATTGCTCAAAAGGCCGTTGAGGTTCTTCTCACCTTGTATGCAAGACACAAGGCCTTTCTCAAGTTGCTCCTTCAACTTTGCATTCTCCTCCACAAGATGCACATGCTCACAACAAGGGTTAGTAGCATTTGCATCATCAATTAAGACCATATGAGGAAAGGTGGCTTTTTCCTTGGTTAGCTTCACTTGGAGTTGATCATGAGACTCCTTAAGGCTTGCATGAGTACTATTCAAGGCCTTGTGAGCCTTTTCAAGTATATCAAACTCCTCCTTGAGTCTAACAAGGTCAACCCCAAGTTTGGCCTTCTCGAAATTTAGCACACGAGATGCAACAAGGGCATGATCAAGATCTTTCTTCAATTTAGCATGGTTATTGTTGTGTGACTCCTCAAGAGCCAAACGATGACCGCACTCTTCCTCAAGTGCATTAGGGAGATCCGATATCTCATCGGCATAGCCCCGACTATGCCCCTCCATCTTAGAGATGGTTTCTTCGTGAGCCTTGATCATTTCATTGGCTTCACCAAGTTGTTCCAAGAGAGCAACAAAGTGCTTCTTGGATTTACCCTGAGCTTACACATAAAAGACTCAAATTCATTTTCCTCCTCATTAGACCCCTCACTTTCATCAATGCAATCCGTCAAAGAAGGATTAGTAATGATGATAGTTTTGATGTTGGGGGTTACCTTGTTGGTGGCTTTAGCCATGAGGCACTTGGTGGTGATGTTCTCATTGGGTGAGTCGAAGAGGGACACCCGTGGAGTCGTCGCAATGGCAACGGAGGCCATAGCAACTGACTCACTTTCTTCATCATCATCATCATCATCATCATCATCCTCATTGTACTCTTCTTGTGCCACCAACCCCTTGGGAGGAGTCTTCTTGGTGAAGTTGCTCTTGTTGGGGAAGGACTTGGTCTTGTCTTTTCGGATGAGCTTGCCACCATTGTCTTCCCTCTTCTCATATGGGCACTCGACAAAAAAGTGGCTCACATTGCCACAATTATAGCAAGTCCTCACACGTTGCTTGCCCTTTGCGCCACTTGAGTTGTTCTTGTTGAAGTTGGGCCTTGTGTTCTTCTTGCTCCAAAATTGCCTTGAAGCAAGAGCCATGTGCTCATGATAAGCATATTTTGTATCTTCGGGGTTGCTCTCCTCTTCTTCCTCTTCATTATCTTATTCCCCACTAGCCTTGGCCTTTAAGGCAAGGTTGGGCTTCTTTTCTCTTTGAGAACGTAACACCGCATTGTCGGTGGTCTTGTCCAAGATCCTCATTGCCACAAACTCATCCAACACTTCACTTGAGGACAAGGTGAGGAAGTCCGGCCTTTGACGGATGACGGAGGACATGGCCTTGTGGTAAGGCATCATGGCCTTGAGGAACTTGCGCTTGATCCAATTGTCATCCGTATCCTTGCTCCCATGATCTCGGAGTGAGACCACGAGAGTGGTTAATCTCTGGTAAAGCTCACGAGGTTCTTCATCTTCATTCATTGCAAACTCATCGACTTCATCTTGCACCACTTCATAATTGGAGCTTTGAATGCTTGCGCTTCCCTTGTAAAGGGAAACAACATGGTGCCATGCTTCCTTGGCCACTGTGAAAGGTCGGAGATGTGCAATATCTTTGGATGGAATTGCATCTTGGATGATGAAGAGAGCATTCTCGTTGAATTGATTATCCGCGGCTTCTCTAGGGGTGAAGTTGCTTGGGTCATGCGGATAGAAACCTTGCTCAATGATTCTCCAAAGATTAGTATTGACATGATTTGAATGACGTTTAAAGCGATAGACCCAAGAGTCAAAATCCTCATTTTTCACAATCTTAGGAGTAGAACCCGCATGATTTAAATGAGTGGAGGGAACCGGTCCTCCATAAGTAAGAGGGGGTTCAACATGGGCAAAGATGCAACTACCATTTCTACCAAGAGATGAAGGAACTTTGTCACTAGAAGCTTCCCCCTTGTCGGAGTTAGCATCCGTCACCTTGTTAGCGGGATCACCCACTTTCATTGGTGCGGTGGAAAGTTCAAGGACTTCTAAGAATTTGTTATACATGCTTTCAACCTCGGTCGTCATGGAGGTTTTCAATGTGTCCAAGGCCACATTGAACTCCTCACGAGAGACCGCGGCTCCCCCATCAGCTGTAGACGAGAACGGATTCGCACCGGAGTGCTCCTCCCCACCATCTATGGTGTCAACCATACTTTTCGGACAAAAAAGTCCTTAAAAAGAGACGAGGCTCTAATACTAATTGAAAGGATCGATATAGTTGACTAGAGGGGGGTGAATAGGCAACTAACAATTTTTAGCCTTTCTTTAACAATTTAAACTTTGCATCAAAGTAGGTTTTCTAGATATTCAACTAGGTGAGCAACCTATATGATGCAACAATAACAAGCACACACGCAAGAAAGGGATGCAACACAATATAAGCTTGCACAAGTAAAGGTACGAGATAACCAAGAGTGGAGTCGGTGAAGACGAGGATGTGTTACCGAATTTCCTTCCCTTTGAGAGGAAGTACGTCTCCGTTGGAGCGGTGTGGAGGCACAATGCTCCCCAAGAAGCCACTAGGGCCACCTTATTCTCCTCACGCCCTCACACAATGCGAGATGTCGTGATTCCACTATTGGTGCCCTTGGAGGCGGCAACCGGACCTTTACAAACAAGGTTAGGGCAATCTCCACAACTTAATTGGAGGCTCCCAACGACACCACGAATCTTCACCATAATGGAATATGGCTCTGCGGTGACCTCAACCATCTAGGGTGCTCAAACACCCAAGAGTAACAAGATCTGCATGGGATTAGTGGGGGAATCAAATTTCTCTTGGTGGAAGTGTAGATCGGGGCCACTTCAACCAATCCCTAGAAAATCAACAAGTTTGATTGGCCAGCGAGAGATATTAGGCGAAAATGGAGCTTAGAGCATCAATCGAGCTTAGGGATGGAAGAGGTAGTCAAATTGGAGAAGAAGACTCCCCTTATATAGTGAAAGGACAAATCCAACCGTTATCCACTTACTCAGCCCGTTGTTGGGGAACATAGTAATTTCAAAAAAATTCTTACGCACACACAGGATCATGGTGATGCATAGCAACGAGAGGGAAGAGTGTGTCTACGTACCCTCGTATACCGAATGAGGAAGCATTAGCACAACTCGGTTGATGTATTCGTACATCTTCACGATCCGACCGATCGAAGTACCAAACGCACGGCACCTCCGAGTTCTGCACACGTTCAACTCGATGACGTCCCGCGTGCTCCGATCCGGCAAAGCTTCACAGGAGAGTTTTGTCAGCACGACAACGTGGTGACAGTGATGATGATGCTACCGATGTAGGGCTTCGCCTAAGCACCGCTAGGATATGATCAAGGTGGATTATGGTGGAGGGGGCACTGCACACGGCTAAGAGATCAATGATCAATTGTTGTGTCTATGGGGTGCCCCCTGCCCCCGTATATAAAGGAGCAAGGGGGAGGAGGCGGCCGTCCATGGAGAGGAGTGCCAAGGAGAGTCCTACTCCCACTGGGAGTAGGATTCCCCCTTTCCAACTTGGAGTAGGAGAGGGAAGGAAGAGGAAGGAGGGAGGAAGGAAAGGGGGGGCCGGCCCCCCTCCCAATTCGTCTTGGGCTTGGGGGGGCACCTCCCTTTCTCCTTTCCCCTCCTTTCCACTAAAGCCCAATAAGGCCCATATACCTCCCAGGGGTTCCGATAACCTCCCGGTGCTCCGGTATATTCCCGATCTCACCCAGAACCATTCCGGTATCCAAATATAGTCGCCCAATATATAGATCTTTACGTCTCGACCATTTCGAGACTCCTCATCATGTCCGTGATCATATCCGGGACTCCGAACTACCTTCGGTACATCAAAACACAAAAACTCATAACTCCTCGTCATGTCTGTGATCATATCCGAGACTCTGAACTACCTTCGGTACATCAAAACACAAAAACTCATAATACCGATCGTCACCGAACTTTAAGCGTGTGGACCCTACGGGTTCGAGAACTATGTAGACATGACCGAGACACATCTCCGGTCAATAACCAATAGCGGAACCTGGATGCTCATATTGGTTCCTACATATTCTACGAAGATCTTTATCAGTCAAACCGCATAACAACATACATTGTTCCCTTTGTCATCGGTATGTTACTTGCCCGAGATTCGATCATCGGTATCTCAATACCTAGTTCAATCTCATTACCGGCAAGTATCTTTACTCGTTCCGTAATACATCATCCCGCAACTAACTCATTAGTTACAATGCTTGCAAGGCTTATAGTGATGTGCATTACCGAGTGGGCCCAGGGATACCTCTCCGACAATCGGAGAGACAAATCCTAATCTCAAAATATGCCAACTCAACAAGTACCTTCGGAGACACCTCTAGAGCACCTTTATAATCACCCAGTTGCGTTGTGACGTTTGGTAGCACACAAAGTGTTCCTCCGGTAAACGGGAGTTGCATAATCTCATAGTCATAGAAACATGTATAAGTCATGAAGAAACACTACAAAAAAAGACACATCCGTGACATTTTGGGCCGAACGAAATTTTTTTCTATCATACATATGACACTTCTATGACGATAATTGTGACAAAACCCGGTATCATCATAGATGTTGTGGGCTCCTACTTCTATGACAAAAAATCATGACAGAAAATGGGCTTTTTGTCCTGGGCGGGCCGGAGACGCAGCTGCATGACATTCTTTGGACCGTCCATGACGGAAAAAACCGTGGTAGAAGCAAGGGGGGGGGATTTTGGGGAGTTCCCGGTTACGGTGGGAGGTCGGGGGCCGAGCGATGCGCGTTTCTCTCATACACGTACGCGCGTGTGTGCGAGGCGTTGGCTCTAACTGAACCCGAGCGATTGCGCTGCAGGCTACACGTTATTGAACCCGAGTGATCGATCGATGGCTGTTAACTGAACCCGATCGAGCGATTCCTTCGCTACTGCTGCTAACTGAAGCCGATCGATGGGATGAACAGTGAGCGTTGTGGGGGGGGGGGGGTGGATGAACAGTGAGCGGTGGCATTGCCTCTGGATGAACAGGACCCCTTGGTGTAGTGGAGGGCTGGATGAATAGTAGACGGTGGAGGGGTGGTTGAACAGGACCCCGTGGTGTGGAGGGTTGGATGAACAGTAGATGATGGAGGGGTGCCCGTGGAGGGGTGGTTGAACAGGACCCCGTGGTGTGGAGGGCTGGATGAACAGTAGATGGTGGAGGGGTGGTTGAACAATAGCCGGTGGAGTAGCGCGCGGTGGAGGCTGGATGAACATGAGCCCGTGGAGGCAGGATGAACAGGAGCCCGTGGAGGCTGGAGGAGGTCGACGGTGGAGATGAACAGTATCTCGTGGAGTCCCGTTTTGCGGTACGCCACACCCCTCCCGATGAACAGGACCCCCGTTTCGACCGTAGCGCTCCAACACAAGTCCGTTTCCTCTGTTTTGCGGTACGCCACACCCCTCCCGATCAACAGGACCCCCGTTTCGGCCGTAGGAGGCCCGTTTCCTCCGTTTTGTGGTACGCCAGACCCCTCCCGATGAACAGGATCCCGTTTCGAACGTGGCCGGTCGAACACAAGGTCGTTTCCTCCGTTCTGCGGTACGCCAAGCCTCGTTTCCATCGCCTATTCCGTCCAAGCCCTCCTGATGAACACGACTCATTACGTTGCCTCCCCATGAACACGACGCATTCCGTTGCCTCCCCATGAACACAACGATGACGCTGTTTCCCCGTTCCGACCCAGCCATGTACACGAGCCCTCGCCGTACATATGCGCGAGTAGGCGTTCGAGACCCCGCCCGTATATACACATACGTGGCCGTATTTTCTTTCTTGCACCCTGGCTGCTGTACGTACGTGTAAATGCTATGTGCGCGCCTCTACTACGACACGTGCGCGCCTCTACTATGACACGTGCGCGCCTCTACTATGACATGTGTGCGCCTCTACATCGACCAGTATGTACGTACACGTTCGCGACCAGAATGACAACGCTACGTATGCTTCAACCAGGTGGGTCCCGACTGTCAGGCACTTCCTTGCCTGCGAAGATGTAGCTGGTCGGTCCCAGTAGTCAGGGGGCGAATCATTTTTTTTGCCTGGACGCACTTCCTTGCGTGCGAAGATGTAGCTGGTGGGTCCCAGCAGTCAGGGGGAAACATTTTTTTCATGAAATACGGTGGCCCGTCCGGTGGGTCCCGCTGTCAGGTGGAGGAATAATTATTTTGCACGTTATAAGGAGGCACTTCCTTGCTGCGGCCGTGGACCCAGCTGTCAGCCTCTCCATGTACTGTCCACGTCCGATGGAAGCCGTTCCTTGACCACGTTGACCACGCCGCGCCGAGAGCACTAGGGCGGTGGACGACGGCGAGGCCTAGGAAGGGGACGACGCGGAGCCAGGGAAGACGCGGTAGTGGATGCCCATGCGTAGAGGAGTACGAGGGTTCACTGGTTTGCTGCGGTATGAGGCTGCCGTCGCCGCAGAATAACAGGGGGTGTGGGTGAGTAGAGGGGTGGCCTGGCCAGGGGTGGGAGTAGTAGGGGGAGGTGAGGCCTCCGCCGCATCACAGCCGGCCACGGGAAGCAGGAGCACGAGGCACGACCGGCGCTGGTTTGGGCGGCTGGAGCAAAAAGACTAGAGGTTGAAGAAGCACTATGGCCGTTGGATGGACATCGTACGATCACTGGAGCAAGAATCATGCATATTGACTAAGTTGACAAAGCTCTCCGTCCCCGTCAACTTAGTAGGCCCACAAGTCAGCCTCCCACCAAGGTGGGTCCCAGCTGGCAGGGGGTGTTCATTTTTTGAGCGTAATAAGGAGGCACTTCCTTGCGTGCGAAGATATAGCTGGTGGGTCCGAGCTGTCAGCGGCGGTAACGTTTTTTCGTGAAATACAGAGGCCCTTTCAGTGGGTCCCTGATGTTAGGGGAGGAATCAGTATTTTGCGCGTAATAAGGAGGCATTTCCTTGCGTGCAGCCGTGGACCCAGCTGTCGGCCTCTCCACGTACAGTCCACTTCAGATGCATGTCGGTCGTTGACCACGTTGACCAGGCCGCGTCGAGAGCACCAGGGCGGTGGACGACGGTGAGGCCTAGGAAGGGAACGACACGGAGGCAGGGAAGACTCGGTAGTTGTTTCCCACGCGGAGGGGAGTACGACTGTACGAGGGTTTACTGGTTCGTCTGCCGTCGCCGGAGAATAACAATAGTGTGGGTGAGTAGAGGGATGGCTAGGCCAGCGATGGGAGTACGGTGGGGCGGTGAGGCCTGCGCGGCAGCAGAGCCGGCCGCGGGGAGGAGGGAGCTGGCAGTCCTGCCGGCGCCTGTTTGAGCGGCTGGAGCAGGAAGAGCAGAGATTGAAGAAGCACGACTGCCGTTGGATGGCCATCCAACAGTCACTGCTTGTGCGTCAACCTTTTTTAGGAAAGCCTCAAATCTGTGGAAAACAACATACAACCCATCTGCCATTATTTCTAATAATTTACAGCCCATTTGCTAATTATTAAGTTTTTTTTGGAGCCCATATTTTTTTGTTAGCATTATAGCCCATATTGTGGCCACGGTTAAAAAATTATACGAAATTTTGCATATTTCGGTGCGGTCCGAACTGTTTTTAATCCCGAAATTTCGACTCATATTCAAACTGATTTAAAAAATAAATGTATATCAATATAAAATCCAACAAATTCTCCATGCATAAAAATTAATGTAATTTCAAATCTTGAAATGAAGAAAAGATATTTGAAACTAATTGCCGGTTTGATGTGTTTTAAAAGTGTACGGCCCATTTCTCATTACTGATGGGCCATTTTCTCCGCCAGCCAAATGAAAGCTCTCCTCGTCTTGAAAGATTTGCAGCCCAATAGGCGTGACAAAGCGACTTACTTGGCAAATCACAAAAAACTGGGTTGTGGCCGTGGAACCAGCTGTCAGCCTCTCCACATACAGTACTCTTCCGATGGAATGTCGTTGACCATGTTGACCATGCCGCGCCGAGAGCACCAAGGCGGTGGACGATGGCGAGGCCTGGGAAGGGGACGACATGGAGCCGAGGAAGACGCGATAGTGGATGCCCACGCGGAGAGGAGTACGAGGGTTCACTGGTTCAGCTGCGGTGTGAGGCTGCCGTCTCCGTAGGGCCTGGCTAGTGGTGGGAGTAGTAGGGGGCGATGAGGCCTCATCGGCAGCACAGCCGGCCACTGGAGGCAGGAGCAGGTGGTCTCCCCGGCGCTGGTTTGGGTGGCTGGTGCAAGAAGAGCATCGATTGAAGAAGCAGTAGGACCGTTCGATTCAAATCCAACGGTTACTGCTGCTAGAATCATTTGTTGACTAAGTTGACAAGCCATGCGTACGCGTCAACTTAGTAGGCCCACAGGTCAGCCTCCCAACCGGTGCGCCCCAGATATCAGTGGGAGGAATCATTTTTTTTCTCGTAATAAGGAGGCAGTTGATTGCGTGCGGCCAGACCAGCGGAGGGAGCAGGGTGGGCCGGGGAAGCCTGCGCGACATCACAGCGGGCCACAATAGGAGGGAGTAGGCAGTCCTGTCGGCGCTAGTTTAGGCGGCTGGAGCAGGAAGATCACAGATTGAAGAAGCATGTCGGTCGTTGGATGGGCATCCAACACTAACTGCTGCTAAAATCGTGTGTTCACTGACAAAGCCTTGCGTAAACAAGTCAGCCTCGAAATCTGTGGCATGTACAGCCCATTTACTATTATTTTTATAATTTTTACTCATTTTCTAATTCATATGGAATTTATTGCAGGCCGTTTTTCATTTTTAGAATTGCTGGCCATTTTCTGGTCAGTACCAGGGTCAAAAAATTAACTAAATATGTGGGAAATTTTGAAAATTCGCAAATTTTTGCTGGGGAACGAAATATTCTTAATCCAAAAATTAATAGCCATACTAAAACAAATTTAAAAATAAATTACTACTATGTCATGTTAAATCCAATGAAATACGTATAAGATATCAGTGAAGAACAAAAACAAAAAAAGAAACTTATATCCCATTTGCTATGAATTTTTTGGAATTTTCAACCCCTTTTGATATTACTTTTAACAGACATTGACCATACTCTTAAGCCAGGCCGGAATGCATCCCTCCTCGTGTTGAAAGATTTCCATCCCAGTAATTCGTAGAAAACAAATAGGCCTAGCTTGGGTATTCTTCAAAAAGAAATACTGAGCTACCTATTTTCCCAAAGAACTGGTGCATGAGCATTTAGCTTTATTTATTTATTTATGTTTAGGGGACCATGAGCATGTACCTGGGCCGGATTCATGTGAGAGCCTCCCTTCCAGTTAATTATGGGCTTCTTTATTGGGCCTTCATCAGTGGGCTGCATGTTATCAACAAGTGGAAAATGTGTTCCGAGTTTCAAAAAAAATGTGTTCCATACGATAAATAGTATGCGATACGTACGGTACGGGGCACTAAAGGATCGAACCGTGAAACGACTTCCAAAACATTGTGTTTGTCATTCTAACAACACATTTATTCAACTAACAGACGAAATATACTACTGATTGTACATTGAAAATAGCAGCAGCAGCAACCAGGGCTGGGGGTGCAACAGAAGCAGTAAGCAGGCCAGAAGAGTGAAGACGCAGCTCTCTCTTCCAAACCAAACATCAGCCATCATTACAAAAGGGCTACCAAAAAAGAACAAGTGTATGCATCAAACTAAATAAAGATCCTACTACACCAAGTGTACGCATCTAACTAACTGGCTCAGTTAGACGTTACTATTTATTAAGCTGTGGATATTGGCTGACGGCTTGAACCAGATGGGTGCCTGACGGAGGAAACTCCAGCTAGCAGGTCGAAGTCTGATACTTGCGACCCTCTCTCCTACTTTGGGCTGTAGAGCGTGGCGGCACATATCAGGGTATGGTGCATGCAGAGACGCATGGTACGCTGTGTACACACAGTTTTGCCTGATGAACGAAACCACGCTGCCATCATGATTCTTGCCATTGGTTATCTCCTGGTTAATCGGATAATTCAGTTCGACAAACAAAGAGCGTGTACCAAGGCTACTTACCAGCCTCCAGTCAAAAATTCCTGAAGGCCCAGAGAAGCTGGGATCCTACTCAAAGACCTTGCAGTGACTGTGATTGTATTCCGCGAAACAACACGTCTGGTATGTGCGAACAATCATCAATCTTTCGCCATCGTCTGATCGAGCCAGGAACCACCTGCAACTGCCATGCCGCTTTTCTTTGAAAGGTTCTGGGATTAGGAAGGGTAGGGACACCAGGCGGCCTACAACATCATATCAAGTTGGAGTCAAATAAAAAAGGGCTCTTGGTTTAGTCAATCTTAAGAACAACATGTTATGAGCATGAATATTTTTTTAGCAAATGTTGACAGTAATATAAGCAGGCCATCATGATATCATAGGAAAGTAACATACTACTGTAACAACCGTCTGTAGCGATGACTGGAGTAGGCCAGCAATACGTCTAGCCATAGAAGGAGTCGACAGCGTAAATGAAGCCCTTGTGTTCAATGGCATCAGATAACCATGGAGGATGTATGATCCTGTGATGGACGTGCAGATTTATCCACTTACCGCAGTGACCTGTCAGATAGGCGAGACCGCGGTTGAAGAACGCAATTAGCCTGAAGTCTTTATAATTCGCAGATCTTGTGGGCACTTGGCAGATTACAACCTTGAGCAAATCAAACTTGGTATCATGTTGGCTACTGTAAGATTCCGAGTGTTCTGGGCCGCGGTGCCAAAGCAATGCAGTGTTAATCGAAGGAAGGAGGATCAATCACCGGTTGTAGACCTCCACGAGCATCCAGCTGCTGTGACCGTCGATGAGCACCATCCAAGACGTGTTCATGCCGACCCAGTACATACCGTTAATGTAGTTGAGGCTAACGAGGATTAGGTCGCAGTCAAGGGGGTTGATGCTCGCCACCCTACGATCGTTATGCTGCGTGACACGCCGTTTCTGAAGATCAGGCGGCATTAGCAAGCAAGGAGCTGGCTTAAAAAGCTCCGGCCTGAGGGCTTTGGGTAAACGGTATAGCCCCGACGAGCACGCGGCGAGCGGCATGGTACTGAGATTGTCCACACGCGAAACAATGAGCTTGATTACCTCTATGGGGAGCAAATTCCAGCCACTCTTTCGGCGGACGCTGCTCGGTTCTGCCATTGTTAGTGCTTGGGTTTTAGACAAGGGGGAGGCGCCTTAGCGGGGATGGAAGATTGGACGAGATTATGTGCGGACAAAGATGGAGAAGCGAATATGTGCTGTGGGAAGTGGATAGGTGATGATGACTACAGCACGCCGCTTGACTTACGAGACACATACCAGCAGCGTAGGGTCATGTCGATGCCAGACAACTTGCTTGAGTGATCATAGTACTGGTACTCCCTACAATGCTATGCCCTAACTTGCTTGAGTAGAGTAGGACTCTGCTCTACTACTAGCACCGGAGGAGTAGTATATTCTAATCTAAAATAGTTACAAACTTCCATGCCCGAGTGTGGAACGACTACGAACCGTGCTCATAGACCGTGTCTACGTGGTGTTTGGACATGGGCGACAACCTCAACGCCAACGGTGCAGCTCCTGTTGCACCATATGTGTTTCTGTCCTTCCTGTTCGAAATCGTGGTAAAATTCATGTTTCTACTCTGTATCCTACTACTATGCTAGTCCACATGATTAGTTGCGAACGACGACTTCTTCCCCGACCTCGGAAACCTCATCCTTGACGACATGGGCGACAACGTCAACGCCGGCAACCAGTGAGATACAGGGTGTAGGAAGCGGTTTGGGAATTTGCATGCCTTTCCAACCAGTGAGATACTCCGTACAAAGTACGACAGAGAAATAACCACAGAGAAGGAAGCTAAAAGTAAACAATCAAACAAGCATTTTTGCATTTATTTTGCATTGAATCGTTTCACAAGCTTGAGTAGTGTTGTTTTTCTACTTTTACAAAAACCGCATCGTAATGTTAGTACTCCCTCTGTCTAGGTGTATAAGTCTTCCATCCTTCTTGGTCACGGTGCACAACCGAAGATGACTTATTGACCTGGATGGAGGGAGTAGCACAGTCTGGAAGCATATATCGAGAGAGACGTGTAGTGCGATAGTGTAAAAAAATTACTCGTATATGAGACCAGGTCTCACGGTTAGCAGGTGAGACCCGTCCTGATGGATGACACGTGGCTTTTAAGTGGGGGTGAGGGATGCTTTGTGATTTGTGAATGCCATGTGTCATCCATCAGGATGGGTCTCGCGTGAGACCTGGCCTCATAGAATTCTTTTCCTGTGATAGTATATAGTAAAGTTTGTGCTATATGCACGTACTTGCAAAATGCGTACGAATACACAAGGTTTCCAAACTTTCCCTTTTACATACTTAATTAAGGACGCTAAAAATTCCTGAACGTTCGGGATTTATCATTTGCGTCCCAAAACTAATGAGATCGCCTTACGAAACAAAAATTATACTCCTCCTAAAAGCCACGACGCTCACAGGAGCGCTTGCGGCGCGCCACGAGTGCCCTGGTGCACGGCCGTTTCCCAGCACGCCGAGACAACGCCTCTTCCTCATCCTCGCAACTCACGAGGTGCTGATTGGCGGCTTACCGGCGGGCGAGCGTGATCTCACCGGTGTGGTGATCCGACACAAACAGGACTCCTCCTTGCTAGAAGCGTGCACCCGGTCCATGTACCGCCAAGCGTCGATGAGGCGCTTGGGCCCGACTGCACTCAGGGCGTCGGCACGGGCGTCCTCCGCCACCCTCACAGCCCTTGCACGAGCCTTCTGCCAAAGAGCCAATTGCCTGACTCTCTCGGACGCGACATAGGCCTCCCAGGCAGCTTGTTCCGCGGTGCGCTTCTCTTCCTCGACCTTCTTCTCTGCCTCTATTTTGGTGCGCTCTGCTGGAGGCAAAGCCTCCCACAAGGCGACATCCATTTCTTTCCAAAGCTCCTCAAGGCTGGGGGGCTCGGCGGGCGGCGCGACATTCTCCTCGTAGCGGGGAGCCGACGCGTCCTCCGGCGCGCGTGCTGGCGAGATTAGGAACACCGATGCGTCCACCTCAACGCGTCGCGGCGAGGAGCGGAATGCCGACGCGTCCTCCTCGACTAGTGGCGGCGAGGAACGGAACGGCGACGCCTTGCGTAGCAGCGAGGAACGGAACACCGACGCGTCCTCCTCGACTAGTGGCGGCGAGGAACGGAATGGCGACACGTGACCGTCCGCGCGGTGCAGCGAGGGGCTCCTAGGGCTTGGGAGGGGCGATGCCATGGTGGTCGACGTGAGAGGGAGGGGGAGGAGATAGCGATGAACGTGAACGTGAGGGGGAGGAGATAGCGATGTCGTGGGAGGCGCAGTATTTATAGCGAGCAATGGCACACCTACGTAAGATATGGACTAAGCTGCACTGACTTAACTGCCGGTCCAGTTGCGTCACTAACATGTGGGCCAGACCCCTGTTGGGCCCATATGTCAGTGACCGAATGCACCTGCAGTTAAGTAACAGCTACGTGGGCATATTTGTTGGAGTAAATTACGGGGGAGCGAAGGGGTGGAAATATTGCTGGTCACAACAGATTGGACGAGCGTGGGGGAGGAGAGTCATGCATGCAGATTTTTTCACATGGGGTGGAGTGGTGGGACCGCTGGAGGGAGAAGGAGTGTTTGGCAGGTATATTATTTCCACACATGGAGAGGAAAAAATTTGGAGATGAACGGGCTTCCTGGAGGTATGGGGAACGGTGCATAATAAGTCATCTTGCATGCCGGGCTAGGTATAGTCTCAAGTCATTAAAAACAAACACGCCCCACACATGTTCATATTTCAAGATGCACTAAATTATTGCATGTGATGATTAAGGCTGGCCATAATGGTGGTATCTTAGCTGGTATCATGCACACGGGAATAGCAAACATGCTGATGTGGCAAAGAGTTAAAGAAGAGAGGGGGGTTAGAGTAACTAGAGTTCATGCATGCATTGGTAAACACATTTTTTTGTGGAGAACGACAGCACTAGTTGAGTACTTTTGCAGACTTCAAAAACTATTCCACAATGTGTCAACATTCAGAATGTCAAATCAATATTTTTACACTCATTATAAAACGTAGTTCTTATACTCCCTCCGTCTAGGTGAGCAAGTCATCTTAGATTGTGCACTGTGACCAAGGAGGAGGGGAAAACGAGAGATCTTAATGTTTATTTGCTAATTAATAGCATTGCATGCAATGAACTAACCACTGCATGTCGTGTTTGGTAGTCTCAAGTCATTAAAAGCATGCACACCCACATCTCCTATTGGTTGATATGTCAAGAAACAAGAAACGAGGTAGAAGTTAATGCACCGCGCCTAAGTGTTTTGGGAGTGTTGTAGATATTGATATTTTTAGTATAAATTTGGTCGTGGGATTTCATTGATGCCTGTCAAAGCGTTGACAGGTCTTCTATGCGTGACCTAAAGATGAAAGCGTTGAGCATCTCAAAGTTGATCAACAATCTTCAATTGTCAAAGATTAGCCATTCGGCTAATTAGGTGGCACACTTAATCGCTAAGTATAGCTTTGACAATAGATTAGATGGTATTCTTGTAAATAACGTACCGCCCTGTGTGGTGAATATTGTATCGAATGAGTGTACTGGTGTGGCTAGTTGATTAATATAAGGTGGTGTTCAAAAAAAGTATAAATTTGGTCAAACACTTTGCAAACGGTTGACGGGAGTAAAAAGGACCAGATGGAGTATCATGCCTGCGGAGTAGGCAAAAAAATTGCTTGTCTAAAAAAAGGCAAAAAAATTGCTTGTCTAAAAAAAGGCAAAAAAATTGCTCATTTATAGCCGGTCGAAGTCTCAAAGGGCGCGACCGCGCGAGGGAGGCGAAGGTCGTGGGAGGCGTGACGTTTGATGGAATTAAGTGAAGTTACATCCACGCGCCGGCATGGTGTGCGAACAGGCAGAAGCTATACCGCCAGGCCTACGATATGGGTCTAGTAGACATGACATCTAGTGGGTCCCGCATAGTTCTTGAGAACTCTTTGGGGGCTTGCAGCCGTTTATCCACCGGGCAAGCCAGCAACCCCACGCCGTTCGCACGCCCGACTCGTCCCCGTCTTCTACCTTACAACAGTTCGCTCACAGTCATCCCGTCCTTTCACATTAGTTCGCTCCCAGTTTTTTTGCGGGGTACAACAATTCAACTTCTCCTAACCCTCCTCCAAAATCCATGGCCTCCCAAATCTCCATGGTCACCGCTGAGTACCAGGTTAAAGCCATCACCGGCGATCAGTTCATTGTCATCTACACACGTGGATCCGAGACGGTGAAAGCATGGCTTGCTCGCTTCCTATGCATGTTCAACAGTTCAACGGATGAGTGGGTCGCTGGGCTAGATGTTGAGTACACCACAGTCCTGGGACGAGAGAAGGATCTAAAGGACGATGAGAGCAAGAAGCCCGCCGTGATATAGGTTTTCATACATAACGTTTGCTTGGTCTACCGCATATGCCATGCCGATGTTGAGTGCCAGGATTTTAAGAACTTCCTCAAGGACAAAAGAGTGAAATTCGTTACTGTAGGCTTTAAGAACGACAGTGACGTCCTGCGTCGGATAGGTCTCGTTGTAGGCCAGCCCTTCGATCTCCAGAAGGCAAGCCTGGTGTCCTCCTCTCTACCTTCAATGCTGACCCTGGCAGCAGCCATGATTGATCCTTCGTACGCTAAACTGAAGAAACCTCATCACGAGTTTCATCATGCATGGGAGTCGAAGACATTAGATGAAGATCACATCCTGTATGCAGCAATGGATGCCTACCTTTGTTCAAATATCTACAAGGGTTGGATGAAGAAGCAAAGCCCAGTGTCCGGTTCAATCAAAGAAGCGTCGGCGAAGAGGAAGAGGAAGAGGGACAAGGACGAAGTCAAGGACGTGGACTCGGACTCCAAGTAGGTGGCAGTGCCGTCGCTCATGCTGGTTCTACTGCAGTGTCAAGCGGACTAGTTGCTTATTAGTTTATTTTCAAGGGTGTGTTGTGCTGAGGCCCCATCAGAACTATGGGGCTGTTTGGATTGTGACTATCTTTGCCATATGTTGACACATGATTTTTGCCACATTTGTCACACTTGCCTTACTTGAGTTGCGCAAATTGTTAGCCATACTCTGGCTTGCCTAAGGGAATCTTGCCACACTTTTTGTGTCTATGACATGTGGGGTTCACCGCTCATAAAAATTCCTTGTCTCAAATGTGGCTAGAACCAAACACCTACCTAACTTGGTCAAACTTGCCTAAGGTTAGGTGTGGCAAAGTGTGGCAATGTGTGGCTAGGAACCAAACAGCCCCTATGTTTATGTTCTTTCTCGTTATTTGAACTCTTTAGTACGTACAGTAGTACTAGTACTATGTCTTACTACTGTTCTTCTTGCAGTTGGTACTACTGCTCGTATCTTCGTGTTCCCACTGTACTTAATACATTCGTACTAGTAGTATAATTTGGGTCAGTCAATTTGTGAAAGAAGTTCGACGGAGCGAAGGAAGAAGACGGCAGAAGAGGTGGAAGAAGCCCTTCTAGCCATCCATGTTGCATCAAACGGCTCACATGAGTCGACTGACCCAAATTGCTCCTTCAGATTGCAGGATCCACGTGGCATTTAAGGTCTCAAAGGTAGATTCCGCGTCCGCACCCAGTTTGTGGGCTCGATGTGTGCACGACCGGCTTCCGCTGCGACAGCCACCATGCGCGCCTCCTCCGCACGGGCGGAGATGACAATGACACGCTAGTTCCTCCTCGCCGGCGTGCTGGAGCACGAGCTCGTCCTCCTCTTCGTACGCTGCGTGCATAGACGCGGCTCCACCAGCTGCTCGCGTGCTTGGCAGCGTGGCGGCATCGCGAGGAGGGACTGCAGACGACATGAGCGGGCGAGCCTTCAGCTTCATGGCACAGTGATGGCGGCGACACGGCGGTGATGGGCGAGAAATTTTTGGCCGGAGCAGGTGGGCGCCGGCATGCGCAACGGCGGCGGCATATTGATGAGTGCGTGTGTGGGAGCTTACTTTAGTTTCATATATAAGGTTGGTCAAACTTAAAAGAAAACCGTACTAGTACACATAAACATTAGACTTAGGCAGCGCTTTTATTAGTTACTAGCTTATGTTCTTGCCCATTGTGACCAGCCTTAGTACCACGGCCAGGATATAGAATCATGTGCAAGCGCGTGAACCGCGGCCGCGTGGTCGATCGAATGGTGCATCACCGTGTCGTGCTCGAAGGACATCCACCGAACCTTTTTGTGTGTGTGAAAACAATCCTCGAATATTACTCAACTTTTTTTCCTGTGAAAGTTCTTGACGCTAAAATATTTCCATATATTTGAATTTAGCTCCAGTTCATGTTTATTTGGATTTGGACGTTTTAGGTGCGCCCTAGTTTTTTTAATATTGATTTTGTGTGTGTGACTGAGAGAGAACGTGTGTATGTGTCCATATGTGTGTTGTGGCGGAAGGGCAATGTGGAGACGGTGTGCGTGTGATACAGACATAGAGAGGTGTGAATGTGCAAATGATCGTGCATGAGTGAGACATGGACAGATGCCGATATGTTGTGTATACATGAGAGAACAGTCTTCTAGTTTACTTGTGTGTGTGAGAGAGAGAGAGGGAGAGAGAGAGAGAGAGGAGCATCCGTAACACAACAACCATCTCTCTCGATTCGTCCGTCCCTCGCACGGTCGCATGCAACACATGCATCAACGCGCACATTTTGACACCCTCACCCGGCCCGTGCCCACCTCAAGGCCCGCACAATCTCTTTATGAATACCCATTTCTCTCCTTAGGTTTGTTTTCTCTCAATATCTGACACACACACACACACGCACACACACACACACACACAGAGACACACACACACACACACTCCCCCGAGCACACAATTCATCCCCATCCAAGGTTATACGGCGACCACTCTCACTTGTGCTTCTTTGCACCCCAACATGCACAACACCTCAATCTTCAAACAGGGCAACGAGCAGATCAAAGACGGCGACCACACCGCACTAGAGAATGCGGGGTCATTTGGAATCAGGGTGATGTGACGATGGCTGACTGACTCCTCCCCCACCCTCTCTCTCCTGCACAAAATTACCAATCCCTCTCTCCCCCGCATAAAATTGTCAATCCCTCAACCCACGAGATCCTTCCCCTCTTGTCCATGTTTTTCCTGCTCTCTCATCAAACATGTTGTCTCTTCTCCTTCCACGTATATAGAATCGAGATGCACACACATCTCATGTATATTACATGTATGCATCTTTCTCACAGACCTAACTTCTTCCTCTCTCTCTTTCTCTCTCTATCTCTCTCTCTTTGTCTCGTTAGGTTTGTCTCCTACTCTCTCGTCCACATACATACAATGTTTCTCGCCCTATCTGCTCCATCTTCAAAAGCTCTCTCTGCACATTTCATTCACACATTGGGATATGTCAAAATGTTGCTTCTATAATGGCTGATGTAGAGTTATGGTTGTTCTTGTTGCATCCTACAAAGTAATAACTATGAAATGCATTTAGATTCCCATTTGACTGGGATTATGTGAGTTTGAGCATGTTGTGAAGTACTATAGACCTTGTATACATCTTGGGATTCGACAATGATTGTAACTATTGAATTGTATAGACCATTACATTCAAAGTCAATAGCCTAATATATTTATTTCACAATTTCAACAAATGATTAGTTCACTACAAACTAAGAAAACAAATGTGTACTCCCTCCATTTTTATTTAAGTCCGCATATTAGCATTGGTCAAAGTCAAGTTTTGTAAACTCTCAGAAAGCTTATAACAAAAAATATTAACATATACAATAACAAATAAATACCATTAGATTCATTATTGAATGTACTTTCACATCATACATATTTGTTATGGTAAATGTTTATATTTTTCTATAAACTTGGTCAAACTTTAGGAAGTTTGACTTCGGTCAAACCTAATATGCAGAGTTTACTACTACTCGCTAGTTGCTTAGCCGAATCACTCAACACGCCACACGGGGAGTCTAGTGTCACAAAATTTTGAGGTCGGCGGGAAAATCTCCCGCGACCCTGATTCGAGCAGTGGGAAGTTACCATCATAGCCTTCGGAACAGGCCTACAGATGACGCTTGGTAGGGGGCTGTTTTTGTAACTTCAGGTTCACCCTACCCAGCCAACCCCACCTCGGGACCCAGAGTAGTACACCTGAATACTCCCCAATTTCTATCCCCACCGCAAAAATAGACTTCTCCACGGCACCGCAGCCTTCGTGCTCCTCCCCTTTACATCGGCGCACTCGTCCACCGCAGCGCATCTGCCTAATCGACGACCTCGTATGCCGCACTGGAGCCGGTCCACCGTCGTCATCGTACACGAAGCCTCTTCCCCGACATCGTCTTCCATGGTCTCGTATCTGCTTCCCGGAAGACGACGCCAAGCGTAGAAGTACACCATCGTGGACAATGAACTGACTCCCGTTGCCGACCATGACTAACAGAGGCCGCCGCGACCATCGTTCTCCTCCTCGATTGGTAATGTGTGTATTGAATCACTTAGCAGTACATGTGCAGTTCCAATTTTGTTCATACCTACCCTTCAAATTTCCTGGGTGCTATTGTTCCCGTAAAAGTAATTGGTTATAGCCTCCATTGTCCAACAGAATATCAGCTTGTAATTGTGCGTCGCTCCTGTATCGCGTTGTCCTTGGGTAGGTTTTTCATCTGCAACCAGTAGTGTGGCAAATGATGGAAAGGTTTTTAGAACTAGCAAAATGCCCATGCGTTGCACGCATCAAGATGCATTTGTATGAGTAGTTTATCTTGTTGGAGATGCTCTAACATGGCAGACGAGTGCTTTAATGTTGCCCGCAAGATGCGCGAGTATTACTAGTAGTATATTTTTCTTGCCATGTTGAGATTTTAAAACCACGAGTGCGAACATGCAGAGGAGCAATGAAGATCAAACATGGGATATTCGGGACATCTTCAAGGAGCATGGCAAGTTAAAGAGGAGCTGCACCGAACCTGTAAAACGAGCTTTGGTAAGTAACACCCTTTCAATTACTTTCGTGTAACCTCATGTTCTTTTATGTGTGTATGTTGTAGTTTCTGTTTCTCTTAAGCGTGGTGTTCTTCGATGTGTAATAAGAAGAGTCTTAATCGTCCTAATGCTTTCGTTTTTGGCTTGATGTAGGAAGTGGGTGTTCTCACCTTGTAGTCTGTTTTTATTTATTTGTTCCTTTTGAATTCACTTCTCCGAGTTTTGTTTATCTGGCTTCTACTAAATGGATCTAGGTTGCTCTGAGTATTGATCTAAAAAAGAACTAACTTCATGTCAGGATGCAGTTCCCGCAAGGAGGGAAGTATGGTTAACCTCGAGATCATGTTTCCAAAATGAGGCTGGATTACACACAAGGTGCGAGTTCCCTAATGATGCTGGATTAGACACAAGGTGCAAATTCCCAGATGATGCTGGATTACACACAAGCCAGGTGGAGTTGTCAGCTGTTCGTGTCCTCGTGGCATTAGTAAAGGCTGAAAGAAAGCGTGCAGCAGCCCTTGAGAATGTAGCTGAGTTCCTGAAGAAGCGAAAAGAGCAATCAGACGCTCTCTTCACCCAAGCCAAAGAAGAGATGGAAGAAACCAGAAATAAGCTAGCAGAGGCAGAGCAGGCTAGGCGTCTCCTGCTATCTAAAACTGTTGTCACTACAAAATTTCCTTCATAATAGCTAGGTTCAAATGTTTATCCAGTCAGCATGCCTGTTGTGATGTCTGTGCATCTACTGATGTGGCACAAAATGTTTTTTTTTCGGGTCATGTAATAACAACAATTACTTTCCAAACAATAACAGACGAAGCATTGGACATGGTATAGTTCACGCGCAAGCCCGACATTCCAAGTTCAACTTCCACATCAAACTCATGTTCACAGATATCTGCACATTCATACATAATGTCCACAACCATGATTCACTTCAAAGCCAAAAAAATGTGAGGAGAGTTATAAATAAAGAAAATCCTCTACTAGTTCCTGCTACCAGTGCGAGCACAACAAGTCAAGACCATTCATAAATTAATTATATTGTAGTCATTTTTTGTGTTCTAAAATGCCTGCCGACTCGCGAAAGGACGTGTTGCCGCACACGCGCTGATTCAATGAAGGCAGGCGGGGCAGTCTTAAGCTGGTTGCACACGGCGAGGAGGCGTGCTCAGCCGGGCCTGCAGCGAGTGCGGCCCTCTTGGCCGGCGCGCCGGTTCGATGCCTGTGCTATGAGAGGTCACGTCCGTGTCAGAGCAATCACTCCCTCCAGTCCTTTTTTTGGGTATAACAAAATCTCATTTTCCATTCACATTTTAGTGGTAGGAGTTGTGTGTGTGTCTGTGAGAGAGAGAGAGGAGACGGTAGTCGGGGTTGTTTGATCAGTAAACAAATGAATAATGTCAGTCTGGGATGGAGACGAAAAGGAGAGCGCAACAAATGTTGTGTCGACAGGAGAGATAGAGAGAGTAATTTTAGTGGTATGAGTCATATGTAGAGACATATAGGGTGTGTGAGAGAATCCCATAGAGAGAAAGACAAAGTGAAAGATGAGTGGAGACTGTGTGTTTGGCAGTGAAAAAGAAAGCTTAGGTACCGAGTGATACCAGAGAACAGTAGAGACGTGAGAGATAATGAAAACTGTGTAATTTATAATGATAGGGAGAGTGTGACACTTCTCAAGGGAGACGTCGAGAGACCATGTTTGCGAGGATAGGAGCAACATGAAGTGAGCGTGTGGGTGAACTGGAGAAAAGAGAGTGATAGCTACCTGAAGGAGCATGCATGCGAGAGAGATGGGCGTGAAAGGAGTGAACAAAAAAGGGATTCAAATATTTGAATTCGAGATGATGATACATGTAATCCGTACTCGAACCAAAATTGATCTATCAAACATGCATACTCATATGAATTCATGCACATCTATGTTATTTAATATGTAGATATTACTCATCCATACATTTTAGTAGAACATAATTTGGTTAAATTTTTTTGAATTCAACCTTAAGATTTCGAGATCGTTGTATTTGTAAATCATATTATACATATAAAGGATATGAATTCTTTGTTGTGCTTTTGAAAGTATATATATATATATAAAAAATGATGTATATAGAATGTAATTCCAATTGAAAATGGATCCCGCCCGAAAAAATAGAATACAAATGGGATTCGAATTGAGTTGGCACGGTAAACGTGCACTCTGCAAAATTTGAATGAAGCGGGGAAAGTCGCAGTAACCGCCCGAAACCAAAATCTGCGAGATGGAAATCACTACTGCCTATCCCTGCCACGCAAAGCCTATATGCTGGATTTCTATAGGTTTTGATAGGGGTAGGTTTGTAATTTCACCCAAACCTGACGTAACCGCCTCTCACCCGGATTCATACACGGTGGGCGCCAAAACACAGTGTGTCCTCGGCCGAAATCGACTCCCTCCCCGATTCATATTCATACACGATGGGCGCCAAAAACAAACTCTCGTCGGCAAATATTCGGTGTATGCGAGATTACCGTCCTATCCCCGACCGACTAGTGTTGCTGTGATGTAGTAGAAATTTGAAACGGGGGCTAAGTTTGTAAATTTCCTCGCATTTGAGACAAGCGCGCCCTGGATACATGGTTCCCCCTTCCTCTCTACCTCCCTTTTCCCCATTCGTACTCCGTGGGCGCCAAAACACCCTCTCCACCCCACCCTCCTCCGCCCGCCACCCCATCCACCGCCGTGCTCCTCCACCATGGCGGAGCTGATACCCCAACACCGCCGTCCATTACAAGAGATCGACCTCTCTCATCCACGGCTTTGGACCGGGATCCTTGCATCCCGTCCTCTCGCTTCATCCCCGCCGTCGTCCACCTTGCCGGCGCCGCTCCTACGACCGTCTCGTCCACCGCGCCCTGCCGCCACTGTCTACCCTACTAGATCTGCTTCCACGCCGCCGACAGCCATCGCTACCGCAGCACCGTCAAATTCTCAGCAGATGCCTACACGGCGCCGCACCAGAGGCGGTACTCTTTCGTATCTGCTCAACTTATTTATCGCAGCAAGAAAATAGATCGCCACTGCTTTACTCTGATTTCTTGTCTTGGTTGCGAAGTTGCCTTTATCCGGTTTGCACCTTCAGATCCGCCATGGCATGCTCAACACCATACTCGCAATGCTGATGGTTTTCCCCTTTTATATTCCACACTAGTTAAATCACAGTAGACTAAACTTCAAAATTGGGTCAGTCGATTTTTCAGAGCTCGCCGGAGTTCGCCGGTGCGATTGAAGGGGCTCGGGTGGTTGTGGGGCCTCGCCGAACGAAGAAAACTCGACGCGGGTGGGGGTTGGGGTTGGGGTGGCGGAGGAACACAGGCGGTGGGGGCCGGTGGTCTGGCCGGCGGCCCGTGCGGTGTTCTGTATGGGAAGAATCAGAGACGAGGAAGAAGAAGGGTTAGGAGACGTAGGATCTTCATCCAACCTCCTGAAATGGTCGAGAGACAGCTAGGAGTTGCATTCTTAATGCGCTCTGGTTCATCATGTGTGGGCACTGCGCAACAAACATTTTATTATCCAAAATCTGCTTGCTCTTCTTTACCATGTTCCTCTTCCGTTCTTCTTTAATATGTACTCTCTCCGTTCCTAAATACAAGTCGTTGTATAGATTCCACCATGGACTACATATGGAGCAAAATGAGTGAATCTACACTCTAAAATGTACCTGGATACATCTGTATGTGATCCATAGTGGAAATCTCTACCAAGACTTATATTTTGGAACGGAGGGAGTATGATAATAGTACAGTATGTTCCTTGTACTGAAGATGAGCAGGGACATTTGCAGTGTAGAGGTCTATACGGTCGATTGTGATGGACACTTTGAGCCTCTTTGATTCGTAGGATCTTGTAAACATAGGAATAGGATTTGTAGTGGCCTGCCCACTTGAATCCTATAAGAATAGCAAGGAAATGCGAGGAGCTGTGTCACCTTTGAGAGTTACATTGATATTAACAGTACCACACCTTCACTTAAAGAGAGCTGGTATCCGAAGCCTTTCTAGCCGTACCGGCAATACTAGCACATATATTCCAGCAAGTTCCACTTTGCTGATTTTACTCTGATGCTTTAGGTTTTCCCATTAGATCTACACTATGATCTGTGTAGCTGCTTTGTGTCGCACTAGCAGCAGTCCACTCTTGAAGCTAAACACTGCAATCACTTACAAAATTGCCACCAAGGCATTGAGTGCCATTCTGGATGCAATGAAACTCATACGCTCCCCACCTGTTGATTCTTGTTCAGAATATCATCCTAATGACTATTCTAACCTCGAGGAGTCAAAGGCAGATGGCCTGTCCTGTTCACCCATCAAGGTGCTTATTCTAATTTGGCAATGTTTTATTGATTGCGGGTATCTTGCATATGCTGTCTTGCATTTCTTCTACTTTGTTGCACCGCCATCTGCTTAGTTTACTCATCATATATGTCAAGATGCCATGCCCATCCATTATCAATACATATTCCATCTGTCATCATACCATGTTTTTTCACTCAAATGTTGTTCTTGTGCATCAGACATCAAAAAGGAAGAGGGTGATTGCCGAACCTGAAGGAGCACGAGCAAAGTCCTTGAAAAACATGGTGGTGACGGAGAAATCAGACAGCACCCTACTTATATTGGCTGTACAACCAGTGACACAAAACGTAGGACCAACTCCAGCAGACTGTACCCATACTTCACTGGCCACACCACTAGCCCCACCACACAGGACCTGCACTCCAGCAAAAGGTATACCGATTTCATTTTCCATAGCACCAGCTGTACCACAGAAAAATCCCACTCCAGCAAAAAGTACAGCAAGTCCACCGGCCGAAGACCTATCCCAACTGCAGAGACAGCCAATTCCTACATATTGGAACCCATTCCATTTATTTCTAGTTTAAAAGACAATGCTTTCAATGTTGTTAGGGACTACGTGCATATATTCCCATCATGGGAAGATTATTGTGAAGACAAACACCATTTTCACATCTTCCTGTCCAACTTACGTGTAAGTGCTATTATTCATGGCTATTATTTTCCTATTTTCTGCTGATTGAACACATCAATGATTTACATTACATTGTCGTAACTAGGCGAGGGTCAATCTGGATAGTCATGACGAGCAAAGCTTGCTTGTGCTTTTCAAGGAAGCATTGCAGCAGTATCGGTGTTACCTGAGGAAATCACACTTTGATGGCAAGTCTATAAACGAATTTCTGGTGAAGTCTCCTGTGCTAAATTTAGAAGACATTGAATGGAAAAACCTTGTTATGCACTGGTCTCATTCCCAGGATGAGGTACTGTCTATGAAATCACATGACAATTTGAACTTCTACTTTTCCGCATGTGCCTTACGGATCTTTTTTGTAGGAAATCTGCTCGAAGAAGAATTCTGGTTTGACAAGAACGACGGGATATCTCAAATATGCTGCCCACTGCTTTGCTCTTGTTAGTACGTGTTGTCCTGTATCACTGTACTTGCATACATACCTGGTTCATTATGTGACAGCAGTATGCATGATAGCTTGCTTATCAATTGTTCGCTCCAAATTATCTGATCTGTATGAATGGTTACATTAGTGTAGAATATATCCAATGCCAATGTTTTTTTAGCTCTGCATTGTTCTTGTAAGTACATGTTGTCCTTTATCAGTGTACTTATAATGACATGTAGTTGTTCATGTACCATCACTCTACAACTTATTTTCCTTTGCCCTCCATTTTCTACACATCAGATCTATATTTACTCTTACCATAAGGTTGGTACTGAAGAAGTTTAGCTGTGCATTGCTCTTGGCTATACCTTTTGCCTGTATCGCTGCACTTACATTTATAGCTACTTGGTTATGTAGCATCACTCTTCATCTTATCTTAAATATTCTCCATTTTTTCGTATATTATCACATCTATATTTACTCTTAACAAAATGTAGAATAAAGGCAATGCTTTTGAAGAAGATTGTGTGGTAAACTTCTTGAATTGCCCCCCATCAGCATGGACAAGGCCTTTATAGAACCTGTCTTCACCAATAATGTAAGTTTGTCCATCTCAAGCCTTCAAACTTTGTTGTATATATTTGGTTAGGCATGACTGCAACAGCTGTTTATTTTTGGTGTTTGCATCAAATTGCTTGTTTAAAGTTTACTATATGTAGTTCATAAACAAAAGTTCGTCCTTTCTCAATTTAAGTTTTCAGTTGTACAACCAAGTTCCTTCTTCATAACATGTAAATTAAACTATACAGAGCAAGTGATCTTCTTTTGCACTGCATGTATGCTTCTGTTCTTCATCTGTAATCCAGTGGTGTGGTGAACCTACCCACTATAGCACAATGTCATATTCTGCAATGTCTTAACTATGAAAAATGTCATATCATTCTACTATTATTTAAACCGTCTCTTTATTTGACAATCTGAAATGGTATAAATTGACAGCACACTAACCATTGATACTTATGAGTTCTTGATCTGTAATCCAGTGGTGTCGTGAAGCTGCCAGCTCCTTCACAATGTCATTTCCTGCCATGTCTTGACCTGAACAATACCATATTGTGTTAATGCAAATTTAAACTGTGTCACTTTATTCGTCAGTAAGAAATGTGATGAATTGTCAGCTTTGATACTTTTATGTGCAAAACATGTCATCTGTCTACTTGTTTATCTTTCAGAGTGAGGAAGATATAAGTGTTGAACAAACGCAGTCTCATCATCTTGCTCAGCTGCTTGCGCTGCAGCTCCCTAGCAGGGCTAACCTTTCTTGAACTCTATTGAAGTGCTGTCGGTTTTGTATATTATTTTGTCGGCATGTTTATTTGCACTGGTGGCGATCTCTGATGCCCAGTGTATGTAATCTGCTGTCTGCTTGTGCTTTATTACCATAGTGGCGAACTTTGATGTCCAGTGGATGTAATATGCTGTAATTTCTTTATTGTATAGTATAGGTTTTTTCTTATTCACGATGCTGCAGTTATTTTACTGTATATATATCTTGTCTTCACAGTAAACCGGCCAAACCGTAAAATTACGATACATAATCGGGCCGTCGTGCAATCACGATGTAGATTGGGCCTGAAACGTGCCGATCAGCTCACGGGCCGGCAGCAGCCCGAAATGAACCCCGACCCATGATTGTGCGAATCAAATCACGGGCTTTTAACAGGCCGAAAAATTGTCTCGGTCCTTGTTTGGCCCAATCAGATATCGGCTGCGAGCAGGCCGGATGCAAACCGGGCCATATTTAGGCCCAACTATATGACGGGCTTTTAATAGGCTAAAATTAATATAGGGCCAAAATGTTAAACGGGCCCTTGACATGCCAAAAATAATATCAGGCCGAATTACTAAGTGGGCCTTTAGCAAGTGGGCCCAAAAGCATAGTGTCCAATTGACGGGCCAAATCTGATATGGGCCATAATTAGGCCCAAAACCTCTTAAAGGGCCGGACCTGATCTGGGCCGTAATTTGGCCCAGAACGTGGTAGGATTTTAACGGGCCGGATCTCATATGGGCCACTATTAGGCCCGGAGCGTGGCAGGCCATTAATAGACCGTATCAAATATGGGCCGGCATTTGGCCCAAAACACGGCAGCCAGTTAACGGGCCGGCCTACTAGGGTCCTCAAAATCTTGTGGGGCTACAGCTGGGCCGACCCATTAATGTTGCTGAAATCTCGTGGGCCTTTAGCTGGGCCGGCCCATTATGATCCGCAAGAATATTGTGAGCCTTTACCTGGGCCGGCCTATTATGGCACACAAATATCTTGTGGGCCTGTACCTGGGTCGGCCCATTATGGCCCGCGAAATCTTGTGGGCCTTTAGCTGGGCCAGCCCATTACGGTCCGCAAAATCTCGTGGGCCTTTAGCTGGGCCGGCCCATTATGGTCCACAAAATCTTGTGGGCCTTTAGTTGGGCCGGCCCATTTATACTTGTTGGGCCGTGCCACGTGTCGACGTATCATAGGCGCCTTCTATCCAGTGAGTGGATGACATCTGTCCCGACGATGAGCCGACACGTGTTTCCTCTAGCCAATGATGATTTTACATGTGGAAAATCCCCATTGGTCGGGGCTGTTAACGGGTTATTGGATCCAAAACACGACCCGATAGCTTAACGGCCTTCCGTTACGGTGGATGGCACGTGTCGGTCACCCTTGACGAAAGCACTTCTGTGACGCGCGATTTATCGTCATGGAAGTGGACACTTCCATGATGATAATTTTGGTAATGTCATGGAACACTTCTATGACAGCACATGTATGACTATCTTGATTCTGTCATAAATTTGTCATGGATGTACATGCATGACCAAAAAAGCAACCTACTGTGACAAACATGTATCATCACGGAAGTGTATTTTTTTGTAGTGAAAGCAATAGCAACATACTAAACGATCAAGTGCTAAGCTAACGGAATGGGTCAAGTCAATCACATCATTCTCCTAATGATGTTATCCCGTTAATCAAATGACAACTCATGTCTATGGTTAGGAAACATAACCATCTTTGATAAACGAGCTAGTCAAGTAGAGGCATACCAGTGACACTCTCTTTGTCTATGTGTTCACACATGTATCATGTTTCCGGTTAATAAAATTCTAGCATGAATAATAAACATTTACCATGATATAAGGAAATAAGTAATAACTTTATTATTGCCTCTAGGGCATATTTCCTTCACCCGCGACATGCGGTACTACCTTACCAGACATGCGATACTACCGCAAGGGCCTGCGGTACTACTGCGGGGCACCGCGTACTACCGTATGCGCGGCAGGAGCTAGACTAACCCTGATGCATTGAAGCAAAGAGTTGTAGAACCGCCGGAGCAGTACTACCGCCCCCCTTGCGGTACTACCGCAAGGCAGGGTGTGTCTAGGCTGGGAAGACACAGACGAATAAAAATACATCCGTGGCTACTTCCGTTGAGAATCGGTCTATGCAAAAATCCGACGCGGTACTACCGCAAGCCCGGAGCGGTACTACCGCATAGGGCACGGATGTAAAAAATTACATCCGCCCTTACTTCTGCTCGTGCTTCTGTGCCTGGCCTAAGGCCACGGTACTACTGCGCCTGCGGAGCGGTACTACCGTAAGGGCCTGCGGTACTACCGCGTCCCTGGCCGGTACTACCATGGGCCTTTGCGGTACTACTGCTCCCATGAGCAGTACTACCGCATGCCACAACACAAACAACACTAGGAGTCCTTCATTTTGTAGAGACACGGATAAACGGTGGTTGCTCCAAAGAGCCAAAGGAAAGGTGGTGCAAAAGGAACAGACATGTACGTGATGATTCCACCCAAACCTTTCCAACGCGGACCCCCTCTTAATAGTACGACTTTCCTATGACTCAAATACACCAAAAAATGTAGGGAAAACTCCATCTTCACTAGACACCAAGGGGCAACGGCTCGTCTTGTGCCTAAACATGAGATATCTGAAATGCTCAAAGCACACGATTAGTATGCAAAAGCATTGTCATCAATCACCAAAACCACTTAGGGATAAATATGCCCTTACAGTGGGGAAATAGGGTCCGATTTCCCCATTAATGTTCACCGCGGTGCGCCCAAATGACACCATCTGCATAACCCGGGAGACCCATCGATCGTCAAACCCTTTTCTAAGCAACACTTCCTGAAGGAAGGGCCAGCTAACTATGTTGTACGCCTTATGGAAGTCAATCTTCAGGAATACTGCTTTGATGTTTTTGGTCCGGACCTCGTGCATGACTTCGTGAAAGACCAAGACCCCATCTAAGATATACCAGCCCTGAATAAAGGCGAATTGTTCTGGGTGAGTGATGCGGCCAGCCAAAGGGGCCACCCTATTGGTGTACCCGTTTGCGAGAATGCGGAAGATCACATTGATCACCATAATGGGGCAAAACTGGCAGATGTCCGAGGCGCCTGGGACCTTGGGATCAGAGTGATGATCCCGTAGTTAAGGCGCTAGAGGTCAATGGAGCCCACATAGAACTCCTCAAAGAGAGCCATGAACTCTTGCTTTATTGCGGGCCAGAAGGTCTGGAAGAACTTAACCGGCAAACCATCAGGACCCTGGGCAGATGATGGATTCATTCCCTTAATCGCGAGCCAGACTTCCTCCTTAGTGAACGGAGCCGTGAGAGTCGCATTCTCCGAGTCCGAGATGCACTGCGAGCCCACCCAGAAGTGGGGTGCAGGAGCCAAGCCCCCACGAGGGGGCGGAGAAAAGGGATTTATAGAAGCCGTCAACATGAGAGCAGATCTCGTTCGGGCGCTGCAGCAGGGTCTCCCCATCCCACAGGAAGGAGATGGTATTACGCCACCGACAACGATTGGCGATTGCCTGGAAGTAGGCGGTGTTAGCGTCCCCCTTGAGAACCCACTTTTGGGTTCCCCGAAGGTGCCAATAGGCCTCCTCGTCTGTGTAGATGACCATAAGCTCGTCCTCAAGGTCGTAATGCTGCATCCACTCATCAGGAGAAAGGCCCACCGAGTCTGCCCGGAGGTCCAGTGCCTGGATGGAGGCCAGAAGGGCCTTCTTGCAGTCCCGAAGATCCCGCCCAAGGTTCGCACCCCATCCCTTCATGAACTGGCGGGAGCGCTTGGCGCAAAAGTGTCAATCGTCCACCGCAGATATGGACCCGTGAGGGGCGAGGCGGGCCTCCAGCCACCGTACGTGCACGGCCTCCGTGAAACCGTTCTGGTTAAGCCAGAATGTCTCGAATCGGAATCTAGGGGCGGTAGGCGACGTTCATCCTGAGAAGATAGAAGCAGGGGAACGTGGTCCAAGCTAATACGAGTTATGGTGCGGAGGGAAGCAAGGGGGCACCGCAACTCCCACCCAGGAGAGACCAAGACCCGATCCAACACGGAGCGGGTCGGGTTAGCCTGGCGTTGGTCTAGGTGAACCTGGCACCAATCCTATCTAATTCCCGTAGACCGAGGTCGGCAATGCAATCATTGAATATCTGCATCCGCGGGAAGTTGACTAGATCATTCTTCTTGTCCTCCGCAAACCGGAGGAGGCTGAAGTCTCCACCCACAACGACCGGAGGGCGGGCCGCCGACACCTTATTCTTGAGCTCCTCAAGGAAGGCCACCGATCGGCGGTGGTCGGCAGGGCCATAGACTATGATGATCTCCCATTTGAAGTTCAGAGCCCTCTTGAAAATCTCCATGCTAACAAAGAACTCACCCCTATCCATACCACCAACCTCAAAGGTGGCATCCTTGATACCTAACAGGATGCCACCTGAGTGCCCGGCAATCCCACTAGAAGGGAGCCAATGCCATGCAAATAGGTGAGTGCTTAGATGCTCAAGCTTGGACAAGGTGAACTCAGATCGCATGGTCTCTTGGATTGCTACAATGCCTATTCGCTTCTCGCGCATGTACTCGATGAGTTGGCGGCGCCGGCCATCCTGGCCGAACCCGCGGATGTTCCAGAATAGGGTCCGCATTAATCTGCCATTGAGGGTCTGCTTGACCCCAGGACACGGGAGGCGCTTTGCGCGGGAAGAGCGGCGGTGCCGGATCGGGTTCGGCCACGGATCTCCTGGGGGGCAAGCGTGGTCTGACGGGTCGGATGGGCGGTCGGGAGGGGACCGCTGGCCTCAGAGGAGGGTGTGGCCAAGCGGACACGTGCCTTGGCCAAATGGCCATCAAGGACTTCCCTCGCTTGGATAGCGGCGATCTGTACTAGGGGGGGCACTTCCCTGCTAAAAACTATATCGGAGTCGGCCACGACTTTGGCTAAATGACCAAGCGATATCGACTCCAAAGCAGAGAATGAACATGTAGAGGAACTTGCTGGAATGACTGGGATACCTGGCTCGACGTTGCGTGCCGCGGCCCGGAGTTGTGCCCGCTCGAAAATGGGCAGAGCGGGGCTGCCAGTAGGCCGAGAGGCGTTGATGCGGGCGCTACGCCATGAGGACATCACCGGAGTCGATGTCGAGCGGCCCCGCCTGGCGTAGGTCGTAGACCGCGGCGGGTGGGGAGGGGCCGCAAGAGGAGTCGCCAGGGCAACGGGCACCACACACTCGACCGCCTCAAGGGGGTGGGGTGGCGGGAAGGCGGGGCAAGGTTGGCGGGGATGCGCCCACCAGCACCTCGTCCAGGGTGGCCTGTTCCAGCGGCGCCTGATGAAGCAGAGGAGCGGCCTGCGGGTCGGATGGTGGTGGGGACAGGGCCTTGGCGAGATGCGCCAAGGGAGTCGTGTGCGGAGGCAACGATGCCAACGCGTCGAGGGCCGCGGGAGTCGGCGAGGGTCCCGAGATGCAGAGGAATCAAGGGAGTGACATGGCCGGCTGGACAGGGGGGAGTCCATGATAGGCGATGCGGCCGGCTGGACAAAGGGGAAGGGTACTAGCTGAGCGCCCGGCGAGTGCAGAGAGGAAGCCAGGATGACCACGAGCCCCACACTGGACGTATCGCTCGCCTCAGTCTCCCAGGTGGGGAGACGGAGGGGGCGGGAGCAGCCCCTTCGGCAGCGCAGCGAGGGATCGCCCGACTTGTCGACCGCTCTGGGTCGAGGAAGAAGGCGGGGGAGCGGTGAGGGAGAGCGGGAGCGGCTGTCCTCCGACCCGTCCTCATCATCCGAGCGGTCGGGGCGGGGGTGGTGGCGCCCGTGGTAGTCGTCCTAAGGACCCGGGTGGCCACCGGGGGGCCGTCGTCGGTGAAGCGGGGACACCCCGCATGGTTGGGCGGCTCGGGGGCAATGCGGAGGTCGAACCCTTGGTCGTTGAAGAAGACCCAAACGCTGGCACGAAGCTTGGAGGAGTCGAGGCATTTGACCTTGACCCGGACCTCCTCCTCCTTGCGAAGGGACAACTCATCGACCACGATCACCTTGCCCAGGATCCGGGACATCTGATGAATGACTCGCTCAGACCTCACAATGTCTGGGAGCCCGGCAATAAGGATCCATGCCGTGTCGAGGACGGCCATTGCCTTCGGGTCGAGGATCGGCTTAGAGATGTCGAGGACGAGCTTGTTGAGGGCAAGGGTGATCTGGTCGCTGCGAGTGGCATAGCCGTGGCTGAGAGCGTCAAGGAAGACCACAGAGAACTCGGTGCCAGAGACAGGAGTGATTGCCCACTCCCACTGACGACGGTACAGGTGGTTGAGCTCCGCCTCAATCATCTCGGGGGAAGCCACATCATAAATCACCGTGACCACCGCCTGGAGGGAAGAGGTTGGGGTCGAGTCGTCGGGTACATAATGTGGAAGAACCCCAACCCCTCGATCCCATGCCCATACACTACGAGTGGTTATAGGGGCTCCCCCAATAAATTTATTGGGGTTTCCATGTTTTTTTGCTTTTACAGACCACTAAAAATACCATCACTAGTACTTAGCTTGGCATATGAGCCCCACATATCGGTGGCTACTCTCCCCCTCTCTCATGTGCACGAAATACAATGACCGAGCTCCGAGCGGTACAACGTGATCGGCTTGCACTGAAGTGGGGCAGGGGCGCGTAGGCGGTGCGGCAATCAATGATGCGGGCGGGGCATGGCGTCTCGGTGATCAATGACATAGACGGGGTGAGTTTCCTATTTTTTCATTCCCGCCAACATGTATGGGGTTATAAGAAAATATGCACCCCCGCTTTATAAAAGGGAATTTTGGGTGTTTTTTTGGTGATCACCAATTTTTTTGGGGGAAAAGAGGATTTGTTGAAGTATTAGGACATCTATAGCCCATCTCCATAAGTCAAATTTAGTCCAAAATTTTGTATTTCGGGGGAATTAAGCTAATTATAAGTCATCCCAAAAACATCAATTCCCCCAAACTTTAACTTTTCAATCCCCATATCCCAGCCACCTAACCCATATTTGCTCTAGCAGCACCACATCTCAGTAAATTTGGGCTAGTGGCCGACCTCCCTCTTGGCATCGACCACCTCGCCCCACCACCACTGGCCCCCCATGGTAGAACTAGCCCATGCCCCACCGGTAGAGCTGCTGCCCTCTCCTGCACCTTCTCCTCACTTGCTGACACCAAAATCGTCATTTTCGCCGCGTCATCGAGCTTGTCCCCGTCGATGTCCAATTTTTCCGGGAATCAAACCTTCCGACCTCAGAGATGGCGTACGAGGCTCACTTGTGAGCCCCCGATAGTCGACGGCTTTGGAACCGACCGATTTGACTATTGTCGCAGCCCCGTCGCCAACCATACATCCTGGCTGCGTGAGTCACCTCCATACCCAAGAACCACCTTTGTAGCCTACTACACACATGCGATGGTGTCTTAACTTTTTGTTTGGTCCTAGCCAAACCTCTATCACCGACCAATGTCGCTTCGGCCACCGCCATCCACAAGGTGTTTGATAAATTGCCCAAACCATATATTTGTATTTTTATTCTTGCTCATCCAGTACGGTCTCAAATTGATCGTGAAATGCTCTAGTGTGTAGATGAAGAGGTTGTGGGAGATGTACTTCACTGATTTTTCGCCAGAGGAAAAATAAGAAGATGATGATGTCGAGTTAGCGACCTATCATTCAAGAGGAAGATTTTAGGAGACTAAGGCATGGTTCTCAGATTCGTTGCATAGGGATTCTTGGAGATAGGATCAGGGGTCATGCTGATGTAGTGAGGTACTCCCTATGTAAAGTAATGTAAAACCTTTTAGATCACTACTTTAGTATCTCTCGAACACAATTGAAAGAGTTGTGGAGATGTACGCTAGGGAGTATTTGTAACGCCCCACATGTAACCTTCCCCAATTGTACTCCGACTCTTGCCGTTTCCGGCATTAAGTTATATTTAATTCTCGGGTTCGCGTCTTTGCCTCCGTGTGTTGTTTCGTTTTTCGTGCATCTCATATCATGTCGTCACGTGCATTGCATTCGCATACATGTTCATCTCATGCATTCGAGCATTTTTCCCTGTTGTCCGTTTTGCATTCCGGCGCTTCATTCTCCTCCGGTGGCCATTTCTAGCTTTCTTTCGTGTGTGGGGATTAAACATTTCCGGATTGGGCCGAGACTTGCCATGCGGCCTTGGTTTACTACCGGTAGACCGCCTGTCAAATTTCGGGTCATTTGGACTTCGTTTGATACTCCAACGGTTAACCGAGGGACCGAAAAGGCCTCGTGTGTGTGCAGCCCAACACCCCTCCAATTTGACCCAAAACCCACCAAACTCAGCTCCATCGTCTCGATCGTTCGATCACGATCGTGTGGGCGAAAACCGCACCTCATTTGGACTCTCCTAGCTCCCTCTATGCCTATTTAAACACCCCCCTCGTTTTGGATCGTCACCTACCTTGAAACCCTAAAAAAACGCAGATCTAACCTCCCTCGCGCCGGCCGGACGTGTCCGCCCCGGCCGGACTTCGTCCGCCGCCACGCCCAGCCAGTCCCGCGCCGCCACGTGTCCCCGAGGGGACCGCTTCGCCGCCCGGCAGCCGGCCCGCTCGGCCCGCGGGAGGGCCCCCGCGGCCCATCCGGCCGCCGCGCCCCACGCCGAGCCCCGCCGCCTTCTTCTCCATCGACGGCCGCCGCCGCCGCCGCGCGCCATAGCCGGCCGGCCACCACCTCTCCGACTCCGGCCGCCCTACGCTGCCTCCGCGCCGCCCCGGACCGGCGCCACCCCGCCCGCGGCCGCCGCCTCCTCCACCGGCGCCGCCCGCGACCTCCCCGGCCCTCTCCGTCCTCGGCAACGACGAGCTCCGGCGAGAGCTCCGACTCCGGCCGACAAACCTCGACTTCCGCGTCGGTGAACAGTGCGATCCAGATCCAGATCGCGTGCTACAGTAAACCCTAGGGGTTATTTTTTTTCCTAAGTCCCAGGAATTTTGATCCTAGATGCTCCGTTTGACCTGCCATATCTTTGCATCCGTAGCTCCGATTTGGGCGTATGATATGTCAAATTCTTCGTCTCGACGAGTACATCATTTCACTCCATTGCATCATTTGCATTTGAGGTCATCTGGTTGCCCAAAATACTGTTGGAAGGAGGCGTGTTGAGTTAAATTGCAGATCCGTTAGTTCAACATGCACTTTTGTCATTTTTGCCATATTTAATCCGTGCATGATATGCCTGTGCCCCTTTGGGATGAATTGTTAAGCATGTTGCCTTCTTTCCAGAGGTGCCTTCCATGTATTTTTAGGAGGTGTGTGTTGTCTTGTGCAAGCTTGCGAAGAGGGCTACCTGAGATTTCAGATTTCAGGGACTTTGTGATTTTCACTAAGTCTGAGCCGTTTTAGTTCACGATGCTATATGTCCGGCTTGTTTCCTAGTGATCCGTGCCTCTTTTGAGGATGATCAGTAAGAGTGATTTGTTATGCTTGTTGTGCTTAATCCATCCATGTCTTTACTTGTTATGTTGGAGCACCCTAGGTTGACTCAATCGAGCTCAACTTTTGGATAGTTGCTGTTTTGGGCAGATCGTTAACTCTTTTGCGATTTTGCCGGAGTGATTGCTAGTGATCCATGCATGCTATGCCATTGTTCTTGCCATGTCTAGCTAGAATTTTGTGCCTTCTTAATGGATATATGCTTGCCTTGCCATGACTTGCACAGTAGTGAGAGCATCGAGATCGTTTATATGCCTCCGTGAGTTACTATTTCAGCATGTCCCAGTTTTCACTAAGTCTGAAAACTGATTGTGTTTCATCGATGTTCGTAAGCTCGGTAGAGTATTTTGTGAACCCTTTTGGCCCCAGGTCATGTTGGGTGTTTTGTTAAGCTTGTTGAGTAGCTCCATGCCATGCTCTTACTTGCCATGTTCAGGTTTTCCTTCATGTTGTTTTGCTGCTCCGAAGAGGGCATCATGGTCTGAAATTACAGACTAGCGTTAATTTCGCTGTCTGAAATCTGTTTTGCTTATTCAGTTTTGCCATGCTTGTTTGAAGCCCTTAATGGATGAATTTGCCCATGCCTCAGTCATGATGATTTGTTAAGCTTGATGAGTACATCACTGCCATGTAATTTGTTTTCATGTTGGGTGGATGTAGCATGTTCATTTTGTTGCATTTAGGAGGCATGTTGCTGTAAATCGCAGATCGGTTCGTTTAGTAAAACGCTTGCCATTTCTTAACCGTAGCTCCGATTGCCATGATCTTTATATCGTTTTCAGGGGATTTCTTCCCCTCTATCCAGTGGCACACTTGGTTTTCCAAGTTGAGGCCAGGTTCATGCATTTCCTGTTACTTGTTGCATTCTTTCATCCCGCATCGCATCCCGCATAGCATATCATCTTTGCATCTTATTGTTTGCCCTTGCACGTGGTTGATTGTATCCTTGTTGCTTGTTTGTGTTGTTGGGTAGAGCCGGGAGACGAGTTCGCTAACGAGGAGCCCGTTGAGTTTGCTTTTGAGGATCCAGTCAATTCTGACAACTGTGCAGGCAAGATGATCACACCCTTGAAATCACTACTATCTTTGCTAGGCTAGTTTGCTCGCTCTTTTGCTTTGCCAATGCTACGATGCCTACCACTTGCTTGTCAGCCTCCCAATTTCCATGATTGAGCCTCTAACCCACCTTTGTCCTAGCAAACCGTTGATTGGCTATGTTACCGCTTTGCTCAAGCCCTTCTTATAGCATTGTTAGTTGCAGGAGAAGATTGGAGCCGTTCCTTGTTGGAACATTTATTTACTTGTTGGGATATCACTATATTGCTATGTTATCTTTACTCATCTATATACTTGGTAAAGGGTGGAAGGCTCGGCCTCTCGCCTAGTGTTTTGTTCCACTCTTGCCGCCCTAGTTTCCGTCATATCGGTGTTATGTTCCCGGTTTGTTGCGTCCCTTACGCGGTTGGGCTATAATGGGAACCCCTTGATAGTTCGCCTTGATTAAAGCTTTTCCCGCAATGCCCAACATTGGTTTTACCATTTGCCACCTACCCTTTTCTTTCCCTTGGGTTTTCGGAGCCCGAGGGTCATCTTTGTTTTAGCCCCCACGGGCCAGTGCTCCTCTGAGTGTTGGTCCCTCTGAGCGATGTCCGGGGCTACCAGGGGCAACCCTGGGCTGGCCTACCCGACGTCTGGCTCATCTGAGTGTGCCCTGAGAAAGAGATATGTGCAGCTCCTATCGGGATTTGTCGGCGCATTCGGGCGGTGTTGCTGGACTAGTTTTAACCTGTCGAATCATCTTGTTGTACCGGGATACCGAGTCTGATCGGTGGGTCCTGGGTGGAGGTCTATTCCTTCGTTGACCGTGAGAGCTTGTTATGGGCTAAGTTGGGACCCCCCCCTGCAGGGATTGATCTTTCGAAAGCCGTGCCCGCGGTTATGGGCAGATGGGAATTTGTTAATGTCCGGTTGTAGACAACTTGAACTTAATTAATTAAAAATGAATCAACTGCGTGTGTTGCCGTGATGGCCTCTTCTCGGCGGAGTCCGGGAAGTGGACACGGCGTTGGAGTTATGCTTGCGTAGTCTGCTCTACTTAGTTGCCGCTCGTGCTTTGCCTTCTCTTCTCGCTCTCTTTTGCGAATAAGTTAGCCACCATACATGCTAGTCGCTTGCTGCAGCTCCACTCACATTACCCCCCCCCCCTTCCTTACCTATTAAGCTTAAATAGTCTTGATCGCGAGGGTGCGAGATTGCTGAGTCCTTGTGGCTCACAGATTACTATATTACCAGATGCAGGGACCGATGAAACTCCTCAGGATGGCGCGCTCGAGCTGAAGTGGGAGTACGACGAGGATTCTCAGCGATACTATGTTTCTTTTCCTGATGATCAGTAGTGGTGCCTGCTCGGGGTTCGATCCAGGGTTTAGTCGCATGTTGGGGAGTCTTTTCTATTTTGGCGCCGTGGTCGGGCCATGAGTGTTTGTATGATGAATGCTATTTATGTACCTTGATGTGACGTGGCGAGTGTAAGCCAACTATTATATTTATTCCCCCTTTATATTATATGTACATGGGTTGTGTGAAGATTGCCTCACTTGCGACATATGCCTTCAATGCGATTATGCCTCTAAGTCGTGCCTCGACACGTGGGAGATATAGTCGCATCGAGGGTGTTACAAGTTGGTAATCAGAGCCTTCCCCGACCTTAGGAGCCCCATTGATTGATCGTTTTTAGCAGCCGAGTTGTGTCTAGAAAAATGTTTTGAGTCCTTAGGAATTATATATCGGAGATCTTAGGAATTCTTTTTACTTCCCAGTCTCCTCATCGCTCTGGTAAGGCATCCTGACGTAGAGTTTTGTCTCTTCTCTTCTCAAATTTCACTAAAAAAAATTTTAGGATCACGCGAGTATCTTGGTTTTGTTCCGATGGCTTATGATGAGAATACTGTCTTGGTGCCTCCTGTCAGGGGTTTAGTGGAAGTGTCCCGGGGAGTTGAGCTCTGAGGTGTTGTCATCATAATTCTATCGTTGCAATTCTGGCATACTTGAGATATGTGCGCGACATCGAAAATCTCCTTTATGCAGTTCGTTGGTGAGATAACCTCGACGCCACCCAGTACTGGGGCGGGAGTTCGGGAGTATCGCCATAACTTGTATAACGGATGCTTTTCGAAGGTTGAGATAGATGGTTTCCGAAGGTTTCTTGGTTATGTGTTGAAGGATGGATGCAGCTGGATGTAGGATTTGCTAGCTTGGGTGAGATATTATGCTTCCCCTGTATCCTCAACACCTGATTGCATAACCGGAAAGTTTCGGGAATTTCATAGGTGGGAATTCAAGTAGCCTTAGGATATCTTTCAACAGATGTGTGATATGAAATTGGGGTTCGACGTCTAGTGGTTCGCCTATTCACGGTCGATTTTACAGTGGCCTCGTTGTGTCTTAAAGAGTCCTTGGCTATGCTGACTCGGGGACGCTTCGTATGTCATGTGCACTGCCTTGTACATGATGGTGCTGTACGGTCGAGCCCGTGTAGGTCCTACCACGAACACTTCGGACGAAATTTCTATCATGTGTTTGTTCCGGCTTATTTCCGCAAGCCAACCCTTGGTTTTATTTTGAGTTGTGGTATTCGTTCTTCTCCGACGTCATATGTTGATTCCATCCCTCGTTGATGTACATCTTCTACATGATTCTTCGTGGCTTCGCAATTTAGGAATATGTGACCACTTCAAGAGAAGTGCATTCGTTCATTTTGTTCGGGTGTGAAGACTTATGTTGCAATTTTTCATTCCGTTGGATTCACCTTCTATATTTCTCTATTTGTGTGCTAATGGTGGTCAACCTCTTCAGGATGGCTCCTCCAACGCGCACGACTCCGAACCCAGATCCTCCGCCACCTCCGCCTCCTCCGGAAGCATGGCAGGCTGTGATGGCTGCTACTAATGCAAATACTCAGCTGATCATGCAAATCATCCAAGAGCGGAATCAAAACAGTCAAGCGAACCAAGGCAGCAACCAGAACCAGTTTGCATCTCTGCATCAGTTCCCCACTAATGGTCCAAAAACGTTCAGTAACTGCGTTGAGGCTACCGATGCTGATGATTGGTTAGTCGATCTGGGCAAGCATTTTGAATGTAGCAACGTCAGACCTGAAGATTTCGTCAAGTTCGCGTCTTTCCAGCTCAAGGATCAGGCCGCAGAGTGGTTTCAGCAGTACCGGGATTCCAGAGGTGGACGTTTGATCACTTGGGATGATTTCCGTCGTGATTTCCGCGCTCATCACATTCCTCAAAGTGTGACTGAAAGCAAACGTGAAGAATTCCGCAATCTGAAGCAAGGCTCTTTGTCTGTCTATGACTACAACAAGTTGTTCCAGAAGCTCGCCCGTTTTGCCAAGCAGGATGTTCCTGATGAGAAGAGCATGATCTATCAGTTCAGGGGTGGTCTTCGTGAAGAAATTCAGCTCGCTCTTGTCCTCTTCGAGCCGCTGAGATACGATGAGTTCTACAACATGGCACTGAAGCAAGAGGCTGCTCAGCTCAGGTGTGATGCTTCCAGGAAGCGAGTCAGAGACACTTCGTCTTCGTCCTCTACTCAAGTGACCAAGCAGCAGAAGTATTGGCTTCCTCCTCCTCCGTTCCGTCAGCCGTTTCAGCAGAAGAGCAAAGGTGGCAGTGGTTCGTCCCACCCACCCAACCCAGGCTTTCAGAACAAGACTTCGTCTCAAGCTCCAAGATCGAGTGCTCCGTACCACCGTCCGCTCTCAGAGGTCACGTGCAACAAGTGCCAACAGAAGGGTCACTACGCTAACAAGTGTTTCAACCAGAGGCGTCTTCCTCCTCCTCCTCCTGTCAGATCGGCAAGTACAGCTGTGGTCAAGCACAATTCCAAGTCCGCCAAGGTCAACTTGATGAACGCAGCTCAGGCAGAGGATTCGTCAGATGTGATCATGGGTAACCTTCCTGTTAATGATATTCCTGTAAAAGTTCTTTTTGACACAGGTGCTTCGCATTGTTTCATCTCGAGGCCTTTTGTTTCTAAGCATGAGTTGCCCTTGCAAGAATTGCCTAGGCAGTTGTCTGTTGTTTCTCCGGGAAAATTCATGAGTGCAAGCGCTATTGTTCCGGATATTTCTATCACGTTGGGTGATCACAAGTTTCTCTCTTCTCCGGTGGTTCTTGGTAATTCTGATATCGACCTCATTCTTGGGATGGACTGGCTCTCCAAACACAAGGCTCACCTCGATTGTGCAGCCAGGCAGATTCAACTGACTCATTCCTCTGAAGATGTCATTGTCTTTGCTGCTCGGGATAATACCATCCAGTTGTTCTCTCTCAATGAAAAGGGTGAATTGGATGCTATTTCGCAGATTCCGGTTGTTTGTGAGTACCAAGATGTCTTCCCTGAAGAACTCCCAGGCATGCCTCCAAACCGGCCTGTTGAATTCGTTATTGAACTTGAGCCCGGTATGGAACCGGTGTGTAAACGGCCTTACAAGCTCGGCCCCGAAGAGTTGAAGGAGTTGAAGGAACAGCTCGATAAGCAAGAAAGTATGGGCCTCATTCGGCCTAGTACTTCTCCGTGGGGTTGTGGTGTTCTTTTTGTGAAGAAGAAGGATGGAACGGACCGACTTTGTGTTGATTATCGTCCATTGAACAAGAAGACCATCAAGAACAAGTATCCACTTCCCAACATTAATGAGCTATTTGAACAACTCAAGGGTGCCCAAGTATTCTCCAAGCTTGATCTCCGTATGGGTTATCATCAAATTCGCATTCGTGAACAAGATATTCTGAAGACGGCGTTCAGAACAAGCTATGGGTCATATGAATACACTGTTATGTCTTTTGGCCTCGCTAATGCTCCTCCGACGTTCTCTCGCATGATGAACTTCATCTTCAACCCCTACACCAACGACTTCGTTTTGGTCTATCTCGATGATATCCTGGTTTTCTCGAAGAACAAGGAAGATCATGCCAAACACTTGCGTTTGGTTCTTGACAAGCTAAGGGAACATCAATTCTATGCCAAGTTCTCTAAGTGTGAGTTTTGGCTCGATGAGGTTCTTTATCTTGGTCATATTATCTCTGCCAAGGGCATTTCCGTGGATCCTGAGAAGGTGTCTGCAATTGTTAATTGGGAACCTCCTCAGAATGTGAAGCAACTCCGTAGCTTCCTCGGTCTTGCAAGTTATTGTCGAAGATTCGTTGAAAACTTCTCCAAGATCGCGAAGCCTCTCTCAAATCTTCTTCAGAAGCACGTCAAGTACGTTTGGTCTCCGGAGTGTGATGTTGCTTTCAACGCTTTGAAAGAGAAATTGATCACTGCTCCAGTTCTAACTCCGCCTGATGAAACCAAGCCGTACGAGGTCTTTTGTGATGCCTCTCTCCAAGGTCTCGGTGCAGTACTGATGCAAGAGAAGAAAGTTGTTGCTTATACCTCTCGCCAGTTGAAGCCAAATGAGAAGAACTACCCCACTCATGATCTCGAGTTGGCGGCAGTTGTGCACGCATTGTTGACTTGGAGACATCTTCTCTTGGGAAGGAAAGTGGACATTTTCACTGATCACAAAAGTCTCAAGTACATCTTCACTCAGCCTAATCTCAACCTCAGGTAGACTCGATGGGTCGAAATGATTCAAGAGTACAATCCGAGTATCGAGTATACTCCAGGCAAGGCTAATGTGATTGCTGACGCTTTGAGCAGAAAAGCATATTGCAACAGTCTGATTCTCAAGCCTTATCAACCCGAGCTTTGTGAAGCCTTCCGCAAACTTAATCTGCAAGTTGTTCCTCAAGGTTTCCTTGCCAACCTTCAAGTTTCTCCTACCTTGGAAGACCAGATTCGCCAAGCCCAGTTTCTTGATGCTATGGTGAAAAAGGTGAAGATCGGTATTGCAAAGAGTCAGTCCAAGTACAAGTGCTACCGGCTTGATGACAAGGACACTCTCTTCTTCGAGGATCGAATTGTTGTGCCCAAAGGGGAACTTCGTAAAGTGATCATGAATGAGGCTCATAACTCTCTCCTCTCCATCCACCCTGGGAGCACGAAGATGTATCAAGACCTGAAGCAAACTTATTGGTGGACTCGAATGAAGCGCGAGATCGCTCAATTCGTGAATGAATGTGATGTCTGCAGAAGAGTGAAAGCAGAACACCAAAGGTCAGCAGGTCTCCTCCAACCTCTGGCCATTCCAGAATGGAAGTTTGACCACATTGAAATGGACTTCATGACTGGGTTTCCTAAGTCCAAGCGTGGCAATGATGCTATATTCGTTGTCATCGACAAGCTGACCAAAGTGGCTCATTTCTTGCCTATCAAAGAGTCAATCACTGCAGCTCAATTGGCGGAGCTCTACACCTCCCGCATTGTCTCTCTGCACGGTATTCCTCAAGTGATATCTTCAGACCGTGGCAGCATCTTTACCTCCAAGTTTTGGGATTCTTTTCAGAAGGCCATGGGCACCAGCATTCGCTTCAGCACTGCTTTCCATCCTCAAACAAGCGGTCAAGTCGAGCGTGTCAACCAGATTCTTGAAGATATGCTCAGGGCTTGTGTTATCTCCTTCGGCATGAAGTGGGAGGATTGCCTTCCTTATGCTGAATTCTCGTACAACAACAGTTTCCAAGCAAGTTCCGGCAAGGCCCTGTTTGAAATTCTGTATGGTAGGAAGTGCCGTACACCTCTCAACTGGTCTGAAACCGGTGAACGTCAACTGCTGGGTAATGACCTGATCACAGAAGCAGAAGAAATGTGCAAGGTCATTCGTGATAACCTCAAAGCAGCCCAGTCTCGTCAGAAGAGCTATTACGACAGCAAGCACCGTGATTTGGCTTTCGAGATCGGAGATCATGTCTACCTCCGCGTCTCTCCTATGAAAGGGACTCGTCGCTTCGGTATCAAAGGGAAGCTTGCCCCAAGATACGTCGGGCCTTTCAAGATCGTCAGCAAGAGAGGCGATCTCGCCTATCAACTCGAGCTTCCTGCAACCTTTGCCAATGTTCATGATGTGTTCCACGTCTCGCAACTCCGTAAGTGCTTCAAGACGCCCGAGCGCACTGTCAACTTCGAGGACATTGAGCTCCAAGAAGATCTCTCCTACCGTGAGCACCCAGTTGCAATCCTTGAAGAGACTGAACGCAAAACTCGCAACAAGTCAACCAAGTTTCTCAAAGTCAAGTGGTCACACCATTCCGACCGTGAAGCTACCTGGGAACGCGAGGATCACCTCCGTTCCGAGTACCCGGAGTTCTTTCAGTCCTAGATCTCGGGACGAGATCTTTTCATAGTGGTGGAGTGTTGTAACGCCCCACATGTAACCTTCCCCAATTGTACTCCGACTCTTGCCGTTTCCGGCATTAAGTTATATTTAATTCTCGGGTTCGCGTCTTTGCCTCCGTGTGTTGTTTCGTTTTTCGTGCATCTCATATCATGTCGTCACGTGCATTGCATTCGCATACATGTTCATCTCATGCATTCGAGCATTTTTCCCTGTTGTCCGTTTTGCATTCCGGCGCTTCGTTCTCCTCCGGTGGCCATTTCTAGCTTTCTTTCGTGTGTGGGGATTAAACATTTCCGGATTGGGCCGAGACTTGCCATGCGGCCTTGGTTTACTACCGGTAGACCGCCTGTCAAATTTCGGGTCATTTGGACTTCGTTTGATACTCCAACGGTTAACCGAGGGACCGAAAAGGCCTCGTGTGTGTGCAGCCCAACACCCCTCCAATTTGACCCAAAACCCACCAAACTCAGCTCCATCGTCTCGGTCGTTCGATCACGATCGTGTGGGCGAATACCGCACCTCATTTGGACTCTCCTAGCTCCCTCTATGCCTATTTAAACACCCCCCTCGTTTTGGATCGTCACCTACCTTGAAACCCTAAAAAAACGCAGATCTAACCTCCCTCGCGCCGGCCGGACGTGTCCGCCCCGGCCGGACTTCGTCCGCCGCCGCGCCCAGCCAGTCCCGCGCCGCCACGTGTCCCCGAGGGGACCGCTTCGCCGCCCGGCAGCCGGCCCGCTCGGCCCGCGGGAGGGCCCCCGCGGCCCATCCGGCCGCCGCGCCCCACGCCGAGCCCCGCCGCCTTCTTCTCCATCGACGGCCGCCGCCGCCGCCACGCGCCATAGCCGGCCGGCCACCACCTCTCCGACTCCGGCCGCCCTACGCCGCCTCCGCGCCGCCCCGGACCGGCGCCAACCCGCCCGCGGCCGCCGCCTCCTCCACCGGCGCCGCCCGCGACCTCCCCGGCCCTCTCCGTCCTCGGCAACGACGAGCTCCGGCGAGAGCTCCGACTCCGGCCGACGAACCTCGACTTCCGCGTCGGTGAACAGTGCGATCCAGATCCAGATCGCGTGCTACAGTAAACCCTAGGGGTTATTTTTTTTCCTAAGTCCCAGGAATTTTGATCCTAGATGCTCCGTTTGACCTGCCATATCTTTGCATCCGTAGCTCCGATTTGGGCGTATGATATGTCAAATTCTTCGTCTCGACGAGTACATCATTTCACTCCATTGCATCATTTGCATTTGAGGTCATCTGGTTGCCCAAAATACTGTTGGAAGGAGGCATGTTGAGTTAAATTGCAGATCCGTTAGTTCAACATGCACTTTTGTCATTTTTGCCATATTTAATCCGTGCATGATATGCCTGTGCCCCTTTGGGATGAATTGTTAAGCATGTTGCCTTCTTTCCAGAGGTGCCTTCCATGTATTTTTAGGAGGTGTGTGTTGTCTTGTGCAAGCTTGCGAAGAGGGCTACCTGAGATTTCAGATTTCAGGGACTTAGTGATTTTCACTAAGTCTGAGCCGTTTTAGTTCACGATGCTATATGTCCGGCTTGTTTCCTAGTGATCCGTGCCTCTTTTGAGGATGATCAGTAAGAGTGATTTGTTATGCTTGTTGTGCTTAATCCATCCATGTCTTTACTTGTTATGTTGGAGCACCCTAGGTTGACTCAATCGAGCTCAACTTTTGGATAGTTGCTGTTTTGGGCAGATCGTTAACTCTTTTGCGATTTTGCCGGAGTGATTGCTAGTGATCCATGCATGCTATGCCATTGTTCTTGCCATTTCTAGCTAGAATTTTGTGCCTTCTTAATGGATATATGCTTGACTTGCCATGACTTGCACCGTAGTGAGAGCATCGAGATCGTTTATATGCCTCCGTGAGTTACTATTTCAGCATGTCCCAGTTTTCACTAAGTCTGAAAACTGATTGTGTTTCATCGATGTTCGTAAGCTCGGTAGAGTATTTTGTGAACCCTTTTGGCCCCAGGTCATGTTGGGTGTTTTGTTAAGCTTGTTGAGTAGCTCCATGCCATGCTCTTACTTGCCATGTTCAGGTTTTCCTTCATGTTTTTTTGCTGCTCCGAAGAGGGCATCATGGTCTGAAATTACAGACTAGCGTTAATTTCGCTGTCTGAAATCTGTTTTGCTTATTCAGTTTTGCCATGCTTGTTTGAAGCCCTTAATGGATGAATTTGCCCATGCCTCAGTCATGATGATTTGTTAAGCTTGATGAGTACATCACTGCCATGTAATTTTTTTTCATGTTGGGTGGCTGTAGCATGTTCATTTTGTTGCATTTAGGAGGCATGTTGCTGTAAATCGCAGATCGGTTCGTTTAGTAAAACGCTTGCCATTTCTTAACCGTAGCTCCGATTGCCATGATCTTTATATCGTTTTCAGGGGATTTCTTCCCCTCTATCCAGTGGCACACTTGGTTTTCCAAGTTGAGGCCAGGTTCATGCATTTCCTGTTACTTGTTGCATTCTTGCATCCCGCATCGCATCCCGCATAGCATATCATCTTTGCATCTTATTGTTTGCCCTTGCACGTGGTTGATTGTATCCTTGTTGCTTGTTTGTGTTGTTGGGTAGAGACGGGAGACGAGTTCGCTAACGAGGAGCCCGTTGAGTTTGCTTTTGAGGATCCAGTCAATTCTGACAACTGTGCAGGCAAGATGATCACACCCTTGAAATCACTACTATCTTTGCTAGGCTAGTTTGCTCGCTCTTTTGCTTTGCCAATGCTACGATGCCTACCACTTGCTTGTCAGCCTCCCAATTGCCATGATTGAGCCTCTAACCCACCTTTGTCCTAGCAAACCGTTGATTGGCTATGTTACCGCTTTGCTCAAGCCCTTCTTATAGCGTTGTTAGTTGCAGGAGAAGATTGGAGCCGTTCCTTGTTGGAACATTTATTTACTTGTTGGGATATCACTATATTGCTATGTTATCTTTACTCATCTATATACTTGGTAAAGGGTGGAAGGCTCGGCCTCTCGCCTAGTGTTTTGTTCCACTCTTGCCGCCCTAGTTTCCGTCATATCGGTGTTATGTTCCCGGTTTGTTGCGTCCCTTACGCGGTTGGGCTATAATGGGAACCCCTTGATAGTTCACCTTGATTAAAGCTTTTCCAGCAATGCCCAACATTGGTTTTACCATTTGCCACCTACCCTTTTCTTTCCCTTGGGTTTCCGGAGCCCGAGGGTCATCTTTGTTTTAGCCCCCACGGGCCAGTGCTCCTCTGAGTGTTGGTCCCTCTGAGCGATGTCCGGGGCTACCAGGGGCAACCCTGGGCTGGCCTACCCGACGTCTGGCTCATCTGAGTGTGCCCTGAGAAAGAGATATGTGCAGCTCCTATCGGGATTTGTCGGCGCATTCGGGCGGTGTTGCTGGACTAGTTTTAACCTGTCGAATCATCTTGTTGTACCGGGATACCGAGTCTGATCGGTGGGTCCTGGGTGGAGGTCTATTCCTTCGTTGACCGTGAGAGCTTGTTATGGGCTAAGTTGGGACCCCCCTGCAGGGATTGATCTTTCGAAAGCCGTGCCCGCGGTTATGGGCAGATGGGAATTTGTTAATGTCCGGTTGTAGACAACTTGAACTTAATTAATTAAAAATGAATCAACTGCGTGTGTTGCCGTGATGGCCTCTTCTCGGCGGAGTCCGGGAAGTGGACACGGCGTTGGAGTTATGCTTGCGTAGTCTGCTCTACTTAGTTGCCGCTCGTGCTTTGCCTTCTCTTCTCGCTCTCTTTTGCGAATAAGTTAGCCACCATACATGCTAGTCGCTTGCTGCAGCTCCACTCACATTACCCTCCCCCTTCCTTACCTATTAAGCTTAAATAGTCTTGATCGCGAGGGTGCGAGATTGCTGAGTCCTTGTGGCTCACAGATTACTATATTACCAGATGCAGGGACCGATGAAACTCCTCCGGATGGCGCGCTCGAGCTGAAGTGGGAGTACGACGAGGATTCTCAGCGATACTATGTTTCTTTTCCTGATGATCAGTAGTGGTGCCTGCTCGGGGTTCGATCCAGGGTTTAGTCGCATGTTGGGGAGTCTTTTCTATTTTGGCGCCGTAGTCGGGCCATGAGTGTTTGTATAATGAATGCTATTTATGTACCTTGATGTGACGTGGCGAGTGTAAGCCAACTATTATATTTATTCCCCCTTTATATTATATGTACATGGGTTGTGTGAAGATTGCCTCACTTGCGACATATGCCTTCAATGCGATTATGCCTCTAAGTCGTGCCTCGACACGTGGGAGATATAGTCGCATCGAGGGTGTTACAGTATTACTTAGCGCTCAATGCAACATATCCCCCCAAGTACTTAAAGTGAAGATTTCAGATGCCCCGTATCTCTTCAACACCATTGCAAGAGTTGTGGAGAAGCATGGTCCTTTGTTTCAACTGAATTTCATGGGAGAATCAATGGAAACTCCAGTATTGAAGATTACAATGGTCGTGCAGGTGCTTGCACATGGTTGTTCGGCCGACGCTGTCAATGACTATGTGCGCATTGGTGAAGATATCATCCTCGAGTGTGTGGACAAATTTACTATAACACCCCGGTAGATCATATACAGTAATCACACACTAATGGTGCCATGTCATCGCTATTAATTTACTAAACCTCACTTTGGTCCAAACCAAGTTCAAATTCCAAATTTAAAATAAAGTCAAAATAAAAATTATTCAAATAAATAAACAAAAGTGTTCATATTATTGCAAATATTCACTAACTGTTTGATATGAAGAAACCAACATTATTTAATTTGTTAAAATGCCCCTAGATATTAAACAGTGGGCCAGCAGCCATTTTAACCGACCTTTTCATTTTCTAAAAAAAATAGTTAAACAATTCCAAATGATTTGGAACTTTTGTGCACCCTCAAAATATTGCAATGTATTTATGTGGCAAGTTTCACATTTTTACAAAATCATTTGCTATCAAGAGAAAATGCAAAACAGAGAAAGAAATGCCAGAGAAAGAAAAAGGAAAAGGGGATGTAACCCACTGTACCACCGGGCCTCTCGTGACTACAGGGTGGCCTGGCCCCTTTGTGCTGGCCTTTCCCTAACCTCTCGTGAGAGGCAAGGAGGCCAGCGCGTGCACGCCGTCCATCGGCCGGATGGCGCACTGTCGAGCATCCGCGGCTCCCCCTCGCGGATAAGGGCAGCCCTTCCTTGTCCCTTTCTCTCCCAATAACCCTAGTCCCCAAATCCCCCTCTCCCTCGCTCATATTCGACGACCTGGAAGAGGCCGAGCCCGCGGTCGTCGTCATCGTCGTCGATCTCGTGGCCACCGGCCTCCCTTCGCCGCGTCAAGACGTCCAGGAGCTTCGCCATTGTCGTCTCTGTCGCCCTCGACTATCGGTTGGAGGTCGGACGGCCTGCTGCCTCGCCATCGCGCGGTCTTCTCCGCCACGGCCGCCGCATCTCGTCGACGAGCGCGACGCGTCTGGCCACCTCCGCGCCTTTCGACCATGTCCACGAACCCCCCTGTGAGCTCCTCCTCTGACCCCCCTGCTTTGCCCCCTCGATCCACCCCGTTAGCCGCCGCTCCCGTGCTTGCCTTAGTCACCATGGACGCGCCGGAGTCCCGTGTACGTGCTGCTTCTGTTGCGTGCCGCTCATGCTTCCACCGCTGATCATTGTTGCTGCCGCTGGTTCCGGCCGCGCCTGCGTTTCCTGCCGCGCCCTCGCTGCGCCGAGGCCACCCCTACGCGCGCCCGTCCGCCCATTGCTGCGCGCACCCGCCTGCGCTGCCGCCGCCGCTGCTGGCTGTCACCGCTGCTCGCTGCGCCTGCGCTACTCCTGCTGCCGTTAGCTGCTGCTCTTAGCTGCTACTTGCTGCTGCCCCTGACTGCCGCCGCTGCTGTCCGCCGCTGCCACAACTCGCCGCCGTCGCTGCTCCGGCGCTGGCCTCGGCTGTGGCTGTGGCCAGGGCCGAGCGTGTGTGTGCGCCGTGTGTGTGTGTCGCGTGTGTGCTGTGTGTGTGAGTGCGCTCTGCGTGTGCGTACGTATGTGTTAGGGTCATTCCTGTTAGTGCTAGTTTAGATTAGTAGGAAGTACATTAGTTAATTAGTAGTCTATGTATAGATGGCATGTGGACCCCTAGGTTAATTTAACTTGCCCCATTTTTAATTAAACCATCAATTAGTTTATGTGCCAATGACATGTGGGTCACACCTACCCCTTTTGACTAGTCATTTTGACTTGGTCAATTCGGACTTTATTTAAATACAAATTTTTCAGAAATTCCAAGGAGCCTTTAATTTTTTTAAAAATCATAGAAAATAATCCGTAACTTGAATAAAAATGGTTTCTACATGAAAGTTGCTCAGAACGATGAGACGAATCCGACTACGCAGTCCGTTCGTCCGTCACATGTCACTAACATAGCTAACATTGAACCTTTCACTTCTGGTTCATTTGTACGAAAATGCCTAACCCCGGGAAAACATTCTCGGATGTTATCCCCCTTCGCCGGTTTCGTGTAGCCCGATTTTTTTATTAATAATAAATAACAATGCTGTAATTCCGGAACTAGTAATGATAAGTTGGAATTTTGAAAAATAGGAAGGACGCCATCAATAGTAGCGTCCAGGTCTGGTCGCTGTTGCAAACCACGTCCGCACCTGGACGCTATTCTTAGCAGCGTCTAGTGTTTGGTTCAACCTGGCCCAAAAAAGTCCTCGCTTTTGTCTGACCTAAGGGCAATTCTGATGCGGCGACCCAAACTGACGCAGATTTTGTTTGTTCTTTGTTCATTTGGATCGGTCAGGCGGATGTCAATGTCTTTTTTTTTCCGAGGTTCAAAGATGCGAGCAACACATATGAACGCATTTCACATTTGCACTGGATTTCAGAAATTAAAAAAAACAGCCAACAGAAGTCAAATTTACATTAATTAAAACTAAAAAAATTAAATGAAAAGATTAGAAAAAACAGTCAGCGACAGGCAGTAGATCTAGGCATGGTTGTTGTCCTCCTCCTCCTTGGTCAGGTCGACGTAGAACGACGTCTCCTTTCACATGAACACATGCTATATGGCTGGCAGTGTCGCCGCTTGCTGCGCTACCAGCTGTTGCTTCTCCTGCCGCTCAGCCTTCATCGTACGCTCCACAGCCTGCCACTCGATCTTCTCGTCTATCGTGCCCATCCACATAGGCGTGCATGATATACAACGGCAACGTGCTCGTCCACGACCATGATTGCCCAAGCAGCGGCCATGGCTCCTCCACAGGCTCGGGCTCTGGTGGTGCTGGTGGTGATGGGGGCATGTTGGTCACCCCTCCGGTCGCCGATTCAACCAGCGCGTGTGCAAGGCTAGGCCACCTGGCGAGCTCCTTGCACTGTGGCTCCTTGATGGACCTCCTTGTGGCCTGCTCGAGGGCTGCAATGTAGGCCTAAGCACGACCGACGAACCACGCACCCTAGTTCGGCAAATTCATCGTGTACGTTGGGTTGTGGCGAAGGTCATCCAGGAGTAGAGCACGACAATGCTGGATTTCCATCAGTTGTGTGCTACCTGAGTCCGGCACGGTCGGCACCGGAACCCTATCGAGGTTGAGGTGCCACCCGCACGGCAGGTTCACGTCGGGCTACGACACCGGCACACCATGCTTCCAGAAGTGCTAGCAGTGGTGCACCGACACATAGAGGCAAAAGTGCGACCGCCGACTAAGATGGACTTATCTGTTATCATAAACTAGCCAGTTACCAATTGTATTGCCCAAAAGTAACAACCTAGTCACCTATATAATGTACACTTGTAACCGTTAGATAAATGAGAAAATTCCTTATTTGACACTGTCTTAAAATCTGGTTCCTTATTTGACATTGGAAAAGTTTTTCTTCCCTATTTGACACTAGTTCTAAATTTTATTCCCTATACGATGCTTCCGTCTATATTGAGACTAAATGACACCTGAAAAGACGATTTTTCCCCACATGCGGTATGTCTGTGCGCGTGCGTGTGTGTTGTTGCGTGTGTGGGTGCACGCGCACATGTGTGTTGCTGCTGCATGTGTGTGTGTGCATGTGTGCTGCTGCGTGTGTGTTTGCTACTGCATGTGTACGTGCATGCGCGCGCGTGTGTGCTGTTGCGTGCCTATGTGCTGCCTGCGTGTGTGCTGCTGCTGTGTGTGTGTGTGCTGCGTGCGTGTGTGTTGCTGCGTGTGTGTGCGCGTGCATGTGTGTTGCTGCGTGTGTGTGCGTGTGTGTGTGTGTGTGTGTGTGTGCACGCACGCCTGCGTGTTGTGGCGTGTGTGTGCGCGTGCGTGTGTTTTGGTGCATGTGTATGTGTTGATGCGTGTGTGCTCCTGCCCTCGCACTGATGCTGCGTGTGTGCGCTATTGTCCCCCACACACATATCATATGAGGGGCAAAAGAGTCTTTTCAGGTGCCATTTAGGCTCAAAATGGACAGAAATGTCATATAGGGAATAAAATTTAAAACGTGTGTCCAATAAGGAAGAAAAACTTTTCCAGTGTCAAATAAGGAAGCAGATTTTAAGATAGTGTCAAATAAAGAATTTTCTCTAGATAAATTGTATGGAAGACCAAACAAAGGAGATTCAACAAGGCCATGGAACAATTCACATGCTCCAACCATAGGCCGAGTGGATGATCCTAATGATCAGTGAATGATCCTAATGACAAGCGGCCTGTGAAATGATGTTGCTCCTCTCATGATCGGTGATGTCTGTGCTAGAGCTTGCTTACCGCCCAGCAAGGTAAGAAGTGATGGCTGCAAATGTATTAAAGTATATAGTTCATGAAACCTCTATCTATCAGAGAAAAACAACTCAACTGGGTCCAAATCAGAGCACCAATCGAAGGGCATGACTGGACACCATCCGTACTAGCGTCCAGGCCTGGACGCCATCCGTACTAGCGTCCATCCTGGACGCTGTTATTTCTATCGTTCTTCCTATTTTTAAAATTCCCACCGGCCCTTTACCAGTTTCGGAATTACAGAATTATCATTCACCATTAATAAAAAAATCAGCCGTGTAGCACTATGTTAGAACACCCCTAGGAACGCTTATCGCCATGTCATGCATTTGTGTGCCTTGTATTTACTGTTTTTTCCCTCTTCTCCTCTGGTAGACCCCGAGACCGCTTATGATGCCGCTGTGATCGACTACGTCGATGACGATCCTTCTTCCCTTTCAGCAGACCTTCCAGGCAAGCCTCCCCCCTTTTGATCATCCCGATATTGCCCATTCCATTCTCTCATGCTTGCATTAGATTTTGCTACTGTAATTGATTGGTCCTATTCTGATGCATAGCCTGCTTTTGTACCTGCTATTGTTACCTACCTGCTTGTTCTAAACTGGTTAGTATAGGTTGGTTAGAGATCCATCAGTGACCCCCACCTTGTCCCAGTTGCCCTGTTTTATGTTCGATGACTCGATCAACATGATCGATGTCCAAGCCCCGACACCGCACATCACCCCCTCTTAGTTGTACGACTCTGCGGAGTTACTATCGAGTGCCGAGGGTGATACCTCATCACCACTTTTGATGTTAACCCTGTAGTGCAGCTATTCGGTCGTGGTCACCGAGGGTGATTCCTCCTTAACCACTCCCGATAATGACTCTGTCGTGCAACCCCTCAAGTGTGGACCAACGAGGGTGATTCCTCCAAGTCCACCTTGATGGTTACATCGAGTGGGAATCCATTTAGGGGGATTCCTCAGATTTTCCCCTTGCTGTATCAGACACATGGTTACTTTGACTTACCACAGAGCCATGATGACATCGAGTCGGCCTCGAGGGGTACCCGTGAGTGATGTGAAGTTGGGTTGATCTAGAGGATACCCGCAAGTTTTCCACGCGGCGCGACCGGGCATTCTTAGCCCTTGCCGCAAGTCCGTGAGACGGGGTGACGGGACCACATATCGTGGATCATTGATCGTTACCGCACTATCAAGACACTAACGGTTTGAATATTTAATCGAAGTAGGCCTCTAGCCTTTTTCGCACTAACCACCACGCGGGAATAAGTATGTGCACTCCGTGTCGTATGTATCAGCCGAAAGCTCAATCGACATCAGCGATGGAGCGGCGCGCGTCGGGTTGGACTGGAACGCCTCGCCTTGTATAAGGGAGGCTAGGTATGCTCATCGGCTGCGTACGCAACGTGCAGGAGTGCAAAGGGCGATGGGCCCAAGACCCCTGCGCGCTTAGGATGTAGACCGACGTGTCGGCCTCTCTGATGAGCCTAGGTAGGACTGCGGTGTGTTGATCAACCGAGGGCGGTCATGACCTGATGGTGTGTCCGATCAGAGTTGATCGAGCGTGTTGGGTAAGTTGGTGCACCCCTGCAGGGAAGTATTATATCTATTCGAATAGCCATCTCCACGGTAACGAAATCTCGGAGTTGTATCCCGATCGATAAAACTAGAACTTGATGTTGAGGCATGTAATGGAAATGATGGCCCCGGGATTGTTTTCTCGAAGGGAGTCGAGGAAGTGATCTCTGGGCGAGGTTACAACATACTTACTAATATTATATTATGCCACTCTTATCTCTTCTGATGATGCAAGATTCTTGGAGCTGCTTGAAGATGCTAGTCTTCGATAGGCTAGGCTTTCCCCTTCTCTCCTGTCATTCCGCAGTTCAGTCCACAGATACTACCCATTTCATTGACACCGATGCATATGTAGTGTAGATCCTTGCTTGCGAGTACTTTGGATGAGTACTCACGGTTGCTTTGCTCCCTCTTTTCCCCCTTTTCCTTTCTTTCCGGGTGTCGTAACCAGATGGTGGAGCCCAGGAACTAGACGCCACCGTTGACAACGACTACTACTACCATGAGGGTGCTTACTACTACGTGGAGGCCGCCGACGACCAGGAGTAGTTAGGAGGCTCCCAGGCAGGAGGCCTTGCCTTTCGATCGTTGCTGCTTTTGTGCTAACCTTCTTAAGGCAAACTTGTTTAGCTCATCATGCTAAATTTTAACTGTGCTACCTGGTCCTTATTCCCGGAGCACAATTTTCGACGATGAGCTAAGCCTACGTCGATCTTCCTCATCATATCATTTCGCCTATAATGGCAAGCTTGATTTCGAGTTTGTGTCGTACCCGTGGTTCCAATAACCTTTCGTTTCATCATTCCTTTCACTTGATGTCATCGCCGATCGATTACATCTTCCTAAAATCTCTCGACAATTGTGTCGTGATCATCATCAACATTCTGAGCTCTTATAGGTTATCAATCGAATTCATGATGAGAAATACCATCCTTGCCCCTCGATGGTTTGTGTTAGCATCGACAACAATCTTGTCTCCCCCAACACAAACTTGTTCATATAAATTTTGGAAATACATCCTTTTTGACATGTCGATGGATTGCTGCTGAACCCATCGGCCACCTTCTCATCTTTTCCCTCATAAAATTGCATGAGATGTTCTAAAAATTCCTGATGGATCCTTTGTGTTCCCAAAGTCTGACATTTATCTACTAACCATGTCGATGCTATCCCAAAGCATGACTGTTGTACTCAAACATCAACCAGGAACATTGGAAGCACAATGCTAAATGTTTCTTAGGCGAGTATCCAAACACCGTTGTATTGATAACATCATGAATCCCCTCGCCCCTTTACCTAATTAGTTGTCTACTTGCTATCCTATCATGGATGCGAAAGATATACTCCTTGTACTTGGGTATAAACACATGTTCCTTTCCATTGTTCTGTTTAATCTGATAATCATATTTTCGTTTCCACTCTTTTGTTTAACCTTTCTTGTGATCTATATGTTATAAGCAGTAATATTTCCCTGCTTATGTAAACACTTCAGTTGTACAACTTTGTCAGTAAGACCGTGTTACTATTGTTGATAACATTCCGGTATCCACCGGTGGACGAGATCTTTGCCTATTGGTCCGCCTTGTTTAAACGAGCAGGAAAATGGTTCTCTTCGTCCCTCGCCCTTGGTACCAACGTTGTTGCTAACATAACTGACAAGATATCCTTTGACATGCCTTGATATCATGGCCATCCAAGATGCTAGCACCCTTCCTACTTTTAACCCGCATGGTGGGCCCATAACCCACAGTTCCACATTGTAATGCCCTCGATGCGGCTATATCTCCCACGTATCGAAGCACGACTTAGAGGCATAACCGCATTGGAAGCAATGTCGCAAGTGAGGTAATCTTCACACAACCCATGTAATACATAAGGGAAAGAGTTACATAGTTGGCTTACAATCGCCACTTCACACAATTACATGAATAAAGCAATACATCATCCAGATACAAACAAGGTCCGACTACGGAACCCAAAATGAAAGAAGACTACCCCAAATGCTACACAGATCCCCGATCGTCCCAACTGGGCTCCACTATTGATCAACTAGACACGGAACAACACAAAGGACAAGATCTTCATCGAGCTCCTCCTTGAGCTTGGTTGCGTCACCTGCTCGGTAACATCGGCACCTGCAAACTGGTTCTGGAAGTATCTGTGAGTCACGGGGACTCAGCAATCTCACACCCTTGCGATCAAGACTATTTAAGCTTATAGGAAGGGTAAAAGGTATGAGGTGGAGCTGCAGCAAGCGACTAGCATATTTGGTGGCTAACATACGCAAATGAGAGCGAGAAGAGAAGGCAAAGCACGATCGATGAACTATGATCAAGTGATCCTAGAACAACCTACGTCAAGCATAACTCCAACACCATGTTCACTTCCCGGACTCCGCCAAGAAGAGACCATCACGGTTACACACGCGGTTGATGTATTTTAATTAAGGTAAACTTCAGGTTTTCTACAACCGGACATTACCAAATTCCCATCTACCCATAACCGCGGGCATGGCTTTCGAAAGTTCAAATCCCTGCAGGGGTGTCCCAACTTAGCCCATCACAAGCTCTTACGGTCAACGAAGGATATTCCTTCTCCCAAGACAATCCGATCAGACTCGGCATCCTGGTTACAAGACATCCTCGACAATGGTAAAACAAGTCCAGCAACACCGCCCAAATGTGCCGACAAATCCCGATAGGAGCTGCACATATCTCGTTCTCAGGGCACACTCAGATGAGACATCCTACAAGTAAAACCAACCCTCAAGTTGCCCTGAGGTGGCCCCGCAGTCTACTCGGTCGGACCAACACTCAAAGGAGCACTCGCCTAGGGGGGTTTAAATAAAGATGACCCTTGAGTCTGCAGAACCCAAGGGAAAGAAAAGGCTAGGTGGCGAATGGTAAAACCAATGTTGGGCATTGCTGGAGGAGTTTTATTCAAGGTGAACTGTCAAGGGGTTCCCATTATAACCCAACCGTGTAAGGAACGCAAAATCCGGGAACATAACACCGATATGACGGAAACTAGGGCGGCAAGAGTGGAACAAAGCACCAGGCATAAGGCCGAGCCTTCCACCCTTTACCAAGTATATAGATGCATTAATTAAATAAGAGATATTGTCATATCCCAACAAAATATCCATGTTCCAACAAGGAACAAACTCCAATCTTCACCTGCAACTAACAACACTATAAGAGGGCCTGAGCAAAGCGGTAACATAGCCAAACAATGGTTTGCTAGGACAAGGTGGGTTAGAGGCTTGGCTCAACAATATGGGAGGCATGATAGCAAGTGGTAGGTATCGCAGCATAGGCATAGCAAAAGAGCGAGCAACTAGCAAGCAAAGATAGAAGTGATTTCAAGAGTATGGTCATCTTGCCTGAGATCCCGCAAGGAAGTAGAACGAGTCCATGAAGGAGACAAACGAACGTAGTCGAACGGATCCTCACAAACGCAACGTTATCGGAACTAACCCGAAGAAGCAACACCGGAAAGAAGCAAACAACATAGTAAACAACCATCACATAACATGGCATGATGCACAATCAAGTATGATGCATGTCCGGTTTAAATATGCATGGCATGGCAAAGTGCACAAATAATACTACAGATTAAGTGGAGCTCAATATGCAACGAGTTGCATATTGACGGAACACCACATGACTTATTTAGTTCTCTGTCGTTTAGGTACCCACCAATATTAAATGTTGGTTAACATGGCAAGAGGTGAGGCTTAACAAAACTACAACATCTAAACAATTTAAATGGGGCCAGATATAACAAATAACGAATCCGGTAAATCTCCATATGCCTTAGTAATTTATTGCAACAACAATCTAAACATTTTAATTGTTGTTATCATGATGCGGATGACATGAACAAGTTTATGCAATTTTTATAAAAGTTGACAAGAGCATTATGAAGCATTTGTCATCGTGGCGGAAATGAAAGGGGTGCCACGGCAACGAAAGCGAAAATGATGTCATGGCAACATATCGGTTCCGGTAACTCGATAGAGATGCCGGTGAAAAGAACAAGTGTGCGGATGTGTGGAACGAGTTAGAGATGATGGGGTGATCCCGGTTACCGGGTGTCCCATGAGACGACGGTATGGCAACGGGGAACATGCAAAACACATGTCGGGCACGGTGCAAACACGAGCATCTCATACATCACACATGCATTCGTTCACGGGCGGTCATCTCGGGGTTATACCTTCGAAGCGTGCGTTATCGGAGCGGTTCGGGTCAAGCGGTGTAGTCGTTCACGATCATCGTGGGAAGTAGTGGTACTCGGCGATGGTAGAGGAAGTAGTTGTTCACGGTTCGTTGTGGGAAGTAGTCGTTCGAGCGTCCGACGGTAATGGTACTCGGTCATTTCGAAGAGGTACTTGGGGTCATTCGAACTTGTCGGTCTCGTCATCTCGAAGGGGTACTTGACGTTCTTAGCGATTCCGAAGACGACGGTAGAGGTACACTTGTTGTAGGGGTACTTGTCGGATCCACGGCGACGGTAGAGGTACAAACGTTCTCGCGGTACTTGTCGGTCCGGTCTTGGTGTAGATGGACATGGCAAATGTAGTGGTACTCGCGGACTTCGGCGGCGATAGTCGTTCAGGGTCTTGGCGGTTCGTTGTGTAGCCGTACATGTTCGACGTGGTACACGGTTCGACGTCGTGCATGTCTTGTAGCTGTTCAGGGTCACCGTGAGGGACTTGTCGAATCCAGGGTCTCCGTGTGCACGTCTTGACGGTTCCGGGAGGTCTCGGTGGTGGCCATGGTCTCCAAGATGGCGTCGTGGTGGTCTAGCAGCAACAACAACAAGGCATCGAGGCCCATGGGCGCAGAGGAGATGTCGAGGAGGTGGATCCAGAGGCGAGCAACCATGGCGGGGGCGAACGAGCGCCTCGTCCTTTGCTCGCACATAGCAGAGGCGTGGCTGGAGGAGGACGCAGCAAGGGCGCGGCAAAACATGGAGGCAGGGCCAGGGGCGTGTCGGGCGAGGAGCTCCTGGTTGCAGCGGCGCGGCGCCGGAGCGGCACGCGGCCACGGAGGATAGGGAGGACGCGGCGGGATGGCGGCCAAGCGAGGAGGAGGAGGCCAAGGGGCCTCGCTGGAGGTCGAGGAGGATCCGAGCGAGGATGTCGAAGCGGGCAGCAGAGGCGCCGCGCTGGTCGTGGTCGCCGGCAGCGACCGGACATGGCGGCGGGGCTTGCCGTGGCGCACCGGGGGCTGGGGCCAGTCGGCAGGAGGCGGAGCGTCGACGTGGTGTTGGAGCTTGACGGCGGAGGGAGGTGGGTGGCGCCCCGGCTTTGGTCGCTGCCGAGTGGTGAGGTCGAGGGATGGGGATCGGGGTTCGGGCGCAGCCCTGTGCGCGTGAGCGAGGGAGAGGGAGAGAAGGAGGAGGGGGGGTTCGAGGGAGATGGGGATCGAGGAGATGGGTCTCCTGGCGGCGGAGGGAGAGGGATTCCGGAGAGATCGGGCCAGGGGATCGAGCTAGCTAGGGTAACCATGGGGCGCGGTTGGGCCTCGGGCCGGTTAGGTCAGGCCGCAGGTGGGCCTTAGGCGCAGAAGGAGAGGCCCAACTGGGCTGCGGCTGGCCTAAGCTGAACTCCTCTCTCTCATTCCTCTCTTATTAGCTTTAACAGAAAAAACAAATAGAGAGAAGAAAAAATACAGAGAGGGTTAGGGAAAGAATATTTCAGAAAATAAAGTATTCTTGGAGCGTCGGAACTTTGCACAAATAGAATAAAATGGTTTGGCAATATTTTAGAGATAGAAAAATAATTCTAGTTTGAATTAGATTCAAACTTGAGCCATTTTTGAATCCAACCAAAACAAGTCCAAAGGATCTGAAAATTGGAGGAGGTGGTCCTGGCACGGTCTAGAATTTATAGGAAAAGAGTGGACATTAATAGAGAAGGGGAAAAATGGGACTAGCAAAAGACAGGAAAATAGAAGGGAAGGAGAAGGAGATGATGCATGGGACGAAGGCATGGGGAAATATTTTGCAAGTGTGTCACGGTAATTCCACAAGAATGGAAATATTTATAATAGCTCCCTAATATCGGGAGGATATTGTTGGGGAACGTAGTAATTTCAAAATTTTCCTACGCACACGCAAGATCATGGTGATGCATAGCAACGAGGGGGAGAGTCTGATCTACGTACCCTTGTAGATCGCAACGGAAGCGTTGACCCAACGTAGAGGAAGTAGTCGTACGTCTTCTTCCCGATCCGACCGATCCAAGCACCGTTACTCCGGCACCTCCGAGTTCTTAGCACACGTACAGCTCGATGACGATCCCCGGGCTCCGATCCAGCGAAGCTTCGGGGAGGAGTTCCGTCAGCACGACGGCGTGGTGACGATCTTGATGTTCTACCGACGCAGGGCTTCGCCTAAGCACTACAACGATATGATCGAGGTGGAATATGGTGGCAGGGGGCACCGCACACGGCTAAGGAACGATCACAATGATCAACTTGTGTGTCTAGAGGTGCCCCCTGCCCCTGTATATAAAGGAGCAAGGGGGGAGAGGTGCGGCCAGCCTTGGGGCGCGCCAGGAGGAGTCCTACTCCTACTGGGAGTAGGACTCCCCCCCCCCAATCCTAGTTGGAATAGGAATCCTCAAGGGGGGAAGAGAGAGAGGGGGGCCGGCCACATCTCCTAGTCCTAATAGGACTAGGGGAGGGGGGAGGCGCGCGGCCACCTTGGGCTGCCCCCTTCTCCTTTCCACTAAGGCCCACTATGGCCCATATGATTCCCAGGGGGTTCCGGTAACCTCCCGGTACTCCGGTAAAATCCCGATTTCACCCGGAACACTTCCGATATCCAAACATAGGCTTCCAATATATCAATCTTTATGTCTCGACCATTTCGAGACTCCTCGTCATGTCCGTGATCACATCCGGGACTCCGAACAACCTTCGGTACATCAAAATGCATAAACTCATAATAAATGTCATCGTAACGTTAAGCGTGCGGACCCTACGGTTCGAGAACAATGTAGACAGGACTGAGACACATCTCCGGTCAATAACCAATAGCGGGACCTGGATGCCCATATTGGTTCCTACATATTCTACGAAGATCTTTATCGGTCAGACCGCATAACAACATACGTTGTTCCCTTTGTCATCGGTACGTTACTTGCCTGAGATTCGATCGTCGGTATCCAATACCTAGTTCAATCTCGTTACCGGCAAGTCTCTTTACTCGTTCTGTAATACATCATCCCGCAACTAACTCATTAGTTGCAATGCTTGCAAAGCTTAAGTGATGTGCATTGCCGAGAGGGCCCAGAGATACCTCTCCGACAATCGGAGTGACAAATCCTATTCTCGAAATACGCCAACCCAACATCTACCATTGGAGACACCTGTAGTACTCCTTTATAATCACCCAGTTACGTTGGGACGTTTGGTAGCACCCAAAGTGTTCCTCCGGCAAACGGGAGTTGCATAATCTCATAGTTACAGGAACATGTATAAGTCATGAAGAAAGCAATAGCAACATACTAAACGATCGGGTGCTAAGCTAATGGAATGGGTAATGTCAATCAGATCATTCAACTAATGATGTGACCTCGTTAAGCAAATAACAACTCTTTGCTCATGGTTAGGAAACATAACCATCTTTGATTAACGAGCTAGTCTAGTAGAGGCATACTAGTGACACTCTGTTTGTCTATGTATTCACACATGTATTATGTTTCCGGTTAATACAATTCTAGCATGAATAATAAACATTTATCATGATATAAGGAAATAAATAATAACGTTATTATTGCCTCTAGGGCATATTTCCTTCAGTCTCCCACTTGCACTAGAGTCAATAATCTAGATTACACAGTAATGATTCTAACACCCATGGAGCCTTGGTGCTGATCATGTTTTGCTCGTGGAAGAGGCTTAGTCAACGGGTCTGCAACATTCAGATCCGTATGTATCTTGCAAATCTCTATGTCTCCCACCTGGACTAGATCCCGGATGGAATTGAAGCGTCTCTTGATGTGTTTGGTCCTTTTGTGAAATCTGGATTCCTTTGCCAAGGCAATTGCACCAGTATTGTCACAAAAGATTTTCATTGGACCCGATGCACTAGGTATGACACCTAGATCGGATATGAACTCCTTCATCCAGACTCCTTCGTTCGCTGCTTCCGAAGCAGCTATTTACTCCGCTTCATATGTAGAACCCGCTACGACGCTTTGTTTAGAACTGCACCAACTGACAGCTCCACCGTTTAATGTAAACACGTATCCGGTTTGCGATTTAGAATCGTCCGGATCAGTGTCAAAGCTTGCATCAACGTAACCTCTTACGGTGAGCTCTTTGTCACCTCCATATACGAGAAACATATCCTTAGTCCTTTTCAGGTATTTCAGGATGTTCTTGACCGTTGTCCAGTGATCCACTCCTGGATTACTTTGGTACCTCCCTGCTAAACTTATAGCAAGGCATACATCAGGTCTGGTACACAGCATTGCATACATGATAGAGCCTATGGCTGAAGCATAGGGAACATCTTTCATTTTCTCTCTATCTTCTGCAGTGGTCGGGCATTGAGTCTGACTCAACTTCACACCTTATAACAGAGGCAAGAACCCTTTCTTTGCTTGATCCATTTTGAACTTCTTCAAAATCTTGTCAAGGTATGTGCTTTGTGAAAGTCCAATTAAGCGTTTTGATCTATCTCTATAGATCTTTATGCCTAATATGTAAGCAGCTTCACCGAGGTCTTTCATTGAAAAACTTTTATTCAAGTATCCCTTTATGCTATCCAGAAATTCTATATCATTTCCAATCACTAATATGTCATCCACATATAATATCAGAAATGCTACACAGCTCCCACTCACTTTCTTGTAAATACAGGCTTCTCCGAAAGTCTGTATAAAACCAAATGCTTTGATCACACTATCAAAGCGCTTATTCCAACTCCGAGAGGCTTGCACCAGTCCATAAATGGATCGCTGGAGCTTGCACACTTTGTTAGCTCCCTTTGGATCGACAAAACCTTCCGGTTGCATCATATACAACTCTTCTTCCAGAAATCCATTCAGGAATGCAGTTTTGACATCCATCTGCCAAATTTCACAATCATAAAATGCGGTAATTGCTAACATGATTCTGACAGACTTAAGCATCGCTACGGGTGAGAAGGTCTCATCGTAGTCAACTCCTTGAACTTGTCGAAAACCTTTTGCGACAAGTCGAGCTTTGTAGACAGTAACATTACCATCAGCGTCAGTCTTCTTGTTGAAGATCCATTTATTTTCAATTGCTTGCCGATCATCGGGCAAGTCAACCAAAGTCCATACTTTGTTCTCATACATGGATCCCATCTCACATTTCATGGCTTCAAGCCACTTTGCGGAATCTGGGCTCACCATCGCTTCTTCATAGTTCGTAGGCTCATCATGATCTAGTAGCATGATTTCCAGAACTGGATTACCGTACCACTCTGGTGCGGATCTCACTCTGGTTGATCTACGAGGTTCAGTAGCATCTTGTTCTGAAGTTTCATGATCATGATCATTAACTTCCTCACTTATTGGTGTAGGTGTCGCAGAAACAGTTTTCTGTGATGTACTACTCTCCAACAAGGGAGCAGGTATAGTTACCTCGTCAAGTTCTACTTTCCTCCCACTCACTTCTTTCGAGAGAAACTCCTTCTCTAGAAAGGATCCATTCTTAGCAACGAATGTATTGCCTTCGGATCTGTGATAGAAGGTGTACCCAACAGTCTCCTTTGGGTATCCTATGAAGACACATTTCTCCGATTTGGGTTCGAGCTTATCAGGTTGAAGCTTTTTCACATAAGCATCGCAGCCCCAAAGTTTAAGAAACGACAACTTTGGTTTCTAGCCAAACCACAGTTCATAAGGCGTCGTCTCAACGGATTTTGATGGTGCCCTATTTAACGTGAATGCGGCCGTCTCTAGAGCGTATCGCCAAAACGATAGCGGTAAATCAGAAAGAGACATCATAGATCGCACCATATCTAGTAAAGTACGATTACGACGTTCGGACACACCATTACGCTGTGGTGTTCCGGGTGGCGTGAGTTGCGAAACTATTCCACAAATTTTCAAATGTACACCAAACTCGTAACTCAAATATTCTCCTCCACGATCAGATCGTAGAAACTTTATTTTTTTGTTACGATGATTTTCAACTTCACTCTGAAATTCTTTGAACTTTTCAAATGTTTCAGACTTATGTTTCATTAAGTAGATATACCCGTATCTGCTTAAATCATCTGTGAAAGTGAGAAAATAACGATATCCGCAACGAGCCTCAATATTCATCAGACCACATACATGGGTATGTATGATTTCCAACAAATCTGTTGCTCTCTCTATAGTACCGAAGAACGGTGTTTTAGTCATCTTGCCCATGAGGCACGGTTCGCAAGTATCAAGTGATTCATAATCAAGAGGTTACAAAAGTCCATCAGTATGGAGTTTCTTCATGCGCTTTACACCGATATGACCTGAACGGCAGTGCCACAAATAAGTTGCACTATCATTATCAACTCTGCATCTTTTGGCTTCAACATTATGAATATGTGTGTTACTACTATCGAGATTCATCAAAAATAGACCACTCTTCAAAGGTGCATGACCATAAAAGATATTACTCATATAAATAGAACAACCATTATTCTCTGATTTAAATGAATAACCGTCTCGCATCAAACAAGATCCAGATATTATGTTCATGCTTAACGCTGGCTCCAAATAACAATTATTTAGGTCTAATATTAATCCCGAAGGTAGATGTAGAGGTAGCGTGCCGACCGCGATCACATCGACTTTGGAACTGTTTCCCACGCGCATCGTCACCTCGTCCTTTGCTAGTGTTCGCTTAATCCGTAGTCCCTGTTTCGAGTTGCAAATATTAGCAACAGAACCAGTATCAAATACCCAGGTGCTACTGCGAGCTCTAGTAAGGTACACATCAATAACATGTATATCACATATACCTTTGTTCACCTTGCCATCCTTCTTATCCGCCAAATACTTGGGGCAGTTCCGCTTCCAGTGACCAGTCTGCTTGCAGTAGAAGCACTCAGTTTCAGGCTTAGGTCCAGACTTGGGTTTCTTCTCCTGAGCAGCAACTTGCTTGCCGTTCTTCTTGAAGTTCCCCTTCTTCTTCCCTTTGCCCTTTTTCTTGAAACTACTGGTCTTGTTAACCATCAACATTTGATGCTCCTTTTTGATTTCTACCTCCGCAGCTTTCAGCATTGCGAAGAGCTCGGGAATAGTCTTGTTCATCCCTTGCATATTATAGTTCATCACGAAGCTCTTGTAGCTTGGTGGCAGTGATTGGAGAATTCTGTCAATGACGCAATCATCTGGAAGATTAACTCCCATCTGAATCAAGTGATTGTTATACCCAGACATTTTGAGTATATGCTCACTGGCAGAACTGTTCTCCTCCATCTTGCAGCTATAGAACTTATTAGAGACTTCAGATCTCTCAATCCGGGCATTTGCTTGAAATATTAACTTCAACTCCTGGAACATCTCATATGCTCCATGACGTTCAAAACGTTGTTGAAGTCCCGATTCTAAGCCGTAAAGCATGGCACACTGAACTATCGAGTAGTCATCAGCTTTGCTCTGCCAGACGTTCATAACATCTGGTGTTGCTCCAGCAGCAGGCCTGGCACCCAGCGGTGCTTCCAGGACGTAATTCTTCTTTGCAGCAATGAGGATAATCCTCAAGTTACGGACCCAGTCCGTGTAATTGCTACCATCATCTTTCAACTTTGCTTTCTCAAGGAACGCATTAAAATTCAACGGAACAACAGCACGAGCCATCTATCTACAATCAACATAAACAAGGAAGATACTATCAGATACTAAGTTCATGATAAGTTTAAGTTCAATTAATCAAATTTCTTAAGAACTCCCACTTAGATAGACATCCCTCTAATCCTCTAAGTGATTACGTGATCCAAATCAACTAAACCATAACTGATCATCACGTGAGATGGAGTAGTTTTCAATGGTGAACATCGTTATGTTGATCATATCTACTATATGATTCACGCTCGACCTTTCGGTCTCCGTTTTCCGAGGCCATATCTGCATATGCTAGGCTCGTCAAGTTTAACCTGAGTATTCTGCGTGTGCAAAACTGGCTTGCACCCGTTGTAGATGGACGTAGAGCTTATCACACCCGATCATCACGTGGTGTCTGGGCACGACGAACTTTGGCAATGGTGCATACTCAGGGAGAACACTTCTTGATAATTTAGTGAGAGATCATCTTATAATGCTACCGTCAATCAAAGCAAGATAAGATGCATAAAAAGATAAACATCACATGCAATCAATATAAGTGATATGATATGGCCATCATCATCTTGTGCTTGTGATCTCCATCTCCGAAGCACCGTCATGATCACCATCGTCACCGGCGTGACACCTTGATCTCCATCGTAGCATCGTTGTCATCTCGCCAATCTTATGCTTCCACGACTATCACTACCTCTTAGTAATAAAGTAAAGCATTACATCACGATTGCATTGCATACAATAAAGCGACAACCATATGGCTCCTGCCATTTGCCGATAACTCGGTTACAAAACATGATCATCTCATACAATAAAATTTAGCATCATGTCTTGACCATATCACATCACAACATGCCCTGCAAAAACAAGTTAGACGTCCTCTACTTTGTTGTTGCAAGTTTTATGTGGCTGCTACGGGCTTAAGCAAGAACCAATCTCACCTACGCATCAAAACCACAACGATAGTTTGTCAAATAGACTCCGTCTTAACCTTCTCAAGGACCGGGCGTAGCCACACTCGGTTCAACTAAAGTTGGAGAGACAGTCGCCCGCAAGCCATCTATGTGCAAAGCACGTCGAGGGAACCGGTCTCGCGTAAGCGTACGCGTAATGTTGGTCCGGGTCGTCTCGTCCAACAATACCGCTGAACCAAAGTATGACATGCTGGTAGGCAGTATGACTTGTATCGCCCACAACTCACTTGTGTTCTACTCGTGCAAATAACATCAAGCCATAAAACCTAGGCTCGGATGCCACTGTTGGGGAACGTAGTAATTTCAAAATTTTCCTACGCACACGCAAGATCATGGTGATGCATAGCAACGAGGGGGAGAGTCCTATCTACGTACCCTTGTAGATCGCAACGGAAGCGTTGACACAACGTAGAGGAAGTAGTCGTACGTCTTCTTCCCGATCCGACCGATCCAAGCACCGTTACTCCGGCACCTCCGAGTTCTTAGCACACGTACATCTCGATGACGATCCCCGGGCTCCGATCCAGCAAAGCTTCGGGGAGGAGTTCCGTCAGCACAACGGCGTGGTGACGATCTTGATGTTCTACCGACGCAGGGCTTCGCCTAAGCACTACAACGATATGATCGAGGTGGAATATGGTGGCAGGGGGCACCGCACACGGCTAAGGAACGATCACAATGATCAACTTGTGTGTCTAGAGGTGCCCCCTGCCCCTGTATATAAAGGAGCAAGGGGGGAGAGGTGCGGCCAGCCTTGGGGCGCGCCAGGAGGAGTCCTACTCCTACCGGGAGTAGGACTCCCCCCCCCCCCAATCCTAGTTGGAATAGGAATCCTCAAGGGGGAAAGAGAGAGAGGGGGGCCGACCACCTCTCCTAGTCCTAATAGGACTAGGGGAGGGGGGAGGCGCGCGGCCACCTTGGGCTGCCCCCTTCTCCTTTCCACTAAGGCCCACTATGGCCCATATGATTCCCGGGGGGTTTCGGTACTCCGGTAAAATCCCGATTTCACCCGGAACACTTCCAATGTCCAAACATAGGCTTCCAATATATCAATCTTTATGTCTCGACCATTTCGAGACTCCTCGTCATGTCCGTGATCACATCCGGGACTCCGAACAACCTTCGGTACATCAAAATGCATAAACTCATAATAACTGTCATCGTAACGTTAAGCGTGCGGACCCTACGGTTCGAGAACAATGTAGACATGACTGAGACACATCTCCGGTCAATAACCAATAGCGGGACCTGGATGCCCATATTGGTTCCTACATATTCTACGAAGATCTTTATCGGTCAGACCGCATAACAACATACGTTGTTCCCTTTGTCATCGGTACGTTACTTGCCCGAGATTCGATCGTCGGTATCCAATACCTAGTTCAATCTCGTTACCGGCAAGTCTCTTTACTCGTTCGGTAATACATCATCCCGCAACTAACTCATTAGTTGCAATGCTTGCAAGGCTCAAGTGATGTGCATTACCGAGAGGGCCCAGAGATACCTCTCCGACAATCGGAGTGACAAATCCTATTCTCGAAATACGCCAACCCAACATCTACCATTGGAAACACCTGTAGTACTCCTTTATAATCACCTAGTTACGTTGTGACGTTTGGTAGCACCCAAAGTGTTCCTCCGGCAAACGGGAGTTGCATAATCTCATAGTTACAGGAACATGTATAAGTCATGGAGAAAGCAATAGCAACATACTAAACGATCGGGTGCTAAGCTAATGGAATGGGTCATGTCAATCAGATCATTCAACTAATGATGTGACCTCGTTAATCAAATAACAACTCTTTGCTCATGGTTAGGAAACATAACCATCTTTGATTAACGAGCTAGTCTAGTAGAGGCATACTAGTGACACTCTGTTTGTCTATGTATTCACACATGTATTATGTTTCCGGTTAATACAATTCTAGCATGAATAATAAACATTTATCATGATATAAGGAAATAAATAATAACTTTATTATTGCCTCTAGGGCATATTTCCTTCAGATATATGTTATAAAGAGAAGTCACCCTTCCCTCGGTTTAAATGGACCGAAGATCCATGCAATTTACTTAAGTGAGTTTTTAGTTGGCTTTGAGAAAAAGATGGCATGATGACATGATGCAATGCACAAGATGCAAAGATGAAATGCAACGGACCAAACAAATCACATGACGAAACCCAGGAATCATGGAAGGCATCGGAAGCTCCGGTCTTGGGGCGTTACACACATGATCGAAACCTGACTCTCTTGTACACCCCTGTTTTCAAAGTTATTCCTCGCGCTTGACTTCGTATGTAATTCACAAGCCACCTTTCTAGTGATCTATTATAGTATCAGATGCAATACTTATTCTCGTTGCACTGAACCCCTTCCACGCTCTGTTTCAGGCATTGAACGATTGTCTATCTGCTTGAAACTTCCTATTGTGCTTTCTTAGTTTGCTCTCGATGTTTCTTAAGTTCAATTCGAGAGATACTTTCTGCCACATTCCCTAAACTATCTACCAGATAAGCAACATTGTAGAGGTTCGTTCTTCTGAAGTTACCCCTTATCCTTTTCGTAAGTACGAGAGTTCCTGAAGAAATGATGACGACTTCATCATAATGACCTGAAGCAGAGAAATGAAGGCATCGATGAAAAGGATAGTCCACTTCGAGAAGAGCAACCAAGACCGAGAAGACTCGTTAGAATTTCGTAACCGATTATTTCCCCTTAACTCTACCTCTTAAATCTCGGGACGAGATTTCTTGTAGTGGAGGATATTTGTAACACCCCGCTAGCTCACCTACAGTAATCACACACTAATGGTGCAATGTCATCGCTATTAATTTACTAAACATCACTTTGATCCAAACAAAGTTCAAATTCAAAATTTAAAATAAAGTCAAAATAAAACTTCTTCAAATAAATAAACAAAAGTGTTCATGTTATTGAAAATATTCACTAACTGTTTGATATGAAGAAACCAACATTATTTAAGTTGTTAAAATGCCCTTAGAAATTAAATAGTGGACCAGCAACCATTTTAACCGACCTTTTCATTTTCTAAAAAAATAGTTAAACAATTCCAAATGCTTTGGAACTTTTGTGCACACTCAAAATATTGTAATGTATTTATGTGGCAAGTTTCACATTTTTACAAAATCATTTGCTATCAAGAGAAAATGCAAAACAGAGAAAGAAATGCCAGAGAAACAAAAAGGAAAAAGGGGATCTAACCCACTGTACCACCGGGCCTCTAGTGACTACAGGGTGGCCTGGCCCCTTTGTGCTGGCCTTTCCCTAACCTCTCGTGAGAGGCAAGGAGGCCAGGGCGTGCACGCCGTCCATCGGCCGGATGGCGCGCTGTCGAGCATCCCGCGGCTGCCTCTCGCGGATAAGGGCAGCCCTTCCTTGTCCTCTCTCTCTCTCTCTCTCTCTCTCTCTCCCAATAACCCTAGTCCCCAAACCCCCCTCTCCATCGCTCATATTCGACGACCTGGAAGAGGCCGAGCCTGCGGTCGTTGTCATCGTCGTCGATCCCGTGGCCACCGGCCTCCCTTCATCGCGTCAAGACGTCCAAGAGCTTCGCCATCGTCGTCTCTGTCGCCCTCGCCTATCGGTTGGAACTCGGACGGCCTGCTGCCTCGCCATCGCACGATCTTCTCCGCCACAGCCGCCGCATCTCGTCGACGAGCGCGACGCGTCCGGCCACTTCCGCGCCTTTCAACCATGTCCACGAACACCCCTGTGAGCTCCTCCTTCGACCCCTTGCTTTGCCCTCTCGATCCACTCCGTTAGCCGCCGCTCCCGTGCTTGCCTTAGTCGCCATGGACGCGCCGGAGTCCCGTGTACGTGCTGCTTCTGTTGCTTGCCACTCATGCTTCCACCGCTGCTCGTCGTTGCTGCCGCTGCTTCCGGTCGCGCCTGCGTTCCCTGCCGCGCCCTCTCTGCCCCGAGCCCACCCCTGCACACGCCCGTCGGCCCGTTGCTACTCGCACCCGCCTGCGCTGTCGCCGCCACTGCTGGCTGTCACCGCTGCCCGCTGCGCCTGCGCTACTCCTGCTGCCGTTAGCTGTTGCTATTAGCTGCTACTTGCTGCTGCGCTTGACTGCCGCCGCTGCTGTCCGCCGCTGCCACAACTCGCCGCTGTCGCTGGCCTCGGCTGTGGCTGTGGCCAGGGCCGAGCGTGTGTGTGTGTGTGCGCGCGCGCGCGCGCTCTACGTGTGTGTTAGGGCCAACCCTTAGTGCTAGTTTAGATTAGTAGGAAGTACAGTACCTAATTAGTACTCTATGTATAGATGGCATGTGGACCCCTAGGTTAATTTAACTTCCCCCATTTTTAATTTAACCACCAATTAGTTTTTGTGCCAATGACATGTGGGTCACACCTACCCCTTTTGACTAGTCATTTTGACTTAGTCAATTCGGACTTTATTTACATACAATTTTTTAGAAATTCCAAGAAGTCGTTAATTTTTTTAAAAAATCATGGAAAATAATCCATAGCTCGAATAAACATGTTTTCTACATGAAAGTTGCTTAGAACGACCAGACGAATCCGACTACGCAGTCTGTTCGTCTGCCACATGTCCCTAGCATAGCAAACATTGAAACTTTCACCTCTGGTTCATCTGTCCGAAAATGCCTAACCCCGGCAAAACATTCCCGGATGTTATCCCCCTTCGCCGGTTTCGTGTAGCACTATGTTAGAACAACCCTAGGACTGCTTATCGCCATGTTATCCCCCTCTTCTCCTCCGGTAGACCCCGAGACCGCTTATGATGCCGCTGTGATCGACTACGTCGATGACGGCCCTTCTTCCCTTTCAGCGGAGCTTCCAGGCAAGCCCTCCGCCTTTTGATCATCCCGATATCATCCATTCCATTCTCTCATACTTGCATTAGATTTTGCTACTGTAATTGATTGCTCCTATTCTGATGCATAGCATGCTTTTGTACCTGCTATTGTTACCTACCTGCTTATTCTAAACAGCTTAATATAGGTTGGTTAGAGATCCATCAGTGATCGCCACCTTGTCCCAGTTGCCCCGCTTTATGTTCGATGACTCGATCAACGTGATCGACGTCCAGGCCCCGACACCGCACATCACCCCCTTAGTTGTACGCCTCTGCAGAGTTACTATCGAGTGCCGAGGGTGATACCTCATCAGCACTTCTGATGTTAACCCTGTAGTGCAGCTATTCGGTCGTGGTCATCGAGGGTGATTCCTCCTTTACCACTCCCGATAATGACTCTGTCGTGCAACCCCTCAAGTGTGGACCAACGAGCGTGATTCCTCGAAGTCCACCTTGATGGTTACATCTAGTGGGAATCCATCGAGGGTGATTCCTTGGGTTTCCCCCTTGCTGTTTCAGACACACGGTTACTTTGACTTACCACAGAGCCATGATGACATCGGGTCTGCCCCGAGGGGTACCCGCGAGTGATGTGAAGTCGGGTTGATCTGGAGGATACCCGCAAGTTTTCCACGCGGCGCGGCCGGGCATTCTTAGCCCTTGCCGCAAGTCCGTGAGACGGGGCGACGGGACCACATATCGTGGATCATTGATCGTTACCGCACTATCGAGACACTAACGGTTTGGATATTTGATCCGAGTAGGCCTTTAGCCTTTTTCGCAGTAACCACTACGCGGGAATAAGTATGGGCACTCCGTGTCGTATGTATCAGCCGAAAGCTCAATGGACGTCAGCGATGGAGCGGCGCGCGCCGGGTTGGACTGGAACACCTCGCCTTGTATAAGGGAGGCTAGGTCTGTTCACCATCCGCGTACGCAACATGCAGGATTGCATAGGGCGATGGGGCCAAGACCCCTGAGCGCTTAGGATGTAGACCAGCGTGCTGGCCTCTCTGATGAGCCTAGGTAGGACTGTGGTGTGTTGATCAACCGAGGGCGGTCATGACCTGATGGTGTGTCCGGCCGGAGTTGATCGAGCATGTTGGGTAAGTTGGTGCACCCCTACAAGGAAGTATTCTATCTATTCGAATAGCCGTCTCCGCGATAACGGAAGCTCGGAGTTGTATCCCGATCGATAAAACTAGAACTTGATGCTGAGGCATGTAATGGAAATGATGGCCCCTGGATTGTTTTCTCGTAGGGAGTCGAGGAAGTGATCTCTGGGCGAGGTTATAACATACTTACTAATATTATATTATGCCACTCTTATCTCTTGTGATGCTGCAAGATGCTTGGAGCTGCTTGAAGATGCTAGTCTTTGATAGGCTAGGCTTTCCCCTTCTCTTCAGGCATTCCGCAGTTCAGTCCACAGATACTACCCATTTCATTGACACCGATGCATATGAAGTGTAGATCCTTGCTTGCGAGTACTTGAGATGAGTACTCACGATTGCTTTGCTCCCTCTTTCCCTCCTTTTCCTTTCTTTCCGGATGTCGCAACAAGATGGTGGAGCCCAGGAACCAGACGCCACCGTCGACGACTACTACTACTACCATGAGGGTGCTTACTACTACGTGGATGCCGCCGACGACTAGGAGTAGTTAGGAGGCTCCCAGGAAGGAGGCCTTGCCTTTTCGACCATTGCTGCTTTTGTGCTAGCCTTCTTAAGGCAAACTTGTTTAGCTTATGTCTGTACTCAGATATTGTTGCTTCCGTTGACTCTTGTGTATTCGAGCGCTGATGTATTCGAGCCCTCGAGGCCCCTGGCTTGTATTATAAGGCTTGTATTATTTTAATTTGTGTCTAGAGTTGTGTTGTGATATCTTCTCGTGAGTCCCTGATCTTGATCGTGCACATTTGCGTGTATTATTAGTATACGATTGAATCGGGGGCGTCACATTTACCAAAGTTGTGACCGAGATCCTTGGATCAGAGTACTTAAGGGCTACCAATGATGAAGATACCGGGAGGCTCATGGCAGAAAGTGAAGAGAGATCTTGACTAGGGGTACTTGTATCCGTTGACAATATACATTGGACATGGAAGAATTTTCCTGTAGCACAGAAGGGTCAATACAAAGGGCATTTTCAGGATCCAACCATCATTCTGGAGGCATTTTCATGACATGATTCATGAATTTGGCATCCATACTTAGGGATGCCTAGGTCTCCCAATGACCTAATTGTCCTCCAACACTCTCCTATTTTTGCAACACTTGTTGTCGATGATGCTCCTACTTGCAACAATGTTGTCAATGGCCATGAGTACAACATATGGTACTACCTTGCAGATAGTATGTATCCTCCATGTGCCACATTTGTGAAGACAATACAGTCTTCTCAAGGTAACAAGTGAAGGGAAAATTCCCTAGAGGCAATAATAAAGTTATTATTTATTTCCTTATATCATGATAAATGCTTATTATTCATGCTAGAATTGTATTAACCGGAAACTTAGTACATGTGTGAATACATAGACAAACAGAGTGTCACTAGTATGCCTCTACTTGACTAGCTCATTGAATCAAAGATGGTTAAGTTTCCTAGCCATAGACATGAGTTGTAATTTGATTAACGGGATCACATCATTAGAGAATGATGTGATTGACTTGACCCATTCCGTTAGCCTAGCACGATGATCGTTTAGTTTGTTGTTATTGCTTTATTCATGACTTATACATGTTCCTATGACTATGAGATTATGCAACTCCCGAATACCGGAGGAACACTTTGTGTGCTACCAAACGTCACAACGTAACTGGGTGATTATAAAGGTGCTCTACAGGTGTCTCCGATGGTGTTTGTTGAGTTGGCATGGATCGAGATTAGGATTTATCACTCCGATTGTCGGAGAGGTATCTCTAGGCCCTCTCGGTAATGCACATCACTATAAGCCTTGCAAGCAATGTGACTAATGAGTTAGTTGCGGGATGATGCATTATAGAACGAGTAAGGAGACTTGCCGGTAACGAGATTTAACTAGGTATTGAGATACCGATGATCAAATCTCGGACAAGTAACATACCGATGACAAAGGGAACAAAGTATACTGTTATGCGGTTTGTCCGATAAAGATCTTCGTAGAATATGTAGGAGCCAATATGAGCATCCAGGTTCCGCTATTGGTTATTGACCGGAGACATGTCTCGGTCATGTCTACACAGTTCTCGAACCCATAGGGTCCGCACGCTTAATGTTCTGTGATGTTTATGTGATTTGATGTACCGAAGGTTGTTCGGAGTCCCGGATGAGATCACGGACATGACGAGGAGTCTCGAAATGATCGAGTCATAGAGATCGATATATTGGAAGGCTATATTCGGACATCGGAAAGGTTCCGAGTGATCCGGGTATTTTTCGGAGTACCGGGAGAGTTACGGGAATATGGGAGTACATATGGGCCTTAGTGGGCTTTAAGGGAAAAAGAGGAGAAGCCACGAGGGCTGGCTGCGCGCCCCCCATGGGCCTAATCCGAATTGGACCAGGGGAGGGGCTGCCCCCCTCTTTCCTTCTCCTCCCCGTCTCCTTCCTCCCCTCCTAGTGGGACTAGGAAAGGGGAGTCCTACTCCCACTAGGAGGAGGAGGACTCCTCCTGGCGCGCCCTGCTAGGGCCGGCCGGCCTTCCCCCTTGCTCCTTTATATACGGGGGCAGGGAGCACCCCAAGACACACAAGTTGATTATTCCAAGCCGTGTGCGGTGCCCCCCTCCACCATAATCCACCTCGATCATATCGTAGCGGTGCTTAGGTGAAGCCCTGCGTCGGTAGCAACATCATCACCGTCATCACGCCGTCGTGCTGACGGAACTCTCTCTTGAAGCTCTGCTGGATCGGAGTTCGTGGGACGTCATCGAGCTGAACGTGTGCTGAAGTCGGAGGTGCCGTGCGTTCGGTACTTGGATCGGTCGGATCGTGAAGACGTACAACTACAACAACCGCGTTCTCATAACGCTTCTTCTTACGGTCTACGAGGGTACGTGGACGATACTCTCCCCTCTCATTGCTATGCATCACCATGATCTTGCGTGTGCGTAGGATTTTTTTTGAAATTACTATGTTTCCCAATAATAAGAAATCTCACTTTTGCAATGTACCATGTGAAAGAATTGAATCGGTCGACTAGTGGGCAAGGGAGCAAATAGGTTACTACAAATCTTGACTTAATTGCCATTTTTAGGATAAAGAGGATAACGTGGGTTATCTAGATATGCAACTAGGTGAGAACAACCTATATGGAAAGCATGAAAGTAACGAGGTACGCAAGGCAACAAGCTAATTAAAAAGCAAACAAGGCTAGTAAAGGGGCGGGAACGGATTAACCACAAGTGAGTCGAGGGCACAAAATGTATTCCAATATTCACACCCTTTGGAGAGTGCTGATCTCTATTGGGGAGGTGTCGAAGCCAAAGCTCCAAGGCGCCACCACGTGGCTCGCCTTATTCTCCCTTTGAGTCACCCACTAATGGATGAGCCTCACAACACTAAGGGTTGGTCTTGAAGGCGACCACCCCACCTTTACAACATTCCTGGAGTACACCACGAGCAAGGAAGGTTTTGGACCTTGATTCCTACCGCCTAGGAGCCCAATCTCAAGGAGTAACAAGTGTTGACGTACAAATCGAGCGATGATCACAAATTGGTTTGGTGGAAGTGTAAATCAAGTCTTGCTCACTCAATCCACAAAATATCAAAGAGTTTTTGTGTGTGGGGGGGGTGAGACTATTGAAGATTTTTGGTGGTTTGGATATGATGGATCTTGTGAAGCCATTAGAGTTAGGTTGGGAGGTGGAAGAAGAGGTATTTGCAAACCCCAAGTGACCATTGCCCACCTGAAGGCCCCGTGCGCACGAGATCAACAGAGAAAAGACCTAGACCCCTGTGTGCACGGGGTGTCCAGAGAGTTTTTAGCTCAACCCCATGCGCATGGGGTCGGAGTCCCGTGCACAGAGGGTGTCCAGAGAGTAAACGCTGGACCTTGTGGGCACGTGGTAGGTTGGCCATGAGCACTTGGGAAGTGGGATTTTGAGGTTATTTTAAGTGGAAAGCATAGGATAGCATGTGTATAGTTTTGCATGACCCCATATCTTTTTCAAGCACCTCGACCCCTCTTAATAGTGTGGTTGTCCTATGACTCAAAAGAAACCAAAACAAAACTCCTGAGTTTTCGGATAACCATGCCCTTTTCTTTTGAAGTGTGTGTGTGTGCATGGGGGGGGGGGTCAACAGTCTCCATATAAAACCTTTGAGTGAGCAATGACACACCAAAATGCCATTTAGGAATTAAATGCACTTTCAGCAAGAATTTGATAAGGAGGATGTGTAGTGAGCTTTTGGTGTGCTTCAAAAATGCTTTGCGATTATCCATGACCATGATGAGTATTCGAAGCCTCATAGCTTGTGGCAGATCATGACAGCATGTGTTAACTTGGACAACATGATCATCGAGGACGAAAGAGATGACCCAAGGAGTTCCTATGCAATTGTCTCATGGTGGGGCCGAAACATCGCCCAAATAGGATCCAAGCATTTCACCAAGCACACCGAATGATCGAGAACCAAGAAGCTCACAACCAACTTCAAGAGAAATCTTGTTGAGCAACGTTGGCTACTTCATAGCATTTGATTCTTGTGCGTTTATCATGTTTAATTTGGATTCTCATAGTTCATACGGACCGTATGTTGCGTTTGAGTTTCAGTGGTTAAGTTTGAAAGCATTAATGTATTTGAATTGTATGAATTGACAATTTGTTCTTATGGGATTAAATTTTAGGGGGGTGAGCTAGATGAAGAAGAGTTTCATTTCCTAAGAACGAGTAATTAAAAGATGGGGGATAATATGAATAATTAGATTGGAGCACACGGAATTATCAGATTTTTTGGGGGGTAATAATGGGATCTGAAGGAGATGCTTTTAGCACGACATCTCTCCATTTTAATCGCTCCGAGTAGAACGCTCCAGGCCGGTCCCCATTCCAGACAAACCAAAACCAAACCCTCGCCTCGCCGCCATGGCCGACGGCACCCGCAGCCGGGTTCGCAGGCGCCGCCTCGCCGCCGGCAGGAACCGCCTCGGCGCCCTCCCCGACGACATCCTCCATCACACCCTGTGTTGGGGAACGTAATAATTTCAAAATTTTCCTACGCACACGCAAGATCATGGTGATGCACAGCAACGAGAGGGGAGAGTGTTGTCTACGTACCAACGCAGACCGACTGCGGAAGCGATCACACAATGTAGAGGAAGTAGTCGTACGTCTTCTTCCGATCCGACCGATCCAAGTACCGTTACTCCGGCACCTCCGAGTTCTTAGCACATGTTCCGCTCGATGACGATCCTCGGGCTCCGATCCAGCAAAGCGTCAAGGAAGAGTTCTGTCAGCACGACGGCGTGGTGACGATCTTGATGAACTACAGCAGCAGGGCTTCGCCTAAACTCCGCTACAGTATTATCGAGGAATATGGTGGCAGGGGGCACCGCACACGGCTAAGGAATAGATCACGTGGATCGACTTGTGTCTATGGGGTGCCCCCTGCCCCCGTATATAAAGGAGCAAGGGGAGGAGGCGGCCGGCCAAGGTGTGGCGCGCCAAGGGGAGTCCTACTCCCACCGGGAGTAGGACTCCTAGTTGGACTAGGAGAGAAGGGGGAGAATAGGAGGAAGAGAGGAAGGAAAGGGGGGGGGGGCGCCGGCCCCCCTTCCCTTGTCCTATTCGGACTAGGAAGGGGAGGGGCGCGCGGCCACCTCTTGCCTCCTCTCCTCTTCTCCCTTAAGGCCCATGTTGGCCCAATAACCCCCCGGGGGGTTCCGGTAACCCCCCTGGTACTCCGGTAAAATGCCGATTTCACCCAGAACAATTCCGATGTCCAAATATAGGCTTCCAATATATCAATCTTTATGTCTCGACCATTTCGAGACTCCTCGTCATGTCCGTGATCACATCCGGGACTCCGAACTAACTTCGGTACATCAAAATGCATAAACTCATAATTACTGTCATCGTAACGTTAAGCGTGCGGACCCTATGGTTCGAGAACAATGCAGACATGACCGAGAAACGTCTCCGGTCAACAACCAATAGCGGGACCTGGATGCCCATATTGGCTCCTACATATTCTACGAAGATCTTTATCGGTCAGACCGCATAACAACATACGTTGTTCCCTTTGTCATTGGTATGTTACTTGCCCGAGATTCGATCGTCGGTATCCAATACCTAGTTCAATCTCGTTACTGGCAAGTCTCTTTACTCGTTCCGTAATACATCATCTAACAACTAACATATTAGTTGCAGTGCTTGCAAGGCTTATGTGATGTGCATTACCGAGAGGGCCTAGAGATACCTCTCCGACACTCGGAGTGACAAACCCTAATCTCGAAATATGCCAACCCAACATCTACCATTGGAGACACCTGTAGTACTCCTTTATAATCACCCAGTTACGTTGTGACGTTTGGTAGTACCCAAAGTGTTCCTCCGGTAAACGGGAGTTGCATAATCTCATAGTTATAGGAACATGTATAAGTCATGAAGAAAGCAATAGCAACATACTATATGATCGAGTGCTAAGCTAATGGAATGGGTCATGTCAATCAGATCATTCAACTAATGATGTGACCTCGTTAATCAAATAACAACTCTTTGTTCATGGTTAGGAAACATAACCATCTTTGATTAACGAGCTAGTCTAGTAGAGGCATACTAGTGACACTTTGTTTAGTCTATGTATTCACACATGTATTATGTTTCCGGTTAATACAATTCTAGCATGAATAATAAACACTTATCATGATTTAAGGAAATAAATAATAACTTTATTATTGCCTCTAGGGCATATTTCCTTCAGTCTCCCACTTGCACTAGAGTCAATAATCTAGATTACACATTAATGATTCTAACACCCATGGAGCTTTGGTGTTGATCATGTTTTGCTCGTGGAAGAGGCTTAGTCAACGGGTCTGCAGCATTCAGATCCGTATGTATCTTGCAAATCTCTATGTCTCCCACCTTGACTAAATCCCGGATGGAGTTGAAGCGTCTCTTATTGTGTTTGGTCCTTTTGTGAAATCTGGATTCCTTTGCCAAGGCCATTGCACCAGTATTGTCACAGAAGATTTTCATTGGACCCGATGCACTAGGTATGACACCTAGATCGGATATGAACTCCTTCATCCAGACTCCTTCGTTCGCTGCTTCCGAAGCAGCTATGTATTCCGCTTCACATGTAGATCCCGCTACGACGCTTTGTTTAGAACTGCACCAACTGACAGCTCCATCGTTTAAAGTAAACACGTATCCGGTTTGCGATATAGAATCGTCCGGATCAGTGTCAAAGCTTGCATCAACGTAACCTTTTACGGTGAGCTCTTTGTCACCTCCATATACGAGAAACATATCCTTAGTCCTTTTCAGGTATTTCAGGATGTTCTTGACCGCTGTCCAGTGATCCACTCCTGGATTACTTTGGTACCTCCCTGCTAAACTTATAGCAAGGCACACATCAGGTCTGGTACACAGCATTGCATACATGATAGAGCCTATGGCTGAAGCATAGGGAACATCTTTCATTTTCTCTCTATCTTCTGCAGTGGTCGGGCATTGAGTCTGACTCAACTTCACACCTTGTAACACAGGCAAGAACCCTTTCTTTGCTTGATCCATTTTGAACTTCTTCAAAAATTTGTCAAGGTATGTGCTTTGTGAAAGTCCAATTAAGCGTCTTGATCTATCTCTATAGATCTTTATTCCTAATATGTAAGCAGCTTCCCCCAGGTCTTTCATCGAAAAACTTTTATTCAAGTATCCCTTTATGCTATCCAGAAATTCTATATCATTTCCAATCAGCAATATGTCATCCACATATAATATCAGAAATGCTACAGAGCTCCCACTCACTTTCTTGTAAATACAGGCTTCTCCAAAAGTCTGTATAAAGCCAAATGCTTTGATCACACTATCAAAGCGTTTATTCCAACTCCGAGATGCTTGCACCAGTCCATAAATGGATCGCTGGAGTTTGCATACTTTGTTAGCTCCCTTTGGATCGACAAAACCTTCTGGTTGCATCATATACAACTCTTCTTCCAGAAATCCATTCAGGAATGCAGTTTTGACATCCATCTGCCATATTTCATAATCATAAAATGCGGCAATTGCTAACATGATTCTGACGGACTTAAGCATCGCTACGGGTGAGAAGGTCTCATCGTAGTCAACCCCTTGAACTTGTCGAAAACCTTTTGCGACAAGTCGAGCTTTATAGACATTAATATTACCGTCAGCGTCAGTCTTTTTCTTGAAGATCCATTTCTTCTCAATTGCTTGCCGATCATCGGGCAAGTCAACCAAAGTCCATACTTTGTTCTCATACATGGATCCCATCTCAGATTTCATGGCCTCAAGCCACTTTGCGGAATCTGGGCTCACCGTCGCTTCTTCATAGTTCGTAGGTTCATCATGATCAAGTAGCATGACTTCCAGAATTGGATTACCGTACCACTCTGGTGCGGATCTCACTCTGGTTGATCTACGTGGTTCAGTAGTATCTTGTCCTGAAGTTTCATGATCATCATCATTAGCTTCCTCACTAATTGGTATAGGTGTCCCAGAAACAGTTTTCTGTGATGTACTATTTTCCAATAAGGGAGTAGGTACAGTTACCTCGTCAAGTTCTACTTTCCTCCCACTCACTTCTTTCGAGAGAAACTCCTTCTCTAGAAAGTTTCCGAATTTAGCAACAAAAGTCTTGCCTTCGGATCTGTGATAGAAGGTGTATCCAATAGTTTCCTTTGGATATCCTATGAAGACACATTTCTCCGATTTGGGTTCGAGCTTATCAGGTTGAAGCTTTTTCACATAAGCATCGCAGCCCCAAACTTTAAGAAACGACAACTTTGGTTTCTTGCCAAACCATAGTTCATAAGGCGTCGTCTCAACGGATTTTGATGGTGCCCTATTTAACGTGAATGCGGCCGTCTCTAAAGCATAACCCCAAAACGATAGCGGTAAATCAGTAAGAGACATCATAGATCGCACCATATCTAGTAAAGTACGATTACGACGTTCGGACACCATTACGCTGTGGTGTTCCGGGTGGCGTGAGTTGCGAAACTATTCCACAATTTTTCAAATGTACACCAAACTCGTAACTCAAATATTCTCCTCCACGATCAGATCGTAGAAACTTTATTTTCTTGTTACGATTATTTTCAACTTCACTCTGAAATTCCTTGAACTTTTCAAATGTTTCAGACTTATGTTTCATTAAGTAGATATACCCATATCTGCTCAAATCATCTGTGAAGGTGAGAAAATAACGATATCCGCCACGAGCCTCAATATTCATCGGACCACATACATCGGTATGTATGATTTCCAATAAATCTGTTGCTCTCTCCATAGTACCGGAGAACGGTGTTTTAGTCATCTTGCCTATGAGGCACGGTTCGCAAGTACCAAGTGATTCATAATCAAGTGGTTCCAAAAGCCCATCAGTATGGAGTTTCTTCATGCGCTTTACACCGATATGACCTAAACGGCAGTGCCACAAATAAGTTGCACTATCATTATCAACTCTGCATCTTTTGGCTTCTACATTATGAATATGTGTATCACTACTATCGAGATTCAACAAGAATAGACCACTCTTCAAAGGTGCATGACCATAAAAGATATTACTCATATAAATAGAACAACCATTATTCTCTGATTTAAATGAATAACCGTCTCGCATTAAACAAGATCCAGATATAATGTTCATGCTCAACGCTGGCACCAAATAACAATTATTTAGGTCTAATATTAATCCCGAAGGTAGATGTAGAGGTAGCGTGCCGACCGCGATCACATCGACTTTGGAACCGTTTCCCACGCGCATCGTCACCTCGTCCTTTGCTAGTGTCCGCTTATTCTGTAGTCCCTGTTTCGAGTTGCAAATATTAGCAACAGAACCAGTATCAAATACCCAGGTGCTACTGCGAGCTCTAGTAAGGTACACATCAATAACATGTATATCACATATACCATTGTTCACCTTGCCATCCTTCTTATCCGCCAAATACTTGGGGCAGTTCCGCTTCCAGTGACCAGTCTGCTTGCAGTAGAAGCACTCAGTTTCAGGCTTAGGTCCAGACTTGGGTTTCTTCTCTTGAGCAGCAACTTGCTTGCTGTTCTTCTTGAAGTTCCCCTTCTTCTTCCCTTTGCCCTTTTTCTTGAAACTAGTGGTCTTGTTGACCATCAACACTTGATGCTCCTTCTTGATTTCTACCTCCGCAGCTTTCAGCATTGCGAAGAGCTCGGGAATAGTCTTGTTCATCCCTTGCATATTATAGTTCATCACGAAGCCCTTGTAGCTTGGTGGCAGTGATTGGAGAATTCTGTCAATGACGCAATCATCTGGAAGATGAACTCCCATCTGAATCAAGTGATTATTATACCCAGACATTTTGAGTATATGCTCACTGACAGAACTGTTCTCCTCCATCTTGCAGCTATAGAACTTATTGGAGACTTCATATCTCTCAATTCGGGCATTTGCTTGAAATATCAACTTCAACTCCTGGAACATCTCATATGCTCCATGACGTTCAAAACGTCGTTGAAGTCCCGATTCTAAGCCGTAAAGCATGGCACACTGAACTATCGAGTAGTCATCAGCTTTGCTCTGCCAGACGTTCATAACATCTGGCGTTGCTCCAGCAGCAGGCCTGGCACCCAGCGGTGCTTCCAGGACGTAATTCTTCTGTGCAGCAATGAGGATAATCCTCAAGTTACGGACCCAGTCCGTGTAATTGCTACCATCATCTTTCAACTTTGCTTTCTCAAGGAACGCATTAAAATTCAACGGAACAACAGCACGAGCCATCTATCTACAATCAACATAGACAAGCAAGATACTATCAGGTACTAAGTTCATGATAAGTTTAAGTTCAGTTAATCAAATTACTTAAGAACTCCCACTTAGATAGACATCCCTCTAATCCTCTAAGTGATTACGTGATCCAAATCAACTAAACCATAACCGATCATCACGTGAGATGGAGTAGTTTTCAATGGTGAACATCGTTAAGTTGATCATATCTACTATATGATTCACGCTCGACCTTTCGGTCTCCGTGTTCCGAGGCCATATCTGTATATGCTTGGCTCGTCAAGTATAACCTGAGTATTCTGCGTGTGCAACTGTTTTGCACCCGTTGTATTTGGACGTAGAGCTTATCACACCCGATCATCACGTGGTGTCTGGGCACGATGAACTTTGGCAACGGTGCATACTCAGGGAGAACACTTCTTGATAATTTAGTGAGAGGTCATCTTATAATGCTACCGTCAATCAAAGCAAGATAAGATGCATAAAAGATAAACATCACATGCAATCAATATAAGTGATATGATATGGCCATCATCATCTTGTGCTTGTGATCTCCATCTCCGAAGCATCGTCATGATCACCATCGTCACCGGCGCAACACCTTGATCTCCATCGTAGCATCGTTGTCATCTCGCCAATCTTATGCTTCCACGACTATCACTACCGCTTAGTAATAAAGTAAAGCATTACATCGCGATTGCATTGCATACAATAAAGCGACAACCATATGGCTCCTGCCAGTTGCCGATAACTTGGTTACAAAACATGATCATCTCATACAATAAATTTTAGCATCATGCCTTGACCATATCACATCACAACATGCCCTGCAAAAACAAGTTAGACGTCTTCTACTTTGTTGTTGCAAGTTTTATGTGGCTGCTACGGGGTTAAGTAAGAACGCATCTCACCTACGCATCAAAACCACAACGATAGTCCGTCAAATAGACTCCGTTTTAACCTTCTCAAGGACCGGGCGTAGCCATACTTGGTTCAACTAAAGTTGGAGAGACAGTCTTCCGCAAGCCATCTATGTGCAAAGCACGTCGAGGGAACTGGTCTCGCGTAAGAGTACGCGTAAGGTTGGTCCGGATCGTCTCGTCCAACAATACCGCCGAACCAAAGTATGACATGCTGGTAGGCAGTATGACTTGTATCGCCCACAACTCACTTGTGTTCTACTCGTGCAAATAACATCAAACCATAAAACCTAGGCTCGGATGCCACTGTTGGGGAACGTAGTAATTTCAAAATTTTCCTACGCACACGCAAGATCATGGTGATGCACAGCAACGAGAGGGGAGAGTGTTGTCTACGTACCAACGCAGACTGACTGCGGAAGCGATCACACAACGTAGAGGAAGTAGTCGTACGTCTTCTTCCGATCCGACCGATCCAAGTACCGTTACTCCGGCACGTCCGAGTTCTTAGCACACGTTCCGCTCGATGACGATCCTTGGGCTCCGATCCAGCAAAGCGTCGAGGAAGAGTTCTGTCAGCACGACGGCGTGGTGACGATCTTGATGAACTACAGCAGCAGGGCTTCGCCTAAACTCCGCTACAGTATTATCGAGGAATATGGTGGCAGGGGGCACCGCACACGGCTAAGGAATAGATCACTTGGATCAACTTGTGTCTATGGGGTGCCCCCTGCCCCCGTATATAAAGGAGCAAGGGGAGGAGGCGGACGGCCAAGGTGTGGCGCGCCAAGGGAGAGGAAGGAAAGGGGGGGGGGCGCCGGCCCCCCTTCCCTTGTCCTATTCGGACTAGGAAGGGGAGGGCCGCGCGGCCACCTCTTGCCTCCTCTCCTCTTCTCCCTTAAGGCCCATGTTGGCCCAATAACCCCCCGGGGGCTTCCGGTAACCCCCCCGGTACTCCGGTAAAATGCCGATTTCACCCGGAACAATTCCGATGTCCAAATATAGGCTTCCAATATATCAATCTTTATGTCTCGACCATTTCGAGACTCCTCGTCATGTCCTTGATCACATCCGGGACTCCGAACTAACTTCGGTACATCAAAATGCATAAACTCATAATTACTGTCATCGTAACGTTAAGCGTGCGGACCCTACGGTTCGAGAACAATGCAGACATGACCAAGACACGTCTCCGGTCAACAACCAATAGCGGGACCTGGATGCCCATATTGGCTCCTACATATTCTACGAAGATCTTTATCGGTCAGACCGCATAACAACATACGTTGTTCCCTTTGTCATCGGTATGTTACTTGCCCGAGATTCGATCGTCGGTATCCAATACCTAGTTCAATCTCGTTACTGGCAAGTCTCTTTACTCGTTCCGTAATACATCATCTAACAACTAACATATTAGTTGCAGTGCTTGCAAGGCTTATGTGATGTGCATTACCGAGAGGGCCTAGAGATACCTCTCCGACACTCGGAGTGACAAACCCTAATCTCGAAATACGCCAACCCAACATCTACCATTGGAGACACCTGTAGTACTCCTTTATAATCACCCAGTTACGTTGTGACGTTTGGTAGTACCCAAAGTGTTCCTCCGGTAAACGGGAGTTGCATAATCTCATAGTTATAGGAACATGTATAAGTCATGAAGAAACCAATAGCAACATACTATATGATCGGGTGCTAAGCTAATGGAATGGGTCATGTCAATCAGATCATTCAACTAATGATGTGACCTCGTTAATCAAATAACAACTCTTTGTTCATGGTTAGGAAACATAACCATCTTTGATTAACGAGCTAGTCTAGTAGAGGCATACTAGTGACACTTTGTTTAGTCTATGTATTCACACATGTATTATGTTTCCGGTTAATACAATTCTAGCATGAATAATAAACACTTATCATGATTTAAGGAAATAAATAATAACTTTATTATTGCCTCTAGGGCATATTTCCTTCAGTCTCCCACTTGCACTAGAGTCAATAATCTAGATTACACATTAATGATTCTAACACCCATGGAGCTTTGGTGTTGATCATGTTTTGCTCGTGGAAGAGGCTTAGTCAACGGGTCTGCAGCATTCAGATCCGTATGTATCTTGCAAATCTCTATGTCTCCCACCTTGACTAAATCCCGGATGGAGTTGAAGCGTCTCTTATTGTGTTTGGTCCTTTTGTGAAATCTGGATTCCTTTGCCAAGGCAATTGCACCAGTATTGTCACAGAAGATTTTCATTGGACCCGATGCACTAGGTATGACACCTAGATCGGATATGAACTCCTTCATCCAGACTCCTTCGTTCGCTGCTTCCGAAGCAGCTATGTATTCCGCTTCACATGTAGATCCCGCTACGACGCTTTGTTTAGAACTGCACCAACTGACAGCTCCACCGTTTAAAGTAAACACGTATCCGGTTTGCGATATAGAATCGTCCGGATCAGTGTCAAAGCTTGCATCAACGTAAACTTTTACGGTGAGCTCTTTGTCACCTCCATATACGAGAAACATATCCTTAGTCCTTTTCAGGTATTTCAGGATGTTCTTGACCGCTGTCCAGTGATCCACTCCTGGATTACTTTGGTACCTCCCTGCTAAACTTATAGCAAGGCACACATCAGGTCTGGTACACAGCATTGCATACATGATAGAGCCTATGGCTGAAGCATAGGGAACATCTTTCATTTTCTCTCTATCTTCTGCAGTGGTCGGGCATTGAGTCTGACTCAACTTCACACCTTGTAACACAGGCAAGAACCCTTTCTTTGCTTGATCCATTTTGAACTTCTTCAAAAATTTGTCAAGGTATGTGCTTTGTGAAAGTCCAATTAAGCGTCTTGATCTATCTCTATAGATCTTTATTCCTAATATGTAAGCAGCTTCCCCCAGGTCTTTCATCGAAAAACTTTTATTCAAGTATCCCTTTATGCTATCCAGAAATTCTATATCATTTCCAATCAGCAATATGTCATCCACATATAATATCAGAAATGCCACAGAGCTCCCACTCACTTTCTTGTAAATACAGGCTTCTCCAAAAGTCTGTATAAAGCCAAATGCTTTGATCACACTATCAAAGCGTTTATTCCAACTCCGAGATGCTTGCACCAGTCCATAAATGGATCGCTGGAGTTTGCATACTTTGTTAGCTCCCTTTGGATCGACAAAACCTTCTGGTTGCATCATATACAACTCTTCTTCCAGAAATCCATTCAGGAATGCAGTTTTGACATCCATCTGCCATATTCCATAATCATAAAATGCGGCAATTGCTAACATGATTCTGACGGACTTAAGCATCGCTACGGGTGAGAAGGTCTCATCGTAGTCAACCCCTTGAACTTGTCGAAAACCTTTTGCGACAAGTCGAGCTTTATAGACATTAATATTACCGTCAGCGTCAGTCTTTTTCTTGAAGATCCATTTCTTCTCAAATGCTTGCCGATCATCGGGCAAGTCAACCAAAGTCCATACTTTGTTCTCATACATGGATCCCATCTCAGATTTCATGGCCTCAAGCCACTTTGCGGAATCTGGGCTCACCGTCGCTTCTTCATAGTTCGTAGGTTCATCATGATCAAGTAGCATGACTTCCAGAATTGGATTACCGTACCACTCTGGTGCGGATCTCACTCTGGTTGATCTACGTGGTTCAGTAGTATCTTGTCCTGAAGTTTCATGATCATCATCATTAGCTTCCTCACTAATTGGTATAGGTGTCCCAGAAACAGTTTTCTGTGATGTACTATTTTCCAATAAGGGAGTAGGTACAGTTACCTCGTCAAGTTCTACTTTCCTCCCACTCACTTCTTTCGAGAGAAACTCCTTCTCTAGAAAGTTTCCGAATTTAGCAACAAAAGTCTTGCCTTCGGATCTGTGATAGAAGGTGTATCCAATAGTTTCCTTTGGATATCCTATGAAGACACATTTCTCCGATTTGGGTTCGAGCTTATCAGGTTGAAGCTTTTTCACATAAGCATCGCAGCCCCAAACTTTAAGAAACGACAACTTTGGTTTCTTGCCAAACCATAGTTCATAAGGCGTCGTCTCAACGGATTTTGATGGTGCCCTATTTAACGTGAATGCGGCCGTCTCTAAAGCATAACCCCAAAACGATAGCGGTAAATCAGTAAGAGACATCATAGATCGCACCATATCTAGTAAAGTACGATTACGACGTTCGGACACCATTACGCTGTGGTGTTCCGGGTGGCGTGAGTTGCGAAACTATTCCACAATTTTTCAAATGTACACCAAACTCGTAACTCAAATATTCTCCTCCACGATCAGATCGTAGAAACTTTATTTTCTTGTTACGATTATTTTCAACTTCACTCTGAAATTCCTTGAACTTTTCAAATGTTTCAGACTTATGTTTCATTAAGTAGATATACCCATATCTGCTCAAATCATCTGTGAAGGTGAGAAAATAACGATATCCGCCACGAGCCTCAATATTCATCGGACCACATACATCGGTATGTATGATTTCCAATAAATCTGTTGCTCTCTCCATAGTACCGGAGAACGGTGTTTTAGTCATCTTGCCTATGAGGCACGGTTCGCAAGTACCAAGTGATTCATAATCAAGTGGTTCCAAAAGCCCATCAGTATGGAGTTTCTTCATGCGCTTTACACCGATATGACCTAAACGGCAGTGCCACAAATAAGTTGCACTATCATTATCAACTCTGCATCTTTTGGCTTCTACATTATGAATATGTGTATCACTACTATCGAGATTCAACAAGAATAGACCACTCTTCAAAGGTGCATGACCATAAAAGATATTACTCATATAAATAGAACAACCATTATTCTCTGATTTAAATGAATAACCGTCTCGCATTAAACAAGATCCAGATATAATGTTCATGCTCAACGCTGGCACCAAATAACAATTATTTAGGTCTAATATTAATCCCGAAGGTAGATGTAGAGGTAGCGTGCCGACCGCGATCACATCGACTTTGGAACCGTTTCCCACGCGCATCGTCACCTCGTCCTTTGCTAGTGTCCGCTTATTCTGTAGTCCCTGTTTCGAGTTGCAAATATTAGCAACAGAACCAGTATCAAATACCCAGGTGCTACTGCGAGCTCTAGTAAGGTACACATCAATAACATGTATATCACATATACCTTTGTTCACCTTGCCATCCTTCTTATCCGCCAAATACTTGGGGCAGTTCCGCTTCCAGTGACCAGTCTGCTTGCAGTAGAAGCACTCAGTTTCAGGCTTAGGTCCAGACTTGGGTTTCTTCTCTTGAGCAGCAACTTGCTTGCTGTTCTTCTTGAAGTTCCCCTTCTTCTTCCCTTTGCCCTTTTTCTTGAAACTAGTGGTCTTGTTGACCATCAACACTTGATGCTCCTTCTTGATTTCTACCTCCGCAGCTTTCAGCATTGCGAAGAGCTCGGGAATAGTCTTGTTCATCCCTTGCATATTATAGTTCATCACGAAGCCCTTGTAGCTTGGTGGCAGTGATTGGAGAATTCTGTCAATGACGCAATCATCTGGAAGATGAACTCCCATCTGAATCAAGTGATTATTATACCCAGACATTTTGAGTATATGCTCACTGACAGAACTGTTCTCCTCCATCTTGCAGCTATAGAACTTATTGGAGACTTCATATCTCTCAATTCGGGCATTTGCTTGAAATATCAACTTCAACTCCTGGAACATCTCATATGCTCCATGACGTTCAAAACGTCGTTGAAGTCCCGATTCTAAGCCGTAAAGCATGGCACACTGAACTATCGAGTAGTCATCAGCTTTGCTCTGCCAGACGTTCATAACATCTGGCGTTGCTCCAGCAGCAGGCCTGGCACCCAGCGGTGCTTCCAGGACGTAATTCTTCTGTGCAGCAATGAGGATAATCCTCAAGTTACGGACCCAGTCCGTGTAATTGCTACCATCATCTTTCAACTTTGCTTTCTCAAGGAACGCATTAAAATTCAACGGAACAACAGCACGAGCCATCTATCTACAATCAACATAGACAAGCAAGATACTATCAGGTACTAAGTTCATGATAAGTTTAAGTTCAGTTAATCAAATTACTTAAGAACTCCCACTTAGATAGACATCCCTCTAATCCTCTAAGTGATTACGTGATCCAAATCAACTAAACCATAACCGATCATCACGTGAGATGGAGTAGTTTTCAATGGTGAACATCGTTAAGTTGATCATATCTACTATATGATTCACGCTCGACCTTTCGGTCTCCGTGTTCCGAGGCCATATCTGTATATGCTTGGCTCGTCAAGTATAACCTGAGTATTCTGCGTGTGCAACTGTTTTGCACCCGTTGTATTTGGACGTAGAGCTTATCACACCCGATCATCACGTGGTGTCTGGGCACGATGAACTTTGGCAACGGTGCATACTCAGGGAGAACACTTCTTGATAATTTAGTGAGAGGTCATCTTATAATGCTACCGTCAATCAAAGCAAGATAAGATGCATAAAAGATAAACATCACATGCAATCAATATAAGTGATATGATATGGCCATCATCATCTTGTGCTTGTGATCTCCATCTCCGAAGCATCGTCATGATCACCATCGTCACCGGCGCGACACCTTGATCTCCATCGTAGCATCGTTGTCATCTCGCCAATCTTATGCTTCCACGACTATCACTACCGCTTAGTAATAAAGTAAAGCATTACATCGCGATTGCATTGCATACAATAAAGCGACAACCATATGGCTCCTGCCAGTTGCCGATAACTTGGTTACAAAACATGATCATCTCATACAATAAATTTTAGCATCATGCCTTGACCATATCACATCACAACATGCCCTGCAAAAACAAGTTAGACGTCCTCTACTTTGTTGTTGCAAGTTTTACGTGGCTGCTACGGGCTTAAGTAAGAACGCATCTCACCTACGCATCAAAACCACAACGATAGTTCGTCAAATAGACTCCGTTTTAACCTTCTCAAGGACCGGGCGTAGCCATACTTGGTTCAACTAAAGTTGGAGAGACAGTCTTCCGCAAGCCATCTATGTGCAAAGCACGTCGAGGGAACTGGTCTCGCATAAGAGTACGCGTAAGGTTGGTCCGGATCGTCTCGTCCAACAATACCGCCGAACCAAAGTATGACATGCTGGTAGGCAGTATGACTTGTATCGCCCACAACTCACTTGTGTTCTACTCGTGCAAATAACATCAAACCATAAAACCTAGGCTCGGATGCCACTGTTGGGGTACGTAGTAATTTCAAAATTTTCCTACGCACACGCAAGATCATGGTGATGCACAGCAACGAGAGGGGAGAGTGTTGTCTACGTACCAACGCAGACTGACTGCGGAAGCGATCACACAACGTAGAGGAAGTAGTCGTACGTCTTCTTCCGATCCGACCGATCCAAGTACCGTTACTCCGGCACGTCCGAGTTCTTAGCACACGTTCCGCTCGATGACGATCCTTGGGCTCCGATCCAGCAAAGCGTCGAGGAAGAGTTCTGTCAGCACGACGGCGTGGTGACGATCTTGATGAACTACAGCAGCAGGGCTTCGCCTAAACTCCGCTACAGTATTATCGAGGAATATGGTGGCAGGGGGCACCGCACACGGCTAAGGAATAGATCACTTGGATCAACTTGTGTCTATGGGGTGCCCCCTGCCCCCGTATATAAAGGAGCAAGGGGAGGAGGCGGACGGCCAAGGTGTGGCGCGCCAAGGGAGAGGAAGGAAAGGGGGGGGCGCCGGCCCCCCTTCCCTTGTCCTATTCGGACTAGGAAGGGGAGGGCCGCGCGGCCACCTCTTGCCTCCTCTCCTCTTCTCCCTTAAGGCCCATGTTGGCCCAATAACCCCCCGGGGGGTTCCGGTAACCCCCCCGGTACTCCGGTAAAATGCCGATTTCACCCGGAACAATTCCGATGTCCAAATATAGGCTTCCAATATATCAATCTTTATGTCTCGACCATTTCGAGACTCCTCGTCATGTCCGTGATCACATCCGGGACTCCGAACTAACTTCGGTACATCAAAATGCATAAACTCATAATTACTGTCATCATAACGTTAAGCGTGCGGACCCTACGGTTCGAGAACAATGCAGACATGACCGAGACACGTCTCCGGTCAATAACCAATAGCGGGACCTGGATGCCCATATTGGCTCCTACATATTCTACGAAGATCTTTATCGGTCAGACCGCATAACAACATACGTTGTTCCCTTTGTCATCGGTATGTTACTTGCCCGAGATTCGATCGTCGGTATCCAATACCTAGTTCAATCTTGTTACTGGCAAGTCTCTTTACTCGTTCCGTAATACATCATCTAACAACTAACATATTAGTTGCAGTGCTTGCAAGGCTTATGTGATGTGCATTACCGAGAGGGCCCAGAGATACCTCTCCGACACTCGGAGTGACAAACCCTAATCTCGAAATACGCCAACCCAACATCTACCATTGGAGACACCTGTAGTACTCCTTTATAATCACCCAGTTACGTTGTGACGTTTGGTAGTACCCAAAGTGTTCCTCCGGTAAACGGGAGTTGCATAATCTCATAGTTATAGGAACATGTATAAGTCATGAAGAAAGCAATAGCAACATACTATACGATCGGGTGCTCAGCTAATGGAATGGGTCATGTCAATCAGATCATTCAACTAATGATGTGACCTCGTTAATCAAATAACAACTCTTTGTTCATGGTTAGGAAACATAACCATCTTTGATTAACGAGCTAGTCTAGTAGAGGCATACTAGTGACACTTTGTTTAGTCTATGTATTCACACATGTATTATGTTTCCGGTTAATACAATTCTAGCATGAATAATAAACACTTATCATGATTTAAGGAAATAAATAATAACTTTATTATTGCCTCTAGGGCATATTTCCTTCACCCTGACCTACCTCCCCATCATGGAAGTTGCTGCCGCCGCCCTCTCCTCCAGCTGGCGCCACCTCTGGCGCTCCCACCCGCTCGTCCTCAAGGATAAAGGCATCCCCGAGCCCGAGCGCGATGCCCTAGTACCCCGAGTCCTCGCCGACCACCCGGGCCGCTTCCGCTCCGTCATCCTCTACGACTGCAGGCTCGCCTCCCTGAATCGTGAGCTCCCCGGGTGGCCGCGCCTCCTCATCGACAGGCGCACCCAACAACTCCTTCTAGCCCACCCCAGCCACCACCTCCGTGCACCACCTCCCTCGACCGTGAATCAGCCCGACTCCACGCGCCTTCTTCCTGCCGACATCCTCCGCTGCGGCTCGCTCCAGGAGCTCAGCCTGGACTTCTGGACGTTCTCCGCCGACCTCTCCTGCCACGCCGACATATCTCATCCCCAGCTCCAGATTCTCACCCTGATGAGGATTGTCATAAGCGACCGGGACCACTACAAGAAATATGTCAACTTGTGACCTTCTGTTAGTGACCCTGGAAGAATTGGTCATAGATCTATGACCATTTCAGACCAATTGGTCAAAAGCTGTTCGGGGGGCTCCAAACCCTAAACCATTGCGACCATTTTGGTCAGAAAGGTCGTAATTTCCTTGCACGAAATGGTCATAAAGCAAACAACGCTACTCCGCTACCTTATTTCTAGTTGTTAACGACCAATATAGATGGTCATAGCCTTGTAAATTGTGGTGGGTTGCTATGACTAGGCGCCACCTCATCAGTTTTGCCTATGTGTCATGTCCATGTGGCAGTTTTTGCCCTAGGTTGTGAAGCAGCCTATATTTCTGTCATTCCAAAAATTCCCAAAAAAATCTCATAAATTCTTTGGGTCATATCTTCGTCAAATATGTAAAAACCTTCCTTGCCTAGTTCAAAAATAATTCAAAAATATTCATTTTCCTATTCTGTTCAAAGTAACAGTTTGTGAAGGAAGTACCACTTTGGCATGTCCAAATAGTATCCATTTTCTACAGTGCTTTCCTATGCCCAAATAACCATCCTCCACCAACTGTCAGCTCAATCCATTCATTATTTTGAGCCGAGCTTCAACATTTGTATTTATGTCCAGTGTGGTGGTTTGCAAAGCAAGTACCACCTAGGCTCCTCCTTTTGAGCTGAAAATTTGTGAAGACGGTCTTCTTAGTAACTAATCATCCTCAGCCAAAACTCACGCCCATTAGCCATGTACATTTCCCGTACCGCTAATCAAACACTTCGCTGCTTATTCATGTTTGAGCATCGATCGGTCTCCTCGTGAGAATCTTATGTTGTGATTTTCTTCCTAGCACCTACCTGGGGAGTGCCCAACCCACTAGACATGCCTAGGCCGCCCAGAACACATGGCAACCCCACAGTCACGCGGTGACCACGCGGCGGGCATGCGAGCTTACGCGCTCTAGAGTTGGGGCCCTCGGCTACCGTCCAAACCTCGATGTCTCTCCATCAAACCATATATTTCTGATTAAATAGATACTTATTTACCTAGAAATGATTTTTGAAAAAAATAAAGAGCAAACTATGATGCAGCTGTAGTTCAAATTTGACCCGCTTCCAACTAAATCGACGGGAATTTGTCTTTTTCACCAGAGGTGGATCAAAAAATTTGACACCCAACCATTTTGTCAATTGTGTATTAAATATGTCCTAGTATTTTAGAAAATTGATTTGGTCCAATTTTGCAACAAATATATGGTAGGTCCTTCACAAAAAAAACTCATTTCAAGCACTCGGAAAATGGAAAATGGTTTTTTCGTCCAAAGAAAATGAAAACTTCCTTAGGCAACATTGTTTGCCATTCAAATATGCACCCTCGTGCACAATATGATTTGGTCCAATTTTGCAACAAATATATGGTAGGTCCTTCACAAAAAAAACTCATTTCAGGCACTCGAAAAATGAAAAATGAATTTTCCGTGCAAAGAAAATGAAAACTTCCTTAGGCAACATTGTTTGGAATTCCAAGATGCACCCTCGTGCACAATATGAGATCATTTGAACAAACTATGCCATGAATGTGGCCATAAGATTGATCATTTGGCTTGAAAGCCATGAATCTTCACGCATGATAGCTCATTTCTGAGAACACTTTTTTAAAATAATTACCGTATTACAAGTTTATTATTTTTCCTGAAAACTTGGTCACATATAATGACACAATGCGATGGTTTTCCAATTTTTTGATTTTTTTTGAATTTTTTATGCCCGTTTCAAAATGCGGTCAAAACGGCGGGCTTGACCATTCCTAGCTAGTGGTTGAATCTTGGAATTTTTTTGGTGTTTCTATGATTAAATAGACACTTATGTACCTAGAAATGATTTTTGTAAAAAATAAAGAGCAAACTATGAGGCAGCTCCAGTTTTAATTTGACCCGTTTCCATCTGAATCGACGGCAATTTGTCTTTTTCACAAGAGGTAGATCAAAACTTTTTTCACCCAACCATTTTGTCAATTGTGCATTATATATGGCCTAGTATTTTATAAAAATTATTTGGTCCAATTTTGCAACAATTATTTGGTAGTTCTTTCACAAAAAAACCCTCCTTTCAAGCACTCGGAAAATGAAAAATGAATTTTCCATGCAAAGAAAATGAAAAGTTCCTTAGGCAACATTGTTTGGAATTCCAAGATGCACCCTCGTGCACAATATGAGATCATTTGAACAAACTATGACATGAATGTGGCCATAAGATTGATCATTTGGCTTGAAAGCCATGAATCTTCACGCATGATAGCTCATTTCTGAGAACACTTTTTCAAAATAATTACCGTATTACAAGTTTATTATTTTTCCTGAAAACATGATCACATATAATGACACAATGCGAAGGTTTTCCAATTTTTTGATTTTTTTCGTAATTTTTTATGCCCGTTTCAAAATGCGGTCAAAACGGCGGGCTTGACCGTTCCTAGCTAGTGGTTAAATCTTGGAATTTTTTTGGTGTTTCTATGATTAAATAGATACTTATGTACCTAGAAATGATTTTTGGAAAAAATAAAGAGCAAACTATGAGGCAGCTACAGTTCAAATTTGACCCGTTTCCATCTGAATCGACGGCAATTTGTCTTTTTCACCAGAGGTAGATCAAAACTTTTTTCACCCAACCATTTTGTCAATTGTGCATTATATATGGCCTAGTATTTTATAAAAATGATTTGGTCCAATTTTGCAACAATTATTTGGTAGTTCCTTCACAAAAAACCCTCCTTTTGGGCACTCGGAAAATGAAAAATGAATTTTCCGTGCAAAGAAAATGAAAACTTCCTTAGGCAACATTGTTTGGAATTCCAAGATGCACCCTCGTGCACAATATGAGATCATTTGAACAAACTATGCCATGAATGTGGCCATAAGATTGATCATTTGGCTTGAAAGCCATGAATCTTCACGCATGATAGCTCATTTTTGAGAATACTTTTTTAAAATAATTACCGTATTACAAGTTTATTATTTTTCCTGAAAACTTTGTCACATATAATGACACAATGCGATGGTTTTCCAATTTTTTGATTTTTTTGAATTTTTTATGCCCGTTTCAAAATGCGGTCAAAACGGCGGGCTTGACCGTTCCTAGCTAGTGGTTGAATCTTGGAATTTTTTTGGTGTTTCTATGATTAAATAGATACTTATGTACCTAGAAATGATTTTTGGAAAAAATAAAGAGCAAACTATGAGGCAGCTGCAGTTTGAATTTGACCCGTTTCCAGCTGAATCGACGGCAATTTGTCTTTTTCACCAGAGGTAGATCAAAACTTTTTCCACCCAACCATTTTGTCAATTGTGCATTATATATGGCCTAGTATTTTATAAAAATGATTTGGTCCAATTTTGCAACAATTATTTGGTAGTTCTTTCACAAAAAACCCTCCTTTCAGGCACTCGGAAAATGAAAAATGAATTTTCGATGCAAAGAAAATAAAAACTTCCTTAGGCAACATTGTTTGGAATTCCAAGATGCACCCTCATGCACAATATGAGATCATTTGAACAAACTATGCCATGAATGTGGCCATAAGATTGATCATTTGGCTTGAAAGCCATGAATCTTCACGCATGATAGCTCATTTCTGAGAACACTTTTTTAAAATAATTACCGTATTACAAGTTTATTATTTTTCCTGAAAACTTGGTCACATATAATGACACAATGCGAAGGTTTTCCAATTTTTTGATTTTTTTTCGAAAAATTTTATGCCCGTTTCAAAATGCGGTCAAAACGGCGGGCTTGACCGTTCCTAGCTAGTGGTTGAATCTTGGAATTTTTTTGGTGTTTCTATGATTAAATAGATACTTATGTACCTAGAAATGATTTTTGGAAAAAAATAAAGAGCAAACTATGAGGCAGCTACAGTTCAAATTTGACCCGTTTCCAGCTGAATCGACGGCAATTTGTCTTTTTCACCAGAGGTAGATCAAAACTGTTTTCACCCAACCATTTTGTCAATTGTGCATTATATATGGCCTAGTATTTTATAAAAATTATTTGGTCCAATTTTGCAACAATTGTTTGGTAGTTCCTTCACAAAAAACCCTCCTTTTGGGCACTCGGAAAATGAAAAATGAATTTTCCGTGCAAAGAAAATGAAAACTTCCTTAGGCAACATTCTTTTCCATTCAACTATGCACCCTTGTGCACAATATGAGAACATTGGTTTTTGAATTTCTTTCAAAATGTTGTCAAAACGGCGGTTATGACTACGTGTCTTCGGTCACCGCGAAGGTGACGACGACGAACTCCTCGCTCGCGACCACCACCTCGATGCCCTGCTCTTCTACGTGCCGAGGTCCTTGCTAGCGGCCTTGCCGGATAGAAATCCAGAGCTTCTTCATTCAGTATTGCCGCCTCCGCCCCTGAAGTTGAGACATTGAATGATCCAAAAACCTAAGCTACTAGGACCCTAAAACCTAAAGCTAAAATGATCCACACGCGCGGGATCCGACGACCCTCCTCACCGCCGACGACCAAGAAGTCACCGGCGGAGGGGAACCACCGAAAGACGGCGCAAAAAGAGTCAGTTCTCTTAGCCAAAGAGATGTGCACTTTATTTTCAGCCGGTTACGACCTACTTAAATGGTCATGGACGTTGCGCACATGTACTCTGTTTTGATTGGTTCAGAGGCATGTCACGCGGATCATGGATCGAGCACCGTCCGATCCACCCGGATCCAACGGTAGTGCTCCCTCCTCTCGTTTCTCACGCCACCTAGCCCAACAACCCACAGGCCACAGCCTGCACTCCTCCCCCGCGAACCCTAGCGCTCCTCGATCCCTCCCACCTCCCCTCCCCTCGCCTCCACCCACCCCTCCCCTCACTCTCCTCCCTTCCTCCCTCCCCTCCGGCAAGATCCAGCGCGCTCCAAGATCCCCATGCTCTGCTCTTCCCTCCCTCCCCTCCGGCAAGATCCAGCGCGCGGCCTCCCTCTCCTCGATCCAGATCGAGGCACCCCGCCGCCCCGCCTTCATCTCCCTCCGCCTCCCACCCGATGGAGGCCGCGGTGGGGGAAGCGAGGGGTCTCTACTTCCCCTCCCACGCAGGCGGATTCGGATGGAGGCGGCCGTCGCCGGGCATGACGACTCCACTCGCCAGGTCGTCACCGCGCTCCTCCGCAAGTGAACCAACTTCCTTCTCCTAGCTTAGCCAGTCGATTTTCCTGCTGCTGAACTGGGCTATGTTTCTGTTCCTTCTCGGGAGGTGACGCCAGTGGCGGCGGTGGCGCCCGGGATGAAGGCGTGGGAGGTCATGCGGGGCCGCGGTGCACGTTCGCCATGCTGGCGGTGGCCGAGGTGGAGGCCAAGGAGCGGCTGCCCATGATCTGCTGCCCTGGAACGTCGTGCTCTACCAGTACCAGGCGTGCCCCTTCTGCAACAAGGTCAGAGGTGAGATTGCGCTCCCATCTCGCATTTTTCGATTCGGGGCGCGGCTCTGTAGAAATGGCTTCCTTGAGATCCCGTTGCACTGGCAGATCCGATTAGCGTTGGCATGGTCTTAGAATCTACGATTCTGTGGTGTATTAGGTTATATTTGTATGTTGGTTAGAACAATTTGTTCTCGTGGGTCAAATTAGACTAAAATCAGAGCTTGTCAACATATTATTTCTGCTCCCGCTACAGACTAAAGGGCTGTTGGGGAAATCTATGGCTAAGCACCTGTAGACCTATTTATCTCTGCTTGTATTGCTTTATAATTGGTAAATGTAGAATGCTTTCTGACCTGGTGGTACCATTCATGTGTCTATTGGCATGGTTCAAGATCAATCAGTATTGTGTTATTCTTGTTTGAAAATCATCAATTGTGCTTGTTTGAGACCATTAGTTGTGCTTATCTGAAATCATATTGTATTCGTCCAAGCAATGCAAACATTATGCTGTGAAATACTTTCTACTACTCAAGAGCTGCAAAAAGAGATGAATCTATGTTGATTCATCATAACTAGTACAGAGTTTTTTTAAGGAAAGCATTAGACCTTCCTATCTTTGGGGATGTTTGTATATGTACAAGAAGAGGTTACATAAAGCTAATTTATACAGAGATATCTGCATTATTTATGCATTAGTAAGGATTATTGTAATGTAGATAACTATTCTGGTTCTAGATATAAATAGTATGTTGCAAACCGATAAGTGTAATGTAGATAACTATAAAACAAAACCTACTGCGTGTACTTATCTTGGGGAGTGCCTGTAGTGAAGGAAATATGCCCTAGAGGCAATAATAAAGTTATTATTTATTTCCTTATATCATGATAAATGTTTATTATTCATGCTAGAATTGTATTAACCGGAAACATAATACATGTGTGAATACATCGACAAACTTAGTGTCACTAGTATGCCTCTACTTGACTAGCTCGTTAATCAAAGATGGTTATGTTTCCTAACCATGAACAAAGTGTTGTTATTTGATTAATGAGGTCACATCATAAGTTGAATGATCTGATTGACATGACCCATTCCATTAGCTTAGCACCCGATCGTTTAGTATGTTGCTATTGCTTTCTTCATGACTTATACATGTTCCTATGACTATGAGATTATGCAACTCCCGTTTACCGGAGGAACACTTTGTGTGCTACCAAACGTCACAATGTAACTGGGTGATTATAAAGGAGCTCTACAGGTGTCTTCAAAGGTAGATGTTGGGTTGGCGTATTTCGAGATTAGGATTTGTCACTCCGATTGTCGGAGAGGTATCTCTGGGCCCTCTCGGTAATGCACATTACATAAGCCTTGCAAGCATTGCAACTAATGAGTTAGCTGCGGGATGATGTATTACAGAACGAGTAAAGAGACTTGCCGGTAACGAGATTGAACTAGGTATTGGATACCGACGATCGAATCTCGGGCAAGTAACATACCGATGACAAAGGGAACAACGTATGTTGTTATGCAGTCTGACCGATAAAGATCTTCGTAGAATATGTAGGAGCCAATATGGGCATCCAGGTCCCGCTATTGGTTATTGACCAGAGATTTGTCTCAGTCATGTCTACATTGTTCTCGAACCGTAGGGTCTGCACGCTTAACGTTACGATGACAGTTATTATGAGTTTATGCATTTTGCTGTACCGAAGTTAGTTCAGAGTCCCGGATGTGATCACGGACATGACGAGGAGTCTCAAAATGATCGAGACATAAAGATTGATATATTGGATGACTATATTCGGACACCGGAAGTGTTCCGGAGAAGTATCGGATAAAACCGGAGCACCGGGGGGTTACAGGAACCCCCGGGGGGGTTAATGGGCCTCATGGGCCTAATGTGGAGAAGAGGAAGGGGCTGCCAGGGCAGGCCGCGCGCCCTCTCTCTCCCCTAGTCCGAATTGGACAAGGAGGGAGGGGCGGCGCCCCCCTCCTTTCCTATTCTCCCTCCACCTATCCTAGTTGGACAAGGTTTGGGGGGGGGGTCCTACTCCCGGTAGGAGTAGGACTCCTCCTGCGCGCCACCATAGGGCCGGCTGCACCCCCCTTGGATCCTTTATATACGGGGGCAGGGGGGCACCTCTAGACACACAAGTTGATCCACGTGATCGTTCCTTAGCCGTGTGCGGTGCCCCCTGCCACCATATTCCACCTCGATCATATCGTTGTAGTGCTTAGGCGAAGCCCTGCGTCGGTAGAACATCATCATCATCACCACGCCGTTGTGCTGACGGAACTCAACCCCGAAGCTTTGCTGGATCGGAGCCCAGGGAGCGTCATCGAGTTGTACGTGTGCTAAGAACTCGGAGGTGCCGGAGTAACGGTGCTTGGATCGGTCGGATCGGGAAGACGTACGACTACTTCCTCTACGTTGCGTCAACGCTTCCGTTGCAGTCTACGAAGGGTACGTAGACAACACTCTCCCCTCTCGTTGCTATGCATCACCATGATCTTGCGTGTGCGTAGGAAAATTTTGAAATTACTGCGTTCCCCAACAGTGGCATCCGAGCCTAGGTTTTATGGTTTGATGTTATATGCACGAGTAGAACACAAGTGAGTTGTGGGCGATATAAGTCATACTGCCTACCAGCATGTCATACTTTGGTTCGGCGGTATTGTTGGATGAAGCAGCCCGGACCGACATTACGCGTACGCTTACGCGAGACCGGTTCTCCCGACGTGCTTTGCACAAAGGTGGCTTGCGGGTGACTGTTTCTCCAACTTTAGTTGAACCAAGTGTGGCTATGCCCGGTCCTTGCGAAGGTTAAAACGGAGTCAAATTGACAAACTATCGTTGTGGTTTTGATGCGTAGGTGAGATTGGTTCTTACTTAAGCCCGTAGCAGCCACGTAAAACTTGCAACAACAAAGTAGAGGACGTCTAACTTGTTTTTGCAGGGCATGTTGTGATGTGATATGGCCAAGACATGATGCTAAATTTTATTGTATGAGATGATCATGTTTTGTAACCGAGTTATCGGCAACTGGCAGGAGCCATATGGTTGTCGCTTTATTGTATGCAATGCAATCACGATGTAATGCTTTACTTTATCACTAAGCGGTAGCGATAGTCGTGGAAGCATAAGACTGGCGAGACGACAACGATGCTACGATGGAGATCAAGGTGTCGCGCCGGTGACGATGGTGATCATGACGGTGCTTCGGAGATGGAGATCACAAGCACAAGATGATGATGGCCATATCATATCACTTATATTGATTGCATGTGATGTTTATCTTTTATGCATCTTATCTTGCTTTGATTGACGGTAGCATTATAAGATGATCTCTCACTAAATTATCAAGAAGTGTTCTCCCTGAGTATGCACTGTTGCGAAAGTTCTTCGTGCTGAGACACCACGTGATGATCGGGTGTGATAGGCTCTACGTTCAAATACAACGGGTGCAAAACAGTTGCACACGCGGAATACTCAGGTTATACTTGACGAGCCAAGCATATACAAATATGGCCTCGGAACACGGAGACCGAAAGGTCGAGCGTGAATCATATAGTAGATATGATCAACATAGTGATGTTCACCAAAGAAACTACTCCATCTCACGTGATGATCGGACATGGTTTAGTCGATTTGGATCACGTGATCACTTAGAGGATTAGAGGGATGTCTATCTAAGTGGGAGTTCTTAAGTAATTTGATTAATTGAACTTAAACTTATCATGAACTTAGTACCTGATAGTATCTTGCTTGTTTATGTTTGATTGTAGATAGATGGCTCATGCTGTTGTTCCATTGAATTTTAATGCGTTCCTTGATAAAGCAAAGTTGAAAGATGATGGTAGCAATTACACGGACTGGGTCCGTAACTTGAGGATTATCCTCATTGCTGCACAGAAGAATTACGTCCTGGAGCACCGCTGGGTGCCAGCCTGCTGCTGGAGCAACACCAGATGTTATGAATGTCTGGCAAAGCAAAGCTGATGACTACTCGATAGTTCAGTGTGCCATGCTTTACGGCTTAGAATCGGGACTTCAACGACGCTTTGAACGTCATGGAGCATATGCGATGTTCCAGGAGTTGAAGTTAATATTTCAAGAAAATGCCTGGATTGAGAGATATGAAGTCTCCAATAAGTTCTATAGCTGCAAGATGGAGGAGAACAGTTCTGTCAGTGAGCATATACTCAAAATGTCTGGGTATAATAATCACTTGATTCAGATGGGAGTTAATCTTCCAGATGATTGCGTCATTGACAGAATTCTCCAATCACTGCCACCAAGCTACAAGAGCTTCGTGATGAACTATAATATGCAAGGGATGAACAAGACTATTCCCGAGCTCTTCGCAATGCTGAAAGCTGCGGAGGTAGAAATCAAAAAGGAGCATCAAGTGTTGATGGTTAACAAGACCACTAGTTTCAAGAAAAAGGGCAAAGGGAAGAAGAAGGGGAACTTCAAGAAGAACGGCAAGCAAGTTGCTGCTCAAGAGAGGAAACCCAAGTCTGGACCTAAGCCTAGAACTGAGTGCTTCTACTGCAAGCAGACTGGTCACTGGAAGCGGAACTGCCCCAAGTATTTGGCGGATAAGAAGGATGGCAAGGTGAACAAAGGTATATGTGATATACATGTTATTGATGTGTACCTTACTAATGCTCGCAGTAGCACCTGGGTATTTGATACTGGTTCTGTTGCTAATATTTGCAACTCGAAACAGGGACTACGGATTAAGCGAAGATTGGCTAAGGACGAGGTGACGATGTGCGTAGGAAACGGTTCCAAAGTCGATGTGATCGCGGTCGGCACGCTACCTCTACATCTACCTTCGGGATTAGTATTAGACCTAAATAATTGTTATTTGGTGCCAGCATTGAGCATGAACATTATATCTGGATCTTGTTTAATGCGAGACGGTTATTCATTTAAATCGGAGAATAATGGTTGTTATATTTATATGAGTAATATCTTTTATGGTCATGCACCCTTGAAGAGTGGTCTATTCTTGTTGAATCTCGATAGTAGTGATACACATATTCATAATGTAGAAGCCAAAAGATGCAGAGTTGATAATGATAGTGCAACTTATTTGTGGCACTGCCGTTTAGGTCATATCGGTGTAAAGCGCATGAAGAAACTCCATACTGATGGACTTTTGGAACCACTTGATTATGAATCACTTGGTACTTGCGAACCGTGCCTCATGGGCAAGATGACTAAAACACCGTTCTCCGGTACTATGGAGAGAGCAACAGATTTGTTGGAAATCATACATACAGATGTATGTGGTCCAATGAATGTTGAGGCTCGTGGCGGATATCGTTATTTTCTCACCTTCACAGATGATTTAAGCAGATATGGGTATATCTACTTAATGAAACATAAGTCTGAAACGTTTGAAAAGTTCAAAGAATTTCAGAGTGAAGTTAAAAATCATCGTAACAAGAAAATAAAGTTTCTACGATCTGATCGTGGAGGAGAATATTTGAGTTACGAGTTTGGTGTACATTTGAAAAATTGTGGAATAGTTTGGCAACTCACGGCACCCGGAACACCATAGCGTAATGGTGTGTCCGAACATCGTAATCGTACTTTACTAGATATGGTGCGATCTATGATGTCTCTTACTGATTTACCGCTATCGTTTTGGGGATACGCTCTAGAGACGGCCGCATTCACGTTAAATAGGGCACCATCAAAATCCGTTGAGACGATGCCATATGAACTATGGTTTGGCAAGAAACCAAAGTTGTCGTTTCTGAAAGTTTGGGGCTGCGATGCTTATGTGAAAAATCTTCAACCTGATAAGCTCGAACCCAAATCGGAGAAATGTGTCTTCATAGGATATCCAAAGGAAACTATTGGATACACCTTCTATCACAAATCCGAAGGCAAGACTTTTGTTGCTAAATTTGGAAACTTTCTGGAGAAGGAGTTTCTCTCGAAAGAAGTGAGTGGGAGGAAAGTAGAACTTGACGAGGTAACTATACCTACTCACTTGTTGGAAAGTAGTACATCACAGAAAACTGTTTCTGCGACACCTACACCAATACGTGAGGAAGTTAATGATGATGATCATGAAACTTCAAAACAAGATACTACTGAACCTCGTAGATCAACCAGAATGAGATCCGCGCCAGAGTGGTATGGTAATCTAGTTCTGGAAGTCATGCTACTAGATCATGATGAACCTACGAACTATGAAGAAGCGATGGTGAGCCCAGATTCCGCAAAATGGCTTGAAGCCATGAAATCTGAGATGGGATCCATGTATGAGAACAAAGTATGGACTTTGGTTGACTTGCTCGATGATCAGCAAGCAATTGAGAATAAATGGATCTTCAAGAAGAAGACTGACGCTGACGGTAATATTACTGTCTACAAAGCTCGTCTTGTCGCAAAGGGTTTTCGACAAGTTCAAGGGGTTGACTACGATGAGACTTTCTCACCCGTAGCGATGCTTAAGTCTGTCAGAATCATGTTAGCAATTGCCGCATTTTATGATTATGAAATTTGGCAGATGGATGTCAAAACTGCATTCCTGAATGGATTTCTGGAAGAAGAGTTGTATATGATGCAACCGGAAGGTTTTGTCGATCCAAAGGGAGCTAACAAAGTGTGCAAGCTCCAGCGATCTATTTATGGACTGGTGCAAGCCTCTCGGAGTTGGAATAAACGTTTTGATAGTGTGATCAAAGAATTTGGTTTTATACAGACTTTCGGAGAAGCATGTATTTACAAGAAAGTGAGTGGGAGCTCTGTAGCATTTCTGATATTATATGTGGATGACATATTCCTGATCGGAAATGATATAGAATTTCTGGATAGCATAAAGGGATACTTGAATAAGAGTTTTTCAATGAAAGACCTCGGTGAAGCTGCTTACATATTAGGTATAAAGATCTATAGAGATAGATCAAGACGCTTAATAGGACTTTCACAAAGCACATACCTTGACAAGATTTTGAAAAAGTTCAAAATGGATCAGCCGAAGAAAGGGTTCTTGCCTGTGTTACAAGGTGTGAAGTTGAGTCAGACTCAATGTCCGACCACTGCAGAAGATAGAGAGAAAATGAAAGATGTTTCCTATGCTTCAGCCATAGGCTCTATCATGTATGCAATGTTGTGTACCAGACCTGATGTATGCCTTGCTATAAGCTTAGCAGGGAGGTACCAAAGTAATCCAGGAGTGGATCACTGGACAATGGTCAAGAACATCCTGAAATACCTGAAAAGGACTAAGGATATGTTTCTCATATATGGAGGTGACAAAGAGCTCACTGTAAAAGGTTACGTTGATGCAAGCTTTGACACTGATCCGGACGATTCTAAATCGCAAACCGGATACGTGTTTACATTAAACGGTGGAGCTGTCAGTTGGTGCAGTTCTAAACAAAGCGTCGTAGCGGGATCTACATGTGAAGCGGAGTACATAGCTGCTTCGGAAGCAGCGAACGAAGGAGTTTGGATGAAGGAGTTCATATCCGATCTAGGTGTCATACCTAGTGCATCGGGTCCAATGAAAATCTTTTGTGACAATACTGGTGCAATTTCCTTGGCAAAGGAATCCAGATTTCACAAGAGAACCAAGCACATCAAGAGACGCTTCAATTCCATCCGGGATCTAGTCCAGGTGGGAGACATAGAGATTTGCAAGATACATACGGATCTGAATGTTGCAGACCCGTTGACTAAGCCTCTTCCACGAGCAAAACATGATCAGCACCAAGGCTCCATGGGTGTTAGAATCATTACTGTGTAATCTAGATTATCGACTCTAGTGCAAGTGGGAGACTGAAGGAAATATGCCCTAGAGGCAATAATAAAGTCATTATTTATTTCCTTATATCATGATAAATGTTCATTATTCATGCTAGAATTGTATTACCGGAAACATAATACATGTGTGAATACATAGACAAACTTAGTGTCACTAGTATGCCTCTACTTGACTAGCTCGTTAATCAAAGATGGTTATGTTTCCTAACCATGAACAAAGTGTTGTTATTTGATTAACGAGGTCACATCATTAGTTGAATGATCTGATTGACATGACCCATTCCATTAGCTTAGCACCCGATCGTTTAGTATGTTGCTATTGCTTTCTTCATGACTTATACATGTTCCTATGACTATGAGATTATGCAACTCCCGTTTACCGAAGGAACACTTTGTGTGCTACCAAACGTCACAACGTAACTGGGTGATTATAAAGGAGCTTTACAGGTGTCTCCAAAGGTAGATGTTGGGTTGGTGTATTTCGAGATTAGGATTTGTCACTCCGATTGTCGGAGAGGTATCTCTGGGCCCTCTCGGTAATGCACATTACATAAGCCTTGCAAGCATTGCAACTAATGAGTTAGTTGCGGGATGATGTATTATAGAATGAGTAAAGAGACTTGCCGGTAACGAGATTGAACTAGGTATTGGATACTGACGATCGAATCTCGGGCAAGTAACATACCGATGACAAAGGGAACAACGTATGTTGTTATGCGGTCTAACCAATAAAGATCTTCGTAGAATATGTAGGAGCCAATATGGGCATCCAGGTCCCGCTATTGGTTATTGACCGGAGATTTGTCTCAGTCATGTCTACATTGTTCTCGAACCATAGGGTCCGCACGCTTAACGTTACGATGATAGTTATTATGAGTTTATGCATTTTGATGTACCGAAGTTAGTTCGGAGTCCCGGATGTGATCACGGACATGACGAGGAGTCTCGAAATGGTCGAGACATAAAGATTGATATATTGGATGACTATATTCGGACACCGGAAGGGTTCCGGAGAAGTATCGGATAAAACCGGAGCACCGGGGGGTTACCGAAACCCCCCGGGGGGTTAATGGGCCTCATGGGCCTAATGTGGAGAAGAGGAAGGGGCTGCCAGGGCAGGCCGCGCGCCCTCTCTCCCCCTAGTCCGAATTGGACAAGGAGGGAGGGGCGGCGCCCCCCCTTTCCTATTCTCCCTCCACCTCTCCTAGTTGGACAAGGTTTGGGGGGGGAGTCCTAGTCCCGGTAGGAGTAGGACTCCTCCTGCGCGCCACCATAGGGCCGCCCCCCCCCCCTTGGATCCTTTATATACGGGGGCAGGGGGGCACCTCTAGACACACAAGTTGATCCACGTGATCGTTCCTTAGCCGTGTGCGGTGCCCCCTGCCACCATATTCCACATTGATCATATCGTTGTAGTGCTTAGGCGAAGCCCTGCGTCGGTAGAACATCATCATCATCACCACGCCGTTGTGCTGACGGAACTCATCCCCGAAGCTTTGCTGGATCGGAGCCCGGGGAGCGTCATCGAGCTGTACGTGTGCTAAGAACTCGGAGGTGCCGGAGTAACGGTGCTTGGATCGGTCGGATCGGGAAGACGTATGACTACTTCCTCTACGTTGCGTCAATGCTTCGGTTGCAGTCTACGAAGGGTACATAGACAACACTCTCCCCTCTCATTGCTATGCATCACCATGATCTTGCGTGTGCGTAGGAAAATTTTGAAATTACTGCGTTCCCCAACATGTAGAGCTTATTATTCATGCCTATTTATGGTCAAATTAGATATATATTCCAATGTGTCTTTATATTCCAGTACCTTAACTTTGGAGCTGGCTATTTACTCTTTTCAGTATACTAACCAATCCACTTTTCAGGTTGTCAATTTGGAGCTAGCTATTTACTGTCCGTGCATTCAGCAACCTGACCTCCACGGCTCCACGCACGGTTGACTGGCCGAGCTCTGAGCTAGCATGACCATGGAGGCGGCTCTCGTCAGCATGGCGACGGGGGTCCTCAAACCTGTCATAGCGAAGCTGATCGTTCTGCTTGGCAACGAGTACAAGCGTCTGCACCTTCCCCTCCCCTCATCCGATGTTTCCTTACCATCCCTGAGTCCATCTCTTACAAGTTGTATGATTACACCATTCCCAAAATATTGCATTGTGAAGGAAGTTTTTTGAAACAAAAACTTGTTCATGGCCCTACTTGTGTCAGACAGCAAGTATAATACTAGGTCAGAGAGCAATAATAGGTCAGAGAGCAATAATATCCCTATAGCTACTTTCCATCATTTTGAGGGGGAAAGTCACCAAGTTATGGTAGGAGAAATAATTATAATCTTGCACAAGGCATTGCTTAAATACACGTGTGAGCTTTTGTTGCACAGGGCATTTGCAGTTAGATTTCCTGATCATATGAGTGTTGCCGCATGTCTTACAATTAGGGACAAAAATTACTTGTTTCCATCATTATATTCATAGTGATCTCATATTAGAGTAAACTCCCATGTTATGCCTGAAAAGATGATGCAAAGTGCAGTTTAGTTAAAATGTGCAGCTTGCTGCCGCTAATGACATTTTGCATGGTGTCTACTGCTTGCTGCCAGTTTATGTAATGTCGGGCTCATATAGTTGCCAATTAATGTAATGTTGGGCTCATATATTTCCTTTTAGGCATCTACAAGTCTTTTATTGGGCTTAAGTAATGGTAGGCTTATATCTAGTGGAAGTTAATATTTTCATGTGGTTCCCATCTACTACAGATTGCTTCATATAAAAGTACAAAGAATATGTAGCTCACTAGCTCCATATATATCCTCTGTAGCTTCTCCTTCAACCATTGCAGTGCTTCAAGCTTAGACAGAATAAAACTCAGATTCATGCTTAGTGATAGCAATATTTTACTGGATATTTCTCATGTTTGTGTTGCATGCATCTCATAGTACACATCTTACATCTCATAGTAATTTTTTCACATGACTACTACATCTGTTATGCAGCACAGCATGTTTAGCTAACTTCAGTAATTTTTCCTTCCTGAACTCTTGTTAGCTATGAAGAAGTAAAAGCAAAGGGGTCGGAGAATTTTGACAGGGAGCTGGCTGGCTGTGTGCGCACGCTTGCAGGTGAATGATTTCATCTTGATCTCCGACAGCGCCTACACCCGGGAGCAGATTCTGAAGATGGAGAAGGCCATCCTGAACAGGCTGGAGTGGAACCTGATGGTGCCCACGCCCTACGTCTTTGTGGTGCGTTTCGCCAAGGCCGCATCTTCCTCAGATCACAAGAAGGACGAGGTAAAAGAAGAACTTCAGACTTTTACATACTACACAGCATGCAAAATCTTCAGATGTATTTGCCATTTTGCCAAAGCAGCGAGTCTGTGTGCTGATTGATGTTTCCCTCGTCTTCCCCTGAATGTGTGTGCAGATGGAGAACACCGTCTTCTTCTTCGCGGAGCTGGCGCTGCTGCAGTACGGGCTGGTGCAGTCCAAGCCCTCCATGGTGGCCGCCGCTGCTGTCTACGCCGCCAGGCTCACCCTCAAGAAGACCCCTTTGTGGACCGACACTCTGAAGCACCACACTGGCTTTACTCAAGCACAGCTGATGTAAGCTATACATGCACACTACTGAATCTCTCATAGCTTGAATCTGTGATGATTTCATTCAGGGGCACACACTGACAGAGACGACCCTTTTGTGTGATGATTGATTTCAGGGACGCTGCCAAGATCCTGGTGGCCTCGCACTCCACCGGACCTGACAGCAAGCTGAAGGTTGTCTACAAGAAGTACTCGAGCATGTTTTCATGCATGTTTCTTTTTGGACTTAATCTTACTAAATAGCACTGCTGTTGTTATTCACTATATCCTTGTTGTTCTGTTTTCTTATTGGTAGATATTTTGCCTAAATTCAAGACGAAAGATGTTCAAAGAAGCGCCAAGATGTTTTTATATGGCAAGTTAAGTAATAATAGCTGGGTTATCTGGGCATTGTGAACTCCAGAATTTCATGTATCTTCTCTCTGTTTTTTAATGAAATGTTGTATGTGTGTTGATGTAACAGATTGTTTCTTCTTGTTATTTGAAGTATTACACTTGTTTCTGTCTATTTGGATTTAAATATTGGTTGTTTAATTATTGGCATATTGAAATCTGAGGAACATGACCATGACAGCAAGGACCCACAAACCAGAATCGGAAATTTGGGACCCACTTATCAGAACCTGACAATTGGGACCTATTTGAAAAAAGAAAAAACGTGCCACAACCCAAAAATAAGAAGGCCGAATTATAGGGCCTGGCCTGTGTAGCTTACCCAAATTGAAAGAAAAACAACGGCCCGTGTAGCTTACACAAATTGAAAGAAAAAACAACAACAAATGGGCCGAATTGTTGGGCTAGGCCCATGTAGAAAACCGAATTGGACCGGGCTGAATCTTGTGCCACATCAGCTTGCCACGCTGGATGCCTACGTGGCCTGGGGAGGTTGCTAGTGACCAAAACGCCACAGTAGGAATATTTTGGTCGTAAACGTCTTCGACCATTCTAGAAGAAAGGTCGCTATAGTCAATTTACGACCGCCAGCTTTTGACCTTCTGTTTTTGGTCACAAAAAGGTCGCAAATGGAAATTTGTGACCTTTCAGTGACCAATAGTGGTGGTCACAAGTTGACATATTTCTTGTAGTGGACCTCGAGTGCTTGATCGCTGCCTGCCTCCTTCTGAAATCCCTTCGCTCACCATGAATAGCCCCACGCATGTCCGTCTCCGCAGCAAAAGCCTCAGTTGCGCGCTCGTTGGGCTGTCCAAGGTTGAGGAGTTCACCGTGGTGGACATGCCGCTACTGCAGCGGCTCTACTTGTTCCAGCAGTTTAATGGTGGGGCGGTCAGGATCGCTTGTGTTCCCAACCTGCGCGTGCTCGGCTACCTGGACACAAGAACTCACAAGCTGCAGATTGGTGACAGCGTCATCAGGGTACGTCTCTCGGTCGATCTCCATCTCTCTCTCAACTTGTAATTATTCCATCCATCATGTTCTCCTCTATGATCAGGAAGTAGCTAGTCAATGGAGTTACCATAGTTATTGCAGTCTCTCAAACTTATTCCATCCACATCGAGCCATCCATGATTATGTGTTTTGTATGGTTGTATAGAACACTTGATGAATAATGTTGTGTACGATGTCTTGGTGGAACGCTTTGCAGCCGGACACAATGGCGAGCACAAGGACTGTGGTTCCAAGCGTCGAGATATTGGCGTTGGCAGTGAATTTGGGTATCTCCGGGGAGGTTAAGATACTGGCCAGCTTCCTCAGATGCTTTCCGAGCGTTGAGACGCTGCACATTGAGGTAGCTCCTAGTTCTTTCAGCCAGTCAATCATTTTATAATGGTATCATCAATATTTAGCCGAATTAGTCTCACATTGGTACCAATTTGCAGTCTGCACCGCATAAGCCACCTGTAACTTCCAGTGAACCCAGTGGGGAACATCATGCCAGGATCTATCAGGAGGTCAGTCAGGTTGATTGCTTGAGAGCACAGAAGATGGTTATTCATGATTTCCAAGGGGATCAAAATAAATTTGAATTCGTCAAGTTCATCGCCAAGAATGCCGAGGAGCTGCAGTTCTTTCTGGTTGTTGTGTCGGATGAAGGGATCTTGTCTTCAGCTGACAAGGTGAAGGAGATAAAAGATGAATTGCAGTATGTACGGTTTCGCACAGGTATCTCTGCAGTGTTATGGGAGTTACCTATGTTAGATAATAACGAGAATAAACGAGACACGAGAGCACATGGATTTTTACGTGGAAACCCTTGCGAGAGAAAACCACGGACGCACGAAAGCGCAATCACTATGAGGAGTATTACGAGCACGAGACGACAGGCTGTCTGATGTGCGACTACATGGGGTATATAAGAGGGCAATACATGAGAGTCCTTGGAGGACAAGTAAACGAGTTGTACTCGTACACGTCGACGTCAACGCAAAGGCCCACACCGGTTGTACTATGTCTAGTCCAACACGGTATTATTTGGATCACAATTTAACAATCTCCACCTTGATCCAAATTTTCTCCAGTAGACGAAGAAAGTGAATAACTTCATCCAAATCAGCATAAACACCTTGTGCGTCAAAGTCCATAGGACTAGTGAGAAATACCAACTAAGTCTGAGCAAAGCTCAAACTTATTGGTCGGAACTGGCTTTGTCATCATATCAACTGGATTATCATGAGTACTTATCTTGCATACCTTCAAATCGTCTTCAACAACAACATCTCGAATATAATGAAATCTGACATCAATGTGCTTTGTCCTCTCATGATACACTGGATTCTTTGTAAGATATATGGCACTTTGACTATCAGAAAATACGATAGGGCAAGATGAATCTCCACAAAGCTCAGTGTATAAACCTCTCAACCAGATAGCTTCTTTGCATGCCTAAAAAATAGCCATATACTCGGCATCAGTAGTGGAACATGCCACAATAGACTGCAAAGTTGCTCTCCAACTCACAGCACAAACACCAATGGTGAAAACATAACCTATGAACGATCTTCTCTTATCCAAATCACCAGCAAAATCAGAATCAACAAAACCAACAAGTCCATCTCTAGTTTTCCCAAACTGTAAATAAGCATTAGAAGTACCTCGTAGGTATCTGAAAATCCACTAAACTACTCTACAATGCTCTTTTCCAGGATTAGCCATGTATCTACTGACAACACTCAATGCATATGATAAATCCGGGCGAGAACAAACCATGGCATACATAAGTGAACCAACTGCACTCGAATAGGGAACTCTAGACATGTACTCAATATCTGCATCTGACTTGGGACATAAAGCCGATGATAATTTGAAGTGTGCAGCTAACGGAGTACTTACTGGCTTGGCATTATGCATATTAAAACGATGAAGAACTTTATCAATATATCCCTTCTGACTTAGATACACTTTTCCAGACGGTCTATCTCTGGATATTTTCATGTCAAGTATTTTCTTGGCTGCACCCAAATCCTTCATCTCAAATTCATTACTCAATTGCTTCTTTAATTCATCGATATCTGACATACTCTTTGCAGCAATTAGCATATCATCAACATAAAGGAGCAAATAAATAGTTGAACCTTTGACAGTTTTCAAATAAACACAACTATCATAATTAGACATTTTGAAACCTTGAGAGAGCATAAAGGTGTCAAATCTCTTGTACCACTGTCTAGGGGATTGCTTCAATCCATAAAGAGATTTCTTTAACTTACAGACAAGCTTTTCTTTTCCAGGAATAACAAAACCTTCAGGTTGTTCCATATAAATATCCTCTTCTAATTCTCCATGTAAAAATACAGTTTTAACATCCAATTGTTCAAGCTCAAGATCATGCATGACAACAATACTGAGTAAAGTGCGAATAGAGCTATGCTTCACAATAGGAGAAAAGACTTCGTTATAGTTAATACCTGGAATCTGGCTATAACCTTTAGCAACCAACCTTGCTTTATATCTTGTCTCATCATTAGGAGAAACACCTTCTTTCCTCTTGAAAACCCACTTGCAACGAATAGGTTTCTTCTCTCTAGGTAATTTTACTAAATCCCAAGTACCATTCTTTTCAAGTGATTCCATCTCATCATGCATAGCGGTCATCCACTTATTATTATCACCAGAAATAATAGCCTCGGAATATGAGGAAGGTTCATCATTACCTTCAATTTCTTCTGCAACAGATAAAGTAAAAGAAACAATATTGCACTCTTCAATTAACTTGTCAGGTTTATTGATACCCCGCCTGACTCTGTCACGTGCGAGATTCCAACTGGGTGGAACAATAGGTTGATTTGGAGTGGGAGTGACATTATCATCATTAACGACGGGTTCATCATGTGCATCAACAATTTCATTACCAGATGTATCACCTGAATCAATAACATGCTCCACCTGAACAGTATGCTCCTGAACAATAAGCTGCTGTTCACTCTCAACGGGAACATTAGTAGATGAAACATCATGTAACATAGCAGATTCATTAAAGATAACATTTATGCTAATAAAAACCTTCTGGGTTTCAGGATTCCACAATTTAAAACCTTTAACACAGACTTATAACCAAGGAAGATGCACTTAATAGCCCTAGGATCCAACTTTCCATTATCAACTTGAGCATAAGCAGTGCAACCAAAAACTCTCAATTGTGAATAATCAGCAGGTAAACCAGACCATACCTTAATTGGAGTTTTCTTATTAAGAGCAATAGATGGTGCACGGTTAATGAGATAACAAGCAGTGGAAGCGGCCTCAGCCCAAAAACGCCTATGCAAACCTGCATTGGACAACATGCAACGGGCTCTGAAAATAATGGTCCTGTTCATACGCTCAGCAACACCGTTTTGTTGAGGGGTATAAGGAACGGTGTAGTGTCTGACAATGCCTTCAGACTTGCAATAATTCTTAAATTGCTTAGAACAGAATTCCATACCATTATCAGTGTGAAGTATTTTTACCTTCTTTTCAGTTTGTCTCTCAATCATAATCTTCCACTCCTTAAAAGCTGAGAATGCTTCATATTTATGCTTCAAGAAATAAGGCCAAACTTTTCTCGAATAATCATCAATAATAGTCAACATGTAACTAGCACCACCTAGTGACTTTCTGCGAGATGGTCCCCATAAATCAGAATGCACATAATCAAGAATACTTTCAGTTGTATGGGTCGAAGTATTGAACTTCACCCTCTTGTGTTTGCCGAAGATACAATGCTCACAAAATTTCAATTTACCAGGTTCATATCCATCAAGAAGACCTATCTTATTTAACTCTTCCAAACCAAGTTCACTCATATGTCCAAGACGCATATGCCAAAGGTTAGCAGCATCACAATTAGAATTCTTTGAAATAACTGGAGTGACGTTACCTGAAACGGTAGAACCTCGAAGGTAATAAAGACCATTGGTCGAACTTAAGTCACCTTTCATCACAACAAAGGAACCTTTGGTGACCTTCAAAACACTATCTCCACCTGAATATTTGTACCCCTTTGCATCAAGGGCACTCATAGAAATAAGATTTCTCTTCATCTTCGGAATATACCGAACATCTGTCAAAGTTCTGATTATGCCATCAAACATCTTGATTCGAATAGAACCTATGCCTTCAATCTTGCATGGTGAATTATCAAAAGCCGAAACGGAACCAGCAGAAGTAGTGGAATCAAAAGTATTAAACCAATCTCTATGTGCACACATATGAAAAGTGCATGCAGTGTCAAGTACCCACTCATCATTGGTCTCAGCACATCTAGAAATAACGACAAGAGCATCATCAGAACTATCATCACGAGCAATGTTAGCAGAATTTTCACCTTGTTTGTTACCTTTTCTCTTTTCCTTGTTCTGCAACTTGAAACACTCAAAGATGTCATGCCCGTCTCTCTTGCAATATCTGCAATACTTCTTGTCTCTGGATTGCGACCGGCCCCTGTAGCAGTTCTTACTTTTGCCTCTATTTCCATTATTGGAGTTCTTCTCCTTTGTCCTGCCACGAACAGATAATCCCTCTGCTTGGGATGAACTTGAACCATCATGAGGCACCATTAGTTTCATCTTCTCCTTAGAGTTCAAAGCTTCATAAACTTCATTAAGTGTGAGAGTATCACGACTGTATAATATGGTGTCTCTAAAATTGGTATAAGAACTTGCCAGTGAACAAAGTAACATTAAAGCAGTATCTTCCTCTTCATACTTAACCTCCATTGCAGCTAGATCAGATATGATCTCTTTAAATTCCGAAATATGATTTAAAACATCACCTCCCTCGGGTAACCTATGCAGGAATAATTTTTGTTTCAGATGCATCTTGCTGGTGAGATCTTTAGTCATGCAAATCCCTTTCAGCTTTAACTATAGAGCGGCGGCAGTTTTCTCGCTCAAAACTTCCTGCAAAATATTATTATGCAAATGAAGTTGAATTTTTGACAAAGCCTTACGATCAATTCTTTTCTCCTCATCAGTCCAGTCCTCAATATGGTTCTTCCCAAAACTATCCAGTGCTTCATCATAGTCGGTCTGTGCCAACAATGCCCGCATCTTGACTTGCCATAGGGTAAACCTTGTGTCACGGTCCAGCGGCGGAAGATCGTACTTCATGAAAGCCATGAGTAAATAAATCTGTATACACAAAATAGTACAAGCCCGTAGAAAAAATTCTTGACAAAATTAATATACGAAGCAAACAAAAACAGAGTAAATAGCACCTAATATGTCTTTGGGTGGATATAGCAATCTAATACAGAGTACTAGCCGATCAGGAACGTAGCTTCAGATGAGTAGCACTCCAAAAATCAATCGGACCACGTAACCTGTGAAGCAGTACAAGCAGTACCACCGATGGATCTTGTCTTCACGTGAGTAGTATTCAACTAGTACTGGAAGTGGCTTCGGTCTTCACGCCGGAAAAGTAGTACTAGCTCAGGAGCAGGGGCGCTGCGTACTGGATCACCAGCGGCAGCAGGTCGTGTCGGGACTTGGAGTAGACGAAAGACGGGGCAGCGAGGAACTCCTGTCGCCTGTCGGTTTCGGCGACATGCGGCGGTGCAGCAGCGGAAATCGATCCGGCTTCGGATCGCCTGGTTAAGCGCGTGAGGCGGCACGCGCGATCCTAATCTCTCGGTCTTAAATCTCGTATCTGTAATTTGCCTTTGATACCACTTGTTAGATAATAATAAGAATAAATGAGACACGAGAGCACATGAATTTTTACATGAAAACTTTTACAGAAGAAAATCACGGACATACGAATGCGCAATCACTATAAGGAGGAGTATTACAAGCACGAGACGACAGGCCGTCTGAGGTGCGACTACATGGAGTATATAAGAGGGCAATACATGAAAGTCCTTAGACGACAAGTAAACGAGTTGTACTCGTACGCGTTGATGTCAACGCAAATGCCCACATCAATTGTACTACGTTTAGTCCAACACCGTATAATTTGGATCACAATTTAACAACCTAAAGCAGGCATTCATTATCGCTTGAAGAGAGCAGCCTACCTTGCAATCAACGACCCTTTTCAGTGTTGAATCCATGGTTAATACACTGTAGTTGACATGCTTGATCCATACCTTTTGAGGAATCATTGACTGTTCTCTGCAAGATCTTGCTGTTTAGTTTCTTGTAGGCATGCCTTATCTTGAGACGATATGTCTGAGTTTTTCAACTACCATGACTATATGTAGAAATTGAAGGTAGCAGAAGTATGCGAGAACCTAGTGTTATTTTCATGCGTCTGCAATATATGCCAGTGATGTGCTTCTGGATATGGTGCGCTGATTTGTAGCACGTCTTAGGTGCCATTTTGTTTGCATTGCTTATGTAGAATGTCACCTCTGTCAGTTTCGTTAACTATCATTTGATGGTCAGAGTATACTGAGCTTGGTTGGCCAGGATCAGGATGGCGAAGGCTATACGTTGTTCTGCTTGTGTCCCCATGTTTGTGCATCATGTTTTGTTTATTTGCAAGAAAAATGGGAAATGGCACATTGCTTCGGCTGGTAAAAGCATATGGGATAAATAGCTTATGACAGTGGATTTTTTTTATTTCCAATAAAGATGTAGCAGATTAGTTGAGTAAAACTGGAGCTTACATATCCATATATTTACATTGCTATATGCTGTTTGCTTACTCTATGTCGGTACTGCTGACTACTGAAGCTATTGGTCAGTTGGAGTGGACGAAATCTGGTCCTTATGAAATAATTTTATCTCTTTCTTTGTATAGTAAATAAATCGCATGCTACTGACTACAAAAGGCCACTTACAGCTTGATTTTGATTTGGCATGGTCTGACACGCATTTTTAGTTACTTCAGTATGTACATCTACAATGCAGCCGGAATAGACTACTTCTGTTCCATAGTTCCCTACAAAAAATAAAATAAATCACTCAGCCTAAATATGCACAATCTGGGAACTGTGCATCTGTATATAATACATCCTTCCTGAAAAATCGACGGTATGCATATTCTGTTGCAAATGTTTCGTTCTGTGAGAAAGCGTATTCTGTTGCAAATGTTTCGTTCTGTGAGAAAGCGTCTGATCTCACTATCGATGACCATTTTTGCTGATGAACCCTTTTATTGGCTATATATGTTTTCATGATCCCAACTTTTTTTGGGAATCATTGGCTGTTCTACTTCAAGATCACGCTATTTAGGGTTTTTTTTGCGAGTGTCACGCTGTTTAGGTTGTCAGCGTGCGTTCTCTTAAGATATGGCAGGTTTCAACTTGTATGAGTATATTGTGTGAGGGACTTCTGTTGGCATAATGTTTCTTTCTTGACTGATTGGCAAGTGCTAGTGAAGGCACATAAAGTTGACCATCTTCTTTGTAATCCTGGGCAGTGATCCTTAAGGTCGCTTCTTGCTGCTGATTTGATAAGGTCTTCTAGATTCATATATCTTCCAGCAAAGCCTCTCCCAAAAAGAGGAACAGAACAAACGGTTTTTGTCTGATCAAGCGGGACCTTCAGTTGGCCAGTTCCTCTGCTTCATGTGCATATCTCATGGAACGTGAGCCTGAACTGGAGCCTGATTAAAACCACGGGCGCCTTCCTATGTAAATAAATCGACTCTTCTAAAAAAATGTAAATAAATCGACTTTTCTTCTTTGCTGAAATGCAAAGGCCGGTCTGGTTCAGGTCCCAACACCTCCAATGTTAGAAAACAAGGAAAATACAACCAGATCCTCAGAGAGCCGTAAAAATCAATCTCAGCATGAGTCGAAAGTGCGCTGCCGCTGCGGCTGCATTGTTGGAGCCGGCCTGACACTGTATCCAGCGGCCTAGAAGTCGTCGTGCTAAGGTCTAGCTAGATCAATGTCCTGTAGAAGAAGCTTTACACAGATTGAAAATACCATAGCCTTATGTTTTTTCAGTAAGAGAATGTTCAGATGTTGATTCAACGGCCTAAACAAATGTCTGAAATAAGGGATCATTGTGGCTGGACATCTCACACTGCCCGCAAGGGCGACTAACCCTAGCCGCCCGAGCCCCTACCCTGCCATCACCTGAGGATCTCGCCGACCCTATTGTTCAGCCTCCAATCAATGTGGCAGTGGGGCCTTGCTACCCTGCTCTGCCATAGGGAGCTCCGAAAGCCGAGTGACGACCTCAAGTGGAGAAGGCGGTACCGATCTGTTTGATGGATGGCGCAGCGGGTGCTGGTTGTTCCTACCAGCCGTGTGGGCGGTGGTAGGATGGCGGTGCCCCCCGGTGGCTACGGGATTCTTTGGCAACCTTGCTGGATCTGGCTCCCGGTCACATCCCCCTTGTTGCGGTCCGCCCATGTCGATCTTGGTGCGGCTCTCTCTCGGCTGCAAGATCTGGTTGTTGGGTATGGGGTGGTGTGACCACCTAAATTCCGGTAAGGACCCGAATTTATGTGCTTAACGTGCTAGCCACTAGATCAATTGATGTTACATCACAAAAGCAATGCTGACACTAGGGAACACCCAATTTTCAATACGGAAACATGACTACATTGGGAGTAAACAATGTGCTCCGTACACCGGAATCAATAGGGGTGACTATCCTATTTGTGATATATGGAAACATGACTACTCTATATATACACCGGAATCAATACACGATGGAATACCAAGATATTCACAGAAGTCATATTGACACTAGGGAACACCCAATGTATACTACATTGGGAGCACATTGGTTACTCCCAATATAGTCATGTTTTCATATTGAAAACTCGTCAAGTTTAATTAGAAGTTTAAGGTGGTGAGATCTTCCAAACAACTCCATGTGAAGTCGCTCTATGTTGTCCATGACCATGGCCATGGCTAATCATGATCAACGTTTACACTCTCGATAGGTTTGTCTACTTCACCCGCATGACTCTATCAGTCCCATTTGCTACCAAACTGAGAGTGTAGAGTAACCGGGAAAAGAACGAGACAAAGTCTTTGGGAAGTAGTATCCTGATCCAAAGGCTGATCCATTCACCTACCAACACCTACATCTTCTAGTCATCCCGGGTCAAGTTCCCACAGTAATTTACTCAACCAAGACAGGGCCCATATGACACGTGGCTATACACTGAAGCTACTAAACTTGGAACCTGCCCAATCTCTTTGAACCAGAGCGGTGGACCCCAGCAATAGCCACACTATGATGATTCATTAACTTAAGTTGGTATTCAAGCTTTCATAGTTGATGTGGTCCCACTCCGCTTTATATTGTAGCATTACTAAGCATTGGATTACAATTGTTAGCGACAAGGAACGTGGTAAGGATTACTTGGCTATCCTACTAGGTTTCATGGCATATTATATTAGTAGCTTGTCTTCAAGGTTCGTCGCCTCTCTGGAAATTGTTGTTGTGGGGGTGGCATCATCGTCCTCGTCATATATGACATTGGAGGGCTATCTTCATCGTCGTGAGTTTGTGCCTTTGTCCCGGCTCCGGTGCTGCTTCTGGTTATCACGTTGGATGGCTTCTTCATTGTATTCCTCTGTTGTGTTCTTGTATAAATTCATTTGCAAAAGTAATTACTCGAATCAAAGCACTAAAATTAAAATTATGGTGAATTGGAGTTTGAAATGAATTTATTTCAATTTCATATAGATCAAAAGAAATTGAATATTGGATCACAAGATTTGGATGACAAGTGTATCGTACAAGCATTCAATTGCAAAAGGTGTTCAATTGAATTGGATGCATGTTTTGAGTGCTAGGGACATTTTAAGTTCAAACTAAATTTGAAATATCTGAAACGGGTGGATATATGATGTCTAATGGGTATGGTTCTCGACAAGATTCAATATGCAAAAAAAGAATCATTACATTGGGTCAAGGGTTTGCAAGATATGATAGAACAAGGTGTGAATTCAGGGTTCATGAATTAAAACTGTTGGTGCTATTGAATACTCAAGGTCAATATGAACATTTAGGTAAAAGAATCACTAGGTTTGATTTAATAGATAAAAGCATACGGTTAAAACAGAATTGAATAGAGTCTATCAAAGCCCCTGCCATGGCAGAGAAAATGGCTGCCATGCCAACACTTTTTGTATTGATGGTAGAATCTTGCTATGATCAAGATTACTTGCTGGAAACCTAATTTAAATGGTTCTACTTCAAAGAGAGCCTCATCAGGATCACTTTGCAACAACTTTCGCCCCATTTGTACATGCGGTTTGTAAACTAGGTTCAAACATAACTTGAATTCAAGTTTGAGAGGTTCAAATTTGTGCAATCATGGCTCTAATGGATGCTAGTGATCACAATGCAATGGAATCAGTCAATTTGGATTCATGGTTTTCAAACTAGGGCTCACTAAGGATTCAAATTTGGGAATTGAAAAGTTGGAATAACTAGGTGATTTCCCCGGATGTTGCTGCGGGAATTCAAAGATTAATTTTGGATGAGTTATCTATGAACAAAATGACCCAAATTAAAATATATATTTTTCGGGAGTAATTATGTGTGAACGAAGAGTATACATGTATGTTGGCCCATTGGAGTTGCCACAACTAAATTGGGGTATGCATCTGCTACAAAATAGTGTTAGTGGATGATGATGTGTCACATTCAGTGATGTGGAGGCCTGCATGTTGAGAGAATTAGATTTAGTATGAAAAAACTAAATTAAAAAATATTATTTTTGGAATTAATTGTGTGTGAACAAAGAGTGTGCATGTAGGTTGTACCAACTGAGTTGCCATAATCAAATTGGGGTATGTATGTGCTGCAAAATGGTGTTAGTGGATGATGACGTGACACATTGGATGATGTGGAGGGGTGCATGTTAAGAGAATTAGAGTTAGTGAGGGTCAACTATTTAGGTATGCTAGATTAGTACCATTGGAAGAAGCACTCCATGAGGATCAATATGCAAAAAGATTCATCTCTTTTTTGAGTTTCTAATAAAAAAGTTATAAGTGTTTGAAGTTACACGGGTTATTCTACAAAGTTACTGTTTATAGTGAGGCCCTAACATGTGACAGTCTTTGGTTAGCCAGCACCGCTTTGGGGTTCATTAAACACAGACCATAGGATCTAAGATGGATGGCTGAGGCTGTGTATCGGTTCGACGCTCGGGGGAGGGGCACAACGGTTAGAGGTAGGGAATGACTGTTGTGGTCGAATGTCAAAGAGAGAAGGGGAGAAAGAGAAGGTGGGTTGCAGTTGGGTCTCAATTTTTGTTAAACCACGCTCGGCTAGCGGCATTTAGCTATGGGTCGCACATGTCAACTGGGCTGGGTTAGGTTAGAATAAGATTTTCTTTCCCCCTTTTTCGTTTAAAAAAATAGAATCTGGTTATTAAATTTGGAAAATTTCTACAAAATCCAACAAATTGTTTTCATCCCAAATATTGAATAAAATACATATATCAATCTTATAAATTCTATTTTGGACATTATAAATATTTCCTAAAAATAAATTTAGGGTTCAAAATTATTCCCAATACATTTTTAAACTCCAAATAAAATCCAAAGAATATTTGGAAAAGTCTTTTTATTCCCTCTCAAATAAGCAATCATTTAACTTCACAAGAAAATAAGTCCTAGCCAAAACTAGTATCATAAGCAAAAGAAAACATAGTTAAATTATTCACATTCCAAAATTGAATTGGGATGTGATAGGTGGTGGGAGTCCTAGAACGAGGGGAACCCTTGGTCGACTTCACATCAACCTCGACAATGTCAATTCCCCTATGCATGTCTCCCCCTTGAGAGTGTGTCGAGCTTCCTAAGCTACCCCTCTTCCCTCCTCGTCGCGAGTGAAAATCTTGGCTTTTCTTGGGCGGACGCCGGCAACACTCTTGTTTCATGGTCCTTGGATGCATTGTCCAGTGGTAGGGTGGGGGATGTGGTCTTGCTGTGTGGTGATTGGTACTGAAGATGGTGCATGGCTCTTAGAGTTGTCGGGTGGTGGAGGCGAGGTGATTACTCCACAATCCATCATCGCCGTTATGCTCGGTACTTCCTCGGGTGCTGGCCGGTGTACGACGTCCTCGTGTGGTGGCACGGTACACACGATGGGGAAATTGTGGTCTCCCTTTCGGTAATGGCTCCTTTGGGTAGGTGGCAGAGTAGATAATTCTATCCATGCGGTCCGCATCCTCCCGTTCTCTTCGATTCTGTTTCCTAATGGCATATGTTGTGTTGTTCTAGCCTGTGTCGAGCTTGATCTTGGTTTCCACGTGTTAATGTTTCGGAAATGTTAACGCCCACACGTGTGGGCGTTCACCACCCCGACCACACGCAAGCATCACGGTTGGCAGGTCTGTGCATGAATCTTGGAACAAACCGGGCGGTTTTTTGCGCCACGTAGGACAAGGCGCGTGTGCGGTGTGCGAGTAGGTTCGCCCGCATGTTGGTTGCCACCCCACGGTCAGCGGTTGCCATCTGAGTCGTGCGGTGGAACTGCAATGCGCCCGCACGCCACGCTTCGACCGCGGTTGATGTCAAACACGCCGCACGCCTCTGCCCCCTCTCCCTCACGCTTCCATTTACTCACCCGCACCGCAGTTACTGGCAGAACCCACTCGCATTTCAAACCATTGAAGGAGAAGGCGAGGGGAGAAGGCGACGGCGGAGGCGGAAGAATCGACGGTGTTCGGGACCGTCGGTGGTGCTCGCCGGAGCGACTGCGGGTTGAAGGTACTGCTCGCTGCAACCCTCACAATCCCTTCCTGCATTTCCTCCCCTTCCCTCCCTGTTCAATTCCTCGATCGAGATTCGTAGAGATTCAGGCGATTCGTCGATGCGTCGGCGTTCCCGCTGGCGCCGAAGTCGTCTGCTAGCCGCTTTTGGTTGCACTGGTCAGTTTCGTCGCGGGCGCGGCGGCGGCATCGTCGGCGTGGTTCTGCCTATTCGGAGGCACGCACTAGTCTTGCCTATGGATTGAGCAGGTGTCTCTTGGGTTGTTTTTTATGCGCGTTTGTTCGATTTTGTGTTTGCAGTCAGTTCGTGGGAGAATTTTGAGGGTGAATTTGAAGTCGAGGTAGTTGCCATTGAACCCTAGATCTAGTTAGTTTGGTTTTGAAAATGCAGTATGAGGCGAACTTGATAGTTACATTAACTATCATGTTTGTGCGACCACTAACTCCCTGAACAAATTTGATAGTTGCCACAAACGTGTTTCCCCTTGCGGAAACAAATTACTGAAATGACTGTGTTAGTTGCCACATGTAAGCTTTCTCACATGGCAACTATTTTTCATTCAATGACTATGATAGTTGCCACACACACGCTCTTCCATGTGGCAAATAATTTTGCTGAAGTAATGTGATAGTTGCCACACACACGCTCTTTCTCCGTGTGGCAACTAAGATTTGCTGAACTCCTGTGTTAGGTGCCACAATCATGCTATTTTCATTGCGGCCAGTGTTTTTCCGAATGATATGTGATAGTAACCACACCGTGATAGTTGCCACAATCGGTAGTCCATGTACATTCACGAGCCAACTGCACTGGATGGCAACCACTGTGCACAACCACGTGGCAACTGAAGTTGATTCAACATGGCAACTATAGTTGCTGTCACATGGCAAACACAGTGCATCACACATGGCAACTGATCTGCGACACCATGTCACCTGGACTTTTTGTTTCCATGCTGCATTTTTTCACACGACAATCACATGGCAAGTGGAGTTGACACAACATGGCAACTGTAGTTGCTGTGACATGGCAACTACAGTCCAACTAGGTGGCAACTACATGGCAATTGTAGTTTCTATGACATGGCCACTGTAGTTAACCACACATGGCAACTGCCCCACTTTTTTGTACCCACATCTCACATCATGCACCCTATCTTCTCACAAACCATCTGTTTTCGATTTCCTAGGTATCGTAAGCCATTTTTTTTATCATTGCAGCCACCCTTGAGGAGATTTCACCGTCCCTTGACGAAACTTACCGCATGATTGAGGAGGCAGCATTGGAGAGGAAGTCATCATGAGGGCAAGGGCAATCAAGTTCCAATGTGGCTGTAGACACGGTATCTGAGGAGACCATTAGGAGTGCCACTCCTGGTTCTGTGAGGCAGCAGAGGGTAGTGCACCCACCTCCCGCGGAAGACTACGAGCCCAAATTCAGGGCCACTAAGGAACAGACCCAGCTGTACGATATCATCAAGCGGTTTGGAAATGCGAGGTCCAGCGGCAAGCACATGAAGGAGCTGAAAGCGTAAACGACCACACCCCATAATATCTCATTTTGCTTTGCTCCTTTTTTACCATTCACCTCCTTCATACTTTCTATGTTATATTGTTTTAGTTCTTTCATATTTTTTTTACTTAGTAGGCATGATTCTTCCATGTTATATTGTTTTCATACAGCTCATGTTTGGACAGAACCAAAGTCATTCAATGCGGAGCGACGTACGTCGACCTGGGTGATCTTGCTGAGTCCATGAGGCCAAACGGCAAAATGTCGACGAATGTAGTTGCATGCGGGATTGACTACATCAACAACCACACCGATGTGTGCACCGACAAGAAAATTATGCATTACAGTGTGACCTGCAAAATATGGGATGGTGACTTCCACCACAAAATCCTGAGGAAGAACTTTGCCCAACACGGTGATTTCAAGCTCACACTGAAGAAATATGTGAGTACTCCTTCACTGTCTGCACTATTTTTTCACAAGGTGTGCTTTTTTGCCATCATCTGCACTTGTGTTTACGTGGCAGCTATTTTCATGTGGCAACAGCTGCCGTGCACACTGACTTATTGATTTTTGCATCCCGCGCAAACTATGTGGCAACTTGACAGCAAAATACATGGCATACTTCTATTCACACATGGACGGCAACTTTCTTTCAACTACCCCCACCCATAACCAGACATTTTCTACGTGATTCTATTTTTTTGTCCCTCTGCCGTTCTTTACCTGAACACTGCTTCCCATTTTCCTCACTTTTTAAATGCAGGTCATGTTCCCCATGTTCCAGGAGCTTGCACCACATGACCCACACGACAAGTGTGGTCACCACTATGCGATCTGTCTTGACCTGAAGAACCAACGTGTTGAGGTGCTTGATTCAATCTGTTCGGAAGATGATGCAGACCTCACCACGCATGCTGAATTCTTCATTAAGAACCTCAAAGAGACATGGCACCGTCACTACGAACACTCAAAGGTACAGATTAGGCATTTCCCGACTGAGTATGTGGCGACTGCGAAGCAAGGGAACACGTAATTTCTTCCTCCTTTTTCATCTGCCATTTACATCAATCCAATCCCTGTTTTGTTTGTCAGATCTGAAATTGAAGTCTATCTTTTTGTTACGTCTGTCCTGTTTGCGTGGTCACGTGACTCTTTTCCTCGTGCAGGACGGACTGTGGCTTTCACGCGCTGGAGTACCTTGCAAAGTGGGAAGGCAGAATTGTCCCCGCTATCACAGCTGCAACGGTCGTTGAGCTCCGGAAAATCCACACATGGAATTGGTTGACGAATGACGATTTCAACAAGCGGTCCGGAGCACGCGAGTTTGTGGAGGAAGCTGTCAAGAAAGTCATCAAGAAGTACAAGTGATCACGTGGCGTTACAGACCGGACGCACACCTTACATTCCGTTGCTGAGGAATGTAAGGTATTATCTCCTTGTTTCTCGTTGAAAACTATGTTTGTGTGCTATGTTGTGACTACAACCCCGCGTAGGCTACTATGCAGTGGTGGTGTGTGAGCGACATTTGAATAGTTTCTATAATATATGTGTGGACGTGAACCTATTTTAGGCGTTATTATTACAATGGTTTCGTCGTTTCTAGCACCGGTTTGATGCTTCGAACGCGTCTATGATGTTTTAAAAACGATGGCAAATGTAGTTCATCAGACATGGGTAGTGGAAGTCATCGTCGTTTTACATTTTTGGCTGTTTTGCTTCTTCATTTTCATCGCCAACTGCACCGGCTAGCATGGGTAGGTTGATCATGGAGCCACAATGTTTTGCTGAGGTTTATGCACGTTACGCTGATTTCCAACTTGTTTTCCATACATTGCACACAACACACTACGTGTCCGTAAACCGCGTCGTATTGTCATGGGAATATATGCCATGTAGAGTCATCAGGAATACCATGGCATATTTTCAGTACAGCTAACATGGCAGATACAGTACAAACAACATGGCAGCTCCAGCATAATTAACATGGCAGATACAGCACAACTAAGATGGCAGATCCAGTACAACTAAAATGGCAGATCCACTACAACTAGCATGGCATATTCAGTATAAAATAGCATGGCATATTTAGTATAAAATAGCATGGCATTTTTAGTATAAAATAGCAGGCAGACTAACTACACATAACATGGCAAATTAACTACACATAACATGGCAAATTAAGTACCCATAACATGGAAACTGCATTTATCCATTCAATGAATTTTTCCTTCCACTTCTGATGCCCCTCAAGAGTCATAATCCCAATTATTTTTAAAAAAAATTCTCATCATCTAGGGTACAAAACAAAATGTCCACAAGGACCATGCCACATCGCCCCAATTTTTGCTCATGGATTGCCCGCCCCTTTCTTCGTTTTCTTGTGTTTTGCTTGGATCTCCAATCCCGACTTGTACCTTATCTCTCTTGGACGACCCTTTGTGATGGAACGGGGTGGGTTCCTGACCTGGGTCTGTGTGCTTGCTATTCCAGATCCTATCTCCGAGTTTTCAGACGATGGCCCCGTGGATGAAGGCACGCTTGATGTGCGGGGGAACCGGTGTAAGGCTTCCTCGGCTTTCCTCTTCTTGATCTCATCAAGCTCTCTTTCAGTGCCTTCCTGTGTTTTTCTGCGACTCTCGCTGCCTCATCACTCTTGCAAGCTTCATCAATTAGCTCCGCATAGTTCTTTGTCAGCACAGCGTGCCTCACGGCTTCCATGGTTGACTCTGGTCTCTCGTCATGCACAGCCAGAACTGCGTGTGTTGTCTGCGGCGCCAACGCATCGTCAGCGTCCCAAGTCCATCGCTGCCTTATGAAATGGCGGGGCATCCGTGTCACAGCGTTCATGTCCATTACTTTTAGTATGTGACAACACACAATGCCGTCCCGTTTGAACTTGCAGCATTGGCAGTAGAACTCGCCTTCGCCTATTGAGGCTGTGACGAAGTAACCTTCCTTTGTCCGGGTCTTCAGGTTCTGAATCTGACATGCCCAAAATAGAACACACCTTGTGTTGGGGAACGTAGTAATTTAAAAAAATTCCTACGCACACGCAAGATCATGGTGATGCATAGCAACGAGAGGGAGAGTGTGATCTACGTACCCTTGTAGATCGACACGGAAGCGTTGACACAACGTAGAGGAAGTAGTCGTATGTCTTCTTCCCGATCCGACCGATCCAAGCACCGTTACTCCGGCACCTCCGAGTTCTTAGCACACGTACAGCTCGATGACGATCCTCGGGCTCCGATCCAGCAAAGCTTCCGGGAGGAGTTCCGTCAGCATGACAGCGTGATGACGATCTTGATGTTCTACCGACGCAGGGCTTCGCCTAAGCACTACAACGATATGATCGAGGTGGAATATGGTGGCAGGGGGCACCGCACACGGCTAAGGAACGATCTCAATGATCAACTTGTGTGTCTAGAGGTGCCCCCTGCCTCCGTATATAAAGGAGCCAAGGGGGAGGGTGCGGCTGGCCAGGAGGAGGGCGCAGGAGGAGTCCTACTCCTACCGGGAGTAGGACCCCCCCCCCCAATCCTAGTTGGACTAGGATTCCCCAAGGGGGAAAGAGAGAGAGGGGGCCGGCCACCTCTCCTAGTCCTAATAGGACTAGGGAGGGGAGGCGTGCGGCCACCTTGGGCTGCCCCTTTCTCCTTTCCACTAAAGCCCATTAAGGCCCATATGGCTCCCGGGGGGTTCCGGTAACCTCCCGGTACTCCGGTAAAATCCCGATTTCACCTGGAACACTTCCGATATCCAAATATAGGCTTCCAATATATCAATCTTTATGTCTCGACCATTTCGAGACTCCTCGTCATGTCCGTGATCACATCCGGGACTCCGAACTAACTTCGGTACATCAAAATGCATAAACTCATAATAACTGTCATCGTAACGTTAAGCGTGCGGACCCTACGGTTCGAGAACAATGTAGACATGACTGAGACACATCTCCGGTCAATAACCAATAGCGGGAACTGGATGCCCATATTGGCTCCTACATATTCTACGAAGATCTTTATCGGTCAGACCGCATAACAACATACGTTGTTCCCTTTGTCATCGGTATGTTACTTGCCCGAGATTCGATCGTCGGTATCCAATACCTAGTTCAATCTCGTTACCGGCAAGTCTCTTTACTCATTCCGTAATACATCATCTCGCAACTAACTCATTAGTCACAATGCTTGCAAGGCTTATGTGATGTGCATTACCGAGAGGGCCCAGAGATACCTCTCCGACAATCGGAGTGACAAATCCTAATCTCGAAATACGCCAACCCAACATCTACCTTTGGAGACACATGTAGAGCTCCTTTATAATCACCCAGTTACGTTGTGACATTTGGTAGCACACAAAGTGTTCCTCCGGTAAACGGGAGTTGCATAATCTCATAGTCATAGGAACATGTATAAGTCATGAAGAAAGCAATAGCAACATACTAAACGATCGGGTGCTAAGCTAATGAAATGGGTCATGTTAATCAGATCATTCAACTAATGATGTGATCCCGTTAATCAAATGACAACTCTTTGTCCATGGTTAGGAAACATAACCATCTTTGATTAACGAGCTAGTCAAGTAGAGGCATACTAGTGACACTCTGTTTGTCTATGTATTCACACATGTATTATTGTTTCCGGTTAATACAATTCTAGCATGAATAATAAACTTTTATCATGATATAAGGAAATAAATAATAACTTTATTATTGCCTCTAGGGCATATTTCCTTCAGTCTCCCACTTGCACTAGAGTCAATAATCTAGTTCACATCGCTATGTGATTAACACCAATAGTTCACATCTTTATGTGATTGGTTCACATCTCCATGTGACTAACACCCAAAAGGTTTACTAGATTCAATAATCTAGTTCACATCGCTATGTGATTAACACCCAAAAAGTGATCATGTTTTGCTTGTGAGAGAAATTTAGTCAACGGGCCTGCCATATTCAGATCCGTATATATTTTGCAAAATTCTATGTCTACAATGCTCTGCACGGAGCTACTCTAGCTAATTGCTCCCACTTTCAATATGTATCCAGATTGAGACTTAGAATCATCTGGATCAGTGTCAAAAACTTGCATCGATGTAACCCTTTACGACGAACCTTTTTGTCACGTCCATAATCGAGAAACATATCCTTATTTCACTAAGGATAATTCTGACCGCTGTCCAGTGATCTACTCCTAGATCACTATTGTACTCCCTTGCCAAATCAGTGCAGGGTATACAATAGATCTGGTACACAGCATGACATACTTTATAGAACCTATGGCCAAGGCATAGGGAATGACTTTCATTCTCTTTCTATCTTCTGTCGTGGTCGGGCTTTGAGTCTTACTCAACTTCACACCTTGTAATACAGGCAAGAACTCTTTCTTTGACTGCTCCATTTTGAACTACTTCAAAATCTTGTCAAGGTATGTACTCATTGAAAAAACTTATCAAGCGTCTTGATCTATCTCTATAGATCTTGAAGCTCAATATGTAAGCAGCTTCACCGAAGTCTTTCTTTGAAAAACTCCTTTCAAACACTCATTTATGCTTTACAGAATAATTCTACATTATTTCCGATCAACAATATGTCATTCACATATACTTATCAGAAATGCTGTAGTCCTCCCACTCACTTTCTTGTAAATACAGGCTTCACCGCAAGTCTGTATAAAACTATATGCTTTGATCACACTATCAAAACGTTTATTCCAACTCCGAGAGGCTTGCACCAGTCCATAAATGGATCGCTGGAGCTTGCACACTTTGTTAGATCCCTTTGGATCGACAAAACCTTCCGGTTGCATCATATACAACTCTTCTTCTAGAAATCCATTCAGGAATGCAGTTTTGACATCCATCTGCCAAATTTCATAATCATAAAACGCGGCAATTGCTAACATGATTCAGATAGACTTAAGCATCGCTACGGGTGAGAAGGTCTCATCGTAGTCAACCCCTTGAACTTGTCGAAAACCTTTTGCGACAATTCTAGCTTTGTAGATAGTAACACTACTATCAGCGTCCGTCTTCCTCTTGAAGATCCATTTATTCTCAATTGCTTGCTAATCATCGGGTAAGTCAACCAAAGTCCAAACTTTGTTCTCATACATGGATCTTATCTCAGATTTCATGGCCTCAAACCATTTCACGGAATCTGGGCTCATCATCGCTTCCTCATAGTTCGCAAGTTCATCATGGTCTAGTAACATGACTTCCAGAACAGGATTACCGTACCACTCTGGTGCGGATCTCACTCTGGTTTACCTACGAGATACGGTAGTAACTTCATTTGAAGTTACATGATCATCATCATTAGCTTCCTCACTAATTGGTGTAGTAGTCACAAGAACAGATTTTTGTGATGAACTACTTTCCAATAAGGGAGAAGGTACAATTACCTTATCAAGTTTTCTACTTTCCTCCCACTCACTTCTTTCGAGAGAAACTCCTTCTCTAGAAAGGATCCATTCTTAGCTACGAATGTCTTGCCTTCGGATCTGTGATAGAAGGTGTACCCAACAGTTTCCTTTGGGTATCCTATGAAGACGCACTTCTCCGATTTGGGTTTGAGCTTATCAGGTTGAAACTTTTTCACATAAGCATTGCAACCTCAAACTTTTTAAGAAACGACAGCTTAGGTTTCTTGCCAAACCATAGTTCACACGGTGTCGTCTCAACGGATTTAGATGGTGCCCTATTTAACGTGAATGCAGCTGTCTCTAATGCATAACCCCAAAACGATAGTGGTAGATCGGTAAGAGACATCATAGATCGCACTATATCTAATAAAGTACGATTATGACATTCGGACACACCATTACACTATGGTGTTCCAGGTGGCGTGAGTAGTGAAACTATTTCACATTGTTTTAATTGAAGGCCAAACTCTTAACTCAAATATTTTACCTCTGCGATCATATCGTAGAAACTTTTATTTTCTTGTCACGATGATTTTCCACTTCACTCTGAAATTCTTTGAACTGTTCAAATGTTTCAGACTTATGTTTCATCAAGTAGATATCCCCATATCTGCTCAAATCATCTGTGAAGGTCAGAAAATAATGATACCTGCTGCAAGCCTTAATATTCATCGGACCACATACATCAGTATGTATGATTTCCAACAAATCTGTTGCTTGCTTCATTGTTCCGGAGAACGGTGTTTTAGTCATCTTGCCCATAAGGCATGGTTCGCAAGCATCAAGTGATTCATAATCAAGTGATTCCAAAAGCCCATCAGCATGGAGTTTCTTCATGCGCTTTACACCAATATGACTTAAACTGCAGTGCCACAAATAAGTTGCACTATCATTATTAACTTTGCAGCTTTTGGTTTCAATATTATGAATATGTGTATTACTACGATCGAGATCCAATGAACTTGTTTCATTGGGTGTATGACCATCGAAGGTTTTATTCATGTAAACAGAACAACAATTATTCTCTGACTTTAATGAATAACCGTATTGCAATAAACATGATCAAATCATATTCATGCTCAACGCAAAAACCAAATAACACTTATTTAGGTTCAACACTAATCCCGAAAGTATAGGGTAGTGTGCGATGATGATCATATCAATCTTGGAACTACTTCCAACACACATCGTCACTTCACCCTTAACTAGTCTCTGTTTATTCTGCAATTCCTGTTTCGAGTTACTACTCTTAGCAACTGATCCAGTATCAAATACTGAGGGGTTGCTATAAACACTAGTAAAGTACACATCAATAACATGTATATCAAATATACTTTTGTTCACTTTGCCATCCTTCTTATCCGCCAATCACTTGGGGTAGTTCCGCTTCTAGTGACCAGTCCCTTTGCAGTAGAAGCACTTTAGTCTCAGGCTTAGGACCAGACTTGGGCTTCTTCATATGAGCAACAACTTGCTTGCTGCTTTTCTTGAAGTTCCCCTTTTTCCCTTTGCCCTTTTCTTGAAACTAGTGATCTTGTCAACCATCAACACTTGATGCTCTTTCTTGATTTCTACCTTCATCGATTTCATCATCATGAAAAGCTCGGGATTCGTTTTCGTCATCCCTTGCATACTATAGTTCATCACGAAGTTCTACTAACTTGGTGATGGTGACTCGAGAATTCTGTCAATCACTATCTTATCTGGAAGATTAACTCCCACTTGATTCAAGCGATTGTAGTACCCAGACAATCCGAGCACATGCTCACTAGTTGAGCGATTCTCCTCCAACTTTTAGCTATAGAACTTGTTGGAGACTTCATATCTCTCAACTCAAGTATTTGCTTGAAATATTAACTTCAACTCCTGGAACATCTCATATGGTCCATGACGTTCAAAACGTCTTTGAAGTCCTGATTCTAAGCCGTTAAGCATGGTGCACTAAACTATCAAGTAGTCATCATATTTAGCTAGCCAAACGTTCATAACGTCAGCATCTGCTCCTGCAATAGGTCTGTCACCTAGCGGTGCATCAAGGACATAATTCCTCTGTGCAGCAATGAGGATAAACCTTAGATCACGGATCCAATCCGCATCATTGCTACTAACATCTTTCAACACAATTTTCTCCAAGAACATATCAAAATAAACACAGGGAAGCAACAACGCGAGCTATTGATCTACAACATAATTTGCAAAATACTACCAGGACTAAGTTCATGATAAATTTTAGTTCAATTTAATCATATTACTTAAGAACTCCCACTTAGATAGACATCCCTCTAATCCTCTAAGTGATCACGTGATCCAAATCAACTAAACCATGTCCGATCATCACGTGAGATGGAGTAGTTTCAATGGTGAACATCACTATGTTGATCATATCTACTATATGATTCACGCTCGACCTTTCGGTCTCCGTGTTCCGAGGCCATATCTGTATATGCTTGGCTCGTCAAGTATAACCTGAGTATTCCGCGTGTGCAACTGTTTTGCACCCGTTGTATTTGAACGTAGAGTCTATCACACCCGATCATCACGTGGTGTCTCAGCACGAAGAACTTTCGCAACGGTGCATACTCAGGGAGAACACTTCTTGATAATTTAGTGAGAGATCATATTATAATGCTACCGTCAATCAAAGCAAGATAAATGCATAAAAGATAAACATCACATGCAATTAATATAAGTGATATGATATGGCCATCATCATCTTGTGCTTGTGATCTCCATCTCCGAAGCACCGTCATGATCACCATCGTCACCGGCGCGACACCTTGATCTCCATCGTAGCACCGTTGTCGTCTCGCCAATCTTATGCTTCCACGACTATCGCTACCGCTTAGTGATAAAGTAAAGCATTACATCGCGATTGCATTGCATACAATAAAGCGACAACCATATGGCTCCTGCCAGTTGCCGATAACTCGGTTACAAAACATGATCATCTCATACAATAAAATTTAGCATCATGTCTTGACCATATCACATCACAACATGCCCTGCAAAAACAAGTTAGACGTCCTCTCCTTTGTTGTTGCAAGTTTTACGTGGCTGCTACGGGCTTTAAGCAAGAACCAATCTCACCTACGCATCAAAACCACAACGATAGTTTGTCAAATAGACTCCGTTTTAACCTTCGCAAGGACCGGGCGTAGCCACACTCGGTTCAACTAAAGTTGGAGAGACAGTCGCCCGCAAGCCACCTGTGTGCAAAGCACGTCGGGGGAACCGGTCTCGCGTAAGCGTACGCGTAAAGTTGGTCCGGGTCGTCTCGTCCAACAATACCGCCGAATCAAAGTATGACATGCTGGTAGGCAGTATGACTTATATCGCCCACAACTCACTTGTGTTCTACTCGTGCATATAACATCAAACCATAAAACCTAGGCTCGGATGCCACTGTTGGGGAACGTAGTAATTTAAAAAAATTCCTACGCACACGCAAGATCATGGTGATGCACAGCAACGAGAGGGAGAGTGTGATCTATGTGCCCTTGTAGATCGACACGGAAGCGTTGACACAACATAGAGGAAGTAGTCATACGTCTTCTTCCTGATCCGACCGATCCAAGCACCGTTACTCCGGCACATCCGAGTTCTTAGCACACGTACAGCTCGATGACGATCCCCGGGCTCCGATCCAGCAAAGCTTCGGGGAGGAGTTCCATCAGCACGACGGCGTGATGACGATCTTGATGTTCTACCGACGCAGGGCTTCGCCTAAGCACTACAACGATATGATCGAGGTGGAATATGGTGGCAGGGGGCACCGCACACGGCTAAGGAACGATCTCAATAATCAACTTGTGTGTCTAGAGGTGCCCCCTACCTCCGTATATAAAGGAGCCAAGGGGGAGGGTGCGGCCGACCAGGAGGAGGGCGCAGGAGGAGTCCTACTCCTACCGGGAGTAGGACTCCCCCCCCCCAATCCTAGTTGGACTAGGATTCCCCAAGGGGGAAAGAGAGAGAGGGGGGCCGACCACCTCTCCTAGTCCTAATAGGACTAGGGGAGGGGGGAGGCGCGCGGCCACCTTGGGCTGCCCCTTTCTCCTTTCCACTAAAGCCCATTAAGGCCCATATGGCTCCCGGGGGGTTCCGGTAACCTCCCGGTACTCCGGTAAAATCCCGATTTCACCTGGAACACTTCCGATATCCAAATATAGGCTTCCAATATATCAATCTTTATGTCTCAACCATTTCGAGACTCCTCGTCATGTCCGTGATCACATCCGGGACTCCGAACTAACTTTGGTACATCAAAATGCATAAACTCATAATAACTGTCATCGTAACGTTAAGCGTGCGGACCCTACGGTTCGAGAACAATGTAGACATGACTGAGACACATCTCTGGTCAATAACCAATAGCGGGACCTGGATGCCCATATTGGCTCCTACATATTCTACGAAGATCTTTATCGGTCAGACCGCATAACAATATGTTGGGGAACGTAGTAATTTCAAAAAAATTCCTACGCACACGCAAGATCATGGTGATGCATAGCAACGAGGGGGAGAGTCTGATCTACGTACCCTTGTAGATCACAACGGAAGCGTTGACACAACGTAGAGGAAGTAGTCGTACGTCTTCTTCCCGATCCGACCGATCCAAGCACCGTTACTCCGGCACCTCCGAGTTCTTAGCACACATTCAGCTCAATGACGATCCCCGGGCTCCGATCCAGCAAAGCTTCGGGGAGGAGTTCCGTCAGCACGACGGCGTGGTGACGATCTTGATGTACTACCGACGCAGGGCTGCACCTAAGCACTACAACGATATGATCAAGGTGGAATATGGTGGCAGGGGGCACCGCACACGGCTAAGGAACGATCTCAATGATCAACTTGTGTGTTTAGAGGTGCCCCCTGCCCCTGTATATAAAGGATCCAAGGGGGAGGGCTGGCCGGCCAAGGAGGAGGGCGCAGGAGGAGTCCTACTCCTACCGGGAGTAGGACTCCCCCCCCCCCAATCCTATTCCTAATAGGATTCCTCGAGAGAGAGAGAGAGAGAGAAGGGGGCCGGCCACCTCTCCTAGTCCTAATAGGACTAGGGGAGGGGGGAGGCGCGCAGCCCACCTTGGTCTGCCCCTTTCATCTTTCCACTAAGGCCCAATAAGGCCCATATGGTTCCCGGGGGGTTCCGGTAACCTCCCGGTGATCCGGTAAAATCCCGATTTCACCCAGAACACTTCCGATGTCCAAACATAGGCTTCCAATATATCAATCTTTATGTCTCGACCATTTCGAGACTCCTCGTCATGTCCGTGATCACATCCGGGACTCCAAACATCCTTCGGTACATCAAAATGCATAAACTCATAATAACTGTCATCGTAACGTTAAGCGTGCGGACCCTACGGTTCGAGAACAATGTAGACATGACCGAGACACGTCTCCGGTCAATAACCAATAGCGGGACCTGGATGCCCATATTGGTTCCTACATATTCTACGAAGATCTTTATCGGTCAGACCGCATAACAACATACGTTGTTCCCTTTGTCATCGGTATGTTACTTGCCCGAGATTCGATCGTCGGTATCCAATACCTAGTTCAATCTCGTTACCGGCAAGTCTCTTTACTCCTTCTGTAATACATCATCCCGCAACTAACTCATTAGTTGCAATGCTTGCAAGGCTTGTGTAATGTGTATTACCGAGAGGGCCCAGAGATACCTCTCCGACAATCGGAGTGACAAATCCTAATCTCGAAATACGCCAACCCAATATCTACCATTGGAGACACCTGTAGTACTCCTTTATAATCACCCAGTTACGTTGTGACGTTTGGTAGCACCCAAAGTGTTCCTCCGGCAAACGGGAGTTGCATAATATCATAGTCATAGGAACTTGTATAAGTCATGAAGAAAGCAATAGCAACATACTAAACGATCGGGTGCTAAGCTAATGAAATGGGTCATGTCAATCAGATCATTCAACTAATGATGTGACCTCGTTAATCAAATAACAACACATTGTTCATGGTTAGCAAACTTAACCATCTTTGATTAACGAGCTAGTCAAGTAGAGGCATACTAGTGACACTCTGTTTGTCTATGTATTCACACATGTATTATGTTTCCGGTTAATACAATTCTAGCATGAATAATAAACATTTATCATGATATAAGGAAATAAATAATAACTTTATTATTGCCTCTAGGGCATATTTCCTTCAGTCTCCCACTTGCACTAGAGTCAATAATCTAGGTTACACAGTAATGATTCTAACACCCATGGAGCCTTGGTGCTGATCATGTTTTGCTCGTGGAAGAGGCTTAGTCAATGGGTCTGCAACATTCAGATCCGTATGTATCTTGCAAATCTCTATGTCTCCCACCTGGACTAGATCCCGGATGGAATTGAAGTGTCTCTTGATGTGTTTGGTTCTTTTGTGAAATCTGGATTCCTTTGCCAAAGCAATTGCACCAGTATTGTCACAAAAGATTTTCATTGGACCCGATGCACTAGGTATGACACCTAGATCGGATATGAACTCCTTCATCCAGACTCCTTCGTTCGCTGCTTCCGAAGCAGCTATGTACTCCGCTTCACATGTAGATCCCGCTACGACGCTTTGTTTAGAACTGCACCAACTGACAGCTCCACCGTTTAAAGTAAACACGTATCCGGTTTGCGATTTAGAATCGTCCGGATCAGTGTCAAAGCTTGCATCAACGTAACCTCTTACGGTGAGCTCTTTGTCACCTCCATATACGAGAAACATATCCTTAGTCCTTTTCAGGTATTTCAGGATGTTCTTGACCGCTGTCCAGTGATCCACTCCTGGATTACTTTGGTACCTCCCTGCTAAACTTATAGCAAGGCACACATCAGGTCTGGTACACAGCATTGCATACATGATAGATCCTATGGCTGAAGCATAGGGAACATCTTTCATTTTCTCTCTATCTTGTGCAGTGGTCGGGCATTGAGTCTGACTCAACTTCACACCTTGTAACACAGGCAAGAACCCTTTCTTTGCTTGATCCATTTTGAACTTCTTCAAAATCTTGTTAAGGTATGTGCTTTGTGAAAGTCCAATTAAGCGTCTTGATCTATCTCTATAGATCTTAATGCCCAATATGTAAGCAGCTTCACCGAGGTCTTTCATTGAAAAACTCTTATTCAAGTATCCCTTTATGCTATCCAGAAATTCTATATCATTTCCAATCAGCAATATGTCATCCACATATAATATCAGAAATGCTACAGAGCTCCCACTCACTTTCTTGTAAATACAGGCTTCTCCAAAATTCTGTATAAAGCCAAATGCTTTGATCACACTATCAAAGTGTTTATTCCAACTCCGAGATGCTTGCACCAGTCCATATATGGATCGCTGGAGTTTGCACACTTTGTTAGCTCCCTTTGGATCGACAAAACCTTCCGGTTGCATCATATACAACTCTTCTTCCAGAAATCCATTCAGGAATGCAGTTTTGACATCCATCTGCCAAATTTCATAATCATAAAATGCGACAATTACTAACATGATTCTGACAGACTTAAGCATCGCTACGGTGAGAAGGTCTCATAGTAGTCAACTCCTTGAACTTGTCGAAAACCTTTTGCAACAAGTCGAGCTTTATAGACAGTAACATTACCGTCAGCGTCAGTCTTTTTCTTGAAGATCCATTTATTCTCAATTGCTTGCCGATCATCGGGCAAGTCAACCAAAGTCCATACTTTGTTCTCATACATGGATCCCATCTCAGATTTCATGGCCTCAAGCCACTTTGCGGAATCTGGGCTCACCATCGCTTCTTCATAGTTCGTAGGTTCATCATGATCTAGTAGCATGACTTCCAGAACTGGATTACCGTACCACTCTGTCGCGGATCTTGCTCTGGTTGATCTACGAGGTTCAGTAGTATCTTGTTCTGAAGTTTCATGATCATTATCATTAACTTCCTCACTTATTGGTGTAGGTGTCGCAGAAACAGTTTTCTGTGATGTATTACTTTCTAATAAGGGAGCGGGTATAGTTACCTCGTCAAGTTCTACTTTCCTCCCACTCACTTCTTTCGAGAGAAACTCCTTCTCAAGAAAGTTTCCGAATTTAGCAACAAAAGTCTTGCCTTCGGATCTGTGATAGAAGGTGTATCCAATAGTTTCCTTTGGATATCCTATGAAGACACATTTCTCCGATTTGGGTTCGAGCTTATCAGGTTGAAGCTTTTTCACATAAGCATCGCAACCCCAAACTTTAAGAAACGACAACTTTGGTTTCTTGCCAAACCACAGTTCATAAGGCGTCGTCTCAACGGATTTTGATGGTGCCCTATTTAACGTGAATGCGGCCGTCTCTAAAGCGTATCACCAAAACGATAGCGGTAAATCAGTAAGAGACATCATAGATCGTACCATATCTAGTAAGGTACGATTACGACGTTCGGACACACCATTACGCTGTGGTGTTCCGGGTGGCGTGAGTTGCGAAACTATTCCACAATTTTTCAAATGTATACCAAACTCGTAACTCAAATATTCTCCTCCACGATCAGATCGTAGAAACTTTATTTTCTTGTTACGATGATTTTCAACTTCACTCTTAAATTCCTTGAACTTTTCAAATGTTTCAGACTTGTGTTTCATTAAGTAGATATACCCATATCTGCTTAAATCATCTGTGAAGGTGAGAAAATAACGATATCCGCCACGAGCCTCAATATTCATCGGACCACATACATCGGTATGTATGATTTCCAATAAATCTGTTGCTCTCTCCATAGTACCGGAGAACGGTGTTTTAGTCATCTTGCCCATGAGGCACGGTTCGCAAGTACCAAGTGATTCATAATCAAGTGGTTCCAAAAGTCCATCAGTATGGAGTTTCTTCATGCGCTTTACACCGATATGACCTAAACGGCAGTGCCACAAATAAGTTGCACTATCATTATCAACTCTGCATCTTTTGGCTTCTACATTATGAATGTGTGTATCACTACTATCGAGATTTAACAAGAATAGACCACTCTTCAAGGGTGCATGACCATAAAAGATATTACTCATATAAATAGAACAACCATTATTCTCCGATTTAAATGAATAACCGTCTCGCATTAAACAAGATCCAGATATAATGTTCATGCTCAACGCTGGCACCAAATAACAATTATTTAGGTCTAATATTAATCCCGAAGGTAGATGTAGAGGTAGCGTGCCGACCGCGATCACATCGACTTTGGAACCGTTTCCCACGCGCATCGTCACCTCGTCCTTAGCTAATCTCCGCTTAATCCGTAGTCCCTGTTTCGAGTTGCAAATATTAGCAACAGAACCAGTATCAAATATCCAGGTGCTACTGCGAGCATTAGTAAGGTACACATCAATAACATGTATATCACATATACCTTTGTTCACCTTGCCATCCTTCTTATCCGCCAAATACTTGGGGCAGTTCCGCTTCCAGTGACCAGTCTGCTTGCAGTAGAAGCACTCAGTTTCAGGCTTAGGTCCAGACTTGGGTTTCTTCTCCTGAGCAGCAACTTGCTTGCCGTTCTTCTTGAAGTTCCCCTTCTTCTTCCCTTTGCCCTTTTTCTTGAAACTAGTGGTTTTGTTAACCATCAACACTTGATGCTCCTTCTTGATTTCTACCTCCGCAGCTTTCAGCATTGCGAAGAGCTCGGGAATAGTCTTGTTCATCCCTTGCATATTATAGTTCATCACGAAGCTCTTGTAGCTTGGTGGCAGTGATTGGAGAATTCTGTCAATGACGCAATCATCTGGAAGATTAACTCCCATCTGAATCAAGTGATTGTTATACCCAGACATTTTGAGTATATGCTCACTGACAGAACTGTTCTCCTCCATCTTGCAGCTATAGAACTTATTGGAGACTTCATATCTCTCAATCCGGGCATTTGCTTGAAATATTAACTTCAACTCCTGGAACATCTCATATGCTCCATGCCGTTCAAAACGTCGTTGAAGTCCCGATTCTAAGCCGTAAAGCATGGCACACTGAACTATCGAGTAGTCATCAGCTTTGCTCTGCCAGACGTTCATAACATCTGGTGTTGCTCCAGTAGCAGGCCTGGTACCCAGCGGTGCTTCCAGGACGTAATTCTTCTGTGCAGCAATGAGGATAATCCTCAAGTTACGGACCCAGTCCGTGTAATTGCTACCATCATCTTTCAACTTTGCTTTCTCAAGGAACGCATTAAAATTCAACGGAACAACAGCACGAGCCATCTATCTACAATCAACATAAACAAGCAAGATACTATCAGGTACTAAGTTCATGATAAATTTAAGTTCAATTAATCATATTACTTAAGAACTCCCACTTAGATAGACATCCCTCTAATCCTCTAAGTGATCACGTGATCCAAATCAACTAAACCATGTCCGATCATCACGTGAGATGGAGTAGTTTCATCGGTGAACATCATTATGTTGATCATATCTACTATATGATTCACGCTCGACCTTTCGGTCTCCGTGTTCCGAGGCCATATCTGTATATGCTTGGCTCGTCAAGTATAACCTGAGTATTCCGCGTGTGCAACTGTTTTGCACCCGTTGTTTTTGAACATAGAGCCTATCACACCCGATCATCACATGGTGTCTCAGCACGAAGAACTTTCGCAACGGTGCATACTCAGGGAGAACACTTCTTGATAATTTAGTGAGAGATCATCTTATAATGCTACCGTCAATCAAAGCAGGATAAGATGCATAAAAGATAAACATCACATGCAATCAATATTAGTGATATGATATGGCCATCATCATCTTGTGCTTGTGATCTCCATCTCCGAAGCACCGTCATGATCACCATCGTCACCAGCGTGACACCTTGATCTCCATCGTAGCATGGTTGTCGTCTTGCCAATCTTATGCTTCCACGACTATCACTACCGCTTAGCAATAAAGTAAAGCATTACATCGCGATTGCATTGCATACAATAAAGCGACAACCATATGGTTCCTGCCAGTTGCCGATAACTTGGTTTACAAAACATGATCATCTCATACAATTAAAAATCAGCATCATGCTTTGACCATATCACATCACAACATGCCCTGCAAAAACAAGTTAGACGTCCTCTACTTTGTTGTTGCAAGTTTTACGTGGCTGCTACGGGCTTAAGCAAGAACTCATCTCACCTACGCATCAAAAACCACAACGATAGTTTGTCAAATAGACTCCGTTTTAACCTTCTCAAGGACCGGGCGTAGCCTTACTCGGTTCAACTAAAGTTGGAGAGACAGTCGCCCGCAAGCCATCTATGTGCAAAGCACGTCGAGGGAACCGGTCTCGCGTAAGCGTACGCGTAAGGTTGGTCCGGGTCGTCTCGTCCAACAATACCGCCGAACCAAAGTATGACATGCTGGTAGGCAGTATGACTTGTATCGCCCACAACTCACTTGTGTTCTACTCGTGCAAATAACATCAAACCATAAAAACCTAGGCTCGGATGCCACTGTTGGGGAACGTAGTAATTTCAAAAAATTTCCTACGCACACGCAAGATCATGGTGATGCATAGCAACGAGGGGGAGAGTCTGATCTACGTACCCTTGTAGATCGCAACGGAAGCGTGGACACAACGTAGAGGAAGTAGTCGTACGTCTTCTTCCCGATCCGACCGATCCAAGCACCGTTACTCCGGCACCTCCGAGTTCTTAGCACACGTTCAGCTCGATGACGATCCCCGGGCTCCGATCTAGCAAAGCTTCGGGGAGGAGTTCCATCAGCACGACGACGTGGTGACGATCTTGATGTACTACCGACGCAGGGCTTCGCCTAAGCACTACAATGATATGATCGAGGTGGAATATGGTGGCAGGGGGCACCGCACACGGCTAAGGAACGATCTCAATGATCAACTTGTGTGTCTAGAGGTGCCCCCTGCCCCCGTATATAAAGGATCCAAGGGGGAGGGCTGGCCGGCCAAGGAGGAGGGCGCAGGAGGAGTCCTACTCCTACCAGGAGTAGGACTCCCCCCCCCCAATCCTATTCCTAATAGGATTCCGAGAGAGAGAGAGAGAGAGAGAAGGGGGCCGGCCACCTCTCCTAGTCCTAATAGGACTAGGGGAGGGGGGAGGCGCGCAACCCACCTTGGGCTGCCCCTTTCATCTTTCCACTAAGGCCCAATAAGGCCCATATGGTTCCCGGGGGGTTTCGGTAACCTCCCGGTGATCCGGTAAAATCCCGATTTCACCCGGAACACTTCCGATGTCCAAACATAGGCTTCCAATATATCAACCTTTATGTATCGACCATTTTGAGACTCCTCGTCATGTCCGTGATCACATCCGGGACTCCGAACATCCTTCGGTACATCAAAATGCATAAACTCATAATAACCTGTAAGCATAGTAGTGGTTGGTCAATTCATGGCAAATGCAGTTCGTGCTAGCACGGCAACTGCAGTTGCCCCTTACGTGGCAACCGCAGTTTTTGCTTGCATGGCAACTGAAGTTGCATCGATATGGCAACCGCAGTTGTTCCTAGATGGCAACTGCAGTTCCCATGACATGGCAACTGCAGCTGTTCCTCCATGGCAACTGCACGTGTGCAGGGATGGCAACAACAGTTGTCCACGGACGACAAGTGTAGTTTTTAATCCATGGCAATTGTAGATGTCCAGTCATGGCAATTTGTAGTTGTCAACTATGCTCCTTGTGCTAACTGAGCATCCGCAACTTCACTATTTTTATGGTCTCACCTGTGTACGACGTCGATGGCAGGTACATGGGTGCTGCCTAATGCCACGTGCTGCATGAAGGCTCTGCATTTTTCACCCGTGATAACTCGTGAGTCCTTTTGCCATCTTTTTTTCATGTTCATTTTTCATGTCCACAGCAGTACGTGCTCTTTTTTTGTTTTGCATTACCTTGATTAGCCATACTAGCTAGTTGAAGTTGGCTGCCCGTACATTTGTCAGCGTTAGCGCCTTGTGTCTGAACTTGCCACGGGGGACCCCTAAGAGTGTTCTGGTCATAAGAACCTGCATAAAAAATGACAGTGCACGACATAAGTAGAATGTCATCTTCATCGTCGCGAATATGGCAACTGTTCTCTTCATTGTTTAGCACGCATCATACCTACGCCTGCATACTGTTCTAGTAGTGGCAGCAACGGCCCCGCAGAGATGAGCTGACTGTACTCTGATGCATCCAAAGGGGGTGTTTCTGGCCTTTGAGAACCCCAAGCATCAGCGCCATCTTCGTGATTCATTCTTTCCGTGTCTCGCTTCTTTCCGATGTGTTCTCAATCACTGGATGAACAAGAAGGCATCAACAATCCACAATTTTTTTTATCATTGTGCTGCTTGCATGTAGAAGTTAACACGTCAGTGTTATCACATTTTCATGCATAGGCAACCAACATATCATGGCTAGTAGGACATGCACATCCACTATCTTTTCTAAAATCTGGGTGCTAGCTATCCGTTTGATTCAATGGCATCAGCCTCTACAATAGGATGGCAAGCAATAAGTTGACATGGTGGCAGTTGACGACAATGATAGGTGGCAATTGACGTTAGACACCAATGGCAATTAATTTTCACACCCCCCATTACTCCAAATTTCTCAATTTTCTCTTCCTTTTTATGGATTCCTGCACATCCATTCATTTACCAACTACGTGCATCAATCTAGTGAGAACTTACGGTTATCTCTAGCGTATTACATGGCAGATCTAGTGCATTCTGCTTGGCAATTGTGAAGACACACAACTTATGTAGTGTTTTACCGCTGTAGGATGGATCTAGTTGCCAACTTCGTCGGTAATTTTGCAATTTTCTGCCCAGAAAGAAGGATGAGAAGCAGTAGGGAGATTGGGAGATTCACCTGCTTTTAGCTGGTCGTCTTTGGAGGGCGTTGTTGGAGTGGGGGATGGGGGGTGGGATGGGGTGGGGGAGATAAGGGGTGTGGTTTGCGGTGGGAGCGCACTACGGATCTGCCCTGGTTGCAATGGCAACCAGAGAGGGCCGGCGACGGAGGTCGGGGTTCGACAGGCGGGGGACGAGGGCGGCAGACGAGAGAGGGGACGAGGCCGGGAACGGCTGGGTCATGCGGGCAGCGGGTCGTCTGGCTCGGACGAAGCAGTGCGGGCGGGGTTGCCACACATCGGACATGCAGGCCGTGCTTTTATGCGCGCAGACGGAGTCGTGCGGGCGGGTTCCCGTCCATGCCACACGAGGCGTGCGGGCGAGTTTCCGTCCACGCCACACGTGTGGCTTTTCGTTTGTGGATGTGTTGTTTGGCACATCTTACCCTCAAACGTGATCCGTGTGTGATGCTTTAATTTTTTTCTTCAAACTTTTGACTCAGCACATGTGTATCTTAGCGGTGAATGACTTCATTAATTTGAAGTGTATCTTAGCTGGCCGATGGCTTTGGCTTCATTTAATTTTGGCTACCTGCCTTTAAAGAAAAATAGATATCTGAAATAAATAAAGTAAAATAAATGCGGAGCAACTTAATCGCTCCGGGTACCCGAACCTTCCAGGTCAGCAGGCCGCCTTCCCCATTCCGGCCATAGTCAAACCAAACCAAATCCTCGCCTCGCCACCATGGCCGACGGCGCCGGCAGCGGCAGGTCCCGCCTCAGCGCCCTCCCCAACGACCTGCTCCGCCACATCGTCACCTTCCTCCCCGTCATGGAAGCCGCCCGCGCCGCCACCCTCGGCCGCGGCTGGCGCCACCTCTGGCGCTCATACCCGCTCGTCCTCAAGGATGCCGACATCCCCGAGCGCGCGCGCGACGCCGCAATCCCCCGAGTCCTCGCCGACCACCCGGGCCACTTCCGCGCCGTCATCCTCTACGACTGCAGGCTCGCCTCACTGGACCGCGAGCTCCCCGCCTGGCCGCGCCTCCTCGTCGACAAGCGCACGGAGAAACTCGTTCTCGCCTACAGTTGGGTCGTGAACCAGCCCAACCCGGGGCGCCTTCTTCCCGCCGACATCCTCCGCTGCGACTCGCTCCAGGAGCTCACCCTGGACTTCTGGACGTTCCCCGGCGGCGCCGAGGTCGTTCTTCCCCGCCTCCGGATTCTCGCCATGGTAAGGATTGGCATAAGCGAGCAGGAACTGGAGTCCTTGATCGCTGCCAGCCCCGTTCTAGAGTCCCTTCGGCTCACCCTCAATAGCCCCAAGCACGTCCGGCTCCGCAGCCAAAGCCTCCAGTGCGCGCTCGTTGGGCTATCCAGAGTGGAGGAGTTCACCCTGGTGGACACGCCGCTCCTGGAGCGGCTCTACTTGTTCCTGCCGCCTACTGGTGTGGTGGGGTTCAGAATCGCTTGTGCTCCCAACCTGCAGGTGCTCGGCTACCTGGACACAAGAGCTCACAAGCTGCAGATTGGTAACAGCGTCATCGGGGTACGTCTCTCCAGTCTCAGTCTCTCTCTCTCTCAACTTGAAACTGTTCCATCCATCATCTCTAGGATCAGAAAGTAGTCAGTGAGTTATGATAATGTTGCTTTTGCTGCATCTCGTTGCAGTCTCTCAAAGTTATTCCATCCACATCAATCCATCCCATGATAATGTTCTGTATGATTATAGAACACTTGATGAGTTATGATAAACCTGTCTTTGTGAACCTGTTTGCAGTCAGACACAATGGTGAACGCAAGCACTGTGGTTCGAAGCGTCAAGATATTGGCGTTAACTGTGAATTTTGGTGTCTTTGGGGAGGTTAAGATGCTGGCCAGCTTCCTCAGATGCTTTCCCAATATTGACACGCTGCACATTGAGGTAGCTCCCAGTTCCTTCAGTCTGTCGACCATTTCAATATTATCATCAATTATTAGCAGCTTGATATATATGTAACCAAACTGCACACACATTGGTACCAATTTGCAGTCTGCACCGCATGATCCATCTGTAACTGCCGATGAACCCAGTGGGGAGCATCATGCCAAGTTCTGGCAGGAGATCAGTCCGATTTGTTGCTTGAGATCACATATCAAGAAGATGGTTATTCACGATTACCGAGGGGATCAAAATGAATTTGAGTTCCTCAAGTTCAGTGCCATGAATGCCCAGGAGCTGCAGTCCTTACTGATTGTGCCGCATGAAGGAATTTTGTCTTCAGCTGACAAGGTGAATGAGATAAAAGACAAATTGCAGTGTCTACAGTTTCCAACAGGTATCTCTGCAGTGCTGCAGCTGTCACCTAAAGCAGGCACTGGTTTGCGCTTGGAGAAAGCATCCAATCTTACAATCGATGACCCTTTTGAATGCTGAATCCATGGTTAATTCGCTGTATGTTTACATGCTTGATCCGTACTTTTTGAGGAATCGTTGACTGTTGTCTGCAAGATCTTGCTGTTTAGTTTCTTGTAGGCATGCCTTATCTTGAGACATGGCCGAGTTTTCCAACTACCAAGAGTATGTAGGAATTAAAGTTAGCAGAAGTACTTGAGAAGAGTATGTAGGAATTAAAGTTAGCAGAAGTACTTGAGAGACTAGTGTTATTTTCATGTGTCTGTCTCGATATGACAGCAGTTTGCTTCTGGATATAGTGCGCCTGTTTTTTAGCATGTCTGTGGTTTCATTTTCTCTGCATTGCTTATGTAGTTTCTTATCACCTCTTTCAGTTTCGTTAACTATCAATTGATGGTCAGAGTATACTAAAGCTTATGTAGTTCTGCACTTCTGTTTTATTCATCATGTTTTGTGTATCTGGAATAATAATGGCACATTGCATCGACTGGTAAAAGCATATATGGAATAAATAGCCTATGACAGTAGATTTTTTCTTTCCAATAAAGACTTGGCCGATTAGTTGAGCAAATCTAGAGCCTACATATGCGACCTGGTTTGTAAACAATCTTAAGAGTAGTTCGTTTCCGAAAATAAAGTTGTCTATTGATGTTTCACTGAAAGATTTTCAGGAAGTGGGAATGTTCAAATATGCTAATTCTTTGCTTAATGGAATGCCCACCATATATGTTTAGAGATATAACAGTTATGTAGGTGTTACTCCACTTGTTTGGCTCCGCTTCTCCTGTTTGCAAAGAGGACTTTCGTATGGTTGTTGCTTGCCCTTGATGATGTTCTCTCTTGGTTTAATTTCGCCAATAGCCCAGCAGTTGATTTCATTCACCTTTCTTTATTTAGTTACTTCAGTGGCCTAATAGCCTTGCCAGTTCTAAGGAGGAACGTATAAATGTCTTAACAACCTTGACATTCTTGACACTGAAAACTGATCACGTTTGCAGACCCAAAATGGTGGCGGTAAGTTCAAAAAAAAAATGGTGACGGTTTAGGTGTCACCGATCTAAGCGCATCTCTAACTCATCCCCTATTCAGCGTTAGAGAAGGATAAATTCGATTTTCCTTTAATCGGTAGAACTCATTAAACCTTTAGTGAAGAAAGTGTTTACTCTGTGTCAGCCATGACTCATAAATATACTCACCGACCTCCCTGAGAAGTAAAAAATTCCCCACCCATACTTCTCCTCTTCTTCCATTCCGCGACCGCTCAACCCCCGCCGATGCGCCCCTACCTCCACCCCCATCTACTCCGCCGTCGCCCCGATGTCGATAATGGCCGGATCCATCCGCCACCGCTCCAGCTGCCCATCCCCGACGCGGATCCACGCGCAGTCCCAAGCCCATGGTCGCGGCAGCGCTTCCTCCTGTCGTGCTCGCGCATCTCACATCCCTGACCTCTCGTCGCCGCCGCCGTTGGGGACATGGGTCGCAGAGATCACCGACCCGACACCCACAAACACATTTGGATATGATCTTTCCACTTGACGGTGCAGGCGGCGGGGGAATACGACATAATGTCGGTCTGCCTCCATGACACCAACGCCGATGCAATTTCCCTGCCGGCCTGCCGCAGTTGGCACGCGTCGACCCTCGGATGGCCACCACATGGGAGATGCGGGAAGACCGGGAAGCCCATGAGCTCCTCTAATTCTATACTAACCGACGTTTTTGGTATGGTAAGTGTTTGGGTGCGGTGCGCCGGCCGAAAATTCGGCCGGTCTCGTGCCACACTGGTCTGGCGCGCCCAGCAAATCACACCCCCGCGTGAGACACGTGTATTACGGTGGGGTCCCGTGTAGACCCGCCCTATCCCTTATCTTCTCCACCGCTTCATCCCCTACCTATCAATCTTTGTTCTTCTTCTCCCCACCCCCCTGTGTTGTCGCTCTCGTCCTCTCCACAACCTCTCCCTTGCCCCCCCCCCCCCCCAAGCCCCGCTGCCGTGGCACCGCTGCAACTGCTCGTCAGAGTACAAGCGGGTCGACGTGTTGTACAAGGCGGGGCTGCAACCAGATTTGGTGGAGCTGCAAGTAACAGAGGCAAGGGGTGGAAACGACAACGGACGCCGTTGCTAGCCGTCGACGTCTAGCTGGACCGGTGATGTCGGTGCTACATCCAGCAAGACGGCGAGCACGACCCCGCGCACGACAAGGCAAGGGATTTTGTTTCAACCGTGCAGTGGAAAAGCTGGAACCATGTAGCTTTCTGGATCATCGGTTGTAGCTTTTCTGGATCATCGGTTGTAGCTTTTGCTAAACCGGTTTTATCTTTTTGAAAATCATTCTGTTCAAGCTTTTTCTTCAAAAATATGTTTCTTTTGCATCTTTTTTCATGAAACCACTGGTTCCAGCCTTTAAAAATACTAGTTGTAGCATTTTGTTCAGCTTGTTGTGGCATTTTTGTTCAGGAATGCCACCATAGGAGTTCGTCCTATTGTATCAGCGATGCTTTTTGCTACAACTGTAGCTTATTTTTGCTACCGCCGGTGATTTTTTTTGCTACATACATGCACGGCGGTGCTGGTCGATGGCGACGATGCCTTTTTTGCTGCTGCAACCGTTTTGAAGTTTGCTGGAACCGGCGCCCAAATTTGCTACCATCACCTTTTGGGGTTTGCTGGAAGGAACCGTCCAAAAGCTTCCACCAGATTTGTTTTTTGCTAGAACCCTCTCCAAAAAATGCTACCGTCGGCTTTTTTTTGGCTGCAAGCCATGCCGTCGTTTTCCATCTGATGCTAGAACAGGCAATGGTGCGGTCGGCGTCCATGGTGCGACGAACTACAACCGAGGGTCTGCGATAATTTTTGTTACAACCGTCCTCGGTAATTTCTACAACCAACGACGGAATTTTCTGCGACGACAAATGAAAGCGTTTGCGACCAGCAAGGCGTCTTCCTCCATGGGGACAGCGAGCCCGGGGTGGCCGGCGAGCGCGCGGTGGCAGAGGCCGAGCGCGTGGAGGCAGAGGGTGAGCGCGCGGCGGCAGAGGGCGGGGGCGGCGCTCTCCTTCTCTCTCGTTTTTCTCTCGCGTGGGAGGTTGATGATGGGTGCTGGGGTGGACGGGGGAGAGATCTAACGGCCGCACGCGCATAGATCGGGCGGATCTGGGCTGACCGGCCCAAAGATTCGGCCGGCGCGCCGGCGCAGAGTGTTGCCCTTTTGGTATGGATTAGATGTACATGTTGAGCGATTTTCAAAAAAAAGATGTGCATGTTGAGCGTGCGCAAACCTCTTTTTACCGGAGCCGGTATGTACTGGTGCTAAATCCACCCTTCAATTCTTGGAGATTGGTGCACACTGTCTACATGCATACTAGTATTCCTTTGTATTCTGTTAAATATCATCATGTATGAAATGTCTTGTCAACTCTTGTCAGCACTTTTTGCCAGGACCGTGCATGCATGTCTAACATACTCTCCTCCTCTAGCTCCCATAACAAAGGTACCATTTAAATTTCATTTGACATTTTCAACCGTTTATATCTTTTAAATCAAAATTACATATGTGAAATATTTTATATATTTGATCTCCGGGTGGCAAGTGTTGGGTAACGTAGTAATTTCAAAAAAATTCCTACGCACACGCAAGATCATGGTGATGCACAGCAACGAGAGGGGAGAGTGTTGTCTATGTACCCACGCAGACCGACTGCGGAAGCGTTGACACAACGTAGAGGAAGTAGTCGTACGTCTTCCCGATCCGACCGATCCAAGCACCGTTACTCCGGCACCTCCGAGTTTTTAGCACACGTACAGCTCGATGGCGCTCCCCGGGCTCCGATCCAGCAAAGCTTCGGGGATGAGTTCCGTCAGCACAACGGCGTGGTGACGATGATGATGTTCTACCGACGCAGGGCTTCGCCTAAGCACTACAACGATATGATCGAGGTGGAATATGGTGGCAGGGGGCACCGCACACAGCTAAGGAACGATCACGTGGATCAACTTGTGTGTCCTAGGGTGCCCCCTGCCCCCGTATATAAAGGAGCAAGGGGGAGGCCGGCCGGCCCTATGTGGCGCGCCAAGGGGAGGGGGAGTCCTCCTCCTAGTGGGAGTAGGACTCCCCTTTCCTAATCCAATTAGGAAACCTAAGGGGGAAGGAAAGAGAGGAAGAGGGAGAGGGAAAGAGGGGCCGCGCCCCCCTCCCTAGTCCAATTCGGACTCCCCTTGGGGGGGGGGCGCCACCTCCTAGGCCGCAGCCCTCTCTCTCCCTAAGGCCCAATAAGGCCCATTACTTCCCCGGGGGGTTCCGGTAACCCCTCCAGCACTCCGGTTTTCTCCGAAATCATCTGGAACACTTTCGGTGTCCGAATGTAGCAGTCCAATATATCAATCTTTATGTCTCGACCATTTCGAGACTCCTCGTCATGTCCGTGATCATATCCGGGACTCCGAACTAACTTCGGTACATCAAAATGCATAAACTCATAATAACTGTCATCGTAACGTTAAGCGTGTGGACCCTACGGTTCGAGAACAATGTAGACATGACTGAGACAAATCTCCGGTCAATAACCAATAGCGGGACCTGGATGCCCATATTGGCTCCTACATATTCTACGAAGATCTTTATCGGTCAGACCGCATAACAACATACGTTGTTCCCTTTGTCATCGGTATGTTACTTGCCCGAGATTCGATCGTCGGTATCCAATACTAGTTCAATCTCGTTACCGGCAAGTCTCTTTACTCGTTCTGTAATACATTATTCCGCAACTAACTCATTAGTTGCAATGCTTGCAAGGCTTATGTGATGTGCATTACCGAGAGGGCCCAGAGATACCTCTCCGACAATCGGGGTGACAAATCCTAATCTCGAAATACGCCAACCCAACATCTACCTTTGGAGACACCTGTAGAGCTCCTTTATAATCACCCAGTTACGTTGTGACGTTTGGTAGCACACAAAGTGTTCCTCCGATAAACGGGAGTTGCATAATCTCATAGTCATAGGAACATGCATAAGTCATGAAGGAAGCAATAGCAACATACTAAACGATTGGGTGCTAAGCTAATGGAATCGGTCATGTCAATCAGATCATTCTACTAATGATGTGACCTCGTTAATCAAATAACAACACTTTTTTCATGGTTAGGAAACATAACCATTTTTGTTTAACGAGCTAGTCAAGTAGAGGCATACTAGTGACACTAAGTTTGTCTATGTATTCACACATGTATTATGTTTCCGGTTAATACAATTCTAGCATGAATAATAAACATTTATCATGATATAAGCAAATAAATAATAACTTTATTATTGCCTCTAGGGCATATTTCCTTCAGCAAGACCTTTAGAACAAGATTCAATTTCGGATACATTTCAAATACATTTAATTTTCAACATTTCAATTAACAAATTTCACTCTATATATTATGTGTGAAACTGCTTATTTCACTGTTTGAAACTTATTTCACTCTATATATGGAACATATGAAACATGTTATTTCACTCTATATATTTTAAACACCTTTTAATTTCAATGTTTCAAATATATGAAACATGTTATTTCACTCTATATATTTTAAACACCTTTTAATTTCAATGTTTCAAATATGTGAAACATAGTTTGAAAATATAATTTTTTGTGATGTGTGAAATCAGTTTTTTAAACGAGTGGAATATAGTACTTCAAATGAGTGAATCTAATGTTTTCTCTCAAATGAGTGAAATAAGTTTTTTCAACTGAGTGAAATCAGTTGTTTCAAATAAATGATATATTGTTTTGAAATAATAAAATCAATTTGTGAATGAGTGAAATATGTATTTCAGAGAAGTAATTTCATATATTTCAATACATATCTCACTGAAATAACAAGTTACAAATATATGAAATAGCAGTTTCATATATTTCAGAGAAGTAATTTCATATATTTTCACAAAAATTAGTTTCACAACTCGCAACACCACATTGAAATATATTTCAGGGAAGTAATTTCATATTTTTCAATAAATATCTCACTGAAATAACAAGTTACAAATATGAGAAATATCAGTTTCATATATTTCAGAGAAGTGATTTCATATTTTTTTCACAGAAATTAGTTTGACAACGTGCAACAACACATTGAAATATCAGTTTCACATATTTTACACAGCTCAACTACACATAGCTATTTGAATTAATATCTCACTGAAAATCATTCAATCGTTTTGAGAAATATGTAACACTTCCAGTAGTGTTTAAGAATGAGTGAAATTAGTTCTTTTAAATGAGTGAAATCATTTTTATGAAATTAGTGAACTTGATTTTGAATATTAGTGAAATATGCATTTTTAAATAAGTGAAACCAGTGTTTAAAAATGTTTGAAATTAGTTTTTTTAACAAGTGAAATCATATTTTTTTGGAAATTAGTGAAACAGTCGAAATCTTTTTTGTGAAATACCGAAATAATCTTATACTTTTCTGAAAGTGATTTCAAAGATAATTGAAATATACAAAATAAAGGTAGTTGAAATATATCCTAGATTGATCTTGTTTTGAAGGTCTTGTCGGCGCGAATTCTAATATATAAAAAGTTTAAAAAGTGAACATTTGTTTGAAAATATATCAATCATTTAAAATATGAGGATGAAAATTAATACATGTTAGATGTATGGGAGAGAGAATGTATGCATGCACGGTTGTTTTTCTCCTTCCTATCTCTCTCTTCTCTGTAAACGGGTGCCACCATGTAACTTATGTCGGGCTGTGTCACTAGTATTCACAATGTATAGAGCAAGATATAATATACGTTATCAGATCACACGAATCTTGATGAAATGCATGTGTGGTGGATGTCACACCGGTAGGTACCAGTTCCGGTAGAAAAACTTAGTCCGTTGAGCGTGTCCCTTTCCCCGGGCAATCCTCTGAATCTCAACTTTTAATGAACGAATTGATTGAATAGTCCCCTACTTTCAACCGGTTTATTTTCATCAAATTACCCCCACCCCACGCCCACCCACCAAAACGCGCCCAGCGAACCCCACCCACGCACGTAGACAAAGAAACAAATCTCTACTCCTAATGGACGAATTGATTGAATAGTCCCCCACTTTCAACCGGTTTATTTTCAACCGGTTTTTTTCCATCAAATTACCCCCACCCCCACGCCCACCCACCGAAACGCGCCCAGTGAACCCCACCCACGCACGTAGCCAAAGAAACAAATAATAGATTTTTTCCTACCTTAGCCAAATCAACGGATCTCTCCCATTAATGCAATTTGCTTTAGGAAACAAATAATAGATTCTTTCCTACCTTAGCCAAATCAACGGATCTCTCTCATTAATGCAATTTTTCTTTAGGAAACAAATAATAGATTCTTTCCTACCTTAGCCAAATCAACGGATCTCTCCCATTAATGCAATTTGCTTTAGGAAACAAATAACAGACACGTCACAAACTTTCCTCTCAATAAATCTCTACTCCTAATGGACGAATTGGTTGAATAGTCCCCCCACTTTCAACCGGTTTATTTTCAACCGGTTTATTTTCAACCGGTTTTTTCCATCAGATTACCCCCACCCCCACCCCCACGCCCACCCACCGAAACGCGCCCAGCGAACCCCACCCACGCACGTAGCCAAAGAAACAAATAATAGATTCTTTCCTACCTTAGCCAAATCAACGGATCTCTCCCATTAATGCAATTTGCTTTAGGAAACAAATAATAGATTCTTTTCTACCTTAGCTAAATCAACGGATCTCTCTCATTAATGCAATTTTTTATTTAAGAAACAAATAATAGATTCTTTCCTATCTTAGCCAAATCAACGGATCTCTCCCATTAATGCAATTTGCTTTAGGAAACAAATAACAGACATGTCACAAACTTTCCTCTCAATAAATAGTTTCTTAACATTTGCAAACTTTCCTAATCAGACACGTCACAAACGGGCAGGTACTGATATCACGTTACCAAACAATAAAACCCCATTTGCATAGAAATCAGTTCAAAATCCTAAGTTTCCTAAATTTTTACCTTTCCTTGATAACAACCAATATTTCCTATGTTTTCCACCTATAGAAGGAAATCATCCCTCCATCGATATTAGCATTTTTTTGGAATGAGATCTCTAGGTTATGATTTTTTTGCGATTCTTTCCAATTGTGACCTCTCCTTCCGCTCCGGCTCCTTCTCGCATAAACACCTCCACCATAGCCAGCTGATGCCACCCCAGACCTCCTGCCTCTCTATACCTTCTCCGCCACCTCCTCCTCATACTCCATTGACAATCCCTCCGCCATGTTTTTCCACGGCGGTGTCGAGGACATGGCGCAGCAGCGTACCAGCGGTAGAGTAGCGCATAGCAGCAGGAAGCAACACGCAGCAGGCGAGGCAAGCGGCCGGCGTGGCCGAGGGGGCGGCCGGCAGAAGATGGCTGTGACAGGAGGGGGCGCAAGGCAGGGGCACGACTGCGGGGCGAGCGAAGGCATAGGCGGCAGCAGACGGGGTGAGCGCAGCTAGCGAGAGTGTGGCGTGTGGTCAGGGTGTGCGTCGCGCGGGTCACAGTGGTGCGGTGGCTGCGGCGAGCGCGGCGGTAGTGGCGGACGCGATCGACGCGGTGTGGTACAGGCGTCCATATATACTTTAAGGGTGTTGAGGTCATTATAGGAGTATTTAGATTGATCAAGTTTCTATCTGCTCTTTCTTCCTGTAAGGATTTCTCAAAATTGTCGATGAGTATTTAAATGATGAAGTTTCTATTTGGTATCACTTCCTGTGAGGATATCCCAAAATTACCAGATCTAATATTATTTTAGTATGGCCTTTGGTAGTTCATGTGCACGTATTTTAGTGTATGGCCCAATCTCATATTTTCTTCAAATTTATAGTGAAATGATGTTTCAATCAAGGTTGTTCCATATTGAGCTACCTTGCGAAAAATATGCATAATGATTGTTTGTGTTTCTGATGAGCTGGAGCAGATGCACGATTGTACATGTACCGAATAACTCATGATGCATGACCGCTTGTGGTTGTTTTTAGGGCACATAGTGTTGACGTGGGGACCTTTTGTATGTTCTATACTAAGAATTTTTCATCTTATGCTTTGTACTAAGTTGGTTTTATAACTTGTGTGCTTATTTCACTAATGCATGCAGGAGTATCAAACAGTGATGGTGTGTTCTGTATACGATTTTGTTTACTCCAATTCTATATATTCTCACGAGTAGATGAGGTGTAAGCATGTGTAATGTAGTTCCTTTTTCTACATATGGTGATTGATTTCTTCATTGGTAACCCAACTAACGGATGGTAATCAATCTTCAAATACCAAAACCAATGTCACTTGATATGTATGAGAATATTAAATGTAATATTAACATAACTGATATTGAACTCTTAAAGCTAATGTGGCCTCGTTGCAACGCACGGGCGTTCTTCTAGTCTATTCCTAATGGACGAATTGGTTGAATAGTCCCCCCCCCCCCCCACTTTCAACCGGTTTATTTCCAACCGGTTTATTTTCAACCGTTTTTTCTTCGTCCCACCTCCCACCAGCCCCTCCCACCGGGTTTTCTCTTTTCTCATCTGACCGACAATACCTAACGTATTTATGGTAATCAATCATAATTAATCCACGTATAGTAATAAATCAATCCAGGTATGGTAAGGTCATAACTCAGGAAATTTTGAATATGGTAATTATATGGTAATAAATTTAAATTACCCCAAAGGCTATCAATCCAGGTATGGTAAGGCCACAACTCGGGAAATATCGAATATGGTAATAAATTTAAATTACCACCAGGTATGGTAAGGCTATCGATCCAGGTATGGCACACCCTCACCTGATCACCTATCACAATCTCCAGCCCCACGCACGCACCAACGTATTTATGGTAATCAATCATAATTAATCCACGTATAGTAATAAATCAATCCAGGTATGGTAAGGTCATAACTCAGGAAATTTTGAATATGATAATTATATTGTAATAAATTTAAATTACCCCAAAAGCTATCAATCCAGGTATGGTAAGGCCATAATTCGGGAAATATCGAATATGGTAATAAATTTAAATTACCACCAGGTATGGTAAGGCTATCGATCCAGGTATGGCACGCCCTCACCTGATCACCTATCACAATCTCCAGCCCCACGCACGCACCAAAGAACCCACCCGGCACCAAACGCAGCTCCTCTCGATCCCCTCGAGTAAACGCCGCCACCGTCGTGCGATCTTCCTGACACAGACGCCGTCGCCGCCTCCTTCCCACCTACGGCGTCCCCCACATCCATGGTGACGGCGCTCGCGTCCTACACTGACCCTCCGCCTCATATAGGTTGGTCGTTGATGGAGTGGGATGTGCCCCTGCGGTTTGGGGAGGCGCAATCACGATCTGGTTGGGATCTCAGTGTGGACTCGTTCTCTGCGATGAAGGATGGCGATGCCTCCCTGGCAAATGGGATCGGAGGAAGGGGCTCTACGTCGTGAATGTCGGCGAGGCAGCGGCCGAAGGCGAGCCCGACGGTGAGCACGGGTGTTCGTCCCATGAAATAGGCGGCCACGGAGGGCGGATCTGAGGCCACCCCAATCGCCGGTGGCCCTTCCTCCCATCGCTCATCGCCTCCATTCTCTCTCTCCTCTAAATCTTTGTCGCCCCTGCCTGATTCTGGCCGACGCCATCCGGCTCTCGCATCGACCACCACCAGCACGGCTGCGGACGAGGCGCAACCGCAAACGCCGCCGCCGCCATCCTCATCCACCTCCTCCACCATCCTTCCCAGCCGTCGTCGGGGGCACCCGCCATCTGCGCTCTAGCCCACCCGCTCCCTCCTATCCCCTCCCCCTGCCTGCCAGCCCCGTGATCCATAGCACAGATGGCAGGTACTACAACGACCTCCTCCCCAGCGGATCCGGCCTCCTCCGATGGAGATCCATCCTGGGCACCGCCTTATTCTCATGCGTGCACGTCTATATCAATGTCTCATTCCACCTCACCTGAGCCTTTACCTTCCCACCTCTGCTTCAGATCCACATCACTTTGCAAGGTATGTGCTTGATTGTTCCGAACTGGATCGATGGATTGTGCAAGGTACTTTGGGTGTCGTCATTGACGGCAATTGTCACGCCATGCTACCATCGGAGGGGTCCCTCATTGATCATTAGGGTCTTCCGAACTGCACGAACTCCATTGAGAAGGATGTTTTTAATTCTGGTTTTGCCTACATGCTTTCTTTGCCTGTATCTACTTAGCTAATGTCTTCTTATAGATAGTAGCTGCTGAAGTGGTGATCAAAGTTGTTCACTATAAGGAAACAACCATGATAACAAAAGTGTATATTCCCTGACCTTTGACCTGAAGTACTTTTTCATTAGAAACTTGCAACAACCAGGCATTGAAATTAGCAACAACTTCGTACGTACTGAACTAATTTGCAGCAACACGTACTGAACTAAGTTAGGTTATGCTCATCGTTCCAACATGCTTAGTGATAACCACCTAGCAAGCTGATCAAACATGAAAAAATTGAAGTGCTACTGCTAATCGTACTATTCTGAATGTGAAAATCTATTTAATTGGCTCTTCTCTAATTGTGCACGTGCATAAATCTCAGATCTTGCAAATTACAGTATAACCATAAAAGTCATGCTTTGACTCCTATAGGGCCTTTTGCACTTTAATATGACTAATAATTTGCCTTAATATCACAGATTGTATTACTACCTTTCTAAGTGAATGACATTCAAGAAGGTCATTAAATAAAACTAAGAAATCCTTCTGGTATTGGAGTGTAGAAAAGTTGAGACTATAAAACCAAAAGATTATATTTACGTTTATTAGAGAAGGTTCTTTATTTTTTATAGGAAAACACAAAATGTTGCGATGTAGAGTCTAGGTGGTGGGCCTCCTTGATCCACTTGGTGGATGAGGGCGACTCCGGTCCTGGCACCCATAGTGCCAGTGATCCAAAAATCATAGGGCCTGGATATAGCTCTAGCAGACGTATGCGGCTTGCGCATCGAGCTTGGTCGTCTCGAGCATGGAGATAGGCGAGTTGTACACCAAGAGCTGGTACAGAGATAGGCGAGTTGTAGACAAGAGCTGGTGGGCAGCAAGAAACGCATGCACACCAAAGAACAAATCTGAGTCACATGCCTACTTCTATTGGTTTCTACAAAGAGCGGCTAGCTTAGATCTTAGACCAGTCGGTCACTGTCGAGGTCGCCAAGGTGATCTTACAGCACCGCCGTGGGGATTTCTCATGATTTTATGAAGGCAAGCCGCAAGCGGTGGTGGTGATTGGGTGGGTGGTGTCGCTGCCTTGGGAAGAGACGAAGTGATGGTAAAAGTAAGCAGGATCCGATGATTCTTCCGTGGGGATAGCCAAAGTCAAGATGTCGACTACAGACTCGTCGCAGACTTGCAGTGAACCTGGATACGGCGAGCCTGATTTGTGGATCGATGGCGGGTCTTGACTTTGTTAGGCTGGGATTGGATGGTTGCGGAGGGTGGTGTGCTTGGTTGGGTTCCCATGGAAGAATGTGGCCTCCTCGTGGATCTGGTCATGCCCATCCTAAAGAACATTGTGTCCCTAGCTCCCTCGAGGAGCAAGGACAGTGCAAGCGGCAGCAGAGGGTAGGGGTAGATGTGGGGAGGGATGTCGGCGGCTGCTCGAGGTCATCATGATGAAACCCTTGACGTCCCATCTTCATCAATGGAAGTGAAAGAGCACGAAGTCGAGATTGGATAGGAGTTTGAATTCTTTTTGGCACCGATCGGTTCCCCACTTTAGAGATGTATTTTTTTGCGTGCGAGCAAACAGTGGGTTGATTCTAAAAGGGATAGGCACTTTTTAACAGAAGTGCATGACGGACCAAAAATATGACCTCATTTTATTCGTTTGATAGATATCGTATTATTCGTTGTTGTTTGTTCGGTGAAATTTCCTAATATTTGATTGTTGTGTTTCTAATTAGAGCACTTCATAATCATCCAATACGAAAGAATGATAAATGAAAGATACTGATTATAAATTTTGAAGAGTCCGTGACAACGCACCGGCCTTATACTAGTTTCACGGTAGGACCGTGATTTCCCGTTTCCCCCCTTCTCATTTCAGTCTCTCCTCGCAGATCCCAACTTAGAAAAGGTGAAAATCTCTCCGGGAAGAACATTCCAGGCCAGGGCCTCTCCATTCCGGCCAAAGCCCAACCAAACCCTCGCACCGCCACCCCACCATGGCCGACGGCGGCGCTCCCCTCTCCACGGCGGGCCACGGCGGGGTGGACCTCATCAGCGACCTCAACGATGACGTCCTCCGTGAGATCATCACCCGCCTCCTCCTCATGGAAGCCGCCCGCACCGCCGTCCTCGCTTCCCGCTGGCGCTACCTCTGGCGCTCCGACCGGCTCGTCCTCAAGGACGTTGACATCCACGAGCCCGCGCGCGACGCCGTGGTCCCCCGAGTCCTCGCCGACTACCCGGGCCACTTCCGCACCGTCATCCTCGCCGACTGCAGGCTCGCCTCCCTGGACCGTGAGCTCCCCGCCTGGCCGCGCCTCCTCGTCGACAAGCGCACGGAGGAACTCCTTCTCGCCAACAGATGGGTCATGGACCAGCCCAACCCCGCGCGCCTTCTTCCCGCCGACATCCTCCGCTGCGACTCGCTCCAGGAGCTCACCCTGGACTTCTGGACGTTCCCCAGCGGCACCGAGGTCCTTCTTCCCCGCCTCCGGGCTCTCGCCATAGTACGGATTGTCATAAGCGAGCAGGAGCTGGAGTGCTTGATCGCTGCGAGCCCCGTTCTGGAGTCCCTTCGGCTCACCGTCAATAGCTCCAAGCACGTCCGTCTCCGCAGCAAAAGCCTCATGTGCGCGCTTGTTGGTTTGCTCAAGGTGGAGGAGTTGACCGTGGTGGACACGCCGCTCCTGGCGCGCCTTTTCTTGTTCCTGTCCCTACCGCTTAATGGTGTGAGGATCAGGATCGTTTGTGCTCCCAACCTGCGGGTGCTCGGCTACCTGAACACAGGAACTCACGAGCTGCAGATTGGTGACAGCGTCATCAGGGTACATCTATCCAGTCTCAATCTCTCTCTCAACTTGAAATTGTTCCATCTACATTGTTCTCATATATGATCTGAAAGTAGTCAATGAGTCATGATAATCTCTCTTTCAAAGTTATCCCATCCATGATGATGTTTTGTATGATTATAGAACACTCGATAAGTTATGTATACCTGTCTTGGTGGACCGCTTTGCAGCCAGACAGAATGGTGAGCACAAGCACTGTAGTTCCAAGCGTCCAGATATTGGCGTTGACTGTGAATTTTGGTGTCTTCGTGGAGGTCAAGATGCTGGCCAGCTTCCTCAGATGCTTTCCAAACGTTGACACGCTGCATATCCAGGTAGTTCCCAGTTATTTCAGTCCGTCCATCATTTCACAATGGTGTCGTCGATTATTAGCAGCTTGATCCATATATGTAACCAAACTGCTCACACATTGGTACCAATTTGCAGTCTGCACTGCGTGGTCCATGTGTAACTGCCAATGAACCCAGTGGGGACCATCATGCCAACTTCTGGCGAGAGATCAGTCCGATTTGTTGCTTGAGATCACATGTCAAGAAGATTGTTATTCACAATTTCCGAGGGGATCAAAATGAGTTTGAATTCCTCAAGTTCGTCGCCATGAATGCAGAGGAGCTACAGTCCTTACTGGTTGCGTCGCACAAAGATATTTTGTCTTCAGCTGTGAAGGTGAATGAGACAAAAGATGAATTGCAGCGTCTACAGTTTCCAACAGGCATCTCTGCGGTGCTACGGGTATCACCTAAAGTTGCCACTGTTTGGCGCTTGGGGAAAGCATGCATTCTTACAATCGATGACCCTTTCGAGTGCTGAATCCATGGTTAATTCGCTGTATGTTACATGCTTGATCCGTACTTTTTGAGAAATCATTGACTGTTCTTTGCAAGATCTTGCTGTTTAGTTTCTTGTAGGCATGCCTTATCTTGATATATGGCTGAGTTTTCCAACTACCAAGAGTATGTAGGAATTAAAGTTAGCAGAAGTACTTGAGAGACTAGTGTTATTTTCATGTGTCTGTCTCGATATGACAGCAGTTTGCTTCTGGATATAGTGCGCCTGTTTTTTAGCATGTCTGTGGTTTCATTTTGTTTGCATTGCTTATGTAGAATGTCACCTCTGTCAGTTTCGTTAACTATCATTTGATGGTCAGAGTATACTGAGCTTGGTTGTCCAGGATCAGGATGGCAGAGACTAAATGTAGTTCTGCACTTCTGCTTTCTGCATCATGTTTTGTGTATCTGGAATAGAAATGGCACATTGCATCAACTGGTAAAAGCATATGGAATAAATAGCTTATGACAGTAGATTTTTTCCTTTCCAATTAAGACTTGGCCGATTAGTTGAGCAAAGCTAGAGCTTACATATGAGACCTGGTTTGTGAACAATCTTAGAGTACTTGGTTTCCGAAAACAAAGTTGTTGCTACTCTATTCATGTTTCACTGAAAGATTTTCGAGAAGTGGGAATGTTCAAATATGCTAATTCTTTGCTTAATGGAATGCCCACCATATATGTTTAGAGATATAACAGTTACATAGGTGTTACTGTACTTGCTTGGCTCTGCTTCTCCTGTTTGCAAAGAGGACTTTCGTCTCCGTGCTATCTTCCAGAGATTGTTGTTGCTTGCCCTTGATGATGTTCTCTCTTGGTTTACTTCTGCCAATAGCCCAGCATTTGATTTCATTCACCGTTCATTATTTAGTTACTTCAGTGGCCTAATAGCCTTGCCAGCTCTAAGGAGGAACATTAATGTCCAACAATGTTGACATTCTTGAGACTGAAAAACTGGTCATGTTTTTCTATTCCCAAGGGGTGTTACCATTGATAAAGCATGAAAATCATTTATGTTCTGTTTGTCCATTTTACGGGAGAGCATTTTAAAAGAAGCTTGTACTGGAGGTGTAATGTTAGATGTCCAAGCTATTTTGCTCATGCAGTCTGTGACAAAATTCATGAAGTCTGCTTCCCTGTTTATTTGCCCCATGATTATTGGTTAGTTTTGCAACTGATTAAGTTTCTTGTGGTTTTTCAAACGTTGGCTACGAATGAATATATTAATGATTTAATATGTCATAGTCCACTGATGTACATCTATTGTTATCTTTAATATGTCATAATCACATAAAAGAACTTGCATTGTTACTGGCATGTTAGCATTTTTTACATTGTACTACCATGAGTCTATGATGAACCAGTCGAACGCTATGTAATTAAAGTAAAAAGACAATGCTGCAAGATCACAAACACTATTATGGTCGGCGCAGCAAAGCACGCCTATTTGTGAGTACATTGCTATGCTATTTGCTTACCGTTGACTCCAGTTTTTTGTTTTGTTTACTGTCTATATGTTTCTGCATAAGCCAACTCGGCGACTAGGTTTTTGGCACTGCTGCCAAGTGAAGCTGTTGGCAAACATGTTATTTATGGAGTAATTATATCCGCTTCTTTGCATATGAAACTGCATGCCACTGATTGCAACTGGCTACTTACAGCAATACAGCTTGGTTTTGATTTAGCATGATCTAACGCCCTTTTTAGCTTTGCCACTTCATTGTTTGGAACAATGCAATAAACATACTCTAAACTGTGGCTATGTGCATCTATACTGCAACCGCAATAGGCTACTTCTGTTCCATATGTCCATACAATAAACAAAAGCAGAAAAAAAATAGTTGGCCGAAATATGTACAATCTGGGAACTGTGCACCTGTAAGTAGCGCTCTCAAAACTACCCTCTTCCTGAAAAATCGATGTCATGTGTATTCTGTTGCAAATGTTTCGTTCTCTGAGAAAGCATCTGATCTCACTATCGATGGCCCTTTTTTGCTGATGAACACATGATTGGCTATATGTCTCCTTGATCCCAACTTCTTTGGGAATAATTGGACTGTTCTACTTCAAGATCACGCTGTTTAGTTTGCAGGCGTGCCTTCTCTTCAGGCAGGTATGGCAGGTTTAGGTGTCATAAGGCTATAAGCCTGCCAAACTATGGTCTGCTAAGGTGGAGGCCAAATGTCGCTTCTTCTTCGTGTGGCTTTGGCTCAGGGAGAGGGTTCTAACCAATGTCAGTCTAGCAGAGAAAGGATTGCCGCACAACAGCTACGATTCCCTCCGTTCCTAAATATAAGCATTTTTTAGAGATTTTAATATGAACTACAAACGGAGCAAAATGAGTGAATCAGCCGCATGAATCGCCCTGCTGCTCGTCATTTTGCGCCTGGTGTCTGGCTCTGGCTCTGACTGCTGCTCGCGGGATGGATCCGTGAGCTTTTTCTCAGTCTTCCTGCTAGTTCCAATGCGTTTCCCATGGAGTGGGGGAATGCCACGGCTTGTAAGCCTGGTAAACACAGCCTCCAATGAGCCTGATTAACGGTAATCCGCGTTTGTGCTCGGGCTCGTCTACACTCAATGAACAGTAAATTCAGAAAAATGTATAATTTTCTTTTTAAAAAACTTGCATTTTTTGGCATCAAAGATGCTCCAACACGGTAGATACGTGCAAATTTTAGGGGTGAAATGATATTCGAGAAGCTCTAGACACACACAAAAAAATCAGTTTACAACCTTTTTTCTCAGTTTCTCTAAGACCAGAACTTCTTATTTTCCGGGAAATGTCATTTACCTCGATGCAGAAGAAAATTATTTATTTTTGAATGTGCTTGCTATTTTATTTTGATTTACTGTTCATATCCAGGTTTGAATTTACTGTTAACGCCCAGGTGCATACCGAATCACCGCACTCCCTAATTAGCCTATCTTTCAGTTTTAGTTTTCTTGGTACACGGGGCACCCTAAGTCTGCCTACATGCAATGGCTGATAAATAAACCGAATTCTTTGTTCAAGAGCTTATCACATATACTCTGATTAAAAAGGGAAATCTCCACCTTTTGTAAATATAGCCGTGGCCCGTGGGGCTCTCGTCTAGACCAGTTGAGGCTCTTAGCTTGACGTGGGGAGGCTTCGCGAGGTCACTGCCCACCGAATTAGATGTTGTGTGTTGGTGGGAGGTCAGGACACATCATCAAGCTTGTAGGTGTGGCGATAAAGGTCATCAGAAAGGTGGCTTAAGGTTGATCCATGTATTGGTTTTGTTTGACTCTGTTGAATAATACAATAAAGATGATTGTGTGTATTCTTGGATGTAGAGATTGGGGCAACCTTCTTTTCGGAAAGAAAGAAAAAAATACCGCTCCCAGAACTGACCTTCTTGAAAAATCATGGAGTGACTTTGTGCTTCTAATCCTTCTGGGCGTTTGAGCATCCCAACCTAAAATGTTTATAATCGTTAAAGCAGTGAGCTGTTGTAATTAAGATCAGTAATGTACGTAATGGGTTCTTTGAGTGCTCAACAATTGGCACATCATACTGTGCTGTCAAGTGAAGCTGACGTTATGCTAGCGAATGTAAAAAAGAAAATCTAGATCCAGTATATGAGAGACCCTCCTCTCTAATTCATTAGGAAATTCTGCAATCCTGGTCGAGATGGGCTCTAGCGACGCGGAGGGCGACTCGCTGCTCGGTCCTCGTCCGCCGGCGGCCTTGCTGCCGGGCCTTCACCCCGCGACCTCCCCGTCCGCTGCGGTCGCGGCCGCGCCGCCAGCCCCCCGTCCACGCCCCCCCTCCCCCCCGATGCCTGCTGTCCCCGCATCCCCCGAACCGGTCGAGCCACCGCGCTGGGCCGACCTGGCGGAGGAGGACGACGTGGCTGCCGGACGGCCGGTGGTACGCCGGGAACCCCCTGCTCGGCCGCCGTCGACCCGCCAGGACTGCGCCTTCCCCCCTCGCCGGGACGGATCGTGCTCCATCCCGCGGTCACGCCGGTACCCTGGGGCGGTCTCCCCGCGGACGCCGGGCCAAAGGGCTCCCCTTGGGTCCCGTACCGCTCGCCGCCGCCGCGCCCAGGCGTGGGGCGTCGCTGGGCGGTCGGACCAGGGGTGTGCCCGGGTCTCATGGCGGTCCTCCACCCCTCTGGCACCCTCCTCCCTGGCCGGCGCGTCGCCGGGCCGCCTGACGGCCACTCCGACTCGCCCGCGCGTGCTCGTGCGCCGCTCGCCGTTCAGACCGTTCATTGCGTCGTTCGGGGCTTCTAAGCTCAGCTCCTCTCCTCGTCACGTTCCAGGGCAGCATCGACCAGCGCTCGTCCTGTCCAGGACGCCGGTCCCGGCCGCGGCGGCGGCGGCGGCGGCGGGAGGGGAAACCCTCGCTGCCCCCTCGCCTCCTCGCGGGCTGGGCCGACTCTAGTCGGGCCGTCCTCTGATGGACCGACCGCGGATGGGCCCTGCGATTGGCTCGTGGGCCGCTCCGATGCTGGGCTGGCCCACTCTGCCCTGGTCCGGTCCTGGGCTGCTCGGTCCGCCAGTTAGGTCGATATGGCCTCCTGCTGGCTTCCCCAGGCCTCCATCCTCTCCACCGAGGCGCAACCTAGAGACAACCCTTCCCCTCGCACCCCCTCCACCGCCGCCGCCTCCCGGCTCCCCTTGGCGCTTGTTTCGCTCGCGCAGCAGGCCGCCCTCCCCGGACCCGCCCCCATGCCACGGGACTGGGGTGATGAGGGGACCCGCCCTAAGCGACGCGCCGACGACCGCCGTGATGCTGTGCGTCCATCGCCTGAGGCGCTCCGCCGCGAAGACGACCTGCGCCGGCACCTATCGGCGCGCGATGTCCGTCGATCTCCTCCCCGCCCTGACCGTCGCTCACCTCCCCGTACGGACACCCGCTCCCCGCCACGCCGTTCGCCTGGACGGGCTGATCGCCGGGGCCGATCTCGGTCCCGCTCGCCCGCTCCTGGGGCGGACTGGCGCAACCAACGGCGTCGCTCCCCATCTCCGACGCGGCGCCGGGACGACCGATCCCCCGTCCGCTCGGGCCGCTCACGCTCGCCTCCTCGTTCCAACCAGCAGCTCTCCCAGCCCGCTCCCACCGCCCCGGGTCGTCGGTACCAGCCCCCCCGCGACGAGCCGGCCTTCCCTCCCACTGCGAATGGGGCAGGCCGCGGCCGTCAGGGGGCTAAGAGGAAGAAGAAGCGCGGTCTCGGTCGTGGGAATGGTGGTGCCCCTCCACTGGCTCCGACCCGTGACCCGGCGACCACCTCCGCCAACCCAGCCCGCGCCGGGAACCAACCACAAGACCTCCAGAAGTGCTTCAACTGCGGCCTCGCCGGCCATTCACAGGTCGCCTGCACCAGTCCACCGCGCTGCTACATTTGCTCGGACTCGGGACACCCGACCTTCCTATGCCCGGACCGCCCCGTGTCGGAGGAGATCATGATGTATGGGCACGACATTAAGGGCATGGGCTTCTTCCACATCGAGGTGCCGGACATCCCCCCACCATCCCCCTCGCTTCAGGCGATTGTTTCTATTCGGGAGGGGGTGGCATCACTAGAGATGCTTGAAGCGGAGCTCAACCACCTATACCACTACACCTGGGATTGGCAGGTCACCATGATGGACGGAAACCAGTTCTCGGTCATCTTCCCCGACGCCGTCAGCCACGGATATGGCACCCGCAGTGGTGACATCACTCTTACTCTCAACAAGCTGGTGGTGGACATCTCGGTGCCAATTCGGGACCCCTTGGCGGTTGCCGTCCTTGACATGACTTGGATCCTCATTGCCGGCCTCCCCGACATCGCACGCTCGGAGCGTCTCATCCGAAGCATGTCCCGCATCCTTGGCAAGGTGGTCGTGGTGGATGAGCTTTCCCTCCGGAAGGAGGAGGAGGTGCGCGTCAAAGTCAAGTCCCTCGACTCATCCAAACTCCACACCAAGATCCGGGTGTTCTTCAACGACCAGGGCTTCGACCTCAGGATCTCCCCCAAGCCGCCCAACCATGTTGGCCGCCCATGCATCCCCGACGACAACTTCCTGGGTGGTGACTCTGATGGGCCGGGTCGGCACAGCGACAGGAACCCACGCCACGGTCCCAACCCCGGCTCGGAGGAGGATGATGATGATTCCGAGGATAGCCCGCCCCACCCTCTGGCTGCCGCTCCGGCCTCGAGGGGCGGCGCGGGGACCGGCCGCTCCCACGCCGTGGCTGACGACAGCGACTCCTCTGACGCCAACCTTCAGGTGTTCCCGGCGTCATCTCCCCGCTCCCCCGGCATCCCGACCCTCGCCCCAGTCGTCATCACCACCGCCATCTGCTCGCCTGTGCCCCTCACGCTGGATGCTCCCTTGGCTGGGATGGAGTCGGCTCTGGGCCGCCCGGCTTCTGGCACGCTTGCCGAACCGATGCTGGCCGACCCGGTTGCGCACGGGCCACCCCCAGACCCGTCTCCTCGGGACGCGTCGCTATCGATGGCAGCGGTCTTGGCTGGGCTGGGATTGGCTGTGGCGCAGCCTTCGGGCCCTCCCTCCCTGGCCACTCCGGTGCTCCTAGACCCGATGGCCCTTGGCGCGTGCTCTTCGGATGATGCCCCACCGTCTCCTCCCGCTGCTTCTACAGTTCGGCCCGAGCCCACTGCTTCACCGACCCAGCTCCCGTCTCACGGTCCGATGCCCGGAGGGGCGACGGCGGAGGTGACCACCCCGGTGGTTGCCCACCCCTCCCCCCTCGGACCACGACGTACTCCAGGAGAGGCAGGTCGACCTCAACACCAGTGACGTCATCTTGTCGCAGCGCCAGGATTGAGGTGGCCAGGCCGGAGGGTAGCCCAGCTCTGCACATCCCCGAGCGGGCGGAGCTCAGGGCCGCCGCCCGGAACCTCGAGCCAGGTACCCCGCTCGTCCCAGTAACCCCCGCTACTTGCTCGTTTTCCGCTCTAGAGTCCGCTCCGTTAGGCCACCTAGCTAAGGTGGCAACTGATCCGGCCATCATATTCCGAGGGGAGGTTGGCCCCCCGCTTGTCCAGATTGCGGCGATCCGTGCCCGCGAAATCCTGGACGGGCACCTTGCCAAGGCACATGCTCGCCTCCAAGACGCCCCCGTCCCCTCCACAGTGGCCCCGCGAGGTACCCGGGCAACGATTGTTCCGACTGAGGTCCGGGGCCGCACTCGGTCACGCACCGCTGCCCTCCACGCGCAAAGCGCATCCCGAGTCTTGGGGTCAAGCAGCCCCCCAATGGCCTCGTGATGCGAACCCTATTCTGGAACATCCGCGGTTTCAGCCAAGATGGCCGTCGCCGCCAACTCATCGAGTACATGAGAAACGAGCGAATAGACATTGTGGCCATCCAAGAAACGATGCGTACGGAGCTTTCTCTGTCGGAACTCGAACATTTGAGTTCCGACTTATTTGCTTGGCACTGGCTCCCTTCTAGTGGGAGCGCAGGCCACTCGGGTGGTATCCTTCTAGGTGTCAAGGATGCCACCTTTGAGGTCGGTAGCATGGACCGTGGGGAGTTGTTCGTCAGCATGGAGATCTTTGAGCATGCCCTCAACTTCAAATGGGAGGTCATTGCCGTCTACGGACCGGCTGACCATAGCCGCTCAGAGACCTTCCTAGCTGAGATCCAAACGAAAGTCTTGGCCGCCCAGCTCCCGGTTGTGCTGGGTGGAGACTTTAACCTCATTCGGTCTGAAGACGATAAAAGCAATAACTTGGTTAACTTTCCCCGGATGCAAATGTTTACTGACTGCATCGCAGACATGGGCCTCCGTGAACTAGATAGGGTCGGTGCCAGGTTCACCTGGACTAACCGCCAGGCCGACCCGACCAGGTCGGTCCTCGACCGGGTCTTTGTCTCCTCGGAATGGGACTTGCGGTGCCCTCTCGCGTCGCTACGCGCGATTACTAGGATCGGTTCTGACCATGTTCCTTTACTTCTCTCCTCGGAGAACGAGCGACCTCCCCAGCCCCCCCGCTTTCACTTCGAGACATTCTGGCTGAACCAGCCCAGGTTCGCGGCTGCGGTTGCCGCTAGGTGGCGTGAGGCTCGTGAGGCGTCCCACCGCTCCTTCTCGGCCGTCGACTCCTGGCATTTCTGTGCCAAACGGTCGCGCCAATTCATGAAAGGGTTGTTGCGGAACGTAGTAATTTCAAAATTTTCCTACGCACACGCAAGATCATGGTGATGCACAACAACGAGAGGGGAGAGTGTTGTCTACGTACCCACGCAGACCGACTGCGGAAGCGTTGACACAACGTAGAGGAAGTAGTCGTACGTCTTCCCGATTCGACCGATCCAAGCACCGTTACTCTGGCACCTCCGAGTTCTTAGCACACGTACAGCTCGATGACGCTCCCCGGGATCCGATCCAGCAAAGCTTCGGGGATGAGTTCTGTCAGCACAACGGCGTGGTGACGATGATGATGTTCTACCAACGCAGGGCTTCGCCTAAGCACTACAACGATATGATCGAGGTGGAATATGGTGGCAGGGGGCACCGCACACGGCTAAGGAACGATCACGTGGATCAACTTGTGTGTCCTAGGGTGCCCCCTGCCCCTGTATATAAAGGAGCAAGGGGGAGGCCGGCCGGCCCTATGTGGCGCGCCAAGGGGAGGGGGAGTCCTCCTCCTAGTGGGAGTAGGACTCCCCTTTTCTAATCCAATTAGGAAACCTAAGGGGGAAGGAAAGAGAGGGAGAGGGAGAGGGAAAGAGGGGCCACGCCCCCCCTCCCTAGTCCAATTCGGACTCCCCTTGGGGGGGGCACCTCCTAGGCCGCAGCCCTCTCTCTCCCCTAAGGCCCAATAAGGCCCATTACTTCCCCGGGGGGTTCCGGTAACCCCTCCAGCACTCCGGTTTTCTCCGAAATCATCCGGAACACTTCCGGTGTCCGAATGTAGCCGTCCAATATATCAATCTTTATGTCTCGACCATTTCGAGACTCCTCGTCATGTCCGTGATCACATCCGGGACTCCGAACTAACTTCGGTACATCAAAATGCATAAACTCATAATAACTGTCATCGTAACGTTAAGCGTGCGGACCCTACGGTTCGAGAACAATGTAGACATGACTGAGACAAATCTCCGGTCAATAACCAATAGCGGGACCTGGATGCCCATATTGGCTCCTACATATTCTATGAAGATCTTTATCAGTCAGACCGCATAACAACATACGTTGTTCCCTTTGTCATCGGTATGTTACTTGCCCGAGATTCGATCGTCGGTATCCAATACCTAGTTCAATCTCGTTACCGGCAAGTCTCTTTACTTGTTCTGTAATACATCATTCCGCAACTAACTCATTAGTTGCAATGCTTGCAAGGCTTATGTGATGTGCATTACCGAGAGGGCCCAGAGATACCTCTCCGACAATCGGAGTGACAAATCCTAATTCGAAATACGCCAACCCAACATCTACCTTTGGAGACACCTGTAGAGCTCCTTTATAATCACCCAGTTACGTTGTGAAGTTTGGTAGCACAGAAAGTGTTCCTCCGGTAAACGGGAGTTGCATAATCTCATAGTCATAGGAACATGTATAAGTCATGAAGAAAGCAATAGCAACATACTAAACGATCGGGTGCTAAGCTTAATGGAATGGGTCATGTCAATCAGATCATTCTACTAATGATGTGACCTCGTTAATCAAATAACAACACTTTGTTCGTGGTTAGGAAACATAACCATCTTTGATTAACGAGCTAGTCAAGTAGAGGCATACAAGTGACACTCTGTTTGTCTATGTACTCACACATGTATTATGTTTCCGGTTAATACAATTCTAGCATGAATAATAAACATTTATCATGATATAAGGAAATAAAATAATAACTTTATTATTGCCTCTAGGGCATATTTCCTTCAGTCTCCCACTTGCACTAGAGTCAATAATCTAGATTGCACAGTAATGATTCTAACACCCATGGAGCCTTGGTGTTGATCATGTTTTGCTCGTGGAAGAGGCTTAGTCAACGGGTCTGCAACATTCAGATCCGTATGTATCTTGCAAATCTCTATGTCTCCCACCTGGACTAGATCCCGGATGGAAGTGAAGCGTCTCTTGATGTGCTTGGTCCTCTTGTGAAATCTGGATTCCTTTGCCAAGGCAATTGCACCAGTATTGTCACAAAAGATTTTCATTGGACCCGATGCACTAGGTATGACACCTAGATCGGATATGAACTCCTTCATCCAGACTCCTTCGTTCGCTGCTTCCGAAGCAGCTATGTACTCCGCTTCACATGTAGATCCCGCTACGACGCTTTGTTTAGAACTGCACCAACTGACAGCTCCACCGTTTAATGTAAACACGTATCCGGTTTGCGATTTAGAATCGTCCGGATTAGTGTCAAAGCTTGCATCAACGTAACCTTTTACAGTGAGCTCTTTGTCACCTCCATATACGAGAAACATATCCTTAGTCCTTTTCAGGTATTTCAGGATGTTCTTGACCGCTGTCTAGTGATCCACTCCTGGATTACTTTGGTACCTCCCTGCTAAACTTATAGCAAGGCATACATTAGGTCTGGTACACAGCATTGCATACATGATAGAGCCTATGGCTGAAGCATAGGGAACATCTTTCATTTTCTCTCTATCTTCTGCAGTGGTCGGGCATTGAGTCTGACTCAACTTCACACCTTGTAACACAGGCAAGAACCCTTTCTTTGCTTGATCCATTTTGAACTTCTTCAAAATCTTGTCAAGGTATGTGCTTTGTGAAAGTCCAATTAAGCGTCTTGATCTATCTCTATAGATCTTTATCCCTAATATGTAAGCAGCTTCACCGAGGTCTTTCATTGAAAAACTCTTATTCAAGTATCCCTTTATGCTATTCAGAAATTCTATATCATTTCCAATCAGCAATATGTCATCCACATATAATATCAGAAATGCTACAGAGACCCCACTCACTTTCTTGTAAATACAGGCTTCTCCGAAAGTCTGTATAAAACCAAATGCTTTGATCACACTATCAAAGCGTTTATTCCAACTCCGAGAGGCTTGCACCAGTCCATAAATGGATAGTTGGAGCTTGCAATCTTTGTTAGCTCCCTTTGGATTGACAAAACCTTCCGGTTGCATCATATACAACTCTTCTTCCAGAAATCCATTCAGGAATGCAGTTTTGACATCCATCTGCCAAATTTCATAATCATAAAATGCGGCAATTGCTAACATGATTCGGACAGATTTAAGCATCGCTACGGGTGAGAAGGTCTCATCGTAGTCAACCCCTTGAACTTGTCGAAAACCTTTTGCGACAAGTCAAGCTTTGTAGACAGCAACATTACCATCAACGTCTGTCTTCTTCTTGAAGATCCATTTATTCTCAATTGCTTGCCGATTATCGGGCAAGTCAACCAAAGTCCATACTTTGTTCTCATACATGGATCCCATCTCAGATTTCATGGCTTCAAGCCACTTTGCGGAATCTGGGCTCACCATCGCTTCTTCATAGTTCGTAGGTTCATCATGATCTAGCAGCATGATTTCCAGAACAGGATTACCGTACCACTTTGGTGCGGATCTCATTCTGGTTGATCTACGAGGTTCAGTAATATCTTGTCCTGAAGTTTCATGATCATCATCATTAGCTTCCTCATTAATTGGTATAGTGTTGGGGAACGTAGTAATTTCGAAATTTTTCCTACGCACACGCAAGATCATGGTGATGCATAGCAACGAGGGGAGAGTCTGATCTACGTACCCTTGTAGATCGCAACGGAAGCGTTGACACAACGTAGAGGAAGTAGTCGTACGTCTTCTTCCCGACCCGACCGATCCAAGCACCGTTACTCCGGCACCTCCGAGTTCTTAGCACACGTTCAGCTCGATGACGATCCCCGAGCTCCGATCCAGCAAAGCTTCGGGGAGGAGTTCCGTCAGCACGATGGCGTGGTGATGATCTTGATGTACTACCGACGCAGGGCTTCACCTAAGCACTGCAACAATATGATCGAGGTGGAATTTGGTGGCAGGGGGCACCGCACACGGCTAAGGAACGATCTCAATGATCAACTTGTGTGTCTAGAGGTGCCCCCTGCCCCCGTATATAAAGGATCCAAGGGGGAGGGCTGGCCGGCCAAGGAGGAGGACGCAGGAGGAGTCCTACTCCTACCGGGAGTAGGACTCCCCCCCAAACCTATTCCTAATAGGATTCCTCGAGAGAGAGAGAGAGAGAGAGAGAGAGAGAGAGAAGGGGGCCGGCCCCTTCTCCTAGTCCTAATAGGACAATAGGACTAAGGGAAGGGGGGGCTGCGGCCAGCTATGGGCTGCCCCTTTTCTCTTTTCCACTAAGGCCCATGAAGGCCCACATGGCTCCCGGGGGGTTCCGGTAACCTCCCGGTGATCCGGTAAAATCCCGATTTCACCCGGAACACTTCCGATGTCCAAACATAGGCTTCCAATATATCAATCTTTATGTCTCGACCATTTCGAGACTCCTCGTCATGTCCGTGATCACATCCGGGACTCCGAACAACCTTCGGTACATCAAAATGCATAAACTCATAATAACTGTCATCGCAACGTTAAGCGTGCGGACCCTACGGTTCGAGAACAATGTAGACATGACCGAGACACGTCTCCGGTCAATAACCAATAGCGGGACCTGGATGCCCATATTGGCTCCTACATATTCTATGAAGATCTTTATCGGTCAGACCGCATAACAACATACGTTGTTCCCTTTGTCATCGGTATGTTACTTGCCCGAGATTCGATCGTCGGTATCCAATACCTAGTTCAATCTCGTTACCGGCAAGTCTCTTTACTCGTTCTGTAATACATCATCCCGCAACTAACTCATTAGTTGCAATGCTTGCAAGGCTTGTGTAATGTGTATTACCGAGAGGGCCCAGAGATACCTCTCCGACAATCGGAGTGACAAATCCTAATCTCGAAATACGCCAACCCAACATCTACCATTGGAGACACCTGTAGTACTCCTTTATAATCACCCAGTTACGTTGTGACGTTTGGTAGTACCCAAAGTGTTCCTCCGGCAAACGGGAGTTGCATAATCTCATAGTCATAGGAACATGTATAAGTCATGAAGAAAGCAATAGCAACATACTAAACGATCGGGTGCTAAGCTAATGAAATGGGTCATGTCAATCAGATCATTCAACTAATGATGTGACCTCGTTAATCAAATAACAACACATTGTTTATGGTTAGGAAACTTAACCATCTTTGATTAACGAGCTAGTCAAGTAGAGGCATACAAGTGACACTTTGTTTGTCTATGTATTCACACATGTATTATGTTTCCGGTTAATACAATTCTAGCATGAATAATAAACATTTATCATGATATAAGGAAATAAATAATAACTTTATTATTGCCTCTAGGGCATATTTCCTTCAGTCTCCCACTTGCACTAGAGTCAATAATCTAGATTACACGGTAATGATTCTAACACCCATGGAGCCTTGGTGCTGATCATGTTTTGCTCGTGGAAGAGGCTTAGTCAACGGGTCTGCAACATTCAGATCCGTATGTATCTTGCAAATCTCTATGTCTCCCACCTGGACTAGATCCCGGATGGAATTGAAGCTTCTCTTGATGTGTTTGGTCCTTTTGTGAAATCTGGATTCCTTTGCCAAAGCAATTGCACCAGTATTGTCACAAAAGATTTTCATTGGACCCGATGCACTAGGTATGACACCTAGATCGGATATGAACTCCTTCATCCAGACTCCTTCGTTCGCTGCTTCCGAAGCAGCTATGTACTCCGCTTCACATGTAGATCCCGCTACGACGCTTTGTTTAGAACTGCACCAACTGACAGCTCCACCGTTTAAAGTAAACACGTATCCGGTTTGCGATTTAGAATCGTCCGGATCAGTGTCAAAGCTTGCATCAATGTAACCTCTTACGGTGAGCTCTTTGTCACCTCCATATACGAGAAACATATCCTTAGTCCTTTTCAGGTATTTCAGGATGTTCTTGACCGCTGTCCAGTGATCCACTCCTGGATTACCTTGGTACCTCCCTGCTAAACTTATAGCAAGGCACACATCAGGTCTGGTACACAGCATTGCATACATGATAGAGCCTATGGCTGAATCATAGGGAACATCTTTCATTTTCTCTCTATCTTCTGCAGTGGTCGGGCATTGAGTCTGACTCAACTTCACACCTTGTAACATAGGCAAGAACCCTTTCTTTGCTTGATCCATTTTGAACTTCTTCAAAATCTTGTCAAGGTATGTGCTTTGTGAAAGTCCAATTAAGCGTCTTGATCTATCTCTATAGATCTTAATGCCCAATATGTAAGCAGCTTCACCGAGGTCTTTCATTGAAAAACTTTTATTCAAGTATCCCTTTATGCTATCCAGAAATTCTATATCATTTCCAATCAGTAATATGTCATCCACATGTAATATCAGAAATGCTACAGAGCTCCCACTCACTTTCTTGTAAATACAGGCTTCTCCAAAAGTCTGTATAAAGCCAAATGCTTTGATCACACTATCAAAGCGTTTATTCCAACTCCGAGATGCTTGCACCAGTCCATAAATGGATCGCTGGAGTTTGCACACTTTGTTAGCTCCCTTTGGATTGACCAAACCTTCCGGTTGCATCATATACAACTCTTCTTCCAGAAATCCATTCAGGAATGCAGTTTTGGCATCCATCTGCCAAATTTCATAATCATAAAATGCGGCAATTGCTAACATGATTCTGACAGACTTAAGCATCGCTACGGGTGAGAAGGTCTCATCGTAGTCAACCCCTTGAACTTGTCGAAAACCTTTTGCGACAAGTCGAGCTTTATAGACAGTAACATTACCGGCAGCGTCAGTCTTTTTCTTGAAGATCCATTTATTCTCAATTGCTTGCCGATCATCGGGCAAGTCAACCAAAGTCCATACTTTGTTCTCATACATGGATCCCATCTCAGATTTCATGGCCTCAAGCCACTTTGCGGAATCTGGGCTCACCATCGCTTCTTCATAGTTCGTAGGTTCATCATGATCTAGTAGCATGACTTCCAGAACTGGATTACCATACCACTCTGGTGCAGATCTTGCTCTGGTTGATCTACGAGGTTCAGTAGTATCTTGTTCTGAAGTTTCATGATCATTATCATCAACTTCCTCACTTATTGGTGTAGGTGTCGCAGAAACAGTTTTCTGTGATGTACTATTTTCCAATAAGGGAGCAGGTACAGTTACCTCGTCAAGTTCTACTTTCCTCCCACTCACTTCTTTCGAGAGAAACTCCTTCTCTAGAAATGATCCATTCTTAGCAACGAATGTCTTGCCTTCGGATCTGTGATAGAAGGTGTACCCAACAGTCTCCTTTGGGTATCCTATGAAGACACATTTCTCCGCTTTGGGTTCGAGCTTATCAGGTTGAAGCTTTTTCACATAAGCATCGCAGCCCCAAACTTTAAGAAACGACAACTTTGGTTTCTTGCCAAACCATAGTTCATAAGGCGTCGTCTCAACGGATTTTGATGGTGCCCTATTTAACGTGAATGCGGCCGTCTCTAAAGCATAACCCCAAAATGATAGCGGTAAATTAGTAAGAGACATCATAGATCGCACCATATCTAGTAAAGTACGATTACGACGTTCGGACACACCATTACACTGTGGTGTTCCGGGTGGCGTGAGTTGCGAAACTATTCCACAATTTTTCAAATGTACACCAAACTCGTAACTCAAATATTCTCCTCCACGATCAGATCGTAGAAACTTTATTTTCTTGTTACGATGATTTTCAACTTCACTCTGAAATTCTTTGAACTTTTCAAATGTTTCAGACTTGTGTTTCATTAAGTAGATATACCCATATCTGCTTAAATCATCTGTGAAGGTGAGAAAATAACGATATCTGCCACGAGCTCAATATTCATCGGACCACATACATCTGTATGTATGATTTCCAACAGATCTGTTGCTCTCTCCATAGTACCGGAGAACGGTGTTTTAGTCATCTTGCCCATGAGGCACGGTTCGCAAGTACCAAGTGATTCATAATCAAGTGATTCCAAAAGTCCATCAGTATGGAGTTTCTTCATGCGCTTTACACCGATATGACCTAAACGGCAGTGCCACAAATAAGTTGCACTATCATTATCAACTCTGCATCTTTTGGCTTCTACATTCTGAATGTGTGTATCACTACTATCGAGATTTAACAAGAATAGACCACTCTTCAAGGGTGCATGACCATAAAAGATATTACTCATATAAATAGAACAACCATTATTCTCCGATTTAAATGAATAACCGTCTCGCATTAAACAAGATCCAGATATAATGTTCATGCTCAACGCTGACACCAAATAACAATTATTTAGGTCTAATATTAATCCCGAAGGTAGATGTAGAGGTAGCGTGCCGACCGCGATCACATCGACTTTGGAACCGTTTCCCACGCGCATTGTCACCTCGTCCTTAGCTAATCTTCGCTTAATCCGTAGTCCCTGTTTCGAGTTGCAAATATTAGCAACAGAACCAGTATCAAATACCCAGGTGCTACTGCGAGCATTAGTAAGGTACACATCAATAACATGTATATCACATATACCTTTGTTCACCTTGCCATCCTTCTTATCTGCCAAATACTTGGGGCAGTTCCGCTTCCAGTGACCAGTCTGCTTGCAGTAGAAGCACTCAGTTTCAGGCTTAGGTCCAGACTTGGGTTTCTTCACCTGAGCAGCAACTTGCTTGCCGTTCTTCTTGAAGTTCCCCTTCTTCTTCCCTTTGCCCTTTTTCTTGAAACTAGTGGTTTTGTTAACCATCAACACTTGATGCTCCTTCTTGATTTCTACCTCCGCAGCTTTTAGCATTGCGAAGAGCTCGGGAATAGTCTTGTTCATCCCTTGCATATTATAGTTCATCACGAAGCTCTTGTAGCTTGGTGGCAGTGATTGGAGAATTCTGTCAATGATGCAATCATCTGGAAGATTAACTCCCATCTGAATCAAGTGATTGTTATACCCAGACATTTTGAGTATATGCTCACTGACAGAACTGTTCTCCTCCATCTTGCAGCTATAGAACTTATTGGAGACTTCATATCTCTCAATCCGGGCATTTGCTTGAAATATTAACTTCAACTCCTGAAACATCTCATATGCTCCATGACGTTCAAAACGTCGTTGAAGTCCCGATTCTAAGCCGTAAAGCATGGCACACTGAACTATCGAGTAGTCATCAGCTTTGCTCTGCCAGACGTTCATAACATCTGGTGTTGCTCCAGCAGCAGGCCTGGCACCCAGCGGTGCTTCCAGGACGTAATACTTCTGTGCAGCAATGAGGATAATCCTCAAGTTACGGACCCAGTCCGTGTAATTGCTACCATCATCTTTCAACTTTGCTTTCTCAAGGAACGCATTAAAATTCAACGGAACAACAGCACGAGCCATCTATCTACCATCAACATAAACAAGCAAGATACTATCAAGTACTAAGTTCATGATAAATTTAAGTTCAATTAATCATATTACTTAAGAACTCCCACTTAGATAGACATCCCTCTTATACTCTAAGTGATCACGTGATCCAAATCAACTAATCCATAACTGATCATCACATGAGATGGAGTAGTTTTCAATGGTGAACATCGTTATGTTGATCATATCTACTATATGATTCACGCTCGACCTTTCGGTCTCTGTGTTCCGAGGCCATATCTGCATATGCTAGGCTCGTCAAGTTTAACCTGAGTATTCTGCGTGTGCAAAACTGGCTTGCACCCGTTGTAGATGGATGTAGAGCTTATCACACCCGATCATCACGTGGTGTCTGGGCACGACGAACTTTGGCAACGGTGCATACTCAGGGAGAACACTTTTATCTTGAAATTTAGTGAGAGATCATCTTATAATGCTACCGTCAATCAAAGCAAGATAAGATGCATAAAAGATAAACATCACATGCAATCAATATAAGTGATATGATATGGCCATCATCATCTTGTGCTTGTGATCTCCATCTCCGAAGCACCGTCATGATCACCATCGTCACCGGCGCGACACCTTGATCTTCATCGTAGCATCGTTGTCGTCTCGCCAATCTTATGCTTCCATGACTATCGCTACCGCTTAGTGATAAAGTAAAGCATTACAACGCGATTGCATTGCATACAATAAAGCGACAACCATATGGCTCCTGCCAGTTGCCGATAATTTGGTTACAAAACATGATCATCTCATACAATAAAATTTAGCATCATGCCTTGACCATATCACATCACAACATGCCCTGCAAAAACAAGTTAGACGTCCTCTACTTTGTTGTTGCAAGTTTTACGTGGCTGCTACGGGCTTAAGCAAGAACCAATCTCACCTACGCATCAAAACCACAACGATACTTTGTCAAATAGACTCCGTTTTAACCTTCTCAAGGACCGGGCTTAGCCACACTTGGTTCAACTAAAGTTGGAGAGACAGTCGCCCGCAAGCCATCTATGTGCAAAGCACGTCGAGGGAACCGGTCTCGCGTAAGCGTACGCGTAATGTTGGTCTGGGTCGTCTCGTCCAACAAAATGCATAAACTCATAATAACTGTCATCATAACGTTAAGCGTGCGGACCCTACGGTTTGAAAACAATGTAGACATGACCGAGACACGTCTCCGGTCAATAACCAATAGCGGGACCTGGATGCCCATATTGGCTCCTACATATTCTATGAAGATCTTTATCGGTCAGACCGCATAACAACATACGTTGTTCCCTTTGTCATCGGTATGTTACTTGCCCGAGATTCGATCGTCGGTATCCAATACCTAGTTCAATCTCGTTACCGGCATGTCTCTTTACTCGTTCTGTAATACATCATCCCGCAACTAACTTATTAGTTGCAATGCTTGCAAGGCTTGTGTGATGTGTATTACCGAGAGGGCCCAGAGATACCTCTCCGACAATCAGAGTGACAAATCCTTATCTCGAAATACGCCAACCCAACATCTACCATTGGAGACACCTGTAGTACTCCTTTATAATCACCCAGTTACGTTGTGACGTTTGGTAGTACCCAAAGTGTTCCTCCGGCAAACAGGAGTTGCATAATCTCATAGTCATAGGAACATGTATAAGTCATGAAGAAAGCAATAGCAACATACTATACGATCGGGTGCTAAGCTAATGAAATGGGTCATGTCAATCAGATCATTCAACTAATGATGTGACCTCGTTAATCAAATAACAACACATTGTTTATGGTTAGGAAACTTAACCATCTTTGATTAACGAGCTATTCAAGTAGAGGCATACAAGTGACACTCTGTTTGTCTATGTATTCACACATGTATTATGTTTCCGGTTAATACAATTCTAGCATGAATAATAAACATTTATCATGATATAAGGAAATAAATAATAACTTTATTATTGCCTCTAGGGCATATTTCCTTCATATAGGTGTCGCAGAAACAGTTTTCTGTGATGTACTACTTTCCAATAAGGGAGCAGGTACAGTTACCTCGTCAAGTTCTACTTTCCTCTCACTCACTTCTTTCGAGAGAAACTCCTTCTCTAGAAAGGATCCATTCTTAGCAACGAATGTCTTGCCTTCGGATCTGTGATAGAAGGTGTACCCAACAGTCTCCTTTGGGTATCCTATGAAGACACATTTCTCCGATCTGGGTTCGAGCTTATCAGGTTGAAGCTTTTTCACATAAGCATCGCAGCCCCAAATTTGAAGAAACGACAACTTTGGTTTCTTGCCAAACCATAGTTCATAAGGCGTCGTCTCAACGGATTTTGATGGTGCCCTATTTAACGTGAATGCGCCCGTCTCTAAAGCATAACCCCAAAATGATAGCGGTAAATCAGTAAGAGACATCATAGATCGCACCATATCTAGTAAAGTACGATTACGACGTTCGGACACACCATTACGCTGTGGTGTTCCGGGTGGCGTGAGTTGCGAAACTATTCCACAATTTTTCAAATGTACACCAAACTCGTAACTCAAATATTCTCCTCCACGATCAGATCATAGAAACTTTATTTTCTTGTTATGATGATTTTCAACTTCACTCTGAAATTCTTTGAACTTTTCAAATGTTTCAGACTTATGTTTCATTAAGTAGATATACCCATATCTGCTTAAGTCATCCGTGAAGGTGAGAAAATAACGATATCCGCCACGAGCCTCAATATTCATCGGACCACATACATCGGTATGTATGATTTCCAACAAATCTGTTGCTCTCTCCATAGTACCGGAGAACGGTGTTTTAGTCATCTTGCCCATGAGGCACGGTTTGCAAGTACCAAGTGATTCATAATCAAGTGGCTCCAAAAGTCCATCAGTATGGAGTTTCTTCATGCGCTTTATACCGATATCACCTAAACGGCAATGCCACAAATAAGTTGCACTGTCATTATCAACTCTGCATCTTTTGGCTTCAACATTATGAATATGTATGTTACTACTATCGAGATTCATCAAAAATAGACCACTTCTCAAAGGTGCATGACCATAAAAGATATTACTCATATAAATAGAACAACCATTATTCTCTGATTTAAATGAATAACCGTCTCGCATCAAACAAGATCCAGATATAATGTTCATGCTCAACGCTGGCACCAAATAACAATTATTTAGGTCTAATATTAATCCCAAAGGTAGATGTAGAGGTAGCGTGCCGACCGCGATCACATCGACTTTGGAACCGTTTCCCACGCGCATCGTCACCTCGTCCTTTGCTAGTGTTCGCTTAATCCGTAGTCCCTGTTTCGAGTTGCAAATATTAGCAACAGAACCAGTATCAAATACCCAGGTGCTACTGCGAGCTCTAGTAAGGTACACATCAATAACATGTATATCACATATACCTTTGTTCACCTTGCCATCCTTCTTATCCGCCAAATACTTGGGGCAGTTCCGCTTCCAATGACCAGTCTGCTTGCAGTAGAAGCACTCAGTTTCAGGCTTAGGTCCAGACTTGGGTTTCTTCTCTTGAGCAGCAACTTGCTTGCCGTTCTTCTTGAAGTTCCCCTTCTTCTTCCCTTTGCCCTTTTTCTTGAAACTAGTGGTCTTGTTGACCATCAACACTTGATGCTCCTTTTTGATTTCTACCTCCGCAGCTTTCAGCATTGCGAAGAGCTCGGGAATAGTCTTGTTCATCCCTTGCATATTATAGTTCATCACGAAGCTCTTGTAGCTTGGTGGCAGTGATTGGAGAATTCTGTCAATGACGCAATCATCTGGAAGATTAACTCCCATCTGAATCAAGTGATTATCATACCCAGACATTTTGAGTATATGCTCACTGACAGAACTGTTCTCCTCCATCTTGCAGCTATAGAACTTATTGGAGACTTCATATCTCTCAATCCGGGCATTTGCTTGAAATATTAACTTCAACTCCTGAAACATCTCATATGCTCCATGACGTTCAAAACGTCGTTGAAGTCCCGATTCTAAGCCGTAAAGCATGGCACACTCAACTATCGAGTAGTCATCAGCTTTGCTCTGCCAGACGTTCATAACATCTGGTGTTGCTCCAGCAGCAGGCCTGGCACCCAGCGGTGCTTCCAGGACGTAATTCTTTTGTGCAACAATGAGGATAATCCTCAAGTTACGGACCCAGTCCGTGTAATTGCTACCATCATCTTTCAACTTCGCTTTCTCTAGGAACGCATTAAAATTCAACGGAACAACAGCACGAGCCATCTATCTACAATCAAACATAAACAAGCAAGATACTATCAGGTACTAAGTTCATGATAAGTTTATGTTCAATTAATCAAATTACTTAAGAACTCCCACTTAGATAGACATCCATCTAATCCTCTAAGTGATCGCGTGATCCAAATCAACTAAACCATAACCGATCATCACGTGAGATGGAGTAGTTTTCAATGGTGAACATCGCTATGTTGATCATATCTACTATATGATTCACACTCGACCTTTCGGTCTCCGTGTTCCGAGGCCATATCTGCATATGCTAGGCTCGTCAAGTTTAACCTGAGTATTCTGCGTGTGCAAAAACTGGCTTGCACCCGTTGTAGATGGACGTAGAGCTTATCACACCCGATCATCACGTGGTGTATGGGCACGACGAACTTTGGCAATGGTGCATACTCAGGGAGAACACTTCTTGATAATTTAGTGAGAGATCATCTTATAATGCTACCGTCAATCAAAGCAAGATAAGATGCATAAAAAGATAAACATCACATGCAATCAATATAAGTGATATGATATGGCCATCATCATCTTGTGCTTGTGATCTCCATCTCCGAAGCACCGTCATGATCACCATCGTCACCGGCGCGACACCTTGATCTCCATCGTAGCATCATTGTCGTCTCGCCACTCTTATGCTTCCATGACCATCGCTACCGCTTAGTGATAAAGTAAAGCATTACATCGCGATTGCATTGCATACAATAAAGCGACAACCATATGGCTCCTGCCAGTTGCCGATAACTCGGTTACAAAACATGATAATCTCATACAATAAAATATAGCATCATGTCTTGGCCATATCACATCACAACATGCCCTACAAAAACAAGTTAGACGTCCTCTACTTTGTTGTTGCAAGTTTTACGCGGCTGCTACGGGCTTAAGTAAGAACCAATATCACCTACGCATCAAAACCACAATGATAGTTTGTCAAATAGACTCCGTTTTAACCTTCGCAAGGACCGGGCGTAGCCACACTTGGTTCAACTAAAGTTGGAGAAACAGTCACCCGCAAGCCACCTTTGTGCAAAGCACGTCGGGAGAACCGGTCTCGCGTAAGCGTACGCGTAATGTCGGTCCGGGCCGCTTCATCCAACAATACCGCCGAACCAAAGTATGACATGCTGGTAGGCAGTATGACTTATATCGCCCACAACTCACTTGTGTTCTACTCGTGCATATAACATCAAACCATAAAACCTAGGCTCTGATGCCATTGTTGGGTAACGTAGTAATTTCAAAATTTTCCTACGCACACGCAAGATCATGGTGATGCACAGCAACGAGAGGGGAAGGTGTTGTCTATGTACCCATGCAGACCGATTGCGGAAGCGTTGACACAACGTAGAGGAAGTAGTCGTACGTCTTCCCGATCCGACCGATCCAAGCACCGTTACTCCGACACCTCCGAGTTCTTAGCACATGTACAACTCGATGACGCTCCCCGGGCTCCGATCCAGCAAAGCTTCGGGGATGAGTTCCGTCAGCACAACGGCGCGGTGACAATGATGATGTTCTACCGACGCAGGGCTTCGCCTAAGCACTACAACGATATGATCGAGATAGAATATGGTGGCAGGGGGCACCGCACACGGCTAAGGAACGATCACGTGGATCAACTTGTGTGTCCTAGGGTGCCCCCTGCCCCCGTATATAAAGGAGCAAGGGGGAGGCCGGCCGGCCCCATGTGGCGCGCCAAGGGGAGGGGGAGTCCTCCTCCTAGTGGGAGTACGACTCCCCTTTTCTAATCCAATTAGGAAACCTAAGGGGGAAGGAAAGAGAGGGAGAGGGAGAGGGAAAGAGGGGCCGCGCCCCCCCTCCCTAGTCCAATTCGGACTCCCCTTGGGGGGCACCTCCTAGGCCGCAGCCCTCTCTCTCCCCTAAGGCCCAATAAGGCCCATTACTTCCCCGGGGGGTTCCGGTAACCCCTCCAGCACTCCGGTTTTCTCCGAAATCATCCGGAACACTTTTGGTGTCCGAATGTAGCCGTCCAATATATCAATCTTTATGTCTCGACCATTTCGAGACTCCTCGTCATGTCCGTGATCACATCCGGGACTCCGAACTAACTTCGGTACATCAAAATGCATAAACTCATAATAATTGTCATCGTAACGTTAAGCGTGCGGACCCTACGGTTCGAGAACAATGTAGACATGACTGAGACAAATCTCCGGTCAATAACCAATAGCGGGACCTGGATGCCCATATTGGCTCCTACATATTCTACAAAGATCTTTATCGGTCAGACCGCATAACAACATATGTTGTTCCCTTTGTCATCGGTATGTTACTTGCCCGAGATTCGATCGTCGGTATCCAATACCTAGTTCAATCTCGTTATCGGCAAGTCTCTTTACTCGTTCTGTAATACATCATTCCGCAACTAACTCATTAGTTGCAATGCTTGCAAGGCTTATGTGATGTGCATTACCGAGAGGGCCCAGAGATACCTCTCCGACAATCGGAGTGACAAATCCTAATCTCAAAATACGCCAACCCAACATCTACCTTTGGAGACACCTGTAGAGATCCTTTATAATCACCCAGTTACGTTGTGACGTTTGGTAGCACACAAAGTGTTCCTCCGGTAAACGGGAGTTGCATAATCTCATAGTCATAGGAACATGTATAAGTCATGAAGAAAGCAATAGCAACATACTAAACAATCGGGTGCTAAGCTTAATGGAATGGGTCATGTCAATCAGATCATTCTACTAATGATGTGACCTCGTTAATCAAATAACAACACTTTGTTCATGGTTAGGAAACATAACCATCTTTGATTAACGAGCTAGTCAAGTAGAGGCATACTAGTGACACTAAGTTTGTCTATGTATTCACACATGTATTATGTTTCCGGTTAATACAATTCTAGCATGAATAATAAACATTTATCATGATATAAGGAAATAAATAATAACTTTATTATTGCCTCTAGGGCATATTTCCTTCAAGGGTGGGGTGCTAACTTAGGTCGCGACATTCGAGAGCAGAAGCGGACTCTCCTTGAAGGCATCCAGGCTCTAGACCTCTGGGCAGATGCCGCGGGCCTCTCGGCCGAGGAATGGATGCTTAGATACGACTTGGAAGACCAACTCTCGGTCATCTACACGGACGAGGAGGCATTCTGGCGCCTCCGAGGTACATAGAATTGGGTCCTCAAGGGGGACGCTAATACAGCCTACTTCCAGGCAATCGCGAATGGCCGCCACCGCCGCAACACCATCCCCCTGCTCTGGGATGGTGATACCCTGCTTCAACAGCCGGAGGTCATCCGGGCCCATGTTGATGGCTTCTATAGAGACCTATTCTCTGCCTCCCCTCGGGGAGGATTAGCGCTTGCCCATGATATTTGGCCGCCCCGATACTGTGTTTCAGAGGAGGATAACATTGCCCTTACGGCACCGTTCTCTAAAGCTGAAGTATGGGCGGCCATTAAGGGCATGAACTCATCCTCGGCCCCCGGCCCCGATGGCCTTCCAGTAAAGTTCTTTCAAACTTTCTGGGAATCCATTAAGCCTGAGGTCATGGCCCTATTTGAAGAATTCTATGTTGGGGCCATTGATCTCACCCGTCTCAACTTTGGAATAATCACGCTCATTCCCAAAGTTACGGGTGCCTCGGACATCCGCCAATTCTGCCCAATCACGGTGATCAATGTCATCTTTCGCATCCTCGCGAAGGGGTACGCCAATAGGGTGGCCCCAATTGCGGACCGAATCATCCACCCGGATCAGTCGGCTTTCATCCAGGGCCGGTATATCCTGGACGGAGTCCTAGTGTTTCCCGAAGCCTTACACGAGGTGCACTCCAAGCACCTCAAGGCAGTCTTCCTGAAACTAGATTTCCACAAGGCCTACGACACGGTTAGCTGGCACTTCCTGCGTGAATGCCTGCTCCGTAAGGGCTTTGACGAGAGATGGGTGACCCGGGTGATGCAGATGGTGTGCTCAGGCAGAACCGCAGTGAATATTAACGGAGAGATTGGCCCGTTCTTCCCCACCTTTTGTGGGGTACGCCAGGGCGATCCATTCTCTCCGTTCCTATTCAACGTGGTGGTCGATGCCCTGGCAGCCATCTTAGACAAAGCAAAAGCTGCAGGCCACATCAAAGGCATAGTCCCACACTTAGTAGGAGGAACCGGCGTGTCCCTCCTACAATATGCGGACGACACCATTATCATGGTGGAAGGTTCCGCGAGCGACATCTTGAACCTGAAGTTCCTCTTGCTCTGCTTCCAGCAGATGTCTGGTCTCAAGATTAACTTCGATAAGAGCTCGGTGATGGTTCTGGGATACTCCGACGCCGAGCGTCGGAGTATCGCGGACCGGCTCAATTGCCCGCTCGGGAGTTTCCCCACAACCTATCTGGGGATACCCATTAGTGACTCGAGGCTCACAGTGGCCGAGTTTCGGCCCACGGTTGGCAAGCTCCAGCACCGCGTGGAGCCATGGCAGGGAAGGTGGCTTTCCAAAGCCGCCCGAACGGTGCTGGTCAACTCGTCCCTATCCAGCCTGCTCCTATTCATAATGAGCTTTTACAGCCTGCCCGAGACTCTGCACCATGAGATTGCCAGGGTTCAGGGTCGCTTCTACTGGGCTGGTGAGGGAGACAAGCAGAAATACCACATGGTACGATGGTCTGAAATTTGTAAACCGCGTGATCAGGGCGGGCTTGGGATAATGTGCTCTAAGCGGATGAACATTGCCCTCCTAACTCGATGGCTTTGGCGGATTACGAACGGCGAGGGTGTCCCGTGGCTCCGCATCATTCAGCGGAAATACCTACGAGGCCAACCCCTCGCCTTTTGCCAGCGGTCAGGTGGCTCCCAGTTTTGGCAATCTATCATACAGCTGCTTCCGGTCCTGCGCATTGGATCCTCGATTACGGTTGGATCTGGTACTGCCACGCTGTTTTGGTTTGATCGCTGGGCTGGAGAGGCCCCCTTCGCGGCTCGTTTTCCGGACCTGTTCTCCATCGCGGTAGACCCACGCATATCGGTGGCGACGGCCCTTATTGACTTAGGGCATCTCGCATTCCGGCGTCAGTTCGGCCCGGCAGAGACTGCGGCTTGGGATGACCTGATCGCATGCATTGCGCTTCATGAACCTATGCTTGAGAATGGTGAGGACCGCACTCGATGGCGTCTAGAGCCATCTGGGCTTTTCTCCACCACGTCGCTCTACAAGGCGATAGCCCCCACTCCGGGTCCTGCGGCGCTTACCGTCATCTGGGAGATCCGGCTCCCTTTGAAAATTAGGATATTCCTATGGCAATGGATTCGTGGCCGCCTTCCATCTGGGGTGGAAGTCCTGAAGCGCAACGGCCCCGGCGACGGACGCCGCCCGCTCTGCGGACCGAAAGAGGATCCGAACCATATTTTCTTCACCTGCCTGTCCGCGCAGTTCCTCTGGAGCTGTTTTCGTGAGACGGTTGGTGGCAGATGGGACCGTAACAACTTCCCCGACCTTTTCGCCGAACTCCAGGCACTGCCACCGCCGTCCCGCCACATTACTTGGCTGACCATCGGCGTGCTTGCCTGGACGCTGTGGACTATTAGGAATAAACTTGTGATTCAACGTATTCCTCTTCGGTGCGCTACTGATGCTTTGTTCAAATGGTCTGGTTACCTGCAGCTTTGGCGGCCGCTTAGCCGTCCCAGGGAGAGAGACGCCATCACCTCCATCATCACCCAGCTTCGCGCGATGGCTCTCCGTATGGCTCCGCAGCTTCCCCCTCCACCACCTGAGCCAGATTAGCTATTCTACGTCTTTGACGCCGCCGCCGTGTGTTGGGTGTCGTGGTTCTAAGTCTGACAGTGAGGTAGGGGGGTAAGTATGAGGAGGCTAGACCTTAGCTATTGGGAAGTTGTAAGCACGCAAGGTTTACGAGTTCAGGCCCTTCTCAGAGGAAGTAACAGCCCTACGTCTCGGTGCCCGGAGGCGGTCGACTGGATTATGCGTGTGTGAAAATGACAAGGGTGCGAACCCTTGATACTGAGGAGGGGGATGGCTTATATAGAGTTCGCCAGCCCTCTCCTGCCCTCAGTAATGCAGGGTTTAAGGTACATTTAAGGTGGGGCGTTACTGATAACGTTCCTAATAAAGTGTCATAATGATCATAAAGACTACTTAATAGCCGACCGTTTGCCTGCGGAGTGACTTGAGATCTTCTGGCAGTCGAGTGGTTGGCTTCTTGGTCGAGTGTACTCAACCTGTCGAGTGGGATATCTTCAAGTAGATTGAAGGGTGACTTCTCCTAGGGATGTCCTATGGTAGGGCTCTTTAGGACGGGTCCGTGTCCCTACCGTAGGTACATAACTTCATCATTAGCCCCCGAACGGATCGAGGCTAGAGTGAGAAAAGGGGTTAGGGATCTTTCCGACTGATTCTTCGGGTTATCATGGGTGCTTCGTTCTGGGTCGACTGTCACGGATGACGTCATTAACCTCTTTCAGTCGCCTTGATCCGTTCCGGGCCTTTCGTCGAATGGATTTCTTTACCTGTGAGGCATCGAGCGCCGGCGTGCGCGGGATTTCCGTTTCGTCAAGTTGTTCTGCAGCCAGCGGAGATCGCGGGATTTGGATTTTTTGGGAAGTGCGCGGAGCGGGGGCGGCCGCAGTAATCGGGAGCGACAGTGCGAAGGCTCCTCGATCTCCGCGCCGCCTTTTCACCACGTACTGCGCGCGCGCCTGCCACGGGATTTTACTGGATAGCTCGGGCCTACCTGTCAGCCACTCGGAAGCGGCCCCTTATAAGTAGTTGGCTCGGAGCCCCCCAACTGTGCGCGTGCTCATCTCTTCCCCTTCTTTCTCTCTTTCTCCGTCGCCTCCCGCTTCCTTCGCTCTCGCCCAGCCACCGCAAGCCAGCTCGAGATCTCGCCGGTGACGATGGTGAAGGGCAAGACGACCGCTCTAGAGCGCGCGAAGAAGGCGGCGGTGGCGGGGAAGGGGAAGAAGTCTGCGCGCGGCGGATCTTCTTCTCGGACGGCCCTGTCCAAAGGGTGGATCCAGGGCGACTGGATGCCCTCGGTGCTCCGTCAGGAGGACCTTGACGACCTGGTCGAGGGAGGAGCCATTCCCCACAGGGTTGCGCGTCTTCCGGAGGGAGAAATCGAGCCCCAACCTCGCGACGGTGAGTGCGTGCTCCTGGCGACTCATATTGACCGAGGGTTTTCTCTGCCGCCCCACTCTTTCTTCCGCAACTTCTTGAACTTCTTCGGAGCGCAGCTCCATCACTTTACTCCGAACTCCATAGTCTATCTTGCCGCCTTTATATCTATGTGTGAGGCGTTCCTGGGGTGCCACCCACACTGGGGACTTTTCAAACACATCTTCACCTGTCGCTCTCAGTCGGTTAAGAAGGCCAAGTCGAGTGACGAGAGGACTCAAGTGATCCAGCTGTGTGGGGGCCTGGCAATCCAGACGAGAGGAAAAAGCTGTTTTCCCTCCATTACCTTCCCGGAGTCGGTTCGAGGCTGGCAGGCGACTTGGTTCTACTGCCAGGATCAGGCGACTCCAGGGCAGTCGACTGGACTCCCGCCCTTCACCCTCGACCGAGCCGAAAAGCCTGCTTCTCTGAAGGTGACGCCCGAAGAAAAGGCTCAGGTCAAGATACTGGCGGGTCGAGTGGTTGAACTTGTCCGTGAGGGCGTGACGGGGATGGATCTGCTGGAAGTCTTCCTCAAGAGGCGAATCCAACCACTCCAGGCTCGGGACCACCCGATGTGGCTGTACTCTGGCCTCGAGGACACCACTCGGTTTCACCCGGAGGAGGTCACCGACGAGATGTTGCAGGGGTGGCTGTCAAGCATCACGGGGAACAAGGACAACCCCCGAGGAGCTAGGAGGGTCATTCCACTCGACAGCTCGTACGAGGTCGACCAGGTGCGTTTTTTATGTTTCCGACTGAAGTCTTCATTTTCTGCATTGGTCTTCTTTCGAGCGGGTCGACTGACTTTTCGTTTTGTCTGCTGTCTCTCAGGCAACCACTGAGATGTATTCGACGCCCAACGGGGCACAGGGGTCGACTGAGGAAGGAGAAGGGAGCGAAGGCGAGAGCGGGGATGACCAGGGCGAGTGGGAGTCAGACGGCGAAGGAGAGGGAGGCGATGACATCTTCTCCAGCGAAGAGGAGGAGGAGGAGACCGAACCTCCCCGCCCGGAAAGGCGATCCAAGCTCGCACACGACCCGGCGCAGGGACGCGGTCAGGCGACTGCCTCCGTCGGGCCATCGTCGAAACGCCCTCGGACTTCTTCTCCAACACCGACTGGGAAGGTCCCCAAGCAACCACGCACGACGCTATCCAAGCCGCCCAAGACTCTGCCCAAGATGAAGATAACTGTCCCTGTTATTTCCGGGTAACAAATCTTGTCTTCCTTTGTCGATTGGAGGACGGATCCTCGGTCGACTCGTTATGCTTAATTGGCTGATTCTTCGAAATTTGCAGTGCTGCTACCTCCGAGATCTCTGCCAAAGACGACGACCAAGAGATGGGGGACGCTGCTACCTCCAACCCTGGTACGATTATTGACGTTCTGTTTTTTGAGTTGACTTGGTCGTTTCTTGCAATTCTGGTCGATTGAAAGTTCTTCCTGCAGCCCCTCCTCATGTTATCGACCTCCCGGATGACGACAACAACGAGCCGCTGAGGATAGAGAGGACCAAGAGGCCGTCGACTGACCGGACTCCCCAGCCTGCTCCGGCGCCTGAGGCCATGGCTCGGGATGGCGGCGATGCCCCTCGGGCTTCTGTGACCTTTGCCAATCCCCTGTCGAGTGCGCAGCCCTCGGCGTCGACTGCCAATCCGACTTCGCTCTTTGTCGCGTACTCTGTCCCTGAAGACGAAGTGGCCGCTGCGAAGGAGGCTATACACCAGGCGGGGGTCATGATGGAACAGGTGAAGAAGGCTCGGGAGGCCAGCCAGGCAGCTTACGATGCAAGTTCGGCGCTTCAGAGCAACGTTCAGGTCAGTCGACTTGATACTTGATTATTTGAAGAGTCTTTCTCCCTCTTTTTTTTGAAGATCTTTGTATCTATATCTGTACACCCACTGGGTGTGTTTTCTCTTCCTTGGACGAGTGGGGGCACGCTGAGTGCACCCACTGGGTGTAGTCCCCGAGACTACGGTGGACTGCTGGTAGTCGACTGTAGTCTATATATTGTGTTTCTGAATCTGTATTTCTTCACTCGACTTCCTGTCGACTGCGGGCAGTCGACTTTTTTTTTGGTCGAACCAGTGGGGGCACGCTGAGTGCACCCACTGGGTGTAGTCCCCGAGACTACTGTCGAATGTTTTTGATTCGGCTGTGGTCTTAGAAACGTCACCATTGTTCCTTAGTTACTCGGAAGAAACTTATCTCGAACGTCTGTCGACTGGTTTTTCTTTTGCAGAAATCCTGCGAACTTGCCGTTCGCTATGCCGAATTGGAGAAACAGAAGATTCAACTGGACCTTGATCTAGAGCTGGCCAGGACGGAGCTGCAGAAGGTCAGGGAGGGCGCCGCAGGTAAAGTGACTTTGTCGACTGATTTTGTTTTTTAGGCTTGAGCATTCTTCTGCTGTTTCCGATTCGATCACCATTTCTTTGTAGGAGAATTGGAAAAAGCTTTGGCGAAGAAGGACCAGGACCTGGCTGCTGCCCGCAAGGAGGCTGAAGACAAGACAGCTCTGGCCGCACAGAAGCTGGCTTCGGTCGACCAGTTAGAAAAAGAGAACACCAGGTTGCAGACCGCTCTGACTGACGCCAACAGGCTGACTGCAAATTGGAAGAAGAAGCACCTCCTCTTGGGCGAGGAGCTGGAAGGCGTCACTCGTAGGAGGGACGACCTGGAGAGCTACCTGAGGAGCCTTGCCAAGAAGCTGTACATCAAACTTGAAGGTGCATATCCAGTTTCGACTGTTTTTACTTTTATGTCGACTCAATTTTGCGATCGTTGGCTTATCTTTAGGTCTTGTATGCAGAATTCTGTCAAAACTTCGAAGAGGAGACCGGGCGGATCGAGACGGGTCTGGACCCAATCAATTCTCCGGTGAAAGACGATACTGCCATGAACCTGCTCCGACTGGAATCTCGAATCGACGGCGCCATGGATTACTTGGCTCGACTGAAGGTTGCCATGTCGCGGGTCGACGCGACGCTTTGGCCAGAGTCCACGCTCCAGAACGATCTCGAGTCTCTTATGGCTCGACTTGACAAAATCCCCGATCGAGTGCAGGAGTGGAAGAAGTCGTCTGCCCGGTGCGGCGCTGATGTGGCTCTATCTTTAGTCCGCGTCCACTGCAAGGAGGCGCGAGAAGAAAAGTTGGCCGCCATCCAAGTCGCCAATACCAAGAGGCACAGCTTCCAAGACTTCATGGAGACCTTCATTGCTGCTGCCACTCGTATTGCGGATGGAATTGACCTGGATGAGTTCGTCGCTCCTGCCAGTCCTCCTCTTGAGGAATGAGAAAACTTTTTATGCCTTTCCTTAAATTTGCCTCGGAATGCCGAGTGGACTTGTAATCGTTTAAACTCTGCCGAGCCGAGGGCTCGAGTACCCTTTTAAATTTTATCCGAACTTAATTTCTTGCTGAATGTCTTTGTGGATGATTCGTCGAGTGGAACTTGATCTCCGTTCGAAGGACAAGGTGGCGACTGATCCACACCCTATTGCTGTAGGGTGGGGCAGAGCGCACATTGTATTTGTGGCGGAGCTTTCTAGGAGAAGGTGGCAGTCGACCCGCACTCTGTTGCAGTAGAGTGGGACGAAGCTCACATTGTATTTGTGGCGGAGCTCTCCAGGAGAAGGTGGCAGTCGACCCGCACTCTGTTGCAATAGAGTGGGACGAAGCTCACATTGTATTTGTGGCGGAGCTCTCCAGGAGAAGGTGGCGGTCGACCCGCGCTCTGTTGCAGTAGAGTGGGACGAAGCTCACGTTGTATTTGTGGCGGAGCTCTCCACTCGGTAGGACTTTTCAAACTTAGGCGAGTGTCTGACCGCAGCTAAGTCTCTTCGTGGAGAACTTAGGCGAGTGCCGAACTGCAGCTAAGCCCCCGAGTGGGAGGTTTGCTCTCCACTCGGTAGGATTTTTCAAACTTAGGCGAGTGTCTGACCGCAGCTAAGTCTCTTCGTGGAGAACTTAGGCGAGTGTCGAACTGCAGCTAAGTCCCCGAGTGGGAGGTTTGCTCTCCACTCGGTAGGATTTTTCAAACTTAGGCGAGTGTCTGACCGCAGCTAAGTCTCTTCGTGGAGAACTTAGGCGAGTGCCGAACTACAGCTAAGCCCCCGAGTGGGAGGTTTGCTCTCCACTCGGTAGGATTTTTCAAACTTAGGCGAGTGTCTGACCGCAGCTAAGTCTCTTCGTGGAGAACTTAGGCGAGTGCCGAACTGCAGCTAAGCCCCCGAGTGGGAGGTTTGATCTCCACTCGGTAGGATTTTTCAAACTTAGGCGAGTGTCTGACCGCAGCTAAGTCTCTTCGTGGAGAACTTAGGCGAGTGCCGAACTGCAGCTAAGCCCCCAAGTGGGAGGTTTGCTCTCCACTCGGTAGGATTTTTCAAACTTAGGCGAGTGTCTGACCGCAGCTAAGTCTCTTCGTGGAGAACTTAGGCGAGTGCCGAACTGCAGCTAAGCCCCCGAGTGGGAGGTTTGCTCTCCACTCGGTAGGATTTTTCAAACTTAGGCGAATCGGATTCGCAACTAAGTCACCCACTGGGGGATTTCGGATACAAACAAAAGTGACAACAATTATTGGAACACTCTTATTTCTGATAAAAATGAACTTCGGGAGTTTTTCTTGCTACATCTGGTTTGGCTCAAGTGTAAAAGGGGCGGAGAAGCTCCGCGTTCCAGGCTCGAGGTTCGTCGATCTGTCGATCAATATTGTAAAGGTGATATGCTCCGTTGTGGAGGACTCTGGTGACGATGAAGGGGCCTTCCCAAGTGGGAGCGAGCTTGTGAGGTTTCTGTTGATCCACTCGGAGGACCAGATCTCCTTCTTGAAAGGCTCGACTCTTCACATTCCGGGCGTGGAATCGATGCAAGTCCTGCTGATAAATGGTCGATCTGATCATCGCCATCTCCCTCTCTTCCTCCAAGAGGTCGACTGCGTCTTGCCGGGCCTGCTCTGCTTCATCTTCGGTGTAAAGTTCGACTCGGGGTGCATTATGGAGAAGATCGCTTGGCAGGACAGCTTCGGCTCCATAAACCAAAAAGAATGGGGTCCTTCCAGTCGACCGGTTCGGAGTGGTCCTTAATCCCCACAGAACTGACGGAAGCTCGTCGACCCAGGCGCCTGCCGCGTGCTTGAGATCACGCATCAGTCGAGGTTTTAGCCCTTTGAGAATCAAACCATTTGCTCTCTCAGCCTGTCCATTCGACTGGGGATGAGCGACTGAGGCGTAGTCGACTCGTGTGCCTTGAGAAGCGCAAAATGCTCTGAACTCGTCCGAATCAAAGTTTGACCCATTATCAGTGATGATGCTGTGCGGGACTCCATATCTGAATGTTAATCCTCTGATGAAACTGATAGCGGTGCCAGCATCGAGGCTCTTTATGGGCTTAGCTTCGATCCATTTGGTAAATTTGTCGACTGCCACAAGTACATGAGTGAATCCACTCCTGCCCGTCCTTAGGGGGCCAACCATGTCCAATCCCCAGACGGCAAAGGGCCAGACGAGCGGAATGGTTTTCAGGGCTGACGCAGGCTTGTGTGACATGTTGGAGTAGAACTGGCACCCCTCGCACTTGTCGACTATATCTTTCGCCATCTCATTTGCCCTTGGCCAGTAAAATCCAGCTCGGTATGCTTTAGCCACAATAGTCCGAGAGGACGCATGGTGACCGCAGGTTCCCGAGTGGATATCGTTAAGGATTATTTGACCCTCTTCTGGCGTTATGCATTTCTGGCCGACTCCGGTCGCACTCTCTCTGTACAACTGTCCCCTTATTATTGTGAAGGCCTTAGATCGGCGGACGATCTGTCGAGCCTCATCCTCGTCCTCCGGAAGTTCTTTCCTTAGGATATATGCAATGTACGATATTGTCCAGTCAGGGGTGATTGCCAAGACTTCCATGATTAGGTCGACTACTGCAGGCACTTCAACTTCAGTCGGATCTGCGGCACTTTTCGGCTGCGGGGCTTCTTCTGTGAAAGGATCTTCTTGGACTAACGGCGAGTGGATGTGTTCTAAGAACACGTTGCTCGGAATGGCTTCTCTCTTGGAGCCTATCTTTGCCAAGTCGTCAGCTGTCTGGTTTTTCAGTCGGGGGATGTGGTGGAGTTCCAACCCCTCGAATTTCTTCTCTAGCTTCCGCACTGCATTGCAGTATCCAGTCATTGCCAGACTCCTGACGTCCCACTCCTTCATCACTTGATTAACCACCAGATCTGAGTCGCCATAGACCATGAGGCGACGGACGCCGAGTGAAATGGCCATGCGCAACCCATACAAAAGTGCTTCATACTCTGCTTCGTTATTGGAGGAATCAAAGTGAATCTGGAGAACATATCTGAGCTTATCTCCTCAGGGGGAGACCAAAACTACCCCCGCGCCCGAACCATTCAGCATCTTGGATCCATCGAAGAAAATAGTCCAGTGTTTCGAGTGAACTTGAGTCGGAAGTTGCTGTTCAATCCATTCGGCGATGAAATCCGCGATTGCTTGGGACTTGATGGCTTTCTTTGCTTCAAACCTGATATCTAAAGGAAGGAGTTCAATCGCCCACTTGGCCACTCGACCAGTTGCATCTCTGTTATGTAGGATCTCCGATAACGGGGCGTCGCTGACGACTGTAATGGAGTGGTCAGAGAAATAATGTGCAACTTTCTTCGTGTTCATATAAATACCATATACAAGCTTCTGGTAGTGGGGGTATCTTTGTTTTGAAGGGGTCAAAACTTCAGACACATAATATACAGGGCGTTGAACTTTGAAGGCCTTCCCTTCCTCTTCTCGCTCGACCGTAAGTACTGTACTGACAACTTGTCCCGTGGCTGCAATGTAAAGCAACAGGGGCTCTTCGCTAATTGGGGCAGCTAGCACCGGCTGGGTGGAGAGCAGAGCTTTGAGCTCTGCAAACGCTGCATCAGCTTCTGGAGTCCACTCGAACTTGTCAGACTTCTTCATCAGTCGGTAAAGAGGCAACGCTTTTTCACCGAGTCGAGAAATGAATCGACTTAAGGCGACCAAGCAACCTGTAAGCTTTTGGACACCATGCACACGTACAGGACGCTTCATCCGGAGTATGGTGCCAATTTTTTCAGGATTGGCATCGATTCCTCGTTCGGAAACGAGAAAACCGAGTAGTTTTCCTCCTGGAACTCCGAAAGTGCATTTTGACGGATTGAGCTTGATATCGTACCTCCTGAGGTTGGCGAAGGTTTCAGCAAGGTTAGCCCGCAGGTCGGAACCTTTCCGGGACTTGACTACGATATCGTCCATGTACGCCTCCACATTCCGACTGATTTGAGTGAGTAAACACTTCTGGATCATTCTCATGAATGTGGCTCCGGCGTTCTTGAGGCCGAATGGCATGGTGACGTAACAGAAGCATCCGAACGGAGTGATGAAAGCTGTTTTGATTTCGTCGGGCCCATACAGACGGATCTGATGGTACCCGGAGTAGGCATCTAGAAAAGACAATCTCTCGCATCCCGCAGTTGAGTCGACAATCTGGTCGATGCGAGGGAGAGGAAAATGGTCTTTCGGGCAGGCCCGATTGATATGCTTGAAATCAATGCACATACGGAGTGACTTGTCCTTCTTGGGGACCATGACGACATTGGCGAGCCACTCGGAGTGGTAGATCTCTCGGATGAACTCAGCTGCTAAGAGCTGAGCCACTTCCTCGCCAATGGCTTGTTTTTTCTGGACGGCGGACCGTCGAAGATGTTCCTTCACGGGCTTGAACTTTGGGTCGACTCGCAGACGGTGCTCAGCCAGCCCCCTGGGAACTCCAGGCATGTCAGAGGGTTTCCATGCGAAGATGTCCCAGTTCTCACGGAGGAGCTGGATGAGCGCTTCTTCCTATTTGGAGTCGAGCGTCGTCGAGATGTGAGTCGGGGCAGCGTCGGGATCGGTCGGGTGAATGTGGACTGCCTTCGTTTCGCCAGCCGACTGAAAAGCTGACTCGGAGGCAGGCTTCTTAGCTCGCAGCAATTCACCCGGATTGGCAGCTTTTTGGTACTCTTTCAACTCGACCACTACCATCTGAGCATCGACGATCTTTGATCCCTTCTGGAAACATTCTTCTGCTTTCTTCCGGTTGCTCGTAACAGTGATCACACCTTTGGGGCCAGGCATCTTTAATTTAAGATACACGTAACATGGTCGAGCCATGAAGCGTGCGTAAGCTGGCCTGCCCAAGATGGCGTGATAAGCACTCTGGAAGTCCACAACTTCAAACGTTAACTTTTCCTTGTGGTAATTCTTTGAATCACCGAAAACCACGTCAAGAGCAATCTGGCCGAGTGACTCGGCTTTCTTCCCAGGGATGACTCCGTGGAAGCTCATGTTACTGGCGCTGAGTCTGGACATCGGAATGCCCATCCCTTTCAAGGTTTCGGCGTACAGTATGTTCAGGCCACTGCCGCCGTCCATCAGGACTTTGGTCAGTCGAGTACCTTCGACAACTGGGTCGACCACCAAAGCTTGCCTCCCAGGGGTGGCAATGTGCGTCGGGTGATCGGACTGGTCGAATGTGATGGCAGTCTGAGACCACTTCAGGTAACTGGGAGTCGCCGGGGCAACCATGTTGACTTCACGGTTAATGACTTGCAGTCGACTTTTGCTTTCGACATCAGCAAAAATCATCAAGGTGGAATTGACTTGGGGGTATCCATCGTCACTATCCTCTTTGTCTTCAACTCTGTCCGGCTCTTTTTCTTTATCCTTGGGCTGCTTGCCCTGGAACTGCTGAATCAGAAGCCGACACTGTCGAGTGGTATGCTTCGGGAAAATAAAATTTCCTTCTTCATCTTTCTTGGTATGGATGTGACACGGCAGGTCCAGAACATCATTCCCATCTTGATCTTTAACCTTCTTGGGCTTCCATGTGCCCTTGGGCTTTCCCTTGAAATTTCCCTGGGCCACAGCCAGGGCCTCCCCAGGGGCGGCTGGCTCGGCCTTCCGCTTCTGCTTCCGACTGGAGTTTCCTCCGGTCTCTTGGGCGACTGACTTGAGTTTGCCACTTCGGAGTCGGTCCTCGTCTTCTCCATTAGCGTACTTGGTGGCGATTTCCATCATCCGATTAAGGGACATCTCTCCGGTCCGGCCAAACTTCAGATTCAACTCCCTGTACTTGACGCCTTCCTTGAAAGCGCAAACTGCTTGGTGATTTGGCACGTTCTCGACTGAGTGGTGTAGTGTGATCCACCTCTGGATGTATTCTCTCAGAGTTTCATTTGGCTTCTGCACGCAAGACCGCAGCTCCGTAAGGCCTGCAGGGCGCTTGCATGTCCCTTCGAAGGTTGTGATAAACACTCGGGAGAGATCTTCCCAAGTGTAAATGCTGCTGGGAGCCAACTGATTCAGCCACGCCCTAGCTGAGCCTTTCAACATGAGGGGTAAATGCTTCATGGCCACCTCATCGTTGCTGCCGCCAATCTGCACAGCCACTCGGTAATCCTCGAGCCACGTGTCAAGCTTGGACTCACCGGTGAACTTGCTGACTCCAGTCGCCAGCCTGAAGTTGGGAGGGATCATCGCAGCCCTGATGGCTCGACTGAAACATTCAGGCCCCGAGGCGTGTGTCCTGCTGCCGGTGGGCGTATCCCTGTTATGGCCCTCTCGATGAGCCCTGTTCCTGTCCACCAGACCTTGAACGAGGATGGACCTCGCGTCAAAGCCCGGGTCTCTGGGGTCGACTGGATTCCTCTGCCCAACGTTATGGGGGCGCCTATCGTCTCGATGTCGAGGCGCATATGATCCACTCCTCGGGGGAGGGGAGGGCACCGGACGTCTATCGTCACGGTCGGGTCGGCGATCATATTGTTCATTTCTCCTATATTGATCGTGCCGGTCTCCACGTCCCTCACGCCTCGGGGGCGATCTTGGGCTATGAGCCGACTGGACGGTTTCCGTTGCAACGGATTGACTGTGGATCCTGTCCCGCGACTGAGAGACGGCGGAATTCTGATTTCCCACCGCTCGGAGTAGTGCTCTGATCTGCAGCAATCCTCTGCCAGCCTCTGACTGAGAAGGCTGGATTGACTCTGCTATGCGGGCCGCGGCAGCCAGGTTCTGAACCGGAGTTCGGTATACCTGCGGCGGTGGGAAGAGCTGACGTTGACTGGATTCGGGAGCTTGCTGGCGTCGACTGGACTCGGGAGCCCGCTGACGCGCCCGCTCGTCGAGAGCTCGCTGTAGATTCTCCAGTCGAGTGCGCTCGGCTAGATTAGCCAGGCGCGCGTCCTCCAAGGCCCGGGCCTCGGGGGTTTCCCCAACAATAGGGGTGTAGAGCGCGTCCACGTTCCGGCGACGAAGCTCCTCCCGCTGTAACGACGTAAGAGGCTCGGGGAGGTATTCGTCGTGAGAGTGCGACGGATCGCCTCTATCGGCGCCATTATAAGCGCGATGGAATCCAGGAGGACTGCGTGTCCCCTCAACCGCCAGAACCTCCGCCAAAGGGTCGCTGCTATCGCACTCGGATGTGGTCTCCGCGGAGCCAGTCGACAGGTCGAGCAGGCCGCAGAGGGATTCGTCGGGCTCGATTGCCGCGACTTGCGGGGTTGCCGACTGGCGGGCCGCGGCGTGCTTTATCCACTGCTGGAGCCTCGACCGACCCGAGCGCTTGCGCTGGCGGGAGACAGGATGGGGAGATGACACGGGAGTCGACCGATATGGGGTCGACGGCTGCCGCAGGAGGACGCCACGGACGCACGCGCGGAAGTGCGTCGCGCCGCGGATGGGGAGCGCGTCGACGTCAAGCGGCGCCTCCTGGAGCCAGGCGGAGTCGTCGGCGATGAAAGTGAGTCCGCCGAGACGGATCTCGCGGCCCTCTGCCAAAGCTCCGCAGGAAAACATGATCAAGTGTATCGGAAAAATCGCAACCTCTCCAATTAGGCGCTAAGACTAATGCCCCACGGTGGGCGCCAACTGTCGTGGTTCTAAGTCTGACAGTGAGGTAGGGGGGTAAGTATGAGGAGGCTAGACCTTAGCTATTGGGAAGTTGTAAGCACGCAAGGTTTAGGAGTTCAGGCCCTTCTCAGAGGAAGTAACAGCCCTACGTCTCGGTGACCGGAGGCGGTCGACTGGATTATGCGTGTGTGAAAATGACAGGGGTGCGAACCCTTGATACTGAGGAGGGGATGGCTTATATAGAGTTCGCCAGCCCTCTCCTGCCCTCAGTAATGCAGGGTTTAAGGTACATTTAAGGTGGGGCGTTACTGATAACGTCCCTAATAAAGTGTCATAATGATCATAAAGACTACTTAATAGCCGACCGTTTGCCTGCGGAGTGACTTGAGATCTTCTGGCAGTCGAGTGGTTGGCTTCTTGGTCGAGTGACAGCTTCTTGGTCGAGTGTACTCAACCTGTCGAGTGGGATATCTTCAAGTTGATTGAAGGGTGACTTCTCCTAGGGATGTCCTATGGTAGGGCTCTTTAGGACGGGTCCGTGTCCCTACCGTAGGTACATAACTTCATCATTGGGTGTGCCACCTTTGTGGTGTTTGGGCTTGTTGAGCTGTGCCCACAGCAGACTTTGTGTTGTTTGTGTTGGACCTTGTTGCGGTGGCGTTGTGTGTGTGTGTGCTGGTTGATACCTTGTTGAATGCTTGGTGGTTGCTTTATTTATAAAGCGGGGCGAAAGCCTTTTTCGGTATATGAGAGACCCTTCTGATAAAAAAGAAATCCAAATAAGGTACTGGACCTAAATTAAAAGGTTTTTGACATACAAAATATCTTAGAAAACAAAGAAATTACAGGGGATGCTATTGCACGCGCGAGCATTACAGTGCTTGATTTCCGACAAGAACGTACAAACTCAACATTCTTTTTAAGCAAATCTGTGTAAGAGAGAAACTAAAGGACGCACCTGGGCCCACCCATTGAATTCAGAAGGGCACAGAGATTTATGTGTGTGTGTGTGTGTGTGGAAGGGGGGGGGGGGGGGGGGGGTGGGTTATGGATCGAGTGTTTCGACGCTCAGCTGCAAAGGAGGGTTCTCTGAAAATACAACTAGATCCTCAAATAGCCAAACAAGCTCAATGTTAACCATATGTGCCAAAGTCGCTCAAATGACGCGGCTATATCCTGAAAGAGTCATGTAATAGGATAGGTATGTAGTGCTTCTATCTTTTACCAGCCGGTTGTGGCCTTTCTATTACTGCTTAGCTCTTTATGAGCCTTTTTTGTATTTCTTTGTTCGAGACTTGAAGACTTTTGTTGGACCTTTTGCTTATTAATAATATGTGCCGTATACATCGTTCAGATGCAGAGGCTGGGGCGAACCCCCTTTCTGAAAAAAAATATCCTGAAGAGTCAAATAAACTCATTCGAAAAAACGAGCCGAAGGCACCCTGCCATCGCGGTCGCATTGTCAGAGTCGGTTTGACATTGCATCTTGTGGTTGGGAGGTCACCATGATAAGGGCCGGCTGGATCAACGCTCTGCAGCATAAGCTGCTATTTGTAGAAACCTTGCATAGATTTGAAATATCATATCCAAACCATCTTATGAACATCAACTTTGCAAGGTGTCTTCACAAGGTGACAGAGAGAGCACTACTGTGATGGTGAAAGAACATGAACTACCAAAGAGCGATCTGTCGTATCACGAAAAAAGGTAACAACCTGGTCGCTAACACAAAAATACCCTGATGGCATCACCTCAACTCTCAAGGGTTGGCCTTCCACCGTAGATGCCGCTGGTTGCCAACAACACCACTGCACAAAGAGCAAGAAGAGGACCATTACCTTGACATCAACACAAGTATACATAAGCCCCCTCCTCCCAATCACATACAGAGATCCCGAAGGAACCGAAAAGGTGCAAACACCACTCCCTAGATCCAACACTGATAGATGAGGAAATCACCGTCCGATGGGGGATATAAAAAACTTATTCGCCGTCACCGTTGTCATTGGTAACACAGAAGTTAAAAGTCATGGACAAGCAAGACCTACCTAAAGTACCCAGGCTACTAAGCCACAAAGCAACTAGTACAGGCGAGGGAATCCCAATGACGCCGAAACTCGGGGCGCCTGCTCCCACCCATCACTTTGGTTGCTTCTGGCACCTAGGGTTTCACGACGCGTCGTATCTACTATCTATCTTTCGTTAATTAATTAGCAATTGCTATAAATTTGTGCAAATTACAATCACATAGAATTGTCCACTATACCAAAGCAAAAACTTGCAAGTCGAAAAATATATAATTTTAGTTAGTACTGTAGTTTTTCAGTTTATACTAGTACGAGTTATATATAGAATGTTGTACAGTGACGAGAATGTTCAGGTGTTTTTTTTATAAGGAAGAGAATGTCCAGATGTTAATTCAACCGAATAAATAAATGCGGAGCAATTTAACGGTGACATCCCTCCATTATAATCGCTCCGGGTACCCCGACTCCCGAGGTCAGTGTGTGGTCTTTGACCGCTAGTAGGCCGCCTCCCCATTCCGGCCGAAACCAAACCAAACCAAACCCTCGCCTCGCCGCCATGGCCGACGGCACCGGCACCGGCAGGTCCCGCCTCAGCGCCCTCCACCACGACATCCTCCATCACATCATCACCTACCTCCCCGTCACGGAAGCCGCCGGCGCCGCCGGCCTCGCCCGCGACTGGCGCCACCTCTGGCGCTCCTACCCGCTCGTCCTCAAGGATGCCCGCATCCCCGAGGCCGCGCGCGACGCCGTAGTCCCCCGAGTCCTCCACGACCACCCGGGCAACTTCCGCGCCGTCATCCTCTCCGACTGCAGGCTCGCCTCACTGGACCGTGAGCTCCCCGCCTGGCCGCGCCTCCTCGTCGACAAGCGCACGGAGAAACTCCTTCTCGCCTACAGATGGGTCATGGACCGGCCCAACCCCGCGCGCCTTCTTCCCGCCGACATCCTCCGCTGCGACTCGCTCCAGGAGCTCACCCTGGACTTCTGGACGTTCCCCAGCGGCACCGAGGTCCTTCTTCCCCGCCTCAGGACTCTCACCATGGTAAGGATTGGCACAAGCGATCAGGATCTGGAGTCCTTGATCGCTGCCAGCCCCGTTCTGCAGTCCCTTAGGCTCATCGTCAATAGCCCCAAGCACGTCCGGCTCCGCAGCAAAAGCCTCATGTGCGCGCTCGTTGGGCTACCCACGGTGGAGGAGTTGACCGTGGTGGACACGCCGCTCCTGGCGCGGCTTTGCTTGTTCGTGCCTCGTAATGGTGTGAGGATCAGGATCGTTTGTGCTCCCAACCTGCGGGCGCTCGGCTACCTGGACACAAGAGTTCTCAAGCTGCAGATTGGTGACAGCGTCGTCAGGGTACGCCTCTCCAGTCTCAATCTCTCTCTCAACTTGAAATTGTTCCATCTACATTGTTCTCAAATACGTATGATGTAAAAGTAGTCAATGAGTTATGGTAATCTCTCTCTCAAAGTTATTCCATCCATCATGATGTTTTGTATGATTATAAAACACTCAATAAGTAATGATGTATACCTGTCTTGGTGGACCGCTTTGCAGTCAGACAGAATGGTGAGCGCAAGCACTGTAGTTCCAAGCGTCAAGATATTGGCGTTGACTGTGAATTTTGGTGTCTTCGAGGAGATCAAGATGCTGGCCAGCTTCCTCAGATGCTTTCCCAATGTTGACACGCTGCATATCGAGGTAGCTCCCAGTTCCTTCAGTTCGTCGATCATTTCCCAATGGTATCGTCGATTATTAGCAGCTTGATCCATATATGTATTGTAATCAAACTGCTCACATTGGTACCAATTTGCAGTCTGCACTGCATGGTCCATCTGTAACTGCCAACGAACCCACTTGGGAGCATCATGCCAAGTTCTGGCAGGAGATCAGTCCAATCTTTTGCTTGAGATCACATGTCAAGAAGATGGTTATTCACGATTTCCGAGGGGATCAAAATGAGTTTGAATTCCTCAAGTTCGTCGCCATGAATGCCGAGGAGCTACAGTCCTTACTGGTTGCGTCGCACAAAGAAATTTTGTCTTCGGCTGACAAGGTGAATGAGATAAAAGACGAATTGCAGTGTCTACAGTTTCCAACAAGCATCTCTGCAGTGCTACGGGTATCACCTAAAGCTGCCATTCTTTGGCACTTGAGGAAAGCGTGCATTCTTACAATCGATGACCCTTTCGAGTGCTGAACCCATGGTTAATTCGCTGTAAGTTACATGCTTGATCTGTACTTTTTGAGAAATCATTGACTGTTCTTTGCAAGATCTTGCTGTTTAGTTTCTTGTAGGCATGCCTTATCTTGAGATATGGCTGAGTTTTCCAACTACCAAGAGTGTGTAGGAATTAAAGCTGGCAGAGTACTTGAGAGACTAGTGTTATTTTCATGTGTTTGTCTCGATATGACAATATGACAGCAATGTGCTTCTGGATATAGTGCGCTTGTTTTTTAGTATGTCTGTGGTTTCATTTTGTTTGCATTGCTTATGTAGAATGTCACCTCTGTCAGTTTCGTTAACTATCATTTGATGGTCAGTATACTGAGCTTGGTTGTCCAGGATCAGGATGGCAGAGGCTAAATGTAGTTCTGCACTTCTGCTTTCTGCATCATGTTTTGTGTATCTGGAATAGAAATGGCACATTGCATCGACTGGTAAAAGCATATGGAATAAATAGCTTATGACAGTAGATGTTTTCCTTTCCAATTAAGACTTGGCCGATTAGTTGAGCAAAGCTAGAGCTTATATATGAGACCTGGTTTGTGAACAATCTTAGAGTACTTGGTTTCCGAAAACAAAATTGTTGCTACTCTATTCATGTTTCACTGAAAGATTTTCGAGAAGTGGGAATGTTCAAACATGCTAATTCTTTGCTTAATGGAATGCCGACCATATATGTTTAGAGATATAACAGTTACGTAGGTGTTACTCTACTTGTTTGGCTCTGCTTCTCCTGTTTGCAAAGAGGACTTTCTTCTCTGTGCTATCTTCCAGAGATAGTTGTTGCTTTCCCTTGATGATGTTCTCTCTTGGTTTAATTCTGCCAATAGCCCAGCATTTGATTTCATTCACCGTTCATTATTTAGTTACATCAGTGGCCTAATAGCCTTGCCAGCTCTAAGGAGGAACATAATTGTCTTAACAACGTTGATGTTCTTGACACTGAAAAACTGGCATGTTTTTCTATTCCCAAGGGTTGTTAACATTGGTAAAGCATGAAAATCATTTATGATATCTTTGTCCATTTTAGGGGAGAGCATTTTAAAAGAATCTTGTACTGGAGGTGTAATGTTAGATGTCCACGCTATTTTGCTCATGCAGTCTGACAAAATTCATTAAGTCTATTTCCCTGTTTATTTGCCCCGTGATTATTGGTTAGTTTTGCAACTGATTAAGTTTTTTGTGGTGCTTCAAACGTTGGCTAGCAATGCACATGTTACGATTTAATATGTCACAGTCCACAGATTTACACCTATTGTTATCTTTGATTGATACTTCATAATCACATAAAAGAACTTTCATCTTTTTTTTGTGGCAAAAACTTCCGATCACTCTCACTATTAGGGTCGGCATAGCAAAGCGCACCTATTTGTCTAGTACATTGCTATGCTATTTGCTTACTGTCGACTTCATTTTATTGTTTTTTGCTTACTATCTACTCCCTCCGTAAACTAATATAAGAGTGTTTAGATTACTACTTTAATGATCTAAACGCTCTTATATTAGTTGACAGAGGGAGTATCTGTTTCTGCATAAGCCAACTCGGCGACTAGGTTTTTGGCACCGCTGCCAAGTGAAGCTATTGGCAAACCTACTATTCTTTTCTTTGCATAAAGAAACCGCATGCTACTGATTGCAACATGCTAGTTACAGCTTGATTTGGATTTAGCATGGTCTGACGCCCTTTTAACTTTGCTACTTCATTGTTTGGAACAATGCAATAATCGTACTCTAAACTGTGGCTATGTGCAACAACTGCAATATACTCCCTCCGTTCCAAAATAGATGACCTAACTTTGTACTCCCTCTGTTCCAAAATTCTTGTCTTAGATTTGCCTAGATACGGATGTATCTAATACTAAAACATGACTTGATACATCCGTATCTAGACAAATACTCCTATAAGACAAGAATTTTGAAACGGATGGAGTACAAGTTAATACAAAGTTGGGTCATCTATTTTGGAACGGAGGGAATACTTACTATCCCATATGTCCATACTACAAAAAATAAAAGAAAAAGAATACTCAGCCGAAATATGTACAATCTGGGAACTGTGCGTCTGTAAGTAAAGTACCACTCTCAAAGCTGACCCTCTTCCTGAACTCTGCATCTGTGACCTACTTGGAGATCAGGCTGTTTAGTTTGTAGGCGTGCCTTCTCTTAAGATCTGCGATCTACTTCCAGATCAGGTAGGTTTCAACTTAGACATCTTCGAGCAAAGTAGCTCACCCTCTCCCAAAAATAGCTACTGTCTTCGTCCCGTTATGGGATAGTATAAAAAATGCTCTTATATTATGAGACGGAGGTTGGCTTGGGCAATTAAGCAAATCGACAAGCTTCGCCACACTTTGCCAGAATTTTGGGATGCTAATGACGGTGCCTGTCTTGTCAGTTGGAGTCATTTCGCCCGGCGTCTTCACAAATGCAAAACGCCCGCACTCCTCTTCAAGCTTGATATAAAGAAGGCGTTTGACTCGGTCAAGTGGGGATACATCCTGGAACTTCTCCAACGATTGGGCTTCCCTCCAAAATTCCGGGCTTGGATTGCTGCGTTATTATCATCTTCTTCATCTCGGATTATGTTAAATGGGTTGCCTGGTCCTCCGGTCAAGCATGGTCGTGGATTCCGGCAGGGAGACCCCATTTCCCCCCTCCTCTTTGTTCTGGCAATTGACCCCTTGCACAAGATCCTCGACTTGGCGACGAGAAAGGGACTCCTCCACAAGATCCGTGGTCGCGGGTCCATGGTGCGTACCTCCCTGTATGCGGATGACGCAGCGGTCTTTGTGGCTCCCATCAAGCGGGACATCGACAATCTCGCCTCTATTCTGAGAGGCTTTGGAGACGTGACAGGCCTTTGCTCTAAGTTCTAGAAAAGCTCAGTTGTGCCTATTCGTTGCAACCACCTCGATCTTGAGCAAATCCTTGAGAGTATGCCGGCAACACGGGCCTCTTTCCCGGTAAAATACCTTGGGTTACCACTTTCAGTTTGGCAGTTAAAGAAGGTGGATTTCCAATACCTTGAGGATAAGGCAGCCGGGAAACTGGTGACCTAGGAGGGACAAAACATCACTACCATTGGTCGTACGACACTTGTTAGGTCGGTCATCTCCTCCCAAGCAGTGTTCTCAATCACGCCCCTCGTCGTGCCTCAAGGCTCTCTTGATAGCCTAAACAAGATTGAGAGGGCTTTCCTTTGGTCCGGTGCAGACAAGACAACGGGAGCCAAATGCAAGGTTAACTGGGAAGTGGTTTGTAGACCAAAACAATACGGCGGCCTTGGAGTGCTCAACACCGACAAATTTGCGCGTGCTTTGCGGCTGCGGTGGCTGTGGTTTGAATGGAATGATCCCCGCAAATTATGGGTTGGACTGGGAAACCCCTGCACCGAGGAGGACTACGAGTTTTTCTATGCCTCTACGACTATCATGGTGGGAGATGGCGCCAAAACGCCTTTTTGGGACTCCCCGTGGCTTCTTGGACGCAAACCCAAGGATATTGCACCTCTCATCTTTGCGGCCTCGACAAGAAAGAACTGGAAGGTTCGTGAGGCCCTCAAGGGGAACGCTTGGATCCTCAAGATCAGCCACATCACGGTTGTCTCCGCCGCCCACATTCAGGAATTTTTCACTCTATGGATGCTCCTAAATGATTTTCACCTGCACGAGCAAACCGAAGATACCATCGTCTGGAAGCACGCGAACGACGGGATATACACGGCGGCCACCGCGTACCAGGCCCAATTCCTAGGCTTGACTTTTTCCCCCTTGGATCGCATGGTTTGGAAGGCATGGGCATCTCCAAAGGTCAAATTTTTTGCATGGTTGGCATTGCAAGATAGGATTTGGACCGCTGATCGTTTAGAGAGGCGAGGTTGGCCAAATTGTGGCCTCTGCAAGCTTTGCAATAGGGAACAAGAAACAGGTGCCCAGCTTTTCTTCAAGTGTCGCTATACGATTCGGCTATGGAAGGCTCTCATTGAGTTGATTGGTCTCGCGCACATGGACACGTCCGGGTGGCACATGGACGAATCCGTCTTCGAATGGTGGGACAAAAGAACCGACAACCGTAACCCCAACCGGCAAGCTTTGGCCTCTCTCACCATGCTTGTCTCGTGGACCATTTGGAAGGAACGAAACACTCGGGTGTTTCGTTATAAGAGTGCGCCACCGAACATCCTACTCGCCGCCATCGTCGACGAGGCCAAGCTTTGGGTGACCGCCGGTGCAAAGAAATTAGGGTATATTTTTGCGGGCGAGTAATTGTCATGCCGTGCCTGTGGGTGTGTTGCAAAACTCTAAACTCTATTCTCTCCTTACTTAATAGATGAGGCAAATCTTTTGCCTCCGTTTCAAAAAAAAAAAAAGCTTGACAGTTTAGGAGTCATTGACTTAAGAGCATCTCTAACTGATCCACTATCCGGAGTTAGAGAAGGATAAATTCGGTTTTCCTCTAACCAGTATCTTTCCAAACTTTTAAAATCTTTAGTGAAGAAAAATATTTACTGCGTGACAGCCACAACTCTTAAATATACTCTGACCGACCCCCTCGCAGAGTAAAAAAATTCCCCACCCCCACTTCTCCTCTTCTTTCATTCCACAGCCGCTCAAGCTCCACCGGCGCGCCCCCACGGCCCCACCCGCACCCCCATCTACTCCGTCACTACTCCCTGCCGTCCATCCCAACGCGGATCCACACGCAGTCCTGAGCATGTGGTTGCGGCGGCACTTCCTCCTCCCGTGCCAGTGCATCCCGCATCTTCGGCCTCTTGTCGCCGCCTTCGCAAAGGAAATACCTTGACATGCGGCAGCACCGGTGGGGGAGGTGGGCCACAGAGATTACCGGCCGCGACACTAACAAGCACATTTGGATCGGACCTTTCCATTTGACGGTGCAGGCTGCGGGGGAATAGGACATAATGTCGGTCTGCCTCTATGATTCCAACGTCCGGCGCAACTTCTCCGTCGGCCTACCGCAGTTGGCGCGTGTCTACCCCTGGATGGCCACCACATGGGAGATGCGGGAAGACCGGGAGGCGCGCATTGCTGGCGTTTTTGTTATGGACTAGACCTGGTGGATGAGCACCCCCGGGCCCGTCGTCCGGATGCCCAGGGCCGCGGTCGCCGGTGGCGACGGCTGCAGCTGTTGCCCCTGCTGGATGGTGGAGGCGCCGGGGTTCGTCGCTGGTGGCGGCTGCCATGGCGGCGGCGACGCGGGTGGCCGAGGATGGCGGCTGCTGCGGCGGCGGGGCAGTGGCGAAGGGCACAGGCGGCTGCGGCCCATAGGATCTCGCGAGGAACGTGTAGATGCCCGTGACCGCCTGGGTGAGATCTCGGATGGCAGCCGTCATCTCCTCTGGGGTGAAGACGACGGGAAAGGGCGCGGCGGAGGTGACCGGCACCGGCAAGAGCGGGGCGCTGGCCGTGGTGGCCATCAAGGCGGTCGTCGCGGTCCGCAGCGGGAGGGTCGGGGTCGGCGGCGGCGAGGACATGATCGCACCGAAGCTATCTGATACCAAATTGGTAGGAACCGGATCCCTACCAGGGCGTGGTCTCAGGTTGTAGGGGTGGAAGGAGGGACGGCGTGGTCGCCGGCGCTGGGGCGCCGTCGTTGCATGTGCGCGCGCGAGAGTGAGAGTAGGGGCGGCGGCTAGGGTTAGGTCTCCCGGCTCCCTAAGAAAGCCGAGCAAATATGATTGCTTCTTGCTTAATCCCAAAACGGGTTCTTACACGAGTTTATATAATCCTCCTAATAAGGTAATTGGGCCAAGCCCCTAATAACGATAAGATAAACTGGGCCACAACTAACCGGGCTAAGCCCCTAATATGCCGGTCATAACAGTCTACAGTTTCCAACAGGCATCTCTGCAGTGCTACAGGTGTCACCTAAAGCAGGTGCTGTTTTGTGCTTGGAGAAAGCATCCAATCTTACAGTTGATGACCCTTTTGAGTGGTGAATCCATGGTTATTTTGCTGTGTGTTTACGTGATTGATCCGTGCCTTTTGAGAAATCGCTGACTGTTCCTGTAAGACCTTGCTGTTCAGCAGAAGTACTTGACAGAGTTGTGTTATTTTCATGTGTCTGCAATATGACAGCAATATGCTTCTGGATATAGCGCACCTGTTTTGTAGCAGGTCTGAGGTGGCATTTTATTTGCATTGCTCATGTAGAGTGTCATCTTTGTCAGTTTCGTTAACTATGCATTGCTTATGTTGTTCTGCTTGTGACCCCATGTTGTGCATCATGTTTTGTGTATTTGGAAAAAAAATGGACATTGCATCGACTGGTAAAAGTATATGGAATAAATAACTAATGATAGTAGATTATTTTCTTTAAAAAAAAGATTTGGCCGATTACTTGAGCAAAACCGGAGCTTACATATCCTGATATCCATACATATACATTGCTATGCTATTTGCTCACTGTCTACAGTTTCCAACAGGTATCTCTGCAGTGCTACAGGTGTCACCCAAAGCTGGTGATGTTTTGCGCTTGGAGAAAGCATGTAATCTTACAGTTGATGACCCTTTTGAGTGCTGAATACATGGTTATTTCGCTGTGTGTTTATGTGATTGATCCGTGCCTTTTGAAGAATCGCTGAGTGTTCCTGTAAGACCTTGTTGTTCAGTTTGTAGGCATGCCTTCTCTTGAGATATCCATATGGCTGAATTTTTCTGCTACCATGAGTATATGTAAGAATTGAAGATTGCAGAAGTACTACTACATTGATAGAACGCTGGTATTTTCATGGGTATCTGTAATATGACAGCAATGTGCTTCTGAAATCTGAATATCGTGCGCCCGTTTTGTAGTATGTGTTTGGTGCCATTTTCTTTGCATTGCTTATGTAGAATGTGACCTCTGTCGGTTTCGTTAACTATCATTTGATGATCAGAGTATACAAAGCTTGGTTGGCCAGGATCCGGATTTGTTCCTTTCGGAATGTAGGCGCTTTCACAGCGGAGTATATGTAGCTCTGTTTGTGATCCCATGTTGTGCGTCATGCCGATTTCAGTTTCCAATTCCAAGTTCCACCCGATCGTTGCAACCAAAGACGTCAAGTGCAGCACCAGATTTTTTTTTGTTTGCGACAATCCTTATATAGGTGAACAATGTGAACTAGTGTTTCTAAGGTGATTTTATCTGCGTTTATTTTCATATAATCTATTTGTTTATGAAGTGATTTTATCAGTTTCCTTTAAATATGATGCTACTGATTGCAGCAGGTTACTTACATATTGCTCTTCATTTAGCATGGTCTATTGGTCTGTAACTCAAACGCTTCCCGCTTTGATTTTTGGAATAGTTTTGTAACAGACTCTCCAGATTGGGTCATCCCTTCATTTCAAATTACTCGTCGCAGAAATGGATGTATCTAGAACTAAAATACATCTAGATACATCTATATCTGTGACAAATAATTCAAAACGGAGGGAGTATAATGCAAGCGCACATTGCACACAAAAGAGAGCACTGAGCCTAAATTTGCAGTCTGAAAAGTGTGCAATTATGTAAAACACTACTATTTCCTGGCAACTAATCAATAGTACCGAGTGAATTGCAAAACATATCAACACTGAAGGTTAGGGTTTCATAAACCACACTTCTACGATTTTGTGCCAAAAACCATTAATTCCGAGCATAATCTTTTGCAAAAACACTAGTCGACGGTTTGGGTTGTTTTGAGCACGATTATGACAGCTAGGTCCCACTAGACAGGGTGACATGGCAAAAGAAATTGTAAATTACGTCCCGATACAATTTTGTTTTGCGAAAGGACCCCTGGAAAAAAGCAATCAGGTCCTCCGTGAGATCGTGACCATCTCCCACCAGCTATTTTTTTAAAACATATATTTTTATTAATTTTCAAAAATATTACGCCGGATAAAAAAATTCAAAACTAATACACCGTCGGCCCGCTGCAGGCCGACTGGGCCTAGTCGGCCCACAACAGGCCGATTGGACTCCAATCGGCCTACAGCTGGCCGACTGGCCCCTGTTGGCCCACTGTGGGCTGATTGCGTCCTGTTGGCCCACTATGGGCCGACTGGAGCTAATTGGCTCACTGTGGGCTAATTGTTTTTGTAAAAAAGTAGGCATAAAAATATATGTTTAAAAAATTGTTAATCATGTAATTAAAAAATGTTAAATGTGTATAAAAAATGTTCCTGATGTATACAAAAAATGTACAATACATATGCAAAAAAATTGACATAAAAAATATGTTTTAAAAAGTGTTAAGCATGTATTTAAAAAATGTTAAATATGTGTATAAAAAATGTTCCTTATTTATACAAAAAATATAGAATGTGTGAAAAAAAGTTGACACCAAAAAAATATGTTTGAAAAGTTGACATTTTTTTAAATACATGATTAAAAATTGTTAAATGTGTGTATAAAAAATGTTCCTTATTTATACAAAAAATATAGAATGTGTATGAAAAAAAGTTGACACCAAAAAATTATGTTTGAAAAAAATGTTCCAGTTCCATACAAAAAGAGCAACCAATCATACTTAGGTCCGTGATGCTCTCATACCGGATCCGGAGCTGGAATATTTTTTTTATACACGTTTAACCTTTCATTCCAATACATGAAACATTTTTGTGTACTCGTTGAACATTTTTTTAAATACATGATTAACATTTTTTTCAAACATATTTTTTTGGTGTCAACTTTTTTTCATACACATTCTATATTTTTTGTATAGATAAGGAACATTTTTTCAAACATATTTTTTTGGTGTCAACTTTTTTTCATACACATTCTATATTTTTTGTATAGATAAGGAACATTTTTTCAAATACATGATTAACATTTTTTTCAAACATACTTTTTTAGTGTCAACTTTTTTTCATACACATTTTATATTTTTTTATGGATAAAGAATATTTTTTATATACACATTTAACAATTTTTAAATACATGATTAACACTTTTTAAAACATATTTTTAGTCAACTTTTTTGCATATATATTGTACATTTTTTTATACATCAGGAACATTTTTTTACACATTTAACATTTTTTAATTACATGATTAACATTTTTGAAACATATATTTTTTAGGCCTATTTTTTTGCAAAAACAATTAGCCTCCCAATCGGCCAGCTGTAGGCCGACTGGATTCCAATCGGCCTGCTGTGGGCCGACTAGGCCCAGTCGGCCTGCAGCGGGCCAGTGGTATATTATTTTTGAAAAAAAATTACCCAGCATAATATTTATGAAAATTAATAAAAAAATGTATTATTTAAAAAAAATTAGCCTCCCACCAGCCCGGTAGTGGACGCCGGCAGCGGGGAACAGGGGAGGTCCGGTGTAGTCTGGGACGGGCAAGAGGGCGTGGATCCAGCGTCGGTGTCGGTTAGGACGGCGGGGCAACGGAGCTCCGGCGGCGGCCATGGATGAGCTCCGGCGGATCCAGCTTGAGCATCGAGCATCCATGATTGAGCTCCCGCGGCGGCGGCCTGAGCATCAGGCACGCATCAGAGAGAGATGGGAGATATAGGGGAAGGCACCGACGCTCAGAGAGAGATAGGGGAGGGCACCGCCGGCAGCGGACCTCACCATCGAGGGACATGGACCGCACCTCCATGCCCACTGTCAGTGGATTTTCCTCGATGACGCGCAGCTCCGGCCGGAGCTCATCCATGGCCGTCGTCGTCGAACCTCCTCTTCACGCCCTCACTGATCACGCCTACGCGGGCCACCGTCGCGCCTCCTCTTCACCTTGCCAGAGCCGATGCAGGTGAGCAGCAAGGGGAGGCCGAGACCGGGGAGTGGGAGGAAGGTGGGGGCGGGGGGAGAGAGGAGGAGGAGGAGAAGGAGGAGGAGGAGGAGAAGGAGGTGGGGCGTCGCGGAGCCGTCGTCCATGCCGAGCTCGCCGCCCGGGACCTCGTGCGCACGTCTGAGGAGAGAAAGGAGGAGCCAGACCTTATCCTCTTACAGGCCCATTTACTGTTTAGTCTATGTTATTCTATCTATTTGTGATTTGTTATACCATGCCACGTCACCCTGTACAGTGGGACCCAACTGTCATAAGGGCATAGCCAACGCTCCAGTATGTACCACTGCCCCAACACTATACGTCACTCTCAAATGTCCAGCTAGGCTCAACCTACTACTTGTAAACTAAAGTGGGATCTTGCAGAGGAAGTAGGCTATTGGCTGCCAAAAGTATGAGAGAGAGGGCAAAAGCAAGGGAAATAAGAGGAGCCAGCCCTGCTCGTGACTGTGAAGTACATCAAAAAGATGATGTATATGTCATACAATGGGCCTGCTGGGGCAGCTGTATGCGTTGAGTATTTGAGAAACTAAATAGTGCCCCTAATCGTGCTCAAAACTGCCTAAGCCGTTGACTAGTGTTTTTTTTTTGCAAAAAATTAGACTCAGAATTAATGGGTTTTGGTATAAAACTATAGAAGTATGGTTTTTGCAACCCTACCTTCAATGTCGATCTTTTCTGCAATTCACACCAATAGTACTATTGGCTTTTCTTTGTTTCAACTCAGTAGTTTTGATATTTATTTTTGGACCCCAATAGCCGGAGATTGATCGCCAGGGAGAAGAGCCGATCGAACGAAATCGGTCACTAGGGGGAGCAGTCTCACCGACCATTTTTTTTTTTGAAAAACACATTTAACTTTATTCATATTCATAACAATTACTGTACACTGATTTGAACCTAAGATTTAAGAAAATACAAAGTAACTCATATTACTAAGAATTACAATGAAATCTTTTGAAAATATCTTTGTGGTATCAATCTCTGCTCAAAGAAATACTTCAAAGACTTTGATAAAGAGGTTGCAATTGGACTGGAGCAACGATGTTGTCACTTTTTCACCCGCACAAACATTACTAATAATGGTTTTTCTAAAACACCTTGAGTTCACTCATCCAAAAAGATGGGGATTCTTGATCGATGGGCGTACTTGGGGCGACAATGATCTTCTAGAAGTGCAGGTCGTCGAATCGCTATATCTTCACCATGGTGTCAATGAGAGATTTCACCTCCACAAAGAATCAGACCAATAACAAAAGCTTGACACAACAACATAAACTCATCAGATCCGAATAATTGAATCTGCGAGGTTAGAAAACTTCCTAACCTCATGGCACCGCCAGAAGAACGAGAGAAAATTTATTCTCACAAAACTATGATGGTCTCTAGACATTGACAAAGAACATAAAGATCTTGAAGATCCGAGTCCCCCCATATTTCAGTGCCATGATGGCAGTCGGAGGCGAGGGGACCTAAATTTGTCATATGGCGACGGTGGAGATGACGGCAACGGCGGCACGAGAAACCCTCCTAGACCTTACGGCGGCTTTTTTGTGTTCCCAGTGACTGTTTCTGGTTCTTCGCCAGGCTGTAGACCAGGGCGACCCCGTGTTGACCCAAAAGGCCCATTTAACAATTTTTTTGTTTAAAATCCGCACGTCAAACTTTAAAACAAGAAAAAGGTCGACTGATCTAGAAATTGTTTTTTGCCATGCTAAACTTTAAACTGCCACCCTCTAGATAAATTAACAAAAAATACGCACAAATTTACAGAATGCCATGCTCTGAAAAAAATATGAAAATTGTCGTGTTACTTTATAAAATTGACATCCTCTAAATAAATGTTTTATCTGGATAAGCCCCAAAATAAGACTACCATGCCATTAAAATAATAGATGCCATTCCTGAAACATTACAAAAATGCAGTTTTTATAAACTGCCATGCCAATAAAAATAAACAATACCATCCTCTTAACAAAAATGCCATGAATGAAAAACAATGTACTTCTTATGAAAAACATGAAAAATGCCATGTTGCTTTGTAAAAACTACCATGGATCAAAATACAAACGCCATGATGTACTTTTTTTGCTTGAGTTACCCCACCGTGCAGAAATTCATATAAAATGCCATGTCAATGTATATTTTTGCCATGCCAATCAAATTTCCATCCTCCTAATAATAAAAATGTCATGTCAGCAATGATGAAAAATTGCCATGATCTATATAATAAAACTTCCCTTATGTTAATAATTAAATTGCCATCCTTGTAATAATAAAAATGCCATGTCAAAAAATAACGAAAATGCCATGTCTCCAATAATAAAATTGTTGGTTATTAATAATAAAAATGTGATGCTCTTACTAACAATAGACCGCCATGCATGTGACCTATAATAAAAGTGATATGGTACCTACAATAATAATAAAATAATGCCTTGCTACCTATAAACAAAGATGCGCATGGGAAGTTAGAGAAATCCCCTCTAAATAGGGATTTTTGTTCTTTTAAAAATGAAAAAAAATCAGGATTTTCAAAAAATTATAAATGAAAAATCAAATTTATAACAAATTTAGCTTGAAAGAATATATACTCCCTCCGTCCCATAATATAAGAGCGCTTTTGAATCGCTTTTGAATCCTCAGTAGTAGCATAAGGACCCAGATTGATACTATCATAAAGAGACTTAGGGTTAGTAGAAACACTAGCCCCTAGATCACATAAAGCATATAACTTATTTAAACCAATCTCAATCAGGCTCAAAAGCATCTTCTTGCTTAGCTAGTAACTTACTATAAAACTTCTTTCTTTTATCATCTAACTCACGTACCTTGGATGCAACGTGATCAACAAAGACATTATATGCCTCATTATTAGATATCTCAGGTAGTGGGTAAATCGTTGACCTCATCTTTTCAAAGTCTGCAATAGTATTTCTGGCACATGGTTTGTATCAAGTTCTTCAGTCTTCTCTTCATTGCTTCTTACCATCTTGGCATCTTCAACCGGGTTAGGTTTCGGTTTTGGTTTACCAACAAACTTAGCTAGGATCACTGTTTGGCTCTCTGCAATTTTTGCCATTTGTGCTTCCATATTCTTGGATCTTCCATCTAGCATATGCACATCATTTGTTAGTACAACGATCTTACCGGTCAATTAACCAAGTAAGTTATCATGGTTCTTCAAAAAAATCTGCGAAGTTTGACTAGCAATAAAAAAATTAAGAGAATCTTCAAGAGTATTTCTATAGATTGCTGCATTAAAATTATTGGATGATCCACCACTATTAGGATAAGGAAGTCTAGGAGCACACCCATTATTTTTCCAGTTGGGATTATAGATATTACGAGCAATAAAATTCACATCACCGACTTATTCATTAGTGATGGCATTTACGTTTACCTCTTCTTTACCTTTCATGACGGAGAAGAGTTCATCATGCTTGGTTGTCAACTCTGCATTATTTTCTTCAATTGCATTCACCCTCCTGGTGGTAGTTCTTTCAACATGCCATTGGGCATGGTTTTCTTGCATATCATCAGGTAGCTTCTTGACATCATCAATGAGCTTTCCCATGATTGTTCCTCCTACAGCTGTATCAAGCATAGTTTTTGACATATGATTGAAACCATTATAAAACATGTGGAGGATTAACGATTTCTCCATTCCATGGTTAGGATAGTTCTTGATGGCTTATTTCATTCTATCCCACGCAAGCGCTAGTGGCTCATGTTCTTCCAGCTTGAAATCAGTAATATGAGAATGAAGTTGCATACTTTTTGTAGGTGGACAAAACTTAGATAAGAATTTGCTGCAATAATTAGCCCAAGAAGTTATATTGCCTCTAGGTAAAGCTATAAGCCATTCCTTTGCTTTTCCTCTCAAAGAGAAAGGAAATAGATGCTACTTCAAAGCATCTGGGTCATAATCTCTAATGTGTGTCATGTTGAACAACTTAGTAAAATTATGCAAGTGCATACCTACATCTTCAGAAGCAGAGCCTCCAAATTGGACCCGTTAAACCATGAAAAATAAGTCGGGGTTGATCTCATACTTAGCGGCTGCAACCTCAGGTTGTGGTTTGGGTTCACGCATAAAGTTATTGCCGGGAGTGGCAAAACTTCCAAGATTACGAGCCATGGTAATCTTTTTTTGGGGGGGGGGGGGGTTTAACTGACAAGACTTGCAACAAAATTAAACTAGAACTAAAACCAAAACTAAAACTAAACTTTAAGAAAACTCTAAACACAAAGACTAGGAACAGTCAACTCCTCCCCCGCGACAGTGCCAAAAAAAGGGCTTGATACTTCCTTTTAGTTATCCGGAAACCGAACAGTAAGTACCCCACACCTATTTCCCTAGAAGTGACCCTGGGTTATCGAACCCGCGAGAGGAAGGTCCCCTAGAAGCTAGGGTCTCTAGCAAGTTTTTGTTAAAGAAACAATTCCAGCTTTTGACCGGATCAAAATCAAGCAACCTGGAATAAAACACTTATAATAAAAGGAGGTATGGGTATGAGGTCTTAATGCTTACAACCATGCATTTGTGTTGGGACCAGATATGATCTTAATTTGTGCACTGTAAGTCACAATTTGAGATGTGCTTGTTACGAACCAAGTGGGGGTGGCCAAATTACATCTTGACCAACATGAGTCCTGCATCAAGAATTAGTTGTCCAACCAAAGGCCCTATCCATCACGCGGGGTTGCCTTGATAATTAAGATTATAATAATCAGACAAGAGCTTTAGGCGTTTAATGACTACACCTCATGAATCCCCAGAGATTGGATCGTGTTATCGTACTAAACCATTGTGTCACTAGTGTTCAGAATAACACTTCACGGTCCCTGCCCTTAGCCTCTCTGTGGCTCGCTCTCCATTATGCTGGGCACCTATAGGGATGAAGAACGCACACGAGACAAGAGACATTTATGGAACAATTTTATTTCACACATATGAGATGTTAATTCAAAGCACTTCCATTGACCATCTCCACAACAAATACAGAGGGTTGCAAGGCCCTTGCCTCAACTCATACCTTATTGAACTACTCACATCAAATCACACGAATAACACATTGAAGAACACATCATGGGGATTTATTTGTTGGTAATATGTATTACAATGAATCCCGTGTGTGATGCATGATTACAAGTATGGTCTAGAGGAAAATGAAGTATGGTGGTGATGGTGGCTATGAAGATGACTCTGTTCTGGCTTCGCTCACGGATGTTCTGTTGACATTTCGGCCTCGGCCCCTTTATAAAATTTGTTTATGTGGATGAGAGGCCTTGATTTCCATGCCATACGACTGCTCATGTGAGCGGTTGCGGTCGCATGGAATGTCGTCCTTTGCTCTATGGCTCATGTTGCGCCTCCTCTTCATTTGTTTTATCTCCTCCTTCACTTCTTTCTATGTTCTCACTTGATTTCGTTCATATTTAGCCCATTTCATGCGGAAACACATCAAAGATAGGATTTGTGAAATCTTCTGCATTCATTAGTCATTCGTGGCAATATTAGAGCGAATATCTTGGTTTAATTGAAAAATGTCGGTTTAAACAAAGGGTAAATGAGTGTAAAAATATCACTCATCAAAACAACATGTGGATGGCAGTGGTCAGCGATAGTTCTTTGTCTAGGACTGAACAACAGGGAAGGATACCAACAACGGTGTGTAGTAGGCTACAAAGGTGGTTCCTTGGCGTGGAGACGACTCACACGGCCAGGATGTATAGTCAGTGTCATTGCGATGACGGCCGTTAACTTGGCCAATTCCAAAGTTGTTGATCGGTGATGACAACCTCTCTGAGATCATAAGGTTCAGTTCTCAGCAAAATTGAACATCAAGGGAGATGGGGCGGAGCTCCATGAAGGCAGCGGAAATGATGATTTTTAGCATCAGCAAGTGAGGATAAGGTACGCAAGAGGGTGGTGGTTCTACCGGGAAATGGCGGCATGGGCCGGTTCTACTATCGGGAGATCAGTGGCGGCAGAGCGAGGTGATCGGCGCCAAGAGGGAGGTCACCCGCTAGCCTAAATTTACTGAGATGTGGTGCTGATAGAGCAAATATGGGTTAGGTGGTTGAGATATGGGTATTGGAAAGTTAAAGTTTTGGATAATTAATTTTTTGAGGGATGAGCTATAATAGGCTTAATTCCCCAAAATACAAACTTTTGGACTAAATTTGACTTATGGGGTTGTGTTAGGGATGCCATAATACTTACAAAACCCTTCCCCAGCGCCCACCCCCCAAAAAAATTGGTGATCACCCCAAAACAACCAAAATTCCCTTTTATAAAGGGGGAGATGCATCTTTTCCTATAATACCATCCACACTGGCGAGAGCGAACAATTAGAAACATCACACCATCTCTGTCGCCAATCGACAGGATGCCATGCCCAGCCTACATCATTGATTACCCGCACCGCCTGCCTGCCCCTGCCCCACTTCACAGCAGGCCGATCGCGCTACATCGCTCGGAGCTCGGTCATTGTCTTTCATGCACGCGAGAGAGGGAGAGACTAGCCACTAATAGGTGGGACCCACATGCTAGGCTAAGTATTGGTGATGGGGTTTTTAGTGCTCTGTAAAAGCAGCAAACATGAAAACCGCAATAAATTAATTGGGAAAGCCCCTATAACCAATTATAGTGGGATTTTTCTTGTGATCTGTCGAAGATGCCGTAGATTTCTCCACACTTATTTTATTTTAGGAAGAGAATGTTTATATGTCAATTAAGTTGCCTAAATAGATGTCTAAAACTAAAAACCATCTTAACATTCTCTACTTCTAACAAAAATCATCACTAAATCATTCTCTCTATATACATATAGCTCGTATAAACTAAAAATTTGATGTAATACTCAACTAACTAAACATATACATTTTTAACCTGCAAGTTTATGCTTTAGTAGTGGGAAATTTTATGTGATCATGATCTGCACAAATTCTAGCAACTATTAATTAACCATCCAAAGGATAGAGATATGAAAAGAAACACCCCATGAAACTGTAGCCGCGAGAAGCGACCTGAGAAGAGGACAGAGCAAGTGCCTTGGACTCCGGTGTCATGTTGTTTCGCTCACCTATATCAGTTTCTAGGTGATGGAGAGAGGAAAGGGAGTCTCGAGGCCTTATTTTGTGTGCGCTTAGTATCTATGTGTCTTAGGTAGGTCTTTGGTTGTGCATGACTTCTACTCTCGTGATGGTGGCAGTGAAAAAGTACCATCCATATCTCCCATCGAAATGGTGGTTCTCTTGACTATCTGTGTTGGATATGGGGGTGGTATCTGCACTATCTCAGGTCCTTTTGATTTGGGGTGGGAAACTTGAGTATCTTCGTGTTGATTTGTTGGCGTACTGGTTCTCTTCTTTATTCTTCTTTTCGGTGGTGGTGTTGCGACCAACCAATGCTTGAAGGCCGACCATCGAGGCCATTTTTCCTACAGTAACATGACTATATATGGCCTCTTTCTTCTCTCCTTGGGTTCCTTTCTGATTTCACAGATCACTCTCTAGCAGTCTGTGCTCCTTCTCCGTCACAATCGCGTCTGTAGTCTCTCTGCCGTCTTGCACTGTGGCAGAAGTTTTATTCATGAGATGGTTTGGCAATGTGATTTGTGATCTACACAAGGCTTCTAGTATGGTGGCTCGTGCTAGAGATTGAGTTCGTTTGGCTCTTCGAGGATCTAGTTGCAATTTCCCTATTTTGCTAGGATGTCTTGTATAGTTGAAAATCTCGGCCTCTGATAAATCGAAGGCTTTATTCACAATATAGTCATGGTATGTTCAAACCTACCATATATTAGGAGAACACACACCTTATAAACTAAACAACCTGATCTTGAAGTAGATTGCAGTCAATGATTCCAAAAAAGCTGGGATCATGAAGACACATACCCAACCATGGTTTCACCAGCGAAAAGGGCCATCGACACTAAGAAAGGGTACTTTAGCAGAGATCAAAGCATTCCGTACTCGAGGTGCCTCCAGGAATCCTCGAGCGATCCATGGATGAAACCGTGGATGATCCAATTTGTTTGCCATCTCATTCACCTTGTTTGCTAGTGCCAAAGCAAAATTTTCTTCAGGCGACATGACCAGCAAAGCTCGCAACTCCCGCGCATTCATGGCCACATACTTGAGGAATTCAAACTCGTTTTGACCCCCTTGGAATTTGTGGATGAACAAGCTCCTGACATGTAACCTCAAGCTTTCAACTGGACTGGCCTCCTGCCAGAACCTAGCATGGTGCTCTCCAGTGGGTTCATGAGCGGCTACTGATGGATCATGCGGTACAGACTGCAATTCATGCCAATGAGTGCATAACTCAGTTAGATACAAACATGCTGCTAATAAATGATTGTTGTAAGATTACTTGATGATGAATTTGCAAGGACCTCGATGTGCAGCGTGCCGACATTGGGGAAGCATCTTAGAAAGCTAGCCAACATCTTCACCTCCCAGAATACACCAAAGTTCACCTTCACGGCCAATATCTCGACACTAGGGACCACGGTGCCATGGCTCGCGATTGTGTCAGGCTGCAGTCCAATGCACCAGAAGAACATGCATATTACTCTTTAACTGGTCATAGAATAGTTCCATTATAAGAGTGCTATTATAAGAGTATAGTATGCTAATGATACCCTTTTGTTCTTAGAAAATGATGCTGGAGTTGCTCTGAATCTGAAATGGATTCTAACCTGTTTTGAACAAATTGCTGGGATGACAATTAACTATCATAAGAGTACTCTTATCCCTAATAACTTGGCAGTTAATGATCTCACTCCGTTTGTGAACATTTTCCAATGCATAGTTGGGAATTTCCCTATTAAGTATTTAGGAATTGCTTTGCTTTTTGACAAGATTAGCACAGAAGATCTACTAGCTTTTATTGATAAAATTTTAGCCAAAATAGCTAGCTGGAGAGGCAGACTTTCTTATTTGGAAAAATTACCCCAATTATGTCCTGCCTAGCTAGCATGAATCTAAAGGGACCTGCTCTTCTAAATCTCTATATGTTCTAGTGAACTTTAGGGCGGGGGGTGAAACCTTTGTATCTTCCTATAGTATGGAGTATTAAAGTGCCCCCTAGGGTATAAGGTTTCCTTTGACTATTCTCCCAGAACAAAATCATGACTTGTGACAATCTAAGGAAAAGGGGGATGGCTAAACTCCTAGAGTGTGTTCGTTGCAAAGAGATAGAAACTGTATATCACTTATTTTTGAATGTATTGTAGCTAGGAAAATCTGGGAAGATGTTGAAATGCTTTTCCAGGTGCCAATCATTAACTTTGAATCTGTTGCTAAGCTGTGGCTTTGTAATAAAAGATACATTCACTTGAATGCAGTTACATTTGCAATCTTGTAGGGCCGTGGAACTTTAGAAACTCTATAGTATTTAATAGATTTTAATGGATCTCTCTAAACTAGGTGCTAGGCCTAGTCTCCCAATATTTGAGAGTCTGGAAAAAACCGTTTCAGGAGCTGTAAGGAGGAGCCTTGATGGATTTCTAGAATCTTCTCTGGGGAAGGCTGAAAGGTCCCTTTGCTATGGAGCCAAACTGAAACTTTGCAGAAAAGCAAGTGAGACAATGTCATGGAAAGAAGTGGTGGAACAAATACTGATGGAGGAAGAACCACAATTGAGTACCAGCTTAAACATAAAGAGGAGAAGGATTCTATCCCTGTGGTGTTCTTAGGGCTCTGCTGAGCTTCTTCACTGACCTGCTTGCCTGACTTGGGTTTGTTACCCATGTAAGAGTTTGAAAGTAGAATGTTTTTTTATTCTGTTTTCCTTTATCAACATTACTATGCTTCCCCCTAGTTTCTAGTCTCCCTCCCGTGGGTTTGACGGGATAGACAAAAGTCTATTCAGGATTTTAGAGTGAGGTGCTTAGGCCTCCATGTGATGTTAGAGAGTTTGTCATAAACAGTACTCGAGTTATATGGTTTCTTTCTTATGAATAGAGCCGAGGGAGACCCCTTTTCATCAAAAAAGAAGAATAGTTCCACAAAACTAGGGAGAGAATGAAAGGCAGCCATACATTGATGATGTTTTCACTGATCTGCAGCTTGTGAATTCTTGTCTGCAGGTAGCCGATCACCCGCAGCTTGGGTGCCGAAGCAATCTTGAACCTCACGCAATCGGTTCCATCATAAGGCAGCCTGAAGAATATGATGCGCTCCAAGAGCGGGGCGTCCACCACGGTGAACTCCTCCACCTTGGACAGCCCAAGGAGCAAGCACCGGAGGCTTTGGCTGCAGACATGGATACGCTCGGGCTTCCCCTTGAGCACGAGCCCAAGGTTCTCTAGAACGGGGCTAGCAGCGAGCAAGCAGTGGATGTACTGGTCGCTCATGTCGATCCTTACCAAGCCGAGCCTCCGAAGATTGGGGAAGGCGTCGGCGACGAGCGGAAGGTCGTTGGGGATCTTCCAGTAGGCCAGGGAGAGGGACTGGAGCGAGCCGCAGCAGAGTATGTCGGTAGGGAGGGGCGACAAGGTGGTCCGGGGCTGGGTTTGCTTGTTCACGAAGGAGAGGTTCTTGGTGAACTTGGTGGCGAGGAGGTGCGGCCACTCGGGGAGCTCGAGATCCAGGGAGGCGGACCTGCAACCTAAGAGGCTGATGGTGCGGAAGGGCCCCGGGTGGCCGGCGAGGGCCCCGGCGACAGTGGCGACGTGCGTGGCCTCAGGGAGGTGGGCATCGGCGTCATGCAGGACGAGTGGGGTGGTGCGCCAGATCTGGCGCCAGTGGGAAGCGAAGGCGACAGTGCGCGCGGCGTCCGTGAAAGGGAGGCGGGTGATGATGTGGCCACGGAGGTCGTTGGGGAGGGCGCTGATGCGATCCTCGCCGTTGTAATGTCGGGTGGGGTGGGAGGCGGCGTCGTCGCCCATGGTGGTGATGAGTGTTTCGGCTAGAGAGTGGAGTTGCTAGATGGGAAAACAAGTGTTTGAAGCGAGTTCCCTTGGCCCTCGGGCCCGAAAGCTTTGTAGTCTAGTGCACGCCGCTCAATAGTACACCAACACTATCTCTGGAGTTGACCAACTAACCAAACTCATTTTTTATCTAATCAAACTGTTGATTAGTTGTTGGCCAGTAATCCTGAAGTCATCGAGAAAACCCTAGCATATTGATTTTTTCTCTAGAGTATGCAAATTACGTATCACATTTTTTTTGAAGAAGAAGCAAAACTGTTGGTTGAAACTTACGAACACTAATCTAAACAAAACTTACAAACACTACCTATTCTCTTTCCATATACCCTTTGAACATTTCAACTAGTAAATTTTAGTGTATTATTGTGCATTACTAGTGGCTCAATAGTGATTGTATCATAAAGTATAGCTTTATTTTAGCAAACATGCTTTCGTTAGTCCAAGGCCCATAGAAATTGCACAAGGCTTACATAGAGAAAATACAAAAGACCGCAGCCCTTGATGAAGATAAGAAGAAATCTCTCGAAGAGAAGTGCCACGTGATGAACTCCTTTACCTGGGGATGCGGCGCTATCCACTTGATAGCACATTGAACACAAATACAAAGAAACGCCACCATTGATAAAGGAAGGCAAATCTCTTGAAGAAATGCGGCATGTGGTGAACTCCTTTTGGTGGGGATACCACGCTACCCTCTCGGTAACACACGTGACCAGTGTGCATCTTCGTTATCAACTATGAAAGGATACATCAAAGACAGACACTAGACCTCTGATTGATCTCACAATAAGAGAACTTGAGGTTGAAAGGGAAATGGAGAAGCCAAGGATAATGTGTGTGTTTATGTTTCAACATCATCCAGAGACATCCATAGAGAATCTATTTACTAAGCAGGTCTCTCCAAAAATAGGCCAAGCATTTTCTCCAAGAGAACCGACTAGCTAATTCCTTCCGAGACCACATGGAGGGACTCCAAAGTAGAGATCAAAAAAGGAATGAGACAACATGTCAAAATATGTTTACACAACGAACGACTTTCCTGTATTGCATGAGATGGTAAAGGAAAGATTGCATCGTCTCCTCGTCCTGCTCAATACCTGCTAGGAGATTGATGAGTACATTTTGCATTAGTTTTCACCTTAATTTTTTATCTTAGTCATAGGATTTTCCATGTTTTGCCGTGTTCACATGCCCTTTTGTCACACTTCACTAGGATTCCAAAGAAGTAGGAGATTTAAGCATTGGTTGGAGAACACCTATTTTGGTGTAAAATATGCTAATTGGATGTCATAAAAGCCTTCCATATGGATATGATCAAGTGGGGAGAAAGGACGATGCTTGGGTGCCTTAAGGCACCTACCTTTGTGTGTATAACATGTGGGCCCAACAGATGACTGACCCACATGTCAGTGACCCAAAGGTAGGTGCCTTTAAGGCACCGAAGCTGCGTCCGGGGAGAAACCAAGCCACGTCTGATGATTCAGAAGAAAAAAGAGTGCATGGTAACTGCATGCTCCCGTACCAGCGGTTGTATCATACCCTGCCGCCTCCCCCTATTCAGCTACTTCAACCCCATGGGATTGGATCTCAGATATGACGAATAGAAAGACCCCAAACCACGAAACAAAAGCAAAAAAGCTCACCTTCGGAAGGGATCAAGAGAGGGAATCAAGAGAAGGGCAACACTGTTGAAGTTAACACTGGTACAGCGGGGCGATATATAAATAGTTTTTAACCCCTTTCCGTGACAGCATTTGGAACCGTAGTCTAGTGAGTGACGGTGATAGGGGTCCTTCCCACACGACCCAGAAACCGTTAGGGATATGCCCCCCTGGCACACATGCTTGGCAAAATAAGGTCGTGTGGGACCGACGGGCGCTCAAATACAGAAATACGTACAGTAGAGCTAAAAAATACAATTATACAGACGAAATTGTTTCCGGTCGCAAGTACATCCCACACAGTCAGTCCCCGCTAAACGTTTCCGTTCGTATGTATATCCCACACAGTCTGTAACGCCCCGGACACATCCGCCGGTGGTCATTACTCCTAGCGGGATCTAGACTGGCCCCAGCATTTTGTCCTCACTCATGCGCACCCGGGAGCAACTTCCCGGTCGGTCACCCATCTTGACACTACTCCAAGCTAAGCACGCTTAACTTTGGAGTTCTGTCCGAATGGGCTACCGGAAAATAAGGAATTCCTTATTGATATGAGTAGTCTATCATCCCTAATAAGCCAGGCCATCACATACACCCCCACTCAGAGTAACCGACGTCCTCGTCGGGCCACAGGAACGTTCCCTCTTGGCACATACGTCTGTGCTTCCAGTCCAGTACATGTGCCATGCCGTGTGCCACGACGGGTCACAAACGTCACTACTCCAAGCTAAGCACGCTTAACTTTAGAGTTCTGTCCGAATGGGCTACCGGAAAAGAAGGAATTCCTTATTGATATGAGTAGTCTATCATCCCTAATAAGCCAGGCCATCACATACACCCCCACTCAGAGGAACCGACGTCCTCGTCGGGCCACAGGAACGTTCCCTCTTGGCACATACGTCTGTGCTTCCAGTCCAGTACATGTGCCATGCCGTGTGCCACGACGGGTCACAAACGTCATGAACAACATGACCATGCACCTGTCCGCAACCATCCGAGTAACCGCGAGGGTCGGCTCTGACACCAACTTGTAACGCCCCGGACACACCCGCTGGTAGTCGTTACTCCTGGCGGGATCTAGACTGGCCCCACAGATCAATACTAGTCTTTTCTGCGCACTTTGTCCTCACTCATGCGCACCCGGGAGCAACTTCCTGGTCGGTCACCCATCCTGACACTACTCCAAGCTAAGCACGCTTAACTTTGGAGTTCTGTCCGAATGGGCTACCGGAAAAAAAGGAATTCCTTATTGATATGAGTAGTCTATCATCCCTAATAAGCCAGGCCATCACACAGTCGCTCCAAGGAAAATGTTTCCGTTCACAGGTACATCACACACAATTTTTCTCGTTAAATCGTTTGTGATAGCATTGCCATTGCACACAATATTAACAATTTTATCATTTGCGTTATTGAATGCATCACACATGGTGCGTAGAAAAAACTATGTGGCAAAGACTGTCCATCACACACAGTTTTTACGTGGTAAACGTTTGCGCCAGGTGGCCTAACACAAATAGTTTTCAAGAGGATGTCGTGTGTGATTGTTCATTAATCTAACACGATTTATTCATACAAACAGTGTGCATTATTGAATGCATCACACACGGCGTTTTCTCAATAAACGTCTGCAATAGAAAAACCCAATTAGCAGGCTAATTATCCCATTATTAATAATCCATTTATTAATCTAATTGACATTTATATTAAGCACACAATATATTTCATTTTCATAATTAAAATACATCAAAGTACAACATGATATAGCTTCAGCACTCAGCTACCCCATTACACAACTACACCAGCACTAAGTTTCACATGCAACATCTATAATCTTTCGAAATTAGCATCATAGACGGTACATAGACAGATGTATCTCATATGGAAAACTGCTGAAGCAGAATGCGAATATTGAGCCTTCATTGATGTTGAAGGTCTTTGTAACTTTAGGCCAGTGCCTGTGGATGATTGACCGTCCATCCTTCGTCCTTTTCAGGAACACTTCAATATTGAACCGTGGGTGTTGTATGAATACATTCCTCGCCTCCTGACCATACAGGTGGTTTGAGAGGTAATCATCAGTAAACTGCTTTGGAAAGGCCTGAAAATAAGGATGTGCATAAATATCTTCTCTATATTGGAAATGGGGCAAAGGAATAAAAAAGCAAGGTATAATAGTTAGTACCATCCTATACTGAACTGATGTCCTCATTGTATAGACAAAGATCTTGTTGTTTTTTGTCACTAATTTCATTATCCTAACAATCTTTCTGAGTTTCTTGACTTGACTGATATTCATGGACAACTCATTTCCCCATATGCAAAAAGGGTCGAACAGTGGGTCAAAACTTCTGACAGCAGGACCTACATGTGCAAGACCAAATTGTTAAAAAACCTAAATATTAGAATGGTTCCTACAATTGCACAATAATGTGCTATTAGACAACAGACAATGCACATGCTAACCTCAATTGTAAACCTCGGTGCTTCTCATTGTTTCCCTGCAACACATATAAGGTAGTTAGTCATCAGGTTAAGTAAGGGTTCGCATGCTATCAGTAAAATATGTTGATGAAAAATAAGCACACACTACAAAAAAATACACTTCCGTGATGATACGTGTTTGTCACAGTAGGTCGCATTTTTTGTCATGCATGTACATCCATGACAAATTTATGACAGAATCAAGATAGTCATACCTATACTGTCGTAGAAGTGTTCTATGACATTACCAAAATTATCATCACAGAAGTGTCCACTTCCATGACGATAAATCGCGCGTCACAGAAGTGCTTTCGTCAAGGGTGACCGACACGTGGCATCCACCGGAACGGAACACCGTTAAGCTATCGGGTCGGGTTTTGGATCCGATAACCCGTTAACAGCCTCGACCAATGGGGATTTTCCACATGTAAAATCATCATTGGCTGGAGGAAACGCGTGTCGGCTCACTGTTGGGACAGATGTCATCCTCTCATTGGATCGAAGGCGCCTATGATACGGCGACACGTGGCACTGCCCAACAGAGGCCCATTCCTGTGAAAAGGCCGGCCCGTTTGACTTGGTCAAAAGGTGGCGGCCCGGCCGACGGAAAGCCTGTTAACGGCCTGTTCGCATATAGCCCATTTACAGCCCGCTAACCCAGGGCCCGTTACGCCCTTTCCGAATTAGGCCCAGTAGCGTCATCTGGGCCGTCCAATATGATTCAGCCCGTTTTAACTCCTGGCCCATGTGAGGCCCATGACTTCTTTCAGCCCATATGAGTACCTTTGTAACTCTTGGCCCATTAACGGCCCGTGGTGAAACTAGCCCGTAATGAACAATGTATCACTTTATACCCATTAACGGCCCGTTATTCCATTGGGCCGTTTCCAGCCAAGTTATCTTTCGGCCTTGTAACATCCCAAATTTTCAATTTGGAATGTTATACACTAGATCATCATTGCATATCATATTTTATTGCATTTTGGTTGATCCTAGAAATTCTACGCAACTCAAGGACCCTCGGAGAGAGTTGGGGATTTTGCTATTTTCATATTTGAGTCCTCTCAAATTTTGAAAAATAGGATCATTTGATTTTTTTATTTTATCTTCAATTATTTCTATTATAAAAATATTAGAGATGGAATAAAATGACTTTCCCAAAATAAAGAGGTATTGAGAATTTAATTATAAAATCAAATAAGATTTTATTTGGGATTTATTCGCTATTTTATTTGAATTTAGGAAAAATGCACGTTTTTCAAAATTTTATTTAGGCCCCAAATAAATGTTCATCATGTGCGGCTTGATTTTAGAAGCCAGGAAAAATTTATTTCGGGATTTTTGAAGACCGTTTAGTATTCCTTTTATTTTTTCTAAGCGTAACTATTAAAAAAACGCGAACCGACCTATCGGGCTGTGTCCGAACCGGACACCTGGCCCGGCCGGCCTTATAAGCCCGGGGAGCCCAGCCGAGCCACCCCCAAACCCTAGCGCGCCCCGCCGCCCCTGCCGCCGCCGCCTCGCCGCCCCGCGCCGCCGCAACCCCGTCCGCTGGAGCCCCGCCGCCGCCGCCCCTCGCCGCCCGCCGCCTCGCCTCGCCGGAGGTTGACCCCGCCCCGCCGCCGGTTTTTCTCGAAAAACCGTTCGGTTTTCCGTTCAGTTTTTTAGATTCGTTTTTTAATTGATCAGTTTTTCTGGTTTATTTAATTAGCGAGCGTTCGCTCGTTTGTTCGTTTTAACGAATGCGTTCATCGTTTATGTCCAGATAACAAACGTTTGTTCGTTAATCTGTTCGTCGTTTTTCTTTTTCTTGGATTAAATCCACGATTTTTCCGATCGCGATTCCTGATCCGATTTCCGTTTTAGTATAACTTTTCGCTCGTTTATCGGAATCAGGCGATTCAAGCGCCTGGAGTTTCATCTCGAAACACTTTTTCCGATTAACCAACTCAAACAAGTTTTTGCCTCTGTAAAAATTGCCCTAGATCCAGAATAGTAAACGAAGCCTATTTCTTTCACCGTTTGTCTTTCGTTGCTTCGTTCAATTTGGTTCTTTTTGCCAACCGGAGTTCTTAGGTTGAACTATCTGGTTAGATCTCTTATTCGAGTTTTACCTGTGCATTAGTTGAGTACTTATTGTATGCTTGTTTGTTTGCGATAGAGTATCCGGAGTGCGCCGCTTGCTACTTCGAATCGCTAGGTTTTGCGGATCATCAGCAAGGCAAGTAACACTTTGATCATACCTCCTACTACCCAGTTTTTATTGCATTAGATCAATCCTCACACATTGCATGATTAGGGTCTAATTAAATTGTGTGCTTGGGAAATAGTTGAGGTAGTACCTATTACCTGTTTATTATCAAACCTTTGGGAGTTACTTCTATGTTTGCTTATTATGCCAAGCTATGCTAGTAGACGTGGATTGGGTGAGTGAAATCCATGACAGGTGTGAGATTGTTAAATTAGTGGTTTATCTAAGGTGGCAACTTAAATACACATCTGGGTGGATTGAGGCACCTGGGTATTCCAGCGATTGCCTGTTTTTCTTTTGGACCACCACCCAGGCTCAAAGGGATCATGAGATTATTCATGCTAGAAACTTCCGTGTGCAACCACAAGCTACTATGGGCTCTAGCATAGTTGACTAAGTTGTGTGAACTCTTACAGTGGTAGACTAGAAGATGTAGGGGAAAGTAGGTGTAACGGTCTACCCGATCGTAAGGTGCTAGCGCTTCTGAAAGACTATGTCCCGGTCATCCATTTCTCAAACACCATGTAGTGCGAGAATCCCAACGGAGGAGATCGAGTCTTGTGGGGAAAAGTGCGCAAACCTCTGCAGAGTGTATAAACTAATCATGGTTAGCCGTGTCCCTGGTTATGGACATCTTGAGTATCTAGTACTTGGATTATCATATGAATCTCATCATGTTACTCTAATTAATTTTGTTGGGTTTTAATGATGATGCTTAATTGGGATTGAGAGGGTGTCTACACTCTCAATGTTTAACAACTACCATGATAGTTAAATAAAATTTATTCCTTTGCAGTAGGGAAAAATTGGCTTTACGCAAAACTGTAACCATAGAGCTTTCCACCAGCCAAATATGCATGTAGTATAGCCTATATATTTTATTTCTCTCTATCTGTTACATTGCCAGCATATTCCATGTGCTGACTCATTTCGGGCTGCAACGTTCATGTTGCAGACTTTTCAGACGACGAGTAAGGTGCTTTTATGTCGTGGTTATATACTTAGTGATGCCATTGGAGTTGATGGACTCACTTATCTTCCAAGCCTTCTGATGTTATCGTTATTAGATGGCCTTAAGCCATATTTATTGTAATAAGTTCTATTTTAAGACACTCGATGTAATAAGTGTGTGATTGCTACTCTGTTATAAATCCTTCAAGTACTGCGTGGTGTCAGCATTACTGATCTAGGGATGACACCTGAGCACAGAGATTGGACCGTTTGAGGTCTGGTCGCTACAGGCCTTCTCAGGGCCCATATATTCTTGGGCTCATTTGTAGCATTCGGTTACATACGACCCGTTACTGTCATTTTCTCCTTGTGGGCCAAATTCAGCCCGTCGTTACAGTCGGCCTGTTTGTGGACCGTTAATACATTGGGCCGTTTTCATGTAAAAAAACCGTTGGGTTGTTTTCATAGAGTTATCAAATACGGCCTATTAACGGCCTGTTATGGTCCACGAATAGTACGATCCATGATTGGCGAAATGATGATATGCCCCGTAGAAGGCCCATGGATCCTACGACCCATATGAGGCCCATGGATAGTATGGCCCATAGAGGGCCCATGGATCGTACAGCCCGTAGAAGGCCCATGGACCCTACGACCCGTAGAAGGCCCATGGACCCTAAGGCCCGTATAGAAGGCCGATGGATCCTACGGCCGGATGAAGGCCCATGGATCATATGGCCCGTAGAAGGCCTATGATTATTTTGGCCTAGTTACCAAAAATAGGCTATTGTGGCCACTAGAAAAAAACAGAAAAAGAACTGCAGTGACTACAAGCAAACAACTAAACAAGACAATAATGAAATAAATAAGCAAGCAATTAATGCTAGCCTATTATCGCTATTACACATATTACATCCACTGGGCATCAAAGTTCGCCACCAGTGCAAATATAGGGAACAAAGCAGCACATTACATACACTGGCCGTCAAAATTGGCCACCAGTGCAAATAAACGCGGCAGCAAAACAAGAGCATAACTGAAACAACTTCAGAAAAGCTCAAGAAACGGTATCCTGGGTATCCACCATGCTGGCAATAAGCTTAGCAAGCTGATTAGCTTTGTCCTGTTTTGCGCTAAAATCCTCCAACGCTTGCTGTTGCACCAGAAAGTATGCATATGAATGCTCCAGGGACTTCCGCAGTCCTTCCGCTTCTTGTCGCAGCACAACTGATCGATGTCTTTCAGCTTGTAGTTGAGACTCAAGAAACCGAACTGATTCAGACAGTGAGTTTGAATAGCTTGTGCAAGCGGTAGTGGCCAGTAACTCAAACACTAAACCAAGACAGGACTTTGGGGTTGTCTTGCTGTCTTCAAGATAGTCTTCCTTAGCTGTTTTATCAGCTTTGTGGGAGACCAACAAGGATGTGTCACTATCCTGAACCTTATCTGCATTACTTCCTTTACCATTGCTTAATAAGGCACTCTTCCCCAATATCCTGTCAGCATTCTAAAAGAAGAAACAAGCAGACATATAACAAGTTTAGCATGTACTAGTATATGAAACTTATTTCGGTGAACCAGTTCATTAGTAAGGTGGACAGGATTAAACTACCAAGTCTTCTATTGCCAAGTACTAGTACATAATAAAAGTATCAAACATATATGTATGTCCTATGGTCACTGCATTGTCTTGCCAAATCAAAATAGAGACACGGTTCAAATCATATCAGTTCAAGACAAAGCAGCAGTGAAAGAATACAAAGCGTGGGAAACTACACGGCACAACAAGATTTTAGATGGGTACCATGGGTCTACATGTACAACAACACTATTGGCTCTGTTGTGATGCTAGTAATGTGCATGATATGAAAGTCAACTGTATACACAATTGAAATTGAAATCAACAAAGCTATTGATAAGAGCAAACCTGTTAAAGAAACATGCGTGAACATACCTGCTGTGCCATTGGAGTTTCGATTAGATCCTTCAATTTAAAAATAAGTTTGTATGAGTAAATACATTGATACAAGAGCAAAGCAATCATAGTTAAAAAGGCGCGCCTAAGCGAGCGCTTAAGCGCTCCTAAGCGAGCGCTTAAGCGCGCCTAGGCTCTAGGCATTGGCAAAACGCATTGCGCATAACTACGCATAATTTGTGCATAACTGCGCATAAGCATGTGCTTTGGTCAGTAAAGCGCAAGGCGGTGGCAAAACACACAATTAATGCCTAGCGCTTTTTTGAACTATGATAGCAATGAAATCTTAAATTAGAACAGTTGTTCTTCAGGTTTAGGCACTTGTTCTACATGAACAGAGTACAGTAAGACGTAAGAATATAATACTTAAAAATAGAAAATGAGCTCATAGACCTTACCACATTCTTGGTTCAGGACCAGTACAGAACAAGGCGTTCCCAGTCATCGTCCAGTAAATGTGTCTCAGGAGAACGTAAGGGAATTTGATTAGTATGTTTGCTGGTGAAGTATGTTTTCTTCAGGTAATTCCGATACTGCCACCAAGCATTCTTGAAGATAGCAGATGTATTAGCACATGTTACCTCATCCCGAGTTTCCAAATCGGTCCTTCTCTATAGAGAAAAATGGGAAAATTGTTGTATTATAACCATCATGGAGGTAGGATGTATGGGACGAAGCAAAGTAATTGCCATGAATAACATTACTTACACATAACTCCTGGACAAACAACTGCATCTGGCATTTTCCTTCATCTTCAGTATAATATTTCCAAGATGGGAAGATACGCACATATGATTTAACAACATCAAATGCGATAGATGCTAAACTACGACTAGCTGGTTGTGCTTCCTCCACAGGAATAGGCGTGCTAACTGGTGGAGTTGGGGTTCGTCGTGATAGTACTGGCCCTTTGGGCACTGGAGCTGCCATACTAACTGCTCTTGTTTGGGAGCTCTGTGGTGGAGATGGTGCTGTGTCAACAGGAACTGGGTTACTATCGGCTGGGGTTGGGGTTAGATTGGGTGAAGCTGGTTCTCTGTCCATCGCAGTAGGGGTGCAATCTACGAGAGTTTGGGTTATGTGTGGTACGGCTAGTTCTTGTGCATGTACAACCGGGGTGCTATCTCCACCAAGAGGTAGCACTGTTTTATTTGAAGACCGTGTTTTTAGTCCGCTAGATACTGGCATCACCCGCTCCAATTCAAATGGCTGATAAACAGGAAACATAGTTGAATGTACAGACCTTGTATGAGAGACAGATGCAATAGATAGTGTGGAAAAAAGAGGGCATGCAATAGTTGACATGTATATTTTTTAACTAAAATGAATAGCATGACATAATTTCACATATATGATGTCTATCTAAACTGGATATCATAGCATAACATAATTCAAAGATATGATGAATAACTAAACAGGATCGCATGACATAATTCACCTGCATGTTATCTAAGTAATCATGATCACATCATTTAGTTCACATATGTGATTTATATGCTAAACAGAGGGCATTCGATATGATGTCTGAACTAAGAACATGGTGTTGAATATTGTGTATATGATGTCTAAACTATGCAATGCAAGACACCGTATGCATGATATGAGCAGTATAACCATGCCAAGTTAGAGCATACACCTCAGTGGGGGAATAGGATTGGTCATCTGTCTCTGAATCCATCTCTGAGGAGCTATCGGGACCCAACAAGAGATCTGCTTCAACAGGTAGCACTGTCTGCTCTGAAGGCCTTATTTTCACTCCAGATTTTTCCATCTCCCACCCAAATGGCCGATTCACAGGAAGAGTAGTTTAATGTACAAACATTGTCGACAAATGGAAATGTAATGAAGAAAAGGATGGGCAAGATATCATTCAAATATATGATGCATGGTTAAACAGGATGGCATTGCACATTTCACATATATTATGGCTGGCTAAAAGACACGAGACTGCATAATTCCCATATATGATATAGAAACTAAACAAGTGGCGTTACAAAACATGTCTAAACTAAGCAGATGACATATATGATGTCAAAAGTAGGCACTGCAAGGCAACATATGCATGATATGACTAACATCATCATGCCAAGGTAGAGCAAACACCTTGGGGGGTAAATAGGAGTGGTCAGCGGCGTCTGAATCTGCCTCAGAACAGATATCTTCCTCTGGATTACAATCTGGAGAGGGGTGGGGAGGGTTTGCCATTGAACCCACCATGGAGCGATGTCTGCATGACATTGTATTGCCGCGCAAAACTCTTCTCTTTTTCTCTACATGTTTAGCATGACTGTGTACAATATTTGACTTGCATACGAAAAAATATGGTGAGATTATGTAAGGAGAGCATGCAGAAATTTAGAGTGATGGTAACAACCAGTGGATCGACGTTTTTCTGTTAAACCAAAATAGCCCTAATGGATCGACATGAATGTATAGTAATAAGTGATGCAACAAGTGTACAACCTCTTCGCCGTAGCCGTGTCGACCTCAGCATCATTGGGTTGGTCGCTGAAGCAGTTGAGACAGAGGTGGTTGTCGGAGGTGTGGAGGAAGATCTGAGGAATCTGTAGACGGCGTCCAGGGCACTGCTCTGTTGTGATGGATCATTCTGTCGTTGGAGCAGCTCCGGTGAGCCGTAAGACGTCAAGGCTGAAGCAGCACAAGACAGACAACGTCAATCTCAAGTGGGATTCTAATAGCATCTCCAATAGATGATGTAAAATGGATGTAAAATTAACATCACCAAAAACCACCTGACTACAATAGATGAGGTAAAAACTGTTGACTCTGAACTTAACTATCGAAACTGAAATTTACTGTGGAATCTGAATGCTACTGTCGAAACTGAATGCAATGGTAGCAGAGAGGCACTTGACATGTAGTTTAGGGCGGGCCTGTAGTTCATCTTCAACCTGCACCCCCTGAGCTGCCAGCCACCACCGGCCAAACCGCCGGCCCCAGCACCGCCTCGCCGCCCCGAAACAACTCGCCACCGCCGCCCTGGCCAGCCCTCTAGGCCCCCCTGCCCCCACCCTGAACCCTAAGATAGATAGTGGGGTACCTCTCCGGCAAGCCCCCGTCCCCGCTGCGGGTGGTTCTTCCTTAACTCACGCGAGCCCCCCAACCCCTGAAAATCGACTGGCCCAAAAGTCGATTCAGTCGACTGAAGTGTGGCTTAATTAGAGCAAATCAGGAGCAGGAGCGAGGGGGAGAGCAGCAACAACAGCTGGGCGAGCGAGCGAGAGCCGGAGCAGCAGCAGCAGCAGCTGGGCGAGCGAGCGAGAGACGACAATGATGCTTTGATGGAGATCAAGGTGTCAAGCCGGTGACGATGGTGATCATAACGGTGCTTTGGAGATGGAGATCAAAGCCACAAGATGATGATGGCCATATCATATCACTTATATTGATTGCATGTGATGTTTATCCTTTATGCATCATTATTTTGCTTAGTACGACGGTAGCATTATAAGATGATCTCTCACTGAATTTCAAGGTATAAGTGTTCTCCCTAAGTATGCACCATTGCTACAGTTCGTCATGCCGAGACACCACGTGATGATCAGGTGTGATAAGCTCTACGTTCACATACAACGGGTGCAAGCCAGTTTTGCACACACAGAATACTCGGGTTAAACTTGACGAGCCTAGCATATGCAGACATGGCCTCAGAACACTGAGACCAAAAGGTCGAGCATGAATCATATAGTAAATATGATCAACATAGTGATGTTCACCATTGAAAACTACTCCATCTCACATGATGATCGGACATGGTTTAGTTGATATGGATCACGTGATCACTTAGATGATTAGAGGGATGTCTATCGAAGTGGGAGTTCTTAAGTAATATGATTAATTGAACTTTAATTTATCATGAACTTAGTACCTGATAGTATTTTGCATTTCTATGTTGTTGTAGATAAATGGACCGTGTTGTTGTTCCATTGGATTTTAATGCATTCCTAGAGAAAGCTAAGTTGAAAGATGATGGTAGCAATTACACTTACTGGGTCCATAACTTGAGGATTATCCTCATTGCTGCACAGAAGAATTACGTCCTGGAAGCACCGTTGGGTGCCAAACCCGCTGCAGGAGCAATGCCAGATGTTGCGAACACCTGGCAGAGCAAAGCTGATGACTACTCGATAGTTTAGTGTGCCATGCTTTACGGCTTAGAACCGGGACTTCAACGACGTTTTGAATGTCATGGAGCATATGAGATGTTCCAGGAATTGAAGTTAATATTTCAAGCAAATGCCTGGATTGAGAGACATGAAGTCTCCAATAAGTTCTACAGCTGCAAAATGGAGGAGAATAGTTCTATCAATGAGCATATACTCAGAATGTCTGGGTACCACAATCACTTGACTCAGCTGGGAGTTAATCTTCCAGTTGAGAGTGTCATTGACAGAGTTCTTCAATCACTGCCACCAAGCTACAAAAGCTTCATGATGAACTATAATATGCAAGGGATGGATAAGATGATTCCCGAGCTCTTCGCAATGCTAAAGGCTGCGTAGGTAGAAATCAAGAAGGAGTATCAAGTGTTGATGGTCAATAAGTCCACCAGTTTTAAGAAGAAGGGCAAAGGGAAGAAGGGGAACTTCAAGAAGAACGGCAAACAAGTTGCTGCTCAAGTGAAGAAGCCCAAGTCTGGACCTAAGCCTGAGACTGAGTGCTTCTACTACAAAGGGACTGGTCACTGGAAGCGGAACTGCCCCAAGTATTTGGCGGAAAAGAAGGATGGCAAAGTGAAAGGTATATTTGATATACATGTTATTGATGTGTACCTTACTAATGCTCGAAGTAGCGCCTGGGTATTTGATACTGGTTTTGTTGCTAATATTTGCAACTCGAAGCAGGGGCTATGTATTAAGCGAAGATTCGCCAAGGACGAGATGACGATGCGCGTGGGAAATGGTTCCAAAGTCGATGTGATCACCGTCGGCACGCTACCTCTACATGTACCTCGGGATTAGTTTTAGACCTGAATAATTGTTATTTGGTGCCAGTGTTAAGCATGAACATTATATGTGGATCTTGTTTGATGTGAGACGGTTATTCATTTAAATCAGAGAATAATGGTTGTTCTATTTATATGAATAATATCTTTTATGGTCATGCACCCTTGATGAGTGGTCTATTTTCACTAAATCTTGATAGTAGTGATACACATGTTCATAGTATTGAAGCCAAAAGATATAAGTTTAACAATGATAGTGCAACTTATTTGTGGCACTGCTGTTTAGGTCATATTGGTGTAAAGCGCATGAAGAAACTCCATGCTGATGGGCTTTTGGAATCACTTGATTATAAATCACTTGATGCTTGCGGACCATGCCTCATGGGCAAGATGACAAGACTCCGTTCTCCGGAACAATGGAGCGAGCAACAGACTTATTGGAAACAATACATGCTGATGTATGCGGTCCGATGAGTGTTGATGCTCGCGGCGGGTATCATTATTTTCTAACCTTCACAGATGATTTGAGAAGATATGGGCATATCTACTTGATGAAACATAAGTCTGAAACATTTGAAAAGTTCAAAGAATTTCAGAGTGAAGTGGAAAATCATCGTAACAAGAAAATAATGTTTCTACGATCTGATCGTGGAGGAGAATATTTGAGTTACGAGTTTGGTCTTCATTTGAAACAATAAGGAATAGTTTCGCAACTCACACCACCCGGAACACCATAGCGTAATGGTGTGTCTGAATGTCGTAATCGTACTTTATTAGATATGGTGCGATCTATGATGTCTCTTACTGATTTACTGCTATCGTTTTAGGGTTATGCTTTAGAGACGGCTGCATTCATGTTAAATAGGGCACCATCTAAATCCATTGATACGACACCATATGAACTGTGGTTTGGCAAGAAACCCAAGTTGTCGTTTCTTAAAGTTTGGGGCTGCAATGCTTATGTGAAAATCTTCAACCTGATAAGCACGGACCCAAATCGAAGAAATGTGTCTTCATAGGATACCCAAAGGAGACTGTTGGGTACACCTTCTATCACAGATCCGAAGGCACGATATTCATTGCTAAGAATGGATCCTTTCTAGAGAAGGAGTTTCTCTCGAAAGAAGTGAGAGGGAGGAAAGTAGAACTTGATGAGGTAATTGTACCTACTCCCTTATTGGAAAGTAGTTCATCACAAAAATCAGTTCCAGTGATTCCTACACCAGTAAGTGAGGAAGCTAATGATGATGATCATGAAAACTCCTGATCAAGTTACTACCGAACCTCGTAGGTCAACCAGAATAAGATCCGCACCAGAGTGGTACGGTAATCCTGTTCTGGGGGTCATTTTATTTGACCATGACAAACCTACGAACTATGAGGAAGTGATCATGAGCCTAGATTCCGCAAAATGGCTTGAGGCCATGAAATTTGAGATGGGATCCATGTATGAGAACAAAGTGTGGACTTTAGTTGACTTGCCCGATGATCGGCAAGCCATAGAGAATAAATGGATTTTCAAGAAGAAGACTGACATTGACGGTAATGTTACTGTCTACAAAGCTCGATTTGTTGTGAAAGGTTTCTGTCAAGTTCAAGGAGTTGACTACGATGAGACCTTCTCACCCATAGCGATGCTTAAGTCCGTCCAAATCATATTAGCAATTGCCACATTTTATGATTATGAAATTTGGCAAATGGATGTCAAAACTGCATTCCTTAATTGATATCTTAAAGAAGATTTGTATATGATGCAACCAGAAGGTTTTGTCGATCCAAAAGGTGCTAACAAAGTGTGCATGCTACAACGATCCATTTATGGACTGGTGCAAGCCTCTCGGAGTTGGAATATACATTTTGATAGTGTGATCAAAGCATATGGTTTTATACAGACTTTTGGAGAAGCTTGTATTTACAAGAAAGTGAGTGGGAGCTCTATAGCATTTCTGATGACATATTGTTGATCGGAAATGATACTGAATTTCTAAAGAGCATAAAAGGATAATTGAATAAGAATTTTTCAATGAAAGACCTCGGTGAAGTTGCTTATATATTGGGCATCAAGATCTATAGATATAGATCAAGACGCTTAATTGGACTTTCACAAAGCACATACCTTGATAAAGTTTTGAAGAAGTTCAAAATGGATCAAACAAAGAAAGGGTTCTTGCCTGTGTTACAATGTGTGAAGTTGAGTCAGACTCAATGCCCGACCACTGGAGAAGATAGAGAGAAAATGAAAGTCATTCCCTATGCTTCAGCCATAGGTTCTATCATGTATGCAATGATGTGTACCAGACCTGATGTGTGCCTTGCTATTAGTTTAGTAGGGAGGTACCAAAGTAGTCCAGGAGTGGATCACTGGACAACAGTCAAGAACATCCTAAAATACCTGAAAAGGACTAAGGATATGTTTCTCGTTTACGGAGGTGACAAAGAGCTCGTTGTAAATGGTTACGTCGATGCAAGGTTTGACACTGATCCAGATGACTCTAGGTCACAAACCGGATACATATTTTTATTGAATGGTGGAGCTGTCAGTTGGTGCAGTTCCAAGCAGAGCGTCGTGGCGGGATCTACGTGTGAAGCGGAGTACATAGCTGCTTCAGAAGTAGCAATTGAAGGAGTCTGGATGAAGGAGTTGATATCCGATCTAGGTGTCATACCTAGTGCATCGGGTCCAATGAAAATCTTTTGTGACAATACTGGTGCAATTGCCTTGGCAAAGGAATCCAGATTTCACAAGAGAACCAAGCACATCAAGAGATGCTTCAATTCCATCTGTGACCAAGTCAAGCAGGGAGACATAGAGATTTGCAAAATACATACAAATCTGAATGTTGCAGACCTATTGACTAAGCCTCTCTCACAAGCAAAACATGCTCAACACCAAGACTCCATGGGTGTTAGAATCATTACAATGTAATCTAGATTATTGACTCTAGTGCAAGTGGGAGACTGAAGGAAATATGCCCTAGAGGCAATAATAAAGTTGTTATTTATATTTCCTTATATCATGATAAATGTTTATTATTCATGCTAGAATTGTATTAACCGGAAACTTAGTACATGTGTGAATACATAGACAAACAAAGTGTCACTAGTATGCCTCTACTTGACTAGCTCGTTAATCAAAGATGGTTAAGTTTCCTAGCCATGGACAAGAGTTTTCATTTGATGAACGGGATCATATCAGTAGAGAATGATGTGATTGACTTGACCCATCCGTTAGCTTAGCACTATGATCGTTTAGTTTATTGCTATTTCTTTCTTCATAACTTATACATGTTCCTATGACTATGAGATTATGCAACTCCCGAATATCGGAGGAACACTTAGTGTGCTATCAAACGTCACAACATAACTGGGTGATTATAAAGATGCTCTACAGGTGTCTTCAATGGTGTTTGTTGAGTTGGCATAGATCGAGATTAGGATTTGTCACTCCGATTTTCGGAGAGGTATCTCTGGGCCCTCTCGGTAATGCACATCACTATAAGCCTTGCAAGCAATGTGACTAATGAGTTAGTTACGGGATAATGCATTATAGAATGAGTAAAGAGACTTGCCGGCAATGAGATTGAACTAGGTATGATGATACGAACGATCGAATCTCGGGCAAGTAACATACCGATGACAAAGGGAACAACGTAAGTTGTTATGCGGTTTGACCGATAAATATCTTCGTAGAATATGTAGGAGCCAATATGAACATCCAGGTTCCGCTTGGTTATTAACCGGAGATGAATCTCGGTCATGTCTACATAGTTCTCGAACCCGTAGGGTCTGCACGCTTAACGTTCAATGATGATCGGTATTATGAGTTTATGTGTTTTGATGTACCGAAGGTAGTTCGGAGTCACGGACGTGATCACGGACATGACTAGGAGTCTCGAAATGGTCGAGACATAAATAATGATATATTGGACGATGTTATTCGAACACCGGATGAGTTCCGGGGTCACCGGATAAATATAGGAGTGCCGGAAGGGTTATCGAAACCACTGGAGAAGTAATGGGCCTTATTGGGCCTAGGGGAAAGAGAGAGGGGCTGCCAAGGGCTGGCCGTGCGCCCCCATGGGCCTAGTCCGAATTGGACTAGGGGGAGGGGCGGCCCCCTCCTTCCTTCTCTTTCCCCCTCCTTCCTTCTTCTCCTAGTAGGACTAGGAAAGGGGGGAGTCCTACTCCTACTAGGAGGAGGATTCCTCCCCCGTTGGCACGCCTATGAGGGCCGGCCGGCCTCCCCCTCCCTCCTTTATATATGTGGGGAGGGGGCACCCTAGAACACATCAAAGTTGATCTTAGCCGTGTGCGGTGCCCCCCTCCACAGATTTCCACCTCGGTCATATCGTTGTAGTGCTTAGGCGAAGCCCTGCGTCGGTAACTTCATCATCACCGTCATCATGCCGTCGTGCTGAAGAAACTCTCCATCAGCCTAAGCTGGATCAAGAGTACGAGGGACGTCACTAAGCTGAATGTGTGCAGATCGTGGAGTTGCCGTGCGTTTGGTGCTTGGATCGGTTGGATCGCGAAGACGTTCGACTACATCAACCGCGTTACTAAACGCTTCCACTTTCGGTCTACGAGGGTACGTGGACGCGCTCTCCCCGCTCATTGCTATGCATCACCTACATGGATCTTGCGTGTGCGTAAGAATTTTTTTGAAATTACTGCGTTCCCCAACAGATATTTCCAAGGAAGCCGAAATTTTGGAATCGCTTCAGCGAAACAACTGGCGCGCAAAGTGTCATCAGACACGACCCCTTATTCAGAACCGTGTATGATATATGAACATCACAAACGATTCGGATAGCTTAACCCGTGTGTGATGAGTTTGAACGTCAAAAATTTTGGTTTGAATTTCCCTGGTTACAGTGGTCATCCACGTCAATTTGGGTACACAAAGGAGACTACAACACACGACACTTCTTAATCGAGCAAGTTTAGCAATTAAATAGAGCTAGCTGACCTAAACATTACTCTAACAAATTAAAGACCGACACTCTTAATTAAACAAAACAAAGAGTACTACTATGGATGATGCTCATCGATCTCCGCCGCCGCCTCCATGTCCAGCTCGCGCCCGACGGTCTCCTGGGGAAGGGGCTCCATGGCATCAATTGCACCATACTCAGCAAGCATCTCGCCATCTGTGTCCACCATATCTTTGGAATAGGCCACCACGAGGTGGGCATGGGCAGCCGCGATCTGGGATTTGGCAGGCTCCGTCGTGGCAAGGTATGCCGCGCAGGAACGGACGGCTGCTCAAACTCTCTCGGCGATTGCCAACTCTTCAGCTGTGGGTTGCCGACCGTTGTTGGAGAAGCTTCCTTTGATTTGTGCGGTGACCACCACGAGTTGGGCATGGACGACCTCGACATGGTTGTGGGCGGCCTCCATTAGGGCTAAGGCCACCGCTGCGGAACGAACAGCTGTTGTGCCACTCTCGCCAGTTGCTATCCCCGAGGCAGATGCCGCCGCCGCCCGAGAAGCAACATCGGCCGTTTGGGCTGCCATGGCCGCCCAGACGCAGATTGCACTCGCCCTCACGGAGCTTGTTAGCACGCGCCTGGCGGCTGTGGCCGTGCTCTTGCCGGAGTGGGCCGCCGAAGTTGCCCTCACGACGCGGGTCCACGTCCCCATCTTTCACCGGCGACGATTGAATAGTGAAATGATATTTGGGGAGTGAGCTAGTGTGCTTGACACGCCAGTTGTGGACTGTAGCCGATGCACCTTCTCGCGTAAGCCATAGGCGTACTATACACCGACGGCGCGCCAAGATATTTTGTGTTGCATCTCACACGGTTGGTGATAATAAACTGTGTGCGATCTACTTGATTTTTCATCTTGATATGAATTACGTAATGGGGTCATAGCTGCAAAGGATGGTGCTTGAATTGCTAGAACTTTTATCTACAGTGAACATGCAACTATAGGTGTGTCGTCAAAAAATTTGGAATCATTCAGGGTTCGTTTGGACGTTTTTATACATTAACTTGGTTTTGTAGGAATTTTAGGTGGATAATTCAAATTTTAACTACATGCACATGCTCCAGTGCATATAAATTGGTTGAAAAATCAAATTTGTGTCCTTCGGTGCATGCTTAGGTCCCATGCAAGAAATGGGAATGAATTTCAAACACCCTGCCACCGTCGCTCAGAAAACCATTGAGATACTTGGTTTTTAAATTCTAGTAAATCCAAAACTCGTCTGAAATTCATGGAACTTGGCATGCTATCATGGTGCGACATCAACATGCCGTGGTAAAATTTTTGTCCCATTTGGGGCATGTTTGGGTATAAGCTTCTCACAAACCAGAGCTTCTCACAACAAGCGTGATGGTTTCGGTAGGGAATGTGCCACCTTTGGGGATGAAAAAATATCCGTTGCCTCTTATTGCTTTCAAAATTTTTCTAGTGTCAACATAGAACAACAGGAGTGTTGTGTTTAATTTTGGAATTTTTCGGGGTTTGTTTGGACATTTTTATACATTAACTGGGATTTCTAGGCATTTTATGTGCATAATTCAAATTTGAACTACATGCACATGCTCCAGTGGATATAAATTGGTTGAAAAATCAAATATGTGTCCTTCGGTGCATGCTTAGGTCCCATGTAAGAAATGGGAACGAATGTCAAACACCCTACCATCGTCACTCGACCGCAAACATTGAGATACTTGGTTTTAAAATTCTAGGAAATCCAAAACTTGTCTGAAATTCATGAAACTTGGCATGCTATCATGGAGTGGCATCAAGATGCCGCGGTAAAAAATTTGTCCCATTTTGGCGCAGGTTTGGGTATAAGCTTCTCACAAACTGGAGCTTCTCACAACAAGCGTGATGGTTTCGGTAGGGAACGTGCCACGTTTTGGGATGAAACGATATCCGTTGCCTCTTATTGATTTCAAAAATTTTCTAGTGTCAACATAGAACAACATGAGTGTCGTGTTTAATTTTGGAATTTTTCGGGGTTCGTTTGGACATTTTTATACATTAACTGGGTTTTCTAGGTATTTTATGTGCATAATTCAAATTTGAACTACATGCACATGCTCCAATGCATATAAATTGGTTGAAAAATTAAATCTATGTCCTTCGGTGCATGCTTAGGTCTCATGCAAGAAATGGTAATGAATTTCAAACAACAGGGCGTTGTTGATTGCCGGCAAAACATTGAGACACTTTGTTTTTAAATTCTAGTAAATCCAAAACTCGTCTGAAATTTATGAAACTTGGCATGCTATAATGGAATGGCACCAGACATGCTACGGTATTTTTTGTGTCCATGTTGAGAGAAGGCGCACTCGAATAACAACCAACAAAGGCATTTTGAAACAAATAGCTGCCAATGTAACATATCAAACGTTTTATATAATTTAAATTATGTGTGTTCTGTTAACCATTCACGTGACGCCACGTGTAACGCCCTTGATGCGGCTATATCTCCTACGTGTCGAAGCACGACTTAGAGGCATAACCGCATTGAACACAATGTCGCAAGTAAGGTAATCTTCACAACAACCCATGTAAATAATTAAAAGGGGAAAAGATACATAGTTGGCTTACACTCGCCACGTCACACAAATACATGAATAACATTACAATCATCCAATATACTCATGGTCTGACTACGGTACCAAAATAAAGATCAACCCCCACATGCGACACGTCCCCGATCGCCCCAACTGGGCACCACTACTGATCATCTGGGAAAGACACATAATAACGATGAGAGTCTTCATCGAACTCCCACTTGAGCTCAAGCGCATCGTCTGGAGCGGTAACATTGGTCCCTGCATCTGGTTTGGAAGTAAACTGTGAGTCACGGGGACTCAACAATCTCACACCCTCGCGATCAAGACTATTTAAGCTTGTAGGTAAGGCAGAGGTATGATGTGGAGCTGCAACAAGCGACTAGCATATATGGTGGCTAACCTATTCGCAAAAGAGAGCGAGAAGAGAAGGCAAAAGCACGGTCGAACAACTATTATCAAGAAGTGATCCTAAAACAACCTACGTCAAGCATTACTCCAACACCGTGTTCACTTCCCGGACTCCGCCGAAAAGAGACCATCACGGTTACACACGTAGTTGGTGCATTTTAATTAAATTAAGTTTCATGTTATCTACAACCGTACATTAACAAATTCCCATCTGCACATAACTGCGGGCACGGCTTTCGAAAGTTCAAATCCCTGCAGGGAGTCCCAACTTAGCCCATCACAAGCTCTCACAGTCAATGAAGGATATTCCTTCTCCCAAGACAATCCGATCAGACTCGGCATCCCGGTTACAAGACATCCTCGACAATGGTAAAACTAAACCAGCAACACCACCCAGATGTGCCGACAAATCCTGATAGGAGCTGCACATATCTCGTTCGCAGGGCACATCGGATGAGCAAGACGTCGGGTAGGCCAGCCCAGAGTTGCCCCTGGTAGCCCCGGACATCGCTCGGTTGGACCAACACTTAGAGAAGCACTGGCCCGGGGGGGGGGTTAAAATAAAGATGACCCTTGAGTCCGCGAAACCCAATGGAAAAGGCTAGGTGGCGAATGGTAAAACCAATGTTGGGCATTGCTGGAAGAGTTTTATTCAAGATGAACTGTCAAGGGGTTCCCATTGTAACCCAACCGCGTAAGGAACGCAAAATCCGGGAACATAACACCGATATGACGGAAACTAGGGCGGCAAGAGTGGAACAAAACACTAGGCATAAGGCCGAGCCTTCCACCCTTTACCAAGTATATAGATGCATTAAGATAAACAAGATAATATGGTGATATCCCAACAATAAACAATGTTCCAACAAGGAATGATCTCCAATCTTCACCTGCAACTAGCAACGCTATAAGAGGGGCTGAGCAAAGCGGTAACATAGCCAAACAACGGTTTGCTAGGACATGGTGGGTTAGAGGTTTGACATGGCAATTTGGGAGGCATGATAAGCAAGTGGTAGGCATCGTAGCATAGGCATAGCAAAAGAGCGAGCATCTAGCAAGCAAAGATAGAAGTGATTTCGAGGGTATGGTCATCTTGCCTGCAAAGTTCTCAGAGTTGACTTGATCCTCGTAAGCAAACTTAATGGGCTCCTCGTTCACGAACTCGTCTCCCGGCTCTACCCAAACAAGAACAACAAACAAACAGAACACAATCAACCACGTGCAATGCTCAAACAACATGATGCAAACATGGTATGATATGCGGGATGCGGTATGTGATGCATATGCAAGATTTGACAAGGAATGATTGAACCTGGCCTCAACTTGGAAATCCAAGAGTGCCACTGGAAAGGTGAGGTGATTTCGGTTGAAATCGATATAAATATCACCGGAATCGGATGCACGGTTTGGAAATGGCAAGCAAAACAAATATGGCACCGGTCTGCGATAATCAGCAAATGACCAACTAAATGCATCAAGATAAATATGCTACAACACTCAAACATGACAACACAATACATGGCAGGGATCCACTTATGATGCTTGACAAAAGATGAACACTGAGCTACGGCTAATTCATCAATTAACAGGTTCAAACAAGCATGGCAAAAGTGCAAATGATAACAGGTTTCAAACTTAGTGAAATTAACACAAGTCTGGAATTTATCACCAGGAAGCACACTTTAGAGCATGAAAACTACAAGCTACAAGATCTTAACATGGCAAAGCAAGGCATGGAATGAAGCTACTCAAAGCACTTAACAAAAGTCCCTTAGTGACCTTGAGCCAAAAGGGATCGGAAAATACCATTGCAAGCATGTGAACATGGCTAAAACAAAAAACTAGAGCATGCAAAACAGTTAACGAGTAGGCATGTTTACGAGCTCGATGCACTCACTACAGAGCATTGCATGACAAACTAAGCATACGCACATGAAGAAGACATGGCATAGAAGCTAGACATGGCAAGAACAACAACATAGCATGCACGGATCAATAGCAACATCCTCGTCAAAATCGCTAAACATGTCAACAATCTGCCAGGATTCACTTTATAGCAAAAGTAGAGCTCGATTGACTCAAGCTAGGGTGCTCCATAAATGCAAACAAAGACATGGATGGATAGAGCACCACAATGTTAACAAAACATCCTTACTGATAATCCTCAAAAGAGGCATGGATCACTAGGAAACAACATGAACATATGGCATAAAAACAAAAACAGGACAATGACTTTCCCTGAAATCAGCATTACCGATTACGCTACTTTGCAAGCTTGTGCTAGTCACCACAAATATCACAAAAATACATGGCAAGCACCTCTATAAAGATGGCAAGGCATGTAACAAAATACATGTAGAGCTCAGGATCATAGCATGCACACATCAATCATGGCAAAAATGACAAAAGGCTATTTGCTGAAACAGATCGGACAAATTCCTCACATAGCCCTCTTCCAACAGAATTTCGGGCATCAAGATGAGCTCAAATGAAAATGATGCAATGAGATGAAATGATGTACTCATCGAGACGAACATTTTGATATGCTACACGCACGAATCAGAGCTATGGTGACAGAGTTATGGCATGCGGAAAAATGCAAAAAAAACACCAAGAGAGGGGCAAAAAGTCAACCGATCCGGATCTAGGGTTTGCGCGCGGATCGAGGTTCATCACCGGCGAGCACTGTAGACGGCCGGAGAGCGCAGGGAGGGTCGGGGAAGATGCCCCCGGGCCGGACCTCACCAGATCCAGCTGGAGCTGGGCACGGGATGACGGAGGAGGCCTGCGGCGGCTGCCGGAGCGGGCACCGGCGAGCGCTGCTGCGGCGGGGTCGGCTCGGCGACGAGGCGCGTCGCGGTGGAGGCAGCCAGCGACTGGGTGGCGCGCGAGGAAGAGGATGAAGGCGGCGCGGGCGGGCGCCTCTGGCCCGACTCGGCGGCGGGGAGGGACGTGCGCGGGCCAGGCAGGCCAGCGCGGGCGAGGCGGCGATGTGGGGCGCGCGGTGCCACGTGGCACGCCCCGGTTGGCGGCGGCGATTGCGTCCGGCCGGACCGGACGTGTCCGGCCGTGCGGAGGTGCTGGGACTAGGGTTTAGGGGGCAAATGATCTGGAATTTTTGGGGGAAGACCTAGTTTTATAGGTAGGAGGAGCTAGGAAGCTCGGAATGAGGTGCGGTTTTCGGCCACGCGATCGTGATCGAACGCTCTAGATGATGGAGGGGTTTTTGGTGGGTTTTGGGCCAAATTGGAAGGGTGTTGGGCTGCAACACACACGAGGCCTTCTCGGTCCCTCGGTTAACCGTTGGAGTATTAAACGAAGTCCAAATGGCACGAAACTTGACAGGCGGTCTACCGGTAGTAAACCAAGGCCGCATGACAAGTCTCGGTCCAATATGGAAATGTTTAACCCCCACACATGAAAAGAGGTAGAAAGGACCACCGGAGAACATAGGAGCGCCGGAATGCAAAACGAACAACGGGGAAAAAGCTCGGATGCATGAGACGAACACGAATGCAAATGCAATGCACATGATGACATGATATGAGATGCATGACAAATACAACAACACACGGAGACAAAAACCCGACAACAACGAAATGAAATAATTTAGTGCTGGAAACGGCAAGAGTTGGAATACAGATAAGGTAAATTACATCCGGGGTGTTACACCACGCCTCACTCTTTTATTGGCTAGGAGATGCCGTGCGGACAGGTGCTTGAGTGCTTGACTAAACGAGGAGCATGCAAGCTGTACTCCAATGCGGAGGCTTGTCGGGAAGCGTGTGAGCTGTACACCGCGCAGGCTCACCAGGAAGCAAGCCCTTTGACTTCCATGGCCGCCCGCCTTGCTCGCATCCTCTCCATTAATGGAACCCAAGCCACTGTTTAATACGATTTTTAAATATAAAATACTCATCGCAAACATTTTAGTTAGAACACCCGTATGCAAAACTGACAACTTCCCCAAGAAGCCAAGGGAAAATGTGCCTAGCAGGATTTGTGCAGCTATTGATCGCAAATGTTTTAGTTAGAACACACGTATGCTAACCGACAGCTTCCCAAGGAAGCCACGAGAAAATGTGCCGAGCAGGTTTTCTGCAGCTCTTGATCGCAAACGTTTTAGATAGAACACCCGTATGCAAAAATGAGAGCTATGGTCTTCCCCTTAAGTCGAGGGAACATTCGCAGTGCAGGATTTGTGCATCCCTTCAATGCAAACGGTTGTTTTGGATAACCCGTGTGCAACCACGTACAAACAATTTGGTAAGATTTGCATCTGTCATATTGCGTATGTTGCCATTTATCAAACTGGAAAGTTTGACATTTGTTGATCTAGTAACATTGCCATTTGTCAATCCTTGTAACATTGTGGTTTGTCAAAATATGCAGCTAAAAATCACTAGCACTATCTAATTTTTGCAACTAAAATTCAGTAATTAAGCATAGATTTCATTCATAGATTAAGCAGTTGTTCTAAATTTATACAAATAGCTCAACTCGACAGCTGAACCGAGCAAATTTTTCTCCAATTTTTGCCAACCACGTACTGAAATAGCTAGTTCAACTATATATATACTAACTAATTTTAAGTACGTTGTATAGTTCCACCACACATCTATAGTCGGATGAACCAAACAAAATAGCCCCTAAATACTACTACTACAGAGGGGCTTTGTGCTACTTCCGGCAGCCTCTCCTCTGCCGAGCACACTCAGTAAGAGGCAGAGGAGGAGGAGGAGCCTACCGACGAGCTGGACAAATGCAATATGGTGCCTGCCCCTGCTGCACGTTTAGCGATGCTCGCCAGCTCGAACACCCACTGCCGCTCCAGACGATCCCTCTCGAAGCGGCCGGACTGCTCGTAGATCTCCCGATTCCTCACCTCTGCATTGGCGTGTGTTGCGGCCACGGTTGCGGTAAGGCTCTTTGCATGCTCGACAAGGCGCTCCTCCTCCCGCAGGAGCTCGATGTAGCATGCAAGGTCGCTGATGCATGTGCGGGCCTCCACCTCCGCCTCCCTCCTTCGGCGGCGGTGGTGGAGCGGGTGATGATCTCGACGGTGGACTGTCGGCCGGCGGCCATGGCGGCCAATGATGGGGTGTGATAACCCACAAGTATAGGGGATCGCAACAGTTTTCGAGGGTAGAGTATTCAACCCAAATTTATTGATTAGACAGAAGGGGAGCCAAAGAATACTCTCAAGTATTAGCAGCTGAGTTGTCAATTCAACCACACCTGGAAACTTAATATCTGTAGCAAAGCATTTAGTAGCAAAGTAATATGATAGTAGTGATAACGGTAGCAAAAGGTAACAGTAGTAAAAGTAATGTTTTTGGTATTTTTTAGTGATGATAGCAATAGCAACGGAAAAGTAAATAAGCGGAGAACAATATATGGAAAGCTCGTAGGCAATGGATCGGTGATGGAGAATTATGCCGGATGCGGTTCATCATGTAACAGTCATAACCTAGGGTGACACAGAACTAGCTCCAGTTCACTGATATAATGTAGGCATGTATTCTGAATATAGTCATACCTGCTTATGGAAAAGAACTTGCATGACATATTTTGTCCTACCCTCCCGTGACAGTGGGGTCCTTGTGGAAACTAAGGGATATTAAGGCCTCCTTTTAATAGAGAACCGGAACAAAGCATTAACACATAGTGAATACATGAACTCCTCAAACTACGGTCATCACCGGTAAGTATCCCGATTATTGTCACTTCGGGATTAACGGATCATAACACATAATAGGTGACTATAGACTTGCAAGATAGGGTCAAGAACACTCATATATTGATGAAAACATAATAGGTTCAGATCTGAAATCATGGCACTCGGGCCCTAGTGACAAGCATTAAGCATAGCAAAGTCATAGCAACATCAATCTCAGAACATAGTGGACACTAGGGATCAAACCCTAACAAAACTAACTCAATTACATGATAGATCTCATCCAACCCATCACCGTCCAGCAAGCCTACGATGGAATTACTCACGCACGGCGGTGAGCATCATGAAATTGGTGATGGAGGATGGTTGATGATGGCGATGGCGACGGATTTCCCTCTCCGAAGCCCCGAACGGACTCCAGACCAGCCCTCCCAAGAGGTTTTAGGGCTTGGCGGCGGCTCCGTATCGTAAAACGCGATGATTTCTTCTCCCTGATTTTTTTCTCCCCGAAACTCAATATATGGAGGTGGAGAGGCAACAGGGGGCCCACGAGGTAGGGGGGCGCGGCCCCCACCCTCGTGGAGAGATGGTGGGCCCCCTGCCATTCATCTTTGGCAGGTATTTTTCTTATTTTTTGAAAAGTGACTCCGTGAAGTTTCAGGTCATTCCGAGAACGTTTGTTCCTGCACATAAATAACAGCATGGTAATTCTGCTGAAAACAGCGTCAGTCCGGGTTAGTTCCATTCTAATTGTTGGGGAACGTAGTAATTTCGAAAATTTTCCTACGCACACGCAAGATCATGGTGATGGACAGCAACGAGAGGGGAGAGTGTTGTCTACGTACCAACGCAGACCGACTGCGGAAGCGATCACACAACGTAGAGGAAGTAGTCGTACGTCTTCTTCCCGATCCGACCGATCCAAGCACCGTTACTCCGGCACCTCCGAGTTCTTAACACACGTTCAGCTCGATGACGATCCCCGGGCTCCGATCCAGCAAAGCTTCGGGGAGGAGTTCCGTCAGCACGACGGCGTGGTGACGATCTTGATGTACTACCGACGCAGGGCTTCACCTAAGCACTACAACGATACGATCGAGGTGGAATTTGGTGGCAGGGGGCACCGCACACGGCTAAGGAGCGATCTCAAGGATCAAGTTGTGTGTCTTGGGGTGCCCCCTGCCCCCGTATATAAAGGTTGGAGGAGGGGGGCCGGCCGGCCAAGGGAGGGGAGGCGCAGGGGAGTCCTACTCCCACCGGGAGTAGGACTCCTCCCCCCAATCCTAATCCAATTAGGACTCCCGGGGGGGAAAAGAGAGAGAAGGGGGGCCGGCCCCTTATCCTATTCCTAATAGGACTTGGGGGGGGGCGCCGGCCAGCTAGTGGGCTTCCCTTTTCTCTTTTCCACTAAGGCCCAATAGGCCCATTAGTCTCCCGGGGGGTTCCGGTAACCCTCCCGGTATTCCGGTAAAATCCCGATTTCACCCGGAACACTTCCGATGTCCAAACATAGGCTTCCAATATATCAATCTTTACGTCTCGACCATTTCGAGACTCCTCGTCATGTCCGTGATCTCATCCGGGACTCCGAACAACCTTCGGTACATCAAAATGCATAAACTCATAATAACTGTCATCGTAACGTTAAGCGTGCGGACCCTACGGTTCGAGAACAATGTAGACATGACCGAGACACGTCACCGGTCAATAACCAACAGCGGGACCTGGATGCCCATATTGGCTCCTACATATTCTACGAAGATCTTTATCGGTCAGACCGCATAACAACATATGTTGTTCCCTTTGTCATCGGTATGTTACTTGCCCGAGATTCGATCGTCGGTATCCAATACCTAGTTCAATCTCGTTACCGGCAAGTCTCTTTACTCGTTCCGTAATACATCATCTCACAACTAACTTATTAGTTGCAGTGCTTGCAAGGCTTATGTGATGTGCATTACCGAGAGGGCCCAGAGATACCTCTCCGACAATCGGAGTGACAAACCCTAATCTCGAAATACGCCAACCCAACATCTACCATTGGAGACACCTGTAGTACTCCTTTATAATCACCCAGTTACGTTGTGACGTTTGGTAGTACCCAAAGTGTTCCTCCGGTAAACGGGAGTTGCATAATCTCATAGTTATAGGAACATGTATAAGTCATGAAGAAAGCAATAGCAACATACTAAACGATCGGGTGCTAAGCTAATGGAATGGGTCATGTCAATCAGATCATTCTACTAATGATGTGACCTCGTTAATCAAATAACAACTCCTTGTTCATGGTTAGGAAACATAACCATCTTTGATTAACGAGCTAGTCAAGTAGAGGCATACTAGTGACACTCTGTTGGTCTATGTATTCACACATGTATTATGTTTCCGATTAATACAATTCTAGCATGAATAATAAACATTTATCATGATATAAGGAAATAAATAATAACTTTATTATTGCCTCTAGGGCATATTTCCTTCAGTCTCCCACTTGCACTAGAGTCAATAATCTAGATTACACAGTAATGATTCTAACACCCATGGAGCCTTGGTGCTGATCATGTTTTGCTCGTGGAAGAGGCTTAGTCAACGGGTCTGCAACATTCAGATCCGTATGTATCTTGCAAATCTCTATGTCTCCCACCTGGACTAGATCCCGGATGGAGTTGAAGCGTCTCTTGATGTGTTTGGTTCTTTTGTGAAATCTGGATTCCTTTGCCAAGGCAATTGCACCAGTATTGTCACAGAAGATTTTCATTGGACCCGATGCACTAGGTATGACACCTAGATCGGATATGAACTCCTTCATCCAGACTCCTTCGTTCGCTGCTTCAGAAGCAGCTATGTACTCCGCTTCACATGTAGATCCCGCTACGACGCTTTGTTTAGAACTGCACCAACTGACAGCTCCACCGTTTAAAGTAAACACGTATCCGGTTTGCGATTTAGAATCGTCCGGATCAGTGTCAAAGCTTGCATCAACGTAACCTCTTACGGTGAGCTCTTTGTCACCTCCATATACGAGAAACATATCCTTAGTCCTTTTCAGGTATTTCAGGATGTTCTTGACCGCTGTCCAGTGATCCACTCCTGGATTACTTTGGTACCTCCCTGCTAAACTTATAGCAAGGCACACATCAGGTCTGGTACACAGCATTGCATACATGATAGAGCCTATGGCTGAAGCATAGGGAACATCTTTCATTTTCTCTCTATCTTCTGCAGTGGTCAGGCATTGAGTTTGACTCAACTTCACACCTTGTAACACAGGCAAGAACCCTTTCTTTGCTTGATCCATTTTGAACTTCTTCAAAATCTTGTCAAGGTATGTGCTCTGTGAAAGTCCAATTAAGCGTTTTGATCTATCTCTATAGATCTTTATGCCTAATATGTAAGCAGCTTCCCCGAGGTCTTTCATCGAAAAACTTTTATTCAAGTATCCCTTTATGCTATCCAGAAATTCTATATCATTTCCAATCAGCAATATGTCATCCACATATAATATCAGAAATGCTACAGAGCTCCCACTCACTTTCTTGTAAATACAGGCTTCTCCAAAAGTCTGTATAAAGCCAAATGCTTTGATCACACTATCAAAGCGTTTATTCCAACTCCGAGATGCTTGCACCAGTCCATAAATGGATCGCTGGAGTTTGCATACTTTGTTAGCTCCTTTTGGATCGACAAAACCTTCTGGTTGTATCATATACAACTCTTCTTCCAGAAATCCATTCAGGAATGCAGTTTTAACATCCATCTGCCATATTTCATAATCATAAAATGCGGCAATTGCTAACATAATTCTGACGGACTTAAGCATCGCTACGGGTGAGAAAGTCTCATCGTAGTCAACCCCTTGAACTTGTCGAAAACCTTTTGCGACAAGTCGAGCTTTATAGACAGTAACATTACCGTCAGCATCAGTCTTTTTCTTGAAGATCCATTTATTCTCAATTGCTTGCCGATCATCGGGCAAGTCAACCAAAGTCCATACTTTGTTCTCATACATGGATCCCATCTCAGATTTCATGGCCTCAAGCCACTTTGCGGAATCTGGGCTCACCATCGCTTCTTCATAGTTCGTAGGTTCATCATGATCTAGTAGCATGACTTCCAGAACTGGATTACCGTACCACTCTGGTGCGGATCTCACTCTGGTTGATCTACGTGGTTCAGTAGAATCTTGCCCTGAAGTTTCATGATCATCATCATTAGCTTCCTCACTGATTGGTATAGGTGTCGCAGAAACAGTTTTCTGTGATGTACTATTTTCCAATAAGGGAGCAGGTACAGTTACTTCGTCAAGTTCTACTTTCCTCCCACTCACTTCTTTCGAGAGAAACTCCTTCTCTAGAAATGATCCATTCTTAGCAACGAATGTCTTGCCTTCGGATCTGTGATAGAAGGTATACCCAACAGTTTCCTTTGGGTATCCTATGAAGACACATTTCTCCGCTTTGGGTTCGAGCTTATCAGGTTGAAGCTTTTTCACATAAGCATCGCAGCCCCAAACTTTAAGAAACGACAACTTTGGTTTCTTGCCAAACCATAGTTCATAAGGCGTCGTCTCAACGGATTTTGATGGTGCCCTATTTAACGTGAATGCGGCCGTCTCTAAAGCATAACCCCAAAACGATAGCGGTAAATCAGTAAGAGACATCATAGATCGCACCATATCTAGTAAAGTACGATTACGATGTTCGGACACACCATTACGTTGTGGTGTTCCAGGTGGCGTGAGTTGCGAAACTATTCCACAATTTTTCAAATGTACACCAAACTCGTAACTCAAATATTCTCCTCCACGATCAGATCGTAGAAATTTTATTTTCTTGTTACGATAATTTTCAACTTCACTCTGAAATTCCTTGAACTTTTCAAATGTTTCAGACTTATGTTTCATTAAGTAGATATACCCATATCTGCTTAAATCATCTGTGAAGGTGAGAAAATAACGATATCCGCCACAAGCCTCAATATTCATCGGACCACATACATCGGTATGTATGATTTCCAACAAATCTGTTGCTCTCTCCATAGTACCGGAGAACGGTGTTTTAGTCATCTTGCCTATGAGGCACGGTTCGCAAGTACCAAGTGATTCATAATCAAGTGATTCCAAAAGCCCATCAGTATGGAGTTTCTTCATGCGTTTTACACCGATATGACCTAAACGGCAGTGCCACAAATAAGTTGCACTATCATTATTAACTTTGCATCTTTTGGCTTCTACATTACGAATATGTGTATCACTATCTTCGAGATTCAACAAGAATAGACCACTCTTCAAAGGTGCATGACCATAAAAGATATTATTCATATAAATAGAACAACCGTTATTCTCTGATTTAAATGAATAACCGTCTCGCATTAAACAAGATCCAGATATAATGTTCATGCTCAACGCTGGCACCAAATAACAATTATTTAGGTCTAATATTAATCCCGAAGGTAGATGTAGAGGTAGCGTGCCGACCGCGATCACATCGACTTTGGAACCGTTTCCCACGCGCATCGTCACCTCGTCCTTTGCTAGTGTCCACTTATTCCGTAGTCCCTGTTTCGAGTTGCAAATATTAGCAACAGAACCAGTATCAAATAACCAGGTGCTACTGCGAGCTCTAGTAAGGTACACATCAATAACATGTATATCACATATACCTTTGCTCACTTTGCCATCCTTCTTATCCGCCAAATACTTGGGGCAGTTCCGCTTCCAGTGACCAGTCTGCTTGCAGTAGAAGCACTCAGTTTCAGGCTTAGGTCCAGACTTGGGTTTCTTCTCCTGAGCAGCAACTTGCTTGTTGTTCTTCTTGAAGTTTCCCTTCTTCTTCCCTTTGCCCTTTTTCTTGAAACTAGTGGTTTTGCTAACCATCAACACTTGATGTTCCTTCTTGATTTCTACCTCCGCAGCTTTCAGCATTGCGAAGAGCTCGGGAATAGTCTTGTTCATCCCTTGCATATTATAGTTCATCACGAAGCTCTTGTAGCTTGGTGGCAGTGATTGGAGAATTCTGTCAATGACGCAATCATCTGGAAGATTAACTCCCATCTGAATCAAGTGATTATTATACCCAGACATTTTGAGTATATGCTCACTGACAGAACTGTTCTCCTCCATCTTGCAGCTATAGAACTTATTGGAGACTTCATATCTCTCAATTCTACTAAACGATCGGGTGCTAAGCTAATGGAATGGGTCATGTCAATCAGATCATTCTACTAATGATGTGACCTCGTTAATCAAATAACAACTCCTTGTTCATGGTTAGGAAACATAACCATCTTTGATTAACGAGCTAGTCAAGTAGAGGCATACTAGTGACACTCTGTTGGTCTATGTATTCACACATGTATTATGTTTCCGGTTAATACAATTCTAGCATGAATAATAAACATTTATCATGATATAAGGAAATAAATAATAACTTTATTATTGCCTCTAGGGCATATTTCCTTCACTAATCATGCAGGTTAGAGTCCAAAACAAGGGCAAAAGTGTTTGGAAAAGTAGATACGTTGGAGATGTATCAACTCCCCCAAGCTTAAACCTTTGCTTGTCCTCAAGCAATTCAGTTGACAAACTGAAAGTGATAAAGAAAAAGTTTTACAAAGTCTGTTTGCTCTTGTTGTTGTAAATATGTAAAGCCAACATTCAAGTTTTCAGCAAAGATTATAACTAACCACATTCACAATAACGCATAGGTCTCAAGTTTACTCATATCAATAGCATAATCAACTAGCGAGCAATAATAATAAATCTCGGATGACAACACTTTCTCAAAACAATCATAATATGATATAACAAGATGGTATCTCGCTAGCCGTTTCTGAGACCGCAAAACATAAATGCAGAGCACCTTTAAAGACCAAGGACTGACTAGACATTGTAATTCATGGTAAAAGAGATCCAGTCAAGTCATACTCAATGTAAACTAACAGTAATGAATGCAAATGACAGCGGTGCTCTCCAACTGGTGCTTTTTAATAAGAGGGTGATGACTCAGCATAAAAGTAAATAGATAGGCCGTTCGCAGAGGGAAGCAGGGATTTATAGAGGTGCCAGAGCTCGGTTTTGAAACAGAGGTGAATAATGTTTTGAGCGGTATACTTTCATTGTCAACATAACAACCAAGAGATGGTGATATCTTCCATGCTACACACATTATAGGCGGTTCCCAAATAGAATGGTAAAGTTTATACTCCCCCTTCCACCACAAGCATCAATCCATGGCTTGCTCGAAACAACGAGTGCCTCCAACTAACAAGAGTCCCAGGGGGAGTTTTTTTTGCAATTATTTTGATTTAGTTTGCATAAAGCATGGGACTGGGTATCCGGGTGACCAGCCATTTATCTCGTGAATGAGGAGCGGAGTCCACTCATCTTAAGAATAACCCGCCTAACATGGAAGTACAGACAACCCTAGTTGATACATGAGCTATTCGAGCATACAAAACATGATATTTATTTGAAGGTTTAGAGTTTGGCACATACAAATTTACTTGGAACGGCAGGTAGATACCGTATATAGGTAGGTATAGTGGACTCATGTGGAATAACTTTGGGGTTTAAGGAGTTTGGATGCACAAGCAGTATTCCCGCTTAGTACAGGTGAAGGCTAGCAAAAGACTGGGAAGTGACCAGCTAGAGAGCGACAACAATCATGAACATGCATTAAAATTAATCGACACCGAATGCAAGCATGAGTAGGATATAATCCACCATGAACATAAATATCGGGAAGGCTATGTTGATTTTGTTTCAACTACATGCGAGAACTTGTGCCAAGTCAAGTCACTTAAATCATTCAGAGGAGGATACCACCCTATCATACCACATCATAACCATCTCAATAGCATGTTGGCACGCAAGGTAAACCATTATAACTCATAGCTAATCAAGCATGGCATAAGAAACTATGATCTCTAGTTGTCATTGCAAACATGTTTATTCATCATAGGCTGAATCAGGAATGATGAACTAATCATATTTACAAAAACAAAAGAGGTCGAGTTCATACCAGCTTTTCTCATCTCAGCCAGTCCATCATATATCATCATAATTTCCTTTCACTTGCACGATCGAATGATGTGAATAATAATAATAGTGCGTGTGCATTGGACTAAGCTGGAATCTGCAAGCATTCAATAAACAGGAGAAGACAAGGCAATATGGGCTCTTTTGTCAGATAAACAATAATGCATATAAGAGCCACTTCAACAATTTAATTATGGTCTTCTCCTATCGACCCCCAAAGAAAAGAAAAGAATTAAAACTATTTACATGGGAAAGCTCCCAACAAGCAAAAGAAGAATAGGAAATCTTTTTGGGTTTTCTTTTTAATTACTACTACAAGCATCGAAATTAAACTAACTAAAAGCTACAGCTATTTTTTTTGGTTTTTCTTTAAGTTTATTAAACACACAAGAAGAAAGCATAAAAAGGAAAATAAACTAGCATGGATGATACAATGAAAAAGTATGAGCACCGACATCTAGCAATGAGTATGTGAACATAAATGTAATGTCGGTGGGAAATACGTACTCCCCCAAGCTTAGGCTTTTGGCCTAAGTTGGTCTATGGCCACGGCTGGCCTGGCGGATATCCATAATAGTAGCTGGGGTCGTACTGTGATGCAGTAGCTATGGCCTGCTGAGCTGCAGCATGGCGATGAGTGGCCTCCTCTCTCCTCTCGTACTCATCTGCCTCCTCTCTGGTAATAGTATATCCTCCTCTTGCCTGATAATCAAAGAAGGCAGGAGCGGGGAGAGTAATACGGACAACGCGGCGTCTGTCAAAGATTAGTCGATACTAGAGAGGTGATTCATTCCTCTCGACAAACTGGTGGTGAACCATAGCATTAAAATCTAAATAAGCAGGAGGTAATTCAATATCATCTTCGCGTATGGCTATACCAAGAAAATTAGCTATGCGGGTTGCATAAATTCCACCAAAGAAATCTCCATTAAGTCTATTAAGATGCAACCTACGTGCAAAAATGGCTCCCAAATTATATGAATTGTCTCCTAACACAACACTCTTAAGAATACTAAGATCGGGGACACACATGTGACATGTCTCATCTTTACCATTACTGCATCTACCTATGAAGAGAGAGAAATAATGTATAGCAGGAAAGTGAATGCTCCCTATGGTAGCTTGTGTAATATCTCTAGATTCTCCCACAGTTATGCTAGCAAGAAAATATCTAAATTCAGATTTGCAAGGATCCCTTATACTACCCCATTGTGGAAGTTTGCAAGCAGTGGTAAAATCCTCTAAGTCCATAGTGTAAGATTTATCATAAAGATCAAATAGGACAGTTGGAGAATTTCGTGAAGTTAAAAATTCAAACCTCCTCACAAAGGAACTAGTGAGATTGTGATACTGGCTGCACTTCTCTTCCTCGAAGCTCACAAGATCAGCATTACGCAAATATGCGTTAAATTCTTCCTTAATTCCCGCTCGATCCATAAAGTTCTCAGAAGGCCATTCACAAGGACGCACTGGAGCGTCTCTTGGTGGCTCATCATCAGCATCACGCATTGCAAGCCTGGGTCCTTGCTTCCTTGAAGAACCACCTTGGAACATTTTCCTAAGCATATTTCTTCCTCTGAAAAATTCTGAATTTTTTTAGTAACTTCAAAATAAAGGTAAACCAAAGTCAATAATATTGATAGCAACTACTCCTACAAGTGCCTAGGGCCTATATCATGCATCAAAACTACTCTTGACCATATAAATTTGACATGCAAGCTCAAGAACAGGGTCACCTAAGCAGCAAAAATTTGCAATGAATAAAGCACTAGAACAAAAGCTAATTGGACCAATGGAGGAGTCACATACCAAGGAACAATCTCCCCAAGCAGTTTTCTGAGAGGTGCTTTGAGCAAGGAGATCGAAAATGGCAGCAAGATGAGCTAGAACTCATGCTTGAGCTGGATATTCGTGTTTGTGGGAGGAAGATGAAGTGTGTGGGTGCAGGAATAAGTGGAGGAGGGCCACCGTGGGCCCACGAGGCAGGGGGTGTGCCCAGGGGGTAGGGCGCGCCCTCCACCCTCGTGGGCAGGTGGTTGACCCCCCCGTTGTGTTCTTAGTGCCAAATATTCTCAAATATTCTAGAAAAAAACATATTTAAATTTCAGGGCATTTGGAGAACTTTTATTTTCGAGGTATTTTTATATTGCACGGATAATCAGATAATAGACAGAAAAATATTTATTTTTATTTTATTTAATATAAATAACAGAAAGTAAAAGTGGGGTACAGAAGGTTGTCCCTTCTAGTTTCATCCATCTCATGATCATCAAAAGGAATCCACTAACAAGGTTGATCAAGTCTTGTTAACGAACTCATTCCGAATAACATGGAACCGGAGAAATTTCAAATAACACTATGTTACCGCAACGGGGATATGCACATCCCCAATAATAAGAATATCATATTTCTTCTTGACAGTAGGAAGAGGAAATTCAAAACCTCCAAATATAATCGATGGAATTTTTTTCAATAGAGTTGATACTATGAACTTGAGGTTGTTTCCTCGGAAAGTGTACCATATGCTCATTACCATTAACATGAAAAGTGACATTGCCTTTAATGCAATCAATAATAGCCCCTGCAATATTCAAAAAGGGTCTTCCAAGAATAATAGACATACTATCGTCCTCGGGAATATCAAGAATAACAAAGTCTGTTAAAATAGTAGCGTTTGCAACTATGACAGGCACATCCTCACAAATACCGACAGGTATAGCAGTTGATTTATTAGCCATTTGCAAAGATATTTCAGTAGGTGTCAACTTATTCAAATCAAGTCTATGATATAAAGAGAGAGGCATAACACTAACACCGGCTCCAAGATCACATAAGGCAGTTTTAACATAGTTTCTTTTAATGGAGCATGGTATAGTGGGTACTCCTGGATCTCCAAGTTTCTTTGGTATTCCACCCTTAAAAGTATAATTAGCAAGCATGGTGCAAATTTCAGCTTCCGGTATCTTTCTTTTATTTGTAATAATATCTTTCATGTACTTAGCATGAGGATTGGTTTTGAGCATATCAGTTAATCGCATACGCAAAAAGATAGGTCTAATCATTTCAGCAAAGCGCTCAAAATCCTCATCGTCCTTTTTCTTGGATGGTTTGGGAGGAAAAGGCATGGGTTTCTGAACCCAAGGCTCTCTTTCTTTACCATGTTTCCTAGCAACAAAGTCTTTCTTATCATAACGTTGATTCTTTGATTGTGGGTTATCAAGATCAACAGCAGGTTCAATTTCTATATCATTATCATTACTAGGTTGAGCATCATCATGAACATTATTATTAGCATTATCACTAGTTTCAGGTTCATTACCAGATTGAGTTTCAGCATTAGAAATAGAAATATCATTTGGATTCTCAGGTGTTTCAGTAATAGGATCACTAGAAGCATGCAAAGTCTTATCATTTTTCTTTTTCTTCTTTTTAGAAGAACTGGGTGCATCTATGTTATTTCTCTGAGAATCTTGCTCAATTCTCTTAGGATGGCCTTCAGGATGCAAAGGTTCCTGAGTCATTCTACCAGTTCTAGTAGCCACTCTAACAACATAATCATTATCTTTACTATTCAATTCATTGAAAAAAAATCATTTTGAGCTTTAAGTACTTGTTCTACTTGAGTGGTAACCATAGAAGCATGTTTACTAATAAGTTTAAGTTCACCTTTGACATTAGCCATATAATCACCCAAGTGTTCAAGCATATTTGAATTGTATTTCAATTGTCTACCAAAATAAGCATTAAAATCTTCTTCCTTAGCCATAAATTTATCAAACTCATCTAAGCATGGGCTAGCAAATTTAGTAAATGGGATTTCAGCTTTATCGTATCTATAGAGAGAATTTACCTTTACTACCTGTGTTGGGTTATCAAGACCATGAGTTTCTTAAATAGGTAAAGGATTAACATCATATGTTTCTTCAACAGGCAGTAAATTAAGACCATGTATTTCTTCAATAGGAGGTAAATTCTTAACATCTTCAGCTTTAATACCTTTTTCTTTCATAGATTTCTTTGCCTCTTGCATATCTTCAGGACCAACAAATAGAATACCCCTCTTCTACGGAGTTGGTTTAGGAATAGGATCAGGAATTGGCTCTGGAGGTGTCCAATTATTTTCATTTGTCAACATATTATTCAATAGAATTTCAGCTTCATCCGGTGTTCTTTCCCTGAAAACAAAACCAGCACAACTATCCAGGTAATCTCTGGAGGCATCGGTCAGTCCATTGTAAAAGATATCAAGTATTTCATTTTTCTTAAGAGGATGATCACGCAAAGCATTAAGTAATTGGAGAAGCCTCCCCAAGCTTGTGGGAGACTCTCTTCTTCAATTTGCACAAAATTATATATATCCCTTAAAGCAGCTTGTTTCTTATGAGCAGGGAAATATTTAGCAGAGAAGTAATAAATCATATCTTGGGGACTACGCACACAACTAGGATCAAGAGAATTAAACCATATCTTAGCATCACCCTTTAATGAGAACGGAAATATTTTAAGGATGTAAAAGTAACGAGTTCTCTCATCTTTAGTGAACAAGGTGAGTATATCATTCAATTTAGTAAGATGTGCCACAACAGTTTCAGATTCATAACCATGAAAAGGATCAGATTCAACCAAAGTAATTATATCAGGATCAACAGAGAATTCATAATCCTTATCAGTAACAAAGATAGGTGAAGTAGCAAAAGCAGGGTCAGGTTTCATTCTAGCATTTAGAGATTGCTTACTCCATTTAGCAAATAACCTTTTGAGTTCATTTCTATTTTTGCAAGCTAAAATAGCTAAAGAAGCTTCTTGATCAAAAACATAACCCTTAGGAATAACAAGTGATTCTTCATCATCACTTTCATCAGTATCATCAGATTCAGTATTTTCAATTTCTCTAGCCCTAGCAAGTTGTTCATCAAGAAAATCACTAAGTGGCATAGTAGTATCAGGCATAGAGGTAGAGTCATCATAAGTATCATGCATAGCAGAAGTGGCATCATCAATAACATGTGACATATCAGAACAAATAGCAGAACCAGGTGTAGGTGTCGCAAACTTACTCATAACAGAAGGTGAATCAAGTGCAGAGCTAGATGGCAGTTCCTTACCTCCCCTCGTAGTTGAGGGATAGATCTTGGTTTTTGGATCTCTCAAGTTCTTCATAATGATAAGCAGATATATATCCCAAGTGACTCAAAGAATAGAGCTATGCTCCCCGGTAACAGCGCCAGAAAATAGTCTTGATAACCCACAAGTATAGGGGATCACAACAGTTTTCGAGGGTAGAGTATTCAACCCAAATTTATTGATTCGACACATGGGGAACCAAAGAATATTCTCAAGTATTAGCAGCTGAGTTGTCAATTCAACCACACCTGGAAACTTAATATCTGCAGAAAAGTGTTTAGTAGCAAAGTAATATGATAGTAGTGATAACTTGCATGACATCTTTTGTCCTACCCTCCCGTGGCAGTGGGGTCCTTACGGAAACTAAGGGATATTAAGGCATCCTTTTAATAGAGAACCGGAACAAAGCATTAACACATAGTGAATACATGAACTCCTCAAACTACGGTCATCGCCAGTAAGTATCCCGATTATTGTCACTTCAGGGTTAACGGATCATAACACATAATAGGTGACTATAGACTTGCAAGATAGGATCAAGAACACTCATATATTGATGAAAACATAATATGTTCAGATCTGAAATCATGGCAATCGGGCCCTAGTGACAAGCATTAAGCATAGCAAAGTCATAGCAACATCAATCTCAGAACATAGTGGACACTAGGGATCAAACCCTAACAAAACTAACTCGATTACATGATAGGTCTCATCCAACCCATCACCGTCCAGCAAGCCTACGATGGAATTACTCACACATGGCGGTGAGCATCATGAAATTGATGATGGAGGATGGTTGATGATGATGATGATGATGGCGACGGATTCCCCTCTCCGGAGCCCCGAACGGACTCCAGATCAGCCCTCCCGAGAGGTTTTAGGGCTTGGCGGCGGCTCCATATCGTAAAACGCGATGATTTCTTCTCCCTGATTTTTTCTCCTGAAACTCAATATATGGAGGTGGAGTTGGAGTCGGAGAGGCAACAGGGGGCCCATGAGGTAGGGGGCGGCCCCCACCCTCGTGGAGAGACGGTGGGCCCCCTGGCATTCATCTTTGGCAGGTATTTTTCTTATTTTCTGAAAAGTGGCTCCGTGAAGTTTCAGGTCATTCCGAGAACATTTGTTCCTGCACATAAATAACACCATGGTAATTCTACTGAAAACAACGCCAGTCCGGGTTAGTTCCATTCAAATCATGCAAGTTAGAGTCCAAAACAAGGGCAAAAGTGTTTGGAAAAGTAGATACGTTGGAGACGTATCAGGGTGGCGGCCATCAGGGCCACCTCCCGCCTTTGGGCCGCAGTGGCGGATTTGGTGATGGCCGGCAGGGGGTCGCAGCCACGACGGCCAACGCTCCCGCCTTTGGGTCATGGCGGTGGAGCGGGCGATGGCCCTGGCTTTCGACGGTGATGTGGCGGCAACAGCGGCCGGCAACAGCTACCGATGGGCAGCGGTGGCGGAGCGTGTGGTGGGTGTTCCGTGCACACCCAACAGGGACGCCGCACGCACTACACTACGCCGGGGACTGCGCCGCCGCTGTGTAGCCTTCCAGCTGGAGCTGTCCTCTGATGACGGCAGAGTGGCTGAGTGACGACGATGGACCGGTGCCATTGGCGATTGTGGGAGAAGCAGACGAGATAAGCTATAGGGAGGGAGGGGAAAATGCGATGCAGGAATCACCGACCGTGAGGGTTTATATAGCAGGCAAGTAAGCATTGGGATTTTGGGGGATTTCACCGAGTCGGGCGGGAAGCTTGCGCAGGAACCTGCGAGGTTGCGCGGGAACGGGCTCACCGACGATTCATTGGCACCACTTCGAGCCACCGTTTGGCCAAAAAAACGCCCCCGCGCGCTGCGCAAGCTTGCGCTATAAGCCGTCTGCGGCAGCGGGGTGACAAGACGTGCGAGAGGAGGACGAAAGGACACGTACACATATGGTTAATACAAAAACGTTTGTGATTTAATTACCTACTATACCCCCGTCTTGGTTTATAAGTAGGATTTAACTAATAAAATACGAATGCATGTCGCCAAAGATTATATAGTTGGATTCGTATTTGAACATAGTTTCCAGTTATACAATTTTTGTAAGATCCATTAAAACTTTTTGGGTTAAATTTAAGGTTATATACTAGCAAGCGTTTGCCTGCAACACACACGGCTTATTCCATCACAAATAGCTCGGATGGATCAACTGTATGCCACGTATCGCACACGCAACTCTAACCTGATTCGTGCTTGATGTCTCCGACATCGCTCGCACAGTTCGTCTTATTTTCCACGTATCACTATGTTGGCCTCTGCTCGCGTCCCTCGGCAAGCTCTGCTTGCCGTTAGGCACCGCGACGCGCTCTGCTCGCGTTCGTTGGCGCACTCTGCTCGCGTCCGTCGGCGAGCTTGACTTGTGGACAACTTTTCCTTGCGTGTTCAACTGCTATATATATGGTTGGTCACTGTTGAGGTGACCGTGGAGCGCTCTGCTCGCGTCCCTCCGCGCATGCTCTGCCAGCGGTTGGGCATGCGCACGATCACGTCGGGGGCCCCATATGCATGCGGTTACGCCACGCGTGTTGCCACGTGATGCAGTTACATGCAGCACGATGGAGTTACGCGCTACAAATTAGAACTGCAATCAGGGCCTGCCGATATTCCAGGCTGTCCGGCTTCCCCTTTAATTCCCGTATCCATTATAACCTTAGTCTCTTCGACCTTTCCATCGCGCCCCACAACACAACAAGCACACCCACGACGACACATAGAGAGGGGATGTCTAGCGTCGCTCCAATGGAGTTCGACGAGCATAGAGTGGCGACCCACACGAGGGAGACAGATCTCTCGGTGGTGTACACCAAAGCTGTCTTAGGAATATCCTGTTCTCGAATCTTCAACTGGTGGTATCCTGATTGCAGATCGATCTTGGAAAATACCTTAGCTCCTTGCAATCAATCAAACAGATCGTTGATCATTGGTAGTGGGTACTTGTTTTTGATCGTTACTTCATTCAATCCTCGATAGTCAACAACCATCCTTAACGATCCATCCTTCTTCTCCACTAGTAGTACTGGCGATCCCCAAGGCGAAGAACTTGGGTGAATATATCCTTTATCCAGTAACTCCTTAATCTGCTTCTTAATTTCCACCAAATCCTTTGCTGGCATCCTATACGGTCTCTTTGATATTGGCCCTGTGCCTGGCAATAGCTCAATCAAAAACTCAATATCTCTATCCGGTGGCATGCCTGGCAACTCCTATAGAAATACTTCAGGGAAATCCCTTACCACTGGTACTTCCTCCTGCACAACTCCTGTTAAGCAATTTACTTGAGTCCTCTTTGGCACATGTCGGGATACATACTTGATCCTTCTCCCTTCTGGGGTGGTAAGCAAAATTGACTTACTAGCACATTCAATATTCCCTTCATACTTTGATAACCAATCCATGCCTAATATCACATCCAATCCTTGAGATTCCAATACTATTAGGCCTGAGGGAAAAACATAGTTACCAGTCCTTAATGGTAACCGATCACACCATAGACTAGCCACATACTCTGCTCCGGGCGAGGTTACTAACATGGGTGACCTAAGGGCTTGGGTTGGTAGGTTATACTTATCCACAAATCCCCTTGAGATGTATGAATGCGATGCACCAGTATCAAAAAGAACGAGTGCAGTAAATGACTTAACCAAAAACTTAGCTATTAATGCATCGGGCTGAGCTTCAACCTCCTCCACGCTAACGTGGTTCACCTGTCCCCTGTTGAAAGGGTTCGGCTTCTTCACAGAACTTCCATTGCCATTTTGGCCTTCAGGACATTCATTGGCATAATGTCCGATCTTCTGACACTTAAAACAAGTGACTTGGCTCAGGTCCTTCTTGGTTGGGGTTGAGGGATTGGTGCGGTTCTGGCCATTGCTTCCTCCATTCCCATTACCATTCCTGGTGCCATTGTGATTGTGCGAGCTACCTCCTCCATGGGCATGCTGAAAATGTCCTCCCGGTCTAGGGGTAAAACGTGGCTTCTGCTGAGCTCCTGAATTGTACTTTCCTTGTCCATACTTCCTCTTGCGGCTCTCAATCTGCTGTTGCTTCCCTTCAATCATAAGAGCACGATCTACCAACTCCTGGTAGTTGTTGAAGGTTGCTACCATCAACTGCATGCTCAACTCATCATTCAGTCCTTCCAGAAACTTCTCCTGCTTAGCTGCATCCGTAGCGACGTCATCTGGGGCATAACGTGCTAGCTTACTAAAGTCCTCCACATACTGGCCAACTGTCCGTCCTCCTTGGCGCAAGTTGCGAAACTCACGCTTCTTCATGGCCATAGCTCCTGCTGAAACATGTGCAGTACGAAAAGCCTGCTGAAACTGGTCCCATGTGACAGTGTCAACTGGGAAAGTGGCTTTGAAATTCTCCCACCATGATGCTGCGGGTCCTTCAAGCTAATGTGCGGCAAACTTCACCTTCTCCGCATCGGTGCATCCTGCTGTGGTCAACTCCCTAGCTGTCTTGCGGAGCCAATCATCTGCTACTATCGACTCGGTGCTACTGGAAAACACCGGCGGATTAAGCCTAAGAAAACGGGCTAAGTGATCAACAGGTGGTGGTGGTGGTGGGTTGTTGTTCTTGTTCCCCTGATTCTGATTCTGGACTAGCAACTGCATCAATGTGTTCTGCTGCTGGATCAACTGGGTGAGCTCCGGTGGAAAGGCAAATCCGGGGTCACGTCTCGGAGGCATCTGAGGGTTTAGAAAAGATGGGATGTAAGAATAGAGGGGGTCTAAAGCAAACAATTCACTTCATTCAATCAAACAAGGGCATACAATTGATCTATCTATTGCAAAAGTGTTCGGACTACTATATTTATATGGTGGAATACTACTACTAATGAGGTGGTCTACTAGAAATATTCTTCGGTCGTTGACTCCATAATATCTGCTCCAACTTCATCAACATAGTCATCATCGATACTATCTGGTTCCGAGTCGGTGCCGTCGATGATGATGTAGTCTTCCGGGCTAATCTCCTTGGGTTCTTTGTCTTCATCTACTGGCGTAGGGCCTCCCATAAATATTCCAATCTTCTTGATTAGGTCGTCATTCTTCTCCACCAATACTTCAATTTCCTCTTCATAATCTTCATGTGTAGCCTTGAGTTCTTCCTCCAGTTCCTTGATCCTAGTCTTTGCCTTCTTCAGGTCTATCATGTCGGCACACATCTGGTTCTCCTATCGTCGAATGTGTTGGTTTAACTCCTGGATAAAAGCTGCGATTGATCTATCCTTCCTGGTGCTGATCATCTCCTAGTGCTCATCTCGGCGCCCACAAATCTGGTAGATAGTATCCTTGAGATCCTTGCGGTAGACTTCTCCAATGCGTCCCATGGCGATGTGAGCTGCCATGCTCTTTCCTAGACTCCAAGTTGGTGCATCAAAAGAAAACTCTATGGGCTCAGTGACTGGCATGAACGTCCTTCTTGGAACTTCAACTTGAATCATCCAGCGCTCTTCTTCAGGTAAAGTGGCATTGTAGGTTCCCGTGAAGCTTGGTACTCCTATGTTCAGGTATCTAGTGACTTCCTTCAAGTGTTGTCCAAAGGGTGTATCTTCATCCGGTTGTGTGAACTTGTTCCTTGCATCCGCCATCCTAAAGAGTAGAAAAGATGAGAGGTCAGAAGAGAAGAAAGTGAATAGTGATCTAGGTCTCTAACTTAGTGGTCGTGTCCTACAGTCAGCATGTGCTCTGATACCATCTCTGTAGCGACCAGACCTCAAACAGTCTGATCTCTGTGCTTCGGTGTCATCCCTGGATCAGTAATGCTGACACCACACAGTACTCGGAGGGTTTATAACAGAGTAACAATCACACACTTATTACATCGAGTGTCTCCATAGAGAACTTATTGCAATAAATATGGCTTAAGGCCATCTAGTAACAATAACAGCGGAAGGCTTGGAAGATAAGTGAGTCCATCAACTCCAACGGCATCACTGAGTATAGAACCACGACCTAAAAACTCCTTAATCGTCGTCTGAAAAGTCTGCAATATTAACGTTGCAGCCCGAAACGGGTCAGCACATGGAATATGCTGGCAAGGTAACACATAGAGAGTAATGGAATGAAACAGCTACACTATATGCATATTTGGCTGGTGGAAAGCTCTATGGTTACAGTTTTGCGTAAAGCCAATTTTTTCCTACTTCAAAGGAATAAGTTTATTTAACTATCATGGTAGTTGTTAAACATTGAGAATGATTGACAGCATTCTCAATCCCAATTAAGCATCATCATTAAACATAACCCAACAAATTAATTTAGAGTAACATGTTGAGATTCACATGATAATCCAAGTACTAGATACTCAAGATGTCCATAACCGGGGACACGGCTAACCATGATTAGTTTATTACACTCTGCAGAGGTTTGCGCACTTTTCCCCACAAGACTCGATCGCCTCCGTTTGGATTCTCGCACTACAGGGTGTTTGAGAAGACGGATGACCGAGACATAGTCTTTTAGAAGCGCTAGCACCTTACGATCGGGTAGACCGTACCACCTACATCCCCTACATCTGCTAGTCTACCACTATAAGAGTTCGCACGACTTAGTCAACTATGCTAGAGCCCATAATAGCTTGTGGCTGCACATGGAAGTTTCTAGTATGAATAGTCTCATGATCCCTTTGAGCCTGGGTGGCGGTCCAAAAGAAAACAGGCAAGTCCTGGAATACCCAGGTGCCTCAATCCACCCAGATGTGTGTTTAAGTTGCCACCTTAGATAAACCATTAATTAACAATCTCACATCTGTCATGGATATCACTCAACCAATCCACGTCTACTAGCATAGCATGGCATAATAAGCAAACGTAGAAGTAACTCCTAAAGGTTTGATAATAACAGGTAATAGGTACTACCTCATCTACTTCCCATCCCACAATTTAATTAGATCCTAATCATGCAATGTGTGAGGATTGATCTACTGCAATAAAACTGGGTAGTAGAAAAGGTATGATCAAAGTGTTACTTGCCTTGCTAATGATCCGCGAAACCTAACAATTCGAAGTAACAAGCGGCACACTCCGGGTACTCTATCGCAGACAAACAAATAAGCATACAATAAGTACTCATCTAATGCACATGTAAAACTCAAATAGGAGATCTAACCAGAAGGTTCAACTTAAGAACTCCGGTTTGCAAAAAGAATCAAATCGAACGAAGCAACGAAAGTCAAACGGCGAAAGAAAACAACTTCGTTCTAGTACTCTGAATCTAAGGCAAATTTTACAGTAGCAAAATCTTGTTTAAGTTAATTAAACGGATAGAGGGTTTCGAGACGAATCTCTAGGCGCTTGAATCGCCTGATTCCGATAAACGAGCGAAAAGTTATACTAAAACGAAAATCGGATCAGGAATCGCGATCAGAAAAATCGCGGATTTAATCCGAGAAAAAGAAAAATGACGAATGCTCGCTAGAACGAACGAACGGACGAACGCTCGCTATTTAAATAAACCGGAAAAACCGGTCTATTTAAAAAAACCGAAACTAAAAAAAACCGACGAAAACCGATTTTTTTCTCTTTTTTATAAAACGTTGGCACGGAAGTCGAGGCAGCGGCGTCCGGCGGCGGCGGCTAGGGCGACGGCGGCGGCTAGGGTTTGGGGCGCGGGTGGCTGGGCCTCGGCTGGCTCCCCCCCCCCCCCGGGGCTTATAAAGCCTAGTGGGCCGGGAGTCCGGGTCGGACACGGCCCCTAGGTCGGTTCGTTTTTTTTTAAATTATTTCGCTCGGAAAAAAATTAAAAAAATACTAAACGGACTCCAAAAATTCCGAAATAAATTTTTACGGGCTTCTAAAATCAAGCCACACAAGGTGAACATTTATTTGGGACCTAAATGCAATTTTCAAAAATGCACATTTTTCCTAAATTCAAATAAAACACCGAAAAACTCCGAAATAAAATATTATTTGATTTTATTATTAAATCCTCAATATTTCTTTATTTTGGAAAAGTCATTTTATTCCCTCTCTCATATTTTTGTAATAGAAATAATCGATGATAAAATAAATAAAATCAAATGATCCTATTCTCAAAATTTGAGAAAACTCAAATATGAAAATAACGAAATCCCCAACTCTCTCCGTGGGTCCTTGAGTTGCGTAGAATTTCTAGAATCAACCAAAATGCAAAATAAAATATGCTATGCAATGATGATCTAATGTATAACATTCCAAATTGAAAATATGGGATGTTACATCCTATGACCACCTTCGTGTGTTTGGGTGCCTTTGCTTCCCCAATACCTACGCTACCATGCCCAACAAACTTTTGCCACGCTCTGCCCGCTGCGTCTTTCTTGGTTACCCCCTTGAGCACAAGGGATACCGGTGTCTTGATCTCTCCACTCGCAAAGTTATCATCTCCCATCATGTGAATTTTGATGAGAAAATTTTTTCCCTTCGCCGAAGACACACCCGAACCCACACCCACCCTAGCCGCAGCAGATCCCAAACCTGCCACCCAATTCCTCCCGATCTATGTTGACCGCACCCCGCAACCTACTGCATACCGGCCCACGCCATCCTCTCCAGGATTATCGCCACCTCCTGATTCGTCCCTCCACTCACCTGCCGCCGCGCGCACCGCTCCTGACTCACCCGCCCATACAAACTGCTGACGAACCCACCAACCATCCCACCCACGCCCCCAGTCGGGCTCTCCCACCCAACCAGCCACGACTGATTCCACCTCGATTCCCTTAGTGCACCCACCACCAGATCAACCTAGCGCTTCAGCTGTCCCATCAGAACCGCCCATGCGCCATGCAACCTCGACCACTACATGCATGCCACCTCCGCCAACCCTACCGCCACGCTCTATTCCAGTACAGCCCCCCGGCAATGCACACCAAATGCGTACACGTGGCAAATCTGGTTATTTTATGCCTAAAAAGGACACGGCACTCACTCTTTCCACCACTATTTCGTCCATTCCCTCCTCATATAAAGTGGCTATGACGGACCCGCATTGGTACAATACAATGCTATGCTTGATGAATTTAACGCATTGTTGCAGAATGACACTTGGTCTTTGGTTCCTCGTTCTGCAGGTGTTAATGTGGTCACGGGCAAGTGGATATTTCGGCATAAGTTCCACAATGATGGTTCCTTGGCTCACTACAAGGCTCGATGGGTTGTTCGTGACTTCACACAACGTGAGGGTGTTGACTACAATGAGACATTTAGTCCGGTTGTTAAACCGGCTACCATCCGCGTGGTGCTTAGCCTCGCCACGTCCCACTCTTGGCCCATTCACCAGTTGGATGTCAAAAATGTTTTTCTTCATGGGACTCTTGATGAGACTGTCTATTGTGCCCAACCATCCGGTTTTGTTGATTCTTCTCGTCCGAATTTTGTTTGTCTTTTAAACAAGTCTCTTTATGGTCTCAAACAAACACCACGCACATGGTTTCTCTGCTCCAAAACTTTTATCATGACATTGGGTTTTGTTGCCTCCAAATGCGATTCTTCATTGTTCATCCTTCATCATGGCTCTTCCACGGCTTACCTATTGCTTTATGTGGATGACATCATACTCACAGCCAACACATCCACCCTTCTTACACCCATCATTTCATCTCTCAAAGCCGAATTTGACATGAGTGATCTTTGTGACATCCATCATTTTTTGGGCATCAATGTCACACGCTCGCATGATCAACTCTTCTTGTCCCAACAACAGTACACTCTCGAGATCCTTGATCGTGCCCGCATGTTGAACTGCAACACCATCTCCACCCCCGTGGACACCCATGCCAAACTGTCCTCTCATTCCGGGCCACCCGTGCATGATCCTTCTTTGTATCGTAGCCTTGAAGGTGCGCTACAATACCTCACACTCACCCGTCCCGACATTGCCTATGCGGTGCAACAAGTGTGTCTCTTTATGCATGATCCTCGTGAGGGCCACTTTCAGTTGATCAAACGCATTTTACGCTATCTCAAGGGCACATCTCACTATGGTCTTCGGTTCTTTAAGCCCCCAACTAATGAGCTTGTTGCTTATTTCGATGCCGATTGGGCGGGTTGCCCGGACACTTGCAAGTCCACTTCTGGATTTTGTGTGTTTCTTGGATCCAATTTAGTTTCTTGGTCCTCCAAGCGACAACAAACCGTCTCTCGTTCCAGCGCCGAGGCGGAATACCGGGCTATTGCAAATTGTGTGGCCGAGTCATGCTGGTTGCGTCAATTACTATATGAGTTGCATCGGCCTCCTTCACGTGCTACCGTGGTTTATTGCGACAACATCAATGCCATGTATTTGTCCAACAATCCGGTGCAGCATCAACGAACAAAGCATGTGGAAATTGATTTGCATTTTGTTCGTGATCGTGTGGCTCTTGGTGAAGCTCGTGTTCTCCATGTACCTAGCAGCTCTCAGTTTGCGGACATCTTCACCAAAGGACTACCAACGGCAGTCTTCCTCGACTTCAGATCCAGCTTGAACGTCTTGCAAGGCGACGTTCCATCTGAGGGGGGGTGTTGAGTTGAGAGTGGACGATCTGCATACAGGGGCATCTGCACCCGCTTTTCAAAAATGTACTTTTTATGCGTTTTGTAATGTTCAAAAATTCAAAAAAATATGCATACATATTGGCAAAGGTATGTCCACGGCACAAAGTTTTGTGTAAAAATGTATTTTTGTTTTGTCTCAGTAAAAAAGATAAATTTTATTGTTTCTAAATAACGTTTCACGACACAAAATTTTGTCTTCTTTGCACAGACTAAAAAAAGTTGTTTTTCTGTAAAACTTTCTACACACACATAGAATATGGAAATGTCCGCATGCACCTTTTTTCAGAATTTTTTGACATTGCAAAATATGTTTTCCAAAGTGGGTTCATATGTACTCGGGTTATCCATGCACTTCTCGTGTTGAGTTATAGATATTTCTGTTGTAATGTCATGTATTCCCGCTTACCTCTCTTGGTTTATAGGGTCGCTAGCGTGTGCGTGGTACAGGAGGGAAAAGAATTCTATAAGACCAGGTCTCACGCGAGACCTATCCTGATGGATGACACGTGGCATTCACAAATCACAAAGTACCCCCACCCCCACTTAAAATCAGGGGGAGAGAGATTAGATGCTTTGTGATTTGTGAATGCCACGTGTCATCCATCAGGACGGATCTCACCTGCTAACCGTGAGATCTGGTCTCATATAATTTTTTTCCGGTACAGGAGGCTGGCCCTCCATATATGTAAACCTGTGATCAATGCTAATCAACTAGTGATTGGGGCGCCACCCTGTGGCGCCGCTTAAGAGGAAGTTGTGCGCACATTTTCATTTTTTCTCAGAAAAAAATCCTCGCCTTCATCTAAAAAAGGTAAAGCAGAAAAAAATTATCACCGTAGCTTACCAGCGAGTGCCACTTTGTATAACCCTTCATTTAAAAAATACCAGAGCTCCTCACCTCCATCTAAAAAGAATAAAATACATATAAAAAATCTACACATTCATCTAAAAAAATTACAAAAGAGTTCTTACCGCGGTCAATTAGCTTGCGCCACGTGGCATAGCTGGTTGGCCGCCTTTCCCACGTAGCTTAATGGGTTAATGAAATACATATAAAAAATCTACACATTCATCTAAAAAAATTTCAAAAAAGTTCTCACCGCGGCCAATTAGTTTGCGCCACGTGGCATAGCTGGTTGGCCGCCTTTCCCGCGTAGCTTAATGGGTTTAATGTGAGAGATTTACTCCTTAACTGCCGCCTCCCCATCCACCGGCGGCTATGACGGCGAGGACTGCAACAGCGCCCTCCCCGACGACCTCCTCCGTCGCATCATCTACCTCCTCCCCATCACTGACGCCGCCCGCACCGCCGCCATCGCGTCTCGCTGGCGCCAACTCTGGCGGTCCACCCGACCACCCCTCTCTTGCTCAGCGATGCGGACCTCCCCGAGCCCCGCGCGCGATGCCGTGGTCCTCCGAGTCCTCGCCGACCACCCGGGCCCCTTCCGCGCCGTCCTCCTCACCGACTGCAGGCCCGCCTCCCTCGACCGTGAGCTCCCCGAGTGGCCGCGCATCCTGGCCGCCAAGGGCACCCACTCCGCTGCGCCTCGCTCGAGGGTCTCTTGCTGGATTTCTGGACGTTACCAGTCGAACTCTCCCGCGGCGCCGACGTCTTCCTTCCCCATCTCCGGAATCTTGGTATGATAAGGATTGACATGAGCGACGAGGGCCTCGAGCACTTGCTTGCTGCCAGCCCCGTTCTGGAGACACTCGTCATCCGATCCATAGCCCCAAGCACGTCCGTCTCCGCAGCCAAAGCCTCCTCTGCCTGGTCCTTTGGCAGTCCAAGGTGGAGGAAATCACGGTGGTGGACGCCCCGCTCTTGGAGCGGCTCATCTTGTTCCAACTGCCTCATGGTGTAGCTAATTGTGTGAGGGTAAATATTGCTTCTGCGCCCAACCTGCGGCTGCTCGGCTACCTGGAGCCAAGAATTCACAAGCTGCAGATCGGTGACACCATCATCCAAGTATGGCTACCTTTCCATCTCTCGGTCGACATGGATCTATTCCATCAAACACGCGCGCGCACACGGCAACACCCCTATCAACCACGGCCTCAAGCCGTGCCCTGCTCTGCCACGACGACCTCTGTTTTGACCCCTCTGACCGCTGGATTCTGCTGCGGGCGGCTGTCATTCCAAGAGGCGGCAGACAATTCTCCATTGAGGTAAACGGCTTTAGCTCTGTGGGCAGTGACTTCGATTTGTATTGCCAAATCAAGGCCGGATTCGGATCCGTAACTTGAGGGTTGGACTCTGACCCAAGAAATAATCAGTGTTCGGATTCCATCACATCAAGCTGGATTGGGGGTTCTTAGTTTCCACTCGTTTGCTCCCAAATCAGACTCGACCAGGGATAGCGAATTCTTTCCCGGATCGCGGCCGGAGTTTCCACCCAAGTCGCTGCAGTCTTGGTCTCATTGATTGACAGCTCCGGCCGCCCGTGTGTTTTTCTTTGTTCATCCATAATGGACGCACCAGCTCCAGATTGGTCCGGGCTGCCAGCGGATATATTGATCAGCATATTCCAATTGCTGGACTGCCCAGACCTCCTCCGATCCGCCGCCGTCTGCACATTATGGCAAAAGGCACACTCCACGGTCCGCCGCAACGGCGGCTGCCCCAGTCGCCAGACCCCCTGTTTACTCTACTGTACCGAGGCCGCCGATGCCAAGGCTCTTGGCATGTACAGTCTCTCCGAACGGCCTACTCCATGCCCCTCCCTGAACCTCCCATCAACTACTGGATTGGCTTTTTTTTCTGTGTGTGTATCATATATTAAAGGAGAAGGAGGGTAAAACGCCTCGGTCCACACAGAGGTGTTCCAAATTACAAACTACTTGGACACCGCCACAGCCGCCACATCAATCTAGCCTACTACTCACTAATGATCCACCTTTGTACGTCCGAGAGGCACACCTCCCAGACTCCTTTCAGCTTCCCAGCTTGTAGCCATCACCGGACTTCTTCCACTATGCGTGCCGCAAGTGCTGTAACCTCCATAAAAAACGATGGCATTTCTATGCTTCCAAAGTTCCCACATTACTAGCGTGAAAAAAGTTTGTATGCCCGTGGGTCGTTGCTCCGCGCTGATCCGGGTGATGCACCAATCCTTTAAGGTGTCCTCCGGCATTGGCGTCCAGTTCGGCTTTCCGACGGCCGTGCAAATCGTCATCCACATTGTTCGCGCAAACACGCATCTCAGCAGCAGGTGCTCAATGGTCTCGTCTGCTTGTGCGCAGAAAGGACATGCTGGTTGGTGGGGCAATCCTCGGTGCGCTAGTCTGTCGGACGTCCAACATCTATTCTTGAAGACGAGCCAAAGGAAGAAACGGCATTGCAGCGGCGCACCGGACTTCCAAGCGAAGGTCGCCGTTGGGCTGACTTCTCGGCCTGCAAATTTAGCCGCATACGCTGATCTAACGGAGAATTGGCCGTCCTTCTCCCAGGACCATGCCACAGAATCATCAACCTCATCCGATAACACGACTTGATGAAGCCTCTCCCAGAGCTGCAAGTATTCGCGTAGTGAGTTCGCATCCAAGTTCGGCCCAGCCTCACGCACCTAGAGGTTATCCTCCAAGGCCTGTCGCACCGTCCGCGAGGCTCTGATGCATCGCGGAACCGCTGCAAATATCGTTGGGGCCAGCTCTTGTATTCTCATGCCTGACAACCAGCAGTCCTCTTAGAACAGTGTGTTTCGTCCGTGCCTGACTAAGGCCCTAGTTGCGGCAGCGAAAACGGCCCTCGATTCCCTTGGGACGTCAATAGTGAACTCTGACCACGGCCTCGTGGCGTCAGCTCTTTGGAGCCATGGCCAGCGCGCCTGCATGGTGATGTTAAGCCATCGAAGGTTGTGGATCCCGAGCCCGCCCGTCCATTTGGGGGTGCACACGCTTTCCCAAGCCACTGCACAGTGCCCACCTCTTGCTTCGGCCTTGCCACACCATAAGAATCCTCTGATGATTTTGTTCATGGCTGCAATAGTCTTGAGCAGGAGATCCAACACGAGCATGCTGTGAATAGGCACAGAGCATAGCACCGAGAGGACAGGGATTAAGCGACCACTCTTCGGCAACATAGCCGCTTTCCAAGTGGGGAGGTAGCTCGCCAGGTGCTCCACAATGCCCTGTAGCTGAGAAGCGGAGGGCTTCCGCAGGCAGAGTGGCAACCCAAGGTACCGGCAAGGGAAGGCTCCAAGAGGGCATCCAAGCATGCCCTGGATCCTCAAAGTGTCTTCTTCCGAGCATCTGATGGGTAGAGCATTTGTTTTCTGAAGATTGACCCGAAGGCCAGAGGCCATACCAAACATCCGAAGGATCTCAGAGCAAGCTGCAAAGCTCTGTCGGTGCTGGCTTCAAGAAGACCATAACGTCATCCGCGAATATAGATAGCCGGTGTTTCATGCCCGTGCGGCCCAGAGGGGACAGTAGCCCGAGGTCCGATGCCATTGAAAACAAGCGTTGCAAGGGTTCCATGGTGAGGATGAAAAGCATTGGCGATAGCGGCCCTCCTTGTCGTAGCCCCTGGCAGCTAAGGATTGGTGCCCCAGGGATGCCGTTCACCATGACTCTAGTAGACGAGGTGGCCAATAGCCCACATATCTAGTCAATCCACCTTGCTCCAAATCCCATAGCGTGCATAACCTCGATGAGGAAAGGCCATTGAACTGTGTCGAACGCCTTTGAGATGTCTAGTTTTAGCATCACCGCCGGTTCTTTGAGAGCATGCAGCCTCCTAGCCGTGCACTGTACCAACATGAAATTATCATGTAGTGTCCGGCCGTGCACGAAAGCGCTCTGATGAGCCCTAACCAAAGACGGGAGCTCCACCGCTAGTCTGCAAGCAAGGATTTTATCGAAAATCTTAATTGCACCTTGAACTAGGTTGACCGGCCTGAAGTCTTTGAGCTCCTCCGCCCCATCTTTCTTGGGCAAAAGCGTAACTAGGGCCTTGTTTATGGAGGCCAATCCTCGCATGTCTCCGCTATAAAACTGTTCGAGCGCCCTCATGAAGTCATGCTTAATGATCTGCCAACATAGCACGTAAAAGCGCCCGGTGAAGCCTCGGGGCCCGGTGCTTTATCAAGGGGCATAGACTTGATTACGTTTACAACGTGTTTGGCAAAAAATGGGAAGGGGAATGGGAGTTTAATGTAGGGAGTTGTATTGAGATTAGACATGGGATGGGTCGTTTTATTTCCAATCCTCTGTTTGACGCATGATGAAAATTATGTGTGAGAGTTTGATGAGAAATTGTATTCCCGTGTTTGGTTCGTGGGAATTGACAAGGAAATAGACAAGGAAAATTAACGTAAGTTATGATGAAGGGCTAAGATTGACTCACTAAAACAATTCCCTTCCAACTCTCACCCCCTCCCCTGTTAATAAAACGGTGGGAGTTGAAGTCTCAAGTCTCATAACTATTCCCTTATCAATTCTCAATCCCCCTAACCAAACAATAGATTTGAAGTCTCGTACCCCTTCAATTCCCATTACCTAGCTCTAACTACCCCCAACCATCCTCGGTGAAGGGAGCCTCCAGGTGGCTCAAGTCTCGCTGCGGTAGGCCTAGGATCTCCAAGTGCAAAGCATGTTCTCTTGGGACAGCAGTCCCGAACAGGTTCTGGTAGTAGGCGTCCACATTCTCCGTAATCCTCTCCTGACCCGATGCCACCGACCCTTGGTGGCGCAAGGTCATGATCGCGTTCCGTCGCTGCCGACGTCGAGCCTGCTGGTGAAAGAAACGTGTGTTGGCGTCCCCTTCTTTGAGGTGTAGCATCCTCGATTTTTGTCTAGCGATAGTTCCTCGAGTCGGACGCCATATCCAACCTGAGAATGATTTCCATGGCTATTGCAATCTGCATGCGGATGTTCCCAATCCACTTGTCAGTTGTCACTCCACCGTTGAAGTTGCTTGGCCGTGGCCCGGAGCTTGTTGTTCAGCACCAGGAAGGGGTTCCCAGTGGACGGCACCGTGGCCCAAGCATCCTGGACCGCGTCAAGGAAGCCAGGCGCCTTGGGCCAGAAAGCTTCAAATTTGAAGCGCCTACCGAACTGGAAGTCTGCGTATAGATCTAGCAGGAGCGGGCAATGGTCAGAGACCGCGGTTCCTAGGGCCGTAAGAAGGCTTGTCACCATGGATGAAAAGTCTGATATGATGCTGCTCAACCCTATCACCGGTGACAAGATTGCACTCCCTCCTGCGACAACCATGGAGCATGTTAAGCCTGTCCTAGACAGTGACGGGGTTCTTGAAAAGTACAAGGTGTCTTTCTACAACGGAAAGCTTCCGAGGGTGGAGGATACGCCCTACATATGTTCTTTGGATAGGTGCGGTGAAACCGTCTTCATAAAGGCGACTTTATCGTCCGATCCATCGACAGGCAAAGGCATTGTCATGCTCATCCATCAGCCGTACATGCAGCTCTCATTTGCCAGAGTGGGAGATGCTCGCTGGAGTTGGCTCCAAATGCATAGTTTCTATGCAGATTGCATACACCATAATGGCTCTTTCTATGCAGTGACTGACCTAGGTGCAGTCGATGTGTTCAATCTAGATGGACCATCTGTCATCCATAGAAGAATTTTACCAGATATGGCTGAGGTAGTCCAGAAGTGCTACATTGTTCAGGCACCATGGGGAGATGTCCTCCAAATCTATAAGGAACGGGACCGGGATCCTGAACAACCAGATGGTGAGACGTATGCCACTGCTTTCAAAGTGTACAAGATAGATTTTGTTGAGCTGAGGCGTGTTAAGATGACAGGAATAGGCGACTATGCATTGTTTACTGGGAGGAGCACAACATCTTGCTTTAGTGTGAAGGATCATCCAGGCTTGATGTCAAACCATGTATATTTTACTCATGATGATTACGAAGATTTATTAGACAGCAAAGATGACCCCCGTGACATAGGAGTGTACAACTTGGAAAATAATACCAGAACCAAATTGGCTAACCCTGAACCCTGGAGGACGTGGTTCCCTCCCATATGGTTGAAACCCAATCTTGCAAAAGCAGGTATATTTCATTTTCAAACAGCACTTTTCCTCATTTTATTTTGTTGTTTTGAAATCTGCTTCTCACAATAAGGGCATTGCACTTCAACCTTAAGTGTGTTCCCTTCGTCTTGGTCTGAATTGAGTCAATTGCAAGAAACCACCACATTTGTGGCTAGGTTTGCAGGAAACTACCAAGTCGTTAATCTGTTGCAAAAAACACCAGAAAATCTCTTAACCCGTTGCAAAAAGCACTGAACAGCCGTTTAGCCTCATTTGATCTCTTTTCCGACAGGTGGGCCCCGAAAACGCGGACGTGGCTCGACGGACAGGCAAACGGCGCCGTTAGGAACAAAACGGTCAAGACGCCGCGCCGGTCGGTCCTGGTCAGACAGTCCCCCCTCCCCCCGTGCCCCTGTCCTCTCTCTCGCCCCGCTCCCCTCTCCTCTCTCGCCCTTGCTCGCCGCCGGTGATGGCCACCTCGCGTGGCGGTGATGATGGCGGTGGCGGTGGTGCTGGCGATGCATCTGGTGGCAGTGGTGCTCCTGCAGATCCAACAGAGGTTTGCGGCAGTTCAAACCCATCTCAGGCTCCGCCTCTTCCACAGCCGCCGTCGCCGTCTTACTGTGTTGAGTACGCGGCGGCGAGGGCGTTCGCCAAGGCCGTGAAGGAAGATCCAGAGGGGAGCCATCACTACGCATCCTCCTTCGGCGGTGTCTCGTAAGTTTTCTCTTTCTGTACCCGGATTTGGTTTCTAGGGTTAGGGTTCTAAGTGTTTGTGATTCTAGTGTTATAGGATTATTCTTGTAGGTTGTTTATGTGGTCAGACATGTAAGTGAAGTGTTTATGTAGTTCTAGGGTTCTAAGTGTATGTAGTAGGCACCTAAACATTAACTGAAATTACTGAATGTTAAACTGAATTTGAACCTACTTAATTACATGAAATTACTGAATGTTAAACTCAATTTCAACCTACTCAATTACTGAATTTACAACTGAATATTTAAATGAAAATGTTACTGAATTTATAACTGAATCCTGTACTTAAACTGTATTTTTAACTGAAACTTTAGTTAAATCTTTAAGTGAAACATTAACTGAATTGTTTGTACTAACTAAATATTTAACTTTTAACTGAATTTTTAACTGAAACTGTAATTTTAACTTAAACTGTATTTTAACTGAAACTGTAATTTTAACTTAAACTGTATTTTTAACTGAAACTTTAGTTAAATCTTTAAGTGAAACATTAATTGAATTGTTTGTACTAACTGAATATTTAACTTTTAACTGAATTTTTAACTAAAACTGTAATTTTAACTTAAACTGTATTTTAACTGAAACTGTAATTTTAACTTAAACTGTATTTTAACTGAAACTGTAATTTTAACTTAAACTGTATTTTAACTGAAACTTTAGTTAAATCTTTAAGTGAAACATTAACTGAATTGTTTGTACTAACTGAATATATAACTGAATCTTTAACTTTTAACTGAATTTTTAACTTAAACTGTATTTTTAACTGAATTGTTTACTTGAACTGAATTGCTTTACTTGAACTGTAGATTGAATGATGAAGTGTGGGAAGTCAGATTCCATTTCCATGACAGAGATAATCTTGAAAGAAGCCTACATGTGGATGATATCACATTTTACAATCTGATTGCACTTATAGAGCTTGAAGGTTATGGGATGACAGACTTTATGTATTATGTCAGAGATCCAGGTGTTGGGGTTTCAGGTATGGAAGAACTGACAGATGATGATAAGGTGGAGGAAATGTTGGATGACCTAGTTATCAAAGGTCAGAAGGTGGTGAACATAACAGTCATCAGAAGTGATGCTCCAAGACCTAGTGATTTGAACATTGGACCAGTTTGTGAGGAGCAGGTTCCATTATCTGAAATAGGTGTGCCAGTGGTGTATGAGATAGATACAGCAGGAGTACTGTTTCCTAGCCCAACAAAGCCACAAGCAGTGTCAGTGCAGGTCATTAACACACAGGAGAGTTCATTTTTGAAGCAGAAGTGTGCACCAGTACCAGAATTTGCAATGGAGATTGGTGAAGAGAGGCATGAGTATTTCATGGAGCAAGACCCAGATCAAGAGCAAATTGAGCAACTGATGGAGCAGAAGAGGAATGAAGAGATTGAGAAGTTCAGGAAAAAGGGGAAAGAAAAAGAGAAATATAAGGCAGCTAAAAGAAAACTTCCAGAGCTAATGGCTGAAGATTTCACTGATAGTGACAGTGACACAGATTTACTAGCAGATGAGGATATAATTGCTAGGCTTGAGGCAATGAAAAAGCATAGAGATGATCCACTTCATCATATTGAAGGGGACACTGATGTGGATGAGCCATATGAAGCAGATGAGGAGGAGGAGGAGGAGGAGGAGAAGGCACCAGAGGAGGAGGAGGAGGAGGAGGAAGGGAGCAGCATAGGAGGAAGTAGCAGAGGAAGTAAAAGAAAGGGGCCAACTACAAGAACTCATTCTAGTTTGGATGAGATTATTGAGGAAGATTGGTTTCCTTCATCTGATGAGGAGAGCAACCCTGGTGACCTAAGTCATGAGGATAATGATGGGGCTCAAATACCATGTGTGAAGCTTCCAGCTGATAGGAAGAGCAGGGCTAAAAAGAAGAAGCCCAGAGTTTGGTATGATGAGCAAAGGGAGAACCCAGAAGAGCAATTTATGAAGAAGCTTTGTTTCCTAGATGTGACCCAGTTCAGGAGGGCACTTCTTAATTTTCACATCTCACAAAATAGGAACCATGCCTTCCACAGGAACTGTCCAGACAGGATTATAGCTGTCTGCAAATTTGAGAATTGTCCATCTTTCATTGCAGCTTCTCAGATAGCACATGAGAAGACATTCTGTATAAAGAAACTGAACTTGCACCACAGCTGCCCAGTAGTAGGAGAGAGCACAAAAGTTACTGCTAAGTGGTTGGCACATGAATGTGAGCAACAGTTGAGGACAGACCCCAACACACCTGTCCAGACTATAATTTCAAACTTGAAGCAAAAGCATGGAATAGAGGTATCTATACATATGGCCTATAGGGCAAGAAAGCTAGCCAAAAATGTAGTCCTAGGAGATCAGAAGGCACAATATCATAGGATAAGGGATTACCTAGAAGCTGTGCTAGAAACCAATCCAGGAAGTAGATGCATTGTCACAACAAAGCATCTGAAACTACATCCAAGCAAAACCCAAGATTCCATGGCTTGTTCATCTGCCTCAATGCTTGCAAAGAGGGTTTCCTTAATGGTTGCAGACCATTCATAGGTATGTGCACACCTACTAATTAACTAGTGACTCTACATTTATATGTGCACACCCAATAATTTGTTGGTAATCTACTTGTGATCTTGTATGATAGGTGTGGATGGGTGCTTCATAAAGTTGACCACAGGGCAGCAAATCTTGGCTGCCACTGGAAGAGATGGAAACAATAACATATTTCCCATTGCTTTTGCAATAGTGGACAAGGAAAACACAGCAAGCTGGTCTTGGTTTCTTACTCAATTAAAATATGCCATTGGTGGTGAGTCAGGCAAGTTTGGGTACTACACTATTATATCTGACAGGCAAAAGGTACTACTATCTCTACTCCAATCATTGCTTGCATTGCTTATTAATTGTCTTTGTTTATTAATTTCAACATGGCATTGTTGTAGTATTCTCAAACTGTAGTTCATTCAAACAGGGCCTTCTTACAGCCATAAACAATGTATTCCCCAATTGCAAACAAAGATTCTGCCTTAGACATATTTATCAGAACTTTCAAACAGCTGGTTTTAGAGGGGAAGAGTTGAAGAAATACATGTATCAGGCAAGTTATTCCTATACTGAGCATGGTTATGTAACAGCAATGGAAGGCATGAAAAAGGAGTGTGAGCCAGCTTGGAAATGGCTATCTAGGATACCAAAACATACATGGGCTAGGCATGCCATGGACAACAATTGCAAAACTGACTTGGTAGTTAACAATATAAGTGAAGTTTTTAACAAGATGATACTTGATGTGAGAGCCAAACCCATTAGAACCATGGTAGATGGGATCAGGACAAAGTTGTTAGTGAAGTTCAATGCAAATAGGACAAAGACTGAGACTGCTAAGTGGCAGATATGCCCAACATATGCTGAGAAGCTAGAGGAAGCAAAACATCATTCTAGGTTTTGTCAGTCTATCAAAGCTGGACCTGATCTCTTCCAGGTGACAAGTGGAGAAAGCACATATGCAGTTAACTTGTTGCATCATACATGTGGTTGTAGGAAGTGGGACATGTGTGGAGTACCTTGCAATCATGCTGTTTCTACAATCAACAAGGCAAAACTTGTGCCAGAAGATTTTGTTCATGATTTCTTCAAGAAACCAATGTATAAGGCAGCTTATAGTCCAATAGTTTTCCCTGTGCCTGGGCCTGATTTGTGGCCAAAGACTAGAACCCCTGACATTGAACCACCAGTGTTCAAAGAAAAGCCAGGAAACAAAGAGACAAAGAGGAGAAAGAGCAAGTTTGAAAAGCCAGCTCCAAAGGATACATCTAGGATGGCAACTATCACTTGTAGCAATTGCAATAGGACTGGGCATAGATACACTAATTGCAAGCAGGCTCTGAAACCAGCCCTAGCTATGAGAATGAACCAGAACCAGGTAACTATTGTAGTAGGTTTTTGTACAATTTCACATACCAGTTTCTAACATTTGTATGCTGTAATTTCAGGAAAACAGGAGAGATGCTACACCCAGAACTGTATCTGCTCCTTCTGCTCCTACTGTTGCTCAAACTGCAGCTCCAGCACCACCAGCTCCAAGGGCTCCAAGGGTAGCAAGGAGAGCTCCTTCTGCTCCTGCTTCAGCTCCCAGTGCACCAAGGAGAGCTCCTTCTGCTACTGCTTCAGCTCCCAGTGCACCAAGGAGAGCTCCTTCTGCTCCTGCTGCAGCTGCTGCTCCTCCTGCTACAAGGGCAACAAAGAAAGCTAAAACTACAAGGACTGCAACTTCTACTGCTGGTGCTGGTCCAAGTTCTTCTACTGCTGCTGTTGGTCCAAGTTCCTCTACTGCTGCTGGGCCAAGAGGAAGAAACAAGTTCACCCCCCCCGGAGTTGCAAGTAGTGGAAGAGTGAGGAAGCCATCCTTTAAGATGTCTAAGTGGTTCAACTGTTCTCAAGGGAGCAGGTGAAGTTGTGTTGAGCTGATGATGTTCAAAACATCTGCATTTTGGTTGTGATGTTCTAAACTTGTCATGAGTACTTTATTCTGGTTGGGCTGTGATGAAAACTTGTGTTGCTTCTGGTTAGCTGTTGATGTTCAAAACATCTTTATTCTGGTTGTCATGAGTACTTTCATGTAAGGTACCTAGTGGAATTGTTGGGCTGTGATGAAAACTTGTGTTGCTTCTGGTTAGCTGTTGATGTTCCAAACTTGGTGTTGCTTCTGGTTAGTTGTGGCTCCTTATTTTCTTATTGTTTGCTAATAAGTGTGATGATCATCTAGGGTGCCTCGACGTCGACGGCATCCAAGATAACCTAATTTGATCATCTAGGGTGCCTCGACGTCGACGACATCCAAGATAACCTAATTTGATCATCTAGGGTGCCTCGACGTCGACGGCATCCAAGATGATCAAATTTGATCATCTAGGGTGCCTCGACGTCGACGACATCCAAGATAACCTAATTTGATCATCTAGGGTGCCTCGACGTCGACGGCATCCAAGATAACCTAATTTGATCATCTAGGGTGCCTCGACGTCGACGGCATCCAAGATAACCTAATTTGATCATCTAGGGTGCCTCGACGTCGACGGCATCCAAGATAACCTAATTTGATCATCTAGGGTGCCTCGACGTCGACGGCATCCAAGATAACCTAATTTGATCATCTAGGGTGCCTCGACGTCGACGGCATCCAAGATAACCTAATTTGATCATCTAGGGTGCCTCGACGTCGACGGCATCCAAGATAACCTAATTTGATCATCTACGGTGCCTCAACGTCGACGGCATCCAAGATAACCTAATTTGATCATCTACGGTGCCTCGACGTCGACGATATCCAACATATCCTCATTCCATCATCTAGGGTGCCATAGTTAACATCAATGACATATTTAACATCATACTTAACAACTCTAGTCACTAACATAGTTAAGATCATGCTTAACAACTCTAGTCACTAACATAGTTAACATCATGACACCATAGTTAACATCATACTTAACAACTCTAGTCAACAACATAGTTAACATCATGACACCATAGTTCAAAGCTTACAAGACATAGTTCAAGGCTACACCATACTTCAAATACTGCAAACTGCCACTAGTTCACACATTACAAGCCATAGTTCAATGCTTGAAACTTAAGATAATGACCCACATGGTCAGATTACAAATCACTCTTCATCACAAATACCCTTGATGTCCTTCAGCTTTCTCTTGTTCTTGTCACTAGCTTTGACAAGATCAGCAATGTGAAACTCCAAATTCCTCCTCTCAGTGCTCAACTTTTCCTTCTCCTTCAAATGAGCAAACTTCAGATTCCTAATCACATTACCTTGGCCAACCTGAATGCTCCTCAACTGGTCAACCTTTTGCTTCAGTTCTTTGTTCTCAGCATCCATTGCACCCAGCTGTTCCTTCAAAGATGAAATATTGTTGTCCAAAGGAGGAGTGATCTCCTCATGTTCACCTTGTTGGACTTCATTTTCATTGGGAATATTGTCTTGGGTATCCTGGGTATCCTGGGTATCAAGTAGGTTGTTCACATCCTCAACAAGCTTCTCATAAGTCTCCTGTAGCTTGTTCTTCTGTGATGTGAGATTGTGGACAAGTGATGCATGTTCCAGACATGCCATCCTATTAGCACGCTGGCAATCCTCATACAAAAGCCATAGTTTGTGAAGAGCATTCTGCAGATGCTCTGGCCACTCCTCATCTACCCACTGAACAACACCACAGCTGCTTGCTTCCTGCAAAACAACAAGTACAAATGCATTTACTTCCTTTTTCACTTCATTTCTATTCAGTCCAATTCAAAACAAATATTGTATACTACACATGCACAATTCTGCATTTATATCTGAATTTTTAACAGCATACTACACTAAATTTACTTCATTTATACCTAAATTCATTTAACACAGCACAATTCAATTCATTTATACCTTAATTCATTTACTTCATTTATATCTATCAACAATGCACTGTGATACTTTTTAACAACACAATTTACTTCACTCAGTCACTATGGATACCTTAATTTTATATCTATGTACTTAATTTTTAACAGCACAATTTAATTCATTTACTTCATTTATAGCACTGTGGTGTTGTTCATTTATATGTATGAACAATTCATTTATTTCACTCACCCACTATGGTATGGTACATGACAGTACCTTTAACTAAACTACTAGGTGAACAGTGAACATGAACAATGAACAGTGAATATGAACAATGAACAGTGCTTATGAACAATTTGTAGTTTCTTAACAAAATAAGCAAACTACAGATTTTTGCTAGCACTCACATCAAGTCCACAGGCAAGGAACCTCCTCCCAGTGCTAATGCCTGAGAAGCAAACATGCCTCTTTGTTGGCTGGCCATGCTCACACATCACCATCGCCTCATCGTCAACACCAGAGTAGTTCGGGTCCTCGATTGTAGCCGGGATCTACACCAACAAAAGAAACGCACAAAATCCATCTCACGGGTTCAAAATGAGCAGCAAAAACAAAATCCCCAAACCAAAACCCTAGCTCAGAGATCCCTAGCTCACTGACCTTGATAGGGGAGCCGCCTGAAGAGTACTGGTAGCCCGATTCCTCGTTGTCGTCGCTCCACGAAACCATGGCGGACGGCGGCGAGCTGGCTTCTCACCGACGGCGACCAGAGCCAGAGAGAGGAGACAGAGGAGAGGGGCGAGAGAGAGAGGGGGCACGGGGGATCTGTCTGGCGAGCTCCGACAGGACCGACCGGCGCGTCGTCTTGACCGTTTTGTTCCTAACGGCGCCGTTTGCCTGTCCGTCGAGCCACGTCCGCATTTTCGGGGCCCACCTGTCGGAAAAGAGATGAAACGAGGCTAAACGGCTGTTCAGTGCTTTTTGCAACGGGTTAAGAGATTTTCTGGTGTTTTTTGCAACAGATTAACGACTTGGTAGTTTCCTGCAAACCTAGCCACAAATGTGGTGGTTTCTTGCAATTGACTCGTCTGAATTGGATGTTCAGAATAGCTTCAGCATTTGGTTGTGTTGAATTTCTTAAGCCCCTTTGGCTAAGATTACCATGTTAGTCAAATTCTTTTTGCTAAATGACATGAAACATTATTATGTTGTTGTGCTTGTTTAGCACAGTGTTATAGAAGAAAGATTGTGTTTTCACCTAAGAAATAAGCTATTATGAAGCAGCTAACTTATATTGGGGAAATAGGAATAATCTTTACACAAATGCAAGATAATCTAGATCTAACTGAGAATATCAGTGTTATATTGTCACGTATGACACCAAGGCCCCAGCTGACGCTGCGATGGAAGAGGCGACGGGCGAAGCAAAGGCACACGACAAACGTGCGACCAGTGCGAGTGGGTCGCTGCAAGTGGGCCCGGGGAGTGGGTGAGTGGGTGTGGCCTGCGTGCCGTGGGGGTTAAGTGCGGCTGCGACCGCGAGAGTGGGGATTATGATGTATTAAGACAAATCGAACGCCGAGCGAAGCTGTTCTTCCTCGCACCTCTACCAGATCCCCTTTCCCCCGATCCTTCCCTTGCCTTGATCTCCTCCTCTCCCCACCTAGATCGATCGCGGCCCGTGACAAGTGGTATCAGAGGTCACCGATCTGGATCCGCTGTATCAGAAACCGCGTTATCAGACCAAGGCGGCGACACAAGCAGCGGCCATGGAAGAACAGATCGCGGCGCTCGCCAAGGCGGTCAACGACAGCCGCCTCGCCAACAACGAGCGCCTCGATGCGATTCAGCAGTCGCTCGAGTTGTGGCGGCCGACAGTGACAAATCTGCAGCAGCAGTTGGACGAGCTGCGGACGCAAGTCGGCCGAATCGCGCTCCATCCAGCTCTCGCGTCGTCTCCGGGGACCCAGGAGGGCGCGGTGGTGCGGCCAGCGGGCGTCTCCTTCATCGACACCCCGGGGCACCACGGGCCAAGTGGCCACGGCGAGGTCATCGATTCCGGGGGCTTGGCTCACGGGGTGGTTACCACCCTGACGCCGCCTCCGGGCAAGGGTGCGTTATCTGATTCCACCTCTCCGCCTTTACCTCTCATTAGTGTGCACCAAAATTCGGATCAGGGTTCATACCACACCACGCACTCCAATTGGGCCCTGCCCAAATTGGATTTCCCTCAGTTCGAGGGAGAAAATCCCCAGTTCTGGAAGACACGTTGCGAGAAATACTTTGCAGTTTATGGTGTGCAGCCGGATCTCTGGGTCCGGGTGGCCACCCTTCATTTCTCAGGGACAGCAGCGCGTTGGCTGCAGGTCCAGGAAGCGCACAACACCCCGTTCACTTGGCAGACGCTGTGCTCTGCCCTGTGTGCCAAATTTGGCAGGGAACAGTACCAGAATCAACTTCGTCAATTTAACACGTTGCGCCAAACCAGATCAGTAGTAGAGTACATGGAGCAGTTTGAGGAATTGATGCATCATTTGCTTTCGCACAATCCGTCATTTGATCCGCTTTTCTTTACCACTCAGTTTCTAGATGGGTTAAAAGCAGGAATCAAATCAGGAGTAGTTTTGCATCGTCCGCAAGACCTCGATACTGCCTTTTCGCTTGCTCTGTTGCAGGAAGAAATGGTGGGTCAGCTGCCACGACGCGACCCCGGGCAAGCTCGACATGTACCAAGACCGGTGGTGGCTCTGGGGGCACCGTTACCGCGACCTGCTCCGCCCGCTCCCGCCGCGGCTGCGGAGGACAGGCGTGCCTTGGACGCGGCTCGGGCGGGCGAACAACGTCAAGAACCAGCCCGCGGTGAGGATCGGGTAGCGGCCCTGCGCAACTACAGGCGTGCGCGAGTACTGTGCTTCAAGTGCGGGGAGCGCTGGGCTCATGGGCACCAGTGCGCCGCCACTGTGCAACTCCATGTCGTCGAGGAGCTATGGGAACTCCTTCAAGCCGAAGTGCCAGAAGATCCAATAGCTGAGCTCGATCCAGCTGAGGATCAGCTGATGTCAATCTCAAAAATGGCGACCACGGGCGAAACAACACCGCACACAGTGCGGCTCCTAGGGAAGATTGGTGATCTGGAAGTGTTGGTGCTTGTGGATTCAGGCAGCTCTCACAGCTTCGTCAGTGAAAATGTTGCCGCCCAATTACTGAATCAAGTTCAACCTATGCAGCCAGTGACAGTCAAGATCGCTGATGGAGGAACACTTACTTGCTCAGGGTATATTCCAGCATGTAAATGGGAGACACAGCGACATACATTCACCTCGGATGTGCGGGTGCTGCCCCTTGGATGTTATGACATGGTGGTGGGAATGGATTGGCTGGAAAGTTGTGGCCCGATGCTTATCGACTGGACGGCCAAAACAATGAAGTTTCAGCACCAAGGAGATCAGATTATGTTGACAGGATTGCAAGCAAACACACAGGCAGTGCTTCCAATTTCCATGGATCAGTTGTTGTCCCTCGAACAGTCCAACTCCATCGCTCATGTGTTATGGGTGTGTGTGTCCGAACAGACTGAGGAAACCACTGAGATACCAGTGGAGATCCAACACATCCTCGACAAGTTTCAGTCAGTTTTCGAGGAGCCTACTTCTCTACCTCCACATCGAGCTGGAGATCACACTATTCCGCTGGTGGCAGGTGCTCAACCAATCAACATCCGACCATACCGTTACACACCTGAGCAGAAAAATGAGATCGAGGCCCAAGTCAAACAGATGCTGCGAGACGGACTAATTACTGCCAGTTCGAGTGCCTTCTCGTCACCAGTACTGTTGGTCAAGAAGAAGGACCAGACATGGCGATTTTGCATAGATTTCCGACACCTCAATGCAATTACTCTCAAGAAAAGCTATCCCATGCCCATCATTGAGGAGCTGTTGGACGAGATCGCTGGCTCCAAATGGTTTTCCAAGCTTGATCTTCGCGCAGGATACCACCAGATCCGTTTGTCGCCGGAGGACGAACACAAAACAGCATTTCGTACTCATATGGGACACTTTCAGTTCCGAGTCATGCCATATGGATTGGCATATGCGCCGGCAACTTTCCAAGGAAACATGGACACCGTGCTGGCTCCGGTAAATCGAAAAGGCGTTCTGGTCTTCATGGACGATATCTTGGTCCATACGAAGGATCTGGCAACACACCAAGCACGACTGTCGCAAGTACTGCACCTGTTATCAGATCATGGCCTCAAGGCGAAGCCGTCGAAGTGCATGTTTGCGCAACAACAGATCAGTTATTTGGGGCATGTGATCAGCGAGCGCGGGGTAGCTACAGATCGGACTAAGATTTGTGCAGTACAGGACTGGGAAGTGCCGGCCAATGTCAAAGAGCTTCGTGGATTTCTTGGGCTCGCAGGCTATTACAGGAAATTCGTCAGGTTTTTTGGGGTGATCAGCAAACCACTTACCGAACTCCTCAAGAAGAACACCATTTTTGTGTGGACCCCGGCAGCAAATACAGCATTCTTGGCCCTCAAACGTGCTCTGGTCGAAGCCCCTGTTCTCGCGCTGCCCGATTTTCAGAAACAATTTGTGGTCGAGACGGATGCTAGTGCCTCAGGAATTGGCGCTGTGCTAATGCAACAAGGACATCCGGTGGCGTATCTAAGTAAAGCCCTGGCACCCAAGAACCTGGGATTATCAGCCTATGAGAAGGAATGCCTGGCTTTGCTCCTCGCGGTCGATCATTGGCGGCCTTACCTGCAACATGCAGAATTCATCGTGCGTACGGACCAAAAGAGCTTGTTGCACCTCACGGACCAAAGGCTCAACACCCCAATTCAGCAACGGGCCTTCACCAAGCTCATAGGTCTGCAGTTCGTGATCCAATACAAAGCGGGGCTCTCTAACCTTGCAGCAGATGCGCTGTCGAGGAAAACGCATACCACCAAAGCCGAGCTCGCAGTGATTTCGGTCTGCAAACCGGCCTGGCTGGAGGCCATACGACGCAGTTACCACTCTGATGAAGGAATTAAACAGCGCATGGCCAAGTTGGCTCTCGATCCTACCAGCGAACCTGACTATGTGGTGCAGGACGGAGTGCTTCGCTTCAAAGGGCGCATTTGGATCGGGGATGATCAGAATACGCAACAGCACTTGATTCGAGCACTCCATGCCAGTGCAGCAGGAGGACATTCGGGGTTCCACGCCACTTATCATCGGCTGAAGCAGCTCTTTGCTTGGAAGAACATGAAGCGGCAAGTAAAAACTCTGATTCGGGATTGTATGATCTGTCAACAAGCCAAGATGGAGCGCACATCTCTGGCTGGACTCCTGCAACCACTGCCTATCCCTCAGAAACCATGGGCCGTGGTGTCTTTGGACTTCATCGAAAGGTTGCCTCGCTCAGGCGGGTATGACACAGTGCTGGTGGTGGTGGATAAATTCTCCAAGTACGCCCATTTTATCCCCTTGGCTCACCCCTTCACCGCCCTTCAGATAGCTAAGACGTTCATGAAAGAGATCTATCGACTCCATGGACTACCGCTAGCCATCATCTCGGACAGAGACCGCATATTCACAAGCAACATATGGCAAGAACTCTTCAAGCTCTGCCGGACTGAATTGAAACTGAGCTCAGCTTACCACCCGCAAACAGATGGACAGACCGAACGTGTGAATCAATGCCTCGAAGCTTACTTGAGGTGTGCTGTGCATTCATGTCCTGGGAATTGGTCCAAGTGGCTGGCGCTCGCGGGGTATTGGTACAACACCTCGTTTCATTCGTCGCTGGGCAGGACTCCGTTCGAAGTGATATACGGACACCTTCCGAGGGAGTTTGGAGTTGCTCAAGTGGATACGTGCACGGTCCCAGAGCTCGCGGCTTGGCTTCAGGAACGGCAGATCATGATGGAATTACTCCAGCAACAGCTCAAGAGAGCGCAGGACAGAATGAAGACGCAAGCCGACCGGAAACGCACAGACAGGGAATTTGAAGTGGGTGATGCGGTGTTACTTAAGCTGCAACCGTTCATCCAAACATCTGTTGCACAACGACCGCATCAAAAGCTGGCATTCCGCTACTATGGTCCTTACCGAGTGCTCGCTCGAGTGGGGGCTGTCGCCTACAAACTCCAGTTGCCGGTGGGCAGCAAAATACATCCGGTGGTGCATGTGTCGCAACTCAAGAAGGCGGAAGGAGCTTCGGTACCTATCAATTCTGACCTTCCTCCTGAGAATTCTATCTTGCAGGCGGAGCACACACCCGTCGCGGTCCTGGAAAGCAGACTGGTGCAAGTGCGTGGGGCGCCGCGGCATCGGATTCGCGTACAGTGGAGTCAACTGCCAGTTTCCTTGTCCACCTGGGAAGACCCGGCTGCTCTGCAACACCAGTTCCCTGCTTCGCCGCCTTGGGGACAAGTCGGCACGCAAGAGGGGGCGACTGTCACGTATGACACCAAGGCCCCAGCTGACGCTGCGATGGAAGAGGCGACGGGCGAAGCAAAGGCACACGACAAACGTGCGACCAGTGCGAGTGGGTCGCTGCAAGTGGGCCCGGGGAGTGGGTGAGTGGGTGCGGCCTGCGTGCCGTGGGGGTTAAGTGCGGCTGTGACCGCGAGAGTGGGGATTATGATGTATTAAGACAAATCGAACGCCGAGCGAAGCTGTTCTTCCTCGCACCTCTACCAGATCCCCTTTCCCCTGATCCTTCCCTTGCCTTGATCTCCTCCTCTCCCCACCTAGATCGATCGCGGCCCGTGACATATATTTCCTAATACGTGTGGAGTAAATAATACTAATATGGATGGCAGATAATCCAGAATTCCGGATACAATGGACAGACAAATGTGCGTCCACCCTTTATGGTACTGCCATGATCACACACAAACTCCACACAGATACCTATAAAACAAACTAGGAAGAATATAAAGATGGTGGTATGTATCCTGTGAAAATGGACATGTTTTTTATAATGTGAAAATACAATCAGAAAAGCACATGTGCAAGATTCTAAAAATTCTCAAAATAACTCTTACTTTGTAAGGGCATTTTGTACATTCATGCCAATTTGAAACTTCAAATCCAGTGTACTTTGTGTCCTACAGAAAAGAAAACCGAATGTGAATAGTGTACTAAAATTAAAACTATGTTTGACACTATTCAGCCTATTTTTTATTGTTTTGTTTTCGTAAAAGGATTTCTCTTTCGAGAAAGTTTGCACGCGGGTGGTATATGCTCTTCCCCGATAGTACACTTTTGTGAGAATTTGTGTGTGATTTTTAAATGGTATTTCAAATTTTCAGAAAGACGTGCATTTTCGCAGGATATGTCCCACTAAATACATTGGGGGTTAAGATGATTTAGCATATCATTTATGTTGTCTGGCTGGGTGTGAAATTTATGTAACAAAAAGATTATTATTTTTGTATTTTAAGCTAGCCTTCTGTTATTTCTTCTTCTTTTGAGTTTCAATTTCCTTTTCCATTTGGTTAGAGTTTCTAGATTTGTGCCCCTTCGTTCTCTCTTGCTGTTTTGATTTGTGCAGTTTTGTGCCTTCTTGGTGTTCTTATTCTAATACTGTACAATATAATACACATTTTGGTGTTGTTCGAGAAAGCGTGCAAATTTCAGCTGATAGTACCTTTAATATTTGTATTTCTTTCTATATTCAGTTGTTCAATGAGGATCTTGCTGTTTTTGCATTTTAAGTTTTCTTTGATATTTTTTCAGATTATTATCTTTGTTTTCCTTGAAAGTGGTTTACTAAAATGTAAAAAAATTGCAACTGAATGTACATCAACATTTGATATAAATCACATATCTCATTCTTTATATATTTTGTTCTCATAGAAGTTACATTAAATCTTGTGAACTGCTAAGCTCACCAATTTCAGTTCAGATTATTTTATACTGACTAGAACATTTCTTAGATGGTGTGTTCATAAGAATAAGAATGAAAAATTGGCCTTCACCGTGAGCCTCCGTGGAATCCTTGTTCTATGCTGAATTCTGATTGCATTTTTCTGTTCTGTCAGGGTTCTAGATCATTTTTTCCCTTCGGATTTTTCTATTCTTTTGGTTATTCTACAATAGTCTACTGCAATACATGAATCCTTGATCGCCTCTTACAATGAATTAAGTCATTTGTAATTTAAGCCTGTGAGTCTAATAACACTTTGATCTTACACATTCTAATATTTTCACTTACCTACAGATGCCATGTGCGCTTGCATCCAAGGGGTGTTGACTTCTGCAAGCACAAGTGTGGTCACAGCAAGCAGCTGAAGCCCAAGAAGATCAAGAACTAGAGTGTCACCAGTCAGTTTCATGGACCTGTTAAATCCATTGTCGTGTCAGAGTTTATGCTTCGTTATCATCTCTGGTTGTCGTTGGACCTTATTTACTCTGCTTTCAGCCTTGTATCGCTTTGAAAGAAAATTTATATCATGAGTATGATAAAGGTAGATGATGTTGCTGCTTAAATTTATGGTCATTTTCCTCCTGGTACAGTCTGCTACACTAGGCCATGTCTCGTTGGTGCGAAAACAGAGTTGTTGAGTATGGTGTAGTGCTTGATCTGTATTCCATGCGAAAGGGTGTTGAAAACTGTACAAGTCAATGATGCCGACCTTATTGTTGGATGAATGGGTTTCGGTGTGCAGTAAGTCCCTCGATGGACATAATTTTTATGTTCTCTCTTGGTATTTTCAAGTCCGAAACGCCATTACACGTATTCGAATTCTTGAGTATATCTCAGGCTATTTCATGCTAAATTCTTTTTAGCCAGAGAAATTGGGTCTTCCTGGGAAGATATATGGACATGCTTGGCTTTACCATATGATCGCTGATGTGATCTCAAATTGTGAAGGAGAACTTCAAATATTGCATAACATCATAATGAACTTTTTCCCACTAGTTCTAATCTAGATATTTGGGATTAATATTCAAGCAACATATTTGTATCTCTTCTTTTTTAATGTGTCGCCTGTCTGGTTGATTCGCCTGGTACTGTATATGGCTTTTTAATGTGTCACCTGGCTCATAAACCACAGTGCAAATCTGTCTTGCTGCTGTTTTCATCTTTGGTTCTGTATTTTGGCGGTGGCTTTGTTGGAAATGTGCTTGATTTGGTTGGTTTGAACTGCTTATATCTTAGAGATAGACAAATGCAGGTTCAGCAACAACCACACCAACATGACAAAAGAGTTGCATCCTCAAACATACTACAGCTGTCGATTTGATCATGCAACAGCATATCTGTAAACAGTGTGTGAAAAGCCCAAGAACATATATACATGGCCTTCGACTTTGCAAGCGCCTTCTTGCGCTGCCAACCATGAAATAGTATAGTGAATTAAGTTGCGACATAAAGTGTCGAGTTTCTATTAGATGTGTCTCAGTATTCAACTAGGGACGGTGATATTCATATCTACAGAAACGTCCTTTGCATTACTTCAGGAGTGCATTTACAGTTCAACTTGACAGTGAAGTTCCTGACTGAATACTCTTCTTGTTCTTAGATTTGTACTGGGTTTAAGTGTGTGTGCAACTGTGCATGTGTAGGGTGAACAAAAATATTTCTGTTTATGCCAATTTGAAACTGCTTACCTTTCTTCTTTAAATGTTCCTGAACTGTAACTTGGCTATTCTGTACAAATGTTTATGTGCATAATGCGAGTACAAATGGAATGGAACTCAAGAGTTCTGAATTCTATTATATTCACCAGTACTCCCCACAGGAGCAGACACCACCCCTGAAATGATGGAATCTCTTCTTGTCCCGAACCACAATCTCCCTCCCTGTCACCTTGGAGATGAGCCTGGCGGCGTTGTGGCAATCCTTGCACATCCTGATGTTCTTGAACACCCTCACCGTCGCCGGCGCGGCCGTTCTCAGCAGCCCGAACGCGACGGCCTGCTTCTCGCTGTGCCACCGCAGTGCCTCCACTTTCTCTTCCTCCTCGAGCTCATGCAGCACGACCGTGGTGTCAGGAACGTACCCGACCTCGCGGATCCTCTCCTCCAGTCTGCGCCACATCCTCCTCACCTCGTCCATCTCAGGGAGCGGGTTTTCTCCGGCGACGAAGCTGTACACCTTGCCCGCCACGTCGATCCAGCTGCAGCCTGGATCCTTGGCGACGCCGGCGTCCCTGAGCATCTTCCTCACCTTCCTCATCTCATCCCACCGCCCGGACCCAGCGTACATGTTGGAGGCGAGGACATAGTGCTCGGCCTTGTCGGGTTCGAGCTCAAGCAACCTGTCAGCGACCTTGCTTCCCAGCTCTGCTTCTGCATATATGTGGCAGGCAGAGAGCACAGAGCTCAGTATCTTGGCGTCGGGCTCCTGCGGCATCTCCGCCATGAGCGCCACCGCGTCGGTGAAGCGCCCTGCTCGGCTCAGCATGCCGATGACGCAGCCATAGTGCTCTAGCTTCGGTTCTATTTTGTGATGATGGTTTCTCATCTCCTCGAAGAAATGCAGCCCCTCCTCCACCATCCCGGCATGGCCACATGCCATCAGTAGGCCAAGGTAGGTGAATTCATCAGGTTCCATCCCCTCACTCCTCATTTTGCCATATAGCTCAACAGCTTCTTTCCCCAAACCATTGACGGCGTACCCGGTGATCATCGCCGTCCATGACACCTTTGCGTCTCTTGCCTTCAACTGGTCGAAGAATGCCCTGGCGTCGTCCGCAAATCCGCACTTCGAGTACATGTCAATCAACGAGCTGGATAGAAATGGGTCATCGCAGAGGTCAGCTTTCAGGGCAAAGCAGTGCATCTCCTTCCCTAATCGAACAGCTGATAACTCTGAGCAGGCCATCAAGGCACTTGTTGCTGAAATCACTGATGAACAATGGCCTTCCATGGATTGCATCTCCCTGAAGAGCTGGAGCGACTCACCGGGTCGCCCGTTCTGCGAGTACCCGGCGATCATGGCGTTCCATGAAACCTCACCCTTTTCCTCCATTGCATCGAACAGCATTCGAGCCAAAGGCTCCGTCCTGCTGCATCGGATGTAAGCCGAGAGGAGCGAGACCCGGATGATAGGGTCCTTCTCCAGTTCATTCCTGAGAATGAATCCATGGGTGGCCTTGCCATGGAGCAGGTGCTTCGGATCGGCACATGCCATGAGCAAACTCCCAATGCTGAACCCGTCAGGCTTCAGCCCGCAGGCATTGGTCATCTGAATGAACAGCTCGATCGCGGCGGCGCTGTTCTGCTGCGCGTGGGCACTGATGAGTGCATTCCACGAGCTCACCGTCTTGCTCCGGATGCCGGCGAAGACGCGGTCGGCGTGGAGCAGGCGCCCGCATCTCCCGTAGGCTGCCACCAGTGCGTTTGGCACCTTGTCGCCGGTGGCATCCAGGCCTCTCCGAACGGTGAAGGCGTGCAGCTCCCTCAGCCTGGCCAGCTCCGGCAGGCCGGAGCACGCCGGCAGGACGCTCAGAACGGTGATCTCGTCGGCCGGCACGCTGCCGTTTTCTTCGATCTGCATGTGCATGTCTCGCAGCAGCCCGAACGCCGCTTCGGTCTCGCGGTTCCGCGCGTACGCGCCGAGCATCACGTTCCAGGACACGACGGACGGGGCCTCTGGGAACACGCGCTCGGCGTCCCCGAGCTCGCCGCACTTGGCGTACATGTCGACCAGCACGTTGCCCACCCGCGCAGCCGCGTCCCATCCGGACTTGACCGCGAGGCCATGCACCGCCCTGCCCGTCTCCGACCACCCGAGCGCGGCGCACATTGGGAGCACTGTCACCAGCGTCGCCTCGTCCACCATCCCGCCGAGCGCCAGCAGGCAGTCCCGGAACAGCTCCAGGCCGCGCCGTGGGTCGCCGGAGAGGGCCGCCATGAGCGCGTTCCAGGACACGAGGTTCCGGGCCGCATCCGGAATTCCGCCGAACACCTTCTCGGCGTCCTCGACGCGGCCGCACCGGCCGTACATCGAGATGAGGGAGTTGCCGACGAAGGGGTCGCCGGGCAGGCCGAGCTTGGCGGCGAGCGCGTGGACCTGGCGCCCCGCGGCGGCGGCCCCGCCGCGTAGGAAGCCGCAGGACCTGGCGGCGGGAGGCAGCGTGAACCTGTCGGGGGCGAGGCCCTCTGAGGCTGCGAGGAGCGGCGGTAGGAGCGCGAGGGCAGCGGCATGACGGCCGGCTCGGGAGTGCTCGGCGAGGAGGGCGTTCCATTGCGGGAGCGACGGGGCAGCGGGCTTCGCCGGCGGCGGAGGAGGCTTGCTTGCGTGTGGCTGTGCGCGATGGGGAAGCGGCGCGAGGTGGACGGTGGCGGGCATGGGGTCAGCTCGGCCTGCTTATCTTGCCGAGTGACAGAGTGGGGAAGAGGAAGTGAGCTCGACCACGCCTCTGGATTTTTGTTTCACGCGTGCATTTGTATTTTTTTCGCAAAAATGTAAAATAAAGAATAGCAATACAAATATACTACAGTACAGTACTGTATTTGTGTACCATAATACACATGTGGAACATTTTTTTAACGGGAAAAAAAGCCAAAGGCGCCAAATATAGTCAGCTCCGAAGCAATGTACAACATGAAGCACAGCACCCTGAAGAGAGATTATAGGGCATGTCCCGTGAGCATGAGCTGAACTAAAACAGCCAAAAATAGGCTGTGTAAATATGGTCAGAACCGGTTGAGCGCCTTTTGGGAACATTGACTGTTGTACTGGAAGATCGCACTGTTTAAGTTTGTAGGCATGCTTTTCCTTGTCATGAACCATATTTCAACTACTCCACTTTGCTGGTTGTGGACCGCGCTGTCAAGGTGCTGGTCTTCCGCGCATGGGGTGGTCAATCGGTGGCGAAACGGTCCATGACATGGTAATTCAGATCTGATCAACCAGATGAAGGTGACTGTAAACATACCGCAGTGATTTTCTATGGCTTCATGACGGCGGTGGTCATTGAACGGTCTATGGGAGGGTCCATCTCTTCTGACCCGGTGGTTGACTTCGGCGGTGAGATACAAATTATGAACAACGACTTGACGTAGAGGGATGGTTGTGCAGTGACGGCGCTCATCGCATGTAGCCGCAGGGATTGTGAAAAAGTGGTGGCGACAACACATTAGTGACTTTGATGGCGGTGCTACTCGAGCACCCGGTCTTGAGTTTCGGGGCAAAAGCCTAGGTCAGACCCAAGTGGTTATATCTGGCAATACCGATGCATTTCTTACGTCGTTACCTTGTTGAAGGTATTGTTCGGACTGATTCTTCAGGGTGAAAATCTAGATTCTGGCTTTGTGGTTGGATCCGGCGAGGGCGACACTTCAGTGTCACTCTTTTTTTGAAGGCGTTGCTGTTGAAGAATCTCGTCGTCAACGTATGTCGCGAGATGGTTGGTGTGGATATGGTCAATGGCGGAGGCAGGGGGACCAGCAGGGGCCTGCCCCCCCCCCCCCCCCTAATAGCATGGATTTCATGCTAATCTGCTTATGAACAGTACATCATTATTGGTTATTTGATGGTAAACACTCATTTTTCTAAGATTTAGCCCTTCCCGACATGTTTTAGCATCACTCGGCCCCTCTGATCATACTTTCATGGCTCCGCCATTGGATATGGTCATTGTTCTAGTTTGTCGATTGTAGATCTGATCGTTTTTGTGTTTTTTTTTCACCTACGTATAGCTTTCATCTTAAATGACTTTTCTTGTTGTCGGCGTGTTTTTATGTATGCTTGTGTTGGTATTGCCTGTGTGTATCATAGTTATGCAGAAGCTGGTTGTGTGCTCATTGTGTTTTGCATCTTCTCGATGCTTCGTTTTGAGTCAATAAAATTCATCCTTTGTCAAAAAGTAGTATATATTTATGTTTCAAGTTTCAACACTGTATACTTAAGTATCTAAGCTAGCAGAAGTATTGAATTGACTGGTGTTATCTTATCATGTTATCTAATTCGCTGTATTATCTGTGATAAAATTAGCAACTTCGTAACATGTGTCAGGTGCCATTTTCCTAGCTTCGCTTTGATTCTGCAGGGTGTCACCTTTGTCAGTTAATTTAACAAACACCTCTTGTCAGTTTTCGTTCATACCATCAGAATATACCGAGCTAGGTTGACAAGTTTTCTGGTGCTATTGCAACAAAAAGAAAAATTAAACTTGTGGTAGAACTGAATTGAGTAAGACTTCTGGCATGATGCTGTTATATGCACAAAGGCCATATGACTGAGTCGTGGAAGGCTTCCTTTTTTTCAGACGTGAGTCAATGAAGGTTTTTTGTGTGGCAAAAACCGAGCTAGTCCCAGAAGAAGATTTCAACTACAATATAGGACCTGACTGGCTCCTCCACCTGGTAAGTAAATCATGTTCTGAAACTTGACCTTTGTATCCTGCTGTCATGCTGTCATTCTGTCATGTTGTCAGGGGTAACACAGTTCATAATAGCTTCAGTGCGCTTCCTGCAAAGCCATCTTCAAACTTGTGGTCAAACTAATGGAACAATTCCTGGCATGGAAGGAAGATCCGCGATGTTTGCAGGGGCTGAAGTTCAGAAAATTCAAACCTTTAACTGTGTCTCCTCCCCTCTGTCTCTCCTCCCAACGGAAAGGGCGGCTAGGGTTCTTGCCTTCCGTCAGCGGCGGCGCCGATCTGCCACGCCTCTTGTGACCTTAGGGCCATGGGGCGCGTTGGATTCCGGCCCTTGTCGGCGGGAAGACTCTGTTTTTAGGTGCTTCTTCAAGTTTTGTTAAGATTTGTGTCCTGCTCAAAAAGACGAGACGTCGGCGGCTTTTTGAAAATGAAATAAGGTTCGGTCTCTAGCATCGTCGAAGGGTGTTTGGAGGTGTGTCTCCGACGGTGTGAGAGCCTAGATTAATATGGATGATAGACTACTCATATCAAGGAATTCCTTTTCCAGGAGCCTATTTGGAAATAACTCCAAAATTAAGCGTGCTCAGCTTGGAGTAATTTAAGGATAGGTAATCGACTAGGAAGTTGGTCCCAAGTGCGCACGAGTGAGGACATAGTGCACAGGAAAAACTAGTGTTGATCTATTGGGCCAGTCTAGATCCCGCCAAAAGTAACAACCAGTAACCAACGGGTGTGTCCGAAGCGTTACAAGTTGGTATCAGGGTTGACCCTTGCGGGCACACGGATGTTTGCGAGTTAGATGTGCAGTCATGTTATGTATGACGTTTGTGACCCGTTGTGGCACAAATGCATGGCAATGTGCCGGACTGGACAACAATGACGCGACCACACCTCCCTGAACCTACAGCTGGCTTCTGATCCGCAAACCCTAGAGGGTTGCAGATCTTGAGGATAAAGCACTGTCGGCGTTGAAGAAAGCTCCGACCACCACGCGCCTCCAGCGATGAACCCAGGCACATGACCCCTTAATCCACCGCCCACAGGCACTGGCACATGAAGCCACGTCCTAGCCAGTCACCCCTGACGGAAGGGACGCTGTCGCCGCCATGTCTAGAGCCGCTGCTCTAGTGCCCTTGTGTCGTAGATCTCCATCGAGTCCATCCTCCCCGCGTTTGTCACTGGGATGACGTCGCGCCGCCAGGAGGAGCAGCCACTATAGGAAAATCTCACGCAGTCATGCCCCGCCCCTCCAGGCAGCCGCGCCACGGCCATGGGATGCGAGGTCCCCGCCGTCCCCTTCACTTGCGGCCACCTCTAGGGACGGCGAGGGAGGAGAGGGTGGCGGGGACTAGGGTTAGCTCCCCCGGTCCCCCATGGAGGAGGCGACGTCAGGGATGCGGGTCTCCAAACCTGTTTTGTGAGGGGTCCCTTACTTTTGTTTATATATTTTAAAACTTTAAATACATATAGTCCAAAATTTAATTTACTTAAAAAACTTGAATTTGGAAAGTGTTAACGAAGTGAAAAAATCCTAGCAATTTTTTTTAATATTTATAACTTTCAAAAAAATTGTTTATGACATTTAGAAATGTTCACGCGTTTCAGAAAAATGTACGTAGCATTTATAGGAAATCTTTATAAAATGTATCTTTTTGTGTTATTAAAAAAATTTACCATCCAAAAATTGTACGTTACATTTAAAAAAACATGCATTTCAAAAAATATGTTCATAATAGTTTTAAAAAATATTTATACATTGTAAAATAATGTCCATATAGTTTACAAATATTGTTTTATTTATTAGAAAAATGTTTCCACGTGTGTTTAAAAAATGTTTAACCATATTCGGAAAATGATCAAAGCATGTGTTCGGAAAAATGTAAGAGTGTCGAACCCAACGAGAAGCAGAAGGAAATGAGTGGTTTTCAGTAAGGTATTTTTTACAATCACTGAAATTATCGGTAACGAATAGTTTGATAGCAAGATAATTTGTAACAAGTGACAAATAGCAATAGTAACTAAGGTGCAGCAAGGTAGCCCAATCATTTTCATAGAAAATGACAGGACGTAACAGTCTCTTATAATAAACAAAGCGTTCTTCAGGATACACGGAAATTTCATCTAGTCACTTTCATCATGTTTCTTTGATCCGCGTTCGTTATTTTGATAATTTGATATGTGGGTGAACCAGTGTTTGGGTGCTGTTATTACTTGAACAAGCCTCTCACTTATGATTAATCCCTCTCGCAAGCATCCGCAACTACGAAAGAAGAATTAAGATAATCTAACCATAGCATTAAACATGTGGATCCAAATTAGCCCCTTACGGAATAACACATAAACTAGGGTTTAAGCTTATGTCACTCTAGCAACCCATCATCTAATAACTACTCCACAATGCATTCCCTTAAGCCTAAAGATGGTGAAGTGTCATGTAGTCGATGTTCACATAACACCATTAAGGAAAACAACAACATATGTATCATCAAAATATCGATCGAATACCAAATTCACATGATTACTTATGACAAGACTTCTGTCATGTCCTCAAGAACAAAAGTAACTAATCACAAATCATATTCATGTCCATGATCAGAGGGTTATTGAATAGCATAATGAATCTGAACATATAATATTCCACCAATAAACCAACTAGCATCAACTACAAGATGTAATCAACACTACTAACAATCCACATGCATCAATGTGAGGTTTTGATACAAAGATTGAATACAAGAGATGAACTAGGGTTTGAGATGATATGGTGTTGGTGAAGATGTTGATGAAGATTGGTCCTCCCACAATAAGAGGGTTGTTGGTAATGACGATGGCTTTGATTTCCCCCTCCCGAAAGGAAGTATCCCTGGTGGAATCGCTCCACCAGAGAGCAAAAGTGCTCTTGCCCAAGTTTCGCCTCGAGATGGTGGTGGTTCATCCCAAAAGTCATTCTCTTTTTTTTCTAGGGTAAATGGACTTCTATACCAGAAGATGGGCACCGAAGGCTGGCTAGGGGCCCCACAAGCCACTAGGGCACGCCCACCCCTCGTGGGCGCCTGGGTGGCCCCCTCTGGTATTTCTTTCTTCTAGTATTTTTATTTATTCCAAAATACTCCTCTGTGAAATTTCATCTCATTTGGAGATGTTCAGAATAGGTATCTCTGACATAGCTTTTTCAGGTCCAGAATTCCAGCTGCCGGCAATCTCCCTCTTCATATAATTCTTGCAACTTAAGAGAGAAACGGCATTAGATTGGCACCACAAAGTATTATATTGATCAAAAACATTATAAATAACAGTAGAACAACATAATGCAAAATGGACGTATCAGGTTGATGACCGTTGAGGCGGACGTGGAGCGTTCTGTTTGCGTCCCTGCGCGCGCGCTCTGCCAACGGTTGTGGCCGGTGCACGATTAGGTTAGGGGGGGCATGTGCATGTGGTTGCACCGCGCATGTCGCCACGATGTAGTTACGTGCCACACGGTGGAGTTACGCACTGCAAAAGCTGTCATCCGGGCGTGCCGATATTCCAGGCCGTCTGGCTTCCTCATTAATTCCCGTGGCCATTATAACCTTAATCTCTTGAACCTTTTGATCGTGCCCCACCACACAACAAGCACACTCATGACGACACATACAGAGAGGACATCTAGCGGCGCTCCAATGGAGTTTGGCATGCAACAAGTGGGGACCCACGCGAGGGAGACGGATCTCTCGGTGGTGTACACCATCGACCCAGGAATGGTGGAGGACTACATCAACACGGTGGAGCAGTTGCTTGCTTGAGACAAGTACAAAGTGGTCTGCATCGACCTCCAGTACACCGACGGTCTTCCTGGGATAGATCAGAAGGTTGCCGTCTCCCAGTTGTGTGTGTGTCATCATGTCCTCATATACCACTACTGCATAGCCACAGAGCCTTGCGACCATTTCGCCAGGTTTGTCAACAGCACCGACTACAATTTTGCTACGGTGGAAACCACCGACGATGTAAAAGCGCTCAAGGTTACGGGCTTGGCCTACAAGAACCTTGTCGAAATACCTGGCCACTACAAGGTCTGGGGCAGCACGAAGAAGGACTCCCTGGTTGAACTCACCTCGGCCATCATCAACCCCTACTATGAAAAGATGAAGCAGGATGCCAAGAGAATACATCCCGTATCCTGGCTGGGGGCCTGGATGGGAGAAAGCACAAGTGCTCCCTGGGTGATTTTGATAATTAATGTCAACATATTTCTTGTTGTACTAATGCTTTTATCTAGTGTATTTCACACAAGTTCAACAATGGCGTGGAAAGGACAAGAGGATGTGGAACCCCTTAAAAATGCTAAGGATACATATTGGCAAAATCTCAAGACGCTTCATTTATATTTTAGTGATCCAAAATCACATTGAGTTCATAGGAAAGCCAATACTATTAAAAGGGGATGCGGTGTTGCTTAATGGCTTGCTTCCTCAAAATGCTTAGTGATATTGCTCCAAAGCCCTCAACCACTTTCTCATTCCAAATATGTCCAAAACTCAAAGTTAAACTCGGCCCCACCGAATCTTTCTATCCGGCGCCACCGAGTTCATATGACATAGCCACTGCCACAAACCCTAGACAGTTCGGTCACACTGATACGGATCTCGGTCTCACCGAGATGGCCTTGCAAACGCTCTATGATTTGTTGCATTATTTCGGTCTCACTGAATCATGCAATCGATCCCACCGAGTTTGCTTGCCATTCGCTATGCTGCCTTATTACTTCACTTTGGTCTAACCGAATTGATGCAATCGGTGCCACCGAGTTCATGTTTGCCCTAAGCCCTAGCACATCGGTCCCACCGAGTTGTTCCAGTCGGTCCCACCGAGATTCCTAACGTTCACATTTTGAATTAAATTGGTCTCACCGAGTTCTTCTATTCGGTTTGACCGAGTTGGGTCAAATGTGTGTAATAGTTGGATTTTGTGTGGAGGCTATATATACCCCTCCACCCCCTTCTCCATATGTGAGAGAGCCATCATAATGTGGCTACACTTCTAGCATACATTTTCTAAGAGAGAACCACCTACTCATGTGTTGAGATCAAGATATTCCAATCCTACCACAAGATTATTGATTTCTAGCCTTTCCCAAGTTGCTTTCCACTCAAATCATATTTCCACCATATTCAAATCTGTGAGAGAGAGTTGAGTCTTGGGGGGACTATCATTTGAAGCACAAGAGCAAGGAGTTCATCACCAACACAACATCTATTACTTTTTGGAGAGTGGTGTCTCCTAGATTGGTTATGTGTTGCTTGAGAGCCTTCGACAAGATTGTGGAGTTGAACCAAGAAGTTTGTAAGGGCAAGGAGATCGCCTACTTCATGAAGATCTACCCGAGTGAGGCAAGTCCTTTGTGGAAGATGGCCATGGTGGGATAGACAAGGTTGCTTCTTGGTGGACCCTTCGTGGGTGGAGCCCTCCATGGACTCGTGCAACCATTACCCATCGTGGGTTGAAGTCTCCATCAGCGTGGACGTGCAATAGCACCACCTATCGTAACCACACCAAAAATCTTCGTGTCTTCATTGCGTTTGCACACTCCAATTCCATGCCTTTACTTTCTTGCAATTAGCATACTTTACTCTTTTCACTGCTCATACTTGTTGGGGAACGTAGTAATTGCAAAAAAATTCCTACGCACACGCAAGATCGTGGTGATGCATAGCAACGAGAGGGGAGAGTGTTGTCTACGTATGAAAGTACATGTAGTCCCCATGTGTGGTTTTGGTAATTGATGACAATCCTAATGGACTAATGTTTGCATTGAGTTATACATTTGAAGGAAAGTTCCATTTCCAATGCACGAATAATATTGGATGAACTAAATGATGTTTCTTCCATGGTGATGCAAGAAGGAGATAGAATGGATTTGAAATGAATGCCATATACATATTGTTGTGCATGCATCAAGGCTTATGGGTTGAACCATGATGGATCAAGATATTGGGAGAATGATTAAAGAGAAGAATTCTACATATGCTTGAAGATAGGATCAATATGAGCTCATATGTTGAGTCATGGATTATTATGTCTTGAAGCAAGTAATTCAAGTGAAGAATTCATTGTGCCTCTCAAGATACTATGTTGGAGCATGAGAACGAGAAAATGATGTCCAATATGATATTCAAGGATAAACTTGATATGGCCATGGTGAATTGAGATATTGGTTATTATGTCTTGAAGAAATGAAGCATAGTGAAGATATCAATAGGGCCTTCAAGACATCAATATTAATCATGGAGCAAAGATAAATGTTGACCAAGATAAAGATCAAAGATTGACCTCTAAGATGGTCAACACACAAGCGCATATCATGTGCCACATGAGATCTTGTGGTATGGTAAGAATTTATTGATTGCGCTTTGTGTACTAACCCATACTATGTGTTGTTTATGTTATGTGGGTTAGGTAATTCTCATGAGCTTGGTGCTTATAAGAAATCTTGATGCTCATCAAAGTATGTCATCAAGTAATTAATGCTGATGGACAAGTAAAGATGAATGCAAAGCAAAGCTTTCCACATTGTGCATGGGGGAGGTACTTGAAGACTTCTCCAATGTCTTGCCTTCAACTTGAGCCATGAAGAAACATCAATATAAAGCTCAAGTGAAAGGCGCTAGTCAAAGGTAGTAGTTCCTTCGACTTTAGGTGTGAGGATCGATGGCCATCGAAAAGGATATATGCTCAAGAATGAGTTTCCGGTAGCTATCTAGTATAGTTCTTTTATGATTCTTGAGTTATAGGGATCCCGCACTATTAAGAGGGGATCAAAGGGGTAAGTGATGGATTTGCTCAAGTCAACATCATCTATTTCTATTCTTCTCACATCATATTCCAACATAGACATATTTCACTCCTATCCAATACAAATACAATATGCCTACATATCTCAAAAGAAAATCCAAAGCCAACTAGGTTCCCCAAAGTATATGTATAACCCTTGCATGCTTTGCACCCTCCATTTTGGATTATCTTGGGTGGTTCTCTATGTGAGGACCTGGAGCTTTTCCATAGCTTCAAAACGAGCCCAAGATCATCAAAATCGGAGTCCGAATGTGAAAGTTATGCATGTTTCGGTTTTGGGGTTCCTGCTATTTTTTTAATGGCCGGACATCCGGGACTTGGCCGGATGTTCGGGCTTCCGGGTCGCCCCGGATGTCCGGGATCCTCCCGGAAATCCGGCCCGCAAATTCCAGAACCTGTTTTCATATGTTGGTTGTGCCCGTCGGATGTCCGGCACTTGCCTGGATGTCCGGCCCGGCGCTGTCACTTACTCACAAACGGTAGAGGGTTGACCACTTGATCCCAAATCGCCCCAAGAACACAAGTGGCTCCCTCTCACTTCTCCTACACCAAATCTTAGATCCCGGAGAGATTCGTGAGAGTTCTTGTAGGATCGAAAGTATGTCTAGAGGGGGGGGGTGATTAGACTACTTGACCAAATAAAACTTGACCTTTTCCCAATTTTAGTTCTTGGCAGATTTTAGCTATTTTAGGACAAGTCAAGCAATCATCACACAATTCAAGCAAGCATGCAAAGAGTATATTGGCAGCGGAAAGTAAAGCATGTAACTTGCAAGAATGTAAAGGGAAGGGTTTGGAGAATTCAAACGCAATCGGAGACACGGATGTTTTTCCCGTGGTTCGGATAGGTGGTGCTATCCTACATCCACGTTGATGGAGACTTCAACCCACGAAGGGTAACGGTTGTGCGAGTCCACGGAGGGCTCCACCCACGAAGGGTCCACGAAGTAGCAACCTTGTCTATCCCACCATGGCCATCGCCCACGAAGGATTTGCCTCACTAGCGGTAGATCTTCACGAAGTAGGCGATCTCCTTGCCCTTACAAACTCCTTGGTTCAACTCCACAATCTTGTCGGAGGCTCCCAAGTGACACCTAGCCAATCTAGGAGACACCACTCTCCAAGAAGTAACAAATGGTGTGTTGATGATGAACTCCTTGCTCTTGTGCTTCAAATGATAGTCTCCCCAACACTCAACTCTCTATCATAGGATTTGGATCTAGTGGAAAGAAGGTTTGAGTGGAAAGCAACTTGGGGAAGGCTAGAGATCAAGATTCATATGGTAGGAATGGAATGTATTGGTCTCAACACATGAGTAGGTGGTTCTCTCTCAGAACATATGAGTTGGAATTGTGTATGTGTTCTGATGGCTCTCTCCATGAATGAAGAGGAGGTGGAGGGGTATATATAGCCTCCACACAAAATCCAACCGTTACACACAATCTACCAATCTCGGTAGGACCGAATCAATAAACTCGGTCGGACCGAAAAGGTAAACCTAGTGACCGTTAGAGATTTTCGGTGGGACTGACATGCAACTCGGTAGGACCGATTCTGTTAGGGTTTGGGCATAACGTAATCTCGGTGAGACTGATTACACAAACTCGGTGAGACCGAGTTTGGTAATAAGCTAACCAGAGAGTTGGTCAGGCAAACTCGGTGGGACCGATTTGCTCTTTCGGTGAGACCGAAAAGTTACAAAAGGGAAACACAGAGTTTACATTGCAATCTCGGTGGGACCGATTCGCTCTTTTGGTGAGACCGAAAAGTTACGAAAAGGAAACAGAGAGTTTGCAACCCCATCTCGGTGAGACCGAGATCCCTATCGGTAGGACCAAATTGCTAGGGTTTGGCAGTGGCTTATGACAAGTGAAACTCGGTGGCGTCGGATAGATAGAATCGATATGACCGAGTTTGGCTTAGGGTTTAGGTCATTTGTGGATATGGGAAAGTAGCTGAGGATTTTGGAGCATATCATTAAGCACATGAAGCAAGAGGCTCATTAAGCAACACCTCATCCCTCCTTGATAGTATTGGCTTTTCCTAAAGACTCAATGTGATCTTGGATCACTAAAATATAAAATGAAGATTCTTGAGCTTTTGAGCTTGAGCCAATCCTTTGTCCTTAGCATTTTGAGGGTTCCACTTTCACATCCATGCCATGCCAATCATTGAGCTTTCCTGAAATAATCATCTTGGAATAGCATTAGCTCAATGAGCTATATGTTATTATGAATTACCAAAACCACCTAGGGATAGTTGCACTTTCAATCTCCCCCTTTTTGGTAATTGATGACAACATATAGATCAAAGCTTCGACAAAAGATAATAAGCATGAAATATATCGTCGCTTTGAGAAGTATGTGACAAGTAAGAGCTCCCCCTAAATTTATGCATATTTAAAATTTGCTTTGGACTGCAAATGCACAAAGAGTTAGAGTCATGGGTACTCTTCCATGTCACATACATCTTGGTGGAGCGCTTAAAATGATAAGAATGAAATACATGCACTCATCACCAAGAATAGTGAATGATCACATAAGATAGATAGGATAATAGTATTAAGCAAACATTAAGTGTAGCTTATGATCAAACACATGATCATCGATGTCTCACAGATAACGACGTAGTATCTCACACAAAAACAAACGAAGTTCGAAAAACCACCAAATAAAACAAGAGAGAATAAAAGCAACACTCTCTCTCGAAGTCTATGATCTATACATTTTCTCCCCCTTTGGCAACAAGTTACCAAAAAGTTCCTAGAAAATGCATAGTGCTAAGTCGACACTCAGGCTTGATCTTCAGGTGGTGGTGGAGTCCGGATCACTCCAAGGACGAAGGCTTCCGTAGATGCTGAAGTAGACGCTGGAGCTGAAGTAGATGCTGGAGTTGGAGCTGATGCTGCGGCTGGGGCTGAGGCGGTTGCTCTTGTGTCAGGAACTGGCACTGCAGACGACCTCGGAGCTCGGGGCACTCTGGCAAAGGCATCAGTTGTAGTCTTGCCTCTCCTCTCCTGCATGTCATCCTGGAGCTGCTCCACTGCAGACTGAATCTCTGTCACTTTGACATCCAAGTCATAGAACTTTTGTTCCATGATCCTCTCTAAGCTTGCCTGGTTTTGAGTTAGGGTGGCTAGTCCTTGCTCAATCCGCAGGGTGGATGCAATCAAGTAACCAAGCTGCTCTTGTTTGGTTTTCAGGAAATATTCAGATGCCTCCTCTTGAGTAGGCATCTTGGCAGCTTTCTCCTTCCTAGCCTTCTCCTTCTTGGCTTGTGCTTGGGCAGATGATGGCTCATTCTCAGTCATGACCACTTGATTATCTTCAAAGTCCGGACGGATAGGCAGGTGTTCCTTGTCCAACAGGTATATGCCCGTGCCCATCTTAGAGTTGATGAGCTCCTGAATCTGTGGGGCATATCCACAGCTCCTCTTCTGGTCTGCTGCTGTCCTCTTAATGGTCTCTACCATTAGGCTCATCACCTTGAATTTCCGAGGCACGTCAAAGATATGAAGCAAGTTGATCGCGTGGCCTCTGATCATCTTGTGATCTCCAGACTTGGGCAATAAGGTGTGCCTAAGTATCCAATTGATAGTGGGCAGCCCTGATAGAAGATAGTGTACTGAGCCAAACTTGAAAGTGTCAAGCGCTTCATTTGGAATCTCCTTGTACATGTTAGACATAGAGTTGTGGTCCATCTTCTTCTTGGCATAAACGTCCAAGTCATATGCTTGCTCCTCTGGGGCATTAATCAGCTGAGCCCATTCAGCAACTGTGGACTGGTACCTCGTACCCTCTGACATCCAAATTATCCTACCATCTGGATAAAAATGGGTTGTGGAGTAGAACTGCATGATGAGTTCCTCGTTCCACTTTGTGAGCTTCTGCCCAACAAAGTCCTCTACTCCACACGCCTTGAAGTTGTCCTGCACTCCAGGGTAGTACTCTTCATTATCCTTGATGTATTGCCAATCGACCCATCTCATGTCTCAGACAATGGGCTTCTTGTCTAGCAGCACTGTCTCATAGAAATCCTGCTGCTCCTTGGTGTGAAACCTGTAGTCAACTGCAGTCCTTCTCCTTGAAGCATACGGGTCTGCTTCTCTCCACTTCCGGAGCCCTGAATCTCTCCGGAGTTTCATATCCTCAGCCACAGGATGAGCATCGTTGTGGTCTGGGATCTTGGGCTTGAGCTTCCTAAGAACATTTTCTTCCTCTTCTTCTGCAGCTTCAAGCACTGGGGCCTTGTTCTTCTCAGCAGCTGGGATGCTTCTTGTATTCCGCTTTGGCTTGGGCTTTGGAGCTGACTTGGCCTTGGAAGCAGCTGCCCCTGATCTTATGGCATCACCCATCAGCTTGGGTGCTTTTGGTGCTGGTGCAGCCATTTCTTCTTCTTCCTCCTCATCTTCCATGATGGAAGCTTTGCCAAGCACTTTGGCTACAGTTTTCTTCACCCTTTCTTTCCTCTTCTTGCCCTCAGCAGCAACTGGCTCAATGGGAGTGGGCTTCTCAGTTGAAGCTCTAGCCTTTGACATAGGCTGCCTGCCTGCTGGCCTTTTGAACTTCAACCCTAGCTTTATACCCTGTGCTGGCTCAACTCTCTTGGAAGTTGCTTCCTCTTCTGCCACATAATCCTCATCTTCTGAGTCTGAGGTTCTCTTCTTTCTCTGTCTTGTGGCAGCTTTAGGTAGATTGCTAGGGGTGCTCCTGCTGCCATCATCTGAGGAACTTGAGGGACTAGTGCCCTCACTCAGCTGCACTTGCTATTCTGACAGGTTCTGGCTATCACTTTGGTCTAACATGATGCAAACTCTGACCGCTGACCCTGTGAATAGGTTATAGATGAGATAGAGTAGATGAGCATCACAAAATGCAGAGATTTTTGCAAAAGAATAATTCAAAAACTTAGTTTTAGTTTCCCACTGAAAGCATCTCGGATCTACCGATTTCTAAACTCGGTGATACCGAAGCAGTTTTGGAGCCTAAACTAGTGAACTCGGACAGACCGAGTCACAGTTTGATGGCACCGAGACTGCTAGGGTTTCACAGAATTCCAAAATTGGTCACACCGATAAGTAATTCTCGGTCAGACCGAGTCTCACTTGTGCAATGGCATAAGCCAAATCGGTGGGACCGAGTTTTTCAACTCGGTGGGTCCGAGATGGTTTCGGCGGAAACCTAACCCTAAAATTTTCGAATTAAACCTAATCTACGAGTTCATTGACTGGATAGGAGTTTATCAAACGTGGCAAGAATCATGATGATCACAATGTGCTAGGAATCGGATTGGAGAATAGCACAAAGATCGAGTCCATACCCTAGTTCGGCGGAGACTCGCTACGGCGGCAACGGCGGGGTTGATTCCCGTTGACGGCGACGGAGATAAGCGACTGGAGGCGGCTGGCGGCGAGGAGACGATCCGGAGACCAAGTTGGTAGAGCAGGCTATCGCGCGGGCGAAGGGGTTCGGAGAAATTTCCAAATTTTTGCCCGTGACTATATATAGCCCGACCCTGTCGGTGTGACCGAGTGGAACAACTCGGTGGCACCGAGATGCATAACTGCGAGCAGTTACTGCAACTCGGTGTGACCGAAAAGTTCAAATCGGTTGCACCGAGATCGAAAACCTAGATCAACTTAATGATCTCGATAGGACCGAAAGTGGGGAATCGGTCAGACCGAGAATCACAAAGAGGTTTTGGAAGTTTAAGTCTATGACGAATCGGGGACTCCGAGCGCTCCTCACACAGAGTGGTTCGAATCTGACTTGATCAAATTTTGTGATGTAGCATGAATAGAATTTGAGACGAGAAAAGCATAGATAGCTAGAGGAGGTTCTTAGGCATTCTTGTCCATCCACTTAGCAAAAGAAAATGAAGCCAAACAATCAAAAACAACAAGTGGATGTCCTCGAATGAGTAAAATATGCAACCAACATGCTCACACAATAAGATGGCAAATGAAATATGTGACAAAGCATGCACAACCAATTCTAGCATCTATCAAGCAATTTGCGATGACTAGGTCATCTATATATGAGTATATTGACTTAGGAGTCAAGTGAGAACACTTGATCATAGGTCATACTCATTGTTTAAGCTCAAGTGGGGTTACCACTTTTACATAAAGCATTGTTGTGTTCACATCTTTAGAATTGCTTTAGCTCAAGTCTTAGAGTAAAGCTCCCCCTAGATGTGATATCCCCCCTAAGAGGGATGAACTAACCTTGGGTTTTGTCGATGATGACTTCATGTAGATATTGAAGATGTGGATGCTCAATGTTAACGTAGATCACTTGGAGCTATCCATTTGAGTGAATTGCACTTTCAATACCTACATGGGTTAGTCCCACAAGGAACAAACAAGGATATCCATAGACATAGAGTGATGCACACACAAGATGATGTCCATGAAAACTTTTAGGTTACCTTGTCCCTTGTCTTACCAACAAGAGGGTTTGTGACTCCTTGAACTAGTGCAAGATGTGGAAGTTGATTGCACTTGTTCTTGCCAAAATGATAAGAGTGAAGTATGTTGGCGGAGTCACCCTCAAGAACTCTCTAGTTCTTCTTCTTTTGGATCCACATCATCCTGATGGGAATCCTTGGAGTTGTAGTCGTACTTGATGAAGTGGAACTTGAAGTAGTCTTGGGAATCCACTTGACTAAGGTCTTATGAGCTTCTTCAAATGCATCTATTTCCTCTTGAAGCTTGTCCTTGCCTTTTTGCTTGTAGTCTTGTGGTGGAAGATCATCTTGAGCTTGTGTCCCCTTGAAGGAAGTATCATACTTCTCTTGTTGAGGAACAAACTTGGTCTTGGGGTATTGATCTTCTTCCCACTCAACTCCATTGGCATTGAACTTTCGTTCAAAACCAACACCTTGATTCTTCCGGTGCATTCCTTGCTTGCGCACAATTTCCTCGAATTGCTTACTCCCGGCAAGGCTTTTGTACACTCCTTTCTCTATAATTCCCTTCAATAAGCTATTTTCTTGCTCAAGTGTAACTTGGCTAAGAGAATCATTAGTGGAATCAAGAGAACTACTAGAAGCAACAATATTGGATTTAGCATGATCATTGTTACTACTAGAGGAAGAATCTTTCTTGTTCTTGTTACTAGACTTGACTTGAGGCATGTAAGTGGATAAGAGTAAACGCTTGGCAATGTAAGAAGAACTATTCTTGCGGAGATCATCATTGATTGCTTTTAAAAACTCATGCTCTTGCTCAAGATTGAGCTTTTCAAAGCGTAATTTCTCATGAGCTCTTAAAAGTTCTCGATGATCTTCGAAGATAGTTTCATGAGCTAACTTAAGAGTGTTTAGTTCTTTAGTTAGAGCCTCAATCTTCTCCTTATCATTGTCATTCGTTTTATCTTGATTAGCATGATTAATTGACGTTTCATCATAGGATTCATCACTAGAGTTGTCAACAAGCAAATCATCATCACCTAACAAGTCATCTTCATCACTATTAAAATCAACATACTCGGGGTGTGTTACCTTAGGACCTTTGGCCATGAAGCATCTTCCAATTCCTTCATTTGGTGAATCAAATATGTTGTAGGAGTTGGATGACACAAGTGCTAGACCGGCAACACCTTCATCTTGAGTATCTTCGGAGTCGGAGTGATAACTTCTCTCGGAGTGGCTGTCGGAGTCGGAGCCGGATACCCATTCACCAACCTGAGCTTGATGTCTTCGTTTTGTGTAGCTCCTTGATGATTTTTCCTTCCTTTCCGAATCCTTGCTTCTCCGTGAGTATCTTCGTTCATAACGATCATCTCTACTCCTTCTCTCTCTTGGTGGTGAATCTTTGCTTCTTCTCTTTGGAGAATCTTCTCTTCTCTTCTAGGGAGTCGTACACTCATTGGAATAGTGTCCGGGTCTTCCACAATTGTAGCAGTTTCGCTCTCGACTAGAAGATCTTTTGTCATTGTAGGACCTTGACTTGAAGCTTCTATCTTTGCTTCTACTCTTGTAGAACTTGTTGAAGTTCTTCACCATTAAGCTCAATTCTTCGTTGAAGTTTTGTTTCTCACTTGATGATGTAGGGGCTTCACATGAGGCTTTGTAGGCACCACTTGATTTGTTGTGAAGTTCCTCTTTATTCTTAAGTGACATCTCATGAGCAACAATTCTTCCAATCACTTCCGTTGGCTTGAGATCTTTGTAATTGGGCATCATTTGGATCAATGTGCACACGGTATCATATTTTCCATCCAAGGCTCTTAGAATCTTCTTGATGATGAATCTATCGGTCATCTCTTCACTTCCTAAGCCGGCAATCTCATTTGTGATGAGAGCAAGCCTAGAGTACATTTCGGCGACACCTTCACCATCCTTCATTTTGAACTTGTCAAGTTGACTTTGAAGCACATCCAACTTGGATTCCTTGACGGAGTCGGTACCTTCGTGCATATCAATCAAAGTGTCCCAAATTTCCTTTGCATTCTCAAGATGGCTGATTTTGTTGAATTCTTCGGGGCATAATTCGTTGAAGAGAATATCACAAGCTTGAGCATTGTATTGCAACATCTTCAACTCATCCGCGGTAGCTTCACGGTTTGGTTCTCTCCCATCAAAGAAGTCACCTTGCAAACCAACACACACAATAGCCCAAACGGCGGGGTTATGCCCAAGAATATGCATTTTCATTTTATGCTTCCAACTAGCAAAATTAGTACCATCAAAGTAAGGACCTCTACGGTGATAATTTCCCTCGCTAGACGCCATACTCTCCTAGGTTGTGAAACCAAGGCTATGACCACCAAAAGCTATGGAGATCAAAGCAAATGGAGACCAAAGCTCTGATACCACTTGTAGGATCGAAAGTATGTCTAGAGGGGGGGGGGGTGATTAGACTACTTGACCAAATAAAAACTTGACCTTTTCCCAATTTTAGTTCTTGGCAGATTTTAGCTATTTTAGGACAAGTCAAGAAATCATCACACAATTCAAGCAAGCATGCAAAGAGTATATTGGCAGCGGAAAGTAAAGCATGCAACTTGCAAGAATGTAAAGGGAAGGGTTTGGAGAATTCAAACGCAATCGGAGACACGGATGTTTTTCCCGTGGTTTGGATAGGTGGTGCTATCCTACATCCACGTTGATGGAGACTTCAACCCACGAAGGGTAACGGTTGCGCGAGTCCACGGAGGGCTCCACCCACGAAGGGTCCACGAAGTAGCAACCTTGTCTATCCCACCATGGCCATCGCCCACGAAGGACTTGCCTCACTAGCGGTAGATCTTCACAAAGTAGGCGATCTCCTTGCCCTTACAAACTCCTTGGTTCAACTCCACAATCTTGTCGGAGGCTCCCAAGTGACACCTAGCCAATCTAGGAGACACCACTCTCCAAGAAGTAACAAATGGTGTGTTGATGATGAACTCCTTGCTCTTGTGCTTCAAATGATAGTCTCCCCAACACTCAACTCTCTCTCATAGGATTTGGATCTAGTGGAAAGAAGGTTTGAGTGGAAAGCAACTTGGGGAAGGCTAGAGATCAAGATTCATATGGTAGGAATGGAATGTCTTGGTCTCAACACATGAGTAGGTGGTTCTCTCTCAGAACATATGAGTTGGAATTGTGTATGTGTTCTGATGGCTCTCTCCATGAATGAAGAGGAGGTGGAGGGGTATATATAGCCTCCACACAAAATCCAACCGTTACACACAATCTACCAATCTCGGTGGGACTGAATCAATAAACTCGGTCGGACCGAAAAGGTAAACCTAGTGACCGTTAGAGATTTTCGGTGGGACTGACATGCAACTCGGTAGGACCGATTCTGTTAGGGTTTGGGCATAACGTAATCTCGGTGAGGCCAATTACACAAACTCGGTGAGACCGAGTTTGGTAATAAGCTAACCAGAGAGTTGGTCAGGCAAACTCGGTGGGACCGATTTGCTCTTTCGGTGAGACCGAAAAGTTACAAAAGGGAAACACAGAGTTTACATTGCAATCTCGGTGGGACCGATTCGCTCTTTCGGTGAGACCAAAAAGTTACGAAAGGGAAACAGAGAGTTTGCAACCCCATCTTGGTGAGACCGAGATCCCTATCGGTAGGACCGAGTTGCTAGGGTTTGGCAGTGGCTTATGACAAGTGAAACTCGGTGGCGCCGGATAGATAGAATCGGTATGACCGAGTTTGGCTTAGGGTTTAGGTCATTTGTGGATATGGGAAAGTAGCTGAGGATTTTGGAGCATATCATTAAGCACATGAAGCAAGAGGATCATTAAGCAACACCTCATCCCTCCTTGATAGTATTGGCTTTTCCTAAAGACTTAATGTGATCTTGGATCACTAAAATATAAAATAAAGAGTCTTGAGCTTTTGAGCTTGAGCCAATCCTTTGTCCTTAGCATTTTGAGGGTTCCACTTTCACATCCATGCCATGCCAATCATTGAGCTTTCCTGAAATAATCATCTTGGAATAGCATTAGCTCAATGAGCTATATGTTGTTATGAATTACCAAAACCACCTAGGGATAGTTGCACTTTCAGTTCTTGAGAGTTTTTCCAATCAAGTGATAGATTCACTCCCTCTCCCTCTCTTGATCAAAGGAATTCGTGATTTGAGCAAGTCTTGAGCATTTCCCCTTTGTTCTTGTTACTCTTGGAGGTTGGAGACTCCTAGGCGGTAGGAGTGCTCCGGTGAGGAATCAACTTGTGATTTGTCCCCCGGAAAGTTTGTGAAGGTTTGGAGGCCGCCTCAAGGTCTACCACTAGTGGATGAGAATCGCCTTCGTGGTGATATCTCAAGGAGAATAGGGTGAGCCTTCGTGGTAACACCCACCTCTCTAACGGTGACTAGCTTCCCTCCAAGGAAGTGAACATCGTGATACATCCTCGTCTTTGTGACTTTGGTTATCCCTAACCCTAACTCCTTACTTGTGGTTTACTTTGCCGAAAAAGGGTTTCCCCCCACTTTGTATACAAAGCAACCAACCGAACCATACAGAGATAGGTGCTGGGGCGGAAGCAGCACAGACACGCCCAAAAGAAACGGCAGAGAAAGAGCAAAAGAAACAAATGCCGACAACGGCGGATCAACAAAAACGAAGAAGCCTCGCGATCGCTGCGCCCACCGAAATCTACCCCTAGGCTCCAAGACTCCGAAGCGCCGGCACCTATCAACACCTCCAAGAAGGATCGCGACGATGACGACACTGCTGCCAAGGGTTTCCCCCAGTACACGATGACGCGAGAGGCAGGGTAGCCCCCGGCGCCCTCCCGGAAGGTCAGGTGACACCATCAGGCGCCACCGTGCCGGTGTCGGCCACGCCGACAGGGGTTTCCCCCGATCCCAACCCGCACCTCGGGCGCTCCGGATCCATCCACCAAATGAACCACCACCCAGCACCAACGCGGTCATGAGGCCCCCACGCTGTCTCACCACGGCACCACGAAATGAGGGCAGTGCGGCGAAAGATCAGAGCCGGGACTAGGGCATCAGCACCGTCGGCACGCGGGAGGGCCCCACCTCCACCGTCAGCGACGGTAGCCGTTCGGACGCAATAGCAGGAGCACACCAGGCCCGGCCAAGCCCTCGTGGGCCCGTAAAGCTCCCGCCTTCGCGCTGCTGCCGGCACGCCATCGGCGCCGACGCCCCATATCCGAGCCGCTCCTCCTCCACACCGCGCCGCAGACAATGAGGCCACGCCGGGGGCCGGCCCGCTAGGACCCAGATGGGGCCCGCCGGGCCCAAATCTGGGCCGGGGGCGTGACGTTGGCCACCCAGCACCACCACGCCGCCTCGCCGCCAAGGAGCAGCGCCGCCACCATGCTGCCGCCGGCAACCCCGCCGGGTCACCGGACCGCCGCCAAGCCGAGCGACACCGCCGCCGCCCCCCCTGCCCCGGGCCAGGAGGACGCGCGCGCGGGGAAGGGAGATCCTGCCGCCGCCGGCATCCCCCGGGCCGGAGCCGGGGGCGCCCGCCGGCGACGGAAGGGGAGAGGAAGAGCAGAGCGAGGCTGAGTGCAGCGGCGCGGGGGCCGCCCCGGCCGCCTCCCGAGGAGGCGGCGCGAGGGCGGAAGGAGTGGAGGGGAGGAAGGGAGAGGGGAGGGAGGGCCGGATCCGGGCCGCACGCCGGCAAGGGCGGCCGGATCCCGCCGGCGACGGGCAGGGGGAGGCGGCGGCGGCGGCTAGGGTTGCGGGGACGGGAGCGGGTCGCGGGAGAGCAGTGTATGGCCAACACCAGGTGCAGTTTTCTGTGGTTTACTTTGGTCACTTGACCGTGTATTCACTATATCTTGTTGTCCTCATTATATTGTGTTGGCCATTCCCTTGAAGAGATTATTTAGGCCTACACTTTATATTCGCAATTCATACTTTCTACTATTGTTCTATCTTATGCTTAGTGTGAATTGCTAGCTTGTAACATTCATTTCCATATCTTGTGACATAACTTGTGTAAGCTTGTAGTGCTTAATTGAGTTTGCTTGTATCATTCAATTCCATATATTGTGATACAATTTGTGTAAGCTTGTATTGCCTACTTGTGGTTGTGTGTATTATTCATTTCCATATCTCGTGATATACATTGAGTAAGTTTGTGTGACTTACTTGTGCTTACTCATATCCTCGTTGTTCTCATCTTGTTTATCCTAAGTTGTTGGTGCACTTAGTGAGCCTAGTATATTTAGGATTTGTTCTTGAAAAGTATCCACTTAGTTTATTTCTACATTAGGATATAGCCAAATCCGTACAAGATTTTAAAACGCCTATTCACCCCCCCTCTAGGCGACATCATGGTCCTTTCAACGTACCCTCGTAGACCATTCGCGGAAGCGTTATATCAACGCGGTTGATGTAGTCGTACGTCTTCACGTCTGACTGATCCAAGTACCGAAAGCACGGCACCTCCGAGTTCTGCACATGTTCGGCTCGGTGACGTCCTCGCCTTCTCGATCCAGCAAGAGGGGCGAAGTAGTAGATGAGTTCCGGCAGCATGACGGCGTGGTGACAGTGTTGGTGAAGAACAATCTCCGCAGGGCTTCGCCTAAGCACTACGAAAACTATGACGGAGGATAAACTAGAGGGGACGGGGTTACCGGCACATGGCTTGGTGTTTCTTGATGTCTCCTTGGTGCTAGCCCTACCCCTCTATTTATATGTTGAGCCCTGGGGTCAAAACTTGGAGTAAAAGCCTCCTCAAAGTCGGTTTCACCCGAAAGGCAAGATTCCTTCTCGGACTCCAGGGCTAGACGCCAGGGTTCCCGGCGTCTACCACCTAGACGCCAGGGTTCCTGGCGTCTAGCCTCTGGTCTCCGCAAAACTTCCTTTTGCACTTTCCAAAAGCCTCGTGGGCTTTCCCCTTTGGCCCAGATAAAGTGTTCTCGTGCCCAAACATTTCAGGAAATATCCGGAACCCCTTCCGGTGAATTCTGGAACCCTTCCAGAGATCAAACACTACTATCCACAGATCAATCTTTACTTCCGAACCATTCCGGAGTTCCTCGTCATATCTGTGATCTTATCCAAAACTCCGAACAACATTCGGTCACCAACATACATAACTCATAGTACTATATCGTCAACGAACGTTAAGCGTGTGGACCCTACGGGTTCGAGAACTATGTAGACATGACCGAGACACCTCTCTTGTCAATAACCAATAGCGGGACCTGGATGCCCATATTGGCTCCTACATATTCTACGAAGATCTTTATCGGTCAGACCGCATAACTACATACGTTGTTCCCTTTGTCATCGGTATGTTACTTGCCCGAGATTCGATCGTCGGTATCTCAATACCTAGTTCAATCTCGTTACCGGCAAGTCTCTTTACTCGTTCCATAATACATCATCCCGCAACTAACTCATTAGTTGCAATGCTTGCAAGGCTTATAGTGATGTGCATTACCGAGTGGGCCCAGAGATACCTCTTCGACAATTGGAGTGCCAAATCCTAATCTCGAAATACGCCAACCCAACAAGTACCTTTGGAGACACCTGTAGAGCACCTTTATAATCACCCAGTTACGTTGTGACGTTTGGTAGCACACAAAGTGTTCCTCCGGTAAACGGGAGTTTCATAATCTCATAGTCATAGGAACATGTATAAGTCTTGAAGAAAGCAATAGCAACAAACTAAACGATCAAGTGCTATGCTAACGGAATGGGTCAAGTCAATCACATCATTCTCCTAATGATGTGATACCATTAATCAAATGACAACTGATGTCTATGGTTAGGAAACATAACCATCTTTGATCAACGAGCTAGTCAAGTAGAGGCATACTAGTGACACTCTGTTTGTCTATTTATTCACACATGTATTATGTTTCCGGTTAATACAATTCTAGCATGAATAATAAACATTTATCATGATATAAGGAAATAAATAATAACTTTATTATTGCCTCTAGGGCATATTTCCTCCAGTCTCCCACTTGCACTAGAGTCAATAATCTAGTTCACATCGCCATGTGATTTAACATCAATAGTTCACATCACCATGTGATTAACACCCGTAGTTCACATCGACATGTGACCAACACCCAAAGGGTTTACTAGAGTCAATAATCTAGTTCACATCGCTTATGTGATTAACACCCAAAGAGTACTGAGGTGTGATCATGTTTTGCTTGTGAGAGAAGTTTAGTTAACGGGTCTGCCACATTCAGATCCGTAAGTATTTTGCAAATTTTCTATGTCAACAATGCTCTGTATGGAGCTACTCTAGCTTATTGCTCCCACTTTCAATATGTATCCAGATTGAGACTCTGAGTCATCTGGATCAGTGTCAAAACTTGCATCGACGTAACCCTTTACGACGAACCTTTTGTCACCTCCATAATCGAGAAACATATCCTTATTCCACTAAGGATAATTTTGACCAATGTCCAGTGATCTACTCCTAGATCACTATTGTACTCCCTTGCCAAACTCAGGGCAGGGTATACAATAGGTCTGGTACACAACATGGCATACTTTATAGAACTTATGGCTGAGGCATAGGGAATGACTTTCATTCTCTCTCTATCTTCTGCCGTGGTCGGGTTTTGAGTCTTACTCAACATCACACCTTGTAACACAGGCAAGAACTCCTTCTTTGACTGTTCCATTTTGAACTACTTCAAAATCTTGTCAAGGTATGTACTCATTGAAAAACTTATCAAGCGTCTTGATCTATCTCTATAGATCTTGATGCTCAATATGTAAGCAGCTTCACCGAGGTCTTTCTTTGAAAAAAGTCCTTTCAAACATTCCTTTATGCTTTGTAGAATAATTCTACATTATCTCCGATCAACAATATGTCATACACATATACTTATCAGAAATGTTGTAGTGCTCCCACTCACTTTCTTGTAAATACAGGCTTCACCGCAAGTCTGTATAAAACTATATGCTTTGATCAACTTATAAAAGCGTATATTCCAACTCCGAGATGCTTGCACCAGTCCATAGATGGATCGCTGGAGCTTGCATATTTTGTTAGCACCTTTAGGATTGACAAAACCTTCTGGTTGCATCATATACAACTCTTATTTAATAAATCCATTAAGGAATGCAGTTTTGTTTATCCATTTGCCAGATTTCATAAAATGTGGCAATTGCTAACATGATTCGGATAGACTTAAGCATAGATACGAGTGAGAAACTCTCATCATAGTCAACACCTTGAACTTGTCGAAAACCTTTTTGCGACAATTCTAGCTTTGTAGATGGTAACACTACTATCAGCGTCCGTCTTCCTCTTGAAGATCCATTTAATCTCAATGGCTCACCGATCATTGGGCAAGTCAATCAAAGTCCATACTTTGCTCTCATACATGGATCTCATCTCAGGTTTCATGGCCTCAAGCCATTTTGCGGAATCTGGGCTCATCATCGCTTCCTCATAGTTCGTAGGCTCGTCATGGTCAAGTAACATGACCTCCAGAATAGGATTACCGTACCACTCTGGTGCGGATCTCACTTTGGTTTGCCTACGAGGTTCGGTAGTAACTTGATCTGAAGTTACATGATCATCATCATTAGTTTCCTCACTAATTGGTGTAGTAGTCACAGGAACAGATTTCTGTGATGAACTACTTTCCAATAAGGGAGCAGGTATAGTTACCTCATCAAGTTCTACTTTCCTCCCACTCACTTCTTTTGAGAGAAACTCCTTCTCTAGAAAGGATCCATTCTCAACAATGAATATCTTTCCTTCGGGTCTATGATAGAAGGTGTACCCAACATTTTCTTTTGGGTATCCTATGAAGACGCACTTCTCCGATTTGGGTTTGAGCTTATCAGGTTGAAACTTTTTCACATAAGCATTGCAACCTCAAACTTTAAGAAACAACTGCTTAGGTTTCTTGCCAAACCATAGTTCATACGATGTCGTCTCAACGGATTTTGATGGTGCCATATTTAACGTGAATGTAGCTGTCTCTAATGCATAACCTCAAAACGATAGTGGTTAATCGGTAAGAAACATCATATATTGCACTATATCCAATAATAGTACGGTTATGACGTTCAGACACACCATTATGCTGTGGTGTTCCAGGTGGCACGATTTTGTGAAACTATTCCACATTGTTTTAATTGAAGACCAAATTCGTAACTCAAATATTTGTCTCTGCGATCATATTGTAGAAACTTTATTTTCTTGTCACGATGATTTTCCACTTCACTCTTAAGTTTTTGAACTTTTCAAATGTTTCAGACTTATGTTTCATCAAGTAGATATACCCATATCTGCTCAAATCATCTGTGAAGGTCAGAAAATAACGATACCCGCCGCGAGCCTCAACATTCATCGGACTGCATACATCAGTATGTATTATTTCCAATAAGTCAGTTGCTTGCTCCATTGTTCCGGAGAACGGAGTCTTAGTCATCTTGCCCATGAGGCATGGTTCGCAAGCATCAACTGATTCATAATCAAGTGATTCCAAAAGCCCATCAACATGGATTTTCTTCATGCGCTTTACACCAATATGACCTAAACGGCAGTGCCACAAATAAGTTGCACTATCATTATTAACTTTGCATCTTTTGGCTTCAATATTATGAGAATGTGTATCACCACGATCGAGATCCATCAAACCATTTTCATTGGGTGTATGACCATAGGAGGTTTTATTCATGTAAACAGAACAACAATTTATTCTCTTACTTAAATGAATAACCGTATTGCAATAAACATGATCAAGTCATATTCATGCTCAACGCAAACACCAAATAACACTTATTTAGGTTCAACACTAATCCCGAAAGTATAGGGAGTGCGCGATGATGATCATATCAATGTTGGAACCACTTCCAACACACATCGTCACTTCACCCTTAACTAGTCTGTGTTCATTCTGCAACTCCCATTTTGAGTTACTACTCTTAGCAACTGAACCAGTATCAAATACCGAGGGGTTGCTATGAACACTAACAAAGTACACATCAATAATCTGTATATAAAATATACCTTTGTTCACTTTGCCATCCTTCTTATCCGCCAATTACTTGGGGTAGTTCCGCTTTCAGTGACCAGTCCCTTTGCAGTAGAAGCACTCAGTTTCAAGCTTAGGTCCAGACTTGGGTTTTTTCACTTGAGCAGCAACTTGTTTGCCGTTCTTCTTGAAGTTCCCCTTTCTTCCCTTTGTCCCTTTACTTGAAACTAGTGGTTTTACCATCAACACTTGATGCTTTTCTTGATTTCTACCTTCGTCGATTTCAGCATCATGAAGAGCTTGGGAATCGTTTCCGTTATCCCTTGCATATTATAGTTCATCACGAAGTTCTACTAACTTGGTGATGGTGACTAGAGAATTCTGTCAATCGCTATTTTATCTGGAAGATTAACTCCCACTTGATTCAAGCGATTGTAGTACCCAGACAATCTGAGCACATGCTCACTGCTTGAGCTATTCTCCTCCATCTTTTAGCTATAGAACTTGTTGGAGACTTCATATCTCTCAGCTCGGGTATTTGCTTGAAATATTAACTTCAACTCCTGGAACATCTCATATGGTCCATGATGTTCAAAACGTCTTTGAAATCCCGATTCTAAGCTGTTAAGCATGGTGCACTAAACTATCAAGTAGTCATCATATTGAGCTAGCCAAACGTTCATAACGTCTGCATCTGCTCCTGCAATAGGTCAGTTACCTAGCGGTGCATCAAGGACATAATTCTTCTATGCAGCAATGAGAATAATCCTCAGATCATGAATCCAATCCGCATCATTGCTACTAACATTTTTCAACTTAGTTTTCTCTAGGAACATATCAAAAATAAAACAGGGGAGCTAAACGCGAGCTATTGATCTACAACATAGATATGTTAATACTATCATCACTAAGTTCATGATAAGTTAAAGTTCAATTAATCATATTACTTAAGAACTCCCACTTAGATAGACATCCCTCTAATCATCTAAGTGATCACGTGATCCAAATCAACTAAACCATAACTGATCATCACGTGAAATGGAGTAGCTTTCAATGGTGAACATCATTATGTTGATCATATCTACTATATGATTCACGCTCGACCTTTCGGTCTCAGTGTTCCGAGGCCATATCTGCATATGGTAGGCTCGTCAAGTTTAACCTGAGTATTCTGCGTGTGCAAAACTGGCTTCCACCCATTGTAGATGGACGTAGAGCTTATCACACCCGATCATCACATGGTGTCTGGGCACGACGAACTTTGGCAACGGTGCATACTCAGGGAGAACACTTTTATCTTGAAATTTAGTGAGAGATCATCTTATAATGCTACCATCAATCAAAGCAAGATAAGATGCATAAAAGATAAACATCACATGCAATCAATATAAGTGATATGATATGGCCATCATCATCTTGTGCTTGTGATCTCCATCTCCGAAGCACCGTCATGATCAACATCGTCACCGGCGCGACACCTTGATCTCCATCGTAGCATCGTTGTCGTCTCGCCAATCTTATGCTTCCACGACTATTGCTACCGCTTAGTGATAAAGTAAAGCATTACAGCGCAATTCCATTGCATACAATAAAGCGACAACCATATGGCTCCTGCCAGTTGCCGATACTTTGGTTACAAAACATGATCATCTCATACAATAAAATTTAGCATCATGTCTTGACCATATCACATCACAACATGCCCTGCAAAAACAAGTTAGACGTCCTCTACTTTGTTGTTGCAAGTTTTACGTGGCTGCTACGGGCTTAGCAAGAACCGTTCTTACCTACGCATCAAAACCACAATGATAGTTTGTCAAGTTGGTGCTGTTTTAACCTTCGCAAGGACCGGCATAGCCACACTTGGTTCAACTAAAGTTGTAGAAACTGACACCCGCCAGCCACCTGTGTGCAAAGCACGTCGGTAGAACCATTCTCGCGTAAGCGTACGCGTAATGTCAGTCCGGGCCGCTTCATCCTACAATACCGCCGAACCAAAGTATGACATGCTGGTAAGCAGTATGACTTTTATCGCCCACAACTCACTTGTGTTCTACTCGTGCACAACATCAACGCATAAAACCTAGGCTCAGATGCCACTGTTGGGGAACGTAGTAATTTAAAAAAATCCTACACACACGCAAGATCATGGTGATGCATAGCAACGAGAGGGGAGAGTGTTGTCTACGTACCCTCGTAGACCGTTCGCGGAAGCGTTATATCAACGCTGTGTTGGGGATCGTAGCAGAAATTCAAAATTTTATACGCATCACCAAGATCAATCTATGGAGTAATCTAGCAACGAGGGGAAGGGAAGTGCATCTACATACCCTTGTAGATCGCTAAGCGGAAGCGTTCAAGTGAACGGAGTCGATGGAGTCGTACTCGTCGTGATCCAAATCACCGGTGATCCTAGTGCCGAACAGACGGCACCTCCGCGTTCAACACACGTACGGTTGGGAGACGTCTCCTCGTTCTTGATCCAGCAAGGTGAGAGGATAAGTTGAGGGAAAACTCCGACAGCACGACGGCGTGGTGGTGATGGAGCTCGTGGTTCTCCGGCAGGGCTTCGCCAAGCACTACAGAGGAGGATGAGGTGTTGGAGGAGGAAGAGGGCTGCGCCAGGGGAAGGGTGCGGCTGCCCTCTCTCTCCCTCACTATATATAGGGGGAAGGGAGGAGGGGGCACCCTAGGGTTCCCTAGGGGAGGGGCGGCGGCCACAGGGGAAACCCTAGATGGGTTTGGGCGCCCCCACCCCCTAGGAAACTTGCCCCCCAAGCCGGGAGGGGCGGCTACCCTAGGGGTGGCGCCCCCACCTCTCCTCGTTACGTGAGATGGGGTGGGAGGGGCGCTCAGCCCCTTAGTGGGCTGATGTGCCCTCTCCCCTTGGCCCATAAGGCCCCCCAATGCTTGCCGGGGCCTCCGAAACCCCTTTCGGACACGCTGGTCATCACATGGTACCCCTGGAACGATTCCGGACTCCAATACCCTTCGTCCATTATACCGATCTTCACCTCCGGACCATTCCGGAGCACATCGTCATGTCTGGGATCTCATCCGGGACTCCAAACAACCTTCGGTAACCACATACTATTTCCCATAACAACTCTAGCGTTACCGAACCTTAAGTGTGTAGACCCTACGGGTTCGGGAACCATGCAGACATGACCGAGACAACTCTCCGGCCAATAACCAACAACGGGATGTGGATACCCATGTTGGCTCCCACATGTTCCACGATGATCTCATCGGATGAACCACGATGTCGAGGATTCAATCAATCCCGTATACAATTCCCTTTGTCCTGCGGTATTGTACTTGCCCGAGATTCGATCGTCGGTATCCGATACCTTGTTCAATCTCGTTACCGGCAAGTCTCTTTACTTGTTCCGTAACACATCATCCCGTGATCAACTCCTTGGTCACATTGTGCACATTATGATGATGTCCTATCGAGTGGGCCCAGAGATACCTCTCCGTTTACACGGAGTAACAAATCCCAGTCTCGATTCGTGCCAACCCAATAGACACTTTCGGAGATACCTGTAGTGTACCTTTATAGCCACCCAGTTACGTTGTGACGTTTTGCACACCCAAAGCATTCCTACGGTATCCGGGAGTTGCACAATCTCATGGTCTAAGGAAATGATACTTGACATTTAGAAAAGCTTTAGCATACGAACTACACGATCTTGTGCTAGGCTTAGGATTGGGTCTTGTCCATCACATCATTCTCCTAATGATGTGATCCCGTTATTAACGACATCCAATGTCCATGGTCAGGAAACCATAACCATCTATTCATCAACGAGCTAGTCAACTAGAGGCTTACTAGGGACATGGTGTTGTCTATGTATCCACACATGTATCTGAGTTTCCTATCAATACAATTCTAGCATGGATAATAAACGATTATCATGAACAAGGAAATATAATAATAACCAATTTATTATTGCCTCTAGGGCATATTTCCAACAGTCCCCACTTGCACTAGAGTCAATAATCTAGTTCACATCGCCATGTGATTAACACTCACAGGTCACATCGCCATGTGACCAACATCCAAGAGTCTACTAGACTCAATGATCTAGTTCACATCACTATGTGATAAACACTCAAAGAGTTCTGGGTTTGATCATGTTATGCTTGTGAGAGAGGTTGTAGTCAACGGGTCTTGCCATATTCAAATCCCTATGTATTTCGCAAAACTTTATGTCATATCGTAGATGCTGCTACCACGTTCCACTTGGAGCTATTCCAAATTATTGCTCCATTATACGTATCCGGTATCTCTACTTAGAGCTATCCGGATAGGTGTTAAGCTTGCATCGACGTAACTCTTTACGTCAAACTCTTTATCACCTCCATAACCGAGAAACATTTCCTTATTCCTCTAAGGACAATTTTAACCGCTATCTGGTGATCTACTCCTAGATCACCTTTGTACCCTCTTGCCAGACATGTGGCAAGGCACATATCAGGTGTGGTACTCAGTATGGCATACCGTATAGAGCCTATGACAAGATCATAGGGCACGACCTTCATCCTTCCTCTTTCTTCTGCCGTGGTCAATCTTTGAGTCTTACTCAACTTCACACCTTACAACTCAGGTAAGAACCCCTTCTTTGACTGATCTATTTTGAACTCCTTCAAAAACATGTCAAGGTGTGCATTCTTTGAAAGTATCATGAGGCGTCTTGATCTATCTCTATAGATCTTGATGCCCAATATGTAAGCAGCTTTATCCAGGTCTTCCTTTGAAAATCACTCTTCAAACAAACGTTTATGCTTTCCAGAAATTCTACATTATTTCAGATCTACAATATGTCATCCACATATACTTATCATAAATGTTGTAGTGCGCCCACTCACTTTCTTGTAAATACAAGTTTCTAGCAAACATTGTATAAACCTAAAAGCTTTGATCACTCCATCAAAACATATATTCCAATTCCGAGATGCTTGCTCTAGTCCATAGAAGGATTGCTGGAGCCAGCATACCTTTTAGCATCCTTAGGATTGACAAAACCTTGATTGTATCACATACAACTCTTTCTTACGAAAACTGGTAAGAAAACTTGTTTTTGACATCCATCTGTCATATTTCATAATTGAAAAATACAGCTAATGCTAACATGATTCGGGCGGACTTAAGCATCGCTACGGGTGAGAAATTCTCATCATAGTCAACTCCTTGAACTTGTGAAAAGACTCTTTCCCACAAGTCGAGCTTCATAGACGGTAACATTACCGCCCACGTCCGTCTTCTTCTTAAAGATCCATTTATCTCAATGGCTTGCCGATCAACGGGCAAGTCCACCAAAGTCCATACTTTGTTCTGATACATGGATCCTATCTCGGATTTCATGGTTTCTAACCATTTGTCAGAATACGGGCCCACCATCGCTTCTCCATAGCTCGTAGGTTCATTGTTGTCTAACAACATGATATCCAAGACAGGATTACCGTACCACTCAGGAGTAGTACATATCCTTGTCGACCTATGGGGTTCAATAGCAACTTGATCCGAAGCTTCATGATCACTATCATTAACTTCCTATTCAACGGACGTAGGCTCCACAGAAAACATCTTTCTATGTTGCATCACTCTCTGGTTGAAGTAAAGGTTCGACAACCTCATCAAGTTCTATCTTCCTCCCACTCATTTCTTTCGAGAGAAACTCCTTCTCGAGAAAGGACCCGTTCTTAGCGATAAACAATTTGCCCTCGGATCTGAGATAGAAGGTATACCCAACTGTCACCCTTGGGTATCCTATGAAGATGTGTTTTTCCGCTTTGGGTTCGAGCTTCTCCAGCTGAAGCCCTAAGCATCGCATCCCCAAACATTAAGAAACGACAACTTTGGTTTCTTGACAAAGCAATGTTCATATGACGTCGTCTCAATGGACTTAGATGGTGTCCTATCTAAAGTGAATGCAACTGTCTTTAACGCATAACCTCAAAATGAAAACGGTAGATCGTTAAGAGACATCATAGATCGCACCATATCACATAAGGTTCGATTACGACGTCCGGACACACCATTACCCTGTGGTGTTCCAGGTGGCTTCAACTGTGAAACAATTCCACAATGTCTTAAGTGATTGCCAAACTCACAACTCAGAAAATCCCCTTTTGATCAGATCGTAGGAACATGATCTTTTTGTTATGATGATTCTTAACTTCACTCTGAAATCGCTTGAACTTTTCAAACGTTTTAGACTTGTGCTTCATTAAGTAAATATACATATTGTTGGGGAACGTAGTAATTTCAAAAAAATTCCTATGCACACGCAAGATCATGGTGATGCATAGCAACGAGAGGGGAGAGTGTTGTCTATGTACCCTCGTAGACCGAAGCGGAAGCGTTGACGCAACGTAGAGGAAGTAGTCGTACGTCTTCCTGGTCCAACCGATCCAAGCACCGTTACTCCGGCACCTCCGAGTTCTTGGCACACGTTCAGCTCGATGACGCTCCCCGGGCTCCGATCCAGCAAAGCTTCGGGGAGGAGTTCTGTCAGCACGACGGCATGGTGACGATCTTGATGTTCAACCGTCGCAGGGTTTCGCCTAAGCACCGCTACAATATGACCGAGGTGTAATATCATGGAGGGGGGCACTGCACACGGCTAAGGAACGATCATGAAGATCAACTTGTGTCCTAGGGTGCCCCTTGCCCCCGTATATAAAGGAGCAAGGGGGGAGGCCGGCCGGCCCTATGGGGCGCGCCAAAGCGAGGGGGGAGTCCTCCTCCTAGTGGGAGTAGGACTCCCCTTTCCTAGTCCAACTAGGAAGAGAGAGGGGGAAGGAAAGAGAGGGAGAGGGAGAGGGAAAGAGGGGCCGCGCCCCCCCTCCCTAGTCCAATTCGGACTCCCCATGGGGGGGGCGCCACCTCCTGGGCTGCTGCCCTCTCTCTCCCCTCAGGCCCACTAAGGCCCAATACTTCCTCGGGGGGTTCCGGTAACCCCTCCGGCACTCCGGTTTTCTCCGAAATCACCCGGAACACTTCCGATGTCCGAATATAGTCGTCCAATATATCGATCTTTATGTCTCAACCATTTTGAGACTCCTCGTCATGTCCGTGATCACATCCGGGACTCCGAACAACCTTCGGTACATCAAAATACATAAACTCATAATGAAACTGTCATCGTAACGTTAAGCGTGCGGACCCTACGGTTTGAGAACAATGTAGACATGACCGAGACACGTCTATGGTCAATAACCAATAGCGGAACCTGGATGCTCATATTGGTTCCTACATATTCTACGAAGATCTTTATCGGTCAGACCGCATAACAACATACGTTGTTCCCTTTGTCATCGGTATGTTACTTGCCCGAGATTCGATCGTCGGTATCTCAATACCTAGTTCAATCTCATCACCGGCAAGTCTCTTTACTCGTTCCGTAATACATCATCTCACAACTAACTCATTAGTTGCAATGCTTGCAAGGCTTATGTGATGTGCATTACCGAGAGGGCCCAGAGATACCTCTCCGACAATCGGAGTGACAAATCCTAATCTGGAAATACGCCAACCCAACATGTACCTTTGGAGACACCTGTAGAGCACCTTTATAATCACCCAGTTACGTTGTGACATTTGGTAGCACACAAAGTGTTCCCCTGGCAAACGGGAGTTGCATAATCTCATAGTCATAGGAACATGTATAAGTCATGAAGAAAGCAATAGCAACATACTAAACGATCGGGTGCTAAGCTAATGGAATGAGTCATGTCAATCAGATCATTCAACTAATGATGTGATCTCGTTAATCAAATAACAACTCTTTGTTCATGGTTAGGAAACATAACCATCTTTGATTAACGAGCTAGTCAAGTAGAGGCATACTAGTGACACTCTGTTTGTCTATGTATTCACACATGTATTATGTTTCCAGTTAATACAATTCTAGCATGAATAATAAACATTTATCATGATATAAGGAAATAAATAATAACTTTATTATTGCCTCTAGGGCATATTTCCTTCAGTCTCCCACTTGCACTAGAGTCAATAATCTAGATTACACAGTAATGATTCTAAAACCCATGGAGCCTTGGTGTTGATCATGTTTTGCTCGTGGAAGAGGCTTAGTCAACGGGTCTGCTACATTCAGATCTGTATGTATCTTGCAAATCTCTATGTCTCCCACCTGGACTAGATCCCGGATGGAATTGAAGCGTCTCTTGATGTGTTTGGTTCTCTTGTGAAATCTGGATTCCTTTGCCAAGGCAATTGCACCAGTATTGTCACAAAAGATTTTCATTGGACCCGATGCACTAGGTATGACACCTAGATCGGATATGAACTCCTTCATCCAGACTCCTTCATTTGCTGCTTCCGAAGCAGCTATGTATTCCGCTTCACACGTAGATCCCGCCACGACGCTTTGTTTAGAACTGCACCAACTGACAGCTCCACCGTTTAATGTAAACACGTATCCGGTTTGCAATTTAGAATCGTCCGGATCAGTGTCAAAGCTTGCGTCAACATAACCATTTACGATGAGCTCTTTGTCACCTCCATAAATGAGAAACATATCCTTAGTCCTTTTCAGGTAGTTCAGGATGTTCTTGACCGCTGTCCAGTGATCCACTCCTGGATTACTTTGGTACCTCCCTGGTAGACTTATAGCAAGGCACATATCAGGTATGGTACACAGCATTGCATACATGATAGAGCCTATGGCTGAAGCATAGGGAACATCTTTCATTTTCTCTCTATCTTCTGAAGTGGTCGGGCATTGAGTCTTACTCAACTTCACACCTTGTAATACAGGCTAGAACCCTTTCTTTGCTTGATCCATTTTGAACTTCTTCAAAACTTTGTCAAGGTATGTGCTTTGTGAAAGTCCAATTAAGCGGTTTAATCTATCTCTATAGATCTTAATGCCTAATATGTAAGCAGCTTCACCGAGGTCTTTCATTGAAAAACTCTTATTCAAGTATCCCTTTATGCTATCCAGAAATTCTATATCATTTCCAATTAGTAATATGTCATCCACATATAATATCAGAAATGCTACCGAGCTCCCACTCACTTTCTTGTAAATACAGGCTTCTCCAAAAGTCTGTATAAAACCAAATGCTTTGATCACACAATCAAAGCGCTTATTCCAACTCCGAGAGGCTTGCACCAGTCCATAAATGGATCACTGGAGCTTGCACACTTTGTTAGCTCCCTTTGGATCGACAAAACCTTCTGGTTGCATCATATACAACTCTTCTTCCAGAAATCCATTCAGGAATGCAGTTTTGACATCCATTTGCCAAATTTCATAATCATAAAATGCGGCAATTGCTAACATGATTCGGACAGACTTAAGCATCGCTACGGGTGAGAAGGTCTCATCATAGTCAATCCCTTGAACTTGTCGAAAAACTTTTTGCAACAAGTCGAGCTTTGTAGATAGTAACATTACCGTCAGTGTCAGTCTTCTTCTTGAAGATCCATTTATTCTCAATTGCTTGCCGATCATCGGGCAAGTCAACCAAAGTCCACACTTTGTTCTCATACATGGATCCCATCTCAGATTTCATGGCTTCAAGCCATTTCGCGGAATCTGGGCTCACCATTGCTTCTTCATAGTTTGTAGGTTCATCATGATCTAGTAGCATGACTTCCAGAACAGTATTACCGTACCACTCTGGTGCGGATCTTGCTCTGTTTGATCTACGAGGTTCGGTAGTAACTTGATCTGAAGTTCTATGATCATCATCATTAACTTCCTCACTAATTGGTTTAGGTGTCACAGAAACCGGTTTCTGTGATGTACTACTTTCCAATAAGGGAGCAGGTACAGTTACCTCATGAAGTTCTACTTTCCTCCCACTCACTTCTTTCGAGAGAAACTCCTTCTCTAGAAAGGATCCATTTTTAGCAACGAATGTCTTGCCTTCGGATCTGTGATAGAAGGTGTACCCAACAGTCTCCTTTGGGTATCCTATGAAGACACATTTCTTCGATTTGGGTTCGAGCTTATCAGGTTGAAGCTTTTTCACATAAGCATCACAACCCCAAACTTTAAGAAATGACAACTTTGGTTTCTTGCCAAACCATAGTTCATAAGGCGTCATCTCAACGGATTTTGATGGTGCCCTATTTAACGTGAATGCAGCCGTCTCTAAAGCATAACCCCAAAACGATAGCGGTAAATCTGTAAGAGACATCATAGACCGCACCATATCAAGTAAAGTACGATTACAACGTTCGGACACACCATTACGTTGTGGTGTTTCGGGTGGCGTGAGCTGCGAAACTATTCCGCATTGTTTCAAATGTAGACCAAACTCGTAACTCAAATATTCTCCTCCACGATCAGATCGTAGAAACTTTATTTTCTTGTTACGATGATTTTCAACTTCACTCTGAAATTCTTTGAACTTTTCAAATGTTTCAGACTTATGCTTCATTAAGTAGATATACCCATATCTGCTTAAATCATCTGTGAAGGTGAGAAAATAACGATATCCGCCACGAGCCTCAACATTCATCGGACCACATACATCTGTATGTATGATTTCCAACAAATCTGTTGCTCTCTCCATAGTACCGGAGAACGGTGTTTTAGTCATCTTGCCCATGAGGCACGGTTCGCAAGTACCAAGTGATTCATAATCAGGTGGTTCCAAAAGTCCATCAGTATGGAGTTTCTTCATGTGCTTTACATCGATATGACCTAAACGGCAGTGCCACAAATAAGTTGCACTATCATTATCAACTCTGCATCTTTTGGCTTCAACATTATGAATATGTGTATCACTACTATCGAGATTCATCAAAAATAGACCACTCTTCAAGGGTGCATGATCATAAAAGATATTACTCATATAAATAGAACAACCATTATTCTCTGATTTAAATGAATAACCGTCTCGCATCAAACAAGATCCAGATATAATGTCCATGCTCAACGCTCGCACCAAATAACAATTATTTAGGTCTAAAACTAATCCCGAAGGTAGATGTAGAGGTAGCGTGCCGACCGCGATCACATCGACTTTGGAACCATTTCCCACGCGCATCGTCACCTCGTCCTTTGCTAGTGTTCGCTTAATCTGTAGTCCCTATTTCGAGTTGCAAATATTAGCAACAGAACCAGTATCAAATACCCAGGTGCTACTACGAGCTCTAGTAAGGTACACATCAATAACATGTATATCACATATACCTTTGTTCACCTTGCCATCCTTCTTATCCGCCAAATACTTGGGACAATTCCGCTTCCAGTGTCCAGTCTGCTTGCTGTAGAAGCACTCAGTTTCAGGCTTAGGTCCAGATTTGGGTTTCTTCTCCTGAGCAGCAACTTGTTTGTTGTTCTTCTTGAAGTTCCCCTTCTTCTTCCCTTTACCCTTTTTCTTGAAACTGACGGTCTTATTGACCATCAACACTTGATGCTCCTTCTTGATTTCTACCTCCACAGCCTTTAGCATTGCGAAGAGCTCGGGAATTGTCTTATCCATCCCTTGCATGTTATAGTTCATCACGAAGCTCTTGTAGCTTGGTGGCAGTGATTGAAGAATTTTGTCAATGACACTATCAACAGGAAGATTAACTCCCAGTTGAGTCAAGTGATTATGATACCCAGACATTTTGAGTATATGTTCACTGACAGAACTATTCTCCTCCATCTTGCAGCTATAGAACTTATTGGAGACTTCATATCTCTCAATCCGGGCATTTGCTTGAAATATTAACTTCAACTCCTGAAACATCTCATATGCTCCATGACGTTCAAAACGTCGTTGAAGACCCGGTTCTAAGCCGTAAAGCATGGCACACTGAACTATCGAGTAGTCATCAGCTTTGCTCTGCCAGACGTTCATAACATCTGGTGTTGCTCCTGCAGCAGGCTTGGCACTTAGCGGTGCTTCCAGGACGTAACTCTTCTGTGCAGCAATGAGGATAATCCTCAAGTTACGGACCCAGTCCGTGTAATCGCTACCATTGTGACGCCCGGTTAATCAAGCTACAGTAACCCTCTGGTAATGATGCCATGTCACCACGATTACTGTTGCTAGTCTACCGTTAGTTCGAAATAGAGTCAAACCGAGTCAAGTTCCAAACCCAAATTAATGGCAACAATAAAAGTTTTCAAAAGTTGAAACAAAAATGTTTGGTGGGTGCCGAATAGTACAAGGGTAATTATGGTGCAGCAAACACAATTATACAAAATACCTAAATGAGCTAAACTAACTAAAACAGAAAAGGAAAATAAATAAAATAAAGAAACTAACAAAACAAAAAAAAGCAAACGCCCCCCCATGGGCCAACCGACCCAACAGGCCGGCCCACCCCGGTCCACCTAACCACTACTAACACCCCCCACTACTCCAAACCCTAGAGCCCCACCCCACTTTCCCCCATGATCCCACCCTCTCCCTCCAGCGCCGTCACAGGAGAGGGCGCACGACCCCATCGCCTCCCCACTCTCCCCTCGCTCTCTTCCCCCCCCCCCCCACCCAAGGGCCCGATCTGGATCGGGGCGCTCGCCTTCCCCGATCCCGGTGACCCCGTCGCCCCCGACGCCCATCGCCACCACCACGCCGTCGCTTCACCGCCCCCGACGTCATCGCGTGCCACCGCTCCAACCGCACCACCGGCGCCCTTCCGCCTCCTCGAGCCCGCATCGCCACCCCCTGGAGGACGACCTCGCCGGCCTGCCTCCTCCTGCTCGCCGGCCTGCAACTCGTCACCACGCCGCTGTCGTCTCTATCTCCTCTCCGCGCACCGCTGCCTTGTCCCTGCACTGAACGGTGAGGCCCCGGCCTCCTCTCTCCCTCACCCCGCATCCTCTCGTGGCCACACCGGAGCTCTGCTCCTGTGCGCGCACTCGCACCGCGCCGCCACATCGTCCGCCCGCGCGCCCCAGCACGGGCCCTCGCGCACGCGAGCGGGTGCGCCCCCGCCCAGCCGCCAGCCTCGTGCATCACTGCCGCACACGCCTACGCGCCTCGCACCGGCCCTCGCCCTGCTCCGCTGCTATGGCCTCATCGGCCGCGCGCCCCCGTCGCCGCACCCCTTGCCCGACCATGCCCCGCTACCTCTACTCGCCGCGGCCCCCCTGCTTCGCCCGGACTCAGCCCACCGGAGCTCCATGCCGGTGCGCTGCCCAGCCCCTGCTCCCCGTGGCCGCGCCCGGTGCCCCCTGGCCACCCTGGCCGGCGCCCGGGGCCAACCGCGTTACGCCCGTAACCGCTAGCGCCCGTCGCCCGGCTCTGCTGGCGCCCGCGCCCGCTAAGGCCATGAGCCACTGGACAACGGGGCCCATGCCCCAGGACGAAATAAAAAAAAGAAGAATTTAAAAGAAGTAAAGAAATAAATAATAATTAAAACAATTAATTAATTAATTAATTAACTAAATAATTAACTTAATTAATTCTGATTAGATTAACTAATTATGACTAATTAACCTAATTAATCCTAGTTAATTAACCTAAACCCTAATTAGGCTAAGCAAAGAATGACAGGTCGGTCCCACTGGACCCACACGCCAGGTTGACCAGGTCAACGGTCAACGTTGACTGCTGACATCACGCTGACGTCATGCTGATGTCAGCAGACACTATTCTGGATAATGTTGATTAAATTAATTAAATAAATCCTAAAAATGATTTAAATCTTTTAAAATTAATATAAAATAAACCGTAGCTCGGATCGAAAAACTTTGTACATGAAAGTTGCTCAGAACGACGAGGCGAACCCGGATACGCGGCCCGTTCGTTCGCCACGCATCCCTAGCATAGCAAACACGTAACTTTTCCCCTCCGGCTCCTCTGCCCGAAAACGCGAAACGCCGGGGATACTTTCCCGGATGTTATCCCCCTTCACCGGTATCGTCTACTACCGCGTTAGGGCACCTCTAACGCCGTTACTTGTCATGTCATGCATCACTATGCATATGCTTGCTTAAATATTTACTGTTTCTCCCCCCCCCCTCTTCTCTCGATAGACACCGAGACCGACGCCACTGCTACCCAGTACGACTACGGAGTTGACGACCCCTCTCTCTTGCCAGAGCAACCAGGCAAGCCCCCCCTTTGATCACCAGATACCGCCTACTCTTCTCTATACTGCTTGCATTAGAGTAGTGTAGCATGTTACTGCTTCCCGTTAATCCTATACTGATGCATAGCCTGTCCTTGCTACTACTGTTGTTACCTTTACCTGCAAACCTAATGCTTAGTATAGGATGCTAGTGTTCCATCAGTGGCCCTACACTCTTGTCCGTCTGCCATGCTATACTACTGGGCCGTGATCACTTCGGGAGGTGATCACGGGCATATACTATATACTTTACACAGTTACATTACCTGTGGTACTGTTCGGAGTTGGGGGCTGAAGGGGCAGGTGGCTCCATCCCGGTAGAGGTGGGCCTGGGTTCCCGACGGCCCCCGACTGTTACTTTGTGGCGGAGCGACAGGGCCGGTTCAGACCACCTAGGAGAGAGGTGGGCCTGGCCCTGGTCGGCGTTCGCGGATACTTAACACGCTTAACGAGATCTGGGTATTTGATCTGAGTCTGGCCATTTGGTCTATACGCACTAACCATCTACGTGGGAGCAGTTATGGGTATCCCGGCGTCGTGGTATCAGCCGAAGCCTTCGTGACGTCAGCGACTGAGTGGCGCGCGCCGGATTGGACTGGAAAGCCACTAGGCTAGGTCTGCTTCCGGCCGCGTACGCAACGTGCAGGTGTGCAAAGGGCGATGGGCCCAGACCCCTGCGCCATAGGATTTAGACCGGCGTGCTGACCTCTCTGTTGTGCCTAGGTAGGGCTGCGACGTGTTGATCTTCCGAGGCCGGGCATGACCCAGAAAAGTGTGTCCGGCCAAATGGGATCGAGCGTGTTGGGGTATGTGGTGCACCCCTGCAGGGAAGTTTATCTATTCGAATAGCCGTGTCCCTCGGTAAAAGGATGACCCGGAGTTGTACCTTGACCTTATGACAACTAGAACCGGATACTTAATAAAACACACCCTTCCAAGTGCCAGATATAACCCGGTGATCGCTCTCTAACAGGGCGACGAGGAGAGGATCATCGGGTAGGATTATGCTATACGATGCTACTTGGAGGACTTCAGTCTACTCTCTTCTACATGCTGCAAGATGGAGGTGGCCAGAAGCGTAGTCTTAGACAGGATTAGCTATCCCCCTCTTATTCTGGCTTTCTGTAGTTCAGTCCACCGATATGGCCCTTTACACATTTACCCATGCATTTGTAGTGTAGCTCCTTGCTTGCGAGTACTTTGGATGAGTACTCACGGTTGCTTTCTCCCTCTTTTCCCCTATCCCTTCTACCTGGTTGTCGCAACCAGAGGTTGGAGCCCAGGAGCCAGACGCCACCGTCGATGACGACTCCTACTACACCGGAGGAGCCTACTACTACGTGCTGCCCGCTGACGACAACCAGGAGTAGTTTAGGAGGATCCCAGGTAGGAGGCCTGCGCCTCTTTCGATCTGTATCCCAGTTTGTGCTAGCCTTCTTAAGGCAGACTTGTTTAACTTATGTCTGTACTCAGATATTGTTGCTTCCGCTGACTCGTCTATGATCGAGCCCTTGTATTCGGGCCTTCGAGGCCCCTGGCTTGTAATATGATGCTTGTATGACTTATTTTATTTGTAGAGTTGTGTTGTGATATCTTCCCGTGAGTCCCTGATCTTGATCGTACACGTTTGCATGTATGATTAGTGTACGGTCAAATCGGGGGCGTCACAACCATCATCTTTCAACTTTGCTTTCTCAAGGAACGCATTAAAATTCAACGGAACAACAGCACGGGCCATCTAGAAGCAAGATACTATCAGTTACTAAGTTCATGATAAATTTAAGTTCAATTAATCATATTACTTAAGAACTCCCACTTAGAAAAACATCCCTCTAATCTTCTAAGTGATCACGTGATCCAAATCAACTAAACCATAACCGATCATCACGTGAAATGGAGTAGTTTTCAATGGTGAACATCAATATGTTGATCATATCTACTATATGATTCATGCTCGACCTTTCGGTCTCTGTGTTCCGAGGCCATATCTGCATATGCTAGGCTCGTCAAGTTTAACCTGACTATTCTGCGTGTGCAAAACTGGCTTGCACCCGTTGTAGATGGACGTAGAGCTTATCACACCCGATCATCACGTGGTGTCTGGGCACGACGAACTTTGGCAACAGTGCATACTCAGGGAGAACACTTTTATCTTGAAATTTAGTGAGAGATCATCTTATAATGCTACCGTCAATCAAAGCAAGATAAGATGCATAAAAGATAAACATCACATGCAATCAATATAAGTGATATGATATGGCCATCATCATCTTGTGCTTGTGATCTCCATCTCCGAAGCACCGTCATGATCACCATCGTCACCGGCACGACACCTTGATCTCCATCGTAGCATCGTTGTCGTCTCGCCAATCTTATGCTTCCACGACTATCGCTACCGCTTAGTGATAAAGTAAAGCATTACAGCGCGATTGCATTGCATACAATAAAGCGACAACAATATGGCTCCTGCCAGTTGCCGATAACTCGGTTACAAAACATGATCATCTCATACAATAAAATTTAGCATCATGTCTTGACAATATCACATCACAACATGCCCTGCAAAAACAAGTTAGACGTCCTCTACTTTGTTGTTGCAAGTTTTACGTGGCTGCTACGGGCTTAAGCAAGAACCAATCTTACCTACGCATCAAAACCACAACGATAGTTTGTCAAGTTGGTGCTATTTTAACCTTCGCAAGGACCGGGCATAGCCACACTCGGTTCAACTAAAGTTGGAGAAACTGACACCCGCCAGCCACCTGTGTGCAAAGCACGGCGATAGAACCAGTCTCGCATAAGCGTACGCGTAATGTCAGTCCGGGCCGCTTCATCCAACAATACCGCCGAACCAAAGTATGACATGCTGGTAAGCAGTATGACTTATATCGCCCACAACTCACTTGTGTTCTACTGGTGCATATAACATCAAACCATAAAACCTAGGATCGGATGCCACTGTTGGGGAACGTAGTAATTTCAAAAAAATTCCTACGCACATGCAAGATCATGGTGATGCATAGCAACGAGAGGGGAGAGTGTTGTCTACGTACCCTTCTAGACCGAAGCAGAAGCGTTGACGCAACGTAGAAGAAGTAGTTGTACGTCTTCCCGGTCCAACCGATCCAAGCACCGTTACTCCGGCACCTCCGAGTTCTTGGCACACATTCAGCTCGATGACGCTCCCCGGGCTCTGATCCAGCAAAGCTTCGGGGAGGAGTTCTGTCAGCACGACGGCCTGGTGACGATCTTGATGTTCAACCGTCGCAGGTCTTTGCCTAAGCACCGCTACAATATGACCGAGGTGTAATATCATGGAGGGGGGCACCGCACACGGCTAAGGAACGATCACGGAGATCAACTTGTGTCCTAGGGTGCCCCCTGCCCCCGTATATAAAGGAGCAAGGGGGAGGCCGGCCGGCCCTATGGGGCGGGCCAAAGGGAGGGGGGAGTCCTCCTCCTAGTGGGAGTAGGACTCCCCTTTCCTAGTCCAACTAGGAAGAGAGAGGGGGAAGGAAAGAGAGGGAGAGGGAGAGGGAAAGAGGGGCCGCGCCCCCCTCCCTAGTCCAATTCGGACTCCCCATCGGGGGGTGCCACCTCCTGGGCTGCTGCCCTCTCTCTCCCCTCAGGCCCACTAAGGCCCAATACTTCCCCGGGGGGTTCCGGTAACCCCCCCGGCACTCTGATTTTCTCCGAAATCACCCGGAACACTTCCGGTGTCCGAATATAGTCATCCAATATATCGATCTTTATGTCTCGACCATTTCGAGACTCCTCGTCATGTCCGTGATCACATCCAGGACTCCGAACAACATTCGGTACATCAAAATACATAAACTCATAATGAAACTGTCATCGTAACGTTAAGCGTGCGGACCCTATGGTTCGAGAACAATGTAGACATGACCAAGACACGTCTTTGGTCAATAACCAATAGCGGAACCTGGATGCTCATATTGGTTCCTACATATTCTACGAAGATCTTTATCGGTCAGACCGCATAACAACATACGTTGTTCCCTTCGTCATCAGTATGTTACTTGCCCGAGATTCGATCGTCGCTATCTCAATACCTAGTTCAATCTCGTCACCGGCAAGTCCCTTTACTCGTTTGTAATACATCATCTCACAACTAACTCATTAGTTGCAATGCTTGCAAGGCTTATGTGATGTGCATTACCGAGAGGGCCCAGAGATACCTCTCCGACAATCGGAGTGACAAATCCTAATCTGGAAATACGCCAACCCAACATGTACCTTTGGAGACACCTATAGAGCACCTTTATAATCACCCAGTTACGTTGTGACGTTTGGTAGCACACAAAGTGTTCCTCCGGCAAACGGGAGTTGCATAATCTCATAGTCATAGGAACATGTATAAGTCATGAAGAAAGCAATAACAACATACTAAACAATCGGGTGCTAAGCTAATGGAATGGGTCATGTCAATCAGATCATTCAACTAATGATGTGATCTCGTTAATCAAATAACAACTCTTTGTTCATGGTTAGGAAACATAACCATCTTTGATTAACGAGCTAGTCAAGTAGAGGCATACTAGTGATACTCTGTTTGTCTATGTATTCACACATGTATTATGTTTCCGGTTAATACAATTCTAGCATGAATAATAAACATTTATCATGATATAAGGAAATAAATAATAACTTCATTATTGCCTCTAGGGCATATTTCCTTCACCTATATCTACTCAAATCGTCAGTGAAGATGAGAAAATAGCGATATCCACCGCACGCTTCAATTCTCATTGGATCACACGCATCAGCATGTATGATTTCCAACAAGTCACTTGCCCGTTTCATTGTACCTGAAAACGGGGTCTTAGTCATCCTGCCCATGAGGCATGGCTCGCATGTGTCAAGCGATTCAAAATCAAGTGACTCCAAACATCCATCGATATGGAGTTTCTTCATGCATCTTACGCCAATATGACCTAAGCGGTAGTGCCACAAGAAAGTGGTACTATCATTATTAACTCTACATTTTTTGGCGTGAACATGTGTATTACTACGACCAAGATTCACTGAACCATTCACATAGGGTGCATGACCATGAAAGGTATTATTCATGTAAACAGAATAACCATTATTCTCTAACTTAAATGAATAACCGTATTGCAATGAACATGATCTAATCATATTCATGCTCAACGTAGACACCTGATAACATTTATCTAGGTTCAATACTAATCCCGAAGGCAGATGGAGCGTGCGATGGTGATCTCATCAACTTTGGAAACACTTCCAACACACATCGTCACCTCGCCCTCAGCCAGTCTCCGTTTAGTCCATAGCTTTTGCTTCAAGTCACCAATAATAGCAACTGAACCGGTATCCAATACCCAGGTGCTACCAGGAGTACTAGTGAGGTACACATTAATAACACATATAAATTTTGTTGAAGTTGCCAGCCTTCTTATCTACCATGTATTTGGGGTAATTCCGCTACCAGTGACCGTTCCCTTTACAATAGAAGCACTTAGTCTCGGGTTTGGGTTCAACATTGGGTTCCTTCACTGGAGCTGCAACTGATTTGCCATCCATGAAGTTTCCCTTCTAGCCCTTGCCCTTCTTGAAACCAGTGGTCTTGTTAAACCATCAACACTTGATGCTCCTTCTTGATTTCTACCTTTTGCGGTCTTAAGCACCGCGAACAGCTCCGGGATTAACTCCATCCCTTGCATGTCATAGTTCATCACGAAGATCTAGTAGCTTAGTGATAGTGTCTAGAGAACTCTACCAATCACTATCTTATCTGGAAGTTTAACTCCCACTTGATTTAAGTGATTGTAGCACCCAGACATTCTGAGCACATGCTCACTAGCTGAGCTATTCTCCTCCATCTTGTTGGCAAAAGAACTTGTCAGAGGTCTCACACCTCTCAACACGGGCATGAGCCTGAAATCCAAATTTCAGCTCTTGGAACATCTCATATGTCTTATGGCGTTCAAAACGTCATTGGAATCCCAATTCTAAGCCGTAAAGTATGGTACACTAAACTATCAAGTAGTCATCAGGATGTGTCTGTCAGGTGTTCACAACATCCACAGACAACGTTGTAGGGGTTTGCACATCGAGCGGTGCATCAAAGACATAAGCCTTCTGTGTAGCAGTGAGGACACTCCTCGGACTACGGACCTAGTCCGCATCATTGCTTACAATATCTTTCAACTTGGTCTTTCTCTAGGAACGTATTGAAATAGGGAGCTACAACATGAGCTATTCATCTACAACATATTTGCAAAGACAATTTAGACTATGTTCATGATAATTGAGTTCATCTAATCAAATTATTTAATGAACTCCCACTCAGATAGACATCCCTCTAGTCATCTAAGTGAAACATGGTCCGAATCGACTAGGCCGTGTCCGATCATCACGTGAGACGGACTAGTCAACATCGGTGAACATCTTCATGTTGATCGTATCTTCTATACGACTCATGCTCGACCTTTCGGTCTTCCGTGTTCTGAGGCCATGTCTGTACATGCTAGGATCGTCAAGTCAACCTAAGTGTATTGCGTGTGTAAATCTGGCTTACACCCGTTGTATTCGAACGTTAGAATCTATCACACCCGATCATCACGTGGTGCTTCGAAACAACGAACCTTCGCAACGGTGCACAGTTAGGGGGAACACTTTCTTGAAATTATTACGAGGGATCATCTTATTTAAGCTACCGTCATTCTAAGCAAATAAGATGTAAAACATGATAAACATCACATGCAATCAAATAGTGACATGATATGGCCAATATCATTTTGCTCCTTTTGATCTCCATCTTCGGGGCTCCATGATCATCGTTGTCACCGGCATGACACCATGATCTCCATCATCATGATCTCCATCATCGTGTCTTCTTGAAGTTGTCTCGTCATCTATTACTTCTACTACTATGGCTAACGCTTTAGCAATAAAGTAAAGTAATTACATGACGTTTATGTTGACACGCAGGTCATAAATAAATTAAGACAACTCCTATGGCTCCTGCCGGTTGTCATACTCATCGACATGCAAGTCGTGATTCCTATTACAAGAACATGATCAATCTCATACATCACATATATCATTCATCACATCCTTTTGGCCATATCACATCACAAGGCATATGCTGCAAAAACAAGTTAGACGTCCTCTAATTGTTGTTGCAAGTTTTTACGTGGCTGCTATAGGTTTCTAGCAAGAACGTTTCTTACCTACGCGAAAACCACAATGTGATATGCCAATTTCTATTTACCCTTCATAAGGACCCTTTTCATCGAATCCAATCCAACTAAAGTGGGAGAGACAGACACCCGCTAGCCACCTTATGCAACTAGTGCATGTCAGTCGGTGGAACCAGTCTCACGTAAGCATACGTGTAAGGTCGGTCTGGGCCGCTTCATCCCACGATGCCGCCGAATCAAGATAAGACTAGTAATGGCAAGTAAATTGACAATATCGATGCCCACAACTACTTTGTGTTCTACTCATGCATAGAAACTACGCATAGACCTAGCTCATGATGCCACTGTTGGGGATCGCGGCAGAAATTCAAAATTTTCTACGCATCACCAAGATCAATCTATGGAGTAATCTAGCAACGAGGGGAAGGACAGTGCATCTACATACCCTTGTAGATCGCTAAGTGGAAGCGTTCAAGTGAACGGGGTCGATGGAGTCGTACTCGTCGTGATCCAAATCACCGATGATCCTAGTGCCGAACGGACGGCACCTCCGCGTTCAACACATGTACGGTTGGGAGACGTCTCCTCCTTCTTGATCCAGCAAGGTGAGAGGAGAAGTTGAGGGAAAACTCCGACAGCATGACGGCGTGGTGGTGATGGAGCTCGTGGTTCTCCGGCAGGGCTTCGCCAAGCACTACGGAGGAGGATGAGGTGTTGGAGGAGGAAGAGGGCTGCGCCAGGGGAAGGGTGCGGCTGCCCTCTCTCTCCCTCACTATATATAGGGGGAAGGGAGGAGGGGGAGGCGCCCTAGGGTTCCCTAGGCGAGGGGCGGCGGCCACAGGGGAAACCCTAGATGGGTTTGGGCGCCCCCACCCCCTAGGAAACTTGCCCCCCAAGCCGGGAGGGGCGGCTGTCCTAGGGGTGGCGCCCCCACCTCTCCTGGTTACGTGAGATGGGGTGGGAGGGGCGCTCAGCCCCTTAGTGGGCTGATGTGCCCTCTCCCCTTGGCCCATAAGGCCCCCCAACGCTTGCCGGGGCCTTCGAAACCCCTTTCGGACACGTTGGTCATCACCTGGTACCCCCGGAACGATTCCGGACTCCAATACCCTTCGTCCAATATACCGATCTTCACCTCCGGACCATTCCGGAGCACATCGTCATGTCCGGGATCTCATCCGGGACTCCGAACAACCTTCGATAACCACATACTATTTCCCATAACAACTCTAGCGTTACCGAACCTTAAGTGTGTAGACCCTACGGGTTCGGGAACCATGCAGACATGACCGAGACAACTCTTCGGCAGATAACCAACAGCGGGATCTGGATACCCATGTTGGCTCCCACATGTTCCACGATGATCTCATCGGATGAACCACGATGTCGAGGATTCAATCAATCCCGTATACAATTCCCTTTGTCCAGCGGTATTGTACTTGCCCGAGATTCGATCGTCGGTATCCGATACCTTGTTCAATCTCGTTACCGGCAAGTCTCTTTACTTGTTCCGTAACACATCATCCCGTGATCAACTCCTTGGTCACATTGTGCACATTATGATGATGTCCTATCGAGTGGGCCCAGAGATACCTCTCTGTTTACACGGAGTAACAAATCCCAGTCTCGATTCGTGCCAACCCAATAGACACTTTCGGAGATACCTGTAGTGTACCTTTATAGCCACCCAGTTACGTTGTGACGTTTTGCACACCCAAAGCATTCCTACGGTATCCGGGAGTTGCACAATCTCATGGTCTAAGGAAATGATACTTGACATTTAGAAAAGCTTTAGCATACGAACTGCACGATCTTGTGCTAGGCTTAGGATTGGGTCTTGTCCATCACATCATTCTCCTAATGATGTGATCCCCTTATCAACGACATCCAATGTCCATGGTCAGGAAACCGTAACCACCTATTGATCAACGAGCTAGTCAACTAGAGGCTTACTAGGGACATGGTGTTGTCTATGTATCCACACATGTATCTGAGTTTCCTATCAATACAATTCTAGCATGGATAATAAACGATTATCATGAACAAGGAAATATAACAATAACCAATTTATTATTGCCTCTAGGGCATATTTCCAACACGCGGTTGATGTAGTCGTACGTCTTCACGTCCGACCGATCCAAGTACCGAAAGCGTGGCACCTCCGAGTTCTGCACACGTTCGGCTCGATGACGTCCTCGCTTTCTCGATCCAGCAAGAGGGGCTAAGTAGTAGATGAGTTCCGACAGCACGATGGCGTGGTGACGGTGTTGGTGAAGAACAAACTCCGCAGGGCTTCGCCTAAGCACTACGAAAACTATGACGGAGGATAAACTAGAGGGGACGGGGTTGGCGGCACATGGCTTGGTGTTTCTTGATGTCTCTTCGGTGCTAGCCCTACCCCTCTATTTATATGTTGAGCCCTGGGGTCGAAACTTGGAGTAAAATCCTCCTCAAAGTCGGTTTCACCCGAAAGCCAAGAGTCCTTCTCGAACTCCAGGGCTAGACGCCAGGGTTCCCGGCGTCTACCCCCTAGACGCCAGGGTTCCTGGCGTCTAGCCTCTGGTCTCCGCAAAACTTCCTTTTGCACTTTCCAAAAGCCTCGTGGGCTTTCCCCTTTGGCCCAGATAAAGTGTTCTCGTGCCCAAACATTTCGGGAAACATCCGGAATCCCTCCCGATGAATTCCGGAACCTTTCCGGAGATCAAACACTACTATCCACATATCAATCTTTAGTTCCGAACCATTTCGGAGTTCCTCGTCATATCTGTGATCTTATCCAAAACTCCGAACAACATTCAGTCACCAACATACATAACTCATAGTACTATATCGTCAACGAACGTTAAGCGTGCGGACCCTACGGGTTCGAGAACTATGTAGACATGACCGAGACACCTCTCTTGTCAATAACCAATAGCGGGACCTGGATGCCCATATTGGCTCCTACATATTCTACAAAGATCTTTACCGGTCAGACCGCATAACTACATACGTTGTTCCCTTTGTCATCGGTACATTACTTGCCCGAGATTCGATCGTCGGTATCTCAATACCTAGTTCAATCTCGTTACCGGCAAGTCTCTTTACTTGTTCCGTAATACATCATCCCGCAACTAACTCATTAGTTGCAATGCTTGCAAGGCTTATAGTGATGTGCATTACCGAGTGGGCCCAGAGATACCTCTCCGACAATCGGAGTGACAAATCCTAATCTCGAAATACGCCAACCCAACAAGTACCTTTGGAGACACCTGTAGAGCACCTTTATAATCACCCAGTTATGTTGTGACGTTTGGTAGCACACAAAGTGTTCCTCCGGTAAACGGGAGTTGCATAATCTCATAGTCATAGGAACATGTATAAGTCATGAAGAAAGCAACAGCAACAAACTAAACGATCAAGTGCTATGCTAACGGAATGGGTCAAGTCAATCACATCATTCTCCTAATGATGTGATCTCATTAATCAAATGACAACTCATGTCTATGGTTAGGAAACATAACCATCTTTGATCAACGAGCTAGTCAAGTAGAGGCATACTAGTGACACTCTGTTTGTCTATTTATTCACACATGTATTATGTTTCCGGTTAATACAATTCTAGCATGAATAATAAACATTTATCATGATATAAGGAAATAAATAATAACTTTATTATTGCCTCTAGGGCATATTTCCTTCAATACTCTTGTCATGCTTGCTTGAAATGTATTATGAATGATTAAACTAGTGCTAAAACTCCACCTTAACTTGAAGAATGTAAAAACTGCCACTTTTACTTGTTGAGGGTCTAATCACCCCCCCCCCTCTAGATCCCTCTTCTCGGTCCTTTCAATGGGGACACTGGATGAAGCTCACCTCAAGTTCGCGGCCAAGAACTGAAGGAAATATGCCCTAGAGGCAATAATAAAGTTGTTATTTATATTTCCTTATATCATGATAAATGTTTATTATTCATGCTAGAATTGTATTAACCAGAAACTTAGTACATGTGTGAATACATAGACAAACAGAGTGTCACTAGTTTGCCTCTACTTGACTAGCTCGTTGAATCAATGATGGTTATGTTTCCTAACCATAGACATGAGTTGACATTTGATTACTCGGATCACATCATTAGAGAATGATGTGATTGACTTGACCCATCCGTTAGCTTAGCACGATGATCGTTTAGTTTGTTGTTATTACTTTCTTCATGACTTATACATGTTCCTATGACTATGAGACTATGCAACTCCCGAGTATCAGAGGAACACTTTGTGTGCTACCAAACATCACAACGTAATTGGGTGATTATAAAGCTGCTCTATAGGTGTCTCCGATGGTTCTTATTGAGTTAGCATAGATTGAGATTAGGATTTGTCACTCCGATTGTCGGAGAGGTATCTCTGGGCCCTCTCGGTAATGCACATCACAATAAGCCTTGCAAGCAATGTAGCTAATGAGTTAGTTACGGGATGTAGCATTATGGAACGAGTAAAGAGACTTGCGGGTAACGAGATTGAACTAGGTATTGAGATACCGACAATCGAATCTCGGGCAAGTAACATACCGATGACAAAGGGAACAACGTATATTGTTATGCGGTTTGACCGATAAAGATCTTCGTAGAATATGTAGGAACCAATATGAGCATCCAGGTTCCGCTATTGGTTATTGACCGGAGACGAGTCTCGGTCATGTCTACATAGTTCTCGAACCCGTAGGGTCCGCATTCTTAAAGTTCGGTGGCGATCGGTAATACAAGTTTATGTGTTTTGATGTATAGAAGGTAGTTCGGAGTCCCAGATATGATCATGGACATGACGAGGAGTCTCGAAATGGTCGAGACATAAGGATTGATATATTGTAAGCCTATATTTGGACATCGGAATAGTTCCGGGTGAAATCGGGATTTTACCAGAGTGCCGGGGGGTTACAGGAACCCCCCGGGGGTTAATGGGCCTTGTTAGGCCCTAGTGGAGAGAGAGGGGCCAGCCAGAGTAGGGCCGCGCGCCCCTCCCCTTGAGTCCGAATAGGACAAGGAAGGGGGGGGCCCTTGCCTTTCCCCTCTCCCACTCCTTCCTTCCCCCTCCTAGTGGGACTAGGAAAGGGGAGTCCTACTCCCACAAGGAGGAGGACTCCTCCTCCTGGCGTGCCCTGCTAGGGCCGGCCGGCCTCCCCCGGCCCCTTGCTCCTTTATATACGGGGGCAGGGGCACCCCAACACACACAAGTTGATCAGTTGATCTTTTAGCCATGTGCGGTGCCCCCCTCCACCATAATCCACCTCGGTCATATCGTAGCGGTACTTAGGCGAAACCCTGTGTTGGTAGCATCATCGTCACTATTATCATGCCGTCGTGCTGAAGGAACTCTCCCTCGAAGCTCTGCTGGATTGGAGTTCGTGGGACGTCACCGAGCTAAACGTGCGCTGAACTCGGAGGTGCCGTACATTCGGTACTTGAATCAGTCGGATCGTGAAGACGTACGACTACATCAACCGCGTTCTCATAACGCTTCCGCTTACGGTCTACGAGGGTACGTGGACGAAACTCTCCCCTCTCGTTGCTATGCATCACCATGATCTTACGTGTGCATATGATTTTTTTTGAAATTACTGCGTTCCACAACAAGAACATGTACACATGCTACGAGATGCACAGGCGGATCGTTGACATGAGGGAGTGCCTCCTTCCTGTAATTGACGAGGGATCGAGCCACCAACAAAGCAATGGCGGCAAGCGTCACAAGAAGTAGATGATGATCATATGATCGTTTATCCTAGTTAATTATGCATGTAATAGTTTACTTTGGTGTGTGCAAATATTATGTGTGTACTAGCCACCTATGTAATTGGATGTTTAATTTGCTTATGCAATCATGTCCTTATAAGTATATATGTTGTTGTTCTGTACGCAATAACATCGCACACAGACCATGCTAGAGAAACCGTCGGTGACGAATTCATCAATGGCTGACAATTTTATACCAGCAAGCATTTGCCAATAACACAAACGGCTTATTAGCAACAATCGTGTGTGTTATTATCGGTCTTCACACACATTTCTGATTACGGACCTATTTGTCACGTATCACACACATCTTGTTAAGTTCAGCCGTTTATGTTCTCTTGGCTCAACGCAAATAGTTCATCCGAGTGAATTGTATGCCCTCTACTGCACATACCTTGATCTGGCTAATCATTTCTGTTGTGTTGCTAATCACAAACAGTTCATCCGAGTGAACTATATGATGTATATCGCACACACCTTCATCTGGGCTACCCGTTTCTGTTGTTATGCTCATCGCAAACAGTTCATTGGAGTCAATTGTATGCCACGCATCGCACACGCAACTATAATCTGAAACATTTTTTATGTCTCCGCCATCGCAAATGTTTCGTATCATTTTTTACTATTTTATTACATCACCGTTTGCGATTAATGCATCGCACACAGTTTCGTCGAAGGGTCTCTAACTGTAGTTTCACATTAGCAACATCCTGCAGCATTGAGCACTGACTCTAGGGGTGGGCTATGATGCGGTAGAGACACCGAGGCACGATGTACCAAGATGACACCCGAATGGTGCTCTCGGGAACCATGTTCTCATCGTTTGGGGCCATGATAGAAACCTCAGCCGGACTTCCATTGCGGATACAAGCTCAAATAGGCAATAAATCTGGACTAAAGTCTTGTGTGGTTAGTCAAGTCATGACCGACACCCTCCCCAGGCTTCTGCTTGAAGGTTGTTGAGATACATGACGCGTACATGGTGGTAAGTGATGAGAGCGTGTCTGAAGAAGTACACCCCTGCAGGGTTATCGAAACTATTCGAATAGCCGCCTCCTCAGATATGGACTAACTTGGAAAGCTTATATGGTTCATACACAAGTTGGAATGGATACTCTAAAATGCGCAAGATAAGTGTGAGTGCTATTGATTGCCTTGTCGTAGGGAGACGGGAGCGGATCCATAGTGGTATAGTTTTATGGTGAATATGTGGACTCGTGTGCGCTTTCTCACCCAAAGAAATTACTGGTAGTCTTAGATCAGGATAGCCACCGAGTCAAAGTTGGCTTGCTGCAGTTAAACTTCACAACCCCCTTATTGATACCTGATGCATATGTAGTTAGTTCTAATGTAAGTCTTGCTAAGTACATTTGTACTCACGTTTGCTTAATTTATATTTTTGCAGAGGGGACGTTGGTTCTCACTAGTGGTTTCAACTATGAGTTTGAAGTTAACGATTAGTTTGGGAATCCCAGACATAGGTCTCATTCCTTTGGAGGGTCTTGTAGATAGACAGACTTTTTGCCTTCTTTCTTTTGAGCTGTCTGTACTCAGACAGGTTATGCTTCTGCTTGTTGCTTATATGACTTCGTATGTTGGGTCATGAGACTCATGTTTGTAATATCATGCTATGTGTGGCTCTTCGAGGCCTCTTTAATAAATACTTTAAGTCGTAGAGTTATGTTGTGATGCCATGTTGTACCAACACATACTTGCATGTTCTTTGTTCGTATGATGTATATTGCTATGTGTTGGGTCACGACAAGAGCTGACATGATATTTGTGGCAAAACTGCCATACATCATGGTCATACCACATGTTAGGAATGTTGATGTAGCTGAAATAATTGCGGTCCAAAATGAAATGATTCTCGCAGAAAGGATTGGGTGTAATTCTCTGATCAGTGAATCTGATAGTACGATTGCAGTGGAAGCCTTTAATCAACAAGAAGCATACTTTGGTCCTGAGGCGGCTATCATCATGGAGTGTAAGCAAATGGAGTTGGAATTTTCAAAGACTTCCTTTGTGCATTGTTTTCGTGAAGCGAATGCGGTAGCAGATAGCCTAGCTAGAAATTCTCTTACCATTAGATCTTCAGGATTTTGGGATAATTCTATCCCGGACTATATTTCTCCTTTTTTTAAATGACTTGTCTATTATGTGAGGAATAAAGTCTATTTACTGTTAAAAAAAAAGTCTTTCGACGGCGATAAAATTCTTTCGAGTCTCGCTCTGAAGGTTTCGAAAAATCATGAAATTTATAGACTTGGAATTAGGTCAAACGGAGTTATGGGGCTCCCACAAGCTTGCCCACAGCCCACTTCTACACCCCCCCCCCCCGCCCCCCCCACCCTCAAGCTTCTAGTGTTGCATATTTTCAACAAAAAAATCCTCGTAAATTTCCATGTTTGGACTTTTGTAGGTATGCATTTTTGTGAAGCCAAAAACATGCAAAAAAAAACAGAAACTAGCACTGGGCACTATATTAATAAGTTAGTTTTAAAAATATAAATGACATATAAAACATATAAAAATGATAATACAATAGCATTTAACAATTGAAAAATATAGATATGTTTGAGGCGCATCATCGTCCAGATCTCTCCATATCTGGCCTAGATATGAGGTAGATATAAAAGATGCCGGTGAGCCCCATACGCGTAAGACCGGTTTGAGGGAGTAGGCTGGGTCGCGATTTTTTGGCCGGTTAGTGATCGAGGTTACTAAAAAAAGATTAGTGACCGACCCATCTGACCCGGATATATGGGGCAATAAGGGGTTGTCATCGATGAAATGGCAAAAATTGCGAAAATGCAAAATGGAGACCGAGCTCAATGGAGGCCTTTATTTGAAAACTTCAAAATTTAAACTTTTCATATGCAAAAAATTCTATAAATAAATACACATATACCTAGATACATAATGAACATGTGTGCAATTTTTTAGGTGGAAATACATTAGAATGTGAGCTACACAAAAAAGACAAATCTGGGGCTTTTTAGCATATATATTGTTCATCTTCAAAGTCCATGATTTTGTTTTTTTTGTGCAACTCGCAATTCAAGGTATTTCATCCTGAGATTTTTCACACATACACTTTACATCCTTGCATACATGTGTATCTTTTTTCAGATTTTTTCGAAACTGAAATTTATGAATTTTGAATTTTTCAAAATAAAAGGCTCCATGGAGCTCGGTCTCCAAAATGCCCCACTCCAAAAATTGCATCTGAATATACGAAGCTTGGATTAAGAAAAGGAATTTCCCTAACCTACTCCCATCTAGTCTAGACGGATAAAAAGAGAGTGAGCCCGTCTCGAAAAGAGAGAAAAAAGAAAAAGAAAAGCGAAACGACGCTTGGTGGGCTGCTCCATTCCGGGTTCCGGCCAGAATCATACCAAACCCTCGCGTCGCCCCGCCACCATGGCCGACGGCGCCACCTCCCTCCTCCCCACCGCCGGATACGACGGCGAGGACCGAATCAGCGCCCTCCACGACGACCTCCTCTGTGCCATCATCTCCCGCCTCTCCGTCACGGACGCCGCCCGCACCACCGCCCTCTCCCCCCGCTGGTGCCATCTCTGGCGCTCCACCCCGCTCGCCCTCGACGATGCCCACCTCCACGAGTCCGTCCGTGACGCCGTAGTCCCCCGGATCCTTGCTGACCATCCGGGGCCCTTCCGCGCCGTCCGCCTCGCCGAATGCAGGTTCGCCTCCCTGGACCATGAGCTCGCCGAGTGGCCGCGCCTCCTCGCCACCAAGGGCATACAGAAACTCGCCCTCGTCAACAAGCACGCCCAGGCGCAGCACACCTTCTCGCCCCTCCCGGCTGACATCCTCCGTTGCGCCTCTCTCCAGAGCATCTCGTTGAGCTTCTGGACGTTCCCCGTTGACCTCTCCGACGTCTTTCTTCCCAAGCTCCAGAGTCTCAATATGACAAGAGTTGACATGAGCGACCATGACCTGGAGTGCTTGCTTGCTGTCAGCCCCGTTCTGAAGATCATTGTGCTCGCCCGCAACAAGCCCAAGCATGTGCATCTCCGCAGCCAAAGCCTCCAATGCGTGGTCATTGGACGCTCCGCGGTGAAGGAGGTCGCCGTGATGGAAACACCGCTCTTGGATCGCCTTATCTTGTTGGATCCGCCTCGTGTTGTCGGAGGTGCTGGTATGAGGGTCAAGTTTGCCTGTGCACCCAACCTGCGGGTGCTTGGCTACCTGGAGCCCAGAGGTCACAAGCTGCAGATCGGCGACCATGTCATCGAGGTACGGTGCCTCTCCATCTCTATTTCAACACGAAATTATTTGGGGATTTTAGAAAATCATTCCATCCACTGAGATTAGTACAAATTACTCCATCCATCAATAAATGAGTATGTTGCATATCTGTTCGGGTGCACTGCATTGCAGCCAAACATGAAGGCAAGCCCAGGAACCGTGGTTCGAAGCGTCAAGATATTGGCCTTGAAGGTGAATTTTGGTGTCTTGGGGGAGGTCACCATGCTTGCCCGTTTCCTTAGATGCTTTCCCAATGTTGACACGCTTCACATCGAGGTTTCTCCCATTTCTTTCCGTCAGTCGATCATTTGGCAATGGTATTTCAATTATTAGCAGCATGATCCACATATGTAACTGAACTGTCCATGCATTGGTATAAATTTGCAGTCTCTCCGGCATGATCCATTCGTAGCTGGCTATGATCCAACGGGGGAGTACCATGCCAAGTTCTGGCAGGAGGTCAGTCCAATTAAATGCTTGAGATCACACGTCAAGAGGATGGTTTTCCACAAATATCGAGGGTATCAAAACGAATTTGAATTCCTCAAGTTCATCGCCAAGGATGCGCTGGAGCTGCAGTCTTTGGTGCTTGTGCCTGAAGAAAATTTTGCTTTACGACATGAGATGGATGAGATGATAGACGGATTGGGGTGTCCACGGTTTCGAGAATGGAACTCCAAAGTATTGCTGGTGTTGACTAAAGTAGACGTTGCTTTTAGTTTGAAGGAAGCATCTGATCTTACTGTCGACGACCCTTTTCCCTGCTCAATGCATGGCTAATTCGTTCAATATATATATACAAGATCGATCCCAGCCTTTTGGGGAATCATCGACTGTCGTAGTGCAAGATCACAATGTTAAAGTTTGAAGGCATGCTATCTTAAACCAGGTTTCAACTAGGAGTACCAAGAGTACATGTAAGTATCTAAGCTGGCAGAACTACTGAAAAGGCCAGCGTTATCTTATCATGTTATCTAACGTCATGTATTACTAGTGATAAATCAACTACTATGTGGTTCTGAAATCTGATATAGTAGGCCTGCTTTGTAGCCATTTTCTCTGCTATGCTTTGTAGAGTGCACCTCTGTCAGTTTTTGTTCATATCATCAGATGATCAGACTATACCAAGCTAGGTTGACAAGTTTTCCAGTGCTATGCAACAGAAAGAAAAAAATAAACTTGTGCTAGAACTGAATTTAGGAAGACTCCTAGCAAGTTGCTGTTCTATGCACAAAGGCCATATTTCTGAATCGGTGAAGGTCTTTGTGTTGTCTGGCAAAAACTGAGCAAGGTCTGGGAGCTACCCCAGAATAAGATTTCAACTTCCCAGGACCTGACTGGCTCCTGCACCTGCTAAGTAAATCTGGCCTGATCTTGTATCCTGCTGTTATTTTAGAGGCAATGGCGCCTTCCTAATGACACAGTTAATAGTAAGTCTCAAATCTTTGCTTCAGCGCACTTCCTGCAAAACCATCTCCAGTCTCACTCTGGAGAAGTTGTCTGCTCTGTGTTGTTGCCTCCGCATTCTGGAATCTGGGCTGGTATGTATAGGGCCTGTTTGGATGCTCGCATCATTTTTGGGTTTCCCGGGAATCTGGACAGGTAGAGCCTATTCTAGGTGATACGAGTTCTGAGCCATGTTTTGCAAGTTGTTTGGTTGCCTGCGTTGCCTTTCCTCGCATGAGCAGAAAGAAACAGAAGCATGGCGTTTGGTTGCATCCATATGCTGTCCAGATGCAATGTTTAGCTGTTTGGTTAGGTGCATACTGATGGTTACTCTCAACTCCTGTCCATATGGTGAACTTATCTCAGACCACCACACAACTTCGTCTATGAGTGTCAAAATAAAAACTTACAACATGAGTTGTGTGAAACAACGAGATGAAGTTGGGGGTCAAAAATTTCAAATGAGCGATCATGTGTGATGGATTTGATGAAATTCACCTAAATTAAATCCAAAGTTGAACATGAAATCGAGGAGTTACAGCTATCGAAACTTGGGAATCAATTGCTGGAATGGAATCACATCCTCAATCTTCATCTTTTTCATCTAGACCTCTCGTGAAAGCAGTGGATTGACAAAGTAGATGATCAAGAGGGTATGTGAGAGAGGTTGAAGAAAATAAGTTCACACACATGAACACCTGCACTACATTAGGAAATGTAGATCTATTCGTATATGACAATCGAAACACAAAACTTAAAACACGAAAGTTGTGTGACGGGAGAGATCAAACTACTTTTCAAAATAAATAAAAAACGATCGACCGTGTGCGGCAGTTTTGACAAAATTTGCCTAAAAGAACTCTAAACATAGCCCCTCCATTTCCTTTTAATTTGCATATGAGATTTGGTCAAAGTCAAACTTTGTAAAATTTGACTAGGTTTGTAGAAAAAGATATCAACATTCACACTATGAAATCAATATTATTAGATCCATGATGAAATTAATTTTCATAACATATAACTTTAGTGTTGTAGATGTTGATATTTTTTTCTATAAAATTAGTCAAACTTTCAAAGTTTGACTTTGACCCAATTTATTTTGTTTGAAACAAGGTAAAAGATTTGCCATTTTCATTGATTAAGAAAGAAGGTTTACACTTATGCCCGCAACGCGGAAACAACTACTCTCGCGGCATTACATTACTCAAGTATTTCGTACCCGCTAGAGCCCAAAGATGGGCCTCTTCCTTGATCCTCCCGACAATTAACATGGTCGGTGCGGTGGTGTTGCGAAAAACTCTCGCATTGCATTCCTTCCAAATCTCCCAAGATACCAAAATCATCAGCGAAGTGAGAGCCTTCCAGTGCGGTCTTGTATTGTTCACTGTATCAGCCCAAGCCAAAGTAGAGAAATTCAGGAGGCCAAGCCAGTTTGCCCAAGCCGAAGTGAGAGCCTTTAATCCAATTTTATATGTAAACTAAAAAGAAACGGAGGGAGTACATACATAATTGAAGATTTTTTTTTGACGAAAGCTGATGGAGCAGCTTTTCTTTTCAATTATAGGAAGAAAGGTGTTACAGGTATTGTGACCTGCACAAGTGCCAGGCCGAGAATAGGAACAAAGTAACATCAGACATCATAACAACTATACATAAGTGCCCAAGTCAGTCCGGCTCACGTGGTCTGTCTAGAATCTGCTGAATCCTGTGACGCCCAGCCTGGTTCCATAGCATAAACTCATCCATCATCGAGTTGAACACTCTGCTAACAGTGGACACCTTGTTTTGAAAAATCCGAGCGTTCCTCTCGCGCCAAGTGAACCACCAGATGGCCACCGCAAGACCACCCCAGCCCCTTGAGTTGGGCAGATTAATGCTCACCACGTTGGACTCCCACCATTCAGCGAGGCTGGAGGTTGCCCCTGTCGGTGCAAGTGTTGTGGGAAGGTTGCAGTGGTTCAGCATCAAACTCCATAGTGCTTGGGTGAAGGAGCAGCGTGCCAGGAGGTGATCGGCACACTCGTCCGCTGCCCTGCAGAGACAACAGATCGGGTCGTGTGGCCATCCTCTCTTATGTAGGTTGTCCGCTGTAAGGCATTTGCCCAGGATCGCTAGCCAAGCAAAAATTCTACATTTTAGTGGAGCATTTGCTGCCCAAATGTGCTGCTGGCCGGCGAGGCGAATGCACCCCTCGAATTGCACGGCATATGCAATGGCGGAAGAGTAAGCATCGCTCGGCGTCCATCTCCAGATCACCGAATCTGGAGTTCCCTGCAGTAGGCGCACATCGGCAACCATATCCCAGAGCCTTGTGAATTGGACAATGGATGTTGGTGAAGGAAATATGCCCTAGAGGCAATAATAAAGTTATTATTTATTTCCTTATATCATGATAAATGTTTATTATTCATGCTAGAATTGTATTAACCGGAAACATAATACATGTGTGAATACATAGACAAACAGAGTGTCACTAGTATGCCTCTACTTGACTAGCTCGTTAATCAAAGATGGTTATGTTTCCTAACCATGAACAAAGAGTTGTTATTTGATTAACGAGGTCACATCATTAGTAGAATGATCTGATTGGCATGACCCATTCCATTAGCTTAGCACCCGATCGTTTAGTATGTTGCTATTGCTTTCTTCATGACTTATACATGTTCCTATAACTATGAGATTATGCAACTCCCGTTTACCGAAGGAACACTTTGGGTACTACCAAACGTCACAACGTAACTGGGTGATTATAAAGGAGTACTACAGGTGTCTCCAATGGTAGATGTTGGGTTGGCGTATTTCGAGATTAGGGTTTGTCACTCCGATTGTCGGAGAGGTATCTCTGGGCCCTCTCGGTAATGCACATCACATAAGCCTTGCAAGCACTGCAACTAATAAGTTAGTTGTGAGATGATGTATTACGGAACGAGTAAAGAGACTTGCCGGTAACGAGATTGAACTAGGTATTGGATACCGACGATCGAATCTCGGGCAAGTAACATACCGATGACAAAGGGAACAACGTATGTTGTTATGCGGTCTGACCGATAAAGATCTTCGTAGAATATGTAGGAGCCAATATGGGCATCCAGGTCCCGCTATTGGTTATTGACCGGAGACGTGTCTCGGTCATGTCTACATTGTTCTCGAACCGTAGGGTCCGCACGCTTAACGTTACGATGACAGTTATTATGAGTTTATGCATTTTGATGTACCGAAGGTTGTTCGGAGTCCCGGATGAGATCACGGACATGACGAGGAGTCTCGAAATGGTCGAGACGTAAAGATTGATATATTGGAAGCCTATGTTTGGGCACCGGAAGTGTTCCGGGTGAAATCGGGATTTTACCGGATTACCGGGAGGGTTACCGGAACCCTCCGGGAGGCAAATGGGCCTATTGGGCCTTAGTGGAAAAGAGAGAAGGGGTAGCCCACATGCTAGCCGGCCGAACCCCCCTTCCCTAGTCCTATTAGGACTAGGAGAAGGGGCCGGCCCCCCTCTCTTCTCTTTCTCCCGAAGAGTCCTACTAGGAATAGGATTTGGGGGAAGGAGTCCTACTCCCGGTAGGAGTGGGACTCCTCCCTGCGCCTCCCTCCTAGCCGGCCGACCCCCTTGCCCCTGGCCTTTATATACGGGGGCAGGGGGCACCCCATAGACACACAACTTGATCCTTGAGATCGTTCCTTAGCCGTGTGCGGTGCCCCCTGCCACCAAATTCCACCTCGATCGTACCGTTGTAGTGCTTAGGCGAAGCCCTGCGTCGGTAGTACATCAAGATCGTCATCACGCCGTCGTGCTGACGAAACTCTTCCTCGACGCTTTGCTGGATCGGAGCCCGAGGAACGTCATCGAACTGAACGTGTGCTAAGAACTCGGAGGTGCCGGAGTAACGGTGCTTGGATCGGTCGGATCGGGAAGAAGACGTACGACTACTTCCTCCACGTTGTGTGATCGCTTCCGCAGTCGGTCTGCGTTGGTACGTAGACAACACTCTCCCCTCTCGTTGCTGTGCATCACCATGATCTTGCGTGTGCGTAGGAAATTTTTTGAAATTACTGCGTTCCCCAACAGTGGCATCCGAGCCTAGGTTTTATGGTTTGATGTTATTTGCACGAGTAGAACACAAGTGAGTTGTGGGCGATACAAGTCATACTGCCTACCAGCATGTCATTCTTTGGTTCGGCGGTATTGTTGGTTGAGACGATCCGGACCAACCTTACGCATACTCTTACGCGAGACCGGTTCCCTCGACGTGCTTTGCACATAGATGGCTTGCGGAAGACTGTCTCTCCAACTTTAGTTGAACCAAGTGTGGCTACGCCCGGTCCTTGAGAAGGTTAAAACGGAGTCTATTTGACAAACTATCATTGTGGTTTTGATGCGTAGGTGAGATGAGTTCTTACTTAAGCCCGTAGCAGCCACGTAAAACTTGCAACAACAAAGTAGAGGACGTCTAACTTGTTTTTGCAGGGTATGTTGTGATGTGATATGGTCAAGGCATGATGCTGATTTTATTGTATGAGATGATCATGTTTTGTAACTAAGTTATCGGCAACTGGCAGGAGCCATATGGTTGTCGCTTTATTGTATGCAATGCAATCGCGATGTAATGCTTTACTAGATTACTAAACGGTAGTAATAGTCGTGGAAGCATAAGATTGGCGAGACGACAACGATGCTACGATGGAGATCAAGGTGTCGCGCCGGTGACGATGGTGATCATGACGGTGCTTCGGAGATGGAGATCACAAGCACAAGATGATGATGGCCATATCATATCACTTATATTGATTGCATGTGATGTTTATCCTTTTATGCATCTTATCTTGCTTTGATTGACGGTAGCATTATAAGATGATCTCTCACTAAATTATCAAGAAGTGTTCTCCCTGAGTATGCACCGTTGCCAAAGTTCGTCGTGCCCAGACACCACGTGATGATCGGGTGTGATAAGCTCTACGTCCATCTACAACGGGTGCAAGCCAGTTTTGCACACGCAGAATACTCAGGTTAAACTTGACGAGCCTAGCATATGCAGATATGGCCTCGGAACATGGAGACCGAAAGGTCGAGCGTGAATCATATAATAGATATGATCAACATAACGATGTTCACCATTGAAAACTACTCCATCTCACGTGATGATCAGTTATGGTTTAGTTGATTTGGATCACGTGATCACTTAGAGGATTAGAGGGATGTCTATCTAAGTGGGAGTTCTTAAGTAATATGATTAAATTGAACTTAAATTTATCATGAACTTAGTCCTGGTAGTATTTTGCAAATCATGTTGTAGATCAATAGCTCATGTTATTGCTTCCCTGTGTTTATTTTGATATGTTCCTAGAGAAAATTGTGTTGAAAGATGTTAGTAGCAATGATGCGGATTGGATCCGTGATCTGAGGTTTATCCTCATTGCTGCACAGAAGAATTATGTCCTTGATGCACCACTAGGTGACAGACCTATTGCAGGAGCAGATGCAGACGTTATGAACGTTTGGCTAGCTCAATATGATGACTACTTGATAGTTTAGTGCACCATGCTTAACGGCTTAGAATCGGGACTTCAAAGACGTTTTGAACGTCATGGACCATATGAGATGTTCCAGGAGTTGAAGTTAATATTTCAAGCAAATACCCGAGTTGAGAGACATGAAGTCTCCAGCAAGTTCTATAGCTAAAAGATGGAGGAGAATCGCTCAACTAGTGAGCATGTGCTCAGATTGTCTGGGTACTACAATCGCTTGAATCAAGTGGGAGTTAATCTTCCAGATAAGATAGTGATTGACAGAATTCTCTAGTCATCATCACTAAGTTAGTAGAACTTCGTGATGAACTATAATATGCAAGGGATAACGGAAACAACTCCCAAGCTCTTCGTGATGCTGAAATCAACGAAGGTAGAAATCAAGAAAAAACATCAAGTGTTGATGGTTGACAAGACCACTAGTTTCAAGAAAAGGGCAAAGGGAAGAAGGGGAACTTCAAGAAGAATGGCAAGCAAGTTGCTGCTCAAGTGAAGAAGCCCAAGTCTGATCCTAAGCCTTAGACTAAGTGCTTCTACTGCAAAGGGACTGGTCACTAGAAGCGGAACTACCCCAAGTGATTGACGGATAAGTAGGATGGCAAAGTGAACATAAGTATATTTGATATACATGTTATTGATGTGTACTATACTAGTGTTTATAGCAACCCCTCAGTATTTGATGCTAGTTCAGTTGCTAAGGGTAGTAACTCGAAACGGGAGTTGCAGAATAAACAGAGACTAGTTAAGGGTGAAGTGACGATGTGTGTTGGAAGTAGTTCCAAGATTGATATGATCATCATCGCACACTCCCTATAATTTCGGGATTAGTGTTGAACCTAAATAAGTGTTATTTGGTTTTTGCGTTGAGCATGAATATGATTTGATCATGTTTATTGCAATACGGTTATTCATTAAAGTCAAAGAATAATTGTTGTTCTGTTTACATGAATAAAACCTTCGATGGTCATACACCCAATGAAACAAGTTTACTGGATCTCGATCGTAGTGATACACATATTCATGATATTGAAACCAAAAGATGCAAAGTTAATAATGATAGTGCAACTTATTTGTGGCACTGCCGTTTAGGTCATATTGGTGTAAAGCGCATGAAGAAACTCCATGCTGATGGGCTTTTTGAATCACTTGATTATGAATCAGTTGATGCTTGCGAACCATGCCTCATGGGCAAGATGACTAAAACTCTGTTCTTCGGAACAATGGAGCAAGCAACAGATTTGTTGGAAATCATACATACTGATGTATGTGGTCCGATGAATATTGAGGCTCGCGACAGGTATCATTATTTTATGATCTTCACAGATGATTTGAGCAGATATGAGTATATCTACTTGATGAAACATAAGTCTAAAACATTTGAAAAGATCAAAGAATTTTAGAGTGAAGTGAAAAATCATCGTAACAAGAAAAATAAAGTTTCTATGATCTGATCGTGGAAAAGAGTATTTGAGTTACGAGTTTGGTCTTCAGTTAAAACAATGTGAAATAGTTTCACTACTCACGCCACCTGGAACACCATAGCATAATGGTGTGTCCGAACGTCATAACCGTACTTTATTGGATATAGTGCAATCTATGATGTTTCTTACCGATTTACCACTATCGTTTTTGGGGTCATGCATTAGAGACAGCTGCATTCACGTTAAAAAGGGGCACCATCTATATCCGTCGAGACGACGCCTTATGAACTATGGTTTGGCAAGAAACCAAAGTTGTCGTTTCTTAAAGTTTGGGGCTGCGATGCTTATGTGAAAAAGCTTCAACCTGATAAGCTCGAACCCAAATCGGAGAAATGTGTCTTCATAGGATATCCAAAGGAAACTATTGGATACACCTTCTATCACAGATCCGAAGGCAAGACTTTTGTTGCTAAGTTCGGAAACTTTCTAGAGAAGGAGTTTCTCTCGAAAGAAGTGAGTGGGAGGAAAGTAGAACTTGACGAGGTAACTGTACCTGCTCCCTTATTGGAAAATAGTACATCACAGAAAACTGTTTCTGCGACACCTATACCAATTAGTGAGGAAGCTAATGATGATGATCATAAAACTTCAGGACAAGATACTACTGAACCACGTAGATCAACCAGAGTGAGATCCGCACCAGAGTGGTACGGTAATCCAATTCTGGAAGTCATGCTACTAGATCATGATGAACCTACGAACTATGAAGAAGCGATGGTGAGCCCAGATTCCGCAAAGTGGCTTGAGGCCATGAAATCTGAGATGGGATCCATGTATGAGAACAAAGTATGGACTTTGGTTGACTTGCCCGATGATCGGCAAGCAATTGAGAATAAATGGATCTTCAAGAGGAAGACGGACGTTGATAGTAGTGTTACTATCTACAAAGCTAGAATTGTCGCAAAAAGGTTTTCGACAAGTTCAAAGTGTTGACTACGATGAGAGTTTCTCACTCGTATCTATGCTTAAGTCTGTCCGAATCATGTTAGCAATTGCCGCATTTTATGAAATCTGGCAAATGGATAAACAAAACTGCATTCCTTAATGGATTTATTAAAGAAGAGTTGTATGTGATGCAACTAGAAGGTTTTGTCAATCCAAAAGGTGCTAACAAAATGTGCAAGCACCAGCGATCCATCTGTGGACTGGTGCAAGCATCTCGGAGTTGGAATATACGCTTTGATAGGTTGATCAAAGCATATAGTTTTATACAGACTTGCGGTGAAGCCTGTATTTACAAGAAAGTGAGTGGGAGCACTACAGCATTTCTGATAAGTATATGTGATTGACATATTGTTGATCGGAAATAATGTAGAATTATTCTGTAAAGCATAAAGGAGTGTTTGAAAGGAGTTTTTCAAAGAAAGACTTCAGTGAAGCTGCTTACATATTGAGCTTCAAGATCTATAGAGATAGATTAAGACGCTTGATAAGTTCTTTCAATGAGTACATACCTTGACAAAGATTTTGAAGTAGTTCAAAATGGAGCAGTCAAAGAAAGAGTTCTTGCCTATATTATAAGGTGTGAAGTTGAGTAAGACTCAAAGCCCGACCACGGCAGAAGATAGAAAGAGAATGAAAGTCATTCCCTATGCCTTGGCCATAGGTTCTATAAAGTATGTCATGCTGTATACCAGATCTATTGTACACCCTGCACTGATTTGGCAAGGGAGTACAATAGTGATCTAGGAGTAGATCACTGGACAGCGGTCAGAATTATCCTTAGTGAAATAAGGATATGTTTCTCGATTATGGACTTGATAAAAAGGTTCGTCGTAAAGGGTTACGCCGATGCAAGTTTTTGACACTGATCCAGATGAATCTAAAGTCTCAATCTGGATACATATTGAAAGTGGGAGCAATTAGCTAGAGTAGCTCCGTGTAGAGCATTGTAGACATAGAACTTGCAAAATACTTACGGATCTGAATGTGACAGACCCGTTGACTAAAATTATCTCACAAGCAAAACATGATCACACCTTAGTACTCTTTGGGTGTTGATCACATAGATATGTGAACTAGATTACTAACTCTAGTAAACCCTTTGAGTGTTGGTCACATGACGATGTGAACTATGGGTGTTAATCACATGGTGATGTGAACTATTGCTGTTAAATCACATGGCGATGTGAACTAGATTATTGACTCTAGTGCAAGTGGGAGACTGAAGGAAATATGCCCTAGAGGCAATAATAAAGTTATTATTTATTTCCTTATATCATGATAAATGTTTATTATTCATGCTAGAATTGTATTAACCGGAAACATAATACATGTGTGAATACATAGACAAACAGAGTGTCACTAGTATGCCTCTACTTGACTAGCTCGTTAATCAAAGATGGTTATGTTTCCTAACCATGAACAAAGAGTTGTTATTTGATTAACGAGGTCACATCATTAGTAGAATGATCTGATTGACATGACCCATTCCATTAGCTTAGCACCCGATCGTTTAGTATGTTGCTATTGCTTTCTTCATGACTTATACATGTTCCTATAACTATGAGATTATGCAACTCCCGTTTACCGGAGGAACACTTTGGGTACTACCAAACGTCACAACGTAACTGGGTGATTATAAAGGAGTACTACAGGTGTCTCCAATGGTAGATGTTGAGTTGGCGTATTTCGAGATTAGGGTTTGTCACTCCGATTGTCGGAGAGGTATCTCTGGGCCCTCTCGGTAATGCACATCACATAAGCCTTGCAAGCACTGCAACTAATAAGTTAGTTGTGAGATGATGTATTACGGAACGAGTAAAGAGACTTGCCGGTAACGAGATTGAACTAGGTATTGGATACCGACGATCGAATCTCGGGCAAGTAACATACCGATGACAAAGGGAACAACGTATGTTGTTATGCGGTCTGACCGATAAAGATCTTCGTAGAATATGTAGGAGCCAATATGGGCATCCAGGTCCCGCTATTGGTTATTGACCGGAGACGTGTCTCGGTCATGTCTACATTGTTCTCGAACCGTAGGGTCCGCACGCTTAACGTTACGATGACAGTTATTATGAGTTTATGCATTTTGATGTACCGAAGGTTGTTCGGAGTCCCGGATGAGATCACGGACATGACGAGGAGTCTCGAAATGGTCGAGACGTAAAGATTGATATATTGGAAGCCTATGTTTGGGCACCGGAAGTGTTCCGGGTGAAATCGGGATTTTACCGGATTACCGGGAGGGTTACCGGAACCCCCCGGGAGGCAAATGGGCCTATTGGGCCTTAGTGGAAAAGAGAGAAGGGGTAGCCCACATGCTAGCCGGCCGAACCCCCCTTCCCTAGTCCTATTAGGACTAGGAGAAGGGGCCGGCCCCCCTCTCTTCTCTTTCTCCCGAAGAGTCCTACTAGGAATAGGATTTGGGGGAAGGAGTCCTACTCCCGGTAGGAGTGGGACTCCTCCCTGCGCCTCCCTCCTAGCCGGCCGACCCCCTTGCCCCTGGCCTTTATATACGGGGGCAGGGGCACCCCATAGACACACAACTTGATCCTTGAGATCGTTCCTTAGCCGTGTGCGGTGCCCCCTGCCACCAAATTCCACCTCGATCGTACCGTTGTAGTGCTTAGGCGAAGCCCTGCGTCGGTAGTACATCAAGATCGTCATCACGCCGTCGTGCTGACGAAACTCTTCCTCGACGCTTTGCTGGATTGGAGCCCGAGGAATGTCATCGAACTGAACGTGTGCTAAGAACTCGGAGGTGCCGGAGTAACGGTGCTTGGATCGGTCGGATCGGGAAGAAGACGTACGACTACTTCCTCTACGTTGTGTGATCGCTTCCGCAGTCGGTCTGCGTTGGTACGTAGACAACACTCTCCCCTCTCGTTGCTGTGCATCACCATGATCTTGCGTGTGCGTAGGAAATTTTTTGAAATTACTGCGTTCCCCAACAGTTGGTGCAATAGGGTGACGCAGGTGTCTAATCCAACGGCCATCATGAAGGGCTTGAGCCACAGTGAGGTTCTTGCGAGTGCAGCAAGCAAATAGGCCAGGCGCCGCGCAACTCAGAGCAACCCCATTGAGCCAATGATCTAACCAGAACTTAATCCTTTCTCCATTTCCGAGGGTGAACTTGACAGATGCGTTGAAGAGGTTGCTAAGCTTCTTGTCGATTGTCATGGGTAGGAATGCCCATGGCTTGTCCGGCTCGTTCCAGGATTGCCAAAGCCAGCGAAGGCGTAGAGCTAGGCCTTGAGCTTGCAGGTTGGGGATCCCAAGTCCCCCATAAATCTTCGGACGGCACACAAGCTTCCAGCTTACCAAGCATTTGCCCCCAACGGCAGCTTCCTTGCTCTCCCAAAGAAAGCCTCTTCGGAGTTTGTCAACAATTTTATGTAGCCAAATCGGTTGTGACAGGGCAATCATTTGGAAAACCACCATCGCAGACAAGATTTGCTTGACAAGTATAAGGCGCCCATCCAGACCCATGAGTCCAAGCTTCCAGCAACGAACTTTAGCCAGTATCTTGTCAATATATTCCTCATAATCAACCATCTTCAGCCTAGAGTCAGAAAGTGGCATTCCGAGGTACTTGCAGGGGAAGTTTTTGCATGCACCCATTGAGGTACCCATAATCAGAGCCAGATCGAAGCCCTCACAGCGAATTGGGGTGAAAGAGCTCTTCTGGAAGTTGGTGTGTAACCCGGTCGCATTGCCAAAGAGTTGCAACAGTTGCTTGATGGATGCAATTTCAGAAGGCTCCGGATTGATGAAGATCACAACATCATCTGCATAGAGTGAGGTTCGGAAAGGCATGCGAGATCGCCCTATAGGTTTGAGCACCCCGGCCTCGACGGCGGCATTAATGAGGGCAGCAAGGCAGTCCATCACAATGACGAAAAGCAGCGGCGATATAGGGTCTCCCTGCCGGAGACCCTGCTGATGGTGAATTGAGTCCGTGAGAACCCCATTGACAAGCACTCTGGAAGTGGCAGTGGACAACATGATAGAGATCCAGTCACGGAACTTGGTGCCAAAGCCCTTGGCCTCGAGAGCCTGCAGCAGGAACTCCCAAGAGACCGAATCGAAAGCCTTTTCAATGTCCAGCTTCAACATCACTGCCGGCGTCTTTGATTGTTTGAACATCTTGGCAAGGCACTGAACATACTTAAAATTATCATGAATTGTGCGACCCTTAATGAAGGCACTCTGGCAAGGTTGAACAAGGTCGTTCATCCTACATCTTAATCTCGAGGCAAGGATCTTCATGAAAAGTTTGCTGATGAAGTTGACCAAGCTGATCGGCCTAAAATCTCTAGGGGTTGATGCTTCAGGGCTCTTCGGGAGGAGCACAATGGTGGCTGAATTGAGCAGATGAAGCTTTCTGGCGTTTAGGCACTCGATCTCTCTGATAGCCGCCATGATGTCCAACTTGATCGTGTCCCAACAGTTTTGGAAGAAAAGTGCAGAGAAGCCGTCAGGGCCAGAGACTTGCTCGTGTCAAGGTCGAACAACACAGACTTGACCTCATCTTCTAAGATAGGCCTCTCTAGCTCCGAGAGCTCAGCTGCGGTTATTCCAATATTCTGCAGGTTCAGCGTGCTTGTCCTGACACGTTTGTGCCCAAGAAGTTTCGAGAAGAAAACGAACATGGCCTGCTCTTTGCCAACTTAGCTGGTAACTGGCACCCCATCAACAGTGAGGCGGTGGATAAAGCACGCTGAAGTTGGCAAAGGAACTGATCACAGGAAGAATGTCGATGTGCATCTTTTTCTATAAAGTTTATCTTGAATTGAAGCACCATTGTATTAAAAGTGATTAGTGGAGAAGATTAAGAAATACAGGTGCTCGACCTTTAAGACTGGGGTTCATCAACAGCACCTTCAGGATCCTCACTGGCTGAAGGTGCCGGCCAATTTCTAAGCAAACAAACAGCTCAGATTTGGACCCAGAAAGCCTGCATCAAATCCTTCCTCCTTTATCTGTCACACGCTATTTGCTCAAAAAAATAATATTATCACACGCTACCCCCCTCAAAAAAATAAATTGTATCACACGCTAACCCTTCCAACCTCACGTGACCCATTTCTGGAGTCCATTCCGTCTCCGTGGTCTCGTGCGGCGCTGTTGATGAACCCCTGCCATGCCCTTGAGCTCCTGCGCCAGTGCCGCTCCATCCGACACCTCGACCAGCTCCACGCCCACCTCCTCGCCCACGGCCCATCCGCCGTCGCCTCCCTCGCCTCCCAGCTCGTCGCCTCCTACTGCGCGCTCTCCGGTGGCGCCGGACACGCGGGACTCTGCCACGCCCGCCGCCTGTTCGACAGAGTTCCCGACCCGGACAGGTTCGCGTACAACAGCCTTATCAGGGCGTACTCCAACAGCGGTTGCCCCCAGGAGGCGCTGTGCCTGCACCGTGACGCCCTCCTGCGCGGCATCCTGCCGAACGAGTTCACGCTGCCCTTCGTGCTCAAGGCGTGCGCCAGGGCGCGGGCCGCAGAGCACGCGCTGGCCACCCATGGAGTGGCTATCAAGCTGGGGTATGTGCGGCAGGTGTTCGTGGGCAACGCGCTCCTGCACTCATATGCGTCGGCCGGGTCGCTGCGGGACTCTCGGCGGTTCTTTGCTGAGATGGCGCCGGACAGGAATGTCGTGTCGTGGAACACGATGATCGGAGGATGCGCACAGGCCGGGGAGACCAGCGAGGCGTGTGCCTTGCTTGGAGAGATGAGGCGCCAAGGAGTGTTGGCCGATGTGTTCACGTTCGTCAGCCTGCTTCTCGTTTGCTCAAGCTCGGGAAATCTTGAGGTTGGTCGGCTGGTGCATTGTCATATGTTGGCTAGTGGATCCCGGGTAGATCTGATTCTTGGCAACGCACTGGTGGACATGTACAGTAAGTGCGGGGATCTGTGGATGGCTCGTAGATGTTTTGACGTGATGCCCATAAAGAATGTCGTTTCATGGACTTCCATGCTTTGTGCCCTGGCAAAACATGGCTCGGTTGATGCTGCGAGAGACTGGTTTGAGCAGATGCCGGAGAGGAACATAATCTCCTGGAATGCCATGATCTCTTGCTATGTTCAGGGTGGCCGATTCCGTGAAACTTTGGGTCTTTATAACCGTATGAAATCTCTAGGTCTCACTCCAGATGAGGTTACCTTGGCTGGTGTTCTCTCTGCCCATGGACAAAATGGCGATTTGGCCTCTGGAAGGATGATACATTGTTATATTAAAGACAATTTTTGTGATCCTGGTGTCACTCTACTTAATTCACTTCTTGATATGTATGCAAGATGTGGTCAGGTAGACACATCCATAAGCTTGTTCACTGAGATGCCCAATAAAAACACTATCTCTTGGAATGTGATTATTGGAGCGCTAGCCATGCATGGGCGTGCACAAGAGGCAGTCAAGTTCTTCAGAGCTATGGTATCTGATGCCTTCTCCCCTGATGAGATCACATTTGTCGGTCTTCTTTCTGCATGCAGTCATGGTGGTCTACTAGAAGATGGACAGTATTACTTCAAAGCCATGAGACATGTTTACAATGTTAAGCCTGAAGTTGAGCACTATGCTTGCATGGTTGATCTGCTTGGTCGGCGTGGCCATCTCGCACAAGCTGTTGATCTGATAAAAGATATGCCAATGAAGCCTGATGTTGTGGTTTGGGGTGCATTACTTGGAGCCTGCAGGATCCATGGCAATGTAGAGATCGGCAAGCTAGTGATCAAACAACTGCTTGAGTTGGAGGGAATTAATGGAGGCTTGTTTGTCCTATTTTCTAATTTGCTGTATGAAACTCACCAGTGGGAGGACATGAAAAGGCTCAGGAAGCTAACGAGAGAGCGGGGAACAAAAAAGGATATGGGTGTTAGTTCAATTGAAGTAAACAACAGCATACATGAATTTGGAGTGGAAGATATCAGACATGAAACCTCAAGTGAGATATATGCGGCAGTTGATCAGTTGTCATATCATTTAGTCTCTTTGCATGTCCTGGCTGTGCAGCCAGTAGAACTCATCATGGAAGAGTGAAATAAGCTATTTAGGAGTGCTCCGATAGCCAATCTGAACCTAATGCAGAGCATGGGTTGCAAAGGGATATATTCATATCAAGTAGCCTGTCTGATGAAACCTGAAGGTAGGCGTAAAGAAGCACCCCTGAAATACTGAAAGTATGCTTAGTTTCATTTGAATTTTGAACATTGGATAATATAATTTCGGGCATTTAATTTATTCTCACATTTCAATACTGGAAATTCGAGCTTCCTTTGATGTAAACTTGCATTTTTCCTGTTGATTTAGTTTCAGGCTTTCTGCAGATACCACGGTTCACTGGGGCAACCAGCTCAACCAACTGTACAGACAGTTAGGTCAGTGGCACTACACCGACAACACTCAGGATTCTCTGCCTTGGCTGTGATGTCTCACCAATATCTGGAGAAACTAAAGCTCAGAAACAGTAAGTTCATCAGACCGGCAGAACCACCTGAGAGCATCCTGACTGCTAATCACCTGTAAGGAACCAAGTTGTTCTTAGCTTTACTGGGGATTGAACTGTATACATACAACAGTTTTCTTGTACTTTTACCTGGCCAGCAGTTTGACTGTGCCATGATTAGGACAGAAAGTTAACCGTCACATATGAACTCACCAAAGAAAGAGGTATTTGTATTTTTGGTAGAAAATAAATGTTCGATTGATCAGCTGGAAATTGGGATCGGTGATCTTTTTGACGGGATTATGCTAGGCAGGCTATGCACCCTGCACCTGATACACTCCTTGGAGGCCAAATCCTATTCAGCTGATATATATTCAGGTAGGGCCTTTATGGTTGTTTTAACCCAATTAGAAAATTTTCATATTAGCCCGTAATTCAGAATGCTCTTCTAAAAATAGCTAACAAAGTGCAAAACCTTTACCCAACCAGAACTGGTGCACATGTTCAAGTTTCAGGCTATCCAGGATCCAGATACTTCTCAAGGGTCCTTGCTGGTAATACGGACCTGCTATCGGAACTACTAACCGAACAAAGTGCACCACCGGCATGTAACTATTGGTAAAGCATTTGAATCATGTTTTCTTACATGATAGGATCGACTGTGTATTTTATGGTCCCAAGTCACTGTAGTCAGTAGTATAATCCAGTGAAGCCAATTTCCTATTTTTGGTTTTACTGTTTGTTGCTTCATTTCCTGAAGCTAACAATGTGATTGTTCACTTGTCAAACATATACACTAAGATGCTGCGTAACTCACAGGCGTTAACTGTCATGTTTACAGAATGAATTTCTTCCTGGGGATGGGCTTGTCTAAGAAAGATGGTGTGCTCAATGATGTCTAGATTGTCCCCACTTCTGGGCACGGTACTCAGCTTGTTTTGGAACCGGAGCTTGAGTTCCTGTTACAAACCACGAAGAAGCCTCTTAAAGCAACTGTGGAATATTCAAGGCACTTCAGCTATTCTCTGGAGAGGAGGATGAAGCCACTGTTTTGGGTAATTGAGTGTAGAAGCATATACCGCAGTCTGACAGACATATTTCCATAAAACAATGAACTTTTTGCTGAAGCGTACTTGGTTGACTTACAATTGAGGTAAGGTTGTTAATTGACTTTCATAAAGAGCTAACCATGTTGTCATGCCTGATTATACATATTTATGCTTCCATCTGGGGAGGCTGTTTTTTGAGATGCAAAGCCACTTCAACGGTGTTGATCATTCAGATGGCAAGCACTGTATACCGCATGAAACCAGAAGAAAAAGATTTTTCATGGTCTTAACTCTGTTATGACCAGCATATTAGGGGCTTAGTCCAGTGGGTTATGGCCCAAGTATCTTAATTATTATTAGGGGCTTAGCCCAATTATCTTATCGTATTAGGATCGTTTGCTTAGGAGTCAAGTAAACCTCTCTATATAAGGAGAGGAGATGTATCAATCTAATCAAGCAAGAAGCAATCAGTATTTGCTCGGCTTCCCTTAGGGAGCCGGGAGACCTAAACCCTAGCCGCCTCTTGCGTCCGCCGCCTTCGCACCAGCCGCAAGGACGGCGCCCAGCCACCGACCGCCGCGCAATCTCCTCCGACCTCCTCCCTCCTTCTCTTACAGGCTACGCCCTAGACCGGGTAGAACCCTAGTTTCTACCAATTTGGTATCCAGAGACTCAGGTTCGATCATGTCGTCATCCCCACCCACGCCGCCGTTGCCCATCATCACCACCGCCCCGATGACCACGGCCGCGTCCCCAACGCCGCCGGCCCCGGTCACCTCCGCGCCGTCGGCCCTAGTCACCTTCGCGTCGTCAATGATCCTCGTCTTCAGGCTGGAGGAGATGTCCAGCACCTTGCAGGACCTCGTGACGGCCGTCCAGGGCATCACCATGTACCTGGCCGTCCAGGGCATCACCCCGCCGGCTGCGCCCCCCGCCTACAGCCATCCGGCGCTGCACTGGCCTATCCAGAACGCGTCTGGCCCGAGCGGGACGCCCATGTTGCCGTTCCAGGCAGGACACACCAGCGAGCCCCCGTCGCTACTGCACCTACAGCCGCCCTCAGCCGCGGCCCAGCTCTGGCTGCCGTGGCCGTCCCAGGGCGCGCCTGCAATTGGCGAGACACCGCTGCTGCCGTTCCAGGCGGGGCACCACAGCGGGCTGCCACCGCCGCTACTGCACCCGCAGCCGCCCCCAGCCGCGGCTCCCCTCTGGCCGCAGTGGCCCCCTACTGCCATTGTGGCTACCGCCGCGTCCGCCCACTCTCCACAGCAGCCGCTGCAACTCCAGGCGCCACCTCTACCCAGCTCCGGACTGTCGTCACCGGCCGGCCTGCCGATACACCAGGTCAGGTTCCCGCCCTCCCCGTCGCCACTACCAACTTGGGCGGCTGGGTCTTCGCCATCGCCGGTCTACACCACGGCTCCGGAGCAGCCGACCCCGTTTCCGCAGTCCGGTGGGCCATCCGGCTCCGCGGGTCCCTACCCGGAGCACTCCGACCAGGCGCCACCCGCCTCGCTGCTCCGCACCTCCGAGCCAGCTTGACACGGTGCTCCGACCCAGACACCGCCGCGGTTCGCCAAGATCGACTTCGCCACCTATGACGGCACAGAGGACCCCCTCAACTGGCTCAACCAGTGCGACCAGTTCTTTCGCGGGCAGCGCACCCTCGCCTCGGAGCGCACCTGACTCGCCTCTTACCACCTCCGCGGCGCGGCACAGACCTGGTACTACGCCCTCGAGCAGGACGAGGGCAGCATGCCCCCTTGGGAGCGCTCCCGCGAGCTCTGCCTCCTTCGTTTTGGGCCCCCGAGCCGAGGGAGCCGCCTGGCGGAGCTAGGCCGCCTTCCCTTCACCTCCACGGTTCAGGACTTCGCCGACCGTTTCCAGGCCCTGGCATGCCACGCGTCGGGCGTGACGGCGCAGCAGCGGGCCGACCTCTTTGTCGGTGGACTTCCGGATCACATCCGCGTGGACGTGGAGCTTCGGGGACCCCAGTATCTCCAGACGGCCATGTACTACGCCCGCGCGTTCGAGCGCCGCGCGGTGGCCGTCCAGCAGGAGTCACCGTCCCGGGCAACTAGGTCGCTACCCTGGCCAGATCCCGCTCAGGGTCAGCCTGCTCAGGCTTCCGCCGCGGCACTCCTCGCCGCGACCGCGACGGGCCCATTCCGCCGGCTCACCTCGGTCGAGCTACTCGAGCGTCGCCGCCAAGGGTTGTGCTTCAACTGCGACGAGCCCTACACACCCGGCCATGCCTGCCCGTGATTCTTCTACCTGGAGGTTGCAGACTACATTCCGGAGGACGCCGTCGCCGCCGACCTTGCCGCCCCAGCTGTCGCGAAGGTGTTTGACGCTGGTTGATCACCTCGAGGAGTTCGGCAAGCGCTTCCCCACCTTATAGCTCAAGGACGAGCTGTTTGTGCAGGCGGGGAGAAGTGTTATGACCAGCATATTAGGGGCTTAGCCCAAGTGGGTTATGGCCCAAGTATCTTAATCATTATTAGGGGCTTAGCCCAATTATCTTATCGTATTAGGATCGTTTGCTTAGGAGTCAAGTAAACCTCTCTATATAAGGAGAGGAGATGTATCAATCTAATCAAGCAAGAAGCAATCAGTATTTGCTCGGCTTCCCTTAGGGAGCCGGGAGACCTAAACCCTAGCCGCCTCTTGCGTCCGCCGCTGTCACACCAGCCGCAAGGACGGCGCCCAGCCGCCGGCCGCCACGCAATCTCCTCTGACCTTCTCCCTCCTTCCCTTACAGGCTACGCCCTAGACTGGGTAGAACCCTAGTTTCTACCAAACTCACTGTTAGAACACCAGTTTATCGTAATCGGGGAATACTTTAAGAACTGGATGACAAACACCTTTATTTTTCACCCTGCAAAGTTTTCGGTAGTAGTCATGGCTGACTTTTCATGCTACTGGAGCTCCAGCATGTTGCCAGGGTTCTGCACATATATGCCCAGCCAAGGTCAAGATTTTAGGATTAGGACATTTGAATGTGGATGACTTTTTCTCAAATCTCAACAGGGGCTATTCTGGGTGGAATTTCAACGAAAAGTCAACTGGATGTATGTGTTGATATGTTTTCACTTTTTTTTTTCACTTTTAATTCAAGCTGCTACGGCACGAAGAGAAGTCGATCTGTTATCCTGACTGGCACTTTTTTTTAAGGAATCCTGATTGATAGTTGCAGTAGTACAACCTTCGACCCTTCTAAGGGCAGATGAATACTTAATCTATCCCTAGCTTTATCTTTTTCTTTAGCAAGGAGTACATTTATTTAACCACTTCCAGTGTAGACAGTATTATTACAGAGCAATACAGCAACTAAAAGAATTACTCCCTCCTTCCATCTATATAGGGCCTAATGCGTTTTTCGAGGCTAACTTTGACCAAATACTAGAGCAATAATATATGACATGCAACTTACACAAAGCACACTGTTAAATTCGTGTGTGAAAAGAGCTTTCAGTGATATAATTTTCACATTGTGCATGTCATGTACTATTAATTTTATCAATAGTTAAAGACGGTCTTAAAAAACGCATTAGGCCCTATATAGATGGAAGGACCGAAGGAGGGAGTACCAGTTCCAATAATAATTTAGTGAAACAAGATCCAGCTACAACTTCATAACCAAATATAATTATTATACTACTCCCTCCGTTCCTAAATGTAAATCTTTTTAGAGATTCCAATAAGAGACTACATACGGATGTATATAGACATATTTTAGAGTGTTGATTCACTCATTTTGCTTCGTATGTAGTCACTTATTGAAATCTCTAAAAGGACTTATATTTAGGAACAGAGGGAGTACTTGGCATCATTGTTCAACAGCATGATCAACTGCGCAAGACTCCAAAAACATGGGAGAGTAAACTTGCCCTTGATTTATTTTCCAACTGCGGAGTGCTCTATGCATGTTTACTAGATCGTGATCACGCCTTGGCGCGAGGGTGCCGCGAGGGTGCCGGTCCCAACGTTTTTATCATGGTAAGTTAGTAGGAATCCAGGTTTTGTATATGCATTAACACAGGATAACACAGGCAGCGGAAGAAGATTAAAGAACCAATACTAAAACTACAGCATAATTCGTTCATAATTTACAATAACCGTGGAGTGGTAAATCGATCCGAAGGACTGTCGGTGATCACACATAATTTACAATAAGGATAGGGTAGTCTGCTACCACACTGATTCAAAACGCCTCAGGCATCACGTCTATATACGATAATATTAGTCGATAAACCAAAAGAACTACATCTTCATAGAAACATCGGTTGCATCCACCACAGCTCAAGCTCAGATGAGAAGTAACCACTATTTGTTGTCCTCATGATAAAGCAGAAGGATTTAGCCTGAGTAAGTGCAACAGAGCATATATTTCAGTGCTAGAGAGTTTTAGAAGCAGGCATAGTGACACTGAGGTCAATATTGAGTAAGCAAACCACATACAGGGCTAAACCAAAATTGACCAAGTAGGCTATTTTCCATACAAAGCAACAAAGGCAAAAAAAAAAAAATTGCAAGGAGATTCAGGTAACCTTGCATATCGGATACAAAATATATAGCATTTATAGAATCATATATCAGTCACAAAAAAAATCTATTCATTGGTATAGTTATTGGATCTATCTAATTAAAAAAGGCAGCAAGCAACATATAAATTCATTAGAAATAGATGGCATTCCATATAGCAATCCACTCAAAAGGAAAAAGAATGGAAGATACAAGATTAGGTACAGCCAAGGGAAGAGTTCCATTACCAAGAGATCCTGCATAACCAATCTGTGTCATCACAGATGTAGCCTGCTCCAAATCCTTTAATACCAAGTGCAAACTGTAACCTGCTCCAAAGGCTACTGCTTTGTGCTCTGTTTTATTTACTGTGTGCTCTGGAAAACAAAAATAAACAAAGAGTCATAGGCCCGGAACACAAAATATTTTTCGATAAAGTTTACACTTAATAGACACAATTAATTACCAAATTTATCATCATTTTTGGTGCACATTAATAAACAGCGGACTCATGGTATTGGCATGTAAGTAATTATCTCCATAAGAGCTTCACATGCACATAGACAACAGTGTAGTAATTCTCTATCTCCATAAGAGTTAGCTTCAGTTGTAGTATCAATGATTAGTTTGACATGCATGTTCAGAGTGTTTGTTTTGCTGCTACCTCTTCATATGTTGTCAGTCAGTTCTTCCAGGTAAAATATCCTGAAACAAGTTTATTCCGTGCACAAAACCTAGCTAAGAATGGTATTAAACATTTTTTCCAGTGAAATTTTAACACCCCAAAATAATCCTGAAGACCCTTCCCTTTCTAAGACCAACAACGATGGTTCTCAACATTAGCAGCATTGGAAGCATTTTTTCAATTGCAAAAAGTATTCAATAAACAGTTTGATAGGCACACACACAGTACAGTACAGTGCAGAGTGTTCTTCTTGCCACCTCTTGGTGCATAACATACATATGTTGTGAAACAGATTTCCCCAAAGGCAAAATGTTATGTTATATCCATTCTCAGGCAGATTTTAGCATGTATCATTCACAGAGTAACATTTTGAGGCAAAGATGAAATTAAGCAAAAATAATAATCAGCCCCAAAAGAAAACCTCAAATTGAACCCTCCTTTGATGTCTCGGAAGGAGGAAATGTACAGAGGAAACTCTGAAGTCTGAATCGATCGACAGGAGCAGCACATACAAAAAGACAGAAGGGGGAAGAGGCGTTCTGACCAGATAAGCTTTGTTACCAGGCCGCGATCCCACTCCAAGAATGCACCCGTAATTCGAAAATGAAAACTGGTGCATATAGCACCAATCAGTTCACAGGAAGCAATAAAGAACATGCGCGACGAATAGTTGATGGATGTACTTGTTTTTTGTTTTAACATACTCGAAGGAATAAAGATTGATGTTAAAACTTATTTTTATTACACCATTCTGCAATGTTAAATGATCAGTCTTCCCCCAAAACTGAATACTGGTCCAAATGGATAGTTTAAAACACCAGTAGCCCAATGTTGAAAATAAAAGAAAGAAAAGAACATATAACAATTCAATTTTTTTAAGGATTCAAATGCACTCATCACTTTATCTTAGTAATGACATAGGCTTACGGTAATTAGATTAGATATTTTGAAAGGCAAGCGGTGTTGTCAATTGGGTATGTACGAAACTTTATCAGAACATGGATAGCATAATTGGATTAGTGAGAGCAACGCTGAGCGAGTAATCAGAAAGTGCGGAGTTCATAGAGTAATCACAAAGTGCAAGGCTCATAATAGGCTTCTATTTCCTATTTCTACAATCAAAAGATACACATATGCACTACATGTTGTTATTCCCTTGCAAAACTGGAAATAATCATAGCTGGTTCAAGGAAGAACTACATCAATTACAATACCATGCTTCAAGGATTTAATGTAATGAACTGGAAGCAACCAATGAGAACTTGTCCAACAACTTGAATATAGCACATAGAAAAACAAAAAAAGCAATTAGCTATTTAAGACAACAATTAGTAGAAGACCAGATCATGTACTACTTCAGCAATACAGTAACCTATGCAACCATGCATCATACAAACATGCGCCATGTTGATACAGATTACTGAAAGGAGGGAGAACTTGTTTGTCCAAAAGAAGAATCAATGATGAAGCAACTGTAAATTGTGGAAGTTGCAGAAGATGGAGAACACACGAATTAATCTGTTTGATATAAATCCTTCATGGTGTCATGTATTAAGTACGACCCAATGAAATGATATAATGTGTATTACCATACATACAGGGAAGTAGACTTACCAGTGAACGAATGAAGAAGTAAGGCATTACGGACCAACATTATATTTGCTGGTTCATATACTATAATTTCTGAAATATAAAAGCATAAACTTCAGTGGAAAGCAACAACGTAAAGTAGTACATTAGTATATCTGCATATGACTATTTCCTTATATCATATCGTAGAAAATTAATTAAGAATTTCAATATAAAAGTATAAATTTGTACAGAAGTAGGGGGTGGGTTATCTATAGCACATATGAAACAAATATCAGTTTAGGCACAAGTTTCAGGTAAGCATGATACTAAGTAAAAAAAACCTGACCGCCATCATGAGCAAGGTCCATCTCGGGACTCAGAAAAATATAATGCAACTTTTGTAGCAGAAACATATACACATAGAAAAAACATGAGTGGATACTTCTATCAAAGATCACAAAAACAAGAAAATGAACTCAATATGTTACTGATTAGAGTTATTTCTCAGTTCAAATAAAAAAGATAGAACCACTGATTGTTTACGTACAACAGAATTATGGCTCAGTCCAGATAAAAAATAAATAGCTACCGATTGTTTCCATATAGCAGAATTATGGCTTGCATTTGATTCTCCTGACACAAGTATAAAAGAAACCAATTAAACACTAATGCAATGTCTTTTCTATTTGACACCCATTTTTTTGTTATAAATGATATGACATGCACCTAGAGCCTCAGGATAAGTATAGATCAGGTAGAGTACCAGGCAAATTGTTTGTCCAAAAAAAAAAACCAATGTCAACCAGCCGCTATTTGATTTGCTAACTACAAGACCAAGGTAAAACCATGGTAAGAGCTCATGTATACCTGTTAGTGCATCGGACACCAACGATGTGCAGCCAACTCTTCAGAAACCCATTGGGTCCTTGGCGAGCACACACTTCTCTAAATGCTCATCTTTTAGCAAGGTTATCTGCTCAACATTGCAAGTCGACCTGCAATCACAAAAGCAAAGCATCGGCATTAGAATAGGAGGAGGAAGTAAATGGTTGATCTTTCAGATAGAGGGCAAGCACACATTTATATGGTCTGTAGGACAGGGAAAGATCAGTAGTGAAATATATGCATGTAACTAAATCAGAGGAGACCCGAACTTTTAAATCCTAATTCAATGGCACACACACACACGTCCACACACATACACATCTTTGTCATGAACAGGATACGGAAAATTAAATCAGATATATTAGTAAAGAGTGGCAAATGATAACCATCTACATTTAAGCGTTGCTTGTTAATTAGGCAATTTAAGAATCAGCCTCCTGTAAGGCAATAAGTACCACTGAGCTACAAAAGGAACAATATTTTCCTTTTTGTAGAACCAGAGAAATAGTGGACCAGTTGGCTGGAGATGAAAAGGAGCACGCCAAACTTCTAAGTTATAGAACTGAGTGAAGAATGCAGACATTTATTCAATAGATACAGAATCAAGGATACATTGGATTTGAGGCCACAAAGCAAACCTTAAGTAAACATGAAACAAAGACATAATAGACCAAAGCAAATCTCGACACGGGTATAACCCGCAAGACTCTCGACATGAAATGAACCCGCAAGACTCTCGACATGAAATGAACGCCCAAAACTGGCCTGTGACATGAGAAGAAATAAAACGACAGTTTTTTGTCCCAACTCCTATTTGTTATCACCTCAAATGCCAAATAAATCATAGCCAAGAAAGAAAACATTAAGTGGCTAGAGAATATACAAAGCTCTCTAATAGGACAGAATTAGTGTAATCGGCAAGGTACTGCCACTCTCTTCAATATGAAAGAAGAATAAATAAATCATATATGTGCTCTGCCCTTGTTCTGTTCTTAAGAAATGTTAATACACATTCTAGTGGAAGAGGAAGGAAAAACTAAATGTAGGCTTAAGAAATATTGTTATCTTATTATCATCACTTTTGTCAAATTCTTCAGATGGTTTAAACTTAATAGGTGCTTCAATAGCATGCACACAACAGGACCAATTCAGCCATTATAGCAAGAATCACACACACAAAAAGAAGTGGAAACTCCCTCAAGCAATCGCCCAAAGTCAGATTTGGAATCTAATAGGACAAAATAAAGAAACTTATAAGAAAGTTATTGAATCGGGACCTGAAAGGACATAGCATAACAAAAATCTTTGACGGACTCTAATACCATGTATTCTTTTATTGATTTGATTGATGGGATGCACTTGAATGTAAGTAAATTGGATTAGATGATATGCCTAGCAAATAACCTAAAGGGCCATAGATCTATCTTTTAAGAAGGTTAGTACAGGTGAGCTGGCTGATTCTATGGCCATCATCATCGACATTATGTTACAGCAAAAGATATATTTCTCCATGAATTAAGCATATATATGTGAATGACAGAGATATATATTGCGTAAGAAAGTCAGATAACCGTGAGATGTAACATAATGTACATGTAAGTGATCCATGACTGCAGCTAAATTTCATAAGAAAAAAAGAACACTATTGAGTAGACAATGAAGCACTAATATTACAGAGTAATCTTTCCTTGAAGCCGCACACCATGTAGGCATAGATAAATAAGACTGGGGATTAAATCAAAAGAAATTGGATGGGAGAGAGAGAGAGAGAGAGAGAGAATCGGAACCTCTTCCATCTTTCTATATGTTCAATCTCCATAGCCGTCATAGTTTTTATAATTTTCGTCGCCCCTTCCGAAAGTAGCTCAACCAATTATCTCATCAATCATTGCTGACAACGCCTCGTAAAGCTGAAACTACAAATGGGTTTTGCCTTTTGCCTTGAGCTCACACCAACATTAGTACCTGCAAAACAGCTCATATACAATCCAGTGTCAAGGCGAAGACAAAGAAAAGAAAAATTAAAGAAAAGGAGATAGCTAGAACCCAAAGAGCAGCTAACCAAAAGTGAAATAAGAGGTAGAAAAGAAGACAAAATCCAAGCTAAGATAATCCTGATCAGATCCACAATGCAGTCCAACACCTCAACCAAATCCAAGTGGCACCAAACATGATTTACGAAGTATGAAACCAATTGTTTATTGTCCTTTCAAGACCAGTTGCAATAACAGTAGTTTGATAGCCTAAATGGCAGGTCGTAATCAAATAAGCTGATTTTTATGATCAAGTGTATGATGAGAGGAATATGAAATGCATGGATGGCTTTCGTACCCGGAGGCGGTGCTGTTTATCGTTTTTGTTGTAGACAGTTAAGACGTAAACCATCTGCAGGAGAACAAATGAGCAAAGAAAATAATTAGAGTGCAATACCAAAGGGCATGGATATTGTTGCAGATTGGTAATCAGAATCTCAAACACTAAAATAAGTTGGAGTTTCTTTGTTTTAGCTGTACTTGAAGGAACAGACCTCCCAAGGAGCAAACGATCATACTATGTCTGTCAGTGACAGCAAATAATATATTCAGACCTCCTAAAGACGCAACTACCTACACATACTTGATCTGAAACATTCATAGTTTGTACTTTCAGTGATAGCAACTCGTAAATTCAGTTCACACTTCAATTGTTCAGGAACAAATCATTCCAGTATCCCTGACACACACTAAATCTTGTCATGCAGATAATTAGATGCAAATGCCACGAAAATTATCAAAGGCACAGTAGAAGAGAGAACCAGTTACTTGGATTAGGATATAAACATGCGCCAAAGCGGAGCGTAACTTCATAAATGTGATCGTTTTCAATATCGACGGCACCATCAAGCTGTTGGCCACCTACATCTATCAGTTCACATGTTAGAATGACAAGTAGACTGAATGTGTTTAGTGGCTGACTTCTGGTTCAGGGAGAATGTGACGCCCCCGATTCAATCGTACACTAATCATACACGCAAACGTGTACGATCAAGATCAGGGACTCACGGGAAGATATCACAACACAACTCTACAAATAAAATAAGTCATACAAGCATCATATTACAAGCCAGGGGCCTCGAGGGCTCGAATACAAGAGCTCGATCATAGACGAGTCAGCGGAAGCAACAATATCTGAGTACATACATAAGTTAAACAAGTTGCCATAAGATGGCTAGCACAAACTAGGATACAGATCGAAAGAGGCGCAGGCCTCCTGCCTGGGATCCTCCTAACTACTCCTGGTCGTCGTCAGCGGGCATCACGTAGTAGTAGGCACCTTCGGTGTAGTAGGAGTCGTCATCGACGGTGGCGTCTGGATCCTGGGCTCCAACATCTGGTTGCGACAACCAGGTAGAAGGGATAGGGGGAAAAGAGGGAGAAAGCAACCGTGAGTACTCATCCAAAGTACTCGCAAGCAAGGAGCTACACTACATATGCATGGGTAAATGTGTAAAGGACCATATCGGTGGACTGAACTGCAGAAAGCCAGAATAAGAGGGGGATAGCTAATCCTTTCGAAGACTACACTTCTGGAAGCCTCCGTCTTGCAGCATGTAGAAGAGAGTAGACTGAAGACCTTCAAGTAGCATCGTATAGCATAATCCTAACCGATGATCCTCCCCTCGTCGCCCTGTGAGAGAGCGACCACCGGTTGTATCTGGCACTTGGAAGGGTGTGTTTTATTAAGTATCCAGTTCTAGTTGTCATAAGGTCAAGGTACAACTCCAAGTCGTCCTGTTAACGAAGATCATGGCTATTCGAATAGATTAACTTCCCTGCAGGGATGCACCACATATCCCAACACGCTCGATCCCATTTGGCCGGACACACTGTCCTGGGTCATGCCCGGCCTCGGAAGATCAACACGTCGCAGCCCTACCTAGGCACAACAGAGAGGTCAGCACGCCGGTCTAAATCCTATGGCGCAGGGGTCTGGGCCCATCGCCCATTGCGCACCTGCACGTTGCGTACGCGGCCGGAAGCAGAACTAGCCCCCTTAATACAAGAGCAGGCTTACGGTCCAATCTGGCGCGCGCCACTCAGTCGCTGACGTCACGAAGGCTTCGGCTGATACCACGACGTCGAGTGCCCATAACTGTCCCCGCGTATATGGTTAGTGCGTATAGGCCAGTAGCCAAACTCAGATCAAATACCAAGATCTCGTTAAACGTGTTAAGTATCCGCGAACACCAAGCAGGGCCAGGCCCACCTCTCTCCTAGGTGGTCTCAACCCGCCCTGTCGCTCCGCCACAAAGTAACAGTCGGGGGCCGTCGGGAACCCAGGCCCACCTCTACCGGGATGGAGCCACCTGCCCCTTCAGCCCCCAACTCCGAACAGTACCACAGGTAATGTAACTGTGTAAAGTATATAGTATATGCCCGTGATCACCTCTCGAAGTGATCACGGCCCAGTAGTATAGCATGGCAGACGGACAAGAGTGTAGGGCCACTGATGGAACACTAGCATCCTATACTAAGCAGTAGGATAGCAGGTAATGGTAACAACAGTAATAGCAAGGACAGGCTATGCATCAGGATAGGAATAACGGAAAGCAGTAACATGCTACACTACTCTAATGCAAGCAGTATAGAGAAGAGTAGGCGATATCTGGTGATCAAAGGAAGGGCTTGCATGGTTGCTCTGGCAAGAGAGAGTGGTCGTCAACACCGTAGTCGAACTGGGTAGCAGCGGCGTCGGTCTCGGTGTCTAGCGAGAGAAGAGGGGGAAGAAAGAATAAATATAATGCAAACAAATGCAAGACGATGCATGACATGACAAAGCGTGATGCTAGGTGTACCATAACGCGGCCACTCGCATGCGTGAGGGCCCGTGTTGGGGCGCGCGGGACGGACGATGTGGCGGCGGTGCGAGTGCGCGCACAGGAGCAGAGCTCCGGTGTGGCCACGAGAGGATGCGGGGCGAGGGAGAGAGGAGGCCGGGGCCTCACCGTTCAGTGCAGGGACAAGGCAGCGATGCGCGGGGATGAGATGGAGACGACGGGGACGGAGAGGCAGCAGTCCGATGGAGAGGTCCGGCGAGGTGGCCACGAGGTTCAGCGGCGTCAGAGGCGGGGCGACGTCACACGTCTAGCGGCGGGGATCGATTCCCCCGATCCAAAGGCGCCTGGAGGGAGAAGAGGCGACGGCAGCAGGGCGGCGCCGGCGATGGGCGCGGTCGTTGTGTCGCAAGGCGGCGGGGCGTGGTGTGGGTCGAGCCCCGATCCAGATCGGATCGGGAGGGGAAGGGGGAGGGAACGAGGGAGTGGGGGGAAGTGGGGCAGTTGGAGGCTAGGGTTATGGGGGAGAGGGGGTTATGCAGGGGGCTGGAGTGGGCCGTTTCGGCTGGGGTGCTGGTGCTGGCCGGCTGGGCCTCTTGGCCCAGTTGGCCAGGGGGGCTTCCTTTCCATTTTTTTGTTTCTTCTCTTTTTTTGTTTTAGTTTATCTTCTCATTTATTTAGTTTTAGAAAAACTATAACTAGCACCTAATTAGTATTAATAAATAATCTACTGCCCCATTAATTCTTGGCAACTAAATAAAGTGGTTTAATATCTTATTAATTGTAAAAGGCATTTAATCAATTGTTTTTATTAACATCTCCGAGTATTTAACATTTTATAAAGGAGTGGTTTCTCCACCACTGTTTCTTATGAATTATTTGGCTCACCTCAAACTTTTAATATTTGAAAACTTTTTATTGCTTGCTTGATTTTTAATTTAAATTCGAACCGGTTTTGAACTAACGCAAGATTAGCAACAGAAATCGAGGTGACGTGGCATCATTAGCAGAAGTTCACTGTAGCTTAAGTATCTAGGCGTCACAATTCTCCTCCACTACAAGAAATCTCATCCCGAGATTTAAGAGGTAGTGTAAGGGGGAAATGTTTGGTATCAAATCTATCGGGTCTTCTCGGTCTTGCTTGCTCTTCTCGAAGAAGTTGATCCCTTATGTTGATGTCTTCATTTCTCTGCTTTAGGTCATCATGATGAAGTCAGCCTCCTTCCTTCGGGAACTCCTTCGTACTTACAAATAGGTAAAGGGGAGTTCGTCAAGGATAGAATGCTATAAGGGGTAATCGTCTGGGGGTATCCCATGAATGAACATATGAGTATCTCTCGAGTTGAACAAATGAAAGACATCGAGAGCAAAGTAAGAAGGTACAATAAGGAGTTCCAAGCAGATAGACAATCGTTTGATGTCTAATTAGAAGGTGAAAGGATTTCAGGGCACAAGAATAAGTATTGCGTCTGATACCAGAGTAGATCACTAGGAAGGTGACCCGTCAATTACATACGTAGCCAGGCTCAAGGAATAACTTTGGCAACAGGGTGTACAGGAGAGTCAGGTTTCGATCCCGTGGAACTGTGGGTTATGGGCCCACCATGTGGGTTAAAAGTAGGAAGGACGGAGACGTCTTGCGTGATCATGCAAGAAAGGCAAGTCAGAGGGTAGCCTGTCGATTATGTCGGCAACAACACCGATACCAAGGGCGAGGAACGAAGAGAACCATTTTCCTGCTCGTTGAACGAGGCGGACCAATAGGCAAAGTTCTCGTCCATCGGTGGTTACCGAAATGTCATCAACAATGGTAACAGGGTCTTGCTGACAGAGTTGTACACCGAGGTGTTTACATAAGCAGTAGAATAATACTGCTTAGATTATATAGACCTCAAGAAAGGTTAAACCAAACAAATGGAAAGGACATATGATTATCAGATTAATTAGGCGATGGAAAGGAAAAATGTGTTTTAGTCATATAATTCAGGGATATATCTATCCCAAGGACAAGCAGAGCATGGTATCCGTGGCAGGATATCATGTAGAAAACTCTTTAGGTAAGGGGAGAGAAATTTCATGACATTACCCATACAACGGTGTTTGGTTAATTGATCAGGAAACATTTAGCATTGGGCTTCAAATGTTCTCTTTGAAAATCGGAGCACCACAGACATGCTTCGAGATAGCATTGACATGGTCTTCAATCAAAGGTCAGACTTTGGATGTACAAAGGATCCATCAGGAACAACTTATACAATAAGTCTTATGATTTCCTCATGGAAGAATTGCAAGCCTTGCTAAAAAGGGAACTATATCAATAGGTTCTCCAGCCAGGTGCGCTAGGCATGACATCACCTTAGCGGGTCAAATAAAGACCAATGTTATAACTCTTGGAAATATGTTCCAACCATCATATCTGACCAACATTCAGATCTGATTGTTGTTAGGATAACTCAGATTCAGGATGCCTGAGAAGAAAGGTGCAACACAAATTGACGAGAAGACATCGTAAGATTCTCGGGAAATGAACAATGGAAGCGGGCTCTGAAACAAGAGTTCATCAGTAAACCAAGGAGAGGATGAGGAGGTGGCTGATAGGCTCAGCAACAAATCATCAAGATTTCCAAAGGATTGATTTCCACAATTATGTGAACAAGGAAATATCATTTGTTGGATCAAATGATATAATGATGTATGCTCGAGGGAAACATACACAACTGAACAATGCTAGAAAGGTGCACCCAGGAATCTGGACTAGGTAGCACGATCAATGTTCGAATGATGATTCAATAAGCAATAGACTTAGAATGAAACTGTAGACCAATAACTTCAAAGCAATAGAGTTGCTAGAAGTTTAGAATTTGCACATCACAGACCATTTGTCGGTATTCCGGTTAGAAATAACACGGAGACCAAGAAATGAACGCAAAAGGCGAGAGATATTACTATATCAAGAATTCTCAAGAGGTGGTAAAATTACCACGACATTCTTGACATAAAAGGTGGTAACATTCCAAGGTAAAGAAGAACAAATGCTGGATAGCAAGGATCTCAAGGTATGACACAAAACACGAATAAGTTTGTGTTGAACGGAAGGCAATAAAGTGGTCGGTGATAACACAAACCATTGAGGGGCGAGGATGGTATTTCTCATCAAGAATTCGATATATATCTTGGAAGAGCTCAGGATGTTGATGATGACCACGACATGTTTGTCGAGAAATTTCATGAAGATGTAATCGGTTGGCGATGACATCTAGTCAGATGATGATGCAGCGAAAGTCAAAATAATACTTGAAGAAGAACTCATAAGAAGTTATGCAGTTCCGTGCTGTTACGGCATATCTCTCTCAAGGTAGTTTTGGTGATTGATGACAACATGTTGGCGGACTAATCTTGTGCTTTGAATTATTCTCAGATTCTCCCCTGGCACGAGACATCTTCTTTCCCTCGGAGTGTATTTCAAGACGGTGTAGCTCTTTCGTTTCTTTCTCGGTGGACTAGTTGCGTAGAGGGCACCGTACTATCAAGAGGGGGTCCGCTGGGGTTTTGCATGGGTGGAATCATCACGTACACATCAGCTTCTCACCCTCCGAGCTTTTCCTGTCCATTGAAGAGATCTCTCCTCTCTTTCTTGTCCTGTCTGGGTCTGAGCGGTAGTACCGTGCACCCAGCGGTAGTACCGCTGAGAAGCCACAAGCGGCAGTACCGCTCCGCAGCGGTAGTACCGCCGTGGCTCCACAACAGTAGTACCGCTGGGGGTCCGGCACCTCCGCCTGGTCCTCAGCTTCTTTGAGGGATCGCTTCTCCTTCTCTCTCTTGCCCCAGCGGTAGTACCGCACCGCCTGCGGTACTACGGCCGAAGGGTCACAAGCGGTAGTAACGCTCTGCAGCGGTACTACCGCCCTTGACCCCACTACCGTGGTACCGTTGGGCATTCTGGCTCCTACCGCCTCGATTCGAGAGGTCTTTTTCTCGTGTCGGGTTTTGCGGCACTAGTCACGGTTGTAGTGGCGGTAGTACCATTCCTGGAGCGGTAGTACCGCCCTACCACCGCGGTAGTACCGCAGTTGGAGCTTTTCCCTTTTAGTCTCCTCAGCGCGGCAGTACCGCTGGATGGCGCGGCAGTACCGCTCCCCTGGCGGTAGTACCGCCCCCTCTCAGCGGTAGTACCGCCCTGTGCGGGCTGGTTGGTGGGGGGCAACGGGATTGTTGCCCCCACTATAAAAGGGAGCCCCCTTCTTCCTTTCCACTTACCTCTTCTTCCCCCAAGCTCCATTTATTGCTCAAGCTCCATTAAATACTCCAAGCTTCATTTTGCCCGATCTATCTCCCTAGCCAATCAAACTTGTTGATTTGCTCGGGAGTGGTTGAGAAGGCTCTGATCTACACTTCCACCAAGGGATTTTCGATTCCCCCACTCATCCCTAGCGGATCTTGTTACTCTTGGGTGTTTGAGCACCCTAGACGGTTGAGGTCACCTCGGAGCCATATTCCATTGTGGTGAAGCTTCGTGGTCTTGTTGGGAGCCTCTGATTAAGTTGTGGAGATTGCCCCAACCTTGTTTGTAAAGGTTCGGTCGCCGCCCTCAAGGGCACCAATAGTGGAATCATGGCATCTCGCATTGTGTGAGGGCGTGAGGAGAATACGGTGGCCCTAGTGGCTTCTTGGGGAGCATTGTGCCTCCACACCGCTCCAACGGAGACGTACTTCCCCTCAAAAGGAAGGAACTTCGGTAACACATCCTCGTCTTCACCGGATCCACTCTTGGTTATCTCTTACCTTTACTTGTGCAAGCTCTTTAGTGTTTGTTCCCTTGCTTGCTTGTATGCTTGTTGTTATTGCATCATATAGGTTGCTCACCTAGTTGCACATCTAGACAACCTACTTTGATGCAAAGTTTAATTTGGTAAAGAAAAGCTAAAAATTGGTAGTTGCCTATTCACCCCCCCTCTAGTCAACCATATCGATCCTTTCAATTGGTACCAGAGCCTCGTCTCTTTAGTAAGGACTTTACCATCCGAAGAGTATGGTTGATATCGTAGATGGAGCGGAGGAACACTCCGGTGTGAATCCTATCTCGTCTACGGGCGATGGGGGAACTTCGGTCTCTCATGAGGAGTTCAATGTAGCCTTGGAGACATTGAAAACCTCCATGATGACCGAAGTTGAAAGCATGTTTACTAAATTTCTTGAGGGGCTTAAACTATCCACCGCACCGTTGAAAGTGGGGGATCCCGCCAACAAGGTGTCGGATGCTATCCCCGACAAGGGGGGAGCTAGTAGTGAAAAGGCTCCTTCTTCTAGTGGCAAGAATGGCACCGGCATCTTTGCCCATGTGGAACCACCACTTGTTTATGGTGGACCGGTTCCTTCCACTCATTTGAATCATGCCGGTCCTCCTCCTAAGATTGTGAAAAATGAGGATTTTGATTCTTGGGTTTACCGTTTTAAACGTCATTTAAATCATGTGAACACTAACCTTTGGAGAATCATTGAAGAAGGTTTCTATCCACATGATCCAAGCAACTTCACTCCTCGAGAAGCCGCGGACAATCAATTCAATGAGAATGCTCTCTTCATCATTCAAGATGCAATTCCACCCGAAGACCTACCTCATCTTCGTCCCTTCGCCTTGGCCAAAGATGCATGGCATTGTGTCGTGTCTCTCTACCGGGGAAGCGCAAGCATTCAACGCTCCAACTATGAAGTGGTACAAGATGAGGCCGATGAGTTTGCAATGAAGGAAGACGAAGAACCCCGTGAGCTTTATCGGAGAGTCACCAAACTCGCGGTCTCACTACGAGATCACGGGAGCAAGGACACGGATGACAATTGGATCAAGCGCAAATTCCTCAAGGCAATGATGCCCTACCACAAGGCCATGTCCTCCGTCATTCGCCAAAGACCGGACTTCCACACTTTGACCTCAAGTGAAGTGTTGGATGAGTTTGTGGCCATGAACATTTTGGACAAGACCGCCGACAATGCGGTGCTCCGTTCTCAACGGGCAAAGAAGCCTAACCTTGCATTAAAGGCCAAGCTCACCGTGGAAGAAGAAGAGGAAGAAGAGGAGAGCAACCCCAAAGATACGAAGTATGCATATCATGAACATATGGCACTTGCTTCAAGGCAATTTTGGAGCAAGAAAAACTCGAGGCCCAACTTTAGCAAAAACAACTCGAGTGGCACAAGGAGCAAGCAACGTGTAAGGACTTGCTACAATTGCGGGAACGTGAGTCATTTCGTTGCGGAATGCCCGTATGAGAAGAGGGAAGACAATGGTGGCAAACTCATCCGAAAGGACAAGGCCAAGTCGTTCCCCAACAAGAACAACTTCACCAAGAAGACTCCTCCCAAGGCCTTGGTTGTGCAAGAAGAGTACAATGAGGATGATGAAGATGATGAGTCGGTTGCCATGGCCTCCATTGCCATTGCAACAACGTCACGAGTGTCTCTCTTCGACTCACCCAACGAGAGCATCACCGCCAAGTGCCTCATGGCTAAAGCCACCAACAAGGTTGTTGGGGAACGTAGTAATTTCAAAAAAATTCCCACGCACACGCAAGATCATGGTGATGAATAGCAACGAGAGGGCAGAGTGTTGTCTACGTACCAATGCAGACCGACTGCGGAAGCGATCACACAACGTAGAGGAGGTAGTCGTACGTCTTCCCGATTCGACCGATCCAAGCACCGTTACTCCGGCACCTCCGAGTTCTTAGCACACGTACAGCTCGGTGACGATCCCCAGGCTCCGATCCAGCAAAGCTTCGGGGAGGAGTTCCGTCAGCACGACGGCGTGGTGACGATCTTGATGTACTACCGACGCAGGGCTTCGCCTAAGCACTACAACGATATGATCGAGGTGGAATATGGTGGCAGGGAGCACCGCACACGGCTAAGGAACAATCTCAATGATCAACTTGTGTGTCTAGAGGTGCCCCCTGCCCCTGTATATAAAGGAGCAAGGGGGGAGAGGTGTGGCTAGCCTTGGGGCGCGCCAGGAGGAGTCCTACTCCTACCGGGAGTAGGACTCCCCCCCCCCCCCAATCCTAGTTGGAATAGGAATCCTCAAGTGGGGAGAGAGAGAAGGGGGGCCGGCCACCTCTCCTAGTCCTAATAGGACTAGGGGAGGGGGGAGGCGCGCAGCCACCTTGGGCTGCCCCTTTCACCTTTCCACTAAAGCCCACTAAGGCCCATATGGTTCCCGGGGGGTTCCGGTAACCTCCCGGTACTCCGGTAAAATCCTGATTTCACCCGGAACACTTCCGATGTCCAAACATAGGCTTCCAATATATCAATCTTTATGTCTCGACCATTTCGAGACTCCTCATCATGTCCGTGATCACATCCGGGACTCCGAACAACCTTCGGTACATCAAAATGCATAAACTCATAATAACTGTCATCGTAACGTTAAGCGTGCTGACCCTACGGTTCGAGAACAATGTAGACATGACTGAGACACATCTCCGATCAATAACCAATAGCGGGACCTGGATGCCCATATTGGCTCCTACATATTCTACGAAGATCTTTATCGGTCAGACCGCATAACAACATACGTTGTTCCCTTTGTCATCGGTATGTTACTTGCCCGAGATTCGATCGTCGGTATCCAATACCTAGTTCAATCTCGTTACTGGCAAGTCTCTTTACTCGTTCCATAATACATCATCCCGCAACTAACTCATTGGTTGCAATGCTTGCAAGGCTTAAGTGATGTGTATTACCGAGAGGGCCCAGAGATACCTCTCTGACAATCGGAGTGACAAATCCTATTCTCGAAATACGCCAACCCAACATCTACCATTGGAGACACCTGTAGAGCTCCTTTATAATCACCCAGTTACGTTGTGACGTTTGGTAGCACACAAAGTGTTCCTCCAGCAAACGGGAGTTGCATAATCTCATAGTCATAGGAACATGTATAAGTCATGAAGAAAGCAATAGCAACATACTAAATGATCGGGTGCTAAGCTAATGGAATGGGTCATGTCAATCAGATCATTCAACTAATTATGTGACCTTGTTAATCAAATAACAACTCTTTGTTCATGGTTAGGAAACATAACCATCTTTGATTAACGAGCTAGTCAAGTAGAGGCATACTAGTGACACTCTGTTTGTCTATGTATTCACACATGTATTATGTTTCCGGTTAATACAATTCTAGCATGAATAATAAACATTTATCATGATATAAGGAAATAAATAATAACTTTATTATTGCCTCTAGGGCATATTTCCTCGAGTCTCCCACTTGCACTAGAGTCAATAATCTAGATTACACAATAATGATTCTAACACCCATGGAGCCTTGGTGCTGATCATGTTTTGCTCGTGGAAGAGGCTTAGTCAATGGGTCTGCAACATTCAGATCCGTATGTATCTTGCAAATCTCTATGTCTCCCACCTGGACTAGATCTCGGATGGAATTGAAGCGTCTCTTGATGTGTTTGGTCCTCTTGTGAAATCTGGATTCCTTTGCCAAGGCAATTGCACCAGTATTGTCACAAAAGATTTTCATTGGACCCGATGCACTAGGTATGACACCTAGATCGGATATGAACTCCTTCATCCAGACTCCTTCGTTCGCTGCTTCCGAAGCAGCTATGTACTCCGCTTCACATGTAGATCCCGCTACGACGCTTTGTTTAGAACTGCACCAACTGACAGCTCCACCGTTTAAAGTAAACACGTATCCGGTTTGCGATTTAGAATCGTCCAGATCAGTGTCAAAGCTTGCATCAACGTAACCTCTTACGGTGAGCTCTTTGTCACCTCCATATACGAGAAACATATCCTTAGTCCTTTTCAGGTATTTCAGGATGTTCTTGACCGCTGTCCAGTGATCCACTCCTGGATTACTTTGGTACCTCCCTGCTAAACTTATAGTAAGGCACACATCAGGTCTGGTACACAGCATTGCATACATGATAGAGCCTATGGCTGAAGCATAGGGAACATCTTTTATTTTCTCTCTATCTTCTGTAGTGGTCGGGCATTGAGTCTGACTCAACTTCACACCTTGTAACACAGGCAAGAACCCTTTCTTTGCTTGATCCATTTTGAACTTCTTCAAAATCTTGTCAAGGTATGTGCTTTGTGAAAGTCCAATTAAGCGTCTTGATCTATCTCTATAGATCTTTATGCCTAATATGTAAGCAGCTTCACCGAGGTCTTTCATCGAAAAACTTTTATTCAAGTATCCCTTTATGCTATCCAGAAATTCTATATCATTTCCAATCAGCAATATGTCATCCACATATAATATCAGAAATGCTACAGAGCTCCCACTCACTTTCTTGTAAATACAGGCTTCACCAAAAGTCTGTATAAAACCAAATGCTTTGATCACACTATCAAAGCGTTTATTCCAACTCCGAGAGGCTTGCACCAGTCCATAAATGGATCGCTGGAGCTTGCACACTTTGTTAGCTCCCTTTGGATCGACAAAACCTTCCGGTTGCATCATATACAACTCTTCTTCCAGAAATCCATTTAGGAATGCAGTTTTGACATCCATCTGCCAAATTTCATAATCATAAAAAGCGGCAATTGCTAACATGATTCTGACAGACTTAAGCATCGCTACGGGTGAGAAGGTCTCATCGTAGTCAACCCCTTGAACTTGTCGAAAACCTTTTGCGACAAGTCGAGCTTTATAGACAGTAACATTACCGTCAGCGTCAGTCTTTTTCTTGAAGATCCATTTATTCTCAATTGCTTGCCGATCATCGGGCAAGTCAACCGAAGTCCGTACTTTGTTCTCATACATGGATCCCATCTCAGATTTCATGGCTTCAAGCCACTTTGCGGAATCTGGGCTCATCATCGCTTCTTCATAGTTCGTAGGTTCATCATGATCTAGTAGCATGACTTTCAGAACTGGATTACCGTACCACTCTGGTGCGGATCTCACTCTGGTTGATCTACGAGGTTCAGTAGTATCTTGTCCTGAAGTTTCATGATCATCATCATTAGCTTCCTCACTAATTGGTATAGGTGTCGCAGAAACAGTTTTCTGTGATGTACTACTTTCCAATAAGGGAGCAGGTACAGTTACCTCGTCAAGTTCTACTTTCCTCCCACTCACTTCTTTCGAGAGAAACTCCTTCTCTAGAAATGATCCATTCTTAGCAACGAATGTCTTGCCTTCGGATCTGTGATAGAAGGTGTACCCAACAGTCTCCTTTGGGTATCCTATGAAGACACATTTCTCCGATTTGGGTTCGAGCTTATCAGGTTGAAGCTTTTTCATATAAGCATCGCAGCCCCAAACTTTAAGAAACGACAACTTTGGTTTCTTGCCAAACCATAGTTCATAAGGCGTCGTCTCAACGGATTTTGTTGGTGCCCTATTTAATGTGAATGCGGCCGTCTCTAAAGCATAACCCCAAAACGATAGCGGTAAATCAGTAAGAGACATCATAGATCGCACCATATCTAGTAAAGTACGATTACGACGTTCGGACACACCATTACGCTGTGGTGTTCCGGGTGGCGTGAGTTGCGAAACTATTCCACAATTTTTCAAATGTACACCAAACTCGTAACTCAAATATTCTCCTCCACGATCAGATCGTAGAAACTTTATTTTCTTGTTACGATGATTTTCAACTTCACTATGAAATTTTTTGAACTTTTCAAATGTTTCAGACTTATGTTTCATTAAGTAGATATACCCATATCTGCTTAAATCATCTGTGAAAGTGAGAAAATAACGATATCCGCCACGAGCCTCAATATTCATTGGACCACATACATCGATATGTATGATTTCCAACAAATCTGTTGCTCTCTCCATAGTACCGGAGAACGGTGTTTTAGTCATCTTGCCCATGAGGCACGGTTCGCAAGTACCAAGTGATTCATAATCAAGTGGTTCCAAAAGCCCATCAGTATGGAGTTTCTTCATGCGCTTTACACCGATATGACCTAAACGGCAGTGCCACAAATAAGTTGCACTATCATTATCAACTCTGCATCTTTTGGCTTCAACATTATGAATACGTGTATTACTACTATCGAGATTCATCAAAAATAGACCACTCTTCCAAGGTGCATGACCATAAAAGGTATTACTCATATAAATAGAACAACCATTATTCTCCGATTTAAATAAATAACCATCTCGCATCAAACAAGATCCAGATATAATGTTCATGCTTAACGCTGGCACCAAATAACAATTATTTAGGTCTAATATTAATCCCGAAGGTAGATGTAGAGGTAGCGTGCCGACCGCGATCACATCGACTTTGGAACCGTTTCCCACGCGCATCGTCACCTCGTCCTTCGCCAGTGTTCGCTTAATCCATAGTCCCTGTTTCGAGTTGCAAATATTAGCAACAGAACCAGTATCAAATACCCAGGTGCTACTGCGAGCTCTAGTAAGGTACACATCAATAACATGTATATCACATACACCTTTGTTCACATTGCCATCCTTCTTATCCGCCAAATACTTGGGGCAGTTCCGCTTCCAGTGACCAGTCTGCTTGCAGTAGAAGCACTCAGTTTCAGGCTTAGGTCCAGACTTGGGCTTCTTCTCCTGAGCAGCAACTTGCTTGCCGTTCTTCTTGAAGTTCCCCTTCTTCTTCCCTTTGCCCTTTTTCTTGAAACTAGTGGTCTTGTTAACCATCAACACTTGATGCTCCTTCTTGATTTCTACCTCCGCAGCTTTCAGCATTGCGAAGAGCTCGGGAATAGTCTTGTTCATCCCTTGCATATTATAGTTCATCACGAAGCTCTTGTAGCTTGGTGGCAGTGATTGGAGAATTCTCTCAATGACGCAATCATCTGGAAGGTTAACTCCCATCTGAATCAAGTGATTATTATACCCAGACATTTTGAGTATATGCTCACTGACAGAACTGTTCTCCTCCATCTTGCAGCTATAGAACTTATTGGAGACTTCATATCTCTCAATTCGGGCATTTGCTTGAAATATTAACTTCAACTCCTGGAACATCTCATATGCTCCATGACGTTCAAAACATCGTTGAAGTCCCGATTCTAAGCCGTAAAGCATGGCACACTAAACTATCGAGTAGTCATCAGCTTTGCTCTGCCAGACGTTCATAACATCTGGTGTTGCTCCAGCAGCAGGCCTGGCACCCAGCGGTGCTTCCAGGACGTAATTCTTCTGTGCAGCAATGAGGATAATCCTCAAGTTACGGACCCAGTCCGTGTAATTGCTACCATCATCTTTCAACTTTGCTTTCTCAAGGAACGCATTAAAATTCAACGGAACAACAACACGAGCCATCTATCTACAATCAACATAAACAAGCAAGATACTATCAGGTACTAAGTTCATGATAAGTTTAAGTTCAATTAATCAAATTACTTAAGAACTCCCACTTAGATAGACATCCCTCTAATCCTCTAAGTGATTACGTGATCCAAATCAACTAAACCATAACCGATCATCACGTGAGATGGAGTAGTTTTCAATGGTGAACATCGTTATGTTGATCATATCTACTATATGATTCACGCTCGACCTTTTGGTCTCCGTGTTCCGAGGCCATATCTGCATATGCTAGGCTCGTCAAGTTTAACCTGAGTATTCTGCGTGTGCAAAACTGGCTTGCACCCGTTGTAGATGGACGTAGAGCTTATCACACCCGATCATCACGTGGTGTCTGGGCACGACGAACTTTGGCAACAGTGCATACTCAGGGAGAACACTTCTTGATAATTTAGTGAGAGATCATCTTATAATGCTACCGTCAATCAAAGCAAGATAAGATGCATAAAAAGATAAACATCACAAGCAATCAATATAAGTGATATGATATGGCCATCATCATCTTGTGCTTGTGATCTCCATCTCCGAAGCACCGTCATGATCACCATCATCACCGGCGCGACACCTTGATCTCCAGCGTAGCATCGTTGTCGTCTCGCCAATCTTATGCTTCCACGACTATTGCTACCGCTTAGTGATAAAGTAAAGCATTACATCGCGATTGCATTGCATACAATAAAGCGACAATCATATGGCTCCTGCTAGTTGCCGATAACTCGGTTACAAAACATGATCATCTCATACAATAAAATTTAGCATCATGTCTTGACCATATCACATCACAACATGCCCTGCAAAAACAAGTTAGACATCCTCTACTTTGTTGTTGCATATTTTACGTGGCTGCTATGGGCTTAAGCAAGAACCAATCTCACCTACGCATCAAAACCACAACGATAGTTTGTCAAATAGACTCCGTTTTAACCTTCGCAAGGACCGGGCGTAGCCATACTCGGTTCAACTAAAGTTGGAGAGACAGTTGCCCGCAAGCCACCTGTGTGCAAAGCACGTCGGGGGAACCGGTCTCGCGTAAGCGTACGCATAAGGTTGGTCCGGGTCGTCTCGTCCAACAATACCGCCGAACCAAAGTATGACATGCTGGTAGGCAGTATGACTTGTATCACCCACAACTCACTTGTGTTCTACTCGTGCAAATAACATCAAACCATAAAACCTGGCTCTGATACCACTGTTGGGGAACGTAGTAATTTCAAAAAAATTCCTACGCACACGCAAGATCATGGTGATGCATAGCAACGAGAGGGGAGAGTGTTGTCTACGTACCAACGCAGACCGACTGCGGAAGCGATCACACAACGTAGAGGAAGTAGTCGTACGTCTTCCCGATCCGACCGATCCAAGCACCGTTACTCCGGCACCTCCGAGTTCTTAGCACACGTACAGCTCGATGACGATCCCCGGGCTCCGATCCAGCAAAGCTTCGGGGAGGAGTTCCGTCAGCACGACGGCATGGTGACGATCTTGATGTACTACCGACGCAGGGCTTCGCCTAAGCACTACAACGATATGATCGAGGTGGAATAAGGTGGCAGGGAGCACCGCACACGGCTAAGGAACGATCTCAATGATCAACTTGTGTGTCTAGAGGTGCCCCCTGCCCCTGTATATAAAGGAGCAAGGGGGGAGAGGTGCGGCCAGCCTTGGGGCGCGCCAGGAGGAGTCCTACTCCTACCGGGAGTAGGACTCCCCCCCCAATCCTAGTTGGAATAGGAATCCTCAAGTGGGGAGAGAGAGAAGGGGGGCCGGCCACCTCTCCTAGTCCTAATAGGACTAGGGGAGGGGGGGAGGTGCGCATCCACCTTCGGCTGCCCCTTTCACCTTTCCACTAAAGCCCACTAAGGCCCATATGGTTCCTGGGGGGTTCCGGTAACCTCCCGGTACTCCGGTAAAATCCTGATTTCACCCGGAACACTTCCGATGTCCAAACATAGGCTTCCAATATATCAATCTTTATGTCTCGACCATTTCGAGACTCCTCGTCATGTTCGTGATCACATCCGGGACTCGGAACAACCTTCGGTACATCAAAATGCATAAACTCATAATAACTGTCATCGTAACGTTAAGCGTGCGGACCCTACGGTTCGAGAACAATGTAGACATGACTGAGACACATCTCCGGTCAATAACCAATAGCGGGACCTGGATGCCCATATTGGCTCCTACATATTCTATGAAGATCTTTATCGGTCAGACCGCATAACAACATACGTTGTTCCCTTTGTCATCGGTATGTTACTTGCCCGAGATTCGATCGTCGGTATCCAATACCTAGTTCAATCTCGTTACTGGCAAGTCTCTTTACTCGTTCCGTAATACATCATCCCACAACTAACTCATTGGTTGCAATGCTTGCAAGGCTTAAGTGATGTGTATTACCGAGAGGGCCCAGAGATACCTCTCCGACAATCGGAGTGACAAATCCTATTCTCGAAATACGCCAACCCAACATCTACCATTGGAGACACCTGTAGAGCTCCTTTATAATCACCCAGTTACGTTGTGACGTTTGGTAGCACACAAAGTGTTTCTCCGGCAAACGGGAGTTGCATAATCTCATAGTCATAGGAACATGTATAAGTCATGAAGAAAGCAATAGCAACATACTAAACGATCGGGTGCTAAGCTAATGGAATGGGTCATGTCAATCAGATCATTCAACTAATGATGTGACCTTGTTAATCAAATAACAACTCTTTGTTCATGGTTAGGAAACATAACCATCTTTGATTAACGAGCTAGTCAAGTAGAGGCATACTAGTGACACTCTGTTTGTCTATGTATTCACACATGTATTATGTTTCCGGTTAATACAATTCTAGCATGAATAATAAACATTTATCATGATATAAGGAAATAAATAATAACTTTATTATTGCCTCTAGGGCATATTTCCTTCAAAGGTAACCTCCAACATCAAAACTACCATCATTAATCATCCTTCCCCATCGGATAGCATTAATGAAGTTGAGGGAGCTAATGTGGAGGCTAACGAGTTTGAGGCCTTTATGGGCAAACTCAAGGGAAAATCCAAGAAGCACTTTGTTGCTCTCTTGGAACAACTTGGTGAGGCCAATGACATGATCGAGGCTTACGAAGACACCATCTCGAAGATGGAAGGGCATAGTCGTGACTATGCCGATGAGATCTCGGATCTTTCCAATGCTCTTGAGGAAGAGCGTGCTCTTCGTTTGGCTCTTGAGGAGTCACACAACGTTGATCATGCTAAGTTAGAGAAAGATTATTATCATGCCCTCGTTGTTACTCGTGTGCTAAATTCTAAGAAGGCCAAACTTGGGGTTGATCTTGCTAGACTCAAAGAGGAGTTTGATATACTTGACAAGGCCCACAAGGCCTTGAAGGGTATTCACGCTAGTCTCAAGGAGTCTCATGATCAACTCCAAGTGAAGCTAACTAAGGAGAAAGCAACTTTTCCTCATATTGTTTTGATTGATAATGCAAATGCTACTAACCCGTGTTGCGAGCATATGCATCTTGTTGAGGAAAATGCTAAGTTGAAGGCGCAACTTGAGAGAGGTCTTGCGACGTGCATACAAGGAAAGAAGAACCTCAACGATCTTTTGATCAACCAAAAGGGAGGTGTGGCGAAAGAAGGGGTTGGGTACGTCCCCGACTCCAAGAACAAGAAGAAGAATGACAAGACCAAACGACCTCCTCCCCTCATGCAAACCTTTGTGAGGGCGGGAGAGAGTGTCCCCGAGGAGAAGAAGAAGAACAAAGTCAAGAAGGGCAATGTCACCTGTCCCAACAAAGCCGGCGATTTTAATCCTTCTTATGTGTTATGCCGAGCTAGTGATGGGCATGTTTATGCCAAATTTGTTGGTTCCCTTCATGAGCACATTGAATGGTCTATTTGGGTTCCTAAGACCCTTGTTACTAACATCAAAGGACCCATTACAAAATGGTTACCTAAAACCAAGCATTGATCTCTTGTAGGTGTTTGCTTCCGGTGGTGGATCATGGTTGCTCGATAGCGGAGCTACAAATCATATGACCGGAAGCAAGGACTTGGTGGTGGACGTGCACAAAGTTCCATCTATGCCCACCAATGTCGAGTGGGGTGACGCCTCATCCTCTAAGGTATTGGGACTTGGCAAGGTGGTCATCTCTCATGATCTCACGATCGAGAAGGTCATGCTTGTTGAGTCCCTTGCATACAATTTACTTTCCGTTCGTCAACTTGCAATCATGGGCTTTGCCACTTTCTTTGACATTGATACCGTGGCCCTCTTGTGGAGCAAGACTCTTAAAGTAGCTTTTGTTGGGCATGTCGAGAACGGTCTATATGTGATTAACTTTTCGGAGCGACCCACTAAGACCGCGACATGCCTAATGGCTAAAGTTGATGTGGGATGGCTTTGGCATCGCCGTTTAGCCCATGTCAATATGAGATCTTTGCAAAGTCTCCTAAAGGGGGACCATGTCCGTGGACTAATGAATGTTAGTTTTGTTAAAGATCGTGCTTGCAGTGCCTGTATCGAAGGAAAGCTACATGAGAAGGCTCACCCTCCCACGACTATCATTTATTCAAAGAGGCCCTTGGAGCTCCTTCACATGGATCTTTTTGGGCCCCCATCCTTTGATAGTCTTAGAGGTAGAAAGTATTGCTTGGTGATTGTGGATGACTACTCAAGGTACACGTGGGTGTATTTCTTCAAGAGGAAGAGCGAGACCCAACAAACCGTCATTGACTTTGCAAATGAAGCACAACGTCAACACAATGCAAAGATCTTGACAATAAGAAGTGACAACGGCACCGAGTTCAAGAACTACACCTTGGATGAATTTCTTAGTGATGAGGGAATCAAGCATCAATATTCCGCACCATACACCCCTCAACAAAACGGTGTTGCGGAGAGGAAGAACCGACGTTGATGGATGCAGCAAGGACCATGATGGCAGAGTTCAAGTCTCCATACAACTTTTGGGCCAAAGCCATCAACACCGCGTGTCATGCATCCAATCGTCTCTACCTCCGCAAGGGCTTGAACAAGACTCCATATGAGATACTCACCGGTAACAAGCCCAACCTCAAGTACTTCCGGGTATTCGGGTGTAAGTGTTTCATTTTCAAGAAAGGTGTTCGGTTGTCTAAATTTGAGGCTAGAGCTTATGAGGGCATATTTGTTGGCTATGCTACAAACTCTCATGCTTACCGTGTCCTCAATAAATCCACGGGACTTATTGAGGAGACGTGTAACGTGGAGTTTGATGAGAATAACGGCTCCCATGTGGAGCAAAGTGGCACTTGTGATATAGGTGATGAAATTCCTCCTCAAGCCATAAGAAGAATGGGGGTTGGTTTCATCCTACCCATTAAGGAACCCCTTGTGGCCGAAGGAGAAGGACAATGCTCCACTCAAGTGGAGCCATCACCAACCCAAGGCCCACACGCTTCCGAAGAACAAAGTGAAGGCCCTCAACCTTATGAACAAGACCAAGGGCAAGATCATACTCAAGACGGTGTTGACACACCAAGTGATGCCCAAGGTCAAGTTCTCTCCCCCGAGCAAGTTCAAGACCAAGAACAAGTTCATGATGACGCTCAAGATGATCAAGTAACCGCTCCTCAACTCACCACCGAGGAGGAATTAGAGCGTCGTGTCGCCAAGGTTGCTTCCAAGCTCTCCACCAAGGATCATCTCATGACGAATGTGCTTGGAAGCTTAAGAAAGGGGGTAAGCACTCGTAGACAATTAGCAAATTATTGTGAGCATCACGCATTTGTCTCTTGTGTGGAACCTCTCAAGGTCTATGAGGCGCTAGAAGATCCGGATTGGCTCAATGCCATGCATGAAGAACTCAACAACTTCGAGCGCAACAAAGTGTGGAGATTGGTGCCAAGGCCAACGGGGAACCACAATGTCATTGGAACCAAGTGGATATTCAAGAACAAGCAAGATGCCCATGGGATTATCATTCGCAACAAGGCTCGTTTGGTAGCACAAGGCTACTCCCAAGTCGAGGGTATCGACTACGGTGAAACCTTTGCTCCCGTTGCTCGTCTTGAATCCATTCGCATGTTGATTGCATATGCTTCTCATCATAACTTTAAGTTACATCAAATGGATGTGAAGAGTGCTTTTTTAATGGTCCCATTAATGAATTGGTGTACGTCAAGCAACCCCCCGGGTTCGAGGATCCCTACTTTCCCGATCATGTGTATCAACTCGATAAGGCACTCTATGGCCTTAAACAAGCCCCACGTGCGTGGTATGACCACCTTACCGAGTTGTTACAAGACCGTGGGTTTGAAGTTGGGATAATCGACCCCACTCTTTTTACTAAGAAGGTCAAAGGGGAGTTGTTTGTGTGCCAATTATATGTTGATGATATTATCTTTGGTTCTCCTAACAAAGCTTTCAATGAGGAATTTGCCGCTCTCATGACCTCAAAGTTCGAGATGTCCTCCATGGGGGAGTTGAAGTTCTTTCTAGGGTTTGAAGTGAAGCAAAGAAGAGAAGGAACCTTCATCAATCAATCCAAATACACTCAAGACATGCTCAAGAGATTCAAGCTAAGTGACGTCAAGCCGGCTTCCACTCCAATGCCCACCAAGTGCCAACTTGACTTAGATCCCAATGGTAAAGTGGTGGATCAAAAGGTATATCGTTCCATGATTGGATCCTTGCTTTACCTTTGTGCATCTAGAGTGGACATCATGTTGAGTGTGGGAATTTGTGCACGGTTTCAAGCCGCACCTAAGGAAAGTCACTATGTGGCGGTCAAACGAATCTTTCGATATTTGGCTCATACCCTAAACTTTGGCTTATGGTACCCAAGAGGATCAAACTTCAAGCTTGTAGGGTACTCGGATTCCGATTGGGCGGGAGACAAAGTGGATAGGAAGTCCACTTCCGGAGGGTGCCAATTCCTTGGTTGCTCTTTGGTAAGTTGGTCTTCCAAAAAGCAAAGTTGTGTGTCTCTCTCGTCCACCGAAGCGGAGTATGTTGCGGCCGATAGTTGTTGTGCACAACTCTTATGGATGAGGCAAACTTTAAAGGATTACGGTGTCACTTGTGACAAAGTGCCTCTTTGGTGTGACAATGAAAGTGCCATCAAGATTTCTCTCAATCCGGTGCAACACTTCAAGACGAAGCATATTGAGATTCGGTATCACTTCATCCGGGATCACATTAGGCGAGGAGAGATCGAGCTCAACTATGTCAACACTCATGACAACCTTGCAGATATTTTCACGAAGCCCTTGGATGAAGCAAGATTTCGCGAGTTAAGGCATGAGCTAAATATCTTTGATTCGAGCAATGTGGCTTGAACCCGTGCACACCCTACCACGCTCAATTTGTTGTCTAGTTTAGGTGTAGGCATGGACATAGGGGGAGTGTTGTCCTCTCAATGAACTCTCCCTCCCCCCATTATGCATAAATTGATCAAGTCTTTCACTCTAGCCATTGTTGATGGCACTTGTGCTTAAAAGACGAGTTTTGGTCATGGGCCCAAGGTTAAAATCTTCGCGGTGCCATACCTTTTGACTCAAACATAGGTGGCCTTGGCCACCGCCCTCTTGTGAAGAGGTGTGTCTTGTTTTGTTTGCCATTGTGTTTGCCGTTTTTGTCGTTTCGTTGAGCCTAAGTCGTGTCGGTTTAGTTGCCGTGGCGTGCTGGGCGGTACTACCGCTGGTGGTGTGCGGTACTACCGCTCGTGAGCGGTACTACCGCCCCCAGCACGGTACTACCGCTGGGGGACGAGGACAGGGGGTTAAGTCGGGGGCAGGGGGAGGTTTCTTCTCCCCCATACCCATTCACTTCACCCCTCTTTTCTCTTCCTCTCTCTCCAGCCTCCACTCGCCGCGGGAGGGCTCCGGCGGGTCTCCGTCTCCGGGGCGTCCCTCTTCATTTCCTTTGGTGGAGTCGATCCCCACCATGTCCTCTTGCCATGGATGCCGGTATTGCCCCCGTTCGTTCTTTCGTTTTGTCTCCTTTTCCAGTTCTTGTTTCTTAGGGGCAATGTTGGATGCATCTCTAGATTTTTGGCTAAATCTAGGCTTGAGTTGGTTGGAGAAGGCAACTAGACTATCTAGATTAGAGTTTGGTAGGATTATTTTTGAGTTTGGTAGGCCGGTAGTGCCGGATCTGTCCACGGAAGTAGGAGACCGCTGTTTCTTTGCCTCGCGCTAGGAAACTGCTGTTTATCCGCCTCCAGCAGTACTACCGCTCCCTTTGGAGCGGTACTACCGCTTGACCTAGAGCGGTACTACCGCTTGGGGCAGTACTACCGCGGACAGGTCACGGTACTACCGCTGTATGCCAAGTTCCATCATTTTCCTACCTCACCTTGATCTTTTTGTTGTGCTTGTTGGCTTATGCTCTTTCTTTCTGGTTGCTTTGAATTTTCTTGTGTTTGGCTCCAGGTGATGACCCTTTCGAGCAGCAAGGTCGCCGTATCAACCCCGGGCGTGCCACATCAAAACGCTACCGTACATCTGAGCCTGCCGGTGGTTCCTCGAGCACCCAACCGCCTCCAGCAAGTGCATCTGAAAGTGTTCCTCCACCTCCTCAGCATTCGAAGCGGGCCGCCCAGAAACCCAAAGGGAAGACTGTGACTGAGATGACAAACAAGGAGTTTTGGGAGAAGCGTCGCTGCAATCCCTATGCGGTGGCCCAAGAACCCACTTTGGTCAACCGCCCGTTCTGGAACCATTTTCAGTTTGCCATCTATTTCGATGTGATCAAGGCCAAGAAGAATCTTTTTTTTATGTTCGCTCCATTGATACTGATGCTATGGAGAAGGACCCAGAGTACTTTGGCGAAGCTCTTCAAATGTGCACTCAGCTGAACATTCTAAGGATCATGCAATTCAACAAGGATTTTGATGCGGATCTGGTAGCTCAATTCTATGCCATCGTCCATCTTGGGACGGATGTCGACAGGACTCTGACATGGATGACCAATGGCAAGCTGCTTTCTGTCAAGTGGAAGGCTTTCATGGAGTTACTTGATGTGGTGGATACCGGGCTTGAGACTCCCGTCGGTTTCCGTCCTCACCGCAATGCTACATCCACCCACAAGCAAGCCCTTTGGCCCTACTGCACTATGAAGGTTCACCCGGTGACTGAGAAGAAGACCTATGAGCTGTCTCCGTACCTGGACATTCTTCATCGCATTTTCCGTGAGACTCTCTTCCGAGAATCTGGATATGGTCCACTCTTACCTCGTGGACATGCTCCTTTTCTGTCAGCATGAGAAGGAAGCAAGCACTAGAGAGAGCCTGGATATCTCTCATGTCATGTGGTCTAAACTTCTATCTGCCGTGTCTGAGCGCAAGTGTCCTATCTATGGTCCCTTCATCATGAGGCTCATTGAGAGGGCCTGGGCACACACTTATCCCAGAGTGTTGCTAGAGACTGGAGACTTGGTGTCTCATGAGATCAAGCGTTTGAGGAAGAAGGACAACTGGACAACGCCTCACACAGGGGGTCCATCTGCTACTGCTGCCACGGGGGGTCCGTCTGCTGCTGCTGCTGCTGCCATGGGGACCGAGGGTGAGGCTGCTACTGATGATCATGAGGAGAACTTTGGCCCCTCTAGTGCAAAACCATCTTGGGCACAGAAGCTTAAGCGTAAGATGAAGAAGCTTTTCTGCATGGAGTCTCATGGCCAGTACATGACTCATGTGGCGGAGAAGCATGCCAGGACGCGCCACAAGGAGCTCATGCGTCAGATGGGAGCTACAGTTACCAGTGGGTCTGAGGGTCAGATCACTGAAGAGGAGGACTGGATTCATCAGAATTGCCACTGGACCGACTCTGATGCCGAGCAGTTTTTGACCCACGATGAAGATGCAGAGATGTGATGTTCGAGCTCTTCCACCTCCCATCATCTGGAGTTGTAGTGTCACTCTATGCCCTTTTTGGTGTCTCGCTGCCAAAGGGGGAGAGAGTGTAGGGACTTTGCTTCTTGTGTCGTGTTTGAGTCGTCTTGTGGTTTCTTGCGTGTTTCTTTTGGTTTGGTTTGGTGTGAGACCTAAGTTCTAGACATATGGTGTGAGACATATGCTCCCTATCGCTACCTTATTACTTATGTCTCTTCAGAGTACTGTAGGTTATTATAAGATGCATGATTGTCCTGTCTATTCACGTCTCTCATAGATCTTGTGCTTAGTATTGTTGGACTATAAAATATAGGGGGAGTGTTGATCCGAATGTGTGTGTCGGGCCATCTCTAGGTGCACACATTCTGGGGGAGCCCGTCTATATTTTGTAGTTCTTAGTTTTCCTCGTTTCATTGCCTTTCCTTGCACAAATCCCTAGTTGTCATCAATCCACCAAAAAGGGGGAGATTGTTACGGCATATCTCTCTCAAGGTAGTTTTGGTGATTGATGACAACATGTTGGCGGACTAATCTTGTGCCTTGAATTATTCTCAGATTCTCCCCTGGCACGAGACGTCTTCTTTCCCTCGGAGTGTATTTCAAGATGGTGTAGCTCTTTCATTTCTTTCTCGGTGGACTAGTTGCGTAGAGGGCACCGTACTATCAAGAGGGGGTCCGCTGGGGTTTTGCATGGGTGGAATCATCACGTACACATCAGCTTCTCACCCTCCGAGATTTTCCTGTCCATTGAAGAGATCTCTTCTCTCTTTCTTGTCCTGTCTGGGTCTGAGCGGCAGTACCGTGCACCCAGCGGTAGTACCGCTGAGAAGCCACAAGCGGCAGTACCGCTGCACTGCCGTAGTACCGTTGGGCAGTCTGGCTCCTACCGCCTTGATTCGAGAGGTCTTTTTCTCGTGTCGGGTTTTGCGGCACTAGTCACGGTTGTAGTGGCGGTAGTACCATTCCTGGGGCGGTAGTACCGCCCTACCACCGCGGTAGTACCGCAGTTGGAGCTTTTCCCTTTTAGTCTCCTCAGCGCGGCAGTACCGCTGGATGGCGCGGTAGTACCGCTCCCCTGGCGGTAGTACCGCTGAAGGAAATATGTCCTAGAGGCAATAATAAAGTTATTATTTATTTCCTTATATCATGATAAATTTTTATTATTCATGCTAGAATTGTATTAAAGAAAAACATAATACATGTGTGAATACATAGACAAACTTAGTGTCACTAGTATGCCTCTACTTGACTAGCTCGTTAATCAAAGATGGTTATGTTTCCTAACCATGAACAAGGTGTTGTTATTTGATTAACGAGGTCACATCATTAGTTGAATGATCTGATTGACATGACCCATTTCATTAGCTTAGCACCCGATCGTTTAGTATGTTGCTATTGCTTTCTTCATGACTTATACATGTTCCTATGACTATGAGATTATGCAACTCCCGTTTACCGGAGGAACACTTTGTGTGCTACCAAACATCACAACGTAACTGGGTGATTATAAAGGAGCTCTACAGGTGTTTCCAAAGGTAGATGTTGGGTTGGCGTATTTCGAGATTAGGATTTGTCACTCCGATTGTCGGAGAGGTATCTCTGGGCCCTCTCGGTAATGCACATCACATAAGCCTTGCAAGCATTACAACTAATGAGTTAGTTGCGAGATGATGTATTACGGAACGAGTAAAGAGACTTGCCGGTAACGAGATTGAACTAGGTATTGGATACCGATGATCGAATCTCGGGCAAGTAACATACCGATGATAAAGGGAACAACGTATGTTGTTATGCGGTCTGACCGATAAAGATCTTCGTAGAATATGTAGGAGCCAATATGGGCATCCAGGTCCCGCTATTGGTTATCTCCGGAGATGTGTCTCAGTCATGTCTACATTGTTCTCGAACCGTAGGGTCCGCACGCTTAATGTTACGATGACAGTTATTATGAGTTTATGCATTTTGATGTACCGAAGTTAGTTCGGAGTCCCGGATGTGATCACGGACATGACGAGGAGTCTCGAAATGGTCGAGACATAAAGATTGATATATTGGATGACTATATTCGGACACCGGAAGTGTTCCGGGTGATTTCGGAGAAAACCGGAGAGCCGGAGGGTTACCAGAACCCTACCGGGAGAAGTAATGGGCCATATGGGCTTTAGTGGAGAGAGAGAAGGGCTGCCAGAGCTGGGCCGCGCGCCACCTCCTCCCTGGTCCGAATTGGACTAGGGGAGGGGGGCGGCGCCCCCCTTTTCCTTCTCCCACTCCACCTCTTTCCCCCTCCTAGTAGGAGTCCTACTCCTACTAGGAGGAGGACTCCTCCTTGGCGCGCCACACCTGGCCGGCCGGCCTCCTCCCCTTGCTCCTTTATATACGGGGGCAGGGGGCACCCCAAGACACACAAGTTGATCTTTGAGATCGTTCCTTAGCCGTGTGCGGTGCCCCTGCCACCATATTCCACCTCGATCATATCGTTGTAGTGCTTAGGCGAAGCCCTGCGTCGGTAGAACATCAAGATCGTCACCACGCCGTCGTGCTGACGGAACTCCTCCCCGAAGCTTTGCTGGATCAGAGCCCGGGGATCGTCATCGAGCTGTACGTGTGCTAAGAACTCGGAGGTGCCGGAGTAACGGTGCTTGGATCGGTCAGATCGGGAAGAAGACGTAGGACTACTTCCTCTACGTTGTGTCAATGCTTCCATTGCGATCTACAAGGGTACGTAGATCAGACTCTCCCCCTCGTTGCTATGCATCACCATGATCTTGCGTGTGCGTAGGTATTTTTTTGAAATTACTACGTTCCCCAACAGTGGCATTCGAGCCTAGGTTTTATGGTTTGATGTTATTTGCACGAGTAGAACACGAGTGAGTTGTGGGCGATACAAGTCATACTGCCTACCAGCATGTCATACTTTGGTTCGGCGGTATTGTTGGACTAGACGACCCGGACCAACCTTACGCGTACGCTTACGCGAGACCGGTTCCCCCGACGTGCTTTGCACACAGGTGGCTTGCGGGCGACTGTCTCTCCAACTTTAGTTGAACCGAGTGTGGCTACGCCCGGTCCTTGCGAAGGTTAAAACGGAGTCTATTTGACAAACTATCGTTGTGGTTTTGATGCGTAGGTGAGATTGGTTCTTGCTTAAGCCCGTAGCAGCCATGTAAAACTTGCAACAACAAAGTAGAGGACGTCTAACTTGTTTTTGCAGGGCATGTTGTGATGTGATATGGTCAAGACATGATGCTAAATTTTATTGTATGAGATGATCATGTTTTGTAACCGAGTTATCGGCAACTGGCAGGAGCCATATGGTTGTCGCTTTATTGTATGCAATGCAATCGCGATGTAATGCTTTACTTTATCACTAAGCGGTAGCGATAGTCGTGGAAGCATAAGATTGGCGAGACGACAACGATGCTACGATGGAGATCAAGGTGTCGCACCGGTGACGATGGTGATCATGACGGTGCTTCGGAGATGGAGATCACAAGCACAAGATGATGATGGCCATATCATATCACTTATATTGATTGCATGTGATGTTTATCTTTTATGAATCGTATCTTGCTTTGATTGACAGTAGCATTATAAGATGATCTCTCACTAAATTATCAAGAAGTGTTCTCCCTGAGTATGCACCGTTGCGAAAGTTCTTCGTGCTGAGACACCATGTGATGATCGGGTGTGATAGGCTCTACGTTCAAATACAACGGGTGCAAAACAGTTGCACACGCGGAATAGTCAGGTTATACTTGACGAGCCAAGCATATACAGATATGGCCTCGGAACACGGAGACCGAAAGGTCGAGCGTGAATCATATAGTAGATATGATCAACATAATGATGTTCACCGATGAAACTACTCCATCTCACGTGATGATCGGACATGGTTTAGTTGATTTGGATCACGTAATCACTTAGAGGATTAGAGGGATGTCTATCTAAGTGGGAGTTCTTAAGTAATATGATTAATTGAACTTAAATTTATCATGAACTTAGTACCTGATAGTATCTTGCTTGTTTATGTTGATTGTAGATAGATGGCTCGTGCTGTTGTTCCGTTGAATTTTAATGCGTTCCTTGAGAAAGCAAAGTTGAAAGATGATGGTAGCAATTACACGGACTGGGTCCGTAACTTGAGGATTATCCTCATTGCTGCACAGAAGAATTACGTCCTGGAAGCACCGCTGGGTGCCAGGCCTGCTGCCGGAGCAACACCAGATGTTATGAACGTCTGGCAGAGCAAAGTTGATGACTACTCGATAGTTCAGTGTGCGATGCTTTACGGCTTAGAATCGGGACTTCAACGACGTTTTGAACGTCATGGAGCATATGAGATGTTCCAGGAGTTGAAGTTAATATTTCAAGCAAATGCCCGGATTGAGAGATATGAAGTCTCCAATAAGTTCTATAGCTGCAAGATGGAAGAGAACAGTTCTGTCAGTGAGCATATACTCAAAATGTCTGGGTATAATAATCACTTGATTCAGATGGGAGTTAATCTTCCAGATGATTGCGTCATTGACAGAATTCTCCAATCACTGCCACCAAGCTACAAGAGCTTCGTGATGAACTATAATATGCAAGGGATGAACAAGACTATTCCCGAGCTCTTCGCAATGCTGAAAGCTGCGGAGGTAGAAATCAAGAAGGAGCATCAAGTGTTGATGGTTAACAAAACCACTAGTTTCAAGAAAAAGGGAAAGGGAAGAAGAAGGGGAACTTCAAGAAGAACGGCAAGCAAGTTGCTGCTCAGGAGAAGAAACCTAAGTCTGGACCTAAGCCTGAAATTGAGTGCTTCTACTGCAAGCAGACTGGTCACTGGAAGCGGAACTGCCCCAAGTATTTGGCGGATAAGAAGGATGGCAAGGTGAACAAAGGTATCTGTGATATACATGTTATTGATGTGTACCTTACTAATGCTCGCAGTAGCACCTGGGTATTTGATACTGGTTCTGTTGCTAATATTTGCAACTCGAAACAGGGACTATGGATTAAGCGAAGATTGGCTAAGGATGAGGTGACGATGCGCGTGGGAAACGGTTCCAAAGTCGATGTGATCGCGGTCGGCACGCTACCTCTACATCTACCTTCGGGATTAGTATTAGACCTAAATAATTGTTATTTGGTGCTAGCGTTGAGCATGAACATTATATCTGGATCTTGTTTAATGCGAGACGGTTATTCATTTAAATCAGAGAATAATGGTTGTTCTATTTATATGAGTAATATCTTTTATGGTCATGCACCCTTGAAGAGTGGTCTATTCTTATTAAATCCCGAGAGTAGTGATACACATATTCATAATGTTGAAGCCAAAAGATGCAGAGTTGATAATGATGGTGCAACTTATTTGTGGCACTTCCGTTTAGGTCATATCGGTATAAAGCGCATGAAGAAACTCCATACTGATGGGCTTTTGGAACCACTTGATTATGAATCACTTGGTACTTGCGAGCCGTGCCTCATGGGCAAGATGACTAAAACACCGTTCTCCGGTACTATGGAGAGAGCAACAGATTTGTTGGAAATCATACATACAGATGTATGCGGTCCGATGAATATTGAGGCTCGTGGCGGATATCGTTATTTTCTCACCTTCATAGATGATTTAAGCAGATATGGGTATATCTACTTAATGAAACATAAGTCTGAAACATTTGAAAAGTTCAAAGAATTTCAGAGTGAAGTGGAAAATCATCGTAACAAGAAAATAAAGTTTCTACGATCTGATCGTGAAGGAGAATATTTGAGTTACGAGTTTGGTGTACATTTGAAAAATTGTGGAATAGTTTCGCAACTCACGCCACCCGGAACACCACAGCGTAATGGTGTGTCCGAACGTCATAATCGTACTTTACTAGATATGGTGCGATCTATGATGTCTCTTACTGATTTACCGCTATCGTTTTGGGGATACGCTCTAGAGACGGCCGCATTCACGTTAAATAGGGCACCATCAAAATCCGTTGAGACGACGCCTTATGAACTATGGTTTGGCAAGAAACCAAAGTTGTCGTTTTTGAAAGTTTGGGGCTGCGATGCTTATGTGAAAAAGCTTCAACCTGATAAGCTCAAACCCGAATCGGAGAAATGTGTCTTCATAGGATATCCAAAGGAAACTATTGGATACACCTTCTATCACAGATCCGAAGGCAAGACTTTTGTTGCTAAATTCGGAAACTTTCTTGAGAAGGAGTTTCTCTCGAAAGAAGTGAGTGGGAGGAAAGTAGAACTTGACGAGGTAACTGTACTTGCTCCCTTGTTGGAAAGTAGTACATCACAGAAAACTTTTTCTGCGACACCTACACCAATAAGTGAGGAAGTTAATGATAATGATCATGAAACTTCAGAACAAGATACTACTGAACCTCGTAAATCAACCAGAGTAAGATCCGCGCCAGAGTGGTACGGTAATCCAGTTCTGAAAGTCATGCTACTAGATCATGATGAACCTACGAACTATGAAGAAGCGATGGTGAGCCCAGATTTCGCAAAGTGGCTTGAAGCCATGAAATCTGAGATGGGATCCATGTATGAGAACAAAGTATGGACTTTGGTTGACTTGCCCGATGATCGGCAAGCAATTGAGAATAAATGGATCTTCAAGAAAAAGACTGACGCTGACGGTAATGTTACTGTCTATAAAGCTCGACTTGTCGCAAAAGGTTTTCGACAAGTTCAAGGGGTCGGCTACGATGAGACCTTCTCACCCGTAGCGATGCTTAAGTCTGTCCGAATCATGTTAGCAATTGCCGCATTTTATGATTATGAAATTTGGCAGATGGATGTCAAAACTGCATTCCTGAATGGATTTCGGGAAGAAGAGTTGTATATGATGCAACCAGAAGGTTTTGCCGATCCAAAGGGAGCTAACAAAGTGTGCAAGCTCCAGCGATCCATTTATGGACTGGTGCAAGCCTCTCGGAGTTGGAATAAACGCTTTGATAGTGTGATCAAAGCATTTGGTTTTATACAGACTTTCGGAGAAGCCTGTATTTACAAGAAAGTGAGTGGGAGCTCTGTAGCATTTCTGATATTATATGTGGATGACATATTGCTGATTGGAAATGATATAGAATTTCTGGATAGCATAAAGGGATACTTGAATAAGAGTTTTTCAATGAAAGACCTCGGTGAAGCTGCTTACATATTAGGCATAAAGATCTATAGAGATAGATCAAGACGCTCAATTGGACTTTCACAAAGCACATACCTTGACAAGATTTTGAAGAAGTTCAAAATGGATCAAGCAAAGAAAGGGTTCTTGCCTGTGTTACAAGGTGTGAAGTTGAGTCAGACTCAATGTCCGACCACTACAGAAGATAGAGAGAAAATGAAAGACGTTCCCTATGCTTCAGCCATAGGCTCTATCATGTATGCAATGCTGTGTACCAGACCTGTTGTGTGCCTTGCTATAAGTTTAGCAGGGAGGTACCAATGTAATCCAGGAGTGGATCACTGGACAGCGGTCAAGAACATCCTAAAATACCTGAAAAGGACTAAGGATATGTTTCTCGTATATGGAGGTGACAAAGAGCTCACCGTAAGAGGTTACGTTGATGCAAGCTTTGACACTGATCCGGACGATTCTAAATCGCAAACCGGATACGTGTTTACTTTAAACGGTGGAGCTGTCAGTTGGTGCAGTTCTAAACAAAGCGTCGTAGCGGGATCTACATGTGAAGCGGAGTACATAGCTGCTTCGGAAGCAGCGAACGAAGGAGTCTGGATGAAGGAGTTCATATCCGATCTAGGTGTCATACCTAGTGCATCAGGTCCAATGAAAATCTTTTGTGACAATACTGGTGCAATTGCCTTGGCAAAGGAATCCAGATTTCACAAGAGGACCAAGCACATCAAGAGACGCTTCAATTCCATCCAGGATCTAGTCCAGGTGGGAGACATAGAGATTTGCAAGATACATACGGATCTGAATGTTGCAGACCCGTTGACTAAGCCTCTTCCACGAGCAAAACATGATCAGCACCAAGGCTCCATGGGTGTTAGAATCATTACTGTGTAATCTAGATTATTGACTCTAGTGCAAGTGGGAGACTGAAGGAAATATGCCCTAGAGGCAATAATAAAGTTATTATTTATTTCCTTATATCATGATAAATGTTTATTATATATGCTAGAATTGTATTAACCGGAAACATAATACATGTGTGAATACATAGACAAACTTAGTGTCACTAGTATGCCTCTACTTGACTAGCTCGTTAATCAAAGATGGTTATGTTTCCTAACCATGAACAAGGTGTTGTTATTTGATTAACGAGGTCACATCATTAGTTGAATGATCTGATTGACATGACCCATTTCATTAGCTTAGCACCCGATCGTTTAGTATGTTGCTATTGCTTTCTTCATGACTTATACATGTTCCTATGACTATGAGATTATGCAACTCCCGTTTACCGGAGGAACACTTTGTGTGCTACCAAACGTCACAACGTAACTGGGTGATTATAAAGGAGCTCTACAGGTGTCTCCAAAGGTAGATATTGGGTTGGCGTATTTCGAGATTAGGATTTGTCACTCCGATTGTCGGAGAGGTATCTCTGGGCCCTCTCGGTAATGCACATCACATAAGCCTTGCAAGCATTACAACTAATGAGTTAGTTGCGAGATGATGTATTACGGAACGAGTAAAGAGACTTGCCGGTAACGAGATTGAACTAGGTATTGGATACCGACGATCGAATCGCGGGCAAGTAACATACTGATGACAAAGGGAATAATGTATGCTGTTATGCGGTCTGACCGATAAAGATCTTCGTAAAATATGTAGGAGCCAATATGGGCATGCAGGTCCCGCTATTGGTTATTGACCGGAGATGTGTCTCAGTCATGTCTACATTGTTCTCGAACCGTAGGGTCCGCACGCTTAACGTTATGATGATAGTTATTATGAGTTTATGCATTTTGATGTACCGAAGTTAGTTCGGAGTCCCGGATGTGATCACGGACATGACGAGGAGTCTCGAAATGGTCGAGACATAAAGATTGATATATTGGATGACTATATTCGGACACCGGAAGTGTTTCGGGTGATTTCGGAGAAAATCGGAGAGCCGGAGGGTTACCGGAATCCTACCGAGAGAAGTAATGGGCCATATGGGCTTTAGTGGAGAGAGAGAAGGGCTGCCAGAGGTGGGCCGCGCGCCACCTCCTCCCTGGTCCGAATTGGACTAGGGGAGGGGGGCGCCGCCTCCCCTTTCCTTCTCCCACTCCACCTCTTTCCCCCTCCTAGTAGGAGTCCTACTCCTACTAGGAGGAGGACTCCTCCTTGGCGCGCCACACCTGGCCGGCCGGCCTCCTCCCCTTGCTCCTTTATATACGGGGGCAGGGGGCACCCCAAGACACACAAGTTGATCTTTGAGATCATTCCTTAGCCGTGTGCGGTGCCCCTGCCACCATATTCCACCTCGATCATATCATTGTAGTGCTTAGGCGAAGCCCTGCGTCGGTAGAACATCAAGATCGTCACCACGCCGTCGTGCTGGCGGAACTCCTGCCCGAAGCTTTGCTGGATCGGAGCCCGGGGATCGTCATCGAGCTGTACGTGTGCTAAGAACTCGGAGGTGCCGGAGTAACGGTGCTTGGATCGGTCGGATCGGGAAGAAGACGTACGACTACTTCCTCTATGTTGTGTCAACGCTTCCGTTGCGATCTACAAGGGTACGTAGATCAGACTCTCCCCCTCGTTGCTATGCATCACCATGATCTTGCGTGTGCGTAGGAATTTTTTTGAAATTACTACGTTCCCCAACAACCGCGCCCTCTCAGCGGTAGTACCGCCCTGTGCGGGGCTGGTTGGTGGGGGGCAACGGGATTGTTGCCCCCACTATAAAAGGGAGCCCCCTTCTTCCTTTCCACTTACCTCTTCTTCCCCCAAGCTCCATTTATTGCTCAAGCTCCATTAAATACTCCAAGCTTCATTTTGCCCGATCTATCTCCCTAGCCAATCAAACTTGTTGATTTGCTCGGGAGTGGTTGAGAAGGCTTCGATCTACACTTCCACCAAGGGATTTTTGATTCCCCCACTCATCCCTAGCGGATCTTGTTACTCTTGGGTGTTTGAGCACCCTAGACGGTTGAGGTCACCTCGGAGCCATATTCCATTGTGGTGAAGCTTCGTAGTCTTGTTGGGAGCCTCCGATTAAGTTGTGGAGATTGCCCCAACCTTGTTTGTAAAGGTTCGGTCGCCGCCTTCAAGGGCACCAATAGTGGAATCACGGCATCTCGCATTGTGTGAGGGCGTGAGGAGAATACGGTGGCCCTAGTGGCTTCTTGGGGAGCATTGTGCCTCCACACCGCTCCAACAGAGACGTACTTCCCCTCAAAAGGAAGGAACTTCGGTAACACATCCTCGTCTTCACCGGATCTACTCTTGGTTATCTCTTACCTTTACTTGTGCAAGCTCTTTAGTGTTTGTTCCCTTGCTTGCTTGTATGCTTGTTGTTATTGCATCATATAGGTTGCTCACCTAGTTGCACATCTGGACAACCTACTTTGATGCAAAGTTTAATTTGGTAAAGAAAAGCTAAAAATTGGTAGTTGCCTATTCACCCCCCTCTAGTCAACCATATCGATCCTTTCACGTGCTAATCTCGAGATACCAGAGGGGGTAATACTCGATGACAGATCAAAGTAGAGGTTGGACTAGGGTATTGCTCTGCAGAAGACAAATGCTTAAACTTGCACGAGAAATGTTATTTAAAGGAGAACATGGTCGGAACCACGATTGCAAAAGGCCAGATCCCGGAGATAAGATGAACTTATACCAAGGGAATAATTAATTTACGAAAAGCTTTAATGATAAGATCTACATCGTGTCCATGGGCATGAACACAAAGTTCAAGGTCGACTCCCACTTCTTCAATATATAACCTTCCATTCACTTTTCGCTTTGATAAAGGCATTAGTGTTGAAAGTTTTATCTTGTGAAATACCAGATGAGTATGACTCGTGAAAACTTCCGAGTTCACACATATAAAGGAAGGCATAGGTTCAACCCGTCAGGGTATCGTGGAAACATATACCACAAGCTTCAATAGTAAATACGACCAGCTCGAAAGCAAAGCATGGTTGGCCAAGCAGATGATACCATTTACCAAGGGCATTATGTATCAGGTAAAGAACTCACAAGAATTTTGGTTGTGAAGGACATTGTCGGATAATAACCCGGCAATGGGTATGGCGATCCACAACGGGGCTGATGTGAGTATCGGTACTCAATCAAAGGAAGAAGGAATGCCATGGCATTGGGTTATAGAAACAACTGACTAATTCAAAGCTTAATGCAAAGAAACTTTATGATCTCCAAATCAAGGGATCAGAAGCAATCGTTCTGATCGAAAATGAATAAGTTCAACAGACTTGGAAGCACAAACGATCAAGGCATTGATTGGTCAAGAACCAGCTCATATCCAAATGACGTCTGAGCCGGAAGGATGAATCCTAGGATTCGACTAAGGAATGCGAGCATCCTCAACATATTGAATCAACGGACTTAAAATGATAAATACAAGGGAGGCCAATAAGATTACGAAACTTATGGGATTAACCATAATGCAAACAAGCGAGAATTTCAAGAGAAATAGGCTGCTCGGGATTTTTGATAGATCGAATGATATTTTGAAGTCTTTGGCGAAACACCTGAACAACTGGGAATGAGCGGATACCTGATAAGTGCGAGAATTATCCGTAGGGGTGTATATGTGGATAATGAACTGCAAGGCAGTAGGCACAAAGTATTCTCGGAAAAATAGAGAGAATTTCCGAGGTATCTTGTAATAACAAGATTAACTGGGAATGAAGTTATGGATGACAAGTGTATGTAGCTTTCCATATGGACTTATCGGTGGTATGGAATTGCAACGGCGAAGGACACAAAGGTCTCGGGGAAACATCGGAGAGTATTGTCAGAATCTTCTGTTGTAGCAGGCGATCATCTGGCCTGAAGGGGCTCTCCGGGAGGAAGTATTTTCGAGAACCTAAAGTTAGATTTTAGCAAAATCACTTAACCCGAATAGAAGAGAGATAAGAGTCCTAGAGTATACACAAGGAGTAAACGATCCTAATACCACCCAATGGCGACGTGGGCCCGTAAGACACACAACCATGTTAGTAAAAGTTTTGCAATGTCTAGACTCGACTTCGGCCAAGGAATGTGAAAGGGGGATTCCTACAGGCAGTCGGCTCTGATACCAACTTGTGACGCCCCCGATTCAATCGTATACTAATCATACACGCAAACGTGTACGATCAAGATCAGGGACTCACGGGAAGATTTCAGAACACAACTCTACAAATAAAATAAGTCATGCAAGCATCATATTACAAGCCATGGGCCTCGAGGGCTCGAATACAAGAGCTCGATCATAGACGAGTCAGCGGAAGCACCAATATCTGAGTACATACATAAGTTAAACAAGTTGCCATAAGATGGCTAGCACCAACTGGGATACAGATCGAAAGAGGCGCAGGCCTCCTGCCTGGGATCCTCCTAACTACTCCCGGTCGTCGTCAGCGGGCATCACGTAGTAGTAGGCACCTCCGGTGTAGTAGGAGTCGTCGTCGACGGTGGCGTCTGGATCCTGGGCTCCAACATCTGGTTGCGACAACCAGGTAGAAGGGATAGGGGGAAAAGAGGGAGAAAGCAACCGTGAGTACTCATCCAAAGTACTCGCAAGCAAGGAGCTACACTACATATGCATGGGTAAATGTGTAAAGGACCATATCGGTGGACTGAACTGCAGAAAGCCAGAATAAGAGGGGGATAGCTAATCCTTTCGAAGACTACGCTTCTGGCAGCCTCCGTCTTGCAGCATGTAGAAGAGAGTAGACTGAAGACCTCCAAGTAGCATCGTATAGCATAATCCTAACCGATGATCCTCCCCTCGTCGCCCTGTGAGAGAGCGACCACCGGTTGTATCTGGCACTTGGAAGGGTGTGTTTTATTAAGTATCCAGTTCTAGTTGTCATAAGGTCAAGGTACAACTTCAAGTCGTCCTGTTACCGAAGATCACGGCTATTCGAATAGATTAACTTCCCTGCAGGGGTGCACCACATATCCCAACACGCTCGATCCCATTTGGCCGGACACACTTTCCTGGGTCATGCCCAGCCTCGGAAGATCAACACGTCGCAGCCCTACCTAGGCACAACAGAGTCAGCACGCCGGTCTAAATCCTATGGCGCAGGGGTCTGGGCCCATCGCCCATTGCACACCTGCACGTTGCGTACGCGGCCGGAAGCAGAACTAGCCCCCTTAATACAAGAGCAGGCTTACGGTCCAATCTGGCACGCGCCACTCAGTCGCTGACGTCAGGAAGGCTTCGGCTGATACCACGACGTCGAGTGCCCATAACTGTCCCCGCGTAGATGGTTAGTGCGTATAGGCCAGTAGCCAAACTCAGATCAAATACCAAGATCTCATTAAACGTGTTAAGTATCCGCGAACACCGACCAGGGCCAGGCCCACCTCTCTCCTAGGTGGTCTCAACCTGCCCTGTCGCTCCGCCACAAAGTAACAGTCGGGGGCCGTCGGGAACCCAGGCCCACCTCTACCGGGATGGAGCCACCTGCCCCTTCAGCCCCCAACTCCGAACAGTACCACAGGTAATGTAACTATGTAAAGTATATAGTATATGCCCGTGATCACCTCCCGAAGTGATCACGGCCCAGTAGTATAGCATGGCAGACGGACAAGAGTGTAGGGCCATTGATGGAACACTAGCATCCTATACTAAGCAGTAGGATAGCAGGTAATGGTAACAACAATAGTAGCAAGGACAGTCTATGCATCAGGATAGGAATAACGGAAAGCAGTAACATGCTACACTACTCTAATGCAAGCAGTATAGAGAAGAGTAGGCGATATCTGGTGATCAAAGGAGGGGCTTGCCTGGTTGCTCTGGCAAGAGAGAGTGGTCGTCAACACCGTAGTCGAACTGGGTAGCAGCGGCGTCGGTCTCGGTGTCTAGCGAGAGAAGAGGGGGAAGAAAGAATAAATATAATGCAAAAAAATGCAAGACGATGCATGACATGACAAAGCGTGATGCTAGGTGTACCATAACGCGGTCCGAGGTGGTACCGGTGAAGGGGGGAAACATCCGGGAAAGTATTCCCGGTGTTTCGCATTTTCGGACAGATGGGCCGGAGGAGGAAAGTTGCGTGTTCGCTATGCTAGGGATGTGTGGCAGATGAACGGGCTGCGTATCCGGATTTGTCTCGTCGTTCTGAGCAACTTTCATGTACAAAGTTTTTCCATCCGAGCTACAGTTTATTTTATATTAATTCTAAAAAGATTTAAATCATTTTAGGATTTATTTAACTATTTAATTCCAACATTATCCAGAATAGTGTTTGCTGATGTCATCATGACGTCAGCAGTCAACGTTGATCGTTTGACCTGGTCAAGCTGACGTGTGGGTCCAGTTGGACCCACCTGTCATTCTTTGCTTAGCCTAATTAGGGTTTCGGTTAATTAACTACGATTAATTAGGTTAATTAGTTAATCTAATCAGAATTAATTAAGTTAATTATTTAGTTAATTAAATAATTAATTAATTATTAATTATTAATTATTTATTTTTAAATCTTTTTTTTAATTTCGTCCTGGGGCGTGGGCCCCGTTGTCCAGTGGCTCATGGCCTTAGCAGGCGCGCGCGCCAGCAGAGCCGGGCAACGGGCGCCAGCGGTTACGGGCGTAACCCGGTTGGCCCCGGGCGCCGGCCAGGGTGGCTAGGGGGCGCCGGGCGCGGCCATGGGGAGTAGGGGCTGGGCAGCGCACCGGCATGGAGCTCCGATGAGCTGAGTCCGGGCGAAGCAGGGGGGGGCCGCGGCGAGTAGATGTAGCGGGGCACGGTCGGGCAAGGGGTGCGGCGACGGGGGCGCGCGGCCGGTGAGGCCATAGCAGCGGAGCCGGGGGGGCGAGCGACGGGGCCGGCGAGCTGGAGCAGAGCGAGGGCCGATGCGAGGTGCGTATGCGTGTGCGGCAGTGATGCGCGAGGCTGGCGGCTGGGCGGGGGTGCGACCGCTCGCGTGCGTGAGGGCCCGTGCTGGGGCGCGCGGGGCGGACGATGTGGCGGCGCGGTGCGAGTGCGCGCACAGGAGCAGAGCTCCGGTGTGGCCACGAGAGGATGCGGGGCGAGGGAGAGAGGAGGCCGGGTCCTCACCGTTCAGTGCAGGGACAAGGCAGCGGTGCGCGGGGATGAGATGGAGACGACGGGGACGGAGAGGCAGAAGTCCGATGGAGAGGTCCGGCGAGGTGGCCACGAGGTTCAGCGGCGTCAGAGGCGGGGCGGCGTCACACGTCTAGCGGCGGGGATCGATTCCCCCGATCCAAAGGCGCCTGGAGGGAGAAGAGGCGACGGCAGCAGGGCGGCGCCGGCGACGGGCGACGTCGTCGTGTCGCAAGGCGGCGGGGCGTGGTGTGGGTCAAGCCCCGATCCAGATCGGATCGGGAGGGGGTGGGAACGAGGAAGTGGGGGGAAGTGGGGCAGTTGGAGGCTAGGGTTACGGGGGAGAGGGGGTTATGCAGGGGGCCGGAGTGGGCCGTTTCGGCTGGCGTGCTGGTGCTGGCCGGCTGGGCCTCTTGGCCCAGTTGGCCAGGGGGGCTTCCTTTCCATTTTTTTTGTTTCTTCTCTTTTTTTGTTTTAGTTTATCTTCTCATTTATTTAGTTTTAGAAAAACTATAACTAGCACCTAATTAGTATTAATAAATAATCTACTGCCCCATTAATTTTTGGCAACTAAATAAAGTGGTTTAATATCTTATTAATTGTAAAAGGCATTTAATCAATTGTTTTTATTAACATCTCCGAGTATTTAACATTTTATAAAGGAGTGGTTTCTCCACCACTGTTTCTTATGAATTATTTGGCTCACCTCAAACATTTTAGTTTTAATATTTGAAAACTTTTTATTGCTTGCTTGATTTTTAATTTAAATTCGAACCGGTTTCGAACTAACGCAAGATTAGCAACAGAAATTGAGGTGACGTGGCATCATTAGCAGAGGTTCGCTGTAGCTTAAGTATCCGGGCGTCACGGAGAAGTTGCTAGGTGTACATGTGATGTACCATTTTATTGGAAGAATCACCATCGTAGTGAAGGAAATATGCCCTAGAGGCAATAATAAAGTTATTATTTATTTCCTTATATCATGATAAATGTTTATTATTCATGCTAGAATTGTATTAACCGGAAACATAATACTTGTGTGAATACATAGACAAACAGAGTGTCACTAGTATGCCTCTACTTGACTAGCTCGTTAATCAAAGATGGTTATGTTTCCTAACCATGAACAAAGAGTTGTTATTTGATTAACGAGGTCACATCATTAGTTGAATGATCTGATTGACATGACCCATTCCACTAGCTTAGCACCCGATCGTTTAGTATGTTGCTATTGCTTTCTTCATGACTTATACATGTTCCTATGACTATGAGATTATGCAACTCCCGTTTGCCGGAGGAACACTTTGTGTGCTACCAAACGTCACAACATAACTGGGTGATTATAAAGGAGCTCTACAGGTGTCTCCAATGGTAGATGTTGGGTTGGCGTATTTCGAGAATAGGATTTGTCACTCCGATTGTCGGAGAGGTATCTCTGGGCCCTCTCGGTAATGCACATCACTTAAGCCTTGCAAGCATTGCAACTAATAAGTTAGTTGTGGGATGATGTATTACGGAATGAGTAAAGAGACTTGCCGGTAACGAGATTGAACTAGGTATTGGATACCGACGATCGAATCTCGGGCAAGTAACATACCGATGACAAAGGGAACAACGTATGTTGTTATGCGGTCTGACCGATAAAGATCTTCGTAGAATGTGTAGGAGCCAATATGGGCATCCAGGTCCCGCTATTGGTTATTGACCGGAGAAGTGTCTCGGTCATGTCTACATTGTTCTCGAACCGTAGGGTCCGCACGCTTAACGTTACGATGACAGTTATTATGAGTTTATGCATTTTGATGTACCGAAGGTTGTTCGGAGTCCCGGATGTGATCACGGACATGACGAGGAGTCTCGAAATGGTCGAGACATAAAGATTGATATATTGGAAGCCTATATTTGGATATCGGAAGTGTTCCGGGTGAAATCAGAATTTTACCGGATTACCGGGAGGTTACCGAAACCCCCCGGGAGCCATATGGGCCTTCATGGGCCTTAGTGGAAAAGAGAAAAGGGGCAGCCCATAAGTGGCCGCGCCCCCCCCCCCTTCCCTTAGTCCTATTAGGACTAGGAGAAGGCCCCCCCCTCTCTCTTTCCCCCTTTGGGAAACCTAGTCCAACTAGGATTGGGGGGGGAGTCCTACTCCCGATGGGAGTAGGACTCCTCCTGCGCCCTCTCCCTGGCCGTCGCACCCCTCCCCCTTGGCTCCTTTATATACAGGGGCAGGGGGCACCTTTAGACACACAAGTTGATCATTGAGATCGTTCCTTAGCCGTGTGCGGTGCCCCCTGCCACCATATTCCACCGCGATCATATCGTTGTAGTGCTTAGGCGAAGCCCTGCGTCGGTAGTACATCAAGATCGTCACCACGCTGTCGTGCTGACGGAACTCCTCCCCGAAGCTTTGCTGGATCGGAGCCCGGGGATCTTCATCGAGCTGTACGTGTGCTAAGAACTCGGAGGTGCCGGAGTAACGGTGCTTGGATCGGTCGGATCGGGAAGAAGATGTACGACTACTTCCTCTACGTTGTGTCAACGCTTCCGTTGCGATCTACAAGGGTACGTAGATCATGCTCTCCCCTCATTGCTATGCATCACCATGATCTTGCGTGTGCGTAGGAATTTTTTTGAAATTACTGCGTTCCCCAACAGTGGCATCCGAGCCTAGGTTTTATGGTTAGATGTTATTTGCACGAGTAGAACACAAGTGAGTTGTGGGCGATACAAGTCATACTGCCTACCAGCATGTCATACTTTGGTTCAGCGGTATTGTTGGACGAGACGACCCGGACCAACCTTACGCGTACGCTTACGCGAGACCGGTTCCCTCGACGTGCTTTGCACATAGATGGCTTGCGGGCGACTGTCTCTCCAACTTTAGTTGAACCGAGTGTGGCTACGCCCGGTCCTTGAGAAGGTTAAAACGGAGTCTATTTGACAAACTATCGTTGTGGTTTTGATGCGTAGGTGAGATGGGTTCTTGCTTAAGCCCGTAGCAGCCACGTAAAACTTGCAACAACAAAGTAGAGGACGTCTAACTTGTTTTTGCAGGGCATGTTGTGATGTGATATGGTCAAGGCATGATTTTATTGTATGAAATGATCATGTTTTGTAAACAAGTTATCGGCAACTGGCAGGAGCCATATGGTTGTCGCTTTATTGTATGCAATGCAATCGCGATGTAATGCTTTACTTTATTACTAAGAGGTAGTGATAGTCGTGGAAGCATAAGATTGGCGAGACGACAACGATGCTACGATGGAGATCAAGGTGTCGCACCGGTGACAATGGTGATCATGACGGTGCTTCGGAGATGGAGATCACAAGCACAAGATGATGATGGCCATATCATATCACTTATATTGATTGCATGTGATGTTTCTCCTTTTATGCATCTTATATTGCTTTGATTGACGGTAGCATTATAAGATGATCTCTCACTAAATTATCAAGAAGTGTTCTCCCTGAGTATGCACCGTTGTCAAAGTTCGTCGTGCCCAGACACCACGTGATGATCGGGTGTGATAAGCTCTACGTCCATCTACAACGGGTGCAAGCCAGTTTTGCACACGCAGAATACTCAGGTTAAACTTGACGAGCCTAGCATATGCAGATATGGCCTCGGAACACAGAGACCGAAAGGTCGAGCGTGAATCATATAGTAGATATGATCAACATAATGATGTTCACCATTGAAAACTACTCCATCTCACGTGATGATCGGTTATGGTTTAGTTGATTTGGATCACGTGGCCACTTAGAGGATTAGAGGGATGTCTATCTAAGTGGGAGTTCTTAAGTAATTTGATTAACTAAACTTAAACTTATCATGAACTTAGTACCTGATAGTATCTTGCTTGTTTATGTTGATTGTAGATAGATGGCTCGTGCTGTTGTTCCGTTGAATTTTAATGTGTTCCTTGAGAAAGCAAAGTTGAAAGATGATGGTAGCAATTACACGGACTGGGTCCGTAACTTGAGGATTATCCTCATTGCTACACAAAAGAATTATGTCATTGATGCACCGCTAGGTGACAGGCCTATTGTAGGAGCAGATGCAGACGTTATGAACGTTTGGCTAGCTCAATGTGATGACTACTTGAGAGTTTAGTGCACCATGCTTAATGGCTTAGAATCGGGACTTCAAAGATGTTTTGAACGTCATGGACCATATGAGATGTTCCAGGAGTTGAAGATAATATTTCAAGCAAATACCCGAGTTGAGAGATATGAAGTCTCCAACAAGTTCTATAGCTAAAAGATGGAGGAGAATCGCTCAACTAGTGAGCATGTGCTCAGATTGTCTGGGTACTACAATCGCTTGAATCAAGTGGGAGTTAATCTTCCAGATAAGATAGTGATTGACAGAATTCTCTAGTCACCATGACCAAGTTAGTAGAACTTCGTGATGAACTATAGTATGCAGGGGATGACGAAAACGACTCCCGAGCTTTTCATGATGATGAAATCGATGAAGGTAGAAATCAAGAAAAACATCAAGTGTTGATGGTAGACAAGACCACTAGTTTCAAGAAAAGGGCAGAAGAAGAAGGGGAACTTCAAGAAGAACGGCAAGAAAGTTGCTGCTCAGGAGAAGAAGCCCAAGTCTAGACCTAAGCCTGAAATTGAGTGCTTCTACTGCAAGCAGACTGGTCACTGGAAGCGGAACTGCCCCAAGTATTTGGCGGATAAGAAGGATGGCAAGGTGAACAAAGGTATATGTGATATACATGTTATTGATGTGTATCTTACTAGAGCTCGCAGTAGCACCTGGGTATTTGATACTGGTTCTGTTGCTAATATTTGCAACTCAAAACAGGGACTACGGATTAAGCGAACACTGGAAAAGGACGAGGTGACGATGCGCGTGGGAAATGGTTCCAAAGTTGATGTGATCGCGCACCCCTCCCCCTTGGCTCCTTTATATACAGGGGCAGGGGGCACCTTTAGACACACAAGTTGATCATTGAGATCGTTCCTTAGCCGTGTGCGGTGCCCCCTGCCACCATATTCCACCGCGATCATATCGTTGTAGTGCTTAGGCGAAGCCCTGCGTCGGTAGTACATCAAGATCGTCACCATGCCGTCGTGCTGACGGAACTCCTCCCCGAAGCTTTGCTGGATCGGAGCCCGGGGATCGTCATCGAGCTGTACGTGTGCTAAGAACTCGGAGGTGCCGGAGTAACGGTGCTTGGATCGGTCGGATCAGGAAGAAGACGTACAACTACTTCCTCTACATTGTGTCAACGCTTCCGTTGCGATCTACAAGGGTACGTAGATCATGCTCTCCCCTCGTTGCTATGCATCACCATGATCTTGCGTGTGCGTAGGAAATTTTTTGAAATTACTGCGTTCCCCAACACGTAGATCTTGGCTTCATCCCTGATCTGCTCCTGCTCATCTTTCTGCGGGTTGTCGCTTCACATTTGGGAACGCTGCCTCGTTTTGGGCCTGTAAAAATCAGAGCAGAAAAGCATGAATCTGAAACATTCAGAAAAAGTCCAAGCAAGAACAATGGTTTTCCAGTGTAAACTTTAAGCATATAATTAATCAGTCTGCACTTCCTATGGCGCCTCCTTGTAGGCCACGTGCTGAAGAACTTCAATGCAAACTTGTGTGGATTTTAAACCAAGTCAGGAACGAGCAGCAGTGTCTCTTCCATCCAAGAACCGTCGTGAGAGAGAGGGAGGGAGAAGGGGGAGGGTAGTAGTATCGGGAGTGAGCTGCTGCTGGGTGTCATCGGGGACGAAGGCGCTGCCATGGAGGAGGGGGTCGGCGTCATCAATTTTCGTCCGCTGCCTCTCCCGCTGGGCACCAAGGAGGAGAGCGAGGCTATCTTGGGAGCGGAGAAGGCGACGGCGGCAAATCCAGAAAACATAAAAGAGGACAGAGTGAGGAGGAAAAGAGGCGAGGCAGATGACGAAGCGGAACGGCTGCTCATCGGGGAGCGTGGCGGCCCCTGTGGGCCCCTCCTGCCGGCGACGGAGGCGGCGCACGACCCAGGGCAACGCGACCACCTCAGCATCTGCGAGCGCGAGCAAGCCACCCGACCACCGCGAGGGCCAGCGCCGACGCCGTCATCTCGGTGGGTTTGGAAGGGGAAGGGGCGGTGGCGGCTGCGGAGAGCGACGCGAGCGGCGGCCCCTCCCGGCGATGGCGGTGGCGGCTGAGGAGAGGGGCGCGATGGGGAGTGGAGAAGAGAAGGAGACGAAGGGGACGAATGAGAGCACGACAGGGCAAGCCGCTGCCCTCCCCCACCCCATAGCCGCACGGGCCAACCACCGCACAGCACGCACGCCCCTGAAAGCGAAAAGACCGGAATACCCTCTGCGGGGGCAGGATATAACGTGCGGTGGCACGGGATATTTACCGCCGGGTGCACGTGACGGGACGAACAGGCCATACAACAGACACGGTCGCTGACAAATGTGGCCCACCCACGAGGGGACCCACATGTCAGCGAGGCCCAGTCAAACGAACGGAGTAAACGGCAGCGCGTGGAGGGAGTTGGAAGCAGTAACTATTCATTTCTATAGTGTCGATCTCAGATCCGACGGACGAGCTCTTCCACGTGGTGGATCCGACGGCAGGAAACGCATCAAGCGAACGCAACGGACGGCCAGATTTGTCTGAGCTCTGAGGAGGCTTGTAGGAACATCCTTCTCTTATTTCTGGATTTGAAGCATTTGGCATTGCGAGCGGCTTTGTCTCGCTTTATGCGAGCCACAAGCTCATCTCGCTTTTTGCATCACTACTAATGGACCAGCCCAAGAACTTCTTACAGCTTAATTCATTTTTCTTCTGCGTCACAAACATTCTTTTATTTATTTATATTTTCGAAAATATTCTAAATACATATATTCCAAAACTTAAATTTACTTAAAATATTTTCAAACCATGAATTTAATATTTTTAGCACCGTGCCAAAAAAATGTTAGCGTAATTGTTAGCACACATGTTTCAAAAAAATGTAAGTGATATTTTAGAAAATGTTTATGCAATGTAAAAAAGTGTTCGTAAAATTCAAAAAGATGTTTCATTCCATTTAGGAAAAAATGTCCATTACATTTACAAATATGTTCAGGTGTTTCAAGAATATGTCTGAGGCATTTAAAGAAAATGTTTATACAATGTTCCATATCATTCTAAAAACTGTTTCAAAGTGTATCTAAAAAATGTTTAACATGATTTGAAAAAATGTTAGTATTTTATTTTAAACGTGGTAAATGTGTATGTAATAATGTTTTAGATGTATACGAAAAATGTATCATGTATTTAGAAAATGTTGAACGTCTATAAAAAAATGCTCCCTATGTCTACTAAAAATGTACAATGTTTAAAAAAATCTTATAGAAAATCCAAAAAAGCCGGTAAAGAAACACAGAAAGCTGAATCCCAAAAGAAAACCATTGAAAACGGACACATAAAACCAAAAATGAAAAAGCAAGAAAACCGCTAAAGAAACACAGAAAACCAATGAAAACCAGCACATAAAATGCACCAAAAAAGCCGCCTGAAATCTGCTTGTACGGAATATGAAGTGTTATCTTGCACTCATGTCTTCGCGCAATCAATTCGATGGATTCGAAGTCCTAAAATCCTGTGAAGCTTTGGCTTCGTTCCTTTAGGGAATTTGCATACCTATTTTCCTTTCCAAGAAAAAATGTTTAGCATTTCTTCCAACACGTCCTAGTGATCTATTATATTTTTAGAGGTATGGCTATATGATCATATACATTGACTCTTATTATGAGATCTGAATAATTGGAGAAGAACACCACCTTCATGTTTATGTTGTTGTCTCTATTATATTGTGTGTGCGACTATCCTATTTTATAGGTGTTCGTTAAATGAAATTCGAGGGGATGGGTGTGGGGTGGGGAACTACTTTGGCTGCTCATAGCCATCAGGGAGCTGAATCTTCCAGCCTAAAGAACCCACACAACCTAGCTTGTCCAAATATGAAGTATGAGGAAACATAGCAGCAATCCAGCTCCTATGGTGGCACCAATGCACGTCATGAAAAAAAATGCTGGCAACCTTCACCACCACATTCTCCTGCCTAAGAATGAGAAGAGGTTTGCTACACCTATAGATAAATTCTACATAATTAAAGCTACATGCTGAGTTTGGTGAGATTTGATTGGAAATGGGAGAGCGAGGGGGTCCACACCCCAAAATGCAGAGGGGAGTGGTGGATTAGTGGATGATGGGGGGCAAGTCCGTAGCACCTCTATAACACACTTGTAGTTCTAGGGGACGGGATGGTAGGGGATATTGGAGTGGCCTAAAATTCCATAGCAATGGGTCTTTTAGGCCAGTTTTATAATGAAATTAGGGTTGGAGATACGGTTACAACTAGCCAAGGAAAACGGGAGAGTCAACACAAATTTTGTTGGTTCGGGTTGTAACATGCTGGTACAAAAGCACATGCTCTTGCAATGTTGTGCTTATAGAAGGAAGAGACACCACTTTCACCCCCCCCCCCCCCCCCCAACAAATTTTTTCTAAATATACCATAGATAGAAATTAGTCCATGCTAGTGTTTACGGTTGAGATGGACCTAGCTAAAAGTGTACTCCCTTCGTTTCGAAGTAGATATAATTTTGAAGTTAGACACAAGAATTAAGTATCTAAGTAGAATGTCAATACTACCCTTCAGTTAATCATTCGTAAAGATAGGAATAAGAAAGTTATAGGAAATGAAATGACATGTATCTAGAAAAATACTTCTTTCATCTTATAATGTAAGACGTTTTGGAACATAGGGGATAGATGTCAATAATAAGATAAAAAAATCTATTAGGTCGTAGCTAACTTTTTTCCTTTAAAATGCAAAGAATATGAATCCTATATAACAATAGAAATCCTTTACTGTAAACTAGAGGGTTTAGATACCTGCAAAAGAAACTAAAGGGTTTAAAGAAAATCATATCATATGTTGAATTTTCCTATATAAAATTCCTAAAAACGAGCTTATTCCGGGTCAGTGGGCAGGGGCCGCTTGGTGGGCCGCTAGGAACCCATTTCCGGCTCGCTCCTCCGCTCCGGCCGAAATCAAACCGAAACCCTCGCCAGTCGCCACCGTGGGCGACGGCGCCGCCGCCCTCCTCTCCGCCGCGGGCTACGACGGCGAGGACCGCATCAGCGCCCTCCACGACGACCTCCTCCGCCAGATCATCTCGCGCCTCCCCGTCACAGACGCCGCCCGCACCGCCGTCCTCGCCTCCTGCTGGCGCCACCTATGGCGCTCCACCCCTCTCGTCCTCGACGACGCCCACCTCCCGGAGCCCACGCGCGCCGCCTCCGTTGTCCGAGTCCTCGCCGACCACCCGGGCCCCTTCCGCGCCGTCCTCCTCACCGACTGCAGGCCAGCCTACCTGAACCGTGAGCTCGCCCACTGGCCGCGCCTCCTCGCCGCCAAGGGCACCCAGGAACTCGCCCTCTTTAACAAGTACTACGTCTACGCGCGCCTCCCCGCCGACATCCTCCGCTCCTCCTCGCTCCAGTGCCTCTCGCTGTCCTTATGGAGGTTCCCCGTTGCCCTCTCCCGCAGCGCCGACGCCTTTCTCCCCCACCTCCGGAAACTCGACATGACAAGTATCGGCATGACCGAACATGACCTGGATTGCTTGCTCGCTGCCAGCCCCGTTCTGCACACCCTTACGCTGGCCCGCAATTCGCCCAAGCGCGTCCATCTCCGCAGCCAAAGCCTCCGGTGTGTGCTTGTTGGGGTGTCCACCATGGAGAAGTTCGCCGTGATGGACGCGCCACTCTTGGAGCGCCTCATCATTTTGGAGCCGCCTATTGCTGGGTGCGATTGTGTGAGGATCAACATTGCTTGTGCACCCAACCTGCGAGTGCTCGGGTACCTGGAGCCAAGAGTTCACAAGCTGCAGATTGGTGACAATGTCATCGAGGTATGGCTACCTCTCCATCTCTCTCTCTCAACCTGTGAAATTATTCAGTACGCATTGATCCATCAATCATGATTTTCTCGATGATTATTGAACATTTAACGTGCGCTATCTTATCTTTTTCGTAGTGCACGACATTTCAGCCTGACACAATGACGAGCAGATGCGCTGTGGTTCCAGGCGTCAGGATATTGGCCTTGAAAGTGAATTTCCGTATCTTGAGCGAGGTCAAGATGCTAGCCAGCTTCCTCGGATGCTTCCCCAACATCTCAATCCTACACATTGAGGTATATATCATCCAATTCCTTCAGTCAGTCAGTCATTTCGCAATGCTATAAATACCTTTTTTTTAACGGGCATTACCCCTTTCCGTTACATGAATGACGGAAATACAACATTGTTCGGCACGAGACACGATGCTATAACACTGTATATCATCCTGATCCATATATGCAACTGAATTGTTCACCCACTGGTATGAATATGCAGTCTGCCCTACATGCTCCGTCCTCAACTGCCTATCAACCCACTTGGGAGCACCATGCCAAGTTCTGGGAGGAGGTCAGTGCAGTTAGATGCTGGAAATCACGTGTCAAGAGGATGGTTTTCCACAAGTTCCGAGGGAATCAAAAAGAATTTGAATTCCTCAAGTTCATCGCCAGGGATGCGCAAGAGTTGAGTCTTTGCTGCTTGTGCCGTTCGACGAAAAATTTACTTCAGCGGTCGAGGTGAATGAGATTATAGACAGATGCGGGTGTCCTCAGTTTCAAGCATGGGCCTCTAAAGTGTTGCTGGTGTCGCCCAAAGTGGACGGTGCTTGGAACTTGCAGAAAGCACTGGACCTTACCATCGACGACCCTTTTCTTCGTTGCTGAACACACGGTTTAGTTCGCTATATGTTCACATGATTGATCCGAGCCTTTTTGGAAACACATGTTTGTAGTTATGCATTTTCTTGAGATAGGGCACATTTCAAGTTTTCAACTACCATTAGCATACATCTATGTTTCAACTTTCACCTACCTTGTCCTTGAGTACATTTTAGTGTTCTGAAAAGACCAGTGTTATTTATCCTGTTACCTAAAGACCAGTATTACATACTAGTGATATAACCTACAACTATGTGGCCCTGTAGCATGTTGTTGGTTGCCATTTTCTTTGCTCTGGTTTTGTAGCGTGTCACCTCTGTCCGCTTCTTCGTTATCATCAGATGAGCAGACTGCACAGAGCTAGGTGGCCAGGTTATCAGGTGCTGTGCGCCATGTTAGTTTTACATGATGCTTAGTCCCTATACAAATTAGCTAATACCTAGTGGGATTTCAAATTAGAACGAAATTGAGAAACAGGTTCAGAAAATGTTTTAACAAGGGGTAGTTAAGAAGGATGATGGTAGAAAGCGTTCATGATCTCTGCGGGAGGATTTTTTGCCAACAAGTTGATATGGCCGAGTTGGTCTAAGGCGCCAGATTAAGGCTCTGGTCCGAAAGGGCGTGGGTTCAAATCCCACTGTCAACAGTTGAATTTTTTTTCTTCCAGGCGTATAAAAATAATCTGAAACTTTTTTTTGGCGAGGTATATTCTGAAACTTTTTGATCTACTAGAGCTGTGCAATTGCCCATCCCTGAACCGGCAGTTATGTACACTTTGTTATATATATACAGGTGCCCGGTTCCCATCAGGTGCAGAATCGATCAACATTCATAATCGTCGACTGTAGAAAACCAGTGAAGTTCCCCGTCGACGCAAATAGAGGATCCAAAAAGAAGGAGAGAAAAAAATACTTTTCCCTTTCCATGCACTGCACACCACCCATCCAACGAAGCAAAACAGAAACAAGAATGTGCGGACGGGTGGGCGCGCGCGTCACGCGCCGGGGCTGGTCTTCTTGCCCATCTCGTGGAGGCCGGCGCCGGCGCGGTGGAGCCTGCACCGGAACGACCCGGCGTGCGTCGTCGGCGAGCAGAGGCACGCCCGGGGGCTCGCCAGCAGGTGCGCGTGCTTCGGCGCCTGCGACGCCGCCTTGGGCGTGGTCACCATCACCGCCGGCGCCTCCCCGCCGCCCTTGCCCGCGCCGGCGTGGGCCACGTGGAGGTTGGGGTGCTGCTTCTTCAACGGCACCGCGATCTTCTTCGCCGCCGCCGGCATCTGCAGCTGCTCCTCCATGCTGCCCCCCATCGACCGAGCCACGACGCCGGCAATCTCGATCGACCTCTACCATTCCAACGAACGTTTGATCAGAACCAAGAACCGGTGAAACAGCGAACATCGTACTAGAAATGTTAACACAATTACTGCCATCGTCTACCCAGAAACCTCTCATACAAACCCCACGAAAAAAATCTGAACACAAGAAAGACGTACGTGGAGAATGAATCATGCGAGTTACCTTTGCCGAAATGGAAGACTAATGTGCAGTAAATTGTGGATCCTTGTATCAGCCTAAGTTAAATTACTCTACGGGTTGTAGTGGTGAGCAGTAACAAAGCGGGGAGGGAGGTAAAAAAGGGGGTGCTTTATCCATGCACTGGTCTATTTAAAGCCACGCAACGGCCACACCGAGCTATTTTTACCGCCTATCCCGAATTCGTTGGCGCCACTCATGGATCGGATATATCCATATCCATGCAGATTCAAAATGGACAGAGCACAGTCCAATATAAGGAGTCAAGGGGACACTATTTTTAGAGTGATTTTGCGACATTTGTGTGGGTCATCCAAGTGTAGATTACTCCGTTAGTTTTGTCTTCTACCTATGGTACATTCTACCTAATTGTTCTGTTTTTTTGGGAAATCTGCATCCATATGAATATACTAGAAGCACCTTTGTTGCACTGTTTTTAACGATGCATAATTTTCACGTAAAAATTAGTGGCAAATTATACATGAAACTGATTGCCTTTCCACAATTTTCTCCCTCCAAAGGTAACCCAACCACCGGGAGCAACCCTAACTTTCCATTTCTAAGGAGTTCAGATGTTGAACGATACATTATCACAATTGCTTGAATGCGTCCTATTGGGATTTTCTCAGTCACCGCTGGTTTTCAACAATATGTTTTTTTTATTATATACACTGTTTGAGCAGAATTTGTATTTAGTTTCTACGGAGCTCATATGATGCCATTCAGTGGCGGAGCTTCAAAGAAAATGTTGGGCGGGCCAAGCTAAAAAAATACACACATTTTTTATAGGCATTAGTGCCTACTCGGTACCTTTTGTTCTCATTGAAATTTTTTTGATGGGTTAACAAACAGGTTACTGGCAAGATACTAATATCTACTTTATTATGCAATGTTTGAATGATCTTTCTACATTCAAATGCACTTAACAAAAAACCATTACGCGTTAGATACGAACAACCCGCTAATTTACCAAGAAAAAATATATCTTTATCTTCTATCTCTACATACAAATTTATAATAAAATGCATGAATTATGCTCAATTCAGTCAATGCATAATAGAAATCGAGTACTCAAGAGATAATTAGGAGGTGAACATCCAGCGTTACTCAGCGCCGACAGTAGACCGGTAGTATCAGTGGATTGCAGCGGTCAGCGGAGGCATCTGTGTGGCACCGCGACAGGATCCCGACGGCCGAGGCTAGGACTGGCCAATGCTGAGGCCCTAGACCGGAGGGGAGGGGAGATGGCGCCACTGCGAGGTCGCGTGGTGGCGGGCGAAGCCATGCATGGAGTAGGCAACAGGAAGCAAAAAAGCGAAGGTGTTGTTAGTCCTGGCTGGTTGTAGCCGCTGCTCGTGTTGTGTGTGCTCGTGCCGTAGTGACAGGCTTCGATCGATTCATGGATGGTAACAAGTTGAGTGGGCTAGCATATATAGGTATAAAAAAATTATAAAAACATGGGCGGGCCATGGCCCAGTTTGGCCCCAACAAAGCTCCGTCCCTGATGTCATTTGACCACCAAACTTTACAAACGCCTAAAACATTTGTTCACAATCAATGCCATGAAGTTTTAGATTTTTTTTTTGCTATTTGTTATGATTTTACTATTCGTCGTGGGTACTTGGATGGCACGACTTTTCCTTTGATTGATTTGCACGTGCACCCATCAACCGACGCCAGAATTAGGTTGGACGGGGGTATCACCAGGGGACGGTCAGACGGATGGCCTTATCTGGACACGTGCTGGCCACCCAAAGAAAGGAAAAATCAAGGAGCAGTGTCCAGAGGTTGAAGATGGAGACTGACGCTTTGACTGAGAACTAACGGTTGGTCATAATGAAACTTTTTTTTTTAATTTTTGAAATATGCTGGGCGGCTGGGGAGCGGCCCTTCCCATATCCAAGAGCCAAGCCTACAATTTCAGTATTGGAAAAATATATACAATATGTTTCATCAATTTCCAGTCTGTTGAGTTCACACCGATGTGAGCTCACAGTCACATCAAGCCAATGGACGAAACGGTCTTTCTCTCGGCCCCGGAAATGTGGCATCCGGTGAAACACAACCTTTCAGCTTGGCGCCTCGATCAAAACGTGGCGGATTCGGATAATCATCTCGGATAGTTCGGCGCTTCTCGCCCATCAGATTAACGCACATTCACGTTGATGATTGCTATGCCTAAGCTGGTACCTCGCAGACAGCGAGAGGGACGCGCGTCTTTCTCCCGATCTTTTTCTTTCTTTCTTTCTTTCTAAAACTCACTCCTAATGCAATCATCAATGCTAATACTGTAGCACACAGTGACGTTCGACCTAGTGAGATAACGAGTGTAGCAAGCCGGGCTAACTTTGTTCAGGAGTACTGTAACTTGTAGGGATGCAGAGCGGTGGCCCATTCACCCTGCTCCGTATTCAATTCATTTCTACAGGTACTTATCTTCGATCCGACGGCCGTGGTCATCTAAGGGCTTGATCTGACGGTCCAGATCGCATCAAGCATTTTGATCCGACGGCCGAAATGGTCTAAGCTCTGAGAGCGCCCGGAGCCTGCCTGGATTCGTTTTTGCTGGATATTAGAGAAGTAGTTTTAATTGGGCTATGGTGTAGTGTCTTTAATTTGTATGACGCCCCGCATGGGTAGGCTTGCTAGATGCACCGCATGGTCAGTACGATGCACTGACGACACGGTAGATTGAGTTACTGATGACAGATGGTCAGCGAGTGATGCCACCCTCCTCAGGAAGCCATGGAAGGGTGGATCGACGACAGAAAGATGCTCGCGTCGGCCTCCCGCGGCGCGGCCATGGCGAGAAGCAGGCATGGGGCTGTACCGACATGTCGTAGGTCCGATAACGGTTCAACGGGGGTGAGTCGTGTCAGATCGTGGTGGTCCGGAGGAGAAGGTGGCAACAAACAACATCGACGCGAGCTATGGACGGCGGCGGAAGGGGTCACGTCCTGAAATGTCCATGGCACCAAAAATTTGGTAGATGGAGGGAACGCTATATGGCCTCCCCAACCTCCAAATATAGAGGCCCAGAATGATTTTTGGAGCGACCTCCAAACAATATGGTGATGAATCGCGGGATAGCAAATCTACTAGACTAGCCTTTTGGCCAAATCAACGTAGGGACGGTTATTATGGTCATTGGGCCGGTATGACAATTGTGTTAGAGTTGCTCTTATATTACTTCATATATTCATTACCTTCATCTTCTTATTACTCCATCGGTCCCATAATACAGTGCTAGAGTATAAACTTTGAACAAGTTTATAGAAGTTTTTATCAACATCTAGAATACCAAATCAAAATTATCAGATTCATCATAGAATATATTTTCATCTGGTATGTATATTCATTCACATCCTGATTTTCATGCACAACACTTAAGCTAATAAATCATGATAAAATGTGGTTTGACAAAAAACTTTTGAGTGTTTTGGACCTTGCCTTGATTGGTTTTTGTCTGCTGTTTGCAAGTGCTCTAAAAATCAAATAAATCCTCCAACTCTTATACTCCTTCTCTTTGATCCAAAACCTCTTCCCAATGATCATGCCATGTGTATAGTACAATATAGTATTTTCTTACAAAAACAATTTGGCCAAATAGTATTTTCAAAAATTAGTTTTCCAAAAACCCCTTGATTGAGGATTGCACTGCAAGTACTTAATTAAGGGCAGTAAAAATCTTTCCAAAAATATTTTTGGTTCCTATTAGATATAGGTTACCCAGAAACCACAAAAATATAATTTTAAAAGATATTTTCCTATTTTATTTAAAGGATTTTTCTTAAGGCCAGAAATGGTCTTTAATAGGTTAAAATTATTTTAAAGCTTTAAAAATATTTGAGAAAAATTAGGGAGACTCAATGGACATATATTTTCCATATATATTAGTTTCAACATATGGTCATGATCAAAATATTGGACAAAACCTTCCAAAACCATTTCTGCTCATTTCAAGGATTTGATATTTTCATAAAAATCCAAAAAAATTCTAGCACGTCACATATGACATGTTTGATGATCTTGCCAAGTCTCATGTCATGGAAAACAGTATAACCCCATGAAACCCTCTCAAAACCACTTCTGTCCTTTTTCAAGTTTGAACAGCTTTGCACTGTCAAACATGTCCAAATGCTCTCAAACTTGGTGCACATTCTCAAATAGTGTAATAATGCATCTAGACCAAATGGCACAAGTTGGAGAGAATTTTATCTTGATCAAAGTGCCCCAAAACCCTCTCTGACCAGAATCAAATTTGAACAAGTTTGTACTGCCAACTTCCTCTCCTTGATCCCAACTTTTGTGAGCATGTTCAAATCCTCAAATTATGACACTACACAAAGTGGTGCATCAAGGAGAATAGATTTTCATGACTAAATCTTGGTAAAGCCATTTCTGTTAATTTCTAGGGTTTACCAAAGTTACATTGGCCACTTTGCCCAAATGAGCTCAAACTTGGTGGAACACCCTACTTCTATGTGCCATTCCATCCTGTTAATTCTCATGGCAAGTGGAATTAATTTTCTTGCCCAAACTAACAACAAACACCTTCTGGCAAAAACTCAAAATCCCTGTTTAGGCCCCTTCCACTAATCTCCATGAGCTGAACTTTTTCCCACGGCCTCATATGCTCCTCCTCTAACTCCTACATGCTTTGCTGCCCAAGGGGCAATGATTAAGGGGGGCAGAGGCCCATTTTTCTTCTCTGGACAGCCACTTTCCCTCCCTTTCTCATCTCTCTCCCACTTCTGGCAAGTTCCAGAGCATCCAAAGCATCCCTCCCCATTATTTACTCCCACCTACAGCCACTAGACACAAGTGGACACGCGAGTGCGCGCGGAAAAGCCGCAGATGCCGGCCAAAGGCGTGCTCTGGAGCGCCTGGCAGGGCGTTCGACCGTTGACGCCGCGTCCCCCGACCACCTCGAGCCTCCCCCCGCGCTAGTCAAGGTGCCTCGACGTCTGCAACACGCCACCGTGCAGGCCCCCTCGTCTCTCCCTCTCTTTCACCTCCTGCGGTGCGCGCCTAGGGCTGCCCAGCTCGGCCAATGCCCGGCCTCGCACGCGCGAGCACCAGGGCCTCGCCCCGCTCCCTCTCTCTCTTCCTGGCACCCTACGCGACTCCCACGAATGCCGTAGACAGCTCCTTTCCCTCCCTCCTGGCCGCCCGAGCCGTTGCCGCGGCCACCCGTAGGCCACGTCCACGGTGAGCCACGGCCTCGCTATATAAGGCCGCCCGAGGCCTCTCTTTGGAGCCCTTTCGCCCTCTTTCCCTCCCGTGCATCCCCTGGACCAACCCGCTCCTCTCCTCGCGCCCTCCATAGCCCGCCATGGCCGGAGAACCACCGCCGGCATCCACCTAAATTCAGCCGAGCCCGAGCTCTTCTCCCTCTTCTCTCTCCACCAGTAGGCTCCCCGGAGCAAGGCGGAGCTCCCACGCTCTTTCCCCCGTCCGAGGGCGCACCGTAGCGCCATCCCCACTCTCGCCCGACGCCGCCGTCCGCCGCGGGCGAAGCCCTGCTCCCATCCGGTGACGCAGGCACCCGTGGTGGGGTCTCCCTGGTTCGTCTCTCTTCGCTGAACACGCCGGTGTGCTGGGCGTCGCCAGAGATGGCCGGAGCCACCGGAACGGGCGCCGGCAAGCGCTCGGCCCCACCTCCTCTACCTACTCTGTCGCGGGTGGGAGGAGGGCGACGACCCTGCGGGTGGACCCTGCAGGTCAGTGACCCGCCAGCGGGCCCCTCCCGTTTAAGTGGAGGCGTACCAACCTCGCCACCGCCTCCCCGCGACGAAGACGCCCTGGCGCTAGTACGCCTTCGACGTGGCCCCTCCCGCGCGCAGCTGAGCCACTGGGCCGGCCCAGAGGCTATCCTTCGCCCAATGCGTGCTTTAGGTATAAACCTAAACCTTTTCTTTTTCTTTTTCCAGTGAGCTTCTAAAATCCATAGAATATTCATATTATCTCCAAATTTGATGATTCAAATTTCTAGTAGTTTCTAAATTCATTTCCTATCACGTGGTGCTATTTGCACATTTTTTACAGAGATATTTCTTTCACAAATAATTATATAATCCCATTTTTCCATTTCTGTCTTAAACTTTGGAAAATCACAGAGAGCCCATTTTTGATCCAAATGCCATGATTCAAATTCCTAGATGCTTCTAAGTTCATAACTTAGTTTATGGACATTTGTATCAATATTTTCTGTACCACATAAATTAATGAGCCATTTCTTCATATTTACCAACTCTGCAAATTCATAGGAAATTCATTTGAACTCCAAATCCAGTGAAACCAATCCCTAGATGCTTCTAAAATCATCCTTTGTTAAATGGGTGCCTTTGCTCATTTTTCAAAAATATTTTTTCTATACACTTCTTACAATCCCATAAAACCCTTGATTCCATCATATCGAAATGTTTAGAAATATCCATTGATCCACTTCCAATGAAACCACTTTGGTCATTCCTCATATGATCAGGGGTATCCAATAAAAATCAACTTCATATTTTTAGAGCACTTTTATTTTCTGTCTTGTTGTGTTGCTTATTATGGATGCTTTCATCGATAGTTGACGAAGTAGACGAAATTCTCAGAGTTGGACCAAAGATATTTGAAGACCTCAAAGACCTTGTTAAAACAGGCAAGCAGCCCTTTGACCATGTCTATGAAACCCTTTTTATGCATGTCATATGGCACTTTTATTGTTTGCATCGAGGTCATGGTGAGATGGTAACCACTTGGTGGGTTGCCTTCGTTACTTCCTCATTGATACCTGCATTGTGCATGACCCTACCTTCTTACGAGGGTTACGCCGGTGGGAATAGACAGGATGCTAAGTAGTGCTACGCAAAAAGGGACGGGAATATGCATGGTGATGGAGGCAAGTACTTTCAAAGGACTTTTCGAAAACCCCGTCGGGTGCCACTTATGCCTGAGGGAGGCAATGAGATGGGTAACCACTTGATGACGAAGTGGCGTACCGAGGCAAGTGTGTGTGTGTTGTTTTTCGAAAACGGATTAGATTTAAGATTTGTCGACTGTCCCAACCTTACATGCGCAACCACTCTATCCTTATATGGGAAAGGGCATTATTGATTACTTAGGCCGATACTAGCTTGGAGCCCGCATTACTAGTGACGGGGGAGAGTTGGTGCTCTCTCCCGGGACGGGGTCATGCCAGGTAGGGCGGCCATGACTGTTTTCACAAGGCACCGGATACACCGTTGTGTCCCTTCTCGGATGCTACGATCTCGAGTGAGCCTCGTATGATGTGCATCGTGAGGATACGGAACAACGAGTGGACTCCTTGTTAGTGTCGTCTAGGGAAAGATAGTGATCGGGTGCTTACCCCGGGTACTTGAGGTACCGCGGGTCGTGGATGACACGAAATTTCCCCGGATCTTGTGGGTAAAGTGTGCAACCTCTGCAGAGTATAAAACTATTCGAATAGCCGTGTCCACGGTCAAGGACAGTTGGGCGGTGGTGCTTAAACTACGTCCACATGTTTTTGAACCAGTGTGAGTGTTTGGATAAGTGGGAAGAACTACTCGGGTCAAGTCAAAGGACTTGACATGATTGAGTTGGATTGGTGCCCACTCTTTTTATGTTGATACCACTACTTGGGTCGAGTCAAAGGACTTGACATGGTTGAGTTGGATTGGAGCCCACTCTATTTATGTTGATATCTGTAACCTGTCCTCATGGTTACTTGAATTCTCCTGATGCATGTCTTTTAAGTTGTTGAACATGTCATTGCACTTAAAACTAGCTTTCCGCAAAAATTTACCTATATCATACATTGTTGTACCTTGAACCAAAACATGGGTTGCTTGCGAGTACATTCAAAGTACTCATTGGCTTGCCACTGGTTATTTTATTGGCCAGGCATAAAAGAACATGATATGAAGAAGAATGCTTTGGTGACGAACATGCGAGCTAGGACGCTTTCCAGTCAGAATGCCTGTAGGGTTAAGGCAGATGGCATGGGTCCAAGTTATCGACGAAGATTTCCGCTGCAATGCTATACTCAAGACTTGACCATAATGGTCCTACTTGTGTAATACTGTATGTATGGATGTAAGACTCTTGTTATTCAGCTTCTGTGTGTTCAGTGAGCATTGATCTCTGAGATCACTGTATACGTGCATTCGGTGATCACGACTTATGAGTCGGGGTCCCCACATATTCAATAGTGTAATTATAGATATTTCTAAATAAATTTGATGCAAGTTTGTGAAAACTGACTTAAAAAAATACTAAATGTACACTATCATAAACTCTGGGGGCACATACACGAAGATTTCCCAACTGTCATCCATCACGTCAAGTGGTTCCGATAGTGGATCAGCAATAATGGCATGTCGACGGCTCGCATTGACAGTGATAGTCCAATGGTCCAAGAGACCTCGATGTAATCTTTATTTGTTTGACATTATTTATTCTGCTGGTGAATTTTTATAATAGACCCGAATTCTTTTTGGAAAAAAAATGTACACTGTTAAGATTGTGGATAGAAGGAATACTTCATTGCGAGCAAACAACAAAAGAAAAACTTCATTACGAGCACAGAGACGCCGATCAACATCAAGTACCGCCGGTGCCCTGCACTCCGTGCCAAGCGCCTGGCAGAAAGCAGGCCCGGGCAGCCAACCCAATTAATCTAGTGTCGCCTGTCTGGAGTGGTGAAAATAAGCAGGAATCACGATGGTCGATGGGTCGGTAAAACTCAATTGAGCTTAGTAGTAAGATGCCGAGTTTAGCATTTTTTGAGGGGTGATAACGAGCTTAGCAAGCCAGACTAACTTGTTAAGGAGTACGTACTTGTTAGGCTCCTTTTCGAAAAACGTACTCCCGTTTTCAAATGTAAGTCTTTTTAGATATTTCAATTAATAATTATATACAAAGTAAAATTAGTGAATCTATACTTTAAAATATGTCTATATACATCCGTATATTGTAGTCCGTTTAAAATGTCTAAAAAAACTTATATTTAGGAACGGAAGGAGTACTTGTTAGAGCATCTCCATCCGCGCCCCTAACAGACCCCCAGACGATTTTTTAGTGCCGGTGGCTGAAAATCGGCCCAGTCACGCCCCATGATCTCGTTTAGCACTGGTTTGGGCCAAATACAGAGCCGGCGATCCCGCCCCGAACCCAAATGGCCGGGTGTCGCCTGGACGCGCTGGCACAAGCGAAAAGCAACGTGGGGCCGCTCTGTCGGCGACTGAAGCCTTTTTCCCGCCGTTTTCTCCCGCTTTCCCCCTAGGCTCCCCTCTCTTCTCCATTCCTCCCGCCAAACCCTCGCCTCCTCCCTACCCTTCTGTCCGTCATGCCGCCGAAGAAGTACGTGATGCCGTGCGCCGCGATGGATCCCACAGCCGCCGCCGCCGCCCAGCCGAAGCAAAAGGAATCCGAGGACGCCGCTATCCAAGGCCCCCGGCATGAGCAACGCTGAGTGGAAGGCGGATGTGGAGCGCCGGGAGGCCGTCACCGCCGACAGGCGCAACAGGGCCAAGAAGGCCAGGGAAAAAGCGGCGCACGCTGCGGCGGCCGCGGAACAAGCGGAGGCGGCGCGCGTGGCGACGATGAATCCACCCGGTGGGCACTCGTACGCGGCCTGGAGCCAGCAAAGCGTCGGCTCTCCGGCCGGGTTCTCGTCGTCGCCGCACCCATGGAGCACGTTGTCGCCGGGCTATGCTGATGGGGACGCCCACGGTGGCTTCAACCCCAACATCACCTTCCCCATGGGCGCCCTGTCCAGCGCACGCCCTCGCCCACGTTCGCCGGCGTGCAGTACCCGCCGTACACGTACTCGCCGCCGGACTACACAACCTCACCGACGCCACCTCTTCATCGCATCCTCTACTCGCAAGCCGCATCCTCGACGTATCTCGGCGACGCCGACGCGACGGAGGCCGACATGGAGGACGAACTCGATTGACCTCGGTGACATGGACGGCGAGCTCGACTATGGCGAGAAAGAGCCGGAGGAGGAGAAAGAGGAGGATGAGGAGGAACCGGCACCAACGAGGAAAGGCAAGAAGAAGAAGAAGAAGAAGAAGGCGGCCAAGCCCGGCGAGCCACGCATCAAGTGGGCGTCCAAGGAAGAGGAGTGCCTCGCCGAAGTGTGGAAGGTCGTCTTCCTCGACCCGGTCACTGACACGAACCAGAGCATCGAGACGTATTGGGACCGCATCAAGGCCGAGTTCGACGAGTGGAAGCCCGTCGACCCCTACTTCAAAAGCATGCACATGAAGCGTGGGCGAAGGCAATGGCGAACCATTAGGGGCTCATCCAAACGGCGTGCAACAAATGGCATGGGATCATCGAGGAGGTTGCGGCTCGCCCGGAGAGCGGCACCAGCGTCGAGGATCAGGTATCGCATGCCGTCCTTACTGTTGCCTTCCGCCGTGCAGACGCTCTTTCGCCGCGTGCGCACCGTGCGCGCGCCTGAGCACGCCGACTGATGTTCTTTCCTTCGGCGCAGCTGCTACGCATGCTCGCCATGTTCCGCGATGACAACAGCGACGCAGAGTTCAAGTACCTCCACGTCTTCAAGTGGATCGACAAGTGCGAGAAATGGGCGGCCGTCCAATGCACCCTCGCCAAAGCCAAAGAGACGTACAAGCCGGACGTGCCGACCGCGGGCGCGGCCGATGGGCGCCCGGACGGCAACAAAGGTGCCAAGAAGGCGAAATACGCCGAGTCGGCTGCCGCGTGCGTGCAAGAGTCCATCGAACACTGCCTCGCCGATGCTAAGACCAAGGCCGCCCAGCGAGAAGAGAAAACTGAGACGAGGTGGGCTGCTTTGATGACGAACAACGCCGTCAAACTCGACTTGCTCCGGACCAACGCTGCCGCGAAACTCAAAGCTCAAGACGCGAAGAAGAGGAACAACGACCCCGCCTTCTTGATGGGCGGCGCTGACATGCTCAAGAGCGGCGACGAGAAGCTCAAGGCGTGGTTCTTGGCGGAGCGCGGTTTCATCCTGAATCAGATACCGGCGACGCCGACACCACGGCCCAGCCCGGCGGCTGATGACGATGCCTCTGCGACGCCCAGCCCCACCGACGATGCCTCCGCCGCGCCCAGCAGCACAGAAGCCGCGCCGACCAGCCCGGAAGCCGCGCCGACTCCTTCCAGCCTGCATACGCCGACGACGCCGCCGCCGGAGGTTGAGCTCGACGTTTGATGTACTCCTTCCGCGTCCTTCCTTTTCTGTACACCGAACTATTGCGTGTCCTTTTATTTGATCACCAAACTGTGGCACCGAATCGCCGAACTATTGCGATGATCCCCGGTTTGTTGTTTCTTTGAGTGGGAATGATGGAGTTCGAATATGGGACGCCTTGAGGGGCAGCACCTGGGGACGTGGGTGGGGAGAAACGAATCCCAGATACTGATCTAGCGCCGGCTCGCCCTCATACCGCTTTTTTTCAGCGCCTTGAGGAGCCGAATGATTGAAGATGCTCTTAGGCTTGCTATGTGCGCTGCAGGCCCAACAGGACGTCACCACCGACGACGACCTCCGGGATACCGCCGGGCGGAGGTAACACTTCACCCAGTTGTGTCCTTCCTCCCAAGGCCACCAGTATAATAAACTAGCCGATACACAACAGCCGCGCTCATGGCAAAGCCAGACACAATGCCGACCACCATGACACCCAAAGGCCAAAGCCATCATGACCCTATATCTTGAGCTAGGCGGTAAGATCTGGGGCCCCCGTCAGCCAAGAGTTCGCTGGATCTGGATGGTAACAGGCAATCTGAACCCCAGCACATACACTGTCAAGGGCAAGGGAGGATGGGAAAGGAGGAGCACCGAGGAGTTAGGTTCAAACATATGCATGCATACGTATATCTTCCAGTAGATACAGTATCACCTTGATCATCTTGACATGGGTTGCTAGTGTTGAGAACTTGAGATGCAGGAAGAGGGGTCTCCCAGCAGGAAATACCCATTGGTTTGTATATACACCCTATGTGGGATTTATTTTTAATAATTAAACAGAAAGTAAAAATAGTTTAAAAGTATTTTTAGATTAAACTTGACTTTGTTTTGCACTAGTATATAAATTTTCACGAAAAAAATCAACATTGACTTCAGGGCAAAAAAGACAAAATTTATTTGCTATTATAGCTGTAGAGGAATAGGATGCAAACCACAATTGTATTGATGGGTGCATATGCACAAGTATATATAATACATAGGGCAAGTTATATCCTCAACTATACACAAGGAGGAGACTTGGAGTACAAGAATACAAGTGCTAAATACATATCTCAACACCCCCCGCAGTCGAAACGACACCATTGCTGACGCAGAGGCTGGACCGGAACTCCTCAAAAGACGTCGTAGGCAAGCCTTTGGTCATAATATCAGCAAATTGTTGGGAGGTGGGAACGTGCAGAACACGAACGTGACCAAGAGCCACCTGATCCCGAACAAAATGGATATCAAGCTCAATGTGCTTGGTGCGACGATGATGAACCGGGTTGGCGGAGAGGTAGACGGCGGAGATGTTGTCGCAGTAGACTACCGTGGCCTTATCAACAGGACACGAGAGCTCGTGAAGGAGCTGACGAAGCCAGGAACACTCAGCAACGACGTTGGCCACAACGCGGTACTCAGCCTCAGCGCTAGACCGCGAAACAGTAGGCTGCCGCTTGAACGACCATGACACCACGGACGGTCCAAGGAATATGCAGTAACCCGAAGTAGAGCGATGGGTGTCCGGGCAGCCAGCCCAGTCGGCGTCGGAGTAGGCGACCAGATCAGTGGCAGTGGAGGCGCGCAGAGTAAGACCAAGATCCATAGCACCGCGGATGTAGCGGAGAATCCGCTTAACAGCAGTCCAGTGAACGTCTCGAGGAGCATGCATATGTAGGCAAACCTGCTGAACAGCATACTGGAGCTCCGGTCGTGTGAGGGTGAGGTACTGAAGAGCACCAACAATGGACCGGTAGAAAGCAGCATCCGAGGCAGGAGTACCATCAGTAGCGGAGAGCTTGGCCTTCGTGTCGACAGGAGTGGCGGCCGGTTTGCAATTAAGCATTCCAGCATGGTCGAGGAGCTCATGAGCGTACTTCCGTTGATGAAGGAAGAAACCATCAGGATGACGCACCACCTCAACATCGAGGAAGTAGTGCAAAGGTCCCAAATCCTTGATGGCAAACTCAGCACAGAGACGATCAGTAAGCTGGCGAAGAAGCTCAGAAGTGCATGCTGTCAGGATGATGTCGTCAACATAAAGAAGCAAGTACGCCGTGTCGGTGCCCTGGTGATAAACAAACAACGAAGCATCGGAGCGGGTAGAGCGGAAGCCGAGTTGATGAAGAAACGCTGCGATGCGCTGGTACCAGGCACGAGGAGCCTGCTTGAGCCCATACAGTGAGCGGGAAAGCAGGCACCCATGATCGGGACACGCCGGATCAACGAACCCAGTGGGCTGCTGACAGAAGACCTGCTCCTGGAGATGACCATGAAGAAAGGCGTTGGAGACGTCCATCTGGTGAACCGACCAGGCACGAGAGACCGCAAGCTGTAGAACAGTGCGGATCATCCCGGGCTTAACAACCGGAGCGAAAGTGTCGGTGAAGTCCACGCCGGCGCATTGCCGGAAGCCACGAACGACCCACCGCGCCTTATAGCAGTCTAGAGTGCCATCGGGATGAAGCTTGTGCTTGAAGACCCACTTCCCGGTGATCACGTTGGCGTGCCGGGGCCCGGGAACAAGCTGCCAAGTCCGGTTCCGCTGCAAAGCATCGAACTCCTCCTGCATCGCGGCCATCCATAGGGGATCGTGAAGAGCGGCCCGAACGGAAGATGGCAACGGAGAGGAGGCGGACGTCGAGGCGGTACAGACGTATTCATCCGCAGAGTAACGCGAGCTCGGGCGGAAAATACCGGCACGCGAGCGCGTCACGGGGCCGGCCGCAGGGGGCGGTGAAGCGGCACGTGCGCCCCCGGGAGAGACCGACCCATCCGACAGGGCCGGTGCAGCGGGGGAGGGCGGCGAGGCCGCCGAAGCCGGAGACGGAGCTGCAACGTCGGGAGAACGAGGCGGCGTCGGTGCAGCGCCAGGCGATGCTGGAGCGTCGAAGGACCGAGGCAACGTCGGTGCAGCGCCAGGCGAGGCCGGCCCAGCATGCGGCCTGGCAGGCAGCCCAGCATGGGGCCCTGCATGCGGCCCAGCATGCATGGATGGAGATCGAGACGGCGTCGACGCGGCTCCGGGCGAGGCCGACCCATCAAGCAGAGGCGATGGGGGCGTCAAGCCAGAGGGAACCGCGGACGGCTCCGATCCAGAGGAAGGCACCGTGGGGCGGGGCGCCGGAGCACCCAAGGCCGGCGGCTGGTGACGGCGCGGAGGGGGGCCCGCCGTGGGGGATGGAGAGGGCGCCACCTATTCCTGTGCAAAGGGAAAAACAAGCTCATCAAAGTACACGTGCCGGGAGGTGATGACACGGTGAGACACGGGGTCATAGCAGCGATAACCCTTAGTGTTGGCCGGGTAACCAAGAAAGACACATGGAACGGAGCGAGGAGCAAGTTTATGAGGTGCGGTGGCGGTAGTGTTGGGGTAGCAGCGACAACCGAAGATGCGGAGGCCGTCGTAGGAGGGAGGAGTGCCATAAAGAAGATGGTGTGGCGCATAGTTCCAGCACGGACGACATGGTCGGAGGTTGATGAGGAGGGTGGCGGTGGCGAGGGCATCAGGCCAAAACGGAGAAGGCATATAGGCATGGAAAAGAAGGGTACGCACACACTCATTGAGGGTGCGTAAGATGCGCCCGGCACGGCCATTCTGCTGGGAGGTATATGGACACGTGAGGCGAAACACGGTGCCATGAGAGGAAAGAAGATGGCGAATGGTGAGGTTGTCGAACTCTTTTCCGTTGTCGGTCTGAAGTGCGAGGATGGGCCGCCCAAACTGTGTGGACACATAAGCATAAAATGCAATGAGGGCGACAGGAACATCAGATCTCCTACGAAGAGGAAACGTCCACACAAAGTGAGAGTAATCATCCAGTATAACAAGATAGTAAAGATAACCAGAATTACTGGGTACTGGAGAGGTCCAAACATCGCTGTGAATTAACTCAAACGGAAAAGAAGCAACTGTGGAGGATGAACTAAAAGGGAGGCGAACATGTTTGCCTAACCGGCAGGCTTCACATGAGTGAGCGGCCGTTTTATTACATGAAAAAGAAAATCCTCGCATTATTTGATGAAGGGAAGGAGTGCTAGGATGCCCAAGACGAGCATGCCAAAGGTCGACGCAAGCGGAGAGAGCTCGAGGACCACCCGGAGATGACGACGACTGAACTGGATAGAGATCGCCGGGACTATCACAGCAGCGAAGAATCATCCTGGTGCGAGCGTCCTTAACAGAAAACCCAACTTCGTCAAATTCCACAGTTACAGAATTGTCACGAGAAAGGTTACGAACAGAAACAAGGTTCTGAATTAGACCAGGAGAGACAATGACATTATTAAGAGAAAGAGGTCGAGATGTAGAGGGAAAACTGGCAGAGCCAACACGCGATATAGGAAGACCAACACCGTTACCGATGATGATCCGGGATGAAGTAGAAGTAGGATAGACAAATGAGAGGTTACCCGGATGAGCGGACATGTGAGCTGTGGCGCCGGAGTCCATAAACCAATCGCCGCCACCACCGGAGTAGGGTGGCGGCTGCTGCAGCGCTGCTAAGAGCGCCGGGTCCCACGCACCAGTAGAGGGCTGCGGGGCGCTGTACGCGCCGAAGGCGGCGTATGGAGAGGCAGCGGGTGGGGCGGGTGGCCTGCCGTAGACGCCCAGAGCACCCAGCTGGGGCGCGGCCAGAAGGGCCTGGTAAGAGGCGGGGCGCGGACGAAGGATCCCCGGGGCGGGGGTTGTGGCACGGGCATGCTATATGCATGCGCGACCCCCGTCCAGGGGTTGTAGCCGCCGGCCCAGGGGGCGGGGGCTGCTGCTGGCCGCGGGGCTGGCCACCGCCGCCACCGCCTTGTCACTGACCGCCGCCGCCTTGGCGCTGACCGCGGGGCTGGCCACCGCCGCCACCGCCTTGGCGCTGACCGCCGCGACCGCGGCGCCGATTCCCTTCGTTCCCACCGGTGCGCGCCAGTTGGGGGGGGGGGCTGCGGTGCCGGGGGAGGCAGCGGGTGAGGCGTGGCAGGCGGAGGACGAGGCGCCGATGGTGGTGTAGGGGCGCCGTTGGAGAGGCCGGCGGCAATGGCGGTGTGGGTAGCACGGAGGCGGAGATGCTTCATCTGCCGCTCCTCAAGGCGAAGATAGGCCACCGCCCGCTCATAGGAGGGGTTGGCCATGAGTGGGAGGTTGGAGGCGGCGTTGCCGAAGTCCTCGTTGAGGCCGGCGGTGAGCATCGAGAGAAGAAGCTCGTCGCCCACCTTGAACCCGACGTCGTTGAGCTCGTCGGAGAGGGTCTTGAGGCGGAGGCAGTAGGCGTCGATGGTGGAGTTGTTCTAGTGATACCCAAAAAATTCCTGCTGCAAGAAAACAATCCGTTGAAGCTTATTGTCGGTGAAGAGGCCATTGATCTTGGTCCACACCGTGTAGGCATCGTCCCCATCACGAACGACGGTGTGGAAGATGTCCGGGGAGACGGTGAGGAAGAACCACCAGATGAGGGTGGCGTCGATGGCCAGCCAGTTGGCGTCGTGGTTGCCGACGAAGAAGTTGGCGAGACCGTCCACGTGGTCACGGAGATTGTACTCACGGAAGAGGAGATTGAAGTAGGTTTTCCAGGCATAGTAGTTGGCGGAGGTGTGGGAGAGGATGATGGGGACATGCTCGGAGAGGGAGATGTTGCGGATGTCGGCAGCGAGGGGCTCGTCGGGTTCGGTGCCATAGGAGGAGTCGAAGGGGTTGCTAGGACCAGAAGAGGTGGAGCGGGCCGACATGGCAGCTTGGGTGTAACGCCCTCGATGTGGCTATATCTCCCACGTGTCGAGGCATGACTTAGAGGCATAACCGCATTGAAAGCAATGTCGCAATTTAGGAAATCATCACACATCCCATGTAACATATAATATAAAAGGGGAGGTACAATAGTTGGCTTACACTCGCCACGTCACATCAGAGTACATAAATAACATCCATCATACAGAACACTCATGGCCCGACTACGGCGCCAAAATAGAAAAGAACCCAACATGCGACAAGGCCCTGAATCGAACCCCAACTGGGCACCACTACTGATAATCAGGAAAAGACACATAGTAACGCTGAGAATCATCATCGTACTCCCACTTGAGCTCAAGCGCGCCGTCTGGAGCTGTATCATCTGTCCCTGCATCTGGTGTAATAGTAATCTGTGAGCCACAGGGACTCAGCAATCTCGCACCCTCGCGATCAAGACTATTTAAGCTTAATAGGTAGGAAGGGGGTAAATATAAGTGGAGCTGCAGCAAGCGACTAGCATATATGGTGGCTAACTTATTCGCAAAAGAGAGTGAGAAGAGGAGGCAAAGCACGAGCGAGAAACTAGAGAGCAACCTGCACAAACATAACTCCAACACCGTGTCCGCTTCCCGGACTCCGCCGAGAAGAGGCCATCACGGCAACACACTCAGTTGATTCATTTTAATTAATTAAGGTTCAAGTTATCTACAACCGGACATTAACAAATTCCCATCTGCCCATAACCGCGGGCACGGCTTTCGAAAGATCAATCCCTGCAGGGGGGTCCTAACTTACCCATTTCGAGGGTATGATCATCTTGCCTGCACAGTTGTCAGAGTTGACTGGATCCTCAAAGGCAAACTCAACAGGCTCCTCATTAGCAAACTCGTCTCCCGGCTCTACCCAACAACACAAACAAGCAACAAGGATACAATCAACCATGTGCAAACTCCAACAATAAGATGCAATGATGGTATGCTATGCGGGATGCGATGCGGGATGCAAAATGCAAGACGTGACAGGAAATGCATGAACATGGCCTCAACTTGGAAAACCAAGTGTGCCACTGGATAGGGGGGATGAAATCGCTTGAAAACGATATAAAGATCATAGGAATCGGAGTTACGGTTTGGAAATGGCAAGCGTTTTAAGAAATGAACCGGTCTGCGATTTACAGCAAGTAGGCATCTAAATGCAACGAAATGAACATGCTACAGCCACCAAACATGACAACAAAAGACATGGCAGGGATGTACACAAGATGCTTAACAAAACACTAGCACTGAGCCACTGCCAAATTCATCCATTATGAGGTTCAAACAAGCATGGCAAAAACGCAAACGCAAAACAGATTTCAGACTTAGTGAAATTAACGCTAGTCTGAAATTTCAGATCACGAAGCTCTCTTCGGAGCAGCAAAACAACATGATACATGACCTGATTATGAAAAGTAAGAACATGGCATGGAGCTACTCAACAAGCTTATCAAAAGTCCCAAAGTGACCTGGGGCCAAAAGGGATCACAAAATACTCTAACGAGCACACGAACATAGCTTACGCACAATCAGTTTTCAGACTTAGTGAAAACTGAGACATTCTGAAAATTTAACTCACGAAGGCATGTAAACGAGCTCGATGCACTCACTACGGTAAAAGTCATGGCAAGGCAAGCATGTATCCATAAATAAGGCACAAAATTCTAGCTAGACATGGCAAGAACAATGGCATAGAAAGCACGGATCACTAGCAATAGCATCAGCAAAATCGCAAACAAGTTGAAGATCTGCCCAGATTTACCACGAAGCAAAAGTAGAGCTCGACTGGCTCAAGCTAGAGTACTCCACATATGCAAACAAAGACATGGATGGATATAGCATAACATGAATAACAAAACTCCCTTACTAATCATCCTCAAAAGAGGCATGGATCACTAGGAAACAAGCTAAACACATAGCATCATGAACTAAATAATCCCAGACTTAGTGAAAATCACCAAGTCCCTGAAAATAGATCTACCAAGTGCCTCACTTTGCAAGCTTGCACAAGTCACCACACACATCCTAAAAATGCATGGGTGGCACCTCTAGAAAGAAGACAAAATGCTTAACAATTCATCCCAAAGACTCACAGGCATATCATGCACACAATAATCATGGCAAAAATGACAAAAGTCTAAGATGAACTAGCAGATCTGACAATTATCTCATGAAGCCTACTTCTAGCAGCATTTCGGGCATCAAGATGAACTCAAATGAAAATGATGCAATGGAATGAAATGATGTACATGTCGAGATGAACATTTTGATATACTATATGTCTAAAACGGAGCCACGGATGCAAAGATATGACAAATCAAAGATTGCTTGGAAATTAGGGTTTCGGGAGGAGAAGTCAACCGAAACAATTCCGGATCTAGATCCGGCCGGGTACTGTAGTAGCGGCACGGATTTCAAGGATCGCCGGGATCTTCACCGGTGTTGACGTCCGTGGTGGCCGGAGACGACGTGGAGGCCGGCGGAGCTCGCCGAACGGCGAGGTTGAGGGCGGAAATGGAGGCGGCGGCCCCCGGGCGCGGCGACCGGACCCTCGGGCGATGCGGGCGCGGCTGCGGTTGCCGGGCGATGAGGGGCAGCACCGGTCGCCAGCGATGGCAGAGTGGCGGCGCGGCGGAGGAGGAGCTGCGCGGAGGAAGCGGGGAGGCGGCGCGGCGAGATGGGCTCGCGGGGCCCCTCCTGGGCCCCGGCGGGCCGGTGCAGCGAAGTGGGCGCGCGGCGGGAGCGAACCGCGCGGTGACACATGGCGGCGGCGGGCGGACGGACACGTCCGACCTGCGGAAAATTTGTCCGGCGGCGGCGGATGGGAATGGATCTACGGTTTCGGGGGAAGGGGATGATCCGAAAATGGAGGGGGCTATATATAGGCATAGAGGGAGCTAGGAGAGTCCAAATGAGGTACGGTTTTCGGCCACGCGATCGTGATCGAACGCTCTAGGACATGGAGCAGAGTTTGGTGGGTTTTGGGCCAAATTGGAGGGGTGTTGGGCTGCAACACACACGAGGCCTTTTCGGTCCCTCGGTTAACCGTTGGAGTATCAAACGAAGTCCAAATGGTACGAAACTTGACAGGCGGTCTACCGGTAGTAAACCAAGGCCGCATGGCTAGTCTCGGTCCAATCCGGAAATGTTTAATCCCCACACATGAAAGAAAGCTAGAATTGACCACCGGAGGAGAACGAGGCGCCGGAATGCAAAACGGACAACGGGGAAAATGCTCGAATGCATGAGATGAACACGTATGCAAATGCAATGCACATGATGACATGATATGAGATGCACGAAAAAGAAAACAACACACGGAGACAAAGACCCGAACCCGAACCCGAGAAATAAATATAACTTAACGCCGGAAACGGCAAGAGTTGGAGTACAAATTGGGAAAGTTATATCTGGGGCGTTACATTGGGTGAGCGGTGGAGGCGCTGTGTAGGCAGCGGGGCGGGAGGTGCGATGTGACGCGAGAGGGTTAGGGTTTAGATGGCGGCGCGGGGGAGGTAGGGTTTCGGGAGGGAGCAGCGGGGAGAGCGCGGGTGGGACGGGAGGGAGTTGCGGTGTGCTGGAGGGGCGCGGCGGAGGGAGGGAAGCAGCGGGGCGCGGCGGCAAGGGTGCGGCGGCGCAGGGCTAGGGCTAGTGGCGGCGGCCAGGAGGCAACGGCGGCACGGCTAGGGTAGGATCGGGAGGTAGGCTGATACCATGTAGAGGAATAGGATGCAAACCACAATTGTATTGATGGGTGCATATGCACAAGTATATATAGTACATAGGGCAAGTCATATCCTTAACTATACACAAGGAGGAGACTTGGAGTACAAGAATACAAGTGCTAAATACATATCTCAACAATAGCTCACTATTCACACTATTTTGACCTAAAATTTGTCTTTTTTGAAAAGAAGTCAAAGGGTGATTTTATTTTTGCGAAATTTTTCTCACAAGTACAATAGAATGTCAAGTTTATTTCAAAAATATTTTCAGATTTTTTGACCTTTTGTTGAATTGTTAATTTATTTTTTCATATAGGGTGTATATATACACCCAGGAACCAAACGTTCCCGTCCGTCTCCCGGCCCTCTACATCCTTAGATTCACACACATATAACCTATTGCAGAAGATAAAGGGGGGCCCACAGTGCCGCGTCAGCCCTTCTTCTCCATAAAATGGATTATATATCAAGCCAATACCTTCAACAAATGAATGATGTAGATACATCGACGTTGCTAATATACATGCATCACTCTCTTTTTTTAACGATGTGCTTCCATATTAATCTCACCACATTTGATTCAGCAGCTGTTTAGTTCTAGGATTACCACACTTTACCACATATATCTGGCCAAACTTGCATAAGATTAGTTCAATAAAATTGAAGGCAAATCTTGCCACACCAAAGTGATGTGGGTCGTTAGTGTAGCATCATGCCGAACGCACCCTGGAGCCGGCAAAGAGCATGATAGTAGAGTCCAAGCTTCTCGAGACAGAAAGGTGGCCGTGGGCTGGCGGATGGGCAACTGGCGGCCGCGGGCGACCAGGCGGGCGGACGTGGGGGCGACCGCGGCTACGACTCCCCTAGCCGCCGGTGATCGCCGGCGCATTGGAGGCCGGTTTTGGGCCCTTGCAGATTTCAATGAGGAGGATGCGGATGGTGACGATGATGGGATCCCAGCGATTTCTCCACCGTCATCGACTCCGTCTGATCTGATCTGTGAGTTTTTTAATTCAGGGTACGACGAAGACGAGGTGGCTACGACGATCGACAGTGTTCTGCCACCTGACGATCCGGCTAGAATTGGGCTGCACGCGGGAGAGAAAAAAGAGATGATTTGTCGCGTAGTTCACCGGAGAACGGCGGCGACAACAATCAGACCATGGAAAGGTCCCATCCTGAAGGTAAGTCTTCCCAATCTTACTATTTTCGATTTGATTAGGCCGGAATCTTGGACTATAGTTAAGAGGAAAAAGAAACTTGTGTGTCGGGCTATCGCTTCCCGGTCGCCGGCGGCGGCTGCGGCGCCATTGCCGGCTGGGCAAGCGATCGTGATCTCGGCGTTGCGGGCGCACCGTTTGAATCGCCTCGTGGGCTGTGAGATGGGTGCGCGAGGGGATGGGCCGGCTCTGAGTGAGCTGGGCCAGAGTGTTGTTGGGCCGGGGTTAGCTGGGTATGTGGCCCAATCTAACCCGTGCCCTACACCTCTTCGCTGCATCGCCCCATGCACGATCGATCAAGTGATTCTGCCGTCGTCTCGGGCTAGGGTTCCTCGACGCGGCAAGCCCGGGTTCCGCGAGCGTGGTGCTGGGCGTGCTAGGAGGATCCCTCCCCTCGAGGCCATGTCTGGCCTAGGGTCAGCTGTGCCGTCTGGCAAAAGTATCGCGGCGGGCGGTGCTGGCCGCCGTGGGTTCGCTCCGCCGCCTGGAGCTGGCCGCGATGGGAACAGTCCGCCGCCGGGAACTGCCCGCGGTGGGACTGCACCACTGCCAGGTGCTGGTGCCGGCCAGGCTGCCCCGGAGTCGACCGGACCTAGGCCGCAGGCGGGTGTCGGGGCGCCGCCTGGCTTGACTGGCCCTAGGCCGCGGGCGGGTGGCGGGGCGCCGCATGGCTTGACCGGCCCTAGGCCACAGGAGGGTGGCGGGGCGCCGCATGGCGCGGCTGGGGGCAGTGGTGGTACCCTGAGTGCTCGGCCTCCGGTGCCGGTTGCGATGCAGCAGCCGGTGGCTGGTCGAGAGGAGTGAATGTCGCTCCTCGTCCGCCGGGGCCGAACTCGGCCTCGATTGCTACTGCGGGCAGAGGTGTCATGGCCCATAGTCCGAGGCCGCCACCCCCGGCGGCTGGTCTGTAGCCTCGACCAGTGACGCCTCAGGTCGAGGCAAGGCCGCCTCACTTTGTCGACAGGCCATCGCAGAATCAGGTGGCGCCGGTGCTGACGCAGGCAGCGCCGCCGCAAGCAACGGCTGTTGGGGATGCTACGGGTGCGCCCAGGGGTCATTGGGGCGATGACGGTTATCACGCATATGGATATGGTCAACACCGGGGCTCCTCGTCCACGGGTGGTGGTCGGGGATATGCTTAGCAGAGCGATGGGTCGGCAGAGAGACCTTTTACGGGCCCTACGGGTGGTTTTGTTGAAGGGGCATCTGGACCGGGACATCGACACCGGGGTGGTTTCCGTGGTCATCGTGGTGGTTGAGGCGGTTGAGGTGGCCACTATCGTCCATGACAGCCTCCCCCGACTGCTGATGTTGAGCAAATGGCCGTTTGCGGGGCTACTGAGGAGCCGGGGCTGTCCGGTCAGCCTATGGAGGTGGTGACGGCTCTCGCTAATGTTGAGGTACCTGGGAATGAGACCATGGGGTCTATGCCTGTGGAGGTTTCAGACAAGGCTGATTCGGATAGGGCGTCCAAGTGGGCGCGCAAGAAGGAGAAAATGTTATGCTATCATTGTGGGGAGAAGGGCCATTTTATTGCTGAGTGCGTAGCGGTATTATGTGATACTTGTGGCAAACCGACACATGACTCGGGGAAATGTCCGCTTTTGAGGGATCAGGCACCATCTCTTATGATGTATGGAGTGTACTGTGCTGAACTCACGTTCTTTGAGTCTCTGAATAAGAGGGAGGTTCCTGACGACGCTCAGAGCATGACCACTGGGATTGTCAAAGTGGCCAGAGGAGAGATCTTTGAGTCCCAGATAGTGCAGTGGCTCCGGGAGTTAGCTCCAGGGGACTTCCATTGGGAGCTTGTCATTCTTGAGGCAAATGTGTTTAGGGTTGAGTTCCCTTCGGTGGAGGATTTGCAGAGACTGTTGAGTTTTGGGATCTGCAAAGTGCCGGATATAGATGGTATCCTCGAGTTCCATGAGTGGAAGCTGGTTGAGCCTCAGGGTAAGCCTCTTACTCAGGCTTGGCTGTGATTTTCCGGGGCTCCCTCGAAGCCTATGCAGGATGCTAGGGTCGTGGCTAGCTTGGGCATTATGGTGGGGAAAACTGAGCGAGTGGATATGGCTTTTACCAGAGCTCACGGGGTAGCTCGTCTACTGGTTAGTATTTTAGACATTGAGTTCGTGCCTGATGTGGTCAAGTGGTCAATCAAGGCCAGATCTACAGCCTAGTGATTGAGTTTCAGGATGAGAGCCTGTTTGCCGAGGTGGCTAACGGGACGGATGTTGACATGCACGAGGGAGATGATGGCGCGGGAGCTAAGGAGACACAGGTCGATGATCCTGGACGAGAGTTGTCCAAGGGACCGGGGTCCGTTTCTCAGATGATCGGGGATGGGACGGTTCCACCCTCCTCGGTGCCTTCGACTTCTCTAAGATTTGGGTCGTTTGAGCCTACTTCTGCGCCTCCGAGACTCTGGAGTGAGTGGGTGGAGTCTGACGAGGTTTTTGATCACACCTTACCTACCTTGGATTTTGAGGATGTTGTGAGTCCCATTCGTGGGTCTTCGCCAATCTTGGTCAGGGGAGAGGAGGAGGCTCCTTCCCACGTTGGTGATTCTCCTCAGATCGAGGGTCCGGCGATGGAGGTCGTTGATACGTCTCCGTCGTATCTATAATATTTGATTGTTCCATGCCAATATTATTCAACTTTCATATACTTTTGGCAACTTTTTATACTATTTTTGGGACTAACATATTGATCCAGTGTCCATTGCCAGTTCCTGTTTGTTGCATGTTTTTTGTTTCGCAGAATATCCATATCAAACGGAGTCCAAATGGGATAAAAACTGACAGAGATTTTTTTGGAATATATATGATTTCTGGGAAGAAAAATCCACGCGAGACGATGCCCGAGGGGGCCACGAGGCAGGGGGCGCGCCCTAGGGGGGCAGGCGCGCCCCTTACCCTCGTGGCCACCCTGTAAGGCGGTTGGTGCCCTCCTTTCGCCGCAAGAAAGCTAATATCCGGATAGAGATCGTGTTAAAATTTCAGCCCAATCGGAGTTACGGATCTCCGGGAATATAAGAAATGGTGAAAGGGAAGAATCTGGGAATGCAGAAATAGAGAGAGATAGAGAGATAGATCCAATCTCGGAGGGGCTCTCGCCCCTCCCATGCCATGGAGGCCAAGGACCAGAGGGGAAACCCTTCTCCCATCTAGGGAGGAGGTCAAGGAAGACGAAGACGAAGGGGCCCCCTCTCCCCTTCTCTTCCGGTGGCGCCGGAACGCTGCCATGGCCATCATCATCATCACCGCAATCTACATCAAAACCTCCTCCATCTTCACCAACATCTCCATCACCTTCCCCCCTCTATCTACAGTGGTCCACTCTCCCGCAACCCGCTGTACCCTCTACTTGAATATGGTGCTTTATGCTTCGTATTATTATCCAATGATGTGTTGCCATCCTATGATGTCTGAGTAGATTTTCGTTGTCCTATTGGTGGTTGATGAATTGCTATGATTGATTTAATTTGCTTGTGGTTATGTTGCTGTCCTTTTGTGCCCATCATATGATTGCGCGCGTGGATCACACCCTAGGGTTAGTTGTATGTTGATAGGACTATGTATTGGAGGGCAAGAGTGACAGAAGCTTCAACCTAGCATAGAAATTGACGCATACAAGATTGAACGGGGACCAATATATCTTAATGCTATGGTTGGGTTTTACCTTAATGAACATTAGTATTTGTGGATGCTTGCTAATAGTTCCAACCACAAGTGCATAGAATTTCAAGTGAGGGATGATATGCTAGCAGTGGCCTCTCCCACATAATACTTTCTATCGGTCTAGTAAAGTAGTCAATTGCTTATGGGCAATTTCGCAACTCCTACCACCACTTTTCCACACTCGCTATATTTAGTTTATTGCTTCTTTACTTATAACAGCCCCTAATTTTCATTTACTTGCTCTTTATTATCTTGCAAACCTATCCAACAATACCTACAAAGTACTTCTAGTTTCACACTTGTTCTAGGTAAAGCGAACATCAAGCGTGCGTAGAGTTGTATCAGTGGTCGATAGAACTTGAGGGAATATTTGTTCTGCCTTTAGCTCCTTGTTGGGTCTGACACTCTTACTTATCGAAAACTGTTGCAATCCCCTATACTTGTGGGTTATCAAAACCTTTTGCTGGCGCCGTTGCCGGGGAGCAATAGCGTGGGGTGAATATTCTCGTGTGTGCTTGTTTGCTTTATCACTAAGTAATTTTTATTTGCTGTTCTTAGTTGTTCTTTATCTTTAGTTATGGATATGGAACACGAAATACCAAAAAAATTAGGTGTACTTGCTACTCATGGAGACGGGGAACCTCCTAAAACCCTCGATGCTGGTTATGTGAAAAATATTATGTACTATTTTAATAATCCGGAGAAAACTCCATTCAATTATGTAATGGGAGTAATGTTGGATCAACGTGAATACTTTAGGGATTACCGCTTGACACAAAAAGGGAAACTATTATGGGATCAAATTCATATATTGAATTGGTATGCTAGGCAACTATGCTTGAGATATGATTATACTTGTTGCTCTAAGATGAAGGCTCCACACCTTCCCTTTTTATGCAAATTTAATGATAATAAAACCTTAGCTTCTTATGCTAGAGGAATATATGATTACTATGATGTGGAACAAATAGAAGAATTTGTTGCTTTTATGGGTGCTTATGAAATTGAATCTATGTTTAAAGAGTTTGAAGATTTTGATGATTCGGTTTATTGACCTGCAAATTTAGCTATCCTTAAATATTGTTATGAGAATTATGAATACAATTATGAAATTAATGCACTTATTGAGAAAGTCTCCGCTGTCCAAGAAGAGACTAATATTTTGCAGGAATCCATGGAAGAAGAGGTTGATGAAACTGTGAGCTCATTGGATGAAAAAAATGAGGAGGAGAGCGAAGAACAAAAGGAGGAAGAGCAGATTGATCACCCGTGCCCACCTTCTAATGAGAGTAACTCTTCAACTCATACATTGTTTAATTTCTCGTCGTGCTTACCGAAGGATGAATGCTATGATAATTGCTATGATCCCGTCGATTCTTTTGAAATATCCCTTTTTGATGATGCTTGCTATGCTTGTGGCCAAGATGCCAATATGAATTATGCTTATGGAGATTAACTTGCTATAGTTCCTTATGTTAAACATGAAATTGTTGCTATTGCACCCACGCATGATAGTCCTACTATCTTTTTGAATTCTCCCGACTACACTATATCGGAGAAGTTTGCACTTATTAAGGATTATATTGATGGGTTGCCTTTTACCGTTGCACATGATGATTTTGATGAATATAATATGTATGTGCTTGCTGCTCCTACTTGCAATTATTATGAGAAAGGAACTATATCTCCACCTCTCTATGTTTCCAATATGACAAAATTGCAAGAAACTGTTTATACTATGCATTGGCCTTTACTATGTGTGCATGAATTGTTCTTTTATGACATGCCGATGCACAGAAAGAGAGTTAGACTTCGTCATTACATGATATATGTTACCTTGTGCTCACCACTAAATTACAAATCATTGTTAATTAAAATTGGCTTTGATATACCTTGGGATCCGGGTGGATCCATTACTTGAGCACTATATGCCTAGCTTAATGGCTTTAAAGAAAGCGCTGCCAGGGAGACAACCCGGAACTTTTAGAGAGTCATTTATTTCTGTTGAGTTCTTTTATATAGTTTAAAAACAACAAAAATAAAGAGTGGAACCCAAAACTTTTTCAAAAAGGAAAGTGAAAGTGAAAGAGACAAGCATTGTTGAAGTGGGAGCTAGCCTTGAACTTTGTTCATACTCACGGAAACTTTGTGAATCTTGATTACAGAAATTTTTCAATAAAAATAATTATCCCCTTGTACAATTCCATTGTATTATAAAAATAATGTGCCAAGGTTTGCCTTTAGGATGTTTACATTTGCTTGATGGTTTGTACGGTGCAGGACAGAAACTTTGGCTGTAGTGCGCGATTTTACATTTTTAGCTGGAACGTCAAATGGTTATGATTCTTTTTGCAATGTATTCCTATACAAATTTTTTATTTTTCCTAATTGTGTTAGAATTTTTAAAGTATCAGAAGTATGGTGAATGTTCAGATTATTACAGACTGTTCTGTTTTAGACAGATTCTGTTTTTGATGCATAGTTTGCTTGTTTTGATGAATCTATCAATTTATATCAGTGGATTAAGCCATGAAAAAGTTATATTATAGTAGACAAAATGCAAAAACAAAATATGAATTGGTTTGCAACAGTACTTAGAGTAGTGATTTGCTTTATTATACTAACGGATCTTACCGAGTTTTCTGTTGAAGTTTTGTGTGGATGAAGTGTTCGATGATCGAGAAGGTCTCGATGTGAGAAGAAGGAAGAGAGGCAAGAGCTCAAGCTTGGGGATTCCCGAGGCACCCCAAGTACATATTCAAGGAGACTCAAGCGTCTAAGCTTGGGGATGCCCCGAATGCATCCCCTCTTTCTTCAACAAGTATCGATATGTTTTCGGATTCGTTTCGTTCATGCGATATGTGCAACCTTGGAGCGTCTTTTGCATTTAGTTTTCATTTTTCTTTTATGCACCATGCTGGTATGAGATAGTCCTTGGTTTATTTCTAGAATGCTCTTTGCACTTCACTTATATCTTTTGAGTATGGCTTTATAGAATGCTTCATGTGCTTCACTTATATCATTTGAAGTTTGGATTGCCTGTTTCTCTTTACATAGACAACCGCCATTTCTAGAATGCTCTTTTGCTTCACTTATATTTGTTAGAGCGTGGGCATATATTTTGTAGAAAGAATTAAACTCTCTTGATTCACTTATATCTATTTAGAGAGATGACAGGAACTGGTCATTCACATGGTTAGTCATAAAATCCTACATAAAACTTGTAGATCACTGAATATGATATGTTTGATTCCTTGCAATAGTTTTGCGATATAAAGATGGTGATATTAGAGTCATGCTAGTGGGTAGTTGTGGATTTTAGAAATACTTGTGTTGAGGTTTGTGATTCCCGTAGCATGCACGTATGGTGAACCGTTATGTAACGAAGTCGGAGCATGATTTATTTATTGATTGTCTTCCTTATGAGTGGCGGTCGGGGATGAGCGATGGTCTTTTCTTACCAATCTATCCCCCTAGGAGCATGCGCGTAGTACTTTGTTTCGATGACTAATAGATCTTTGCAATAAGTATGTGAGTTCTTTATGACTAATGTTGAGTCCATGGATTATACGCACTCTCACCCTTCCACCATTGCTAGCCTCTCTAGTATCGCGCAACTTTCGCCAGTACCTTAAACCCACCATATATCTTCCTCAAAACAGTCACCATACCTACCTATCATGGCATTTCCATAGACATTCTGAGATATATTGCCATGCAACTTCCATCATCATCATATACATGACTTGAGCATTCATTGTCCTATTGCTTTGCATGATCGTAAGATAGCTAGCATGATGTTTTTATGGCTTGTCCGTTTTTTTGATGTCATTGCTACGTTAGATCATTGCATATCCCGGTACACTGCCGGAGGCATCCATATAGAGTCATACTTTGTTCTAGACATTGAGTTGTAATATTGAGTTGTAAGTAAATAAAAGTGTGATGATCATCATTATTAGAGCATTGCCCTAGTGAGGAAAGGATGATGGAGACTATGATTTCCCCACAAGTCGGGATGAGACTTCGGACTTTAAAAATAAATAAAAGAGGCCAAAGAAGCCCAAATAAAAAAAAGAGGCCAAAGAAGCCCACAAAAAAAGAAAAAAAGAAAAAAAGAAAAAAAAAGAAAAAAAAGAGAGAAAAGGACAGAAGGGGCAATGTTACTATCCTTTTACCACACTTGTGCTTCAAAGTAGCACCATGTTCTTCATATAGAGAGTCTCTTGAGTTATCACTTTCATATACTAGTGGGGATTTTCATTATAGAACTTGGCTTGTATATTCCAATGATGGGCTTCCTCAAATGCCTGAGGTCTTCATGAGCAAGCAAGTTGGATGCACACCCACTTAGTTTCAGTTGGAGCTTTCATACACTTATAGCTCTAGTGCATCCGTTGCATGGCAATCCCTACTCACTCATATTGATATCTATTGATGGGCATCTCCATAGCTCGTTGATACGCCTAGTTGATGTGAGACTATCTTCTCCTTTTTGTCTTCTCCACCATCATATTCTATTCCACCTATAGTGCTATGTGTTGGGGAACGTAGTAATTTCAAAAAATTTCCTACGCACACGCAAGATCATGATGATGCATAGCAACGAGAGGGGAGAGTGTTGTCTACGTACCCTTATAGACCGTTCGCGGAAGCGTTATATCAACGCGGTTGATGTAGTTGTACGTCTTCACGTCCGACCGATCCAAGTACCGAAAGCACGACACCTCCAAGTTCTTCACACGTTCGGCTCGGTGACCTCCTCGCCTTATCGATCCTGCAAGAGGGGCGAAGTAGTAGATGCGTTCCGGCAGCACGACGGCGTGGTGACGGTGTTGGTGAAGAACAATCTCCGCAGGGCTTCGCCTAAGAACTACGAAAACTATGACGGAGGATAAACTAGAGGGGACGGGGTTGCCGGCACATGGCTTGGTGTTTCTTGATCTGTCTTTGGTGCTAGCCCTGCCCCTCTATTTATATATTGAGCCCTGGGGTCGAAACTTGGAGTAAAAGCCTCCACAAAGTCGGTTTCACCCGAAAGGCAAGAGTCCTTCTCGGACTCCAGGGCCAGACGCCAGGGACCCTGGCGTCTGGCCCCTGGACTCCACAAAACTTCCTTTTTGCGCTTTCCAAAACCTTGTGGGCTTTCCCCTTTGGCCCAAATAAAGTGTTCTCGTACCCAAACATTTCGGGAAACATCCGGAACCCTTCCGGTGACCAAACACTATTATCCCATATATCAAACTTTGTCTCCGGACCATTCCAGAGTTCCTCGTCATGTCCGTGATCTCATCCCGGACTCCGAACAACATTCGGTCACCAACATACATAACTCACATAGTACTATATCGTCAACGAACGTTAAGTGTGCAGACCCTACGGGTTCGAGAACTATGTAGACATGACCGAGACACCTCTCTGGTCAATAACCAATAGCGGGACCTGGATGCCCATATTGGCTCCTACATATTCTACGAAGATCTTTATCGGTCAGACCACATAACAACATACGTTGTTCCCTTTGTCATCGGTATGTTACTTGCCCGAGATTCGATCGTCGGTATCTCAATACCTAGTTCAATCTCATTACCGGCAAGTCTCTTTACTCGTTCCGTAATACATCATCTCGCAACTAACTCATTAGTTGCAATGCTTGCAAGGCTTATGTGATGTGCATTACCGAGAGGGCCCAGAGATACCTCTCCGACAATTGGAGTGACAAATCGTAATCTCGAAATACGCCAACCCAACATTCACCTTTGGAGACACCTGTAGAGCTCCTTTATAATCACCCAGTTAGGTTGTGACATTTGGTAGCACACAAAGTGTTCCTCCGGTAAACGGGAGTTGCATAATCTCATAGTCATAGGAACATGTATAAGTCATGAAGAAAGCAATAGCAACATACTAAACGATCGAGTGCTAAGCTAACAGAATGAGTCAAGTCAATCACATCATTCTCCTAATGATGTGATCCCGTTAATCATACAACAACTCTTTGTCTATGGTTAGGAAACATAACCATCTTTGATTAACGAGCTAGTCAAGTAGAGGCATACTAGTGACGTTTGGTTTGTCTATGTATTCACACAAGTATTATGTTTCCGGATAATACAATTCTAGCATGAATAATAAACATTTATCATGATATAAGGAAATAAAATAATAACATTATTATTGCCTCTAGGGCATATTTCCTTGAGTCTCCCACTTGCACTAGAGTCAATAATCTAGATTACACAGTAATTGTCGTGGTTTTGTCACGGCAGATGTCCTAGAGAAAGGACTTAGTCGTGGAGCCATCGCGACGGGTTAGCTTGAAGGGGTTAAAGAGGACACAGGGACGCAAGAGAGTTTATACTAGTTCGGCCCCTTCAATGAAGGTAAAAGCCTACATCTAGTTGTGATGGAATTGATGGGGTTTCGATGACTAGGGAGCGAACAAGCTTCGCCTATGTCTCGAGTTGTGTCTCTTCTCCCTGAACCGTCGCCGGGTCGTCCCCTTATATACACGGGTGACACCCGTCGGTTCACAGAGTCCCAACACCGGTCGATATTCGTATCCGGGTTGGTCTCTCCTTATTCCTAGCTTACAATACAAGTTTATATACAAATTCCGGTTTACAGCTACAAGTCTTGAACCGGCTACGAGCCTTAGGCCCTCATCTGCCTTCTTGGGCTTTATCACTTCTGGAACTATTGATGAAGTTGATCTGGCCCAGATAGGCTGGTTTACGCCCAGTAGTAATATCCCCAACATTAGCTCCAGATTGATTTGAACAGGTTCATGTCAATCCTTTAACAAAAGCTTCATCTTCAACGTCTTCTCTTGAATTGGTAGACCGCCATGATGTCATCTTCTCTGATTATTGTAAACCGGAGTGACGTCACCTGTCATAACGAAGATATCCATTATGCTTCTTTGTTTAATATATCTACAGAAATCGAGGCGACAGCTCCGTTTCATGGCCCCTTGATTCTCGCACCTGACTCATGTCTTTTTGCCTTATAAATAGGACCGAAGGGTCATTTGCTTTCTCTTTCCCTTCTTCCCCTTCTGCTTCGTCTTCATCGTGTCGCTAGCCTCGGAGCTCCGCCGCCGCCATCAACCTCTGCACCAACCTTGGCCGCTGCATCAACCTGAACGCACCAGAGCGCCGCGGCAACCTTCCACGTCTTCCTTAACTCTGGTAAACCTTCTACTTTCCTCAACTCAGATCTGTTCTAGGGTTCCATGTTCTTGCAGTGTTCATCACCTGTTCGTGTTCATACACTAACCCTGGATGCATCTGCGAACCTCTGCTCTGTATAACGGTAGCTGTTAGTATCCGCTTTTAGTTTCATGCCCTAGACCAGAGATCTCACATATATTTCTGCCCATTGATTCAATGATGTTCTGCCTTGAGCTTTTGAATATTTTTCTTATTTCTGAACTTGCTTCAGATCCAACGCTGTAAAGAAATTGTGTGAAATCTGTTTCTGCACACTTATCCATCCGCCATCTCAACTGTCTCCATGCGTAGATCACGCGGTTTAACCTTGTAGAAAAAATTTACCAACCCGGTATATATCATTAGTCCCCTAGTTGAACCGCCAGATGTTGTTGCTTCATAAACTCCGTTTTAGATAGATATGTCCCAGGTTTAACATTACGCATACCAATGTACTGTGACACCCCAAAAATTTGACCTTGTTTTAATGAATTAAAATTTTGCCAGGAATTAAAACTTTGATTTCTGAGCTCCATTTTTGATTTTTTAAATCATTTTCTTCCCTATTGTGATGAGTTTTTCCCTAAGTGAAAATCTTTCAAATATGTTATTGGACTTATTTAATCTTTCAAGAAAAAACTTTTCTTTTATCAGTATAACTAATTACATAATTAATTTGCTTGACCTTTACTTTCTTGAAAATGGTTTTTTCAAGGTTAAATGGCCATATTTGAACTACAACCATTTGATAAATTCACTTAAAATTCCCACAAAAATTTGGAGAGGTCATGTGATGTTATTAAATAACTTTTGTGCAAAAACATCTTTATTTCCTGAGATATTTTGAGCTCTACACCCATTTTTCTTCTCTGGTCCAGTGGGCATTTTGCACTACAACTCATTTAAATAATTCTTTCTAGCCTCCACCAAAATTTTGGGATGTTAGTAGTATCATATGATTCAACTTTATGTAAAAACCCAGTGATGTTATTTGCATATTTTGAGTGAATCAACCTCATTTTCATTCTGGACCAACTTGATAGTTTGTACAACAACCATATTTTTGCTTGCTCTTTAGCCCTTGATTCTTTCTCCTACTTGTACTCCTCCATGTTAAACCCTTAAGTCCAGGAGCATGCACCCTTTGGATCATTTTTGGTTCATGAAATGATGCCATTTATTTCCTGTCCAGAATTGAAGTTTTGTAAGACTTGCACTAACAAGTTGCTGCATTCGACCAACTAACCTCACCACCCTCTTGTCCATCCAAAGGGACACTGATCTGGAGTTTTTGACCACTCCAAGACTTGCCTAAGTGCCCTTGGCATTTTGTCAAACACCTTATGGGCATGATCTGTTTTGGCATGATTCTTGACATTGCACTATGGTCTTGCACCTCTAATCAAACTAGCATGTCCACTAGACTCCCAGTTGCTCCTAACCTCGATCTGCTAAACCCCAACCTCACCTGTGACCTGTAGCATGCCGCGGCATTGTGTCGAACATCTCCTGTGCGTGCACTGGACGCGCCCAGAGCGCGCGTATTGCAGCCGCACACACGAGCCGCCGCGTCGCGCCCCTGTCTTGGCCCACACGGCAGCACCTCGCCACGCGCTACCCTCCTCGCAGCAACGCGCCAACCCGCCCTGGCAGCCAATAGCGCCGCCACCAGAGTCCCCTTGGCGGCACGCCTCGGCCGCCCGACAGCCCCTGCTCATGTCGGCGCCGCCCAAGCCACCCCGGCTCGCCACCTGGCCCCTGGAGCAGTGCGAGCTCATCCGCAAGCGTGTCTGCTAGCCCTCGTCGTCGCCACGTCGCCCTAGCTACAGAGAGGCGGTTCGCCGGAGAGCTTATCCACGGCCGCCGCGGAACCGCCTTGCCATGCCTATAAAAGGAGGCCCCGAGACCATTCGAGCACGCAGGCGACTCTAAGCCATCCCCCTAGGACCACTTGGGGCAGCCAATCGACCCGGGGAGGTCATCTTCCCCACCTCCGGCAGCAGCGGCCGCTGCCATGGCTCCCGCTCTCCCAGCACCACCAGGGCCTCTCCCTCCCACTTCTCTTCACCAAGAACACCTTCTCCCTCCCGTGAATCTTTTCCACTACTCGATTTCGATCGGGGCTCATTGCGGGAGAATTTTCACTCCGCCCCCGAAGCCTCCTCCGCCGAGAAGCTCGCCGCCGGCAGCTCCCTCCGTCCCCACCGGCCTGGAAACCACCGGGAGGACCGCACTGGAGTGGCGGATCCATCCCCGCCCTCGGGGCCCCGCGAAGAGCTGCCAGTCGCCGGCGACGATCGCCTAAGCTCCACCTCCGCTCGGGACAGAGGAAGGAGGGGGAAAGAGAGACTAGTCAAACCTGACTAGTGGGACTTCCCGGGCCCACTGTCAGTGACCCCCGCACCGGTCCACGTGTTTAAGCGAAGGCGTATAACTCCCCAGTATGTTTCCTTTGCTCCGAAAGCGTATTTTCCCCCTGAAACGTTTTCTTTTCTGTTTTATTTTTAAACACAGATTTGACCAGAACTTTGACTGCCTATAACTTTTTAAATACAACTCCAAATGACTTGATTCTTTTTCCTATCTTCCTCAAGTTTGGTCTAGTTTATTTTAAGATTTATTTGAAAATTTTCCAAACAACATTTTTGTACTGTTTTTGAAATGTGTGTTAATTCAAATATATTTTAAAATAGGATTTTGGAGAGAGAGAAGAAACTTTCAAAAGTTTTGGAGAGCACCTTACCCCTCCACAACTTAAAGGCAAGCATTCTGAACCCTGGCATAATGTTTTTGGTGTGTTATTTGACACGTTTATAACACCACCTTATTTCGGAGGACTTGTTATTTCATGTGATATGATCATATGCATGGAAGCATATTAGTGATTTCCTTGCTGTTGGAAATGAATATTATTGTGATGGTAATCATCCTCATGTGCCTTGCATGCATGCCGGAAAGGAATCCGGGAAAGCCTCGGCCTTGGGTAGGCGTGAGCTTGTCACCGGTCCCCATCGGGACGGTTATGTCCGGTATGGCATGGTAAGGTACATTGAGTGGTAATTTCGTCGGTTGAAATATATTTGATATACATGTCATGCAGGGAACTTATAAACCTCCTGAGTCGACCGCAGATCAAGTCTTGTTCCAGTAACCCCCATACTTGCCTCGTACAACCACTCGTCCCTGCCGCAGGTAGGGTACGGTTCAGTAAGTCGTCAACCCCTTTCCAGCACACACCGTACAGAGAGGCCATGGTGGAAGATATCGGTTGTAGCCGGTAGGCAGGCCACCTGGTCCGGGGGCATGGGTGTTTCCGGTTGGGACCGAGAGGGGAGGCCACCCCTTAGAGCGCGCGATACAAATTTGATCCCATGCTACGCGAGGTTGTAGCCTCCCCACTTAGAGTTTTGCTTAACAAGTGTCGTGGGTGATTCCAGACACCGATGAGTTAAGCTGGTGTGTGCAAGGTTAGGCGTGTTTTCAACTAAAAGGCCGTAGACGGAATTAGCCCCGATGGACTAAAGGAATCCGTTACTCGTGGGTAAAGAGTACACCCTCTGCAGAGATTAAAACCTATTCGAATAGCCGTGTCCGTGGTTAAGGATTACAATCTAGGATGGGTCAAGTGTTGGTCTTAGTGTCGGTCTTCGGAGGTGTAATTGTTAAACCAAACTTGGATACTGACCGGGGACTTGTGAGGACCATGATTATTATTTTGTGATGGACTAACCTGTTGTATTATTTGTATTATCGAGTATCCCTGGGATGGTTCTACCCCCTGGATATTCATGGTGATTATTTATTTCTAAGCCCGGTTAAATGTTTATTCCTGTGGATGGACTAACCCGTTTATTATCGTGAACTGAATATTTATTATGAGTATTATTTACTTGTGAATAAAAGCCCTTTCTGTGATGTCACTCAGACGTCCGACTGTGGCATTTCTTTTAAAGCCCTTTCTGTGATGTCGCTCAGACGTCCGACTGTGGCATTTCTTTTAAGCCCTTTCTGTGATGTCGCTCAGACGTCCGACTGTGGCATTTCTTTTAAAGCCCTTTCTGTGATGTCGCTCAGACGTCCGACTGTGGCATTTCTTTTAAAGCCCTTTCTGTGATGTCGCTCAGACGTCCGACTGTGGCATTTCTTTTAAAGCCCTTTCTATGATGTCACTCAGACGTCCGACTGTGGCATTTCTTTTAAAGCCCTTTCTGTGATGTCGCTCAGACGTCCTACTGTGGCATTTCTTTTAAAGCCCTTTCTGTGATGTCGCTCAGACGTCCGACTGTGGCATTTCTTTTAAAGCCCTTTCTGTGATGTCGCTCAGACGTCCGACTGTGGCATTTCTTTTAAAGCCCTTTCTGTGATGTCGCTCAGACATCCGACTGTGGCATTTCTTTTAAAGCCCTTTAAGTGCTGTCGCTTAGACGCCCGATTGTGGCATTTCTTTTAAAGCCCTTGAAGTGGTGTCGCTCAGACGCCCGACTGTGGCATTGCTTGTTATTTATTTGCCTTATAAGCCCTTTATGTGGTGTCGCACAGACGCCCGACTGCGGCATTTTATTTCCACTCCATTATTGCTTATTCATGTGGCATATTAATAACCCGCTTGCATGCAAAAAAGGTATTTTATTTGTGACTAACGATGTGATCATAGAATATTTAAGTGCATAATTATCAATTATATTATTCCAGTGTTCTTAATGTTTGCGAGTACATTCAAAGTACTCACTAGCTTGTCCCTGGCTATTGTCTTGGCCAGATATTTGCATGGAAAGGAACGTTGCGGCGATAGCCCCGGAAACTAAGCAACGGTGATAGCAGCCTCGCGAAGATAGGAGTTAACCGGGTCAGCTGTTCCCGTGGGAAATGGAGTCCCATACACTGATGATTCGCAAACCGCGGGGCGGGGCGCCAGAGCACCCAAGGCCGGCGGCTGGTGACGGCGCGGAGGGGGCCCGCCGTGGGGGATGGAGAGGGCGCCACCTATTCCTGTGCAAAGGGAAAAACAAGCTCATCAAAGTACACGTGCCGGGAGGTGATGACACGGTGAGACACGGGGTCATAGCAGCGATAACCCTTAGTGTTGGTCGGGTAACCAAGAAAGACACATGGAATGGAGCGAGGAGCAAGTTTATGAGGTGCGGTGGCGGTAGTGTTGGGGTAGCAGCGACAACCAAAGATGCGGAGGCCGTCGTAGGAGGGAGGAGTGCCATAAAGAAGATGGTATGGCGCATAGTTCCAGCACGGACGACATGGTCGGAGGTTGATGAGGAGGGTGGCGGTGGCGAGGGCATCAGGCCAAAACGGAGAAGGCATATAGGCATGGAAAAGAAGGGTACACACACACTCATTGAGGGTGTGTAAGATGCGCTCGGCACGGCCATTCTGCTGGGAGGTATATGGACACGTGAGGCGAAACACGGTGCCATGAGAGGAAAGAAGATGGCGAATGGTGAGGTTGTCGAACTCTTTTCCGTTGTCGGTCTGAAGTGCGAGGATGGGCCGCCCAAACTGTGTGGACACATAAGCATAAAATGCAATGAGGGCGACAGGAACATCAGATCTCCTACGAAGAGGAAACGTCCACACAAAGTGAGAGTAATCATCCAGTAGAACAAGATAGTAAAGATAACCAGAATTACTGGGTACTGGAGAGGTCCAAACATCGCTGTGAATTAACTCAAACGGAAAAGAAGCAACTGTGGAGGATGAACTAAAAGGGAGGCGAACATGTTTGCCTAACCGGCAGGCTTCACATGAGTGAGCGGCCGTTTTATTACATGAAAAAGAAAATCCTCGCATTATTTGATGAAGGGAAGGAGTGCTAGGATGCCCAAGACGAGCATGCCAAAGGTCGACGCAAGCGGAGAGAGCTCGAGGACCACCCGGAGATGACGGCGACTGAACTGGATAGAGATCGCCGGGACTATCACAGCAGCGAAGAATCATCCTGGTGCGAGTGTCCTTAACAGAAAACCCAACTTCGTCAAATTCCACAGTTACAGAATTGTCACGAGAAAGGTTACGAACAGAAACAAGGTTCTGAATTAGACCAGGAGAGACAATGACATTATTAAGAGAAAGAGGTCGAGATGTAGAGGGAAAACTGGCAGAGCCAACACGCGATATAGGAAGACCAACACCGTTACCGATGATGATCCGGGATGAAGTAGAAGTAGGATAGACAAATGAGAGGTTACCCGGATGAGCGGACATGTGAGCTGTGGCGCCGGAATCCATAAACCAATCGCCGCCACCACCGGAGTAGGGTGGCGGCTGCTGCAGCGCTGCTAAGAGCGCCGGGTCCCACGCACCAGTAGAGGGCTGCGGGGCGCTGTACGCGCCGAAGGCGGCGTATGGAGAGGCAGCGGGTGGGGCGGGTGGCCTACCGTAGACGCCCAGAGCACCCGGCTGGGGCGCGGCCAGAAGGGCCTGGTAAGAGGCGGGGCGCGGGCGAAGGATCCCCGGGGCGGGGGTTGCGGCACGGGCATGCTATATGCATGCGCGACCCCCGTCCAGGGGTTGTAGCCGCCGGCCCAGGGGGCGGGGGCTGCTGCTGGCCGCGGGGCTGGCCACCGCCGCCACCGCCTTGTCACTGACCGCCGCCGCCTTGGCGCTAACCGCGGGGCTGGCCACCGCCGCCACCGCCTTGGCGCTGACCGCCGCGACCGCAGCACCGATTCCCTTCGTTCCCACCGGTGCGCGCCAGTTGGGGGGCTGCGGTGCCGGGGGAGGCAGCGGGTGAGGCGTGGCAGGCGGAGGACGAGGCGCCGATGGTGGTGTAGGGGCGCCGTTGGAGAGGCCGGCGGCAATGGCGGTGTGGGTAGCACGGAGGCGGAGATGCTTCATCTGCCGCTCCTCAAGGCGAAGATAGGCCACCGCCCGCTCATAGGAGGGGTTGGCCATGAGTGGGAGGTTGGAGGCGGCGTTGCCGAAGTCCTCGTTGAGGCCGGCGGTGAGCGTCGAGAGAAGAAGCTCGTCGCCCACCTTGGACCCGACGTCGTTGAGCTCGTCGGAGAGGGTCTTGAGGCGGAGGCAGTAGGCGTCGATGGTGGAGTCGTTCTAGTGATACCCAAAAAATTCCTGCTGCAAGAAAACAATCCGTTGAAGCTTATTGTCGGTGAAGAGGCCATTGATCTTGGTCCACACCGTGTAGGCATTGTCCCCATCACGAACGACGGTGTGGAAGATGTCCCGGGAGACGGTGAGGAAGAACCACCAGATGAGGGTGGCGTCGATGGCCAGCCAGTTGGCGTCGTGGTTGCCGACGAAGAAGTTGGCGAGACCGTCCACGTGGTCACGGAGATTGTACTCACGGAAGAGGAGATTGAAGTAGGTTTTCCAGGCATAGTAGTTGGCGGAGGTGTGGGAGAGGATGATGGGGACATGCTCGGAGAGGGAGATGTTGCGGATGTCGGCAGCGAGGGGCTCGTCGGGTTCGGTGCCATAGGAGGAGTCGAAGGGGTTGCTAGGACCAGAAGAGGTGGAGCGGGCCGACATGGCAGCTTGGGTGTAACGCCCTCGATGCGGCTATATCTCCCACGTGTCGAGGCATGACTTAGAGGCATAACCGCATTGAAAGCAATGTCGCAAGTTAGGAAATCATCACACATCCCATGTAACATATAATATAAAAGGGGAGGTACAATAGTTGGCTTACACTCGCCACGTCACGTCAGAGTACATAAATAACATCCATCATACAGAACACTCATGGCCCGACTACGGCGCCAAAATAGAAAAGAACCCAACATGCGACAAGGCCCTGAATCGAACCCCAACTGGGCACCACTACTGATAATCAGGAAAAGACACATAGTAACGCTGAGAATCATCATCGTACTCCCACTTGAGCTCAAGCGCGCCGTCTGGAGCTGTATCATCTGTCCCTGCATCTGGTGTAATAGTAATCTGTGAGCCACAGGGACTCAGCAATCTCGCACCCTCGCGATCAAGACTATTTAAGCTTAATAGGTAGGAAGGGGGTAAATGTAAGTGGAGCTGCAGCAAGCGACTAGCATATATGGTGGCTAACTTATTCGCAAAAGAGAGCGAGAAGAGGAGGCAAAGCACGAGCGAGAAACTAGAGAGCAACCTGCGCAAACATAACTCCAACACCGTGTCCGCTTCCCAGACTCCGCCGAGAAGAGGCCATCACAGCAACACACTCAGTTGATTCATTTTAATTAATTAAGGTTCAAGTTATCTACAACCGGACATTAACAAATTCCCATCTGCCCATAACCGCGGTCACGGCTTTCGAAAGATCAATCCCTGTAGGGGGGTCCCAACTTACCCATTTCGAGGGTATGATCATCTTGCCTGCACAGTTGTCAGAGTTGACTGGATCCTCAAAGGCGAACTCAATAGGCTCCTCATTAGCAAACTCGTCTCCCGGCTCTACCCAACAACACAAACAAGCAACAAGGATACAATCAACCACGTGCAAACTCCAACAATAAGATGCAATGATGGTATGCTATGTGGGATGCGATGCGGGATGCAAAATGCAAGACATGACAGGAAATGCATGAACCTGGCCTCAACTTGGAAAACCAAGTGTGCCACTGGATAGGGGGGGATGAAATCGCTTGAAAACGATATAAAGATCATAGGAATCGGAGTTACGGTTTGGAAATGGCAAGCGTTTTAAGAAATGAACCGGTCTGCGATTTATAGCAAGTAGGCATCTAAATGCAACGAAATGAACATGCTACAACCACCAAACATGACAACAAAAGACATGGCAGGGATGTACACAAGATGCTTAACAAAACACTAGCACTGAGCCACTGCCAAATTAATCCATTATGAGGTTCAAACAAGCATGGCAAAAACGCAAACGCAAAACAGATTTCAGACTTAGTGAAATTAACGCTAGTCTGAAATTTCAGATCACGAAGCTCTCTTCGGAGCAGCAAAACAACATGATACATGACCTGATTATGAAAAGTAATAACATAGCATGGAGCTACTCAACAAGCTTATCAAAAGTCCCAAAGTGACCTGGGGCCAAAAGGGATCACAAAATACTCTAACGAGCACACGAACATAGCTTACGCACAATCAGTTTTCAGACTTAGTGAAAACTGAGACATTCTGAAAATTTAACTCACGAAGGCATGTAAACGAGCTCGATGCACTCACTACGGTAAAAGTCATGGCAAGGCAAGCATGTATCCATAAATAAGGCACAAAATGCTAGCTAGACATGGCAAGAACAATGGCATAGCTAGCACGGATCACTAGCAATAGCATCGGCAAAATCGCAAACAAGTTGACGATCTGCCCAGATTTACCACGAAGCAAAAGTAGAGCTCGACTGGCTCAAGCTAGAGTACTCCACATATGCAAACAAAGACATGGATGGATAGAGCATAACATGAATAACAAAACTCCCTTACTAATCATCCTCAAAAGAGGCACGGATCACTCGGAAACAAGCTGAACACATGGCATCATGAACTAAATAATCCCAGACTTAGTGAAAATCACCAAGTCCCTGAAAACAGATCTACCAAGTGCCTCACTTTGCAAGCTTGCACAAGTCACCACACACATCCTAAAAATGCATGGGTGGCACCTCTAGAAAGAAGACAAAATGCTTAACAATTCATCCCAAAGACTCACAGGCATATCATGCACACAATAATCATGGCAAAAATGACAAAAGTCTAAGATGAACTAGCAGATCTGACAATTATCTCATGAAGCCTACTTCTAGCAGCATTTCGGGCATCAAGATGAACTCAAATGAAAATGATGCAATGGAATGAAATGATGTACATGTCGAGACGAACATTTTGATATACTATATGTCCAAAACGGAGCCACGGATGCAAAGATATGACAGATCAAAGATTGCTCGGAAATTAGGGTTTCGGGAGGAGAAGTCAACCGAAACAATTCCGGATCTAGATCCGGCCGGGTACTGTAGCAGCGACACGGATTTCGAGGATCGCCGGGATCTTCGCCGGCGTTGACGTCCGTGGTGGCCGGAGACGACGTGGAGGCCGGCGGAGCTCGCCGGACGGCGAGGTTGAGGGCGGAAATGGAGGCGGAACAACGAGTGGACTCCTTGTTAGTGTCGTCTAGGGAAAGATAGTGATCGGGTGCTTACCCCGGGTACTTGAGGTACCGCGGGTCGTGGATGACACGAAATTTCCCCGGATCTTGTGGGTAAAGTGTGCAACCTCTGCAGAGTATAAAACTATTCGAATAGCCGTGTCCACGGTCAAGGACAGTTGGGCGGTGGTGCTTAAACTACGTCCACATGTTTTTGAACCAGTGTGAGTGTTTGGATAAGTGGGAAGAACTACTCGGGTCAAGTCAAAGGACTTGACATGATTGAGTTGGATTGGTGCCCACTCTTTTTATGTTGATACCACTACTTGGGTCGAGTCAAAGGACTTGACATGGTTGAGTTGGATTGGAGCCCACTCTATTTATGTTGATATCTGTAACCTGTCCTCATGGTTACTTGAATTCTCCTGATGCATGTCTTTTAAGTTGTTGAACATGTCATTGCACTTAAAACTAGCTTTCCGCAAAAATTTACCTATATCATACATTGTTGTACCTTGAACCAAAACATGGGTTGCTTGCGAGTACATTCAAAGTACTCATTGGCTTGCCACTGGTTATTTTATTGGCCAGGCATAAAAGAACATGATATGAAGAAGAATGCTTTGGTGACGAACATGCGAGCTAGGACGCTTTCCAGTCAGAATGCCTGTAGGGTTAAGGCAGATGGCATGGGTCCAAGTTATCGACGAAGATTTCCGCTGCAATGCTATACTCAAGACTTGACCATAATGGTCCTACTTGTGTAATACTGTATGTATGGATGTAAGACTCTTGTTATTCAGCTTCTGTGTGTTCAGTGAGCATTGATCTCTGAGATCACTGTATACGTGCATTCGGTGATCACGACTTATGAGTCGGGGTCCCCACATATTCAATAGTGTAATTATAGATATTTCTAAATAAATTTGATGCAAGTTTGTGAAAACTGACTTAAAAAAATACTAAATGTACACTATCATAAACTCTGGGGGCACATACACGAAGATTTCCCAACTGTCATCCATCACGTCAAGTGGTTCCGATAGTGGATCAGCAATAATGGCATGTCGACGGCTCGCATTGACAGTGATAGTCCAATGGTCCAAGAGACCTCGATGTAATCTTTATTTGTTTGACATTATTTATTCTGCTGGTGAATTTTTATAATAGACCCGAATTCTTTTTGGAAAAAAAATGTACACTGTTAAGATTGTGGATAGAAGGAATACTTCATTGCGAGCAAACAACAAAAGAAAAACTTCATTACGAGCACAGAGACGCCGATCAACATCAAGTACCGCCGGTGCCCTGCACTCCGTGCCAAGCGCCTGGCAGAAAGCAGGCCCGGGCAGCCAACCCAATTAATCTAGTGTCGCCTGTCTGGAGTGGTGAAAATAAGCAGGAATCACGATGGTCGATGGGTCGGTAAAACTCAATTGAGCTTAGTAGTAAGATGCCGAGTTTAGCATTTTTTGAGGGGTGATAACGAGCTTAGCAAGCCAGACTAACTTGTTAAGGAGTACGTACTTGTTAGGCTCCTTTTCGAAAAACGTACTCCCGTTTTCAAATGTAAGTCTTTTTAGATATTTCAATTAATAATTATATACAAAGTAAAATTAGTGAATCTATACTTTAAAATATGTCTATATACATCCGTATATTGTAGTCCGTTTAAAATGTCTAAAAAAACTTATATTTAGGAACGGAAGGAGTACTTGTTAGAGCATCTCCATCCGCGCCCCTAACAGACCCCCAGACGATTTTTTAGTGCCGGTGGCTGAAAATCGGCCCAGTCACGCCCCATGATCTCGTTTAGCACTGGTTTGGGCCAAATACAGAGCCGGCGATCCCGCCCCGAACCCAAATGGCCGGGTGTCGCCTGGACGCGCTGGCACAAGCGAAAAGCAACGTGGGGCCGCTCTGTCGGCGACTGAAGCCTTTTTCCCGCCGTTTTCTCCCGCTTTCCCCCTAGGCTCCCCTCTCTTCTCCATTCCTCCCGCCAAACCCTCGCCTCCTCCCTACCCTTCTGTCCGTCATGCCGCCGAAGAAGTACGTGATGCCGTGCGCCGCGATGGATCCCACAGCCGCCGCCGCCGCCCAGCCGAAGCAAAAGGAATCCGAGGACGCCGCTATCCAAGGCCCCCGGCATGAGCAACGCTGAGTGGAAGGCGGATGTGGAGCGCCGGGAGGCCGTCACCGCCGACAGGCGCAACAGGGCCAAGAAGGCCAGGGAAAAAGCGGCGCACGCTGCGGCGGCCGCGGAACAAGCGGAGGCGGCGCGCGTGGCGACGATGAATCCACCCGGTGGGCACTCGTACGCGGCCTGGAGCCAGCAAAGCGTCGGCTCTCCGGCCGGGTTCTCGTCGTCGCCGCACCCATGGAGCACGTTGTCGCCGGGCTATGCTGATGGGGACGCCCACGGTGGCTTCAACCCCAACATCACCTTCCCCATGGGCGCCCTGTCCAGCGCACGCCCTCGCCCACGTTCGCCGGCGTGCAGTACCCGCCGTACACGTACTCGCCGCCGGACTACACAACCTCACCGACGCCACCTCTTCATCGCATCCTCTACTCGCAAGCCGCATCCTCGACGTATCTCGGCGACGCCGACGCGACGGAGGCCGACATGGAGGACGAACTCGATTGACCTCGGTGACATGGACGGCGAGCTCGACTATGGCGAGAAAGAGCCGGAGGAGGAGAAAGAGGAGGATGAGGAGGAACCGGCACCAACGAGGAAAGGCAAGAAGAAGAAGAAGAAGAAGAAGGCGGCCAAGCCCGGCGAGCCACGCATCAAGTGGGCGTCCAAGGAAGAGGAGTGCCTCGCCGAAGTGTGGAAGGTCGTCTTCCTCGACCCGGTCACTGACACGAACCAGAGCATCGAGACGTATTGGGACCGCATCAAGGCCGAGTTCGACGAGTGGAAGCCCGTCGACCCCTACTTCAAAAGCATGCACATGAAGCGTGGGCGAAGGCAATGGCGAACCATTAGGGGCTCATCCAAACGGCGTGCAACAAATGGCATGGGATCATCGAGGAGGTTGCGGCTCGCCCGGAGAGCGGCACCAGCGTCGAGGATCAGGTATCGCATGCCGTCCTTACTGTTGCCTTCCGCCGTGCAGACGCTCTTTCGCCGCGTGCGCACCGTGCGCGCGCCTGAGCACGCCGACTGATGTTCTTTCCTTCGGCGCAGCTGCTACGCATGCTCGCCATGTTCCGCGATGACAACAGCGACGCAGAGTTCAAGTACCTCCACGTCTTCAAGTGGATCGACAAGTGCGAGAAATGGGCGGCCGTCCAATGCACCCTCGCCAAAGCCAAAGAGACGTACAAGCCGGACGTGCCGACCGCGGGCGCGGCCGATGGGCGCCCGGACGGCAACAAAGGTGCCAAGAAGGCGAAATACGCCGAGTCGGCTGCCGCGTGCGTGCAAGAGTCCATCGAACACTGCCTCGCCGATGCTAAGACCAAGGCCGCCCAGCGAGAAGAGAAAACTGAGACGAGGTGGGCTGCTTTGATGACGAACAACGCCGTCAAACTCGACTTGCTCCGGACCAACGCTGCCGCGAAACTCAAAGCTCAAGACGCGAAGAAGAGGAACAACGACCCCGCCTTCTTGATGGGCGGCGCTGACATGCTCAAGAGCGGCGACGAGAAGCTCAAGGCGTGGTTCTTGGCGGAGCGCGGTTTCATCCTGAATCAGATACCGGCGACGCCGACACCACGGCCCAGCCCGGCGGCTGATGACGATGCCTCTGCGACGCCCAGCCCCACCGACGATGCCTCCGCCGCGCCCAGCAGCACAGAAGCCGCGCCGACCAGCCCGGAAGCCGCGCCGACTCCTTCCAGCCTGCATACGCCGACGACGCCGCCGCCGGAGGTTGAGCTCGACGTTTGATGTACTCCTTCCGCGTCCTTCCTTTTCTGTACACCGAACTATTGCGTGTCCTTTTATTTGATCACCAAACTGTGGCACCGAATCGCCGAACTATTGCGATGATCCCCGGTTTGTTGTTTCTTTGAGTGGGAATGATGGAGTTCGAATATGGGACGCCTTGAGGGGCAGCACCTGGGGACGTGGGTGGGGAGAAACGAATCCCAGATACTGATCTAGCGCCGGCTCGCCCTCATACCGCTTTTTTTCAGCGCCTTGAGGAGCCGAATGATTGAAGATGCTCTTAGGCTTGCTATGTGCGCTGCAGGCCCAACAGGACGTCACCACCGACGACGACCTCCGGGATACCGCCGGGCGGAGGTAACACTTCACCCAGTTGTGTCCTTCCTCCCAAGGCCACCAGTATAATAAACTAGCCGATACACAACAGCCGCGCTCATGGCAAAGCCAGACACAATGCCGACCACCATGACACCCAAAGGCCAAAGCCATCATGACCCTATATCTTGAGCTAGGCGGTAAGATCTGGGGCCCCCGTCAGCCAAGAGTTCGCTGGATCTGGATGGTAACAGGCAATCTGAACCCCAGCACATACACTGTCAAGGGCAAGGGAGGATGGGAAAGGAGGAGCACCGAGGAGTTAGGTTCAAACATATGCATGCATACGTATATCTTCCAGTAGATACAGTATCACCTTGATCATCTTGACATGGGTTGCTAGTGTTGAGAACTTGAGATGCAGGAAGAGGGGTCTCCCAGCAGGAAATACCCATTGGTTTGTATATACACCCTATGTGGGATTTATTTTTAATAATTAAACAGAAAGTAAAAATAGTTTAAAAGTATTTTTAGATTAAACTTGACTTTGTTTTGCACTAGTATATAAATTTTCACGAAAAAAATCAACATTGACTTCAGGGCAAAAAAGACAAAATTTATTTGCTATTATAGCTGTAGAGGAATAGGATGCAAACCACAATTGTATTGATGGGTGCATATGCACAAGTATATATAATACATAGGGCAAGTTATATCCTCAACTATACACAAGGAGGAGACTTGGAGTACAAGAATACAAGTGCTAAATACATATCTCAACACCCCCCGCAGTCGAAACGACACCATTGCTGACGCAGAGGCTGGACCGGAACTCCTCAAAAGACGTCGTAGGCAAGCCTTTGGTCATAATATCAGCAAATTGTTGGGAGGTGGGAACGTGCAGAACACGAACGTGACCAAGAGCCACCTGATCCCGAACAAAATGGATATCAAGCTCAATGTGCTTGGTGCGACGATGATGAACCGGGTTGGCGGAGAGGTAGACGGCGGAGATGTTGTCGCAGTAGACTACCGTGGCCTTATCAACAGGACACGAGAGCTCGTGAAGGAGCTGACGAAGCCAGGAACACTCAGCAACGACGTTGGCCACAACGCGGTACTCAGCCTCAGCGCTAGACCGCGAAACAGTAGGCTGCCGCTTGAACGACCATGACACCACGGACGGTCCAAGGAATATGCAGTAACCCGAAGTAGAGCGATGGGTGTCCGGGCAGCCAGCCCAGTCGGCGTCGGAGTAGGCGACCAGATCAGTGGCAGTGGAGGCGCGCAGAGTAAGACCAAGATCCATAGCACCGCGGATGTAGCGGAGAATCCGCTTAACAGCAGTCCAGTGAACGTCTCGAGGAGCATGCATATGTAGGCAAACCTGCTGAACAGCATACTGGAGCTCCGGTCGTGTGAGGGTGAGGTACTGAAGAGCACCAACAATGGACCGGTAGAAAGCAGCATCCGAGGCAGGAGTACCATCAGTAGCGGAGAGCTTGGCCTTCGTGTCGACAGGAGTGGCGGCCGGTTTGCAATTAAGCATTCCAGCATGGTCGAGGAGCTCATGAGCGTACTTCCGTTGATGAAGGAAGAAACCATCAGGATGACGCACCACCTCAACATCGAGGAAGTAGTGCAAAGGTCCCAAATCCTTGATGGCAAACTCAGCACAGAGACGATCAGTAAGCTGGCGAAGAAGCTCAGAAGTGCATGCTGTCAGGATGATGTCGTCAACATAAAGAAGCAAGTACGCCGTGTCGGTGCCCTGGTGATAAACAAACAACGAAGCATCGGAGCGGGTAGAGCGGAAGCCGAGTTGATGAAGAAACGCTGCGATGCGCTGGTACCAGGCACGAGGAGCCTGCTTGAGCCCATACAGTGAGCGGGAAAGCAGGCACCCATGATCGGGACACGCCGGATCAACGAACCCAGTGGGCTGCTGACAGAAGACCTGCTCCTGGAGATGACCATGAAGAAAGGCGTTGGAGACGTCCATCTGGTGAACCGACCAGGCACGAGAGACCGCAAGCTGTAGAACAGTGCGGATCATCCCGGGCTTAACAACCGGAGCGAAAGTGTCGGTGAAGTCCACGCCGGCGCATTGCCGGAAGCCACGAACGACCCACCGCGCCTTATAGCAGTCTAGAGTGCCATCGGGATGAAGCTTGTGCTTGAAGACCCACTTCCCGGTGATCACGTTGGCGTGCCGGGGCCCGGGAACAAGCTGCCAAGTCCGGTTCCGCTGCAAAGCATCGAACTCCTCCTGCATCGCGGCCATCCATAGGGGATCGTGAAGAGCGGCCCGAACGGAAGATGGCAACGGAGAGGAGGCGGACGTCGAGGCGGTACAGACGTATTCATCCGCAGAGTAACGCGAGCTCGGGCGGAAAATACCGGCACGCGAGCGCGTCACGGGGCCGGCCGCAGGGGGCGGTGAAGCGGCACGTGCGCCCCCGGGAGAGACCGACCCATCCGACAGGGCCGGTGCAGCGGGGGAGGGCGGCGAGGCCGCCGAAGCCGGAGACGGAGCTGCAACGTCGGGAGAACGAGGCGGCGTCGGTGCAGCGCCAGGCGATGCTGGAGCGTCGAAGGACCGAGGCAACGTCGGTGCAGCGCCAGGCGAGGCCGGCCCAGCATGCGGCCTGGCAGGCAGCCCAGCATGGGGCCCTGCATGCGGCCCAGCATGCATGGATGGAGATCGAGACGGCGTCGACGCGGCTCCGGGCGAGGCCGACCCATCAAGCAGAGGCGATGGGGGCGTCAAGCCAGAGGGAACCGCGGACGGCTCCGATCCAGAGGAAGGCACCGTGGGGCGGGGCGCCGGAGCACCCAAGGCCGGCGGCTGGTGACGGCGCGGAGGGGGGCCCGCCGTGGGGGATGGAGAGGGCGCCACCTATTCCTGTGCAAAGGGAAAAACAAGCTCATCAAAGTACACGTGCCGGGAGGTGATGACACGGTGAGACACGGGGTCATAGCAGCGATAACCCTTAGTGTTGGCCGGGTAACCAAGAAAGACACATGGAACGGAGCGAGGAGCAAGTTTATGAGGTGCGGTGGCGGTAGTGTTGGGGTAGCAGCGACAACCGAAGATGCGGAGGCCGTCGTAGGAGGGAGGAGTGCCATAAAGAAGATGGTGTGGCGCATAGTTCCAGCACGGACGACATGGTCGGAGGTTGATGAGGAGGGTGGCGGTGGCGAGGGCATCAGGCCAAAACGGAGAAGGCATATAGGCATGGAAAAGAAGGGTACGCACACACTCATTGAGGGTGCGTAAGATGCGCCCGGCACGGCCATTCTGCTGGGAGGTATATGGACACGTGAGGCGAAACACGGTGCCATGAGAGGAAAGAAGATGGCGAATGGTGAGGTTGTCGAACTCTTTTCCGTTGTCGGTCTGAAGTGCGAGGATGGGCCGCCCAAACTGTGTGGACACATAAGCATAAAATGCAATGAGGGCGACAGGAACATCAGATCTCCTACGAAGAGGAAACGTCCACACAAAGTGAGAGTAATCATCCAGTATAACAAGATAGTAAAGATAACCAGAATTACTGGGTACTGGAGAGGTCCAAACATCGCTGTGAATTAACTCAAACGGAAAAGAAGCAACTGTGGAGGATGAACTAAAAGGGAGGCGAACATGTTTGCCTAACCGGCAGGCTTCACATGAGTGAGCGGCCGTTTTATTACATGAAAAAGAAAATCCTCGCATTATTTGATGAAGGGAAGGAGTGCTAGGATGCCCAAGACGAGCATGCCAAAGGTCGACGCAAGCGGAGAGAGCTCGAGGACCACCCGGAGATGACGACGACTGAACTGGATAGAGATCGCCGGGACTATCACAGCAGCGAAGAATCATCCTGGTGCGAGCGTCCTTAACAGAAAACCCAACTTCGTCAAATTCCACAGTTACAGAATTGTCACGAGAAAGGTTACGAACAGAAACAAGGTTCTGAATTAGACCAGGAGAGACAATGACATTATTAAGAGAAAGAGGTCGAGATGTAGAGGGAAAACTGGCAGAGCCAACACGCGATATAGGAAGACCAACACCGTTACCGATGATGATCCGGGATGAAGTAGAAGTAGGATAGACAAATGAGAGGTTACCCGGATGAGCGGACATGTGAGCTGTGGCGCCGGAGTCCATAAACCAATCGCCGCCACCACCGGAGTAGGGTGGCGGCTGCTGCAGCGCTGCTAAGAGCGCCGGGTCCCACGCACCAGTAGAGGGCTGCGGGGCGCTGTACGCGCCGAAGGCGGCGTATGGAGAGGCAGCGGGTGGGGCGGGTGGCCTACCGTAGACGCCCAGAGCACCCGGCTGGGGCGCGGCCAGAAGGGCCTGGTAAGAGGCGGGGCGCGGGCGAAGGATCCCCGGGGCGGGGGTTGCGGCACGGGCATGCTATATGCATGCGCGACCCCCGTCCAGGGGTTGTAGCCGCCGGCCCAGGGGGCGGGGGCTGCTGCTGGCCGCGGGGCTGGCCACCGCCGCCACCGCCTTGTCACTGACCGCCGCCGCCTTGGCGCTAACCGCGGGGCTGGCCACCGCCGCCACCGCCTTGGCGCTGACCGCCGCGACCGCAGCACCGATTCCCTTCGTTCCCACCGGTGCGCGCCAGTTGGGGGGCTGCGGTGCCGGGGGAGGCAGCGGGTGAGGCGTGGCAGGCGGAGGACGAGGCGCCGATGGTGGTGTAGGGGCGCCGTTGGAGAGGCCGGCGGCAATGGCGGTGTGGGTAGCACGGAGGCGGAGATGCTTCATCTGCCGCTCCTCAAGGCGAAGATAGGCCACCGCCCGCTCATAGGAGGGGTTGGCCATGAGTGGGAGGTTGGAGGCGGCGTTGCCGAAGTCCTCGTTGAGGCCGGCGGTGAGCGTCGAGAGAAGAAGCTCGTCGCCCACCTTGGACCCGACGTCGTTGAGCTCGTCGGAGAGGGTCTTGAGGCGGAGGCAGTAGGCGTCGATGGTGGAGTCGTTCTAGTGATACCCAAAAAATTCCTGCTGCAAGAAAACAATCCGTTGAAGCTTATTGTCGGTGAAGAGGCCATTGATCTTGGTCCACACCGTGTAGGCATTGTCCCCATCACGAACGACGGTGTGGAAGATGTCCCGGGAGACGGTGAGGAAGAACCACCAGATGAGGGTGGCGTCGATGGCCAGCCAGTTGGCGTCGTGGTTGCCGACGAAGAAGTTGGCGAGACCGTCCACGTGGTCACGGAGATTGTACTCACGGAAGAGGAGATTGAAGTAGGTTTTCCAGGCATAGTAGTTGGCGGAGGTGTGGGAGAGGATGATGGGGACATGCTCGGAGAGGGAGATGTTGCGGATGTCGGCAGCGAGGGGCTCGTCGGGTTCGGTGCCATAGGAGGAGTCGAAGGGGTTGCTAGGACCAGAAGAGGTGGAGCGGGCCGACATGGCAGCTTGGGTGTAACGCCCTCGATGCGGCTATATCTCCCACGTGTCGAGGCATGACTTAGAGGCATAACCGCATTGAAAGCAATGTCGCAAGTTAGGAAATCATCACACATCCCATGTAACATATAATATAAAAGGGGAGGTACAATAGTTGGCTTACACTCGCCACGTCACGTCAGAGTACATAAATAACATCCATCATACAGAACACTCATGGCCCGACTACGGCGCCAAAATAGAAAAGAACCCAACATGCGACAAGGCCCTGAATCGAACCCCAACTGGGCACCACTACTGATAATCAGGAAAAGACACATAGTAACGCTGAGAATCATCATCGTACTCCCACTTGAGCTCAAGCGCGCCGTCTGGAGCTGTATCATCTGTCCCTGCATCTGGTGTAATAGTAATCTGTGAGCCACAGGGACTCAGCAATCTCGCACCCTCGCGATCAAGACTATTTAAGCTTAATAGGTAGGAAGGGGGTAAATGTAAGTGGAGCTGCAGCAAGCGACTAGCATATATGGTGGCTAACTTATTCGCAAAAGAGAGCGAGAAGAGGAGGCAAAGCACGAGCGAGAAACTAGAGAGCAACCTGCGCAAACATAACTCCAACACCGTGTCCGCTTCCCAGACTCCGCCGAGAAGAGGCCATCACAGCAACACACTCAGTTGATTCATTTTAATTAATTAAGGTTCAAGTTATCTACAACCGGACATTAACAAATTCCCATCTGCCCATAACCGCGGTCACGGCTTTCGAAAGATCAATCCCTGTAGGGGGGTCCCAACTTACCCATTTCGAGGGTATGATCATCTTGCCTGCACAGTTGTCAGAGTTGACTGGATCCTCAAAGGCGAACTCAATAGGCTCCTCATTAGCAAACTCGTCTCCCGGCTCTACCCAACAACACAAACAAGCAACAAGGATACAATCAACCACGTGCAAACTCCAACAATAAGATGCAATGATGGTATGCTATGTGGGATGCGATGCGGGATGCAAAATGCAAGACATGACAGGAAATGCATGAACCTGGCCTCAACTTGGAAAACCAAGTGTGCCACTGGATAGGGGGGGATGAAATCGCTTGAAAACGATATAAAGATCATAGGAATCGGAGTTACGGTTTGGAAATGGCAAGCGTTTTAAGAAATGAACCGGTCTGCGATTTATAGCAAGTAGGCATCTAAATGCAACGAAATGAACATGCTACAACCACCAAACATGACAACAAAAGACATGGCAGGGATGTACACAAGATGCTTAACAAAACACTAGCACTGAGCCACTGCCAAATTAATCCCTTATGAGGTTCAAACAAGCATGGCAAAAACGCAAACGCAAAACAGATTTCAGACTTAGTGAAATTAACGCTAGTCTGAAATTTCAGATCACGAAGCTCTCTTCGGAGCAGCAAAACAACATGATACATGACCTGATTATGAAAAGTAATAACATAGCATGGAGCTACTCAACAAGCTTATCAAAAGTCCCAAAGTGACCTGGGGCCAAAAGGGATCACAAAATACTCTAACGAGCACACGAACATAGCTTACGCACAATCAGTTTTCAGACTTAGTGAAAACTGAGACATTCTGAAAATTTAACTCACGAAGGCATGTAAACGAGCTCGATGCACTCACTACGGTAAAAGTCATGGCAAGGCAAGCATGTATCCATAAATAAGGCACAAAATGCTAGCTAGACATGGCAAGAACAATGGCATAGCTAGCACGGATCACTAGCAATAGCATCGGCAAAATCGCAAACAAGTTGACGATCTGCCCAGATTTACCACGAAGCAAAAGTAGAGCTCGACTGGCTCAAGCTAGAGTACTCCACATATGCAAACAAAGACATGGATGGATAGAGCATAACATGAATAACAAAACTCCCTTACTAATCATCCTCAAAAGAGGCACGGATCACTCGGAAACAAGCTGAACACATGGCATCATGAACTAAATAATCCCAGACTTAGTGAAAATCACCAAGTCCCTGAAAACAGATCTACCAAGTGCCTCACTTTGCAAGCTTGCACAAGTCACCACACACATCCTAAAAATGCATGGGTGGCACCTCTAGAAAGAAGACAAAATGCTTAACAATTCATCCCAAAGACTCACAGGCATATCATGCACACAATAATCATGGCAAAAATGACAAAAGTCTAAGATGAACTAGCAGATCTGACAATTATCTCATGAAGCCTACTTCTAGCAGCATTTCGGGCATCAAGATGAACTCAAATGAAAATGATGCAATGGAATGAAATGATGTACATGTCGAGACGAACATTTTGATATACTATATGTCCAAAACGGAGCCACGGATGCAAAGATATGACAGATCAAAGATTGCTCGGAAATTAGGGTTTCGGGAGGAGAAGTCAACCGAAACAATTCCGGATCTAGATCCGGCCGGGTACTGTAGCAGCGACACGGATTTCGAGGATCGCCGGGATCTTCGCCGGCGTTGACGTCCGTGGTGGCCGGAGACGACGTGGAGGCCGGCGGAGCTCGCCGGACGGCGAGGTTGAGGGCGGAAATGGAGGCGGAACAACGAGTGGACTCCTTGTTAGTGTCGTCTAGGGAAAGATAGTGATCGGGTGCTTACCCCGGGTACTTGAGGTACCGCGGGTCGTGGATGACACGAAATTTCCCCGGATCTTGTGGGTAAAGTGTGCAACCTCTGCAGAGTATAAAACTATTCGAATAGCCGTGTCCACGGTCAAGGACAGTTGGGCGGTGGTGCTTAAACTACGTCCACATGTTTTTGAACCAGTGTGAGTGTTTGGATAAGTGGGAAGAACTACTCGGGTCAAGTCAAAGGACTTGACATGATTGAGTTGGATTGGTGCCCACTCTTTTTATGTTGATACCACTACTTGGGTCGAGTCAAAGGACTTGACATGGTTGAGTTGGATTGGAGCCCACTCTATTTATGTTGATATCTGTAACCTGTCCTCATGGTTACTTGAATTCTCCTGATGCATGTCTTTTAAGTTGTTGAACATGTCATTGCACTTAAAACTAGCTTTCCGCAAAAATTTACCTATATCATACATTGTTGTACCTTGAACCAAAACATGGGTTGCTTGCGAGTACATTCAAAGTACTCATTGGCTTGCCACTGGTTATTTTATTGGCCAGGCATAAAAGAACATGATATGAAGAAGAATGCTTTGGTGACGAACATGCGAGCTAGGACGCTTTCCAGTCAGAATGCCTGTAGGGTTAAGGCAGATGGCATGGGTCCAAGTTATCGACGAAGATTTCCGCTGCAATGCTATACTCAAGACTTGACCATAATGGTCCTACTTGTGTAATACTGTATGTATGGATGTAAGACTCTTGTTATTCAGCTTCTGTGTGTTCAGTGAGCATTGATCTCTGAGATCACTGTATACGTGCATTCGGTGATCACGACTTATGAGTCGGGGTCCCCACATATTCAATAGTGTAATTATAGATATTTCTAAATAAATTTGATGCAAGTTTGTGAAAACTGACTTAAAAAAATACTAAATGTACACTATCATAAACTCTGGGGGCACATACACGAAGATTTCCCAACTGTCATCCATCACGTCAAGTGGTTCCGATAGTGGATCAGCAATAATGGCATGTCGACGGCTCGCATTGACAGTGATAGTCCAATGGTCCAAGAGACCTCGATGTAATCTTTATTTGTTTGACATTATTTATTCTGCTGGTGAATTTTTATAATAGACCCGAATTCTTTTTGGAAAAAAAATGTACACTGTTAAGATTGTGGATAGAAGGAATACTTCATTGCGAGCAAACAACAAAAGAAAAACTTCATTACGAGCACAGAGACGCCGATCAACATCAAGTACCGCCGGTGCCCTGCACTCCGTGCCAAGCGCCTGGCAGAAAGCAGGCCCGGGCAGCCAACCCAATTAATCTAGTGTCGCCTGTCTGGAGTGGTGAAAATAAGCAGGAATCACGATGGTCGATGGGTCGGTAAAACTCAATTGAGCTTAGTAGTAAGATGCCGAGTTTAGCATTTTTTGAGGGGTGATAACGAGCTTAGCAAGCCAGACTAACTTGTTAAGGAGTACGTACTTGTTAGGCTCCTTTTCGAAAAACGTACTCCCGTTTTCAAATGTAAGTCTTTTTAGATATTTCAATTAATAATTATATACAAAGTAAAATTAGTGAATCTATACTTTAAAATATGTCTATATACATCCGTATATTGTAGTCCGTTTAAAATGTCTAAAAAAACTTATATTTAGGAACGGAAGGAGTACTTGTTAGAGCATCTCCATCCGCGCCCCTAACAGACCCCCAGACGATTTTTTAGTGCCGGTGGCTGAAAATCGGCCCAGTCACGCCCCATGATCTCGTTTAGCACTGGTTTGGGCCAAATACAGAGCCGGCGATCCCGCCCCGAACCCAAATGGCCGGGTGTCGCCTGGACGCGCTGGCACAAGCGAAAAGCAACGTGGGGCCGCTCTGTCGGCGACTGAAGCCTTTTTCCCGCCGTTTTCTCCCGCTTTCCCCCTAGGCTCCCCTCTCTTCTCCATTCCTCCCGCCAAACCCTCGCCTCCTCCCTACCCTTCTGTCCGTCATGCCGCCGAAGAAGTACGTGATGCCGTGCGCCGCGATGGATCCCACAGCCGCCGCCGCCGCCCAGCCGAAGCAAAAGGAATCCGAGGACGCCGCTATCCAAGGCCCCCGGCATGAGCAACGCTGAGTGGAAGGCGGATGTGGAGCGCCGGGAGGCCGTCACCGCCGACAGGCGCAACAGGGCCAAGAAGGCCAGGGAAAAAGCGGCGCACGCTGCGGCGGCCGCGGAACAAGCGGAGGCGGCGCGCGTGGCGACGATGAATCCACCCGGTGGGCACTCGTACGCGGCCTGGAGCCAGCAAAGCGTCGGCTCTCCGGCCGGGTTCTCGTCGTCGCCGCACCCATGGAGCACGTTGTCGCCGGGCTATGCTGATGGGGACGCCCACGGTGGCTTCAACCCCAACATCACCTTCCCCATGGGCGCCCTGTCCAGCGCACGCCCTCGCCCACGTTCGCCGGCGTGCAGTACCCGCCGTACACGTACTCGCCGCCGGACTACACAACCTCACCGACGCCACCTCTTCATCGCATCCTCTACTCGCAAGCCGCATCCTCGACGTATCTCGGCGACGCCGACGCGACGGAGGCCGACATGGAGGACGAACTCGATTGACCTCGGTGACATGGACGGCGAGCTCGACTATGGCGAGAAAGAGCCGGAGGAGGAGAAAGAGGAGGATGAGGAGGAACCGGCACCAACGAGGAAAGGCAAGAAGAAGAAGAAGAAGAAGAAGGCGGCCAAGCCCGGCGAGCCACGCATCAAGTGGGCGTCCAAGGAAGAGGAGTGCCTCGCCGAAGTGTGGAAGGTCGTCTTCCTCGACCCGGTCACTGACACGAACCGCGCGGTGAAACGTGGCGGCGGCGGGCGGACGGACACGTCCGACCTGCGGAAAATTTGTCCGGCGGCGGCGGATGGGAATGGATCTGGGGTTTCGGGGGAAGGGGATGATCTGAAAATGGAGGGGGCTATATATAGGCATAGAGGGAGCTAGGAGAGTCCAAATGAGGTGCGGTTTTCCGCCACGCGATCGTGATCGAACGATCTAGGACATGGAGCAGAGTTTGGTGGGTTTTGGGCCAAATTGGAGGGGTGTTGGGCTGCAACACACACGAGGCCTTTTCGGTCCCTCGGTTAACCGTTGGAGTATCGAATGAAGTCCAAATGGTACGAAACTTGACAGGCGGTCTACCGGTAGTAAACCAAGGCCGCATGGCAAGTCTCGGTCCAATCCGGAAATGTTTAATCCCCACACACGAAAGAAAGCTAGAATTGACCACCGGAGGAGAACGAAGCGCCGGAATGCAAAACGGACAACGGGGAAAATGCTCGAATGCATGAGATGAACACGTATGCAAATGCAATGCACATGATGACATGACATGAGATGGACGAAAAAGAAAACAACACACGGAGACAAAGACCCGAACCCAAGAAATAAATATAACTTAACGCCGGAAACGGCAAGAGTTGGAGTACAAATTGGGAAAGTTATATCTGGGGCGTTACAACACTCCACCACTACGAAAAGATCTCGTCCCGAGATCTAGGACTGAAAGAACTCCGGGTACTCAGAACGGAGGTGATCCTCGCGTTCCCAGGTAGCTTCACGGTCGGAATGGTGTGACCACTTGACTTTGAGAAATTTGATTGACTTGTTGCGAGTCCTGCGTTCAGTCTCTTCAAGGATTGCAACTGGGTGCTCACGATAGGAGAGATCTTCTTGGAGCTCAATGTCCTCGAAGTTGATGGTGCGTTCAGGCGTCTTGAAGCACTTTCGGAGTTGGGAAACATGGAACACATCATGAACATTTGCAAAGTTTGAAGGAAGCTCGAGTTGATAGGCGAGGTCGCCTCTCTTGCTGACAATCTTGAAAGGTCCGAAGTATCTGGGGGCAAGCTTCCCTTTGATACCGAAGCGACGAGTCCCTTTCATAGGAGAGACGCGGAGGTAAACATGATCTCCGATCTCGAAAGCCAAATCACGGTGCTTACTATCATAGTAGCTCTTCTGGCGGGATTGGGCTGCTTTGAGGTTATCACGAATGACCTTGCACATTTCTTCTGCCTCTGTGATTAAGTCATTACCCAGCAGCTGATGTTCACCGGTTTCAGACCAGTTGAGAGGTGTACGACATTTCCTACCATATAGAATTTCAAATGGGGCCTTGCCTGAACTTGCTTGAAAACTATTGTTGTATGAGAATTCAGCATAAGGAAGACAATCCTCCCACTTCATGCCAAAGGAGATAACACAACCCCTGAGCATATCTTCAAGAATCTGGTTGACACGCTCGACTTGACCGCTTGTTTGAGGATGGAAAGTAGTGCTGAAGCAGATGTTGGTGCCCATGGCCTTCTGAAAAGAATCCCAAAACTTGGAGGTAAAGATGCTGCCATGGTCTGAAGATATCACTTGAGGAATACCGTGCAGAGAGACAATTCGAGAGGTATAGAGTTCCGCCAATTGAGCTGCAGTGATTGACTCTTTGATAGGCAGAAAGTGAGCCACTTTGGTGAGCTTGTCGATGACAACGAATATAGCATCATTGCCACGCTTGGACTTTGGAAACCCAGTTACGAAGTCCATTTCAATGTGGTCAAACTTCCATTCTGGAATGGCAAGAGGTTGGAGGAGACCTGCTGGCCTTTGGTGTTCTGCCTTCACTCTTCTGCAGACATCACATTCATTCACGAATTGAGCGATCTCGCGCTTCATTCGAGTCCACCAATAAGTTTGCTTCAGATCCTGATACATCTTCGTGCTCCCAGGGTGGATGGAGAGGAGAGAATTGTGAGCCTCGTTCATGATCACTTTACGAAGTTCACCCTTGGGTACCACAATTCGATCCTCGAAGAAGAGAGTGTCCTTGTCATCAAGGCGGTAGCACTTGTACTTGGACTGACTCTTTGCGATACCAATCTTCACCTTTTTCACCATAGCATCAAGAAGCTGGGCTTGGCGAATCTGGTCTTCCAAGGTAGGGGAGACTTGAAGGTTGGCGAGGAAACCTTGAGGAACAATTTGCAGATTAAGTTTGCGGAAAGCTTCACAAAGCTCGGGTTGATAAGGCTTCAGAATCAGACTGTTGCAGTATGCTTTCCTGCTCAAAGCGTCGGCAATCACATTGGCCTTGCCTGGAGTATACTCGATAGTCGGATTGTACTCTTGAATCATTTCGACCCATCGAGTTTGCCTGAGGTTGAGATTAGGCTGAGTGAAGATGTACTTGAGACTCTTGTGATCAGTGAAAATATCCACTTTCCTTCCCAATAGAAGATGTCTCCAAGTCAACAAAGCATGCACAACTGCCGCCAACTCGAGATCATGAGTGGGGTAGTTCTTCTCATTAGGCTTCAACTGGCGAGAGGTATAAGCAACAACTTTCTTCTCTTGCATCAGTACAGCACCGAGACCTTGGAGAGAGGCATCACAAAAGACCTCGTATGGCTTGGATTCATCAGGCGGAGTCAGAACTGGAGCAGTGATCAACTTCTCTTTCAAAGTGTTGAAAGCAATATCACACTCCGGAGACCAAACGTACTTGACGTGCTTATGAACAAGATTTGAGAGAGGCTTCGCGATCTTGGAAAAGTTTTCAACGAATCTTCGGCAGTAGCTTGCGAGACCGAGGAAGCTACGGAGTTGCTTCACGTTCTGAGGAGGTTCCCAATTAACAATTGCAGACACCTTCTCAGGATTCACGGCAATGCCCTTGGCAGAGATGATATGGCCAAGATAAAGCACCTCATCGAGCCAAAATTCACACTTGGAGAACTTGGCGTAGAACTGGTGTTCCCTGAGCTTGTCAAGAACCAAACGCAAGTGCTTGGCATGATCTTCCTTGTTCTTGGAGAAAACCAGAATGTCGTCGAGATAGACCAAAACGAAGTCATTGGTGTAGGGGTTGAAGATGAAGTTCATCATGCGAGAGAACGTCGGAGGAGCGTTGGCGAGGCCAAAAGACATGACAGTGTATTCATATGACCCATAGCTTGTCCTAAAAGCCGTCTTGGGAATATCTTGCTCACGGATTCGAATCTGATGATAACCCATACGGAGATCAAGCTTGGAGAATACTTCGGCACCCTTGAGTTGTTCGAACAGCTCATTGATGTTGGGAAGTGGCTATTTGTTCTTAATGGTCTTCTTGTTCAATGGACGATAATCAACACAAAGTCGGTCCGTTCCATCCTTCTTCTTCACAAAAAGAACACCACAACCCCACGGAGAAGAACTAGGCCGAATGAGACCCATTCTTTCTTGAACATCGAGTTGTTTCTTCAACTCCTTCAACTCTTCAGGGCCGAGCTTGTAAGGACGTTTGCACACAGGTTTCATATCGGGCTCAAGTTCAATAACAAATTCAACGGGATGGTGCGGAGGCATTCCTGGGAGCTCTTCTAGGAAGACGTCTTGATACTCACAAACGACTGGGATCTGCGAAATAGCATACAATTCACCCTTCTCATTGAGAGAAAACAACCAGATTGTATCATCACGAGCGGCAAAGACAATGACATCCTCAGACGAATGAGTCAGTTGAATCTGCCTGGCTGCACAATCGAGCTGAGCCTTGTGCTTAGAGAGCCAGTCCATCCCGAGAATAAGATCGATATCCGAATCACCAAGAACATTTGGAGAAGCCAAGAACTTATAATCGCCCAAAGTGATTGTAACATCCAGAACACATACTCGAGATGTCATTTGACGGGCCGGAGAAACAATAGACAACAGACTCGGCAACATTTGAGTAACAAAATCATGCTTGGAAGCAAAAGGTCTCGAGATGAAACAATGCGATGCACCCGTGTCAGAAAAAACTTTTGCAGGAATATCGTTAATAGGAAGGTTACCCATGATGACATCTGACGAATCCTCTGCCTGAGCTGCATTCACCATATTGACCTTGGCGGACTTGGGGTTATGCTTGACCACTGTTGTACTTGCCGATCTCACAGGAGGAGGAGGAGGAAGATGCCTCTGGTCGAAACACTTGTTGGCGTAGTGACCCTTCTGTTGGCACTTGTTGCACGTGACCTCTGAAAGCGGACGGTGGTACGGAGCACTTGATCTTGGATCTTGAGACGAAGTCTTGTTCTGAAAGCCTGGGTTGGGTTGGTGGGAAGAACCACTGCCACCTTTGCTCTTCTGCTGATACGGCTGACGGAACAGAGGAGGAGGAAGCCAATACTTCTGCTGCTTGGCCACTTGAGTAGAGGAAGAAGGCGTAGTATCTCTGACTCGCTTCCTGGAAGCATCACACCTCAACTGAGCAGCCTCTTGCTTCAGCACCATGTTGTAGAACTCATCGTACCTCAACGGCTCAAAGAGGACAAGAGCGAGCTGAATTTCTTCACGGAGACCACCCCTGAACTGGTATATCATGCTCTTCTCATCAGGAACATCCTGCTTGGCAAAGCAGGCGAGCTTCTGGAACAACTTGTTGTAGTCATAGACAGACAAAGAGCCTTGCTTCAGATTGCGGAATTCCTCATGTTTGCTTTCAGTCACACTCTGAGGGATGTGATGAGCTCGGAAATCTTGACGAAAATCATCCCAAGTGATCAAACGTCCACCTCTGGAATCCTTGTACTGCTGGAACCACTCTGCAGCCTGATCTTTGAGCTGGAAAGAAGCGAACTTGACGAAATCTTCAGGCCTGACATTGCTGCATTCAAAATGCTTGCCCAGATCCACCAGCTAATCGTCAACATCGGTAGCCTCAACACAATTGCTGAACGTCTTTGGACCATTTGCAAGGAACTGGTTCAGAGTAGCAAAATGATTCTGATTGTTGCCTTGATTCCCTTGACTGCCTTGATTGCACTCTTGAAGGATTTGCATGATCAACTATGTGTTTGCATTGGTTGCGGCCATCACAGCTTGCCAAGCCTCCGGAGGAGGTGGAGGTGGTGGCGGATCAGGATTCGGAGTCGTGCGCGTTGGAGGAGCCATCCTGAAGAGGTTGACCACCATTAGCACATAGATAGACAAATATTGAAGCTGAATCCAACGAAATGAAAATTGCAACATAAAGTCTTCACATCCGAACAAAATGAACGAATGCACTTCTCTTGAAGTGGTCACATATTCCTAAATTGCGAAGCCACGTAGAATTAGGTAGAAGAGGTAAATCAACAAGGGATGGAATCAACATGTGACTTCGAAGCAACTCGAATACCACGACTCAAAATAAAACCAAGGATTGGCTTGCGGAATAAGCCGGAACAAACATATGATAGAGATTTCGTTCGAAGTTTTCGTGGTGGGACCTACACGGGCTCGATCGTATAGCACCATCATGTACAAGGCAGTGCACATGACATACGAAGCGTCCCCGAGTCGGCATAGCCAAGGACTCTTTAAGACACAAAGAGACCACTGTAAAATCGACCGTGAATAGGCGAACCACTAGACGTCGAACCCCAATTTCATATCATACATCTGTCGGAAGGATATCCTAAGAGCTACTTGAATTCCCACCTATGAAACTCCCGAAACTTTCCGGTTATGCGATCAGGTGTTGGGGATACAGGGGAAGCATAATATCTCACCCAAACTAGCAAATCCTACATCCAGCTGTATCCATCCTTCAACACATAACCAAGAAACCTTCGGAAACCATCTACCTCAACCTTCGAAAAGCATCCGTTATACAAGTTATGGCAATACTCCCGAACTCCCGCCCCAGTACTAGGTGGCGTTGAGCTTATCTCACCAACGAACTGCATAAAAAAGATTTTCGATGTCGGCGAACATATCTCAAGTATACCAGAATTGCAACGATAAAATTATGATGACAACACCTCAGAGCTCAACTCCCCGGGACACTTCCACTAAACCCCTGACAGGAGGCACCAAGACAGTGTTCTCATCATAAGCCATCGGAACAAATCCAAGATACTCGCGTGATCCTAAATTTTTTTTTGTGAAATTTGAGAAGAGAAGAGACAAAACTCTACGTCAGGATGCCTTACCAGAGCGATGAGGAGACTGGGAAGTAAAAAGAATTCCTAAGCTCTCCGATATATAATTCCTAAATGACTCAAAACATTTTTCTAGACACAACTCGGCTGCTAAAAACGATCAAACAGTGGGGGCTCCTAAGGTCGGGGAAGGCTCTGATTACCAACTTGTAACGCCCTCGATGCGGCTATATCTCCCACGTGTCGAGGCATGACTTAGAGGCATAACCGCATTGAAAGCAATGTCGCAAGTTAGGAAATCATCACACATCCCATGTAACATATAATATAAAAGGGGAGGTACAATAGTTGGCTTACACTCGCCACGTCACATCAGAGTACATAAATAACATCCATCATACAGAACACTCATGGCCCGACTACGGCGCCAAAATAGAAAAGAACCCAACATGCGACAAGGCCCTGAATCGAACCCCAACTGGGCACCACTACTGATCATCAGGAAAAGACACATAGTAACGCTGAGAATCCTCGTCGTACTCCCACTTGAGCTCAAGCGTGCCGTCTGGAGCTGTATCATATGTCCCTGCATCTGGTGTAATAGTAATCTGTGAGCCACTCGGACTCAGCAATCTCGCACCCTCGCGAACAAGACTATTTAAGCTTAATAGGTAGGAAGGGGGTAAATGTAAGTGGAGCTGCAGCAAGCGACTAGCATATATGGTGGCTAACTTATTCGCAAAAGAGAGCGAGAAGAGGAGGCAAAGCACGAGCGAGAAACTAGAGAGCAACCTGCGCAAACATAACCCCAACACCGTGTCCGCTTCCCGGACTCCGCCGAGAAGAGGCCATCACGGCAACACACTCAGTTGATTCATTTTAATTAATTAAGGTTCAAGTTATCTACAACCAGACATTAACAAATTCCCATCTGCCCATAACCGCGGGCACGGCTTTCGAAAAATCAATCCCTGCAGGGGGTCCTAACTTAGCCCATGACAAGCTCTCACGGTCAACGAAGGAATAGACCTCCACCCAAGACACACCGATCAGACTCGGTATCTCGGTACAACAAGACGATTCGACAGGTTAAAACAAGTCCAGCAACACCGCCCGAATGTGCCGGCAAATCCCGATAGGAGCTGCACATATCTCGTTCTCAGGGCACACTCAGATGAGCAATCCGTACAACTAAAACCAGCCCTCGAGTTTCCCCGAGGTGGCGCTGCACAGGGCTCTAGTTCGGACCAACACTCAGAGGAGCACTGGCCCGTGAGGGGCTAAAATAAAGATGACCCTCGGGCTCCGGAAACCCAAGGGGAAAAGGGGGGGGGGGTAGGTGGAAAATGGTAAAACCAATGTTGGGCATTGCTGGAAAAGCTTTAATCAAGGCGAACTATCAAGGGGTTCTCATTATAGCCCAACCACGTAAGGGACGCAAAAATCCGGGAACATAACACCGATATGACGGAAACTAGGGCGGCAAGAGTGGAACAAAACACTAGGCGAGAGGCCGAGCCTTCCACCCTTTACCAAGTATATAGATGCATTAAGATAACATAGCAATATAATGATATCCCAACAAGTAAATAAATGTCCCAACACGGAACGGCTCCAATCTTCACCTGCAACTAACAACGCTATAAGAGGGGCTGAGCAAAGCGGTAACATAGCCAATCAACGGTTTGCTAGGACAATGGTGGGTTAAAGGTTCAACATGGCAATTTGCGAGGCTGACAAGCAAGTGGTAGGCATCGTAGTAATGGCATAGCAAAAGAGCGAGCAAACTAGCTGTAACACCCTCGATGCGACTACATCTCCCACGTGTCGAGGCACGACTTAGAGGCATAATCGCATTGAAGGCAATGTCGCAAGTGAGGTAATCTTCACACAACCCATGTAATATAATAAGGGAAAAAGGTTACATAGTTGGCTTACAATCGCCACTTCACACAATTACATGAATAAAGCATTGCATCAATCAAATACACTCATGGTCCAACTACGGAACCAAAATAAAAGAAGAACCCCAAATGCGACAAAGGACCCCGATCGACCCCAACTGGGCTCCACTACTGATCAACTGGAACGAAACAACACAAAGGACAAGATCTTCATCGAGCTCCTCCTGAGCTTGGTTGCATCATCTGCTCGGTCTCAACGGCACCTGCAAGCTGGTTTTGGAAATAATCTGTGAGCCACAGGGACTCAGCAATCTTGCACCCTCGTGATCAAGACTATTTAAGCTTATGGGTAAGGTAAAGGTATGAGGTGGAGCTGCAGAAAGCGACTAGCATATATGGTGGCTAACATACGCAAATGAGAGCGAGAAGAGAAGGCAAAGCACGGTCGATAAAAGTATGATCAAGAAGTGATCCTGGACTACCTACGTCAAGCATAACTCCAACAACCGTGTTCACTTCCCGGACTCCGCCGGAAAGAGACCATCACGGTTACACACGCAGTTGATTCATTTTAATTGAGGTCGACTTTAGGTTTTCTACAACCGGACGTTAACAAATTCCCATCTGCCCATAACCGCAGGCACGGCTTTCGAAAGTTCAAATCCCTGCAGGGTGTCCCAACTTAGCCCATGACAAGCTCTCACGGTCAACGAAGGAATAGACCTCCACCCGAGACGTTCCGATCAGACTCGGTATCCCAGTACAACAAGACATTTCGACAGGGTAAAACTAAACCAGCAACACCGCCCGATGCGCCGACATCCTGATAGGAGCTGCACATATCTCGTTCTCAGGGCAACACCGGATAAGCAGTCCGTACAACTAAAACCAGCCCTCAAGTTTCCCCGAGGTGGCACTGCAAGGGGCTCTAGTTTGGACCAACGCTTAGACAAGCACTGGCCGGGGGGGGGGGGGTTAAAATAAAGATGACCCTCGGGATGCGCGACTCCCAAGGGAAAAAGGCTAGGTGGCAAATGGTAAAACCAATGTTGGGCATTGCTGGCAAAGCTTTACTTAAGGCGAACTATCAAGGGGTTCCCATTATAGCCCAACCGCGTAAGGGACGCAAAATCCGGGAACATAACACCGATATGACGGAAACTAGGGCGGCAAGAGTGGAACAAAACACCAGGCATAAGGCCGAGCCTCCCACCCTTTACCAAGTATATAGATGCATTAAATAAATAAGATATATTGTGATATCCCAACAAGTAAATAAATGTTCCAACAAGGAACGGTCTCCATGTTCCAACAGGGAACAAACTTCGATCTTCACCTGCAACTAACAACGCTATAAGAGGGGCTGAGCAAAGCGGTAACATAGCCAATCAACGGTTTGCTAGGACATTGGTGGGTTAGAGGCTCAACATGGCAATTGGGAGGCTGACAAGCAAGTGGTAGGCATCGTAGAAATGGCATAGCAAAAGAGCGAGCAAACTAGCATAGCAAAGATAGTAGTGATTTCGAGGGTATGATCATCTTGCCTGAAATCCCGCAAGGAAGAAGAACGAGTCCATGAAGAAGACAAACGAACATAGATGAACGGATCCTCACAACACGACGTTACCGGAACCAACCCAAAGAAGTAATCACCGGAAAAGAAGCACACAACATGGTAAACAACCAACACATCAACATGGCATGATGCACAATCGAGTATGATGCATGTCCGGTTTAAAGAGGCATGGCATGGCAAAATGCACAAACAATCCTACAAATTAAGTGGAGCTCAATAAGCAACGAGTTGCATATTAACGGAGCACCACATGACTTATTTAGTTCGATCTCGTTTATGTACCCAACAATATTAAATGTTGATTAACATGGCAAGAGGTGAAACATGATGAAACTATCTAATCTAGGCATGTTTAAATGAGGCCGGAACAACCACACAACAAGTCCGGAAAATCCCCATGTGCATAATTTAGGTTAGGTTCTGTTCTGTCCTAAAACATATTTTAGAGTTGTTAGGCATGCAAAACAATGTCACCATGATAAACTAGGCAAAATTCTACCCCATTTACATATAAAGATTATTAAATTCGGAGTTACGGTTATTTAGTTATGAATTAAATCATTTTAGCATGGCATAGGGGCAAATTTAAACAAACAACATTTTAAACATTTTAAACATAGGTGAAAGTTGGATATTATTAATCTACACAAAATTCTAAGCAAGTTGCATATATAAATCAGTTTAATCCGATGCACCATTTGTGAGTTATTAAATGCATGAAGAACAGGGACTATTCTGCAAAACTGCTGATCTCTGGATAAATAGGAAAAAATCTAGGCGCGGAAAAAAAACATGACGGGGCGATTCGGGGCAAGCCCAACAGCAGGGAAGAAAAAAACAGCAAGAGGAGGGGGCGCTGGGGCGGCTCACCCTGGGCCTGGCCCGGTTGGAGGGGAAGCAGGCCGGCAGGCTGGCCGAGGCGGGGGCGTCGTGTTGGGCCGAAGGTGGGCGCGGCCCACAAAGGAGGAGGAGGCCAAACGAGGCCGACGCGGGAGCGGCGCGCTGGGCTGGACTTGGGCGCGGCCCATGCGGCGCGCGGTCAACGGGGGCGCGCTCGCCTCCTTCGATCCCGATGGGATCCCAGGAGGCAAGGGCGGCGACGCTCGATGGCGATGCCGGCGAGGGACGGCGGGGACCCGCCGGATCCGGGCGCGGGGAGCAGAGGCCGAGGCTGCGGGACCCGTTCCCGAGGTCAGCGGGGGTCGGCGACGCCGGCGTCGAAGATCGGAAGCTCGGCTCCAAGGATTTTTATGGCGGCGAGGGTTGGTGCAGCGAGGTGAAGGCGGGGCACTCCAGCGAGGGTGGTCACCGGCGACGCGCTCCGGGAGGCGGCGCGAGGCGACGGGCGAAGAGGCGGCTGTGCGGGGAACGGCGGCCCGGCTTGGGCCCGGGGAGGGCCGGATCTGGGCTCCTCCGGGCCCCGACGAAGTGGGGCGCGGGGAGGGACATGTGGCGCGCGCGGGTTGGATGCGGGAGGCGGCGACGATGACGTGGCAAGCGCTAATTGGCCGGGCTGTGGTGGCTGGACGGGGTGGACATGTCCGGCCGGTGTGGATGTGTCCGGCGCGCGAGGAGAGGGAGTGATCTAGGGTTAGGGGTGGATGGCACCGCGAATTTCGGAGGGGGGATGTATATATAGGCATAGAGGGAGCTAGGAGAGTCCAAATGAGGTGCGGTTTGCGGCCACGCGATCGTGATCGAACGACCGAGACGATGGAACAGAGTTAGGTGGGTTTTGGCCACTTTGGAAGGGTGTTGGGCTGCAACACACACGAGGCCTTCTCGGTCCCTCGGTTAACCGTTGGAGTATCAAACGAAGTCCAAATGACCCGAAACTTGACAGGCGGTCTACCGGTAGTAAACCAAGGCCGCTTGGCAAGTCTCGGTCCAATCCGGAAATGTTTAACCCCCACACACAAGAGGAAGGTAGAAACGACCACCGGAGGAGAACGGAACGCCGGAATGCAAAACGGACAACGGGGAAAATGCTCGGATGCATGAGACGAACATGTATGCAAATGAAATATGCATGATGACATGATATGCAATGCCTGACACACAAGCAATGACAACGCAACCACAACGAATAACTGCACGACACCTGGCACATCGGACTCGGGGCGTTACACTAGCATAGCAAAGATAGTAGTGATTTCGAGGGTATGATCATCTTGCCTGCACAGTTGTCAGAGTTGACTGGATCCTCAAAGGCAAACTCAACAGGCTCCTCGTTAGCGAACTCGTCTCCCGGATCTACCCAACAACACAAACAAGCAACAAGGATACAATCAACCACGTGCAAACTCCAACAATAAGATGCAATGATGGTATGCTATGCGGGATGCGATGCGGGATGCAAAATGCAAGACGTGACAGGAAATGCATGAACCTGGCCTCAACTTGGAAAACCAAGTGTGCCACTGGATAGGGGGGGATGAAATCGCTTGAAAACGATATAAAGATCATAGGAATCGGAGTTACGGTTTGGAAATGGCAAGCGTTTTAAGAAATGAACCGGTCTGCGATTTATAGCAAGTAGGCATCTAAATGCAACGAAATGAACATGCTACAACCACCAAACATGACAACAAAAGACATGGCAGGGATGTACACAAGATGCTTAACAAAACACTAGCACTGAGCCACTGCCAAATTCATCCATTATGAGGTTCAAACAAGCATGGCAAAAACGCAAACGCAAAACAGATTTCAGACTTAGTGAAATTAACGCTAGTCTGAAATTTCAGATCACGAAGCTCTCTTCGGAGCAGCAAAACAACATGATACATGACCTGATTATGAAAAGTAAGAACATGGCATGGAGCTACTCAACAAGTTTATCAAAAGTCCCAAAGTGACCTGGGGCCAAAAGGGATCACAAAATACTCTAACGAGCACACGAACATAGCTTACGCACAATTAGTTTTCAGACTTAGTGAAAACTGAGACATTCTAAAAATTTAACTCACGAAGGAATGTAAACGAGCTCGATGCACTCACTACGGTAAAAGTCATGGCAAGGTAAGCATGTATCCATAAATAAGGCACAAAATGCTAGCTAAACATGGCAAGAACAATGGCATAGCAAGCACGGATCACTAGCAATAGCATCAGCAAAATCGCAAACAAGTTGACGATCTGCCCAGATTTACCACGAAGCAAAAGTAGAGCTCGACTGGCTCAAGCTAGAGTACTCCACATATGCAAACAAAGACATGGATGGATAGAGCATAACATGAATAACAAAACTCCCTTACTAATCATCCTCAAAAGAGGCACGGATCACTAGGAAACAAGCTGAACACATGGCATCATGAACTAAATAATCCCAGACTTAGTGAAAATCACCAAGTCCCTGAAAACAGATCTACCAAGTGCCTCACTTTGCAAGCTTGCACAAGTCACCACACACATCCTAAAAATGCATGGGTGGCACCTCTAGAAAGAAGACAAAATGCTTAACAATTCATCCCAAAGACTCACAGGCATATCATGCACACAATAATCATGGCAAAAATGACAAAAGTCTAAGATGAACTAGCAGATCTGACAATTATCTCATGAAGCCTACTTCTAGCAGCATTTCGGGCATCAAGATGAACTCAAATGAAAATGATGCAATGGAATGAAATGATGTACATGTCGAGACGAACATTTTGATATACTATATGTCTAAAACGGAGCCACGGATGCAAAGATATGACAGATCAAAGATTGCTCGGAAATTAGGGTTTCGGGAGGAGAAGTCAACCGAAACAATTCCGGATCTAGATCCGGCCGGGTACTGTAGTAGCGGCACGGATTTCAAGGATCGCCGGGATCTTCGCCGGCGTTGACGTCCGCGGTGGCCGGAGACGACGTGGAGGCCGGCGGAGCTCGCCGAACGGCGAGGTTGAGGGCGGAAATGGAGGCGGCGGCCCCCGGGCGCGGCGACCGGACCCTCGGGCGATGCGGGCGCGGCTGCGGTTGCCGGGCGATGAGGGGCAGCACCGGTCGCCAGCGATGGCAGAGTGGCGGCGCGGCGGAGGAGGAGCTGCGCGGAGGGAGCGGGGAGGCGGCGCGGCGAGATGGGCTCGCGGGGCCCCTCCTGGGCCCCGGCGGGCCGGTGCAGCGAAGTGGGCGCGCGGCGGGAGGGAACCGCGCGGTGAAACGTGGCGGCGGCGGGCGGACGGACACGTCCGACCTGCGGAAAATTTGTCCGGCGGCGGCGGATGGGAATGGATCTACGGTTTCGGGGGAAGGGGGTGATCCGAAAATGGAGGGGGCTATATATAGGCATAGTTGGAGCTAGGAGAGTCCAAATGAGGTACGGTTTTCGGCCACGCGATCGTGATCGAACGCTCTAGGACATGGAGCAGAGTTTGGTGGGTTTTGGGCCAAATTGGAGGGGTGTTCGGCTGCAACACACACGAGGCCTTTTCGGTCCCTCGGTTAACCGTTAGAGTATCAAACGAAGTCCAAATGGTACGAAACTTGACAGGCGGTCTACCGGTAGTAAACCAAGGCCGCATGGCTAGTCTCGGTCCAATCCGGAAATGTTTAATCCCCACACATGAAAGAAAGCTAGAATTGACCACCGGAGGAGAACGAGGCGCCGGAATGCAAAACGGACAACGGGGAAAATGCTCGAATGCATGAGATGAACACGTATGCAAATGCAATGCACATGATGACATGATATGAGATGCACGAAAAAGAAAACAACACACGGAGACAAAGACCCGAACCCGAGAAATAAATATAACTTAACGCCGGAAACGGCAAGAGTTGGAGTACAAATTGGGAAAGTTATATCTGGGGCGTTACATTGGGTGAGCGGTGGAGGCGCTGTGTAGGCGGCGGGGCGGGAGGTGCGATGTGACGCGAGAGGGTTAGGGTTTAGATGGCGGCGCGGGGGAGGTAGGGTTTCGGGAGGGAGCAGCGGGGAGAGCGCGGGTGGGACGGGAGGGAGTTGCGGTGTGCTGGAGGGGCGCGGCGGAGGGAGGGAAGCAGCGGGGCGCGGCGGCGCAGGGCTAGGGCTAGTGGCGGCGGCCAGGAGGCAACGGCGGCGCGGCTAGGGTAGGATCGGGAGGTAGGCTGATACCATGTAGAGGAATAGGATGCAAACCACAATTGTATTGATGGGTGCATATGCACAAGTATATATAGTACATAGGGCAAGTCATATCCTTAACTATACACAAGGAGGAGACTTGGAGTACAAGAATACAAGTGCTAAATACATATCTCAACAATAGCTCACTATTCACACTATTTTTACCTAAAATTTGTCTTTTTTGAAAAGAAGTCAAAGGGTGATTTTATTTTTGCGAAATTTTTCTCACAAGTACAATAGAATGTCAAGTTTATTTCAAAAATATTTTCAGATTTTTTGACCTTTTGTTGAATTGTTAATTTATTTTTTCATATAGGGTGTATATATACACCCAGGAACCAAACGTTCCCGTCCGTCTCCCGGCCCTCTACATCCTTAGATTCACACACATATAACCTATTGCAGAAGATAAAGGGGGGCCCACAGTGCCGCGTCAGCCCTTCTTCTCCATAAAATGGATTATATATCAAGCCAATACCTTCAACAAATGAATGATGTAGATACATCGACGTTGCTAATATACATGCATCACTCTCTTTTTTTAACGATGTGCTTCCATATTAATCTCACCACATTTGATTCAGCAGCTGTTTAGTTCTAGGATTACCACACTTTACCACATATATCTGGCCAAACTTGCATAAGATTAGTTCAATAAAATTGAAGGCAAATCTTGCCACACCAAAGTGATGTGGGTCGTTAGTGTAGCATCATGCCGAACGCACCCTGGAGCCGGCAAAGAGCATGATAGTAGAATCCAAGCTTCTCGAGACAGAAAGGTGGCCGTGGGCTGGCGGATGGGCAACTGGCGGCCGCGGGCGACCAGGCGGGCGGACGTGGGGGCGACCGCGGCTACGACTCCCCTAGCCGCCGGTGATCGTCGGCGCATTGGAGGCCGGTTTTGGGCCCTTGCAGATTTCAATGAGGAGGATGCGGATGGTGACGACGATGGGATCCCAGCGATTTCTCCACCGTCATCGACTCCGTCTGATCTGATCTGTGAGTTTTTTAATTCAGGGTACGACGAAGACGAGGTGGCTACGACGATCGACAGTGTTCTGCCACCTGACGATCCGGCTAGAATTGGGCTGCATGCGGGAGAGAAAAAAGAGATGATTTGTCGCGTAGTTCACCGGAGAACGGCGGCGACAACAATCAGACCGTGGAAAGGTCCCATCCTGAAGGTAAGTCTTCCCAATCTTACTATTTTCGATTTGATTAGGCCGGAATCTTGGTCTATAGTTAAGAGGAAAAAGAAACTTGTGTGTCGGGCTATCGCTTCCCGGTCGCCGGCGGCGGCTGCGGCGCCATTGCCGGCTGGGCAAGCGATCGTGATCTCGGTGTTGCGGGCGCACCGTTTGAATCGCCTCGTGGGCTGTGAGATGGGTGCGCGAGGGGATGGGCCGGCTCTGAGTGAGCTGGGCCAGAGTGTTGTTGGGCCGGGGTTAGCTGGGTATGTGGCCCAATCTAACCCGTGCCCTACACCTCTTCGCTGCATCGCCCCATGCACAATCGATCAAGTGATTCTGCCGTCGTCTCGGGCTAGGGTTCCTCGACGCGGCAAGCCCGGGTTCCGCGAGCGTGGTGCTGGGCGTGCTAGGAGGATCCCTCCCCTCGAGGCCATGTCTGGCCTAGGGTCAGCTGTGCCGTCTGGCAAAAGTATCGCGGCGGGCGGTGCTGGCCGCCGTGGGTTCGCTCCGCCGCCTGGAGCTGGCCGCGATGGGAACGGTCCGCCGCCGGGAACTACCCGCGGTGGGACTGCACCACTACTAGGTGCTGGTGCCGGCCAGGCTGCCCCGGAGTCGACCGGACCTAGGCCCCAGGCGGGTGTCGGGGCGCCGCCTGGCTTGACTGGCCCTAGGCCGCGGGCGGGTGGCGGGGCGCCGCATGGCTTGACCGGCCCTAGGCCACAGGAGGGTGGCGGGGCGCCGCATGGCGCGGCTGGGCGCGGTGGTGGTACCCTGAGTGCTCGGCCTCCGGTGCCGGTTGCGATGCAGCAGCCGGTGGCTGGTCGAGAGGAGTGAATGTCGCTCCTCGTCCGCCGGGGCCGAACTCGGCCTCGATTGCTACTGCGGGCAGAGGTGTCATGGCCCATAGTCCGAGGCCGCCACCCTCGGCGGCTGGTCTGTAGCCTCGACCAGTGACGCCTCAGGTCGAGGCAAGGCCGCCTCACTTTGTCGACAGGCCATCGCAGAATCAGGTGGCGCCGGTGCTGACGCAGGCAGCGCCGCCGGAAGCAACGGCTGTTGGAGATTCTACGGGTGCGCCCAGGGGTCATTGGGGCGATGACGGTTATCACGCATATGGATATGGTCAACACCGGGGCTCCTCGTCCACGGGTGGTGGTCGGGGATATGCTTAGCAGAGCGATGGGTCGGCAGAGAGACCTTTTACGGGCCCTACGGGTGGTTTTGTTGAAGGGGCATATGGCCCGGGACATCGACACCGGGGTGGTTTCCGTGGTCATCGTGGTGGTTGAGGCGGTTGAGGTGGCCACTATCGTCCACGACAGCCTCCCCCGACTGCTGATGTTGAGCAAATGGCCGTTTGCGGGGCAGCTGAGGAGCCGGGGCTGTCCGGTCAGCCTATGGAGGTGGTGACGGCTCTCGCTAATGTTGAGGTACCTGGGAATGCGACCATGGGGTCTATGCCTGTGGAGGTTTCAGACAAGGCTGATTCGGATAGGGCGTCCAAGTGGGCGCGCAAGAAGGAGAAAATGTTATGCTATCATTGTGGCGAGAAGGGCCATTTTATTGCTGAGTGCGTAGCGGTATTATGTGATACTTGTGGCAAACCGACACATGACTCGGGGAAATGTCCACTTTTGAGGGATCAGGCACCATCTCTTATGATGTATGGAGTGTACTGTGCTGAACTCACGTTCTTTGAGTCTCTGAATAAGAGGGAGGTTCCTGACGACGCTCAGAGCATGACCACTAGGATTGTCAAAGTGGCCAGAGGAGAGATCTTTGAGTCCCAGATAGTGCAGTGGCTCCGGGAGTTAGCTCCAGGGGACTTCCATTGGGAGCTTGTCATTCTTGAGGCAAATGTGTTTAGGGTTGAGTTCCCTTTGGTGGAGGATTTGCAGAGACTGTTGAGTTTTGGGATCTGCAAAGTGCCGGATATAGATGGTATCCTCGAGTTCCATGAGTGGAAGCTGGTTGAGCCTCAGGGTAAGCCTCTTACTCAGGCTTGGCTGCGATTTTCCGGGGCTCCCTCGAAGCCTATGCAGGATGCTAGGGTCGTGGCTAGCTTGGGCATTATGGTGGGGAAAACTGAGCGAGTGGATATGGCTTTTACCAGAGCTCACGGGGTAGCTCGTCTACTAGTTAGTATTTTAGACATTGAGTTCGTGCCTGATGTGGTCAAGTGGTCAATCAAGGCCAGATCTACAGCCTAGTGATTGAGTTTCAGGATGAGAGCCTGTTTGCCGAGGTGGCTAACGGGACGGATGTTGACATGCACGAGGGAGATGATAGCGCGGGAGCTAAGGAGACACAGGTCGATGATCCTGGACGAGAGTTGTCCAAGGGACCGGGGTCCGTTTCTCAGATGATCGGGGATGGGACGTTTCCACCCTCCTCGGTGCCTTCGACTTCTCTAAGATTTGGGTCGTTTGAGCCTGCTTCTGCGCCTCCGAGACTCTGGAGTGAGTGGGTGGAGTCTGACGAGGTTTTTGATCACACCTTACCTACCTTGGATTTTGAGGATGTTGTGAGTCCCATTCGTGGGTCTTCGCCAATCTTGGTCAGGGGAGAGGAGGAGGCTCCTTCCCACGTTGGTGATTCTCCTCAGATCGAGGGTCCGGCGATGGAGGTCGTTGATACGTCTCCGTCGTATCTATAATTTTTGATTGTTCCATGCCAATATTATTCAACTTTCATATACTTTTGGCAACTTTTTATACTATTTTTGGGACTAACATATTGATCCAGTGTCCATTGCCAGTTCCTGTTTGTTGCATGTTTTTTGTTTCGCAGAATATCCATATCAAACGGAGTCCAAATGGGATAAAAACTGACGGAGATTTTTTTGGAATATATATGATTTCTGGGAAGAAAAATCCACGCGAGACGATGCCCGAGGGGGCCACGAGGCAGGGGGGCGCGCCCTAGGGGGGCAGGCGCGCCCCTGACCCTCGTGGCCACCCTCTAAGGCGGTTGGTGCCCTCCTTTCGCCGCAAGAAAGCTAATATCCGGATAGAGATCGTGTTAAAATTTCAGCCCAATCGGAGTTACGGATCTCCGGGAATATAAGAAACGGTGAAAGGGAAGAATCTGGGAATGCAGAAACAGAGAGAGATAGAGAGATAGATCCAATCTCGGAGGGGCTCTCGCCCCTCCCATGCCATGGAGGCCAAGGACCAGAGGGGAAACCCTTCTCCCATCTAGGGAGGAGGTCAAGGAAGACGAAGACGAAGGGCCCCCCTCTCCCCTTCTCTTCCGGTGGCGCCGGAACGCTGCCGTGGCCATCATCATCATCACCGCAATCTACATCAAAACCTCCTCCATCTTCACCAACATCTCCATCACCTTCCCCCCTCTATCTACAGTGGTCCACTCTCCCGCAACCCGCTGTACCCTCTACTTGAATATGGTGCTTTATGCTTCGTATTATTATCCAATGATGTGTTGCCATCCTATGATGTCTGAGTAGATTTTCGTTGTCCTATTGGTGGTTGATGAATTGCTATGATTGATTTAATTTGCTTGTGGTTATGTTGCTGTCCTTTTGTGCCCATCATATGATTGCGCGCGTGGATCACACCCTAGGGTTAGTTGTATGTTGATAGGACTATGTATTGGAGGGCAAGAGTGACAGAAGCTTCAACCTAGCATAGAAATTGACGCATACAAGATTGAACGGGGACCAATATATCTTAATGCTATGGTTGGGTTTTACCTTAATGAACATTAGTATTTGTGGATGCTTGCTAATAGTTCCAACCACAAGTGCATAGAATTTCAAGTGAGGGATGATATGCTAGCAGTGGCCTCCCCCACATAATACTTTCTATCGGTCTAGTAAAGTAGTCAATTGCTTATGGGCAATTTCGCAACTCCTACCACCACTTTTCCACACTCGCTATATTTAGTTTATTGCTTCTTTACTTATAACAGCCCCTAATTTTCATTTACTTGCTCTTTATTATCTTGCAAACCTATCCAACAATACCTACAAAGTACTTCTAGTTTCATACTTGTTCTAGGTAAAGCGAACATCAAGCGTGCGTAGAGTTGTATCGGTGGTCGATAGAACTTGAGGGAATATTTGTTCTGCCTTTAGCTCCTTGTTGGGTCTGACACTCTTACTTATCGAAAACTGTTGCAATCCCCTATACTTGTGGGTTATCAAAACCTTTTGCTGGCGCCGTTGCCGGGGAGCAATAGCGTGGGGTGAATATTCTCGTGTGTGCTTGTTTGCTTTATCACTAAGTAATTTTTATTTGCTGTTCTTAGTTGTTCTTTATCTTTAGTTATGGATATGGAACACGAAATACCAAAAAAATTAGGTGTACTTGCTACTCATGGAGATGGGGAACCTCCTAAAACCCTCGATGCTGGTTATGTGAAAAATATTATGTACTATTTTAATAATCCGGAGAAAACTCCATTCAATTATGTAATGGGAGTAACGTTGGATCAACGTGAATACTTTAGGGATTACCGCTTGACACAAAAAGGGAAACTATTATGGGATCAAATTCATATATTGAATTGGTATGCTAGGCAACTATGCTTGAGATATGATTATACTTGTTGCTCTAAGATGAAGGCTCCACACCTTCCCTTTTTATGCGAATTTAATGATAATAAAACCTTAGCTTCTTATGCTAGAGGAATATATGATTACTATGATGTGGAACAAATAGAAGAATTTGTTACTTTTATGGGTGCTTATGAAATTGAATCTATGTTTAAAGAGTTTGAAGATTTTGATGATTCGGTTTATTGACCTGAAAATTTAGCTATCCTTAAATATTGTTATGAGAATTATGAATACAATTATGAAATTAATGCACTTATTGAGAAAGTCTCCGCTGTCCAAGAAGAGACTAATATTTTGCAGGAATCCATGGAAGAAGAAGTTGATGAAACTGTGAGCTCATTGGATGAAAAAAATGAGGAGGAGAGCGAAGAACAAAAGGAGGAAGAGCAGATTGATCACCCGTGCCCACCTTCTAAAGAGAGTAACTCTTCAACTCATACATTGTTTAATTTCTCGTCGTGCTTACCGAAGGATGAATGCTATGATAATTGCTATGATCCCGTCGATTCTTTTGAAATATCCCTTTTTGATGATGCTTGCTATGCTTGTGGCCAAGATGCCAATATGAATTATGCTTATGGAGATTAACTTGCTATAGTTCCTTATGTTAAACATGAAATTGTTGCTATTGCACCCACGCATGATAGTCCTACTATCTTTTTGAATTCTCCCGACTACACTATATCGGAGAAGTTTGCACTTATTAAGGATTATATTGATGGGTTGCCTTTTACCATTGCACATGATGATTTTGATGAATATAATATGTATGTGCTTGCTGCTCCTACTTGCAATTATTATGAGAAAGGAACTATATCTCCACCTCTCTATGTTTCCAATATGACAAAATTGCAAGAAACTGTTTATACTATGCATTGGCCTTTACTATGTGTGCATGAATTGTTCTTTTATGACATGCCGATGCATAGGAAGAGAGTTAGACTTCGTCATTACATGATATATGTTACCTTGTGCGCCGCGGCAACCTTCCACGTCTTCCTTAACTCTGGTAAATCTTCTACTTTCCTCAACTCAGATCTGTTCTAGGGTTCCATGTTCTTGCGGTGTTCATCACCTGTTCGTGTTCATACACTAACCCTGGATGCATCTGCGAACCTCTGCTCTGTATAACGGTAGCTGTTAGTATCCGCTTTTAGTTTCATGCCCTAGACCAGAGATCTCACATATATTTCTGCCCATTGATTCAATGATGTTCTGCCTTGAGCTTTTGAATATTTTTCTTATTTCTGAACTTGCTTCAGATCCAACGCTGTAAAGAAATTGTGTGAAATCTGTTTCTGCACACTTATCCATCCGCCATCTCAACTGTCTCCATGCGTAGATCACGCGGTTTAACCTTGTAGAAAAAATTTACCAACCCGGTATATATCATTAGTCCCCTAGTTGAACCGCCAGATGTTGTTGCTTCATAAACTCCGTTTTAGATAGATATGTCCCAGGTTTAACATTACGCATACCAATGTACTGTGACACCCCAAAAATTTGACCTTGTTTTAATGAATTAAAATTTTGCCAGGAATTAAAACTTTGATTTCTGAGCTCCATTTTTGATTTTTTAAATCATTTTCTTCCCTATTGTGATGAGTTTTTCCCTAAGTGAAAATCTTTCAAATATGTTATTGGACTTATTTAATCTTTCAAGAAAAAACTTTTCTTTTATCAGTATAACTAATTACATAATTAATTTGCTTGACCTTTACTTTCTTGAAAATGGTTTTTTCAAGGTTAAATGGCCATATTTGAACTACAACCATTTGATAAATTCACTTAAAATTCCCACAAAAATTTGGAGAGGTCATGTGATGTTATTAAATAACTTTTGTGCAAAAACATCTTTATTTCCTGAGATATTTTGAGCTCTACACCCATTTTTCTTCTCTGGTCCAGTGGGCATTTTGCACTACAACTCATTTAAATAATTCTTTCTAGCCTCCACCAAAATTTTGGGATGTTAGTAGTATCATATGATTCAACTTTATGTAAAAACCCAGTGATGTTATTTGCAAATTTTGAGTGAATCAACCTCATTTTCATTCTGGACCAACTTGATAGTTTGTACAGCAACCATATTTTTGCTTGCTCTTTAGCCCTTGATTCTTTCTCCTACTTGTACTCCTCCATGTTAAACCCTTAAGTCCAGGAGCATGCACCCTTTGGATCATTTTTGGTTCATGAAATGATGCCATTTATTTCCTGTCCAGAATTGAAGTTTTGTAAGACTTGCACTAACAAGTTGCTGCATTCGACCAACTAACCTCACCACCCTCTTGTCCATCCAAAGGGACACTGATCTGGAGTTTTTGACCACTCCAAGACTTGCCTAAGTGCCCTTGGCATTTTGTCAAACACCTTATGGGCATGATCTGTTTTGGCATGATTCTTGACATTGCACTATGGTCTTGCACCTCTGATCAAACTAGCATGTCCACTAGACTCCCAGTTGCTCCTAACCTCGATCTGCTAAACCCCAACCTCACCTGTGACCTGTAGCATGCCGCGGCATTGTGTCGAACATCTCCTGTGCCTGCACTGGACGCGCCCAGAGCGCGCGTATTGCAGCCGCACACACGAGCCGCCGCGTCGCGCCCCTGTCTTGGCCCACACGGCAGCACCTCGCCACGCGCTACCCTCCTCGCAGCAACGCGCCAACCCGCCCTGGCAGCCAATAGCGCCGCCACCAGAGTCCCCTTGGCGGCACGCCTCGGCCGCCCGACAGCCCCTGCTCATGTCGGCGCCGCCCAAGCCACCCCGACTCGCCACCTGGCCCCTGGAGCAGTGCGAGCTCATCCGCAAGCGTGTCTGCTAGCCCTCGTCGTCGCCACGTCGCCCTAGCTACAGAGAGGCGGTTCGCCGGAGAGCTTATCCACGGCCGCCGTGGAACCGCCTTGATATGCCTATAAAAGGAGGCCCCGAGACCATTCGAGCACGCAGGCGACTCTAAGACATCCCCCTAGGACCACTTGGGGCAGCCAATCGACCCGAGGAGGTCATCTTCCCCACCTCCGGCAGCAGCGGCCGCTGCCATGGCTCCCGCTCTCCCAGCACCACCAGGGCCTCTCCCTCCCACTTCTCTTCACCAAGAACACCTTCTCCCTCCCGTGAATCTTTTCCACTACTCGATTTTGATCGGGGCTCACTGCGGGAGAATTTTCACTCCGCCCCCGAAGCCTCCTCCGCCGCGAAGCTCGCCGCCGGCAGCTCCCTCCGTCCCCACCGGCCTGGAAACCACCGGGAGGACCGCACTGGAGTGGCGGATCCATCCCTGCCCTCGGGGCCCCGTGAAGAGCTGCCAGTCGCCGGCGACGATCGCCTAAGCTCCGCCTCCGCTCGGGACAGAGGAAGGAGGGGGAAAGAGAGACTAGTCAAACCTGACTAGTGGGACTTCCCGGGCCCACTGTCAGTGACCCCCGCACCGGTCCACGTGTTTAAGCGAAGGCGTATAACTCCCCAGTATGTTTCCTTCGCTCCGAAAGCGTATTTTCCCCCTGAAACGTTTTCTTTTCTGTTTTATTTTTAAACACAGATTTGACCAGAACTTTGACTGCCTATAACTTTTTAAATACAACTCCAAATGACTTGATTCTTTTTCCTATCTTCCTCAAGTTTGGTCTAGTTTATTTTAAGATTTATTTGAAAATTTTCCAAACAACATTTTTGTACTGTTTTTGAAATGTGTGTTAATTCAAATATATTTTAAAATAGGATTTTGGAGAGAGAGAAGAAACTTTCAAAAGTTTTGGAGAGCACCTTACCCCTCCAGAACTTAAAGGCAAGCATTCTGAACCCTGGCATAATGTTTTTGGTGTGTTATTTGACACGTTTATAACACCACCTTATTTCGGAGGACTTGTTATTTCATGTGATATGATCATATGCATGGAAGCATATTAGTGATTTCCTTGCTGTTGGAAATGAATATTATTGTGATGGTAATCATCCTCATGTGCCTTGCATGCATGCCGGAAAGGAATCCGGGAAAGCCTCGGCCTTGGGTAGGCGTGAGCTTGTCACCGGTCCCCATCGGGACGGTTATGTCCGGTATGGCATGGTAAGGTACATTGAGTGGTAATTTCGTCGGTTGAAATATATTTGATATACATGTCATGCAGGGAACTTATAAACCTCCTGAGTTGACCGCAGATCGAGTCTTGTTCCAGTAACCCCCATACTTGCCTCGTACAACCACTCGTCCCTGCCGCAGGTAGGGTACGGTTCAGTAAGTCGTCAACCCCTTTCCAGCACACACCGTACAGAGAGGCCATGGTGGAAGATATCGGTTGTAGCCGGTAGGCAGGCCACCTGGTCCGGGGGCATGGGTGTTTCCGGTTGGGACCGAGAGGGGAGGCCACCCCTTAGAGCGCGCGATACAAATTTGATCCCATGCTACGCGAGGTTGTAGCCTCCCCACTTAGAGTTTTGCTTAACAAGTGTCGTGGGTGATTCCAGACACCGATGAGTTAAGCTGGTGTGTGCAAGGTTAGGCGTGTTTTCAACTAAAAGGCCATAGACGGAATTAGCCCCGATGGACTAAAGGAATCCGTTACTCATGGGTAAAGAGTACACCCTCTGCAGAGATTAAAACCTATTCGAATAGCCGTGTCCGTGGTTAAGGATTACAGTCTAGGATGGGTCAAGTGTTGGTCTTAGTGTCGGTCTTCGGAGGTGTAATTGTTAAACCAAACTTGGATACTGACCGGGGACTTGTGAGGACCATGATTATTATTTTGTGATGGACTAACCTGTTGTATTATTTGTATTATCGAGTATCCCTGGGATGGTTCTACCCCCTGGATATTCATGGTGATTATTTATTTCTAAGCCCGGTTAAATGTTTATTCCTGTGGATGGACTAACCCGTTTATTATCGTGAACTGAATATTTATTATGAGTATTATTTACTTGTGAATAAAAGCCCTTTCTGTGATGTCGCTCAGACGTCCGACTGTGGCATTTCTTTTAAAGCCCTTTCTGTGATGTCGCTCAGACGTCCGACTGTGGCATTTCTTTTAAGCCCTTTCTGTGATGTCGCTCAGACGTCCGACTGTGGCATTTCTTTTAAATCCCTTTCTGTGATGTCGCTCAGACGTCCGACTGTGGCATTTCTTTTAAAGCCCTTTCTGTGATGTCGCTCAGACGTCCGACTGTGGCATTTCTTTTAAAGCCCTTTCTATGATGTCGCTCAGACGTCCGACTGTGGCATTTCTTTTAAAGCCCTTTCTGTGATGTCGCTCAGACGTCCTACTGTGGCATTTCTTTTAAAGCCCTTTCTGTGATGTCGCTCAGACGTCCGACTGTGGCATTTCTTTTAAAGCCCTTTCTGTGATGTCGCTCAGACGTCCGACTGTGGCATTTCTTTTAAAGCCCTTTCTGTGATATCGCTCAGACATCCGACTGTGGCATTTCTTTTAAAGCCCTTTAAGTGGTGTCGCTTAGACGCCCGACTGTGGCATTTCTTTTAAAGCCCTTGAAGTGGTGTCGCTTAGACGCCCGACTGTGGCATTGCTTGTTATTTATTTGCCTTATAAGCCCTTTATGTGGTGTCGCACAGACGCCCGACTGCGGCATTTTATTTCCACTCCATTATTGCTTATTGATGTGGCATATTAATAACCCGCTTGCATGCAAAAAAGGTATTTTATTTGTGACTAACGATGTGATCATAGAATATTTAAGTGCATAATTATCAATTATATTATTCCAGTGTTCTTAATGTTTGCGAGTACATTCAAAGTACTCACTGGCTTGTCCCTGGCTATTGTCTTGGCCAGATATTTGCATGGAAAGGAACGTTGCGGCAACAGCCCCGAAAACTAAGCAATGGTGATAGCAGCCTCGCGAAGATAGGAGTTCACCTGGTCAGCTGTTCCCGTGGGAAATGGAGTCCCATACACTGATGATTCGCAAACCGCTTCCGCCATCGACCACTAGAAAACCATTCGATGTACTCATAGGCCACAATGGTCTTGTACTGCACATTTTGTACTTTTGCTTGGAATTTCTGTATCAAGTTGATACCTCATCAGCTAACAGTAATCCTGGGGCTGGTGAGCACGACGGCCATTTTCTGGGAATTTAATGCCCGGAAAACCCGGTCGCGACATGTACCTTGATCAATGCATTTTTAAACCTGGATCTTCTACCTTGTAGATTTCCTCATGGCCAAGCAAGTATATGAGTGCAATTGGGTTCCTTCTCATGTCACAGAGGCTCAACTTGACGATCTAGTCCTGATTGGCGCTTTAGGCAGCAAAGATACCATCCATTGGAGGGCTCCTGGCAAAGAATGCCCTCCCACACCTCAAGAAGGAGAGGTCTATGTTTTCGTAGATCACCTAGCCCGGGGCTTTAAGCCGCCCGGTTCTAAATTTTACCGGGATGTTTTAGCCGATTTCCAACTCCATCCACAAGACACTGGCCCCAACTCTGTTACAAATATGTGTCACTTCCAAGTGCTCTGTGAGGTGTTCTTTCAAGAGGATCCCACAGTGGAATTGTTCAGAGACCTTTTCCATCTAAACCGCCGTACTGAGTTTACTGATGGCTCTAATATGGAGTTGGGTGGCATGGCGATTCAGAAAAGGAAAGAGGTCACATACCCTCACGCCAAACTGCACAGCCACCCCAAAGAGTGGAATCAGACATGGTTTTACTGCAAAGACACCTCCCCTGCTGGTGAGAATCCCTTGCCTGGCTTTCGTCTAGAGGATACACACCCTTTCCCTCAAAGATTGACTGCCCAAGAGAGAAGCAAATATGCTCCTCAACGGTCAAAGCTCAGAGCCTTTATGGCCAACGGTTTAACAGGGGTTGATCTCGCTCGCTGTTGGATATCATGGAGCATACTGCCCCTTAGTCGGCGCTCCGATTTGATGTGTGAGTATACTGACAGTGTTGATGACCCACTGCGACATTCCAAAATCCAGCTTTCCGATGAAGAAATCACAGAGGCTGTGAATAAGATGTTGAATGAACCGGAACACGTCTGCGCTAGAACCGGCCTGCTTCCCTTCTGTGCCACCAACAAACCGCCAGGTGTAAGACTTTGATTTTTCTCTTTGCTGAATCTGTTATTGATATGTCTAGTCTTTGTTTAATATCAGTGTCTGTGCAATCAGGGCAATGATCCGTTTTGGAGCAAGAAACTGCTGCAGGAGAAACCAGAAAACCAGGCAAACCGGAGAGAGCAACTCGGCAAAAGACTAAAGCTGTAAAGAAGACTGCCCATAGGAAAAGAACCACTGCATCTTCTAATCTGGCCCCAGATGAGGATGTGGATAATCCGGACTTTGAGGTAGAACTTGACTCACTTGGTTTATTTTTCATACGTCTTATTGATGATGATACTTGTCAGGATGATGCCGACGCCAGCCACGCGGATGTTGCAGAGGTAATTGTTCTCTCTTCTGATTCAGAAACTTTGCCTTCACAAAAAATCCGTCAGGCAAACCGGAAAGTTAAATTTTCTCATCCTCTTGCTTATTTGGATCCTGAATTTCTTATGAAGACCCAACAACACGAAGCTCGTCGCACAACCCGGCACAGTGGCCAGGTAGTTACCTCCGCCGGTTTACGGAACAGTCCGGTTCGGAGATGCCATTCAAAGGTCTCTAATTTGCTTGTTAGTGCTTGTCCTGAAGCGGGCTGCTTTCGTCAACCTCTTAATCCGTCTGACTCCGATTATTAGGTTACTTCCCACTCATCTTCTGGCGAGTCATCGGCTACTCAGCTCCCACCGCTCAAAACGGTGCTCGGGTAAGCTATACTTATTTTGATATCTACAGTACATCGCCTTAGAACATATGATGTATTTGATTTTGTTATTCTTCTCAGGGCCAAACCTAGGCCAAGCAAGAAGGCCCGCCTGGATAAAGCGGCCGAAGAAGATGTCATTTTTGAACCAGGCAAGACACCCAATCTTGAAGCGGCTATTCCCGAAGATATACCCAACGATCCACCGCAGCAAGACGACGATCTTATTACTGAAGAAAGACCTACTGATTCCTCAGGTCCTGTCAATCAGCCCGCAGGTTCCATCCGGATTGAAAGCTCCACCGGTCCAGCAAAACCTACTAACAAGCCAACAACCCTAGTGCAAACCGGCGGTACCCAGGATGATGAGGTTGTCATTACTGGCACTGGCCATACCGAGCCAAGCAATCCTGTCGCTTTGTCCAAACATTCTGCCAAGGAAGAATTTGCTGCCTTTGGTAAAGGCAAGTGGAACGCTGATCGGACGACTTACGCTGCTCTGAACGCCCAAGATATCCATTCCGGCTATCTGAACCGTTTGTATACCAGTCGCGACTATGAAGCCGGTCTGGTTAATATGATGAAAGATAAATATGAGGTAACTTCCATATGCTCCTTCCTGCTTGTATACTTCCATTCTTGCTGACTCTCCTAGCCCCCAAGGGCCGGTTTGTAATATTCTTTCAAACCGGGACTTACTAACATAAATCTTGATGCTTTGACATTCGCCGATGTAGCCCCCAAGGGCCGGTTCAACTTAGCGTAGTTAAACTGGTACTTTAAGTGATTGAAATTGCCGCATCAGAATATATAGGAGCAAATAGCCATTAGCCCCCAAGTGCCAAGTTGAATACTTGTATTGATCTTGGGACTTTGTAAGCAATTGAAAGATGAAGATCGAATATGCATTAGCCCCCAAGTGCCAAGTGCATAACTTGTTATGTGGTTGGTACCTTAATCCTTGTACCGTTTTGTTGAAGCATATAACTGTCTGCATGCAGGCTGAGCCGAAGACAAAAGAAAACCAAATCACCGACCTCCAAGAAAACCTGAAAACCCAACAATCTAAAACCTCCAAAGCAAAAGAGGAATTAGCCAGCGCCATGGAGCAGCTTAAGGAGAGCTTCAAGAAGAAGCAGGTGGATTGGGCCACTAAAAAGTCCACTTTAATCAAACGAGCAGAGGATGCCGAGGCTGCACTCAAACCGGTGGTGAATGAATTGACCAGTATAAAGCGGCACGTGCATACTATGACTACTGCTATCTTTGGTAAGCCAGTTTGACTTCTGAATTGACTCGACCTTCTTACAGAGCTGCCGGTTTAACCCTTATGATATTTCAGGGACACGCACTGGTCACTTGGGTTCAGATGTGCGGAAAAAATTGAAAGCCGTCTACACGTTGGTCGAACAGCTGTATACTGGCGCGCAACGGATCATCTGTACCGCATCTCACAACAAACCGGCGCCCGCTTTGATGCAAGATACCCTGATGAAGCTGTCGGTGCTTCACGCCCGGGTTGAAGAGCTGAAGAAATCTGCTGCTCGAACCGGTGCGATCAATGCCTTAATGCGGGTGTCGGTGTCAAAACCGGCGGATCTCGGGTAGAGGGGTCCTGAACTGTGCATCTAGGCCGGATGGTAACAGGAGGTAGGGAACACGATGTTTTACCCAGGTTCGGGCCCTCTACCCGAGATCCGCCGGTTTTGACACCGACATTGGTGCTTTCATTGAGAGTTCCTCTGTGTCGTCGCCGTTAGGTCCGATGGCTCCTTTGATCATCAACAACGATGCGGTCCAGGGTGAAACTTTTCTCCCCGGACAAATCTTCGTCTTCGGTGGCTTTGCTCTGCGGGCCAATTCTCTTGGCCACTTGGAGCAGATCGAGAGCTACGCCCCTGGCCATCAAGTCAGGTTTGGAAGCTTAAACTACACGGCTGACATCCGCGGAGACTTGATCTTCAATGGGTTCGAGCCACGGCCAAGCGCGTCGCACTATCTCGAGGGGCATGATCTAGCTCTGCCTCCGGGTAGTGTCCTGGAGGCCGCACACGCATCGGTTCCGACCTCTAACTCGGAGCCTATTGCGCCAATGGAGGACGAGCAGTTGGACGCCACCTCGGGGGCTGCGATCTTAAAGGCAACCGAGCCGAACGCTAGCCCCGCACTCTGCATGATCCGTGACTCCGAGGATCCGGACTCCTCCCCGGACTCCGAACCCCCCGCGCCCCTGCCAATCGAATCCGATTGGGCGCCGATAATGGAGTTCACCGCCGCAGACATCTTTCAGCACTCACCTTTTGGCGTCATCCTGAATTCTCTTAAGTCTCTCTCTTTATCAGGAGAGCCCTGGCCGGATTACGGTCAGCGAGGATGGGATACGGACGACGAAGAAATTCAAAGCCCACCCACCACCCACTTTGTAGCCACTATCGACGATTTAACCGACATGCTTGACTTCGGCTCCGAAGACATCGACGGTATGGACGACTATGTAGGAGACGAACAGGAGCCAGCACCTATAGGGCGCTGGAAGGCCACCTCGTCATATGACATATATATGGTGGATACTCCGAAAGATGGAGATGGCGATGGAACAGTGGGGGAGGACACTGAAGGAAATATGCCCTAGAGGCAATAATAAAGATATTACTTATTTCCTTATATCATGATAAATGTTTATTATTCATGCTAGAATTGTATTAACCGGAAACATAATACATGTGTGAATACATAGACAAACAAAGTGTCACTAGTATGCCTCTACTTGACTAGCTCGTTAATCAAAGATGGTTGTGTTTCCTGACCATGGACAAAGAGTTGTCATTTGATTAACGGGATCACATCATTAGTTGAATGATCTGATTGACATGACCCATTCCAATAGCTTAGGACCCGATCGTTTAGTATGTTGCTATTGCTTTCTTCATGACTTATACATGTTCCTATGACTATGAGATTATGTAACTCCCGTGTGCCGGAGGAACACTTTGTGTGCTACCAAACGTCACAACGTAACTGGGTGATTATAAGGGTGCTCTACAGGTGTCTCCAAAGGTACATGTTGGGTTGACGTATTTCGAGATTAGAATTTGTCACTCCGATCGTCGGAGAGGTATCTCTGGGCCCTCTCGGTAATGCACATCACTTAAGCCTTGCAAGCATTGCAACTAATGAGTTAGTTGCGGGATGATGTATTACGGAACGAGTAAAGAGACTTGCCAGTAACGAGATTGAACTAGGTATTGGATACCGACGATCGAATCTCGGGCAAGTAACATACCAATGACAAAGGGAACGACGTATGTTGTTATGCGGTCTGACCGATAAAGATCTTCGTAGAATATGTAGGAGCCAATATGGGCATCCAGGTCCCGCTATTGGTTATTGACTGGAGACGTGGCTCGGTCATGTCTACATTGTTCTCGAACCGTAGGGTCCGCACGCTTAAAGTTACGATGACAGTTTCATTATGAGTTTATGTATTTTGATGTACCTAAGGTTGTTCGGAGTCCCGGATGTGATCATGGACATGACGAGGAGTCTCGAAATGGTCGAGACGTAAAGATCGATATATTGGACGACTATATTCGGACACCGGAATTGTTCCGGGTGATTTCGGATAAAACCGGACTGCCGGAGGGGTTACCGGAACCCCCCGGGGAAGTAATGGGCCTTAGTGGGCCTGAGGGGAGAGAGAGGGCAGCAGCCCAGGAGGTGCCCCCCCCCCTCATGGGGAGTCCGAATTGGACTAGGAGGGGGGGCGCGGCCCCCCTTTCCCTCTCCCTCTCCCTCTCTTTCCTCCCCCCTCTCTATTCCTAGTTGGACTAGGAAAGGGGCGTCCTACTCCCACTAGGAGGAGGACTTCCCCCTCTCCTTGGCGCGCCGCAAGGGCCGCCCGGCCTCCCCCTTGCTCCTTTATATACGGGGGCAGGGGGGCACCCTAGAACACACAAGTTGATCATCATGATCGTTTCTTAGCCGTGTGCGGTGCCCCCCTCCACCATATTCCACCTCGGTCATATTGTAGCAGCGCTTAGGCGAAGCCCTGCGACGGTAGAACATCAAGATTGTCACCACGCCGTCATGCTGACGGAACTCATCCCCAAAGCTTTGCTGGATCGGAGCCCGGGGAGCGTCATCGAGCTGTATGTGTGCCAAGAACTCGGAGGTGCCGGAGTAACGGTGGTTGGATCGGTCGGACCGGGAAGACGTACGACTACTTCCTCTATGTTGCGTCAACGCTTCCGCTTCGGTCTACGAGGGTACGTAGACAACACTCTCCCCTCTCGTTGCTATGCATCACCATGATCTTGCGTGTGCGTAGGATTTTTTTTGAAATTACTACGTTCCCCAACAGACACCCCCAAGAAACAGCCAAAGCGCCGACGTCAGCGGCGCCGCTCTAAATCCCGCCAAAGCAAAAACGGTGATTCCGGCACGGGAGATAATACTACCCCGGACAGCGCCGAAGAACACCCACCTCAACAAGATTCGGCACAGGAAGATGGAGAAGCCAGCCCTCATGAGAGAGCGGCAGACCAAGAGGTCGAGGAGGATAACTATATGCCTCCCTCCGAAGACGAGGCAAGCATCGATGACGACGAATTCGTCATACCATCAGACCCCGCCGAACAAGAGCATTTTAGATGCAGGCTTTTAGCCACGGCAAGCAGCCTCAAGAAAAAGCAGCAGCTTCTTAGAGCTGCCCAATATTTGCTAGCTGACAGATGGACTGAAGTCCTTGCGGCCGAAGAGTATGAACTCGAACGCCCCTCCAAGAGTTACCCAAAGCGCAGGCCGCTACCCCGATCAGAGGAGGAAGCACCTACATCACCAGCGCATGACATGGTAGACCGACCACCTCGCGGCCGCGACAGAGAGGTCTCTCGACCCTCCACCCAAGCCATGCCCCGACGCCACTCAACTAAGGCACGGGAAAATGCGCCAGACCTGCGAGACGTACTGGAGGACAACGCAAGACAAACAAGATTGATCTACGGATCGTGCAGGCGCCCTACGGCACGTGACGATGATCCTTACTCCGGATACAACAAATCCGGCCGGGCCGAACACAACAGACATAGCTCTTCCGAGCTACGTCGTGATATAGCCCAGTACAGAGGCGCTGCACACCCGCTATGCTTCACGAATGAAGTAATGGAGCATAAAATCCCAAAGGGTTTCAAACCCGTAAACATCGAATCATATGATGGCACAACAGATCCGGCGGTATGGATCGAGGATTATCTCCTTCACATCCACATGGCACGCGGCGATGATATACACGCCATCAAATACCTCCCGCTCAAACTTAAAGGACCGGCCCGGCATTAGCTTAACAGCTTGCCAGCAGATTCAATCGGTTCTTGGGAGGACCTGGAAGCTGCATCCCTCGACAACTTCCAGGGCACTTACGTGCGACCACCGGATGCCGACGACTTAAGCCACATAATTCAGCAGCCAGAGGAATCGGCCAGACAATTCTGGACACGGTTCCTAACAAAGAAAAACCAGATAGTCGACTGTCCGGATGCAGAGGCCCTAGCAGCCTTCAAGCATAACAGCCGCGACGAGTGGCTTGCCCGGCACCTGGGACAGGAAAAGCCGAAATCCATGGCAGCCCTCACGACACTCATGACCCGCTTTTGCGCGGGTGAAGACAGCTGGCTAGCTCGCAGTAACAACTTATCAAAGAACCCTGGTAATTCGGATACCAAGGACAAAAGTGGCAGGACACGTCGGAACAAACAAAAACGCCGCGTTAACAGCGACAACAATGAAGACACGGCAGTCAATGCCGGATTCAGAGGCTATAAATCCGGTCAGCAGAAAAAGCCATTCAAAAAGAATACTCAGGGCCCGTCCAGTTTGGACCGAATACTCTATCACTTGTGCCAGATACATGGCACCCCCGAAAAGCCAGCCAATCACACTAACAGGGATTGTTGGGTGTTCAAGCAGGCAGGCAAGTTAAGAGCCGAAAACAAAGACAAGGGGCTGCACAACGACGACGAGGAGCCCAAGCCGCCGAACAACAATGGACAGAAGGGCTTTCCCCCCACAAGTGCGTACGGTGAACATGATATACGCAACCCACATTCCCAAGCGGGAGCGGAAGCGTGCGCTACGGGACGTATACGCAATGGAGCCAGTCGTCCCAAAGTTCAACCCATGGTCCTCCTGCCCGATCACTTTTGATCGGAGGGACCATCCCACTAGCATCCGTCATGTCGGCTTCGCCGCATTGGTTCTTGACCCAATCATCGACGGATTTCACCTCACAAGAGTCCTCATGGACGGCGGCAGTAGCCTGAACCTGCTTTATCAAGACACAATGCAGAAAATGGGCATAGACCCCTCAAGGATCAAACCCACAAGAACGACCTTTAAAGGCATCATACCAGGTGTAGAAGCCAACTGTACAGGCTCAGTAACACTTGACGTGGTCTTCGGATCCCCGGATAATTTCCGAAGCGAAGAGTTAATCTTGGATATAGTCCCGTTTCGTAGTGGCTATCACGCCCTACTCGGACGAACCGCATTCGCAAAATTCAATGCGGTGTCGCACTACGCATATCTCAAACTCAAGATGCCAGGCCCTCGAGGAGTAATCACGGTCAATGGAAACACCGAACGCTCCCTCCATACGGAGTAGCATACGGCGGCTCTCGCAGCAGAGGTACAAAGTAGCCTTCTTCGGCAATTCTCCAGTCCGGCCATTAAAAAGCCAGACACTGCCAAGCGCGCCCGGAGTAACCTACAGCGGGACCGCCTGGCACACTCCAAGCAAGCGTAGCAATGCGGCCCCAACCCCAGTTCTCGCGACCTAGCGAAACTAGTACCTCGCGTACATAACTACGCCCTTGAAATACCATGGGCACAGGGGAAGGGGCAAAATAACGGCATGCCCAAAATACGGCTTAAAACGTACCAAGGGCTGCCAGATTTTTTTTTAATTTTTTCTTACTTTCAGGACTCCATACTTCGGACGACCTATTCGGCAATTAGATTGCCGCACAAATGATGCAAGATCCAGGAAGGCAGACAAGCCATGCCGCATTATGGAACTCCCAGGTTGTCTCTGTTACCAGCGATATACCTACTTTATATATAATTCCGCGGCCTGCCCCTGGTCAGGACATACTGAATAGTCGAATATCTTTTGCTTACCGCACCATCTGTATCGTTCGGCTTTGATAAATAGCCTCTCCATAAACAATGCTTAGCCTTTTGTCTATTTTTTGCATTACTCTTTTCATATATATGTTCATTAATGACATGTTGCACCCGTACATTGTGGTACAGCAAGTACGCCAGGGGCTTCAGTACCCTTTAATATGGTGTGAGAAGTCTGTACACTTTCACAAGTGCGGCACCCCAAACTTATAGCACTATATGCATCGGCTCCTAATCATGATTTGGATCAATAGTTGGGTTTGCCCGGATCCTATGTTTTGGTGCCTTAGGTTCCGCTATATCGGCTAAGGTAGCACTAGGAGAACCACTGCGATTGTGCCCCGGTTGAGCTGGGATAAGCACCTCAGTGGAGAAAACTAAAACTGACTGTCATGATGAGGCGAGAGACCGATCGCTGTTTGAGAGGTTTTTCGAGTCCCTAAAGGCTTATGCCACTTCGAGCGAGGAGCTGGATAACCCCAGCCAAGGCGTGGATAGCGCCCCAAACTCGGTCTTCCGAACTAGGGGCTTCGCCGAAATTTAAAATTATAAAGTTCTATGGCTAAGTTAGAGTGTTCAAGCATTATAGTCCGATTGCCTGGTTCGTCGTGCTGAGCGCCTCCCTCGAAGGACCCAACCATGGGAAAAAGAGCGCCCAGGTTTATCATCGAACACCCCAGCACTAGTGGCATGGGGCAGAAGCCGACGACTGGCCATCTCTCAATTTTTGATAAACGGCCGCGCAGAAAATAATATTTTAAATTCAATAAGCATTGCTTAGCGCATATGAACAAGTTTTCAGCGCACAGGATAAACACGAGCGAATTCATTCAAAAATTACATCCTTGGTGCACTCATCTGCCACAAGGCGGGCACCTGCAAGAACATCCTTATAGTAGTTCTCCGGCTTGCGATGCTCCTTCCCCGGTGGCGGCCCGTTCGTCACAAGCTTCTCACCGTCCAGCTTACCCCAGTGCACCTTTACACGGGCAAGGGCCCTACGGGCACCTTCGATGTAGGCGGAGCGCTTGATGACCTCGAGCCTTGGACAGGCCTCCACCGGCCGCCGCACCAGCCCGAAGTAGCTCCCAGGCAAGGCCTCTCTGGGCCACAGCCGAACTATGAAGCCCTTCATGGCCTGTTCGGCCGCCTTGTGGAGTTCGACTAGCTGTTTCAGCTGGTCGCTCAAGGGCACAGGGTGTCCGGCCTCAGCATACTGAGACCAGAATACCTACTCCATCGAGCTGCCCTCTTCATCTCGGTAGAATGCGGCGGCATCGGACACGCTGCGGGGAAGATCTGCAAAGGCCCCTGGAGAACTCCGGATTCGGGTAAGTAACAAGTAGTTTACTTTTATGTTTTTGCTTTGCATAAAGAATGCCTTACCCGCTGCTATCTTCTTCATATCCTCCAACTCTCAGAGAGCCTTTTGGGCTTCGGCCTTGGCAGACTTGGCAGTCTCAAGGGCCGTCGTGAGCTCGGATGCTTGGGTCTTTGACTCAAGCTCCAAACTCTCATGTTTCTTCATGAGAGCCTGAAGCTCTTGCTGCACCTCGCCGACCTGAGACCCAAGTTTCTCTCGCTCGGTGTGCTCCGCGGCCGTTTTCTTTTCGGCCTCGGACAGCGCCTGCTTGAGGGTCGCCACCTCAGTCGTGGCCCCTACAATAAGCAGTACAATCCTGTTATTTTTTGCAATCACGCCTCTCTATAGGCACCTTTTTCTATGGTATTTCTTACCTTCTTTCTCGTCGAGCTGCTGCTTGGCACGGCCGAGCTCTTGCTCAGACCGCTCGAGTCCCTGTTTTAGGGTATCCACCTCCGTAGTCAGTGTGGCGGTGGCTAGCAGCGAAGCCTGCATACGCATATTGACTTCTTTATTAGACTCCTATGAAATTTCATATATCCTCTATTCGGCTTTTCTTTTCGAACGCCGAATAGAGCATCAGGGGCTACTGTCTATGCGGTAATATTCTTACATATTTTTACTTACCTCGAAGCCTGTTAGGAGGCCAGCGCAAGCTTCATTCAGCCCGCTCTTGGCAGACTGAACCTTCCGGATCACCATACTCATAATAGTACGGTGCTCCTCGTTGATGGAGGCACCTTCAAGCACCTCCAGCAGATTGTCCGGTGCCTCCGGTTGGACGGAGGCTGCCGGCTCAGAAGGCTTGCTCCTCTTGGAAGGAGTTCGCCTACCGCGGTCCGGAATTGTTGAAGATTCCGGCACGGTGTCCGGCTTAAGGCCGGACTTGGAGCCCTGGGGGGTCTTGTCCCCTTCACTCCTGGGGTCCGGGAGGTCGCCTTGCGGCTCCTCCAGGACCACCTCCTCCTGCCCCGGAGCTCGTTGCGACGCCACTTCGGCGTCATCCGCAGTGCGGGGGGAGACAGCGGGCAGAACAGAGTTCATGACCGATGAATCCAGGGAGCCGCCCGACGACTCGTTGAGTGCGGCCCGGGGCGGGCTGCATGATTATATTCGACATTAGGGGAAGCTGTGCAACAAAAGGAATATCATGAGTTACTCCGGTATCTGAACACTTACGATTTCGCCGGACGCTTGGCCCTGTCCGGCCACTCCTCTTCGCCCTCTTCGGCGTCAGGGGCGTAGTCCGGCGGAGGGGTCTTCCTTTTCCTAGACCCCTCGGCCTCCCCCGTTGGGGCGGCCTTCCTCTTCTCTCCTCCCTCCACTGGAGAGGGAGAGTCTTCTTCTTCCTCCTCCTCGTTCTCGCGGGAGGAGGGCGCCTCGGACTCGTCAGATGACGAGTCCGACACCACCACGTTGCGGGCACTCTTTCGAGTCCCCGTGGTCTTCTTCTTCTTGACCTTCTTCTCCGGCACCACATAAGGCGCCGAGGCCAGTAGCTTCACCAGTAAAGCTGGGGTTGGATCTTCGGGCAGCAGAGCCGGATAGTTAATCGGCTCGGCTATCACCCGCCAAGCCTGTCAGAGGAAAGGGAGTTCAGATCCCGCATAGTGTCAAACTATGAGAAAAAGGCTTAACATCTTGTAAAGGGTGTAGATCGCATACCTTGCTAGCGTGACGCTGCGAGCTGTATCCGCGGTCCTTGGAAGCGGATGCGGGAGCCTCGGCACCCTTGAATAGCACCTTCCAGGTGTCTTCATACGTCGTGTCAAAGAGCCTGTTGAGGGTTTGGTGCTGCGCCGGGTCGAACTCCCACAGATTAAAATCCTGTTGTTGGCACGGGAGGATCCGGCGGATGAGCATAACCTGGATGATATTAACAAGCTGGACTGGCTTGTTCACCAGGGACTGGATGCATGTTTGCAATCCGGCCACCTCTTTTTCGTCGCCCCACGACAGGCCCGTCGCTTTCCAGGACATAAGCCGCGTGGGGGGTCCGGATCGGAACTCAGGGGCTGCGGTCCATTCCGGATCGCGTGGCTCGGTGATATAAAACCACCCGGCTTGCCATCCCTTTAGGGTCTCCATGAAAGAGCCCTCGAACCATAGGACGTTGGCCATCTTGCCCGCCATAGCGCCTCCGCACTCCGCCTGGCTGCCGCACACCACCTTGGGCTTGACGTTGAAGGTCTTGAGCCAGAGGCCGAAATGGGGGCGGACGCGGAGAAAGGCCTCGCACACGACGATAAACGCCGAGATGTTGAGGATGAAGTTTGGAGCCAGATCGTGGAAGTCCAGGCCGTAGTAGAACATGAGCCCCTGGACAAATGGGTGGAGTGGGAAACCTAGTCCGCGGCGGAAGTGGTGGAGAAACACGACCCTCTCATGGGGCCTTGGGGTGGGGATAAGCTGTCCCTCTTCGGGAAGCCGGTGCGCGATGTCCTTGGACAGGTATCCGGCCTTCCTTAGCTTTTTTACTTTACCCTCTGTAACGGAGGAGACCATCCATTTGCCTCCCGCTCCGGACATTGCTGGAGAAGGTTGAGGTGGGATGTGCGGGCTTGTGCGCTGGAGCTCGGGTGCACGAGAGATGGATAGGCAAGGGAGGAAGAAGGCGTAGGTAAAAAGGGTGGATCCTTATCCCCTTATATAGGCGGATGCAGTTATGCGTCCCCACCTACCTAATAAAACTCGCTTGCCTCCCGAGCGCCGTGATAAATGGCACGGTTGGGTTACCAACGTCTGTATTGATGAGAATCCCATAAAAAGGGTACACGATCTCTGCTTTGACAAGACGTGCCAAGGAAACCGCCTCGCAAAACACGCTGAGGTGAAAAAGTAAAAACGATTTGAGTACAGGACTTGGCCATAGTGTGATGGCGCACTGCGGAGTACGTCAGCAGATTGGATTTTGTGTTAATATTATTCTCTCTATGGCAATATGTGGACACTTATTTTACAGAGCCGGACACTACTCTTGGTGTTAACAATCTTCTATGAAGGACTTGGAGGAGGAACCCGCCTTGCAATGCCGAAGACAATTTGCGCGCCGGACTCGTCGTCATTGAAGCCTGGTTCAGGGGCTACTGAGGGAGTCCTGGATTAGGGGGTGTTCGGGTAGCCGGACTATACCTTCAGCCGGACTCCAGGACTACGAAGATACAAGATTGAAGACTTCGTCCCGTGTCCGGATGGGACTTTACTTGGCGTGGAAGGCAAGCTTGGTGATGCGGATATTCAAGATCTCCTACCATTGTAACCGACTCTATGTAACCCTAACCCTATCCGGTGTCTATATAAACTGGAGGGTTTTAGTCCGTAGGACAACTTCATCAACTCCATAGACAACAATCATACCATAGGCTAGCTTCTAGGGTTTAGCCTCCTTGATCTCGTGGTAGATCCACTCTTGTACTACCCATATCATCAATATTAATCAAGCAGGACGTAGGGTTTTAGCTCCATCAAGAGGGCCCGAACCTGGGTAAAACATCGTGTTCCCTGCCTCCTGTTACCATCCGGCCTAGACGCACAGTTCGGGACCCCCTACCCGAGATCCGCCGGTTTTGACACCGACAGCGGGCAAAAGCCTGGGTGCCAGATTTTGATCCTATTGAAGCAGCTCAGGGCTATCCCAGCTTGAAAGAAGATGGGTCAGAATTAAGTGAAGCGGATTAGCGAACCATAAACCGGGAGGTGCGTCCGCTAGTTTGTCAACTGGTTGAAGAAGCAGACTTGTCTTGTTATCAAGCTCAATATGATAATCAGAACAAGTGAATAGCTGCCCCAATTCATGAGTCGGAAAATCTTATCCCTCCAATCCGTAAGCACACTTACGCTCCCGATATTGACCCGTCATTGCTGATCCACGATGAAGCTGTTTTTCAAGCATTAATGGGAATCGACTGGACAACTGTTGATTTCCAGCCACTAGGTAGAGAAACGGAGGCTGAAGTGGCGCAAGGTGACCCACAACCATCAGGCCAGGCTGGTGACCAAGCTTGAACCGGAAGCCGGTTTTGAAACTGCCTCTCCTTTGCGAAAAATAATGATATTATTATGGGCACCGTGTTGCCTTGTAATAGGCTAGTTGATACTTTTGATGTTGATATGCCTTCGTGCATAATTTGTTCTTCTGCAGTGATGAACTTTCCAAAGCACCTTCTGCAATAAAAAAACTCTTCAAGTGCCACCGCGGTTGTACCGTCCGGTGGAATATGATGTCTGCATATATGAAGTCAAAACATCCAAAAAATTCTTAAGTACATGACCAAATTTTTGCGATACATAATACCTGCCATCGTTGAGCATGAAGTTGGCTTGGCCAATCTTGAAGCGGAGTTTTGCAAACCCACACTATTGGAGGAGAAACAGCTCCTATATATATATGACGCTGGTTTACCAGGTAAACCGTGCCGGGTTATAATAAACACCTGTGTTACTCCATAAGAGGATGTTAACAACAAGGATCAAACCGGGCAAATAGTCTCCGGATTGACGTGAACTGTGTTCCGTCAATTGATTGGTTAAAAAACTTTGTCGGTTTAAAAAACGTAATACAAAGCAAAAAAACCCCTTCAACGAGAAGTATAAAGAAAAGGCAAAGACAAAACCGTTGCATAAAAAAGGTTTATTTGAGCTGGTCAGATGGTGTTACCATGGCCGAACACGACGACGCTCCCGTTAGGTGTAACTATGGTTCTAGTCAGCCAGGTCCCCAAATGAAACCGTGGCATTTATGCCAATCAAGTGGCATGGTCATGGTTCGGGTTCGACCAAGCCCCCAAGTGATTCTGTGGCCTTAGGCCGACCAAGAGGCATGACTGGTTCAGACGTGACCAAGTCCCCAAGTGATCTGGTGGCTCTCGCCTATCAAGAGGCATGGTATTGGTTCAGACACGACCAATCCTCCAAGTGATATGATGCTTTTGTAAAGCTAACTCAAGGGGTAAACCGGAGGCCGTTTTAGAGCAACTCCGTGTAACCTCACATGATGTAAAAGAACAGATACCCCGCTTTAGCTGAGGCTCCGGTTTATTATATTTAATCATAATATATACATCATCATAATATGTACATAAGTATAGCCAATGGCTCAGGTATAGTAAGGTCGAAGATGAGCTATGTTCCACGGCCTATTGGTCTCCTCCTCTGATGTGCGTGAGTCTTTATGCTCTCGAATATCGATCAGATAGTACGACCCGTTGTGCAGATTCTTGCTGACCACGAAAGGCCCCTCCCAAGGTGGGGATAGTTTATGCATATCAGTATGATCTTGGATCAGCCGAAGCACCAAGTCTCCTTCCTGAAAGGTTCTGGTTCTGACTTGGCGACTGTGATAACGACGAAGATCCTACTGGTAAATCGCCGATCGGGCGGTTGCGATGTCATGCTCTTCATCCAAACGGTCCAAAGAATCTTGCCGTGCTGTCTCATTGTCCACTTCAATATAAGCCATCACACGAGGTGAATCATGACGGATATCACTGGGGAGAACCGCCTCCGCTCCATAAACCATGAAGAACGGTGTGTATCCTGTTGATCTGTTGGGTGTTGTATTGATGCTCCATAACACAGATGGTAATTCTTCTACCCAACAACCCGGTGTTCTCTGCAAAGGAACCATGAGCCGGGGCTTGATGCCTCTCAAGATCTCTTGATTAGCTCTTTCTGCTTGACCATTGGACTGTGGATGTGCCACGGATGAAACGTGGAGCCGGATGTGCTCTCGTTCGCAGAACTCTTTCATAGCACCTTTGGACAAATTGGTACCATTATCTGTGATAATACTGTGCGGAAAGCCAAACCGGAAAATCACCTTTTTAATGAACTGAACCGCCGTGGCCGCATCACACTTGCTAACAGGTTCTGCCTCCACTCACTTTGTAAACTTGTCAACCTCCACCAGGAGGTGGGTCTTCTTGTCTTTGGACCTTTTGAAAGGCCCAACCATATCGAGCCCCCAAGTCGCAAACGGCCAAGTAATTGGAATAACTCTCAATTCTTGAGCCGGTACATGAGCACGTCTTGAAAACCTTTGGCAACCATCACATCGTCTGACCAGATCCTCCGCATCAGCATGAGCAGTTAACCAATAGAAGCCATGGCGAAACGCTTTAGCCACCAGAGACTTTGAACCGGCGTGGTGACCACAATCTCCTTCGTGGATTTTATGCAAAATTTCACGGCCTTCTTCAGGAGACACGCAGCGTTGAAAAGCTCCTGACACACTGCAATGATGTAACTCACCGTTGATAATAGCCATGGACTTGGATCGCCGGATTATCTGCCGGGCCAGAATCTCATCCTATGGCAACTCGCCCTGGTTCTTGTACGCCAGGTAAGGAAGCGACCAATCCGGAATAACATGAAGAGCTGCCACCAATTGAGCCTCCGGATCAGGAATAGCCAAATCCTCTTCACCAGGGATCTTGACCGACGGGTTGTGCAGCACATCCAGAAAAACATTGGGCGGGACCGGTTTGCGCTGAGAGCCCAGCCGGCTTAAAGCGTCTGCCGCTTCATTTTTCCACCGGTCCACGTGGTCCACCTGGTAACCTCTGAAATAACCTGCAACAATATCCACCTCACGACGATATGCTGCCATGAGTGGGTCCTTGGAGTCCCAAGTGCCAGACACTTGCTGAGCCACAAGGTCCGAGTCACCGAAGCACTTAACTCGACTTAGATTCATCTCCTTAGCCATCCGGAGACCATGGAGGAAGGCTTCATACTCAGCTGCATTGTTAGTACAAGGGAACATTAAGCGGAGAGCATAACAAAACTTATCACCTCGTGGGGAAGTTAACACGACTCTAGACCTCGAGCCTTCCAATTGCCTGGATCCGTCAAAATGAATGGTCCAATACATGTGATCCGGCTTTTCTTTAGGTGCTTGCATTTCTGTCCAATCGTTGATGAAATCAACAAGTGCTTGAGATTTAACCGCTGTCCGAGGCACATACTTCAAACCGTATGGCCCCAGCTCTATAGCCCACTTCGCAATCCGGCCAGTTGCTTCCCGGTTCTGGATGATATCTCCCAAAGGAGCAGAACTGACCACCGTAATTGGGTGCCCTTGGAAGTATTGTTTAAGCTTTCAGCTTGCCATAAAAACTCCATACACCAGCTTCTGCCAATGCGGATACCTTTGCTTGGACTCGATTAGTACCTCGCTGATATAATAGACCGGACGTTGAACCGGATGCTCCTTACCTGCCTCCTTTCGTTCCACCACAATAGCCATGCTGACCGCCCGAACATTGGCAGCAACATACAGCAGCAACGGCTCCTTGTCAATGGGAGCGGCGAGCACCGGCGGATTGGCCAATTGCCGCTTTAAGTCCTCAAACGCTTCATCAGCGGCGGAACTCCAGACAAACAGATCCGTCTTTTTCAACATCTGATAGAAAGGGATTGCTTTCTCACCAAGACGACTGATAAATCGGCTTAATGCCGCAATCCGGCTGGCCAGTCGTTGAACATCATTGATACACTTTGGTTTAGCCAGGGAGGTGATGGCCGTGATCTTCTCCGGATTAGCCTCAATTCCCCTGTTGGACACCAGAAAACCCAATAGCTTGCCCGCCGGTACACCAAAAACACACTTGTCCGGATTAAGCATCATCTTGTATGTCCTCAGGTTATCAAGAGTTTCCTTCAAATGATCAATCAAAGTCTCCTTCTCCCTATACTTAACCATGATATCATCCACATAAGCATGTACATTACGGCCAATCTGCTTGTGAAGACAATTTTGTACACACCGTTGATAAGTTGCCTGGGCACTCTTGAGCCCGAAGGGCATAGACACATAGCAGAAGGCTCCAAAGGGAGTTATAAATGCCGTCTTCTCCTGGTCCTTAACTGCCATTTTGATCTGATGATAGCCAGAATATGCATCCAAAAAACTTAAACGCTCACAACCCGCCGTAGCATCAATAATTTGATCAATACGGGGGAGGGCAAAAGGATCTGCTGGACAAGCTTTATTAAGATCTGTGTAATCCACACACATGCGCCATGTGCCGTTTTTCTTGAGGACCAGTACCGGATTGGCAAGCCACTCAGGGTGAAAAACTTCAACAATAAAGCCAGCAGCTAAGAGCCTGGCTACCTCTTCTCCAATTGCCTTGCGTCTTTCTTTGTTAAACCAGCGGAGGAACTGTTTCACCGGTTTATATTTAGGATCCACATTAAGGGTGTGCTCAGCGAGTTGCCTCGGTACACCTGGCATGTCAGAGGGCTTCCATGCAAAAATGTCCCGATTCTCTCGGATGAACTCGATGAGCGCGCTTTCCTATTTCGGATCCAAGTTGGCACTGATGCTGAACTGCTTGGACGAATCGCCAGGTACGAAGTCGACAAGCTTAGTTTCTGCTGCCGATTTGAACTTCAGGGCCGGATCATGCTCCGTAGTTGGCTTTTTTAACGGAGTCATTGTCCGCTGGATCAACATTGTCCTGATAGTACTTTAACTCCTCGGTGGCACAAATTGACTCTGCATAAGCCGCATCTCCTTCCTCACACTCCAAAGCGATTTTGCGGCTTCCGTGAACCGTTATTGTCCCCCTGGGACCCGGCATCTTGAGCTGCAAATACACATAACAGGGCCGTGCGGCATAAGCCGGTCGCCCAAACAGGGCATGATATGGACTCTGGATTTTCACCACTTCAAACGTCAATGTCTCCGACCTGGAATCATGGTCATCCCCAAAGGCCACTTCCAGAGCTATCTTACCAACCGGATACGCTGATCTACCAGGCACTACACCGTGGAATACTGTATTAGACGGTTTGAGATTCTTATCTGTTAGTCCCATACGACCGAAGGTCTCATAGTACAGGATGTTAATGGTGCTCCCTCCATCCATGAGCACCTTGGTGAACTTGTAACCTCCCACCTGAGGCGCCACCACCAGAGCCAACTGACCCGGATTATCGACCTGGGGAGGGTGATCCTCTCTGCTCCATATGATGGGCTGTTCAGACCAACGTAGATAACGGGGTATGGCCGGTTCAACAGAGTTGACCGCCCGCCTCTAAACCTCCCGGTCTCGCGTGTCCAAGCTAGTGGTGAGGACATGGTACTGCCCACTACTCAGCTGCTTTGGGTTGCTCTGGTAACCTGACTGTTGTTGCTGTTGGTTGTAACCACCCTGGTTGTTCTGACTATTTTGACCATTATGTCCGCCCGGATTACTATTCAATTCTGAACCGGAACTTCCTCCACCGTAACCCGGCCCGGATCCTGAGCCACCGCCAGATTCGTGATCATACCGGAAATTGTTAGAATTCTTGAACTCCTGCATAATAAAGCAATCCTTCCAAAGGTGGTTTGCTGGCGCCTCCTTCGTCCCATGTTTTGGACAGGGCTGGCTTAGCAGATAGTTTAGGCGGTTTGGGTTAGGGTTGGGTGCTCCATTACGATTTTTCGGTCTACCCTTGCGCTGTTGGCCATTGTCCTATGCATTGGTATTGGCCACAAAGTCCATGTTATCATCCGCTTTACGCTTGCCTCCACCACCATTGCCTGCCCAGTGATGCTGCTGACCTTTGGAGCTGCTGTTCTTCTTCCCTTTTCCTATCTTGTCATCATCAGATTCGGGATCCTTGGTACTATCAGAATCAGCATATTTCACCAAAGCGGCCATGAGGGTCCCCATGTCGGTGCAATGACACTTCATCCGTCCCAACTTTAGCTTCAGGGGCCCAAACCGTCAGTTGCCTTCTAGGGTTAATACTGCGGTGTCGGCATTGATGCGGTCTGAGGAGTGCAACACTTGTGAAACCCGGCGCACCCAATGAGTCGTTGATTCTCCTTCCTCCTGGACGCATGCAGCTAAGTCTACTATCGACATAGGTTGTTTACAGGTATCCTTGAAATTGCTGATAAACCGGGCTCGTAACTGGGCCCATGAACTGATAGAATTAGCCGGCAAGTTTTTTAACCAAGTACGGGCCGTTCCTTCGAGCATCATGGTGAAGTATTTCGCACACGCCGCGTCATCCACATCAAGCATCTCCATGGCCATCTCATAACTCTCCACCCATGTCTCTGGAGGTTGATCCGCCGTGTAATTCGGTACCTTGCGCGGGCCTTTGAAATCCTTGGGCAGGCGCACGTTGCGTAAAGCGGGGATAAGGCAAGGCACCCCCAAAAAACTAAAAGTAACACCAGGTTCAGTCAAGGTGGTTGGACGAACCGGCGTGAGCTGCCGAGCCTGATGTTGTGCGGCTAACTCGGCCTCCCTGCACGCGCGGGCCCGGTCCACCACTCCCTGAGCGTTATCAGCACCACCCGGCGGGTTGTTGTCACGAGGCGCCCCACGTCGTTCATTACTCGACACTGCTAGTTCATCCATATGTCTGCTATAGCTCCGGCTTGGACGGGGGGTCGAGTGGATCCGGTCGCGGCTGTATGAGTACGCTTCCTGTTGGGCCAAAGCTGTCCTCAGAAGTTCCTTGACCCGTCACGTCTCTACTGCCTGCGGCGAGTCACCTTCAATTGGAATGGCCTCCAGCCGTGCAGCAGCGGCGACAAGATTGTCCATTGGGTTGGAGTAGTGACCCGGAGGTGTTAAAGCAGCCTGAGGTATAACGGTGTTTTGACAAGGCGGGTCCATCTGATGAGGCTGAATCGGTGCACCGGTCCCAGGGGCTTCTACCCGGTTTCTCTCTAGCGGATTGCCGGCCCTCGATCCTGGAGTGTTGAAAAGGTCTCTGGCCTCGAAAACCGGAGGTAAACGGGATCGGTGCTTCCTCCTCATGACTTCATGCGATGCGCTCTGGTCCAACATAAGCCGGTAGGCCTGAGCGTCTAAAGCGGCCCGCTCTGTGGCCATCCTGGCGTCCTCAGCCGTCAGATCCGCCTTGGCCTGCGTGATCTGTTCCTTTACCTTTGCAATCTCCGCGTTGTGAACATCCTGATCTGGCGGATTAACTTCTGCCATAAGCACAACCAATGCATCAAACAACTCTGATAGAACCTGAGCCGGCGGGCGCACAGGGCCTCCTGCCCCGGCAGCCGTCACCGCCGCTGAACCGGAGATTGTTGCCGCAGCCGTCGAAGAATGAAGCGCTGCTTGTGTTCCGGCCATGAATATTCCAACCCGGTTGGGCAGATCAGAGGGGTCCGGAATAGTGTCGCCATCGGAACAGCTCCCAATCCGACCATCTTGTAGCTGATAAAGAGATTCGGTTTCTCCAGCCGAAGACTCGTCATCAGAACAAACGACGGCCGCGCCGCGAAATTCCGATCTGCCCTCATAAATTCCTCCATGGATGACTCCCACGAAGACACGCTTCACTGCCGGTTTAACTCGGGCGGATCGCGCCCGCTGAGCCGTCTCGACGAGGTCGGTGCAGATGTCCGGCTCAGGGCCCGGTTCACCGATCTTGCCAATGAAAACGTGAATGCCACCAAAGGGGACCCGGTACCCGTACTCGATTGAGCCGGCCTCGGGGCCCCAGCCTGCGTCCTCGATGTAGAGCTTGCCGCGACAACTCTTAGTCATCCGGCCTACAGCGTAGCCTTCCAGTCCTTCAAAGCGGCCCTCCAAGAACCGAAAACCATCGTGCGATAGCCCAACGGTGGGCGCCAACTGTCGTGGTTTTCTCACGGCAGATGTCCTAGAGAAAGGACTTAGTCGTGGAGCCATCACGATGGGTTAGCTTGAAGGGGTTAAAGCGGACACAGGGACGCAAGAGAGTTTATACTAGATCGGCCCCTTCAATGAAGGTAAAAGCCTACGTCTAGTTGTGATGGAATTGATGGGGTTTCGATGACTAGGGAGCAAACAAGCTTCGCCTATGTCTCGAGTTGTGTCTCTTCTCCCTGAACCGTCGCCGGGTCGTCCCCTTATATACACGGGTGACACCCGTCGGTTCACAGAGTCCCAACACCGGTCGATATTCGTATCTGGGTTGGTCTCTCCTTATTCCTAGCTTACAATACAAGTTTATATACAAATTCCGGTTTACAGCTACAAGTCTTGAACCGGCTACGGGCCTTAGGCCCTCATCTGCCTTCTTGGGCTTTATCACTTCTGGAACTATTGATGAAGTTGATCCGGCCCAGATAGGTCGGTTTACGCCCAGTAGTAATATCCCCAACAGTAATGATCCTAACACCCATGGAGCTTCAGTGCTGATCATGTTTTGCTCGTGGAAGAGGCTTAGTCAACGGGTCTGCTACATTCAGATCCGTATGTATCTTGCAAATCTCTATGTCTCCCACCTGGACTAGATCCCGGATGGAATTGAAGCGTCTCTTGATGTGCTTGGTTCTCTTGTGAAATCTGGATTCCTTTGCCAAGGCAATTGCACCAGTATTGTCACAAAAGATTTTCATTGGACCCGATGCACTAGGTATGGCACCTAGATCGGATATGAACTCCTTCATCCAGACTCCTTCGTTTGATGCTTCTGAAGTAGCTATGTACTCCACTTCACATGTAGATCCCGCCACAACGCTTTGTTTAGAACTGCACCAACTGACAGCTCCACCGTTTAATGTAAACACGTATCCGGTTTGTGATTTAGAATCTTCCGGATCAGTGTCAAAGCTTGCATCAACGTAACCATTTGCGATGAGCTCTTTGTCACCTCCATATATGAGAAACATATCCTTAGTCCTTTTAAGGTATTTCAGGATGTTCTTGACCGCTGTCCACTGATCCACTCCTGGATTACTTTGGTACCTTCCTGCTAGACTTATAGCAAGACATACATCAGGTCTGGTACACAGCATTGCATACATGATAGAGCCTATGGCTTAAGCATAGGGAACATTTTTCATTTTCTCTCTATCTTCTGCATTGGTCGGACTTTGAGTCTTACTCAATTTCACACCTTGTAACACAGGCAAGAATCCTTTCTTTGCTTGATCCATTTTGAACTTTTTCAAAACTTTGTCAAGGTATGTGCTTTGTGAAAGTCCAATTAAGTGTCTCGATCTGTCTCTATAGATCTTGATGCCCAATATGTAGGCAGCTTCACCGAGGTCTTTCATAAAAAAACTTTTATTCAAGTATCCTTTTATGCTATCCAGAAATTCTATATCATTTTCGATTAGTAATATGTCATCTACATATAATATCAGAAATGCTACAGAGCTCCCACTCACTTTCTTCTAAATACAGGCTTCTCCAAAAGTCTGTATAAAACCAAATGCTTTGATCACACTATCAAAGCGTTTATTCCAACTCCGAGAGGCTTGCGCCAGTCCATAAATGGATCACTGGAGCTTGCACACTTTGTTATCTCCCTTTGGATCGACAAAACCTTCCGGCTGCATCATATACAACTCTTCTTGCAGAAATCCATTCAGGAATGCAGTTTTGACATCCATTTGCCAAATTTCATAATCATAAAATGCGGCAATTGCTAACAAGATTCGGACAGACTTAAGCATCGCTACGGGTGAGAAGGTCTCATCGTAGTCAATCCCTTGAACTTGCCGAAAACCTTTTGCGGCAAGTCGAGCTTTGTGGACAGTAACATTACCGTCAGCGTCAATCTTCTTCTTGAAGATCCATTTATTTTCAATTGCTTGCCGATCATTGGGCAAGTCAACCAAAGTCCATACTTTGTTCTCATACATGGATCCCATCTCAGATTTCATGGTTTCAAGCCATTTTGCGGAATCTGGGCTCACCATCGCTTCTTCATAGTTCGTAGGTTCATCATGATCTAGTAGCATGACTTCCAAAGCAGGATTACCGTACCACTCTGGCGCGGATCTTACTCTGGTTGATCTACGAGGTTCAGTAGTATCTTGTTCTGAAGTTTCATGATCATTATCATTAGCTTCCTCACTAATTGGTGTAGGTGTCACAGAAACAGGTTTCTGTGATGTACTATCTTCCAATAAAGGAGCAGGTACAGTTACCTCATCAAGTTCTACTTTCCTCGCACTCACTTCTTTCGAGAGAAACTCCTTCTCCAGAAAGTTTCCTAATTTAGCAACAAAAGTCTTGCCTTCGGATCTGTGATAGAAGGTGTATCCAATAGTTTCCTTTGGATATCCTATGAAGACACATTTCTCCGATTTGGGTTCGAGCTTATCAGGTTGAAGCTTTTTTACATAAGCATCGCAGCCCCAAACTTTCAGAAACGACAACTTTGGTTTCTTACCAAACCACAGTTCATAAGGCATCGTCTCAATGGATTTTGATGGTGCCCTATTTAACATGAATGCGGCCGTCTCTAGAGCATACCCCCAAAATGATAGCGGTAAATCAGTAAGAGACATCATAGATCGCACCATATCAAGTAAAGTACGATTACGATGTTCGGACACAGCATTACGATGTGGTGTTCCGGGTGGCGTGAGTTGTGAAACTATTCCACATTGTTTCAAATGTACACCAAACTCGTAACTCAAATATTCTCCTCCACGATCAGATCATAGGAATTTTATTTTCTTGTTACGATGATTTTCAACTTCACTCTGAAATTCTTTGAACTTTTCAAACGTTTCAGACTTATGTTTCATTAAGTAGATATACCCATATCTGCTTAAGTCATCTGTGAAGGTAAGAAAATAACGATATCCGCCTCGAGCCTCAACATTCATCGGACCACATACATCTGTATGTATGATTTCCAACAAATCTATTGCTCTCTCCGTAGTACCGGAGAACGGTGTTTTTGTCATCTTACCCATAAGGCCCGGTTCGCAAGTACCAAGTGATTCATAATCAAGTGGTTCCAAAAGCCCATTAGTATGGAGTTTCTTCATGCGCTTTACACCGATATGACCCAAACGGCAGTGACACAAATAAGTTGCACTATCATTATCAACTCTACATCTTTTGGCTTCAATATTATGAATATGTGTGTCACTACTATCGAGATTTAATAAGAATAGACCACTCTTTAAGGGTGCATGACCATAAAAGATATTACTCATATAAATAGAACAACCATTATTCTCTGATTTAAATGAATAACCGTCTCGCATCAAACAAGATCCAGATATAATGTTCATGCTTAACGCTGGCACCAAATAACAATTATTTAGGTCTAATACTAATCCCGAAGGTAGATGTAGAGGTAGCATGCCGACTGCGATCACATCGACTTTGGAACCATTTCCCACGCGCATCATCACCTCGTCCTTAGCCAATCTTCGCTTAATCCGTAGTCCCTGTTTTGAGTTGCAAATATTAGCAACAGAACCAGTATCAAATACCGAGGTGCTACTGCGAGCATTAGTAAGGTACACATCAATAACATGTATATCACATATACCTTTGTTCACCTTGCCATCCTTCTTATCCGCCAAATACTTGGGGCAGTTCCGCTTCCAGTGACCAGTCTGCTTGCAGTAGAAGCACTCAGTTTCAGGCTTAGGTCCAGGTTTGGGTTTCTTCTCTTGAGTAACAACTTGCTTGCTGTTCTTTTTGAAGTTCCCCTTCTTCTTCCCTTTGCCCTTTTTCTTGAAACTAGTGGTCTTGTTGACCATCAACACTTGATGCTCCTTCTTGATTTCTACCTCCGTAGCCTTTAGCATTGCGAAGAGCTCGGGAATTGTCTTATTCATCCCTTGCATATTATAGTTCATCACGAAGCTCTTGTAGCTTGGTGGTAGTGATTGGAGAATTATGTCAATGATGCAATCATCTGGAAGATTAACTCCCAATTGAATCAAGTGATTATTATACCCAGACATTTTGAGTATATGCTCACTGACAGAACTGTTCTCCTCCATCTTGCAGCTATAGAACTTATTGGAAACTTCATATCTCTCAATCCGGGCATTTGTTTGAAATATTAACTTCAACTCCTGGAACATCTCATATGCTCCATGACGTTCAAAACATCGTTGAAGTCCCGATTCTAAGCCGTAAAGCATGGCACACTGAACTATCGAGTAGTCATCAGCTTTGCTCTGCCAGATGTTCATAACATCTGGTGTTGCTCCAGCAGCAGGCCTGGCACCCAGCGGTGCTTCCAGGACATAATTCTTCTATGCAGCAATGAGGATAATCCTCAAGTTACGGACCCAGTCCGTGTAATTGCTATCATCATCTTTCAACTTTGCTTTCTCAAGGAACGCATTAAAATTCAACGAAACAACAACATGGGCCATCTATCTACAATCAAACATAAACAAGCAAGATACTATCAGGTACTAAGTTCATGATAAATTTAGGTTCAATTAATCATATTACTAAAGAACTCTCACTTAGATAGACATCCCTCTAATCCTCTAAGTGATTACGTGATCCAAATCAACTAAACCATGTCCGATCATCACGTGCGATGGAGTAGTTTTATTGGTGAACATCGTTATGTTGATCATATCTACTATATGATTCACGCTCGACCTTTCGGTCTCTGTGTTCCGAGGCCATATCTGTATATGCTTGGCTCGTCAAGTATAACCTGAGTATTCTGCGTGTGCAACTGTTTTGCACCCGTTGTATTTGAACGTAGAGCCTATCACACCCGATCATCACGTGGTGTCTCAGCACAAAGAACTTTCACAATGGTGCATACTCAGGGAGAACAGTTCTTGATAATTAGTGAGAGATCATCTTAAAATGCTACCATCAATCAAAGGAAGATAAGATGCATAAAAGATAAACATCACATGCAATCAATATAAGTGATATGATATGGCCATCATCATCTTGTGCTTGTGATCTCCATCTTCGAAGCACCGTCGTGATCACCATCGTCACCGGCGTGACACCTTGATCACCATCGTAGCATCGTTGTCGTCTCGCCAATCTTATGCTTCCACGACTATCGCTACCGCTTTGTGATAAAGTAAAGCATTACAGCGCAATTGCATTGCATACAATAAAGCGACAACCATATGGATCCTACTAGTTGCCGATAACTTGGTTACAAAACATGATCATCTCATACAATAAAATTTAGCATCATGTCTTGACCATATCACATCACAACATGCCCTGCAAAAACAAGTTAGACGTCCTCTACTTTGTTGTTGCAGGTTTTACGTGGCTGCTACGGGCTTAGCAAGAACCGTTCTTACCTACGCATCAAAACCACAACGATAGTTTGTCAAGTTGGTGCTATTTTGACCTTCGCAAGGACCGGGCGTAGCCACACCTGGTTCAACTAAAGTTGGAGAAACTGACACCCGCCAGCCACTTGTGTGCAAAGCATGTCGGTAGAACCAGTCTCGCGTAAGCGTACGCGTAAGGTTGGTCCGGATCGTCTCGTCCAACAATACCGCCGAACCAAAGTATGACATGCTGGTAGGCAGTATGACTTATATCGCCCACAACTCACTTGTGTTCTACTCGTGCACAACATCAACGCATAAAAAACCTGGCTCGGATGCCACTGTTGGGGAACGTAGTAATTTCAAAAAAATTCCTACGCACACGCAAGATCATGATGATGCATAGCAACGAGAGGGGAGAGTGTTGTCTACGTACCCTCATAGACCATTCACGGAAGTGTTATATCAACGCGGTTGATGTAGTCGTACGTCTTCACGTTCGACCGATCCAAGTAACGAAAGCACGGCACCTCCGAGTTCTGCACACGTTCGGCTCGGTGACGTCCTTGCCTTCTCGATCCAGCAAGAGGGACGAAGTAGTAGATGAGTTCCGGCAACACGACGACGTGGTGACGGTGTTGGTGAAGAACAATCTCCGCAGGGCTTCGCCTAAGCACTACGAAAACTATGACGGAGGATAAATTAGAGGGGACGGGGTTGCCGGCACACGGCTTGGAGTTTCTTGATCTGTCTTTGGTGCTAGCCCTGCCCCTCTATTTATATGTTGAGCCCTGGGGTCGAAACTTGGAGTAAAAGCCTCCACAAGGTCGGTTTCACCCGAAAGGCAAGAGTCCTTCTCGGACTCCAGGGCCAGACGCCAAGGTTCCCGGCGTCTCGACCCAGACGCCAGGGACCCTGGCGTCTGGCCCCTGGACTCCGCAAAACTTCCTTTTTGCGCTTTCCAAAACCTTGTGGGCTTTCCCCTTTGGCCCAAATAAAGTGTTCTCGTACCCAAACATTTCGGGAAACATCCGGAACCCCTTCCGGTGATTTCTGGAACCCTTCCGGTGACCAAACACTATTATCCCATATATCAAACATTGTCTCCGGACCATTCCGGAGTTCCTCGTCATGTCCGTGATCTCATCCCGGACTCCAAACAACATTCGGTCACCAACATACATAACTCACATAGTACTATATCGTCAACGAACATTAAGCGTGCGGACCCTACGGGTTCGAGAACTATGTAGACATGACCGAGACACCTCTCTGGTCAATAACCAATAGCGGGACCTGGATGCCCATATTGGCTCCTACATATTCTACGAAGATCTTTATCGGTCAGACCGCATAACAACATACGTTGTTCCCTTTGTCATCGGTATGTTACTTGCCCGAGATTCGATCGTCAGTATTGAAGGAAATATGCCCTAGAGGCAATAATAAAGTTATTATTTATTTCCTTATATCATGATAAATATTTATTATTCATGCTAGAATTGTATTAACCGGAAACATAATACATGTGTGAATACATAGACAAAGAGAGTGTCACTAGTATGCCTCTACTTGACTAGCTCGTTAATCAAAGATGGTTATGTTTCCTAACCATGGACAAAGAGTTGTTATTTGATTAATGGGATCACATCATTAGATGAATGATCTAATTGACATGACCCATTCCATTAGCTTAGCACCCGATCGTTTAGTATGTTGCTATTGCTTTATTCATGACTTATACATGTTCCTATGACTATGAGATTATGCAACTCCCGTTTACCGGAGGAACACTTTGGGTACTACCAAACGTCACAACGTAACTGGGTGATTATAAAGGAGTACTAAAGGTGTCTCCAAAGGTAGATGTTGGGATGGCGTATTTCGAGATTAGGATTTGTCACTCCGATTGTCGGAGAGGTATCTCTGGGCCCTCTCGGTAATGCACATCACTTAAAGCCTTGCAAGCATTGCAACTAATGAGTTAGTTGCGGGGTGTTGTATTACGGAACGAGTAAAGAGACTTGCCGGTAACGAGATTGAACTAGGTATTGGATACCGACGATCGAATCTCGGGCAAGTAACATACCGATGACAAAGGGAACAACATATGTTGTTATGCGGTCTGACCGATAAAGATCTTCGTAGAATATGTAGGAGCCAATATGGGCATCCAGGTCCCGCTATTGGTTATTGACCGGAGACGTGTCTCGGTCATGTCTACATTGTTCTCGAACCATAGGGTTGAAGGAAATATGCCCTAGAGGCAATAATAAAGTTATTATTTATTTCCTTATATCATGATAAATGTTTATTATTCATGCTAGAATTGTATTAACCGGAAACATAATACATGTGTGAATACATAGACCAACAGAGTGTCACTAGTATGCCTCTACTTTGACTAGCTCGTTAATCAAAGATGGTTATGTTTCCTAACCATGAACAAAGAGTTGTTATTTGATTAACGAGGTCACATCATTAGTTGAATGATCTGATTGACATGACCCATTCCATTAGCTTAGCACCCGATCGTTTAGTATGTTGCTATTGCTTTTCTTCATGACTTATACATGTTCCTATAACTATGAGATTATGCAACTCCCGTTTGCCGGAGGAACACTTTGGGTACTACCAAACGTCACAACGTAACTGGGTGATTATAAAGGAGTACTACAGGTGGCTCCAAAGGTAGATGTTGGGTTGGCGTATTTCGAGATTAGGATTTGTCACTCCGATTGTCGGAGAGGTATCTCTGGGCCCTCTCGGTAATACACATCACTTAAGCCTTCCAAGAGTGCAACTAATGAGTTAGTTGCGGGATGATGTATTACGGAACGAGTAAAGAGACTTGCCGGTAACGAGATTGAACTAGGTATCGGATACCGACGATCGAATCTCGGGCAAGGAACATATCGATGACAAAGGGAACAACGTATGTTGTTATGCGGTCTGACCGATAAAGATCTTCGTAGAATATGTAGGAGCCAATATGGGCATCCAGGTCCCGCTATTGGTTATTGACCAGAGATGTGTCTCGGTCATGTCTACAATGTTCTCGAACCATAGGGTCCGCACGCTTAACGTTACGATGACAGTTATTATGAGTTTATGCATTTTGATGTACCGAAGGTTGTTCGGAGTCCCGGATGAGATCACGGACATGACGAGGAGTCTCGAAATGGTCGAGATGTAAAGATTGATATATTGGAAGCCTATGTTTGGACATCGCAAGTGTTCCGGGTGAAATCGGGATTTTACCGGATTACCGGGAGGGTTACCGGAACCCCCCGGGAGCCAAATGGGCCTACATGGGCCATTGTGGAAAGGTGAAAGGGGCTGCCAAGGAGGGCTGTGCGCCTCCCCCCCTCCCCTAGTCCTATTAGGACTAGGAGAGGTGGCCGGCCACCTCTCTCTCTCTTTCCCTCTCCCTTTTTTCCAAGGAGTCCTAGTTGGATTAGGATTGGGGGGGGGAGTCCTACTCCCGGTAGGAGTAGGACTCCTCCTGCGCCTCCCTCCTTTGGCCGGCCAGCCTCCCCCCTTCCATCCTTTATATACAGGGGCAGGGGACACCCCAAGACACACAAGTTGATCCTTGAGATCGTTCCTTAACCGTGTGCGGTGCCCCCTGCCACCAAATTCCACCTCGATCATACCGTTACAGTGCTTAGGCGAAGCCCTGCGTCGGTAATACATCAAGATCGTCACCACGCCGTCGTGCTGACGGAACTCTTCCTCGACGCTTTGCTGGATCGGAGCCCGAGGATCGTCATCGAGCTGAACGTGTGCTAAGAACTCAGAGGTGCCGGAGTAACGGTGCTTGGATCGGTCGGATCGGGAAGAAGACGTACGACTACTTCCTCTACGTTGTGTGATCGCTTCCGCAGTCGGTCTGCGTTGGTACGTAGACAACACTCTCCCCCTCGTTGCTATGCATCACCATGATCTTGTGTGTGCGTAGGAATATTTTGAAATTACTACATTCCCCAACAGTGGCATCCGAGCCTAGGTTTTTATGGTTTGATGTTATATGCACAAGTAGAACACAAGTGAGTTGTGGGCGATACAAGTCATACTGCCTACCAGCATGTCATACTTTGGTTCGGCGGTATTGTTGGACGAGACGATCCGGACCAACCTTACGCGTACTCTTACGCGAGACCGGTTCCCTCGACGTGCTTTGCACATAGATGGCTTGCGGAAGAGTGTCTCTCCAACTTTAGTTGAACCAAGTGTGGCTACGCCCGGTCCTTGAGAAGGTTAAAACGGAGTCTATTTGACGAACTATCGTTGTGGTTTTGATGCGTAGGTGAGATGAGTTCTTACTTAAGCCCGTAGCAGCCACGTAAAACTTGCAACAACAAAGTAGAGGACGTCTAACTTGTTTTTGCAGGGCATGTTGTGATGTGATATGGTCAAGGCATGATGCTGATTTTATTGTATGAGATGATCATGTTTTGTAACCGAGTTATCGGCAACTGGCAGGAGCCATATGGTTGTCGCTTTATTGTATGCAATGCAATCGCGATGTAATGCTTTGCTTTATTACTAAACGGTAGTGCTAGTCGTAGAAGCATAAGATTGGCGAGACGACAACGATGCTACGATGGAGATCAAGGTGTCGCCGGTGACGATGGTGATCATGACGGTGCTTCAGAGATGGAGATCACAAAGCACAAGATGATGATGGCCATATCATATCACTTATATTGATTGCATGTGATGTTTATCTTTTTATGCATCTTATCTTGCTTTGATTGACGGTAGCATTATAAGATGATCTCTCACTAAATTATCAAGAAGTGTTCTCCCTGAGTATGCACCGTTGCAAAAGTTCTTCGTGCTGAGACACCACGTGATGATCGGGTGTGATAGGCTCTACGTTCAAATACAACGGGTGCAAAACAGTTGCACACGCGGAATACTCAGGTTATACTTGACGAGCCAAGCATATACAGATATGGCCTCGGAACACGGAGACCGAAAGGTCGAGCGTGAATCATATAGTAGATATGATCAACATAATGATGTTCACCATTGAAAACTACTCCATCTCACGTGATGATCGGTTATGGTTTAGTTGATTTGGATCACGTGATCACTTAGAGGATTAGAGGGATGTCTATCTAAGTGGGAGTTCTTAAGTAAATTTGATTAACTGAACTTAAAATTATCATGAACTTAGTACATGATAGTATCTTGCTTGTTTATGTCGATTGTAGATAGATGGCTCGTGCTGTTGTTCCATTGAATTTTAATGCGTTCCTTGAGAAAGCTAAGTTGAAAGATGATGGTAGCAATTACACGGACTGGGTCCGTAACTTGAGGATTATCCTCATTGCTGCATAGAAGAATTACGTCCTGGAAGCACCGCTGAGTGCCAGGCCTGCTGCTTGAGCAACACCAGAAGTTATGAACGTCTGGCAGAGCAAAGCTGATGACTACTCAATAGTTCAGTGTGCCATGCTTTACGGCTTAGAACCAGGATTTAACGACGTTTTGAACGTCATGGAGCATATGAGATGTTCCAGGAGTTGAAGTTAATATTTCAAGCAAATGCCCGGATTGAGAGATATGAAGTCTCCAATAAGTTCTATAGCTGCAAGATGGAGGAGAACAGTTCTGTCAGTGAGCATATACTCAAAATGTCTGGGTATAATAATCACTTGATTCAATTGGGAGTTACACTTCCGGATGATTGCGTCATTGACAGAATTCTCCAATCACTGCCACCAAGCTACAAGAGCTTTGTGATGAACTATAATATGCAAGGGATGAACAAGACTATTCCCGAGCTCTTCGCGATGCTGAAAGCTGCGGAGGTAGAAATCAAGAAGGAGCATCAAGTGTTGATGGTTAACAAAACCACTAGTTTCAAGAAAAAGGGCAAAGGGAAGAAGAAGGGGAGCTTCAAGAAGAACGGCAAGCAAGTTGCTGCTCAAGAGAAGAAACCCAAGTCTGGACCTAAGCCTGAAACTGAGTGCTTCTACTGCAAGCAGACTGATCACTGGAAGCGGAACTGCCCCAAGTATTTGGCGGATAAGAAGGATGGCAAGGTGAACAAAGGTATATGTGATATACATGTTATTGATGTGTACCTTACTAATGCTCGCAGTAGCACCTGGGTATTTGATACTGGTTCTGTTGCTAATATTTGCAACTCGAAACAGGGACTACAGAATAAGCGGACACTAGCAAAGGACGAGGTGACGATGCGCGTGGGAAACGGTTCCAAAGTCGATGTGATCGCGGTCGGCACACTACCTCTACATCTACCTTCGGGATTAATATTAGACCTAAATAATTGTTATTTGGTGCCAGCGTTGAGCATGAACATTATATCTGGATCTTGTTTAATGCGAGACGGTTATTCATTTAAATCAGAGAATAATGGCTGTTCTATTTATATGAGTAATATCTTTTATGGTCATGCACCTTTGAAAAGTGGTCTATTTTTGATGAATCTCGATAGTAGTGATACACATATTCATAATGTTGAAGCCAAAAGATGCAGAGTTAATAATGATAGTGCAACTTATTTGTGGCACTGCCGTTTAGGTCATATCGGTGTAAAACGCATGAAGAAACTCCATACTGATGGGCTTTTGGAACCACTTGATTATGAATCACTTGGTACTTGCGAACCGTGCCTCATGGGCAAGATGACCAAAACACCGTTCTCCGGTACTATGGAGAGAGCAACAGATTTGTTGGAAATCATACATACCGATGTATGTGGTCTGATGAATATTGAGGCTCGTGGCGGATATCGTTATTTTCTCACTTTCACAGATGATTTAAGCAGATATGGGTATATCTACTTAATGAAACACAAATCTGAAACGTTTGAAAAGTTCAAAGAATTTCAGAGTGAAGTTGAAAATCATCGTAACAAGAAAATATGGTTTCTACGATCTGATCGTGGAGGAGAATATTTGAGTTACGAGTTTGGTGTACATTTGAAAAATTGTGGAATAGTTTCACAACTCACGCCACCCGGAACACCAAAACGTAATGGTGTGTCCGAATGTCGTAATCGTACTTTACTAGATATGGTGCGATCTATGATGTCTCTTACTGATTTACCGCTATCGTTTTGGGGTTATGCTTTAGAGACGGCCGCATTCACGTTAAATAGGGCACCATCAAAATCCGTTGAGACGACGCCTTATGAATTGTGGTTTGGCAAGAAACCAAAGTTGTCGTTTCTTAAAGTTTGGGGCTGCGATGCTTATGTGAAAAAGTTTCAACCTGATAAGCTCGAACCCAAATCGGAGAAATGTGTCTTCATAGGATATCCAAAGGAAGGATACACCTTCTATCACAGATCCGAAGGCAAGACTTTTGTTGCTAAATTCGGAAACTTTCTTGAGAAGGAGTTTCTCTTGAAAGAAGTGAGTGGGAGGAAAGTAGAACTTGACGAGGTAACTGTACCTACTCCGTTATTGGGAAATAGTACATCACAGAAAACTGTTTCTGTGAGACCTACGCCAATAAGAGAGGAAATTAATGATGATGATCATGAAACTTTAGATCAAGATGCTACTGGACCTCGTAGATCAACCAGAGTAAGATCCGCACCAGAGTGGTACGGTAATCCTGTTCTGGAAGTCATGCTACTAGATCATGACGAACCTACGAACTATGAAGAAGCGATGGTGAGCCCAGATTCCGCAAAGTGGCTTGAAGCCATGAAATCTGAGATGGGATCCATGTATGAGAACAAAGTATGGACTTTGGTTGACTTGCCCGATGATCGGCAAGCAATTGAGAATAAATGGATCTTTAAGAAAAAGACTGACGCTGATGGTAATGTTACTGTCTACAAAGCTCGACTTGTCGCAAAAGGTTTTCGACAAGTTCAAGGAGTTGACTACGATGAGACTTTCTCACCCGTAGCGATGCTTAAGTCTGTCAGAATCATGTTAGCAATTGCCGCATTTTATGATTATGAAATTTGGCAAATGGATGTAAAAACTGCATTCCTGAATGGATTTCTGGAAGAAGAGTTGTATATGATGCAACCGGAAGGTTTTGTCAATCCAAAGGGAGCTAACAAAGTGTGCAAACTCCAGCGATCCATTTATGGACTGGTGCAAGCATCTCGGAGTTGGAATAAACGCTTTGATAGTGTGATCAAAGCATTTGGTTTTGTACAGACTTTTGGAGAAGCCTGTATTTACAAGAAAGTGAGTGGGAGCTCTGTAGCATTTCTGATATTATATGTGGATGACATATTACTGATTGGAAATGATATAGAATTTCTGGATAGCATAAAGGGATACTTGAATAAAAGTTTTTCAATGAAAGACCTCGGTGAAGCTGCTTACATATTAGGCATAAAGATCCATAGAGATAGATCAAGACGCTTAATTGGACTTTCACAAAGCACATACCTTGACAAGATTTTGAAGAAGTTCAAAATGGATCAAGCAAAGAAAGGGTTCTTGCCTGTGTTACAAGGTGTGAATTTGAGTCAGACTCAATGCCCGACCACTGCAGAAGATAGAGAGAAAATGAAAGATGTTCCCTATGCTTCAGCCATAGGCTCTATCATGTATGCAATGCTGTGTACCAGACCTGATGTGTGCCTTGCTATAAGTATAGCAGGGAGGTACCAAAGTAATCCAGGAGTGGATCACTGGACAGTGGTCAAGAACATCCTGAAATACCTGAAAAGGACTAAGGATATGTTTCTCGTATATGGAGGAGACAAAGAGCTCACCGTAAGAGGTTACGTTGATGCAAGCTTTGACACTGATCCGGACGATTCTAAATCGCAAACCGGATACGTGTTTACTTTAAATGGTGGAGCTGTCAGTTGGTGCAGTTCTAAACAAAGCGTCGTAGCGGGATCTACATGTGAAGCAGAATACATAGCTGCTTCGGAAGCAGCGAACGAAGGAGTCATGATGAAGGAGTTCATATCTGATCTAGGTGTCATACCAAGTGCATCGGGTCCAATGAAAATCTTTTGTGACAATACTGGTGCAATTGCTTTGGCAAAGGAATCCAGATTTCACAAAAGGACCAAACACATCAAGAGACGCTTCAATTCCATCCGGGATCTAGTCCAGGTGGGAGACATAGAGATTTGCAAGATACATATGGATCTGAATGTTGCAGACCCGTTGACTAAGCCTCTTCCACGAGCAAAACATGATCAGCACCAAGGCTCCATGGGTGTTAGAATCATTACTGTGTAATCTAGATTATTGACTCTAGTGCAAGTGGGAGACTGAAGGAAATATGCCCTAGAGGCAATAATAAAGTTATTATTTATTTCCTTATATCATGATAAATGTTTATTATTCATGCTAGAATTGTATTAACCGGAAACATAATACATGTGTGAATACATAGACCAACAGAGTGTCACTAGTATGCCTCTACTTTGACTAGCTCGTTAATCAAAGATGGTTATGTTTCCTAACCATGAACAAAGAGTTGTTATTTGATTAACGAGGTCACATCATTAGTTGAATGATCTGATTGACATGACCCATTCCATTAGCTTAGCACCCGATCGTTTAGTATGTTGCTATTGCTTTTCTTCATGACTTATACATGTTCCTATAACTATGAGATTATGCAACTCCCGTTTGCCGGAGGAACACTTTGGGTACTACCAAACGTCACAACGTAACTGGGTGATTATAAAGGAGTACTACAGGTGGCTCCAAAGGTAGATGTTGGGTTGGCGTATTTCGAGATTAGGATTTGTCAATCCGATTGTCGGAGAGGTATCTCTGGGCCCTCTCGGTAATACACATCACTTAAGCCTTGCAAGCAGTGCAACTAATGAGTTAGTTGCGGGATGATGTATTACGGAACGAGTAAAGAGACTTGCCAGTAACGAGATTGAACTAGGTATCGGATACCGACGATCGAATCTCGGGCAAGGAACATACCGATGACAAAGGGAACAGCGTATGTTGTTATGCGGTCTGACCGATAAAGATCTTCGTAGAATATGTAGGAGCCAATATGGGCATCCAGGTCCCGCTATTGGTTATTGACCGGAGATGTGTCTCGGTCATGTCTACAATGTTCTCGAACCGTAGGGTCCGCACGCTTAACGTTACGATGACAGTTATTATGAGTTTATGCATTTTGATGTGCCGAAGGTTGTTTGGAGTCCCGGATGAGATCACGGACATGACGAGGAGTCTCGAAATGGTCAAGACGTAAAGATTGATATATTGGAAGCCTATGTTTGGACATCGGAAGTGTTCCGGGTGAAATCGGGATTTTACCGGATTACCGGGAGGGTTACCGGAACCCCCCGGGAGCCAAATGGGCCTACATGGGCCATTGTGGAAAGGTGAAAGGGGCTGCCAAGGAGGGCTGTGTGCCTCCCCCCTCCCCTAATCCTATTAGGACTAGGAGAGGTGGCCGGCCACCTCTCTCTCTTTCCCTCTTCCTTTTTTCCAAGGAGTCCTAGTTGGATTAGGATTGGGGGGGGGAGTCCTACTCCCGGTAGGAGTAGGACTCCTCCTGCGCCTCCCTCCTTTGGCCGGCCAGCCTCCCCCCTTCCATCCTTTATATACGGGGGCAGGGGACACCCCAAGACACACAAGTTGATCCTTGAGATCGTTCCTTAGCCGTGTGCGGTGCCCCCTGCCACCAAATTCCACCTCGATCATACTGTTACAGTGCTTAGGCAAAGCCCTGCGTCGGTAATACATCAAGATCATCACCACGCCGTCGTGCCGACGGAACTCTTCCTCAATGCTTTGCTGGATCGGAGCCCGAGGATCGTCATCGAGCTGAACGTGTGCTAAGAACTCGGAGGTGCCGGAGTAACGGTGCTTGGATCGGTAGGATCGGGAAGAAGACGTACGACTACTTCCTCTACGTTGTGTGATCGCTTCCGCAGTCGGTCTGCGTTGGTACGTAGACAACACTCTCCCCCTCATTGCTATGCATCACCATGATCTTGTGTGTGCGTAGGAAAATTTTGAAATTACTACGTTCCCCAACAAGGGTCCGCACGCTTAACGTTACGATGACAGTTATTATGAGTTCATGCATTTTGATGTACCGAAGGTTGTTCGGAGTCCCGGATGTGATCATGGACATGACGAGGAGTCTCGAAATGGTCGAGACATAAAGATTGATATATTGGAAGCCTATATTTGTATATCGGAAGTGTTCCGGGTGAAATCGGGATTTTACCGGAGTACTGGGAGGTTACCGGAACCCCCCGGGAACCATATGGGCCTTATTGGGCCTTAGTGGAAAGGTGGAAGGGGCAGCCCAAGGTGGGCTGCGCGCCTCCCCCCTCCCCTAGTCCTATTAGGACTAGGAGAGGTGGCCGGCCCCCTTCTCTCTCTCTCTCTCTCTCGGAATCCTATTAGGAATAGGATTGGGGGGGAGTCCTACTCCCGATAGGAGTAGGACTCCTCCTGCGCCCTCCTCCTTGGCCGGCCAGCCCTCCCCTTGGATCCTTTATATACGGGGGCAGGGGGCACCTCTAGACACACAAGTTGATCATTGAGATTGTTCCTTAGCCATGTGCGGTGCCCCCTGCCACCATATTCCACCTTGATCATATCGTTGTAGTGCTTAGGTGAAGCCCTGCGTCGGTAGAACATCAAGATCGTCACCACGCCATCGTGCTGGCGGAACTCCTCCCTGAAGCTTTGCTGGATCGGAGCCCGGGGATCGTCATCGAGCTGTACGTGTGCTAAGAACTCGGAGGTGCCGGAGTAACGGTGCTTGGATCGGTCGGATCGGGAAGAAGACGTACGACTACTTCCTCTATGTTGTGTCAACGCTTCCGTTGTGATCTACAAGGGTACGTAGATCAGACTCTCCCCCTCGTTGCTATGCGTCACCATGATCTTGCGTGTGCGTAGGATTTTTTTTGAAATTACTACGTTCCCCAACAGTGGCATCCGAGCCTAGGTTTTATGGTTTGATGTTATTTGCACGAGTAGAACACAAGTGAGTTGTGGGCGATACAAGTCATACTGCCTACCAGCATGTCATACTTTGTTCAGCGGTATTGTTGGACGAGACGACCCGGACCAACCTTACGCGTACGCTTTCGCGAGACCGGTTCCCTCGACGTGCTTTGCACATAGATGGCTTGCGGGCGACTGTCTCTCCAACTTTAGTTGAACCAAGTGTGGCTACGCCCGGTCCTTGAGAAGGTTAAAATGGAGTCTATTTGACAAACTATCGTTGTGGTTTTGATGCGTAGGTGAGATGAGTTCTTGCTTAAGCCCGTAGCATCCACGTAAAACTTGCAACAACAAAGTAGAGGACGTCTAACTTGTTTTTGCAGGGCATGTTGTGATGTGATATGGTCAAGGCATGATGCTAAATTTTATTGTATGAGATGATCATGTTTTGTAACCAAGTTATCGGCAACTAGTAGGATCCATATGGTTGTCGCTTTATTGTATGCAATGCAATCGCGATGTAATGCTTTACTTTATTACTAAGCGGTAGTGATAGTCGTGGAAGCATAAGATTGGCGAGACTACAACGATGCTACGATGGAGATCAAGGTGTTGCGCCGGTGACGATGGTGATCATGACGGTGCTTCGGAGATGGAGATCACAAGCACAAGATGATGATGGCCATATCATATCACTTATATTGATTGCATGTGATGTTTATCCTTTTATGCATCTTATCTTGCTTTGATTGACGGTAGCATTATAAGATGATCTCTCACTGAATTATCAAGAAGTGTTCTCCCTGAGTATGCACCGTTGCCAAAGTTCGTCGTGCCCAGACACCACGTGATGATCGGGTGTGATAAGCTCTACGTCCATCTACAACGGGTGCAAGCCAGTTTTGCACACACAGAATACTCAGGTTAAACTTGACGAGCCTAGCATATGCAGATATGGCCTCGGAACACGGAGACCGAAAGGTCGAGCGTGAATCATATAGTAGATATGATCAACATAACGATGTTCACCATTGAAAACTACTCCATCTCACGTGATGATCGGTTATGGTTTAGTTGATTTGGATCACGTGATCACTTAGAGGATTAGAGGGATGTCTATCTAAGTGGGAGTTCTTAAGTAATATGATTAATTGAACTTTAATTTATCATGAACTTAGTCCTGGTAGTATTAGCATATCTATGTTGAAGATCAATAGCTCGCGTTGTTGCTTTCATATGTTTATTTTGATATGTTCCTAGAGAAAATTGTGTTGAAAGATGTTAGTAGCAATGATAAGGATTGGATCCGTGATCTGAGGTTTATCCTCTTTGCTGCACAAAAAAATTATGTCCTTGATGCACCGCTAGGTGACAGACCTATTGCAGGAGTAGATGCAGACGTTATGAACGTTTGGCTAACTCAATATGATGACTACTTGATAGTTTAGTGCACCATGCTTAATGGAATCGGGACTTGAAAGACGTTTTGAACGTCATGGACCATATGAGATGTTCCAGGAGTTGAAGTTAATATTTCAAGCAAATACCCGAGTTGAGAGATATGAAGTCTCCAACAAGTTCTATAGCTAAAAGATGGAGGAGAATCGCTCAACTAGTGAGCATGTGCTCAGATTGTCTAGGTACTACAATCGCTTGAATCAAGTGAGAGTTAATCTTCCAGATAAGATAGTGATTGACAGAATTCTCTAGTCACCATCACCAAGTTAGTAGAACTTCGTGATGAACTATGATATGCAAGGGATAACGGAAACGATTCCCAAGCTCTTCGCGATGCTGAAATTGATGAAGGTAGAAATCAAGAAAAACATCAAGTGTTGATGGTTGACAAGACCACTAGTTTGAAGAAAAGGGCAAAAGGGAAGAAGGGGAACTTCAAGAAGAACGGCAAGCAAGTTGCTGCTCAAGTGAAGAAGCCCAAGTCTGGTCCTAAGCCTGAGACTAAGTGCTTCTACTGCAAAGGGACTGGTCACTGGAAGCGGAACTGCCCCAAGTATTTGGCGGATAAGAAGGATGGCAAAGTGAACAAAAGTATATTTGATATACATGTTATTGATGTGTGCTTTACTAGTGTTTATAGCAACCCCTCAGTATTTGATATTGGTTCAGTTGCTAAGAGTAGTAACTCGAAACAGGAGTTGCAGAATAAACAGAGACTAGTTAAGGGTGAAGTGACGATGTGTGTTGGAAGTAGTTCCAAGATTGATATGATCATCATCGCACACTCCCCTATACTTTCGGGATTAGTGTTGAACTTAAATAAGTGTTATTTGGTTTTTGCGTTGAGCATGAATATGATTTGATCATGTTTATTGCAATACGGTTATTCATTAAAGTCAGAGAATAATTGTTGTTCTGTTTACATGAATAAAACCTTCGATGGTCATACACCCAATGAAACAAGTTCGTTGGATCTCGATCGTAGTAATACACATATTCATAATATTGAAACCAAAAGATGCAAAGTTAATAATGATAGTGCAACTTATTTGTGGCACTGCCGTTTAGGTCATATTGGTATAAAGCGCATGAAGAAACTCCATGCTGATGGGCTTTCGGAATCACTTGATTATGAATCACTTGATGCTTGCGAACCATGCCTTTTGGGCAAGATGACTAAAATGCCATTCACCGGAACAATGGAGCAAGCAACAGATTTGTTGGAAATCATACATACTGATGTATGTGGTCCGATGAATATTTAAGGCTTGCAGCGGGTATCATTATTTTCTGACCTTCACAGATGATTTGAGCAGATATGGGTATATCTACTTAATGAAATAGAAGTCTGATACATTTGTAAAGTTCATATAATTTCAGAGTGAAGTGGAAAATCATCGTAACAAGAAAATAAAGTTTCTACGATCTGATCGTGGAAAAGAGTATTTGAGTTACGAGTTTGGTCTTCAGTTAAAACAATGTGAAATAGTTTCACTACTCACGCCACCTAGAACACCACAGCATAATGGTGTGTACGAACGTCATAACCGTACTTTATTGGATATAGTGCAATCTATGATGTTTCTTACCGATTTACCACTATCGTTTTTGGGGTCATGCATTAGAGACAGCTGCATTCACGTTAAAAAAAGGGGCACAATCTATATCCGTCGAGACGACGCCTTATGAACAATGGTTTGGCAAGAAACCAAAGTTGTCGTTTCTTGAAGTTTGGGGTTGCGATGCTTATGAGAAAAAGTTTCATCCTGATAAGCTCAAACCCAAATCGGAGAAATATGTCTTCATAGGATACCCAAAGGAGACTGTTGGGTACACCTTCTATCACAGATCCTAAGGCAAGACATTCGTTGCTTATAATGGATCCTTTCTAGAGAAGGAGTTTCTCTTGAAAGAAGTAGGTGGGAGGAAAGTAGAAAACTTGATAAGGTAATTGTACCTTCTACCTTATTGGAAAGTAGTTCATCACAAAAATCTGTTCTTGTGACTACTACACCAATTAGTGAGGAAGCTAATGATGATGATCATGTAACTTCAGATCAAGTTACTACCGAATCTCGTAGGTAAACCAGAGTGAGATCCGCACCAGAGTGGTATGGTAATCCTGTTCTGGAGGTCATGTTACTTGACCATGACGAACCTACGAACTATGAGGAAGCGATGATGAGCCCAGATTCCGCGAAATGGTTTGAGGCCATGAAATCTGATATATGATCCATGTATGAGAACAAAGTTTGGACTTTGGTTGACTTGCCCGATGATCGGCAAGCAATTGAGAATAAATGGATCTTCAAGAGGAAGACGGACGCTGATAGTAGTGTTACTATCTACAAAGCTAGAATTGTCGCAAAAGGTTTTCGACAAGTTCAAGGTGTTGACTACGATGAGAGCTTCTCACTCGTATCTATGCTTGAGTCTGTCCGAATCATGTTAGTAATTGCCGCATTTTATGAAATCTGGCAAATGGATAAACAAAACTGCATTCCTTAATGGATTTATTAAAGAAGAGTTGTATATGATGCAACAAAAGGTTTTGTCAATCCGAAAGGTGCTAACAAAATGTGCAAGCTCCAGCGATCCATCTGTGGACTGGTGCAAGCATCTTGGAGTTGGAATATACGCTTTGATGAGTTGATCAAAGCATATAGTTTTATACAGACTTGCGATGAAGCCTGTATTTACAAGAAAGTGAGTGGGAGCACTACAACATTTCTGATAAGTATATGTGAATGACATATTGTTGATCGGAAATAATGTAGAATTATTCTGTAAAGCATAAAGGAGTGTTTGAAAGGAGTTTTTCAAAGAAAGACTTCGGTGAAGCTGCTTACATATTGAGCTTCAAGATCTATAGAGATAGATCAAGACGCTTGATAAGTTTTTTCAATGAGTACATACCTTGACAAGATTTTGAAGTAGTTCAAAATGGAGCAGTCAAAGAAAGAGTTCTTGCCTATATTATAAGGTGTGAAGTTGAGTAAGACTCAAAGCCCGACCACGGCAGAAGATAGAAAGAGAATGAAAGTCATTCCCTATGCCTTGGCCATAGGTTCTATAAAGTACGTCATGCTGTAGACCAGATCTATTGTATACCCTGCACTGATTTGGCAAGGGAGTACAATAGTGATCTAGGAGTAGATCACTGGACAGCGGTCAGAATTATCCTTGGTGAAATAAGGATATGTTTCTCGATTATGGACGTGATAAAAAGGTTTGTCGTAAAGGGTTACGCCGATGCAAGTTTTGACACTAATCTAGATGACTCTAAGTCTCGGTCTAGATACATATTGAAAGTGGGAGCACTTAGCTAGAGTAGCTCCATGCAGAGCATTGTTGACATAGAAATTTGCAAAATACATGTGGATCTGAATGTGGCAGACCCGTTGACTAAGACTCTCTCACAAGCAAAACATGATCACACCTTAGTACTCTTTGGGTGTTAATCACATAGCGATGTGAACTAGATTACTGAATCTAGTAAACCCTTTGGGTGTTGGTCACATGGCGATGTGAACTATGGGTATTAATCACATGATGATGTGAACTATCGATGTTAATCACATGGTGATGTGATCTAGATTATTGACTCTAGTGCAACTGGGAGACTGAAGGAAATATGCCCGAGAGGCAATAATAAAGTTATTATTTATTTCCTTATATCATGATAAATATTTATTATTCATGCTAAAATTGTATTAACCGGAAACATAATACATGTGTGAATACATAGACAAACAGAGTGTCACTAGTATGCCACTACTTGACTAGCTCGTTAATCAAAGATGGTTATGTTTCCTAACCATGGACAAAGAGTTGTTATTTGATTAATTGGATCACATCATTAGATGAATGATCTGATTGACATGACCCATTCCATTAGCTTAGCACCCGATCGTTTAGTATGTTGCTATTGCTTTCTTCATGACTTATACATGTTCCTATGACTATGAGATTATGCAACTCCCATTTACCGGAGGAACACTTTGGGTACTACCAAACGTCACAACGTAACTGGGTGATTATAAAGGAGTACTACCGGTGGCTCCAAAGGTAGATGTTGGGTTGGCGTATTTTGAGATTAGGATTTGTCACTCCGATTGTCGGAGAGGTATCTCTGGGCCCTCTCGCTAATGCACATCACTTAAAGCCTTGCAAGCAGTGCAACTAATGAGTTAGTTGCGGGATGTTGTATTATGGAACGAGTAAAGAGACTTGCCGGTAACGAGATTGAACTAGGTATTGGATACCGACGATCGAATCTCGGGCAAGTAACATACCGATGACAAAGGGAACAACATATGTTGTTATGCGGTCTGACCGATAAAGATCTTCGTAGAATATGTAGGAGCCAATATGGGCATCCAGGTCCCGCTATTGGTTATTGACCGGAGACGTGTCTCGGTCATGTCTACATTGTTCTCGAACCGTAGGGTCCGCACGCTTAACGTTACGATGACAGTTATTATGAGTTCATGCATTTTGATGTACCGAAGGTTGTTCGGAGTCCCGGATGTGATCACGGACATGACGAGGAGTCTCGAAATGGTCGAGACATAAAGATTGATATATTGGAAGCCTATATTTGGATATCGGAAGTGTTCCGGGTGAAATCGGGATTTTACCGGACTACCGGGAGGTTACCGGAACCCCCCGGGAACCATATGGGCCTTATTGGGCCTTAGTGGAAAGGTGGAAGGGGCAGCCCAAGGTGGGCTGCGCGCTTCCCCCCTCCCCTAGTCCTATTAGGACTAGGAGAGGTGGCCGGCCCCCTTCTCTCTCTCTCTCTCTCTCTCTCTCTCTCTCTCTCTCTCTCTTTCTCTCTCTCTCTCGAGGAATCCTATTAGGAATAGGATTGGGGGGAGTCCTACTCCCGGTAGGAGTAGGACTCCTCCTGCGCCCTCCTCCTTGGCCGGCCAGCCCTCCCCCTTGGATCCTTTATATACGGGGGCAGGGGGCACCTCTAGACACACAAGTTGATCATTGAGATCGTTCCTTAGCCGTGTGTGGTGCCCCCTGCCACCATATTCCACCTCGATCATATCATTGTAGTGCTTAGGCGAAGCCCTGCGTCGGTAGAACATCAAGATCGTCACCACGCCGTCGTGCTGGCGGAACTCCTCCCCGAAGCTTTGCTGGATCGGAGCCCGGGGATCGTCATCGAGCTGTACGTGTGCTAAGAACTCGGAGGTGCCGGAGTAACGGTGCTTGGATCGGTCGGATCGGGAAGAAGACGTACGACTACTTCCTCTACGTTGTGTCAATGCTTCCGTTGCGATCTACAAGGGTACGTAGATCAGACTCTCCCCCTCGTTGCTATGCGTCACCATGATCTTGCGTGTGCGTAGGAAATTTTTTGAAATTACTACGTTCCCCAACAGGTATCTCAATACCTAGTTCAATCTCGTTACCGGCAAGTCTCTTTACTTGTTCCGTAATACATCATCTCGCAACTAACTCATTAGTTGCAATGCTTGCAAGGCTTATGTGATGTGCATTACCAAGAGGGCCCAGAGATACCTCTCCGACAATCAGAGTGACAAATCCTAATCTCGAAATACGCCAACCCAACATTCACCTTTGGAGACACCTGTAGACCTCCTTTATAATCACCCAGTTACGTTGTGACGTTTGGTAGCAACGTTTGGTAGCACACAAAGTGTTCCTCTGGTAAACGGGAGTTGCATAATCTTATAGTCATAGGAACATGTATAAGTCATGAAGAAAGCAATAGCAACATACTAAACGATCGAGTGCTAAGCTAACGGAATGGTCAAGTCAATCACATCATTCTCCTAATGATGTGATCCCGTTAATCAAATAACAACTCTTTGTCTATGGTTAGGAAACATAACCATCTTTGATTAACGAGCTAGTCAAGTAGAGGCATACTAGTGACGTTTGGTTTGTCTATGTATTCACACAAGTATTATGTTTCCGGATAATACAATTCTAGCATGAATAATAAACATTTATCATGATATAAGGAAATAAAATAATAACATTATTATTGCCTCTAGGGCATATTTCCTTCACTATGTCCATGGCTCACGCTCATGTATTCCGTGAAAGTTGAAAAGGTTTGAGAACGTCAAAAGTATGAAACAATTGCTTGGCTTGTCATCGGGGTTGTGCATGATGTGAATATTTTGTATGGTGAAGATGGAGCATAGCCAGACTATATGATTTTGTAGGGATAACTTTCTTTGGCCATGTTATTTTGAAAAGACATGATTGCTTTATTAGTAGGCTTGAAGTATTATTGTTTTATGTCAAATGATAGACTATTTCTTTGAATCACTCGTATCTTAATATTCATGCCATGATTAGATATGTGATCAAGATAATGCTAGGTAGCATTCCACATCAAAAGTTATCTTTTTTATCATTTACCTACTCGAGGACGAGCAGGAATTAAGCTTGGGGATGCTGATACGTCTCCGCCGTATCTATAATTTTTTATTGTTCCATGCCAATATTATTCAACTTTCATATACTTTTGGCAACTTTTTATACTATTTTTGGGACTAACATATTGATCCAGTGCCCAGTGCCAGTTCCTGTTTGTTGCATGTTTTTTGTTTCGTAGAATATCCATATTAAACGGAGTCCAAACGGGATAAAAACTGACGGAAATCTTTTTTGGAATATATATGATTTTTGGGAAGAAGAATCCACGCGAGACGATGCCCGAGGGGGCCATGAGGCAGGGGGCGCGCCCCTGACCCTCGTGGCCACCCTGTAAGGCGGTTGGTGCCCTTCTTTCGCTGCAAGAAAGCTAATATCCGGATAGAGATCATGTTACAATTTCAGCCCAATCGGAGTTACGGATCTCCGGGAATATAAGAAACGGTGAAAGGGAAGAATCTGGGAATGCAGAAACAGAGAGAGACAGAGAGATAGATCCAATCTCGGAGGGGCTCTCGCCCCTCCCATGCCATGGAGGCCAGGGACCAGAGGGGAAACTCTTCTCCCATCTAGGGAGGAGGTCAAGGAAGAAGAAGACGAAGGGCCCCCCTCTCCCCTTCTCTTCCGGTGGTGCCGGAACGCTGCCCTGGCTATCATCATCATCACCGCAATCTACACCAACACCTCTGCCATCTTCACCAACATCTCCATCACCTTCCCCCTCTATCTACAACGGTCCACTCTCCCGCAACCCGCTGTACCCTCTACTTGAACATGGTGCTTTATGCTTCATATTATTATCCAATGATGTGTTGCCATCCTATGATGTCTGAGTAGATTTTCGTTGTCCTATTGGTGGTTGATGAATTGCTATGATTGATTTAATTTGCTTGTGGTTATGTTGCTGTCCTTTTGTGCCCATCATATGATTGCGCGCGTGGATCACACCCTAGGGTTAGTTGTATGTTGATAGGACTATGTATTGGAGGGCAAGAGTGACAGAAGCTTCAACTTAGCATAGAAATTGACGCATACGGGATTGAACGGGGACCAATATATCTTAATGCTATGGTTGGGTTTTACCTTAATGAACATTAGTATTTGTGGATGCTTGCTAATGGTTCCAACCATAAGTGCATAGAATTTCTAGTCAGGGATGGCATGCTAGCAGTGGCCTCTCCCACATAATACTTGCTATCGGTCTAGTAAAGTAGTCAATTGCTTAGGGGCAATTTCGCAACTCCTACCACCACTTTTCCACACTCGCTATATTTAGTTTATTGCTTCTTTACTTACAACAGCCCCTACTTTTTATTTACTTGCTCTTTATTATCTTGCAAACCTATCCAACAATACCTACAAAGTACTTCTAGTTTCATACTTGTTCTAGGTAAAGCGAACATCAAGCGTGCGTAGAGTTGTGTCGGTGGTCGATAGAACTTGAGGGAATATTTGTTCTGCCTTTAGCTCCTCGTTGGGTTCGACACTCTTACTTATCGAAAACTGTTGCGATCCCCTATACTTGTGGGTTATCAGTCGTACCCTCGGGAGGGGGTCCGGGGCTGGTGGTCTCGGTTCCCACTTCTCCGGTCGCGATGGTAGAGCTGCAGGTGGTGGTCCCGTGTTATGAAGGGGGCTCGGGGCAGGTGGTCTCGGCGCCCTCTTCTCCCATAGCGGTGGACGAGGATTCGGGGATGGAGGCCTTATCTTCTGGAGGGGATCCAGGGCAGGTGGCCTCGGCACCCTCTTCTCCTCTCACGGGACCAGGGCTGCAGGAGGCAGTTCCGCCTTCTGGAGGGGCTCGGGGCAAGTGGCCTCGGGGCTCTCTTCTCCTGACGCGCCTACGGTGTCCGGCCCTCCTCTGGCGCCGGTGAGTTCTTCTTGCTGGCGGGCCGGGGTGGGAGGGGAGCTCGGGCAGGTGGCCCATGCTCCCCCATCCACCTGCTTGGCGCCGTCCCTCGGCCCTGGAGTTCGAGGCCCCACCCCAGGCAGGATCACTCGGGAGGTGGTGATTGTGTTCTGCGGGATTCTAGACCCAGCTGCTGAGGGGCGACGGTTGAGCTGTCGTCTCCAAGACCATCCGGAGGTTGACGACATACAGCAGTGGTGCGCCATGCGGGCGGCCAAACTTCGTGATGTTGAGGTCACTACTGGTATGTCGGTTAATACCTCAAACTCCATCTTGCATTTTTCTAATGATGAGATTGTTAATAATGCAAACCAATTAGGAATTTCACTAGGTAATAATGATAGTGAAATTTCAAATTCAGTTAATGATATTTTGGATTTAGAGGTAGAGCGGGCTTTACAGATGATTCATAACTTAGCAGCGGTTAAACCCATGAATGATTCCGATATTGATGCTTTGGGGTTAGGGTGCTTGATAATTTTTGTGCGGATCTTGCTCCTACCCTCCCTGAGGAGGAGGATGAGAGTTTTGAGAATGATGTAGTAAGACCTCCTAAGCCTGGTTGTGAGGACCGGTTGGAGAGTAAGATCATTCCTGAACGCAAATGGAAGCGGAAGATCTACCCGACGTCCGCAGTGCGTAGGAGTGCTAGGATCCGCACGGCTAAAAAATTCCATGACGAGATATGAAAGGAATCTTTTGGAATAGCAGAGGTCTCAAAGACTTGGCCAAAGGAAGGTTTCTTGCAGAGGCGTCTATCTAGCATAGGTTGGACTTTATCGCATTGTCGGAAACCGGTAGAGATAATTTTTCGCCACAATTTCTTAATACTTTATCGGGCGGTATTGATTTTGACTGGCATTGTCTGCCACCACGAGGAAGATCGGGTGGGATCTTACTCAGAGTTAGATGCGATTCACTCGAAGTCCGAAGTGTGGTCATGGGAGATTTTGTTGTTAAGTTTAGGGTGCGGTCGAAGGCGATGGGTTTAATTGGGCTCTGGTGGCGGTATATGGTGCCGCACAGCCCGAATTCAAACCTGATTTCTTGGCTGATCTAGTTCGGATTTGCGGCTCTGAGCAGCTTCCAATCCTGGTGGGGGGTGATTTTAACATCATTAGAAGGCGTGATGAGAAGAACAATGATAACTTTGCCGGCAGATGGTCGTTCATGTTTAATACTATCATCGAAAGCTTGGATCTGAGAGAGATAGAGCTTTCGGGAAGAAAGTTCACCTGGGCTAACGCGATGCCAAATCCGACGTTTGAAAAGTTGGATCTTGTACTGGCTAGTGTCGAATGGGAACATAAATTTCCCTTTGTAACAGTTCAGGCTCTTTCTCATGGTATTTCTGACCACACGCCTTTATTTGTTGACTCTGGTGAGGCCACACACTTGGGAAACAAAAATGTATTTTCATTCGAACTGGCTTGGTTTGAAAGAGAAGGCTTCCTTGATCTCGTAGCCAGAGGGTGGGCTAAGGATGTAGGAGGTAGGACTTCGCTTGAGCGTTGGCAGAATAAGATTAGGCACTTGAGAAGTTTTCTACGTGGGTGGGCTAAGCATCTTAGTGGGATCTATAAGGTCGAAAAGGAACGGCTCCTTACCCTTATTCAGTCACTAGATGTAAAAGCAGAAACCACAGTTCTGTCAGCCCCAGAGCTTCATGCCAAGCTTGACGCAGAGATGAGGCTGAAAAAGCTTCTTCGTGAAGAAGAATTAAAGTGGGCATTGCGGGCCAAGGCCCGTGGAGTAGTGCAGGGGGATGCGAACATTCAATTCTTTCACATGATCCCCAATGGCAAACACAGGAAGAAGAGGATCTTTCAGCTTGAACAAGATGAAGGAACGATTCTTGGTCAGGAGAACCTAAAATTATATATTACTGAGTATTACAAGAAGTTGTTTGTGCCTCCAGATGATAACTGTGTGTCTCTGGACGAGTCTAGGATTGAGGATGTGCCTCAACTTACTGCTGTTCAGAATGATATTTAAGCTGCTCCTTTTTCTGAGAAAGAGATGTTTGAGGCCATATCGCAGATGAAAAATAATAAGGCTCCCAGCCCAAATGGATTTCCGGTTGAGTTTTATAAGAAATGCTAGCATATCATTAAAGGGGATCTGTTGCCGTTGTTCCATGATTTATTCTCTGGACAGCTTCAGCTGTTTCAGTTGAATTTTGGAACGATAACCCTCCTTCCAAAGAAAACAGAGGCTGCGGGAATTGAGCAATTTAGGCCCATCTGCCTTCTTAATGTTAGTTTCAAAATTTTGTACCAAGGTCGGGACTATTAGGCTCACACAGATTGTGCATGCTATGGTGCAGCTACTCAAACTGCTTTCATGCCGGACATGAACATCCTAGAAGGGGTTGTGGTTCTTCATGAAACGCTCCATGATATTCACACGAAAAAACTTAATGGTGTTGTTTTCAAGGTTGATTTCTAGAAAGCGTATGATAAAGTTAAATGGCCTTTCCTTCAACATGCCTTACACATGAAGGGTTTTGATGAAGCTTGGCGATGCCAGGTTGAATCTTTCACACAAAAAAGGAGTGTTGGAATTAAAGTGAATGACGACATAGGTCATTATTTCCAGACACATAAGGGCCTGCGACAAGGTGATCCAATGTCCCCTATTCTGTTCAACATTGTGGTTGATATGTTGGCAATCCTGATAGGTAGGGCAAAGGAGGCCGGCCAGGTGGGTGGCTTGGTGCCTCATCTAGTTGATGATGGTGTGTCCATCCTGTAGTACGATGATGATACAATCATCTTTATGGAGCATGACTTGGCAAAAGCGAGAAATATGAAGCTCGTGCTATGCCTATTTGAACAATTGTCCGGATTGAAGATTAACTTTCATAAAAGCGAGTTGTTCTGTTTTGGTAGAGCCAATGAGGAACAAGAGGCTTATAGGCAATCGTTTGGATGTGAATTGGGGACACTACCTTTCACCTACTTAGGTATACCCATTCACCATCGTAAGCTGACAAACAGAGAATGAAAGTGCATCGAGGATCGGTTTGAGAAGAAACTGAGTTGCTGGAAGGGCAAACTCATGTCATATGGAGGCCGATTGATTCTTATTAATTCGGTGCTCACGGGTATGCCTATGTTTCTATTATCTTTCTTCGAAGTGCCAGTTGGGGTTAGGAAAAGGCTGGACTTCTATCGATCCCGATTCTTCTAGCAGAGTGATGAACTAAGGAGAAAATACCGACTCGCTAAATGGGATATCATCTGTCGACCAAAGGACCAGGGGGGTCTTGGTATTGAGAATCTTGAAGTCAAGAACATATGTCTTCTCAGTAAGTGGTTGTATAAGTTATCAGTTGAGGCTGAGGCAGCGTGGGCGCAGATTCTCCGTAGTAAATATGTGCAGTCCAAGACTTTGTCCCAGGTGACAGTGAGACCGACTGACTCGCCGTTTTGGAAGGGGCTGATGAGAGTCAAAGCTGCCTTTTTCAATAGAACAAAGTTTACTGTCGGTAATGGAAACACCACTCGCTTCTGGGAGGATACTTGGCTTGGTGAAACACCGTTGGCGCTTCAGTATCTGTCCCTGTATCGTATAGTTCAGCGACGTGATGCTCTTGTTGCAACGATTATGTAGTCAATTCCTCTTAATATTCAGTTTAGGAGGGTGCTTGTTGGCGACCGGTGGGAAGCATGGCTTCATTTGATGAGTAGACTGATGGAAGTTCAGCGTCATCAGCCCGATCAGTTGTGTTGGAAACTTACTAGGACTGGAGTGTTCACAGTCAAGTCGATGTATATCGATGTCATTAACACTAGTGCTATTTCTAGTTCCAAACATGTTTGAAAGGTCAAAGTTCCTTTGAAAATTAAAGTGTTTATGTGGTTTGTACATAAATAAGTCATTTTAACAAAGGATAATTTGATTAAGCGCAACTGGATAGGATCTACTAGGTGTAGTTTCTGTGATCGGGACGAAACTATCAAGCACCTCTTCTTTGATTGCCCGTTGGCGAGAGTTTTGTGGCACATGGTGCAAATTGCCTTTAACATTACTCCTCCGAATTCAGTCAGTACGTTATTTGAAACATGGCTTATTGGGATATATAGAGTCCGAAATAGCTAGACACATTCGCGTAGGAGTATGTGCACTGTTATGGGCAATTTGGAACTGCAGAAATGATTTGGCTTTTAACAGAACAACAAATATTCATTTTTTGCAGGTTTTATTCCGAGCTACTGCGCTGATCCGTATGTGGTCATTACTCACTCCGACGGAGGCCAGGGAGCGTTTGGTTACTGGATCTGTCCGGTGGGAGATGGTAGCGCGAGATATCTTCAACCGGTTTGGATGACGGTCATGTAATAGGATAGGCGATTAGTTTACCTATCTTTGTTTTGCCAGCTGGTTGTGGCTTTTGGGCCTTCTGTTTTTGGCGCTGTGGCTCTTTGTGAGCTTGCCGTTTTTCTGTTTCCAGACTATAACACCTTGTTGAACCTCTTTTTTATCTATAAATGTGGTCGTATGCATCGTTCCGATGCAGAGGCCGGAGAGTCCCTCTTTTTGAAAAAAATCCTATACTATGTCACTTGACTGACACTTGGTTAAGTCTCAATCGACTGAGACCTAGTCACATCCTTTGTGAAACACAGGAAACACACGTAATAAATGAAAACAATTGTGCGTTGGAGATTTACACAGCAGTTTAATCTAGCCAAATCACTCATTTTCACAAGAAAAAATGGCTCATCTCCGAGGAAAACAAACAAGATAAGGTCGACACCACACAGGCCCCTGTCTCCGTCCAGGCGTCCATGACCACTGGATTTGGTGGCTATGGTACAAATTATGAACTCTTGGGAACATGTGTGGTTCCCGCGTCTTAAATTACGATTTTTCTCTAATTCTGATATTTTGTTTCGGCATAAGGGCAGGCATCTCGTGTGGGTATATATAAGTGCACTGCCCGGCTGGGCTGAAGAGCAGGGCAGCAGCCTCGTTAGCTATAGCTAATACACAGTAGCGTCCATCGTTGGACGAAACTAATCAAGCGTGGGGAGAAGAGAGAGAGACAGATCGAGATGAAGCATTGGTTCGTCACTGCTATAGCGGCACTGGTGCTGATAGCCGCACAGCATGCCTCCCTCGTCGCCGCCGGCAGAGGCCCCAGCGTCATCATAGTCGGCGCCGGCATGTCCGGTATATACATATATATCACCCATGCATGCATGCAATATCCTTAGCTAATACAGTACGTGCATTGAACGTACGTCGTAGTCGTTTTATGTATATGTTTCATTTGCGTGCGTGCAGGGATCTCGGCGGGGAAGCGGCTGTGGGACGCCGGGGTGAGGGACCTGCTGATCCTGGAGGCGACGGAGCGCGTGGGCGGGCGGATGCACAAGCACAACTTCGGCGGCCTCAACGTGGAGATCGGGGCCAACTGGGTGGAGGGCCTCAACGGGGACAAGGTCAACCCCATCTGGCCCATGGTCAACGCCAGCCTCCAGCTCCGCAACTTCTACTCCGACTTCGACGGCGTCGTCGGCAACGTCTACAAGGAGAGGTAAGCTACGTGCGTACGTGCATACATAAGATGAATGAAGAAACATATATAAAGACTAACGACATGCATAAAATAAAAGTCATAAACTATAAAGACGTCGAGGCATGGACACATGAGAAAGAAAACATGTACACGCACAAGCCCACGCGCACGGAGGCGTGAGCGTGACCATGCAGGAGCTCTGGTAAAACGCACGTGGGAAAAACGCCAAAACATAAGCTTTCAGTGATGGGCACCACCTAATAACTGCGGGACAGTGACGACGCGAGGTGTGCAAACCGTGTGGAAACGACACGCACGCAGAATGATGGACGAAATAGTAACAAACAAGATGGACCAAAGCATTAACTCACATTTCAGAACAATCATGGAATGGAGGACAACGTACAGATCAACAGACTGTTAATTTCTTCAGCTGCAGCACACATGCATGCAGTTCATCGACGGATCGTCTAATATGGTTTTATGATTTTATGCAGCGGCGGCCTTTACGACGAGGAGTTCGTGCAGAAGAGAATGGACCGCGGCGACGAGGTGGAGGAGCTAGGCGGCAAGCTCGCCGCCAAGATGGATCCCAGCGGCCGCGACGACATGTCCATCTTGGCCATGCAGCGCCTCTTCAACCAGTACGTAGCTAGCTACTGCATATGCATGCTTCATGGCAGTCATGCATGGTTTGCTTGATGCCTCTGTCTCTGTGTGCGTTGCAGCCAGCCGAACGGGCCGGCGACGCCGGTGGACATGGTGCTCGACTACTTCAGGTACGACTACGAGTTCGCCGAGCCGCCGCGCGTCACCAGCCTGCAGGGCACCGAGCCGACGGCCACCTTCGCCGACTTCGGGGACGATGCGCACTTCGTCGCCGATCAGCGGGGATTCGAGACCCTCATATATCACATCGCCGGCCAGTACCTGCGTTCCGACAAGTCCGGGAACATCATAGATCCTACGGTCAAGCTCAACAAGGTAATCATGGTTTTATGCAAAAAAAAAGTGTAATAATAAAAAAAATTGAACTTTAACTACTACTCCCTCCTTAAACAAATGTAAGGAGACGTTTTAGGTCACAGAGGGAGTAACAAATTAATATAAAACGTGTAATAATCAAACTTTTCAAACTTTAGGAGAGGATGTGTCAAAACGAAAGGAAATCTCCCTGCAAAAGCTGAAACTAAATTCAGACGCTGTTTTGGGTAAAAGGACTTTCTTTTCTTATAAGCATGCGAGAAAAGTTCTAGCTACAGACCAAAGTCTAGGCACTACGGTAATTAGAAGCAACCATTTATTTGATCTACATCTAATGATTATGCTTGTCTGTTGAAATAATTATTTCTAAATTATATGGGGCAAATCTTTTGCCGCCGTTTAAAAAAAACTAGTTCTCAATTATGGTGTTAAAAATATTATTTCCAAGTCATGAGAACTGTCAGATCCGTGATTCATGCAAGTTCACAAGGAAGAGAAAAAAACTTCGATTTAATGGAAACAAGCAGTTGACTAAGAAATAATCATTTCTAGGTCGACTAAGCCATATGCCGTCGAGTAGTAAAATTTATGCAAAATTATAAAATTTGATTGCAAAGAGAAAACTTTCATTTGAATTACAAAGGACACAAAGTGGTTATTGACCATGCTTCTTTTATCTGAATTCTCCATGTCACTTTCTGGGAGATTATCACATGTAAACCAACAATTGGTGAAAGTCCGTGAAAATCACGTAGAAAAGATGTTTTTAAGTTTCTAAAAAATCTCAAAAAAAAACATGGGATGTTAAGGGTAATGTTCTATTGCCATGTGAAATTCCAAGTTCAAACACATCACGGGATGTGAGCTATACAAAAATTACAAAACCAGCATTGAATAGTGCGACAATAACATCACTATTCATTGTTGAATTTATTTATTTTCTTAGCTCACATCTCGTAAGGTATTTCAACTTGGAATTTTGCAGGCAATAAAACATCAGCCTTTTAACATTCCTTTTTTAAAAAAGAATTTTTCGAAACATTCGAACATGGTTTCCACAAAGTTTTCTTTGAATGTTGGTTTCCATGTGATATTTTCCCGTCACTTTCATTCCGTCCAAAATTTATACAGAAATTGTGAAAAATGATGAATTGCGCCGAAACCGTTTTCCATGTGTTACATGGCAGTAGTGTACAGCTGAAAGAACACGGCACATCCTCAAAAGAAAAGAAAGGAAAAAAAACTGCACAATCCATAATTTCGGACAAATTTGGACATTTTATGTGATTTTGGAGGGGCATTCATGCATGCACAAAATTGCAGGTGGTGCGTGAGATCTCCTACAACCAGAGAGGCGTGGTGGTGACTACGGAGGACAACTCAGCGTACAGCGCAGACTACGTGATCGTGTCCGCGAGCATAGGGGTCCTGCAAAGCGATCTCATACAGTTCAAGCCTCAGCTTCCAGTACGTTGGTTAATTAATTTTCTTAAGTTCACATCCAACGTCACTCTGCAACGGTACAATTAATTTTGGTGTGTGCGTTAAACAACCTAGGCATGGAAGATCCTTGCCATCTACCGATTTGACATGGGCGTGTACACCAAGATCTTCCTCAAGTTCCCCAGGAAGTTCTGGCCAACGGGCCCCGGGAAGCAGTTCTTCGTCTACGCCAGCTCCAGGAGAGGCTACTACGGGATGTGGCAGGTGAACAAACCCTAGCTGCCTAGCAGTAGCGTAACAGATAACACAAGGAAGATCATTATGTGCAGAAGTACGGAAAAATCGATACCTACCCAAGATGTTAAGAAAAATTACTCGTTTTGTTGTGCAGTCGTTCGAGCAGGAGTACCCGGGTGCCAACGTGCTGATGGTGACGGTGACGGACGTGGAGTCGCGGCGGATCGAGCAGCAGCCCGACAATGTCACGATGGCGGAGGCCGTGGGCGTGCTGCGGAACATGTTCCCCGACCGGGACGTCCCCGACGCCACCGATATCTACGTGCCGCGCTGGTGGTCCAACCGCTTCTTCAAGGGCTCCTACTCCAACTGGCCCGTCGGCGTCAACCGCTACGAGTACGACCAGCTCCGGGTACGTACGCAGGCCAGTAGGCCACCGCCACGCGCGCATACACAGTGCGCCGATGGTGAAAATTAAGCGTCACAGAATTCATGGCGCCGGCCCGGCTCTGACCTTGATTGATTGTGATCGCATGCAGGCGCCGGTTGGCGGGCGGGTCTACTTCACCGGGGAGCACACCAGCGAGCGCTACAACGGCTACGTCCACGGAGCTTATCTTGCAGGTCTCTTATCCTCTTCCGGCCCCTCACGCGAGGTGGTCTGTGATCTGAGATGTATGCGGTTTTTCCTTTGCTAACGAGGCACCGCTGCTTCCGTTGCATTGCAGGTATAGACTCCGCGGACATTCTCATGAACAAGGTCCTCAACAACGTGGAGTTCAAAGTCCGCCCCAAGTATGACGACGAGCAGAAAGCTGAGGTATATACAACTCATCAACGTTTGATCTCTCTGACTCTTGGTGTCTGCATCAAACATGTACATTTGCTGAATTTCTGAAATATGCACTGGTTTAATTCACTCGTCGCTGCAGGTTAAGTGAATGAGGAAGTTGAGATGCCATGCCACTCTGCTCGCATCGTCAAGGAATAAACCCACACGCGTGCCACAGTTTCCGTGGAAGCTTTTCCCCAAGACTTTGATTTGAGGCAAAATAATGTGACGTTCCTGCTTTCCTTCGTGCCTCCAGTGTTTGAATTCTCCGAGAGTGTGTAGTTCCTGTTAAAGCGTTCCAGTGATGTAATTTCTATAATTTAATCGAATAAAAGCACTTGGCCTTTGAGGTCTAAAGTTCGTCCTTGAGCAGAATGGTCAATGATGGCCTATATTGACAATACTCTTTAACGGTATATACTAGCATAATGTTCGTGCGTTGCTACGGAACCGCAAAAATGATTTAGTTGTATTGCATTATTAGCATATAACAACCAATGCATGTGCAACACCACAAAAAGGAACACAATCAAGCAGCCAACACTGCACTTGCATAATTACAGCAACGACGGGAGCACCATTGCAAAAAAAAAGGATTCAAGTTGGAGGGATTCGATGGGTTCTAGATGGATGAGCGAGACTGGGCTGGAGTGGGAGAGTGAACTCACCGCCAACAACGACAACTCCAATTTATAAGATAATAAAGGACTATGAGAAGACGACGCTCGCACGCTCCTCAAACTCATAGTAGACTCTCGGAAAATTTGTGGTCAGAACTCCAACACATGCTGTGGGGGGGGGGGGGGGGGGGGGGGCACGGCTCGTCTGCTAATAAGTGTGTGTGATGGGGTGTCACACACATGGTTGGATCTAATCAAGCATGTGCCATGAGTCATCCATCTAACACGGTTCATTTTTGGCCATATGGTTTTGTTTTAAAATCATTTGCGACGCGGTCATTACACATAGTTTCATATTGGCGTGTGCAATTGGGGTGGCTTAATAGCACTGAACTGCACTAGTATATGTAGCCAAAATCTTAAAAAAGTATTGGCCCCCTGCTAGTGTGAGGTGCACGATTCATGTCTTCCATTTGGTTTCACAAGGATATGTACTTTATAGGTTATTTTCGTTTCTCATTAAAAGATAATATTTGCACAGTGTCTCTTGTGCATTTGCCCATGTAATTTGTGAATAATGTAGGTGTTGTTATTCTGTTATAGACGATGGTAGGATTTTTTTTCTACCATGCACGGAACATACCGTGCATGATCTCCTAGAAGCGTGCAACATATTACTCATTTAAGATAAATTTGATCTACAAGGTTCTATCGAAAAGAAAATCAGAAAAACGAGAAACAATGTAGGTGGGATGAGAAGGAAGAAGTTGGATGAAAGAAAGTAATGTAGGACAAAATGTTAGGTATTTTTGAAGTAGGAGAGATTTTTTTAGAGGAAAAAAGTAGGAGAGATTTACATGCCTATAATATCTTTTTGCAAAAAAAAATTGATTTACATTACATTCCAAAAAGTTGTTTATATTTTGACAAGATATTTAAAATGAGCTTAATTAATTATCTGGTAGCCACTAGGGCGCTGCACCAACCCCATCCACCCATCGCTCGGCCATCATTCGATGGCCATACCCTAAGCATCATTAGGCACGTATATATGGTTCCCTATCGTACAAGTACAAAAGGCAAAAACTGGACTCGCCTGTCTCGAACGTGCAATAGGGAATAGGTAGGTTTCATATAGCTTGCCTCTAACCCCATCCATCAGATGGGTAGTCTCATCTGGTTATATGAGAGCATTACCAATGTATGGAGGCAACCCAGGTAGGTTTCATTTCATATAGCTTGCCTGTAAACTGATCATTTTGCTCGCACTATTGGTATGCAGTCTGTGGGCTCGTCGCTGTCTCTTTTTTTCTTTTTCTTTTTATTTCTTTACGAAAGAACTGCTACATCGCTGATTGAACCGTTTTGCTTTTGCTTGTAAGGCCTTCTTTGGTTTGGAGGAATTTTATAGAATTTTCATAAAATAGGATTTCTATATGAAAAATTCCTTCAAAACTTTTTGGTTTGTGGAAATGAAATCCTATTTCTATGGAGAAATTCTTCCTATCCTCCACATTTCATAGAAAAATAAACATTAGCCTAGACTCAATAGAAAAAATCCTATGGTGTTAATCAAAGGACATCTCCTTTTCATAAGATTTGAGATGCATGTCATCTCATTTTCTATGACTTTCCTATTCCTATGATCTTCCAATCCTATGAATCAAAGGAGACCTAAGATTTTCCATTTATATGTAAAATATTGTATTCTTATTTATTAGAGACAGACTCTAAGCTTAGAGCGATGCGAAAGTTCTTTTTTTTTACTTGGAAGCACGTACGTGCGTGCGTAATGCACAACGAGAACGAATCGACCAAGACAAATATATACCTGAGTACATGCATGAGCAGGACGGCAGGATCATGCATGCATGCAGCTCTGGTTAACCCATGTGATAAAATGATGACTTTTCAATGATGGGCATCACCTAATAAGGGGTGTTTGTTTTCAAGGACTTTTTGATGTAGGGTCTAGAAAAAGTTTCTTTTAGAGACTTTTTAACCAAACAAAAGAAACTACTAGGAATTAAAAGTTGCTTTTTGAGACTAAATGAAAAAGACTCTCAAGGAAAATCTTTTTTGGGATTTTTAGAGACTTTTCCAACAATGTCCCTCCATGCACCCATTGGCCCGCCGCCCCATGGTGTTATTTGGTTGTTATTTTTTGTATATACAAGGGGTAACATGGTCATTTAATAACCTCTAGGGAGGGACTAGGGACTTTTTAGTTCCTGGAAACAAATAGGAAGGGACTTTTTAGTTGGGACTAGAAAAACTCTTAGGACTTATAAACCCTAAGTTACCTAAGAGCAAATCTAGCAGACCCCGCATCCTCCCGGCCTGCAAAACGTGTTTGCAGTTCACGCAAAAACGCCTTTGCGGGCCGGCGCGGACGGCCACAGTTGCAGACCCCGCATAATGGACTCGTGAAAACGAATATTCTCGGAATATCCTTTTTTATGGGTCGGCTTTGCGGTGTCTGATCTGGCACAGCTCCTCCCGGCTCGCAAAACTTAAATTTGCAACTTAAATTTGTTGGGGAACGTTGCAGAAAACAAAAAATTTCCTACTCGTTTCACCAAGATCCATCTAGGAGTTCATCAAGCAACGAGTATTTAGATTGCATCTACATACCTTTGTAGATCACGAGCGGAAGCGTTCGTTAGAACGAGGATGAAGTAGTCGTACACGACGTGATCCAAATCACCGATGACCAGCGCCGAACGGACGGCACCTCCGCGTTCAACACACGTACGGGACGGGAGACGTCTCCTCCTTCTTGATCCAGCAAGGGAGAGGAGAGGTTGATGAAGAACCAGCAGCACGACGGCGTGGTGGTGGATGCAGGGCGTCACAGTTGCAGGGCTTCGCCTTCGCAACGAGAGAGAGACGTAACGGGGAGAGAGGGAGGCGCCAGGGGCTGGTGTGTGAAGTCCCTCCTCTCCCCCACTATATATAGGGGTGCCAAGGGGGGGGTGCGCAGCCTAGGAGATCTGATCTCCTAGGTGCGGCGGCCAGGGGAGGGTTTCCCTCCCCCCAAGGCACCTCGGGGTGCCTTCCACCACTTGGACTCCTCCTTGGTGGAAACCCTAGGCGCATGGGCCTAGTAGGGCTGGTGCCCTTGGCCCATGTAGGTCAAGGCGCACCCCCTACAGCCCATGTGGCCCCCCCGGGACAGGTGGCCCCACCCGGTGGGCCCACGGGACCCCTCCGGTGGTCCCGGTACAATACCGATAACCCCGAAACTTGTCCCGATGGCCGAAACAGCACTTCCTATATATAATTTTTTACCTCCGGACTATTCCGGAGCTCCTCGTGACGTCCGGGATCTCATCCGGGACTCCGAACAACATTCGGGTTACTGCATATACATATCTTCACAACCCTAGCGTCACCGAACCTTAAGTGTGTAGACCCTACGGGTTCAGGAGACAAGCAGACATGACCGAGACGACTCTCCGGTCAATAACCAACAGCGGGATCTGGATACCCATGTTGGCTCCCACATGCTCCATGATGTTCTCATCGGATGAACCACGATGTCGAGGATTCAATCAACCCCGTATGCAATTCCCTTTGTCAATCGATATGCTACTTGCCCGAGATTCGATCGTCGGTATCCCAATACCTTGTTCAATCTCGTTACCGGCAAGTCACTTTACTCGTACCGTAATGCATGATCCCGTGACCAGACACTTGGTCACTTTGAGCTCATTATGATGATGCATTACCGAGTGGGCCCAGTGATACCTCTCCGTCATACGGAGTGACAAATCCCAGTCTTGATCCATGTCAACCCAACAGATACTTTCGGAGATACCCGTAGTCTACCTTTATAGTCACCCAGTTACGTTGTGACGTTTGGTATACCCAAAGCACTCCTACGGTATCCGGGAGTTACACGATCTCATGGTCTAAGGAAAAGATACTTGACACTGCAAAACTCTAGCAAAACGAACTACACGATCTCAATGCTATGTTTATGATTGGGTCTTGTCCATCACATCATTCTCTTAATGATGTGATCTCGTTATCAATGACATTCAATGTCCATAGCCAGGAAACCATGACTATCTGTTGATCAACGAGCTAGTCAACTAGAGGCTTACTAGGGACATGTTGGTGTCTGTTATTCACACATGTATTACGGTTTCCGCATAACACAATTATAGCATGAATAAAGACAATTACCATGAACAAGGAAATATAATAATAATGCTTTTATTATTGCCTCTAGGGCATATTTCCAACAGTCTCCCACTTGCACTAGAGTCAATAATCTAGTTACATTGTGATGAATCGAACACCCATGGAATTCAGGTGTTGATCATGTTTTGCCCTAGGGAGAGGTTTAGTCAACGGATCGGCTATATTCAGGTCCGTATGTACTTTACAAATATCTATGTCTCCATCTTGAACATTTTCACGAATGGAGTTGAAGCGACGCTTGATGTGCCTTGTCTTCTTGTGAAACCTGGGCTCCTTGGCAAGTGCAATAGCTCCAGTGTTGTCACAGAAGAGCTTGATCGGCCCCGACGCATTGGGTATGACTCCGAGGTCGGTGATGAACTCCTTCACCCAAATTGCTTCATGTGCTGCCTCTGAGGCTGCCATGTACTCCGCTTCACATGTAGATCCCGCCACGACGCTTTGCTGCAACTGCACCAGCTTACTGCCCCACCATTCAAAATATACACGTATCCGGTTTGTGACTTAGAGTCATCCAGATCTGTGTCGAAGCTAGCATCGACGTAACCCTTTACGATGAGCTCTTCGTCACCTCCATAAACGAGAAACATCTCCTTAGTCCTTTTCAGGTACTTCAGGATATTCTTGACCGCTGTCCAGTGTTCCTTGCCGGGATTACTTTGGTACCTTCCTACCAAACTTACGGCAAGGTTTACATCAGGTCTGGTACACAGCATGGCATACACAATAGAACCTATGGCTGAGGCATAGGGGATGACACTCATCTCTTCTATTTCTTCTGCCGTGGTCGGACTTTGAGCCGAGCTCAATTTTATACCTTGCAGTACAGGCAAGAACCCCTTCTTAGACTGATCCATATTGAACTTCTTCAATATCTTATCAAGGTATGTGCTTTGTGAAAGACCTACGAGGCGTCTTGATCTATCTCTATAGATCTTGATGCCTAATATATAAGCAGCTTCTCCAAGGTCCTTCATTGAAAAACTCTTATTCAAGTAGGCCTTGATGCTGTCCAAGAGTTCTATATCATTTCCCATCAAAAGTATGTCATCTACATATAGTATGAGAAATGCTACAGAGCTCCCACTCACTTTCTTGTAAACGCAGGCTTCTCCATAAGTCTGCGTAAACCCAAACGCTTTGATCATCTCATCAAAGCAAATGTTCCAACTCCGAGATGCTTGCACCAGCCCATAAATCGAGCGTTGGAGCTTGCACACCTTGTCAGCATTCTTAGGATCGACAAAACCTTCCGGCTGCATCATATACAATTCTTCCTTAAGGAAACCATTAAGGAATGCCGTTTTGATGTCCATTTGCCATATTTCATAATCGTAGAATGCGGCAATTGCTAACATGATTCGGACGGACTTCAGCTTCGCTACCGGTGAGAAAGTCTCATCGTAGTCAACCCCTTGAACTTGTCGATAACCCTTAGCGACAAGCCAAGCTTTATAGATGGTCACATTACCATCCGCGTCTGTCTTCTTCTTAAAGATCCATTTATTTTCTATGGCTCGCCTTTCAACGGGCAAGTCAGTCAAAGTCCATACTTCATTTTCATACATGGATCCTATCTCGGATGTCATGGCTTCTAGCCATTTGTCGGAATCCGGGCCCGCCATCGCTTCTTCATAGTTCGAAGGTTCACCGTTGTCTAACAACATGATTTCCAAGACAGGGTTGCCGTACCACTCTGGTGTGGAACGTGTCCTTGTGGACCTTCGAATTTCAGTAGGAGCTAGATCAGAAGTATCTTGATCATTATCATTAACTTCCTCTCTAGTCGGTGCTGGCACCTCAGGAACATTTTCTTGAGTTGCGCCATTTTCCGGTTCAAGAGGCAATACTTCATCTAGTTCTACTTTCCTCCCACTTACTTCTTTCGAGAGAAACTCCTTCTCTAGAAAGGATCCATTCTTGGCAACAAAGACCTTGCCTTCGGATCTGAGGTAGAAGGTATACCCAATAGTTTCTTTAGGGTATCCTATGAAGACGCATTTTTCCGACTTGGGTTCGAGCTTTTCAGGTTGAAGTTTCTTGACATAAGCATCGCATCCCCAAACTTTTAGAAACGATAGCTTAGGTTTCTTCCCAAACCATAGTTCATATGGTGTCGTCTCAACGGATTTTGACGGAGCCCTATTTAAAGTGAATGCGGCAGTCTCTAAAGCATAGCCCCAAAAATATAGCGGTAAATCGGTAAGAGACATCATAGACCGCACCATATCTAATAGAGTGCGATTACGACGTTCGGATACACCGTTGCGCTGAGGTGTTCCAGGCGGCGTTAGCTATGAAACTATTCCACATTTTCTTAAGTGTGTGCCAAATTCGTGACTCAAGTATTCTCCTCCACGATCTGATTGTAGAAACTTGATTTTCCTGTCACGTTGATTCTCAACCTCACTCTGAAATTCCTTAAACTTTTCAAAGGTTTCAGACTTGTGTTTCATTAAGTAGACATACCCATATCTACTCAAGTCATCAGTGAGAGTGAGAACATAATGATAGCCACCGCGAGCTTCAACACTCATTGGACCGCACACATCAGTATGTATGATTTCCAATAAGTTGGTTGCTCGCTCCATTGTTCCTGAGAACGGAGTCTTGGTCATTTTACCCATGAGGCATGGTTCGCACGTGTCAAATGATTCATAATCAAGAGACTCTAAAAGTCCATCTGCATGGAGCTTCTTCATGCGTTTGACACCTATGTGACCAAGGCGGCAATGCCACAAGTATGTGGGACTATCATTATCAACCTTACATCTTTTGGCATTCACACTATGAACATGTGTAGCATTACGCTCGAGATTCATTAAGAATAAACCATTCACCATAGGAGCATGACCATAAAACATATCTCTCATATAAATGGAACAACCATTATTCTCGGATTTAAATGAGTAGCCATCTCGAATTAAACGAGATCCCGATACAATGTTCATGCTCAAAGCTGGCACTAAATAACAATTATTGAGGTTTAAAACTAATCCCGTAGGTAAATGAAGAGGCAGCATGCCGACGGCGATCACATCGACCTTGGAACCATTCCCGACGCGCACCGTCACCTCGTCCTTTGCCAGTCTCCGTTTATTCCGCAGCTCCTGCTTCGAGTTACAAATGTGAGCAACTGCACCGGTATCAAATACCCAAGAGCTACTACGAGTACTGATTAGGTACACATCAATTACATGTATATCACATATACCTTTTGTTTTGCCGGCCTTCTTGTCCGCTAAGTATTTGGGGCAATTCCGCTTCCAGTGACCACTTCCCTTGCAATAAAAACACTCAGTCTCGGGCTTGGGTCCATTCTTTGGCTTCTTCCCGGCAGCTTGCTTGCCGGGCGCGGCAACTTCCTTGCCGTCCTTCTTGAAGTTCTTTTTACCCTTACCCTTCTTGAACTTAGTGGTTTTATTCACCATCAACACTTGATGTTCCTTCTTGACTTCTACCTCTGCTGATTTCAGCATAGCAAATACTTCAGGAATGGTCTTTTCCATCCCCTGCATATTGAAGTTCATCACAAAGCTCTTGTAGCTCGGTGGAAGCGACTGGAGGATTCTGTCAATGACCGCATCATCCGGGAGATTAACTCCCAGCTGAGTCAAGCGGTTATGCAACCCAGACATAGTGAGTATGTGCTCACTGACAGAACTGTTTTCCTCCATCTTACAGCTGAAGAATTTGTCGGAGACTTGATATCTCTCGACTCGGGCATGAGCTTGAAAAACCATTTTCAGCTCTTCGAACATCTCATATGCTCCATGTCTCTCAAAACATTTTTGGAGCCGCGGCTCTAAGCTGTAAAGCATGCCGCATTGAACGAGGGAGTAGTCATCGGTACGTGCCTGCCAAGCGTTCATAACGTCTTGTTCAGCAGGGAGGACAGGTGCGTCACCCAGCGGTGCTTGTAGGACATAATCTTTCTTGGCAGCTATGAGGATGATCCTCAGGTTCCGGACCCAGTCCGTGTAGTTGCTGCCATCGTCTTTCAGCTTGGTTTTCTCTAGGAACGCGTTGAAGTTGAGGACTACGTTGGCCATTTGATCTACAAGACATATTGTAAATATTTTAGACTAAGTTCATGATAATTAAGTTCATCAAATCAAATTATTTATGAACTCCCACTTAGATAGACATCCCTCTTCTAGTCATCTAAGTATAACATGATCCGAGTTAACTAGGCCGTGTCCGATCATCACGTGAGACGGACTAGTCAACTTCGGTGAACATCTTCATGTTGATCGTATCTTCTATATGACTCATGCTCGACCTTTCGATCTTCTGTGTTCCGAGGCCATGTCTGTACATGCTAGGCTCGTCAAGTCAACCTAAGTGTTTGCATGTGTAAATCTGTCTTACACTCGTTGTATGTGAACGTTAGAATCTATCACACCCGATCATCACGTGGTGCTTCGAGACAACGAACTGTCGCAACGGTGCACAGTTAGGGGGAACACTTCTTGAAATTATTATGAGGGATCATCTTATTTACTACCGTCGTTCTAAGTAAACAAGATGCAAAAAACATGATAAACATCACATGCAATCAAATAATAAACGTGACATGATATGGCCAATATCGCATAGCTCCTTTGATCTCCATCTTGGGGCTCCATGATCATCTTGTCACCGGCTTGACACCATGATCTCCATCATCATGATCTCCATCATCGTGTCTCCATGAAGTTGCTCGCCAACTATTACTTCTACTACTATGGCTAACGCGTTTAGCAATAAAGTAAAGTAATTTACATGGCGTTTCTCAATGACACGCAGGTCATATAAAAGAATAAAGACAACTCCTATGGCTCCTGCCGGTTGTCATACTCATCGGCATGCAAGTCGTGATTCCTATTACAATAGCATGAACATCTCATACATCACATATAGATCATTCATCATTCATCACAACTTTGGCCATATCATATCACAAACCACTTGCTGCAAAAACAAGTTAGACGTCCTCTAATTGTTGTTGCAAGTTTTACGTGGCTGAATTAGGGTTCTAGCAAGAACGTTTTCTTACCTACGTGAAAGCCACAATGTGATTTGTCAACTTCTATTTACCCTTCATAAGGACCCTGTTCATCGAATCCGCTCCAACTAAAGTAGGAGAGACAGACACCCGCCAGCCACCTTATGCAACTAGTGCATGTTAATCGGTGGAACCGGTCTCACGTAAGCGTACGTGTAAGGTTGGTCCGGGCCGCTTCATCCCACAATACCGCTGAAGCAAGAAAAGACTAGTAGCGGCAAGAAAGTTGACAAATCCACGCCCACAACTAATTGTGTTCTACTCGCGCAAGAAGAACTACGCATAGACCTAGCTCATGATGCCACTGTTGGGGAACGTTGCAGAAAACAAAAAATTTCCTACTCGTTTCACCAAGATCCATCTAGGAGTTCATCAAGCAACGAGTATTTAGATTGCATCTACATACCTTTGTAGATCACGAGCGGAAGCGTTCGTTAGAACGAGGATGAAGTAGTCGTACACGACGTGATCCAAATCACCGATGACCAGCGCCGAACGGACGGCACCTCTGCGTTCAACACACGTACGGGACGGGAGACGTCTCCTCCTTCTTGATCCAGCAAGGGAGAGGAGAGGTTGATGAAGAACCAGCAGCACGACGGCGTGGTGGTGGATGCAGGGCGTCACAGTTGCAGGGCTTCGCCTTCGCAACGAGAGAGAGACGTAACGGGGAGAGAGGGAGGCGCCAGGGGCTGGTGTGTGAAGTCCCTCCTCTCCCCCACTATATATAGGGGTGCCAAGGGGGGGTGGTGCGCAGCCTAGGAGATCTGATCTCCTAGGTGCGGCGGCCAGGGGAGGGTTTCCCTCCCCCCCCCCCAAGGCACCTCGGGGTGCCTTCCACCACTTGGACTCCTCCTTGGTGGAAACCCTAGGCGCATGGGCCTAGTAGGGCTGGTGCCCTTGGCCCATGTAGGTCAAGGCGCACCCCCTACAGCCCATGTGCCCCCCCCCGGGACAGGTGGCCCCACCCGGTGGGCCCACGGGACCCCTCCGGTGGTCCCGGTACAATACCGATAACCCCGAAACTTGTCCCGATGGCCGAAACAGCACTTCCTATATATAATTCTTTACCTCCGGACTATTCCGGAGCTCCTCGTGGCGTCCGGGATCTAATCCGGGACTCCGAACAACATTTGGGTTACTGCATATACATATCTTCACAACCCTAGCGTCACCGAACCTTAAGTGTGTAGACCCTACGGGTTCAGGAGACAAGCAGACATGACCGAGACGACTCTCCGGTCAATAACCAACAGCGGGATCTGGATACCCATGTTGGCTCCCACATGCTCCATGATGTTCTCATTGGATGAACCACGATGTCGAGGATTCAATCAACCCCGTATGCAATTCCCTTTGTCAATCGATATGCTACTTGCCCGAGATTCGATCGTCGGTATCCCAATACCTTGTTCAATCTCGTTACCGGCAAGTCACTTTACTCGTACCGTAATGCATGATCCCGTGACCAGACACTTGGTCACTTTGAGCTCATTATGATGATGCATTACCGAGTGGGCCCAGTGATACCTCTCCGTCATACGGAGTGACAAATCCCAGTCTTGATCCGTGTCAACCCAACAGATACTTTCGGAGATACCCGTAGTCTACCTTTATAGTCACCCAGTTACGTTGTGACGTTTGGTATACCCAAAGCACTCCTACGGTATCCGGGAGTTACATGATCTCATGGTCTAAGGAAAAGATACTTGACATTGCAAAACTCTAGCAAAACGAACTACACGATCTCAATGCTATGTTTATGATTGGGTCTTGTCCATCACATCATTCTCTTAATGATGTGATCTCGTTATCAATGACATTCAATGTCCATAGCCAGGAAACCATGACTATCTGTTGATCAACGAGCTAGTCAACTAGAGGCTTACTAGGGACATGTTGGTGTCTGTTATTCACACATGTATTACGGTTTCCGCATAACACAATTATAGCATGAATAAAGACAATTACCATGAACAAGGAAATATAATAATAATGCTTTTATTATTGCCTCTAGGGCATATTTCCAACAAAATTGATCTAGCATAATGCATTTCTTTGCTTTTGCAACAACATTAGATACAAAAGACATCACCAAATCTTTGCTAGAATAGCAAAAACAAAGAAAACAAGAACCACAAGTATGCATTTTAGAAGATTTCCAACTTCCATAACTGCTCCCACAAGTTGGACTATTATCTTCTCCATGCATTCATTGTTGATTTGCGGATTCTTGATTTTGCATTCTTCTTTCTTCATCTTTGGTTCGAAAGAAGTAGACGTTGCTTCCCTCTAGTTGCACATGTAGCCGCGTCATTGCCTTCGATTATACTAAGGAGTGCACTAACATCTATTAAGTTTCTTTCTATCAACAAATCAATGTATTGGCCTTCCCAAAACCAAAATGAGCATCCATCGTCCTACACAAAAGAATGAACAAGCTCGAAGTGAGCTACCGCAATTGAACTAAAGAATGAGCTATGAAATGAGCTACCGCAAGCGCACGTACCCCGTTGTTTTCGCATTTGAAGAGCACCCATCCGGGGTGCTTCGGCGTGCCTGAAGTGAGCCGCAGCACTTTCCGCGTGCAGTCGTCGCACTGTATGAGCGGCATCGGCAAGCCACAAAGACGCTGCGCGAGCGCCGAGCTCGGTGGACGACCGGATGAATCCATGCCCGCAAACCTTCGGCGGCGGAGGGCGGACGAACCCGTACCTGCATGCGGGGACGCGCCCTTGCATGGGCTGCGGGAGAGGCTCCCTGTCGGTGTCAAAACCGGCGGATCTCAGGCAGGGGGTCCCGAACTGTGCGTCAAGGCCGGATGGTAACAGGAGACAAGGGACACGATGTTTTTACCCAGGTTCGGGCCCTCTCAATGGAGGTAATACCCTACTCCTTCTTGATTAATATTGATGATATGGGTAGTACAAGAGTAGATCTACCACGAGATCAAGGAGGCTAAACTCTAGAAGCTAGCCTATGGTATGATTGTTGTATATGGAGTTGATATCCTACGGACTACAACCCTCCGGTTTATATAGACACCGGATAGGGTTAGGGTTACACAGAGTCGGTTACAATGGTAGGAGATCTTGAATATCCGCATCGCCAAGCTTGCCTTCCACGCCAAGGAAAGTCCCATCCGGACACGGGACGAAGTCTTCAATCTTGTATCTTCATAGTCCTGGAGTCCGGCTGAAGGTATAGTCCGGCTACCCGAACACCCCCTAATCCAGGACTCCCTCAGTAGCCCCTGAACCAGGCTTCAACGACGACGAGTTCGGCACACAGATTGTCTTCGGCATTGCAAGGCGGGTTCCTCCTCCAAGTCCTTCATAGAATATTGTAAACACCAAGAGTAGTGTCCGGCTCTGCAAAAATAAGTTTCCACATATTGCCATAGAGAGAATAATATTAACACAAATCAAATCTGCTGACGTATTCCGCAGTGCGTCATCACAATACGGCCAAGTCCTTTACTCGAATCATTTTTACTTTTCCACCTCAGCACATTTTGCGATGCGGTTTCCTTGGCACGTCTTGTCAAAGAAGAGATCGTGTACCCCTTTTACGGGATTCTCATCAATACGGACGTGGGTAACCCAACCGCGCCATTTATCACGGCGCTTGGGAGGCAAGCGAGTTTTACTAGGCTGGTGGGGACGCACAACCACATCTACCCATATAAGGGGATAATTATCCACCTTTTTACCTATGCCTTCTTCCTCCTTTGCCTATCCATCTCCTGCACGCTCGAGCTCCAGCGCCCAAGCCCGCACTTCCCACCTCAACCTTCTCCAGCAATGTCCGAAGCGGGAGGCAAGTGGATGGTCTCCTCCACCACGGAGGGCCAAGTCAAGAAGCTAAGGAATGCCGGATACCTGTCTAAGGACATCGAGCACCGGCTTCCCGAAAAGGGGCAGCTTCTCCCCACCCCAAGGCCCCATGAGAGGGTAGTATTTCTTCCCCACTTCCTTCGCGGACTGGGTTTTCCACTCCACCCATTTGTCCGGGGGCTCATGTTCTACTACGGCCTGGATTTCCATGATCTGGCCCCGAACTTCATCCTCAACATCTAGGCGTTTATCTTCGTGTGCGAGGCTTTCCTCCGCGTCCGCCCTCATTTCGGCCTCTGGCTCAAGACCTTCAACGTCAAGCCCAAGGTGGTGCGCGGCAGCCAGGCGGAGTGCGGAGGCGCCATGGCGGGCAAGATGGCCAACGTCCTATGGTTTGAGGGCTCTTTTGTGGAGACCCTAAAGGGGTGGCAATCCGGGTGGTTTTACATCACTGAGCAACGCGATCCGAAATGTATCGCAGCCCCTGAGTTTCGATCCGGACCCCCCACGCGGCTTATGTCCTGGAAAGAGACGGGCCTGTCGTGGGGTGACGAAAAAGAGGTGACCGGATTGCAAACATGCATCCAGTCCCTGGTGAACAAGCCAATCCGGCTTGTTAATGTAATCCAGGTTATGCTCGTCCGTCGGATCCTCCCGTGCCAACAACGGGATTTTAATCTGTGGGAGTTCGACCCGACACAGCACCAAACCCTTAGCAGGCTCTTCGACTCAACGTACGAAGATGCCTGAAAGGTGCTATTCAAGGGCGCCGAGGCTCCCGCATCCGCTTCCGAGGACCGCGGATACAGCTCGCAGCGTCACGCTAGCGAGGTGAGCTATCTTCACCTTTTACAGGATGTTAAGCTTTTTTCATAGTTTGACTCTATGCGGGATCTAAACTCCCTTACCTTTGACAGGCTTGGCGGGCGATATCCGGACCGATTAACTGTCCGGCTCCGCTGCCCGAAGACCCAGCCCCAGCTCTACTAGTGAAGCTGCTGGTTCCGGTGCCTTATGTGGTGCCGGAGAAGAAGGCCAAGAAGAAGAAGACCACGGGGACTCGAAAGAGTGCCCGTAACGTGGTGGTGTCATACTCGTCATCCGACGAGTCCGAGACGCCCTCTTCCCATGAAAACGAGGAGGAGGAAGAAGAAAACTCTCCCCCCCCCCCAGCGGAGGGAGGAGAGAAGAGGAAGGCCGCCCCAACGGGGTAGGCCGAGGGGTCTAGGAAAAGGAAGACCCCTCCGCCGGACTACTCCCCCGATGCCGAAGAGGGCGAAGAGGAGTGGCCAAATAGGGCCAAGCGTCCGGCGAAATCGTAAGTTCGGATATCAGAGTAACTCATGATGTTCCTTTGTTGCACGGCTTTCCCTAATGTCGAACGTTATTATGCAGCCCGCCCCGGGACGAATTCAATGAATCATCGGGCGGCTCCCTAGACTCATCGGACGTGAACTCAGTTCCGCCTGCTGTCTCCCCTCGCACTGCCGACGACGCCGAAGTGGCGTCGCGACAAGCTCCGGGGTAGGAGGAGGTGGTCCCGAGGAGCCGCAAGGCAACCTCCCGGACTCCAGGAGTGAAGGGGATAAGGCCCCCCAGGGCTCCAAGTCCGGCTTTGTGCCGGACACCACGCCGGAATCTTCCACAGTTCCGGACCGCGGTAGGCGAACTCCTTCCAAGAGGAGCAAGCCTTCTGAGCCGGCGGCCTTCGTCCAACCGGAGGTGCCGGACAATCTGCTGGAGGTGCTTGGCGGCGCCTCCACCGACGAGGGGCACCGTACTATTATGAGTACGGTGATCCAGAAGGTTCGGTCCACCAAAAGCGGACTGACTAAGGCTTGCGCTAGCCTTCTAACAGGTTTCGAGGTAAGTAAAAATATTACCGCATAGACAGTAGCCCCCGATGCTCTGCTTGGCGTTCGGAAAGAAAAGCCGAATAGAGGATCTTTTAAATTTCGCAGGAGTCTAACAAAAAAGAGTCAATATGCGTATGCAGGCTTCGTTGCTATCCACCGCCGCACTGACTGCGGAGGTAGGTGTCCTGAAGCAGGACCTCGAGCGGACCGAGCAAGAGCTCGGCCTTGCCAAGTGGCGGCTCAAGGAGAAAGAAGGTAAGAAATACCTTATAGAAAAAGTGCCTATAAAAATGCGTGATTGCAAAAAAATAACAGGATTGTACTGCTTATTGTAGGGGCCACGACTGAGGTGGCGACCCTTAAGCAGGCGCTGTCTGAGGCCGAAAAGAAACGGCCGCGGAGCGCACCGAGCGAGACAGACTTGGGGCTCAGGTCGGCGAGGTGCAGCAAGAGCTTGAGGCTCTCATGAAAAAACATGAGAGTTTGGAGCTTGAGTCAAAGGCGCAAGCATCTGAGCTCGCGACGGCCCTTGAGACTGCCAAGTCTGCCAAGGCCGAAGCCCAAAAGGCCCTCCGAGAGTTGGAGGAGATGAGGAAGATAGCAGCGGGTAAGGCATTCTTTATGCAAAGAAGAAATATAAAAGTAAACTACTTGTTACTTACCCGAATCCAGAGCTCTCCAGGGGCATTCGCAGATCTTCCCCGCAGCGTATCCGACGCTGCCGCATTCTACCGAGCTAAAGAGGGTAGCTCGACGGAGAAGGTGTTCTGGTCTCAGTATTCTGAGGCTGGACACCCTGTGCCCTTGAGCGACCAGCTGAAACAGCTGGTCGAGCTCCACAAGGCGGCCAAACAGGCCATGAAGGGCTTCATGGTTCGGCTGTGGCCCGGAGAGGCCCTGCCTGGGAGCTATTTCGGGCTAGTGCGGCGGCTGGTGGAGGCCTGTCCGAGGCTCGAGGTCATCAAGCGCTCCGTCTTCATCAAATGTGCCCGTCGGGCCCTTGCCCGTGCAAAGGTGCACTGGGGTAAGCTGGACGGTGAGAAGCTTGTGAAGGACGGGCCGCCGCCGGGGAAGGAGCATCGCAAGCCCGAGAACTACTACAAGGATGTTCTTGCAGGTGCCCGCCTTGTGGCGGATGAATGTACCAATGATGTGATTTTTGAATGAACTCGCTCGTGTTTATCCTGTGCGCTGAAAACTTGTTCATATGCGCTAAGCAATGCTTATTGAATTTAAAATATTACTTTCTGTGCGGCCGTTTATCAAAAAATTGAGAGATGGCCAGTCGTCGGCTTCTGCCCCCATGCCACTAGTGCTGGGGTGTTCGGGATAAACCTGAGCGCTCTTTTTCCCATAGTTGGGTCCTTCGAGGGAGGCGCTCAGCACAACGAACCAGGCAATCGGACTATAATGCTTGAACACTCTCACTTAGCCATAGAACTCTATAATTTTAAATTTCGGCGTAGCCCCTAGTTTGGAAGACCGAGTTTGGGGCGCTATCCATGCCTTGGCCGGACAAAGCCAGCTCCTCGCTCGAAGCGGCATAAGTCTTTAGGGACTCGAAAAACCTCTCGAACAGCGACCGGTCTCTCGCCTCATCATGACAGTCAGTTTTATCTTTCTCCACTGACGTCCTTAACCCAGCTGAACCGGGGCACAATCACAGTGGTTCTCCTAGTGCTACCTTAGCCGATATAGCGGAACGTAAGGCACCAAAACATAGGAGCCGGGCAAACCCAACTATTGACCCAAATCATGATTCGGAGCCGATGGATATAGTGCTATAAGTTCGGGGTGCCGCACTTGTGAAAGTGTACGGACTTCTCACACCATAATGAGGGGTACTGAAGCCCCTGGCGTGTTTGCCGTACCATGGTGTACGGGTGCAATCATGTCATTTAATAAACATATATGTGAAAAGAGGATAATGCAAAAAATAGACAAAAAATTATGCATTGTTTATAGAGAGGCTATTTATCAAAGCCGAACGATACAAATAGTGCGATAAGCAAAAAGATACTGGACTATTTAACATGTCCTGACTAGGGGCAGGCCGCGGAATTGTATTCAAAACAGGTATACTGCTCGTAACAGAGACCACCTGGGAGTTCCATAATGCGGCATGGCTTGTCTGCCTCCCTGGATCTTGCATCGTTTGTGCGGCAGTCGAATTGCCGAACAGGTCGTCCGAAGTATGGAGTCCTGAAAGTAAGAAAAAAATAAAAAAAAGAATCCGGCAGCCCCTAGTACGTTTTAAGCCGTATTTTGGGTGTGCCGTTATTGTGCCCCTTCCCCTGTGCCCATGGTATTTCAAGGGCGTAGTTATGTACGCGAGGCACTGGTTTCTCTATGTCGCGAGAGCTGGGGTTGGGGCCGCACTGCTACGTTTGCTCAGAGCGTGCCAGGCGGTCCTGTTGTGGGTTACTCCGGGCGCGCTTCGCAATGTCTAGCTTTTAAACGACCGGACTGGAGAATTGCCTAAGAAGGCTACTTTGTACTTCCGCTGCGGAGCCGCCGTGTGCTCCTCTGTACGGAGGGAGCGTTCGGTGTTTCCGTTGACCATGATTACTCCTCGAGGATCTGGCATCTTGAGCTTGAGATATGTGTAGTGCGGCACCGCATTGAACTTTGCGAATGCGGTTCGTCCAAGCAGGGCATGATAGCCACTGCGAAACGGGACTATATCGAAGATTAATTCTTCACTTCGGAAATTGTCCGGGGATCCGAAGACCATGTCAAGTGTTACTGAGAGCCATCTCCATCTTTTGGAGTATCCACCATATATATATGTCATATGACGAGGTGGCCTTCCAGCGCCCTACAGGTGCTGGTTCCTGTTCGTCACCTACATCGTCGTCCATACCGTCGATGTCTTCGGAGCCGAAGTCAAGCATGTCGGTTAAATCGTCGACAGTGGCTACAAAGTGGGTGGTGGGTGGGCTTTGAACTTCTTCATCATCCGTATCCCATCCTTGCTGACCATAATCCGGCCAGGGCTCTCCTGATAAAGAGAGAGACTTGAGAGAATTCAGGATGTCGCCAAAGGGCGAGTGCTGAAAGATGTCCGCGGCGGTGAACTCCATTATCGGCGCCTAATCGGATTCGATTGGCAGGGGCGCGGGGGGTTCGGAGTCCGGGGAGGAGTCCGGATCCTTGGAGTCACGGGTCATGCAGAGTGCGGGGCTGGCGTTCGGCTCGATCGCCTTTGAGATTGCAGCCCCCGAGGTGACGTCCAATCGCTCATCCTCGATTGGCGCAATAGGCTCCGAGTTAGGGGTCGGAACCAGTGCACGTGCGGCCTCCAGGACACTGTCCAGAGGCAGAGCTAGATCATGCCCCTCGAGATAGTGCGGCGCGCTTGGCCGTGGCTCGAACCCGTCGAAGATCAAGTCTTCGCGGATGTCAGCAGTGTAGTTTAAGCTTCCAAACCTGACTTGATGGCCAGGGGCGTAGCTTTCGATCTGCTCCAGGTGGCCAAGCGAATTGGCCCGTAGTGCGAAGCCGCCGAAGACGAAGATCTGTCCGGGGAGAAAAGTCTCACCCTGGACCTCATCGTTATTGATGATCAAGGAAGCCATCGGGCCTAAAGGCGACGACACAGAGGAACTCTCAATGAAAGCACCAATGTCGGTGTCAAAACCGGCGGATCTCGGGTAGGGGGTCCCAAACTGTGCGTCAAGGCCAGATGGTAACAGGAGACAAGGGACACAATGTTTTTACCCAGGTTCGGGCCCTCTCGATGGAGGTAATACCCTACTCCTGCTTGATTAATATTGATGATATGGGTAGTACAAGAGTAGATCTACCACGAGATCAAGGAGGCTAAACTCTAGAAGCTAGCCTATGGTATGATTGTTGTATATGGAGTTGATGTCCTACGGACTACAACCCTCCGGTTTATATAGACACCGGATAGGGTTAGGGTTACACAGAGTCGGTTACAATGGTAGGAGATCTTAAATATCCGCATCGCCAAGCTTGCCTTCCACGCCAAGGAAAGTCCCATCCGGACACGGGACGAAGTCTTCAATCTTGTATCTTCATAGTCCTGGAGTCCGGTTGAAGGTATAGTCCGGCTACCCGAACACCCCCTAATCCAGGACTCCCTCACTCCCCAACCACTCCATCGCTTGGGGCAGCAATCGGCGGCTGGAAAAAGACAAATCTGGCGACTTGGGATGAAGTGCTGCAGATCTGCAAATCCGGCAGCCTGCTGACACAGGGGGGAAGGGAGGGGAGCCCTCGTGCGTGTGGCGGCCTTCCGGCGTGCTCCTGTCGGCTTCTTTCGCCGGAATCTTGGGCGGCGGTCGGTGGCGACGCGAGGGGAGAGAGGAGAGGTGGTTGGTGGGGGAAAGCACGGGATGAAATGTCCCCCCAACAACCGCTTCCGCTTATATGCAGGGTGTTGGGTTACGTAGTAATTTCAAAAAAATTCCTACGCACACGCAAGATCATGGTGATGCATAGCAACGAGGGGGAGAGTCTGATCTACGTACCCTTGTAGATCGCAACGGAAGCGTTGACACAACGTAGAGGAAGTAGTCGTACGTCTTCTTCCCGATCCGACCGATCCAAGCACCGTTACTCCGGCACCTCCGAGTTCATAGCACACGTTCAGCTCGATGACGATCCCGGGCTCCGATCCAGCAAAGCTTCGGGGAGGAGTTCCATCAGCACGACGGCGTGGTGACGATCTTGATGTTCTACCGACGCAGGGCTTCGCCTAAGCACTACAACGATATGATCGAGGTGGAATATGGTGGCAGGGGGCACCGCACACGGCTAAGGAATGATCTCAATGATCAACTTGTGTGTCTAGAGGTGCCCCCTGCCCCTGTATATAAAGGAGCCAAGGGGGAGGGGTGCGCCGGCCAGGCAGAGGGCGCAGGAGGAGTCCTACTCCCACCGGGAGTAGGACTTCCCCCCCAATCCTAGTTGGACTAGGTTTCCCAAAGGGGGAAAGAGAGAGAGGGGGGCGGCCCCTTATCCTAGTCCTAATAGGACTAAGGGAAGGGGGGGCGCGGCCACCTATGGGCTGCCCCTTTTCTCCTTTCCACTAAGGCCCATGAAGGCCCATATGGCTCCCGGGGGGTTCCAGTAACCTCCCGGTAATCCGGTAAAATTCCGATTTCACCCGGAACACTTCCGATATCCAAATATAGGCTTCCAATATATCAATCTTTATGTCTCGACCATTTCGAGACTCCTCGTCATGTCCGTGATCACATCCGGGACTCCGAACTACCTTCGGTACATCAAAATGCATAAACTCATAATAACTATCATCGTAACGTTAAGCGTGCGGACCCTATGGTTCGAGAACAATGTAGACATGACCGAGACACTTCTCCGGTCAATAACCAATAGCGGGACCTGGATGCCCATATTGGCTCCTACATATTCTACGAAGATCTTTATCGGTCCGACCGCATAACAACATACGTTGTTCCCTTTGTCATCGGTATGTTACTTGCCCGAGATTCGATCGTCGGTATCCAATACCTAGTTCAATCTCGTTACCGGCAAGTCTCTTTACTCGTTCCGTAATACATCATCCTGCAACTAACTTATTAGTTGCAATGCTTGCAAGGCTTAAGTGATGTGCATTATCGAGAGGGCCAGAGATACCTCTCCGACAATCGGAGTGACAAATCCTATTCTCGAAATACGCCAACCCAACATCTACCATTGGAGACACCTGTAGAGCTCCTTTATAATCACCCAGTTACGTTGTGATGTTTGGTAGCACACAAAGTGTTCCTCCGGCAAACGGGAGTTGCATAATCTCATAGTCATAGGAACATGTATAAGTCATGAAGAAAGCAATAGCAACATACTAAACGATCGGGTGCTAAGCTAATGGAATGGGTCATGTCAATCAGATCATTCAACTAATGATGTGACCTCGTTAATCAAATAACAACTCTTTGTTCATGGTTAGGAAACTTAACCATCTTTGATTAACGAGCTAGTCTAGTAGAGGCATACTAGTGACACTCTGTTTGTCTATGTATTCACACATGTATTATGTTTCCGGTTAATACAATTCTAGCATGAATAATAAACATTTATCATGATATAAGGAAATAAATAATAACTTTATTATTGCCTCTAGGGCATATTTCCTTCACAAGGCACCGCAGCCGCGAGGGGGAAACCCGCGTTTTCCTGGGTTGGGGTCGGGATTTTGCCACGCCCCCTAAAAATTTTTGCGGGCCGTGGCGAGATGCGGGGTCTGATCGGGCTGGATTTTCCCACCCCGACCCGCATCTTGGCGGTTATTTTACAGGTCGGAGCGGGATGCAAGGTCTGCTAGAGTTGCTCTAAGAACATCTATAGTCGCGATGGTAAATCTGACCCCTCAAGGCACGTCCGCGGATAATAACCGGTCACACCTCAAATAATGCAATCCATATCCGAATACCTGATAACGTACGTCGTCTAGGAAGAGCGGACCAAATGACATGCGACCAGAAAGGCGACGACGTGGACGATGACCTCCACGTGGGTGGGAGCTCGCTCGACGGCGAGCCCCTGGACGCCGGCGAGCAGAGCGAGGAGAGTTGGCCGGTCCTGTACATCCCGAACCTCTTGGCGGCGGGGCTACTCTGCTACCAGAAGGACTCTCTCCTAGTCCAAGGTGAGATTCAGAGAATCCTGGTGCTTGATGAAGAGGATAGGATTGTTGACAGCCGGAGTTTACGTGCTCGGGAGAGGATTTCATGGAGTTCGGTAGTTTGGATGCCCTGGCACGTTGCTCAGGTTGAAGACACGGTGGCGTGTGGAATTGGTGGTGGCGAGGCGGATTTCGAGGCGAGCGACCGCCATGAATGCGAGGGGGAGGTGGGAAATAAATCCCCCACCCTCGAAGGCGAGTCGACACACTCGAAGCCAGAAATCCCCAACCACCACATCTCTTCGCATCCACATCTAGAGCGAGAGAGGAGAGACTCTGGCGGAGATGGCCGACTGGAGGATGAAGATGGAGCGCGCCATGGTGGAGCTCGCGAGCGGAGACGACGCGAAGATGGAGAGGGTGCGCGAGATCATATCTTGGTTCTCGACTAGGAAGGAGATGTGGAGGGCGGAGAAATCCGTCTTTAGAAACCTGGCGGTGGAGGAGGACGAGTGACTCACACCAAACGGGATGACCACCCCGTCTAGTGCGCCGGTGAGCTCCCTGGCCGCCCTGGTCTGGGCCATGGAGGAAATGGAGGGAGAAGACCAGGCGTAGAAGCAGAATTGGTGGGCATTCCGTTCGCGTCGCCGCTTCCCAACCGGACCAGAAGAGCTCATGGTGGGAGCAGTGATGGCCATCCCCACCCTAGGAACATGCTGGGTGCCGATCCAAATCGAAGACAGCGAGGAGGAATCAAATGCGGCGCAAGGAGATATGGGAGCAGGTTCGAGCCAAAGGGGGATGGAGAACCAGGGGAGGGAGAAGAAGGCGAAGGAGAAGATCTACACCCCACACAGATCCCCGTGCTTCCTCTGCAGGTCGCCACGCCTTCAGGGGGCGACCAGATTTGTGGCGGAGGGCTAGGCATCTCCCCCGCCGACAGCCGCTTTTGGCTACTGGCCGGGGATGAGTCTGGTGAGGAAGACGACGACTCATTAGACCACCGAGGTAAAATCACCATATCTCAGAAATTTTCTTGAATTCTTACCAAAACAAAATGACTATGAGTCATAGTAAAGGCATTAGGAAAATCGAATGATGATGCTAGGAAAAAGGATGATAGGGAAAAGGTGGATAAGCAAAAATACAAAAAGAGAGATTCAGGTGAATGGGGGAAAAGTTGCTGAAAAAATAGATATTCTAGCTGGGAATAATAGAGATATTATGGATGGCAGATTGGTTATAGAGAAAATGAACGGAAAATCTGATATACCAGATTTTTTGGGTCTGAGATTGGACTAGATATAGATATTATGGTAGCCTCTAATTGTGAGATTAATACTATCATTGACAATAAACTCACAAAAAAGCATACTATGAAAAAATTGACTCTGATGACATTTTGGGGAATTGGGTCATGGATTTGAGCCCAACTATAGGATATCCTGGCCCAGGTGAGGAGAAAACGGGGAGAGAAAGTGCGCTTCCAGGCTCCTTCACACACCTAAACTCCTGCCCAGAGCTCTATATAAAGAGCAGGGAAGAGGGGGCATCGATTTTAGGGTTTACTAGTGCACCACCGGGGGAGAAAGAGACATGGATAGAAACGGAGGAAGATTTGGAGGAGGGGGTCGATTCAACAGGGGGGAAGAGGTGGATGGTAGTATATATAGGAGAAAAGAGGAGGGAGAGAATTACCACAAGAATCAGATGCCCCAGGAGGAGAGAAGAGATCTTACTCGAGGGGGAGAGAACTGGAGAAATCAAGACATACGGGAGCTAAGGCAAGATCCAACTGCAAGAGGGGAAACTGATGAGGGAGAGTACGCTAACAGCAAGAACAAAGGAAAAGAGGAGGAGACAAGGGCTGGCCAAGGAGAAATTGTTGGGCTGCAAGGGAAAGGAGGTCAAGATCTGGTGCAACAACAACAATTGCTGCTCAACGCTTTGCTAGCGCAAATTTCACAAGGTAACTTCCTTCCTGATAGTGGGGTTAACATAAGAGCTGGGAATAGTGCTGGTCAGACTTAGGTGGGAACTGAAACCAGAGTTGTTGATGGAAGCAAGACAAATTCAGAAGCTAGGGCTCAAGTAAAACAGGGAAGAGAGAATCTAATGGCAATAAGTGGAGGAGGAACACAAGGGCAAAGAGGTTTTAATATCAATGATAGAGAGTAGTACAACAACAGAAATACACAGGAGGGTGGAAGACTAGGGATTGGTGGAATGAACAGGGTGATGTGTAATAAGTGCAAGGATTCCAGCCACATGACAAAAGACCGCACGCTTGGACACTGTCTGGTTTGTGGGAAAAAGAATCATATTACTGATGATTGTACCTGGCTGAAATAGATGAAATATGTTCCCAAGTTTGTGGGATATGCAGCCACGGGGCTTGGGGTGCTACTGGTTCAGAGTGCCAAGGAAGCCCTAAATGTTGAAAATCCAAATCCAATGGAAATTGTAACAATGGTATCTGAGATCAATGAGACACAGCTCATGGAGAGAATGCACTATATGTTTAACTGGAACTAGCAGTGGAGATGCAAAAAACATGGAGAGAATGCCTTTTTGATCAGATTTTCTAACAAAGGAAGATTGATGGAATTGAAAAAATGCAAAGACTTCACCCTGCTGGGTTAGGTGCTGTGATTAAAGTGAGGGGATGGAGTTTTGAATCACAAGCTATTGGGAAGCTTCACACAGTTTGGATCCAATTTGGAAAAGTTCCTGAGTGTTTCAGGCATTTTTTTGGGATGTGTGAGGTGGATGCAACTCTAGGTCCAGTACTAGAGATTGATATGAACACAATTACTAAGGAGAAGATCAGAGCTAAGGTGGGGATCAGGGATTATGAAAAAATACCACCATGCACTGAGATCACTGATAAAGAGTTGATGATATGCAGGGTTATACCAGAATTAGAGAGTGTGGTGGAGATGGGATGGTATGGAGAACACAATAGGCAGGTGATTGAGGGAGCAGATGCATACACTAGTGAAGGGACTATGAGGAAAAGACACAAAGGAGATGATGACAATATAACAGGAACTAAAGAAATGGTTTCTTTGGGGAGCTTAGGACTGGCCCAATTTGAGGAGCTGAAAAAGAAAAATGAAGAGATTATGATGATACAAAAAGAGCAAGCCCTAGAGATGGAGGCTAGGAAAAAGGTGGAAACTAGTCTGGATATGATCATGAAAAAGGTGATAGACTTGAAAGAGGACAAGATAAGACAAAAAGCCCTCAGAATGAAAGAAGAGAAAATGATCGTGGAGCTGGAGCAAGATAAGAAAAATCTTATGGATCTAATTAACAAACAACAGGGGGTGATTGATAGGTGTGTTGAGAAAATTGAGGTGTGGGAAACCAGAGGGAAATAATTAGAGGAAATCACTGAAGATGACCTAAAGAATCTGGAAGCTGACAGAAAAGATGATGATCACAATAATTACAATGAAGCAGTGGATTACAATGCTAGTCAGGAGTTAGTGTCCTTTGGTACAAAAGTGGGAGTAGAAACAGGAAACAATGAAGTAGAAAATAGTGATAGTATGCTAGAGGAGAATCTGAGAAGGTGTGGAAGATTGACAGACAAGCAAGATGCTAGCATTGAGGAGTTGGCCAAGGAAAGAGCTGGTGCCAAGGATAACTATGGTAAGAACCATGGTCTAGATTGTCATAATGCTTCTTTATTATTCAGGGTAGATAAATTGGAATTGATCTGGGTTGTTCAATCAATATGATTGAGTCAAACTTAGACATTATAGCTAAGATGGAACAATGTAGAAAAGAATTTTATTTGCAGCATATTTGTCAAAAGCAAAAAGGAGAGGAGCAACATGAGGACCCTAATCTCATAGATATTGGGGATGCTGATCTTAAGGAATTGTGTTCTGATGAAGATCACTCTGATGCAGAGTTAGAGATGGATCATTTTTCACATCTTATAAACTTCTTTACTAAGACAAACAAGGCTAGCTTGAACTCACCAGGATTCTCCTGTGGGAAGACAGCTAGTGTGATTGGAGGAAAAAACAAAACTTATAAAAATATAATAAAATGATAGGGATGTTTTGGAATGTTAGGGGTATTGGACAGGATAGTAAGAAAAACTTTATTAGAGAGAACATTAACAATAGGAAACTAGACTTTATTGGCTTCCAGGAAACTATTAAAAATAATTTCTCTAAACAGAACTACACAATTTGGGGGGGGGGGGGGGGGGTTGATTGGAAATGGTCCCAACTAAGGGGAAGATCTGGGGGGATTCTTGTGGGGATTAATTGTGATAACTTTGATATCATTAATGTGGAAATTAGGATATGTTTCATAAGAATCCTGGTATTTGATAAAAGAAGTAATTTGATTGGAATCTTATAGTGGTATATGGTGATGCTCAAATCACTGGAAAAAATGCCTACTTGGCTGAATTGTTTAGAGTATATCAAAATAACTCCTCCCTACCAATGATGATAGGAGGAGACTTTAATATCATTGGAAAAATTGATGAAAAAAACCCACTGGCAATGATCATTGGACTTCTGTTTTTAATGCCATCATTGAACAAGCTGGTTTGAGGGAGTTGTCCCTAGAAGGGTGAAAGTATACTTGGGGGCTAATAATCAAAGTGATCCTACTTATGAAAAAATGGATAGGGTACTTATTTTCCCTGGCTGGGAAGAACATTACCCTTTAACCACAGTGCAAGCTTTAGAAAGGGAACTATCTGATCATACACCACTAATAGTGGATTCTGGGGAGAAGATAAATGCTACCCCGATTTTTAGATTTGAGAATTCATGGATGCTTAAAGAAGGATTTAGGGAATTTGTCCATAAAGTGTGGAATGTTCAAATAATAGGAAATAACATAGAGAGATGGCAAAACAAATTAAGACTGCTTAGACAAAGAATGAGGGGATGGATTCTAAATTCAGATGTGATGTCTACTACACAACCTTATTCTTGTAGACGTTGTTGGGCCTCCAAGTGCACAGGTTTGTAGGACAGTAGCAAATTTCCCTCAAGTGGATGACCTAAGGTTTATCAATCCGTAGGAGGCGTAGGATGAAGATGGTCTCTCTCAAGCAACCCTGCAACCAAATAACAAAGAGTCTCTTTGCTCCCCAACACACCCAATACAATGGTAAATTGTATAGGTGCACTAGTTCGGCGAAGAGATGGTGATACAAGTGGTATATGGATGGTAGATAAAGGTATTTGTAATCTGAAATTATAAAAACAGCAAGGTAACTAATGATAAAAGTGAGCGTAAACGGTATTGCAATGCGTTGAAGCAAGGCCTAGGGTTCATACTTTCGCTAGTGCAAGTTCCCTCAACAATAATAGCATAATTGGATCACATAGCTCTCCCTCAACATGCAACAAAGAGTCACTCCAAAGTCACCAATAGCGGAGAACAAACGAAGAGATTATGGTAGGGTACGAAACCACCTCAAAGTTATTCTTTCCAATCAATCCGTTGGGCTATTCCTATAAGTTTCACAAACAGCCCTAGAGTTCGTACTAGAATAACACCTTAAGACGCAAATCAACCAAAACCCTAATGTCACCTAGATACTCCAATGTCACCTCAAGTATCCGTGGGTATGATTATACGATATGCATCACACAATCTCAGATTCATCTATTCAACAAACACATAGAACCTCAAAGAGTGCCCCAAAGTTTCTACTGGAGAATCACGACGAAAACGTGTGTCAACCCCTATGCATAGGTTCATGGGCAGAACCCGCAAGTTGATCACCAAAACATACATCAAGTGAATCACGTGATATCCCATTGTCACCACAGATACGCACGGCAAGACATACATCAAGTGTTCTAAAATCTTTAAAGACTCAATCCGATAAGATAACTTCAAAGGGGAAACTCAATCCATTACAAGAGAGTAGAGGGGAGGAGAAACATAAGATCCAACTATAATAGCAAATCTCACAATACATCAAGATCGTGCCAAATCAAGAACACGAGAGAGAGAGAGAGAGAGAGAGATCAAACACATAGCTACTGGTACATACCCTCAGCCCCGTGGGAGAACTACTCCCTCCTCGTCATGGAGAGCACCGGGATGACAAAGATGGCCACCGGAGAGGGGTTTCCCCCTCCGGCACGGTGTCAGAACGGGTCTAGATTGGTTTTCGGTCGCTACAGAGGCTTCTAGCGGCGGAACTCCAGATCTATTGTGCTCCCCGATAGTTTAGGGTACGTGGGTATATATGGGTGAAAGAGATACGTCAGGGGAGCCACGAGGGGTCCATGAGGGTGGAGGGCGCGCCCCCTGCCTCGTGGCTCCCTCGTTCCTTTCCTGACGTGCACTCCAAGTTTTTTCGGTATCTTTCCTTCCAAAAATAACTTCTCTAGTTGGTTTCATTCCGTTTTGATTCCGTTTGATATTCCTTTTCTTCAAAACACTGAAATAGGCAAAAAAACAGCAATTCTGGGCTGCGCCTCCGGTTAATAGGTTAGTCCCAAAAATAATATAAAAGTGGATAATAAAGCCCAATATTGTCCAAAACAGTAGATAATATAGCATGGAGCAATCAAAAATTATAGATACGTTGGAGACGTATCAAGCATCCCCAAGCTTCATTCCTGTTCGTCCTCGAGTAGGTAAATGGTAAAAACAGTATTTTTGATGCGGAGTGCTACTTAGCATAATTTTAATGTAATTCTTCTTAATTGTGGTATGAATATTCAGATCGGAAAGATTCAAGATAAAAGTTCATATTGACATAAAAATAATAATACTTCAAGCATACTAACTAAGCAATCATGTCTTCTCAAAATAACATGGCCAAAGAAAGTTTATCCCTACAAAATCATATAGTTTAGTCATGCTCCATTTTCGTCACTCAAGAATGCTCTCATCATGCACAACCCCGATGACAAGCCAAGCAATTGTTTCATACTTTAGTAATCTCAAACCTATAAACTTTCACGCAATATAAGAGCGCGAGCCATGGACATAGCACTATGGGTGGAATAGAATATGATGATGGGGGTTATGTGGAGAAGACAAAAAAAAGTCTCACATCAACGAGGCTAATCAACGGGCTATGGAGATGCCCATCGATTGATGTTAATGCAAGGAGTAGGGATTGCCATGCAACGGATGCACTAGAGCTATAAATGTATGAAAGCTCAACAAAAGAAACTAAGTGGGTGTGCATCCAACTTGCTTGCTCATGAAGACCTAGGGCACTTGAGGAGGCCCATTGTTGGAATATACAAGCCAAGTTCTATAATGAAAAATTCCCACTAGTATATGAAAGTGACAAAACAAGAGACTCCCTATCATGAGGATTATGGTGCTACTTTGAAGCACAAGTGTGGCAAAGGATAGTAGCATTGTCCCTTCTCTCTTTTTCTCTCATTTTTTTGGGCCTTCTCTTTTTTATGGCCTTTCTCTTTTTTTTGGCCTTCTCTTTTTTTATGGCCTTTCTCTTTTTTATGGCCTTTCACTTTTCTTTTTTTATTCCTCACTTGGGACAATGCTCTAGAAAATGATGATCATCACACTTCTATTTATTTACAACTCAATGATTACAACTCGATACTAGAACAAAGTATGACTCTATATGAATGCCTCCGGCGGTGTACCGGGATATGCAATGGACCAAGAGTGACATGTATGAAAGAATTATGAACGTTGGCTTTGCCACAAATACTATGTCAACTACATGATCATGCTAAGCAATATGACAATGATGAATGTGTCATGATAAACGGAACGGTGGAAAGTTGCATGGCAATATATCTAGGAATGGCTATGGAAATGCCATAATAGGTAGGTATGGTGGCTGTTTTGAGGAAGATATAAGGAGGTTTATGTGTGACAGAGTGTATCGTATCACGGGGTTTGGATGCACCGGCGAAGATTGCACCAACTCTCAATGTGAGAAAGGGCAATGCACGGTACCGAAGTGGCTAGCAAGGATGGAAGGGTGAGAGTGTGTATAATCCATGGACTCAACATTAGTCATAAAGAACTCACATACTTATTGCAAAAATCTACAAGTCATCAAAAAGCCCGACACTACGCGCATCCTCCTAGGGGGGTAGATTGGTAGAAAAAGACCATCGCTCGTCCCCGACCGCCACTCATAAGGAAGACAATCAAATAACACCTCATGTTTCAAATTTGTTACATAACGTTTACCATACGTGCATGCTACGGGACTTGCAAACTTCAACAGAAGCATTTCTCAAATTCACAACTACTCAACTAGCACGACTTTGATATTATTACCTCCATATCTCAAAACAATCATCAAGCATCAAACTTCTCTTAGTATTTAAAACACTCATAGGAAAATTTTACTAATCTTGAATACCTAGCATATTAGGATTTTTTAAGAAAATTACCATGTTATTTAAGACTCTCAAAATAATATAAGTGAAGCATGAGAGTTCATCTATTTCTACAAAATAAAACCACCACCGTGCTCTAAAAAGATATAAGTGAAGTACTAGAGCAAATGACAAACTACTCTGAAAGATATAAGTGAAGATCAATGAGTAGTCGAATAATTATGCAACTATGTGAAGACTCTCTAGCATTTAATAATTTCAGATCTTGGTATTTTATTCAAACAGCAAGCAAAACTAAATAAAATAAAATAATGCTCCAAGCAAGACACACATCATGTGTCGAATAAAAATATAGCTCCAAGTAAAGTTACCGATGAACGAAGACGAAAGAGGGGATGCCTTCCGGGGCATCCCCAGGCTTAGGCTCTTGGCTATCCTTGAATATTACCTTCGGGTGCCTCGGGCATCCCCAAGCTTAGGCTCTTTCCACTCCTTATTCCATAGTCCATCGAATCCTTACCCAAAACTTGAAAACTTCACAACACAAAACTTAACAGAAAACTGGTAAGCTCCGTTAGTATAAGAAAATAAATCACCACTTCAAGGTACTGTAATGAACTCATTCTATATTTATATTGGTGTAATATCTACTGTATTCCAACTTCTCTATGGTTTATAAACTATTTTACTAGCCATAGATTCATCAAAATAAGTAAACAACACATGAAAAACGGAATCTGTCAAAAACAGAATAGTCTGTAGTAATCTGGATCAAACGTATACTTCTGGAACTCATAAAATTCTCAAATAAATTGCTGGACCTGAGTAATTTATCTATTAATCATCTTCAGAAATAATTAACTAAATAGAACTCTCCAAATAAAAATGGCAGCAATTCTCGTGAGCGCTAAAGTTTCTAGCTTTTACAGCATGATCGCAAAGACTTTCCCCAAGTCTTCCCAAAGGTTCTACTTGGCACAAACACTAATTAAAAGCATAAAACCACATCTAAACAGAGGCTAGATAAATTATTTATTACTAAATAGGAACAAAAATCAAGGAACAAAAATAAACTTGGGTTGCCTCCCAACAAGCGTTATCGTTTAACGCCCCTAGCTAGGCATGATGATTTCGACGATGCTCACATAAAAGATAAGAATTGAAACATAAAGAGAGCATCATGAATAATATGACTAGCACATTTAAGTCTAACATGCTTCCTATGCATAGGGATTTTGTGATCAAACAACTTATGGAAACAATAATCAACTGGCGTAGGAGGGCAAAACAAGCATAACTTAGCACACACAGAGGAAACTTGATATTATTGCAATTCCTACAAGCATATATTCCTACCTCATAATAATATTCAGTAGCATCATGAATGAATTCAACAATATAACCAGCACTTAAAGCATTCTTTTCATGATCTATAAGCATAGAAAATTTACTACTCTCCACATAAGCAAAATTCTTCTCATGAATAATAGTGGGAGCAAACTCAACAAAATAACTATCATGTGATTGAAAATTAAGATCAAGATGACAAGGTTCATTGTTATTATTATTCTTTAAAGCATACGTTTCATCACAATAATCATCATAGATAGGAGGCATGCTTTCATCATAATAAATTTGCTCATCAAAACTTGGGGGGGCAAAAAATATCATATTCATCAAACATAGCTTCCCCAAGCTTATGGCTTTGCATATCATTAGCATCATGGGTATTCAAAGAATTCGTACTAACAACATTGCAATCATGCTCATCATTCAAATATTTAGTGACAAACATTTTATAGACTTCTTATCCTAGCACTTGAGCACAATTTTCCTTTCCATCATACTCACGAAAGATATTAAAAAGATGAAGCGTATGAGACAAACTCAATTCCATTTTTTTATATTTTTCTTTTATAGACTAACTAGTGATAAAACAAGAAACTAAAAGACTCGATTGCAAGATCTAAATATATACCTTCAACCACTAACCTCCCCGGCAACGGCGCCAGAAAAGAGCTTGATGTCTACTACACAAACTTCTTCTTGTAGACGTTGTTGGGCCTCCAAGTGCAGAGGTTTGTAGGACAGTAGCAAATTTCCCTCAAGTGGATGACCTAAGGTTTATCAATCCGTAGGAGGCGTAGGATGAAGATGGTCTCTCTCAAGCAACCCTGCAACCAAATAACAAAGAGTCTCTTGTGTCCCCAACACACCCAATACAATGGTAAATTGTATAGGTGCACTAGTTCGGTGAAGAGATGGTGATACAAGTGGTATATGGATGGTAGATAAAGGTATTTGTAATCTGAAATTATAAAAACAGCAAGGTAACTAATGATAAAAGTGAGCGTAAACGGTATTGCAATGCGTTGAAACAAGGCCCAGGGTTCATACTTTCGCTAGTGCAAGTTCCCTCAACAATAATAGCATAATTGGATCACATAACTATCCCTCAACATGCAATAAGGAGTCACTCCAAAGTCACTAATAGCGGAGAACAAATGAAGAGATTATGGTAGGGTACGAAACCACCTCAAAGTTATTCTTTCCAATCAATCCGTTGGGCTATTCCTATAAGTGTCACAAACAGCCCTAGAGTTCATACTAGAATAACACCTTAAGACGCAAATCAACCAAAACCCTAATGTCACCTAGATACTCCAATGTCACCTCAAGTATCCGTGGGTATGATTATACGATATGCATCACACAATCTCAGATTCATCTATTCAACCAACACATAGAACCTCAAAGAGTGCCCCAAAGTTTCTACCGGAGAATCACGACGAAAACGTGTGACAACCCCTATGCATAGGTTCATGGGCGGAACCCGCAAGTTGATCACCAAAACATACATCAAGTGAATCACGTGATATCCCATTGTCGCCAAAGATACGCACGGCAAGACATACATCAAGTGTTCTCAAATCTTTGAAGACTCAATCTGATAAGATAACTTCAAAGGGGAAACTCAATCCATTACAAGAGAGTAGAGGGGGAGGAGAAACATAAGATCCAACTATAATAGCAAAGCTCGCGATACATCAAGATCGTGCCAAATCAAGAACACAAGAGAGAGAGAGAGAGATCAAACACATAGCTACTGGTACATACCCTCAGCCCCGTGGGAGAACTACTCCCTCCTCATCATGGAGAGCATCGGGATGATGAAGATGGCCACCAGAGAGGGGTTTCCCCCTCCGGCAGGGTGCCGGAACGGGTCTAGATTGGTTTTCGGTGGCTACGGAGGCTTCTGGCGGCGGAACTCCCGATCTATTGTGCTCCCCGATAATTTTAGGGTACGTGGGTATATATGGGTGAAAGAGATACGTCAGGGGAGCCACGAGGGGCCCATGAGGGTGGAGGGCGCGCCCTAGGGGGTGGGCGCGCCCCCTGCCTCGTGGCTCCCTCGTTCCTTTCCTGACGTGCACTCCAAGTTTTTCCGGTAGCTTTCCTTCCAAAAATAACTTCTCTAGTTGGTTTCATTCCGTTTCGACTCCGTTTGATATTCCTTTTCTTCGAAACACTGAAATAGGCAAAAAAATAGCAATTCTGGGTTGGGCCTCCGGTTAATAGGTTAGTCCCAAAAATAATATAAAAGTGGATAATAAAGCCCAATATTGTCCAAAACAGTAGATAATATAGCATGGAGCAATCAAAAATTATAGATACGTTGGAGACGTATCAAGATGCACTATGCAGGAAAATAAAAAAAATCTTATGCAAGTTAGATGAGATAGATAAATGAGCAGAGATGCTGGGACTATCTGCTCGTGACAGAATTGAGCAAAAAGAATTGAGAGCTCAACTAGGGAGATTGGTGAAACAGGAAGAGATGAAATGGTTACAGAGATACAAAGATAAAGAGATTAAAGATGGGGATAATAATACCAAATATTATCATGCCAAAGTAAATGGGAGAAGTAGAGAAAACATAATATTCTCCCCAAGTCGGGCTAAGGGAGAAATTGAGGGGGGATGAGGAACTAATTAAATACATTACAAATTTTTATAAAGACCTTCTTGGTCAACCTGGAAATTCTACTGTGAATTTAAACATCCAAGATGCCCCTGGTAAAGGAAATATGCCCTAGAGGCAATAATAAAGTTGTTATTTATATTTCCTTATATCATGATAAATGTTTATTATACATGCTAGAATTGTATTAACCGGAAACTTAATACATGTGTGAATACATAGACAAACAGAGTGTCACTAGTATGCCTCTACTTGACTAGCTTGTTAATCATTTGAGAGGGCTTGTTTTTGTGTGAAAATACCGCTTGGCCAGCCTGTGACGGCCTGCACCATATGTAATAATCCGGCCCACCATCGAGCATCTTGCCCTGGACTTCTCTATTGTGCACGGTGCTCGTTCCTGGGCCATGACCCACCTGACTGCTTGGATCGTCTATGCCCCCGTTTATTTTGGCGCAAGAAGAAGCTGGAGAGGCAGCGTATCTCCACCACAAATCCACGGTGCAGGACACGTAAGCGGAATCCGCACTTCCCAAAAATCAAACAGATTTGGCGACCAAAAAAGACACCAGAAAATGGGGCCCTTTCCCATATTGCCATTGGCTTGACGTCTCCGCTTCCGGCCCCTCGCCACTTCCCTATTCTGCCACCCCAGCCGACCAACGAGAAGCAAGGAAACTCTTTTCCCTACTCGACATCCTCGACGACTGCAGAAGCGAGCACTGTCGTCCCATCCACCGCCATGTCCAACTTCCCGACCCGCCCCTTCCAGTTCATGCCAGTGGGAGCCCAGATCGAGCAGGGGCCGGACCATTGTCTTGCGTGCAATATGATCGTGGTGGATGATCCACCGCTCAGCCATGAAAGGTACGCCTTGGTCACTGCCACCCCGCTGGTCCCTGATCATCAGAAGCAGATGGTTCTGAATGAAGTAGTGCGCATCATGATTGAGGATTTTCACTTAGAGGTGCCTGATGCTTTTGTGTATCCCATCGGAGTTGGCATGGTAGCTTTTGCGGATGTAGCGGTCAGGGATCAGTTCATTCAGGAAAGCCCGCACCAGTTAGATCCTCTCGATGATGACATGACTTTCTCCTTTGTGCCACATGATGAAGGAGAAAATATGCGTCAATGCCCTTTCCGGTATGTAGCTTGGGTTTTGTTTCTAGCATTCCCAATGGATTATCAGACGGACCATTACATCAACAAGGTTGTTTCTTGTTTTGGCAAGTTAGATCTTTGGCATAGGACGGGTCAGAATAAGGAGAGGGTCCTTGTTAGAGTACTTATCAGCAACATTGCACAAGTTCCACACAGCTTGGTGATTAAATGCATTGGCACCTTGCCGGGCATGGGCAGATCCTGGTCTATTCCAGTGTATGTTCTCAATGGCCGAAACGTTCTTTCTAAACTGGTTGGTAATGAGGACGAGGCTCCTCCCATGAATACTTCTCCACATCCATATGAGTTTCCCTATCTGACAGCAGCGCGGCAGTGGTTGCTTGATCACCAGCAGATGATGCAACAGCAAATAGATGCGGCCTGGGAACAACAAGCTCCTCTTCAACAGCAGCAGAATGATGGGTGGGGTGTTTGGCCGGTAGCACCCCCGCCATACAGAGGATTCAGCTTTCGCACCTTGTTCCAATATACTGGCCCCTCGCTCATGGATGGAGTGGAGCAGGAAATAACATCTCTGATGATCCGCAGAGTGAATGGTCTGTATACTCTGAAGTTGAGGAAGCTGCAGATGCTCTGATCCATGGCAGAGAAGTGCCTGGAGCACATTTTCTTCGAGCTATGGGCACATCTCACATGATGAGGGTGGGAGTTGAGGAAGATTTCTCCTTCCTGCAATTTCTTTGGGTGATCTCTCTGGGCCGGTTCACTCACTGCATTGAGGGACCTGTAGTCTCCTCTGTTTCTACTCTGTGCCATGGGTGCCTACCGATAAACCCTCTCACCTTCTATATAGCTGTTACTCAGGCAGTTACCAGAGGCAGATATGTTGTGAGCATTGGCTTTGGCCGTCCATTGAGTGTTTGCTTTGATATGCCCGTCTTCATCCCGCTGGGGATCTGGGATAGGTATGCTCCATAGCCCTCCTTTGCTTCGATGGGGGATGAGGTGGTGTCTGAAACTTTTGTGGAAGCTCCTGCTACTTCAGTGCTTGCCCTGCCTGCTGTTGAGTCCACTAATCAGTATCTTCGGAGGATGGTCGCGGCGGAAAAGGCCCCTATTGATACTACTTCCCTGCGCCGCAGCTCTCGCTCCACAAAATATGACGGTTTCAGAATTCCACAGCGCACTGACATGAAGAAGGGGCAGTCCAGGGTCAAGCAGCGGGGCGCGCCCTCTGTTATCTGCTCTTCCAAGGCAACGGCTCCCTGTGCCAATCTACTGACCAGTGCCACTCCCGCGACAGGTGACCAGGTACCTCCCCCGATTCCTATTCCACAGCTACAATTTGTTGGCACTACTCACTATGGGATTCCACCTGATGATCTAAGTTCTCAGAAGCTCCTTGAGGGAGATCAAGGGGAGGCTGATCCGACGCTGCACTAGAAGGATGTCGCAGAATAAGGAGTGGAATGTTCTTTGTTGGAACGTTCGCGGAATCAACTCTGAAAAGAAACAGTTGGCGATCCGCAATGCTATAGAAATTAGTGGGTGTTCAGTGGTCTGCCTACAAGAAACTAAGCGCGACTCTTTTGATGCTTCTTTTGTTAAGAAGTTCTGTCCGAAAAAATTCGATATGTTTGAATTTGTGCCCTCTGTTGGGAATTCAGGCGGTCTTATTACTATCTGGATGAGTTCGGTTTTCACTGGTGTTCCTTTTTCTCTGAAACTTTTGCGCTCGGCGTTAGGCTCACCTCGACGCAATCTAACGATTCATGGACGTTAGTTAATATATATGGACCGTGTGTAGATCCTAATCGGATGATTTTCACAAATTGGCTGTTTGACCTTGATATGCCCAACTGTGAAGATTGGCTCATTCTCGGTGATTTTAATTTTATCCGTGTGCCAGACAACCGAAACAGGGGAGGGGGAGACGCCAACGATATGTTACTCTTTAATGAGTTCATCAGAAGGCAGTCATTAGTTGAGTTGCCGATCAAGGGCCGTTCCTTCACATGGAGTAATATGCAAATGGATCCGTTGCTAGAACAACTTGACTGGAATTTTACCTCTGTTAATTGGGCCGCGAAGTATCCTAACACTATCGTTATGCCCTTGGGTAAACCCACGTCTGATCACGTGCCCTGATATGTCAGCATCCAATCCAAAATACCCAAGTCGAAACTTTTTCGCTTTGAAGACTTTTGGATCAAGCTACCGGGGTTTTTTTTATGTTGTCAAACGGTCATGGGGCAAACGTTGCTATGCCCCAAATGCAGTCGTAGTGCTTTGCAAGAAACTCAAAACACTTCGATATGACCTCAAGCAGTGGAGCAAGCAAAACTCCAGACTCTCGATGCTCATTGATAATTGCAACAAAACCCTCCTAGAGATTGATGGCTTAGAGGAGAAAAGGCGACTGTCCACTCCTGAGACCAACTTCAGAGTGATCCTGAGACAACATCTTCTCCACTTATTGGACTGCAAGAAAGCTTACTGGATGAAGCGTTGCACGGTCAGAAATTTCAAATTTGGAGACGGTAACACAAAAAAATTTCATAGGGCGGCCACTAAACGGTACCGTAGAAACAGCATTGCATCTCTCAAACTGCCGGATGACTCAGTCATACACGATCACGTAGGCAAGGAGGCTGTGCTTTTCCAGGCATTTAAGGAAAGACTTGGGTGCTCCCACCAGACCCACATGAAATTTGATTTGGCTCGGATCATCAAGAAGGTCGAAGGCCTCCAAGCTCTATTTGTCCCTTTCACCCATAAGGAAATTGACGAGGTGATCAAAGAGATGCCGGCCGATCGTGCTCCAGGCCCGGGCGGTTTCAGTGGTCGTTTCATCAAATCGTGCTGGCACATCATTAGAGGTGATTTCTATCGACTGTGCTCGGAGTTTCATGCAGGTACTCTGGACCTTGAGAGCCTGAGTACAGGTTTTATAACTCTCATCCCTAAAATTCAGTCACCAGAAACTGCTAACGACTATCGACCAATCACCTTGCTGAATTGCTGCCTTAAAATCCTGACCAAGCTCCTCGCTAACCGTTTGCAACGAGTTGTCCTCAAGATTGTACATAGAAATCAGTATGGATTTTTGAAAGGCCGCTCGATTCAAGACTGCGTTGCGTGGGCGTACGAATTCGTTCATCAGTGTCAAACCTCAGGGCGTGAGATTGCGATTTTAAAGCTGGATTTCGCTAAAGCGTTCGACACGATTGAACATGCTCCAATGATGGAAATTATGAAGTGCATGGGTTTTGACGATCGATGGCTTGGGTGGATCAAATGCTTATTCGGGACAGCTAAATCCTCTGTTTTACTCAACGGGACACCGGGCAGACAATTCTTTTGCTTGCGTGGGGTGCGCCAAGGAGACCCGCTGTCTCCACTTATCTTTGTGCTAGCTGCAGATCTGCTGCAAGCTGCCATTAATGACTCTTATAGAGCGGGTAATCTCCATCTGTCAATCCCAACTCGGGATGAGAATTATCCTGTGATACAGTACGCCGACGACACAATCCTTGTGTTGCCCGCTGAGGAAAGCCAAGCTAAAACCATCAAATCCATCCTGCAAGATTATGCGTCATCGGTGGGGCTGCACATAAACTTTCAGAAATCAACTCTCATTACAGTCAACACTGCAGCGGACACCACCGCGCGTTTAGCGCAGGTCTTTGGTTGCGCCGTTGGATCCATGTCGTTTTCTTACCTAGGGTTGCCCATGGGAACGGCCAGGTCGACTATCGCAGACCTCATGCCGCTGGTGTCGTCGGTTGAGCGCAAAATCTCCACGACAGCCTCTCTACTTGACCTTGGCTCGAAGCTTACACTAGTGAACTCGGTGGTCACCTCCCTGGCAATCTATGCGATGTGCTCCATCAGGATCCCCCCGAAAATACTTGAGCATTTGGATAAACTTCGGCGTTACTGTCTTTGGGAAAAGAACACGGACGATGGTCTGAAGTCCATCTCTCTGGCAGCCTAGGAGCTAGTTTGCAGGCCCAAGAACAAGGGTGGGCTCGGGGTGCTCTACCTAAAGATCCAAAATCAGGGCATGTTGCTCAAATAGCTACACAAGTTCTATAACCGCATGGACATCCCATGGGTTGATCTCGTGTGGAACACATACTATGAAGGCCTGGTCCCGCATGCTTCTGGTCCGTGTGGATCGTTCTGGTGGAAGGACGTCATGAATCTGGCGCCAACCTACAGGGCAATCGCCTCGGTTGAGGTGGGGGATGGGAGCTCATCTTTGTTCTGGAAAGATGCCTGGCATGGTGACATTCTGGCTGATAGCCACCCCCGCCTATTCTCCTTCACCAGGCATGAGGATCTATTTGTCAAAGTGCTCCTGACGTCGCCTATGCTCGGCCAAAACTTCCATCTCCCACTCTCGGTCCAAGCTAGAGAAGGGCTGGATGATCTTCAAGCCTCCTTGGCCTAAATGGAGCTCGCGGAGGTGCACAATGCCTGGCGCCTGATTTGGGGATCGGAGGAGTTCGCCTCCAGCAAATTCTATCTTCATTGTTTTCGGGACATGGAAGCGGATGATGCATTCAAATGGATCTGGAAATCAAAGTGCACCAACAAGTGGAAGGTTTTTGTATGGCTGCTCCTTGCGGATAGGCTGAACACTCGAGGTTTGCTAAAGAGAAAACATATGAAGTTGAGAGATGACAACTATGCCTGCCTGCTGTGTGATCGTCCACCCGAAGAAATGGTGGAACACTTGTTCTTTCACTGTGACTTTAGTAGCGCATGTTGGGGAAAGCTGGGGATCACATGGCCTCTGCATGGCAACCGGGTGCAACTTTTGCATGCAGCTAAAACCACGTGGGGCAGACCAATGTTCATGGAAGTTTTCATTATAGCCTCTTGGAGCATCTGGAAAGAACACAATAATAAACTGTTCAGAAATATGGCGCCGACCGTCGAGGGGTGGACCCAGAGATTCAAATTGGATTTCGGTATGATGAGACACAGAATCAAACAGGCCTTAGTGCCTTTTGTTGATCAGGTAGTTGACTTGTTATGGTAGCATAGCCTTGTACCATTGATGTATAGGGATATCTTAACTCCTTCTGCCCCCATGTAATTTCTATTCCATGTAATCTTCTGTCTTGAATAGTAATACAAAGTCAGTGGGGGGCTGCCCCCACTATCCCAAGCTTTCAAAAAAAATCAAAGATGGTTAAGTTTCCTAACCATAGACATGAGTTGTCATTTGATGAATGGTATCACATCATTAGAGAATAATGTGATTGAGTTGACCCATCCGTTAGCTTAGCACGATGATCATTTAGTTTGTTGCTATTGCTTTCTTCATAACTTATACATGTTCCTATCACTGTGAGATTATGCAACTCTCGAATACCAGAGGAACACTTAGTGTACTATCAAACGTCACAACATAACTGGGTGACTATAAATATGCTCTACAGGTGTCTCCGATGGTGTTTGTTGAGTTGGCATAGATCAAGGTTAGGATTTGTCACTCTGTGTATCAGAGAGGTATCTTTGGGCCCTCTCGGTAATGCACACACTATAAGCCTTGCAAGCAATGTGACTAATGAGTTAGTTATGGGATGTTGCATTACGGAACGAGTGAAGAGACTTGCCGATAACGAGATTGAACTAGGTATTGAGATACTGACACTCGAATCTCGGGCAAGTAACATACCGATGACAAAGGGAACAACGTATGTTGTTATGCGGTCTGACCGATAAGTATCTTCGTAGAATATGTAGGAACCAATATGAGCATCCAGGTTCCACTATTGGTTATTGACCAGAGATGAGTCTCGGTCATGTCTACATAGTTCTCGAACCCGTAGGGTCCGCATGCTTAACACTCGGTGACGATCGGTATTATGAGTTTATGTGCTTTGATGTACCAAAGGTAGTTCAGAGTTCCGAATATGATCACGAATATGACGAGGAGTCTCGAAATGGTCGATAGATAAATATTGATATATTGGACGGATATGTTCGGACATCGGAAGTGTTTGGGAGAAGTTTTGGATAAAACCAGAGTGCCGGAGGGTTATCGGAACCCTAGGGGGAACTAATGGGCCTCGATGGGCCTTAGTGGAGAGAGAGAGGGACGGCCAGGGCAGGCCACGCGCCCCCTCCCCCTTGAGTCCGAATTGGACTAAGAAGGGGGCGGCGCCCCCCCCCCCCCTTTTCCTTTCCCCTCTTCCACTCCTTCCTTCCCCCTCTCTCCCTTTTGGTGGAAACCTACTAGGACTTGGAGTCCCGGTAGGATTCCCCTCTTGGGGGCGCGCCAAGGAGGGTCGGCCGGCCTCCCCTCCCTCCTTTATATACATGGGGAGGGGGCATCCTAGAACACACAAGTTGATAGTTGTCTTAGCCGTGTGCGGTGCCCCCCTCCACAGATTACGTTGTAGTGCTTAGGTGATGCCCTGCGTCGGTAACTTCATCATCACCGTCATCACGCTGTCATGCTAACGAAACTCTCCCTCGAGCTCAGCTGGATCTAGAGTTCGTGGGACGTCACCGAGCTGAACATGTGCAGATCGCGGAGGCGCCGTACCTTCGGTGCTAGGATCGGTCGAATCGTGAAGACGGACGACTAGATCAACCATGTTGTCATAACACTTCCTCTTACGGTCTACGTGGGTACGTGGACAACACTCTCCCGTCTCGTTGCTATGCATCACCTAGATGGATCTTGCGTGTGCGTAGGAATTTTTTGAAATTACTACATTCCCCAACAGTGGCATCCGAGACAGGTCTATGCGTAGATGTTATATGCACGAGTAGAACACAAAGGAGTTGTGGGTGTGGGTATATACATATTGCTTGCCGTCACTAGTTGATTCTTGATTCAGCGGTATTGTTGGATGAAGCGGCTCAGACCGACATTACGCGTACGCTTATGCGAGACTGGTTCTACCGACGTGCTTCGCACACAGGTGGCTAGTGGGTGTCTGTTTCTCCAACTTTAGTTGAATCGGATTCAATGAACAAGGTTCTTTCTAAAGATCAAAAAACAATCACTATACTACATTGTGGTTTTGATGCATAGGTAAGAACGGTTCTTGCTAGAAGCCCATGGCAGCCACGTAAAACTTGCAACAGCAAAGTAGAGGACATCTAACTTGTTTTTGCAGGGCATGTTGTGATGTGATATGGTCAATACGTGATTATATAAATTGTTGTATGAGATGATCATATTTTGTAACATAGTTATCGGCAACTAGCAGGAGCCTTATGGTTGTCGCTTTATTGTATGAAATGCAATCACCATGTAATTGCTTTACTTTATTGCTAAGCGGTAGCAATAGTCGTAGAAGCAATAGTTGGCGAGATGACAACGATGCTTCGATGGAGATCAAGGTGTCAAGCCGGTGACGATGGTGATCATGATGGTGCTTTGGAGATGGAGATCAAAAGCACAAGATGATGATGGCCATATCATATCACTTATATTTGATTGCATGTGATGTTTATCATTTATGCATCTTCTTTTGCTTAGTTCGGCGGTAGCATTATAAGATGATCTCTCACTAAATTTCAAGGTATAAGTGTTGTCCCTGAGTATGCACCGTTGCGATAGTTCGTCGTGCCAAGACACCACGTGATGATCGGGTTGTTGGGGAATGTAGTAATTTCAAAAAAAAAAATCCTACGCACACACAGGATCATGGTGATGTATAGCAGCGAGAGGGGAGAGTGTGTCTACGTACCCTCGTAGACCGAATGTTGAAGCGTTAGCACAATGCGGTTGATGTAGTCGTACGTCTTCACGATCTGACCGATCCAAGTACCAAATGCACGGCACCTCCGACTTCTGCACACGTTCAACTCGATGACGTCCCGCGAGCTCCAATCCAGCAAAGCTTCACAGGAGAGTTTTGTTGGGGAACGTAGTAATTTCAAAAAAAAATCCTATGCACACGCAGGATCATGGTGATGCATAGCAACGAGAGGGAAGAGTATCGTCCATGTACCCTCGTAGACCGTAAGCGGAAGTGTTATGAGAACGCGGTTGATGTAGTCGAACGTCTTCACGATCCGACCGACCCAAGTACCAAACGCACGGCACCTCCGAGTTCAGCACACGTTCAGCTCGATGACGTCCCACGAACTCCGATCCAGCAGAGCTTCACGGGAGAATTCCGTCAGCACGACGGCGTGTTGACGATGATGATGTTGCTACCGACGCAGGGCTTCGCCTAAGCACCGCTACGATATGATCGAGGTGGATTATGGTGGAGGGGGGCACCGCACACGGCTAAGGGATCAATGATCAACTTGTTGTGTCTATGGGGTGCCCCTACCCCCGTATATAAAGGAGCAAGGGGGAGGAGGCAGCCGGCCAGGGAGAGGCGCACCAAGGGGGAGTTCTACTCCCACTAGGAGTAGGACTCCTCCTATTCCTAGTAGGAGTAGGAGAGGGGGAGGAAAGGGAGAGGAGGAGAAGGAAAGAGGGGCCCGCCCCCTTGCCCTAAACCAATTCGGTCTGGGCCTTGGGGGGTGCGCCCCACACTCCCCTTGCTGCCCTCTATTTCCACTAAGGCCCATGTAGGCCCATTAAGCCCCCCCGGGGGGTTCCGGTAACCCCACGGTACTCCGGTATATGTCTGAAACCTTCGAGAACCTTTCCGGTGTCCGAACATAGTCGTCCAATATATCGATCTTTACATCTCGACCATTTCAAGACTCCTCGTCATGTCCCCGATCTCATCCGGGACTCCGAACTACCTTCGGTACATCAAATCACATAAACTCATAATACCGATCGTCACCGAACGTTACGCGTGCGGACCCTGCGGGTTCAAGAACTATGTAGACATGACCGAGACACGTCTCCGGTCAATAACCAATAGCGGAACCTGGATGTTCATATTGGCTCCCACATATTCTACGAAGATCTTTATCGGTCAAACCACATAACAACATACATTGTTCCCTTTGTCATCGGTATGTTACTTGCCCGAGATTCGATCGTCGGTATCTCAATACCTAGTTCAATCTCGTTACCAGCAAGTCTCGTTACTCGTTCCGTAATACATCATCCTGCAACTAACTCATTAGTTACAATGCTTGCAAGGCTTATAGTGATGTGCATTACCGAGTGGGCCTAGAGATACCTCTCCGACAATCGGAGTGACAAATCCTAATGTCAAAATATGCCAACTCAACAAGTACCTTCGGAGACACCTGTAGAGCACCTTTATAATCACCCAATTACGTTGTGACGTTTGGTAGCACACAAAGTGTTCCTCCGGTAAACGGGAGTTGCATAATCTCATAGTCTTAGGAGCATGTATAAGTCATGAAGAAAGCAATAGCAACATACTGAACAATCAAGTGCTAAGCTAACGGAATGGGTCAAGTCAATCACATCATTTCTCCTAATGATGTGATCCTGTTAATCAAATGACAACTCATGTCTATGGCTAGGAAACATAACCATCTTTGATCAACGAGCTAGTCAAGTATGGGCATACTAGTGACACTCTGTTTGTCTATGTATTTACACACATGTATCATGTTTCTGGTGAATACAAGTCTAGCATGAAGAATAAACATTTATCATGAAATAAGGAAATAAATAATAACTTTATTATTTCCTCTAGGGCATATTTCCTTCAGTCCCCCACTTGCACTAGAGCCAGTAATCTAGTTCACATCGACATGTGATTTAACACCAATAGGTCACATCACCGTGTGATTAACACCCATAGTTCACATCGTCATGTGACCAACACCTAAAGGGTTTACTAGGGTCAATAATCTAGTTCACATCGCTATGTGATTAACACCGAAAGAGTACTAAGGTGTGATCATGTTTTGCTTGTGAGAGAAGTTTAGTCTGCGGGTCTGCCACATTCAAATTTGTATGTATTTTGCAAATTTCTATGTCAACAATGCTCTGCATGGAGCTACTCTAGCTAATTGCTCCCACTTTCAAAATGAATCCAGATTGAAACTTAGAGTCATCTGGATCAGTGTCAAAATTTGCATCGACGTAACCCTTTATGACGAACCTTTTGTCACCTCCATAATCGAGAAACATATCCTTATTCCACTAAGGATAATTTTGACCGATGTCCAGTGATCTACTCCTAGATCACTATTGTACTCCCTTGCTAAACTCAGTGTAGGGTTTACAATAGATCTGGTACACATCATGGCATATTTTATAGAAACTATGGCTGAGGCATAGGGAATGACTTTCATTCTCTTTCTATCTTCTGCTGTGGTCGGGCTTTGAGTCTTACTCAATTTCACACCTTGTAACACAGGTAAGAACTCTTTCTTTGACTGTTCCATTTTGAACTACTTCAAAATCTTGTCAAGGTATGTACTTATTGAAAAAACTTATCAAGCATCTTGATCTATCTCTATAGATCTTGATGCTCAATATGTAAGTAGCTTCACCGAGGTCTTTATTTGAAAAACTCCTTTCAAATACTCCTTTATGCTTTCCAGAAAATTCTACATTATTTCCGATCAACAATATGTCATTCACATATATTTATCAAAAATGTTGTAGTGCTCCCACTCACTTTCTTGTAAATACAGGCTTTACCACAAGTCTGTATAAAACTATATGCTTTGATCAACTCATCAAAGCGTATATTCCAACTCTGAGATGTGTGCACCGGTCCATAGATGGATCATTGGAGCTTGCACATTTTGTTAGCACCTTTAGGATCGACAAAACCTTCTGGTTGCATCATATACAACTCTTCTTTAAGAAATCCATTAAGGAATGTAGTTTTGACATCCGTTTGCCAGATTTCATAAAATGTGGCAATTTGCTAACATGATTCAGACAGACTTAAGCATCGCTACGAGTGAGAAAATCTCATCGTAGTCAACACCTTGAACTTTGTCAAAACCTTTTTCGACAAGTCTAGCTTTGTAGATAGTAACACTACTATCAGTGTCTGTCTTCCTCTTGAAGATCCATTTATTTTCTATGGTTTGTCGATCATCGGGCAAGTCAACCAAAGTCCACACTTTGTTCTCATACATGGATCCCATCTCAGATTTCATGGCCTCAAGCCATTTCGCGGAATCTGGGCTCATCATCGCTTCCTCATAGTTCGTAGGTTCGTCATGGTCAATTAACATGACCTCCAGAAAAGGATTACCGTACCACTCTGGTGCGGATCTCACTCCGGTTGACCTACGAGGTTCGGCAGTAACTTGATCTGAAGTTACATGATCATCATCGTTAGCTTCCTCACTAATTGGTGTAAGAGCCACAGAAATAGACTTTTGTGATGAACTACTTTCCAATAAGGGAGAAGGTATAGTTACCTTATCAAGTTCTACTTTCCTCCCACTCACTTCTTTCAAGAGAAACTCCTTCTCTAGAAAGCATCCATTCTCAGCAACAAATATCTTGCCTTTGGATCTGTGATAGAAGGTGTACCCAACAATTACTTTTGCGTATCCTATGAAGACACACTTCTCCGACTTGGGTTTGAGCTTATCAAGATGAAACTTTTTCACATAAGTATTGCAACCCCAAACTTTAAGAAACGACAGCTTAGGTTTCTTGCTAAACCACGGTTCATACGGTGTCATCTCAACGGATTTAAATGGTGCCCTATTTAACGTGAATGCAACTGTCTCTAATGCATAACCCCAAAACGATAGTGGTAAATCGGTAAGAGACATGATAGATTGCACCATATCTAATAAAGTACTGTTACGATGCTCGGACACACCATTATGCTGTGGTGTTCCAGGTGGCGTGAGTTGCGAAACTATTCCGCATTGGTTCCAATGAAGACCAAACTCGTAACTCAAATATTCTCCTCCACGATCAGATCGTAGAAACTTTATTTTCTTGTTACGATGATTTTCCACTTCACTCTAAATTTATTTGAACTTTTCAAATGTTTCAGATTTATGTTCCATCAAGAAGATATACCCATATCTTACTCAAATCATCTGTGAAGGTCAGAAAATAACAATGCCTGCCGCGAGCCTCAACACTCATCGGACTGCATACATCAATATGTATTATTTCCAACAAGTCTGTTGCTCGCTCCATTGTTCCGAAGAACGGAGTCTTAGTCATCTTACCCATTAGGCATGTTTCGCAAGCATCAACTGATTCATAATCAAGTGATTCCAAAAGCCCATCAGCATGGATTTTCTTCATGCGCTTTACACCAATATGACCTAAATGGCAGTGCCACAAATAAGTTGCACTATCATTATTAACTTTGCATCTTTTGGCTTCAATATTATGAATATGTGTATCACTACGATCGAGATTCAATAAACCATTCACCTTGGGTGTATGACCATTGAAGGTTTTATTCATGTAAACAGAACAACAACTATTCTCTGACTTTAAATGAATAACCGTATTGCAATAAACATGATCAAATCATATTCGTGCTTAATGCAAACACCAAATAAAATTTATTTAGGTTCAACACTAATCCCGAAAGTATAGGGAGTGTGCGATGATGATCATATCAATCTTGGAACCACTTCCAACACACATCGTCACTTCACCCTTAACTAGTCTCTGTTCATTCTGCAACTCCCGTTTCGAGTTACTAATCTCAGCAACTGAACTAGTATCAAATACTGAGGGGTTTGCTATAAACACTAGTAAAGTGCACATCAATAACATGTATATCAAATATACCTTTGTTCACTTTGCCATCCTTCTTATCCGTCAAATACTTGGGGCAGTTTTGCTTCTAGTGAGCAGTCCCTTTGCAGTAGAAGCACTTAGTCTCAGGCTTAGGTCTAGACTTAGGCTTCTTCACTTGAGCATCAACTTTCTTGCCGTTCTTCTTGAAGTTCCCCTTCTTCCCTTTGCCCTTTTATTGAAACTAGTGGTATTGTCAACCATCAACACTTGATGCTTTCTTGATTTCTACCTTCGTCGATTTCAGCATCACGAAGAGCTTGGGAATCGTTTCCATAATCCCTTGCATATTATAGTTCATCATGAAGTTCCAGTAACTTGGTGATGGTGACTAGAGAACTCTATAAATCACTATGTTATCTAGAAGATTAACTCCCACTTGATTCAAGTGATTGTAGTACTCAAACATTCTGAGCACATGCTCACTAACTGAGCTATTCTCCTCCATCTTGTAGGCAAAGTATTGTCAGAGGTCTCATACCTCTTGACACGGGCATGAGTATGATATACCAATTTCAACTCTTGGAACATCTTATATGCTCTGTGGTGTTCAAAACATTTTTGAAGTCCCAGTTCTAAGCCGTAAAGCATGGTGCACTAAACTATCAAGTAGTCATCATACCGAGCTTGTCAAACGTTCATAACGTCTTCATCTGCTCCTGCAATAGGTCTGTCACCTAGCGGTGCATCAAGGACATAATTCTTCTATGCAGCAACGAGGATAATCCTCAGATCACGGATCCAATCCGCATTATTGCTACTATCATCTTTCAACATAGTTTTCTCTAGGAACATATCATAAATAAAACGGGGAAGCTATACATGAGCAATTGATCTACAACATAGATATGCTAATACTACCAGGACTAAGTTCATGATAAATTAAAGTTCAATTAATCATATTACTTAAGAAATCCCACTTAGATAGGCATCCCTCTAATCAACTAAGTGATCACGTGATCCAAATCAACTAAACCATGTCCGATCATCACGTGAGATGGATTAGTTTTCAATGGTGAACATCACTATGTTGATCATATCTACTATATGATTCACGATCGACCTTTCGGTCTCAGTGTTCTGAGGCCATATCTGCATATGCTAGGCTCGTCAAGTTTAACCCGACTATTCTGCGTGTGTCAAACTGTCTTACACCCGTTATAGATGAACGTTGAGCTTATCACACCCGATCATCACGCGGTGTCTCGGCACGAGGAACTTTGGCAACGGTGCATACTCAGGGAGAACACGTTTACCTTGAAATTTAGTAAGAGATCATCTTATAAAGCTACCGCCGAACTAAGGAAAATAAGATGTATAAAAGATAAACAACACATGCAATCATAATATGTGACATGATATGGCTATCATCATCTTGTGCTTTTGATCTCCATCTCCAAAGTACTGTCATGATCTCCATTGTTACCGGCATGACACTATGATCTCCATCATCTTGATCTTTTATCAACGTGTCGTCACATGGTCATCTCACTAGCCATTGCTTTTGCAACTATTGCTATCGCATAGCGATAAAGTAAAGCAATTACATAGCAATTGCATCTTATGCAAATAAAGAGACAACCATAGGGCTCCTGCCAGTAGCTGATAACTTAAAGAAAACATGATCATCTCATAAAACAATTTATATTTCATCATGTCTTGACCATATCACATCACAACATGCCCTGCAAAAACAAGTTAGACGCCCTCTACTTTGTTGTTGCAAGTTTTACGTGGCTGCTACAGGCTGAGCAAGAACCGTTCTTACCTACGCATCAAAACCACAACGATAGTTCGTCAAGTTAGTGTTGTTTTAACCTTTACAAGGACTAGGCGTAGCCACACTCGGTTCAACTAAAGTTGGAGAAACTGACACCCGCCAGCCACCTGTGTGCAAAGAACGTCGGTAGAACCAGTCTCGCGTAAGCGTACACGTAATGTCGGTCCGGACCGCTTCATCCAACAATACCGCTGAACCAAAGTATGACATGCTGGTAAGCAGTATGACTTGTATCGCCCACAACTCACTTGTGTTCTACTCGTGCATATAACATCTACGCATAAACCTGGCTCGGATGCCACTGTTGGGAAACATAGTAATTTCAAAAAAAAATCCTACGCACACGCAGGATCATGGTGATGCATAGCAACGAGAGGGAAGAGTATCGTCCACGTACCCTCATAGACCGTAAGCAGAAGCATTATGAGAACGTGGTTGATGTAGTCGAACATCTTCACGATCCGACCGATCCAAGTACCGAACGCACGGCACCTCCAAGTTCAGCACACGTTCAGCTCGATGACGTCCCATGAACTCCGATCCCGCGAGCTTCACGAGAGAGCTCCGTCAGCACGAGGCGTGTTGATAGTGATGATGTTGCTACCGATGCAGGGCTTCGCCTAAGCACCGCTATGATATGATCGAGGTGGATTATGGTGGAGGGGGCACCACACACGGCTAAGAGATCAATGATCAACTTGTTGTGTCTATGGGGTGCCCCCTGCCCCGTATATAAAGGAGCAAGGGGGAGGAGGCGGCCGGCCATGGAGAGGCGCGCCAAGGGGGAGTCCTACTCCCACTAGGAGTAGGACTCCTCCTATTCCTAGTAGGAGTAGGACTCCTCCTATTCCTAGTAGGAGTAGGAGAGGGGGAAGGAAAGGGAGAGGAGGAGAAGGAAAGAGGGGGCCGGCCCCCCTTGCCCTAAACCAATTCGGTTTGGGCCTTGGGGGGTGCACCCCACACTCCCCTTACTGCCCTCTATTTCCACTAAGGCCCGTGTAGGCCCATTAAGCCCCCGGGGGGTTCCGGTAACCCCCGGTACTCTGGTATATGTCTGAAACCTTCCGGAACCTTTCCGGTGTCCGAACATAGTCGTCCAACATATCAATCTTTACATCTCGACCATTTCCAGACTCCTCGTCATGTCCCTGATCTCATCCGGGACTCTGAACTACCTTCGGTACATCAAATCACATAAACTCATAATACCGATCATCACCGAACGTTAAGCATGCGGACCCTATGGGTTCGAGAACTATGTAAACATGACTGAGACACGTCTCTGGTCAATAACTAATAGCAGAACCTGGATGCTCATATTGGCTCCTACATATTCTACGAAGATCTTTATCGGTCAAACCACATAACAACATATGTTCTTCCCTTTGTCATTGGTATGTTACTTGCCCGAGATTCGATCGTCGGTATCTCAATACCTAGTTCAATCTCGTTACTGGCAAGTCTCTTTACTCGTTTCGTAATATATCACCCCGCAACTAACTCATTAGTTACAATGCTTGCAAGGCTTATAGTGATGTGTATTACCGAGTGGGCCCAGAGATACCTCTCCGACGATCAGAGTGACAAATCCTAATCTCGAAATACGCCAACTCAACAAGTACCTTCAGAGACACTTGTAGAGCACTTTTATAATTACCCATTTACATTGTGACGTTTGGTAGCACACAAAGTGTTCCTCTGGTAAACGGGAGTTGCATAATCTCATAGTCATAGGAACATGTATAAGTCATGAAGAAAGCAATAGCAACATACTAAACGATCAAGTGCTAAGCTAACAGAATGGGTCAAGTCAATCACATCATTCTACTAATGATGTGATCCCGTTAATCAAATGACAACACATGTCTATGGTTAGGAAATCTAACCATCTTTGATTAGCGAGCTAGTCAAGTAGAGGCATACTAGTGACACTATGTTTGTCTATGTATTCACACATGTATTATGTTTCCGGTTAATACAATTCTAGCATGAATAATAAACATTTATCATGAAATAAGGAAATAAATAATAAGTTTATTATTGCCTCTAGGGCATATTTCCTTCAAGTTTCGTCAGCACGACGGCGTGGTGACGCTGATGATGATGCTACCGACGCAGGGCTTTGCCTAAGCACCGCTACGATATGATCGAGGTGGATTATGGTGGAGGGGGCACCACACACGGCTAAGAGATCAATGATCAATTGTTGTGTCTATGTGGTGCCCCCTGCCCCCGTATATAAAGGAGCAAGGGGGAGGAGGCGGCCGGCCAGGGAGAGGCGCGCCAAGGGGGAGTCCTACTCCCACCAGGAATAGGACTCCTCCTATTCCTAGTAGGAGTAGGAGAGGGGGAAGGAAGGGAGAGGAGGAGAAGGAAAGAGGGGGACGGCCCCCCTTGCTCTAAACCAATTCGGTTTGGGACTTGGGGGGCGCGCCCCACACTCCCCTTGCCGCCCTCTATTTCCACTAAGGCCCATGTAGGCCCATTAAGCTCTGGGGGGTCCGGTAACCTCCCGGTACTCCGGTATATGTCTGAAACCTTCCAGAACCTTTTCTGTGTCCGAACATAGTCGTTCAATATATCGATCTTTACGTCTCGACCATTTTGAGACTCCTCATCATGTCCGTGATCATATCCGGGACTCCGAACTACCTTCCGTACATCAAAACACAAAAACTCATAATATCGATCGTCACCGAACTTTAAGCGTGCGGACCATACGGGTTCGAGAACTATGTAGACATGACCGAGACACGTCTCTCGTCAATAACCAATAGCGGAACCTGGATGTTCATATTGGCTCCCACATATTCTATGAAGATCTTTATCGGTCAAACCGCATAACAACATACATTGTTCCCTTTGTCATCGGTATGTTATTTGCCTGAGATTCGATCGTCGGTATCTCAATACCTAGTTCAATCTCGTTACCGGCAAGTCTCTTTACTCGTTCCGTAATACATCATCCTGCAACTAACTCATTAGTTACAATGATTGCAAGGCTTATAGTGATGTGCATTACCGAGTGGGCCCAGAGATACCTCTCCGAGAATCGGAGTGACAAATCCTAATCTCGACATACGCCAACTCAACAAGTACCTTCGGAGGCACCTGCAGAGCACCTTTATAATCACCCAGTTACGTTGTGATGTTTGGTAGCACACAAAGTGTTCCTCCGGTAAATGGGAGTTGCATAATCTCATGGTCATAGGAACATGTAGAAGTCATGAAGAAAGCAATAGCAACATACTACACGATCAAGTGCTAAGCTAATGGAATGGGTCAAGTCAATCACACCATTTCTCCTAATGATGTGATCCCGTTAATCAAATGAAAACTCATGTCTATGGCTAGGAAACATAACCATCTTTGATCAACGAGCTGGTCAAGTAGAGGCATACTAGTGACACTTTGTTTGTCTATGTATTCACACACATGTATCATGTTTCCGGTTAATACAATTCTAGCATGAATAATAAACATTTATCATGATATAAGGAAATAAATAATAACTTTATTATTGCCTCTAGGGCATATTTCCTTCACGGGTGTGATAAGCTCTACGTTCACATACAACGGGTGCAAGACAGTTTTGCACACGCGGAATACTCGGGTTAAACTTGACGAGCCTAGCATATGCAGATATGGCCTCGGAACACTGAGACCGAAAGGTTGAGTGTGAATCATATAGAAGATATGATCAACATAGTGATGTTCACCATTGAAAACTACTCCATCTCACGTGATGATCAGACATGGTTTAGTTGATATGGATCACGTGATCACTTAGATGATTAGAGGGATGTCTATCTAAGTGAGAGGTCTTAAGTAATATGATTAATTGAACTTAAATTAATCGTGAACTTAGTCCTGATAGTTTTTGCATATCTATGTTGTAGAACAATTGCTCGCGTATAGCTTCCCCATTTTATTTATGATATGCTCCTAGAGAAAACTATGTTGAAAGATGTTAGTAGCCATGATGAGGACTAGCTCCGTGATCTGAGGATTATCCTCATTGCTGCACAGAAGAATTATGTCCTTGATGCACCGCTAGGCGACGAACCTTTTGCAGGAGCAGATGCAGACGTTATGAATGTTTGACAAGCTCGGTATGATGCCTACTTGATAGTTTAGTGCACCATGCTTTACGACTTAGAACCGGGACTTCAAAAACGTTTTGAACACCACGGAGCATATAAGATGTTCCAAGAGCTGAAATTGGTATTTCAGACTCATGCTCAGGTCAAGAGGTATGAGACCTCTGACAAGTACTTTGCCTACAAGATGGAGGAGAATAGCTCAGCTAGTGAGCGTGTGCTTAGAATGTCTGAGTACCACAATTACTTGAATCAAGTGGGAGTTAATCTTCCAGATAAGATAGTGATTGACATAGTTCTGTAGTCACTATCACCAAGTTACTGGAACTTCGTGATGAACTATAATATGCAAGGGATGATGAAAACGATTCCCGAGCTCTTCGTGATGCTGAAATCGACGAAGGTAGAAATCAAGAAAAGCATCAAATGTTGATGGTTGACAAAACCACTAGTTTCAAGTAAAAGGGCAAGGGAAAGAAAGGGAACTTCAATAAGAATGGAAAGCAAGTTGCCACTCCCATGAAGAAGTCCAAAGATAGACCCAAGCCTGAAACTGAGTGCTTCTACTACAAAGGAAATGGTCATTGGAAGTGGAACTGCCCTAGATACTTGGCGGATAAGAAAGATGGCAAAGTGAACAAAGGTATATTTGATATACATGTTATTGATGTGTACTTTAGTAGTGTTCATAGTAACCCCAGGGTATTTGATACCGGTTCAGTTCCTAAGATTAGTAACTCGAAACAGGAGTTGCAAAATGAACAAAGACTAGTTAAGGGCAAGGTAACGATGTGTGTTGTAGGTGATTCCAAGGTTGATAAGATCACCATCGCACACTCCCTTTACCTTCAGGATTAGTGTTGAACCTAAAATAAATGTATTTGGTGCTTGTGTTGAGCATAAATATGATTGGATCATGTTTATTGCAATACAGTTATTCATTTAAGCCAAAGAATAATTGCTGTTCTATTTACATAAATAAAACCTTCTATGGTCATACACTCAATATAAATGGTTTGTTGAATCTCGATTGTAGTGATACACATATTCGTAATATTGAAGCCAAAAGATGCAAAGTTAATAATGATAGTGCAACTTGTATGTGGCACTGTTGTTTAGGTCATATTGGTGTAAAGAGCATGAAGAAACTCCATGCTGATGGGCTTTTGGAATCACTTGATTATGAATCACTTGATGCTTGCGAACCATGCCTCATGGGCAAGATGACTAAGACTCCGTTCTTCGGAACAATGGAGCGAGCAACAGACTTATTGGAAATAATACATACTGATGTATGCGGTCCGATGAGTGTTGATGCTCGCGGCGGGTATCGTTATTTTCTGACCTTCACAGATGATTTGAGCATATATGGGTATATCTACTTGATGAAACATAAGTCTGAAACATTTGAAAAGTTCAAAGAATTTCAGAGTGAAGTGGAGAATCATCGTAACAAGAAAACAAAGTTTCTATGATCTGATCGTGGAGACAAAATATTTGAGTTACGAGTTTGGCCTTCAGTTGAAACAATGTCGAATAGTTTCGCAACTCACACCACCTGGAACACCATAGCATAATGGTGTGTCCGAACGTCTAGATATGGTGCGATCTATGATGTCTCTTACCGATTACAACTATCGTTTTGGGGTTATGATTTAGAGACAGTTGCATTCACGTTAAATAGGGCACCGTCTAAAAATCCGTTGAGATGACACCATATGAACTATGGTTTAGCAATAAACCTAAGTTGTCATTTCTTAAAGTTTGGGGTTGCGATGCTTATGTGAAAAAGTTTCAGCCTAATAAGCTCAAACTCAAATCGGAGAAGTGCGTCTTCATAGGATACCCAAAAGAAACTATTGGGTACACCTTCTATCACAGATCCAAAGGCAAGATTTTTGTTGCTAAGGATGGATCCTTTCTAGAGAAGGAGATTCTCTCGAAAGAAGTGAGTGGGAGGAAAGTAGAACTTGATGAGGTAATTGTACCTTCTCCAGAATTAGAAAGTAGTTCATCACAGAAATGAGTTCCAGTGATGGCTACACCAATTAGTGAGGAAGTCAATGATGATGATCATGAAACTTCAGATCAAGTTACTACCGAACCTTGTAGGTCAACCAGAGTACGTTCCGCACCAGTGTGGTACGGTAATCCTGTTCTGGAGGTCATGTTACTTGACCATGACGAACCTACGAACTATGAGGAAGCGATGATGAGCCGAGATTCCGCGAAATGTCTTGAAGCCATGAAATCTGAGATGGGATCCATGTATTAGAACAAAGTATGGACTTGCCCGATGATTGCTGAGCCATTAAGAATAAATGGATTTTCAAGAAGAAGACTGGCGCTGACGTTAATGTTACTGTCTACAAAGCTCGACTTGTTGCAAAAGGTTTTCGACAAGTTCAAGGAGTTGACTATGATGAGACCTTCTCACCCGTAGCGATGCTTAAGTCCAACCGAATCATGTTAGCAATTGCCGCATTTTATGATTATGAAATTTGGCAAATGGATGTCAAAACTGCATTCCTTAATGGATTTCTTAAAGAAGAGTTGTAGATGATACAACAAGAAGGTTTTGACAATCCTAAAGGTGCTAACAAAGTGTGCAAGCTCCAGCGGTCCATCTATGGACAGGTGCAACCATCTCGGAGTTGGAATATATGCTTTGATAAAGTGATCAAAGCATATGGTTTTATACAGACTTGCGGTGAAGCCTGTATTTACAAGCAAGTGAGTGGGAGCACTACAGCCTTTCTGATAAGTATATGTGAATGACATATTGTTGATCAGAAATGATGTAGAATTTTTTGGAAAGCGTAAAGGAGTGTTTGGAAGGAGTTTTTCAATGAAAGACCTCGGTGAAGCTACTTACATATTGAGCATCAAGATTTATAGAGATAGATCAAGACGCTTGATATATTTTTCAATGAGTACATACCTTGACAAGATTTTGAAGTAGTTCAAAATGGAACAGTCAAAGAAGGAGTTCTTGCCTGTGTTGCAAGGTGTGAAGTTGAGTAAAGACTCAAAACCCGACCACGGCAGAAAATAGAAAGAGAATGAAAAGTCATTCCCTATGCCTCAGCCATAGGTTCTATAAAGTATGCTATGTTGTGTACCAGACCTATTGTGTACCTCACCAAGAGTTTGGCAAGAGGGTACAATAGTGATCCATGAGTGGATCACTGGACATCGGTCAAAATTATCCTTAGTGGAATAAGGATATGTTTCTCGGTTATGGAGGTGAAAAAAAGGTTCGTCGTAAAGAGTTACGTCGATGCAAGTTTTGACACCGATCTGGATGACTCTGAGTCTCAGTATGGATACATATTGAAAGTGGGAGCAATTAGCCAGAGTAGCTCCGTGCAGAGCAATGTAGACATAATTTTTTTTGCAAAATACTTACGGCTCTGAATATGGCAGACCTGTTGACTAAACTTCTCTCACAAGCAAAACATGATCACTCTTTGGGTGTTAATCACATAGTGATGTGAATTATATTATTGACTTTAGTAAACCCTTTGGGTATTAGTCACATGGAGATGTGAACTAATCACATAAAGATGTGAACTATTGGTGTGAAATCACATGACGATGTGAACTAGATTATTGACTCTAGTGCAAGTGGGAGGCTGAAGGAAATATGCCCTAAAGGCAATAATAAAGTTGTTATTTATATTTCCTTATATCATGATAAATGTTTATTATTCATGCTAGAATTGTATTAACTGGAAACTCAGTACATGTGTGAATACATAGACAAACAGAGCGTCACTAGTATGCCTCTACTTGACTAGCTCGTTAATCAAAGATGGTTAAGTTTCCTAACCATAGACATGAGTTGTCATTTGATGAACGGGATCACATAATTAGAGAATGATGTGATTGACTTGACCCATCTGTTAGCTTAGCATGATGATCGTTTAGTTTGTTGTTATTGCTTTCTTCATAACTTATACATGTTCCTATGACTATGAGATTATGCAACTCCCGAATACCAGAGGAACACTTAGTGTGCTATCAAATGTCACAATGTAACTGGGTGAATATTAAGACGCTCTACAGGTGTCTCCGATGGTGTTTGTTGAGTTGGCACAGATCAAGATTAGGATTTGTCACTCCGTGTATCTGAGAGGTATCTTTGGGCCCTCTCAGTAATGCCCGTCACTATAAGCCTTGCAAGCAATGTGACTAATGAGTTAGTCCATTGATTTTGCATTACGGAACAAGTAAAGAGACTTGCCGGTAACGAGGTTGAACTAGGTATTGAGATACTGACGATCGAATCTCGGGTAAGTAACATACCGATGACAAAGGGAACAACATATGTTGTTATGCGGTTTGACCGATAAAGATCTTCATAGAATATGTAGGAACCAATATGAGCATGCAGGTTCCGCTATTGGTTATTGACCGGAAATGAGTCTCGGTCATGTCTACATAGTTCTCGAACCCATAGGGTCCGCACGCTTAATGATCGGTGACGATCGGTATTATGAGTTTATGTATTTTGATGTACCGAAGGTAGTTCGGAGTCCCGGATATGATAATGGACATGACGAGGAGTCTCAAAATGGTTGATACATAAAGATTGACATATTGGAAGGATATGTTCGGACACCGGAAGTGTTCCGGAGAAGTTTCGGATAAAATCGGAGTGCCGAGGGTTATCGGAACCCCCGGGGGAACTAATTTGCCTCGATGGGCCTTAGTGGAGAGAGAGAGAGGGACGGCCAGGGCATGCAGGCCGCGCGCTCCCTCCCCCTTGAGTCTGAATTGGACTAGGAAGGGGGGCGGCGCCCCCCTTTTCCTTCCCCTCTCCCTCTCCTTCCTTCCCCCTCACTCCCTTTTGGTGGAAAGCTACTAGGACTTGGAGTCCTAGTAGGATTCCCCTCTTGGGGGTGTGCCAAGGAGGGCCGGCCTTCCTCCCCCTCCCTCGTTTATATACATTGGGAGGGGGCACCCTAGAACACACAAATTGACAGTTGTCTTTGCCGTGTGTGGTAACCCCCTCCACAGATTTCCACCTTGGTCATATCATTGTAGTGCTTAGGCGAAGCCCTGCGTCGGTAACTTCATCATCACCGTCATCACGCCGTCGTGCTGACGAAACTCTCCCTCGACCTCAGCTAGATCTAGAGTTCGTGGGATGTCACCAAGCTAAACATGTGCAGATCGCGGAGGTGCCATACCTTCGGTGCTAGGATCGGTCGGATCGTGAAGACGTATGACTACATCAACCGCGTTGTCATAACGCTTCCGCTTACGGTGTACGAGGGTACATGGAAAACACTCTCCCCTCTTGTTGCTATGCATCACCTAGATGGATCTTGCGTGTGCGTAGGAATTTTTTTGAAATTACTGCGTTCCCCAACACCTGGCATCATGAAAGAATAAGCTAGAGTTCTTGTTGAACCCTTCAGTGTGCAAGAACTTCAGGAGGTGGTTTTCAACGTGGAGAAAAACAAAAGCCCTGGACCAGATGGTCTACCCATAGAATTTTACCAGAATTTTTTGGAATTAATTAAATGGGATCTTAAAGGCCACTCTGGAACCCTGGATATTTCTAGGCTGAACTATGGGATTATTACTTTAATTCCTAAAGTTAAAGATGCCAGACAAATACATAAATTCAAACCAATTTGCCTGCTTAATGTGAGTTTCAAGATAATAACTAAAGTACTGATGAATAGACTCAGAAAGGTCATTAGGCCAATAATCTCCCCAAATCAGACAACATTCATAAAAAGGGAGATACATTATGGAAGGGGTGGTAGTGCTACATGAAGCTCTAAATACAATACATAAAAAGAAATAGAGTGTTTTGCTCTTCAAGGTAGATTTTAAAAAAGCATATGATAAGATCAAATGGCCTTTTGTGTATAAGATGATGAAACTTAAAAATTTCCCTGATCAATGGTGTGACTTGGTGATGCACACCATGGTGGGGGGACATGTTGGAGTTAAAGTGAATGATATTATTGGACCATATTTTAAAACCTTCGAAGGGCTGAGACAGTGAGATTCCTTGTCACCCTTGGTTTTTGATATTGCTGCAGATGCCTTAGCCATAATATTGGACAAAGCTATGCAGGAGAGGTTTGTGAAAGGGGCGCTCTCAGAGTTGAATAATTGTGAAGTAAACATGCTGCAATATGCAGATGACACAATTTTTTTTGCTACAAGATGATGAGGAGAGTGCAAAAAACTTGAAATTCATATTGACAACTGTTGAACAAATGTCTGGGCTGACCATTAACTTTCATAAGAGTGAAATTTTCTTATTTGGAGAGGATGTTAACAAGACTGGGATATACCAAGAGATATTTACATGTGAGGTAGGAAAGATACCCATTAAATACTTAGGATTACCAGTGGCTGATGTTAGATTGGGGAATAAATTCTGGAAGGGAGTTACAGAAAAAATTGAGAAGAGGTGTGCATGTTGGCAAGGCAGGCTTCTAAATATGGCCGGAAGAGTGACTTTGGTGCAAGCTTGCCTTACCAACATCCCACTTTTCATGATGTCCTTTTATCCTCTTCCTGTTGGAGTCAGGAAAAAGCAGATTTCTTCAGAGCTAGACTTGTGTGGCAAGAAGATGAAAATAAGAAGAAATATCATCTGGTTAATTGGAGAACATGCTGCCTACCAAAAGAACGGGGGGGCTTGGTATTATCAATCTAGATGTTATGAATAAATATTTGTTAGATAAGTGGCTATGGAAACTAGAAACTGAGTCGGGAACCTGGGTGGATATTCTGGAAAACAAATATATTCAGAATAAGTGTTTGTCTGGACTAGAAAAGAAACCTAGAGACTCCCGGTTTTGGAGCAGTCTGGTGGGAATTAAAAAATTATACTTTCAACATGTTAAGAAAAATTGGGTGATGGGAATGAGACTAGATTCTGGGAGGACTGGTGGGTAGGATCTAGACCTCTAAAAGATCTACACCCTAGGTTATATAATATCAGCTTTGATCGCAACATTTCTATGGCAGATGCTGTTAATAGAGGATGGCAAGGTTTTAGCTTTAGAACAACATTGACTAGAGAAGCAACAGAACTTTGGAATAGTCTAGAAACAAGATGTGAGGAGGTAAGGATGCATGGGGGAAAGATCAACCCCTGTGGATGCTTACTAAAAGCAGAAAGTTCTTGGTCAAATCTCTGTATTCTTTCCTGATCAATGATGGTGTGGGATTCTGAAAGCACAAGTGCTCCCTGGGTGATTTTGGTAATTAATGTCAACATATCTCTTGTTGGACTAATATTTTCATCTAGTATATTTCATATGAGTTCAACAGCGGAGTGCCTTGGACAAGAGGATGTGGAACCCCTTCAAGATGCTAAGGACAAAATTGGCAAAAGCTCAAGACTCTACATTTTCATTTTAGTGATCCAAGATCACATTGAGTCCATAGGAAAGCCAATACTATTAAAAGGGGATGAGGTGTTGCTTAGTGGCTTGCTTGCTCAAAGTTCTTAGTGATATGCTCCAAAGCCCTCAACCAGTTTCTCATTTCCACATATGTCCTAAACCTAAAGTAAAACTCAGCCCCACTGATTTGATCTATCCGGCGCCACCGAGTTCACTTGACATAGTGATAACCCACAAGTATAGGGGATTGCAACAGTTTTCGAGGGTAGAGTATTCAACCCAAATTTATTGATTCGACACAAGGGGAGACAAATAATATTCTCAAGTATTAGCAGATGAGTTGTCAATTCAACCACACCTGGAAACTTAGTATCTGCAGCAAAGTAATATGATAATAGCGGTAACGGTAGCAAAAGTAATAGTTTTGCTTTTATAGTGATTGTAACAGTAGCAACGGAGAAGTAAATAAGCGAAGAACAATATGTGAAAAGCTCGTAGTCAATGGATCAGTGATGGATAATTATGCCGGATGCGATTCCTCATGCAATAGTTATAACATAGGGTGACACAGAGCTAGCTCCAGTTCATCAATGTAATGTAGGCATGTATTCCGAATATAGTCATACGTGCTTATGGAAAAGAACTTGCATGGCATCTTTTGTCCTACCCTCCCGTGGCAGCGGGGTCCTATTGGAAACTAAGGGATATTAAGGCCTCCTTTTAATAGAGTACCAGACCAAAGCACTAACACATAGTGAATACATGAACTCCTCAAATTACGGTCATCACTGGTAAGTATCCCGATTATTGTCACTTCGCGGTTAACGGATCATAACACCTAATAGGTAACTATTGACTTGCAAGACAGGATCAAGAACTCACATATATTCATGAAAACATAATAGGTTCAGATCTAAAATCATGGCACTCGGGCCCTAGTGACAAGCATTAAGCATAGCAAAGTCATAGTAACATCAATCTCAGAACATAGTGGATACTAGGGATCAAACCCTAACAAAACTAACTTGATTACATGATAAATCTCATCCAACCCATCATCGTCCAGCAAGCCTACGGTGGAATTACTCACGCACGGCGGTGAACATCATGAAATTGGTGGTGCAGGAAGGTTGATGATGACGATGGCGACGGATTCCCCTCTCCGGAGCCCTGAACGGACTCCAAATCAGCCCTCCCGGGAGATATTAGGGCTTGGCGGCGGCTCCGTGTCGTAAAACATGATGAATCCTTCTCTCTGATTTTTTTCTCCCCGAACGTGAATATATGGAGTTGGAGTTTAGGTCAGTGGAGCACCAGGGGGCCCACGAGGCAGGGGGGCGCGCCCCCACCCTTGTGGACAGGGTGTGGCGCCCTGGCCTTGATTCTTTTGCCAGTATTGTTTATATATTCCAAAAATATTCTCCGTTGATTTTCAGGTCATTCCGAGAACTTTTATTTCTGCACAAAAATAATACCATGGCAATTCTGCCGAAAACAATGTCAGTCCGGGTTAGTCCCATTCAAATCATGCAAGTTAGAGTCCAAAACAAGGGCAAAAGTGTTTGGAAAAGTAGATACGTTGGAGACATATCACATAGCCACTGCCAGAAACCCTAATTAATTCGGTCTCACCGATGGGATCTCGGTCTCACCGAGATGGACTTGCAAACTCTTTGTTGCCTGTTGCATCTATTTAGGTCTCACCGAGATATGTAGTCGGGCCCTCCGAGTTTGCTTGACTAACTCTCTATTTTGCTTATTACCAAAATTGGTCTCACCGAGTTTGTGTAATCGGTCAAACCAAGTTGAGGTTTTACCCTAACCCTAGCACATCGATCCCACCGAGTTGATCATATCGGTCCCACCAAAAACTCTAACGTTCACATTTTAAACCATATCAGACTGACCGAGTTTCTCGATTCGGTCCCACCGAGTTTGGTGAATTGTGTGTAATGGCTAGGTTTTGTGTGAAGGCTATATATACCCCTCCACCCATTCTCCATTAGGGGAGAGAGCCATCGGAATGTTCCTACACTTCCATCATTCATTTTCTGAGAGAGAATCACCTACTCATGTGTTGAGACCAAGATATTCCAATCCAACCACGAGAATCTTGATCTCTAGCCTTCCCCGAGTTGCTTTCCACTCAAATCATCTTTCCATCATATCCAAATCTGTGAGAGAGAGTTGAGTGTTGGGGAGACTATCATTTGAAGCACAAGAGCAAGGAGTTCATCATCAACACACCATCTATTACCTTTTGGAGAGTGGTGTCTCCTAGATTGGTTAGGTGTCACTTGGGAGGCTCCGTCAAGATTGTGGAGTTGAACCAAGGAGTTTGTACGGGTAAGGAGATCGCCTACTTCATGAAGATCTACCCAAGTGAGGCAAGTCCTTCGTGGGCAACGACCATGGTGGGATAGACAGGGTTGCTTCTTCATGGACCATTCGTGGGTGGAGCCCTCCCTGGACTCGCGCAACCGTTACCCTTCATGGGTTGAAGTCTCCATCAACGTGGATGTACGATAGTACCACCTATCGGAACCACGCCAAAAATCTCCGTGTCTCCAATTGCGTTTGCACTCTCCAATACCATCCCTTTACTTTCTTGCAAGTCGCATGCTTTACTTTCCGCTGCTCATATACTCTTGCCATGCTTGCTTGAAACGTATTGTGAATGTTTAAACTTGTGCTAAAACTCCACCTTAACTTAAAGAAATTAAAAACTGCTACTTTTCCTTGTTGAGGGTCTAATCACCCCCCCCCCCCCCTCAAGACACCTCTTCTCGATCCTACAGATTCCCACATAAGTTTCTGTGGAAGATTGATTAAAATCCCATCCAAGATTGAAATGTTCTTTTGGCTGGTGGCCAGAAGAAGCATTTTGACCAAAGACAATTTGATCAAAAAGGATGAAAAGGGGGAAAGGAATGTGTATATTGTGGGAAAGATGAAAACATTGATCATCCTTTCTTTGAGTGTTCTGTGGCTAGACTGGTCTGGATTTTGATCAAATGTGCTTTAGATCTTAGAACCACACCAGTTAACTCAAATGGTTACTTGGGGGATGGCTGAAATCCTTTTAAAAACCTGAGAAAAATTTGGTTTTGGTAGGGAGCGTTGCTATATTCTGGGCTCTCTGGAAATGCAGAAATGGTATTATCTTCAGATCTAAAAAGGTATATGATCCAATGATATTCATTCAACTTATGTGCAATTGGATCGTTGACTGGTCGGTTTTGCAGAGAAAAAAGCCGGAGCAAAAACTACTGCAGCTAGGAGCAAAACTGATCAAGCGGGTGGCAAGTGAGATATACAAGGCGGCACAAGGGTGGATACTTGGAGTTCAGCGGCTTGAAGGATGACTCCAATGAAGAAGGAAAAAGTCTTACTCTCTCTGTTTACGCTATGTAATCTTGAACTTGTGGGAGAATAATCTCTGAAACTGGTGTAAACGATGCATGCCTTTTGTATTCCCATGCAGCAAGTAGTTCTTAGCTTAGATTAGATTTGATGCATATCTTGAACCCGATGGCTGGACGGGGATCCCCTGGTTTGTGCTCGCTTTGGTTTCGTTAATGAAATCGGAGGGAAACCTCTTTCCTTCAAAAAAATATCTGAATACCTCAAATTGGAAACCTCAAATCCATATTATTACATGCAACATGGCGATCTTTAAGCGGAGCTTGTCCGACTGCTGGTTGAGCTCCCCAGTGTGTTGGTCCGGTCGCCAACAAAGTAGAGTAGAGCATGGGACACGAGCAGGCTCACGGGACTCAAGGCGTCGTCGTCTCCCATGCGCTACTCTTCATCGTCGGAGTTCGGAACCCGTTGGGTGCCGGTGGACGTCAGATCGATGATGGATCGGTCCTGGGACGAGTCGACGACATCCACCACTATGTTGTTGTGGCGTCCGGACTGGTGCACCATACGGAGCGGGAGAATGCGACTCAGCGTCACCAGCGTCCACCATCGCGAGGGTTGCTGCCGCCTCCCGCGCCCGCTGCCTCGCACGGCGGGCACGCCATGCCATGTTTGCGTTGGACGATGCCCATGGTGAGTCCACGGCCTAGGTGCGCCAACAGAGAGGTTGTGCTTCCACCATCATGTTCGGATACCAGACAGACTGTACCGCCTCCCCTGGGGCAACGACGGTTGCCCTAGCGCCAGATCCATGAGCCATTTGGGCGGATGCAATGGATTCCCGAAGGAATGAGTCCGAGCGCTGTCATGCACTGGCTCCTCCAGGATCAGCGGAGCACAAGCCGGACGGCCATCTCCTCCTCGGGGGACGCATGTGATGAGATCGGGGTCGAGGGATTTGGAGGTAACGGACTCGGATCCGCTGTCCGCCATGCCGGAGACGGCAGGACGCCACTGGAGACGAGCTTGGGCGGCGGAGGGGAGGGGCTAGAGTTCAGTCCAGGCCGGGTCCGATGTGGCGGGTGCGCCTGGGCGCCCCGATATCCGCCCTATATTTGGGTTGTATATGAGGGTGCCGGTCAGCCTAGGCGTTTGAGGCCCGTAAGCGCCCGATTGGGTCGAAATTTTGTGACCGGACATTTGAGGAGGTTTTGGGGTGTCCGGTTGTAGATGTTCTAGCGTGAACTTTTTATGGTGGAACCAACCCACACCGTGGTTCAAATTCTAGATGTGACACTAGTGTTCATATTTTTCTAAATAACTTTAGACTTTTCAACAATATTCATTCGGTGTTTGAGATGTTTTTATCAACTATGAGACACATGTGATGACTTTAATCTTAAAATGTTTTGCCGGCTCAGTATCTCGAAAGTGTTCATAGAAATATAATATGTGTGCGGGCGTTTATAAGGATAAGTATATGTGAACATCTACGATTCTAATACTGTACTAAATAAAGTTACCTGACAATAATGTGGGGTGTGCAAACCATGTATAGATGACAAGCACGCAGGGTTACATAGCTGGCCTAATGACGGAGTACGATACTGAAAGCAAATAATTAACTCACAAGTCAGAACGTACAATCATACATTGAGGACGTACAGACAAAATCATTAATCAAACTTTTCTAACTTTTAGCTGCTAACACCAGAGAAAAAATACTTTAACCTCGGACAAGTACAGATAAGATAAAAAATAGTACCATTGGATTTGTTATGAAAATGTATATTCGTAATAATATAGAATTTCATAAATTTATGGAATTCTATACTACAATGAATTAAGCCACCAAAAAATAAAATAAAAACAGTACTCCCTCCAATTCATAGTATAAAGTTGTACTAAAATCTCCTACAATTAATATGGATTGAAGGAAGTACCATTGGATTTGTTATGGAAATGTATATTTAAAATAGTGTAGAATGTCATATATTTAAATTGAACTATAAAAACGTCTTACATCTAGCAATTTGGAGGGGCGTTCATGCATGCGCTAAATTGCAGGTGGTGTGGTCCAGCCTTGTCCTCTCGCGACCCCTCCTCTGGTGACCCCCGTCTCGCCTCCCCTGGCGGCGGCGGGGGAACCCTAGCCGCGCCGCCGCGGCCCCCTCCCCACCTCGTCCCACCTCCTCGCCGTCGCCTGAGGCAGCCGCCGGTCAAGCCCAGGGCGCCAAGGATGATGGTAGCGGGGCCTCGGTTGCCCTGCTTTCGTGTGGGGAACCTGGATCTGGAGCGGCGGCTCTATTGGCAAGGCACGGCCGGCTAGCAGCCGTGTGGGCAGTGGTTTTGGTGTCCCGGTTGCGCGGGGGCGAGATCCGGTGGTCGTCGAAGGCCGGCGGCGGCCGGTGCGCGTGATCTGGCGCCTCCCCTCCTTCCCTGTTTGGCGTGCGGGCCAGCCTGGTCGGGCCGCGCTTCCTCTTGGTCGCCGGTTCTGTACAGGAGGCGCTGGTGGTGGCGGGGATCTAGTTCGGGTGAAATCCCTGGCCGGCCTTGACCGGCCGCGTCGTTCCCTCCTTGAAGGCGTCTGTATGGACTGGTCTCCTCACTTCACCTTCCCCTAGGTCTCTCGGGCGAAAGCCCTAACTTTGTTGGGCGGCGGCGGCGCTCACGGCGTCGTTCCTTTCTTGAGGGCGCCACTTTGGGAACCTTGGGGTTGGTGGCGCTTGTGGGTGGTGGGCGACGGCGGTGATGCAGCCCTATTCTAGCATGGATTTACGTCAGTTGCTTGGAGATGGACTCGCGTAGGTGGAGGTCGTCGGCTGGCGTCGTGGTGGCGTCAATGGCGGAGAACCTGCCAAGACTCGCGTAGGTGGAGGTCGTCGTTTGGCGCTGTGGTGGCGCCGATGGCGGAGGACCTGCCAAGGTTGTCACCTCACTCTGCTCTGAAGATGGACCAGTGGAACACGGCGGCGGCGACACATGTGAGTGCGTCGGATCAGTTTAAACCTCGGACCTGGCAGATGGCTCGGTCGGGGCCTCCGCCTTTAGATGTTAGGTTTAGGTGAGAGGTCTGGGCATGTGGCTCAGCTTGCACCCCTTCATTATTTGGATAGGAGTAGCGGCAGATGTTGAAAAGATGACGAATTCAGGCATATTATTGTTTTACTTTATAAGGTCTTTAATAATAAGTAATAAAATGACCACATGCATCTCTCATATGAATAGGCCGGGCGTCCTTTCTTTTAAAAAAAATTACAGGTGATGCGGTAATCCTATCCTACAACAAGACAGGGGTCAGGGTGAGGACAGGGGACAGAGGACAACTCAGCGTACAGCGCGTACTACGTGATCGTGTCCACAGGCTTGTGGGTGTCCTGCAAAGCGATCCACAGTTCAAGCCGCAGCAGGAGAGGTTACTATGGTCCCTGGTCCCCTCGCAAAAAGAAAGAGATTACTCCCTCGGTCCCAAAAACACGTCGCAGGCGTAGTTCATTGCCAGTTTTATAAAAAAGCCCTCGTAGTTTCAAAACAATCACAAACAAGCCCCTCCACCCCGTCTTCTTCCTCCGCCGTCGCCCGTGCGTCTCCAGGGGCCGGCGCCACCAAGCTGCGCGATTTGCCGCCCACCAGGAAGTGTTCCGCCTCCGTCGCCACGTACCTTCAACGCCGCCGCCGTCGCCAAGTACTTACTCCGCCACCGCCGCCCAGACCTGCGCCGCCGCGATCCCATCCCGCGGCGATTACCTGCGGGCGTCGCTGGAATTTCAACCACGATCCGGTGGAGCAGGAGCTCCCTCTCATCGTCCTCGAGCTCCCGCGAGTCCTCCTCATGCTCCTGCGAGTCCACCTTGAGCTGCCTCCCGTGCGCCACCGCGATCCCTCCCGCCGTGATCCACCTACGGGCATCGCCGGAGCCGGCCTCCACGATCCGGTGGACAGGAGCTCGCGCGCGTCCTCCGTGGTCTCCCGCGAGTCCTCGTCGAGCTCCCACGCGTCGCCGTGGTGCTCCTTCTCTGCCTGCGTGCCCGCCGGTGGTGCTAGCCCGTGCTGCTGCATCTTGTTTCTCCCCTGCCACCGGTGGAGCTAACCCGTGCTGCTGCTGCTGCTGCTGCTCCTCTTCCCGTGTTGATGCTACTGCTCCTCTGCCTGTGCTTCTGTTGCTGATCCGTGCCGTGTTGCTGTTGTTGCTATTGACTCCCTCCGTGACTGCTGCTGCTGGTGCTATTTGCACTCTGAAGAAGGTACTCCATCAGAGTACTGCTACCTGACAATTTGTGAAATTGATTTACTGTTAACTAAAAGCTTTCAATTAATAGCAAGGCCTTGAGTAAATTTAAGCAATTGCCTTGTTTGCAAATACTCCAATGATGATCAAATGAAGTGTTTGTTTCCTTTGTGCATGGTTCTTTCCAAATTGTGGGAAAAACTAACGGAAAAAAGCATGATCAAACATTTACCATGGTTCTTTCCAAAATGATGATAAATTGAAGTGTTTGTTTCCTTTGGGAGTAATTGTTTCAGACATATTAAAACGTTAAGACTGCTGACTGTTGCTCCTTCCCAAATTGTGGGAAAAACTAACTGAAAAAGGAGAATATGGACAAGTTTCTGAAAACACTTCTCTGGATGAGCATACCTATAGTTAGGAAACAAACACTTCAATTCTGGCATAAACTTCAGATCTCACTGCTTCAGAAATGATTTCAGAGCCACAATGTACTCCATGCCAAAGTATTTCCTGCAGAGAAAAAACAAAAATAAACAAACATAAATTACTTAATGAAAGCTTGGGTATAAAGTGGAGTACATATAAATTCAGATATTTGAATCATTCAAATTCAAATGCATGCATGTTGGTTACACAAATGCATGTTGTATGCCTTGTCTAATCCTTGTATATAAACTCCTTGTTGGAATTTATTTGGATTAATTTGAATTAATCAGAATAATCTGAAAATTTTGGTCACTGCAGGGCCACTACACTACTATACATGGCCACTACACCGCTCCATGTCAGTACTATTCAGAAACAAACTTGGCTGAAAATTCAGTCATTCTAAAATTTGCTTCAGTCAGTTTACTCCTAAAATTCAGTAAACAACTACTCTGCATACATGCTGGAGATCAACATCAACAGCTACTCTGCATATTTTCCAAGATGTTTCAAAGATATGCACACTACTGTACTTGGCGGAGTATGTCTAACATTTGCAGCTACACTCATTTATAAGAAGAATGCATTTTTTTCTTCTTTTTCAGTTTATTTCCATTATATACCCAGTCACCTAGGCAATACCAAAATGATAGGCAACAACTAATTTGGTTAGTTGAATTTGTTTCTGATAAGAATAAACCTAAAGGACAGGAAACTTCACTGGAACTAAAACTAAATTTGTGATGCACACAACAAACAAAACTTTTTTGCATCTAAGAAAACCTCATGGATTGTCCTAAATACTCCGTGTCAATAATTTGTTCTATTTAGTTAAGAGGTCCATTTCATTCTATCAAGGACACTTCCAGTTTTTCTTAGTTTCATCAAAGGTTCATCAATACAGATGCTAAAATCTATCATATCTCATGGAATGGATCAGCTTAAAGCCTAAAATAAGAAGTCTAGATAGGAACAGTTAAAGACCATCTCCAGAATAGTCACACAATAATTTGCAAGAAATAATACTTTCTATACTTTACTAAATAAAATGACTTACTCCAAAGATAGGTTATTGCTACTGTCAAAATTTGTTTCAAACAGTTTTCTATCAACTTGTGAGCAGGAAAATGGCTTCAGAAAATTCAGTTAACTGAGACTACAGTGAATATTCAGTTTTCTATCAATTTAAATGGATCCATCCAATATCTGTAGTCCAAGTTTAAATGGGCTGCAGTCATGTCCAAGTTTAACTGAATATGTGCGTGCACGTCTACACTGTTCTGCTCTGCATTCATCCAACGACATTACCGATGTTGACTTGACGCCTAACCAAAATGATTTTGCCATCTCCCATCTGTATCCAGCTCCACAGATAGATGGAGATAGCCCCTCCTTGATATCAACCCATGTTGGGAATGACCTCTCACGTTCTATTCTTCAACAAATATCACCGGCCGGCAATAACCAGCTTACACACATTGCAGAAGATAGATTTTCCTTTTTTACTGTTATTATTAAAGATCACCTATGCTCTCTCTCTCTCAGTTCATCTATTATCTGAAACTGCATCCACTAACAAGACAGACATCTAGTATCTGAAACTCCAAAGAAACAAGAAATCTTTGAGGATTGATGGAGTCAAGCAAAACAGCAAGTACAAAAGCCTTTGCAAAATACACTATCCTTACAAACATAATTCCCTTCCTGACAAGAAGCATTTAAAAATTGTAGAAAGAGACGTGTTAACTTACCCTAAGCAAAAGTATAACCATACTCTAAACTCAAGCACTGTCAAAATTAGAGAAGACATGGCTGTTCCAAAACCATGCTGTGACGCCCCCGATTTAATCGTACACTAATCATACACGCAAACGTGTACGATCAAGATCAGGGACTCACGGGAAGATATCACAACACAACTCTACAAATAAAATAAGTCATACAAGCATCATATTACAAGCCAGGGGCCTCGAGGGCTCGAATACAAGAGCTCGATCATAGACGAGTCAGCGGAAGCAACAATATCTGAGTACAGACATAAGCTAAACAAGTTGCCATAAGATGGCTAGCACAAACTGGGATACAGATCGAAAGAGGCGCAGGCCTCCTGCCTGGGATCCTCCTAACTACTCCTGGTCGTCGTCAGCGGGCAGCACGTAGTAGTAGGCACCTCCGGTGTAGTAGGAGTCGTCGTCGACGGTGACGTCTGGATCCTGGGCTCCAACATCTGGTTGCGACAACCAGGTAGAAGGGATAGGGGGAAAAGAGGGAGAAAGCAACCGTGAGTACTCATCCAAAGTACTCGCAAGCAAGGAGCTACACTACATATGTATGCATTGGTATCAACTGGAATAAGGCTATCATATGTGGACTGAATTGCAGAATGCTGGAATAAGAGGGGGATAGCTAGTCCTGTCGAAGACTACGCTTCTGGCAGCCCCCGTCTTGCAGCATGTAGAAGAGAATAGACTGAAGTCCTCCAAGTAGCATCGCATAGCATAATCCTAACCGATGATCCTCCCCTCGTCGCCCTGTGAGAGAGCGATCACCGGTTGTATCTGGTACTTGGAAGGGTGTGTTTTATTAAGTATCCGGTTCTAGTTGTCATAAGGTCAAAGTACAACTCCGGGTCGTCCTTTTACCGAGGGACACGGCTATTCGAATAGATAAACTTCCCTGCAGGGGTGCACCACATACCCCAACACGCTCGATCCCATTTGGCCGGACACACTTTCCTGGGTCATGCCCGGCCTCGGAAGATCAACACGTCGCAGCCCTACTAGGCACAACAGAGAGGTCAGCACGCCGGTCTAAATCCTATGGCGCAGGGGTCTGGGCCCATCGCCCTTTGCACACCTGCACGTTGCGTACGCGGCCGGAAGCAGACCTAGCCTAGTGGCTTTCCAGTCCAATTTGGCGCGCGCCACTCAGTCGCTGACATCACGAAGGCTTCGGCTGATACCACGACGTCGGGATACCCATAACTGCTCCCACGTAGATGGTTAGTGCGTATAGACCAAATGGCCAGACTCGGATCAAATACCCAGATCTCGTTAAGCGTGTTAAGTATCCGCGAACACCGACCAGGGCCAGGCCCACCTCTCTCCTAGGTGGTCGGAACCTGCCCTGTCGCTCCGCCTCAAAGATCCACTCGCGGGTGCTCCTACGAGCCTACCCGTCTTTAGTCACCACATGTATCATGTATAAAGTATATAGTATATACCCGTGATCACCTCCCGAGTGATCACAGCCCGATAGTATAGCATGGCAGACGGACAAGAATGTAGGGCCACTGATGATAAGCTAGCATCCTATACTAAGCATTAGGTTTGCAGGTAAAGGTGACAACAGTAGTAGCAAGGACAGGCTATGCATCAGTATAGGATTAACGGGAAGCAGTAACATGCTACACTACTCTAATGCAAGCAGTATAGAGAAGAGTAGGCGGTATCTGGTGATCAAAGGGGGGGCTTGCCTGGTTGCTCTGGCAAGAGAGAGGGGTCGTCAACTCCGTAGTCGTACCGGGTAGCAGCGGCGTCGGTCTCGGTGTCTATCGAGAGAAGAGGGGGAGAAACAATAAATATTTAAGCAAGCATATGCATAGTGATGCATGACAAGACAAGTAACGGCGTTAGAGGTGCCCTAACGCGGTAATAGGTGATACCGGTGAAGGGGGATGACATCCGGGAAAGTATCCCCGGTGTTTTGCGTTTTCGAGCAAAGGAGCCGGAGGGGGAGAGTTGCGAGTTTGCTATGCTAGCGATGCGTGACGGACGAACGGGCTGCGTATCCGGGTTCGTCTCGTCGTTCTGAGCAACTTTCATGTACAAAGTTTTTTCATCCGAGCTACGGTTTATTTTATATTAATTTTAAAAGATTTAAATCATTTTTAGGATTTATTTAATTAATTTAATCAACATTATCCAGAATAGTGTCTGCTGATGTCAGCATGACGTTAGCAGTTGACTTGGTCAACTGACGTGTGGGTCCCGTTCGTCATAGTCTATTTTAGTTAATAAACAGTAGTTGATTAGTCATTAGGTTAATTAATCATAATTAGTTAATCTAATCAGAACTAATTAATTAATTAATTAATTAATTATCTTAATTATTATTTATATATTTTTAGTTCTTTTAAGTCCTCCTTTTTTTTAATTTCGTTCTGGGGGGCTGGGCCCCATGTGTCGTTGGCCCTAAGGGGCAAAATGGGCGCACGGGCGTTGGGGCATTGCGGGCGCTCGACCCAGGAGAGGGCCGAGCGGGCGCTGAGGGGCGCCGGCGCCGGGGATGGCAGCAGCGAGGCCACGACGAGGCGGCGCCGGGCCGGCCTAGCGCGAGCGCGGTCGGGCGGAGCCTATGCGGCCAGGGCAGGAAGCGGGCGATGCGAGGGCCGACGGGTGCGGCAAGGCGCCGTGGGGGGGGGACCGGTGGCCAGGGATGGCCGGAGTGGCGGGGCTGCAAGGGCGGGGCGAGCGGGGGCGCACAGCAGCAGAAGCCAGGGGCGGCGGCGAGCGGGGAGAGGCTGAAGGTGGCGGCACGGGGAGCAGCGAGCAACGCCGGGCACGGCCAGGATGCGGCCGGCAAGCGCAACGCGTGGGGAGGCGAGGCCATGGCCTGAGCGGGACCGCGCGGGGCGCGGCTGTGCTAGCAGGGAGGCGCGGGCGCGGCGAGCACGGATGCGCGCGTGCGGGCGTCTGGACAGGGAGAGAGGAGAGGGCTCACGTGGGGGACGTAGGGCACGGGCAGCGGGGCTCGCGGAGGTCCGACGAGGTAGATCGATGACGGGGGCGATGGCGCGTCGGCGGAGTCCTCAAGCAGCGGTGGTCGGCGACGGTGGTCGCTGCGTCGTGGGCGTCGCTGTCGATGGGCGACGAGCGGCGCTGGCGATGGGGCGGCGTTGAGGCGCGATGGCGTAGGGGCGGGAGGGCGTCACGGCGAGGAGGGGGACGAGGACGAGCGACGGAGACGGACGGGAAGGCAGCACCGACGACGGCGGGTGGCTGGCCGGCCCCGGCGGAGGTTCCGGGCGGCGGCGACGGCGAATGCCCCCGATCCCGATCTGGATCGGGGAGGGGCAGAAGGGGAGTGAAACGAGTGGGGGGGAAGTGGGGCAACGGCGAGGTGGCCTCAGCCGGTGAAGCCACCGGGCGGCGACCGGCGATGGTGCTCGGGGCGAGGGGCGCCCAGATCGGGGAGAAGGGGAGGGGACTGGATCGGGGGATTGTGAGGGAGGGGATTAGGGTTTCTGGGGTGTGGGGTGGCCTATAGGCTAGGGGGTGGCCGGCTGGGCCATGGCCCAGTTAGGCCAAGGGGTCCAGTGGGGGGGTCTCTTTTGTTTTAGTTTAGTTTTCTGTTAGTTTGTTTTTTTTATTTTATTTCTTTTCTTCTTTTCTGTTTTATTAAATTTCGGTGCTTATGAAAAACCCAAGTTGCACCTAAAATATTTTTAATACTTATGCCGCTACCACAATTAACTTGGCACCTAATATAAAATCATTTGTAATTGTTTATTATTTTATAATCATTTAACTAATTTTTTTGCTACTATTTTATTCATTTTGAGTATTTACATATTTTATACAAGTGTGGTTTCTCCACCATAATTACCTACGCATTATTTGGCACAACCAGAACATTTCAGTTTTATTATTTGAAAACTTTTGTTGTTTGCCTAATTTTGAATTTGAATTTGAATCGGTTTCGAACTAACTGGAGATTAGCAACTATAAACGAGGTCACGTGGCATCATTAGTAGAGGATCACTGTAGCTTAATTACCCGGGCGTCACAATTCTCCTCCACTACAAGAAATCTCGTCCCGAGATTTAAGCGGTGGAGTAAGGGGCGAAGGTGTTGGTAGCGAAAAACATAACGAGTCTTCTCGGTCTTGGCTGCCCTTTCTAAGAGGTTGATCCCTTTCGTTGATGTCTTCATTTCACTGCTTCAAGTCACCATGATCAATTGTCATCCTTTCTTCGGGATCTCCATCGTACTTACGAATAGGTAAGGGGCAGCTCTACAACGATAGGATGTTATAAGGGAAAATCTTCTGGGGGTTTCCCAAGTATGATCATATGAGTATCTCTCGAGTTGAACAAATGAAACACATCAAGAGCAAAGTAAGACGGTGCAATAAGAAGCTTCAAGCGGATAGGCAATCGTTCATTGCCTGAAACAGAGTGTGAATGGGGTTCAGAGCAACGGGAATAAGTATTGGGTCCGACACTAGAATTGATCACTAGGAAGGTGGCTCGCAAATTACATTCGAAGTCAAGCTCTAGGAATAACTTTGGCAACAGGGTGTATAGGAGAGTCAGGTTTCGATCCTGTGGAACTGTGGGTTATGGGCCCACCATGTGGTTAAAAGTAGAAGGAGCGGTGACATCTTGCTCGGTCATGACAGCAAGGCATGTTAACGGGTAGCCTATCAGTTATGTCGGCAACAATGGCGGTACCAAGGGCGAGGGACGAAGAGAACCATTTTCCTGCTCGTTGAACGAGGCGGACCATTAGGAGAAATTCTCGTCCATCGGTGGCTACCGGAATGTCATCAACAATAGTAACAGGGTCATGCTAACAGAATTGTACACCACGGTGTTTACATAAACAGGAGAATATTTCTGCTTGGATCATATAGATCACAAGAAAGGTTAAACAAAACAATGGAAAGGAAAAATGTGATTCTTAGATTAAACAGAAGAATGGAAAGGAAAATGTGATTAAATACATATTTCAGGGGTATATCCTTCCCAAGAACAAGCAGAGTATGATATCCAAGACCGGATAGAAGGTAGAAAACTCTTTTAGGTAGGAGAGACAAATTTCATGACATTACCCATACAACGGTGTTTGGGTAATTTCAACAAGAAATATTTAGCATGGTGCTTCAAATGTTCTTGTTGAAGAACGGAGTACCATAAACGTGTTTCGAGATAGCATTGACATGGTCAACAGGTGAAAATCAGACTTTGGAAACAAAAAGGATCCATTAGGAATAACTTGTAGAATAAGTCTTACAGTTTCCTCATGGAAGAATGGATAACATTGCTAAAAGGGAACTATAACAATAGGGCCTCCGGCCAGGTGGGCTAGGTATGATACCACCTTACCGGGTCATCTAAAGACCAACGTTATAACTCTTGGGAATATGTTCCAACCATCATATCTGACCGAGATTCAGATTTGATTGGTGTCAGGATACCTCAGACTCGGGATGCCTGAGAAGAAAAGGTGCAACACAATTTGACGAGATGACATTGTGAGATTCTCAGAAGTGATCTATGTAAGTGAGCTCTGAAACAAGAGGTCATCAGTAAACCAAGGAGAGGATGAGGAGGTGGCTGATAGGCTCAGTAACAAATCACCGAGATTTCCAAAGGATTGATTTCCACAATTATGTGAACAAGGAAATATCATTTGTCGGATCAAATGTCATAATGATGTATGCTCGAGGGAAACATACACAACTGAACAATGATAGAAGGGTGCACCCAGGAATCTGGACTAGGTAGCACGATCAATGTTTGAATGATGATTCAATAATCAATAGACTTAGAATGAAACTGTAGACCAATAACTTCAAGCAATAAGGTTGCTAGAAGTTTAGAATTTACACAGCACAGACCATTTATCGGTATTCCGGTTAGAAACAACACGGAGACCAAGAAATGAACGCAAAAGGCGAGAGATATTACTATATCAAGAATTCTCAAGAGGTGGTAAAATTACCACGACATTCTTGACATAAAAGGTGGTAACATTCCAAGGTAAAGAAGAACAAATGCTGGATAGCAAGGATCTCAAGGTATAACACAAAACACGAATAAGTTTGTGTTGAACGGAAGGCAATAAAGTGGTCGATGATAATACAAACCATTGAGGGGCAAGGATGGTATTTCTCATCAAGAATTCGATATATATCTTGGAAGAGCTCAGGATGTTGATGATGACCACGACACATTTGTCGAGAAATTTCATGAAGATGTAATCGGTTGGCGATGACATCAAGTCAAATGATGATGCAGCGAAAGTCAAATAATACCTGAAGAAGAACTCATAAGAACTTATGCAGTTCCGTGATAATCTCGAGATACCTGAGGGGGGGTAATACTCGATGACAGGTCAAAGTAGAGGTTGGCCTGGGATATTGCTCTATAAAAGACAAGCGCTTAAACTTGCACGCGAAATGGTATTTAAAGGAGAACATGGTCGGAACCACGATTGCAAAAGGTCAGATCCCAGATATAAGATGAACTTATACCAAAGGAATAATTTAATTTAAGAGAAGCTTTAACGATAAGATCTACATCGTGTCCATGGGCATGAACACAAGTTCAAGGTCGACTCCCACTTCTCCAATGCATAATCTTTCATTCACTTCTCACTTTCGAAGAAGTTGTAGTGTTGAAATTTTATTTGGCAAAATACCAGAAGTGTATGGCTCGTGAAAACTTTCGAGTTCACACAGTTTAGAGAAGGCATAGGTTCAACCCATCAGGGCATCTTAGGAGCATATACCACAATTTCAGGAATAAATAACTCAAGTTCGAGAGTAGAGTATGCTGGAGAAAGCAAATGATACAATTTACCGAAGGCATTATATACCCATGGAAAGGCTCACAAGGTTATTCAATATGAAGCACCCTCTCGGATAAAATCCAACAAAGGAACCGATGGTCCACAAGGGATATGATGTGAGCATCGGTACTCAACCAGAGGAAGAAGAATGCAAGTAGACCTGATTATAGAAACAACTGACTAATTCAAAGTTCACATGCAAAAGAATTATGATTTCCAAATCAGGGGATCAGAAGCAGCGCTCTGATCTAGGATGGATAAGTTGAGTAGGCTTAGGGGTACATTCGATGGCAATTTGATTGGTCAAGATCCAGCTCATGTACAAATTGACACTGAGTCGGAAGAATGAATTCAAGGATTCGACTAAGGAATGCGAGCATTCGCATCTTATTGATTCAATGGAATCAAAAGGGTAGTGGCAAAGGATGCCAATAAGATTACCAGACTTGTGGGATTAACCAAAATGTAAGCAAGCAAGAATTTCAAGAGCAATAGGCTCCTGAGGATTTTTGGAAGATCGAAAGGTATTTTGAAGATTGATGACATACATGAATCAACTGGGGATGAGTGGATACTCGGTAAGTGTGAAAAATTATCCGTAGGGATATTCATGTGTCAAGAACTGCAAGGCAGTAAGCTCAAAGGATTATCGAAACAACAACGAGTGTTTCAGGGTATCTTGTAATAACAAGACCAATTGGGGATGAAAGTAAGAATAACATCTATAAGTAGTTATTCTTAAGGGTTTACGGTGGAAGGGGAATTGCAAGAGGGATGGCACAAAGTATCGAGGGAACATCCGAGTGTATTGTCAGAATCTTCCGTTGAAGCAGTCGATCATCCATATTAAAGGGCTCTCCGGCAGGAAGTGGTAACGAGAACCTAGAGTTAGATTTAGCAAAATTCATTTAACCCGAATAGAATAGAGTTTAGAGTCCCAGAGTAAGGATCAAGGAGTAAAAGATCCTAATACCACCCAGATGGCGACGTGGGCCCAGGGGCCGCACAGCCAAGTTAGTAAAACAATTTCCATCGACTAGACTCAACTTCAGCCAAGGAGTGTGGAAGGGGATTCCTACAGGCAGTCGGCTCTGATACCAACTTGCGACGCCCCCGATTTAATCGTACACTAATCATACACGCAAACGTGTACGATCAAGATCAGGGACTCACGGGAAGATATCACAACACAACTCTACAAATAAAATAAGTCATACAAGCATCATATTACAAGCCAGGGGCCTCGAGGGCTCAAATACAAGAGCTCGATCATAGACGAGTCAGCGGAAGCAACAATATCTGAGTACAGACATAAGCTAAACAAGTTGCCATAAGATGGCTAGCACAAACTGGGATATAGATCGAAAGAGGCGCAGGCCTCCTGCCTGGGATCCTCCTAACTACTCCTGGTCGTCGTCAGCGGGCAGCACGTAGTAGTAGGCACCTCCGGTGTAGTAGGAGTCGTCGTCGACGGTGACGTCTGGATCCTGGGCTCCAACATCTGGTTGCGACAACCAGGTAGAAGGGATAGGGGAAAAGAGGGAGAAAGCAACCGTGAGTACTCATCCAAAGTACTCGCAAGCAAGGAGCTACACTACATATGTATGCATTGGTATCAACTGGAATAAGGCTATCATATGTGGACTGAATTGCAGAATGCCGGAATAAGAGGGGGATAGCTAGTCCTGTCGAAGACTACGCTTCTGGCAGCCCCCGTCTTGCAGCATGTAGAAGAGAATAGACTGAAGTCCTCCAAGTAGCATCGCATAGCATAATCCTAACCGATGATCCTCCCCTCGTCGCCCTGTGAGAGAGCGATCACCGGTTGTATCTGGTACTTGGAAGGGTGTGTTTTATTAAGTATCCGGTTCTAGTTGTCATAAGGTCAAAGTACAACTCCGGGTCGTCCTTTTACCGAGGGACACGGCTATTCAAATAGATAAACTTCCCTGCAGGGGTGCACCACATACCCCAACACGCTCGATCCCATTTGGCCGGACACACTTTCCTGGGTCATGCCCGGCCTCGGAAGATCAACACGTCGCAGCCCTACTAGGCACAACAGAGAGGTCAGCACGCCGGTCTAAATCCTATGGCGCAGGGGTCTGGGCCCATCGCCCTTTGCACACCTGCACGTTGCGTACGCGGCCGGAAGCAGACCTAGCCTAGTGGCTTTCCAGTCCAATTCGGCGCGCGCCACTCAGTCGCTGACGTCACGAAGGCTTCGGCTGATACCACGACGTCGGGATACCCATAACTGCTCCCACGTAGATGGTTAGTGCGTATAGACTAAATGGCCAGACTCGGATCAAATACCCAGATCTCATTAAGCGTGTTAAGTATCCGCGAACACCGACCAGGGCCAGGCCCACCTCTCTCCTAGGTGGTCGGAACCTGCCCTGTCGCTCCGCCTCAAAGATCCACTCGCGGGTGCTCCTACGAGCCTACCCGTCTTTAGTCACCACATGTATCATGTATAAAGTATATAGTATATACCCGTGATCACCTCCCGAGTGATCACGGCCCGATAGTATAGCATGGCAGACGGACAAGAATGTAGGGCCACTGATGATAAGCTAGCATCCTATACTAAGCATTAGGTTTGCAGGTAAAGGTAACAACAGTAGTAGCAAGGACAGGCTATGCATCAGTATAGGATTAACGGGAAGCAGTAACATGCTACACTACTCTAATGCAAGCAGTATAGAGAAGAGTAGGCGGTATCTGGTGATCAAAGGGGGGGCTTGCCTGGTTGCTCTGGCAAGAGAGAGGGGTCGTCAACTCCGTAGTCGTACCGGGTAGCAGCGGCGTCGGTCTCGGTGTCTATCGAGAAAAGAGGGGGGAGAAACAATAAATATTTAAGCAAGCATATGCATAGTGATGCATGACAAGACAAGTAACGGCGTTAGAGGTGCCCTAACGCGGTAATAGGTGATACCGGTGAAGGGGGATGACATCCGGGAAAGTATCCCCGGTGTTTTGCGTTTTCGAGCAGAGGAGCCGGAGGGGGAGAGTTGCGAGTTTGCTATGCTAGGGATGCGTGACGGACAAACGGGCTGCGTATCCGGGTTTGTCTCGTCGTTCTAAGCAACTTTCATGTACAAAGTTTTTACATCCGAGCTATGGTTTATTTTATATTAATTTTAAAAGATTTAAATCATTTTTAGGATTTATTTAATTAATTTAATCAACATTATCCAGAATAGTGTCTGCTGACATCAGCATGACGTCAGCAGTTGACTTGGTCAACTGACGTGTGGGTCCCGTTCGTCATAGTCTATTTTAGTTAATAAACAGTAGTTGATTAGTCATTAGGTTAATTAATCATAATTAGTTAATCTAATCAGAACTAATTAATTAATTATCTTAATTATTATTTATATTTTATTTTTTAGTTCTTTTAAGTCCTCCTTTTTTTTAATTTTGTTCTGGGGGGCTGGGCCCCATGTGTCATTGGCCCTAAGGGGCAAAATGGGCGCACGAGCGTTGGGGCGTTGCGGGCGCTCGACCCAGGAGAGGGCCGAGCGGGCGCTGAGGGGCGCTGGCGCCGGGGATGGCAGCGGCGAGGCCACGACGAGGCGGCGCCGGGCCGGCCTAGCGCGAGCGCGGTCGGACGGAGCCTATGCGGCCAGGGCAGGAAGCGGGCGATGCGAGGGCCGACGGGTGCGGCAAGGCGCCGTGGGGGGGACCGATGGCCAGGGATGGCCGGAGTGGCGGGGCTGCAAGGGCGGGGCGAGCGGGGGCGCACAGCAGCAGAAGCCAGGGACGGCAGCGAGCGGGGAGAGGCTGAAGGCGGCGGCATGGGGAGCAGCGAGCAACGCCGGGCACGGCCAGGATGCGGCCGGCAAGCGCAACACGTGGGGAGGCGAGGCCATGGCCTGAGCGGGACGGCGCGGGGCACGGCTGTGCTAGCAGGGAGGCGCGGGCGCGGCGAGCACGGACGCGCGCGTGCGGGCGTCTGGACAGGGAGAGAGGAGAGGGCTCACGTGGGGGACGTAGGGCACGGGCAGCGGGGCTCGGGGAGGTCCGACGAGGTAGATCGACGACGGGGGCGATGGCGAATCGGCGGAGTCCTCAAGCAGCGGTGGTCGGCGACGGTGGTCGCTGCGTCGTGGGCGTCGCTGTCGATGGGCGACGAGCGGCGCTGGCGATGAGGCGGCGTTGAGGCACGATGGCGTAGGGGCGGGAGGGCGTCACGGCGAGGAGGGGGACGAGGACGAGCGACGGAGACGGACGGGAAGGCAGCACCGACGACGGCGGGTGGCTGGCCGGCCCCGATGGGGGTTCCGGGCGGCGGCGACGGCGAATGCCCCCGATCCCGATCTGGATCGGGGAGGGGCAGAAGGGGAGTGAAACAAGTGGGGGGAAGTGGGGCAACGGCGAGGTGGCCTCAGCCGGTGAAGCCACCGGGCGGCGACCGGCGATGGTGCTCGGGGCGAGGGGCGCCCAGATCGGGGAGAAGGGAAGGGGACTAGATCGGGGGATTGTGAGGGAGGGGATTATGGTTTCTGGGGTGTGGGGTGGCCTATAGGCCAGGGGGCGGCCGGCTGGGCCATGGCCCAGTTAGGCCAAGGGGTCCAGTGGGGGGGTCTCTTTTGTTTTAGTTTAGTTTTCTGTTAGTTTGTTTTTTTTTATTTTATTTCTTTTCTTCTTTTCTGTTTTATTAAATTTCGGTGCTTATGAAAAACCCAAGTTGCACCTAAAATATTTTTAATACTTATGCCGCTACCGCAATTAACTTGGCACCTAATATAAAATTATTTGTAATTGTTTATTATTTTATAATCATTTAACTAATTGTTTTTGCTACTATTTTATTCATTTTGAGTATTTACATATTTTATACAAGTGTGGTTTCTCCACCATAATTACCTACGCATTATTTGGCACAACCAGAACATTTCAGTTTTATTATTTGAAAACTTTTGTTGTTTGCCTAATTTTGAATTTGAATTTGAATCGGTTTCGAACTAACTGGAGATTAGCAACTATAAACGAGGTCACGTGGCATCATTAGCAGAGGATCACTGTAGCTTAATTACCCGGGCGTCACACACGCCCACCAAGAAAAACTGTATCTGCTTCCTGCCCAGAAGCAGTTTGTAGAGTACTGTCAAAATTCAGAATGGTGACTGATTTTTTCAGTAAAGTTCATATGGGAAGGTAATATATCAGTTTTGATTCTATTGACAGAGTACATTTGAAAGAACATGCGGTGCCCCCATGTTTGGTTTTGGTAATTGATGACAATCTCTATGGACTAATGGTTGCCTTGAGTTATATTTGAAGGTTTTGTCCATAGGCTTTTCTTGGAGTACATGTGTTGGTTTCAAGGAGAGTTTGTGTCGACCAAGGTGCTATTCAAGGAATTACCTAAAGATTGGTCTTGTGAGAGGTTGATCAAGACTAAGTTAAAGAGTGAATCAAGTTGATCAACCCACAAAGCGTAGAAGATGTACCGAGAGGGATCAAGTGATCCCATGGTATGGTAAGCATTGTCAATTACGCTTTATGTACTAACCCATGGTCTTCGTGAGAGTTCTTTGTGGGGTTAGGTTGCGGTGTGCAAGTTCAAGTGGAGTATCACGAAGAGATCAAATGCTTGAAGCTTGTCGTCCTTTGTGGTGTCAATGGACTTGTGAAGATGTGCGGAAGAGTGGCTCCCATAGTGGAGTATGGGGAAGCAATCAACTAGTCTTCATCGAGTCAACCCAATCAAGAAAGGTGGTCCAACTTGAGGGAGTCAAGATCGTCATCATCTAGCTCAAGTGGACCATGTGCAAGGCAAAGGTTTGCCCTTGATAGGTTTTCTATTTTACCGGTCTCATGATGGTAGTTGGGAGACCGGGTTATAGGATCGATTGCCGTACTATCAAGGGGGGCCCTCGATGAGTAGCTTGATCGTATCGTTCGTTGAGAGCTCAAACCTTTGCATCCTTGCATCATCTTTCTTGGTTCTTGTTTGGTTCTCTTTGTGAGTCTTAGAGCTTATGGTCATCTTGATGACAAGCTTGAGTTCATCGAAAACGGAGTTCGCATGCATCTTCTATGATGTTTTCGATGTTGGAGGTTTTGCCGGTTCTTCTCGGTTGGAGGTTTCACTCCTCTATTTGTTGGCATACCTCCCCTGCCTCTTCTTACTATAACCAGTCGCTGTTTTGATGCTACTCGTCGTCTTGTTTTCAACAAGCTTGAGTTTGCTCAATTCGGAGCTCATATGCAGAAGTTATGGCAGTTCTGGTTTTCTGGAGTATGGTTTTTCTCCTGGACCCAGCGGTAGTACCGCGGTCCATAGCGGTAGTGCGGCTGAGAGTCCCTAAGCGGTAGTACCGCTCCCGGAGCGGTAGTACCGCTCCCCGGAGCGGTAGTACCGCTGGGTGGCCTCAGCGGCAGTACCTCTGCGGTTCCGTGCTACTACCGTCCTGTCACTGCGTCTGTAGCGGTAGTACCGCTCCTCGGAGCGGTAGTACCGCTTGCTGGGCTCAGCCGCAGTACCGTGGTGGCATGGTGCTCCTTCCGCTTCGATTCTTGCGCGCATTTTCTCGTGTCGGGTTTTGCGGTACTAGCTACGGCAGTAGTGGCGGTAGTACTGCTTGAGAGCGGTAGTACCGCTCTACCTCCGCGGTAGTACCGCCCTGGGCCCCTGCCCCAGCCCTTCTCTTCTGGCGCGGTAGTACCGCTGAGGGGGAGCGGTAGTACCGCTTGAGGGCGGCAGTACCGCTCTACCTCAGCGGTAGTACCGCTCTCTGCGGGGCTGTGTGGGGGATAACGGTTGGATTTTCCCCCTCCTATAAAAGGGGGTCTTCTTCCCCATTGAACTTAATCTTTGGAGCTCGTGTTCTCCCCCCATTGTTGACCTTCTTCGAGCTTGCTAACTCTCAATCCCTCCATGGATTCTTGCTAGTTTTTGAGGGAAAAGAGAGAGGAGATCTAGATCCACATTTCCACCAATCACTTTCTCCTCTATGTGAGGGGAACCCCTTGGATCTAGATCTTGGAGTTCTTGGTGTTCTCTTTCTTGTTCTTCCTCTCATTTTCCTCCCTAGCATTAGTTGCTTCGGTGGGATTTGAGAGAGAAGGACTTGGGCACTCCGTGTGCCCTTGCCATTGCATTTGGTGCATCGGTTTGAGTTCTCCACGTGATACGTGGAAGTTACAAGTTGAGAAGCTTATTACTCTTGGGTGCTTGGTACCCTTGAGCTTGTTCCTCTTGGGTGCTTGGGCGCCCTAGACGGTTGTTGGTGTTCGGAGCTCAATCATTGTGGTGCAAAGCTCCGGGCAAGCGTCGGGGTCTCCAATTAGGTTGTGGAGATCGCCCCGAGCAATTTGACGGGTACCGGTGACCGCCCCCAAGGGTTGCCAAAGTGTACGGGTTCGGTGACCGCCCCCAAGGGTTGCCATTTGTACGGGTTCGGTGACCGCCCTCAAGGGTCCCTTAGTGGAATCACGGCATCTTGCATTGTGCGAGGGCGTGAGGAGATTACGGTGGCCCTAGTGGCTTCTTGGGGAGCATTGTGCCTCCACACCGCTCCAAACGGAGATTAGCATCCGCAAGGGTGTGAACTTCGGGATACATCGTCGTCTCCGCGTGCCTCGGTTATCTCTTACCCGAGCCCCTTTACTTATGCACTTTACTTTGTGATAGCCATATTGTTTCGTGTCATATATCTTGCTATCACATAGTTGCTTATCTTGATTAGCATAAGTTGTTGGTGCACATAGGTGAGCCTAGTTGTTTTAGGTTTTGTGCTTGACAAATTAACCGCTAGGTTTATTCCGCATTTGTTCAAGCCTAAACCGTAATTATTTTAAAACGCCTATTCACCCCCCCCCCCCCTCTAGGCGACATCCACGATCTTTCAACATTGAACTCTGTCAACACAATTAGACATGAATAAGAATTCTGTCTAGACATCCAGTTTTGTCATAAATAAGAACTCTGCCTAGACATGAATAAGAACTCTGTCTAGCATGGCCATTGACATGTTGATGGCACTTTCTTTGACAACTGAATTTTGACGGTAGTAAAAATGAAAAATTCAGACTTTACCCAATGCAGACTTGCAGAGCACTTGTGCACGAGTCCGATGAGCATGAGGAGGAGCCGTCGTCGTCGATGGGCTAGACCTGCAGAGCCACAATATAATCCATGATTCGGTACTGCGCAACAATGAGCAAATCTTATTGAACTTTGAGACAGTACTAATTTCAGAGTCAGAGTTCATGGATGAATTTTGAGACAGTACAAATCTTACTAAAATGTTGGATTTGGGTCGCCTATGTGTACAACTCCGTCAGTAAAAATCATCAGGACAAAGAAAGAAGGAAGATAACAGAATAGCATGCCACGGGAGGGGAGGGGAGGGGAGGGAGGAGGGCGGACCGGAAGAGGGAAGAGCGGCTGGTGCTGCCGGACTTGTGGACGAGCCCGTTGGAGCGGGAGCTGCTGGGCGACAAGGACAAGCTCCTCCTCGGCCACAATCCGGTCCCCAAGAAGAGGGGGGAGGGAGCGTGCTGCGGCGTAGCTCCGGCCGGCGGCTTTGGGTTGGGCGAGAACGGCTGCTCCAAGGAGGGAGTCGCGGGTGAGCGAGAGGGGATGGTCCGGGAAGGCAGGCGGCGTCGCGGAGAGCAGATCGACGACGGGAAGGGACAGCTCCAGCTCGCCAAGCTCGGGGAAGGCCGCCGCCGTCGGAGAGCAGATCGAGAAAAAAATCGAGCCTTCTCCTTCCCGTGGTTCACCATGGGGAACGAGCAAGGGAACAAGGAGAGGGAAGCAACGCGGTGGAGGTGTGGGGCGAGGCAGCTCCGGCGACGCGCAGGGGAGCCGAGCAGGGGAGCTCCAGCACGGAGGGAGCCGAGAGGGAGGGCTACGGCGTGCAAGGGAGACGAGTGAGGCTGCGAGGGAGACGACCAGGGACCGTGAGTTGTGTCGGGAATTCGCAGAGGGGTTTTTTATAAAAATGTCACTGTGACATGTTTTTTGGGACAGAGGGAGTACTATGGAACGTGGCAGGTGACAACAACAATGCACGACTGTACGGAAGGTTGCTTGGCGCCAATAACGATGGACACCGGAATCGATCACGCAGAAGTAAGGTCGCAAAAGGGAAAACTGAGCTATACCAATTAGGACGTACTACTCATTTGTTATTTTATTTTATTTTGCGATGAAGGGCGTACTACTCATTTGTTATTTCAAAAAGATAGGGACATTCCAACACCGCCATACACACATTTCCAAACGGAGAAAATTATCCTGCTAAAGCCTTCTTTGATTTAGAGGAATTTTATAGGAATTCTAGAGGATAGGATTCTTATAGGATTTTTTCCTTTAGAGCCCTTTGGTTCATAGGAATGGATTCCTATTTCTCCACAGGATTGGTTCCTATCCTCCACATTTCATAGGAAAATAAAAAAAGCCTAGACTCAATGAAAAAATTCTTTTGATGTCAACCAAATGACATGTTTTCTATTCCTACTCATAGGATTTGAGATACATGTCATCTCATTTTCTATAAGATTCCTATTCTTATAACAATCCTATTTTATGAACCAAAAGAAGTCTAAAGTTCCTACGGACTCCCAAAGGAGTTGCGGTGGACCGAGCAGCAGCCGGACAACACTGCACCACAATGGCGGAGGCCATGGGCGTGCTGTGGAAGATGTTCACCGGCCAGGGCGTCCCCCGACGCCGTCATCGATGTCCACCTGCCGCCTGCCGGAGTGCCGCGGTGGTGCTGACCGGCGTCGACAACCTCTCGGAATGAGGCCAGCTCCGGGTAATTGGCTGAGGCCAAGATCTCAACCACCACACCGGCGACTGATGCATGAGACATACTCCTACTACATCACGGAATTATTAGCCGGTCCAGCTGACGTGTCCCACCTTGGCCAACTCTGCTTGCAGGTGCCGGTTGGCGGGCGGGCCTACGTCCATGGGGCTTATTTTGCTGGTATGAACTCCGCCGATACTCTGATGAACAGCGCATTCAACACTGTGGAGTTCAATGTCCGCCCCAAATATGGCGACCAGCGTATCACAGAGGTACATAGCCTCTTTGATCTACAGGATTTCAAAAGTATCCAAATAATAAATGTCACACGTGCGGATGAAGCACCCCGGTCCTGACGTTTTTTACAGCTAAAATTATCATTCGAAAAAAAAAACTGAAACTTACTATAAAAGAAAGTTGCTATCCTCGCGTCACTAAAACAGTCATAAAAACGTTCGAGATTGTCATGTGTCCGTGTCACACGTGTGGAACTTATCAGAGTATAGGAATAGAAAAAACCAAGAGCAGGGAGGATAGCATTGCACGGTACCCAAAGAGTGATGGACAATTTTCATCCAGACTGGCCTATGCGGCGCTGTTCGACCAAAGCAGTTCTAGACTTGTTGCGGTGTCAAAACTGTTGTGCTGAAGGTTATCTATGTCGCGTTTTATAGATAAAGCAATGATTCATACAATTATAGACTTGCTCCGGTGCTAAAGTTGTTGGGCTTGATTGTGTTGTGGCCCCAGCCCTCGTTTATGATTCGGAGTTTGGATGTTGATTATATGGATTGTCACTTTATCTATAAAGCGGGACGAAAGCCTATTTCAAAAAAAATTAGTTGTTTGGCAAAGTAATTGTGGCCACCTGACCATCAATGAGAGTAGGGTGGGGCGATGATGCCTACGTGACAACACAGCCGGACACAGGAGGCAGAAGCAGGCGCTCACGCCAACGATGATTTTGGCAGCTGGAGCGGCCGTGAGCCGGTGAAAAGGCTGAAACGCTAATGTCAGCTTCATGCGGCTGGTCTTGGGATCCTTAGGTCAAAGAAAAAAGCTAACTGTAAAAGCCACACTATCACAACCTGCTTCTCAGCTAAAATACGGTCGGCCTACAAACAACTTCGAGTTGTGAGGTCACAACAGATGCAAAATAATTGTTTGTTTGGGTTAAAAACAATCATCCAAAGTTGCTCCTGGAAGCAGGTTGATTATATGGATTGTCACTTTATCTATAAAGCGGGACGAAAGCCTATTTCAAAAAAATTAGTTGTTTGGCAAAGTAATTGTGGCCACCTAACCATCAATGAGAGTAGGGTGGGGCGATGATGCCTACGCGACAACACAGCCGGACACAGGAGGCAGAAGCAGGCGCTCACGCCAACGATGATTTTGGCAGCTGGAGCGGCCGTGAGCCGGTGAAAAGGCTGAAACGCTAATGTCAACTTCATGCGGCTGATCTTGGGATCCTTAGGTGAAAGAAAAAAGCTAACTGTAAAAGCCATACTATCACAATCTGCTTCTCAGCTAAAATACGGTCGGCCTACAAACAACTTCGAGTTATAAGGTCACAACAGATGCAAAATAGTTGTTTGTTTGGGTTAAAAACAATCATTCAAAGTTGCTCCTGGAAGTCCAAACAGACAGGGCCGAACATCATCCGGCAAACGCAACGCTGGAATTTCCTATTCGCCGTTTACTGCAGCAAGTAGTCGCCGCTTCGCACAGGGCGCAGCTCACCTTGGGCCGGCCCATTTAACTGGTTTCGCTTCGCGATATTAAAAAACCGCGAAAAATGGTCGGAACAGAAATCGAACTAACGACCTCCTGTAGAGGTACACACCGCGGTAGCCATCACGACCGACTCATGGATGTAAACAAACAACAAAGCTAAACTTAAAGAAACTGAAAGCGACGATAAAACTTAAAACCAGTTCCTTCTACTAGTTCTTTCTAGTTTTTCTTCACAATCTTATTCTATTATTTCTTTTTTCTCGTTTTCTTTGTTTTTTCTTTTTAATTTTTTTCCTTTTTCTTTTTAAGCTTTTCAAAAACTTCAAATATGGTTTAGAATTTTCAAAAATGTTCTTTTTGTCAAAATTTGTTCATATTTCTGAAATAGTGTTCGCATTTTCAAAATTTTGTTCACAACTTCGAAAAAAATTCCTGATTTTTTTGTTTTCTTTCTATTTCTTCAAAATATTCAAATTTTGTTCCTATTTTTTATAAAAAGTTCAGTTTTCGAAAAATGTTCTCAAAATTCAAAATTTGTTCTCGTTACACAAAAAATTTCAAAACTTTCGAAATGCAGAAAATGTACCAGATTTCATAAGATGTTCACATTTTCATAAAATATTCGCGCTTCCAAATTTGTTCGGGATTTTTCAAAATTGTTCTCTGTTTTAAAATTTGTTCTCAAGATTCAAAAAATGTTCGTGATTTAAAAAATTGTTCACTCTTCCAAATTTGCTCGGGATTTTTCAAAATTGTTCTCAAGATTAAAAAATGTTTGTGCTTTAAAAACTTGTTCGCTCTTCCAAATTTGTTCGGGATTTTTCAAAATTGTTCTCAAGGTTAAAAAATGTTTGTGCTTTAAAAAATTGTTTACACTTCAAAATTTGTTCTCCGTTTCAAAATTTGTTCTCAAGATTCAAAAAATGTTCATGCTTTAAAAAATTGTTCGCGCTCCCAAATTTGTTCGGGATTTTTCAAAATTGTTCTGAAGATTCAAAAATGTTTTGTGCTTTAAAAAATTGTTCACGCTTCCAAATTTGTTCTCCGTTTCAAAATTTGTTCTCAAGATTCAGAAAATGTTTGTGCTTTAAAGAAATGTCACAAATTCCAGAAATGATTGAGAAACTCAAATTTTGCTCGTTTTCAGAAAATTTGTTTGCGTAATCGTGCGTTCAAAATGTTGTTCACTACAGTAACTAATTCCGGTTCAAAAATTTGTTTGCGTAATCGTACGTTCAAAAAAGTTTGTGCTTTTGAAAAATTGTTCCCATTATCAAACTTTTGTTCTCAAGATTCTATAAAGGTTCAGGTTTTCGAAAAAAAATCAGGAATTTTTTAAACAAATCTGTCGAAAAATGTTCACGTCTTTTGTTTTATTTTCTGAAATTTGAAAATATGTCCGAGTTGTTAAAAAAATCTATCGTATTTTGAAACATTGCTCGTTTGTTAAAAAATCACTATTTCAAAGGAAAGTTTGAATTTTTTAAAAACTGTCCAGATTCTTCATTGGTATTAGTTCTTATACTAGCACGCTTCATGTTTTAACAACCAACACTTGATAGGTCTGCTGGTTGGCTCCTTTTGAACGCCAGTTGGAGGTCAAGAGGTCGAATCCTGGCAGAAGCACCCTTTATTTTTGCTACTTTTTCTTTTGAGACGAACATCGCAGCGCTACTGTACAAGCAAACAGGCGCGCCCACTATTGGGCCGGCCCAGTCGGGGTTTCCGTGCGTGCGTCGCGCGGTTGTTTGACGCAGAATGCGTCCAATAGGAGCTCTCCGCAACGCTGGCCAACCGGCCTCTTGTCGTCGCGACGCCTAGCCAAATGACCCACAAGGCCTGGTGGCCCGATGTCGCCACCTCCAGCCGGATGGCCCTCTCCAACCACCCGACACACGTCGCACCAAGCTATGCGCTCTTGCGGGCCCGGCTCACACGAACCAACCAGCCCGGCCACCTGAGCCTGGTGTGGGGCGAGCGACGCTGACAGGTGGACCCAGCCTCCTCGTCACGTGTGGGGCAGCATGCGAGACGAACATCGCAGCGCTACTGTACAAGCAAACAGGCGCGCCCACTATTGGGCCGGCCCAGTCGGGGTTTCCGTGCGTGCGTCGCGCGGTTGTTTGACGCAGAATGCGTCCAATAGGAGCTCTCCGCAACGCTGGCCAACCGGCCTCTTGTCGTCGCGACGCCTAGCCAAATGACCCACAAGGCCTGGTGGCCCGATGTCGCCACCTCCAGCCGGATGGCCCTCTCCAACCACCCGACACACGTCGCACCAAGCCATGCGCTCTTGCGGGCCCGGCTCACACGAACCAACCAGCCCGGCCACCTGAGCCTGGTGTGGGGCGAGCGACGCTGACAGGTGGACCCAGCCTCCTCGTCACGTGTGGGGCAGCATGCGAGGGCAGACGCGGGTGCGGCCGAACACAAGACGCTGACAGGTGGCCTTGGCCTTCTTGTCACGCGCGGGGCGCGCGCTGGCGCGACCAAAGCACCACATGACAGCGGCCTCGACAGCGCCCGTGGCCCACCCGTCATGGACCCCCGAGGAAAGTCACCTGGGTGCGCGTCATCTGGGAAGATCAGACGGCGCAGAGAGCCAGCCGCGGGAGGCCGGCACCAGACGGATGGTGCGGAGGCTCTTGTCGTCGCGACGCCTAGCCAAATGACCCACAAGGCCTGGTGGCCCGATGTCGCCACCTCCAGCCGGATGGCCCTCTCCAACCACCCGACACACGTCGCACCAAGCCATGCGCTCTTGCGGGCCCGGCTCACACGAACCAACCAGCCCGGCCACCTGAGCCTGGTGTGGGGCGAGCGACGCTGACAGGTGGACCCAGCCTCCTCGTCACGTGTGGGGCAGCATGCGAGGGCAGACGCGGGTGCGGCCGAACACAAGACGCTGACAGGTGGCCTTGGCCTTCTTGTCACGCGCGGGGCGCGCGCTGGCGCGACCAAAGCACCACATGACAGCGGCCTCGACCGCGCCCGTGGCCCACCTGTCATGGACCCCCGAGGAAAGTCACCTGGGTGCGCGTCATCTGGGAAGATCAGACGGCGCAGAGAGCCAGCCGCGGGAGGCCGGCACCAGACGGATGGTGCGGAGGCTCTCCGAGGAGGAAGGTACGTACTCCAACATTCTTTATAGGAGTAATTTGTGTTCCGCGCTAACAATATATGCATCCAAAATAGCTTCATTCGTCTTTTGTTGTTTTGGGAGGTTCATGAAGGAGGTTTGGTGAGTCATTTCGGCGTGAAGAAGACCAATGATGTGCTCGTTGAACACTTCTTTTGGCCGAGGATGCGATGGGATGTTGAGAGGTTCATTGTTGGATGCATTACATGCTAAAAAGCTTAATCCTCATTGTTTATAGGTCTCTTTCTGTTTCTAGTGTACATTGGGAAGATATATTCATATATTTTGCGTTCGGATTACCTCAAACAAAGAAAGGGAGGGATAGTATTTCCATAGTCGTCGACAGATTTTTCAAGAAGACGATTTTTATACCTTGTTACAAGAGTGATGACCCTATACATGTTGCTAATTTATTCTTTTGTGAAATTGTTCGTCTATGTGGTGTGTCAACTACAATTATTTCATATCGTGGATTCGTCCTATCAATTTTCTTAGCCATTTTTGGAGATGTTTATTGGTTATGTTGTACTTGGTGTTATATGTCGTGCACCCACTAATTTGTTACCTCTTCCATCTTTAGAGAAGGTTAATTTTGATGCTACGAAATATGCCGAACTAATGTTGAAGATGCATGAGATGATGAAGGAAAACATAGAGTGCATGAATGCTAAATACAAACTTGCGGGTGATAAGGATAGAAAGCATGTTATGCTTAACTTATCTGGGTGCATTTACATAAAGATAGATTTCCTGAGTTGCATAAATCTAAACTAATGCCAGGGGATGATGATCCATTTAAGGTCTTAGAGAAAAGATAAATGATAATGCATACAAACTTGAGTTGCAGCATAAAAAGATGCATGCAGGAGGCCGAAATCATTGTTCTGACCTTATCAGCAATCTTTGTCACAAACTAAACTTGACATGAAAGTATTTCACAATTTGACCTTTTTGACAACGCCATGACCCGTGGCATTTTTGGTTCATACAGAAACGCCGAACTAGCTCACGTTGCTGTCCGGACCCATGATCGGGATGTGGCAAACTCGAAACGCCGAGCCAGTTCGTGTTGCTTGAAACGTCAAGAGCCTTAGCGTTTCTTCCCAAGATACAAACGCCTGGGTCTTTGGCGTTTCAGATCAGGCCCACCGTCAGGCGTAGCTGGTCATGTATGCCAGACGTGTTCGCGAAAGCAAACGTATATGATGCGTAAACCGGAGGCTTCCTTTTGACGTGCATGAAATGCTTGCCTCGACCGAAGAGCCTGCAGGAAACGAGCACCCGTACTACGTAGTGAACCACTCTTGCTGCCCCTACTAGTAGTAGTACCACCCTAGCGGCAGCGAGACGCCATAGACAGAATCATACTCCAAGCTAGCTACGACACTGAGGCCAGTGCAGAGCAAGCGGCTGCACCGTTGCCTTTACCTCTTTTTCCGGCGAGTGATGGATGCATGACCTTTGTACGTATCTCCTTGGTTCCTTCTCTCTGGAGATTGGCTCATCGCCGTCCCGTCCATTGTACGTAGGCGACGTACCCCCTGGCTGCACTGCATGTCAGGGGCTACCGCTAGTGGAGCAGAAGCACAAAGCTATTAAGCAAGCGTCCCTGAAAGCTCGCGCCCTCTCTCAGACCAGACGGTGCATACGTACCTGGGCAGCAACGCCAGCTATGGTGGCAAGCTGCACTCCATCTCTCTACCTGTCCTATTCAAGCTAGCTCGGCAGCTAGAAACGCCAAAGCTCATGGCGTTTGGGCCTGGGCAGCAACGCCAGCTCCTTTGGCGTTTTTACATGGAGCAAAAACGCGAGTTGTCTTGGCGTTTGAATGTGGAGCTGAAACACAAGTTATCTCAACGTTTTTATTTGAATAAGAAACGCCATGGGTTATGGCGTTGCTAAAAAAGTCATATCGTGAAATACTTTCATGTCGAGTTCACCTTGTGGCAAAGATTGCTGAAAAGGTCAGAACAGTGATTTCGGCCCATGCAGGAGGGGGATAACAAAACATTCGGTACCTATGCCTATATACATGATGTTTGTTATATAGCAAGCTCTTAGATCAATCATCAATGCATACGAGTATGGCACATTGAACAACAAAATAGTACATGTATGATATACCACATATTTGCTTGATTGTTTTACAATACATCACAGAACTCCGACAAGACCTCTGTGAATCAAAATTAGCTTCCTTTCACTATATCACTTGTGTTATACATATACAGGTCAGCTGTGCATATACAACTCTACTTGACTTCCTACGAGGGTAAATGGGTAAGGCCGTATCAGAAATGTTTTTTTTAACGAACTGCTTCTGAAACAATCTATTCACATAGTTAACTTTCAGGCTCTGCTGTCTGTGTAAGAACTGCAAACTGTTGGCAGCAGCTAAAGCATGTCTCACCACAAGCAGACGGCAACAGATCATGCCGATTCCCCTCTCTGTTTGGGCTCTTCAAACAAATTTTGATGGAATGAGTAATCTACTGTCATACTGTACAGAGGTTAGCTTCCACCTACAAATTTTCCGCACACAGAAAAATCAGCGTCATTCTCTCCCGTGGCAAAACAAATAGCGCTGATTCATACAGAGCAATAAAAACAGTATGCTTTCTGACAGTGCCACATAAAAAGTTATACCAGATTCATTGCATTTAGTTTCCACTCGGTGGTAATAATTCATTTGACATGGAAGCAATGAAATGCATCATATAAACTTACTTTCCTGGCATTGGTTTGATAAGAACTCTGCTATAGGTTAACGTGACATTAGAAACCACAATAACGAACACTAAGGATCAATAGCTGCATTGAAAAGGGTACCGTTTCTTGACGTAAGATCCTTTTCGACTAAGGAAAAGAGCTCCTTCAATCTATTCGAGGTGTTGGACATGATATTTTTTGTGATCTTCTTTTGTTGCTTGGTGCTTTTCAACCAGGCAATCCCCAATAAAACCTGCACGCTGCAGGTGTTTGGTTTTGACGGTATGTTCGCCATATGATACTTTAGCTGGAGCTGCAAGTTAAGAACCATTGTGATCAACAGTATTCTATCTACCAGTTCAGCAAAAGGATTGACAGAACAAGCATACAGTAATACCACTTCAATTCTTATGTTTTAGCTCAGAGCTAAGGTTACAACTATTCGGAATGGTCACAAACTCTTGATAATGGTTAGCATAGTACAGAACATTTAAGAATAAATGTGGGAGGGGGGGGGGGGGGGGGGGGGTCTTACATTAAAGTAGTCCCCAAGTAGAACACCTTGGAGGGTCATCACCTCTTCAATGGCCCAGCCATCTTGGTTCACTAGGGCATACTTCTGCTGAGTGGTGCTTGCTTCTCCTCCATATCGAGACAATGCTTTGTCAAACTTGTAGCTGATTTGCCGCTTGTATATATTTCTGCTTACAAGTTCCCATTCTGTTGATGAGTAGTCCAGACAGCCAGTCTTTTGCATCACTTTGTGTTCCAACTGACCTCCTGAAAACATCTCCATCAAGGACTCAACCTGAAAATTTAGATATATGTAAGGAATCCCAAAACAAATTTTAGTGTGAAAATGAATTGTGACAAGCTCAAGCAAAATAAAAGTGGCACTCACGTCCACAGAAAGAACTGATGAGAATATTTCAGACATTTTGACATCCTCATGGGTAAATAAGGATCCGCATTCTTCCGCCTGGAGTTCTTTTGGTTCAGACTCCTCAATTACCTCTCCTTTCTGTTCTTGACCCGGTGATCGCATTTTCCAAATCCCCATGATTATTCTGTCAGACAAAGATTTCTTGGTGTGATACATTCATATGCAAACTAGCAGAATAGCTTAGTACAGGATGGGATAGCAAGATCCGATCAACTATCTGCAGAACCATAATCAGTAGAAAATAGAAACCTATTGTTACTACATTTTCTTATTTGTATACCGTGAGGTTGCGAGTGTATAGAAGAACCTGAATACAGTGGGCCAGCCTTGGGCAGATTCCTTTTTTTTGGAAACAGTGGGCCAATTTTGACTTGCTTGGCACAAGGGACTAGACTAGTCAAGATTAGTCAGCGACTAGTTAACCAGTCGATCGGCTGTGCCAACCAATAGAGTCGAGGTGCCCAGTTAACACCCAGGTTACGACTGGTACACTCGTCAATGCGACTAGTCGCTCGATGCTTAATATTGGGTTCAAATCCCCCAAAAGACTAAAATGTTAAAGTTGTCCTATCTAATAATGGGAATTATGCTGAAATGTGTCCATTTATAGTTTTCGACCTTTCGTCACTGCAGGTCAAGCCGGCTTTGGGCTTGTAATCTGCAAACCAAAGCCACATCAGGCCAGCGTACCCATGAACATGTTATCCTTGAACTTCACAAAATAAGATCTAGAGTTATCTTATTTTATTTAGAAATTTTGATCTGAAGTTCTGAAGATAAAATATATGCTTGGCCCAGATGTCTCACTGGACCTCAAAAACAAACAAATGAAAGGTACCTGTGAGCATCATTGAACGAAACAAAGGACTGAAAATGGAACTTGAGTCTTCCATGATGATCTGTTGCCTTGGCACCATGTTTTGCTTCTGACCCTCTATCCTTTCTAAGGATAACCATCAAGGATGGGCTGCCAATTGACAGTGTAGGAGGGATAACCTGGATATCATCAACGTCTTCCCACAGAAAGAAAAACTTGGTCTTGTGACCAAATATATTAGAGTAGAATCCAATTATTCTTGGAGAAAAAAATACACGTCCCTGTAAAAGAGTCGGCTCTCTGTAAATATTGACAGAACAAAATGGAGAAAGTACAAAATATTGGCAAATGTCAAGTGAGTCACAAACGAATGCAAAACGATTCTCCTTGGTAGTATGGTACATACATGTACAGGTCTACTTGGTACAATTAAAATAATAGTAGCATCTTTGACACATAAGTAAACAATCAGAAAAGTAAATACCTGAAGTGGCATCTTCCGTTTTAGATGACAGGTGAAATCATCGATGAGGAATTCTTCAGGAGGGAGGTTAAAGAGCTTTCGGAATGCTAAATTTGTTTGTGCTGACCGCAAATTTATCTACACATTATATCAATTGTAATTTCAGAAATAGAAGAGGTGATGAAAAACAAATCAGACAAAAAGTTAGGTCCTTACCTTCTTACCGACTTCATTCCCCATCTTTGCCAGGTAATTCAGAACAACTTCAGTTCCTCTCGAGTTGTTCAAAAATATTCTCAAATGTAGCTTAGGGTTGCTTGCTGGATCACACTTCCCATCAAGAGGAACCCATATGTCCATTAAATCTGACAAATTGCTCTTCAAGAAGTTCACTTCGGCGTGACCAATGGGAGCTTCATCTAATTGATTCGAATCATGAATAGCTACATCCATCCTTGATGGTGGATCATCCATTGCATCAAATTCAAATATCTCTAGAAATTCAAGCATCAAATGGGTCAGCTACACTATGCATATGCGAAGGTCAGTACCGTCAGTTCATGCAATACTGTAGCACAAAGGATCGGCTGCTCTTCCCAGCTGAGAACAAAGCAACATGAAGGGGAAAGAAACTAACCGTTCCATTTTGGATCAGATGCGTGGAATTTAATTGAGCTTGTTTTCCTCTTCGTGTTGCAGGTAAAAACAGCATATAGGTCAAATGGTTTAGATGAACCAGCAGATAGTATACCAGTACCCTCAATAAGTGCAACAGTCAGTAACCAGCCATCTCCATGAGCTTTGACTCCATGATCACTACCTAATACAGGAAGAAGAAAAAGACGAATATTGCTCAACTGTTACCGAAATTTAAAGCAAATCAAGTAGCACTACAATACCAGAACATATGTGTAGAGCGAAATGTCCATTGGTTGCAGTAGAAGACAATTCACCTCATCTCCGTTTAGAATAACACTTTCACTCTTAGAGCATATCTATATCTATACCATATATTTCTATTCCATTATATAGTGTATGAATAGCTTTGAATATCATCTGTTGGATAAAGTCAATCTGACGTGAGAGAGATGGCAAATCCGAGCACTTGTGGCCGTCGGATTTCTCTTTACTACACCAGATTCTGCCACGTATACTATCTAGAAGATTCTATGGTTGTACTTAAACCCAATGGATATTATGCACAAATCACGAAACACACTTCTATTTTATTCTGGACTCTTCTATAATTAAACACTCCTAAGTTCTTCTTTTCTAACAGAACTGTCATTGATTTTTACTTTTGTGAAAAAAAATCATTGTGTTCAAGGCTACGGCCTTACATCATAAACCACATTTATCTTTGTGATGCAGCACTAGGTATTCACGTTATTTTCTATTGATAATTCAATACAAAGTAATTAAAAGAGACTGCCTAGACAAAATATGCTCGATATATTTTACCCGAGTTTTGTGTAGCATATACGATGCAGTTTTCAAGTATTTTGTAGCTATAATTTGATTTATTTTTTATGGAATGGACTAAGAGAATTAAATATGCATCTTATACTTGATGCATGTGCCTCAAATTTTCATTTGACTATTACAATTCAGTATGTCGATCTTTGGTCATACTTTGATTATCTAAGCTCTCACGTGCAATGCACGTATTACTTACTAGAAACTTCCTCCATCTGGAATTACTTGTCGCTCAAACGGATGTATCTAGACGTATTTTAGTGCTAGATACATCCGTTTGAGCGAAAAGTAATTCCAGGCGCAGGGAGTACAACAGAAAGAGAACATAAAACTAATCAAGAATATACAGATTCATGTGCAACAGTTTTGAAGTAGATAATAACATAGGAACTGAGATATCCACCTCTTTGTCTCCATGCATTCAAGAAGCGCTTTATTACTTTCAGGATGGTCTGTCCCTGAAGGATCAAGACAGCACAAACCACAACCTCTCCAATTGAATCTGGAAGGTCAATGCCAAAATATTCAAGCCCATTCATCACTTTGGGCCTTGATAAATGAAGGTGAACTATAACATATATCCCTATGATAACAGAGAATATGAATGTGAAGTTCCCAAGGAAGCGGACAATCAACCTCCAGCTTGGTTCTTTATGTGCTTGTAGTGAGGCTAAAATCTTTGCTTTGTTTGAATTGGCATCATCAAGCTCAGCTACTTTAAACCTTTGGGACAGTACTTCAGAAAATTGTGCAAAACCTTCTGACATGCCTTGTTTTGCACCACTCTCAATCATTCCTTTCATCATTGTGCTCTGAAGAAAGTTGATCCGCCAACTTACAGTAAGATGTGATGTTTGCTCTTCAGATGATAACTGGGGACCTGGCGTTATACAGTACAATATCTCTATCTTGAAACAACTGCCATAAGGAACATCAGGTGTGCTAACAATAGACAAAACAGCAAAAGAATTCCCAGCTGCTTTTAAGTATTTCTGCTCTTCTGTGGCTTTGCAAGCTTTAACCAGCTTACTAGCGGCTTTTATGTAACTTAATGTTCTTCGCAAACAACCATCGTTGCTATCGATCTTCCATGGTTCAATCTGAAATCCACTTGTTCCTTGAAGCTCTGCTACTGCTGGCCAGAAATCTGAATTTGGAGTAAACAAGAGGGAATTCAGTCCAGCTGGTGCGATAACATAAGATTCGTCAACTAGAACGCCGTTAGACAATTTTGCTGGCATTTCACAGCCTTGATCTTTGGACTCCATGATTTTCAGTAGCTCATCAAGGTTTGACTCGGATGGCGTGCCATTCTCGGGACTTTCACGGTCTACAGAGCAAACTTTTGGCTCTTCGGACTGCTCCACCACCGACTCGGCGTCAGAGGCAACGATGGAAGGCAGATTAGTATCAGCAGGTTTCCCAAAGAAATAGCGAGACAAGACCTCTACCACCGATGACGTATTCGCCATCGCATCATTACAAACAGCGGTTCCAGGTTCAGTGACTGCTTGGTCAATGCTGGTCTGGGGCGGTTGGTCTACAGCACCATCCCCCAATCGTTCCGTACTTCCCTGCGATGATCGGTCCAAACTGGCAAGGGCTGACATGTCAATGTAGCTATTGCTGGTTGACAAAGCTCCATCTTTGTTCCCAATTGACCTGTCTGAACTGGACGCCATGCCATCCGAAGTGGGTTGTGGTAGCTGGTGTGATTCTTCGGACACGTGCGCGCGCGTAGACAAGGATATGCGCAGGCAAATTTCCCCTGCACATGGAAGAAATTCAAATTAAATGGTGCCAAGATTACAACATATCTTAGAATATGATATCTAAGACATCTTATATACCTGTGCGTGCATGTCACAATTGCTTAGTGCTTACACAAATTCAAAACGAAACCATAAGAGAGGAGAGGGGGAAACGTGGAGGAGATGAATGCGGTGATGGGCAAGGCAATAATAATAGCATACCGCGTTCTTTCTTCTTGGACTTCTTGCTCTTGGGCTGGAGCTGGTACCAGGCGGTGCCGAGGGAGAGGTCCGGGGCCTCCATGACCATGGAGAGCGGCACCTTGACCTTGCCGAGGAGGTCGTTGGTGAAGTACTTGTCCTCGTTGAGCACGGAGACGGAGAGCTCCTCGGTGACGTCGCCGACGAGGAAGCTGAACTCCTCGTCCCAGACGGGGGTGAGGCTCTTCTTGACGACGGCCGTCTTGGCGCGGCGCTTGCCGAGCTGCAGCTTGACGAAGGGGTCGCTGGAGCCGTTGAGGTGCACCGGCAGCAGGCCCCGCGCCTCGACGACGCGCACCAGCAGCTTCATCGACGACCCGGCAATCTGCCGAGCGCTCCCCGCGCACTCCGCCTTCCCCACCGACGACGTTAGGCTCTTGAGCTTCGTCATGCGCGGATCGCGGCGGCGACCATCAAATCAAATCAAAATGCGAGCAGACATGCACGACCGATCGATCTTTCCAAATCTTTTGAGCTGACAATTTCGAGGGAGGAAAGGGATCAGAGTTCTCGGGTCGCCATGTCTGTTTGGTTCCTTCCTTGCGCCGAAACGGTGGGAGGGGTGGGGGGTGGTTTCCCCGCGTCCGCCCGGGTGCTCGCTAATTTTGGTTTTGGGCGCTCACGTGCGCTTTGAGATTGGTGCTGGCCGTCGGATCGGAGAGGACGCTGGGGAAGGAAGGAGCGGCGTTTCGGCCCAACACGTGGCTTCAAGGTTTCCTATTCGTCCGTGTAAAAATAGAACAAACGATCAATTTAGCATGGGGTAAAAAAGCAAGGCTTGCCTCAAATAGAGGAGCGGAGAATGGACAAAGTAGCCTAATATATATTCGTCACCCTGGGTGAGGAATAGTTATTTGTCATCCTGGGTGAGGAATAGTTATTCTTCACTCCCTCTCTATTTTGACGTCAATGCATCGTATTTTTAAGTTTCATAAATTTTGTCTTATTTTATACGTAAAAAGAGAACGTAAGAAAATATACACTCGTCATAAAAAATATTTTATGTTACGTAAAATTACGAACGTAAAATCATAATGTAAAACATACATAAAATGCGATACTGCTGGTCTTATAACCTATTTTTTTATTTTCTTATACCAAATTTTATGTAGCGAATCAATATGAATGTAACCATTTGTATTCCAAACGTAATTTATTTATAAAGCTATCATAAGATTACCTCGGGTGAAGAATTACTTATTCTGCATCCTGGGTGATATATATATATTCGCGCTATTCGTCACCCTAGGTGAGGAATAGTTATTCTTCATCCCTCTCTATTTTACCATCAATGCATCGTAAATTTACGTTCCGTAAGTTTTGCCTTATTTTCGACGCAAAAAGGGACCGTAAGAAAATATATAATCACCATAAAAATATTTTATGTTATGTAAAATTACAAACGTAAAAACATAGTCTAAAATACACATAAACTGTAAAAAAAATTGTCTTATGACCTATATTTTTTTATGTCAAATTTTACGTAGTGAATCAATAGAAATATAACTATTTGAATTCAAAACGTAATTTAATTATGAAATGATCGTAAGATTACCTTGGGTAAAGAATAATTTATTCTGCATCCTGGATGTATGTGATAGATACAACCATTTATAATAAAGGTTCCTGAGGAATTCATTATAGGAATGTTTTCGATAGAAATGGTTTGCTTTTGCACATCTAAACCAAAAATTAATCTCGCAGATACATATAATTCAGAAGAATAGGTGAGTACTCTGTTTCACCACGGGCATGTGAAATTCCACGTGAATCAGGTCGTTTTCAGCAGGAAACGGAATGCGTCCCTTACCGAGCCAAGTACCACTGCACATTTCTTGATTCCCTCCCACGGGCAGAGAGAAGCGCAGGCAGAAGCACACGCTGCAAATCTTCCTTTAAGCACATTCCTTGATTCTCAGGTAGAGTAACAGGACGAGGTTCCTTTTCGCATTCTCAGGTAAAGTAACAAGAAGAAATTGCAAGTGTTGCCACATTTTTTTGATTCCACAATCGAGGCACAGTAACTTGAGAAGGAAACAAGTTTGTAAATCTAAGAAACCAGTCAGTTCCAGACCTGTCTCAACTTTTGATTACATCCAACTTGCGCGGCAAAGGCAGTCGTCCCACAACATATAAAAGGTAGAAACACATGATGTTCTATATCGTCGGGTCAGGGGGTGACAAACTCCGCCATGGTACAAGAAAACAGACAGTGTTTCGTTTCGCCTGACAGTCTCCTGCTCTCATCTTAGTCCTTGCCAAAGTCGGCGCTGTAGTGTGCGCTGGACTCGAGCTTCTTGGCGTCATTCAACTTCCGCACCGCCTGCAACCATTTTGCCAGACATTGTAGTGAGTACCTGACTCAATTGTATTAGGATGAACAGGTAGAAAGGAATAGCAATCGACACCCCACCTTCATGAAGTCTTCGTGGATGACATAGTCCCGCTCTGCTCGAATGGCGGCCATGCCAGCCTCAGTGCAGACATTGCGAAGATCGGCGCCATTGAAGCCCTGGAACCATACGAGTTAAGGCTTCAGAAACACCAGCATGATGAGGTGGTAGTTAGCTTAACTATAAGAGTAACTCACCTCGGCCAACTTAACCACAGCCTCATAATCAATTTCACCATGCTTGGCGATACCAGCAGCGTGGATTTTCAGGACCTCGGTCCTGGATTGCTCATTCGGCAGCGGAATCTCTATCTTCCGGTCTAGGCGTCCAGGACGAAGGAGCGCAGGGTCCAAGACATCAGGCCGGTTCGTCGCCATGATCATCTTCACCTGTATAAGCAGTGGCACGCATGATTCACATAAGCAGATATTCAGCAACTCACAACACATGTACACTCCATAATAATAATTTAAGACAATCAATCAGGGACAACCAGCATATCTTCAACTTTCGAGTTCTTTTTTCTAATAAATATCTTTCTCAGGTTTCTACACAAGTTTCTCTTCTCCAAGATTAACACTGACCTAATCAACTACTCGATACAACAACTTTATGATGTAGGAAAGGCGGGTAGTTCATAGGGCAACTAAAGATAGATTGACTGTAACTAGAGTGCAGTGCGGTGCACATTAAGAATTCAGCATTCAATTGATCAGTATTCAGTAAGCACTGTATCACTGTACAATACCTACTCTTATTCAATAAATATATGTTTCACCATAGCTGCCACAAAACAGAAAATAATGTGTACCTTTCCGAGCTCATCGAATCCATCCAACTGATTTAGGAGCTCCATCAATGTCCGTTGTATTTCACGATCTGCACTAGTGCCCTCACTGAATCTTCGGCCACCAATGGCATCAATCTCATCCATGAAAATAATACATGGCTAAACAAAAGGATCAGAAAAGAAGATAATGTTAATGAGCGATATTAGTACAAAATAGAAGAGAAACAAACATATAACTTAAAATGCATTCACAGATGTGCATAGTAGCAACTTAAAATGCGAAGATCTTCTCCATGGACTTTTCTGGCAGAGTAAACATAGAGTTTGGGTGCTCTGTATCGCAGACTGCTAGCAACTTTTGCTCTCCTAATGAATGGAGAATCTACAGCTAATTCACGCACAAACCTAATCTAACAACTGGAGCAGAATATATTTGGCAATGAGGGAACAAATGTAATAGCTTACATTATTATGATTTTAACAGCTTTCAAATAATAGACAGAATATTAAGGATTACTAGTAAATGTACAAAGAAACAAAACATAATGAGACTTACTTGATGCTCACGTGCATAGTTAAACATTTCTCTTATAAGACGGGCACTTTCACCAATATATTTGTCAATGATAGCACTTGAAACAATCTGCATTAGCAGAACACATTAGTTCAACATAGTACCATAATGATATATCCAGATAAAATGTTGCTAATAAATAACAGCATTAAAGAAAAGAAAAGCAGACCTTCAAAAAGTTAGCATCGATGTTGCTAGCAATGGCTCTAGCAAGCAATGTCTTTCCCGTTCCAGGTGGGCCATAGAGCAGAACACCCTTGAATGAGTAAAGTAGCAGTTAGTACATCTCAGGATGGTGATAATTGTATCATTATTTGTCTAAGCTAACTGCATAATACGGCATATCTTTTCTTCAAACTACCTTTGGTGGTTTAATCCCAACGCGAAGAAACAATTCTGGATTCATAAGAGGTAACTCGATGGACTCCCGCAGCTCCCTTATTTGATCCGACAGTCCACCTACAGCTGAGTAACTGACATTGCCGGGGTCTTCGTGTAGCATGTTATAGACCACGGGATCAACCTAAGCAAAGGAAATTAGTACAATCTTAGTGTAACCCCTCACATTAGAAACAGAATTTCAAAACTGTACTGAACTAAAACATAAACGAAAAATCAACAATCACATACCTCACGTGGTAGAGTGCGCATTATTGTTAATGTTGTCATGTCAAGGACAACTCGTGTTGCAGCTGTCAGCTTTTCTTTGTCAACTTTGCTTCTGCAGCCAACCACATAACGTGGGCCACTACTGGCTTTGACGATAACTACAACAAAAACAAGTTTCAGTTGCTTTGCTAAAACTAAGTACATTGTTGCTGAATTGAGAAGGAAAGGTTCAGTTTGTCTAATTCACATCTAGATGTTTTTTAAGGATGTCACATCTAATCTCCCACAAATATATAATGCAGCAACAAGAAACAAAAAATAAACTAGGACAAAAAAATAGACCACAAACAGAGTGGACATCAGCTTAGATGTGACATAGTTATGTCACATCTAGATGTGTCCTAGACAGACCCGGAAAGGTTTACTGCCATGAGCAAACATATTACAACAACTTATGGAGAAAAACAAGCAATGTAATGATGAAACTAATGGCCAAAAAGAGAATGGATATTATCATGTTTGTACAGAGATAAATCTGTTCTAAAACCAACAAAAGTAAGTCTTTTCACTTACATCTTTCACTGTCCAATGGTCGAAGTACTTCACCAATGATTTGGCCCACACTCTGCAAGGACTTCAAATCATCTTCAGTTTTATCGTAATCTTTCTTCGCCTTTTTTAGGTTTTCCCTACCTGCATATAAATAAGTAGATTTATCAAACAAAAGCCATCTAATAAAGCCATGAGTACTGCTGTCCATAGTTCAACATAATCTTCAATAAAAAGAAGTTGCATCAAACATTGAACCTGGGGACAACAGGACAAGAGAAACAAGATATTATGCATGTGCCAGATCGAGTGCATAATTTGTATATCAAAATGTCAGGTCAGGTTATCAATCCAGTCAGTCCAATTGACAAGGATTAAGGGCTAGTTTGGTTCGCTTCCACGTCGCGGGATGCCTGGCCTGGAGCTTCCCTGAAGTCTGCCTGAAGTTCGTTTGGTTGGTGTCCTGAGAATTTTGGTGCGAGCCTGGCCTGAATCGCCCAGGCATGAGATTAGCCTGCCAGGCGTCCCCTTCCATCCGCCTGGACGGCAGGCAACATCAGCCTGATGCTGATCCAGCAGGTTATAGATGAGTTATGGGCTGCTTTGTCAGTTTTATGTTTGTTTATTCCTCCCAGGCCCAGCACACAATCCAAACAGCTACCTCTCCAGGCTGCCTGTCCAGGCTAGAAAATTGAAAATCTCAGGCACATACCAGGCAGCAGCTTTGCCCAGGCATGCGGCCCAGGCTTGCAACCAAACTAACCCTAAATCCAGGTTCTAGGTAAATTACACACACATAGCATGAGCCATAGACGTTACTCGTTTTATTTTATTTTTACTGTCGGTTGGAAACTGGCATCATCTCCAACATATGTGTTTAACCATCATTTTCACAAATTACATGTTTGCAAATATTAGTACAAATATAACAATACCAAAGCTATTTAATCTATCACACCTTTAAGTTGTAAAGGCTCTGAGCCTCACCCAAACCATGTTGCATCAAAACCAAATCATATAAGGCAGACGCATATAAGACCAAGCATAACCACAAGAAAGAGTGAAAGGTCGCCCACTGATGGAACAAACATAAACCAAGGAAAGGACGAATCCATGGAAGCTCATGTTCATCACCATATCACCAGCAACACAATTCAAGGTGTGAAGGATAAAGTAGAAAAATGAACAGGCAAATAAACTTGGATACATGTAGTTTTTGGGCCTTTCCGCGTATGATACTTAATAGGGCTGGTCCCAAATATATATATCAAAAGAAATGAAACATGTGCACCAAATCTGAGCTCCTTGACACCTTAACAGCACAGAGTTATAGGACCTTATGGAAAGAAGAGTGATCACCCAGCATCTCAATCACTCGAACTAATAACTACTGCAGTTGCCTTTGCCTCACCACGATGGAAAACACTATGATGAACTGCCGAACCAGATAATCAATTACATCACGACCACAAATTAGGCCAAATGACTAGCTAAATATTACTATGATATTCATGTTTAGCACTCAACGCCAATTACGAATTCACATCCTAAATCAAAACGCAAATGGTAGAGCAAACATATCTAGGACCGAACCCCAGCTCATCCTAATCTACTGCTCAACGAGAATAACACTTCATCCCAAATCCTCTTGTTCGCATCTTGCAAAATCAACCAAATCTCACCTAAATCAAAGACGGCGCCCTAAGAACCTAAACACCACATGTTCAGCAGGCAATCAGCAACCGACCCACTAGCCTCCCTCGTCGAGAACCAACAGCCCAAGCCGTGCTCGAGACAGGCTGAGGCACGCAACTCCTGAACCCAAATTGGCCAAACCAAAACCCTAGCCCACAACCCTCCTAATCGCCACGGAAAACCAGATCCCGTCCTCCACAATCGACCAGCACCCGCGGATACCCCGGGGCGAGCCAACTAGTCTGAAACCCGTAGATCGAACAAGTAGGATCCACAGCGCATGAGATGGGAGGAGGGGGGGGGGGGGGGGGGGGGGGGGGGGGGGGGAGGGGGGAGGCGCCGTGTTACCTGTGCGGACCCTCGTCTCCAGCTCGCGGCAGTTGAGGAGCTTGTTGCGGTACTCCGTGGTGACGGTGCGCCGGCGGGCGGCGGCGGCGTCGTCGGCCTCGGCCATATCCTCCTCGGCGGCGCGGCTCTGCTTTGCTTCCTTCCCAAGATGAGCGGAGCGGGGGAGGACTCGACGCTCTCCGTCCGCGGTGTCCTGGTTTTATTATGGTCGCTAACCGTAGTCCGGTGCCACCGTGCTTTCTGGTTTCTTTCTTTTCGGACGGCCAAAATACGAACCTAAACTGAACTCTATTTAGATTTACAAAAACTTCCAATCTTTCTTTGGTAGAAAAACTATCAATCTAATATCTTCAATCATGGCAGCATAAAGAACAACAGAGATAAAAAAAATCACATGTCCATGGACCATCTAGCGACGAGTACAAATACTGAAGCGAGCCAAAAGCGCACCGCCGTCATCGCCCCTTCGTCACCGGAGTCGGACAAATCTTATTGTAGTAGACAGTCGGAAAGTTGTCGTGCTAAGGCCCTGTAAGAGCAGCGCACCAGAGTAGCAATCATAGCCAATGAAAAAAACATAGATCAGAAGGATCAAACCTGTAAACACCCAAACGTAGATGAACTAGGATCGGATCCAAACAGATCCACCAAATACCAACACTGACCGAATCCCGCGAGATCCGACGGAGAAAAACCTCCACACGCCCTCCATCGGGACGGGGATAGAATGTGGGAGGCATTATTCCTACTAAGGGACATCGTCGCTGCCACACAAATTCAACCAAAACGATGAATCTAACAAGAACGAAAACGGGCCCTCCCGCTGGCGGCGACGACGAAAGAAGAAAAGCTTTTCTTTTGGAAGAGGTAAAAGATACGTATATTGATATTCGTCTTCTTTTATCTTTTTTTAGGGACTATTTGGATTCGATAATGGACCAAAACTGACATATATTTACATAGATAATTTTAGAGTTTTAATTTAGAATACTGGTTTCTATGAAATCATGATTTCAAATACTTTGATGTGTCTTTTTTATTGTAATACATGTCTCATTCATATTATAGAGATCACAGTACAAGCAACATAAACAAGGACCTGACAAAACTAAAAAGACTATTGAACGCTAGCCTTTACACAAAGGAATATCAGCCTAGAAGGAAAATTACAATCAAGACCGAAGAATCCTCTGAGCTTGATACCAATGTGTGACACATGTTTCTGGCACCATCATAATAGCCACCAGAGAAAAGAATAATGAATCGTCTCCTCACCCAAGCTCAACGCGGCTCCATCGCTGATATGCGGCTTTGTGGACCTTCCAGGTGGCTCGTCAAAGGTGAAACCATTACCTTTGAACGAATCGGACATAGGAAAACACCTCAAACACTGCATCAAACTCATGCACCCCACACGACCAAGACGTCGGAGGAGGAAACCACACCTCCCATCCACGAACCCAGCACATGATCCACCATCTTCCGGATGTTGTCAATGTGGACCACAATATGCATCCGCTTCCGGACTATCTCCCAAGCTCCACACGGGCCCAACGACGGAGCCCGAGGACACAAGTCCAACACAAGGATGTCACACCATCCTTGCTTGAACTGATTGGTTTTCAAATCCATCCCCAATCTCCTCGTTGCGGAAGGATCTGAAGAATCTTTATTCAATGCCGCCATCATCGTCGTCGAAGCCAAGACGATGAACAGCCTAAAAACTAAGCTATTATGGGCTAAAACTATCAACACACATAGATTCGGCAACCCCCCTCACCACCGACGACCGACGGAAGCCGACGGAGGACATAGGCGGAGAAACTCCTGGTGAGAAGTGATGGCGAGATCGCTGATACGTATATTTTGCATCATGTTTACCTACTGTTATTTATAATGTTTTTATGCACAATAATGCTTTTTTGTAGTAATTCTAATGCCTTTTCTCTCATAATATGCAAGGTCACACAAAGAGGGAGAATTCCGACAGCTGGAAATCTGGACCTGAAAAAGCTACGTCAGGCTACCTATTCCGCACAACTCTAAACGAGCTGAAACTTCACGAGGAATTTTTATGGAATAAATAAGAATTATTGGAACGAATAACTACCAGAGGGGGCCCACCAGGTGGGCACAACCCACCTGGGCGCGCCCTGGTGGGTTGTGCCCTCCTCGGCCCACCTCCGGTGCCCATATTCTGGTATATAAGTCATTTTGACCTAGAAACAATGAGGAGAGGACTTTCGGGAGGGAGTGCCACCGTCTCGAGGCGGAACATGGGCATGAGCACTTTTGTCCTTCGGCGGAGCGATTCCGCCGGGGGAACTTCCCTCCCGAAGGGGGAAATCATCGTCATCATAATCACCAACAACCCTCTCATCTTGGGGAGGCCAATCTTCATCAACATCTTCACCAGCACCACCTCCTCTCAAACCCTAGTTCATCTCTTGTGTTTAATCTTTGTACCGAAACCTCAAATTGGTACATGTGGGTGACTAGTAGTGTTGATTACATCTTGTAGTTGATCACTATATGGTTTATTTGGTGAAAGATTATATGTTCAGATCCATTATGCTATTTAATACCCCTCTGATCATGAACATGTTTATCACTTATGAGTAGTTACTTTTGTTCTTGAGGTCACGGAAGAAATCATGTTGCAAGTAATCATGTGAAACTGATATGTGTTCGATATTTTGATAATATGTATATATGTTGTGATTTCCTTAGTGGTGTCATGTGAACGTCGACTACACACTTCACCATATTTGGGCCTAAGGGAATGCATTGTGGAGTAGTTATTAGATGATGGGTTGCTAGAGTGATAGAAGTTTAAACCCTAGTTTATGCGCTACTTTGCAAGGGACAGATTTGGATCCAAAAGTTTAATGCTATGGTTAGATTCTATCTTAATACTTTTCTCGTAGTTGCGGATGCTTGCGAGGGGGTTAATCATAAGTAGGAGGTTTGTTCAAGTAAGAACATCACCTAAGCACCGATCCACCCACATATCAAATTATCAAAATAGTGAACACAAATCAAGCCAACATGATGAAAGTGACTAGATGAAATTCCCGTGTGCCCTCAAGAACACTTTGCTTATTATAAGAAACCGTTTTGGCCTGTCCTTTGACACAAAAGGATTGGTCTATCTTGCTTCATATTATTTGTCGTTCCCGTTACGTGCTCGTTACAAATTATCCTGCTACCAAATTATCTGTTACTTACATTTTCAGCGCTTGCATACATTACCTTGCTGAAAACCACTTGCCATTTCCTTCTGCTCCTCGTTGGGTTCGACACTCTTACTTATCGAAAAGACTACGATTGATCCCCTATACTTGTGGGTCATCAAGACTCTTTTCTGGCGCCATTGCCGGGGAGTGAAGCGCTCTTGGTAAGGAAAATTTATTACTACGTGCTGAAATTTATTGTCACTTGTTACTATGAAGAACAATCCTTGTTCGGGGTATATTCACCTCGATCGGAACCACAATTAGTTGCCCCTCAATCCACTGCACCTACTAAAAATACTGAATATGAAATTCCTTTGGGTATGATAGAACAACTGCTAGTTAATCCTTATGCAGGAGATGGAACCGAACATCCTGATATGCGCTTGATATATGTGGATGAAATTTGTGGATTATTTAAGCTTGCAGATTTACCCAGAGATGAAACTAAGAAGAAGGTTTTCTCTTTATCTTTGGAGGTAAAGGCATTGACATGGTATAGGCTATGCGATGATATTGGATCTTGAAATTGGAATCGGTTGAAATTGGAATTCCACCAAAAAATATCCTATGCATCTAGTTCGTCGTGATTGGAATTATATATATAATTTTTGGCCTTGTGAAGGAGAAAGTATCGCTCTAGCTTGGGGGAGGCTTAAGTCAATGTTATATTCATGGCCCAACCATGAGCTCTCAAGAGAAATTACTATTCAGAATTTTTATGCTCGGCTTTCTCATAATGATCGATCCATGCTCGATACTTCTTGTGTCGGTTCCTTTATGAAGACTATTGAATTCCGATGGAATCTTTTAGAAAGAATTAAACGCAACTTTGAAGATTGGGAACTCGATGAAGTTAAATAGTTAGGTATTAAGCTTAATTTTGATTGTGTTAAATCTTTTATGAATACATATGCTTTTCAGAAGTTTAGCACTAAATATGGACTAGACTGTGAGATAGTAGCCTCCTTTTGTGAATCTTTTGCTAATCATGTTGATCTCCCTAAGGAGAAGTGGTTTAAATATCACCCACCTATTAAAGAAGAAATTAAATAACCGGTAATAGCTAAAGATGAAACTATTATTTATAATGTTGATCTAGTTGTTCCTGCTGCTTATATTGAAAACCCACCTTTACCTGTTAGGATGAAGGAACATGCTAAAGTTTCAACTGCAGTCAATAAAAGTTATATTAGAACACCTAAACCAGCTGAACAAATCAAAGTAGAACCTAGTGTTGCTATGGTTAAGGATCTCCTAGTTGAAAAATATAGATGGGCATGTTATTTTACTTTTGTGATGAAGCTGCTAGAATTGCCAAACCTGATAAAAAGGATAGACATAGACCTGTTGTTGGCATGCCTATTGTCTCAGTTAAGATAGGAGATCACTGTTATCATTGTTTATCTAACATGGGTGCTAGCGTGAGTGCTATTCCTTTTACCTTATATCAAGAAATTATGAATGACATATCACCCGCTGAGATAGAAGACATAGGCGATTTTTATGAATTCTTCACTGAGGAATTTCGGGGTGAGGAAATTCCTAAGCGAAGAATTACTTGCAGCAGAATAAGTACTCAGATGCAGACATGACATAACATAAGCATGGACATCATGATGAAATGAAAACAAACACAGAGTACAGAAAGCGTAAGCACAAGATACAACAGGGTGAAGACAAATAGACTGAAGAAATTGAACTGAGGAAATTGAGAAAGTCTTCAGTCAAAGCCTTCAAACAGATATGAACAAGCACACAACATAGTAATGAGGAAATGAAAGGGTTGAGGAAATAGAACCAGTTAGCTCAGTGAAGACAATGATTTGGTAGACCAGTTCCAACTGCTGTGACAGTCGTATGTCTGGTTTGAGCGGCTAGGTATTTAAACTTGAGGACACACAGTCCTCACTGTATTATCCTTGAACTAAGGTCACACAGACCCCATCCAATCACTCGTGGTAAGTCTTCAGGTGACTTCCAAACCTTCACAGACTCGGCCACTCGATGCTCCACAATTTCCTCTTGGATGCTCTAGACCATGAGGCCTAACCGTCTGGAGGATGCACAGTACTCAAAGGTAACAAGCATCGGTTCCACACAGGAACAATCTCTTCAGTGATGCTCAATAACTTTGGGTTTTTAGGTGTTTGGGTTTGGGTTTTCCTCACTTGATGATTTTCGCTCAAAGTCCTCGGAGGATGGGATGCTCTCAATGAGAAGTGTCAGTTTCTCACGGAGCAGCCAACCAGCTAGTGGTTGTAGGGGGCGGCTATTTATAGCCTAGGGAACAACCTGACATGATAAGACATAAATGCCCTTCAATGATATGACCGTTAGGTGGATAAGATATTTTAGGACAGCTAGCGCATAGCACAACAACGGTTGGAAATTTGAGGTTCAAATTCCTCAGGGCTATCATGTTCCTCACTTGTAGGCAATCTGCACTGGCGAATTCCTAACTCCTCAGTCAGGAAAAATTCCTTAGATACCAGAAGAACTTCGTCTGTGTCACTGAAGAACTTGACTGAACTATATGAGATTTCTAATGGCTTCACTCGAAGGGATTGGTAGGTGTAGGATTTTGAGTTGAGCATCACGTGGAAATTTTTCCTTAGTTTTTCCTTGACCCCCTTTAACAGTACGGTGTTTCCTATGACTCAAGAAATAGAAAATGAAACTACGAAAACAAAAGTCTTCATGCTTCATATTCCTCGCATGAGTATCAAGTCTTCACGGTCACACCAATTTCTTCACTTTCAAAGTCTTCAGAAAGTCTTCAGAAATCCAAAGTCTTCAGTTGAAGACATTCATTTCAAGGGGTCGACTTTCTCTATAAATATCAAACTCCTCATAAACTTATAGACATGTGTACACTCACAAACACATTAGCCCCTTAACCTGTAAGTCTTCAATACACCAAAATCACTAAGGGGCACTAGATGCACTTACAATCTCCCCCTTTTTGGTGATTGATGACAATATAGGTTAAGTTTTCAACGGGGATAAACATATGAAGTGTAAATAATGAGGAATTTGATTGCAAGATATAGAAGAACTCCCCCTGAAGATGTGCATATGTGAGGAATTTGCTTTTGAGAAGCCATGCACATTGAAGAGTAGTATCATGGAGATCTCCCCCTATATCTTGTAATTCATACACGCATTTAACATATGATATGAAGAATTTGAAATGCATGATGAAATATGGTGACTGATGTAATTCAGCATACATGCATTATCATACATGTGGAAACAACATGCAGAAGAACATAGCGAAAGTATCATACCACCATCTGAGTTAAGATTACAAGTCGATCCAGCAAAGTTTTCAAAAGAACGAGAGTTGTAACTTAGCAAAAAAATGCCCATATAAATAGACCCGCTTGAAGACTAACTCAAATTTCTCCCCCTTTGTCATTGAATGACCAAAAGGGACGAAAAGTGAGGACTAACGCCCGTGAAGAATATCATCATGAGGTCGATGGAGGAGCACCAGCGTTGTTGGGGTCGGTTGTTGAAGTAGGGTCTGCCGCAGTGTCGTCCAAATCTTCATTTTCATCAGTCTCGTGCGATGAAGAATAAGAGCTGGCCACCAAGTGAGGAACTTTGACCTTCTTGAATTTCTTCGAAGGTGGCTGAGACCAGTCAAAGTCCTGCTTGTATCCCATCTTCTTGAGGTTATCTTCACCGTGGAGATGAGTCAGAATAGCCCAGGTGCGATCAAATACTTCATGCAGATAGTAATGGTTCTTCTTCACTGAATTCTGAGTGATGGTCATTGAGGGAGTCCTCGACTAAGGGGTCCTCGGGCGTCCGGTCTGTTATCTGTTGGGCCGGACTGATGAGTTATGAAGACATGAAGATCGAAGATTATACCCGTGTCCGGATTGGACTCTACTTGGCGTGGAAGGCAAGCTAGGCGACCGATTATGAAAGATTCCCTCTTATGTAACCGACCTCGTGTAACCCTAGATCTCTCCGGTGTCTATATAAACCGGAGAGCATAGTCCGGATAGGACATATTCATTACCATATACTCATAGGCTAGACCTCTAGGGTTTAGCCATTACGATCTCGTGGTAGATCAACTCTTATAACACCCATATTCATCAAGATCAATCAAGCAGGAAGTAGGGTATTACCTCCATAGAGAGGGCCTGAACCTGGGTAAACATCGTGTCCGCCGTCTCCTGTTACCATCGATCCTAGACGCACAGTTTGGGACCCCCTACCCGAGATCCGCCGGTTTTGACACCGACATTGGTGCTTTCATTGAGAGTTCCATTGTGCCGTCGATGAAAGGTTTGCTGGCCCCTTCAATCGTCAGTAATGACGTAGTCCAGGGAGAAATCTTCCTCCCCGGACAGATCTTTGTATTCGGCGGCTTCGTACTGCAGGCCAACTCGCTCGGCCATCTGGAGCAGATCAATAGCTACGCCTCTGGCCATCAGGTCAGATTCGGAAGACTGAACTACGTCGCGGACATCCGTGGAGACTTGATCTTCGACGGATTCGAGACCGCGGCAACCACTCCCCTTCGCCCCGATGAACATGGCTTAAACCTGACATCGGACCGCATCCAGGAGATAGCTCCTGTAACCAGTCTGGCCTTAGATCCGGAGCAGACCAAGTCGTCCGAAGATGGGAAACTCAACCCCATCGCGGGGGCTACCAATTCAGCGGCATTGGAGCCGTATGCAGATTCCACTTCGTACGATACTTGCATCAACGGAACCCCGGACTTGTTTCCGGTATCGAGTTCCGAACCCCGCGAGCCCGCGGATACCGAACTCGATCGGCTATCGATCTCCAAGTTCAGCGCCGCAGATATCTTCCGACACTTTCCCATGGGCGACCTACTAATCTCGCTAAAAACCTATCCCTGGCAGGTGATTCGTTGTCGAACTATGTTCGGTTCGACCTTACGGCAGATGATGGAGAATTTTGCTTCCCACCTGTCGGTGTCAAAACCGGCGAATCTCGGGTAGGGGGTCCCGAACTATGCGTCTAAGGCGGATAGTAACAGGAGGCAGGGGATACAATGTTTTACCCAGGTTCGGGCCCTCTTGATGGAGGTAAAACCCTACGTCCTGCTTGATTAATATTGATGATATGGGTAGTACAAGAGTAGATCTACCACGAGATCAGAGAGGCTAAACCCTAGAAGCTAGCCTATGGTATGATTGTCTATTGTTGTTGTGTCCTACGGACTAAAACCCTCCGGTTTATATAGACACCAGAGAGGGTTAGGGTTACACAAGGTCGGTTACAAAGGAGGAGATACACATATCCGTATTTCCTAGCTTGCCTTCCACGCCAAGTAGAGTCCCATCCGGACACGAGACGAAGTCTTCAATCTTGTATCTTCATAGTCCAACAGTCCGGCCAAAGGATATAGTCCGGCTATCCGAAGACCCCCTAATCCAGGACTCCCTCAGTAGCCCCTGAACCAGGCTTCAATGATGATGAGTCCGGCGCGCAGTATTGTCTTCGGCATTGCAAGGCGGGTTCCTCCTCCGAATACACCACGGAAGAATTTGAATACAAGGATAGTGTCCGACCTTGCAAAATAAGTTCCACATACCACCGTAGAGAGAATAATATTTCCACAAATCCAATTTGCTGACTTGTTTTGGCAACATGACATTATGCCATGGCCCGGTGATTATTCGAACCGTTTCCTTTAACTAGCCCCGCACATAACGCGAGGCAGTTTTTTGACACGTCTTGTCAAAGCAGATATCGTGTCCCCTTATCACGGGATTCTCATCAATACAGGTGTGGGTAACCCAACCGTGCCATCGATTACGGCACTTGGGGGATAAGCGAGTTTTACCAGGCTAGTGGGGACGCTTAGTTTCGTCCGCCCATATAAAGGGATAAGGATTCACCTTTTCATCCACGCCTTCCTCCTCCTTTGCTCATCCATTTTCGCGCACTCGAGCTCCAACACCCAAGTCCACATCCCTTCCCTCAACCTTCTCCAAACATGTCCGGAGTGGGAGGCAAATGGATGGCTTCCTCCGTTACAGAGGGGCATATCAAGAAGCTGCGCGGAGCCGGATACTTAGCCGCGAATATCGCGCATCGGCTGCCCGCTACGAGGCAGATCGTCCCTACCCCGGAACCTCATGAGAGGGTAGTTTTCCTCCACCACTTCCTCCGTGGACTGGGGTTTCCCCTCCATCCATTCGTCCGTGGTCTCATGTTCTACTACGGGCTGGACTTTCATGATCTGGCCCCGAACTTCGTCCTCAACATTTTGGCGTTCATCGTCGTGTGTGAGGCTTTCCTCCGCATCCGGCCCCACTTTGGCCTGTGGTTAAAGACCTTCAATATCAAGCCGAAGGTGGTGGGAGGCCAACAAGCAGAATGCGGCGGAGCCATGGTGGGCAAGATGCCCAAAGTTATATGGCTTGAAGGCTCCTTTGTGGAGACCATAAAGGGATGGCAATCGGCGTGGTTCTACATCACCGAGCCGCGTGACGCCAAATGGGCGACGACCCCCGAGTTTCGATCCAGATTCCCTACACGGCTCACTTCCTGGAAAGAGAAGGGCTTTCGTGGGGTTCATCGGTGGAGCTGGATGGACTCCAGAAATGTATCCGGAGTATGGCAAGCAAGAAGCTCAAGCTTGTCAACACAGTCCAGGTTATGCTCATCCGCCGGATCCTCCCGTGTCAACAACGGGATTTTAACTTGTGGGAGTTCAACCCGGCCTAGCACCAGACTCTGAGCGAGCTCTTCGATACGATGCACAAGGACGTCTGGAAGGTGCTGTTCAAGGGCGCTGAGGTCCCTCCTTCTCTCGCCGAGGACCGCGGGCTAAGCGCAAAGCGCCTAGCGCGTTCGGTGAGTTCAATACGTCCTGTAGGACATTTATTTCCCCTAGCTTAATCATGTGCGGGGTCTAATCTCCATGCCTTCGACAGGACTGGGTGGAGACGTCGGGGCAGATTAACTGTCTGGCCCCTTTGCCTGAAGACACTGCGGGCGCTCTCCTGACGGAGATGCTGACTCCGGCTCCTTACAAGGTGCCGGAGAAGACCAAGAAGGCCAAGGGAACCCGAAAGAGTTCCCGACGCCAGGCGTCGTCGGACTCACCGTCCGATGACTCTGCGGCGCACTCCTCCCCCGAAGACGAGGAAGAAGAAGAAGAAGATGCTCCCCCTCCAGTTGGGGGAGATAAGAAAAGGAAGGCCGCCCCAACTGGGGGGGGCAAGGGTCCAAGAAGGGAAGGACTCTCCTTCCGGACAGTTCCACCGCCGACGACGAAGGCGAAGACGAGTGGTTGCCAGGGCCAAGCCCCTGAGGAGATCGTAAGTATTCGGATACCAGAGTAACTCATAGCATTCCTTTGTCGCACTGCTTTCCCTAACGCTGAACATGATTATGCAGGCCGCCACGAGCCAGTATCGATGTATCATCGGACGGCTCCCTGGGCTCGTTGGATATGGATAGCGATCCACTTCCGACCGCCACCTCCCCTTGCCCCGCGGATGACGCAAAGGTATTGTCTCGAGAGGCACCGGGTCGAGGGGAGACAGTCCCGGAGGCGCCTCAAGGCGAACTTCCGGACACCGGGAGCAGAGGGGACAAGGCCCCTGAAGGCCCCGAGTTCGGCCCTCAGCCAAACACCGCGCCGGATCCTCCAGTGGTTCCGGACTCGGGCAGGCGGCCTCCTTCCAAGAGGGGCAAGACGCCTGTGCCGGTGACCTCTGTCCATCCAGAGGCGCTGGACAATCTGCTGGAAGCGCTTCACAACGCTTCCATCGACGAGGAGCACCATACTATCATGAGTGCGGTGATCCAGAAGGTTCAGTCCGCCAAGAGCGGATTGACTGAAGCTTGTGCCAGCCTTCTAACAAGCTTTGAGGTAAGTGTTTAAAATGTAGGAAAATATTACCGCATAGACAGTAGCCCCTGATGCTCCATTCGGTGTTCACAAAGAAAAGCTGAATAGAGGATCAAACAATATCGCAGGAGTCTAATATGAGTATGTCAATATGCATATGCAGGCTTCGCTACTGGCGTCCGCCGCACTGACTACGGAGGTCGCCGTACTGAAGCAGGACCTTAAAGGGTCCCAGGACGAGCTCGGCCTTGCCAAGAGGCGGCTCGAGGAGAACAAAGGTAAGTGGTACCTAGTCTGTGGATATGTATAAAAAGAGTGCGATTGCAAAATGACAGGATCATCGTGAATTTGTCAGGGGCCACGACCGAAGTGGCGACCCTAAAGCAAGCATTGTCCAAGGCTTTAGATAAAGCAGCCAAGGAGCGCACCGAGCGAGAAAAGCAAGAGGCTCGGGTGGGCGAGGTGCAGCAAGAGCTCCAGGCTCTCGTGACGAAGCACGAGGCGTTGGAGCTTGACTCGAAGACGCGAGAGTCTGAGCTTGCCGCGGCCCTCGAGAGCGCAAAAAGTGCCAAGGCCAAAGCCCAAAGGGCCCTCCAGGAGGTCGACGCAATGAAGAAGATAGCGGCGGGTAAGGCATTCTATATGCAGAGCAAGCATGTAAAAGTAAATTACCGATTACTTACCCGAATTTGGAGCTCTCTAGGAGCATTCGCAGATTTGCCCCACAGCGTGTCGGATGCCGCACAGTTTTACCAGGCCGAGGAGGGAAGCTCAATGGAGAAGCTGTTCTGGTCTCAGTATACTGGGACCGAACACCCGATGCCTCTGACCGACCAGCTAAAGCAGCTGGTCGAGCTGCACAAGGCGGCCGAGCAGGCCATGAAGGGCCTTATATTCCGGCTGTGGCCTGGCGATGCCCTTCTGAATAGCTACTTCGGCCTGGTAAGGCGTCTTGTGGATGCCTACCCACGGCTGGAGGTCGTCAAGCGGTCCGTCTGCATCGAAGGTGCACGCCGGGCTTTCGCCCGTGTGAAGGTGCAGTGGGCCAAGCTAGACGCCGTGAAGCTGATCAAGGAAGGGTCGCCGCAGGGCAAGGAGCATCGCACCCCCGAAATTTATTATGAGGGTGTCCTGAAGGGTGCCCGTCTTGTAGCGGATGAATGTTCAAAGGATGTAATATTTGAGTAAACTTGCTCGTGTGATCCTGTATGATGAAAACTTGTTTCATATGCGCTATGCAACGCTTGTGTGAATTTAAAATATTACCTTCTGTTTGGCTGTTTATCCAATCTGAGAGATGGCTAGTCCTCGGCTTCTGCCCCCATGCCACGAGTGCTAGGGTGTTCGGGATAAACCTGAGCACTCTTGTTCCCATGTTTGGGTCCTTCAAGGGAGGTGCTCAGCACAATGAACAAGGCAACCGGACTAATAATGCTTTATCACTCTCACTTAGCCATAGAATTCTATAATTTTAAATTTCGGCGAAGCCCCTGGTATTCGGAAGGCCGAATTCGGGGCGCGATACACGCCTTTAAGCCGGACAGGGTCGGCCCCTCGCTCTAAGTGGCATAAGTCTTTAGGGACTCGAAAACCTCGCCGAACAACGACCAGTCTCTCGCCTTATCATGACAGTCAATTTTAGCTTTCTCTACTGAGGTGCTTAGCCCAGCAGAACTGGGGCACAATCGCAGTAGTTCTCCTAGCGCTACCTTAGCCGATAGAGCGGAACGTAAGGTACCAAAACATAGGACCCGGGCAAACCCAACATTTGACCAAAGACATGATTCAGAGCTGATTCATATAATGCTATAAGTTCGGGGTGCCGCACTTGTGAAAGTGTTCAGACTTTTCACACCATATTGTGGGGTACGTAAGCCCCTGGTGTATTGGCCGTACCAAAGTGTATGGTTGCAAGGCGTCATTAATGAACACATATATGTATAACAAGAATGCAGTAATAGTCGTAATGTTATGCATTGTTTATTCGAAAAGGTGCGTTTAAAGCAGAATGATACAGATGGTGCGATAAGCAAAGAGTAGGACTATGTCCCTTCCAAGGGCAAGCTAAGGAATAGTATTAAATCAAATATTTCGCTCGTTATTGTAATCCACCTGGGAATTCTGTGGTGTGACATAGCTTTCTGCCTCCTTGATTGCTGCATCATGTGTTCGGCAATAGTGCTGCCGGGCAGGGTTTCCGGAGATTAAGGTCCTGAAAAAGAGAAAAATAACCAAAAGGGAAGCCCCTAGTGCGGTTTAAGCCGCGTCTTGGGGCGTGTCGCAGTTGTGCCCCCCTCCCCACCTGTGCCCATGGTATTTTTAATGCGTAATTATGTACCCGTGGCACGAGTTTCGCCGTTTGGCTGGGACTCGGGTGGGGGCTGCATTGCTACACGAGCTTAGATCGCGCCAGGCGGTCTAGTTGCCGATTGCTCCGGGCACGCTTGAAGGTGTCCGGGTCTTGAAACACCGAACTGGTGGATTGCCTTGAGAGGCTACTTTGCGCTTCTCCTGCGAGGGCCGCGGTGTGCTCCTCCGTTCGGAGAGAGCGCTCTGTGTTTCCATTTACTGTAATAACCCCGCGAGGTCCTGGCATCTTGAGCTTGAGGTATGCATAATGCGGTACCGCATTGAATCTCGCAAATGCGGTTCGCCCGAGCATTGCGTGATAACCACCGCGGAACGGGACTATACCGAAGATTAACTCTTCGCTTCGAAAGTTATCCGGGGATCCGAAGACCACTTCCAGTGTAATTGAGCCTGTGCAATGGGCCTCTACGCCTGGAATGACGCCCTTAAAGGTCGTTTTTGTGGGTTTGATCCTTGAGGGGTCTATGCCCATTTTGCGCACTGTGTCCTGATAAAGCAGGTTCAGGCTGCTGCCGCCATCCATAAGGACTCGAGTGAGGTTAAATCCGTCAATGATTGGGTCCAGAACCAGTGCGGCGGATCCGCCATGACGGATACTAGTGGGATGGTCCCTACAATCGAAAGTGATCGGGTAGGAGGACCATGGGTTGAACTTTGGGGCGACTGGCTCCAACGCATATACGTCCCTAAGCGCACGCTTCCGCTCCCTCTTGGGGATGTGGGTTGCGTATATCATGTTCACCATCCGCACTTGTGGGGGAAACCTCTTCTGTCCTCTAGTGTGTGGCTGCTGGGGCTCCTCCTCGTCATCGCTATGTGGCCCCTTCTCCTTGTTTTCGGCAATTAACTTGCCGGCCTGCTTGAACACCCAACAATCCCTGTTGGTGTGATTGGCTGGCTTTTCTGGGGTGCCGTGCATTTGACACGAGCGATCGAGTATACAGTCCAAGCTGGACGGACCCGGCGTACTTTGTTTGAATGGCTTTTTCCGCTGACCGGGTTTAGAGCCTTTGAATCCGGCATTGACTGTCGTATCCTCGGTATTATCGCTGTTAATGTGGCGCTTATGTTTGTTGCAACGTGACCTACTATTGCCGTCCTTGGTATCCAAAGTACCATGGTTCTTTGATATGTTATTACTGCGAGCCAGCCAACTATCTTCTCCCGCACAAAAGCGGGTCATGAGTGTCGTGAGGTCTGCCATAGATTTCGGCTTTTCCTGACCAAGGTGCCGGGCTAGTGATTCATCGTGGATGTTGTGTTTGAAAGCCTCTAGGGCCTCTGCATCCGGACAATCGACGATTTGATTTTTCTTTGTTAGGAACCAAGTCCAGAATTGTCTGGCCGATTCTTCTGGCTGCTGAATTATGTGGCTCAAGTCATCGTCATCTGGTGGCCGCACATAAGTGCCCTGAAAGTTGTCGAGGAATGCGGCTTCCAGATCTTCCCAACAGCTAATGGACTCTGCTGGCAAGCTGTTGAGCCAATGTCGCACTGGTCCTTTGAGCTTTAGTGGGAGGTATTTGATGGCGTGTAAGTCATCACCGCGGGCCATGTGGATGTGGAGGAGGAAATCCTCGATCCATACCGCGGGATCTGTTGTGCCGTCGTATGATTCAATATTTATAGGTTTGAAACCTTTTGGGATTTGATGATCCATTACTTCGTCTGTGAAGCATAGGGGGTGTGCGGCGCCTCTGTATTGGGCTATATCGCGACGCAACTCGAATGGGTCTTGCCCGCTGTGTTCGACCCGGCCGGATTTACTTTTACTGTATCCGGCGCGACGTTTATCGTCTCGCATAGTGGCGCGCCCTCTTGATCTGTAGATTGATCTTGCATGCTTTGCTTTGTCCTCCAATATGTCTCGCAGGTCTGGCGTATCTCCCCATGCCTTTTTATTTGAATGGCGTCAGGGTGCAGGCTGAGTTTTTGGCTGGAATGCCTCTCTATCGCGGCCACGAGGTGGCCGATCAGCCGCGTCATACGCTTCTTCCTCCAGTCGGGGTAGCAACCTGCATTTTGGGTAACTCTTGGAGGGGCGCTCGAGTTTATATTCCTCGGCCGCGAGGACTTCAGTCCATCTGTCAGCTAGCAGATCTTGATCAGCTTGAAGCTGTTGCTGCTTTTTCTTAAGGCTATTTTCCGTGGCTATAAGCCGGCGTTTGAAGCGCTCTTGTTTGACGGGATCCTTTGGCACGGCGAATTTGTCGTCGCCGAGGCTTGCCTTGTCTTCGGAGGGGGCATGTAATTATCATCCTCGGCCTCTCCATCTGCCGCTCTCTCAGGAGGGCTGGCTCCTCCATCCTCCTGCTCTAAATCTTGCTGGAGGGGATTGTTGTTGTCTTCGGCACTATCCGGAGTGTTATTATCTCCTGTGCCGGTATCACCACTTTTGCTTTGGCGGGACTTAGAGCGGCGCCACTGACGTAGGCGCTTGGGTTGCTTCTTGGAGGGGTCATCCTTCGCTATCTCGTCGCCATTGCCTTCTTTGGGTGTATCCACCATGTATATATCGTATGATGAGGTGGCTGTCCAGTGCCCTGTGGGCAGTGGTTCGTCTTCGTCTCCCGCATCGTCGTCCATACCGTCGATGTCTTCGGAGTCGAAGTCGAGCATGTCGGTTAAGTCATCGACAGTGGCTACTAAGTGGGTGGTGGGTGGGCCACGAATTTCTTCGTCGTCCGCATCCCAGTCCTGCCGGACATAGTTCGGCCAGGATCCTCCTGACAAGGAGAGAGACCTTAATGAGTTCAGTATGTCGCCAAAGGGCGAGTGCTGAAAAATATCCACGGAGGTAAACTCCATGATCGGCGCCCAATCGGATTCGATAGGAACGGGCGCAGGCGGCTCGGAGTCCGTGGCCGGAGAAGGATCCGGCAGTTTAACAACACGGCTCTCGTGCAAGGTAAGGTCGATGTTTGGCTCGATCGCCGCTGAGGGTAAGGCCTCCGTGGCGGGGTGCATCCACCCGTCCATGGACGGCGCAACTGGCTCCAAATTGAGGGTCGGAGCGGCTGCCTGTGCGATCTCCTGAACACTGTCCGATGGTAGAGCTAAATCGTACTCACGGTGACCGCGTGACGCACAAGGCAGAGGCTCGAATCCGTCGAAGATCAAGTCTCCACAGATATCGGCCGTGTATTTTAAGCTTCCAAACCTGACCTGGTGGCCAGGGGCGTAACTTTCAATCTACTCCAGATGGCCAAGCGAATTGGCCCGCAGTGCAAAGCCGCCGAATACGAAGACCTGTCCGGGGAGAAAAGTCTCACCCTGGACTGCATCGCTATCGATGATAGTAGGAGCCATCAAGCCTAACGACAACGACACAAAGGAATTTCCAATGAAAGCACCAATGTCGTGTTGGAAATATGCCCTAGAGGCAATAATAAAATGTTTATTATTATATTTCCTTGTTCATGATAATTGTCTATTATTCATTCTATAATTGCGTTATCCGGAAATCATAATACATGTGTGAATACATAGACCACAACATGTCCCTAGTGAGCCTCTAGTTAACTAGCTCGTTGATCAATAGATAGTCATGGTTTCCTGACTATGGACATTGGATGTCATTGATAACCGGATCACATCATTAGGAGAATGATGTGATGGACAAGGCCCAATACTAAGCATAGCACAAGATCGTGTAGTTCGTTTACTAGAGCTTTTCCAATGTCAAGTATCATTTCCTTAGACCATGAGATCATGTAACTCCCGGATGCCGTAGGAGTGCTTTGGGTGTACCAAACATCACAACGTAACTGGGTGACTATAAAGGTATACTACAGGTATCCCCGAAAGTATCTGTTGGGTTGACACGGATCGAGACTGGGATTTGTCACTCCGTATGATGGAGAGGTATCTCTGGGCCCACTCGGTAATGCATCATCATAATGAGCTCAATGTGACCAAGTGTTTGGTCACGGGATCATGCATTACGGTACGAGTAAAGTGACTTGCCGGTATCGAGATTGAACGAGGTATTGGGATACCGACGATCGAATCTCGGGCAAGTAACGTACCGATTGACAAAGGGAATTGTATACGGGATTACTTGAATCCTCGACATCGTGGTTCATCCGGTGAGATCATCGAGGAGCATGTGGGATCCAACATGGGTATCCAGATCCCGCTGTTGGTTATTGACCGGAGAGTCGTCTCAGTCATGTCTGCATGTCTCCCGAACCCGTAGGGTCTACACACTTAAGGTTCGGTGACGCTAGGGTTGTAGAGATATTAGTATGCGGTAACCCGAAAGTTGTTCGGAGCCCCGGATGAGATCCCGGACGTCACGAGGAGTTCTGGAATGGTCCGTAGGTAAAGATTTATATATAGGAAGTCCAGTTTCGGCCATCGGGGAAGTTTGGGGGGTAATCGGTATTGTACCGGGACCACCGGAAGGGTCCCGGGAGTCCACCGGGTGGGGCCACCTATCCCGGAGGGCCCCATGGGCTGAAGTGGGAGGGGAACCAGCCCCTGGTGGGCTGGTGCGCCCCCCATGGGCCTCCCCCTGCGCCTAGGGTTGGAAACCCTAGGGGTGGGGGGCACCCCACCTGACTTGGGGGGCAAGTCCCCCTTGGCCGCCGCCCCCTTGGAGATTGGATCTCCTAGGGCCGTTGCCCCCCTAGGGGCCCTATATATAGTGGGGGGAGGGAGGGCAGCCACACACCAAGCCCTTGGCGCCTCCCTCTCCCCTCGTAATACCTCTCTCTCTCTCTCTCTCTCTCCCTCTCTCGTTGGAGCTTGGCGAAGCCCTGCCGAGATCACCCCTGCTTCCACCACCACGCCGTCGTGCTGCTGGATCTCCATCAACCTCTCCTTCCCCTTGCTGGATCAAGAAGGAGGAGACGTCTTCCCAACCGTATGTGTGTTGAACGCGGAGGTGCCGTCCGTTCGGTGCTTGGTCATCGGTGATTTGGATCACGACGAGTACGACTCCATCAACCCCGTTCTCTTGAACGCTTCCGCTCGCGATCTACAAGGGTATGTAGATGCAGTCCCCTCTCCCTCGTTGCTAGATGACTCCATAGATTGATCTTGGTGATGCGTAGAAAATTTTAAAATTCTGCTACGTTCCCCAACAATGGCATCAGAGCTAGGTCTATGCGTAGTTTCTATGCACGAGTAGAACACAAGTTGGTGTGGGAGTCGATTTTGTCAATTTACTTGCCGTTACTAGTCTTATCTTGATTCGGCTTCATCGTGGGATGAAGCGGCCCGGACCGACCTTACACGTACCCTTACGTGAGACTGGTTCCACCGACTGACATGCACTAGTTGCATAAGGTGGCTAGCGGGTGTCTGTCTCTCCCACTTTAGTCAGATCGGATTCGATGAAAAGGGTCCTTATGAAGGGTAAATAGAAATTGGCATATCACATTGTGGTTTTGTAATAGGTAAGAAATGTTCTTGCTAGAAACCTATAGCAGCCACGTAAAAACTTGCAACAACAATTAGAGGACGTCTAACTTGTTTTTGCAGCATATGCCGTGTGATGTGATATGGCCAAAAGGATGTGATGAATGATATATGTGATGTATGAGATTGATCATGTTCTTGTAATAGGAATCACGACTTGCATGTCGATGAGTATGACAACTGGCAGGAGCCATAGGAGTTGTCTTAATTTATTTATGACCTGCGTGTCAACATAAACATCATGTAATTACTTTACTTTATTGCTAAACCATTAGCCATAGCAGTAGAAGTAATAGATGACGAGACAACTTCATGAAGACACGTGATGGAGATCATGGTGTCATGCCGGTGACGATAATGATCATGGCGTCCCGAAGATGGAGATCAAAAGGAGCAAATGATATTGGCCATATCATGTCACTATTTGATTGCATGTGATGTTTATCATGTTTTTTGCTTCTTATTTGTTTAGAACGACAGTAGTAAATAAGATGATCCCTCACAATAATTTGAAGAAAGTGTTCCCCCTAACTGTGCACCACTGCGAAGGTTCGTTGTTTCGAAGCACCATGTGATGATCGGGTGTGATAGATTCTAACGTTCGAATACAACGGGTGTAAGCCAGATTTACACACGCAATACACTTAGGTTGACTTGACGAGCCTAGCATGTATAGACATGGCCTCGGAACACGGAAGACCGAAAGGTCGAACATGAGTCGTATAGAAGATACGATCAACATGGAGATGCTCACCGATGATGACTAGTCCGTCTCACGTGATGATCAGACACGGTCTAGTTGAGTTGGATCATGTATCACTTAGATGACTAGAGCGATGTCTAATCTGAGTGGGAGTTCATTAAATAATTTGATCAGATGAACTTAATTATCATGAACTTAGTCTAAAAACCTTTGCAAAATGTCTTGTAGATCAAATGGCCAATGCTCATGTCAACCTCAACTTCAACGCATTCCTAGAGAAAACCAAGCTGAAAGATGATGGCAGCAACTATACGGACTGGGTCCGGAACCTGAGGATCATCCTCATAGCTGCCAAGAAAGCATATGTCCTAGAAGCACCGCTAGGTCAAGCACCCATCCCAGAGAACCAAGACGTTATGAACGCTTGGCAGTCACGTGCTGATGATTACTCCCTCGTTCAGTGCGGCATGCTTTACAGCTTAGAACCGGGGCTCCAAAAGCGTTTTGAGCAACACGGAGCATATGAGATGTTCGAAGAGCTGAAAATGGTTTTCCAAGCTCATGCCCGGGTCGAGAGATATGAAGTCTCCGACAAGTTCCACAGTTGTAAGATGGAGGAAAATAGTTCGGTCAGTGAGCACATACTCAAAATGTCTGGGTTGCACAACCGCTTGTCCCAGCTGGACATTAACCTCCCGGACGAGGCGGTCATTGACAGAATCCTTCAGTCGCTCCCACCTAGCTACAAGAGCTTTGTGATGAACTACAATATGCAGGGGATGGTGAAAACTATTCCTGAAGTATTTTCAATGGTGAAATCAGCAGAGGTGGAAATCAAAAAGGAACATCAAGTGTTGATGGTCAATAAAACCACTAGTTTCAAGAAAGGCAAGGGTAAGAAGAACTTCAAGAAGGACGGCAAGGGAGTTGCCGCGCCCGGTAAATCAGTTGCCGGGAAGAAGCCGAAGAATGGACCCAAACCTGAGACTGAGTGCTTTTATTGCAAGGGAAAGGGACACTGGAAGTGGAACTGCCCCAAATACTTAGCGGACAAGAAGGCCGGCAACACTAAAGGTATATGTGATATACATGTAATTGATGTGTACCTTACCAGTACTCGTAGTAGCTCCTGGGTATTTGATACCGGTGCGGTTGCTCATATTTGTAACTCAAAACAGGAGCTGCAGAATAAGCAGAGACTGGCAAAGGACGAGGTGACGATGCGCGTCGGGAATGGTTCCAAGGTCGATGTGATCGCCGTCGGCACGCTACCTCTACATTTACCTACATGATTAATTTTAAACCTCAATAATTGTTATTTAGTGCCAGCTTTGAGCATGAACATTGTATCTAGATCTCGTTTAATATGAGATGGCTACTCATTTAAATTCGAGAATAATGGTTGTTCTATTTATATGAGAGATAGGTTTTATGGTCATGCCCCGCTGGTCAATGGTTTATTCTTAATGAATCTCGAACATGATGTTACACATATTCATAGTGTGAATACCAAAAGATGTAAGATTGATAATGATAGTCCCACATATCTGTGGCATTGCCGCCTTGGTCACATCGGTGTCAAACACATGAAGAAGCTCCATACAGATGGACTTTTGGAGTCTCTTGATTTTGAATCATTTGACACGTGTGAACCATGCCTCATGGGTAAAATGACCAAGACTCCAGAACAATGGAGCGAGCAACCAACTTATTGGAAATTATACATACTGATGTGTGCGGTCCAATGAGCGTTGAGGCTCGCGGTGGCTATCGTTATGTTCTCACTCTCACTGATGACTTAAGTAGATATGGGTATGTCTATTTGATGAGACACAAGTCTGAGACCTTTGAAAAGTTCAAGGAATTTTAGAATGAGGTAGAGAATCAACGTGATCGCAAGATAAAATTCTTACGATCAGATCATGGGGGAGAATATTTAAGTCACGAATTTGGTACGCACTTAAGGAAATGTGGAATTGTTTCACAACTCACGCCGCCTAGAACACCTCAGCGTAACGGTGTGTCCGAACGTCGTAATTGCACTCTATCGGATATGGTGCGATCTATGATGTCACTCACTGATTTACCGCTATCATTTTGGGGATACGCTCTAGAGACAGCTACATTCACTTTAAATAGGGCACCGTCTAAATCCGTTGAGACGACACCGTATGAATTATGGTTTGGGAAGAAACCTAAGCTGTCGTTTCTAAAAGTTTGGGGATGCGATGCTTATGTCAAGAAACTTCAACCTGAAAGGCTCGAACCCAAGTCGGAAAAATGCGTCTTCATAGGATACCCTAAGGAAACCATTGGGTATACCTTCTACCTCAGATCCGAAGGCAAGATCTTTGTTGCCATGAACGGGTCCTTTTTGGAGAAAGAGTTTCTCTCGAGAGAAGTAAGTGGGAGGAAAGTAGAACTCGATGAAGTACTACCTCTTGAACCGGAAAGTAGCGCAGCTCAGGAAGATGTTCCTGTGGTGCCTGCACCGACTAGAGAGGAAGTTAATGATGATGATCAAGGTACTTCGGATCAAGTTGCTACTGCACTTCAAAGGTCCACAAGGACATGTTCCACACCAGAATGGTATGGCAACCCTGTCCTGGAAATCATGTTGTTAGACAATGGTGAACCTTCGAACTATGAAGAAGCAATGGCGGGCCCAGGATCCATGTATGAAAACAAAGTATGGACTTTGGCAGACTTGCCCGATGATCGGCGAGCGATAGAGAATAAATGGATCTTTAAGAAGAAGACGGACGCGGATGGTAATGTTACCGTCTATAAGGCTCGACTTGTCGCTAAGGGTTATCGACAAGTTCAAGGGGTTGACTACGATGAGACCTTCTCACCCGTAGCGAAGCTGAAGTCCGTCTGAATCATGTTAGCAATTGCCGCATACTATGATTATGAGAATAGCAAATGGACGTCAAAACGGCATTCCTTAACAGCTTTCTTAAGGAAGAATTGTATATGATGCGGACGGAAGGTTTTGCCGATCCTAATAATGCTAACAAGGTATGCAAGCTCCAGCACTCCATCTATGGGCTGGTGCAAGCATCTCGGAGTTGGAACATTTGCTTTAATGAAATGATCAAAGCGTTTGGGTTTATGCAGACTTATGGAGAAGCCTACGTTTACAAGAAAGTGAGTGGGAGCTCTGTAGCATTTCTCATATTATATGTGGATGACATACTTTTGATGGGAAATGATATAGAACTTTTGGACATTATTAAGGCCTACTTGAATAAGTGTTTTTCGATGAAGGACCTTGGAGAAGCTGCTTACATATTAGGCATTAAGATCTATAGAGATAGATCGAGACGCCTCATAGGTCTTTCACAAAGCACACGCCTTGATAAGATATTGAAGAAGTTCAATATGGATCAGTCCAAGAAGGGGTTCTTGCTTGTGTTGCAAGGTGTGAAATTGAGCTCAGCTCAATGTCCGACCACGACAGAAGATAGAGAAAAGATGAGTGTCATCCCCTATGCCTCAGCCATAGGGTCTATCATGTATGCCATGTTGTGTACCAGACCTGATGTAAACCTTGCCATGAGTTTGGTAGGAAGGTACCAAAGTAATCCCGGCATGGAACACTGGACAACGGTCAAGAACATCCTGAAGTACCTGAAAAGGACTAAGGATATGTTTCTCGTATATGGAGGTGACGAGGAGCTCGTCGTAAAGGGTTACGTCGACGCTAGCTTCGACACAAATCTGGATGACTCTAAGTCACAAACCTGATATGTGTATATTTTGAATGGTGGGGCAGTAAGCTGGTGCAGTTGCAAGCAAAGCGTCGTGGCGGGATCTACATGTGAAGCGGAGTACATGGCAGCCTCGGAGGCAGCGCATGAAGCAATCTGGATGAAGGAGTTCATCACCGACCTAGGAGTCGTACCCAATGCGTCGGGGCCGATCACTCTCTTCTGTGACAACACTGGAGCTATTGCCCTTGCCAAGGAGCCCAGGTTTCACAAGAAGACCAGGCACATCAAGCGTCGCTTCAACTCCATTCGTGAAAATGTTCAAGATGGAAACATAGATATTTGCAAAGTACATACAGATCTGAATGTCGCAGATCCGTTGACTAAATCTCTTCCGCGAGCAAAACATGATCAACACCAGAACTCTATGGGTGTTCGATTCATCACAATGTAACTAGATTATTAACTCTAGTGCAAGTGAGAGACTGTTGGAAATATGCCCTAGAGGCAATAATAAAATGTTTATTATTATATTTCCTTGTTCATGGTAATTGTCTATTAGTCATGCTATAATTGTGTTATCCGGAAATCATAATACATGTGTGAATACATAGACCACAACATGTCCCTAGTGAGCCTCTAGTTAACTAGCTTGTTGATCAATAGATAGTCATGGTTTCTTGACTATGGACATTGGATGTCATTGATAACCGGATCACATCATTAGGAGAATGATGTGATGGACAAGATCCAATCCTAAGCATAGCACAAGATCGTGTAGTTCGTTTAATAGAGCTTTTCCAATGTCAAGTATCATTTCCTTAGACCATGAGATCGTGTAACTCCCGGATGCCGTAGGAGTGCTTTGGGTGTACCAAACGTCACAACGTAACTGGGTGACTATAAAGGTATACTACAGGTATCCTCGAAATATCTGTTGGGTTGACACAGATCGAGACTAAGATTTGTCACTCCGTATGACGGAGAGGTATCTCTGGGCCCACTCGGTAATGCATCATCATAATGAGCTCAATGTGACCAAGTGTTTGGTCACGGGATCATGCATTACGGTACGAGTAAAGTGACTTGCCGGTATCGAGATTGAACGAGGTATTGGGATACCGACGATCGAATCTCGGGCAAGTAACGTACCGATTAACAAAGGGAATTGTATACGGGATTACTTGAATCCTCGACATCGTGGTTCATCCGATGAGATCATCGAGGAGCATGTGGGAGCCAACATGGGTATCTAGATCCTGCTGTTGGTTATTGACTGGAGAGTCGTCTTAGTCATGTCTGCGTGTCTCCCGAACCCGTAGGGTCTACACACTTAAGGTTCGGTGACGCTAGGGTTGTAGAGATATTAGTATGCGGTAACCCGGAAGTTGTTCGGAGTCCCAGATGAGATCCCGGACGTCACGAGGAGTTCCCGAATGGTCCGGAGGTAAAGATTTATATATAGGAAGTCCAGTTTCGGCCATCGGGAAAGTTTCGGGGGTAATCGGTATTGTACCGGGACCACCGGAAGGGTCCCGGGGGTCCACCGGATGGGGCCACCTATCCCGGAGGGCCCCATGGGCTGAAGTGGGAGGGGAACCAGCCCCTGGTGGGCTGGTGCGCCCCCCATGGGCCTCCCCCTGTGCCTAGGGATGGAAACCCTAGGGGTGGGGGGCGCCCCACCTGACTTGGGGGGCAAGTCCCCCTTGGCCGTCGCCCCCTTGGAGATTGGATCTCCTAGGGCCGGCGCCCCCCCAGGGGCCCTATATATAGTGGGGGGGGGGGGAGGGAGGGCAGCCACACAACCAAGCCCTTGGCGCCTCCCTCTCCCCTCGTAACACCTCTCTCTCTCTCATTGGAGCTTGGCGAAGCCCTGCCGAGATCACCGCTGCTTCCACCACCACGCCGTCGTGCTGCTGGATCTCCATCAACCTCTCCTTCCCCTTGCTGGATCAAGAAGGAGGAGACGTCTTCCCAACCGTATGTGTGTTGAATGTGGAGGTGCCGTCCGTTTGGCGCTTGGTCATCGGTGATTTGGATCACGACAAGTACGACTCCATCAACCCCGTTCTCTTGAACGCTTCCGCTCGCGATCTACAAGGGTATGTAGATGCACTCCCCTCTCCCTCGTTGCTAGATGACTCCATAGATTGATCTTGGTGATGCGTATAAAATTTTAAAATTCTGCTATGTTCGGCAACATGTCGGTGTCAAAACCGGCGGATCTCGGGTAGGGGGTCCCGAACTGTGCGTCTAAGGCGGATGGTAACAGGAGGCAGGGGACACAATGTTTTACCCAGGTTCGGGCCCTCTTGATGGAGGTAAAACCCTACGTCCTGCTTGATTAATATTGATGATATGGGTAGTACAAGAGTAGATCTACCACGAGATCAGAGAGGCTAAACCCTAGAAGCTAGCCTATGGTATGATTGTCTGTTGTTGTTGTGTCCTACGGACTAAAACCCTCCAGTTTATATAGACACTGGAGAGGGTTAGGGTTACACAAGGTCGGTTACAAAGGAGGAGATACACATATCCGTATTGCCTAGCTTGCCTTCCACGCCAAGTAGAGTCCCATCCGGACACGGGACGAAGTCTTCAAATCTTGTATCTTCATAGTCCAACAGTCCGGCTGTCCGGAGACCCCCTAATCCAGGTCTCCCTCACCACCCGCCACCCACTTCATAGCCACCGTCGATGACCCAACCAACACGCCTGACCCCTTCTCCGAAGACATCGATGGTCTGGACGATGATGAAGGGCAAAGCCAGACCTTACTATCCACTAGACACGGGGCGGCCACTTCCTGGTATGACGTGTGCATGGTAGACACACCCAACGACGATCTCGATGATGATAAGGAGGATCCAGTCGAGGATAAGCCTCCTGGTACACTGTCAGAACACTAGTGCCCCCAGCGCCACCCTCATCCACGTCACTCAAGAGAAAACAATACTAGCGTCGGAGGTGATAATACTGTGGACAACGAAGACCCTGTTGAGACAGGATCCGAACAGGAGGACCAAGAAAGCAGGCAGGATAGCCCCGATGAACAAGACACATGCGGAGGCTCGGAGGATAGTAATTATCTTCCACTTTCCGAGAAGGAAGAGAGCCTCGGCAACGAGGAATTCATCGTGCCTGAGGAACCTCTAGAACAGGAGCGCTTTAAACGCGGCTCATAGCCACTTCAAGGAGCCTAAGGAGGAAATAGCTGCAGCTCCAAGTGAGCCAAGATTTGCTCAACGATAGATGGACCGAGGTCCTGGCCACCGAATAATATGGCTTTAGCGTCCCAGAAAAAGCCACCACAACAGCAGGTGGCTCCCTCAATATGATGGCAAGGCTTTGGAGCCCACATCACCATCGACTAAGCCGGTAGGCCGACCACAGTTCGGTCTGGGCAAAGAAGCAGCCCCAGCAGAGCACCATTCCAACCCATCCGACCGTCCAAGCAAGAATAAAGAAGCTCGGGGGAACACTCGCGACATCCAACAAGACCCGAAGGGTAGAACAGGACACACAAAACCGATACACAGATCGCGGAGACATGCCCCGACCAGTAATAACGGTTATCTATTCGAACACAACAGACCCGAGCATGCTCGGTCCGAAAATATTAAGCGGAGTCCGCCGGAGGTGCTTCACAGTGTGGCCCAACATAGTGGAGCTGCACACCCTCTTTGCTTCACCAACGAGGTAATGGAGCATGAATTTCCGGACGGGTTTAAATCCATCAACATCGAATCATACGATAGAACAACAGATCCCATAGTATGGATTGAGGACTTCCTCCTCCATATCCACTTGGCTCGCGGAGACGACCTTCATGCCATTAAATACCTGCCTCTCAAGCTTAAGGGGCCAGCACGGTACTGGCTAAACAGTTTGCCAGAAAATTCTATTGGCAGCTGGGGAGATCTGGAAGACGCCTTTCGTGACAACTTCCAAGGAAAATATGTCTGGCCACCAGATGCCGATGACTTAAGTCATATTGTCCAACAGCCCGGCGAGTCAGCCAGGGAACTCTGGACCAGGCTCTTAGTCAAAAAGAACCAAATTATCGACTGTCCGGACGCGGAAGCCCTAGCGGCCTTCAAACATAGCGTCCGGGACGAATGGCTAGCACGTCACCTCGGCCAAGAAGGACCTAAATCCATGACAGCCCTTACCGCTCTAATGACTCGCTTTTGTGCGGGAGAAGACAACTGGCTCGCTCGTAAAAGCAACAACGCCAGTGACCCGGGCACTTCCGAAATCCGAGACGGCAACGGCAAGCCATGACTCAACGAGCATAACAATCATAGCAATAATGAAAGGTTGCGTGACACGGTGGTCAACGCCGGATTTCACAATCTGAAACCCGGTCAACGGAAGAAGCCATTTAAGGCTAAACAGGGCGGACCATCCGCCCTTAACAGGATACTGGACCGACCCTGTCAAATTCACAGCCAACCTGATAAGCCAGCTAATCATACCAACAGAAACTGTTGGGTCTTCAAGCAGGCAGGCAAGCTTAATGTCGAATACAAAGGGAGAAGGCCACCAAGCGATAAAGACGACGACAAGGCTCGCCAGCCGAACACCAGGGGCCAGAAGCAGTTTCCCTCCGATGTTCGACCACTACCGGAGCGGAAATAGCAGTTCGGCTTCCGTCACCAACCCACTATGATGGCAGGATTTACACCACGCGTACATCACTACGCGCTCAAGATACCATGGGCATCGGAGGAAGCACAATACGGACAACCCTGCAAGCATTCCCGTAACGTTTTTTATCCATTTTTCTTTATTATAAACAGGTGACCGACGGGACTTCATATACAACGGACTCCGTCGGAGTTCGGATCCGCACACTCACCTAAGGGGCCACTTCCGTTAAGAACCCCCTCCCCGAGGACGGGTGGCGCAGACGTGCGACAGGAGGTCCAAAACAACTTTTTTGTAGACCGCACTCTTTATTTTGAGACTGTACTATGCCTTTTTCCTCCGTTCCCGACCCCGAGCATGTCAAATAGCCGGGTTGTGGTTTTTTCTCTTCTTTTTATATATACATGAATTTATCATTGGCCCGTTGCTCCACTCCCAGTAAACTTCGTCCGAACTAATCTCATATACTCTTTTTAAATTGAGTACGACCGTAACGGCGGTGTTACAAGACGCACCTCGGCATAACCCGCCAGGGGCTCGGTATGGGAACAAATGAGTCGCCAATAAAAGTCCGAACAGCTCTATAGCGTACTTCGGCGTCGCAAGTTTGGCCTTATATGCATCAGCTCTGAATCATTGTCTTTGGTCAATAGTTGGGTTGCCCGGCTCCTGTGCTTGCTACCCTACGTTCCGCTCTATTGGCTAGGGTAGTAAAGGGAGAACTACTGCGATTGTGCCCTGGCTTTGACCGTATGAGCACCTCAGTAGATAAAGCCGAAAACTAACTGTCATGATGCGGCGAGAGCTGGTCAACCACTTGACGACTTATCTGAATCTTTAGCGATTCTTCGTGTCACATGAAGGATCTTTTTTAGATCAAAACATGTAAGGCACAATATTACGATACGCCACATCCATACCAGGGGCTATGTCGTAGCCCCACCATAAAACTCCTATGGCTAAGTGAAAGTGTTAACGCCCTATAGTCCGATTGCCTGGTTCACCGCATTATCACCTCCTTTATGGACCAAGACGTTGGATAAAGAATGATTCAATGCTTTTCCGAACACCCCCGTATTTCCTACGAGGGGGCTGAAGCCGACGACTAGAAAAATTTCAAATTATATTAAAACGGCCGCACAAGAGGAATACAAGCTTTTGAAAAAATATTATAGATTAACTATAAAGTTGTCTGTTACAACCCTTGTACACATCACTCGAATATTATGTCTTTCGAGCACTAACCATCTATCAAGCGGGTGACCTCTAGGACGTCTCCAAAATAATGCTCCAGTTCCGGATGGTCCTTGCATTCGGGTGGACTCTTCATCACAATATTGATGGCCTTCATCTTCCCCCCAGAATGTCTTGACTCGGGTGAAGGCCATCCGTGCACCTTCAATGCATGTCGATCGCTTCACAACGTCGATACGCGGCACTGCGTCAGCAAGCCGCTGCACCAGGCTGAAGTAACTACTTGGAACAGGTTCAGTCGGCCACAAATGGACTACGACGTTCTTCATGGCAGCACCAGATATCCTATGTAGCTCAGCCCACTGGGACATCTATTCATTCAGCAACAGAGGACACTTCGACGCGCCGAATTGCGACCAGAAAAGCTTCTCCGTTGCACACCCCTCTTACGCCCGATAAAACTGCACCGCATCGGAAGAACTCTTCGGCAAGTCTAAAAAATTGTCCGAAGAACTCCATACTTGGTTAAGCTGAGCATAGTTCGGATCACCGAAATTAGCCTGTAGCAAAAAGGGTTTGCCATCCACAATCTCCCCAGCTTGCCGAATCTCCTCATGGGCTGCTCTGGATTCAGACCGCGCCTCTTTCGCCTCTCGTAAGGCCTTGTCAAGATCAGCCGTTTTGGCTTCATTCTCCTTCTCAAGAAGTGTACAGCGGCTAGCCGCATTCTCTAACTTGCGTGCCATGGTGGACATCTTCTCCTTGTCTTGGCACCGCGCAGCTTGCTCGGCCTTCAACTCAGCCGATGCCTTTTCGGCCGCCGCATCACTAAACCGGGCCTGCTCCTTGACCCGGGCCAGCTCCGCCCGAAGAGCTTCCACGTTGGCGGCACCATCTGCATTCATGCACATTTCATATAAAACTCTTTCTCAGAGTCAGGCTTCAATTACAAAGCACATGGGTGTAAGGAATACTTGAAATATATACCTTGTGAGTCGTCAAGACGCCTGTTGATCAAAGCAATGTTAGCCTCCGCAATATCCAGCTTTCGCTGTAGCTCGGTTACCTCCGAATTCCGGGCAGTGGCAGGAGGGGAGACAGCCTGCATTCCAAGTTAAACCAAGGTTAGCACCTGAAGATCTCTTTTCGATCCTCCGATCACTTCCTTTGAAGGCGATCCGAGTCTCAGGGGCTACTGCATACACAATAGGTGCATTCTGTCAACATTATTCCATTGACAAAATTACATCACAAACCTCAAAACCCCTTAGAAGGCTCATGAAGGCCTCATTCAACCTGCTCTTCGCGGAGAGAACCTTTTCGGCCACTGTAGCCATTAAGGCACGGTGCTCCTCTGAAACGGACGCCTGTCGTAGCATGTCCGTCAGTGTCTCCGGCACTCCTGGGTCTTCGGACGCCGTTGCCGGAGCACGACATTCCTTTAAAGGAATCTGCCTACCTGCCTCCAGAATCATCTCCGGTTGTAAGCCGGATAGTTTGGGGCCGCCATTCTTGACCCCCGAACCCAGAGTGACAGAGGCACCACCTTCGGGTAACTCCTTCCTCGTTTCCTGTGCTACTTGCCGGACGGGAGGGGCCCTTCGGGACGACACCTCAAGATCGTCCGCCCTATTGGACGAGGAGGCCAGAGAAGGCATGTCACTCTCCATCATCTCTGGAAGAAGGTCCCCCGAGGAGGAGGACGATTGAGAAACACCAGGTGTTAACCTGCGAGGACGTGCACATGTCGGAGAACTACTTCAGTAATAAGAAAAGAATGAGGTATGGTTAAAGTACCCCGCTTCACTTACGGTCTGGCCGGAGGTTCGTCCTCAACATCAAGCTCTACATCGGCATCGCTTGCCCGGCTCAAGCCGACCGATGATGGCATTTTTCCTTTCTTGGAAAGTTTCCCCTCCTGGTCTCCAGAATCAGCCCGCTTCTTGCCGTGGCATGCATCTCCATTGTGCTCCCCGCTCTCACCCCCTCTGTAGACACCCGGTACAGTGCGGAACTAACATCCGCGTCAGTAGGGGGACGCGGGGTCTTCGGGAAGGGGCGCCGGACTCCAGATTAATACCGCTTTCTTTATCTAGTCCTGCAGGGACGGATTGCTCAGTATCTTGTCAAAAGATGTTGGAGCAAAAGGTGTTGAATACTTACCGAAGTGTCCGGATGATTGCACTCGAGGCCAACATATTAGGTGGTGTCCGGCCATTGCTCTCGCACCCCGAAACATAATTTCCACATTCCTTCGTGCGTAGTACCGAAGAAGTGCTGAAGAGTCTGCTGCTACCTCTTGAGCACTGCGTTGGTTTTCCCCGAAGAGGAAGGGATGATGCAGCAAAGTAGCGTAAGTATTTCCCTCAGTTTTTGAGAACCAAGGTATCAATCCAGTAGGAGGCTACGCGCGAGTCCCTCGTACCTGCACAAAACAAATAAATCCTCGCAACCAACACGTTAAGGGGTTGTCAATCCCTACACGACCACTTACGAGAGTGAGATCTGACAGATATGATAAGATAATATTTTTGGTATTTTTATGATAAAGATGCAAAGTGAAATAAAAGCAAAAGGAAATAACTAAGTATTGGTAGATTAATATGATGAAGATAGACCCGGGGCCATAGGTTTCACTAGTGGCTTCTCTCGAGAGCATAAGTATTCTACGGTGGATGAACAAATTACTGTTGAGCAATTGACAGAATTGAGCATAGTTATGAGAATATCTAGGTATGATCATGTATATAGGCATCACGTCCGAGACAAGTAGACCGACTCCTGCCTGCATCTACTACTATTACTCCACTCATCGACCGCTATCCAGCATGCATCTAGAGTATTAAGTTAATGAAAACAGAGTAACGCCTTAAGCAAGATGACATGATGTAGAGGGATAAACTCATGCAATATGATGAAAACCCCATCTTGTTATCCTCGATGGCAACAATACAATACATGCCTTGCTGCCCCTACTATCACTGGGAAAGGACACCGCAAGATTGAACCCAAAGCTAAGCACTTCTCCCATTGCAAGAAAGATCAATCTAGTAGGCCAAACCAAACTGATAATTCAAAAAGACTTGCAAAGATAACCAATCATACATAAAAGAATTCAGAGAAGATTCAAATATTGTTCATAGATATACTTGATCATAAACCCACAATTCATCGATCTCAACAAACACACTGCAAAAAGAAGATTACATCGAATAGATCTCCACAAGAGAGGGGCAAAACATTGTATTGAGATCCAAAAAGAGAGAAGAAGCCATCTAGCTACTAACTATGGACCCGTAGGTCTGAGGTAAACTACTCACACTTCATCGGAGGGGCTATGGTGTTGATGTAGAAGCCCTCCGTGATCGATGCCCCCTCCGGCGGAGCTCCGAAACAGGCCCCAAGATGGGATCTCGTGGATATAGAAAGTTGCGGCTGTGGAATTAGGGTTTTGGCTCCGTATTTGATCGTTTGGGGGTACGTAGGTATATATAGGAGGAAGGAGTACGTCGGTGGAGCAACAGGGGGCCCACGAGGGTGGAGGGGGCGCCTGGGGGGTAGGCGCGCCCCCCTACCTCATGGCCTCCTCCTTTGTGTCTTGACGTAGGGTCCAAGTCTCCTGGGTCTTGTTCGTTGAGAAAATCACATTTCCGAAGGTTTCATTCCGTTTGGACTCCATTTGATATTCCTTTTCTTCGAAACCCTGAAATAGGCAAAAAAACAACAATTCTGGGCTGTGCCTCCGGTTAATAGGTTAGTCCCAAAAATAATATAAAAGTGGATAATAAAGCCCAATAATGTCCAAAACAGCAGATAATATAGCATGGAGCAATCAAAAATTATAGATACGTTGGAGACGTCTCAAGCATCCAACTTCTCTTAGTATTCAAAACACTCTTAAGAAAATTTTACTAATCTTGAATACCTAGCATATTAGGATTTTAAGCAAATTACCATGCTATTAAGACTCTCAAAATAATCTAAGTGAAGCATGAGAGATCAATAGTTTCTATAAAACAAATCCACCACCGTGCTCTAAAAGATATAAGTGAAGTACTAGAGCAAAACTATATAACTCAAAAGATATAAACGAAGCACATAGAGTATTCTAACAAAGTCCAAGTCATGTATGGATACCTCAAAAGGTGTGTACAACAAGGATGATTGTGGTAAACTAAAAGGCAAAGACTCAAATAATACAAGACGCTCCAAGCAAAACACATATCATGTGGTGAATAAAAATATAGCTCCAAGTAAAGTTACCGATAGAAGCAGACGAAAGAGGGGATGCCTTCCGGGGCATCCCCAAGCTTCGGCTTTTAGGTGTCCTTAGATTATCTTGGTGGTGCCATGGGAATCCCCATGCTTAGGCTCTTGCCACTCCTTGTTCCATAATCCATCAAATCTTTACCCAAAACTTGAAAACTTCACAACACAAAACTCAAAGTAGAAAATCTCGTGAGCTCCGTTAGCAAAAGAAAACAAAAGACCACTTCAAGGTACTGTAATGAACTCATTATTTATTTATATTGGTGTTAAACCTAATGTATTCCAACTTCTCTATGGTTTATAAACTATTTTACTAGCCATAGATTCATCAAAATAAGCAAACAACACACGAAAAACAGAATCTGTCAAAAACAGAACAGTCTGTAGTAATCTGTAGCTAGCGCAAGATCTGGAACCCCAAAAATTCTAAAATAAATTTATGGAAGTGAGGAATTTATCTATTAATCATCTGTAAAAATAATTAACTAAATAGAACTTTCCAAATAAAAATGACAACAGTTCTCGTGAGCGCTAAAGTTTCTGTTTTTTACAGCAAGTTTAACAAGACTTTCCCCAAGTCTTCCCAATGGTTCTACTTGGCACAAACACTAATTAAACACAAAAAACACAACCAAAACAGAGGCTAGACAAATTATTTATTACTAAACAGTAGCAAAAAGCAAGGAATAAAAATAAAATTGGGTTGCCTCCCAACAAGCGCTATCGTTTAACGCCCCTAGCTAGGCATAACAATCAAGGATAGATCTAGGTATTGCCATCTTTGGTAGGCAATCCATAAGTGGCTCTCATAATAGATTCATAAGGTAATTTAATTTTGTTTCTAGGAAAGTGTTCCATGCCTCTCCTTAATGGAAATTGGAATCTAATATTTCCTTCCTTCATATCAATAATTGCACCAATCGTTCTAAGGAAAGGTCTACCAAGAATAACAGGACATGAAGGATTGCAATCTATGTCAAGAACAATAAAATCTATGGGCACATAATTCCTATTTGAAACAATAAGAACATCATTAATTCTTCCCATAGGTTTCTTAATAGTGGAATCCGCAAGGTGCAAGTTTAGGGAGCAATCATCAAAATCACGGACACCTAATAGATCACACAAAGTCTTTGGAATCGTGGAAACACTAGCACCCAAATCACATAAAGCATAGCATTCATGATCTTTAATTTTAATTTTAATAGTTGGTTCCCACTCATCATAAAGTTTTCTAGGGATAGAAACTTCCAATTCAAGTTTTTCTTCATAAGATTGCATCAAGGCATCAACGATATGTTTAGTGAACGCTTTATTTTGACTATAAGCGTGAGGAGAATTTAGCACAGATTGTAACAAGGAAATACAATCAACCAAAGAGCAATTTTCATAATTAAATTCCTTGAAATCCAAAATAGTGGGTTTAGCAACATCTAGGGTTTTAATTTCTTCAATCCCACGTTTATCAATTTTAGCATCAAGATCTAAAAACTCTGAATTCTTGGAACGCCTTCTAGGTAAAGGTGGATCATATTCAGTCCCATCATTATCAAGATTCATATTGCAAAACAACGATTTAATAGGGGACACATCAATAACTTTTAGATCTTCATCTTTATTTTCATATCAACTAGAAGAACACACTCTTATAAAGGCATCTTTCTTAGCACGCATCCTAGCGGTTCTTTCTTTGCACTCATCAATGGAAATTCTCATGGCTTTGAGAGACTCATTGATATCATGCTTAGGTGGAATAGATCTAAGTTTCAAACAATCAACATCAAGAGAAATTCTATCAACGTTCCTAGCCAAATCATCAATCTTAAGCAATTTTTCTTCAATCATAGCATTGAAATTCTTTTGCGAAGTAATAAATTCTTTAATATTAGATTCAAAATCAGAGGGCATCTTATTATAATTTCCATAAGAATTGTTGCAGGAATTACCATAATTATTAGAGGGATTACTAGGATAAGGCCTAGGATTGAAATTTCCTCTATACGCGTTGTTACCAAAATTGTTCCTACCAACAAAATTCACATCCATAGATTCATTATTATTCTCAATCAAGGTAGACAAGGGCATATCATTAGGATCAGAAGAAACACTCTTACTAGCAAATAATTTCATAAGTTCATCCATCTTTCCACTCAAAACATTAATTTCTTCTATCGCATGCACCTTTTTATTAGTAGATCTTTCAGTATGCCATTGAGAATAATTAACCATAATATTATCTAGGAGTTTAGTAGCTTCTCCTAAAGTGATTTCCATAAAAGTGCCTCCCGCGGCCGAATCTAAAAGATTTCTAGAAGCAAAATTGAATCCGGCATAAAATTTTTGTATAATCACCCACAAATTCAAACCATGAGTAGGGCGATTATGTATCATTAATTTCATTCTCTCCCAAGCTTGTGCAGCATGTTCATGATCAAGTTGCTTAAAATTCATAATATCGTTTCTAAGAGAGATGATCTTAGCGGGAGGAAAATACTTAGAGATAAAAGCACCTTTGCACTTATTCCATGAATCAATACTATTTTTAGTCAAATACGAAAACCAAGCTTTAGCATGATCTCTAAGCGAAAAAGGAAATAGCTTCAATTTAACAATATCATTATCCACATCTTTCTTCTTTTGCATATCACACAAATCAACGAAGCTATTAAGATGGGTAGAGGCATCTTCACTAGGAAGGCCGGAAAACGGATCTTTCATGACAAGATTCAGAAAAGCAGTATTAATTTCACAATATTCAGCATCGGTAAGAGGAGCAATCGGAATGCTAATAAAATCATTGTTGTTGGTATTGGTGAAGTCACACAATTTAGTGTTATCTTGAGCCATCGTGACAAGCAAACGAACTAACACACAAGCAAACAAAAAGCAAGCAGTCAAAAAGAGGCAAACGGGAAAGAGAAGGAGGATAGAGAGAGAGGGCGAATAAAACAGCAAGGATGAAGTGGGGGAGAGGAAAACGAGAGGCAAATGTCAAATAATGTAATGCGGGAGATAAGGGTATGTGATGGGTACTTGGTATGTTGACTTTTGCATAGACCTCCCCGGCAATGGCGCCAGAAATCCTTCTTGCTACCTCTTGAGCACTGCGTTGGTTTTCCCCGAAGAGGAAGGGATGATGCAGCAAAGTAGCGTAAGTATTTCCCTCAGTTTTTGAGAACCAAGGTATCAATCCAGTAGGAGGCTACGCGTGAGTCCCTCGTACCTGCACAAAACAAATAAATCCTCGCAACCAATGCGTTAAGGGGTTGTCAATCCCTACACGACCACTTACGAGAGTGAGATCTGAAAGATATGATAAGATAATATTTTTGGTATTTTTATCATAAAGATGCAAAGTGAAATAAAAGCAAAAGGAAATAACTAAGTATTGGTAGATTAATATGATCCCGGGGGCCATAGGTTTCACTAGTGGCTTCTCTCGAGAGCATAAGTATTCTACGGTGGGTGAACAAATTACTGTTGAGCAATTGACAGAATTGAGCATAGTTATGAGAAAATCTAGGTATGATCATGTATATAGGCATCACGTCCGAGACAAGTAGACCGACTCCTGCCTGCATCTACTACTATTACTCCACTCATCGACCGCTATCCAGCATGCATCTAGAGTATTAAGTTAACGAAAACAGAGTAACGCCTTAAGCAAGATGACATGATGTAGACGGATAAACTCATGCAATATGATGAAAACCCCATCTTGTTATCCTCGATGGCAACAATACAATACGTGCCTTGCTGCCCCTACTATCACTGGGAAAGGACACCGCAAGATTGAACCCAAAGCTAAGCACTTCTCCCATTGCAAGAAAGATCAATCTAGTAGGCCAAACCAAACTGATAATTCAAAGAGACTTGCAAAGATAACCAATCATACATAAAAGAATTCAGAGAAGATTCAAATATTGTTCATAGATAGACTTGATCATAAACCCACAATTCATCAGTCTCAACAAACACACCGCAAAAAGAAGATTACATCGAATAGATCTCCACAAGAGAGGGGGAGAACATTGTATTGAGATCCAAAAAGAGAGAAGAAGCCATATAGCTACTAACTATGGACCCGTAGGTCTGAGGTAAATTACTCACACTTCATCGGAGGGTCTATGGTGTTGATGTAGAAGCCCTGCGTGATCGATGCCCCCTCCGGCGGAGCTCCGGAACAGGCCCCAAGATGGGATCTCGTGGATATAGAATGTTGCGGTGGTGGAATTAGGGTTTTGGCTCCGTATCTGATCGTTTGGGGGTACGTAGGTATATATAGGAGCACGGAGTACGTCGGTGGAGCAACAAGGGGCCCACGAGGGTGCAGGGTGCGCTTGGGGGGGGGGGGTAGGCGCGCCCCCAACCTTGTGGCCTCCTCTTTTGTGTCTTGACGTAGGGTCCCAGTCTACTTGGTCTTTTTCATTGAGAAAATCTCGTTTCCGAAGGTTTCATTCCGTTTGGACTCCGTTTGATATTCCTTTTCTTCGAAACCCTGAAATAGGCAAAAAAACAACAATTCTGGGTTGGGCCTCCGGTTAATAGGTTAGTCCCAAAAATAATATAAAAGTGGATAATAAAGCCCAATAATATCCAAAACAGTAGATAATATAGCATGGAGAGTGGGTTTAGCAACATCTAGGATTTTAATTTCTTCAATCCCACGTTTATCAATTTTAGCATCAAGATCTAAAAACTCTGATATCTTGGAACGCCTTCTAGGTAAAGGTGGATCATATTCAGTCCCATCATTATCAAGATTCATATTGCAAAACAATGATTTAATAGGGGACACATCAATAACTTTTAGATCTTCATCTTTATTTTCATATCAACTAGAAGAACACACTCTTATAAAGGCATCTTTCTTAGCACGCATCCTAGTGGTTCTTTCTTTGCACTCATCAACGGAAATTCTCATGGCTTTGAGAGACTCATTGATATCATGCTTAGGTGGAATAGATCTAAGTTTCAAAGAATCAACATCAAGAGAAATTCTATCAACGTTCCTAGCCAAATCATCAATCTTAAGCAATTTTTCTTCAATCATAGCATTGAAATTCTTTTGCGAAGTAATAAATTCTTTAATATTAGATTCAAAATCAGAGGGCATCTTATTATAATTTCCATAAGAATTGTTGTAGGAATTACCATAATTATTAGAGGGATTACTAGGATAAGGCCTAGGATTGAAATTTCCTCTATACGTGTTGTCACCAAGATTGTTCCTACCAACAAAATTCACATCCATAGATTCATTATTATTCTCAATCAAGGTAGACAAGGGCATATCATTAGTATCAGAAGAAACACTCTTACTACCAAATAATTTCATAAGTTCATCCATCTTTCCACTCAAAACATTAATTTCTTCTACCGCATGCACCTTTTTATTAGTAGATCTTTTGGTATGCCATTGAGAATAATTAACCATAATATTATCTAGGAGTTTAGTAGCTTCTCCTAAAATGATTTCCATAAAAGTGCCTCCCGAGGCCGAATCTAAAGATTTATAGAAGCAAAATTCAATCCGGCATAAATTTTTTGTATAATCACCCACAAATTCAAACCATGGGTAGGGCGATTACGTATCATTAATTTCATTCTCTCCCAAGCTTGTGCAACATGTTCATGATCAAGTTGCTTAAAATTCATAATATCATTTCTAAGAGAGATGATCTTAGCGGGAGGAAAATACTTAGAGATAAAAGCATCTTTGCACTTATTCCATGAATCAATACTATTTTTAGTCAAAGACGGAAACCAAGCTTTAGCACGATCTCTAAGCGAAAAAGGAAATAGCTTCAATTTAACAATATCATTATCCACATCTTTCTTCTTTTGCATATCACACAAATCAACGAAGCTATTAAGATGGGTAGCGACATCTTCACTAGGAAGGCCGGAAAATAGATCTTTCATGACAAGATTTAGCAAAGCAGTATTAATTTCACAAGATTCAACATCGGTAAGAGGAGCAATCAGAGTGCTAATAAATCATTGTTGTTGGTATTGGTGAAGTCACACAATTTAGTGTTATCTTGAGCCATCGTGACAAGCAAACGAACTAACACACAAGCAAACAAAAAGCAAGCGGTCAAAAAGAGGCAAACGGGAAAGAGAAGGAGGATAGAGAGAGAGGGCGAATAAAACGGCAAGGATGAAGTGGGGGAGAGGAAAACAAGAGGCAAATGGAAAATAACGTAATGCAAGAGATAAGGGTATGTGATGGGTACTTGGTATGTTGACTTTTGCGTAGACCTCCCCGTCAATGGCGCCAGAAATCCTTCTTGCTACCTCTTGAGCACTGCGTTGGTTTTCCCCGAAGAGGAAGGGATGATGCAGCAAAGTAGCGTAAGTATTTCCCTCAGTTTTTGAGAACCAAGGTATCAATCCAGTAGGAGGCTACGCGCGAGTCCCTCGTACCTGCACAAAACAAATAAATCCTCGCAACCAACGCGTTAAGGGGTTGTCAATCCCTACATGACCACTTACGAGAGTGAGATCTGACAGATATGATAAGATAATATTTTTGGTATGTTTATGATAAAGATGCAAAGTGAAATAAAAGCAAAAGGAAATAACTAAGTATTGGTAGATTAATATGATGAAGATAGACCCGGGGGCCATTGGTTTCACTAGTGGCTTCTCTCGAGAGCATAAGTATTCTATGGTGGGTGAACAAATTACTGTTGAGATATTGACAGAATTGAGCATAGTTATGAGAAAATCTAGGTATGATCATGTATATAGGCATCACGTCCGAGACAAGTAGACCGACTCCTGCCTGCATCTACTACTATTACTCCACTCATCGACCACTATCCAGCATGCATCTAGAGTATTAAGTTAATGAAAACAGAGTAACGCCTTAAGCAAGATGACATGATGTAGAGGGATAAACTCATGCAATATGATGAAAACCCCATCTTCTTATTCTCGATGGCAACAATACAATACGTGCCTTGCTGCCCCTACTATCACTGGGAAAGGACACCACAAGATTGAACCCAAAGCTAAGCACTTCTCCCATTGCAAGAAATATCAATCTAGTAGGCCAAACCAAACTGATAATTCGAAGCGACTTGCAAAGATGGCCAATCATACATAAAGTAATTCAGAGAAGATTCAAATATTGTTCATAGATAGACTTGATCATAAACCCACAATTCGTCGGTCTCAACAAACACACCGCAAAAAGAATATTACATTGAATAGATCTCCACAAGAGAGGGGGAGAACATTGTATTGAGATCTAAAAAGAGAGAAGAAGCCATCTAGCTACTAACTATGGACCTGTAGGTCTGAGGTAAACTACTCACACTTCATCGGAGGGGCTATGGTGTTGATGTAGAAGCCCTCCGTGATCGATGCCCCCTCTGGCGGAGCTCCGGAACAGGCCCAAAGATGGGATCTCGTGGATATAGAAAGTTGCGGCGGTGGAATTAGGGTTTTGGCTCCGTATCTGATCGTTTGGGGGTACGTAGGTATATATAGGAGGAAGGAGTATGTTGGTGGAGCAACAGGGGGCCCACGAGGGTGGAGGGCGCGCCTGGGGGGGGGGGGGGGGTAGGCACGCCCCCTACCTTGTGGCCTCCTCTTTTGTGTCTTGACGTAGGGTCCAAGTCTCCTGGGTCTTGTTCATTGAGAAAATCTCGTTTTCGAAGGTTTCATTCCATTTGGACTCCGTTTGATATTCCTTTTCTTCGAAACCCTGAAATAGGCAAAAAAACAACAATTCTGGGTTGGGCCTCCCGTTAATAGGTTAGTCCCAAAAATAATATAAAAGTGGATAATAAATCCCAATAATATCCAAAACAGTAGATAATATAGCATGGAGCAATCAAAAATTATAGATACATTGGGGACGTATCATCTGCTGCCCTTCTGGATTGAACTCCCACATACGGACAAGCCGCCGTTGACATAGCAGGATCCGGCGGACCAGCATTACCTGAACGAGGTTCACAAGATCGATGCCCTTCTCGGTAAGGCTTCGGATGTGACCTTGCAGAATCTGCACCTCATTAGCGGATCCCCAGTCCAACCCCTTATTGATCCATGAGGCAAGCTGAGTCGGAGGGCCGGGACAAAACGCAGGCGCTGCCGCCCACTTCGAGCCCCGCGGCTCGTTCACGTAAAACCACCTCTGCTGCCATAGTTCGGAAGACTCGGCGAAGGATCCTTCAAACCAAACCACGCTGGCAAGCTTGTTTATTACAACGCTGCCACACTCTGCCTGTTCCCCCTCTGTCACCCGCGGCCTCACATCAAAAGTCTCGAGCCATAAACAAAAGTGCGCAGGAGTCCGGAGGAAGGCCTCACATGTGACGATAAATGCCAAGATGAGAAGAATGGCGTTTGGGGCCAGATCATAAAAATCTAGCCCATAGTAGAACATGAGCCCCCGGACAAAGGGGCTAAGCGCGAACCCTAGCTCACGAAGGAAGTGGGACACAAATACTATTCTCTCGCCGGATTTTGGGGTGGGAATAATCTGCCCCTCGGCAGGAAGCTGATGAAAAATTTCTAGGGCCAGGTACCTCCCTACGCGGAGCTTCGCAATATCCCCCTCCGTGACAGAAGAGGCCACCCACCGGCCTGAACGGCTGGACCCAGACATGATTGGGGCTGGTGGTGATTGGTACTTGAGGGATAGAACTCGAGGTGGCTGGGATTGAGGAAGAAGCAAGTGTAGAAGAGAAAGACAAGTCCGGGTCCCTATATAAAGGCCCAGAATATCGAGCGTCCCCTCCTGGTCTCGAAACTTACCCATCCTCAAAGAGTTGTACCCAGAGGACGGTTGGGTTACCCATGCCAGCATTATTGAAAATCCCATGAATAAGGGGGCATGATCTCTGCTTTGATAAGACGTGCCAATAAAACCACTTCTCAAGACGTGGGGCGATAGGCTAGCCAACAGTTGGAAATAATAACCGGGCAGGCGTAATATAGTGCCGTAAACAATTGTCTGCAAATTGGACTCATGGAGTATTGTATTTTCTGCAATTATATACACAGGTCCGGATACAATCATCATCTCTGACTATATTGAAGTTCAGACGAAGGGGAACCCGCCTTGCAATGCCTAAGACAATCTGCACGCCAGACTCCTCGTCATTGAATCCAGGTTCAGGGGCTACTGAGGAAGTCTTGGACTAAGGGGTCCTCGGGCGTCCGGCCTGTTATCTGTTGGGCCGGACTGAAGGGCTATGAAGACATGAAGACCGAAGATTATACCTATGTCCGGATTGGACTCTACTTGGCGTGGAAGGCAAGCTAGGCGACCGATTATGAAAGATTCCCTCTTATGTAACCGACCTCGTGTAACACTAGATCTCTCTGGTGTCTATATAAACCGGAGAGCATAGTCCGGATAGGACTGATTCATTACCATATACTCATAGGCTAGACTTCTAGGGTTTAGCCATTACAATCTCGTGGTAGATCAACTCTTGTAACACCCATATTGATCAAGATCAATCAAGCAGGAAGTAGGGTATTACCTCCATAGAGAGGGCCCGAACCTGGGTAAACATCGTGTCCCCTGTCTCCTGTTACCATCGATCCTAGACGCACAGTTCGGGACCCCTACCCGAGATCCACCGGTTTTGATACTGACAGTCATGTTCTGAAGAATTGAACCAGACTGGCGCTTGACCCATTTATGGTTGCGATCGACCTTCTAGTGAAGACTGAGGATAAGCTCACGATCAGTCAACACCCTTTGTTGGGGATATGACTACCAGGTGTGACCCGCCCAGGAGGAGCCGGGTCAATCCCAATGGCGGGTTACTTCAAAGGAAGCCCGAAGAGTATACAAGGTGACGGTTTATGATAAAGCTTGTAGTAGGCCCAAGCCCAGAGGCGGCTTAAGGCCAGTAAGTGTAAACCGCCATGTATGAATAAAACTTGTAAGATAAGACATGTAAGAGTTGTCACCGAGTCGGACACGTTGTATGAGCCGGCTAGGACTCTGTAGGCCGCAGGGCGTCAACCCGTGTATATAAGGGGACGACCCGGTGGCGGCTTAGCGCAAAAAACAACAGATCGAGAGCCAAGCTAGCGTATTTCGCTCCTTGGTCATCGAAATCTAGCAATACCACATCAACTGGACTAGGCTTTACCTTCACCGCAAGGAGCCGAACCAGTATAAACCTCTTGTGTCCTTTGTACCGATTAACCCCTTTAAGCTTCCTAGTCGTGATGGCTCCAGGACTAAGTCCTTTCACTAGGACATCTGTCGTGACAATTCCAAGACAGTTGGCACCCACCGTGGGGCTAGCGCATGGTGGATTTGAGTTCTTGAAGGGTAGCTTCGAAGGGTCAAGGGATACGTTGTGGGCCGGATGACCAAGAGTCGTCGCGGCAAGCTCTACATCGATGATGAAGGCTGGGGCCCCGACGCCGGCTCAATTGAGTACGGGTATCGGGTCCCCTTGATGGAATCCACGTCTTCATCGGTCAGATCGGCGAGTCGGGCCCTGAGCCGGACATCTGCACCGACCTCATCAAGATGGCTCAGCGTGCGAGACCCGCTCGGACTCAGCCCGCCGTGAAGCGTGCCTTCGTGGGTTGCATCCATGGAGGGGAGTTTTCTGAAGGATCTATGGATGGCGGTGAGACGGCCATCAATTCTGACGGTGAGTCGTCCACATGAGAGACAGATTCATTGTATCAACTACAAGACGACGGGCTTGGGGGCTATTCCGATGGCAGTAGTATTCCGGACCCCTTTGAGCCGCCGAACAGAGCGGGGGTCTTCACGACTGGTACGCAGCCCGCTCAAAACTCTACGGCTGCGGCAGCAATAACCACCGAAACGACAGCAGCCGGGTCAGGAGACCCCGCGCGCCCGCCGGCTCAGGTGCTGATGGATCTCATGGATAGGATGATGACCCTGTTGACCGTCGTGGTTGAACCGGCGGATAAGGCTCAACATGATGTGGAGGTGGCAGGGCTATGTGAGGAGGTAGCGCAAGCCAAGGAAAACTTGGCGGCGGAGGACGTTAGGATGGTAGCGGAGCGGACGGCTTTGGACGCCGGGCTCAGCAACTTCAATCAGAGGCTTTTCGGCTCATGATGGATCTGAACGCATCAAACGAGGTCATGAGGATAAGGCACCAGAAGGCTCAATCACGACTACCTCTGACTTACGATCCTAGGAACCTCTTCCACACACCTGGAGCTGGTCCCAGTAACCCGCCGGAAGCAAACCGGATTACAACACCCGGAGCTGGGGCGCCGGGTCAGCCGCAGGCTATGGAACCCCTTCGTGTGAATACGGCTCCACCTCGTTATACACCAACACCACCAGGTCATTTTCCTAGCCCTCTAGAGAATCTAATTGCTGCATCGGCACGTTTGGCGGCTCTCCCCATGGAAGGAAACTCTCCAACGGTGATCGAAATGCGAAGGGTCAGAGAACTTCTTCAGACAGCTCTGGCGCAACAGGAGTCATACTCTTATAGTCGGGACAGGATTCATTCAACCCCTCGCCCGAGCCGGAGCCCAAGCTACAGCAGACATATGGATTCAGCGGCCATGTGAAGCAACACCCAGCGCCGTGACCAGCCACGCAGGTATGACCCGGCGCGTGATGGAGCTCTTAATTTGGTTGACCAGGATATGATCCGCCAAGAGGTCGAGCGGGCGGTTCAACAAGCAGCTGAGCATGCGGCTCACCAAGCTTTTCCAGTTTATCCGACGACCTCTGTTGAAGCAGGTGTGGCCACAAGGACAGGAGGTGTCCCTTGCTTGGTGCCGACTCTACGTAATGATCGTTTACCAAAGGATTTCAAGGGGCCTTGGAAGGTGCCTACTTACACAACTGACTTGCAACCCAGGGCATGGATTGAAAGTTACGAGATGGCCATGGAGTTATTGGAGGTGAGTGACGTAGCAATGGCCAAGCACTTCACCATGATGTTGGATGGAACAGCTCGCACTTGGTTGAAGGGGTTGCCACCCAATTCCATCAGCTCATGGGCAGAGTTAAAGGCCTGGTTTATTCAGAACTTCAAAGATACATGCAAGCAACCCATGTGGATTGTGGACTTGACTAATTGCAAGCAAGAGGAAGGTGAATCCATGACCCATTGGGTGCGCCGGGTAAAGGAGATAATACATTCATCTGATAAGATGGATGCCGGCTCCGCGGTCTTAATGTTGGAGAAAAATTGCCGTTTTGAACCTCTGAAACAGAAGCTGGGGCGGCTCAAGCAGGATTGCAATGACATGGGCCAGTTGATGGCGGCTCTGGTCAAATACGCCGATTCTGACAGTACCAAGGATCCCACGTCTGACGAAGAGAATACAGGGAAGGGAAAGAAGAACGGCAACGACAAAGGTCATCAGCATAACCCAACAAATCAAGGAGGTAATAATAAACGTAAGGCTGACCGTAGTCTAGAGTTTGTGGCTAACACCAACACATAGGGCAACAATCAACAACGTAAGGGGAGGCAACCTCCTCAATCAGGTGGGTCAGGTCCCACCCTTGAGCAGTTGCTAAATGAACCCTGTCCAAGACACGACACGCGGGAGAAGTCGGCCACCCATCTATGGAAAGATTGTACGATCATGAAGGCTTTCAAGAATTCTAACATGTTCGACGATAATCATGGACCTGGCAGCGGCTCAGGCGGTGGCGGCTTTCATGGCCCGGGCGGCGGCTCGGGCGGTGGCGGTTTTCATGGCCAGGGCCCTCAAGGAAATCAAGGCGGCTATAACCAGCAATCTAGCCAAGGTAGTCAGCAGCAACAGCAATCCGGGTATTAGAGTAACCCAAAGCAGCTGAGCAGTGGGCAGTATCATGTATTCACCACCAGTTTATGCAAAAGGGACCAGAAACTTCATAAGAGAGCTGTGAACGCTGTTGAGCCAGCGGTCCCACGTTATTTGAGATGGTCTGAGCAGCCTATTTTGTGGAGTAGGGAAGATCACCCTCCCCGGGTTGATAATCCGGGCCACCTAGCCTTGGTGGTGGCCCCTCAGGTTGGTGGATATAAATTCACTAAATTACTCATGGACGGAGGCAGTAGCATCAACATCCTCTATTATGAGACGTTCTGTCGCATGCGGTTGACTGACAAAAGTATTAAGACATCCAACACCGTTTTCCATGGAGTAGTGCCTGGCAAGTCGGCATATCCAGTTGGTAAGATTGAGCTGGAAGTAGCCTTTGGAGATGAGCATGATTCTAGGGCGGAGAAGTTAACCTTTGAAGTGGTGAAAATCAAAAGCCCATATCACGCCCTGTTTGGACGGCCGGCTTATGCAAAAATTCATGGCACGACCGTGTTATGTTTATCTGCAGCTCAAGATGCCGGGTTATAAGGGCACTATGACAGTGCATGAAAGTCGGAAGATAGCTTTGGAATGTGAAGAGGGTGATGCTGCTTATGCTGAATCTATTTGTGCGACAGAGGAGTTGAAGTTTTACAATGATAATGTCGACCCGGCGGACATGACGTCTTTGAAAAAGCCAACCACAGAGCATGAGCCGACGCTAAAGTTTAAGTCGGCTGACGATACCAAAATGATTGATTTTGTGCCTGGCGACTCATCCAAATAGTTCATTATCAGTGCTAACTTGGATCCCAAATAGGAAAGCGCGCTCATCGAGTTCATTCGTGAGATCCGGGACATCTTTGCATGGAAGCCTTCTGACATGTCGGGTGTACCGAGAGAACTCGCTGAGCACACTCTCAATATTGATCCCAAGTTTAAGCCGGTCAGGCAGTTTCTTCGGCGGTTCAATGAGGAAAGGCGCAAGGCTATTGGAGAAGAGGTGGCCCAGCTCTTGGCGGCTAGGTTTATTGTTGAACTTTTTCACCCAGAGTGGTTGGCCAACTCGGTGCTTGTGCTAAAAAAGAATGACACCTGGCGTATGTGTGTGGATTACACAGATTTAAACAAGGCTTGTTCGGCTGATCCTTTTGCTCTCCCTCGTATTGATCAAATCATTGACACTATGGTGGGTTGTGAGCGTTTGAGCTTTTTGGATGCTTATTCTGGCTATCATCAGATCAAAATGGTAGTGAAGGACCAGGAGAAGATGGCTTTCATTACTCCGTTTGGAGCCTTCTGCTACGTGGCTATGCCTTTTGGGCTTAAGAGTGCCCAGGCGACTTATCAGCGGTGCGTGCAGAACTGTCTTCATAATCAGATTGGGCGTAATGTTCACGCTTATGTGGATGATATAGTGGTGAAATCCAGAGAGAAGGAAACTCTGGTAGATGATCTGAAGGAAACCTTTGATAACCTCCAGGTCTACAAGATGATGCTTAACCCGGCCAAGTGCGTTTTTGGAGTCCCAGCTGGCAAGATTTTAGGTTTTTTGGTGTCTAATAGAGGCATTGAGGCTAACCCGGAGAAAATTAAGGCGATTACGTCTTTGGCTAAGCCGGCGTGCATCAATGACATTCAGCGGCTGGCAGGTCGTGTCGCAGCTTTAAGCCGATTCATAAGCCGGTTAGGTGAGAAGGCTATGCCGTTGTATCAAATGATGAAGAAGACAGATAATTTTGTCTGGAGTGATGCTGCTAACTTTGCCTTTGAAGATCTAAAAAGACAGCTCGCCGAGCCGCCAGTTCTTGCTGCTCCCATTGAGAAGGAGCCACTGTTGTTATATCTGGCTGCTAACACATGTGTTGTCAGTGTGTCCATTGTTGTAGAGCGCAAGGAGGCTGGCAAGGAACACCCGGTTCAACGGCCGGTTTATTACGTCAGTGAGGTGCTCATTGAGTCCAAGCAGAGATATCCACATTGGCAGAAGCTTGTTTATGGGGTATTCATGGCAAGTCAGAAGCTTAAGCATTACTTTCAGGGTCATCCTATCACTATGGTTAGCTCTGCTCCTTTAGGAGATATTATTCAAAATAGAGAAGCCACAGGACGAGTCACCAAGTGGGCCATTGAACTTGGGTCTCACAGTTTAAAATACGTGCCATGTACAACCATCAAATCTCAAGCACTGGTGGATTTCATTAATGATTGGACAGAGTTACAAATACCTGAAGAGAAGCCAGACAACACATATTGGACAATTCATTTTGATGGGTCCATGCAATTGGAGGGCTCGGGGGCTGAAGTTGTTTTAACTTCCCCTAGAGGCGACAAGTTTTGTTATGTGTTGCAGTTGATGTTTCCTTGTACTAACAACGCAGCTGAATATGAGGCTTTACTCCATGGTCTTCGAATGGCTAAAGAAATGAGTTTGAGCCAGGTACGGTGCCTTGGCGACTCAGATTTAGTGGCGCAGCAAGTATCAGGCAAGTGGGATTCCAAGGATCCTCTCATGGCGGCTTATCGCCGTGAGGTTGACGCCGTTGCTAGACATTTCAAGGGTTATCAAGTGGAGCACATCGACCACAGAAAGAACAAAGCGGCCGATGCTTTAAGCCAGTTGGGATCTCAGCGTAAGCCAGTGCCACCTAACACTTTTTTGGATGTTTTGCATAACCCTTCTGTCAAGTTGCCTACAGAGGAAGACTTGGCTATTCCTGACCCAGAGGCATAGTTGGTGGCGGCTCTTCATGTCATTCCAGATTGGACAGTGCCATATTTGGCTTATATGACCTGGGGCGAGTTGCCGGAGGATGAGACCTTGGCTAGACAGATAACCCGGCGGTCTAAGTCAACGACAATTTCCAATGGTGAGTTGTATCATCGCAGTGTCACCGGAGCGTTTCAATGTTGTGTCTCTCCTGAAGAAGGTCAAGAAATTCTTCGTGAGATCCATGAAGGAGATTGTGTCCATCATGTCGGTTCAAAGTATCTTGCGGCCAAAGCTTTCCATCATGGTTTTTACTAGCTAACGGCTCACGCCGATGCTGAGGATCTGGTCAGTAGGTGCGATGGGTGTCAAAAATTTGCATGTCGAGCGCACGTGCCGGCTCAAGAATTGCGGATGATTCCGATCACTTGGCCATTTGCAGTCTGGGGGCTTGACATGGTTGGACCTTTCAAACGGTCCAAAGATAAGAAGACACACCTTTTGGTGGCAATGGACAAGTTCACAAAATGGGTTGAGGCAGAGCCGGTCAGTAAGTGTGATGCGGCCACAGCGGTTCAATTCATGAAGAAGGTGATGTTTCATTTTGGTTTTCCACTTAGTATTATTACTGACAATGGCACTAACCTATCCCAAGGAGATATGGAAGAGTTCTGTCAATGGGAACATATCCGGCTTGATGTTTCACTAGTAGCTCACCCCTAATCCAATGGTCAAGCTGAAAGAGCCAATCAAGAAATCCTGAAAGGTCTAAAACCCCGGCTTATGGTCCCTTTACAACGGACGCTGGGTTGTTGGGTGGAAGAATTACCCTCTGTGATATGGAGCATCAATACTACCCCTAACAGGTCTGCGGGTTATATGCCTTTCTTCATGGTTTATGGAGCAGAGGCAGTTCTGCCCAGTGACATCCGTCATGACTCGCCCCGCGTGGCGGCTTACGTTGAGTCTGATAATGAACAAGCCTGTCAGGATGCGCTTGACTTATTGGATGAAGAACGTGACTTAGCGGCAGCCCGCTCAGCAACTTACCAACAGGACCTGCACCATTACCACAGTCGCCGGGTTAAGTGGCGAACCTTTCAAGAAGGTGACCTGGTGCTCCGGCTCATCCAGGATCAGTCTGATGCGCACAAGCTATCCCCACCTTGGGAAGGACCCTTTATGGTCAGCAAGAACTTAAACAACGGGTCATATTACCTTATCGATGTTCGAGAGCACAAAGACTCACATAAATCGAAGGAGGAGACCCGCCGGCCATGGAATTGTTGGGGAACGCAGTAATTTCAAAAATTTTCCTACGCACACGCAAGATCATGGTGATGCACAGCAACGAGAGGGGAGAGTGTTGTCTACGTACCAACGCAGACCGATTGCGGAAGCGATCACACAACGTAGAGGAAGTAGTCGTACGTCTTCTTCCCGATCCGACCGATCCAAGTACCGTTACTCCGGCACCTCCGAGTTCTTAGCACACGTTCAGCTCGATGACGTTCCTCGGGCTCCGATCCAGCAAAGCGTCGAGGAAGAGTTCCGTCAGCACGACGGCGTGGTGACGATCTTGATGTACTACCGACGCAGGGCTTCGCCTAAGCACTGTAACAGTATGATCGAGGTGGAATTTGGTGGCAGGGGGCACCGCACACGGTTAAGGAACGATTAACTTGTGTGTCTTGGGGTGCCCCCTGCCCCCGTATATAAAGGCCAGGGGCAGGGGGTTCGGCCGGCCAGGAGGGAGGCGCAGGGAGGAGTCCTACTCCCACCGGGAGTAGGACTCCTTCCCCCCAATCCTATTCCAACTAGGATTCTAGGGGGAGAAGGAGAAAGAGGGGGCCGGCCCACCTCTCCTAGTCCTATTAGGACTTGGGAAAGGTGGGGGGCGCCGGCCAGGTGTGGGCTGCCTCTTCTCTCTTTTCCACTAAGGCCCAATAGGCCCATTTACCTCCCGGGGGGTTCCGGTAACCCTCCCGGTAATCCGGAAAAATCCCGATTTCACCCGGAACGCTTCCGGTGCCCAAACATAGGCTTCCAATATATCAATCTTTACGTCTCGACCATTTCGAGACTCCTCGTCATGTCCGTGATCTCATCCGGGACTCCGAACAACCTTCGGTACATCAAAATGCATAAACTCATAATAACTGTCATCGTAACGTTAAGCGTGCGGACCCTACGGTTCGAGAACAATGTAGACATGACCGAGACACGTTTCCGGTCAATAACCAATAGCGGGACCTGGATGCCCATATTGGCTCCTACATATTCTACGAAGATCTTTATCGGTCAGACCGCATAACAACATACGTTGTTCCCTTTGTCATCGGTATGTTACTTGCCCGAGATTCGATCGTCGGTATCCAATACCTAGTTCAATCTCGTTACTGGCAAGTCTCTTTACTCGTTCCGTAATAAATCATCTCATAACTAACATCTTAGTTATTATGCTTGCAAGGCTTATGTGATGTGTATTACCGAGAGGGCCCAGAGATACCTCTCCGACAATCGGAGTGACAAACCCTAATCTTGAAATACGCCAACCCAACATCTACCATTGGAGACACCTATAGTACTCCTTTATTATCACCCAGTTACGTTGTGACGTTTGGTAGTACCCAAAGTGTTCCTCCGGTAAACGGGAGTTGCATAATCTCATAGTTATAGGAACATGTATAAGTCATGAAGAAAGCAATAGCAACATACTAAACGATCGGGTGCTAAGCTAATGGAATGGGTCATGTCAATCAGATCATTCAACTAATGATGTGACCTCGTTAATCAAATAACAACTCTTTGTTCATGGTTAGGAAACTTAACCATCTTTGATTAACGAGCTAGTCTAGTAGAGGCATACTAGTGACACTTTGTTGGTCTATGTATTCACACATGTATTATGTTTCCGGTTAATACAATTCTAGCATGAATAATAAACATTTATCATGATATAAGGAAATAAATAATAACTTTATTATTGCCTCTAGGGCATATTTCCTTCAGTCTCCCACTTGCACTAGAGTCAATAATCTAGATTACACAGTAATGATTCTAACACCCATGGAGTCTTGGTGCTGATCATGTTTTGCTCGTGGAAGAGGCTTAGTCAACGGGTCTGCAACATTCAGATCCGTATGTATCTTGCAAATCTCTATGTCTCCCACCTGGACTAAATCCCGGATGGAATTGAAGCGTCTCTTGATGTGTTTGGTTCTTTTGTGAAATCTGGATTCCTTTGCCAAAGCAATTGCACCAGTATTGTCACAGAAGATTTTCATTGGACCCGATGCACTAGGTATGACACCTAGATCGGATATGAACTCCTTCATCCAGACTCCTTCGTTCGCTGCTTCCGAAGCAGCTATGTACTCCGCTTCACATGTAGATCCCGCTACGACGCTTTGTTTAGAACTGCACCAACTGACAGCTCCACTGTTTAAAGTAAACACGTATCCGGTTTGCGATTTTGAATCGTCCGGATCAGTGTCAAAGCTTGCATCAACGTAACCTCTTACGGTGAGCTCTTTGTCACCTCCATATACGAGAAACATATCCTTAGTCCTTTTCAGGTATTTCAGGATGTTCTTGACCGCTGTCCAGTGATCCACTCCTGGATTACTTTGGTACCTCCCTGCTAAACTTATAGCAAGGCACACATCAGGTCTGGTACACAGCATTGCATACATGATAGAGCCTATGGCTGAAGCATAGGGAACATCTTTCATTTTCTCTCTATCTTCTGCAGTGGTCGGGCATTGAGTCTTACTCAACTTCACACCTTGTAATACAGGCAAGAACCCTTTCTTTGCTTGATCCATTTTGAACTTCTTCAAAATCTTGTCAAGGTATGTGCTTTGTGAAAGTCCAATTAAGCGTTTTGATCTATCTCTATAGATTTTTATGCCTAATATGTAAGCAGCTTCCCCGAGGTCTTTCATCGAAAAACTTTTATTCAAGTATCCCTTTATGCTATCCAGAAATTCTATATCATTTCCAATAAGTAATATGTCATCCACATATAATATCAGAAATGCTACAGAGCTCCCACTCACTTTCTTGTAAATACAGGTTTCTCCAAAAGTCTGTATAAACCCAAATGCTTTGATCACACTATCAAAGCGTTTATTCCAACTCCGAGATGCTTGCACCAGTCCATAGATGGATCGCTGGAGTTTGCATACTTTGTTAGCTCCTTTTGGATCGACAAAACCTTCTGGTTGCATCATATACAACTCTTCTTCCAGAAATCCATTCAGGAATGCGGTTTTTACATCCATTTGCCAAATTTCATAATCATGAAATGCGGCAATTGCTAACATGATTCTGACAGACTTAAGCATCGCTACGGGTGAGAAAGTCTCATCGTAGTCAACTCCTTGAACTTGTCGAAAACCTTTTGCGACAAGTTGAGCTTTGTAGACAGTAACATTACCATCAGCGTCAGTCTTTTTCTTAAAGATCCATTTATTCTCAATTGCTTGCCGATCATCGGGCAAGTCAACCAAAGTCCATACTTTGTTCTCATACATGGATCCCATCTTAGATTTCATGGCTTCAAGCCACTTTGCGGAATCTGGGCTCACCATCGCTTCTTCATAGTTCGTAGGTTCATCATGATCTAGTAGCATGACTTCCAGAACAGGATTACCGTACCACTCTGGTGCGGATCTTACTCTGGTTGATCTACGAGGTACAGTAGTATCTTGATCTAAAGTTTCATGATCATCATCATTAACTTCCTCTCTTATTGGTGTAGGTCTCACAGAAACAGTTTTCAGTGATGTACTATTTCCCAATAATGGAGTAGGTACAGTTACCTCGTCAAGTTCTACTTTCCTCCCACTCACTTCTTTCGAGAGAAACTCCTTCTCAAGAAAGTTTCCGAATTTAGCAACAAAAGTCTTGCCTTCGGATCTGTGATAGAAGGTGTATCCAATAGTTTCCTTTGGATATCCTATGAAAACACACTTCTCCGATTTGGGTTCGAGCTTATCAGGTTGAAGCTTTTTCACATAAGCATCGCAGCCCCAAATTTTAAGAAACGACAACTTTGGTTTCTTGCCAAACCATAGTTCATAAGGCGTTGTTTCAACGGATTTAGATGGTGCCCTATTTAACGTGAATGCGGCCGTCTCTAAAGCATAACCCCAAAATGATAGCGGTAAATCAGTAAGAGACATCATAGATCGCACCATATCTAGTAAAGTACGATTACGACGTTCGGACACACCATTACGTTGTGGTGTTCCGGGTGGCGTGAGTTGCGAAACTATTCCACAATTTTTCAAATGTACACCAAACTCGTAACTCAAATATTCTCCTCCACGATCAGATCGTAGAAACTTTATTTTCTTGTTACGATGATTTTCAACTTCACTATGAAATTCCTTGAATTTTTCAAATGTTTCAGACTTATGTTTCATTAAGTAGATATACCCATATCTGCTTAAATCATCTGTGAAGGTGAGAAAATAACGATATCCGCCACGAGCCTCAATATTCATCGGACCACATACATCGGTATGTATGATTTCCAATAAATCTGTTGCTCTCTCCATAGTACCGGAGAACGGTGTTTTAGTCATCTTGCCCATGAGGCACGGTTCGCAAGTACCAAGTGATTCATAATCAAGTGGTTCCAAAAGCCCATCAGTATGGAGTTTCTTCATGCGCTTTACACCGATATGACCTAAACGGCAGTGCCACAAATAAGTTGCACTATCATTATCAACTCTGCATCTTTTGGCTTCAACATTATGAATATGTGTATTACTACTATCGAGATTCAATAAGAATAGACCACTTTTCAAGGGTGCATGACCATAAAAGATATTACTCATATAAATAGAACAACCATTATTCTCTGATTTAAATGAATAACCGTCTCGCATCAAACAAGATCCAGATATAATGTTCATGCTCAACGCTGGCACCAAATAACAATTATTCAGGTCTAATATTAATCCCGAAGGTAGATGTAGAGGTAGCGTGCCGACCGCGATCACATCGACTTTGGAACCGTTTCCCACGCGCATCGTCACCTCGTCCTTTGCTAGTGTCCGCTTATTCTGTAGTCCCTGTTTCGAGTTGCAAATATTAGCAACAGAACCAGTATCAAATACCCAGGTGCTACTGCGAGCATTAGTAAGGTACACATCAATAACATGTATATCATATATACCTTTGTTCACCTTGCCATCCTTCTTATCCGCCAAATACTTGGGGCAGTTCCGCTTCCAGTGACCAGTCTGCTTGCAGTAGAAGCACTCAGTTTCAGGCTTAGGTCCAGACTTGGGTTTCTTCTCTTGAGCAGCAACTTGCTTGCCGTTCTTCTTGAAGTTCCCTTTCTTCTTCCCTTTGCCCTTTTTCTTGAAACTAGTGGTTTTGTTAACCATCAACACTTGATGCTCCTTCTTGATTTCTACCTCCGCAGCTTTCAGCATCGCGAAGAGCTCGGGAATAGTCTTGTTCATCCCTTGCATATTATAGTTCATCACAAAGCTCTTGTAGCTTGGTGGCAGTGATTGGAGAATTCTGTCAATGACGCAATCATCCGGAAGTGTAACTCCCAATTGAATCAAGTGATTATTATACCCAGACATTTTGAGTATATGCTCACTGACAGAACTGTTCTCCTCCATCTTGCAGCTATAGAACTTATTGGAGACTTCATATCTCTCAATCCGGGCATTTGCTTGAAATATTAACTTCAACTCCTGGAACATCTCATATGCTCCATGACGTTCAAAACGTCGTTGAAGTCCCGGTTCTAAGCCGTAAAGCATGGCACACTGAACTATTGAGTAGTCATCAGCTTTGCTCTGCCAGACGTTCATAAATTCTGGTGTTGCTCTTGCAGCAGGCCTGGCACTTAGCGGTGCTTCCAGGACGTAATTCTTCTGTGCAGCAATGAGGATAATCCTCAGGTTACGGACCCAGTCCGTGTAATTGCTACCATCATCTTTCAACTTAGCTTTCTCAAGGAACGCATTAAAATTCAACGGAACAACAGCACGAGCCATCTATCTACAATCAACATAAACAAGCAAGATACTATCAGGTACTAAGTTCATGATAATTTTTAAGTTCAGTTAATTTACTTAAGAACTCCCACTTAGATAGACATCCCTCTAATCCTCTAAGTGATTACGTGATCCAAATCAACTAAACCATAACCGATCATCACGTGAGATGGAGTAGTTTTCAATGGTGAACATCAATATGTTGATCATATCTACTATATGATTCACGCTCGACCTTTCGGTCTCCGTGTTCCGAGGCCATATCTGTATATGCTTGGCTCGTCAAGTATAACCTGAGTATTCCGCGTGTGCAACTGTTTTGCACCCGTTGTATTTGAACGTAGAGCCTATCACACCCGATCATCACGTGGTGTCTCAGCACGAAGAACTTTTGCAACGGTGCATACTCAGGGAGAACACTTCTTGATAATTTAGTGAGAGATCATCTTATAATGCTACCGTCAATCAAAGCAAGATAAGATGCATAAAAGGATAAACATCACATGCAATCAATATAAGTGATATGATACGGCCATCATCATCTTGTGCTTTGTGATCTCCATCTCCGAAGCATCGTCATGATCACCATCGTCACCGGCTCGACACCTTGATCTCCATCGTAGCATCGTTGTCGTCTCGCCAATCTTATGCTTCCACGACTATCACTACCGCTTAGTAATAAAATAAAGCATTACATCGCGATTGCATTGCATACAATAAAGCGACAACCATATGGCTCCTGCCAGTTGCCGATAACTCGGTTACAAAACATGATCATCTCATACAATAAAATCAGCATCATGCCTTGACCATATCACATCACAACATGCCCTGCAAAAACAAGTTAGACGTCCTCTACTTTGTTGTTGCAAGTTTTACGTGGCTGCTACGGGCTTAAGTAAGAACTCATCTCACCTACGCATCAAAACCACAACGATAGTTCGTCAAATAGACTCCGTTTTAACCTTCTCAAGGACCGGGCGTAGTCACACTTGGTTCAACTAAAGTTGGAGAGACAGTCTTCCGCAAGCCATCTGTGTGCATAGCACGTCGAGGGAACCGGTCTCGCGTAAGAGTACGCGTAAGGTTGGTCCGGATCGTCTCGTCCAACAATACCGCCGAACCAAAGTATGACATGCTGGTAGGCAGTATGACTTGTATCGCCCACAACTCACTTGTGTTCTACTCGTGCATATAACATCAAACCATAAAACCTAGGCTCTGATACCACTGTTGGGGAACGCAGTAATTTCAAAAATTTTCCTACGCACACGCAAGATCATGGTGATGCACAGCAACAAGAGGGGAGAGTGTTGTCTACGTACCAACGCAGACCGACTGCGGAAGCGATCACACAACGTAGAGGAAGTAGTCGTACGTCTTCTTCCCGATCCGACCGATCCAAGTACCGTTACTCCGGCACCTCCGAGTTCTTAGCACACGTTCAGCTCGATGACGTTCCTCGGGCTCCGATCCAGCAAAGCGTCGAGGAAGAGTTCCGTCAGCACGACGGCGTGGTGACGATCTTGATGTACTACCGACGCAGGGCTTCGCCTAAGCACTGTAACAGTATGATCGAGGTGGAATTTGGTGGCAGGGGGCACCGCACACGGTTAAGGAACGATTAACTTGTGTGTCTTGGGGTGCCCCCTGCCCCCGTATATAAAGGCCAGGGGCAGGGGGTTCGGCCGGCCAGGAGGGAGGCGCAGGGAGGAGTCCTACTCCCACCGGGAGTAGGACTCCTTCCCCCCAATCCTATTCCAACTAGGATTCTAGGGGAAGAAGGAGAAAGAGGGGGCCGGCCCACCTCTCCTAGTCCTATTAGGACTTGGGAAAGGTGGGGGGCGCCGGCCAGGTGTGGGCTGCCTCTTCTCTCTTTTCCACTAAGGCCCAATAGGCCCATTTACCTCCCGGGGGGTTCCGGTAACCCTCCCGGTAATCCGGAAAAATCCCGATTTCACCCGGAACGCTTCCGGTGCCCAAACATAGGCTTCCAATATATCAATCTTTACGTCTCGACCATTTCGAGACTCCTCGTCATGTCCGTGATCTCATCCGGGACTCCGAACAACCTTTGGTACATCAAAATGCATAAACTCATAATAACTGTCATCGTAACGTTAAGCGTGCGGACCCTACGGTTCGAGAACAATGTAGACATGACCGAGACACGTTTCCGGTCAATAACCAATAGCGGGACTTGGATGCCCATATTGGCTCCTACATATTCTACGAAGATCTTTATCGGTCAGACCGCATAACAACATACGTTGTTCCCTTTGTCATCGGTATGTTACTTGCCCGAGATTCGATCGTCGGTATCCAATACCTAGTTCAATCTCGTTACTGGCAAGTCTCTTTACTCGTTCCGTAATAAATCATCTCATAACTAACATCTTAGTTATTATGCTTGCAAGGCTTATGTGATGTGTATTACCGAGAGGGCCCAGAGATACCTCTCCGACAATCGGAGTGACAAACCCTAATCTTGAAATACGCCAACCCAACATCTACCATTGGAGACACCTGTAGTACTCCTTTATTATCACCCAGTTACGTTGTGACGTTTGGTAGTACCCAAAGTGTTCCTCCGGTAAACGGGAGTTGCATAATCTCATAGTTATAGGAACATGTATAAGTCATGAAGAAAGCAATAGCAACATACTAAACGATCGGGTGCTAAGCTAATGGAATGGGTCATGTCAATCAGATCATTCAACTAATGATGTGACCTCGTTAATCAAATAACAACTCTTTGTTCATGGTTAGGAAACTTAACCATCTTTGATTAACGAGCTAGTCTAGTAGAGGCATACTAGTGACACTTTGTTGGTCTATGTATTCACACATGTATTATGTTTCCGGTTAATACAATTCTAGCATGAATAATAAACATTTATCATGATATAAGGAAATAAATAATAACTTTATTATTGCCTCTAGGGCATATTTCCTTCAGGAATATTGCTCATCTTCGGTCTTACTACACTTGAGCCACTGGCTCTCATAATGTACATACTTTGACATTGTATATATTATGATAAGTAATAAAGCAGGACCTCTGTCCTTTTCATTTTCAATGATCACATATCTTTATTATTTTAATTATTAAATGACCAGTTGGGGGCTGATCGTATTCGAATCTAGCTTAAACCCTCTCGGTTCGGCTCATGATCGTATTCGAATCTAGCCATTAAAACCTCATGGTCACTAGGGGGCTTCCTGTTCAAACATAGGTCGTATTCGAACCAAAGAGAACATAGCTGTCGTAACCCTCTTGATCGGCGCAAAGACAAACTCACTAGGGGGCTTCTTGATCGTATCTAAATCATAGCTTAATCCCTTTTGGGTCCGACTTGCATCGTATTCGAATCAGGGTCGTTAAAAACCTCTCAAGGTCATTTGGAGGCTTCCTGTTCAAACATAGGCCATATTCTAACCAAAGAGAACATAGCTGTCGGTACCCTCTTGATCGGCGCAATGCCAAAGCCACTGGGGGCTACATGATCATATTCGAATCCTAGTTTAACCCCTTTGGTCCGGTTTACTGATCGTATTCGAATCAGAAGCCTCCAAATTTTTCTTAAAGCTTGATTTACATTGTTTGAAAGATACTCTTTTGTTTTACTAGTTTGTTGCTGTCTTGAATTTAACTATAAGCATGGTTTCAATTTAAACCGGCTCGGTTATTTGACAATGAGCTGCCAAGGTATAACAGTCATCAGGCATATGGAAGGATTGACTTCTAAAATCGATTGGGTTGTCACCCTTACTGTCCGGGTCACATAAGCCGGTAGTCCAGAATCAAAGAACACAGATATGGCATTGTCATTCATAAACAGACTTATCTGTGTTTTTCTTTAATCAAAGGCTTTTCAGCCTTGTTTATCTTTACATCTGGTCCTGATTATTTCGCTATGGTAATTTCATAGTTATGTATTGGGTGTTTTGACCCGTCCAGCGGTAAACCGCCAGGACAGTTTCTCATCTTTTACATACAGGAATAGGTTTAAACACTGCAGATATGATAAAAGATATAAAGCATATATTGACATGACGGATAAAATGTCGGATGCAGTATGATATGCACGATGGCATAGGCAGAACATGCAGGTTTTAAAGCTAGCCTATTACAAGGCGTTGGGAGCCCAAAAAGGTTAAAACTATTTTCTCTTAAACAGATGTTAAGCTAAGGCCAGTTCATTAAGTCTTGGCCGGATTATTTGGACGGTTATGACTCCTCCCTCGCCTGTTCATCTCCCTCAACTGGTTGGAAGCTAGGCTTAGACCAGTCAAACCCATGAAGAGAAACGAACTCAGCTTCATCATCAATTAGACCAGCCGGGTCAATTTCTGGAGCAAAGGTGTGTTGGCGAACCGGCGGGATGAGATCTGTTACTTTATATGAAGGAGTCGCCATCTTTTTATTATCAACATCAAAACCCAGCTGATACTTATCAATGTTGGTCTCGTCGCCAAGAATGGTAGCCTGAGGACGAACTCCCCTCACACAAGCGACAAAGTCATCTTGATCAAATGGAGTCCTGTCTTCCTTCAAGGGGGGATACCCCGTGGCTACGTCAGCCGGGTCTAGTTTCGGCACCCAGGCTTTGGAGTGGCTTAAAGCAGTTAGGGATCCGGCTCTTGCACAAGACCGCTTGACCTCTTGGAATCTGGCGGGTAAGATAGATAACTTCTTCAAAACATCACTCAAGAGGTTTGGTCCCTGGTTGGCTGGGGAGATAATAGCAAGCGCCCGTTGAGCCCCAGTGTACAGTTGCTCCACCAGGGTGTAAACTGCCTTGAGTTTTGTCACGCTGTTTTGGCTCAAATTGCTGCTCCGTGGACCTATGAGTATTTTAAAGGGTTAAGCAGGCGGCTTATATTTTAGGTAAAAATAGAGTTTAAGTAAATAATACAAATGACTCAACAAAGATTGTGGAGACCATCTAAGACACACGGTTTTTTAAGCCGGTGAGCTCCGTGGTAACCTCCTTGAGAGCCGCCTCGGCTATCTCAGCACGCTGTATCAGCAAGGTTTTCTCATCGGCCCTGGATTTTTCTCCGCATCAAAACTGGTCTTTAGTTTTTCAGCTTCAGAGAGGCTCAACTGGAGTTTGGAGTCAGCATTCTTTATCTCCGTCTCTTGATCCGCCAGCCGGGTCTTTGCATCAATCAATTGAGAACCCAATTCAGTTATGGCGGTCTATAGACATGCACAGGTGTGTTAAAAATTTATTTCAATAAAGGAAATAATGATTAAAGCCCCAAGCGCTTTGCAACACAACACCACTCGGCACTTGGGGGCTAATGTCTGCCAAAGCAATTTTTTAAATGCAAAATGGCTCTTCTATGATTAAAGTCCCAAGTGTTTTCCAAGTAACAACACTTGGCACTTGGGGGCTAATGCATGACATCAAGAAAGTTTTCTCATCTTGAGCCAGATCACACTATTTGTTCGGACTAATTCAAGATAGTTATGAAGTCAAGTTCCGGCTCATCCATGATAAATTAAGCCGGCCCTTGGAGGCTACACATTGTTGTTAAAGTTTACATGATCATATTTACAAAGTCCCTGCTCATTATTGCATTATGACCCGACCCTTGGGAGCTACACTGTTTGAAGCTTTTATGGGCATCAGGCAATTACAAGTCCCAGGTTGCTGCAAGCATGACAACCCAACACTTGGGGCTACATATGAGGAATACTTAGTTTTGACTAGTGATTAAGATGAACAACATGGATTTCTTCAAAGTGGTAAAATTTATATTGAAGCAAGTCTTAAGTCATCACTCTGCTCTGCTTAAGACTTGGGGACTACAAGTGAAATTTATGCTAATCCACTAGACTTAGGGAATATCTAAGACAGAGCATCAACCTATATCACAAGTCTATAGATCATTAAGGTTCATCATAATCCGGAGACTTGGGGGCTGGCAGAGTATATGTAAACTAATGAAAGACGGAGAACATACCTCGTATTTCAGTTGCAGTTGTTTGACCATCTCAATTTCAGAGTCACGGCTGGAATGCACATGACTGAGGTATCCAGACAGCACGTCACTAACATTCAGGTGAGCATAGTGAGAGACGTCAAACCGCACTTTCTGCCTTTCCAAAGCTTCTTGCTTGGCAAAGTGCCTGGCCAGTACAATTGGATTGCTCGGCTCAACGAATCTACTACCAGTGATTAGGACGTCATTGTCAGAAGGCGCTGGCGGGTTAGCTGAGCTGGACGATCCAACGGTGGATGGATTGAGAATGGTCTCATCAGCTGACGGCTCGGGACGGTCTGATTGAATGTCAACAGCAGGGTCTTCTGGTGCTTCAGATTGTTCAGGAGCAGTTGGTATTGCCGGTTCAGGAGCAGGGTCTTCCGCGGGCTTAGCCACCCTCATTTTCTTGGGCTTTGCTTGACCGCTAAGAAGAATTCCATGAGTCAGTATAATGATACAGACCTAAAGATGCAGAAGAAAGATAATTTTCTTTACCCCGGGGCAGTCTTGAAAGCCGGAAATTGAGTTTGTGAAGAATCGCCGGATGAACGAGAAACCTCCTACAATAGTAAAATCACAGTTAAGAGAGCAAGGAAGTAGATTCATTGACAAAAGTGAAAGATAAAGGTGAAAAGAAACCTCATTCTGGCGTTTTCGAGGAGTCTTCGGTAAGCCGGAGAGCAGTTCATTGTCGTCACTAGTCCGGGCCTGACGGCGTCTCTCATGTTGCTGCTTTTTCAAAAGAAAATGAGGATTCAAATAAGCCAAAGGGTGTGAAAACCTTACTTTTTGGGTTACCAGTCGAGGTTGCTGTCTTGGCAAAGGTTCTGAGTCAGAGGAAATAGTTACCTCTTCTTCTACTGCCTGGCTGGCTCCCGTGTCGTCCTGGCAATAGTCAGTGTCAATAAGGTTGTGAAAAAAAGGCCAAGTGTAGCGACCAGACCTCATACAGTCTGATCTCTGTGCTCCGGTGTCATCCCTGGATCAGTAATGCTAACACCACATAGTACTCGGAGGATTTATAGCAGAGTAGCAATCACACACTTATTACATTGGATGTCTCAAAAGAGAACTCATTACAATAAATATGGCTTAAGGCCATCTAATAACGATAACAGCGGAAGGCTTGGAAGATAAGTGAGTCCATCAACTCCAACGGCATCACTGAGTATAGAACCACGACCTAAAACTCCTTAATCGTCGTCTGAAAACTCTGCAACATTAACGTTGCAGCCCGAAAACGGGTCAGCACATGGAATATGCTGGCAAGGTAACACATAGAGAGTAATGAAATGCAACAGCTATACTATATGCATATTTGGCTGGTGTAAAGCTCTATGGTTACAGTTTTTGCGTAAAGCCAATTTTTCCCTACTTCAAAGGAATAAGTTTATTTACTATTATGGTGGTTGCTAAACATTGAGAATGGTTGACAGCATCCTCAATCCCAATTAAAAATCATCATTAAACAAACCCATCAAAATTAATTTTAGAGTAACATGTTGAGATTCACATGATAATCCAAGTACCAGATACTCAAGATGTCCATAACCGGGGACACGGCTAACCATGACTAGTTTATTACACTCTACAGAGGTTTGCGCACTTTTCCCCACAAGACTCGATCGCCTCCGTTGGATTTCTCGCACTACATGGTGTTTGAGAAACGGATGACCGAGACATAGCCTTTCAGAAGCGCTAGCACCTTACGATCGGGTAGACCATACCACCTACATCCCCTACATCTGCTAGTCTACCACTGTAAGAGTTCGCACAACTTAGTCAACTATGCCAGAGCCCATAATGGCTTGTGGCTGCACACGGAAGTTTCTAGTATGAATAATCTCATGATCCCTTTGAGCCTGGGTGGCGGTCCAAAAGAAAACAGGCAAGTCCTGATAGAAACCATGTGCCTCAATCCACCCAGATGTGTATTTAAGTTGCCACCTTAAACAAACCATTAAAATTTATCAAACTCACATCTGTCATGGATATCACTCACCCAATCCATGTCTACTAGCATAGCATGGCATAATAAGCAAACGTAGAAGCAACTCCCAAAGGTTTCATAATAAATAGGTAATAGGTACTACCTCATCTACTTCTCATCCCACAATTTAATTAGATCCTAATCATGCAATGTGTGAAGATTGATCTAATGCAATAAAACTGGGTTGTAGAAAAGGTATGATCAAAGTGTTACTTGCCTTGCTGATGATCCGCGAAACCTAGAGATTCGAAGTAACAGGCGGCGCACTCCGGGTATTCTATCGCAGACAAACAAACAAGCATACAATAAGTACTCATCTAATGCACAGGTAAAACTCAAATAGAATATCTAACCAGAAAGTTCAACTTAAGAACCCTGGTTTGCAAAAGAATCCAATCGAACAAAGCAAAAGAAATCAAACGGCAAAAGAAAACAACTTCGTTCTAGCAATCTGGATCTAGGTCAAATTTTACTGTAGCAAAAACTTGTTTACGTTGATTATTCGGAAAGAGGGTTTCGAGACGAAACTCCAGGCGCTTGAATCACCTGATTCCGATAAACGAGCGAAAAGTTATACTAAAACGAAAGTCGGATCAGAAATCGCGATCAGAAAATAACCGCGGAAAATCCGACAAAAAAGACAAGCGACGAACAAAAAAGAAAAGAAAAAAAATTCCTCTTTTTTTGCACGGAAATCGAGACACGTTGGCGAACCTCGAAAGGCGTGCTTCTCCGGCGAGACGGCGGCGGCTGGCGGCGGGGTGGGCTGGGGTGCTCTGGGGCTCGGGCGCTCGGTATATAAAGGCTGCCCCGGGCGGTGTCCCGCTCGGGTACGGCCCAGAGTCGGTTTCCGTTTTTTTTAAATAATTCCGCTCGGAAGAAAAATAAAAAGAAATACTAAACGGACTCCAAAAATTGCGAAATAAATTTTGCCGGGTTCCTAAAATCAAGCCCGATAAAGTGAACATTTATTTGGGCCCAAACTACAACTTTGAAAAACGCGCATTTTTCCTAAATTCAAATAAAAATACCGAAAAACTCCGAAATAAATCTTATTTGATTTTTTTATTAAATCCTCAATATTTCTATATTTTGGGAAAGTCATTTTATTCCCTCTCTCATATTTTTGTAATAGAAATAATTGATGATAAAATAAATAAAATCAAATGATCCTGTTTACATAATTTGAGAAAACTCAAATACGTAAATAACGAAATCCCCAACTCTCTCCGTGGGTCCTTGAGTTGCTTAGGATTTTCTAGGATCAAAATCAAAAGCAAATAAAATATGATATGCATGATGATCTAATGTATAACATTCCAAATTGAAAATTTGGGATGTTACAAACCTACCCCCCTTAAGATGAATCTCGCCCTCGAGATTCGGGTTGGCTAGAAAATTGGTGAGGGTGGTCTTTGAGCAAATCTTCCTCTCGCTCCCAGGTGGCTTCATCCTCCGTGTGGTGGCTCCATTGAACTTTGCAAAACTTGATAACCTTACTGCGAGTAACTCGGCTGGCAAACTCGAGAATCTTGACTGGTTTCTCCTCGTAGCTCAAATCATTATCCAACTGAATTGCTTCCAATGGCAGTGTATCTCTCAAAGGTACATCAGCCATCTCCGCGTGGCACTTCTTCAACTGAGAAACGTGGAACACATCATGAACTCCTGACAATCCTTCTGGCAATTCCAACTTGTAGGCCACTTCTCCCATACGCTCCAAAACTCGATATGGCCCTACAAATCGTGGCGCTAACTTGCCCTTAACTCCAAAACGCTTAATCCCTCGAAGCGGGGATACTCGAAGATACGCTCTATCTCCGACTTCGTAAACTGTCTCCTTGTGTTTAGAATCTGCGTAGCTCTTCTGCCTGGACTGGGCTACCTTGAGCCTATCACGAATCAACTTCACCTTCTGTTCAGACTCTTTAATCAGATTTGGTCCAAACAACTGGCGGTCTCCAACTTCGTCCCATGACAACGGTGTCCTGCACCTCCTTCCGTATAAAGCTTCGAAAGGGGCCATCTTCAAACTGTTCTGATAGCTCTTGTTGTAAGAGAACTCTGCATATGGCAAATTATCGTCCCAACTAGATCCATAATCTAGCGCACAAGCTCTCAGCATATCCTCCAAAATCTGATTAACTCTCTCGGTCTGTCCATCTGTCCGCGGATGAAAAATTGTACTAAATTCTAGCCTAGTACCCAAAGTCTCATGCAACTACTTCCAGAACTTTGAGGTAAACTGGGTTCCTCTATCTGATACGATACTCCTCGGAACTCCATGCAAACATACGATCCTGGTCATGTATATCTTTGCCAACTTAGCACTGGTGTAAGTGGTCTTTACTGGGATGAAATGAGCTACTTTCGTCAATCGATCGACTACAACCCAAATCGAGTCATAGCCTGAACGAGTCCTTGGTAATCCCATGATAAAATCCATGCCTATCTTATCCCACTTCCATTCGGGTATCGGCAATGGTTGCAACAATCCTGCTGGCCTCTGATGCTCTGCCTTTACTCTCTGACATACGTCACAAACTGCTACATACTCCGCAATATCCTTCTTCATTCCTGTCCACCAGAAAATATCCTTCAAATCCAAATACATCTTGGTATTCCCTGGGTGAATCGAATACGGTGAATCATGAGCCTCTCCCAAAATCAACTTTCTGATCTCCGGGTCATTGGGCACATAAACACGGTCTTCAAACCATAGGGTATCATGCTCATCCTCCTTTGCTCAGTTTCTCCTTTATAGAAGCAATCTCCTTGTCAGATTTCCGAGCTTCTCTGATTTTATCCATCAATGTTGACTGAATCTCCAATGCTGCCACATAGCCTCTCGGAACTATCTCCAAACATAGCTCACGAAGGTTTTCTGCTAACTCCTTGGGTATTCCTCCCGTCATTAACGTATTGACATGGCTCTTACGGCTTAATGCGTCAGCTACTACATTAGCTTTTCCGGGATGGTAATGGAATCTCATATCATAATCTTTGATGAGCTCCAACCATCTCCTTTGTCTGAGATTCAACTCCTTCTGTGTGAAAATGTACTTCAAACTCTTGTGATCCGTGTAGACCTCACAATGATTTCCAATGAGAAAATGTCTCCATGTCTTCAATGCATGCACTACGGCTGCTAACTCCAAATCATGTGTGGCATAATTCAATTCGTGAGGCTTCAGTTGTCGTGAAGCATACGAAACAACTCTACCTTCCTGCATAAGCACTGCTCCAAGTCCTCGACGTGAAGCGTCACAATACACCTCATAATCCTTGGTCTGATCTGGCAAAATCAATACTGGTGAGGTAACCAAACGTTTCTTCAACTCCTGGAAACTAGCCTCACACTCCTCAGTCCATTTGAACTTAGTATCCTTCTTCAACAACTCCGTCATAGGATTCACAATCTTTGAAAAGTTCTCAATAAATCTTCGGTAGTATCCTGCGAGTCCAAGAAAACTCCGGATCTCTCCAACTGTTGTTGGTGCTTCCCACTTGGTCACAGTATCAACTTTAGTGGGATCTACTGCTATACCTTCTCCAGATATAACATGTCTGAGGAATCCTACTTCCTTCAACCAAAACTCACATTTGCTGAACTTGGCATATAATTGATGTTCTCTGAGCTTCCCAAGTACCAAACGCAAATGCTCCTTATGTTCCTCTTCATTCTTTGAATAAACCAAGATATCATCGATGAACACTACGACGAACTTATCCAAAAACTCCATAAACACTTTGTTCATCATGTTCATAAAATAGGCAGGCGCGTTAGTCAGTCCAAATGACATAATGGTATACTCATACAGCCCATACTTGGTGGTAAAAGCTGTCTTCGGAATATCCTGTTCTCGAATCTTCAACTGATGGTACCCCGATCGCAAATCGATCTTGGAAAACACTTTAGCTCCTTGCAATCGATCAAACAGATCATTGATCATTGGTAGTGGGTACTTGTTTTTGATTGTTACTTCGTTCAATCCTCGATAGTCAACAACCATTCTTAACGATCCATCCTTCTTCTCCACTAGAAGTACTGGTGATCCCCAAGGCGAAGAACTTGGGCGAATATATCCCTTATCCAGTAACTCCTTAATCTGCTTCTTAATTTCCACCAAATCCTTTGCTGGCATCCTATATGGTCTCTTCGATATTGGCCCAGTGCCTGGCAATAGCTCAATCAAAAACTCAATATCTCTATCCGGTGGCATGCCTGGCAACTCTTCTGGAAATACATCAGGAAAATCCTTTACCACTGGTACTTCCTCCTGCACAACTCCTGTTAGGCAATTTACTTGTGTCCTTTTTGGCACATGCCGGGATACATACTTGATCCTTCTCCCTTCTGGTGTGGTAAGCAAAATTGACTTACTAGCACACTCAATATTCCATTCATACTTTGATAACCAATCCATGCCTAATATCACATCCAATCCTTGAGATTCCAATACTATTAGGTCTGAGGGAAAAACATAGTTACCAATCCTTAATGGTAACCGATCACACCATAGACTAGCCACATACTCTGCTCCTGGCGAGGTTACTAACATGGGTGACCTAAGGGCTTGGGTTGGTAGGTTATACTTATCCACAAATCCCCTTGATATGTATGAATGCGATGCACCAGTATCAAAAAGAACGAGTGCAGTAAATGACTTAACCAAAAACTTACCTCTTACTGCATCGGGCTGAGCTTCAACCTCCTCCACACTAACGTGGTTCACCTGTCCCCTGTTGAAAGGGTTCGTCTTCTTTCCAGAGCTTCCATTACCGTTTTGGCCTTCAGGACATTCATTTGCATAATGTCCTGGCTTCGAACACTTATAGCAAGTGACGTGGCTGAAGTCCTTCCTGGCTGGGGTTGATGGGGTGCTGCGGTTCTGTCCATTGCTTCCTCCATTCCCATTACCATTCTTGGTGCCATTGTGATTGTGCGAGCTACCTACTCCATGGGTATGCTGAAAATGTCCTCCCGGTCTAGGGGTAAAACGTGGCTTCTGCTGAGCTCCTGAATTATACTTTCCTTCTCCATACTTCCTCTTGCGGTTCTCAATTTGCTGCTGCTTCCCTTCAATCATAAGAGCACGATCTACCAACTCCTGGTAGTTGTTGAAGGTGGCTACCATCAACTGCATACTCAATTCATCATTCAGTCCTTCCAGGAATTTCTCCTGCTTAGCTGCATCCATAGCAACGTCATCTGGGGCATAACGTGCTAGCTTACTAAACTCCTCCACATACTGGCCAACTATCCGTCCTCCTTGGCGCAAGTTACGAAACTCACGCTTCTTCATGGCCATTGCTCCTGATGAAACATGGGCAGTACGAAAAGCCTGCTGAAACTGGTCCCATGTGATAGTATCAACTGGGAAGGTGGCTGTGAAATTCTCCCACCATGATGCTGCGGGTCCTTCTAACTGATGTGCGGCAAACTTCACCTTCTCCGCATCTGTGCATCCTGCTGTGGTCAACTCCCTAGCTATCTTGCGGAGCCAATCATCTGCTACTATCGGCTTGGTGCTACTAGAAAACACCGGCGGATTCAGCCTAAGAAAACGGGCTAAGTGGTCAATAGGTGGTGGTGGTGGTGCTGGGTTGTTGTTGTTGTTCCCCTGGTTCTGATTCTGAACTAGCAACTGCATCAAGGTGTTCTGCTGCTGGATCAACTGGGTGAGCTCCGGCGGAAAGGCAAATCCGGGGTCACGTCTCGGAGGCATCTGAGGGTTTAGAAAAGATTAGATATAAGAATAGAGGGGGTCTAAAGAGAAAACACTACCCATATGCACATGAGGCAAAAGCACACAATTCACTTCATTCAATCAAACAACATCTCTGTCTTACAGTGAATAGTGATCTAGGTCTTTTAGCTTAGTGGTCGTGTCCTACAGTCAGCGTGTGCTCTGATACCATCTCTGTAGCGACCAGACCTCAAACAGTCTGATCTCTGTGCTCCGGTGTCATCCCTAGATCAGTAATGCTGACACCACACAATACTCGGAGGATTTATAGCAGAGTAGCAATCACACACTTATTACATCGAATGTCTCAAAAGAGAACTCATTACAATAAATATGGCTTAAGGCCATCTAATAACGATAACATCGGAAGGCTTGGAAGATAAGTGAGTCCATCAACTCCAACGGCATCACTGAGTATAGAACCACGACCTAAAACTCCTTAATCGTCGTCTGAAAACTCTGCAACATTAACGTTGCAGCCCGAAAACGGGTCAGCACATGGAATATGCTGGCAAGGTAATACATAGAGAGTAATGAAATGCAACAGCTATACTATATGCATATTTGGCTGGTGTAAAGCTCTATGGTTACAATTTTTGCGTAAAGCCAATTTTTCCCTACTTCAAAGGAATAAGTTTATTTACTATTATGGTGGTTGTTAAACATTGAGAATGGTTGACAGCATCCTCAATCCCAATTAAAAATCATCATTAAACAAACCCATCAAAATTAATTTTAGAGTAACATGTTGAGATTCACATGATAATCCAAGTACCAGATACTCAAGATGTCCATAACCGGGGACACGGCTAACCATGATTAGTTTATTACACTCTGCAGAGGTTTGCGCACTTTTCCCCACAAGACTCGATCGCCTCTGTTGGATTTCTCGCACTACATGGTGTTTGAGAAACGGATGACCGAGACATAGCCTTTCAGAAGCGCTAGCACCTTACGATCGGGTAGACCGTACCACCTACATCCCCTACATCTGCTAGTCTACCACTGTAAGAGTTCGCACAACTTAGTCAACTGTGCCAGAGCCCATAATGGCTTGTGGCTGCACACGGAAGTTTCTAGTATGAATAATCTCATGATCCCTTTGAGCTTGGGTGGCAGTCCAAAAGAAAACAGGCAAGTCCTGATAGAAACCAGGTGCCTCAATCCACCCAGATGTGTATTTAAGTTGCCACCTTAAATAAACCATTAAAATTTATCAAACTCACATCTGTCATGGATATCATTCACCCAATCCACGTCTACTAGCATAGCATGGCATAATAAGCAAACGTAGAAGCAACTCCCAAAGGTTTCATAATAAACAGGTAATAGGTACTACCTCATCTACTTCCCATCCCACAATTTAATTAGATCCTAATCATGCAATGTGTGAAGATTGATCTAATGCAATAAAACTGGGTTGTAAAAAAGGTATGATCAAAGTGTTACTTGCCTTGCTGATGATCCGCGAAACCTAGAGATTCGAAGTAACAGGCGGCGCACTCCGGGTATTCTATCGCAGACAAACAAACAAGCATACAATAAGTGCTCATCTAATGCACAGGTAAAACTCAAATAGAAGATCTAACCAGAAAGTTCAACTTAAGAACCCTGGTTTGCAAAAGAATGCAATCGAACAAAGCAAAAGAAATCAAACAGCGAAAGAAAACAACTTCATTCTAGCAATCTGGATCTAGGTCAAATTTTACTATAGCAAAAACTTGTTTACGTTGATTATTCGGAAAGAGGGTTTCGAGACGAAACTCCAGGCGCTTGAATCGCCTGATTCCGATAAACGAGCGAAAAGTTATACTAAAACGAGAATCGGATCAGAAATTGCGATCAGAAAATAACCGCAGAAAATCCAACGAAAAAGACAAGCGACGAACAGAAAAGAAAAAGAAAAAAAATTTCCTCTTTTTTTGCACGGAAATCGAGACACGTCGGCGAACCTCGAAAGGCGCGCTGCTCCGGCGAGACGGCGGCGGCGGCTGGCGGCGGGGTGGGCTGGGGTGCTTTGGGGCTCGGTATATAAAGGCTGCCTCGGGCGGTGTCCCGCTCGGGTACGGCCCGGAGTCGGTTTTCGTTTTTTTTAAATAATTCCGCTCGGAAGAAAAATAAAAAGAAATACTAAACCGACTCCAAAAATCGCGAAATAAATTTTGCCGGGTTTCTAAAATCAAGCCCGATAAAGTGAACATTTATTTGTGCCCGAACTACAACTTTGAAAAACGTGCATTTTTCCTAAATTCAAATAAAAATACCGAAAAACTCCGAAATAAATCTTATTTGATTATTTTATTAAATCCTCAATATTTCTATATTTTGGGAAAGTCATTTTATTCCCTCTCTCATATTTTTGTAATAGAAATAATTGATGATAAAATAAATAAAATCAATGATCCTGTTTACATAATTTGAGAAAACTCAAATATGTAAATAACGAAATCCCCAACTCTCTCCGTGGGTCCTTGAGTTGCTTAGGATTTTCTAGGATCAAAATCAAAAGCAAATAAAATATGATATGCATGATGATCTAATGTATAACATTCCAAATTGAAAATTTGGGATGTTACACCAAGAGAGTCAAGGGCTACCTCCGACTCAGAAACATCATCCAGCTTGAACATATCAGAAGCATTTCTTTTCTTCTTGGACTTTCGGGTTGTCTTCTTGGCGGCTATGGCGGTGGCTCTAGCCTTCTTGGCAGCTTCATGATCGTATTTTGCCTTCCAAAAGTCAGACTTGGCCTGTAGGCAAATAACAGGTTAAAGGTCATGCAAGTACTTAACTACTGAAGGAAAAAGGGGATCAAGGGGACTTGCCTCTGGTGCCGGGTTAAGCTTGCAGAAAGGATTCAATCCAACTTTACTGCACTCCTCGTATTTACTGTTTACAAGGGTGGTTGACATTTCAGCAATAGCCTCTTCAGTCAGTTGTACAGAACTATGACACAGAGGGTCATCTAGGCCTCCGCCATATTTATACATCAAGTTGGATCGGCGGCTCGGAGGGATGACCCGTCATGCGATCCAACAACGCTGGTTAGGCCATTTCCCAACAAGGCTTGAATCCTTTTGATGGATGGGATGAGCTTATTCCGTTCAGCGGCAGTCAGCTTGTCAGGAAGCACAAATTTATAATCAAGACGCTCCACGCGATAACCCGACATTGGTTTTTCATCAGCTGGCGACGTGTCTTTGCAATAAAACCAAGTTTGGTTCCAATCCTTGTGATGGCTTGGTAAGACTACTAAGGGAAAGACAACGCCCTGTCAGCGCTGAATCGAAATTCCACCAAGTTCCAAGCTAGGGCCATTGGTGCATTCATTCTGGCGGTTCAGATAGAAATACTCTCTGAAGAGTTCAACAGTAGGTTCTTCTTGAAGATAAACCTCATAGAGAACTTGAAAATTGCAGATGTTCGATATGGAGATGGGTCCTAGATCTTATGGATGAAGCTTGAAAAAATGCAGAATATCTCTGAAGAACTTTGTGAAGGAAATATTCCCTAGAGGCAATAATAAAGCTATTATTTATTTCCTTATATCATGATAAATGTTTATTATTCATGCTAGAATTGTATTAACCGGAAACATAATACATGTGTGAATACATAGACAAACAAAGTTTCACTAGTATGCCTCTACTTGACTAGCTAGTTGATCAAAGATGGTTATGTTTCCAAACCATAGACATGAGTTGTCATTTGATTAACGGGATCACATCATTAGGAGAATGATGTGATTGACATGACCCATTCCGTTAGCTTAGCACATGATCGTTTAGTATGTTGCTATTGCTTTCTTCATGACTTATACATGTTCCTATGACTATGAGATTATGCAACTCGCATTTATCGGAGGAACACTTTGTGTGCTACCAAATGTGACAACATAACTGGGTGATTATAAAGGTGCTCTACAGGTGTCTCCAAAGGTACTAGTTGGGTTGGCGTATTTTGAGATTAGGATTTGTCACTCCGATTGTCAGAGAGGTATCTCCGGGCCCTCTCGGTAATGCACATCACTTAAACCTTGCAAGCATCGCAACTAATGAGTTAGTTGCGTAATGATGTATTACAGAACGAGTAAAGAGACTTGCCGGTAACGAGATTGAACTAGGTATTGAGATACCGACGATCAAATCTCGGGCAAGTAACATACCGATGGCAAAGGGAACAACGTATGTTGTTATGTGGTTTGACCGATAAGATCTTCGTAGAATATGTGGGAGCCAATATGAGCATCCAGGTTCCGCTATTGGTTATTGACCGGAGACATGTCTCGGTCATGTCTACATAGTTCTCGAACCCGTAGGGTCCACACGCTTAATGTTATGGTGAGAGTTATATTATGAGTTTATATGTTTTGATGTACCGAAGGTTGTTTGGAGTCTCGGATGTGATCACGGACATGACGAGGAGTCTCGAAATGGTCGAGACATGAAGATTGATATATTGGAAGCCTATGTTTGGATATCGAAAGTGTTTCGGGTGAAATCAGGATTTTACCGGAGTACCGGGAGGTTACCGAAACCCCCCGGGAGGTAAATGGGCCTTAGTGGGCCTTTACGGAGAAGAGGAGAGGCGGCCAGGCCTGGGCCACGCGCCCCTCCCCCTAGTCTGAATAGGACAAGGAGAGGGGGGCGGCGCCCCCCTTTCTTCTGTCCCTCCTCTTTCCCCCTCTTGAATCCTATTTCAACTAGGAAGGGGGGGGGGAGTCCTACTCCCGGTGGGAGTAGGACTCCTCCTGGCGCGCCCTCTCCCTGGCCGGCCGCACCCCCCATTTTCTCCTTTATATACGGGGGCAGGGGGGCACCCCAGAGACACAACAATTGATCAAGTTGATCTTTTAGCTGTGTGTGGTGCCCCCCTCCACCATAGTCCACGTCGATAATACTGTAGCGGTGCTTAGGCGAAGCCCTGTGTCGGTAGAACATCAACATCGTCACCACGCCGTCGTGCTGACGAAACTCTCCCTCAACACTCGGCTGGATCAGAATTCGAGGGACGTCATTGTGCTGAACGTGTGCTGAACTCGGAGGTGCCATGCGTTCGGTACTTGGATCGGTCGGATCGTGAAGACGTACGACTACATCAACCGCGTTGTGCTAACGCTTCCGCTTTCGGTCTACGAGGGTACGTGGACAACACTCTCCCCTCTCGTTGCTATGCATCACCATGATCTTGCGTGTGCATAGGAATTTTTTTGAAATTACTACCTGATAACCCACAAGTATAGGGGATCGCAACAGCTTTCGAGGGTAGAGTATTCAACCCAAATTTATTGATTCAACACAAGGGGAGCCAAAGAATATTCTCAAATATTAGCAGCTGAGTTGTCAATTCAACCACACCTGGAAACTTAGTATCTGCAGCAAAGTGTTTAGTAGCAAAGTAATATGATAGTGGTGGTAGCGGCAACAAAAGTAAAGACAGCAAAAGTAATCTTTTTGGTATTTTGTAGTGATTGTAACAGTAGCAGCGGGAAAGTAAATAAGCGTAAACCAGTATATGGAAAACTTGTAGGCACCAGATCAGTGATGGATAATTATGCCGGATGCGGTTCATCATGTAACAGTCATAACATAGGGTGACACAGAACTAGCTCGAGTTCGTCAATGTAATGTAGGCATGTATTCCGTATATAGTCATACGTGCTTATGGAAAAGAACTTGCATGACATCTTTTGTCCTACCCTCCCGTGGCAGCGGGGTCCTATTGGAAACTAAGGGATATTAAGGCCTCCTTTTAGTAGAGAACCGGAACAAAGCATTAGCACATAGTGAATACATGAACTCCTCAAACTATGGTCATCACCGGGAGTGGTCCCGATTATTGTCACTTCGGGGTTGTCGGATCATAACACGTAGTAGGTGACTCTAGACTTGCAAGATAGGATCTAGAACTCTCATATATTGATGAATACATAATAGGTTTAGATCTGAAATCATGGCACTCGGGCCTTAGTGACAAGCATTAAGCATAGCAAAGTCATAGCAACATCAATCTCAGAACATAATGGATACTAGGGATCAAACCCTAACAAAACTAACTCGATTACATGATAAATCTCATCCAACCCATCATCGTCCAGCAAGCCTACGATGCAATTACTCAAGCACGGCGGTGAGCATCATGAAATTGGTGATGGAGGATGGTTGATGATGACGACGGCGATGAATCCCCCTCTCCGGAGCCCCGAACGGACTCCAGACCAGCCCTCCCGAGAGGTTTTAGGGCTTGGCGGCAGCTCCGGATCGTAAAACGCGATGATTTCTTCTCTCTGATTTTTTTCTCTCTGAAAGCAAATATATAGAATTGGAGTTGGCGTCGGATGGTCAACAGGGGGCCCACGAGGTAGGGGGCGCGCCCTAGGGGGGGGGGCACCCCCCACCCTCGTGGAAAGGGTGTGGGCCCCCTGGTCTTCATATTTGGTGAGGATTTTTATTGTTTTTTCTAAGACCTCCCGTGGAGTTTCAGGTCATTCCGAGAATATTTGTTTTCTGCACATAAAACAACATCATGGTAATTCTGCTAAAAACATCGTCAGTCCGGGTTAGTTCCATTCAAATCATACAAGATAGAGTCCAAAACAAGGGCAAAAGTGTTTGGAAAAGTAGATACGACGGAGATGTATCAACTCCCCCAAGCTTAAACCCTTGCTTGTCCTCAAGCAATTCAGTTGACAAACTGAAAGAAAGAAAAACTTTTACAAACTCTGTTTGCTCTTGTTGTTGTAACTATGTCAAGCCAGCATTCAAGTTTTCAGCATAAATCATAACTAACCACATTTGCAATAATTCTCAGGTCTCATCATTACTCATATCAATAGCATAATCAACTAGCAAGTCATAATAATAAATCTCGGATGACAACACTTTCTCAAAACAATCATAATATGATATAACAAGATGGTATCTCGCTAGCCCTTTCTGAGACCGCAAAACATAAATGCAGAGCACCTTTAAAGATCAAGGACTGACTAGACATTGTAATTCATGGTAAAAGAGATCCAATCATAGTCATACCCAATATAAATTAATAGTGATGAATGCAAATGACGGCTGTGCTCTCTAGCTAGTGCTTTTTAATAAGAGGGTGATGACTCAGCATAAAAGTAAATGGATAGGCCCTTTGCAGAGGGAAGTAGGGATTTGTAGAGGTGCCAGAGCTTGGTTTTGAAATAGAGATAAATTGTATTTTGAGCGGTATACTTTCATTGTCAACGTAACAACTAAGAGATGGCGATATCTTCCATGCTAAACACATTATAGGCGGTTCCCAAACAGAATGGTAAAGTTTATACTCCCCCTCCACCAACAAGAATCAATCCATGGCTTGCTCGAAACAACGAGTGCCTCCAACATACATCAGGTCCCAGGGGGAGTTTTGCTTGCAATTAATTTTGATTTAGTTTGCATAAAGCATGGGACTGGGCATCCCGGTGACCAGCCATTTTCTGGTGAGTGAGGAGCGGAGTCCACTCCTCTTGAGAATAACCCGCCTAACATGGAAGATAAGGACACTACAGGAATCTGACAATTTGCCGTCAGGCAAGTACAGACGGCAAAGGCTGAAATACAGATGGCAAAGTTTTTGCCGTCAGCCAGCTGACGACAAAGAGTGACGGCAAAGCTAAAGTCGGCAAAGAGTACTTTGCCGTCAGCTTGTTATTGGGAAGACGGCAAAGTCTTTGCCGTCAGCCAAACTGATGCTTTGCCATTTGGCAATTTAATAACAAACGACAAAGAAAAGCTCGTTTGCCGTCAGCCGATTTGGTAACAGATGGCAAAGGAGAGCTCCTTTGCCGTCAGCCTCACAGAATCACAGACAGCAAAGTGCTCTTTTGCCGTGAGCCTCATAAAATCACAGACATCAAAGAAGTTTTCCTATTAAAATAATCTAAACTAACAGTCCATGTGCAAAGGCTACAAGGAACTAACGGACAATGATGAACACCACAATATTCATCGACACTTTGTTCTAAGAATCAACGATGAACAGAGAAGTTACAATTACAGAGTTGTCCTAAAAATTTACACAAAGGACCCCACAAAGTAAAATGAAAAACAATCAAGTCCTTCTCCACCGCAGCAACATGTACTTCATTGCCGACCGTCTTTCCTCTCGCCAGGGACTCCACTGCTGCTGCCCGGCTCTACTCGCCGCGCCACCGCACAGTCGCGCTCGCCCAACCCTACTTGTCGCGCCACCGCATAGTCGCACTCGACGGTGGCCGGAGTACCAGCGGACGACAGCGGCCGGAGAAACAATGGACGGCGGAGCCATGGCCAGAGCACCAGCGGACGACAACGTCCATGGCCGGAGCAGCAGCTGAGCAACGGAGGAGAGGAAGAAGGGCGCGGGCATGGCGGAGCAGTTGCCCGAGGTGAGTTCGCCGAAGCTTAGGCACAGGGAAGAGGAGTGCAGGGTGGTGGAGTGTTGGTCCGGGCGGCGAGTGGCGGAGCATCGGCCGGGGCCAATGGGGCGAGCAGCGGCCGGGGCGGTGAGTGGTGGAGCTATGGCCGGGACCGATGATGCGAGCTGCAGCAGGGGCCGGGGCTGCGAGCGGCGGCCGGGCAGGGGCTGGTGGTGCGAGCGGCGGCTGGGGCAGATGGGGCAAGCGGCAGCCGCGGCAGGGTCTGGTGGCGCGAGCGGCGGCTGGGGAAGATGGAGCAAGCGGCGGCCGGGCAGATGAGACGAGCGACGGCCTACCTGCGCACGAAGAGAGACAAGTACGCGAGAGAGAGGTGTGTGAGAGGATAAGGCAGGGCGAGGGGGTTTGTGGTGGGCATGGATCGGGGTGAGTGGTGGGGCCGCGAGAGAGATCGTGGTGTGGCTGTTGCTGGGATCTCGGGGTGGGCTGCGGATCTGCTGCCACGTCATCGATCCACGAGATCAATCCGTGGGTTGTGATTTCTCTTTGCCGTCTGCAATTTTATTTACAGACGGCAAATCACATACTTTGCCATCTGCAAAAAACCACAGATGGCAAAGACACTTTACCATCTGCAATTTTATTTATAAACGGCAAAGTATGTTATTTTACGTCTATAAAAAATGTGATGACGACAAAGTGTTTTTGCTGTCTATGGTTTTTTTGCAGATGGCAAAATATGTATTTGCTGTTATCCATTCTTTGCCTTCAGTCGCTGTCGGTAAAATTGCTCGTTGCCGTCTGCCCCGATGAAATGCTGACGGCAAAGAGCAGTACTGACGGCAAATCTCCTGTTTCCTGTAGTGGGACAACCTTTGTTGATACATGAGCTATTTGAGCATACAAAACAGAATGTTTATTTGAAGGTTTAGAGTTTGGCAGATACAAATTTACTTGGAACGGCAGGTAGATACCGCATATAGGAAGGTATGGTGGACTCATCTAGAATAACTTTAGGGTTTAAGGGATTGGATGCACAAGCAGTATTCCCGCTTAGTACAGATGAAGGCTAGCAAAAGACTAGGAAGCTACCAACTAGAGAGCGACAACAGCCATGTACATGCATTAAAATTAATAAACATTGGATGCAAGCATGAGTAGGGTATAATCCACCATAAACATAAATATCGTGAAGGCTATATTGATTTTGTTTCAACTACATGCGTGAACATGTGCCAAGTCAGGTCATTTAAATCATTCAAAGGAGGATACCACCCCATCATACCACATCATAATCATCTCAGTAACATGTTGGCATACAAGGTAAATCATTATAACTCATAGCTAATTAAGCATGGCACAAGCAACTATGATCTCTAATTGTCATTGCAAACATGTTTATTCATAATAAGCTTAATCAAGAACGACGGACTCATCATATTTACAAAAACAAAAGAGGTTGAGTTCATACCAGCTTTTCTCATCTCAGTCAGTCCATCATATATCATCATAATTGCCTTTCACTTGCACGACCGAACGGTGTGAATAATAATAAGAGTGCACGTGCATTGGACTAAGCTGGAATCTGCGAGCATTCAATAAACAGGAGAAGACAAGGCAATATGGGCTCTTGGTTAAATCTATCAATAATGCATATAAGAGCCACTTCAACAATTTAATTATGGTCTTCTCCTACTGACCCCCAAAGAAAGGAAAAGAAATAAAACTATTTACACAGGAAAGCTCCCAACAAGCGAAAGAAGAACGGGAAATATTTTTGGGTTTTCTTTTTAATTATTACTACTACAGTAGAAAAATAAACTACTACTAATTTTTTTGGTTTTTCCTAAGGTTAAGCAAACACACAAGAAGAAAGCAGGAAAATGGAAATAAACTAGCATGGATATTACAGTGAAAAAGTATGAGCACCGACATCTAGCAATGAGTGTGTGTGAACATAAATGTAATGTCAGTGAGAAATACGTACTCCCCCAAGCTTAGGCTTTCGGCCTAAGTTGGTCTATGGCCACGGCTGGCCTGGCGGATATCCATAATAATAGTTGTTGGGGTCATACTGCGATGAAGAATAGTTGGGATCATACTGATGTGCAGCGGTTACGGCCTGCTGAGCTGCAGCGTGGAGTTGGGCTGCCTCCGCTCTCCTCTTGTACTCTTCTGCCTCCTCTCTGGTAATAACATATCTTCCTTTTGTCTATGAATCAAAGAAGGCAGGAGCAGGGAGAGTAATACGGAAAAAACGTCGTTTATCAAAAATTAAGCGATATAAGAGAGGTGATTCAGGCCTCTCGACAAACTGGTACGAAGCCATAGAGTTATAATCTAAATATGCAGGAGGTAACTCCATATCACCCTCACGAATGTCTATTTCAAGAAAATGAGCTAAGCGAGTTACATAAATTCCTCCAAAGAAATCTCCATTATGTCTATTATGATGCAACCTACGAGCTACAATGGCTCCCATATGATAAGATTGGTCTCCTAACACAACACTCCTAAGAATGCTAAGATCAGGGACACACATGTGACATGCTTCATCCTTAGCATTTATGCATCTACCGATAAAAAGAGCAAAATAATGTATAGCAGGAAAGTGAATGCTCCCTATGGTAGCCTGCATTATATCTCTGGATTCCCCCACAGTTATACTAGCAAGAAAGTTTCTAAATTCAGATTTAGGGGGATCCCTAATACTGCCCCATGATGGAAGTTCGCAAGCAGAAGTGAAATCCTCTAGGTCCATGGTATAAGATTTGTCATCAAGATCAAACATAACTGAAGGAGAATTACGCGAAGATGAATACTCAAACCTCCTCACAAATGAACTTGTGAGATCATGATACTGGGGGAATTTGTTAGCCTCAAAATCCTCAAGACTGGCATTGCGCAAATATGATTTGAATTCTTCTTTAATTCCCGCATGGTCCATAAAATTTTCCGACGGCCATTCGCAAGGCCGTACTGGAGCGTCTCCTGGTGGATCATCGTCAGCATCGCGCATAGCAATTCTGGGTCCTTGCTTCTTAGAGGAACCACCTTGGAACATCTTCCTAAACACATTGGTTTTCTCTAAAAAATTCTGAAATTTTAGTAACTTCGAAATAAAAGTAAACCCGATTCAATAATACTGATAGCAACTACTCCTACAAGTGCCTAGATCCTATATCAAGCATTAGAACTACTAGGAACCATATATATTTGACATGCAAGCTCAAGAACATGGTCACCTATGCAGTACAAATTTGCAAAGAATAAAGCACTAGAACAAAAACTAATTGGACCAATGGAGGAGTCACATACCAAGGAACAATCTCCCCAAGCAGTTTTGCGAGAGGTGCTTTCAGCAAGGAGATCGAAAATCACAGCAAAAGCGGCTAGAACTCGTGCTTGAGTTGGTTTTTCGGGTTTGTGTGAGATAGAGGAAGAAGATGGGTGTTGGAATAAGTGGAGGAGGGCCACCATGGGCCCACGAGACAGGGGGGCGCGCCCACCACCCTCGTGACCAGGTGGCAGCTCCTCCCGCGGTAAGTTTTGCACAATAAATCCTCAAATATTCCCGAAAAAATAATATTAAATTGGCATGGCATTTTGAGGATTTTTATTTTCGGGATATTTTTATATGGCACAGATAAGTCAGGAAACAGACAGAAAAATACTATTTTTACTTTATTTAATATAAATAATAGAAAATATAAAGTGGGTACAAAAGTTTGTGCTTCTAGTTTCATCCATCTCATGCTCATCAAAAAGAATCCACTAACAAGGTTGATCAAGTCTTGTTAACAAACTCATTACGATAATCATGAAACCAGAGAAATTCCGAATAACACTAAGTTACCTCAACGGGGATATGCACATCCCCAATAATAAGAATATCATATTTCTTTTTGACGGTAGGAAGAGGAAATTCAAAACCTCCAAATATAATCGATGGAATTTTTCCAATAGAGTTGATACTATGAACTTGAGGTTGTTTCCTCGAAAAGTGTACCGTATGCTCATTACCATTAACATGAAAAGTGACATTGCCTTTGTTGCAATCAATAACAACCCCTGCAGTATTAAGAAAAGGTCTTCCAAGAATAATATACATACTATCATCCTCGGGAATATCAAGTATAACAAAGTCTGTTAAAATAGTAACGTTTGCAACCACAACAGGCACATCGTCACAAATACCGATAGGTATAGCAGTTGATTTATCAGCCATTTGCAAAGATATTTTAGTAGGTGTCAACTTATTCAAGTCAAGTCTACGATATAAATAGAGAGGCATAACACTAACACCGGCTCCAAGATCACATAAAGCAGTTTTAATATAATTTCTTTTAATGGAGCAAGGTATAGTAGGTACTCCGGGGTCTCCAAGTTTCTTTGGTATTCCACCCTTAAAAGTATAATTAGCAAGCATGGTGGAAATCTCAGCTTCCGGTATCTTTCTTTTATTAGTAATGATATCTTTCATATATTTAGCATAAGGATTCGTTTTGAGCACATCAGTTAATCTCGTACGCAAAAATATAGGCCTAATCATTTCAGCAAAGCGCTCAAAATCCTCATCATCCTTTTTCTTGGATGGTTTCGGAGGAAAAGGCATGGGTTTCTGAACCCAAGGTTCCCTTTCTTTACCATGTTTCCTAGCAACAAAGTCTCTTTTATCATAACGTTGATTCTTTGATTGTGGGTTATCGAGATCAACAACAGGTTCAATTTCTACATCATTATCATTACTAGGTTGAGCATCATCATGAACATCATCATTAATATTTTTACCAGGTTCATGTTCATTACCAGATTGTGTTTTAGCATCAGACATAGAAATATCATTTGGATTATCAGGTGGTTCAGCAATAGGTTCACTAGAAGTTTGCACAGTTCTATCATTTTTCTTCTTCTTCTTTTTAGAAGAACTAGGAACATCAATATTATTTCTTTGAGAATCTTGCTCGATTCTCTTAGGGTGGCCTTCAAGATACAAAGGTTCCTGAGTCATTCTACTAGGTCTAGTAGCCACTCTAACAACATAATCATTTTTCTTACTATTCATTTCATTAAGCACTTCTTTTTGAGCTTTAAGTACTTGTTCTACTTGGGTGGTGACCATAGAAGCATGTTTGCTAATAAGTTTAAGTTCACCTTTAATATCAGCCATATAATCACCCAAGCGTCTAATCATATAAGCATTTTCTTTTACTTGTCTACCAAAATAAGCATTGAAGTCATCTTGCTTATACATAAAGTTATCAAACTCATCCAAGCACTGACTAGCAATTTAAGTAGGAGGGACTTCAGCTTTATCATATCTATAGAGAGAATTTACCTTTACTACCTGTGTCGGGATATCGGGATCAGGAGGTTCTTCAGTAAATAAATGATTGAGATCATAAGTTTCTTCAATAGGCGATGAATTAAGACCGTGTATTTCTTCAATAGGAGGTAAATTCTTAACGTCTTTAGCTTTAATACCTTTTTATTTCATAGATTTCTTTGCCTCCTGCATATCTTCGGGACTGAGAAATAGAACACCTCTCTTCTTCGGAGTTGGTTTAGGAATAGGCTCAGTAATTGGAGCAGGAGTTGGCTAAGGGGGTGGCTCAGGAGGTGCCCAATTATTTTCATTTGTCAACATATTATTCAATAGAATTTCAGCTTCATCCGGTGTTCTTTCCCTGAAAAGAGAACCAACACAACTATCTAGGTAATCTCTGGAAGCATCGGTTAGTCCATTATAAAAGATATCAAGTATTTCAGGTTTCTTAAGAGGATGATTAGGCAAAGCATTAAGTAACTTGAGAAGCCTCCCCCAAGCTTGTGGGAGACTCTCTTCTTTAATTTGCACAAAGTTGTATATTTCCCTCAAAGCAGCTTGTTTCTTATGAGAAGGGAAATATTTAGCAGAGAAGTAATAAATCATATCCTAGGGACTACGCACACAACCAGGATCAAGAGAATTAAACCATATCTTAGCATCGCCCTTTAATGAGAACATAAATATTTTGAGTAAATAGAGGTAACGTGATCTCTCATTATTAGTGAACAGGGCAGCTATATCATTTAACTTAGTAAGATGTGCCACAACAGTTTCAGATTCATAGCCATAGAACGGATCAGATTCAACCAAAGTAATTATATCAGGATCAACAGAGAATTCATAATCTTTATCAGGAAGACATATAGGTGAAGTAGCAAAAGCAGGATTGGGTTTCATTTTATCTCTAAGTGATTCTTTGTTCCATTTAATTAATAACCTCTTAAGCTCATATCTATCTCTGCAAGTCTCTGCAAGCTAAAATAGCTAAAGAAGCATCTTGATCAAATACATAACCCTCAGGAATAACAGGCATATTTTCATCATCACTATCATCATCGTATTCAGATTCAATAATTTCTTTTTCTCTAGCCCTAGCAATTTGTTCTTCTAAAAATCACTAAGTGGCACAGTAGTATCAGGCATAGAAGCAGTTTCATCATAAGTATCATGCATAGCAGAAGTGGCATCATCAATAACATGCGACATATCAGAACGAATAGCAGAAGCAGACATAGGTGTTGCAAACTTACTCATAACAGAAGGTGAATCAAGTGCAGAGCTAGATGGCAGTTCCTTACCTCCCCTCATAGTTGAGGGATAGATCTTGGTTTTTGGATCTCTCAAGTTCTTCATAGTGTCTAGCAGATATAAATCCCAAGTGACTCAAAGAATAGAGCTATGCTCCCCGGCAACGGCGCTAGAAATTAGTCTTGATAACCCACAAGTATAGGGGATCGCAACAGCTTTTGAGTGTAGAGTATTCAACCCAAATTTATTGATTCGACACAAGGGGATCCAAAGAATATTCTCAAGTATTAGCAGCTGAGTTGTCAATTCAACCACACCTGGAAACTTAGTATCTACAGCAAAGTGTTTAGTAGCAAAGTAATATGATAGTGGTGGTAGCGGCAACAAAAGTAAAGACAGGAAAAGTAATGTTTTTGGTATTTTGTAGTGATTGTAACAGTAGCAGCGGGAAAGTAAATAAGCGTAAACCAGTATATGGAAAACTCATAGGCACCGGATCAGTGATGGATAATTATGCCGGATGCGGTTCATCATGTAACAGTCATAACATAGGGTGACACAGAACTAGCTCTAGTTCGTCAATGTAATGTAGGCATGTATTCCGTATATAGTCATACGTGCTTATGGAAAAGAACTTGCATGACATCTTTTGTCCTACCCTCCCATGGCAGTGGGGTCCTATTGGAAACTAAGGGATATTAAGGCCTCCTTTTAATAGAGAACCGGAACAAAGCATTAGCACATAGTGAATACATGAACTCCTCAAACTATGGTCATCACCGGGAGTGGTCCCGATTATTGTCACTTCGGGGTTGCCGGATCATAACACATAGTAGGTGACTATAGACTTGCAAGATAGGATCTAGAACTCTCATATATTGATGAAAACATAACAGGTTCAGATCTGAAATCATGGTACTCGGGCCCTAGTGACAAGCATTAAGCATAAAAAAGTCATAGCAACATCAATCTCAGAACATAATGGATACTAGGGATCAAACCCTAACAAAACGAACTGGATTACATGATAAATCTCATCCAACCCATCACTGTCCAGCAAGCCTACGATGCAATTACTCATGCACGGCGGTGAGCATCATGAAATTGGTGATGGAGGATGGTTGATGATGACGACGATGACGAATCCCCTCTCCGGAGCCCCAAACGGACTCCAGATCAGCCCTCCCAAGAGGTTTTAGGGCCTGGCGGCGGCTCCGTATCGTAAAACGCGATGATTTCTTCTCTCTGATTTTTTTCTCTCCCAAAGCAAACATATAGAGTTGGAGTTGGCGTCGGAGGGTCAACAGGGGGCCCACGAGGTAGGGTGGCGCGCCCTAGGGGGGCGCCCCCCACCCTCGTGGAAAGGGTGTGGCCCCCCTGGTCTTCATATTTGGCGAGGATTTTTTATTGTTTTTTCTAAGACCTCCCGTGGAGTTTCAGGTCATTCCGAGAATATTTGCTTTCTGCACATAAAACAACATCATGGTAATTCTGCTGAAAACAGCATCAGTCCGGGTTAGTTCCATTCAAATCATACAAGATAGAGTCCAAAACAAGGGCAAAAGTGTTTGGAAAAGTAGATACGACGGAGACGTATCACTACGTTCCCCAACAGTGGCATCCGAGCCAGGTTTTATGCGTAGATGTCATATGCACGAGTAGAACACAAGTGAGTTGTGGGCGATATAAGTCATACTGCTTACCAACATATCATACTTTGGTTCGGCGGTATTGTTGGATGAAGCGGCCCGGACCGACATTACGCGTACGCTTACACAAGACTGGTTCTACCGACGTGCTTTGCACATAGGTGGCTGACGGGTGTTATTTTCTCCAACTTTAGTTGAACCGAGTGTGGCTACGCCCGGTCCTTGCGAAGGTTAAAACGACACCAACTTGACAAACTATCGTTGTGGTTTTGATGCGTAGGTAAGAACAGTTCTTGCTCAACCCATAGCAGCCACGTAAAACTTGCAACACCAAAGTAGAGGACGTCTAACTTGTTTTTGCAGGGCTTGTTGTGATGTGATATGGTCAAGACATGATGAGATATAAATTGTTGTATAAGATGATCATGTTTTGTTGAAGTTATCGGCAACTGGCAGAAGCCTTATGGTTGTCTCTTTATTGCATAAGATGCAAGCGCCAAATAATTGCTTTACTTTATCGCTATGCGATAGCAATAGTTGCAAGAGCAATAGTTGGCGAGACGACCATGTGACGACACATTGATATAGATCAAGATGATGGAGATCATGGTGTCATGCCGGTGAATATGGAAATCATGACGATGCTTTGGAGATGGAGATCAAAGGCACAAGATGATGATGGCCATATCATGTCACATATTTTGATTGCATGTGATGTTTATCTTTTATACATCTTATTTTGCTTAGTTCGATGGTAGCTTTATAAGATGATCTCTCACTAATTATCAAGGTACAAGTGTTCTCCGTGAGTATGCACCGTTGCGAAAGTTCTTCGTGCCGAGACACCACGTGATGATCGGGTGTGATAGGCTCTACGTTCAAATACAACGGGTGCAAAATAGTTGCACACGCGGAATACTTAGGTTAAACTTGACGAGCCTGGCATATAACAAATATGGCCTCGGAACACTGAGACCGAAAGGTCAAGCGTGAATCATATAGTAGATATGAGCAACATAGTGATGTTCACCATTGGAACTACTCCATCTCACGTGATGATCGAACATGGTTTAGTTGATATGGATCACGTGATCACTAAGAGGATTAGAAGGATGTCTATCTAAGTGGTAGTTCTTAAGTAATATGATTAATTGAACTTAAATTTATCATGAACTTAGTCCTGGTAGTATTAGCATATCTATGTTGTAGATCAATAGCTCGCGTTTAGCTCCCATGTTTTATTTTTGATATGTTCCTAGAGAAAACTAAGTTGAAAGATGTTAGTAGCAATGATGCGGATTGGATCCGTGATCTGAGGTTTATCCTCATTGCTGCACAGAAGAATTATGTCCTTGATGCACCGCTAGGTGACAAACCTATTGCAGGAGCAGATGCAGATGTTATGAATGTTTGACTAGCTCAATATGATGACTACTTGATAGTTTAGTGCACCATGCTTAAACGGCTTAGAATCGGGACTTCAAAGACGTTTTGAACGTCATGGACCATATGAGATGTTCCAGGAGTTGAAGTTAATATTTCAGGCAAATACCTGAGTTGAGAGATATGAAGTCTCCAACAAGTTCTATAGCTAAAAGATGGAGGAGAATAGCTCAAGCAGTGAGCATGTGCTCAGATTGTCTGGGTACTACAATCGCTTAAATCAAGTGGGAGTTAATCTTCCAGATAAAATAGTGATTGACAGAATTCTCTAGTCACCATCACCAAGTTAGTAGAACTTCGTGATGAACTATAATATGCAAGGGATAACGGAAACAATTCCCAAGCTCTTCATGATGCTGAAATCGACGAAGGTAAAAATCAAGAAAAGCATCAAGTGTTGATGGTGAACAAAACCACTAGTTTCAAGTAAAGGGACAAAGGGAAGAAAGCGGAACTTCAAGAAGAACGACAAACAAGTTGCTGCTCAAGTGAAAAAACCCAAGTCTGGACCTAAGCCTGAAACTGAGTGCTTCTACTGCAAAGGGACTGGTCATTGGAAGAGGAACTACCCCAAGTAATTGGCGGATAAGAAGGATGGCAAAGTGAACATAGGTATATTTGATATACATGTTATTGATGTGTACTTTACTAATGTTTATAGCAACCCCTCAGTATTTGATACTAGTTCAGTTGCTAAGAATAGTAACTCGAAACGGGAGTTGCAGAATGAACAGAGACTAGTTAAGGGTGAAGTGACGATGTGTATTGGAAATGGTTCCAAGATTGATATGATCATCATCGCACACTCCCTATACTTTCAGGATTAGTGTTAAACCTAAAATAAATGTTATTTAGTGTTTCCGTTGAGCATGAATATGATTGGATCATGTTTATTGCAGTACGGTTATTCATGTAAAGTTAGAGAATAATTGTTGTTCTGTTTACATGAATAAAACCTACTATGGTCATACACCCATTGAAAATGGTTTGTTGGATCTCGATCGTGGTGATACACATTTTCATAATATTGAAGCCAAAAGATGCGAAGTTAATAATGATAGTGCAACTTATTTGTAGCACTGTCGTTTAGGTCATATTGGTGTAAAGCGCATGAAGAAAATCCATGCTGATGGGCTTTTGGAATCACTTGATTATGAATCATTTTGATGCTTGCGAACCATGCCTCATGGGCAAGATGACTAAGACTCCGTTCTCCGGAACAATGGAGCGAGCAACAGATTTGTTGGAAATCATACATACTGATGTATGTGGTTCGATGAATATTGAGGCTCGCGACAAGTATTATTATTTTCTGATCTTCACAGATGATTTGAGCAGATATGAGTATATCTACTTGATGAAACACAAGGTTGAAACATTTGAAAAGTTCAAAGAATTTCAGAGTGAAGTGGAGAATCATCGTAACAAAAATAAAAGTTTCTACAATATGATCGCAGAAGTAAAATATTTGAGTTACGAGTTTGGCCTTCAGTTAAAACAATGTGGAATAGTTTCACTACTCACGCCACCTGGAACACCATAGTGTAATGGTGTGTACGAACATTGTAACCGTACTTTATTAGATATGGTGCGATCTATGATGTCTCTTACCGATTTACCACTATCGTTTTGGGGTTATGCATTAGAGACAACTACATTCACGTTAAATAAGGCACCATCTAAATCCGTTGAGACGACACCGTATGAACTATGGTTTGGCAAGAAACCTAAGCTGTTGTTTCTTAAAGTTTGAGGTTGCAATGCTTATGTGAAAAAGTTTCAACTTGATAAGCTCAGACCCAAATCGGAGAAGTGCGTCTTCATAGGATACCCAAAAGAAAATGTTGGGTACACCTTCTATCACAGATCCGAAGGCAAGTTATTCATTGCTGAGAATGGATCCTTTCTAGAGAAGGAGTTTCTCTCGAAAGAAGTGAGTGGGAGGAAAGTAGAACTTGATGAGGTAACTGTACCTGCTCCCTTATTGGAAAGTAGTTCATCACAGAAATCTGTTCCTGTGACTACTACACCAATTAGTGAGGAAGCTAATGATGATGATCATGTAACTTCAGATCAAGTTACTACCAAACCTCGTAGGTAAACCAGAGTGAGATCCGCACCAGAGTGGTACGGTAATCCTGTTCTGGAGGTCATGTTACTTGACCATGACGAACCTACGAACTATGAGGAAGCGATGATGAGCCCAGATTCCATGAAATGGCTTGAGGCCATGAAATCTGAGATGAGATCCATGTATGAGAACAAAGTATGGACTTTGATTGACTTTCCCAATGATCGGTGAGCCATTGAGATTAAATGGATCTTCAAGAGGAAGACGGACGCTGATAGTGGTGTTTAGTCCCGGCCATCTCCGGCCTGGCCCTGTCCGGCCACCCAGGCCCGACCCTAAAATCCAGGGCCTAGGCCCGATGGGCTTGCCCATAGGTCAGGCTTGGGCCTGAGTTTTGAGCCCATCAACAGGGCTTGGACGAGCTTGGGCTTGGCATATTGGCATTTTAAGGAAGAGGCCAGGCCCACGGCCCTAAGCCCTAAGGGCTTTTCAGGGCTTTTTACCGAATGGGCCGGGCTTGGGCTTGAAAAGTAGGCCCAATGATAGGGCCTGGGAGGGCCTGGGCCTCAGTTTTCTGCCATGGGCTTTTTAAGGCCCTGCCCAAGCCCAGCCCGGCCCGGCCCATGGCCAGATATAGTGGTGTTACTATCTACAAAGCTAGACTTGTCGAAAAAGGTTTTTGACAAAGTTCAAGGTGTTGACTATGATGAGATTTTCTCACTCGTAGCGATGCTTAAGTCTGTCCGAATCATGTTAGCAATTGCCACATTTTATGAAATCTGGCAAATGGATAAACAAAATTACATTCCTTAATGGATTTATTAAAGAAGATTTGTATATGATGCAACAAGAAAGTTTTGTCAATCCTAAAGGTGCTAACAAAATATGCAAGCTCCAGCGATCCATCTATGGACTGGTGCAAGCATCTCGGAGTTGGAATATACGCTTTGATAAGTTGATCAAAGCATATATTTTTATACAGACTTGCGGTGAAGCCTGTATTTACAAGAAAGTGAGTGAGAGCACTACAACATTTCTGATAAGTATATGTGAATGACATATTGTTGATCGGAGATAATGTAGAATTATTCTACAAAGCATAAAGGAGTGTTTGAAAGGAGTTTTTCAAAGAAAGACCTCGGTGAAGCTACTTACATATTGAGCATCAAGATCTATAGAGATAGATCAAAACACTTGATAAGTTTTTTTTTCAGTAAGTACATACCTTGACAAGATTTTGAAGTAGTTCAAAATGGAACAGTCAAAGAAAGAGTTCTTGGCGGTGTTACAAGGTGTGAAACTGAGTAAGACTCAAAGCCCGACCACGGCAGAAGATAGAAAGAGAATGAAAGTCATTCCCTATGCATTGGCCATAGGTTCTATAAAATATGCCATGCTATGTACAAGACCTATTGTATACCCTGCCCTGAGTTTGGCAAGGGAGTACAATAGTGATCTAGGAGTAGATCACCAGACATTGGCCAAAATTATCCTTAGTGGAATAAGGATATGTTTCTCGATTATGGAGGTGACAAAAGGTTCGTCGTAAAGGGTTACGTCGATGCAAGTTTTGACACTGATACATATTGAAAGTGGGAGCAATTGGCTAGAGTAGCTCCATGCAGAGCATTCCTGACATATAAATTTTCAAAATACTTATGGATCTGAATGTGGCAGACCCGTTGACTAAACTTCTCTCACAAGCAAAACATGATCACACCTTAGTACTCTTCGGGTGTTAATCACATATCGATGTGAACTAGATTATTGACTCTAGTAAACCCTTTGGGTGTTGGTCACATGACGATGTGAACTATGGGTGTTAATCACATGGTGATGTGAAAAATTGATGTTAAATCACATGGCGATGTGAACTATATTATTGACTCTAGTGCAAGCGGGAGACTGAAGGAAATATGCCCTAGAGGCAATAATAAAGTTATTATTTATTTCCTTATATCATGATAAATGTTTATTATTCATGCTACAATTGTATTAACCGGAAACATAATACATGTGTGAATACATAGAAAAACAAAGTGTCACTAGTATGCCTCTACTTGACTAGCTTGTTGATCAAAGATGGTTATGTTTCCTAGCCATAGACATGAGTTGTCATTTGATTAACGGGAGCACATCATTAGGAGAATGATGTGATTGACATGACCCATTCCGTTAGCTTAGCACACGATCGTTTAGTATGTTGCTATTGCTTTCTTCATGACTTATACATGTTCCTATGACTATGAGATTATGCAACTCCCGTTTACCGGAGGAACACTTTGTGTGCTACCAAACGTCACAACGTAACTGGGTGATTATAAAGGCTGCTCTACAGGTGTCTCCAAAGGTACTTGTTGGGTTGGTGTATTTTGAGATTAGTATTTGTCACTCCGATTGTCGGAGAGGTATCTCTGGGCCCTCTCGGTAATGCCCATCACTTAAACCTTACAAGCATTGCAACTAATGAGTTAGTTGCAGAATGATGTATTACAGAACGAGTAAAGAGACTTGCCGGTAACGAGATTGAACTAGGTATTTGTTGGGGAACGCAGTAATTTCAAAAAATTTCCTATGCACACACAAGATCATGGTGATGCACAGCAACGAGAGGGGAGAGTGTTGTCTACGTACCAACGCAGACCGACTGCGGAAGCGATCTCACAACGTAGAGGAAGTAGTCGTACGTCTTCTTCCCGATCCGACCGATCCAAGCACCGTTACTCCGGCACCTCCGAGTTCTTAGCACACGTTCAGCTCGATGACGTTCCTCGGGCTCCGATCCAGCAAAGCGTCGAGGAAGAGTTCCGTCAGCACGATGGCGTGATGACGATCTTGATGTACTACCGACGCAGGGCTTCGCCTAAGCACTACAATGGTACGATCGAGGTGGAATTTGGTGGCAGGGGGCACCGCACACGGCTAAGGAACGATCTCAAGGATCAAGTTGTGTGTCTATGGGGTGTCCCCTGCCCCCGTATATATAGGTTGGAGGAGGGGGGCTGGCCGGCCAAGAGAGAGGAGGCGCAGGGGGAGTCCTACTCCCACCGGGAGTAGGACTCCTCCCCTCCAATCCTATTCCAACCAGGACTCTTGGGGGGAAAGGAGAGAGAGGGGGCCGGCCCACCTTTCCTAGTCCTACTAGGACTTGGGGAAGGGGGGGGGCGCCGGCTAGGCTGTGGGCTGCCTCTTCTCTCTTTTCCACTAAGGCCCAATAGGCCCATTAGCCTCCCGGGGGGTTCCGGTAACCCTCCCGGTATTCCGGTAAAATCCCGATTTCACCCGGAACACTTCCTATGTCCAAACATAGGCTTCCAATATATCAATCTTTACGTCTCGACCATTTCGAGACTCCTCGTCATGTCCTTGATCTCATCCGGGACTCCGAACAACCTTCGGTACATCAAAATGCATAAACTCATAATAACTGTCATCGTAACGTTAAGCGTGCGGACCCTACGGTTCGAGAACAATGTAGACATGACCGAGACACGTCTCCGGTCAATAACCAATAGTGGGACCTGGATGCCCATATTGGCTCCTACATATTCTACGAAGATCTTTATCGGTCAGACCGCATAACAACATACGTTGTTCCCTTTTTCATCGGTATGTTACTTGCCCGAGATTCGATCGTCGGTATCCAATACCTAGTTCAATCTCGTTACCGGCAAGTCTCTTTACTCGTTCCGTAATACATCATCTCACAACTAACTTATTAGTTGCAGTGCTTGCAAGGCTTATGTGATGTGCATTACCGAGAGGGCCCAGAGATACCTCTCCAACAATCGGAGTGACAAACCCTAATCTCGAAATACGCCAACCCAACATCTACCATTGGAGACACCTGTAGTACTCCTTTATAATCACCCAGTTACGTTGTGACGTTTGGTAGTACCCAAAGTGTTCCTCCGGTAAACGGGAGTTGCATAATCTCATAGTTACAGGAACATGTATAAGTCATGAAGAAAGCAATAGCAACATACTAAACGATCGGGTGCTAAGCTAATGTAATGGGTCATGTCAATCAGATCATTCTACTAATGATGTGACCTCGTTAATCAAATAACAACTCCTTGTTCATGGTTAGGAAACATAACCATCTTTGATTAACGAGCTAGTCAAGTAGAGGCATACTAGTGACACTCTGTTGGTCTATGTATTCACACATGTATTATGTTTCCGGTTAATACAATTCTAGCATGAATAATAAACATTTATCATGATGTAAGGAAATAAATAATAACTTTATTATTGCCTCTAGGGCATATTTCCTTCAGTCTCCCACTTGCACTAGAGTCAATAATCTAGATTACACAGTAATGATTCTAACACCCATGGAGCCTTGGTGCTGATCATGTTTTGCTCGTGGAAGAGGCTTAGTCAACGGGTCTGCAACATTCAGGTCCGTATGTATTTTGCAAATCTCTATGTCTCCCACCTGGACTAAATCCCGGATGGTGTTGAAGTGTCTCTTGATGTGTTTGGTCCTCTTGTGAAATCTGGATTCCTTTGCCAAGGCAATTGCACCAGTATTGTCACAGAAGATTTTCATTGGACCCGATGCACTAGGTATGACACCTTGATCGGATATGAACTCCTTCATCCAGACTCCTTCGTTTGCTGCTTCCGAAGCAGCTATGTACTCCGCTTCACATGTAGATCCCGCTACGACGCTTTGTTTAGAACTGCACCAACTGACAGCTCCACCGTTTAAAGTAAGTACGTATCCGGTTTGCGATTTAGAATCGTCCGGATCAGTGTCAAAGCTGGCATCAACGTAACCTCTTACGGTGAGCTCTTTGTCACCTCCATATACGAGAAACATATCCTTAGTCCTTTTCAGGTATTTCAGGATGTTCTTGACCGCTGTCCAGTGATCCATTCCAGGATTACTTTGGTACCTCCCTGCTAAACTTATAGCAAGGCACACATCAGGTCTGGTACACAACATTGCATACATGATAGAGCCTATGGCTGAAGCATAGGGAACATCTTTCATTTTCTCTCTATCTTCTGCAGTGGTCGGGCATTGAGTCTTACTCAACTTCACACCTTGTAGCACAGGCAAGAACCCTTTCTTTGCTTGATCCATCTTGAACTTCTTCAAAATTTTGTCAAGGTATGTGCATTGTGAAAGTCCAATTAAGCGTTTTGATCTATCTCTATAGATCTTTATGCCTAATATGTATGCAGCTTCCCCGAGGTCTTTCATCGAAAAACTTTTATTCAAGTATCCCTTTATGCTATCCAGAAATTCTATATCATTTCCAATTAGCAATATGTCATCCACATATAATATCAGAAATGCTACAGAGCTCCCACTCACTTTCTTGTAAATACAGGCTTCTCCAAAAGTCTGTATAAAGCCAAATGCTTTGATCACACTATCAAAGCGTTTATTCCAACTCCGAGATGCTTGCACCAGTCCATAAATGGATCGCTGGAGTTTGCATACTTTGTTAGCTCCTTTTGGATCGACAAAACCTTCTGGTTGTACCATATACAACTCTTCTTCCAGAAATCCATTTAGGAATGCGGTTTTGACATCCATTTGCCATATTTCATAATCATAAAATGCGGCAATTGCTAACATAATTCTGACGGACTTAAGCATCGCTACGGGTGAGAAGGTCTCATCGTAGTCAACCCCTTGAACTTGTCGAAAACCTTTTGCGACAAGTCGAGCTTTATAGACAGTGACATTACCGTCAGCGTCAGTCTTTTTCTTGAAGATCCATTTATTCTCAATTGCTTGCCGATCATCGGGCAAGTCAACCAAAGTCCATACTTTGTTCTCATACATGGATCCCATCTCAGATTTCATGGCCTCAAGCCACTTTGCGGAATCTGGGCTCACCATCGCTTCTTCATAGTTCGTAGGTTCATCATGATCTAGCATCATGACTTCCAGAACTGGATTACCGTACCACTCTGGTGCGGATCTCACTCTGGTTGATCTACGTGGTTCAGTAGAATCTTGATCTGAAGCTTCATGATCATCATCGTTAGCTTCCTCACTGATTGGCATAGGTGTCGCAGAAATAGTTTTCTGTGATGTACTATTTTCCAATAAGGGAGCAGGTACAGTTACCTCGTCAAGTTCTACTTTCCTCCCACTCACTTCTTTCGAGAGAAACTCCTTCTCTAGAAATGATCCATTCTTAGCAACGAATGTCTTGCCTTCGGATCTATGATAGAAGGTATACCCAACAGTTTCCTTTGGGTATCCTATGAAGACACATTTCTCCGCTTTGGGTTCGAGCTTATCAGGTTGAAGCTTTTTCACATAAGCATCGCAGCCCCAAACTTTAAGAAACGACAACTTTGGTTTCTTGCCAAACCATAGTTCATAAGGCGTCGTCTCAACGGATTTTGATGGTGCCCTATTTAACGTGAATGCGGCCGTCTCTAAAGCATAACCCCAAAACGATAGCGGTAAATCAGTAAGAGACATCATAGATCGCACCATATCTAGTAAAGTACGATTACGACGTTCGGACACACCATTACGCTGTGGTGTTCCGGGTGGCGTGAGTTGCGAAACTATTCCACAATTTTTCAAATGTACACCAAACTCGTAACTCAAATATTCTCCTCCACGATCAGATCGTAGAAATTTTATTTTCTTGTTACGATGATTTTCAACTTCACTCTGAAATTCCTTGAACTTTTCAAATGTTTCAGACTTATGTTTCATTAAGTAGATATACCCATATCTGCTTAAATCATCTGTGAAGGTGAGAAAATAACGATATCCGCCGCGAGCCTCAATATTCATCGGACCACATACATCGGTATGTATGATTTCCAACAAATCTGTTGCTCTCTCCATAGTACCGGAGAACGGTGTTTTAGTCATCTTGCCTATGAGGCACGGTTCGCAAGTACCAAGTGATTCATAATCAAGTGATTCCAAAAGCCCATCAGTATGGAGTTTCTTCATGCGCTTTACACCGATATGACCTAAACGGCAGTGCCACAAATAAGTTGCACTATCATTATTAACTTTGCATCTTTTGGCTTCTACATTATGAATATGTGTATCACTATCTTCGAGATTCAACAAGAATAGACCACTCTTCAAAGGTGCATGACCATAAAAGATATTATTCATATAAATAGAACAACCATTATTCTCTGATTTAAATGAATAACCGTCTCGCATTAAACAAGATCCAGATATAATGTTCATGCTCAACGCTGGCACCAAATAACAATTATTTAGGTCTAATATTAATCTCGAAGGTAGATGTAGAGGTAGCGTGCCGACCGCGATCACATCGACTTTGGAACCGTTTCCCACACGCATCATCACCTCATCCTTTGCTAGTGTCCGCTTATTCCGTAGTCCCTGTTTCGAGTTGCAAATATTAGCAACAGAACCAGTATCAAATACCCAGGTGCTACTGCGAGCTCTAGTAAGGTACACATCAATAACATGTATATCACATATACCTTTGCTCACTTTGCCATCCTTCTTATCCGCCAAATACTTGGGGCAGTTCCGCTTCCAGTGACCAGTCTGCTTGCAGTAGAAGCACTCAGTTTCAGGCTTAGGTCCAGACTTGGGTTTCTTCTCCTGAGCAGCAACTTGCTTGCTGTTCTTCTTGAAGTTTCCCTTCTTCTTCCCTTTGCCCTTTTTCTTGAAACTAGTGGTTTTGTTAACCATCAACACTTGATGCTCCTTCTTGATTTCTACCTCCGCAGCTTTCAGCATTGCGAAGAGCTCGGGAATAGTCTTGTTCATCCCTTGCATATTATAGTTCATCACGAAGCTCTTGTAGCTTGGTGGCAGTGATTGGAGAATTCTATCAATGACGCAGTCATCTGGAAGATTAACTCCCATCTGAATCAAGTGATTATTATACCCAGACATCTTGAGTATATGCTCACTGACAGAACTGTTCTCCTCCATCTTACAGCTATAGAACTTATTGGAGACTTCATATCTCTCAATTCGGGCATTTGCTTGAAATATTAACTTCAACTCCTGGAACATCTCATATGCTCCATGACGTTCAAAACGTCGTTGAAGTCCCGATTCTAAGCCGTAAAGCATGGCACACTGAACTATCGAGTAGTCATCAGCTTTGCTCTGCCAGACATTCATAACATCTGGCGTCGCTCCAGCAGCAGGCCTGTCACCCAGCGGTGCTTCCAGGACGTAATTCTTCTGTGCAGCAATGAGGATAATCCTCAGGTTACGGACCCAGTCCGTGTAATTGCTACCATCATCTTTCAACTTTGCTTTCTCAAGGAACGCATTAAAATTCAATGGAACAATAGCACGAGCCATCTATCTACAAGCAACATAAACAAGCAAGATACTATCAGGTACTAAGTTCATGATAAGTTTAAGTTCAGTTAATCAAATTACTTAGGAACTCCCACTTAGATAGACATCCCTCTAATCCTCTAAGTGATCACGTGATCCAAATCAACTAAACCATAACCGATCATCACGTGAGATGGAGTAGTTTTCAATGGTGAACATCGTCATGTTGATCATATCTACTATATGATTCACGCTCGACCTTTCGGTCTCTGTGTTCCGAGGCCATATCTGCATATGCTAGGCTCGTCAAGTATAACCTGAGTATTCTGCGTGTGCAAAACTGGCTTGCACCCGTTGTAGATGGACGTAGAGCTTATCACACCCGATCATCACGTGGTGTCTGGGCACGACGAACTTTGGCAACGGTGCATACTCAGGGAGAACACTTCTTGATAATTTAGTGAGAGATCATCTTATAATGCTACCGTCAATCAAAGCAAGATAAGATGCATAAAAGGATAAACATCACATGCAATCAATATAAGTGATATGATATGGCCATCATCATCTTGTGCTTGTGATCTCCATCTCTGAAGCACCGTCATGATCACCATCGTCACCGGCGCGACGCCTTGATCTCCATCGTAGCATCGTTGTCGTCTCGCCAATCTTATGCTTCCACGACTATTACTACCGTTTAGTAATCTAGTAAAGCATTACATCGCGATTGCATTGCATACAATAAAGCGACAACCATATGGCTCCTGCCAGTTGCCGATAACTTAGTTACAAAACATGATCATCTCATACAATAAAATCAGCATCATGCCTTGACCATATCACATCACAACATACCCTGCAAAAACAAGTTAGACGTCCTCTACTTTGTTTGTTGCAAGTTTTACGTGGCTGCTACGGGCTTAAGTAAGAACTCATCTCACCTACGCATCAAAACCACAACGATAGTTCGTCAAATAGACTCCGTTTTAACCTTCTCAAGGACCGGGCGTAGTCACACTTGGTTCAACTAAAGTTGGAGAGACAGTCTTCCACAAGCCATCTATGTGCAAAGCACGTCGAGGGAACCGGTCTCGCGTAAGAGTACGCGTAAGGTTGGTCCGGATCGTCTCAACCAACAATACCGCCGAACCAAAGTATGACATGCTGGTAGGCAGTATGACTTGTATCGCCCACAACTCACTTGTGTTCTACTCGTGCATATAACATCAAACCATAAAACCTGGCTCGGATGCCACTGTTGGGGAACGCAGTAATTTCAAAAAATTTCCTACGCACACACAAGATCATGGTGATGCACAGCAACGAGAGGGGAGAGTGTTGTCTACGTACCAACGCAGACCGACTGCGGAAGCGATCTCACAACATAGAGGAAGTAGTCGTACGTCTTCTTCCCGATCCGACCGATCCAAGCACCGTTACTCCGGCACCTCCGAGTTCTTAGCACACGTTCAGCTCGATGACGTTCCTCGGGCTCCGATCCAGCAAAGCATCGAGGAAGAGTTCCGCCAGCACGACGGCGTGATGACGATCTTGATGTACTATCGACGCAGGGCTTCGCCTAAGCACTACAACGGTACGATCGAGGTGGAATTTGGTGGCAGGGGGCACCGCACACGGCTAAGGAACGATCTCAAGGATCAAGTTGTGTGTCTATGGGGTGTCCCCTGCCCCCGTATATATAGGTTGGAGGAGGGGGGCCGGCCGGCCAAGAGAGAGGAGGCGCAGGGGGAGTCCTACTCCCACCGGGAGTAGGACTCCTCCCCTCCAATCCTATTCCAACCAGGACTCTTGGGGGGAAAGGAGAGAGAGGGGGCCGGCCCACCTTTCCTAGTCCTACTAGGACTTGGGGAAGGGGGGGGGGGGGGGCGCCGGCTAGGCTGTGGGCTGCCTCTTCTCTCTTTTCCACTAAGGCCCAATAGGCCCATTAGCCTCCCGGGGGGTTCCGGTAACCCTCCCGGTATTCCGGTAAAATCCCGATTTCACCCGGAACACTTCCTATGTCCAAACATAGGCTTCCAATATATCAATCTTTATGTCTCGACCATTTCGAGACTCCTCGTCATGTCCTTGATCTCATCCGGGACTCCGAACAACCTTCGGTACATCAAAATGCATAAACTCATAATAACTGTCATCGTAACGTTAAGCGTGCGGACCCTACGGTTCGAGAACAATGTAGACATGACCGAGACACGTCTCCGGTCAATAACCAATAGCGGGACCTGGATGCCCATATTGGCTCCTACATATTCTACGAAGATCTTTATCGGTCAGACCGCATAACAACATACGTTGTTCCCTTTGTCATCGGTATGTTACTTGCCCGAGATTCGATCGTCGGTATCCAATACCTAGTTCAATCTCGTTACCGGCAAGTCTCTTTACTCGTTCCGTAATACATCATCTCACAACTAACTTATTAGTTGCAGTGCTTGCAAGGCTTATGTGATGTGCATTACCGAGAGGGCCCAGAGATACCTCTTCGACAATCGGAGTGACAAACCCTAATCTCGAAATACGCCAACCCAACATCTACCATTGGAGACACCTGTAGTACTCCTTTATATCACCCAGTTACGTTGTGACATTTGGTAGTACCCAAAGTGTTCCTCCGGTAAACGGGAGTTGCATAATCTCATAGTTACAGGAACATGTATAAGTCATGAAGAAAGCAATAGCAACATACTAAACGATCGGGTGCTAAGCTAATGTAATGGGTCATGTCAATCAGATCATTCTACTAATGATGTGACCTCGTTAATCAAATAACAACTCCTTGTTCATGGTTAGGAAACATAACCATCTTTGATTAACGAGCTAGTCAAGTAGAGGCATACTAGTGACACTCTGTTGGTCTATGTATTCACACATGTATTATGTTTCCGGTTAATACAATTCTAGCATGAATAATAAACATTTATCATGATGTAAGGAAATAAATAATAACTTTATTATTGCCTCTAGGGCATATTTCCTTCAGTATTGAGATACCGACGATCGAATCTTGGGCAAGTAACATACCGATGACAAAGGGAACATCGTATGTTGTTATGCGGTTTGACCGATAAAGATCTTCGTAGAATATGTGGGAGCCAATATGAGCATCCAGGTTCCACTATTGGTTGTTGACCGGAGACATGTCTCGGTCATGTCTACATAGTTCTCGAACCCGTAGGGTCCGCACGCTTAATGTTACAATGACAGTTATATTATGAGTTTATATGTTTTGATGTACCGAAGGTTGTTCGGAGTCCCGGATGTGATCACGGACATGACGAGGAGTCTCGAAATGGTTGAGACATGAAGGTTGATATATTGGAAGCCTATGTTTGGATATCGGAAGTGTTCCGGGTGAAATCAGGATTTTACCGGAGTATCCAGAGGTTACCGGAACCCCCCGGGAGGTAAATGGGCCTTAGTGGGCCTTTACGGAGAAGAGGAGAGGCCGCTAGGGCTGGGCGGCGCCCCCCTCCCCCTAGTCCAAATAGGACAGGAGAGGGGGCGGCGCCCCCCTTCCTTCTCTCCCTCTTCTTTCCCCCTCCCGAATCCTATTCCAACTAGGAAAGGGGGGAGTCCTACTCCCGGTGGGAGTAGCACTCCTCCTAGAGCGCCCTCTCCCTGGCCGACCGCACTGTTGGGGAACGTTGCAGAAAACAAAAATTTTCCTACTCGTTTCACCAAGATCATCTAGGAGTTCATCTAGCAACGAGTCACGAGATGCATCTACATACCTTTGTAGATCGCGAGCGGAAGCGTTCGTTAGAACGAGGTTGATGTTGTCGAACACGACGCGATCCAAATCACCGATGACCAGCGCCGAACGGACGGCACCTCCGCGTTCAACACACGTACGGGACGGGAGACGTCTCCTCCTTCTTGATCCAGCAAGGGGGAAGGAGAGGTTGACGAAGATCCAGCAGCACGACGGCGTGGTGGTGGATGCAGGGCGTCACGACGCAGGGCTTCGCCGTGTACTACGAGAGAGGAAGAAGCAACGGGGAGAGAGGGAAGCACCAATGGCGTGGGGATCAAGTCCCTCCTCTCCCCCACTATATATAGGGGTGCCAGGGGGGGCGCCGGCCCTGGTAGATGGGATCTACCAGGGGGGCGGCGGCCAGGGGTGGGGGGCTTGCCCCCCAAGCAAGGGGGCGCCCCCTTAGGGTTCCCCCCCCAACCCTAGGCGCATGGGCCTTGGGGGGGCTGGCGCCCCAGCCCACTATGGGCTGGGTTCCCTCCTATTTCAGCCCAAGGGGCCCTCCGGGATAGGTGGCCCTACCCGGTGGACCCCCGGGACCCTTCCGGTGGTCCCGGTACAATACCGGGTACCCCGAAACTTGTCCCGATGGCCGAAACTGCACATCCTATATATAATTCTTTACCTCCGGACCATTCCGGAACTTCTCGTGACGTCGGGGATCTCATCCGGGACCCCGAACAACATTCGGGTTACTGCATATACTTATCTTCACAACCCTAGCGTCACCGAACCTTAAGTGTGTAGACCCTACGGGTTCGGGAGACAAGCAGACATGACCGAGACGACTCTCCGGTCAATAACCAACAGCGGGATCTGGTTACCCATGTTGGCTCCCACATGCTCCACGATGATCTCATCGGATGAACCACGATGTCGAGGATTCAATCAACCCCGTATGCAATTCCCTTTGTCAATCGATATATTACTTGCCCGAGATTCGATCGTCGGTATCCCAATACCTCGTTCAATCTCGTTACCGGCAAGTCACTTTACTCGTACCATAATGCATGATCCCGTGACCAGACACTTGGTCACTTTGAGCTCATTATGATGATGCATTACCGAGTGGGCCCAGTGATACCTCTCCGTCATACGGAGTGACAAATCCCAGTCTTGATCCGTGTCAACCCAACAGATACTTTCGGAGATACCCGTAGTCTACCTTTATAGTCACCCAGTTACGTTGTGAGATTTGGTACACCCAAAGCACTCCTACGGTAACCGGGAGTTACACGATCTCATGGTCTAAGGAAAGGATACTTGACATCGCAAAACTCTAGCAAACGAACTATATGATCTTTATGCTATGTTTAGGATTGGGTCTTGTCCATCACATCATTCTCCTAATGATGTGATCTCGTTATCAATGACATCTTATGTCCATAGCCAGGAAACCATGACTATCTGTTGATCAACGAGCTAGTCAACTAGAGGCCTACTAGGGACATGTTGGTGTCTGTTATTCACACATGTATTATGATTTCCGGATAACACAATTATAGCATGAATAAAGACAATTATCATGAATAAGGAAATATAATAATAATGCTTTTATTATTGCCTCTAGGGCATATTTCCAACAGTCTCCCACTTGCACTAGAGTCAATAATCTAGTTACATTGTGATGAATCTAACACCCATGGAATTCTGGTGTTGATCATGTTTTGCCCTAGGGAGAGGTTTAGTCAACGGATCTGCTACATTCAGGTCCGTATGTACTTTACAAATTTCTATGTCTCCATCTTGAACATTTTCACGAATGGAGTTGAAGCGATGCTTGATGTGCCTTGTCTTCTTGTGAAACCTGGGCTCCTTGGCAAGTGCAATAGCTCCAGTGTTGTCACAGAAGAGCTTGATCGGCCCCGACGCATTGGGTATGACTCCGAGGTCGGTGATGAACTCCTTCATCCAAATTGCTTCATGTGCTGCCTCCGAGGCTGCCATGTACTCCGCTTCACATGTAGATCCCGCTATGACGCTTTGCTTGCAACTGCACCAGCTTACTGCCCCACCATTCAAAATATACACGTATCCGGTTTGTGACTTTGAGTCATCCAGATCTGTGTCGAAGCTAGCGTCGACGTAACCCTTTACGACGAGCTCTTCGTCACCTCCATAAACGAGAAACATCTCCTTAGTCCTTTTCAGGTACTTCAGGATATTCTTGACCGCTGTCCAGTGTTCCTTGCCGGGATTACTTTGGTACCTTCCTACCAAACTTACGGCAAGGTTTACATCAGGTCTGGTACACAGCATGGCATACATAATAGAACCTATGGCTGAGGCATAGGGGATGACACTCATCTCTTCTATTTCTTCTGCCGTGGTCGGACTTTGAGCCGAGCTCAATCTCATACCTTGTAGCACAGGCAAGAACCCCTTCTTAGACTGATCCATATTGAACTTCTTCAATATCTTATCAAGGTATGTGCTTTGTGAAAGACCTATGAGGCGTCTTGATCTATCTCTATAGATCTTGATGCCTAATATATAAGCAGCTTGTCCAAGGTCCTTCATTGAAAAACTCTTATTCAAGTAGGCCTTGATGCTGTCCAAGAGTTCTATATCATTTCCCATCAAAAGTATGTCATCTACATATAATATGAGAAATGCTACAGAGCTCCCACTCACTTTCTTGTAAACACAGGCTTCTCCATAAGTCTGTGTGAACCCAAACGCTTTGATCATCTCATCAAAGCGAATGTTCCAACTCCGAGATGCTTGCACCAGCCCATAAATCGAGCGTTGGAGCTTGCACACCTTGTCAGCATTCTTAGGATCGACAAAACCCTCCGGCTGCATCATATACAATTCTTCCTTAAGGAAACCATTAAGGAATGCCGTTTTGACGTCCATTTGCCATATTTCATAATCGTAGAATGCGGCAATTGCTAACATGATTCGGACGGACTTCAGCTTCGCTACCGGTGAGAAAGTCTCATCGTAGTCAACCCCTTGAACTTGTCGATAACCCTTAGCGACAAGCCGAGCTTTATAGATGGTCACATTACCATCCGCGTCTGTCTTCCTCTTAAAGATCCATTTATTTTCTATGGCTCGCCGTTCTACGGGCAAGTCAGTCAAAGTCCATACTTCGTTTTCATACATGGATCCTATCTCGGATTTCATGGCTTCTAGCCATTTGTCGGAATCCGGGCCCGCCATCGCTTCTTCATAGTTCGAAGGTTCACCGTTGTCTAACAACATGATTTCCAAGACAGGGTTGCCGTACCACTCTGGTGCGGAACGTGTCCTTGTGGACCTTCGAATTTCAGTAGGAGCTAGATCAGAAGTATCTTGATCATTATCATTAACTTCCTCTCTAGTCGGTGCTGGCACCTCAGGAACATTTTCTTGAGTTGCGCCATTTTCCGGTTCAAGAGGCAATACTTCATCTAGTTCTACTTTCCTCCCACTTACTTCTTTCGAGAGAAACTCCTTCTCTAGAAAGGATCCATTCTTGGCAACAAAGACCTTGCCTTCGGATCTGAGGTAGAAGGTATACCCAATAGTTTCTTTAGGGTATCCTATGAAGACGCATTTTTCCGACTTGGGTTCGAGCTTTTCAGGTTGAAGTTTCTTGACATAAGCATCGCATCCCCAAACTTTTAGAAACGACAGCTTAGGTTTCTTTCCAAACCATAATTCAAACGGTGTCGTCTCAACGGATTTCGACGGAGCCCTATTTAAAGTGAATGCGGCAGTCTCTAAAGCATAGCCCCAAAAAGATAGCGGCAGATTGGTAAGAGACATCATAGACCGCACCATATCTAATAGAGTGCGATTACGACGTTCGGACACACCGTTTCGCTGAGGTGTTCCAGGCGGCGTGAGTTGTGAAACTATTCCACATTTTCTTAAGTGTGTGCCAAATTCGTGACTCAAGTATTCTCCTCCACGATCTGATCGTAGAAACTTGATTTTCCTGTCACGTTGATTCTCGACCTCACTCTGAAATTCCTTGAACTTTTCAAAGGTTTCAGACTTGTGCTTCATTAAGTAAATATATCCATATCTACTCAAATCATCAGTGAGGGTGAGAACATAACGATAGCCACCGCGAGCCTCAACACTCATTGGACCGCACACATCGGTATGTATAATTTCCAACAAGTTGGTTGCTCGCTCCATTGTTCCTGAGAACGGAGTCTTGGTCATTTTACCCATAAGGCATGGTTTGCACGTGTCAAATGATTCATAATCAAGAGACTCTAAAAGTCCATCAGCATGGAGCTTCTTCATGCGTTTGACACCTATGTGACCAAGGGGGCAGTGCCACAAGTATGTGGGACTATCATTATCAACCTTACATCTTTTGGTATTCACACTAAGAACATGTGTAGCATTACGCTCGAGATTCATTAAGAATAAACCATTCACCATAGGAGCATGACCATAAAACATATCTCTCATATAAATGGAACAACCATTATTCTCGGATTTAAATGAGTACCCATCTCGAATTAAACGAGATCCAGATACAATGTTCATGCTCAAAGCTGGCACTAAATAACAATTATTGAGGTTTAAAACTAATCCCGTAGGTAAATGAAGAGGCAGCGTGCCGACGGCGATCACATCGACCTTGGAACCATTCCCGACGTGCATCGTCACCTCGTCCTTCGCCAGTCTCCGTTTATTCCGCAGCTCCTGCTTTGAGTTACAAATGTGAGCAACTGCACCGGTATCAAATACCCAAGAGCTACTACGAGTACTGGTTAGGTACACATCAATTACATGTATATCACATATACCTTTTGTTTTGCCGGCCTTCTTGTTTGCTAAGTACTTGGGGCAATTCCGCTTCCAGTGTCCGCTCCCCTTGCAATAAAAGCACTCAATCTCGGGCTTGGGTCCATTCTTTGGCTTCTTCCCGGCAGCTTGCTTGCCGGGCGCGGCAACCTCCTTGCCGTCCTTCTTGAAGGCTTTCTTACCCTTGCCCTTCTTGAACTTAGTGGTTTTATTGACCATCAACACTTGATGTTCCTTCTTGACTTCTACCTCCGCTGATTTCAGCATTGAGAACTACTCAGGAATGGTCTTTTGCATCCCCTGCATGTTGAAGTTCATCACAAAGCTCTTGTAGCTTGGTGGAAGCGACTGGAGGATTCTGTCAATGACCGCATCGTCCGGGAGATTAACTCCCAGCTGAGTCAAGCGGTTATGTAAACCAGACATAGTGAGTATGTGCTCACTGACAGAACTGTTTTCCTCCATCTTACAGCTGAAGAACTTGTCGGAGACCTCATATCTCTCGACCCGGGCATGTTCTTGGAAAACCATTTTCAGCTCTTCGAACATCTCATATGCTCCATGTCTCTCAAAACGCTTTTGGAGCCCCGGTTCTAAACTGTAAAGCATGCCGCACTGAACGAGGGAGTAGTCGTCAACACGTGTCTGCCAAGCGTTCATAACGTCTTGGTTCTGTGGGACGGGAGCTTCACCTAGCGGTGCTTGTAGGACGTAATCTTTCTTGGCAGCTATGAGGATGATCCTCAGGTTCCGGACCCAGTCCGTATAGTTGCTGCCATCGTCTTTCAGCTTGGTTTTCTCTAGGAACGCGTTGAAGTTGAGGACTACGTGGGCCATTTGATCTACAAGACATATTGTAAAATATTTTTAGACTAATGTTCATGATAATTAAGTTCATCAAATCAAATTATTTATTTATGAACTCCCACTTAGATAGACATCCCTCTTCTAGTCATCTAAGTATAACATGATCCGAGTTAACTAGGCCGTGTCCGATCATCACGTGAGACGGACTAGTCAACATCGGTGAACATCTTCATGTTGATCGTATCTTCCATACGACTCATGCTCGACCTTTCGATCTTCTGTGTTCCGAGGCCATGTCTGTACATGCTAGGCTCGTCAAGTCAACCTAAGTGTTTGCATGTGTAAATCTGTCTTACACCCGTTGTATGTGAACGTTAGAATCTATCACACCCGATCATCACGTGGTGCTTCAAAACAACGAACTGTCGCAACGGTGCACAGTTAGGGGGAACACTTCTTGAAATTATTATGAGGGATCATCTTATTTACTACCGTCGTTCTAAGTAAACAAGATGCAAAACATGATAAACATCACATGCAATCAAATAATAAACGTGACATGATATGGCCAATATCACATAGCTCCTTTGATCTCCATCTTGGGGTTCCATGATCATCCTGTCACCGGCATGACACCATGATCTCCATCATCATGATCTCCATCATTGTGCCTCCATGAAGTTGCTCGCCAACTATTACTTCTACTACTACGGTTAACGCATTTAGCAATAAAGTAAAGTAATTTACATGGTGTTTCTCAATGACACGCAGGTCATATAAAAGAATAAAGACAACTCCTATGGCTCCTGCCGGTTGTCATACTCATCGACATGCAAGTCGTGATTCCTATTACAATAGCATGAACATCTCATACATCACATATAGATCATTCATCATTCATCACAACTTTGGCCATATCATATCACAAACCACTTGCTGCAAAAACAAGTTAGACGTCCTCTAATTGTTGTTGCAAGTTTTACGTGGCTGAATTAGGGTTCTAGCAAGAACGTTTTCTTACCTACGTGAAAGCCACAACGTGATTTGTCAACTTCTATTTACCCTTCATAAGGACCCTGTTCATCGAATCCGCTCTAGCTAAAGTGGGAGAGACAGACACCCGCCAGCCACCTTATGCAACTAATGCATGTTAGTCGGTGGAACCGGTCTCACGTAAGCGTACGTGTAAGGTTGGTCCGGGCCGCTTCATCCCACAATACCGCTGAAGCAAGAAAAGACTAGTAGCGGCAAGAAGGTTGACAAATCCACGCCCACAACGAATTGTGTTCTACTCGCGCAAGAAGAACTACGCATAGACCTAGCTCATGATGCCACTGTTGGGGAACGTTGCAGAAAAAAAAAATTCCTACTCGTTTCACCAAGATCATCTAGGAGTTCATCTAGCAACGAGTCACGAGATGCATCTACATACCTTTGTAGATCGCGAGCGGAAGCGTTCGTTGGAACGAGGTTGATGTTGTCGAACACGACGTGATCCAAATCACCGATGACCAGCGCCGAACGGACGGCACCTCCGCGTTCAACACACGTACGGGACGGGAGACGTCTCCTCCTTCTTGATCCAGCAAGGGGGAAGGAGAGGTTGACGAAGATCCAGCAGCACGACGGCGTGGTGGTGGATGCAGGGCGTCACGACGCAGGGCTTCGCCGTGTACTACGAGAGAGGAAGAAGCAACGGGGAGAGAGGGAAGCACCAATGGCGTGGGGATCAAGTCCCTCCTCTCCCCCACTATATATAGGGGTGCCAGGGGGGGGGCGCCGGCCCTGGTAGATGGGATCTACCAGGGGGGGCGGCGGCCAGGGGTGGGGGGCTTGCCCCCCAAGCAAGGGGGCGCCCCCCTTAGGGTTCCCCCCCAACCCTAGGCGCATGGGCCTTGGGGGGCTGGCGCCCCAGCCCACTATGGGCTAGGTTCCCTCCTATTTCAGCCCAAGGGGCCCTCCGGGATAGGTGGCCCCACCCGGTGGACCCCCGGGACCCTTCCGGTGGTCCCGGTACAATACCGGGTACCCCGAAACTTGTCCCGATGGCCGAAACTGCACATCCTATATATAATTCTTTACCTCCGGACCATTCCGGAACTTCTCATGACGTCCGGGATCTCATCCGGGACCCCGAACAACATTCGGGTTACTGCATATACTTATCTTCACAACCCTAGCGTCACCGAACCTTAAGTGTGTAGACCCTACGGGTTCGGGAGACAAGCAGACATGACCGAGACGACTCTCCGGTCAATAACCAACAGCGGGATCTGGATACCCATGTTGGCTCCCACATGCTCCACGATGATCTCATCGGATGAACCACGATGTCGAGGATTCAATCAACCCCGTATGCAATTCCCTTTGTCAATCGATATATTACTTGCCCGAGATTCGATCGTCGGTATCCCAATACCTCGTTCAATCTCGTTACCGGCAAGTCACTTTACTCGTACCGTAATGCATGATCCCGTGACCAGACACTTGGTCACTTTGAGCTCATTATGATGATGCATTACCGAGTGGGCCCAGTGATACCTCTCCGTCATACGGAGTGACAAATCCCAGTCTTGATCCGTGTCAACCCAACAGATACTTTCGGAGATACCCGTAGTCTACCTTTATAGTCACCCAGTTACGTTGTGACGTTTGGTACACCCAAAGCACTCCTACGGTAACCGGGAGTTACACGATCTCATGGTCTAAGGAAAGGATACTTGACATCGCAAAACTCTAGCAAACGAACTATACGATCTTTATGCTATGTTTAGGATTGGGTCTTGTCCATCACATCATTCTCCTAATGATGTGATCTCGTTATCAATGACATCTTATGTCCATAGCCAGGAAACCATGACTATCTGTTGATCAACGAGCTAGTCAACTAGAGGCCTACTAGGGACATGTTGGTGTCTGTTATTCACACATGTATTATGATTTCCGGATAACACAATTATAGCATGAATAAAGACAATTATCATGAATAAGGAAATATAATAATAATGCTTTTATTATTGCCTCTAGGGCATATTTCCAACACGCACCCCCCCTTTTCTCCTTTATATACGGGGGCGGGGGGCACCCAGAGACACAACAATTGATCAAGTTGACCTTTTAGCCGTGTGCGGTGCCCCCCTCCACCATTGTCCACCTCGATAATACTGTAGCGGTGCTTAGGCGAAGCCCTGCGTCGGTAGAACATCAACATCGTCACCACGCCGTCGTGCTGGCGAAACTCTCCCTCAACACTCAGCTGGATCGGAGTTCAAGGGACGTCATCAGGCTGAACGTGTGCTGAACTCAGAGGTGCCGTGCGTTTGGTACTTGGATCGGTCGGATCATGAAGACGTATGACTACATCAACCGCGTTGTGCTAACGCTTCCGCTTTCGGTCTACGAGGGTACGTGGACAACACTCTCCCCTCTCGTTTCTATGCATCACCATGATCTTGCATGTGCGTAGGATTTTTTTTAAATTACTACGTTCCCCAACACTTTGACCCAGGTGGTGAAAAACCCCGGTTCATGTGATCAGTAAAAATGATGACTTCGCCGTCTTTGGGCTGAGGTCGTTCTTCGTCCGGGTTAGGAGCACGATAGGACATAATGTTCTTCTCCGGCAAGTATCCGATGGTGACAAAATCCTTCGAAATGTCATCAGTGACTGTGGAAGGGACCCAGTTGCAGACTGTTGGCACTTTTGATGGCATAATTAAAAAGGAGAAGCTGAAAAGAAAGTACTTTGCCAGTTCAAATTAATTGGTGGAATTATAGGTTAAGTGATTATAGTACAGATGAAGTAATGACGGCTTAAATAAGGGCTAATGATATATGAAGGAAAAATGAGCCGGCATGGTAAGCCGCCATGACTAAAGATATTTTAAGGAGGCCAACGACAAAAAATTGGCTAAGTACTAAGATAAACAAGTTTCACAGGCTGATGCTATTATTTTGGATCAAGATTGTTCGAAAAAAGGAAAATAAATCTAGACCTAACAACTAGCGCAGACGAGTTCATCAGTTCTAAGGAGGCCTTTGTACGAGAAAAAGGGATCCGCTAGCATCTGAAATGGACGCAAAACAACTACCACATGAGGTCTATACTTCTTTTAGATCAAAGGAGGACGCGGTGGAGAAACTATAAAGAATCCGTGATGAACAGCGACGAACATAGAAGGAACTCGCAATCCCTAATGCAGATCTAAGGTATGTGAAAGCAAGAACTTACGAACGCAGATCTACTATGGAGGATCGCCGCCGTTCTCTGGACAAGCTCAGGGTGATGTAGCGGCCGAGGTTGAGGATGACGGTGAGCACTGCGGTGGCGGCGGAGCTCGAGCGACAGAGGGGTTGTGAGAGGAAGAAGGAGAAGAATGAGAAGAAGACTAGTCATGGCTATTTATTAGGAAGGATTGATAAATGAGCGCAAAAAACAAGGAGACCGAAACATGGTTATCCAGCTACCCAGGTGCCTCGATTTTTTGAAAGGCATTAAAGATAAAGATCCGTTAAATGATGACGTGGTGGTGGGTTTCCGAAAAATCCGGAGATGACGTCATGGCGGGTTACAAGGCTTTCACAGCAGTAATAGATGGGTTTTTTCTAAGTGTTGGAGATTGACAAGAACAAAGTTCAAATCAGTCTGGGGCCTAATGTTGGGGATATGACTACCAGGTGTGACCCGCCCAGGAGGGGCCGGGTCAATCCCAATGGTGGGTTACTTCAAAGGAAGCCCGAAAAGTATACAAGGTGATGGTTTATGATGAAGCTTGTAGTAGGCCCAAGCCCAGAGGCAGCTTAAGGCCCGTAAGTGTAAACCGCCATGTATGAATAAGACTTGTAAGATAAGGCATGTAAGAGTTGTCACCAAGCCGGACACATTGTATGAGCCGGCCGGGACTCTGTAGGCCGCAGGGCGTCAACCCGTGTATATAAGGGGACGACCCAACGGCGGCTTAGGGAAAAAACAATAGATCGAGAGCCAAGCTAGCGTATTTCGCTCCTTGGTCATCAAAACCTAGCAATACCACATCAACTGGACTAGGCTTTACCTTGACCGCAAGGAGCCGAACCAGTATAAATCTCTCGTGTCCTTTGTCCCGATTAACCCCTTTAAGCTTCCTAGTTGCGATGGCTCCACGACTAAGTCCTTTCACTAGGACATCTGTCGTGACAATTCCACGACACCCTTGGAGCTGTGCCTTGAGGATTTTGCTTTGAAGCATTAGCGGCAGAGTCATGAGTGGCAGAGTCATCATTGGTGGAGTAAGATGTAGCTTTGCGGAACTGACCATCCAATGGCCGAATGCCTTCATCGATAATAGCAGTTGCCTTACCCTTCTCATCAGATGAGGAAACGGGTCTTTTGAAGACTTCAATGGGTGGAAAGTAACTGAGATGATTATGAAAGTCAGCCTTGTAATTGATTGAAGACCTTGATCTAAGGAATCTCATAATCCAAGGAGCATAAGGCTTCAATTCAAAAGGTGACAATGCAACATTTGCCAGAGTCCTCATGAAGAAATCATGGTAGTTGATTGGAATGCCATGGATGATATTGAACAACAAATTCTTCATGATGCCAACGACCTCTTCTTCATTTGAGCCATGGCCTTTGATGGGACTCAATGTTTTAGTCAAAATGCAATAGACAGTCTGTGGTACATACAAAAATTCCTTCATGAGGAATTTGGTCCTTGGGGCTTGACCAGGCTTCAGAGGTTTCATCAAAACTTGCATGTAATGGTCAGATAGCTCGGGTTCATGATAGATACAATGTGCACCTTCAAGGGGAGGACTGACAGGTAGGGCATGAAGTAATTCAGAGGCCGGTGCTTTGAAGTGAGTGTTTTCTGTCATCCAGTCCAACACCTAAGAATTCATATCTTCAGGATTTCTTGTGATGTGCAGTGTCGCGTAGAACTGAAGAATTAGTTCTTCATTCCAGTCTATGATGTTAGTGCAAAAGTTTAGCAGCCTAGCGTCATGAAGAACACCGAGGACTGGTGTGAAGCAAGACAGTGATTCCATGTCCACATGAGGAATATGCTCATGATCAAATACTTTGTCCTTATCAAAAAGCAGTGAAGAATAGAAGTTTTCTTGGCTTGCGGTCTAGAAATGCTTCCTTCGCAGACGAGCAGAGTCATAAGGATTGTAATCTGTGAAGAATACATGCTCATGGAAGAAGTCATCAGCCTTGAATTTTTGCTTCTTGGAGAAGGGATTCTTCAGCTTGGGCTGAGGAGTGTCAGTCAAAGTCATCACAGCCTCAGGAATCACATTCTCGGGAACCGCATGCTGAGGAATTTCAGTTTCTGCTTCAGTAGAAGCCTGGGTCTTCAATTCTTCATCAACATTAACATCAACACTAGTGGATGGAATTTCTTCAGGAATGGAAGGAGTGGAGTGATGATCTTCAGAACCCATTTGAACTTCAGTGTGCACTGGGGACTGAGGAATTTGTTGAAGTGGCGTGAACACGGGAGAGTTGGTGTGCTGACTATCCCAATAATCATCATTCAGCACTGGAGTGGAGCACCCAATGTCCACATCTTCATCTTCTTCATTCAATTCTTCAACGCCTGCCTCTTCAGCTGTGAACTGAGGCATAGGCGATGAGATGACTGGGGTTGAAGGGATATTATTCACTTCAATTTCTTCGGCCAACTACTCCAAAGAAGCAGTAGCAGGAACATCTTCATCAGATCTACTAGGGATCACACAATCCTCACTAGGGAACGAGTTCCTTTGATGGCATGCTTGAAACTGGAATAACATCAGTTGGATTCTCAAAAGAGCTTGTCAATTTATTCATCTTCTTCGATGCTGAAGAATCTGATGAAGCAGATGCTTTCCTTTTCTTCACTGCTGCTCGCTCTGCAGCCTTGGTTTTCTTCGCTTCTGATGCAGAAGGAAGAACTAGACTTGGTGTTGGTGCAGGAGGAGCAGAGGAAATAGGTTCATTTACCTTAGGCACAACTGATGCAGCTGGCCTGGTTGGTTTAGTTTCTTCAGGCTCAGCGGTTGATGTCTCAGCTGGCCTGGATTGTTCCTCAGGCGTAATGCTAGTGGTTGCCTTGGCAGTGTCATCAGCGGCTGGAATAGAGTCATCAGCCCTGGTACTAGCAGTTTCATCAGCAGCCTGATTTTCACCAGCGGTGCTGGAATGACCTTCCGTTTGCTGAGCAGATGCTTCAGCTTGAGAAGATTCATGTTGCGTTGGAGCAGCAACATTTGAGGTGAATCCTTCAGTCAGTTTCACAAACCTGACTTTGGCTCCAAGCCAATCTGTGTGGTAGACATTGAATTCATCACTGAGTCCTTTGATCTCAGTTTGGATAGCCACAAGTCCATCAGTTGTCATGTTGACAACATTTTTCTTCAGATAACGCTCCTTCTTGTACTGCGCTTTCTTCAGCTTCCTTGCCTTCTCAAATTTCCATTTTCTTCACTAATGAAGGCAGTCAGCATGTGACTTTGTACATGAGTGAGCTTGAAGTCTGGCATAGGTGTGTTTGGATCCTTGTGCCATAGATCAATGAAGTCGAGGATCAGCTTGGGATCCAGCATCAATGGCACATTTGTGCCTTTGGCTCGAGTGGCCCTTTGCTGTCTGTCTATCATGATTTCAGAGAGTTCATCATCATCAGCTTCGTCATCAGCGGACGGCACATGGAAGGCAACCTGCTTATTATGAGGACTTTGTCGAGTGCCTCGTCCAGCAATAGCCTTTGTCTTCAGTAGAGTGGGGCCAGTTGAGGATTGCGGCAACGCTGAAGAACTTGCAGAGGCTCCTGAGGCAATTGAGATGCCTTTGGTCCTTTGACACGAGGCGAGATGCACAGGTGCTGAGGACTTTGCTGGAGGAGCTGAAGACTTTGAAACTTGAGGAACTGGGGCAGCTTGAGGAATTGGCCGTGAGGGCATTGCTGAGGTGCTTGGCCGTGAGGGCATTAAAGAAGAGGCTCTGGCTTGTGTGCGGGCTTCTTTGGCATAGCCTTCTTGGGCTTGCTAGCTGAGGCCTCAGCAGTGGCAGCAGTAGTAGCAGCAGAGTCTTCATTGAATTTCCTTAGTGCTTCTTTAGCCATTTTGGCTAGCTTTGCTTGCCGTCTTGCTCATTCGTCAGGATAGTCCTCACCGCGCTTGAGGCTGGTGGGATCACTTTCTTGGCCAGGTGCCAGTGGAGGTCTTGGGCAAGGAGGGTGAAGAGCAAATTTCTTCATGTACTTTGGAGTAACATACCTGTACTCCCTCCATTCCCGTGCCCATCTCCTCTCTATCCTTTGTATGCGCACCTTGCGCTGATTCTTGTTCTCCTTGCCATGTTTGGCCTCATCAGGAGTATAATAGTCTTCATAAATGTCCTCAGGTATCTCAAATGTTGTGTTGACTTCCAGTCTCTTACCTCCCTTCTGAGATTTCTTCTCGTCAGCCATTTTCTTCAATTGAGGATTTTGAACGATTGATTTTTCTGACGAGGTATGCAACTTTTCTTCGAGGAACGCTGCAAATGAGTTAAGTTAATGAGAACCTAGTGATTCAGAAACGGACATGAGTACCTGTGAACAGAGTATAGGTGCGAAGAATTTGGAGAGGTCATATGCGTTCTCAGAAGTTTTTGCAAAAAGAACAAGTTTGAGGAATTTGACTAGATGTGTCTTGAGGAATTTCACTAAGCATTCTTTGACTTAGGTTCCAGAGTTGTATAGATTGAAAATCCACACAATTGAGGAATCTTGAAAAAAATGTGGATTAAAGAAATAAATCAAGAACAGACATTCGAGTGAGGTATTTAGAATGTGAAGATTAAAGAATAAACACCTTTTTGAAGATTTGTGGAAAATCATCAGAATCGACAAGGGCGGTAAAAGTAACTTTTATTTACCCTTGATGAAGAACACGATGAAATGGGAATGTAGATTGGAAGTTCGTCAGTCCAGATCTTCCATGCCCTAACATTGCCGAGGAAGACAGCTACGGCGACAGCGGAGTGAAGAAATCCGCGGCCGATGCGAGTACAACAGCGACGAGGTCGAGGCAGCAAAGCTCTTCCACACCAGCGACGATGGAAGTAGTGGTGGTGCTAGGTTAGGAAGCTCGAGCGAGGGGAAGTGAGGTTGAGCAAGGTAAATGCAGTCTAAGGAGGTGAGGAGTATTTATAGCCGAGGTGAAAAAACCGCTTGATGACCCACAAGTATAGGGGATCTATCGTAGTCCTTTCGATAAGTAAGAGTGTCGAACCCAACGAGGAGCAGAAGGAAATGATAAGCGGTTTTCAGCAAGGTAATCTCTGCAAGTGCTGAAATAAGTGGTAACAGATAGTTTTGTGATAAAGTAATTTGTAACGAGTAACAAGTAACAAAAGTAAATAAAGTGCAGCAAGGTGGCCCAATCCTTTTTGTAGCAAAGGACAAGCCTGGAAAAACTCTTATATAAGGAAAAGCGCTCTCGATGACACATGTGAATATCATCAAGCTAGTTTTCATCACGTTCATATGATTTGCGTTCGGTACTTTGATAATTTGACATGTGGGTGGACCGGTGCTTGGGTGTTGTTCTTACTTGAACAAGCATCCCACTTATGATTAACCTCTATTGCAAGCATCCACAACTACAACAAAAGTATTAAGGTAAACCTAACCATAGCATGAAACATATGGATCCAAATCAGCCCCTTACGAAGCAACGCATAAACTAGGGTTTAAGCTTCTGTCACTCTAGCAACCCATCATCTACTTATTACTTCCCAATGCCTTCCTCTAGGCCCAAATAATGGAGAAGTGTTATGTAGTCGATGTTCACATAACACCACTAGAGGCTAGACAACATACGTCTCATCAAAATATCGAACGAATACCAAATTCACATGACTACTAATAGCAAGACTTCTCCCTTGTCCTCAGGAACAAACGTAACTACTCACAAAGCATATTCATGTTCATAATCAGAGGGGTAATAATATGCATAAAGGATTTGAACATATGATCTTCCACCAATTAAACCAACTAGCATCAACTACAAGGAGTAATTAACACTACTAGCAACCTACTAGCACCAATCCCGGACTTGGAGACAAGAATTGGATACAAGAGATGAACCAGGGTTTTGAGATGAGATGGTGCTGATGAAGATGTTGATGGATATTGCCCTCTCCCGATGAGAGGAGCATTGGTGATGACGATGGCGATGATTTCCCCCTCCGGGAGGGAAGTTTCCCCGGCAGAACAGCTCTGCTGGAGCCCTAGATTGGTTCCGCCTCGTGGCGGCGGAGTTTCGTCCCGAAAGGTTGCTTCTGGTTTTTTTCTCAATGAAAGACTTCATATAGCAGAAGATGGTCATCGGAGAGCCACCAGGGGGCCCACGAGGTAGGGGGCGCCCCCCTAGGGTGTGCCCCCACCCTCGTGGAAAGGGTGTGGGCCCCCTGGTCTTCATCTTTGGCGAGGATTTTTCATTATTTATTATAAGGTATTCCGTGGAGTTTCAGGACTTTTGGAGTTGTGCAGAATAGGTCTCTAATATTTGCTCCTTTTCTAGCCCGGAATTCCAGCTGCCGGTATTCTCCCTCCTTATGTAAACCTTATAAAATAAGAGAGAATAGCCATAAGTATTGTGACATAATGTGAAATAACAGCCCATAATGCAATAAATATCGATATAAAAGCATGATGCAAAATGGACGTATCAACTCCCCCAAGCTTAGACCTCGCTTGTCCTCAAGCGAAAGCCGATAACAATAAATATGTCCCCATGTTTAGAGGTAGAGGCATCGATAAAAATAAAATACGGACATGAGGGCATCATGATTATTCTCATAACAGCAACATACATAGATATTGTCATATGATTACTTATGTTCAAGTGATGATCTATTCACAATGCAAAAGTATGAATCAGAAACCTTATTGAGAACCAACAAACTATAACCTCAGTCATTGAAGGAATTGCAATTTATCATAACATCAGAAAGAGTCTATGTCAGAGCTAAAAAGCAAGTCCACATACTCAACTATCATCTAGTCCTTCATAATTGGTAACACTCGCACAATACTTGTGCTTACGGAGTTTTAATCGAACACAGAGAAAGATAGGGGCTTATAGTTTCGCCCCACAACCTTTTACCTCAAGGGTAATGTCAACAATAATAACTCATGCCCCCTACATCCAATTATATATATATATATATATATATATCAGGTTCTTTCCAACATGCTGGGCTTGCCAAAGGATAAAATGAAAAAGGGAGAGGTGAAGATCAGCATGACACTTGCATAAGGTAGAAGATAATAATAAAAGATAGGCCCTTCACAGAGGGAAGTAGAGGTTGCCATGCGCTTTTATGGTTGGATGTACAAAATCTTAATGCGAAAGAACATCACTTTATATTGCCCCTTGTGATATGAACCTTTATTATGCAATCCATCACTTTTATTACTTCCACATCACAAGATTGTATAAAGCTTATTTCTCCCACACTAATCATACATATTTAGAGCAATTTTTATTGACTTGAAGGATCTTACTCAATCCATAGGTAGATATGGTGGACTCTCATGGCAAAACTGGTTTAAGGGTATTTGGAAGCACAAGTAGTATCTCTACTTGGTGCTGAGAATTTGGCTAACATGAGGGGGAAGGCAAGCTCAACATGTTGGATGATCCATGACAACATACTTTATCTCATATATAAGAAAACATAACCCATTACGTTGTCTTCCTTGTCCAACATCAACTCTTTAGCATGTCATATTTTGATGAGCGCTCCCAATCATAAAAGATGTCAATAATAGTATATTTATATGTGAAACCTCTCTTTCCTTATTACTTCCTATTAATTGCAACGATGACCAAAGCTATGTCTGCCAACTCCCAACAACTTTTAATCATCACACTCTTTCTATGTGAAGTCATTACTATCAATAAGATCAATATGGACTTTTGTTTCCTCTTATTCTTTTTCTCTTTTCTTTTATTCACCCAAGATCATAGCAAGAAAATCAAGCCCTTGACTCAACACTAATCTTTATTATATAGCTCACGGACTCGATTACATAGAGAGATCATAAGGCAAAACTCAAAACTAGATCATGCCATAAACTTTATTCTACTAGATCAAAATACTACTATTAGGATAGAACTAAGGAAAACGGTAAAGATAGGAGTTGTGATTGCGATACGATACCGGAGCACCTTCCCCAAGCTTGGCAGTTGCTAAGGGGAGTGCCCATACCCATGTGATTATATCTCCTTGGTTGGTGAAGATGGAGGTGATGGATAGTCGCACATCGAGCGTAAGAGGTCCTCTAGCTTGCGAATAATGCCCTTGAGTGCAAAGATATGCTCCTTCAACAAAATATTTTCACTTGTGAGATACTTATTTTGAATACGAGTTAACTCAATCATCTGGAAAGCTTCGATCTCAGTTGGGGTAAGAAGGTTGTGATCAAGTTGAAGGATGTCTTCTGTTGCCGGAGCTTGGTTCTCCGTGGCCTTCTTGATCCCTTCATCCTTGTTGATCTCCATGGGTTCTTCCCTCTTCAGCTCTATCTTCATTAGCCAGGCATCTTTATCACCGTTGTTGGAGGAGGGGGACGACATGATGCCTGGCCTTGACAACCCTGACAGAGAACAACCCAAAACAAGAACAAAGGATATTTGCGTGATACGGGAGTCAAAACCTTCGGGAGAATATATAGTGAATTTTTACCGACCAAAATACGTATCGTGCAAGAAAACGGAGTCCGGAAGGCACACGAGGTGCTCACGAGGTAGGGGGCGCGCCCAGGGGGTAGGGCGCGCCCTCCACCCTCGTGGGGCCCTCGTGTCCTTCCTGGACTGCTACTTAAATTTCTATTTTTCTAAATATTCCAAAACGGAGAAATATTGCCTTAAAATTGTTTTGGAATAGGTTTACTTACCATACCACGTACCTATTCCTTTTCGGAGTCTGAAACGTTCTGGAAAGTGTCCCTTATGTATTCCTCCGGGGTTACGGTTTCAATAATATTGGTTTCAATATTTATGGGATTACCTGAGATATAATGTTTAATTCTCTGACCGTTTACCACCTTCGGATTTGTGCCTTCGAAGTTGTTGATTTTTATGGCATCGGAACGATAGAACTCCTCGAGAACATAGGGGCCTTCCCATTTAAAGAGAAGTTTTCCTACAAAAAAAATCTTAAACGAGAGTTGTATAGCAATACATAATCACCTACATTAAACTCACGCTTTTGTATCCTTTTGTCATGCCATCTTTTAACCTTTTCTTTAAACAACTTGGCATTTTCATAAGCTTGGGTTCTCCATTCATCAAGTGAGCTAATATCAAATAACCTCTTTTCACCGGTAAGTTTGAAATCATAGTTGAGCTCTTTAAAAGCCCAATATGCCTTATGTTCTAGTTTGAGAGGTAAGTGACATGCTTTTCCATATACCATTTTATACGGAGACATACCCATATGATTTTTATATGCAGTTCTATAGGCCCATAATGCATCATCAAGTTTCTTGGACCAATTCTTTCTAGACCTATTGACAGTCTTTTGCAAAATTAATTTGAGTTCTCTATTACTCAATTCTACTTGACCACTAGACTGTGGGTGATACGGAGATGCAATTCTATGATTGACGTCATATTTAGCAAGCATTTTACAGAAAGCACCATGAATAAAATGTGAACCACCATCAGTCATTAAATATCTAGGGACTCCAAACCTCGGAAAAATAACTTCTTTAAGCATTTTAATAGAAGTGTTATGATCATCACTACTAGTTGGAATAGCTTCTACCCATTTAGTAACGTAATCAACAGCAACTAAAATATGTGTATATCCATTAGAGGCAGGAAAAGGTCCCATATAATCAAAGCCCCAAACATCAAATGGTTCAATAACAAGTGAATAATTCATAGGCATTTCTTGACGTCTACTAATATTACCAATTCTTTGACATAAATCACAAGATAGGACAAACTTACGGGCATCCTTGAAGAGAGTAGGCCAATAAAAACCGGATTGCAATACCTTATGTGCAGTTCTATCTCCCGGGTGGTGTCCTCCATAAGTTTCGGAGTGGCACTTGCGCAGGATCTGTTCCTGTTCATGCTCAGGTACACAATGTCTAATAACACCATCTACTCCTTCTTTATAAAGATGTGGGTCATCCCAAAAGTAATGTCTCAAATTATAGAAGAATTTTTTCTTTTGTTGGTATGTGAAGCTAGGTGGTATAAATTTAGCAACTATGTAATTAGCATAATCAGCATACCAAGGAGTACTACGAGAAGTACTTATGACATTTAATTGTTCATCAGGAAAGCTATCATCAATAGGTAGTGGGTCATCAAGAACATTCTCTAACCTAGATAAGTTGTCTGCAATGGGGTTCTCAGCTCCTTTTCTATCAACAATATGTAAATCAAATTCTTGTAGCAAGAGAACCCATCTAATAAGTCTAGGTTTAGCATCTTTCTTCTCCATAAGATATTTAATAGCAGCGTGATCAGTGTGGATAGTTACTTTAGAATCAACAATATAAGGTCTGAACATATCACAAGCAAATACAACCGCTAAAAGTTCTTTTTCAGTAGTAGCATAATTACTTTGAGTATTGTCTAGAGTCTTACTAGCATAATGGATAACATTTAATTTCTTATCAACTCTTTGCCCTAAAACAGCACCTACAGCATAATCGCTAGCATCACACATAATTTCAAAGGGTAAATTCCAATCAGGTGGCTGAACAATAGGTGCAGAGACTAATGCTTTCTTAAGTATTTCAAATGCTTCTACACAATCCTCATCAAAGACAAATGGTATACATTTTTGTAATAAATTAGTCAGAGGCCGAGAAATTTTTGAGAAGTCCTTAATGAACCTCCTATAAAATCTGGCATGGCCAAGGAAACTTCTTATACCTTTGATGTTCTTGGGACATGGCATCTTTTCAATAGCATCAACCTTGGCTTTATCAACTTCAATACCTCTTTCAGAAACTTTTTGCCCCAAGACAATGCCTTCATTAACCATAAAGTGGCACTTTTCCCAATTCAAGACAAGATTAGTTTCTTCACATCTCTGCAAAACTCGATCAAGATTGCTCAAGCAATCATCAAAAGAAGATCCATAGACGGAAAAGTCGTCCATGAAAACCTCACAAATCTTTTCACGAAAGTAAGAGAATATAGCCATCATGCATCTTTGAAAGGTAGCAGGTGCATTACATAAACCAAAAGGCATACGTCGATAAGCAAAAGTACCAAAAGGGCATGTAAAAGTAGTCTTTGGTTGATCTTTAGCCGACACAGGTATTTGAGAGAAACCAGAATAACCTTATAGAAAGCAGTAATGTGTATGTTTGCATAATCTTTCTAGCATTTGATCGATAAAAGGTAAGGGGTAATGATCTTTCTTAGTAGCCTTATTTAATTTGTGGAAATCAATTACCATCCTATAACCTGTAATAATTCTTTGTGGAATCAATTCATCTTTATCATTAGGAACAACAGTAATACCTCCCTTCTTAGGGACACAATGAACAGGACTTACCCACTGACTATCAGCAACGAGATAAATTATACCTGCCTCCAGAAGCTTTAGTATTTCTTTTCTTACCACTTCTTTCATTTTAGGATTCAGACGTCGTGAGGATCACGAACTGGTTTGGCATCTGCTTCCAAATTTATTTTATGTTGACATAGGGTGGGACTAATGCCCTTAAGATCATCAAGAGTATATCCAATAGCAGCACTGTGCTTCTTTAGAGTTTTCAATAATCTTTCTTCTTCATGCTCTGAAAGGTTAGCACTAATAATAACAGGATATATCTTCTTTTCATCAAGATAAGCATATTTAAGATTATCAAGCAACGGTTTATGCTGAAACACGGGATCACCCTTAGGTGGAGGGGGATCCCCTAGGATTTCAACATGCAAATTGTGTTTCAGAATATGTTCCTATTTAAAGAATACTTCATCTATTTCCCTTCTTTCATTCTTAAACATATCATTCTCATGGTCTAGCAAATATTGTTCTAAAGGATCACTAGGAGGTACGACAATAGAAGCAAGACCAATAATTTCATCCTTACTAGGCATTTCTTCTTCACGGTGTTGTTTACTAAATTTAGAGAAATTAAATTCATGAGTCATATCATCCAAGCCAATAGTAACAACATTCTTTTCGCAATCTATCTTAGCATTAACAGTGTTCAAGAAGGGTCTACCAAATATAATGGGACAAAAGCTATCTTGTGGGGAACTAAGAACAAGAAAATCACCAGGATATTTAGTTTTCCCGCACAAGACTTCAACATCTCTAACAATTCCCACTACTGAAATAGTATCTCTATTAGCAAGTTTAATTGTGACATCAATATCTTCTAACTCAGCAGGTGCAATTTCATGCTTGATTTCTTTATACAAGTCATAAGTATAACACTAGCACTAGCACCCATATCACATAAGCCATGATAACAATGTTATCCTATTTTAACAGAAATAACAGGCACGCCTACCACAGGTCTATGTTTATCTTTAGCACAAGGTTTAGCAATTCTAGCAGTTTCACCGCAGAACTGAATAACATGCCCATCAATATTATCACACAAGAGATCTTTAACAATAGAAACATTAGGTTCAACTTTAACTTGTTCAGGAGGTATATAAGTTCTAATATTGCTTTTACGAACCACAGTTGAAGCTTTAGCATGATCCTTTATTCTAACAGGGAAAGGTGGTTTCTCAACATAAGAAGTAGGAACAATAGGATCATTATAAGTGATAGTATTTTCTTCAACTTTAATAGGTGCAGCTACTTTTACTTCTATGGGAGGATGATATTTAAACCACTTCTCCTTAGGGAGATCAACATAAGTAGCAAAAGATTCATAGAAAGAAGCTACTATCTCAGAATCAAGTCCATATTTAGTGCTAAACTTACGGAAAATATCGGTATCCATAAAAGATTTAACACAATCAAACTTAGGTGTCATACCTGACTCCTTACCTTTGTCAAGATCCCAATCTTCATAGTTGCGTTTAATTCTATCCAATAAATCCCATCTAAATCCAATAGTCTTCATCATAAAGGAGCCAGCACAAGAAGTATCGAGCATGGTGCGATTATTTTCAGAAAGCCGAGCATAATTTTTTTGAAGAATTGTTTCTCTTGGGAGCTCAAGATTGGGGCATGAATATAACACTGATTTAAGCCTCCCCCAAGCTTGAGCGATGCTTTCTCCTTCACGAGGCCAAAAATTATATATATAATTGCAATCACGATGAACAAGATGCATAGGGTAATACTTTTGATGAAATTCCAATTTCAATCTTCTATAGTTCCATGATCTCATATCATCACATAGCCTATACCATATCAATGTGTCTCCCTTCAAAGATAAAGGGAAGACCTTCTTCTTAGCAACATCATCGGGTATACCTGCAAGCTTAAATAATCCACAAACTTCATCCACATATATTAGGTGTTCATCAGGATGCTTTGTTCCATCTCCTGTAAATGATTAGCTAGTAGTTTTTCTATCATACCCGAAGGATACTCATAAGGAATTTCATTTTCAATAGGTTTAGTAAGTTGAGGAGAAACTCTTTGGTCTACTGGTTAGGGTGAAGATACCCCGAACAAGCCCCTCAGAGGATTACTTTCCATAGTAACAAGTGACAGTAAATTTCAGCACACTATATAAATTTTTCCTTACCAAATTCCACCTACCAAAGGCGCTTCACTCCCCGGCAACGGTGCCAGAAAAGAGTCTTGATGACCCACAAGTATAGGGGATCTATCGTATTCCTTTAGATATGTAAGAGTGTCGAACCCAAAGAGGAGCAGAAGGAAATGATAAGCGGTTTTCAGCAAGGTATTCTCTGCAAGTACTGAAATAAGTGGTAATAGATAGTTTTGTGATAAAGTAATTTGTAAGGAGCAACAAGTAACGAAAGTAAATAAAGTGCAGCAAGGTGGCCCAATCCTTTTTGTAGCAAAGGACAAGCCTGGACAAACTCTTATATAAGGAAAAGCGCTCCCCAGGACACATGGGAATATTGTCAAGCTAGTTTTCATCACGTTCATATGATTTGCGTTCGGTACTTTGATAATTTGACATGTGGGTGGACCGGTGCTTGGGTGCTGTTCTTACTTGAAAAAGCATCCCACTTATGATTAACCTCTATTGCAAGCATCCTCAACTAGAACAAAAGTATTAAGGTAAACCTAACCATAGCATGAAACATATGGATCCAAATCAGCCCCTTACGAAGCAACGCATAAACTAGGGTTTAAGCTTTTGTCACTCTAGCAACCCATCATCTACTTATTACTTCCCAATGCCTTCCTCTAGGCCCAAATAATGGTGAAGTGTTATGTAGTCGACGTTCACATAACACCACTAGAGGCTAGACAACATACATCTCATCAAAATATCGAACGAATACCAAATTCACATGACTACTAATAGCAAGACTTCTCCCTTGTCCTCAGGAACAAACGTAACTACTCATAAAGCATATTCATGTTCATAATCAGAGGGGTAATAATATGCATAAAGGATCCGAACATATGATATTCCACCAATTAAACCAACTAGCATCAACTACAAGGAGTAATTAACACTACTAGCAACCTACTAGCACCAATCCCTGACTTGAAGACAAGAATTGGATACAAGAGATGAACTAGGGATTTGAGATGAGATGGTGCTGATGAAGATGTTGATGGAGATTGCACTCTCCCGATGAAAGGAGCGTTGGTGATGATGATGGCGATGATTTCCCCCTCTGGGAGGGAAGTTTCCCCGGCAGAACAGCTCTGTCGGAGCCCTAGATTGGTTCCCCCAAGGTTCCGCCTTGTGGTGGCAGAGTTTCGTCCCGAAAGGTTGCTTCTGGTTTTTTTCTCAACGAAAGACTTCATATAGCAGAAGATGGTCATCGGAGAGCCACTAGGGGGTCCATGAGGTAGGGGGCGTGCCTGTGACGACCGGATAATCGAGCTATAGTAAACCTCTGCTAATGGTGCCACGTCACCTCGGTTACTATTGATAAACTCAAGTTAGTTCAAAACCGATTCAAATTCAAATTTAAAATAAAGTCAAACACTAAAAGTTTTCAAAAGCTAAAACTATAATGTTCCCAATGTGAATCCACATTATTATATAATAATTAAAGGCACTAAAATAAATAAAACAATGACCGAAATAATAACTTAGTTGTCTTTTTAATTAATAGAGAATACAAGGCACTTTACTTTTGTCCCAAACTTTTGTGAGAATAGTTGATTTTACAAATCTAATTGAGGGGTGGGTTTCACTTTTTCTAAAAACTATAAACTATTAAATAAGTAAAAGAAAATAGAAACAAGGAAATAAATAAAAAGAAAAGTAAAACAAAAACAAAACATAGCAAAAAAAATATGAAGCAAGACCCCCCTCCCCTGGGCCGTTCGGCCCAGCAGGGCACCAGGCCATTAGGCTGGCCCAGCCGAGCCCCCTGCATAACCCCCCACACCGAACCCTAAACCGCTACCACCCACACCCCCACATATTTCTCTCGCCCCCCACTAGATCTGGATCGAGCCACGATTTCCCCCCACTCCTCCCGCACGAAGCCCCCTCTCCTCGCACTCCCCGTCGCCGCGCCCCGCGCGCTCCGCCCCGCGCTCACCATGGCCTCGCACCCGCTGGCCGCTCCGTTAGCCGCGCCCAGGCTCGCCCCTGGTCACGCCCGCGACGTGCTCACCTGATCCCGACCTCCTCTCCCTCGCGTGGCGCCTGCCTGACGCCGCGGCCTCGCCGGGGCCTCGACGCCCACCACCGTCACCGGACCTCCCAGCGCCTCTCCCTCGCCGGACCTCCCCGCGCCTCTCCCTCGCCGGACCTCCCCGCGCCTCGCCGCCCGTCTTCGTCCTCCTCCACGACCGGAGCTCCTCCGCCTCGTCGCGCCTCGCCGACTCCACCTCACCGGCCCGCCTCCTCTTCGTCACCGTCGTCCCCGACGAGCTCCTGGCCCCCCGCTGCCCCGTCCCTACAAATCCCGGTGAGGCCACAACCTCCGCCCTCCTCCTTCCCCTGTCCCCGTGCCGTCCGTGCCTCCCTCGGTGCGCCACCACGTGCACTCGCGCCCGCGTGCCGGAGCTCACGCTCTGGGCAGCACGCGCTCACCCCGCGCACTCCGGCGCTCCGCTCGCTCCCAGCACTTCGGTCGGGGCCGAGCCCCGCCGCTGCCACCGTGCGCCCACGCCCCCGCTCCCTTGGCCTCGTCCGCAGCCCCCCGGTGCGCTGCCCAGCATCGCCGCCGTCCGCCGGTGCCGTCCGTGGCCGGGCTCCGGCGAGCTCCGGCGAGCCACCCGCCCACTGCCCACTGGCGCCCGTCGCCTGTTCGGGTGTTACCGATGCCCGCATGCCCGTTTGGCCCCTGGCCCTATGACAGCCAGGGCCCACGTCCCCTTAGAACGTTTTCATAAAATAAGAGATTAAAAAAGATTTATAAAAATTATAATAATTAAAATAAATAAATAAATAAATAATATTAATAAATAAAATTAACAATTAATTAATGAATTAATTAATTAACTTAATTAAGTAATTAAAGAATTAATTAAACTAATTAATCCTGTTTAATTAATCTAATCAATTAGTTAAGTTAATTAAACCCTAATCAACCTAAACGGAGTATGACAGGTGGGTCCCACTAGACCCACACGTCAGTTTGACCAGTCAACACCCCTATTGACTACTGACGTCATGATGATGTCAGCAAACACTGTTGTGGATAATGTTAGAATTAAACAATTAATTAAATTCAGAAAATGCATAAAACTTTGAAAATTAATATAAAATAAACTGTACCTCGGATGAAAAAACTTGTACATGAAAGTTGCTCAGAACGATGAGACGAATCCGGATACGCAGCCCGTTCGTCCGCCACGCATCCCTAGCATAGCGAACACGCAAATTTCCCCCTCCGGTACGTCTGTCCGAAAACGCGAAACACCGGGGATAATTTCCCGGATGTTTCCCCTCTTCATCGGTACCACCTCATACCGCGTTAGGGCACCCCTAGCACCAATACTTGTCATGTCATGCATCCCTATGCATCTGTTTGCTTAATATTTATTGTTTCTTCCCCCTCTTCTCTCGCTAGACCCCGAGACCGACGCTGCTACTACCCAGTATGATTACGGTGTTGACGACCCCTCTCTCTTGATCACCAGATATCGCCTACTCTTCTCTATACTGCTAGCATTAGAGTAGTGTAGCATGTTACCGCTTTCCGTTAATCCTACCCTGATGCATAGCCTGTCCTTGCAACTACTATTGTTACCTTTACCTGCAATCCTAATGCTTAGTATAGGATGCTAGATTATCATCAGTGGCCCTACACTCTTGTCCGTCTGCCATGCTATACTACTGAGCCGTGATCACTTCGGGAGGTGATCACGGGCATATACTATATACTTTGCACTATTACATTACCTGTGGTACTGTTCGGAGTTGGGGGTTGAAGGGGCAGGTGGCTCCATCCCGGTAGAGGTGGGCCTGGGTTCCCGACGGCCCTCGACTGTTACTTTGTGGCGGAGCGACAGGGCAGGTTGAGGCCTCCTAGGAGAGAGGTGGGCCGGGCCCTGGTCGGCGTTCGCGGATACTTAACATGTTTAACGAGATCTTGGTATTTGATCTGAGTGTGGCCACTGGCCTATACGCACTAACCATCTACGCGGGGACAATTATGGGCACTCGACGTCGTGGTATCCGCCGAAGCCTTCGTGACATCAGCGACTGAGCGGCGCGCGCCGGGTTGGACCGCGTAATGCAACTTCCTTTGTAATGGAGGTTGCTAGGTCTGCTCTCCGGCCGCGTTCGCAACGTGCAGGTGTGCAAATGGCAATGGGCCCAGACCCCTGCGCCATAGGATTTAGACTGGCGTGTTGACCTCTTTGTTGTGCCTAGGTAGGGCTGCAACGTGTTGATCTTCCGAGGCCGGGCATGACCCAGGAAAGTGTGTCCGGCCAAATGGGATCGAGCGTGTTGGGTTATGTGGTGCACCCCTGCAGGGAAGTTAATCTATTCGAATAGCCGTGATCTTCGGTAACAGGACGACTTGGAGTTGTACCTTGACCTTATGACAACTAGAACCGGATACTTAATATAACACACCCTTCCAAGTGCCAGATACAACCGGTGGTCGCTCTCTCACAGGGCGACGAGGGGAGGATCATCGGTTAGGATTATGCTATGCGATGATACTTGGTGAACTTACCATCTACTCTCTTCTCCTTCTGCAAGATGGAGGTTACCAGAAGCGTAGTCTTTGACAGGACTAACTATCCCCCTCTTATTCCGGCATTCTGCAGTTCAGTCCACATATGATACCCTTATTCCATTTGATACCAATCCATACATATGTAGTGTAGCTCCTTGCTTGCGAGTACTTTGGATGAGTACTCACGGTTGCTTTTCTTCCCCTTTTCCCCTTTCCTATATCCGATTGCTGCAACCAGACGATGGAGCCCAGGAGCCAGATGCCACTGTCAATGACGACTACTACTACTCGGGAGGTGCCTATTACTACGTGCAGCCCGCTGACGGCGACCAGGAGTAGTTTAGGAGGATCCCAGGCAGGAGGCCTGCACCTCTTTCGATCTGTATCCCAGTTTGTGCTAGCCTTCTTAAGGCAAACTTGTTTAACTTATGTATGTACTCAGATATTGTTGTTTCTGCTGACTCGTCTATGATCGAGCTCTTGTATTCGAGCCCTCGAGGCCCCTGGCTTGTAATATGATGCTTGTATGACTTATTTTTTTTGTAGAGTTGTGTTGTGATATCTTCCCGCGAGTCCCTGATCTTGATTGTACACGTTTGCGTGTATGATTAGTGTACGATTAAATCGGGGGCATCACAGCGCCCTAGGGGGGGGCGCCCCCACCCTCGTGGAAAGGGTGTGGGCCCCCTGGTCTTCATCTTTGGCGAGGATTTTTTCTTTATTTATTATAAGGTATTCCGTGGAGTTTCAGGACTTTTGGAGTTGTGCAGAATAGGTCTCTAATATTTGCTTCTTTTCCAGCCTAGAATTCCAGCTGCCGGCATTCTCCCTCCTTATGTAAACCTTATAAAATAAGAGAGAATAGCCATAAGTATTATGACATAATGTGAAATAACAGCCCATAATGCAATAAATATCAATATAAAAGCATGATGCAAAATGGACGTATCGCCGCTCGCCCGAGGAAAATGGACGAACGTGCCCCTGACCCTTCTCATTCATGCGATGTGCGTCACCCATGTATAGAGCGGTGGCGATCATGTGAGATCATGGGTGAATAGATAAGTTTGATTTGTGGGATGTGGAACTGTTTAGGCGGCAAAAGCTGAAAATTTATATACGAAAGTTTTAAAGTTTCGTTCGCAAATTCTTCAGCTGACAAGGACACAATAAAGAATTTGAACGGTTTCGAATAGAAGGCACATGAAGAGTTTGTGAACAGACTGGGTTGAGTTTAGCATAGAGGGGGAAGGGTCCGATCACATTCACTTAGCATAAAAGGTAATTTGAAGAAATATCTATAAGTTAATGTTGTAGAGGACATAAACTCGTATATATATAGCCAATGAAGAAAAACGACAAAAGCAGTGAAGATAATGCACAATTGAAGAAATCGAACAACTGAGGAAATTCAAAATGAAGAAATACTCAAATTGAAGATTTTCAACTTTTGTTGGTGGCGTGACCCACCGTATAAGAATGATGATTTCAGACGTCACGTACAATTGTCGTAGGGCTCTGAGAATCAAGTTCTTCGTTAATTTCTTCACACTTAGAGGGTTAGTCTTCATTGATTGAAGAAAAATGTTACTTCGTGTGTTGCACATCTAAGTCATCAATTTTGCATAAGTGTTAGGATGTGTGTCCTTTTCAAAGGACATTCGAAGATTGTAGGATATTTAGCTCACACCTCAACTTGCTAAATCTCTTCTCATCCAAGGGCTTTGTGAACATATCGGCTAGTTGTTCTTCAGTCTTCACATGCTCGATGGAGATATTGCCCTTCAACACATGATCACGAAGAAAATGATGACGGATCTGAATGTGCTTTGTCCTCGAGTGCTGAACTGGGTTATGAGTAATCTTGATGGCACTCTCATTGTCACAATAGAGTGGCACATTCTTCACATTGATGTCGTAGTCCTTGAGAGTTTGCTTCATCCATAGCAATTGAGCACAACACGAACCAACAACAATGTACTCAACTTCAGCAGTAGAAAGTGATACGCAGTTCTGTTTCTTTGAAGACCAACAGACCAAGGATTGTTCGAGGAAATGACATGTGCCTGATGTTGACTTGCGATCCACACGATCACCAGCATAGTCTGAATCTGAATATCCAATGAGATCAAAAGCCGAGCCCTTGGGATACCATAATCCAAGTGTTGGAGTGTGAGCTAGATATCAAAGAATATGCTTCACAGCCTTATGGTGTGATTCCTTCGGTGTAGCTTGAAAGCGGGCACACATGCAAACACTAAGCATAATATCTGGCCTAGATGCACATAAATACAATAAAGATCCAATCATGGAGCGGTATACCTTTTGATCGAAGTCAATACCATTTTCATCAGTGCATAGATGGCCATTTGTGGGCATACGGATTTTGACGCCTTTGCAAACTTGCATGCCGAATTTCCTCAATACATCCTTGAGGTATTTCTCCTGAGATATGAAGATGTCGTTTCATTGTTGACGAATTTGAAGACCTAAGAAGAATTTCAATTCTCCCATCATAGACATTTGATATTCTTCACTCATCATATAGGCAAATTCATCACAGTAACGTTGGTCAGTACAGCCAAAAATGATATCATCAACATATATTTGGCACACGAATAATTCATCACCATAAGCTTTGGTGAAAATAGTTGGGTCAAGTGAACCGGGTTTGAAGCCTTTCTTCATGAGGAATTCCTTCAAAGTATCATACCACACCCGAGGGGCCTGCTTGAGGCCATAGAGGGCCTTATTGAGTCTGAAGACTTTGTCAGGATGCTTTGGATCCTCAAAACCTAGGGGTTGAGCAACATATACTTCTTCCTCAAGCTTACTGAGGGAGTCCTGGATTAGGGGGTGTCCGGATGGCCGGACTATACCTTCAACTGGACTCCTGGACTATGAAGATACAAGATTGAAGACTTCGTCCCGTGTCCGGAAGGGACTTTCCTTGGCGTGGAAGGCAAGCTTGGTGATACGGATATATAGAACTCCTACCATTGTAACCGACTTTGTGTAACCCTAACCCTCTCTGGTGTCTATATAAACTGGAGGGTTTTAGTCCGTAGGACAACATACAGAACAACAATCATACCATAGGCTACCTTCTAGGGTTTAGCCTCTCTGATCTCGTGGTAGATCTACCCTTGTACTACCCATATCATCAATATTAATCAAGCAGGACATAGGGTTTTACCTCCATCAAGAGGGCCCGAACCTGGGTAAAACTACGTGTCACTTGCCTCCTATTACCATCCGGCCTAGACGCACAGTTCGGGACCCCCTACCCGAGATCCGCCAGTTTTGACACCGACATTGGTGCTTTCATTGAGAGTTCCTCTATGTCGTCGCCATTAGGCTTGATGGCTCCTATGATCATCAATAGCGATGCAGTCCAGGGTGAGACCTTCCTCCCCGGATAGATCTTCATCTTCGGCGGCTTCGTACTGCGGGCCAATTCACTTGGCCATCTGGAGCAGATCGAAAGCTATGCCCCTGGCCATCAAGTCAGGTTTGGAAGCTTAAACTACACTGCTGACATCCGTGGAGACTTGATCTTTCACGGGTTCGAGCCACGGCCAAGCGCGCCGCACTATCTCGAGGGGCATGATCTAGCTCTGCCGCTGAACAGTGCCCTGGAGGCCGCACCCGTATCGGCTTCGACCCTTAATTCGGAGCCAACTACGCCGATCGAGGATGGGTGGTTGGATGCCGCCTCGGGGGCTGCGATCCCAACGGCGATCGAGCCGAACACCAGCCCCGCACTCTGCGAGACTTGTGACTCCAAGGAGCCGAACTCCGAACCCTCCGCGCCCCTGCCGATCAAATCCGATTGGGCGCCGATCATGGAGTTTACTGCCGCGGACATCTTTCAGCACTCGTCTTTCGGCGATATTCTGAAGATACTAAAGTCTCTCTCTTTATCAGGAGAGCCCTGGCCGGACTACGGTCAGCAAGGTTGGGGTACGGACGATGAAGAAATTCAAAGCCCACCCACCACCCACTTTGTAGCCACTGTCGACGATTTAACCGAGATGCTCGACTTCGACTTCGAAGACATCGACGGTATGGACGCCGATGCAGGAGACGATGAAGAACCAGCGCTTATTGGCCCCTAGAAAGCCACCTCATCATATGACATGGTGGACACCCCAAAAGAAGGAGACGGCGATGGAACAACGGAGGATGACCCCTCCAAGAAACACCCTAAGCGCCGGCGTCAGCGGCGCCGCTCAAAATCCCGCCAAAGCAAATACGGTGACTCCAGCACGAGAGATAATAATACTCCAAAGAGCGCCGAAGAAAACCCCCTCCAGCAAGATTCAGCACAGGAGGATGGAGAAGCCAGCCCTCACGAGAGTGCGGCAGACAGAGAGGTCGAGGACGATAACTATACGCCTCCCTCCGAAGACGAGGCAAGCCTCGACGACGACAAATTCGTCGTGCCAGAGGATCCCGTCGAGCAAGAGCGTTTTCAACGTAGGCTTATGGCCACGGCAAGAAGCCTCAAGAAAAAATAGCAACAACTTAGAGCTGATCAAGATTTGCTAGTCGACATATGGACTGAAGTCCTTGTGGCCAAAGAGCATAAACTCGAACATCCCTCCAAGAGCTACCCAAAGCGCAGGTTGCTACCCCGATTAGAGGAGGAAGCACTTAAACCTACATCACCAGCACTTGATACGGCCGACCGGCCACCTCATGGCTGCGACAGAGAGGCCTCTCGGCCCTCCACTCAAGCCGCACCCCGTACCAAGGCACGGGAAAATGCGCCAGACCTGCGAGATATGTTGGAGGACAAGGCAAGGCAAACAAGATCGATCTACGGATCGCGTGGGCGCCCCATGACTCGAGACGGTAACCATCACGCCGGACACAAATCCGGTAGGGCCGAACACAGTAGACAAAGCTCATTGGAGCTACGTCATGATATAGCCCAGTACAGAGGCGCCGCATACCCACTATGCTTCACAGACGAAGTAATGGATCATCAAATCCCCGAGGGTTTCAAACCCGTAAACATCGAATCATATGATGGCACAACAGATCCTGTGGTATGGATCGAGGATTATCTCCTTCATATCCACATGGCCCGCAGCGATGATCTCCACGCCATCAAATACCTCCCACTCAAGCTTAAAGGACCAGCTCGGCATTGGCTTAACAGCTTGCCAGCAGGATCAATCGGTTGTTGGGAGGACCTGGAAGCCGCATTCCTCGACAATTTCCAGGGCACTTATGTGCGACCACCAGACGTCGATGACCTAAGCCACGTAATTCAGCAGCCAGAGGAATCGGCCAGGCAATTCTGGACACGGTTCCTAACAAAGAAAAATCAAATAGTTGACTATCCGGACGCTGAGGCCCTAGCAGCCTTCAAGCACAATATCCATGACGAGTGGCTTGCCCGGCACCTTGGACAGGAAAAGCCAAAATCTATGGCAGCACTCACGACACTCATGACCCGCTTTTTCACGGGAGAAGACAGCTGGCTTGCTCGTAGCAACAATATGGCCAAGAACCCTAGTAATTCGGATACCAGGGACAGTAGTGGCAGGTCGCGTCGCAACAAGCAGAAGCGCCGCACTAATGGTGACAATGCTGAGGATACGACAGTTAATGCCGGATTCAGAGGCTATAAATCCGGTCAGCGAAAAAAGCCATTCAAAAGAAATCCTAGGGGGTCGTCCAGTTTGGACCGAATACTCGACCGCTTGTGCCAGATACATGGCACCCCCGAAAAGCCGGCCAATCACACCCACAGGGATTGTTGGGTGTTCAAGTAGGCAGGCAAGTTAAATGCCAAAAATACAGACAAGGGGCCGCATAGCGATGACGACGAGGAGCCCCGGCCGCCGAACAACAGTGGACAGAAGGGTTTTCCCCCACAAGTGCGGACGGTGAACATGATATACGCAACCCACATCCCCAAGAGGGAGCGGAAGCGCGCGTTAAGGGACGTATACGCGATAGAGCCAGTCGCCCCAAAGTTCAACCCATGGTCCTCTTACCCGATCATCTTTGATTGAAGGGACCATCCCACTAGCACCCGTCATGGCGGATTCGCCGCATTGCTTCTAGACCCAATTATTGACGGATTTCATCTCACTAGAGTCCTTATGGACGGCGACAGTAGCATGAACCTGCTTTACCAGGATACAGTGCGGAAAATGGGCATAGATCCCTCAAGGATTAAGCCCACCAAAACGACCTTTAAAGGCGTAATACCAGGTGTAGAGGCCAACTGTACAGGCTCAGCCACACTTGAAGTGGTCTTCGGATCTCCGGATAATTTCCGAAGCGAGGAGCTAATCTTCGACATAGTCCCATTCCGCAGTGGCTATCACGCACTGCTCGGGCGAACCGCATTTGCCAAGTTCAATGCGGTACCGCACTACGAATACCTTAAGATCAAGATGCCAGGCCCTCGAGGAGTAATTACGGTCAATGGAAACACCGAACGCTCTCTCCGAATGGAGGAGCACACGGTGGCCCTTGCCGCGGAAGTACAAAGCAGCCTCTCCAGGCAGTTCTCCAGTCCGGCCATTAAACGTTCCGACACCGTCAAGCGCGCCCGGAGTAACCTACAACAAGACCGCCTGGCACGTTCTGAGCAGGTGTAGCAATGCGGCCCCAATCCCAGCCCTCGCAAAAATACGACACCAGTACTTCGCGTACATAACTATGCTCTAGAAATACCATGGGTGCAGGGGGAGGGGCACCATCACGGCAAGCCCGAAACACGGCTTAAACCGCACCAGGGGCTGCCGATTTTTTAATTTTCTCTTACTTTCAGGACTCTGCTCTTCTGAAGGCCTGTTCGGCAGTTCAATTGCCGCACAAACGATGCAAGAACTAGGGAAGCAGACAAGCCATGCTGCATTACGGAATTCCCAAGTGGTCTCTATCATGAGCAGTATACCTGTTTTGCTTACCATTCCGCAGCCTGCCCCTAGAACGGACATGTTAAATAGTCCAACCTTTTGCTTATCGCATTATTTGCATCGTTCTGCTTTGATCGCAGCCCTTTTTAATAAACTATGCATAACTTCTGTCTATTTTTGCATTACTCTTTTTCTTTACAAATATATGTTCCTTAACGACATGTTGCACCCGTACACTTTGGTACAGCCAAAATACGCCAGGGGCTTTAGTACCCCTCAATATGGTGTGAGAAGTCCGAACACTTTAACAAGTGCAGCACCCCGAACTTATAGCATTATGTGCATCGGCTCCGAATCATGTCTTGGGTCAATAGTTGGGTTTGCCCGGCTCCTATGTTTTGGTGCCTTACGTTCTGCTATATCGGCTAAGGTAGCACTAGGAGAACTACTGCGATTGTGCCCCAATTGAGCTGGGTCGAGCACCTCAGTAGAGAAAGCTAAAACTGGCTGTAGAGCTGGTCGTTGTTTGAGAGGTTTTGCGAGTCCCTAAAGACTTATGCCGCTTAGAGCGAGGAGTCGGCTCTGTCCGGCCAAGGCGTGGATAGCGCCCCGAATTCGGTCTTCCGAATACCAGGGGCTTCACCGAAATTTGAAATTATAGAATTCTATGGCTAAGTGAGAGTGTTCACACATTATAGTCCAATTGCCTTGTTCGTTGTGCTGAGCGCCTCCCTCGAAGGACCCAAACATGGGAAAAAGAGCGCTCAGGTTTATCCCCGAACACCCCAGCACTAGCGGCACGGGGGCAGAAGCCGACGACTCGCCATCTCTCACAATTGATAAACAGCCGCACAGAAGGTAATATTTTAAATTCCAACAACATTGCTTAGTGCATATGAACAAGTTTTCAGCGCACAGGACAAAATGAGCGAGTTTTACTCAAAAATTACATCCCTGGAACATTCATCCACCATAAGGCAGGCACCCTTCAGAACATCCTTATAATAATTCTCGGGCTTGTGATGCTCCTTCCCCGGCGGTGGCCCGTCCTTCACAAGCTTCTCAGCATCCAGCTTGCCCCAGTGCACCTTAGCACGGGCAAGGGCCCTACGGGCACCTTCAATGCAGACGGAGCGCTTGATGACTTCGAGCCTTGGACAGGCCCCCACCAGCCGCCGCACCAGCCCAAAATAGCTCCCAGACAGAGCCTCCCCATGCCACAGCCGAACTATGAGGCCCTTCATGGCCTGTTCGGCCGCCTTGTGAAGCTTGACTAGTTGCTTCAGCTAGTCGCTCAGGAGCATGGGGTGTCCGGCCTCAGCATACTGAGACCAGAACACCTTCTCTGTCGAGCTGCCCTCCTCGGCTCGATAGAATGCGGCAGCATCGGACACGCTATGGGGAAGATCTGCGAATGCTCCTGGAGAGCTCCGGATTCGGGTAAGTAACAAGTAACTCACGTTTATGTGTTTGCTTTGCATAAAGAATGCCTTACCCGCCGCTATATTTTTCACCTGATCCAACTTCTGGAGGGTCTTCTGGGATTCGGCCTTGGCATTTTCAATAGCCACCGCGAGCTCGGACGCTCGCGTCTTTGAGTCAAGCTGCAAACTCTCATGTTTTTCCTTGAGAGCTTGGAGCTCTTGCCGCACCTTGCTAACCTCGGCCTCATACTTCTCCCGCTCGGTCCGCTCCGTGGCCGCCCTCTGCTTGGCCTCGAGCAGCGCTTGCTTAAGGGTCGCCACCTCACACGTGGCCCCTACAATAGCCACGATAATCTTGTCATTTTTTGCAATTGCACCTTTTTTATATATATTTAAACAAGGTATTTCTTACCTTCCTTGTCCTCGAGCTGCTTCTTGGCACACCCGAGCTCTTGCTCAGACTGCTCGAAGTTCTGCTTTAGCGTGTCCACTTCCGCAGTCAGTGCGGCGGACGCCAGCAGAGAAGCCTGCATACGCGTATTGACTCCTTTTTGTTAGACTCTTGCGAATTTTACTTGATCCTCTATTCGGCTTTTCTTACCGAACGCCAAACAGAGCATCAGGGGCTACTGTCTATGCGGTAATATTGTTTACACAGTCTTTACTTACCTCAAAGCCTGTTAAAAGGCTAGTACAAGCTTCAGTCAGTCCGCTCTTGGCGGACTGAACCTTCTGGACCACCACACTCATAATGGTGCGGTGCTCCTCGTCGATGGAGGCGCCTTCGAGCACCTCCAACAGATTGTCCGGCACCTCCAGTTGGACGGGGGTCACCGGCACGGTGGGCTTGCTCCTCTTGGAAGGATGTTGCCCGCCGGACTCTGGAACCTTTGAAGGTTCCGGAGCGGTGTCCGGCCTAGAGCCGAACTTCGAGCCCTGGGGGATTCTATCCCCTTCACTCCCGGGGTCCGGGAGGTCGCCTTGCGGTGCCTCCAGGACCACCTCCTCCTGGCTTGGAACCTGTTGGGACAACACTTCGGTGTCGTCCGTAGGGCGGGGGGAGGAAGCCGTCCTAAGCGGATTCACATCCGACGAGTCTAGTGAACCGCTCGACGACGCGTCGAGCCGGTCTTTGGGTGGGCTGCATAAACATATTCGACATAAGGGAAAGCTGTGCGATAAAGGAATACTATGAATTACTCTAGTATCCGGATATTTATGATTTAGCCAGGGGGCTTCGCCCTGAGCGGCCACTCCTCTCTGCCGTCGTCGGCGTCGGTGGAGTAGTCTAGAGGAAGGGTTTTCCCCTTCTTGGACCCTTCGGCCTCCCCAGTTGGGGCGGCCTTCCTTTTCTTCCCTTCCCCCGCTGGAGGGGGAGGGGTATCTTCTTCCTCCTCCCCGTCTTCATGGGAGGAGTGTGTCTTGGAGTTGTCGGATGAGGGATCCGACACCTCCAGGCGCCGGGCACTCTTTCGAGTCCCCGTGGCCTTCTTCTTGGCCTTCTTCTCCGGCACCACATGGGGTGCCGGAACCAGCAGCTTTGCCAAATGAGCGTCTGCTGGGCCTTCGGGCAAAGGAGCCGGACAGTTGATCTGTCCGGATGTCTCCTGCCAATCCTGTCAAAGGTAAAGGAGCTTAGATCCCGCATGGAGTCAAACTATGAAAAATTGATACCCTGTAAAAGGTAAAACAACTTACCGCATGAGCGTGACGCTGCATACTGAATCCGCGATCCTCGGTAGCGGATGCGGGGGCCTCGGCGCCCTTGAAAAGCACCTACCAGGGAGCTTCGTACGTCGTGTCGAAGAGCCTGCTCAGAGTTCGGTGCCGCGCTGGGTCGAACTCCCACAGGTTGAAAGCCCGTTGTTGACACGGGAGGATCCGGCGGATGAGCATAACCTGGACTACGTTGACAAGTTTGAGCTTCTTGTCCACCAGGGTTTGGATGCATGTTTGGAGTCCGGTCAGCTCTCCGTTTTTACCCCACGACAGGCCCGTCTCCTTCTAGGAGGTGAGCCGCGTAAGGGGTCCGGATTGGAACTCGGGGGCTGCAACCCATTCAGGGTCGCGCGGCTCGGTGATGTAAAACCACCCCGATTGCCACCCCTTCAGGGTCTCCACAAAGGAGCCCTCGATCCATAAGACGTTGGGCATCTTGCCCACCATGGTGCCTCCGCACTCCGCCTGGTTGCCGTGCACCACCTTCGGCTTGACATTGAAAGTCTTGAGCCATAGGCCGAAATGGGGGCGGATGCGGAGGAAAGCCTCGCACACGACGATAAACGCTGAGATGTTGAGGACAAAGTTCGGGGCCAGATCGTGGAAATCCAGGCCATAGTAGAACATGAGCCCCCGGACAAATGGGTGGAGAGGGAAGCCCAGTCCGCGGAGGAAATGGGGGAGGAACACCGGCCTAGGGGTGAGGATGAGCTGCCCCTCTTTAGGAAGCCGGTGCGCAATGTCGTTAGACAAGTATCTGGCCTTCCTTAGTCTTTTGATGTGTCCCTCCATAACGGAGGAGACCATCCATTTTCCTCCCGCTCCGGACATGGCTGGAGAAGGTTGAGGTGGGGAGTGCGGACTTGGGCGCTGGAGCTCGGGTGCGCAAGAATGGATAGGCAAAGGAGGAAGAAGGCGTAGGTGAAAAGGTGGATCCTTATCCCCTTATATGGGTGGACGCAACTATGTGTCCTCACCAGCCTGGTAAAACTTGCTTATCCCCAAGCACTGTAATCAATGGCGCGGTTGGGTTACCCACGCCCGTATTGATGAGAATCCCAGAATAAGGGGACACGATCTTTGCTTCGACAAGACGTGCCAAGGAAACCACCTCGCATGACGCACTGAGGTGGGATAATAAAATGATTCGAATAAAGGCTTGGCCGTGGTGCGTCACAGTACGGAATACGTCAGCAGATTAGATTTGTGAAAATATTATTCTCTCTATGGCAGTATGTGGAAACTTATTTTGCAGAGCCGGACACTATCTTTGTGTTCAAAATCTTCTATGAAGTACTTCGAGGAGGAACCCGCCTTGCAATGCCGAAGACAAACTGCGCGCCGGACTCGTCATCATTGAAGCCTGGATTCAGGGGCTACTGAGGGAGTCCTGGATTAGGGGTGTCCGGATGGCCGGACTATACCTTCAGCCGGACTCCTGGACTATGAAGATACAAGATTGAAGACTTCGTCCCGTGTCCGGATGGGACTTTCCTTGGCGTGGAAGGCAAGCTTGGCGATACGGATATATAGATCTCCTACCATTGTAACCGACTTTGTGTAACCCTAACCCTCCCCGATGTCTATATAAACCGGAGGTTTTTAGTCCGTAGGACAACATACAGAACAACAATCATACCATAGGCTAGCTTCTAGGGTTTAGCCTCTCCGATCTCGTGGTAGATCTACTCTTGTACTACCCATATCATCAATATTAATCAAGCAGGACGTAGGATTTTACCTCCATCAAGAGGGCCCGAACCTGGGTAAAACTTCGTGTCCCTTGCCTCCTGTTACCATCCGGCCTAGACACACAGTTCGGGACCCCCTACCCGAGATCCGCCGGTTTTGACACCAACACTTACCATTGAGGAATGCACTTTTCACATCCATTTGATATAAGATGATATTATGATGGTTAGCATAAGCAAGTAATATGCGAATAGCTTCAAGTCTAGCAATAGGTGCAAAAGTTTCATCGAAATCAATTCTTTCAACCTATGTGTAGCCTTGAGCTACAAGTCATGCATTATTCCTCACCACAAGGCCATTTTCATCTTGCTTATTGTGGTAGATCCATTCGATGCCGATGATATTGTGCTTGCGAGGATTTGGTCTCTTGACAAGTTCCCACACATTGTTGAGCTCGAACTGATGTAATTCCTCTTGCATCGCTTGAATCTACTCAGGCTCCAGAAATGCTTCATCTACCTTAGTGGGCTCTATGATAGAGAAGAAAGCAAAGTGCCCACAAAAGTTAGACAAATGTGAAGCTTTTGAGCATGTGAGAGGACCTGGGGCTTTGATGTCGTTGATGATTCTCTCAATCTGTACTTCATTAGCAATGCGAGGATGAGCTGGTTGACGATGAAGAATTTGCTCAGCATTTTCTTCAGAGCCATTTTCTTCAGGTGCACCAGCATGATGTTCTTCACATTCTGGAATGACTTCTTCAGCAGATTCTTCAGTAGGAATGACATCCTCAGTAGCCTTGCACTTAATGGATTCCTCAGGTGGCATTTCATCTAGCACATGAGGTAGGTGCTCTCTTTGCGAGCCATTAGTTTCATCGAACCGCACATCTACAGTTTCAACAACCTAGTGGTGGTAGGTGTTGAAGACTCTGTAGGAGTGCGAGTCCTTTCCATAACCAAGAATAAAACCTTCATGTGCTTTCGGTGCAAATTTAGAATTGTGGTGAGGATCCCTAATCCAACATTGAGCACCAAAGACTTTGAAATAACTCACATTGGGTTTCTTGTCAGTGAGGAGTTCATATGAGGTCTTTCTGAAGAATTTGTGAAGATATACACTGTTGATGATGTGGCACGCAGTATCAATTGCCTCAGGCCAGAAGCGAGGAGGCATCCTGTACTCATCAAGCATAGTACGAGCCATCTCAACAAGAGTCATGTTCCTGTGCTCCACGACGCCATTCTGCTGAGGAGTATAAGGAGCAGATAACTCATGAGTAATACGAAGTTCATCAAGATAATCATCAAGACCAGTATTCTTGAACTCAGTTCCATTGTCACTTGGTATTACTCAAAAATGATGAATGGTGGCTTTGCCACAAATATGATGTCAACTACATGATCATGCAAAGCAATATGACAATGATGAAGTGTGTCATAATAAACGGAATGGTGGAAAGGTGCATGTCAATATATCTCGGAATGGCTATGTAAATGCCATAATAGGTAGGTATGGTGGATATTTTGAGGAAGGTATATGGTGGGTGTAAGGTACTAGCGAAAGTTGGGCGGTACTAGAGAGGCTAGCAATGATGGAAGGGTGAGAGTGTGTATAATCCATGGACTCAACATTAGTGATAAAGAACTCGCGTACTTATTGCAAAAATCTATTAGTCATTGAAACAAAGTACTACGCGCATGCTCCTAGGGGGATAGATTGGTAGAAAAAGACCATCGCTCATCCCCGACCGCCACTCATAAGGAAGACAATCAATAAATACCCAATGCTCCAACTTCGTTACATAACGGTTCACCATACGTGCATGCTACGGGAATCACAAATTTTAACACAAGTATTTCTACAATCTACAATTACTCACTAGCATGACTCTAATATCACCATCCTCATATCTCAAAACAATCATAAGGAATCAAACTTCTCATAGTATTCGATGCACTTTATATGGAAGTTTTTAATTATATCCCTCTTGGATGCCCATCATATTAGGACTAAATTCATAACCAAAGCAAATTACCATGCTGTTTAGAGAGACTCACAAAATAATAAAAGTGAAGCATGAGAGTTCAACAATTTCTATAAAATAAATCCACCGTCGTGCTCTAAAAAGATATAAGTGAAGCACTAAAGAAAAATTGCCTAGCTCAAAAGATATAAGTGAAGCACATAGTGTATTCTAATAAATCATGATACGTATGTGTCCCTCTCAAAAGGTGTGTACAGCAAGGATGATTGTGGCAAATTAAAAAGCAAAGACTCATATCATACAAGACGCTCCAAGCAAAACACATATCATGTGGTGACTAAAAATATAGCCTCAAGTAAAGTTACCGATAGACGAAGACAAAAGAGGGGATGCCTTCCGGGGCATCCCCAAGCTTAGGATCTTGGTTGTCCTTGAATATTACCTTGCGGTGCCTTGGGCATCCCCAAGCTTAGGCTCTTTCCACTCCTTATTCCATAGTCCATCAAATCTTCACCCAAAACTTGAAAACTTCACAACTCAAAACTCAATAGAAAATCTCATGAGATCCATTAGTATAAGAAAATAAATCACCACTTATGGTACTGTTGTGAACTCATTCTTTATTTATATTGGTGTAATATATACTGTATTCCAACTTCTCCATGGTTCATACCCCCCAGTATTACCAATAGAATCATCAAAATAAGCAAACAACACAAAGAAAACAGAATCTGTCAAAAACAGAACAGTCTGTAGTAATCTATAACTCTCGAATACTTGTGTAACTCCAAAAATTCTGAAAAATTAGGACAAAAGAGGCAATTTGTATCTTAATCTTATGCAAATAGAATCAATATTTTATCATGCTTCTGTGATTTTTAATAATTCTAAGACTGGGCACAAAAGTTTCTGTTTTTCAGCAAGATCAAATCAACTATCACCGTAAGCCATCCCAAAGGTCTTACTTGGCACAAACACTAATGAAAACACAAAAACACATCTAACCAGAGGCTAGATGAATTATTTATTGAAAAATAGAACCAAAAAAGCAAGAACAACAATAAAATTGGGTTGCCTCCCAACAAGCGCTATTGTTTAACGCCCTTAGCTAGGCATAAAAACATAGATCTAAGTATTGTCATCTGTGGTCTTTATCTTTTTAATGGAGTTATGCTCAAATCTGGGAGCTTCTTTGCGTTTCTCCTCATATTCAGAAATCTTTATATCTAGAGCATCCAACCTCTTGTTGCAAAGAGTTATCAACATATTCATGCGGTGGAGGTTTCCACTAACATTCTTGAGAGGTTCAAGAGATTTTTGCAAAATTTTCTGTAACTCACACAATTTATCAAAAACTTGTGTTCCCTCATGGGTATGATGGAATCCCTTTTGTGGGGGTAATATTCCTACAATTCCTTCCATTATCTCATAAGCAATGTTGGAATCAATCTCAATAAAATTTCCTTTAGCAGCAGAATCCAGAAGTTGCCTATGGGACATGGTTAGTCTGACATAGAAATTCCGAAGTAAAATCTCAATACCCCCTTTATAGTATAGTTGCGATAAGACTCTATTAGCCTATACCAAGAATCCTTTAAATTTTCTCCTTGTTTCTGTTTGAAGTGAAGAACTTCAATGTCAGGTGATAAAGGAGGAGTAGAAGTGCTAGTCATAATGAGAAGAGGAAAGAGTAAAGACGAGGCACACAAAAAGCAAGTGAAAAGACCAACTGAAGAAGGGCAAAGAAAAGGGCAAAATTTTCAAAAAACAATTTAGAAGTGGGGGAGAGGAAAACGAGAGGAAAATGGCGAATAATGTAATGCAAGAGATGAGAGTTTATGATGGGTACTCGGTAGGCTTGATGTAGTCTTGATTTGGCGTAGATCTCCAAGGCAATGGCGCCAGAAATTCTTCCTGCTACTTCTTGAGCTTGCATTGGTTTTTCCCTTAAAGAGGAAAGGGTGGTGCAACACAGTAGAGATAAGTATTTCCCTCAGTTAAGAACCAAGGTATCAATCCAGTAGGAGAAGAACGAGCAAATCACCAATACCTGCACAAACAATCAAACACTTTGCACCCAACGCGATAAAGGGGTTGTCAATCCCTTCACGGTCACTTGCAAAAGTGAGATCTGATAGAGATAGATAAATAAAAGATAAAATATTTTTTGGTTTTTTGGTTTATAGATCTGAAAATAAAAGATTGAAAAACAGTGGATCGGTGTCGGTGTACTAAAGTAGGGGTACCTTAGTATGCCGAACTTGTGCACGGGCAGTCGCAGCGACCCGCGGCAAGGCTTGCCGGGCGACCGCCAAGACCCTCCGTGGCTCCTTTGGGGCCATTCAAGAACAAAGTATCCAAGAGCAAAACAAGGCCCCGGCAAGAGGAGCTTGCCGGGAAGGAGACAAGGCCCCGGCAAGAGGAGCTTGCCGGGAAGGAGACAAGGCCCCGGCAAGAGGAGCTTGCCGGGAAGGAGACGAGACCCCGACAAGAGGAGCTTGCCGGGAAAACAACCAAAGCATCTCAAGAAGCTCGCTGCAGTGCACTGCACGTCCCGACAAGACCCGGTGAGCGACAAGCTCCCGGACGCGACAAGGCAACATCCGCAGCAAGGCGCTTGCCGCGGCAAGCTACTACCCCGCAGCCCGCGCTCCAGCTCACCCACCAATGTGTCGCTCTGGGACTGCTCCTGGCGTACGTGGCAGGAGGCTGTGCAGCCGGGGGCATGTGGTGGCAAGCAAGCGCTGACAAGATAGCCATCATGGCAAACGGTGGCGTTCCCAGCGGTCCCTCTTTGTGCCGTCTAGGTGACACAGACAGGCATTTAATGCCCTTGTCCCCTGCCGTCAGGGTTAGGTATGATATGACCGTTGTAGGCGGTGGAGCCCACTACCACCTCTTTTACATTTTTACCCCCACCTCTGTTGCCACCTGTCGGTGACCCCTTAGACATATAAAAGGAGGCCCATGCGCAACAGAGGGGGGGAGGACGGCCATTCTCACGCTCGGTCTCGTCAGCTGCTTGAGTGTACTGTAGCACTCATCGCTCCCGAGCAAGAACTCAATACAACCACCAAAGCAGGAGTAGGGTTTTACGCATCCGTGCGGCCCGAACCTGGGTAAACTGATCGCGTCGCTCATGCGTTCGCCTCGATCTGCTCTTTGTGCATCCACCGCCCCCTGCCGAACCGAAAGGGGCTCGGTCCGCCGATCCCCATAGGTGTACGTGGGATCAGCAACCCCCGACATCTTTGGCGCGCCAGGTAGGGGGTGCGTCGAGGTTGTGCGAACCTGATCCGGCGTTCGCACGAGCCAAATCTTCATCCTCTTCATCAACATGCCGCCGAAGAAGAAGGCTTCGGAGGTAGTCGCTCCGTCTGCGCCGATCCCACCATCGCCAGAGCGAACGGCTGGTGGGGTAGGCGCCGGCGGAAGAGCGGGCGACGATGGGGGGACTCATGGTGCTGCCGGGTCCAAGGACAAGGCTGCACCGCACGTCGGTGGCGCGGTCGCCTCCCACAACGACCGTGCGCACTCCAAGACCTCGGCGTCCGTGCATGCACCGCGCCCGTCCCAGGAGGCGCGGGACCAGCAGCGTCATGGTACCCACGGTACCATACGTCTGCTGGGCCAAGATCAAGCTGGCGGATCCCGGAGTGCTCAGGACCAGCATGCATGCCAACATGCTGGCGCGAGCATGGCGCGGTCACTTGGATGAGATGTTGCTCCTTCTAACGCAGTTAGAAGTCCGAGCATATCTCGCTCCTCGCATCGTTCGCTGCCACCGCCCACCACTCCGGCGGAAGCGTTGGCACGTGCCCAGCTGCTCCTAGACTACCCTCCAGCACCAGAGAAGATCGATGACTCGAGGGCAACTATCCAGAGCCTCATCGGCTTCGCCAACGGTGACGACCCATGATAGCCGAGTGCATCGCTGCCGCGGCAAGTCAGCCAGGCATGAGCCGGTGGCGACAAGACCGGCGAGGGTGCAACCACTGTGCACTCTCCGCCCCGAAGGCCAAGATTGCCGACTCGCCAGATCCACCTCGACAGCTACTCCACCGCGTCGTCAGATCCGTGAGCTCGTCGCGATCAGCGCCAAGTTCTTCATGAGAGACAACAGGAAGACGCTCGAACACGCATCGAGCGCCGAAGAGAAGCGCGACGTCAATCAGACCTGCGCGCTGGGCCCTCTGTTGACATGCATGCGCCCGGAGAACCAGGCGACTTGCCGTACGCGGCAGGTTGCCCTGCATTTACCCGTGAGCTGCGGCAAGTCCAGTGGCCCAACCAGAAGCATTTCAAGCCAGACGCACCGGAGAAGTACGACGGCAAGTTGCACCCGTCTGAGTTCCTCAGCATCTACACCATTGCGGTGCAAGCTGCCGGGGGGCGAGACGACAAGGTCCTTGCCAACTACTTCCTGCTCGTGCTCAAGCCCGAGGTCAGATCCTGGCTCATGCACTTGCCGGACAACTCCATATCCTCTTGGGCGGATTTGTGCCATCAGTTTGTCGGCGCCTTTACGGGCGGCCACAAACCACATGGCAAAGAGAGTGACCTCCACCTGCTTGCCCAGAAGGAAGGAGAACCCCCTGCGCAAGTATATCCAAAGATTCAGCCGCGTGCAGCGCAACATCCCAGACATCCACCCTGCCGCGGTTATCAGCGTGTTCCATCAGAACGTGCGTAATCGCAGGATGCGGGAGGAGATGGCGATGAGCAGGATCAGGGACATCAGCGAGCTATACGCCCTGGCCGACAAGTGTGCACGCGCTGAAGAAGGGAGGAAACTCCCCGGAGAAGATGCTGGAGCAGGGGGATCTGACAGTGAGGATGCCGCCCCGGCAAGGAAAAACCGGAGGCGCAACAGGAAGAAGAGCGGCAAAGAGGTACTAGTCGTTGAGCAGTCCGGCGATGACGGCGCCGCCAAGCAAGCCAAAGTTGGTAGCTCCGGCAAGGAGGTTGCCGCATGCACCAACTGCCAAGCTGTGGCGGCCGCCGACAAGCAGGGCAGCTCCGGCAAGCAGTACTGCAAGATTCACCGCACCAAAGCCATGATCTCCAGAACTGCAAGAGGGTCAAGCAGCTTGTCCAGCAACAAAAAGCTGAGTACGAGCGGCGCGACAAGGAGAGAGCCCAAGGAGGCGGTGGAGAAGCCGGCAAGAAGCGCGCTGGCCAGGGAGGAAGCCGCGGCAAGGCCAAGCAGCGGCAAGGAGACAGACCTCCCCGCGGCCGCGACAAGGACGAAGACGAAGACGACGACGAAGACATGGATGATGTTGACAACAGCGAGCAGGAGTTTCAGAAGGCTACAGAAGTCTTGTGTGTTGACGATGGCGCTTCTCTGCATACTTCCCACTGCCAACTCAAACAGTGGCTCCGGGAAGTTAATGCGGTAGAGCCACCTATCGAATCACGCAAGCTTCTGAAGTGGTCCAGCACGCCTATCGTCTTTGACATTGAGGACCACCCTGATCGCACAACTGCGGTCGGGTGCTTGCCGTTGTTGGTTTCGCCAACAATCCGCAACCTCAAGGTCACCAAGATGCTAGTTGACGGCGGGGCCGGCTTAAATCTGATCTCCTCCGCTGTGCTCCAAAAACTCCAGATCCCGGACAGCGAGCTCGAAGAGACCGGTACATTCCACGGAATTAACCCGGGAAGGAGCAAGCCGAAAGGGAAGGTCACGTTGCCGGTGACATTTGGCAGCGAGCTGAATTTCAGAACGGAGAGGGTCACCTTTGACGTTGCTGATTTCCCATTGCCTTACAATGGGATACTTGGCCATCCAGCGCTCGCCAAGTTCATGGCAGCCTCTCACTATGCATACAACATGCTCAAGATGCCAGGCCCGATAAGCATCATCTCTGTCCCTGGCGACAAGAAGGATGCCCTTATCTGCGCCGACAAGATCTACCGGGAAGCAGCTGCCGCGACAGACCGCAAGACACTTGCCGCTGAAGCTCTCGGGGGGAAGAAGAAGACCAAGTCCGGCAAGAGCTCTGATGCTTACTCCGGCAAGCGCGCCTCTTCGGAGTGCTGCGCTGCCATCGAGGACGCACCATCGAGCTCCACCGGCAAGAGTAAGAAGACGATGGCAGCCCCACCACTTACCAAGAAGGTGTCCGCCAAGGAGGACAGCACTGGTGGTACCTTCACCATCAGTGCCACGCTTGACCCTAAATAGGAAAGCGCGCTCGTTACTTTCCTGCGGGCGAATGTCGACGTGTTCGCATGGCAACCGTCTGACATCCCTGGTGTTCCCAGGAAGGTAATTGAGCACCATCTTGCCGTTTGTCCTTATGCGCGGCCCGTCAAGAAGAAGGTCAGGAAACAGGCGGTGGAGCGCCAAGAATTCATAGCAGAAGAAATCAAGAAATTGGAAGCAGCAGGCCTTGTCAGAGGGGTGCTCCATCCCACGTGGTTGGCCAATCCGGTTGTAGTGCGCAAGGCGAATGGGAAATGGAGGCTTTGTATTGACTTTACTGATGTTAATAAAGCTTGTCCCAAAGATCCATTTCCCTTGCCGCGCATTGACTAGATTGTTGACTCCACAGCCGGATGTGAGTTGCTTTCATTTCTTGACGCATATTCAGGATACCATCAGATCCTCATGGCAGAAGAGGATGAGGAGAAAACCGCATTCATTACTCCATGTGGCACGTACTGTTTCGTACGGATGCCTTTCGGATTAAAGAATGCTGGTTCAACATTTGCCAGAGTAGTCCATATCGCTTTGAAGCCACAGATACACAAAAATGTAGAAGCTTACATGGATGATATAGTGGTCAAAAGCAAAGACAGGGCAACTCTGATCCAAGACTTAGAAGAGACTTTTGCAAATCTGCGCAAGGTCAACCTCAAGCTCAACCCCGAGAAGTGTGTGTTTGGAGTCCCTTCTGGCAAACTTCTCGGGTTCTTTGTGTCTCAGCGAGGAATCGAAGCTAATCCCGACAAGATCAAGGCCATTGAGTAGATCGAAGCACCGAAGCGCATCAAGGATGTACGGAAGCTTGCCGACTGCGTGGCTGCTCTCAGCAGGTTTATCTCTCGGTCTGCTGAGCGCGCCCTGCCGTTTTTCAAAATTTTGAAAAGGGCAGGTCCAATGAAATGGACTCCAGAAGCGGAGGCTGCGCTGCAAGACTTGAAGAGATACCTGTCCTCCACTCCAACACTTGTCGCACCTAAACCACAAGAGAAGTTGCTGCTGTACATAGTGGCAACCAATCAAGTGGTTAGTGCTGCGTTAGTAGCGGAGAGGGAGGCCGATGACGAGCCAGCGACCGCGGCAAGCACATCCAGCGACAAGCAGGGGGCTTCCCCGACAAGCTCTGGTCCCGACAAGGATGGATCTGCGCAGATGCAAGAGGAGGTACAGAAGAAAATGGTGCAGCGCCCAGTTTACTTTGTCAGCTCTCTTTTACAGGGGGCTAGGTCAAGGTACTCTGGTGTGCAGAAGCTCCTTTTTGGCCTTCTCATGGCCTCGAGAAAGCTGTGCCATTACTTCCAAGCACACGAGATCACAGTTGTCACTCGCTTTCCGCTGAAGAGGATATTGCAGAACCCAGAAGCAACAGGTAGGATTGTCGAGTGGGCACTGGAACTGTCAAGCTTTGGCCGCAAGTTTGAGAGTAAATCAACAATCCAGAGCAGAGCATTGGCAGAGTTCATAGCAGAGTGGACGCCAACTCCATACGAAGAAATTCCGGAGACGAGCATCCCCGCCAAGGAAGCAAACAAAGAGTGGCTCATGTACTTTGACGGTGCCTTCTCGCTGCAAGGCGCCGGTGCTGGTGTACTACTTGTCGCACCCACCGGAGAGCACCTCAAGTACATAGTCCAGATGCACTTTCCCAAGGAGCAAGCGACAAACAATACTGCAGAGTATGAAGGCTTGCTTGCCGGTCTCAGGATCGCGGCAGAACTTGGGATTAAGAAGCTCATTGTCAGGGGTGACTCGCAGCTTGTCGTCCGCCAAGTGAACAAGGTTTACCAGAGTCCGTTGATGGAAGCTTACATTGATGAAGTGAGGAAGCTAGAAGAGCGCTTTGACGGCCTGCAAATGGAACATGTTCCAAGAGCTGAGAACAACATTGCCGATGGCCTGTCAAAGTGCGCAGCACTTAAGTTACCCGTGGAGCCAGGGATCTTTGTGCTCAAGCTGACTCAGCCATCCGTAACACCATCAACTGGACATAGCAAGAAGAGGAAGTTGATTTCTGGTGACTATCTTCCGGCAGAGCTTCCCGAAGCCGCCGCCAAGAAGGTCCCCAAGATCGACGCCAAGAATGCCGAGGAGCAGTCTGCTCCGGCAAGCCCCAGGGTTTGTTCCGTTGAAGCAGATTCTCCCGACAAGTTTTGCTCCGGCAAGCTTGCCGGGGAACGTCAAGCTCCGGCAGAGCCACGGGCCCTTGCCGTAGAAGCGAACGTTCCCGCAGCAGCAGATGTGCCTTTAGTCCTTGTTGTCGAGCCACAGGCTCCAACATGGGCGCAGCAGATTGTCCGTTTCCTTCAGACAGGAGAGCTTCCTGAGGAACCAGAAGAAGTGGAAAGAGTAGCCCGGCAGTCTAGTATGTACCAGTTTGTCGACAACACACTGTTCAGAAGAAGACTCAACGGTGTGAAATTGAAGTGTATTCCTCGAGAAGATGGACAGAAGCTGTTGGCAGAGATACATGGAGGCATATGTGGTCATCACATTGGCGCGAGAGCTCTTGTCGGAAAAGCATTCCGGCAAGGCTTCTTCTGGCCAACAGCCCTCCAGGATGCAACTGCACAAGTAACCAAGTGTGAAGCGTGCCAGTTCCATTCCAAGCAGATACACCGGCCAGCTCAAGCTCTCCAGACGATCCCTTTATCCTGGCCATTCTCGGTTTGGGGGCTCGATATCCTCGGCCCCTTTCCTCGAGCTGTCGGGGGCTTTGAGTACTTGTATGTTGCAATCGACATGTTCACAAAGTGGCCGGAAGTGGAACCAGTGAGGAAGGTGATAGCACAGTCAGCAGTCAAGTTCTTCAGGTCGATTGTTTGCCGTTTCGGGATCCCAAACAGGATAATCACCGACAACGGTACACAATTTACGAGCCGCACCTTCATGCAGTACATCCAAGATCTTGGCGCCAAGGTCTGCTTTGCTTCTGTTGCTCACCCGAGAAGCAATGGTCAAGCGGAGAGGGCAAATGCTGAAGTGCTGCGCGGGCTCAAGACCAGAACTTTCGACAGGCTGCACAAGTGCGGACGCAACTGGATCGAGGAGCTGCCGGTGGTTCTTTGGTCGATCAGGACGACGCCAAATCGAGCCACTGGCCAGACACCCTTCGCTCTAGTCTATGGAGCGGAGGCAGTTATCCCCATGGAACTCGTATACGGGTCACCTCGAGTGCTCGCTTATGATGAGCTTGAGCAAGAGCGGCTGCGGCAAGATGACGCGCTGCTCCTTGAGGAAGATCGTCTTCAGGCTGCTGTGCGAGCCGCTCGCTACCAGCAAGCTTTGCGCCGCTATCATAGCCGCAAAGTTAACGCCAGAAGTCTCGAGGAAGGCGACCTTGTTCTTCGGCGCGTTCAGTCCGCCAAGAATTCCAACAAGCTGACGCCGAAGCGGGAAGGCCCTTACCGGGTGAAATGAGTCACCAGGCCTGGCGCTGTCCGCCTGGAGACCGAAGATGGCGTACCAGTGAGAAACTCCTGGAATATCGAGCATCTTTGTAAGTTTTACCCGTAAGGCGCGGTTGTCGGACCCTGTCCAGCAACCACCCTTTTGTACAAGTCTTGCCGCTGTTGCATGTAATCCTTTGTACAAAGCCAGGCGCAGACCCTGAGCATGAGTAAATGAAGCGCTGGCGCCCAGAGTTATAGCATGCATGCTAGGTCGAGTCGGGTCCTTGGTTAGGGTTGATAGTGCTTACCAGCGGCTAACCCCTAACTTAGAGGTCGAGTGTGCGTCCCTTTGCCTTTCCTTCGTTTCCTTTGGTTCGCAGGGCTCGCATATCCTTGCCGGACCGCCTGAGGACGAAAAGGAGAAGAAGGACGTGCCGGCATTTGGACCCTGGCAAGCCAGTGTTGCCGGGGGCTGCAAGTACCAAGGTTCACCCACGGCAAGCCAGAGTTGCCGGGGGCTGCAATCTCAGATAAGTCTTTCGTCCCTCTTCATGCATTCTCTTATGGACTGGGGAATACGAAACCTCGTTTCTCCCCGAAAGCTACCGTGCTCCCTTAGCTCTAGGCCCCGGGGCTCGTTCCTGGGGCCAAGTTTTGGTCATAGTCGCAGCAGCAAAGGGGATGAAACGAGGGGCCGCACCCGCCTCGTCCCTGCTTCCGTCAAAAGCGTGAGAAGGGTCGAGCGATGTGGGTAGACGGCAGGGCCTGTTGCCGGGGAAAGAGTGTCTATCTGAAAGATACCAAGGATTTGCTCCTTGACGTGGGTTCTACCCGCGAGACAAATGACCCGGCAAGCATCCCCTTTTCATTAAAAAACATTCCACGTAGGTACTGTCCATAGAGGTTGAAAAACATGAAAGAGAGAGTTACAAGTTTTAAATGCAACTAAGGCCCGAAGGCTTACAAATTAAAAAGATAAGATGCCCGTAATCCTTTTCTTGTCCCTCTCTTCAGGAGGTAGGTCAAGGAGGCAAGAAGGGCAAAAGGGGCGCTGAGGCGAGCTACGGGTGCCAAAAGACACCAAGAGAACATCCCAGGGGCCCTCAAGGCTGGACGGTGATGGCAGCGCCGGAAGCGGGGCTCGAAGACGAGGCGGCAGGACGTCAGCACGCTGTCGAGGGCACCACGCCGTCGTACTCCGGCTTGACGGCCTTGCCGCCAGCCCTCTTCCTCTTCCGCAGCCTCCCTACGCCAGCCGCCCAAGGAGACGACCCTGGGGAGTTCAAGGAGCCGGCGACACGAATGATGGGGTCGCCGGTGCCGCACGGAGCGGCGCCCGACACCTAGTCGGACCCGTCGTCCTGCCGCCCGCTACCCTCGTCACTCTCGCTCGAGGAGGGGTCTTCGCTATCGGAGGAGTTGTCCACGCAGCACTTCGCCCGAGTGCCGAAGCACTCGAAGACCTTGACGGAGAGGAGATCGCCCTCCATCAACTCGAAATGGAGGGTGAGCCCCGCCGTCAAGCTGTGGATACGGGCAAACGTCTTCCACCCTCGACCAAGATACATCACGCCGGGGGCTGGGACTTCAACGCGGACTCGCGTGCCGCTGATCCCACAGCCCCTCATGTGCAGTCTCAGCGTCTCGGGCAGGTCCGACTCCATCGCGCCCGCAAACGGAGCTGGGAGTCGGAGTCGACGACGAGGCGCCCGGCGCAGCATGACGAAGAACTCGCAGGGGTCGTCCCCAACATGGACCCCCGTGGGAAGAGGGGCCGCCGGCGGAGGCGAAGCCGGCGCGCCGCCCCGTCCACCTCTTCCCCGAGCGCTGCGGCCTCGTCCTCGACCTTGTCCACGACCTCGCCCCTCCCTCTTCCCCTTATGGCTGGCTCCGCCACCACGGGTGCGGGAGAGGGAGGGATGCGCTGTCTGGCGGCGACCCTCGCCACCACTGATGAAGGACCAGGGTTCCCTTTCTCCATGGCGAATGAGAGAAAGGGGAGCAGGAAGGAAAGAGAAGATGAGAGAATGCGGGCTTCTGTCCTCCCCTCCCGCTCTTTATGAAGGAGCGAGGTGGGGCTGGGCCTCTCCGCTCAGCGAATCAAGACGCGGGAAGGCAGGGAGCTGGGGCCGACCCGCTGCCTCGACCCACGACGGCCCCGTTTCCCGCCTCCGCCGTCCGCGACCCCAAGTGCATGGGAGCCGCGTGGCAGGCGTGCAGAACCGAGGCGACGGATGGGGCGGCCTCTCCCCACCCCGTGATCGTGGGGAGTGGGCACCTCGAAAACCGCCCACGATCTCTCCCACGATGCCGCGTTTGACGCGTGCCATGCGGGGAGGGCGCGATGGATGCAGAGTGAGTTATGGCGTGACCTAGGCCTCGCGTGCCCGTGCACTGTTTTGGGCCTGGCCCAACAGCGCTCGGCACCGTGTATGGCCCAGGCCCGGGGTGTAACGCCCCGAGACCGATGTGCCAGGTGTCCTCCGCTTATTCGCCGTCGTTGCCATGTCATTCGCTTGCGTGTTGCATTTCATCATGTCATCATGTGCATTGCATCATCATGTTTTCGAAAACTTGCATCCGTCCGGTTCTTCCCGTTCCTTCCGTTGTCCGTTCTGAGCCCAACCACACTTGCATGCGCCCGCGGCATGTCCGAAATAGTATTTTATAAGTGGCCGGAAAATGTTCTCGGATTGAGTTGAAATTTGGTGTGCGGTCTTATTATAGTGTAGACAGACCGCCTGTCAAGTTTCATCGCAATCGGAGTCCGTTTGACGCCCCAACGGATAAATATAGCGGCAATAGTAGCCGGTCAAAACGTCGGAAGTTTTCGGTCTCCGGAAACAGTTGCCGGGCTGCACTCCTCTCCTCTCATCTCAGCCCAACCTCTCTTCACAGCCCACTAGCCCACCTATCTAACCCCTCTCCGCTTCGGGTCGTCCGATCGGGATCGAACGGCTCCGAAACGGACTAAAACCCCCAACCCTAGCTCCTCCTGCTATATATAGCAGCCCCCCTTGCCATTTTGGGCCTTCCCCTTCCTCCTCCTCGCAATCCGCGCCCCCAAATCACCAGCCAGTCGCCTCCCACCTCCTCTCCTCAATTTCCGGCGCCGGCCACCCCTCCAGCGTCACATGGCGGGCTCCTAGTGGCCAGCCGCCGCCACGCAGACGCCCATGGCCAACCGGGCGCTGCCACGTCGCCTCTCCAGTGCCCCACTTCACCGCGACCCGCCGAGCCCAGGCGCGGCCCGCCCAGGCCTGCGCGGTCGCCCGACCGATGCCGTCCATCCTCGCGTAGCCCGTGCCCTCCTCCTGCTCGACCCCGAGCTGGATCGGGGGAGCGCCACCGTCACCCCTCCCGTCGACGACCTCGGGCCCCGCCGCCGTTGTGCACCTCGCCGGCGTGCCGCCATCTCCCCAGGCCAGGTCACCGCGCTGCTCTCCTTCCTTCCCCTGCATGCCTCCTTTTTCTCCCACTCATCCTCTTTCTCTCTCTCCCGTAGGCACCCGACGTCCGCCTTGGTCGCCCCGCTCACCGGAGCTCCCCACCGGCGCCGGAAACGGACGGATCGGGTGGATCCCGTCCGGATCCGCACCTCTGGGCACTCCTCCGTGCCTCACCGACGTCAAGCCGGCGCCGCCGCGCCTCTGCCTCCCTCGATCCAGGCGGGAACGAGGAGGAGGACGACGAGCGCCCGCATGGGCCCCTCCTCCGCACCGGCCCAGAGCCAAGGCCCAGCGCCTCCGCCTCCTCCCGCGCATGGGCCTCCTCGCCATCCCCAATCCATCGCGCCGCTCGGGCCCCGTCCAGCGCGAGCGCCCCAAGGCCCAGCTCCAGCCGGGCCAGACCTGAAGCTTCCAGGCCCAGCGCACAGCCCCGCGCTGACCTCAGCCTGCCTCTCCTCCAGATGGGCCTCGGCCCAGGGTGAGCAGCACCCAGCGCCCCGCCTTGTTTTTTTTCCATTCCTGCTGTTGGGCTTGTTCCAGATTCCGCCCAATATGTTTTTTTTCTCGTCCTGGGAATTTGTCCAATTATCCAGTGCGCTGCTGTTTTACAGAAAAGTCCTTGTACATCATGCATTTAATAACTAATTAACCGTGCATCGGATTAAAATGAATTATATATGAAACTTGCTCGGAATTTTGTGTAGATTAAAAATATGTCACTTTCACCTATGTTTAAAATGTTTAAAATGCTGTTTGGTTAAATTTGCCCCTATGCCATGTTTAAATGATTTATTTCATAACTAAATAACCGTAGCTCCGAATTAAATAAACTTTATATGTAAATGGGGTAGAATTTTGCCTAGTTTAACGTGGTGGCCTCATCTTGCATGTTTAACAACTCTAAAATTGTGTTTAGGACAGATCAGGACCAAACCTAATATTATGCATATGAGGGTTTTCCGGAATTGTTCTTCGTTGTTTCCGGCCTCATTTAAACTTGACTAGATAGGTAGTTTTCATTTGCTTCTCTTCTTGCCATGCTAACAACATTTAATATTGTTGGGTACATAAACGAGATCGAAATAAATAAATCACGTGGTGTTCCGTCAATATGCAACTCATTGCATATTGAGCTCCACTTAATTTGTAGGATTGTTTGTGCACTTTGCCATGCCATGCCTCTTTAAACCGGACATGCATCATACTTGTTGTGCATCATGCCATGTTGATGTGTTGGTTGTTTACTATGATGTGTGCTTCTTTTCCGGTGATTGCTTCCTCGGGTTGATTCCGGTAACGTCGTGGTTGTGAGGACCGTTCGTCTACGTTCCGTTTGTCTTCTTCATGGACTCGTTCTTCTTCCTTGCGGGATTTCAGGCAAGATGATCATACCCTCGAAATCACTACTGTCTTTGCTATGCTAGTTTGCTCGCTCTTTTGCTATGCCAATGCTACGATGCCTACCACTTGCTTGACAGCCTCCCAATTGCCATGTTCAGCCTCTAACCCACCATTGTCCTAGCAAACCGTTGAATGGCTATGTTACCGCTTTGCTCAGCCCCTCTTATAGCGTTGTTAGTTGCAGGTGAAGATTGAAGTTTGTTCCTTGTTGGAACATGGAGATGCTGTTCCTTGTTGGAACATTTATTTACTTGTTCGGATATCACTATATATCTTATTTATTTAATGCATCTATATACTTGGTAAAGGGTGGAAGGCTCGGCCTTATGCCTGGTGTTTTGTTCCACTCTTGCCGCCCTAGTTTCCGTCATATCGGTGTTATGTTCCCGGATTTTGCGTCCCTTACGCGGTTGGGCTATAATGGGAACCCCTTGACAGTTCGCCTTAAGTAAAGCTTCTCCAGCAATGCCCAACATTGGTTTTACCATTTGCCACCTAGCCTTTTCTTTCCCTTGGGTTCTGCAGACTCAAGGGTCATCTTATTTTAACCCCCCCGGGCCAGTGCTCCTCCGAGTGTTGGTCCGAACTGAGCTGCCTGTGGGGCCACCTCGGGGAAACTTGAGGGTTGGTTTTACTCGTAGCTAGTCTCATCTGAGTGTGCCCTGAGAAAGAGATATGTGCAGCTCCTATCGGGATTTTTCGGCACATTCGAGCGGTGTTGCTGGTTTAGTTTTACCCTGTCGAAATGTCTTGTTGTACTGGGATACCGAGTCTGATCGGAATGTCTCGGGTGGAGGTCTATTCCTTCGTTGACCATGAGAGCTTGTGATGGGCTAAGTTGGGACACCCCTGCAGGGATTTGAACTTTCGAAAGCCGTGCCCGCGGTTATGGGCAGATGGGAATTTGTTAACGTCCGGTTGTAGAAAACCTGAACTTGATCTTAATTAAAATGAATCAACTGCGTGTGTAACCGCGATGGTCTCTTTCCGGCGGAGTCCGGGAAGTGAACACGGTTGTTGGAGTTATGCTTGACGTAGGTAGTCCAGGATCACTTCTTGATCATACTTTTATCGACCGTGCTTTGCCTTCTCTTCTCGCTCTCTTTTGCGTATGTTAGCCACCATATATGCTAGTCGCTTGCTGCAGCTCCACCTCATACCTTTACCTTACCCATAAGCTTAAATAGTCTTGATCGCGAGGGTGCGAGATTGCTGAGTCCCTGTGGCTCACAGATACTTCCAAAACCAGTTTGCAGGTGCCGATGAGTCCGAGCAGATGACGCAACCAAGCTCAGGAGGAGCTCGATGAAGACCTTGTTCATTTGTGTTGTCTCGTTCTCGCTGATCAGTAGTGGAGCCCAGTTGGGGTCGATCGGGGACCTTTGTCGCATTTGGGGTTCTTCTTTTATTTTGGTTCCGTAGTCGGACCATGAGTGTATTTGGTTGATGTAATGCTTTATTCATGTAATTGTGTGAAGTGGCGAGTGTAAGCCAACTATGTATCTGTTATTCCTTATTATATTACATGGGTTGTGTGAAGATTACCTCACTTGCGACATATGCCTTCAATGCGATTATGCCTCTAAGTCGTGCCTCGACACGTGGGAGATATAGTCGCATCGAGGGTGTTACAAGTTGGTAATCAGAGCCTTCCCCGACCTTAGGAGCCCCCATTGCTTGATCGTTTTTAGCGGCCGAGTTGTGTCTAGAAAAATGTTTTGAGTCCTTAGGAATTATATATATCGGAGAGCTTAGGAATTCTTTTTACTTCCCAGTCTCCTCATCGCTCTGGTAAGGCATCCTGACGTAGAGTTTTGACTCTTCTCTTCTCAAATTTCACTAATTTTTTTTAGGATCACGCGTGTATCTTGGTTTTGTTCCGATGACTTATGATGAGAATACTGTCTTGGTGCCTCCTGTCAGGGGTTTAGTGGAAGTGTCCCGGGGAGTTGAGCTCTGAGGTGTTGTCATCATAATTTTATCGTTGCAATTCTGGTATACTTGAGATATGTGCGCGACATCGAAAATCTCCTTTATGCAGTTCGTTGGTGAGATAACCTCGACGCCACCCAGTACTGATGCGGGAGTTCGGGAGTATCTCCATAACTTGTATAACGGATGCTTTTCGAAGGTTGAGGTAGATGGTTTCCGAAGGTTTCTTGGTTATGTGTTGAAGGATGGATACAGCTGGATGTAGGTATTGCTAGTTTGGGTGAGATATTATGCTTCCCCTGTATCCCCAACACCTGATTGCATAACCGGAAAATTTCGGGAGTTTCATAGGTGGGAATTCAAGTAGCTCTTAGGATTTCTTTCCGACAGATGTATGACATGACATTGGGGTTCGACGTCTAGTGGTTCGCCTATTCACGGTCGATTTTACAGTGGTCTCGTTGTGTCTTAAAGAGTCCTTGGCTATGCTGACTCGGGGACGCTTCGTATGTCATGTGCACTGCCTTGTACATGATGGTGTTGTACGATCGAGCCCGTGTAGGTCCCACCATGAAAACTTCGGACGAAATTTCGATCATATGTTTTTTCCGGCTTATTCTGCAAGCCAACCCTTTGTTTTTGTTTTGAGTTGTGGTATTCGAGTTGCTTCGAAGTCAAGTGTTGATTCCATACCTTTTCCTAAATGGTGTTCTCATACTCCGATGTGAATACCAATCCTTCTTGATCATCAAGATTGGTTTTGTCAATCCTTTTAACCGGTGTGCTTCTCTTCAAGTGAATCCGATCACTTCAACATTCACAAGACCAATTATCACTTCTTCTCAACGGTATTTGTTTCATCCGTCTCCAGGTTGCCTTTGTTTTTCCCACCCTCCCTCCCTTTGTTTTTCTTCAAGGACTCAGATTTCTTAATCAAGTATCATTTTATTCTTGTGAAGTCTCTTCATTCTTTTCTTTGAATGTTCTACCCAGTGGTTCTCATGAAGATGCTCTTCAAGTTCATCATTCTTCTTCTCCGGTGGATTCAAGTCAAGCTTTGTTGATCATATCCTTTCCTCGTTTCAATGATTTCTCATGCCGGTGCACCTCATATTCATTCACTTCTCGCTATTTAATTGTTCCGGAGTGCTCAAGATATCTCGAAGATTCGTGTTTCCACTTTGCTTTCGTAATCCTTTCAAACTCTTTCGAGGATGTTATTTCATTCTAGCCATTTAATTCAACCGGTGCATTCCGTCTTTTAAATCATTTCAACGGTGTATTCTTTTGAGTGGGCCCTAACCCACAGGTCTATTCCCAGGATCTTACCTGACTCTTCTTATTTTCCCGAAGCTATCCTAAATTCTTTTCGAAGTTTGACGTAAGTATGAGTTATCATCAGTCATATGTATTTTCTCCAAGGTCTGTCAAATTGTTTTCATCATTGGTTCAACTTTTCCATTCTTCTTTTCCGGAGTGTCTCAACAATTCTTGGTGGTGTTTCCCGTCGTAATTCTGAGATTTTGAAGACCGAAGAAGAGTTTCTCTTTAATCTTGCTCCATTCTCTTCAAGATTCGTGGTTCTAGCTTGTTGCCATCCTCTCATAATTGTTTTGATTGTGAGAATTCTTTTCACCCTTCCGGAGCAATCTAAGAGTCTTCTCAGTTGTTATCCAGAGTCCATCATCTAAGATTTATTCATTCTCAGCTTTCAGCTCTCGTTCTTCAATTTTACCAGTGCTTCGTTCAAGTGATCTTTAATCGGCTCGTGTTCTCTTCGTTTCTCATGTATATAAATTCCCTCAAGTATCTTCTTTTGTTCTCTAATTCTTTCCGGTGTTTCTTAATATTATCTTCATTCATTTTCATTTCTTACGGTGGTTCGTTCAAGATTTCTCTTCCTTTCTTATCATATCAATTTTATTCATTGTTTCAACCCTTCCAGTGGTTCGTGCAATACCTTCCCAAGTTTGATGTTATATCTCTCCTAATCTTTTCTACAAGAATAAGTAATATGCCAAATCCGTTGATTGTCATCAATTTAAATTGGTGAAGGATAAGCATAATGTAATTCTTATTCTTGTTTCATCCAAGTGATTAATTTCTTTCCGGAGGTTCATCAAGATTTTGATCTCAATTGCTCTTCTTATCATTTCTTTCCGGAGTTCTTACCTTTTCTGCATTATCTCGTCGCGAAGCTCCTTCTAAATCATTACAAGGTCTCACCTTGTGTTTTCAACTTCTTTTGCTTTTATCATCCTTTCGTTACCGGAGTTCTTAATGGAGGTTCTACATAATGGTCCATGAAGGATTTAATTCCTTCTCCAACTTTTTAATTGAGATTCTTTTCTAAGGAGCTCAAGCCTTCTTCATCTTGCTATCCGGAGTGCAATTCTACCATATTATTGGAGGTGGTATTATGTCATTCTTGATAATTTGGGTTCATGTTTCATGATTCACATGTTGTTATGAATGAGGTATTTTAAATCCATCAATCTCGTCATTGGAGCTATCTTGGGTTATATTTCACCTAAAGACTTCCCTAAGGATTGTTGCTATCTATGGTGTTTATAAATGACCCAAGTTCTTTAATTATCCTCCCGGTGTTATAGCTTTCTTGTCTCCTTGTTCCTATCATTCCAATTCTTCTTCCCGTGAGTGGCAGGTTGTCACCTCATAATTTGAGATGTATTCCATAAGACCATGTCAAGCCTATTATTTTCGTTGTTGGTTTTCCAACAACTCCGTTCTAGCTTCTGTTGTAACCGTGCTCTCTCAAGGTATTGTTTCCCTTCGTTCATCCCATTCCATTCTTACTTTTGTTCCAGAGACATTGTGATGTTGTTCTGTTCAACCTTCTTCTTGTTCTTGTCAGGATCATGTTCTTTTCATGCTTATCCAGTTAACCGGAGTGTTGTGTCCTCTTTTCAAGTATCCTCTCATCTTGTCAAGTTCAATTCCTTCCATTTGTAGTCGGAGTGCTGCCCAAAATGTACTATTCCTTCCCTATCTTGCTTAACCGGAGTATTGTGCCCATTTGTTCAAGTTCTTTTCGCCTTATCAAGTCTTGCATCCCTTTCTCAACCGGAGTGTCGTGTTTTCATTTGAGCTCTCTCATCTTATCAAATTTTGACTCCCTTCTCAACCGGAGTGCTATCTGAGAGCTTTCTTACCCCTTGTTTCATTCATTCAATAGTTTCGGTGGCAGTGTGTTGTGATTTCATCAAGTATCTTCTCATCTTATCAAGACCTTATTCAATTTTTTTTCCAACCGGAGTGCTGCCCGAATTTGGTCTTCCTTGATCCCCTTCCTTAAACGGAGTGTTCTCAATATATATCTTCCCTTCAACCTCAAGGGTTTCGCAATGCTTGTTGTCCCTCTTTTCTAACGGAGTGTTTTCGACTTTGTTCACCTTCGTTGTATTCTTTTCTCGATTTGTTCAACCTCTAAATGTTGTGGTTTCACTTGTTTGTCAAAGAAGCAATTTGTTTTACCTCTTCTCTTTCTCTTCCGTTTCTTTCCCCTCCGGTGCCATTCTAGATCTCAGGACGAGATCCTCTCGTAGTGGTGGAGTGTTGTAACGCCCCGAGACCGATGTGCCAGGTGTCCTCCGCTTATTCGCCGTCGTTGCCATGTCATTCGCTTGCGTGTTGCACTTCATCATGTGCATTGCATCATCATGTTTTCGAAAACTTGCATCCGTCCGGTTCTTCCCGTTCCTTCCGTTGTCCGTTCTGAGCCCAACCACACTTGCACGCGCCCGCGGCATGTCCGAAATAGTATTTTATAAGTGGCCGGAAAATGTTCTCGGATTGAGTTGAAATTTGGTGTGCGGTCTTATTATAGTGTAGACAGTCCGCCTGTCAAGTTTCATCGCAATCGGAGTCCGTTTGACGCCCCAACGGATAAATATAGCGGCAATAGTAGCCGGTCGAAATGTCGGACGTTTTCGGTCTCCAGAAACAGTTGCCGGGCTGCACTCCTCTCCTCTCATCTCAGCCCAACCTCTCTTCACAGCCCACTAGCCCACCTATCTAACCCCTCTCCGCTTCGGGTCGTCCGATCGGGATCGAACGGCTCCGAAACGGACTAAAACCCCCAACCCTAGCTCCTCCTGCTATATATAGCAGCCCCTCCTTGCCATTTTGGGCCTTCCCCTTCCTCCTCCTCGCAATCCGCGCCCCCAAATCACCAGCCAGCCGCCTCCCACCTCCTCTCCTCAATTTCCGGCGCCGGCCACCCCTCCAGCGCCACATGGCGGGCTCCTAGTGGCCAGCCGCCGCCACGCAGACGCCCGTGGCCAACCGGGCGCTGCCACGTCGCCTCTCCAGTGCCCCACTTCACCGCGACCCGCCGAGCCCAGGCGCGGCCCGCCCAGGCCCGCGCGGTCGCCCGACCGATGCCGTCCGTCCTCGCGCAGCCCGCGCCCTCCTCCTGCTCGACCCCGAGCTGGATCGGGGGAGCGCCACCGTCACCCCTCCCGTCGACGACCTCGGGCCCCGCCGCCGTTGTGCACCTCGCCGGCGTGCCGCCATCTCCCCAGGCCAGGTCACCGCGTTGCTCTCCTTCCTTCCCCTGCATGCCTCCCTTTTCTCCCGCTCATCCTCTTTCTCTCTCTCCCGTAGGCACCCGACGTCCGCCTTGGTCGCCCCGCTCACCGGAGCTCCCCACCGGCGCCGGAAACGGACGGATCGGGTGGATCCCGTCCGGATCCGCACCTCTGGGCACTCCTCCGTGCCTCACCGACGTCAAGCCGGCGCTGCCGCGCCTCTGCCTCCCTTGATCCAGGCGGGATCGAGGAGGAGGATGATGAGCGCCCGCATGGGCCCCTCCTCCGCACCGGCCCAGAGCCAAGGCCCAGCGCCTCCGCCTCCTCCCGCGCGTGGGCCTCCTTGCCATCCTCAATCCATCGCGCCGCTCGGGCCCCGTCCAGCGCGAGCACCCCAAGGCCCAGCTCCAGCCGGCCCAGACCTGAAGCTTCCAGGCCCAGCGCGCAGCGCCGCGCCGACCTCAGCCTGCCTCTCCTCCAGATGGGCCTCGGCCCAGGGTGAGCAACACCCAGCGCCCCGCCTTGTTTTTTTTCCATTCCTACTGTTGGGCTTGTTCCAGATTCAGCCCGATATGTTTTTTTTCTCATCCTGGGAATTTGTCCAATTATCCAGTGTGCTGCTGTTTTACAGAAAAGTCCTTGTACATCATGCATTTAATAACTAATTAACCGTGCATCGGATTAAAATGAATTATATATGAAACTTGCTCGGAATTTTGTGTAGATTAAAAATATGTCACTTTCACCTATGTTTAAAATGTTTAAAATGCTGTTTGGTTAAATTTGCCCCTATGCCATGTTTACATGATTTATTTCATAACTAAATAACCGTAGCTCTGAATTAAATAAACTTTATATGTAAATGGGGTAGAATTTTGCCTAGTTTAACATGGTGGCCTCATCTTGCATGTTTAACAACTCTAAAATTGTGTTTAGGACAGATCAGGACCAAACCTAATATTATGCATATGAGGGTTTTCCGGAATTGTTCTTCGTTGTTTCCGGCCTCATTTAAACTTGACTAGATAGGTAGTTTTCATTTGCTTCACTTCTTGCCATGCTAACAACATTTAATATTGTTGGGTACATAAACGAGATCGAAGTAAATAAATCACGTGGTGTTCCGTCAATATGCAACTCGTTGCATATTGAGCTCCACTTAATTTGTAGGATTGTTTGTGCACTTTGCCATGCCATGCCTCTTTAAACCGGACATGCATCATACTTGTTGTGCATCATGCCATGTTGATGTGTTGGTTGTTTACTATGTTGTGTGCTTCTTTTCCGATGATTGCTTCCTCGGGTTGATTCCGGTAACGTCGTGGTTGTGAGGACCGTTCGTCTACGTTCCGTTTGTCTTCTTCATGGACTCGTTCTTCTTCCTTGCGGGATTTCAGGCAAGATGATCATACCCTCGAAATCACTACTATCTTTGCTATGCTAGTTTGCTCGCTCTTTTGCTATGCCAATGCTACGATGCCTACCACTTGCTTGACAGCCTCCCAATTGCCATGTTCAGCCTCTAACCCACCATTGTCCTAGCAAACCGTTGATTGGCTATGTTACCGCTTTGCTCAGCCCCTCTTATAGCGTTGTTAGTTGCAGGTGAAGATTGAAGTTTGTTCCTTGTTGGAACATGGAGATACCGTTCCTTGTTGGAACATTTATTTACTTGTTGGGATATCACTATATATCTTATTTATTTAATGCATCTATATACTTGGTAAAGGGTGGAAGGCTCGGCCTTATGCCTGGTGTTTTGTTCCACTCTTGCCGCCCTAGTTTCCGTCATATCGGTGTTATGTTCCCGGATTTTGCGTCCCTTATGCGGTTGGGCTATAATGGGAACCCCTTGACAGTTCGCCTTAAGTAAAGCTTCTCCAGCAATGCCCAACATTGGTTTTACCATTTGCCACCTAGCCTTTTCTTTCCCTTGGGTTCTGTAGACTCAAGGGTCATCTTATTTTAACCCCCCCCCCCCGGGCCAGTGCTACTCTGAGTGTTGGTCCGAACTGAGCTGCCTGCGGGGCCACCTCGGGGAAACTTGAGGGTTGGTTTTACTCGTAGCTAGTCTCATCTGAGTGTGCCCTGAAAAAGAGATATGTGCAGCTCCTATCGGGATTTGTCGGCACATTCGGGCGGTGTTGCTGGTTTAGTTTTACCCTGTCGAAATGTCTTGTTGTACTGGGATACCGAGTCTGATCGGAATGTCTCGGGTGGAGGTCTATTCCTTCGTTGACCGTGAGAGCTTGTGATGGGCTAAGTTGGGACACCCCTGCATGGATTTGAACTTTCGAAAGCCGTGCCCGCGGTTATGGGCAGATGGGAATTTGTTAACGTCCGGTTGTAGAAAACCTGAACTTGATCTTAATTAAAATGAATCAACTGCGTGTGTAACCGTGATGGTCTCTTTCCGGCGGAGTCCGGGAAGTGAACACGGTTGTTGGAGTTATGCTTGACGTAGGTAGTCCAGGATCACTTCTTGATCATACTTTTATCGACCGTGCTTTGCCTTTTCTTCTCGCTCTCTTTTGCGTATGTTAGCCACCATATATGCTAGTCGCTTGCTGCAGCTCCACCTCATACCTTTACCTTACCCATAAGCTTAAATAGTCTTGATCGCGAGGGTGCGAGATTGCTGAGTCCCTGTGGCTCACAGATACTTCCAAAACCAGTTTGCAGGTGCCGATGAGTCCGAGCAGATGACGCAACCAAGCTCAGGAGGAGCTCGATGAAGACCTTGTTCATTTGTGTTGTTTCATTCTAGCTGATCAGTAGTGGAGCCCAGTTGGGGTCGATCGGGGACCTTTGTCGCATTTGGGGTTCTTCTTTTGTTTTGGTTCCGTAGTCGGACCATGAGTGTATTTGGTTGATGTAATGCTTTATTCATGTAATTGTGTGAAGTGGCGAGTGTAAGCCAACTATGTATCTCTTATTCCTTATTATATTACATGGGTTGTGTGAAGATTACCTCACTTGCGACATATGCCTTCAATGCGATTATGCCTCTAAGTCGTGCCTCGACACGTGGGAGATATAGTCGCATCGAGGGTGTTACAAGTTGGTAATCAGAGCCTTCCCCGACCTTAGGAGCCCCCATTGCTTGATCGTTTTTAGCGGCCGAGTTGTGTCTAGAAAAATGTTTTGAGTCCTTAGGAATTATATATATCGGAGAGCTTAGGAATTCTTTTTACTTCCCAGTCTCCTCATCGCTCTGGTAAGGCATCCTGACGTAGAGTTTTGACTCTTCTCTTATCAAATTTAACTAAATTTTTTTTAGGATCACGCGAGTATATTGGTTTTGTTCTGATGACTTATGATGAGAATACTGTCTTGGTGCCTCCTGTCAGGGGTTTAGTGGAAGTGTCCCGGGGAGTTGAGCTCTGAGGTGTTGTCATCATAATTTTATCGTTGCAATTCTGGTATACTTGAGATATGTGCGCGACATCGAAAATCTCCTTTATGCAGTTCGTTGGTGAGATAACCTCGACGCCACCCAGTACTGGGGCGGGAGTTCGGGAGTATCGCCATAACTTGTATAACGGATGCTTTTCGAAGGTTGAGGTAGATGGTTTCCAAAGGTTTCTTGGTTATGTGTTGAAGGATGGATACAGCTGGATGTAGGTATTGCTAGTTTGGGTGAGATATTATGCTTCCCCTGTATCCCCAACACCTGATTGCATAACCGGAAAATTTCGGGAGTTTCATAGGTGGGAATTCAAGTAGCTCTTAGGATTTCTTTCCGACAGATGTATGACATGACATTGGGGTTCGACGTCTAGTGGTTCGCCTATTCACGGTCGATTTTACAGTGGTCTCATTGTGTCTTAAAGAGTCCTTGGCTATGCTGACTCGGGGACGCTTCGTATGTCATGTGCACTGCCTTGTACATGATGGTGCTGTACGATCGAGCCCGTGTAGGTCCCACCACGAAAACTTCGGACAAAATTTCGATCATATGTTTGTTCCGGCTTATTCTGCAAGCCAACCCTTTGTTTTTGTTTTGAGTTGTGGTATTCGAGTTGCTTCGAAGTCAAGTGTTGATTCCATACCTTTTCCTAAATGGTGTTCTCATACTCCGATGTGAATACCAATCCTTCTTGATCATCAAGATTGGTTTTTGTCAATTCTTTTAACCAGTGTGCTTCTCTTCAAGTGAATCCGATCACTTCAACATTCACAAGACCAATTATCACTTCTTCTCAACGGTATTTGTTTCATCCGTCTCCAAGTTGCCTTTGTTTTTCCCACCCTCCCTCCCTTTGTTTTTCTTCAAGGACTCAGATTTCTTAATCAAGTATCATTTTATTCTTGTGAAGTCTCTTCATTCTTTTCTTTGAATGTTCTACCCAGTGGTTCTCATGAAGATGCTCTTCAAGTTCATCATTCTTCTTCTCCGGTGGATTCAAGTCAAGCTTTGTTGATCATATCCTTTCCTCGTTTCAATGATTTCTCTTGCCGGTGCACCTCATATTCATTCACTTCTCGCTATTTAATTGTTCCGGAGTGCTCAAGATATCTCGAAGATTCGTGTTTCCACTTTGCTTTCGTAATCCTTTCAAACTCTTTCGAGGATGTTATTTCATTCTAGCCATTTAATTCAACCGGTGCATTCCCTCTTTTAAATCATTTCAATGGTGTTTTCTTTTGAGTGGGCCCTAACCCACAGGTCTATTCCCAGGATCTTACCTGACTCTTCTTATTTTCCCGGAGCTATCCTAAATTCTTTTCGAAGTTTGACGTAAGTATGAGTTATCATCAGTCATATGTATTTTCTCCAAGGTCTGTCAAATTGTTTTCATCATTGGTTCAACTTTTCCATTCTTCTTTATTCTGGAGTGTCTCAACAATTCTTGGTGGTGTTTCCCGTCGTAATTCTCAGATTTTGAAGACCGAAGAAGAGTTTCTCTTTAATCTTGCTCCATTCTCTTCAAGATTTGTGGTTCTAGCTTGTTGCCATCCTCTCATAATTGTTTTGATTGTGAGAATTCTTTTCACCCTTCCGGAGCAATTTAAGAGTCTTCTCAGTTGTTATCGCGTCGCTCGTGCGTTCGCCTCGATCTGCTCTTTGTGCATCCACCGCCCCCTGCCGAACGGAAAGGGGCTCGGTCTGCCGATCCCCATAGGTGTACGTGGGATCAGCAACCCCCGATAATCGGAAATTAATATGATGGAAAATAGACCCGGGGGCCATAGGTTTCACTAGAGGCTTCTCTCATGAAGGCAAATAATACGGTGGGTGAACAAATTACTGTCGAGCAATTGATAGAAAACTGCAAAGTTATGACGATATCCAAGGCAATGATTGTGAAATATAGGCATCATGTCCGTGTCAAGTAGACTAACTCCTGCCTGCATCTACTACTATTACTCCACACAGTGATCGCTATCCAGCATGCATCTAGAGTATTAAGTTCATAAAGAACGGAGTAACTCCTTAAGTAAGATGACATGATGTCGAGGAATAAACTCATGCAATATGACGTAAACCCCATCTTTTTATCCTCGATGGCAACAATACAATACATGCCTCGCTACCCCTACTTTGTCACTGGGTGAGGACACCGCAAGATTGAACCCAAAGCTAAGCACCTCTCCCATTGCAAGAAAAACCAATCTAGTTGGCCAAACCAAATCGATAGTTTGAAGAGAAATACAAAGATATCAAATCATGCATATAAGAATTCAGAGAAGATTCAAATAATATTCATAGATAAGCTGATCATAAATCCACAATTCATCGGATCTTGACAAACACACCGCAAAAGAAGATTACATCGGATAGATCTCCAAGAACATCAAGGAGAACATGGTATTGAGAATCAAAGAGAGAGAAGAAGCCATCTAGGTACTAGCTATGGACCCATAGGTCTGTGGTAAACTACTCACGCTTCATCGGAAGGGCAACAAAGTTGATGTAGATGCCCTCCGTGATCGAATCCCCCTCTGGCAGGATGCTGGAAAAGGCCCCAAGATGGGACCTCACAGGAATAGAAGGTTGCGGTGGTGGAAAAGTGTTTTCGTGGATGCTTCTGGTGTTTCTGGAATATATGTGAATATATAGGAGGAAGATCTAGGTCAGGAGGTCACCGAGGGGCCCACAAGGTAGGGGGCACGCCCTACCCCCTGGGCGCACCCTCCACCCATGTCGCCGCCTTATGGCTCTTCTGACTTGCACTCCAAGCCTCCTGGGTGTCTTCTGGTCCAAGAAAAATCATCGTGAAGTTTTATTCCGTTTGGACTCCATTTAGTATTCCTTTTCTGCAAAGCTCAAAAACAAGGAAAAAACAGAAACTGGCACTGGGCTCTAGGTTAATAGGTTAGCCCCCAAAATAATACAAAATAGCATATAAAACATCCAAAACAGATAATATAATAGCATGGAACCACTACTGCAGGATGCTGCTAACGCGACACTATGATTAGAGACCCTTTGACGAAACTGTGTGCGATGCATTAATCACAAACAAGGATGTAAAAAAGCCGTCAAAAAAGGTGCGTGTGCTATGCTGGGCACACGGTTAACCCGTTCGAATTGTTTGCGATGAGGCAGAACAACAGAAATGGGCATTCATAACAATGTGTGTGCGATATATGGCATACCGTTCGCTCCGATGAACCGTTTGCTATTAGGGAGTGAAACATAAACGGTTAGCCAGATCAAGGTGTGTGTGATATAGGGCATACGGTTCACCCGGGCGAACTGTTTTCGATTAGCGAACGCAACAGAAACAGTTCACCTTAACAAGATGTGTGTGATACGTGGCAAACAGCCGACTCGGATGAACTGTTTGCGATGAGAATTTACAACACAGACGGTTAATACAGTTAGTTCATGTGCGATTCTGTGTGTACAAAAAACTTTGAAAAATGCAAACTAGTTGCTTGCGGTGGCTAGGAGTATCACACACGATGCGTCTACGAGTACTCGTGTGTGATGATTAGTAAGTTACACATGCATTTCCTTATGTTAACACTTGTGTGATAAATTACACGTGGCAACTACGTGGTCAACCTTCTAGCATCAATAAATTTTGACCTTGTTTCTCGTCACATTGCTGATTACAACGCAATAAGTAATTGCAAATCTGTTCACACCTATCAAACTAATATGTGTTGACACTTAGCACCGGGCTATAAAAACTACCCACTCGAAAATTACTTCACAGTTCCTCTCCTAATCACCCACAAAACTGGTTTTTCAGTCAAGTCGTTCTGCCATGACCGGTAGGAGGAGTTTAGGGTGGACATATAACTAGGCAGCAAAGACCAAGGCCGCGGAAGCACTAGAGAGGTCCCGCCGCGAAGCCGCAACCACAGCAGGGATGTCCCGACATGCCACGGAGCCCTCGAACGAGCTCTCACGGGCACACAAGGGCTCTCACAAGCGCATTCATGGCGTCGGCCATCGCGGCGAGCTGGCATTCCTGAAGTCCTTCGCTCGTGACGGCGACATTATTGCTGGCGTCACTACGCAGCAGGAGATAGTCGACGGCTTGATGGAGCTGCTCAAGATCAGCGATGCCTCGGTTGAGAAGGCGACCGGCCTCGTCGAGCAACTCATGGGTGAAAATGTGAAGCTCCTCAAGTTGGTCGCCGAGAAGGAGGAGGAGGCCGCCGACTGGAAGATGCTGCATGAGTAGAGCAGTGCCTCAAAGATGACGCTGAAAGCGGTCATCGAGGAACTGATGGGTGCCTTGAGGAAGCTCCGGAATGAGCGTGAGCAGGAGGTGGAGGAATCCGTGGCTGCTTTCAAGCAAGGTCGTGAGGAATTGAAGGAGCTGGAGGATTTTGCCGCCTAGTGATCCATCGACGAGTAGAGACAGTAGCGACCCAGATCGTTGTGTGCAATTTCCTTCTTCTCTTGCCCCCATGTCTTCCGGGCTTTGCCGCATGTGGCATTTTAAATTATCCAAAATATGTAAGACAATTATTATCTACGCCATTGTAAATTTGTCGTCGTATTATCCATTGCCATTTTACTTGTGGTCGTATTATTCGTTGCCCTATGTGGCAATTTAAATTAGGGCAGAATACGAGTTGAAAACACGAACAAAGCAAATGATGTCATGGGATCACAAGCAAACACCCTCCGTCCAGGTGCTTTAATTAACCCATTAATGGAGAAGTTGTGAGCGAGGCGGGCGGCGGCTGGTGCATGGAGGTCAAAGAGCTCACTTCCCGGTGAGCATGGGCGGCCTTGCTGCTCGCACGTGTCCCGTCGAGCCTGCGAGGTGGACAGGATGCATGCGTCCCGTCGAGCCTGCATGGCGGACTACTCGCACGCGTCCCGTCGAGCCTGCACGACAGACTTCTCGTGCTCGTCCCATCTAATTAAACAGCTGCACGCACGCCACTGAGTATGGTTAAATTTTGACACGGTAAATATAATACAACCATTTGCGATATTAACGTGTCAGCTTTTTGTTTCAAAAAGGACTTCCTTGGCTACTAATGTGTGCGCCTCTTCTCAAACTGGACGATTTTTTTACCACGGCATATATGTGCCATGTCATGAAACCATGCCAAGTTTCTTGTTTTTTGGGTGACTTTTTGATTTACTCGGATTTAAAAACCGAGATTCTCAATGTTTCAGGATGATGACAAGTTTGCAATTCATTCTCATTCCTTAAACAAGACCTAAACATGTACCCAATGACACATGTACAATTTCCCACCCATTTTGCTTCAATGGAGCATGTGGTTGTAGTTCAAATTTGAATTATGGACTACATTAAATGCATAGAAAACTTAGTAATTAGTAATATATATATATATATATGCAATGGACAAACGAACCCTGATCAGTTTCAAATTTCAGCCCGACACTCTTGTTATTCTATGTTTCTTGTAGAAAACAAAGTTCAAGGCGAGAAGAGGCAGCGATTATCGTTTAAATTTCAGCACGGATATCCCGTCGTTCCATGTTGCCCATAGAACAAAATACAAGGCGAAAAGAGGCAGTGATTATGTTTCGCCCACAAGGGGACACGTTTCCCTATCGGAACCACGAGGCTTCTTTGAGAGAAGGTCTAGTTTTTGTAAGAGGTTTGTAATAAATCTTAGCCCAAATTGGACAATGTTTTTACCACAACATATATGTGCCATGACGTGACACCATGCCACCTTTGATGACTTTCTGGTGAGTTTAGGATTTATGGGGACTTAAAAACCGAGATTTGAAATGTTTGAGGATGAGCCATGACACCGCTATGGCTGTAATTTGTTCCCATTCCTGGCATGGGACCTAAACAAGCACCCAAGGACACATGTATAATTTTCTAGCCATTTTGGTGAACTGGAGCATGTATTTGTAGTTCAGATTTGAATTATGGACATTAAATGCCTAGGAAACTCAATTAGTGTATAAAAAGGCCAAACGAACTCTGAATAAGTTTAAACTTCAGCACGGATATCCTGTCGTTCCATGTTGCCCGTGGAAGAAAATACAAGGCGAAAACATGCAGTGATTACGTTTCGCCCACAAGGGGAACACTGTTGGAGATATGCCCTAGAGGCAATCATGTATGATGATATTTCCTATGTGTTTATGAATAAAGATAGTCCTTGGACATTATCAATGATGTGTATCAGCAAGTACGTGACTTGTGGGACTATGCATTGTATGATAACTGTCCTAAAAGGTTCCTAGTCGAAAGGGCTGTGTCGACGCGCAACCAACTAGACCAACATATGACACGGTCGATGGCTTGGTCTCACTAGCCATGGAGCATTGGATGCTAACCGGATAATATGCACTTCGAAGGATCTAGTCGGATCCGAGTGGAGATAAGGTCTGAGTCGGATAGACCCAACTATGAGATGCTGCGATATGTCATCTGTGAGTCTCTAGTACAACATATGTTCTATGTCCTAAGACCTGAGCTGACGTATGTACTCGGGATGGTGACAGACTTGGTTTGGGCCGACCCAACGCTACTCCGTAACTGGGTAGTTATAAAGGTAGGTTTCGGGTTTGTCCAGAACCATGCTGCGAGACATGGTCGAGCAAGATGGGATTTGCCCCTCCGATCAGGAGAGATATACTCTGGTCCCCTCGTGTGATCCGACCAGGATAAGCATGGCCATGCGACAAGGATTATGAGATAATCCGGTTTGTGGTCGGCATCACTAGAACGAAAAAGGGGTCGGGCTAGCACAAGGATGACACACTCGCCTTGATCCCGACAACATATATCGTGTGGCAAAAGGAATGGAAGTATGATGTACAGGTTCGCCTAACTAGCTTCATAGTCTGTTTGGTGTTTGGCATGCCTTGCTAGAGGCCGCTACAAATTGTGCAGTTTGGAGGTGATCCGAACTGCGACCAAGCCGACTTGAACTTAAGGGGTCGCGTGCTTAAGGGAAGGAACCTACAAGGTCGGATCTGAGGACACTGGTCGGATGTGATCCGAGCTGTATTCGGATTGTGGCCGAGTAGACTTATGGGCTTTAGGGTCCGTGTGAGGACCAAGTGTTGAGCCCGCGACAGAAGCCTATATAAAGTGGAGGTGCCGCACACTCACGCAGTTGATCTCTTCGGTGCCATCACTAGGGTTTGCATATGTTGCGAATAGACACCTCCACTCGCCGCTGGTTGTGTGATCGGACCTAGCAGTCCGTCGCACGACGTTCCTCCTGCACGCGCGGATACCATTAGAGGTGGTGCACTTGCACCGCTCCGGCGAACTTGTACGTGGGAACCAACGACCAGCTGTACGAGGGAGATCGGACGAGGAGGAGACGATCCACGCGGACGCGCTGCCCCAACTCTTCTTCTGCAACACGACAATGCGTGTATAGTGGTAATGAACTATGATCCATCCCCCGTAGCATGTTCTTGGTTGTTCTGCGCGTAGGAAAATTTTAATTTGCAGTCGACGCACCCTACCGTAGAACCCAAGAAACACGTTTCCATATCGGAACCACGAGGCTTCTTTGAGAGAAGCTCCAGTTTTTGTAAGAGCTTTGTAATAAAGCTTGGCCCAAATTGGACAATGTTTTTACCACGACATATATGTGCCATGACGTGACACCATGCCACCTTTGATGACTTTCTGGTGAGTTTAGGATTTATGGGGACTTAAAAACAAAGATTAGAAATGTTTGAGGACGAGCCATGACACCGGTACGGTTGTAATTCGTTCCCATTCCTGGCATGGGACCTAAACATGCACCCAAGGACACATGTATAATTTTTCTAGCCATTTTGGTGAACTAGAGCATGTATTTATAGTTCAAATTTGAATTATGCACGTTAAATGCCTAGAAAACTCAATTAGTGTATAATAAGGCCAAATGAACCCTGAATAAGTTTAAATTTTAGCACGGATATCCTGTCATTCCATGTTGCCCGTAGAAGAAAATACAAGCCGAAAAGAGGCAGTGATTACATTTCTCCCACAAGGGGGACACGTTTCCCTATCGGAACCACGAGGCTTCTTTGAGAGAAGCTCCGGTTTGTAAGAGGCTTGTAATAAAACTTGCACCATAATGGATGAAAAAATTGCTCGACATATAAGTTCCATGTCGTGACACCATGGCAGGTTACATGATTTTCCGCTTAGTTTTGGATTTACGGGGATTTAGAAACCGATATTCTTCTCATGGACCGCCGTGTGCGTAGCGCCTTGTATTTCATACACGATCACTCAAGATGGTAGAATGTGATTCTATGCATAACTTTATTTTGCAGGGTTTGATGTGAATAGTATGGCTTATGTGTATATGATGCATGTGTGTAAATTATACATGGCCTGTGTGTCATGTTTGTCAGCCAGCAGGAGCCAAAGTGCTGTCATTATATTGTATAATGACCTGCGTGTCGACTTATGACTCTATGTAAAATTCATTACTAGTTGTAGTAGTTGGATAATAGAGATCGAGTTGGCGGCTTGGCGGCCCGGCGTGACAAAACAAGATGGAGTTTCTTGATGGTCATCGGAGTTGGAGCCGACCTGGAAGAACATCCATGAAGGAGCCATACTATTTCACAATATATGTTCTACTTGTGATTGTTATGCTTCTTTGTTTCTATGCATGTTAGAATGGTAGAAAGATCCCTCATGAATATCAAGTAAATTGCCATTCCTGATGTTGCACCTTCGCACGTCAAGTACGTCTAGTAGTGGGCTCATAAAATTGGGGTGCTTCTAGGTGTCCTTGAACTGAAGGGTTCGTGTCGCACACGGACATGCATTGCATTAGGTTAACTTGACAAGGCTATCAAAACGGTTTTGGGCCTTGTGGCAAAAGAGGTCGGGAGCCGGGGTATGAGATACCTACCCGACTGACAGGAGTCGTATAGAGATACGATTAGTAAGGAGTTGCTTACCGGATAGGCATGTTGTCTAGCGTTATGCTAAAGCTCATTAGTCACATGTGCTAGTCGGATCCTGAATCACTGAGAGTTTGCGGAGGGATGCTGACTTCAGTGAGAGTATTTCTGTCTAAGGCTAGAATTACTCTACATAAACACATTGCTTAGTGATTGCATATTTTTCTGTTGTAGATCAATGGCACCACCTGCTCAACCCAACTTTGAATTGAAATCAATTCTGGAAAGGGATAAACTGAATGGAACAAACTTTACTACCTGGTATAGAAATTTGAGAATTGTTCTCAAGCATGATAAAAAGGAACATATTCTAGAGGATCCGCTTCCAGAGGAACCTGCCGATAATGCTAGTACCACAACCAAGAATGCATACCAGAAACTCGTTGATGAATCAAACGAGATCAGCTGCCTCATGCTGGCTTGTATGGAGCCTGATTTGCAGCAGCATTTTGAAGACGTTGGGGCTTTCTATATGATCGAGAGTCTCAAGAGCATGTTTCAGGTGCAGGCTAGGACCGAAAGGTTCAACGTCTGGTGATCCTTGATGGATTGTAAGATGAAGGAAGGTGATCCACTGAGCCCGCATGTGATCAAGATGATCGGATATGTGCAAGATTTGGATCGGTTGGGCTTCCCTCTCTTGGATGAGTTGGCTACTAATGCAGTTCTGGGTTCTCTTCTGCCCAGCTATGGGACGTTCATCTCAAACTATCATATGCATGGCATGGATAAGAAGCTCACTGAATTGCATGGGATGCTCAAAGTGGCAGAGCAGGATATTAGGAAAGGCATGCATCAGGTATTGATAGTGCAGAAATCGGCTAAGTTCAAGAAGAGTTGGTCCAAGAAAAAGGCTAAGCCAAAGGGCACGGAGACGGTAACCTCTACCGTTGCGCCGAAGTCTGGGCCGGACTCAAAGACATTTGCTATCATTGCAAGGAAACTGGTCACTAGAAAAGGAACTGTAGCAAGTGGCTTGCAGAGCATGGCAAGAAGGCCGGGAATGCTGCTTCAGGCAAAGGTACATTTGTTGCATATGTTATAGACATTTACCTTGCTGACATGCCTAGCAGCTCTTGGGTATTTGATACCGGATCGGTTGTTCACATTTGCAACTCGATGCAGTTGCTGGTAAGAACTAGGCGTGTGGTGCAAGGGGAGATTGACATCAGGGTCGGCAACAAAGCAAGAGTTGCTGCGTTGGAGGTCGGCACGATGCAGCTCCAGCTTCCTTCTGGATTTATTTTGGAATTGAATAATTGTTATTACATTCCTGCACTTAGTCGGAACATTATTTCTGCCTCATGCTTGATGAGTCAGGGTTATTGTGACGCCCGGATAATCAAGCTACAGTAAACCCCTGCTAGTGTTGCCACGTCACCACGATTACTGTTGAAAATCTCATGATGATTCAAAACTCGTTCAAATTCAAATTTTAGATAAAGTCAAACTAGAAAAAAAAATTCAAACGTCAAAACTAAAATGTTCGGGTTGTGTCAAATAATGCATAGGTAATTATGGTGGAGAAACCACACTTTTATAAAATGTTTAAATACTCTAAAATAAATAGAACAGTAGCAAAAACAATTAATTAAATGCCCTTTTTAATTAATAAATTACTAAACTATTTTATTTTGTCACCACACTTTTTTTTGTGGCATTGGGGTATTTTGTAACACTAATTTAGGTACTACTTGTATATTTTATAAAACAAAAATATATAGAAAATAAAGTAGAAAACTAATAAACAGAAAACAAAACAACAAAAAAAAAGAAAAAGGAAAAGGAGAGAACCCCTCCCTGCTGGGCCGAGGCCCAGCTGGCCTCTAGGCCGCTCGACCGGCCAACCAGGGCCAACCGGCCCGCCCACCCCCACTGCCTTATCCCCCCATGACCGAAACCCTAGCCACCCCGTCACCCACTCCCTCCCCCTCGTCCCACTTCTCCCTCTCGCCCTTCCCGGATCTGGATCGGGGCAACCCCCCCGATCCCATCGCCCCACCCCGCTCGTCTCTCCTCTCCCCTCCCGATCCGATCTGGATCAGGGACGAACTGCCCCCCCTCTCCCGCGACGCCAGCGCCCCACTTCCCCATCGTATGGCGCCCGACGCCGTCGCCCGTTGCCGCCTGGAGACCACGCCGCCCCGGACCGCGTCGCCGGACTCCCTCCCCGTCGCCCGGTCGTCCCCGTCGTCCTCCCCGGCCTCCACCGAGCACGCTGCCCAGCCCCCACGCTCCCGCGGTGAGCCTCTGCGCCGGATGCGCCCTCCCGTGCCTCCTCTGGCCGCCCGCGCTCCCGCACGCCCGCGCCCGACCACACCTCGCGCCGTCCCGCGCCGTTTCCTCCCTCCCTCTACTCCGCTCCGCTGGCGCCGCCGTGGCCTTGCCGTGCCCGACGTGCCCCCGCGCACGCGCGCCTGAGCCCCGCCTCGCTCTGCCGCGGCGCTGCTCGCTCGCGCTGCACCGCCCACACGTCGCCCGTGCGTCGCCCTGCTCCCATTTCCCCCCCGAGCCGCACTGATGGTGCTGCTCACCATGGCCTCACCCCGCTGACGCTGCTCGCCGGCCACCGCGGTCGACCTCGCCCCTCACCCCCAGCCTCTACCCCCCTCCCCCGCTCCGATCCGTTGCCGTGGCCGATGCCCCACTGGGCGGCCAGGGGCGCACGGCCAGGCGCCCGCAACCCCATGGCGCCCTGCTCCGTTTCCCCCCTCGCGCCATGCGCGTCCGCTGAGGCCGCCGGCCCCCTGCGCCGGCCCCTGCCGGGTCCGCTCGCACTGGGCGTGCGCCCGCTCGGGCGCGTCCGACGCCCGCGGCCTGCACCCAGCGCCCGCAAGGCCCCCCGGGCCAATGACGTGTGGGGCCCAGTCCCCCACAGAACGTTTCTGTTAAAAAAAGAATAAAAAAATAATTAAAAAAATATATAAAATAAATAATAATTGAAACAATTAAATAAACAATAATAATTAAATTAATTAATTAAGGAATTAATTAAATTAATTAATTATAATTAGATTAACCTAATCACTAATTAACCTAATTAATAGTTAGTTAATTAAAACAGTGTATGACAGGTGGGTCCCACTGGACCCACACGTCAGTTTGACCAGTCAACACCTCTGTTGACTGCTGACGTCATGATGACATCAGCATATACTATTCTGAATAATGTTAGAGTTAAATAATTAAATAAATTCTAAAAATGATTAAATCTTTAAAAATTAATATAAAATAAACCGTAGCTCAGATGGGAAAACTTTGTACATGAAAGTTACTCAGAACGACGAGACGAATCCGGATACGCAGCCCGTTTATCCACCACACATTCCTAGCATAGCGAACACGCAACTTTCCCCCTCCGGTTCATCTGTCCGAAAACGCGAAACATCGGGAATACTTTCCCGGATGTTTCTCCCCTTCCCCGGTATCACCTATCCCTGCGTTAGATCACCTCTAGCACCGCGTTTGTCATGTTATGCTTTGATTGCTCTGTTATTTATTGTGTTCCCCCTCCGTTACTTTTCCGATAGACCCCGAGACTGCCGCTGATGCCCCTGTGTTCGACTACGTCGACGACGACCCCTCTCTCTTGCCAGAGCAACCAGGCAAGCCCCCCCTTTGATCACCAGATACCGCCTACTCTTCTCTATACTGCTTGCATTAGAGTAGTGTAGCATGTTACTGCTTCCCGTTAATCCTATACTGATGCATAGCCTGTCCTTTCTACTACTGTTGTTACCTTTACCTGCAAACCTAATGCTTAGTATAGGATGCTAGTTTATCATCAGTGGCCCTACATTCTTGTCCGTCTGCCATGCTATACTATCGGGCCGTGATCACTCGGGAGGTGATCACGGGTATATACTATATACTTTATACATGATACATGTGGTGACTAAAGACGGGTAGGCTCGTAGGAGCACCCGCGAGTGGATCTTTGAGGCGGAGCGACAGGGCAGGTTCCGACCACCTAGGAGAGAGGTGGGCCTGGCCCTGGTCGGTGTTCGCGGATACTTAACACGATTAACGAGATCTGGGTATTTGATCTGAGTCTGGCCATTTGGTCTATACGCACTAACCATCTACGTGGGAGCAGTTATGGGTATCCCGGCGTCGTGGTATCAGCCGAAGCCTTCGTGACGTCAGCGACTGAGTGGCGCGTGCCGGATTGGACTGGAAAGCCACTAGGCTAGGTCTGCTTCCGGCCGCGTACGCAACGTGCAGGTGTGCAAAGGGCGATGGGCCCAGACCCCTGCGCCATAGGATTTAGACCGGCGTGCTGACCTCTCTGTTGTGCCTAGGTAGGGCTGCGACGTGTTGATCTTCCGAGGCCGGTCATGACCCAGAAAAGTGTGTCTGGCCAAATGGGATCGAGCGTGTTGGGGTATGTGGTGCACCCCTGCAGGGAAGTTTATCTATTCGAATAGCCGTGTCCCTCGGTAAAAGGACGACCCGGAGTTGTACCTTGACCTTATGACAACTAGAACCGGATACTTAATAAAACACACCCTTCTAAGTGCGAGATACAACCGGTGATCGCTCTCTAACAGGGCGACGAGGGGAGGATCATCGGTTAGGATTATGCTATGCGATGCTACTTGGAGGACTTCAGTCTACTCCCTTCTACATGCTGCAAGACGGAGGCTGCCAGAAGCGTAGTCTTCGAAAGGATTAGTTACCCCCCTCTTATTCTGGCATTCTGCAGTTCAGTCCACATATGATACCCTTATTCCATTTGATACCCATGCATATGTAGTGTAGCTCCTTTCTTGCGAGTACTTTGGATGAGTACTCACGGTTGCTTTCTCCTTCTTCTCCCTCTATCCCTTCTACCTGGTTGTCGCAACCAGATGTTGGAGCCCAGGAGCCAGACGCCACCGACGACGACTCCTACTACACCGGAGGTGCCTACTACTACGTGCTGCCCGCTGACGACGACCAGGAGTAGTTTAGGAGGATCCCAGGCAGGAGGCCTGCGCCTCTTTCGATCTGTATCCCAGTTTGTGCTAGCCTTCTTAAGGCAAACTTGTTTAACTTATGTCTGTACTCAGATATTGTTGCTTCCGCTGACTCGTCTATGATCGAGCTCTTGTATTCGAGCCCTCGAGGCCCCTGGCTTGTAATATGATGCTTGTATGACTTATTTTATTTGTAGAGTTGTGTTGTGATATCTTCCCGTGAGTCCCTGATCTTGATCGTACACGTTTGCGTGTATGATTAGTGTACGATTAAATCGGGGGCGTCACAAGTTGGTATCAGAGCCGACTGCCTGTAGGAATCCCCCTTCCACACTCCTTGGCCGAAGTCAAGTTTAGACGTTACAAAACTTTTACTAACATGGCTGTGCGGCTTACGGGCCCACGTCGCCATTTGGGTGGTATTAGAATCTTTTATTCCTCGCCTCTACTCTGGGACCCTGATCTCTCTTCTATTCGGGTTAAATGGTTTTGCTAACTCTGACTCTAGGATCTCGTAAATACTTTCTCCCAGAGAGCCCCTTCATTCCAGATGATGGCCTGCTTCACCAGAAGATTCCGAAGATACACTTTTGCTATTCCTCTCGAGACTTTGTGCCCATCACTTTTGCTATTCCCGACCACCGATAAATCCTTATGGATAACTACTTACACTTGCCATTCATACGATCATCCCCCATTGATCTTGTTATTACCAGATACCCCGAAGTCTTCTCTATTGTTCCGAAAATACTTTGTGCCTACTACCTAGCAGTTCCTTGCCACATGAATACCCCTTCAATTAAATCCTCGCACTTGTCGAGTATCCACTCATCCCCAATTGTTCATGTGTTTCACAATGGTCCTCGAAAAACTATTCGATCTTTCAAAAATCCTTAGTAGCTTATTGCTCTGCAATACCTGCCTGCTTGCATTATGGATGCTTTCCATATGTCTGGCAATATTCGTTAGTATCCTTAGGCATCGTCTTTTTGATCCTATTGATTCAACATGAGTGCGAATGCACGCAATCATCAGTTGATCCTTTTTAATTATCTTTCCGGCTCAGACATTATTTTAAAACATGAGCTGGATCTCGACCAATCAAATTGCTGCCGATTGTACCCTTAAGGCTATTCAACTTAGCCATCCCTGATCAGAGCATTGCTTCTGATCCCTTGTCTTGGAATTGATAATTCCTTTGCATTTGAACCTTGAATTAGTCAGTTGTTTCTAAAGTCTGATCTCCTTGCATTGTTTCTCCCTCTGGTTGAGTACCGATGCTCGCACCAGATCCCTTGAGGACCACCAGATCATTTGCTGGATTTTATCCGACAGCGTCCTTCATATTCAATAAGTCTGTGAGCCCTTCCTTGGATACATAATACCTTTGGCAAATTGTATCCTCGGCTTTCTCAAACATGCTCTACTATCGAGCTGGTGTTATTTATTCTTGAAATTTGTGGTATATACTCCTAAGATACCCTGATGGGTTGAACATATGCCTTCTCTAAACTGTGTGAACTCGAAAGTTTTCACGAGTCATTCTCTTCTGGTATTTTGCTAGATAAAATTTCTATACTACAGCTTCATCAACAGCGAGAAGTAAAATGAAAGGTTATGCATGGAAGAATTGGGAGTCGACCTTGAGCCTTTGCGTTCATGCCCATGGACCCGATGTGAAACTTATCATCGAAGCTTCTTGTAAATGATATTAGCTCCCTTGGTATAAGTTCATCTTATATCTGGGATCCGGCCTTTTACAATCGTGGTTCCGACCATGTTCTCCTTTAAATACCATTTTCGATGCAAGTGTAAGCACTTGTCTCATGTGGATCAATACCTCGGTCCAACCTCTACTTTGATCTGTCTTCGAGTATTACCCCCTGGTATCTCGAGATTATCACGGAACTGCATAACTTCTTATGAGTTCTTCATCAATTACTACATTCTCACTGATTACAGTTTTCATGGGCTCTGAGTTATTAAACACTCAAAGACACCGATAACTGAACCGAGTCTGCCCTACGGTTCAGCAACTCTTGATAATCTTCTTTAAGTCCGAGTTTGTACTCGATCATGTCATTCCTAGCCTGATCGGCTATATCATTATCATGCTAAATTTTAACTGTGCTACCTGGTCCTTAATCCCGGAGCACAACTTTCGATGATGAGCTAAGCTTACGTCGATCTTCCTCGTCATATCAATTCACCTTGAACAACAAGCTTGATTTCAAGTTTGTGCCCAACCCATAGTTCCAATAACCTTCCGCTTCATCATTCCTTTGATTTGATGTTGTCACTGATTGATTACATCTTGAAATCTCTCGACCAATGTGCCGTGAAGATCATCAACCTTATGAGGTCTTCCTGGATATCAATTGAATTCATGATGAGAAATACCATCCTTGCCCCCAATGAATTGTATTATCATCGGCCACTTTATTGCCTTCCCTCCAACACAAACTTATTCGTGTTTTGAGTTATACCTTGAGATCCTTGCTATAGAGCATTTGTTCTTCTTTACCTTGGAATGTTACCACCTTTTATGTCAAGAATGTCGTGGTAATTTTACCACCTCTTGAGGATTCTTGATATAGTAATATCTCTCGCTTTTTGCGTTCATTTCTTGGTCTCCGTATTGTTTCTAACCGGAATACCGACTAATGGTCTGTGTTGTGCAAATTCTAAACTTCTAGCAACCCTATTGCTTGAAGTTATTGTTCTATAGTTTCATTCTAAGTTTATTGATTATTGAATCATCATTCAAACATTGATCGTGCTACCTAGTCCAGATTCCTGGTTGCACCCTTCTATCATTGTTCAGTTGTGTATGCTTCCCTCGAGCATACATCATTATGACATTTGATCCGACAAATGATACTTCCTTGTTCACATAATTGTGGAAATCAATCTTTTGGAAATCGCGATGATTTGTTGCTGAGCCTATCAGCCATCTCCTCATCCTCTCCTTGGTTTACTGTTGAACTCTTGGTTCGGAACTCGCTTCCATAGTTCATTTCCCGAGAATCTTACAATGTCATCTCGTCAAATTGTGCCGTACCTTTTCTTCTCAGGCATCCTAAGTCTGAGGTATCGTGACACCAATCAGATCTGAATCTCGGTCAGATATGATGGTTGGAACTTATTTTCCAAGAGTTATAATGTTGGTCTTTATATATGACCCGGTAAGGTTATGTCAGGCCTAGCACACCTGGCCGGAGGACCTATTGTTATAGTTCCCTTTTTAGCATTGTTATCCATTCTTCCATGAGGAAACTGGAAGACTTATTCTACAAGTTATTCCTAATGGATCCTTTTTGTTTCCAAAGTCTGATTTTCACCTGTTGACCATGTCAGCGCTATCTCGAAGCATGTCTATGGTACTCTGATTTTCAATAAGAACATGTGAAGCACCATGCTAAATGTTTCTTGTTGAAATTACCCAAACACCGTTGTATGGGTAATGTCATGAAATTTGTCTCTCCTACCTAAAAGAGTTTTCTACCTTCTATCCGGTCTAGGAAATCATACTCTGCTTGTTCATGGGAAGGATATACCCCCTGTAATTTGTGTTTAATCACATTTTCCTTTCCATTCTTCTGTTTAATCTAAGAATCACATTTTTCCTTTCCATTGTTCTGTTTAACCTTCTTGAGGTTTATATGATCTAAGCAGTAATACGTCACTGCTTTTATAAGCACCTCAGCGTACGACTCTGTCAGTAAGACCCTATTACTATTGTTGTTGACATTCCGGTAACCACCGATGGACGAGAACTTTGCCTATTGGTCCGCCTCGTTCAACGAGCAGGAAAATGGTTCTCTTCGTCCCTCGCCCTTGGTACTGACATTGTTGCCAACATAAATGATAGGCTACCCTCTGACATGTCTTGCTATCACGACCGTGCAAGATATCAACGCTTTACCTACTTTTAACCACATGGTGGGCCCATAACCCACAGTTACACATGATCGAAACCTGACCCTCCTATAGACCCCCGGTTTCCAAATTTAATTCCTCGCACTTGGCCTCGTTTGTGATTCACGAGCCACCTTCCGAGAAATCATCGATTCTGGTATTAAACACAATACCTATACCGTTGCCTTGTTTCAGGCAACGAAGATTGTCTATCCGTTTCAAACTTCTTATGGTACCTTCTTACTTTGCTCTCGATGTGTTTTAATTGTTCAACTCGAGAGATACTCTTATGATCATTCGTGGGATACCCCCTAAATGAATTTCCCTTATAACATTCAATTGTTGTAAAGCTGCCCCTTACCTATTCGTAAGTACGATGGAGTTCCTCGAAGAAAGGACGACAACTTCATCATGATGCATTGGAATAAAGAACTGAAGACATCAACGAAGGGAATTAACTTCTTCGAGAAGATCCATTAGCATATCGTAACCAGAACTTTCCCCTTACTCCCCTCTTAAATCTCGGGACGAGATTTCTTGTAGTGGAGGAGAATTGTGACGCCCGGATAATCAAGCTACAGTAAACCCCTGCTAGTGTTGCCACGTCACCACGATTACTGTTGAAAATCTCACGATGATTCAAAACTCGTTCAAATTCAAATTTTAGATAAAGTCAAACTAGAAAAAAAAAATTCAAACGTCAAAACTAAAATGTTCGGGTTGTGTCAAATAATGCATAGGTAATTATGGTGGAGAAACCACACTTTTATAAAATGTTTAAATACTCTAAAATAAATAGAACAGTAGCAAAAACAATTAATTAAATGCCCTTTTTAATTAATAAATTACTAAACTATTTTATTTTGTCACCACACTTTTTTTGTGGCATTGGGGTATTTTGTAACACTAATTTAGGTACTACTTGTATATTTTATAAAACAAAAATATATAGAAAATAAAGTAGAAAACTAATAAACAGAAAACAAAACAACAAAAAAAAGAAAAAGGAAAAGGAGAGAACCCCTCCCTGCTGGGCCGAGGCCCAGCTGGCCTCTAGGCCGCTCGACCGGCCAACCAGCGCCAACCGGCCCGCCCACCCCCATTGCCTTATCCCCCCATGACCGAAACCCTAGCCACCCCGTCACCCACTCCCTCCCCCTCGTCCCACTTCTCCCTCTCGCCCTTCCCGGATCTGGATCGGGGCAACCCCCACGATCCCATCGCCCCAGCCCGCTCGTCTCTCCTCTCCCCTCCCGATCCGATCTGGATCAGGGACGAACTGCCCCCCCTCTCCCGCGACGCCAGCGCCCCACTTCCCCATCGTATGGCGCCCGACGCCGTCGCCCATTGCCGCCTGGAGACCACGCCGCCCCGGACCGCGTCGCCGGACTCCCTCCCCGTCACCCGGTCGTCCCCGTCGTCCTCCCCGGCCTCCACCGAGCACGCTGCCCAGCCCCCACACTCCCGCGGTGAGCCTCTGCGCCCTCCCGTGCCTCCTCTGGCCGCCCGCGCTCCCGCACGCACGCGCCCGACCACACCTCGCGCCGCCCCGCGCCGTTTCCTCCCTCCCTCTACTCCGCTCCGCTGGCGCCGCCGTGGCCTTGCCGTGCCCGACGTGCCCCCGCGCACGCGCGCCCGAGCCCCGCCTCGCTCTGCCGCGGCGCTGCTCGCTCGCGCTGCACCGCCCACACGTCGCCCGTGCGTCGCCCTGCTCCCATTCCCCCCCCCCCGAGCCGCACTGATGGTGCTGCTCACCATGGCCTCACCCCGCTGACGCTGCTCGCCGGCCACCGCGGTCGACCTCGCCCCTCACCCCCAGCCTCTACCCCCCTCCCCCGCTCCGATCCGTTGCCGTGGCCGATGCCCCACTGGGCGGCCACGGGCGCACGGCCAGGCGCCCGCAACCCCATGGCGCCCTGCTCCGTTTCCCCCCTCGCGCCATGCGCGTCCGCTGAGGCCGCCGGCGCCACCGGCCCCCTGCGCCGGCCCCTGCCGGGTCCGCTCGCACTGGGCGTGCGCCCGCTCGGGCGCGTCCGACGCCCGCGGCCTGCACCCAGCGCCCGCAAGGCCCCCCGGGCCAATGACGTGTGGGGCCCAGTCCCCCACAGAACGTTTCTGTTAAAAAAAAGAATAAAAAAATAATTAAAAAAATATATAAAATAAATAATAATTGAAATAATTAAATAAACAATAATAATTAATTAATTAATTAATTAAGGAATTAATTAAATTAATTAAGTATAATTAGATTAACCTAATCACTAATTAACCTAATTAATAGTTAGTTAATTAAAACAGTGTATGACAGGTGGGTCCCACTGGACCCACACGTCAGTTTGACCAGTCAACACCTCTGTTGACTGCTGACGTCATGATGACGTCATGATGACATCAGCATATACTATTCTGGATAATGTTAGAGTTAAATAATTAAATAAATTCTAAAAATGATTAAATCTTTAAAAATTAATATAAAATAAACCGTAGCTCAGATGGGAAAACTTTGTACATGAAAGTTACTCAGAACGACGAGACGAATCCGGATACGCAGCCCGTTTATCCACCACACATTCCTAGCATAGCGAACACGCAACTTTCCCCCTCCGGTTCATCTGTCCGAAAACGCGAAACATCGGGAATACTTTCCCGGATGTTTCTCCCCTTCGCCGGTATCACCTATCCCTGCGTTAGATCACCTCTAGCACCGCGTTTGTCATGTTATGCTTTGATTGCTCTATTATTTATTGTGTTCCCCCTCCATTACTTTTCCGATAGACCCCGAGACTGCCGCTGATGCCCCTGTGTTCGACTACGTCGATGACGACCCCTCTCTCTTGCCAGAGCAACCAGGCAAGCCCCCCCTTTGATCACCAGATACCGCCTACTCTTCTCTATACTGCTTGCATTAGAGTAGTGTAGCATGTTACTGCTTCCCATTAATCCTATACTGATGCATAGCCTGTCCTTGCTACTACTGTTGTTACCTTTACCTGCAAACCTAATGCTTAGTATAGGATGCTAGTTTATCATCAGTGGCCCAACATTCTTGTCCGTCTGCCATGCTATACTATCGGGCCGTGATCACTCGGGAGGTGATCACGGGTATATACTATATACTTTATACATGATACATGTGGTGACTAAAGACGGGTAGGCTCGTAGGAGCACCCGCGAGTGGATCTTTGAGGCGGAGCGACAGGGCAGGTTCCAACCACCTAGGAGAGAGGTGGGCCTGGCCCTGGTCGGTGTTCGCGGATACTTAACACGATTAACGAGATCTGGGTATTTGATCTGAGTCTGGCCATTTGGTCTATACGCACTAACCATCTACGTGGGAGCAGTTATGGGTATCCCGGCGTCGTGGTATCAGCCGAAGCCTTCGTGACGTCAGCGACTGAGTGGCGCGCGCCGGATTGGACTGGAAAGCCACTAGGCTAGGTCTGCTTCCGGCCGCGTACGCAACGTGCAGGTGTGCAAAGGGCGATGGGCCCAGACCCCTGCGTCATAGGATTTAGACCGGCGTGCTGACCTCTCTGTTGTGCCTAGGTAGGGCTGCGACGTGTTGATCTTCTGAGGCCGGTCATGACCCAGAAAAGTGTGTCCGGCCAAATGGGATCGAGCGTGTTGGGGTATGTGGTGCACCCCTGCAGGGAAGTTTATCTATTCGAATAGCCGTGTCCCTCGGTAAAAGGACGACCCGGAGTTGTACCTTGACCTTATGACAACTAGAACCGGATACTTAATAAAACACACCCTTCTAAGTGCCAGATACAACCGGTGATCGCTCTCTAACAGGGCGACGAGGGGAGGATCATCGGTTAGGATTATGCTATGCGATGCTACTTGGAGGACTTCAGTCTACTCCCTTCTACATGCTGCAAGACGGAGGCTGCCAGAAGCGTAGTCTTCGAAAGGATTAGTTACCCCCCTCTTATTTTGGCATTCTGCAGTTCAGTCCACATATGATACCCTTATTCCATTTGATACCCATGCATATGTAGTGTAGCTCCTTGCTTGCGAGTACTTTGGATGAGTACTCACGGTTGCTTTCTCCTTCTTCTCCCTCTATCCCTTCTACCTGGTTGTCGCAACCAGATGTTGGAGCCCAGGAGCCAGACGCCACCGACGACGACTCCTACTACACCGGAGGTGCCTACTACTACGTGCTGCCCGCTGACGACGACCAGGAGTAGTTTAGGAGGATCCCAGGCAGGAGGCCTGCGCCTCTTTCGATCTGTATCCCAGTTTGTGCTAGCCTTCTTAAGGCAAACTTGTTTAACTTATGTCTGTACTCAGATATTGTTGCTTCCGCTGACTCGTCTATGATCGAGCTCTTGTATTCGAGCCCTCGAGGCCCCTGGCTTGTAATATGATGCTTGTATGACTTATTTTATTTGTAGAGTTTTGTTGTGATATCTTCCCGTGAGTCCCTGATCTTGATCGTACACGTTTGCATGTATGATTAGTGTACGATTAAATCGGGGGCGTCACAGTTATGAATTCAATTTAAAGGACAATGGTTGTGCGATTTATTGGAATGGTATGTTCCACGTCTATGCACCCATTGTTGATGGGTTATTTATATTCAATCTAGAATAGGAACCAGTCTATAACGTGAATGTCAAGAGGCATAAGCCTAATGAGATAAATCCGACATACTTCTGGCATTGCCGGCTTGGACACATTAGTCTAAAACGCATGAAGAAGCTCCATGATGATGGACTCCTAACTTCGACCGACTTTGGGTCGTTCGAGACATGCGAATCATGCTTGCTCGGCAAGATGACCAAGTCTCCTTTCGCAAAGAGTTGTGAGAGGGCATCCGAGCTGTTGGAACTGATAGACAGTGATGTGTGTGGACCAATGAGCACAACTGCCAGAGGTGTCTATCAGTACTTCGTGACTTTTACCGACGACTTGAGTAGATATGGATATATCTATTTGATGAGGCACAAGCTGAGACTTTTGAAAAGTTCAAAGAGTTTCAAAACTAGGTTGAGAATCAGCTCGGCAAGACTATAAAACTTCTACAATCTGATCATGGAGGTGAGTACATGAGCCAGGAGTTTGATGATCATCTGAAAAGCAAAGGTATAGTACCTCAGCTCACACCTCTGGGTACGCCACAGAGAAATGGTGTATCGGAATAGAGGAATCGTACCTTGTTGGACATGGTTCGATCTATGATGAGCAAGTGGGATTTACACTTGTCATTCTGGGGATACGCTCTAGAAACTGCAACTTTCACACTTAACAGGGTACCATCAAAATCCGTAGGCAAGACACCACATGAGATGTGGACTGGGAAGAGTCCCAGTTTGTCTTTTATAAAGATTTGGGGTTGTGAAGCATTTGTCAAGAAACTTATGTCAGACAAGCTTACACCCAAGTCGGATAAATGTTCGTGGGATATCCGAGGGAAACCTTGGGATATAGCTTCTACAATCAGGAAGAGAACAAAGTGTTTGTTGCTCGAAACGGGGTTTTCCTTGAGAAAGAGTTCCTCGGTCGGGAGGCCAGTGGGAGGACAGTCCGACTCGAAGAAATTCGAGGAGCACTCGGGGACGGCTCGACTGGTGATGAGATCATACCAGAGTCAGTCAGGGAACCCATAGTGGAAGCGGCAATGGAACCACGGAGGTCGAAAAGATTGCGCAGAGTGCGTGATGTATTGTTGCTAGAAAGTGACAAGCCGGCCACGTATGCGGAAGTGATGGTGAGCCCAGATTCTGAGGCATGGCTGGAGGCCATGAGATCCGTGTTAAAGTCCATGGATGAGAATCAAGTCTGGGACTTGGTTGATCCGCTGCCTGGCGTAACAGCCATTGGTTGCAAACGGGTCTTTAAGAAGAAAACCGATGTGGATGGAAATGTTCAGATCCACAAAGCTCGGCTTGTCGCTAAGGGTTATGGACAAGTTCAAGGAATCGACTACGACGAGACTTACTAGCCGGTAGCGAAGCTGAAGTCGGTAAGGATCGTACTAGCTATAGCTGCATATTTCGATTACGAGATATTGCAGATGGATGTCAAGACGGCTTTCCTTCATGGAAATTTAACCGAGGACGTGTATATGATACAGGCCGAGGGGTTTTGTCGATCTGTCTAGCACTAGTAAGGTATGCAAGCTCAAGAGATCCATTTATGGGTTGAGGCAAGCATCTCGGAACTGGAACATTTGTTTTGATGAGGTCGTCACTGGTTTCGGCTTCATCAAAAGCGAAGAGGACTCTTTTTTATACAAGAAGTTAAGTGGGAGCTTGATAGTGTTTTTGATCTTGTATGTGGATGACATACGACTGATCGGAAATGATATTTCGATGCTGAACTCGGTCAAGGAGTCATTGAATGGCAAGTTTTCGATGAAGGACCTTGGTGAGGCAATGTACATTTTAGGCATTAAGATCTATAGAGATAGATCAAGGAGGCTGCTCGGCTTAAGCCAGAGCACGTACATAGATAAAGTGTTGAAGCGGTTCAACATGAGTGAGGTAAAGAAAGGGTTCTTGCCACTCTCACATGGTATAAGGCTAAGCGAGACTCGGAGTCCTTCGACATCTGATGAGCGAAGCAGGATGAGTAGGATTTCTTATGCCTCGACAATCGGATCCATCATGTATGCCATGATATGTATGCGGCCCGATGTTGCTTTTGCAATAAGCCTAACAAGTAGATACCAGGCCAACCCAGGTGAGAGTCACTGGGCAGCGGTAAAGACTATTTTGAAGTACCTGAAAAGGACTAAAGAGATGTTCCTAGTTTATGGAGGTGAGGAAGAGCTCGTCGTAAGGGGTTACGTCGATGCTAGTTTCCAAACCGATAGAGATGATTGTCGATCATAGTCCGGATTCGTGTACGTCATGAATGGAGGAGCAGTGGGCTGGATGAGTTCCAAGCAAGATACGATGGCCGATTCTACTACAGAAGCCGAATACATTGTGGCTTGTGAAGCTGCAAAGGAAGGTGTTTGAATCCGGAACTTTTTGGATGATCTTGGTATTTTCCCAGCCTCGGTAAAACCGTTGGACCTTTATTGTGATAATTCTGGTGCCATAGCACAAGCCAAGGAGCCGAGGAATCACCACAAGGTCAGACACATAGATCGGAAATATCACCTGATACGAAAGATCGTAAAGAGTGGTGGTGTAGAGTTATTTAAAATTCACACGGATGCAAATGTTGCGGATCCATTGACTAAGCCTCTTCCACAACCAAAGCATGAGGGGCACGTTAGAGCTATGGGCATTCGATGTCTATTTGATTGACTCTAGTGCAAGTGGGAGACTGTTGGATATATGTCCTAGAGGCAATCATGTATGATGATATTTCCTATGTGTTTATGAATAAAGATAGTCCTTGGACATTATGAATGATGTGTATCAGCAAGAACGTGACTTGTTTGTGGGACTATGCATTGTATGATGACTGTCCTAAAATGTCCCTAGTCGAAAGGGCTGTGTGGACGCGTAGCCAACTAGACCAGCATATGACACGGTCGATGGCTTGGTCTCACTAGCCATGGAGCATTGGATGCTAACCGGATAATATGGACTTGGAAGGATCTGGTCGGATTCGACATAGTCAAATCCGAGTCGAGATAAGGTCCGAGTCGGACAGACCCAACTATGAGACGCAACGATATGTCATCTGTGAGTCTCTAGTACAACATATGTTCTATGTCCTAAGACCTGAGCTGACGCATGTACTCGGGATGGTGAAAGACTTGCTTTGGGCCGACCAAACGCTACTCCGTAACTGGGTAGTTATAAAGGTAGGTTCCAGGTTAGTCCAGAACCATGCTGCGAGACGTGGTCGAGCAAGATGGGATTTGCCCCTCCGATCAGGGGAGATATACTCTGGGCCCCTTGTGTGATCTGACCAGGATAAGCATGGCCATGCGACAAGGATTATGAGATAATCCAGTATGTGGTCGGCATCACTGGAACGAGAAAGAGGTCGGGCTAGCACAAGGATGACAGACTCGCCTTGAGCCCGACAACATATATGGTGTGGCAAAAGGAATGGAAGTATGATGTACAGGTTTGCCTAACCAGCTTCATAGTCTCTTTGGTGTTCAGCATGCCTTGCTAGAGGCCGCTATCAACTGTGCAGTTCGGACCAAGCCGGGTTGAATCTAAGGGGTTGCGCACTTAAGGGAAGTGATGTCTACTACACAACCTTCTTCTTGTAGACGTTGTTGGGCCTCCAAGTGCAGAGGTTTGTAGGACAGTAGCAAATTTCCCTCAAGTGGATGACCTAAGGTTTATCAATCCGTAGGAGGCGTAGGATGAAGATGGTCTCTCTCAAGCAACCCTGCAACCAAATAACAAAGAGTCTCTTGTGTCCCCAACACATCCAATACAATGGTAAATTGTATAGGTGCACTAGTTCGGCGAAGAGATGGTGATACAAGTGCAAAATGGATGGTAAATAAAGGTATTTGTAATCTGAAATTATAAAAACAGCAAGGTAACTAATGGTAAAAATGAGCGTAAATGGTATTGCAATGCTAGGAAATAAGGCCTAGGGTTCATTCTTTCGCCAGTGTAAGTTCCCTCAACAATACTAACATAATTGGATCACATAACTATCCCTCAACATCCAACAAAGAGTCACTCCAAAGTCACTAATAGCAGAGAATGAACGAAGAGATTATGGTAGGGTATGAAACCACCTCAAAGTTATTCTTTCCAATCAATCCGTTGGGCTATTCCTATAAGTGTCACAAATAGCCCTAGAGTTTGTACTAGAATAACACCTTAAGACACAAATCAACCAAACCCCTAATGTCACCTAGATACTCCAATGTCACCTCAAGTATCCGTGGGTATGATTATACGATATGCATCACACAATCTCAGATTCATCTATTCAACCAACACATAGAACCTCAAAGAGTGCCCCAAAGTTTCTACCAGAGAATCATGACGAAAACGTGTGCCAACCCCTATGCATAGGTTCATGGGTGGAACCCACAAGTTGATCACCAAAACATACATCAAGTGAATCATGTGGTATCCCATTGTCACCACAGATACGCACGGCAAGACATACATCAAGTGTTCTCAAATCTTTAAAGACTCAATCCGATAAGAAACTCCAAAGGGGAAACTCAATTCATTACAAGAGAGTAGAGGGGGAGGAGAAACATAAGATCCAACTATAATAGCAAAGCTCGCGATACATCAAGATCGTCTCACCTCAAGAACACGAGAGAGAGAGAGATCAAACACATAGCTACTGGTACATACCCTCAGCTCCGAGGGAGAACTACTCCCTCCTCGTCATGGAGAGCACCGGGATGATGAAGATGGCCACCGGAGAAGGATTGCCCCCTCCGGTAGGGTGCCGGAACGGGTCTATATTGGCTTTCGGTGGCTATGGAGGCTTCTGGCGGCGGAACACCTGATCTATTGTCTGTTCTGGAAGTTTTAGGATACGTAGGTATATATGGGTGAAAGAAGCACGTCGGTGGACCGAAGAGGGGGCACGAGGCAGGGGGTGCGCCCCCACCCTCATGGGCACCTCCCTTCTTTCCTGACATGCACTCCAAGCTTTTCCGGTAGCTTTCCTTCCAAAAATAACTTCTCTAGTCGATTTCGTTCCGCTTCGACTCCGTTTGATATTCCTTTTCTTCGAAACACTGAAATAGGCAAAAAAACAGCAATTCTGGGTTGGGCCTCTCGTTAATAAGTTAGTCCCAAAAAATAATATAAAAGTGGATAATAAAGCCCAATATTTCCCAAAACAGTACATAACATAGCATGGAGCAATAAAAAATTATAGATACGTTGGAGACGTATCAAGCATCCCCAAGCTTAATTCCTGCTTGTCCTCGAGTAGGTACATGATAAAAAAAGAATTTTTGATGCGGAGTGCTAATTGGCATAATTTCAATGTAATTCTTCTTAAATGTGGTATGAATATTCAGATCCGAAAGATTCAAGACAAAAGTTCATATTGACATAAAAACGATAATACTTCAAGCATACTAACTAAGCAATTATGTCTTCTCAAAATAACATGGCCAAAGAAAGTTCATCCCTACAAAATCATATAGTTTAGTCATGCTCCATTTTCGTCACACAAGAATGCTCTCATCATGCACAACCCCGATGACAAGCCAAGCAATTGTTTCATACTTTAGTAATCTCAAACTCATAAACTTTCACGCAATACATGAGCGCGAGCCATGGATATAGCACTATGGGTGGAATAGAATATAATGAGGGGGATTATGTGGAGAAGACAGAAAGGAGAAAGTTTCACATCAATGAGGCTAATCGATGGGCTATGGAGATGCCCACCGATTGATGTTAATGCAAGGAGTAGGGATTGCCATGCAACGGATGCACTAGAGCTATAAATGTATGAAAGCTCAACAAAAGAAACTAGTGGGTGTGCATCCAACTTGCTTGCTCACGAAGACCTCGGGCACTTGAGCAGGCCCATTGTTGGAATATACAAGCCAAGTTCTATAATGGAAAATTCTCCCTAGTATATGATAGTGATAACATGAGAGACTCTCTACCATGAAGATCATGGTTCTACTTTGAATCACAAGTGTGGTAAAAGGATAGTAACATTGTCCCTTCTCTCTTTTTCTCTCATTTTTTTGGGCCTTTTCTGTTTTCACGGCCTTTCTCCTTTTTTTGGGCCTTCTCTTTTTATGGCCTTTTTTATTCCTCACTTGGGACAATTCTCTAATAATGATGATCATCGCACTTCTATTTATTTACAACTCAACGATTACAACTCGATACTAGAACAAAGATGACTCTATATGAATGCCTCCGGTGGTGTGCCGGGATTGCGATGAATCAAGAGCGACATGTATGAAAAATTATGAAGGGTGGCTTTGCCACAAATACGATGCCAACTACATGATCATGCAAAGCAATATGACAATGATGATGCGTGTCATAATAAATGGAACGGTGGAAAGTTGCATGGCAATATATCTCGGAATGGCTATGGAAATGCCATAATAGGTAGGTATGGTGGCTGTTTTGAGGAAGATATAAGTAGGTTTATGTGTGACAGAGTGTATCATAACACGGGGTTTGGATGCACCACCGAAGTTTGCGCCAACTCTCAATGTGAGAAAGGGCAATGCACGACACCGAAGAGGCTAGCAAGGATGGAAGGGTGAGAGTGCGTATAATCCATGGACTCAACATTAGTCACAAAGAACTCACATACTTATTGCAAAAATCTACAAGTCATCAAAAACCTCGCCACTACGCGCATGCTCCTAGGGGGATAGATTGGTAGGAAAAGACCATCGCTCGTCCCTGACCGCCACTCATAAGGAAGACAATCAAATAACACCTCATGTTTCAAATTTATTACACAACGTTTACCATACGTGCATGCTACGGGACTTGCAAACTTCAACACAAGCATTTCTCAATTTCACAACTACTCAACTAGCACGACTTTGATATTATTACCTCCATATCTCAAAACAATCATCAAGCATCAAACTTCTCTTAGTATTCAAAACACTCATAATAAAATTTTATTATTAATCTTGCATACCAAGCATATTATGATTTTAAGCACATTACCATGCTATTAAGACTCTCAAAATAATCTAAGTGAAGCATGAGAGATCAATAGTTTCTATAAAACAAATCCACCACCGTGCTCTAAAAGATATAAGTGAAGCACTAGAGCAAAACTATAAAGCTCAAAAGATATAAGTGAAGCACATAGAGTATTCTATCAAATTCCAAATCATGTATGGCTCTCCCGAAAGGTGTGTACATCAAGGATGATTGTGGTAGACTAACAAGCAAAGACTCAAATCATAAAAGACGCTCCAAGCAAAACACATATCATGTGGTGAATAAAAATATAGCTCCAAGTAAAGTTACCGATGAACGAAGACGAAAGAGGGGATGCCTTCTGGGGCATACCCAAGCTTAGGCTCTTGTCTATCCTTTAATATTACCTTGGGGGTGCCTTGGGCATCCCCAAGCTTAGGCTCTTGCCACTCCTTATTCCATAGTCCATCGAATCCTTACCCAAAACTTGAAAACTTCACAACACAAAACTCGTAAGCCCCGTTAGTATAAGAAAATAAATCACCACTTCAAGGTACTGTAATGAACTCATTCTTTATTTATATTGGTGTTAGACCTACTGTATTCCAACTTCTCTATGGTTTATAAACTATTTTACTAGCCATAGATTCATCAAAATAAGCAAACAATAGACGAAAAACAGAATCTGTCAAAAACAGAACAGTCTATAGTAATCTGGATCAAACGTATACTTCTGGAACTCATAAAATTCTCAAATAGATTCCTGGACCTGAGGAATTTATCTATTAATCATATTCAAAAATAATTAACTAAATAGTACTCTCCAAATAAAAATGGCAGCAATTCTCGTGAGCACTAAAGTTTCTGTTTTTTACAGCATGATCGCAAAGAATTCCCCCAAGTCTTCCCAAAGGTTCTACTTGGCACAAACACTAATTAAACACATAAAACCAAATCTAAACAGAGGCTATATTAATTATTTATTACTAAACAGGAGCAAAAAGCAAGGAACTAAAATAAAATTGGGTTGCCTCCCAACAAGCGCTATCGTTTAACGCCCCTAGCTAGGCATGATGATTTCAATGATGCTCACATAAAAGATGAGAATTGTAACATAAAGAGAGCATCATGAAGAATATGAATAGCACATTTAAGTCTAACCACTTTCTATGCATAGGGATTTTGTGAGCAAACAACTTGTGGGAACAAGAATTAACTTGCATAGGAAGGTAAAACAAGCATAACTTCAAAATTTTAAGCACATAGAGGGGAAACTTGATATTATTGCAATTCCTACAAGTATATGTTACTCCCTCATAATAATTTTCAGTAGCATCATGAATGAATTCAACAATATAACCAGCACCTAAAGCATTCTTTTCATGATCTACAAGCATAGAAATTTTATTACTCTCCACATAAGCAAAATTCTTCTCATTCGGGATAGTGGGAGTATCATAAGAGACTTGGATACTATAAATTGTTTCCACATTAAAAGATTAATGTTAAGAAAAGGGGTAACCATAATCATGATAGGTTTTATAAATATAATCCTCACTACTTTTTATAGAATATGTATCATCACAATAATTATCATAAGTAGGAGGCATGTTATTATTATTATTATTATAAATTTGCATGTCAAAACTTGGGATACTAAAAATATCATCTTCATTAAACGTAGCATCCCCAAGCTTGGGACAAACATTAATTGCAGCAAATATATTCTCAAATATGTCATCCTCATCAAACATAGCTTCCCCAAGCTTGGGCCTTTTCATATCATAAGCATAATCACTCTCATCATTAATAGTATGGATAGCACCAATAGTATAGCAATTATCGTATTCTTCCAAGTAAGTGCCAAAAAGATTTTCAAGATCATAAGAAGTATCATTATCTTCCACAATTATATTTTCATGAGGCACAATAGTAATAGGAGCACCATTATTTGGGAGGGATACCTTTTTAGCTCTCTTCCTTTTTCTTTTCTTCTTCTTCACCACATCATGTGTGGGTTCAATCCTCTTTTTGGAGCTCCTTATTAATGAGATTGGTTGAATAGGAGGCTCCTCCTCATTACCTGATTCATCATAAGAATTAATAGGAGGATATTGGGGAGTCTCTTCCCTTTCATTAGTATTCTCTTCATCTTCTATTTGTTTTCTTTTCTTTATGTAGTTGGCAATATAAGGATTTTCAATGCAATTCACCACACAATACATATAAATTTTCTCTAGATCAAAATGAAGAACTTTATCAAGGGAAAATTTTGGAATATCCTTAGTTATACGGTTCATTTCTTCATAGCCCATAAGCAAACTAATTTCATTATAATGTGCAAGGGAAATCAAGTCATCACAATTTTTGGACACGATTAGATCATGAAACAATTTGCATTGGATAATTAAATGACCACGTTCATTACAAAGCTCACAAGTATGGCCAAGAAAATTTAAATTTTCAGCACAATCATCTAGCTCTTCTTGCAACAATTTAGTTTCTAAGTACTATGCTTCTTGCAATATCTATCTGCTCTATTTGGTGTGTACTTACAAACCCAATGCACTCCACAAAAATTGACATGTTTATAGGAGACATTTTCATCATAACTAGTGCAATCATCATTAGTGTCATGGATATTCAAAGAATTCATACTAACAACATTGCAATCATGCTCATCATTCAAATATTTAGTTCCAAACATTCTAATGCATTCTTCTTCTAGCACTTGAGCACAATTTTCCTTTCCATCATACTCATGAAAGATATTAAAAAGATGAAGCGTATGAGGCAAACTTAATTCCATTTTTTTGTAATTTTATTTTATAGACTAAACTAGTGATAAAACAAGAAACTAAAAGACTCTATTGCAAGATCTAAAGATATACCTTCAAGCACTCACCTCCCCGGCAACGGCACCAGAAAAGAGCTTGATGTCTACTACACAACCTTCTTCTTGTAGACGTTGTTGGGCCTCCAAGTGCAGAGGTTTGTAGGACAGTAGCAAATTTCCCTCAAGTGGATGACCTAAGGTTTATCAATCCATAGGAGGCGTAGGATGAAGATGGTATCTCTCAAGCAACCCTGCAACCAAATAACAAAGAGTCTCTTGTGTCCCCAACACACCCTATACAATGGTAAATTGTATAGGTGCACTAGTTCAGCGAAGAGATGGTGATACAAGTGCAATATGGATGGTAGATAAAGGTATTTGTAATCTGAAATTATAAAAATATCAAGGTAAATAATGGTAAAAATGAGCGTAAACGGTATTGCAATGCTAGGAAATAAGGCATAGGGTTCATACTTTCGCTAGTGTAAGTTCCCTCAACAATACTAAAATAATTGGATCACATAAACTATCCTTCAACATGCAACAAAGAGTCACTCCAAAGTCACTAATAGCGGAGAACGAACGAAGAGATTATGGTAGGGTACGAAACCACCTCAAAGTTATTCTTTCCAATCAATCCGTTGGGCTATTCCTATAAGTGTCAAAAATAGCCCTAGAGTTCGTACTAGAATAACACCTTAAGACACAAATCAACCAAAACCCTAATGTCACCTTGATACTCCAATGTCACCTCAAGTATCCGTGGGTATGATTATACGATATGCATCACACAATCTTAGATTCATCTATTCAACCAACACATAGAACCTCAAAGAGTGCTCCAAAGTTTCTACCGGAGAATCACGACGAAAACGTGTGCCAACCCCTATGCATAGGTTCATGTGCGGAACCCGCAAGTTGATCACCAAAACATACATCAAGTGAATCACGTGGTATCCCATTGTCACCATAGATACGCACGGCAAGACATACATAAAGTGTTCTCAAATCTTTAAAGACTCAATCCGATAAGATAACTCCAAAGGGGAAACTCAATTCATTACAAGAGAGTCGAGGGGGAGGAGAAACATAAGATCCAACTAGAATAGCAAAGCCCGCAATACATCAAGATCATATAAACCTCAAGAACACGAGAGAGAGAGAGAGATCAAACACATAGCTACTGGTACATACCCTCAGCCCTGATGGAGAACTACTCCCTCCTCGTCATGGAGAGCACCGGGATGATGAAGATGGCCACCGGAGAAGGATTGCCCCCTCCGGCAGGGTGCCGGAATGGGTCTAGATTGGCTTTCGGTGGCTATGGTGGCTTCTGGCAGCGGAACTCCGATCTACTGTCTGTTCTGGAAGTTTTAGGATACGTAGGTATATATGGTTGAAAGAAGCACGTCGGTGGACCGAAGGGGGGCCACAAGGCAGGGGGGCGCGCCCCCAACCTCGTGGGCACCTCCCTTCTTTCCTGACGTGCACTCCAAGCTTTTCCAGTAGCTTTCCTTCCAAAAATAACTTCTCTAGTTGATTTCGTTCCGTTTCGACTCCGTTTGATATTTCTTTTCTTCGAAACACTGAAATAGGCAAAAAACAGCAATTCTGGGTTGGGCCTCCGGTTAATAAGTTAGTCCCAAAAAATAATATAAAAGTGGATAATAAAGCCCAATATTGCCCAAAATAGTAGATAACATAGCATGAATCAATCAAAAATTATAGATACGTTGGAGACGTATCAAGCATCCCCAAGCTTAATTCCTGCTCGTCCTCGAGTAGGTAAATGATAAAAACAGAATTTTTGATGCGGAGTGCTACTTGGCATAATTTCAGTGTAATTCTTCTTAATTGTGGTATGAATATTCAGATCCTAAAGATTCAAGACAAAAGTTCATATTGACATAAAAACGATAATACTTCAAGCATACTAACTAAGCAATTATGTCTTCTCAAAATAACATGGCCAAAGAAAGTTCATCCCTACAAAATCATATAGTTTAGTCATGCTCCATTTTCTTCACACAAGAATGCTCTCATCATGCACAACGTCGATGACAAGCCAAGCAATTGTTTCATACTTTAGTAATCTCAAACTCATAAACTTTCACGCAATACATGAGCGCGCGCCATGGATATAACACTATGGGTGGAATAGAATATAATGAGGGGGGTTATGTGGAGAAGACAAAAAGGAGAAAATCTCACATCAATGACGTGCACTCCAAGCTTTCCCGGTAGCTTTCCTTCCAAAAATAACTTCTCTAGTTGATTTCGTTCCATTTCGACTCCGTTTGATATTCCTTTTCTTTGAAACACTGAAATAGGCAAAAAACAGCAATTCTGGGCTGGGCCTCCGGTTAATAAGTTAGTCCCAAAAAATAATATAAAAGTGGATAATAAAGCCCAATATTGTCTAAAACAGTAGATAACATAGCATGGAGCAATCAAAAATTATAGATACGTTGTAGACGTATCAAGAAGGAACCTACGAGGTCGGATCCGAGGACACTAGTCGGATGTGATCCGAGCTGTATTCGGATTGTGGCCGAGTAGACTTATGGGCTTTAGGGTCTGTGCGAGGCCCAAGTGTTGAGCCCGCGATGGACGCCTACATAAAGTGGAGGTGCCGCACACTCACGCAGTTGATCGCTTCGGCGCTATCACTAGGGTTTGCATGTGTTGCGAATAGACACCTCCACTCACCGCCGGTTGTGTGATCGGACCTAGCAGTCCGCCACACGACGTTCCTCCTGCACGCGTGGATACCATTAGTGGTGGTGCACTTGCGCCGCTCCGGCGAACTTGTACGTGCGAACCGACGACCAGCTGTACGAGGGAGATCGGACGAGGAGGAGATGATCCACGCGGATGCGCTGCCCCAACTCTTCTTCCGCTGCACGGCACTGCGCGTCTAGTGGTAACAAACTATGATCCATCTCTCGTAGCATGTTCTTGGTTGTTCTGCGCGTAGGAAAATTTCAATTTGCATTCGACGCACCCTACCGTAGAACCCAACAAACACGTTTTCATATCGGAACCACGAGGCTTCTTTGAGAGAAGCTCCAGTTTTTGTAGGAGCTTTGTAATAAAGCTTGGCCCAAATTGGACAATGTTTTTTACCACAACATATATGTGCCATGACATGACACCATGCCACCTTTGATGACTTTCTGGTGAGTTTAGGATTTATGGGGACTTAAAAACCAAGATTAGAAATGTTTGAGGACGAGCCATGACACCGGTACGGTTGTAATTCGTTCCCAGTCCTGGCATGGGACCTAAACATGCACCCAAGGACACATGTATAATTTTTCTAGCCATTTTGGTGAACTGGAGCATGTATTTGTAGTTCAGATTTGAATTATGGAAATTAAATGCATAGAAAACTCAATTAGTGTATAAAAAGGCCAAAAGAACCCTGAATAAGTTTAAATTTCAGCATGGATATCCTGTCATTCCATGTTGCCCGTATAAGAAAATACAAGCCGAAAAGAGGCAGTGGTTACATTTCGCCCACAAGGGGGACACGTTTCCCTATCGGAACCACGATGCTTCTTTGAGAGAAGCTCCGGTTTGTAAGAGGCTTGTAATAAAACTTGCGCCACAATGAACGAAAAAAATTCCTCGACATATAAGTGCCATGTCGTGACACCATGGCAGGTTACACGATTTTCCGCTTAGTTTTGGATTTATGGGGATTTAGCAACCGAGATTCTTCTCATGAAATGTTTTCAAATAGCACATGGTTCACTCACGAAAGCCGATATTCAATGAAAACTTCGTGGAAACCATATCTTAAAGTTTCATAAAAATATAAAAAATGTGGGATGTTAAGAAGCTGATGTTTTATTGCGACACAAAATTTCAAGTTGAAAAACATTACGAGATGTGAGCTATGAAAAAGACAAATTCTGCCTTGAATGGTGGCATTACTATTCGGCACTATTCAACACTGATTTTGTCTTTTTCTTAGCTCACATCTCGTAATGTGTTTCAACTTGAAATTTTGGGTGGCAATAAAACATCATCCTCTTAACATCCAGCATTTTTTTTCGAATTTTTTTGAAACTTCAAAACATCTTTTTCTCATGGTTTTCACCGGTTTCCACCGGATGTTGGTTTCCGTATGATATCCCCCCGCTGCGCACGCTATCTGAGTCGTGCATTCTGACTGGCCAGAACCCAAACCCCATGGATCGTACGTGTGCACCATTGGATGCTCCCAGATCAAATGGCAAGCCTGAGCCCTTTCGACAACACATGCAGTACATGGGTAAGCACTGTGCGCATGCGTCGTGTAGCTCATGCTTCCTTCTCTACTAGATTTTCATTCAAAACAGGCTACCGTTTCTCGCCACTCCTCTCATCGGTTTCCCGCCTCTTCTCCCAGATATGCATGATGTAGATGTTCGCTTAATTCTTATAGTTCATCTCATCCAAAATCAATTAGTTTTATAGAAAACTATTTTAAGATTCATGGAATTGTGCATTGTAAAGGTAAAAAGAAAAAGTGACAATTCATTTAGAAAAAAGGTTTGGGCAATTAAGATATGGAAGATTCTAGAGAACAAAGGAGAAGTGCTTGTGTTTTGAGGTTTGTGCATTATGCTTAAGTTCAACCATGGAGTCTTCTAGATTGTACATGTGGCAGAATCTGGTGGAATGTGGATGATATCCAACGGCCAGTAGTGCTCGAATTTGCCATCTCTGTACCGTCGGATTAGCTTCATCCAACGAGCAACTTTCAAAGTTATGCGCACACTATATAGGTGTCCAGATATATATAGATGTGTCCCATGCTAGACAAAATAAAGTTTGAGCGCATGCGTGGGACGAACCCCCCCCCCCCCCCCCCGGCCGCCACCGGCGCCTCGAAGTTGGGAAACTGACATCATAGGTATTGAACCAGGCTTGGAGTCGGGTACGGTGTTCGGTTTGTAATGTAGTTGGTGTGGCCCATTGAAGTTGTGCATTTGAGATTTAAACACAGCATACACCATCGTACCCATACATATTTCGGGCAACATGCAGTGTATACGGGGCCTTCTGATCGACCACGTCTCCCTTGTGCGGTTTTTTGTGATGACATGGATATCTGTGGGCTCCCCGAGTGTATATATATATATATCATCCCTTTGACCGATAATGAGGGCTATGTGTTCGCCATGAATGGATTCCTCCTAGTTCGTGTTAGGGCCGGTCACCGTCAAATGTCGGTTAACCAAAGATCGAGCTCATGCGTTGTCAGGATTCCCTCCCAGATGCTCGGATTGCTGGGTTCGACCTACATCACACCCTGCGTACGGATCTCGTCCTTAACTACCTTGCCTTCATGGTTGTTGTCTATATCGAGAGGTAGGCACCACATCTAGATTGTACATTATCCTATATTGAAAACACACATCACCCCTTCCCAACGTACATCATTTTGGGCCGCATGCAAGAGGTGCTAGTTTTGTGGTCCCTCTCGTGCGATTTTTATGATGGTTCAATCTATTGGCCCAAGCAGTTTATCGACAACAACAACTGTCATTTGACCAAACGATAGATTCATTAGTCCGTCTTATGGTAGGTCATGGCGACATGCATGTATGACCAAAGTATCGATCATTATGTGCATCCGCCCCGTTGACATGAAGTGGGAGGTGGTGGGCCAAGCATCCTATCTAGGTATGACATTATGTCATTATATATATCCTAGCTAGGTGGTTGTTAGGGTGCTTCCGGGTTTGCGAGGCAGGTGCCACCAAAGTTATGCATTGTGTATTTAAAGTTTTAAACATCCCCAATATTCGTACATATATTTGGCCACTTCTAGGTGGTTCTTGACTTCTGGCCCCTCTCATCGATCTTCAACTACGTGCCCAACCGTGGGCCCGCGGGGTCAAAGTTGTGCATTGGAATTTTGAACATCACAGACCACCCTTTTCACTCATATATATTTGGTCCACATGCTGGTGTGGTTGTCTTTTGACCCTCTCTAACGTTATTTTTTGCTGCAAAGACTCTGATGACCCTCAATGGACACTGGGTATAATATCTTAACCATGTGTGATACAAGTGCTATGTGAATCACCACGCCTGTGCAAGCGTGAGAAAATTAAGGTGGAGGTACTAGCTCAACCGTGTGCGATGCAAGTGCACTGAAATCACCACGAGCTTGCAAGCGCGAGCAAAGGGTGGAGGTACTAGCTTAACCGTGTGCGATGCAAGTGCGCTGTAAAACCACCACCTATGTAAGCTAAAGGCGGGTAAGTTTATTTGGAAATTAGGACGAACCATGTGCGATAGACCAGCTAGCTAGAAATATAAAAAACAAAATACCCACCTTGAGCGTTGCAAAAATCGGCGGATCTGCACTAGTTTTCCTTATTATCATACACGCCTATTGTTATTGGACCGTGCGCGATCTTGGGCACTCCCGCCCCGCATCAATTCCTTTACCCCAATTTTAGTAGCCACCGTATTTCAACCGTCGCCCACACTCCTCTAGCACCGACCTTATAGTAAAATTGCAGTAGCCGAGGCATTCGAACCGTCGACCTCCTTCGTCCACCACCATCTCCACCCACCATTACTAAAAAATTTAGTAGCCGTGGCGTATCCTCAAACACCACCCTCCCTCCCCCCCTCGAACCCTAGCTCGCGGTCGCCTCCGGTGCCGCCGCCAACCCCTGCCGGTCTGCCCGTTCCTCCTAGCTTAGATAATAATGTTCAGGTTACCCAGCGATTCCCATACCGTCGCCCCACTCCCCTGATTTTTTAGATGAGGCCCACGGTGTCCCTCCCCGCCAGATCCACATCCCCTGCTCTAGAATGCCGTAGCCTAAGCTCGACCACGTATCTCGGGGAGCCCCACGAGTGTTCGACCAAGAAGAGGTTTATCATGGCCTCTCCGGCGGACGTTGGCGAGGTGGCTGCCGTTCGCCCCGACCTGTCGATCATGGAGCAACACGTCACCACAGAAGCCGGCGAAGATGTTGACTACGTTGCCATGCCGAAGGCTTCATCTCGACGGGCTAGCGTATTACTATATCTTGGGAAAGCTGGCTACGACATCAAGCTCGTCCACACCAACGGCTTCACGCGGGCCATGTCACAGGTTAAGTGGTCCATCCCCAACCCCTCTGGTTCAACCACCGTCGATCTCTTCGACGGCCCTGCCACTGATCTCCTCCGCCAAGCGGTCAAGGATTTGTGAGCTTTATACGCCATCAAGCCCATTTTGTCACTTCTGAAGGACACGTTCTACGGCGGCGGCTTGGGATCCTCAATTGCCAAGTCAGATCTCATCGACCACGACCACGAGGAGGGCACCCACGAAGGTTCTTCCAAGGTGAAACAACCCATCTGTGACATCAGAAAGCGCACCTTGGGTCTGTGCTCTTCCAAATGGAAGGATCCCGTTCATGAAATGTGAGGCAACATTCTAGCAGCAAATCTTACCTTTTCTAGCTTTCCAGCCCGTACCCTTTGTTGTAGTAGCATTTGTCGTGCGGTGCTTTAACTGTGCCGTGTTTAATTATTTAAGTTATGAAAAAATGTATTGTTCAATAGGTCTATGTGATGTTTAAGTATGAATTGTCCACTTCAGTTTCACGAATGGCTATATTTGGTTGTTTATAGTGAGTAGATACCTTGTTTATCTGTATTTGGTTGTTAGATTGGTTGGAGTGAGCATTTTTTCAGTTATCGAGTAGATGCCTTGTTTATCTGTATTTGGTTCTTAGTTTGGTTGCAGTGAGTATTTGTCCAGTTATCAAACAGATGCCTTGTTTATATGTATTTGGTTGTTAGATTGCTTTTTTAGCATTTGTCCAGTTATCAAGCAGATGCCTTGTTTATATGTATTTGGTTGTTAGGTTGCTTTTTTTTAGCATTTGTCCAGTTATCAAGCAAATGCCTTGTTTATCTTTATCTGCTTGTTAGGTTGGTTGCAGTGAGCATTTGTCCAGTTTTCAAGCATACGCCCTGTTTATCTGTATTTGCTTGTTAGGTTGGTTGCAGTGAGACTCTGTCCAGTTTTCAATGGCTATATTTGGTTGTTATACTGGTCATTTATGCCCTGTTTATTTCAGTCATTCACAATATGTTGTTCATTATGTGCAAGTCGGAACTGTGCCGCTCGACTACATCAATACCAGTTTGAATGGCTATATTTGGTTCCAGTTATTCCTGGTGTAGTTAACACATGCCCTTTATTTCAGTTTTACACATTTATCCAGTGTGATGTTTAAGCATTACCTACGTTCTATTCATTTTCAACAATACTAGTTTGAATTGCAATATTTGATGGTTGTTAAGCCTGCTGTCGGTAACATTGCCTTCCATTTTATATCCGCTTTAACAGCATGCTGAAACCAACACATTCAAGCTATCATTTGGAGATGATGTTGTTTACCTTTGCTATATTTGTTTGATGTTAAGATTGTTGTATTTATCATGGCTTTCCAGTACTTATGCAGGAAAACAACGAGAGTGGCCACCATTTTCCGCCGAGGTAAGCTTCATCCCTCGGCTTGTACTCCCCCCGTCGTTCCATAATGTAGTGCATATAGATCCAGGCCTGGAAACTAGTTAGCTTCTAATATTGACTTGTTGCTTGTAGGTACATATGCCCTTGGTAAGGATCCACACATCAACCCTTTTTGTGTATGGGGTGATGAGATATTGATGAACAAGCATCAAGTGAGGAAAATTATTAGGATTATTAGCAAAAAGATATGAATGGTGGCAAGCAAATTATTTGTTTATGCTCTATCCAACACAACAGTGAGCTGTAGGATGGTAACTACAAACTCTGCAGCCTTCTCTTTTTACTGCCCATAATGAGTTGTTAGACAACAATGTCTGAATCTTTTTTGTTCCCAATGGTTCTCAAAGAAGTTCACTCAAGATTACCTCACAAAGTACATGATTGGTGGACATGCAATGAAGGTTAAAGTATTTCATCCAGACTACAATGAGCATCGAGAAGTCCTAATGAAGATAGTGAAGGATGGATGGGCAGCCATCACAAGGGGCTGGCCTACAGTCGTGCGCACATTACGCATGGAGGAGGGCACAATATGGGCATTCCGCTTCACCTTCTCCAGCAACCAGAATGTCTTTCGTCTCTCTCTTTACAGTCTTTAGTACAATTGTGGTTCATCATTCTTTACTTGGTGCTTCTGTAGTTCTTCAGTATATGTACCTGTGCATCGAATTATGGATTCGTGGTTGAACCTATATTTGTAATAAACATGGTTGGATATGAAATAAGTGATTGCGTACTTTCAAATTCAAAACATGTGATTTTTAAATTAGGGATTAATTAGGGATTACACTACACACGGTTTGCGAAAGTGAAATGTCTGCGATATACGTGGAGATTAGAAACGTTTCTAGGATCCACTACGTGTGTGATCAATCTCCACTTCACACACGACTTTCTCTTGAAAACTGTTTGTGTTAGGCCACCTTGCGCAAACGTTTACGACATAAAAAGTGTGTGTGATGGACAACCTTTGCCACACAGTTTCTTCTACACACCATGTGTGATGCATTCAATAACGTAAACAATAAAATTATTGATATCGTGTGCAATGGCAATGCTACCACAAAAGATTTAATGGGAAAAAATGTGTGTGATGTACATGTGAACGGAAACGTTTTCCTTGGAGCGACTGTGTGGGATGTACATACGAACGAAAATGTTTAGCAGGGACTGACTATGTGGGATGTACTTGCGACCAGAAACAATTTTAATGTATAATTGTATGTTTAGCTCTAATGTATGTATTTCCATATTTCAGCGCTCGCCGGTCGCACACGACCTCATTTTGCCAAGTGTGTGTGCCAGGAGGGCATATCACCAACGGTTTCTGGGTCGTGTGGGAAGGACCCCCCTATCACCCACACTCACTTGGCGATGGTTCCAAATGTCATCGCGGAAAGGGGTTAAAAACCGTTTGTTTAGGACCGACGCGCACCTATGAACAATCAAAAATTATAGACACGTTGGAGACGTATCCGAACACAAGAGACCAAAAGCTCAAACATGGGTCATATAGTCGAAATGATCAACATGGAGATGTTCACCATGGAAACCACATCATCTTATGTGATGATCGGACTTGGGTTGGTGCATTTGGATCGTGTTACACTCAGACAACCGGAGGGATGTTGATTTGAGTGGGAGTTCTTAAGTAATATGATTAATTGAACTCATTATCATGAACAATAGTTTAAGTTGTCTTTGCAAATTATCTTGTAGATCAATAGATCATGTTGTAGCTCCCTGTTTTAATACGTTCCTAGAGAAAGACTAAGCTGAAAGATGTTGTAAGCAATTATGCAGACTAGGGTCATAGTCTGAGGCTTATGTCCTTGATGCACCGCTCGGTGTGCCAACCCCTCTACCGTCTATGGATGTTGTGAACATCTGGCAGACACGTTTGGATGACTACTTGATTGTTTAGTGCACCATGCTTTACGGCTTAAAATTGGGGTCCAAAGGCGTTTTGAACGCCATGGAACATATGAGATGTTCCAAGAGTTGAAATTGGTATTTCAGGCTCATGCCCGTGTTGAGAGGTATGAGACCTCTGACAAGTTCTTTGCCTACAAGATGGAGGCGAATAGCTCAGCCAGTGAGCATGTGCTCAGAATGTCTGGGTGCTCTAATTGGTTGAATCAAGTGGGAGTTAATCTTCCAGATAAGATAGTGATTGACCGAGTTCTCTAGTCACTATCACCAAGCTACTAGAGTTTCGTGATGAACTATAACATGCAAGGGATGGATATGATCATGAAGCTGTTCGCAGTGCTTAAGGCCACGAAGGTAGAAATCAAGAAGGAGCATCAAGTGTTTATGGTTAACAAGACCACTGGTTTCAAGAAGGGCAAGGTCGAGAAGGGAAACTTCATGAATAGCAAGCCAGTTGCCACTCCAGTGAAGAAACCCGAGGTTGAACCCAAACTCGAGACTAAGTGCTTCTTTGTAAGGGGAACAGTCACTGGTAGCGGAGCAACCCCAAATACTTGGTAGATAAGAAGGCTGGCAACTTCAACAAAAGTGTATTTGATATACGTGTTATTGATGTGCAGCTTACTAGTACTCCTAGTAGTACTAGGGTATTAGATACCGGTTCAGTTTCTAATATTGGTAACTCGAAACAAAAGCTGCAGAATAAATGGAGATTAGCTAAGGGCGAGGTGACGGTGTGTGTTGGAACTGTTTCCAAGGTTGATGTGTGAAAGTGCGACTAATCCCCGGGTGGTTTTGGTAATTCATAACAACATATAGCTCATTGAACTAATATTCATTCAAGTTAAATATTTCGGAAAGTTAAGTGATTGGCATGGCATGGACTAGAGATGTGGACCCCTCAAAATGCTAAGGACAAAGAGTGGCAAAAGCTCAAGACTCTTCATTTTCATTTTATTGACCCAAGATCACATTGAGTCCATAGGAAAAGCCAATTATACTATTAAAAGGGGATGAGGTGTTGCTTAATGGTCTACTTGCTCAAAGTGCTTAGTGATATGCTCCAAAGCCCTCAACCACTCTCTCATTTCCAAATATGTCCAAAACCTAAAGTCAAACTCGGCCCCACCAATTTGATCTATTCGGCACCAGCGAGTTATTTTGATATAGTCACTGCTAGAAACCCTAGACAATTTGGTCTCACCGATGCGTATCTTGGTCTCATCGAGATGGCATTACAAACTCTCTGTTTCCCTCGTAACTTTTCTTTCTTACCGAAATGAGCAATCGGTCCCACCGAGTTCGCAATGTAAACTCTTTGTTTCCCTTCGTAACGTTTCGGTCTTACCAAAATGAGTGATCGGTCCCATCGAGTTTGCCTGACCAACTCTTTGTTAACTCATTGCTGAAATCGGTCTCACCGAGTTCATGCAATCGGTCACACCGAGATGATGTTTTGCCCTAGCCCTAGCACATCGATCCCACTGAGTTGATCATATCGGTCCCATCGAGATTCCTAACGTTCACATTTTGAACCGAATCGGTCTCACTGGGTTCTCCTATTCGGTCTGACCGAGTTGGGTCAAATGTGTGCAATGGCTGGATTTTGTGTGGAGGCTATATATACCCCTCCACCCCCTTCTCTATTCAAGGGAGAGCCATTAGAATGTACCTACACTTCCACTACTCATTTTCTGAGAGAGAACCACCTACTCATGTGTTGAGACTAAGACATTCCAATCCAACCACAACAATCTTGATCTCTAGCCTTCCCAAGTTGCTTTCCACTCAAATCATCTATCCACCATAGCCAAATTTGTGAGAGAGAGAGTTGAGTGTTGGGGAGACTATCATTTGAAGAACAAGAGCAAGGACTTCATCATCAACACACCATCTATTACCTTTTGGAGAGTGGTGTCTGATGTCTACTACACAACCTTCTTCTTGTAGATGTTGTTGGGCCTCCAAGTGCAGAGGTTTGTAGGACAGTAGCAAATTTCCCTCAAGTGGATGACCTAAGGTTTATCAATCCATGGGAGGCGTAGGATGAAGATGGTCTCTCTCAAACAACCCTGCAACCAAATAACAAAGAGTCTCTTGTGTCCCCAACACACCCAATACAATGGTAAATAGTATAGGTGCACTAGTTCGACAGAGAGATGGTGATACAAGTGTAATATGGATGGTAGATATAGGTTTTTGTAATCTGAAAATATAAAAACAGCAAGGTGACTAATAGTAAAAGTGAGCGAAAACGGTATTGCAATGCCTTTAAACAAGGCCTAGGGTTCATACTTTCACTAGTGCAAGTTCTCTCAACAATGGTAACATAATTAGATCATATAACAATCCCTCAACATGCAACAAAGAGTCACTCCAAAGTCACTAATAGCGGAGAACAAACGAAGAGATTATTGTAGGGTACGAAACCACCTCAAAGTTATTCTTTCTGATCGATCTATTGGGCTATCACTATAAGTGTCACAAATAGCCCTAGAGTTCGTACTAAAATAACACCTTAAGACACACATCAACCAAAACCCTAATGTCACCTAGATACTCCAATGTCACCACAAGTATCTGCGGGTTTGATTATACGATATGCATCACACAATCTCAAATTCATCTATTCAAACCAACACAAAGAACCTCAAAGAGTGTCCCAAAGTTTCTACCAAAGAGTCAAGACGAAAACGTGTGCCAACCCCTATGCGTAAGTTCACAAAGGTCACAGAACCCGCAAGTTGATCACCAAAACATACATCAAGTAGATCACGTGAATATCCCATTGTCACCACAGATAAGCACATGCAAGACATACATCAAGTGTTCTCAAATCCTTAATGACTCAATCCGATAAGATAACATCAAAGGGAAAAATCAATCCATTACAAGAAGGTAGAGGGGGAGAAACATCATAAGATCCAACTATAATAGCAAAGCTCGCGGTACATCATGATCATGCCAAATCAAGAACACAAGAGAGAGAGAGAGAGAGAGAGAGAGAGATCAAATGCATAGCTACCGGTACATACCCTCAGCCCCGAGGGTGAACTACTCCCTCCTCATCATGGAGAGCAATGGGATGATGAAGATAGCCATTGGTTATTGTTTCCCCCTACGGCAGGGTGCCAAAATAGGGTCCCAATTGGTTTTTCATGGCTACAAAGGCTTACAGCGGCAAAACTCCTGATATAGGTTCTGTTCTGGACGTTTGGGGATATATAAGACGTGTTGGCATCGAGAACAAGTCAGGGGAGTCCACGAGGGGTACACAAGGTCGGAGGGCGTGCCCTACGGGGGTGGGGGCACCCTCCACCCTTGTGGAGGCCCCGGGACCCCTCTGGTGCATCTCCGGTACTCCGTGGGCTTCTTTTGGTCCAAAAACAATCGACGTAAAGTTTCAGGTCCATTGGACTCCGTTTGATATTCCTTTCCTACGAAACTCAAAAACTAGGAAAAAACAGAAACATGCACTGGGCTCTAGGTTAATAGGTTAGTCCCAGAAATCATATAAAATAGCATATAAATGCATATAAAACATCCAAGATAGATAATATAATAGTATGGAACAATAAAATATTATAGATATGTTGGAGACCTATCAGTGTCTTCTACATTGGTTAGCTGTCACTTGGGAGCCTCCAACAAGATTGTGGAGTTGAACCAAGGAGTTTGTAAGGGCAAGGAGATCGCCTACTTCATGAAGATCTACCTGAGTGAGGCAAGTCCTTCATGGGCGATGGCCATGGTGGGATAGACAAGGTTGCTTCTTCATGGACCCTTCATGGGTGGAGCCCTCCGTGGACTCGCGCAGCCGTTGCCCTTCATGGGTTGAAGTCTCCATCAACGTGGTCGTACGATAGCACCACCTATCAGAACCATGCCAAAATCTCCATGTCTACATTGCGTTTGCCTTCTCCAAACCCTTCCCTTTACCTTCATATACAATGATTTACTTTCCGCTGCTACACTCTTAGAATTGCATGTGTAGGTTGATTGCTTGACTTGTGCTAAGTTGCTAAAATCTGCCAAGACTTAAAATTGGGAAAAGGCTAGATTTTTATTTGGTCAAATAGTCTAATCACCCCCCTCTAGACCTACTTTCGATCCTACAAGTGGTATCAGAGCTTTGATCTCCATTTTCCTTGATTTCCATAGCTTTGGTGATCATAGGATTGGTTTCACAGCCTAGGGGAGTATGGCGTCTAGCGAGGGAAATTACCACCGTAGAGGTCCTTACTTTGATGGTACAAATTTTGCTAGTTGGAAGCATAATATGAAAATTCATATTCTTGGACATAACTCCGCCATTTGGGCTATTGTGCGTGTTGATTTGCGAGGTGAATACTTTAAGGATGGAAGAGAACCAGACCGTGAAGCAACCGCAGAAGAATTGAAGATGTTGCAATACAATGCTCAAGCTTGCGATATTCTTTTCAATGGATTGTGCCCCGAAGAATTCAACAAAATCAACTGCCTTGAGAATGCAAAGGAAATTTGGGATACTTTGGTTGATATGCATGAAGGTACCGAGTCCATCAAGGAATCCAAATTGGATGTGCTTCAAAGTCAACTTGACAAGTTCAAAATGAAGGATGGTGAAGGAGTCGCTGAAATGTACTCTAGGCTTGCTCTCATCACAAATGAGATTGCGGCTTAGGAAGCTAAGAGATGACCAACAGATTCATCCTCAAGAAAAACCTAAGAGCCTTGGATGGAAAATATGACCAACAGATGCACCTTGATCCAAATGATGCCCAATTACAAAGATATCAAGCAAACGGTAGTCATTGGTAGAATTGTTGCTCATGATATGTCACTTAAGGATAAGGAAGAGCTTCACAACAAGTCCAGTGGTGCTTACAAAGCTTCATGTGATGCTCCTATAACATCAAGTGAGAAACAAGTCTTCAATGAAGAATTGAGCTTAATGGTGAAGAACTTTAACAAGTTCTACAAGAGTAGAAGCAAAGTGAGAAGTTCCAAGTCAAGGTCCTACAATGACAAAAGATCCTCTAGTCATGATCACAATTGCTACAATTGTGGAAGACTCGTACACTACTCCAATGAGTGTACAACTCCCTACCAAAGAAGAGAAGACTCACCTAAAAGGAGAAGTAAAATAGAGGAATCACCACCAAGAGGAAGAAGGAATAGAGATGATCGTATGAACAAAGACCCTCTCATAGAAGCAATGATTCAGAAAGGAAGGACAAGTCATCAAAGAGCTACACAAAACGAAGACATCAAGCTCATGTTGGTGAATGGGTATCCAGTTCCGACTCCGACAACTACTCTGAGAGAAGTTATCACTCCGACTCTGAATATACTCAAGATCAAGGTGTTGCCGGTCTTGCACTTGTGTCATCCAACTCCCACGACATATTCGACTCACCAAATGAAGGGATTGGAAGTTTATTCAATGCTAAAGGCCCTAAGGTATCACACCCCGAGTATGTTGATTTCAATAGTGATGAAGATGATTTGCTAGGTGATGATGATTTACTTATTGACAACACTAGTGATGAAAACTATGATAAAATTGCTATTAATCATGCTAATCAAGATGAAGCGAATGACAATGATAAGAAGGAGATTGAGCATCTAGCTAAAGAACTAAACACTCTTAAGTTAGCTCATGAAACTGCATTAGAGGATCATCGAGAGCTTTTAAAGACCCATGAGAAGCTACACTTTGAAAAGCTCAATTTAGAGTAATAGCATGGGTTCTTAAAAGCAATCAATGATGATCTTCGTAAGAAAACTTCTTCTTACATTGCCAAGTGTTTACTCTTGTCTACTTACATGCCACAAGTAAAATCTAGCAACAAGAGCAAGAAAGATTCTTCTTCTAGTAGTACCAACAATCATGCTAAATCATATATTGTTGCTTCTAGTAGTTCTCTTGATTCCAATAATGATTCTCTTAGCCAAGTTACACTTGAGCAAGAAAATAGCTTATTGAAGGGAATTATAGAGAAATGTGTTTACAAGAGCCTAGCCGGAAGTAAGCAATTTGAGGAAATTGTACGCAAGCAAGGAAGGCACTGGAAGAATTAAGGTGTTGGTTTTGAATGCAAGTTCAATGCCAATGGAGTTGAATGGGAAGAAGATCAATACCCCAAGACGAAGTTTTTTCCTCCACAAGAAAAGTATCATCCCACTTCTTTCAACAGAACACAAGCTCAAGATGATCTTCCACCACAAGCTAAAAGGCAAGGACAAGCTTCAAGAAGAGATTGATTCATTTGAAGAAGCTCCAAAGGACTTGGTCAAGTGGGTTCCCAAGGCTACATCAAGTTCTACTTCATCAAGTACGACTACAACTCCAAGGATTCCCATCAAGTTGATGTGGGTCCCAAAGAAGAAGAACTGGGGAGTTCTTGAGGGTGACTCTGCCGACATACTTCACTCATATTTATTTTGGCAGGGACAAGTGCAATCAACTTTCATATCTTGCACTAGTTCAAGGAGTCACAAACCCTCTTGATGGTAAGACAAGGGACAAGATAACCTAATGCTTTCATGGACATCATCATATGTGTATTTCACTCTGTGTCTATGGATATCCTTGTGTGTTCCTTGTGGGACTAACCCATGTAGGTATTGAAAGTGCAACTCACTCCAATGGATTGCTCCAAATGATCTACATCAACATTGAGCATCTACATCTTCAACACCTACATGAAGTCATCATCAACAAAACCCAAGGTTAGTTCATCCCTCTTAGGGGGGATATCACATCTAGGGGGAGATCTTTGCTCTAAGAATTGAGCTAAATCAACTCTAATGGTGTGAACACAACAATGCTTTATGTAAAAGTGGTAACCCCACTTGTGCCTAAATGATGAGTATGACCTACGAACAAATGTTCTCATTTGACTCCTTAGTCAATATACTCATATATAGATGACCTAGTCATCACCAATTGCTTGATAGATGCTAGACTATTTGTGCATGCTTTGCCACATATTTCATTTGCTATCTTATTGTGTGAGCATGTTGGTTGCATAATTTTCTCCATTTGAGGACATACATTTGTGTTTGATTGTTTGGTCTTTCTCTTTGCCAAATGGATGGACAAGAATGCCTAAGAACTCCCTCTAGCTATATATGCTTTTCTCGTCTCAAACTATATTCATGCTACATCACAAAGTTTGAACAAGTCGAATTCGGACCCTCTGGGTGAGGAGCACTCGGAGCCACCAATCCGTCAAGGGCTTAAACTTCCAAAACCTCTTAATGGCTTTCTGTCTGACAGATTCATTCCTTTCGGCCGCACCGAAATCGTTGAGTTGATCTAGGTTTTCACCTCGGTGCAACCGATTAGAACAGTTCGGTCTCACCGAGTTGTAGTAGCCGCTTGCGATTCTGCATCTCAGTGCCACCGAGTCGTTCCACTCGGTCACACCGACAGTGACTGGGTATATATACGCCGCAGGTTGAAATTTGGAAAATTCTTCAAACACCCAACCGTGCCTACCTAGCTCTGCCCCCCTCCTGGTCTCTGGATCATCTCCATCATCGCCAGCGTCCTACTGCCGCTGGTCTCCACCGTCGTCAATGGGAATCTCCACCGTCATTGTCGCCGTAGCGAGTTCTTCACCAAGTTAGGGTATGGACTCGACCTCTTTGTACTTTCTTTAACTTCGATTCTTGCACAAAGATCAATGCCTAGTTTCTTGCCACAATTGAGATCAATCTATCCACCAAAAACTCCATTAGAATAGATTTGATGCAAAAACTTAGGGTTAGGTTTCCGCCGAACTCATCTCGGACCGACCGAACTGAAGATTTCGGTCTCACTGATTTGGCTCAGGCCATTACACATGTACTACTCAGTCTGACCGAAGTGTACAAATCGGTGTGACCGAGTTCACTTTCTCTGTGAAACCCTAGCATCTCAGAGTCACCGAACTGCGTTTCGGTCTGACCAAAAATGTATGTTTAGACTCTAAAGTTGCTTCAGTGTCACTGAGTTTGTCATATCGGTAGCTCTGAAATGCTTTCTGCAGAAAAATAAAATTAAGTTTTTGTCTTAACTTTTTGCAAAACAGATGTGCTTTGTGATGCTCATCCACTCTACCTATACCTGTGTACTCACATGGTCAGTTTCAGAGATGTCAGAGGGCAGTGATAGTCATAACAGGTCAGAGGAGCAGGTGAATCTTAGTGAGGGCACTAGTCCCTCCAACAGTAGCTATGATGAAGGTAGCAAAAGTACCCCAAGGAATTTGCCTAAGGCTGCAACAAGGACAAGGAAGAAGAGAACCTCAGAATTTGAAGATGAGGACTTTGTTGTTGATGAGGAAGTGACCTCAAAGAAGAAGGTGCTTGTCGGTGTCGAAACCGGCGGATCTCAGGTAGGGGGTCCCGAACTGTGCGTCTAAGGCGGATGGTAACAGGAGGCAGGGGACACAATGTTTTACCCAGGTTCGGGCCCTCTTAATGGAGGTAAAACCTTACATCCTGCTTGATTAATATCGATGATATGGGTAGTACAAGAGTAGATCTACCACGAGATCAAGGAGGCTAAACCCTAGAAGCTTTCCTATGGTATGATTGTATGTATCTCATCTATCGACTAGCCTGGCCTCGGTTTATATAATGCACCAGAGGCCTAGGATAACAAGATTCCTAGCCGAATACGCTGGTTGGGAGGAGTCCTTGTCTTGATCGCCAAGTCTTGTGGAATCTTCCTTGTATGCGGCAGCTGTCCGAACTGGCCCATGAGTATACAGCCATGGGGGGTCCTCGGCCCAATCTAACAGATCGGGAGATGACGTGGTGAGTACCCCCTAGTCCAGGACACCGTCAGTAGCCCCCTGAACCGGTCTTCAAGTTAGGGACGCTCCTCGATTCTTCCGAACTGTTCTTCATCTTCGGTCGCCGGTCTTGAAAACTGGTTCAACAAATCTTCTCATCTTCGATCTTGAGGATCGCCGAAATGCATTCGACGAGTTTACACGTCGGGTATCCGAGGAGACCCTTTAAGTTTCCGGCCTTTATCAATGCCTTGTTATTTTTATGCCACACCTCGGGTTTGAAGTTGTTCCCGGGAGGCAGTGTCCCTTGCGTCCGAGCTCCAACGCCAGCCTGCATTCGAGGTATCTTTTGTAGCCGAGCACCAACACCGGACCGCTTCCCTGCTCTAATGCCGGAATGTATCCGAGCTCCAACGCCGGACTATGTATCCGAGCTCCAACGCCGGACTATATCCGAGCTCCAACGCCGGACTGTATCCGAGCTCCAACGCCGGACTGTATCCGAGGTGTCGTAAATCACCTTGGTTCAAAGAAGTTGGAAGGAGTTTAGCCGAGCTTAATGCCGGAAATGCCCTCTATGGAGCCAGCCACTAGCGCCCGAGCTTTATGCCGGACTGCTTCTGAGATGGTGCACCACCCCGAATGTGGGCCGATTTTTGTCAATATCTTTGATTGGTGAAATTTATTCTCTGCCGAGATATATAGCTAGTAGCCCTCAAGGTGGGTATCGGTCTAAAACCCGAGATGCACATGAAGGATGACATAAGACCGCTGATCCCAGTAGCCGCTGAGACTCAGGTTGATTTGCAAAATCGGCCTGAGGATCAAGTCCTAGCTCGGCAGAATACTTCGGGACACTAAAAGCGGCATGCTCAGTCCTCGAGACTCAGGTTGGGTGCGGCCGACCAACCTGACGATCAAAATCTCCTCGGAAACTATATTGCACATAAATTTTCTGCATTGAACAGGCAATGCAGTAGCCCCCGAGACACTGGTCGGGTGGCAACACCAGATCAGGGGATCGACGTGCCCCTTTAATATTTGTAAATAATAAGCCCGAAGCCCAGTAGCTCCCGAGCCTTAATGCGGGCACGGGTGGCCGAATTAAGGATCGATATCCATAGTAAAATCACAAATTATGTGTAATGACTCTATGTATCCAAGTACTTTACGTCATTAATGCTTGGATCCGCATTGTACAAAACTTTGTTGACCGACCATCGGCTTCCACCTCCTCGGCTAGGAGTGTTTGTCCTACTTTATAAATCCTTTATGAGGGCAAAGATTTATGACAAACAAGGCAATCTGGCCACACGGTTTTATAAACAAAGGTACGCAGAGAGATATGTTATATTACTGTTTAACAGAAGAAATGTCTTCCAAAGAAAATAGTCCCGCTATCGGTTCCTTTCTTTGGGTTGTCATGCTAAGCATGATCATGAAACCTCAGCTCCAATGTAAGAGCAAAATATCGAGGATTTAGTTTGGGAGGCCAGTTAATAGCCCCCGGTAGTGTTCGGCGACAGTCGAAGTCAAGCTGTAAACACTTCGGCCATTATTATGAATGGCCCATCATTTAACACCGTCATCGGATCGCTGACCAGTTTACGCTTATTGTGACAGTTAGTTTTCGGCTTTCTCCACTGAGGTGCTTAACCATGTGAGCTGGAAGCACAGTCGCAGTGGTTCTCTCTTTGCACACCTAGCCGAACAAAGCGGAACGTAGGAGGCAAGCGCAGGAGCCGGGCAACCAAACTATTGATCGAAGACACAATTCAAAACCGGTGCATATATAGAAATATCCGAGAATGTTTTTGCCGAATATCTAAAGGTGTCTGGCGTTGCACTGCGAGACTTCTGCTGAAAACACACAAATAGTTTAAAAGTGCCATAAGCTTGGAAAACCAAAAAACGTCAGTAAAAACTTGACGTCCGTACAAGATCAAATGTTCGGTGCCAATCTGAAAATTGGCCTTAGCAAAAGAAGTGCTTCTGTCGTGCTTTAACATGATACATCCTATCTCAAGACTTCAAGCGGGTCAGCCTATGGCTTCAACCTCCTATCCCGAGGGCGGAGTACTTCTCATTAGGCCAGTTTAGCAAACTAAACTCTAGCGGCTTTGAGAGAGAAATTAGGCTCCCCGGCTAGTGACCACACGCTCGTGTCGAAAAAAGGAGTGATAGATAATAATAATAATAATAATAATAATAATAATAATAATAATAATAAAACTTTGCAACGACTAAGAAGAAGAACACTTATCACAAAACGGCTCATATAAATTTAAGAGCCCCCAAGTGACTTGGGTAAAAGAATGATTGCATGTACCGAAGTACTTATATCATATCTTTGTTCAACCGAACTTTAAACGCATCTTAACCGACCGTCGGCTTCTCCCTCTTCGGTCAAGGACCGAAAAGTGTTATGTACTTCATCTGTCGAGAATATTGACGGTGTTTCCAATAACCAGGCAATCAGGCCATAAGGCTGTAACAGACAAAGTGCGCTCAGGGAACTTATGCTATATTACTGCGAAGTGTAAGAAGCATATTCGAAGAAAATAGTACCCCCCACTGATACCTTTCTTCGGTGCTCATTGTTATTATGAGACTTGTGCAATAGATTTTTTGTACTCATGAGTTCCATTGTTTGCCGACCATCATTGAAAACTATAAAAGCGCTAGCTCTCAGCTTCACCCAGTCTGAGGTCCGGCTCGGGTGACCCGATCATGAAAATCGCAGAGGTGCTCCCTTTACTTCCTAGTCGAACAATCGGGAACGTAGGGGTAAACACAGGAGTGAGGCAACCCAGCTTGCAAATCGCTTAAGTCAATATGGTGCATATTGTGGCGTAATACATGAACAAGGAATGAAGCCGTACAAGTATAATCATATGCAAGAGGAAAAGCTTCATGAAGGAAGCCCCCAAATGAATTGGGGTATTTGAATTTATGCGTCACAAACAAAGTTTGTACAAGGAAATTTTTTACAAGCAACTTTTTTCCAAAAAAGTATAATGCTTGGTCGAACCGAACACAAGTTAGAAATTAAAGCTTTGAGCATGAAAGCGACTTAGCTGGTTAATGTGTTCGGTGTTGATGACACGGTCCGAGCTTGATGCGGGGCAAGGTTCCATCCCCCAACCCGGTCCCGAGGTGGCGGCGTGGAGAGCTCGACACGCCGAAGTGGTGACATAGCACGGTCAATGCAGACCGGCAGAGTGACGCCGAAGTCCCCGGATCATTTTCCTGTGCACAAAAAATAGTGCAAACCGGAGATAATAGTAATAATGATAATTAAAAAAATCGTTGCATAATAAATAATTTATGCAAAGTGGGTAATAAAAGAAATATGGCCTGGCGCCGAAGTCAATGTCTACGCAGGGCATCGGCGTGATGCGGTAAAGGCGTGGCAAAGCCTGAATTCGTAGGTCGGTCCGAGCTCCGGATGCGGCGTTCACCGGACTATGTACGGAAACTGACCGAACCACCATGCGACTGTCGTTAATGCGGTCACCATTTGATAGACCTGTGTACATATGATGGACAAACCAGAGTAATAATTCCTTGGGAAAAATGAACCCAAACAAACAAAAAATACTAGGATTAATAGCACCTGGTTTATTTGTTGTAGCAATCCGAAGGAAGATGATTCCCAAAATTGGGACTCGATCCGCACACCCATTGCCTGATGGGCGATAAAACGACGGCATGGCAATGCTGGCAAAGGTTGGCTCGCCCAGCTAACGTGACGGAGCTGGTTGGCTAGTGACGCCGAAGTGTCCGGAGTAGGTTGATGAAGAGATGGCGAAGCCCCCGGTCCAGCCGAGATGTTGAAGTCTCGATGTCAGCCGATGAGTCGAAGTAGGTCGGCGTGATGGACACCAGCTTGAAGAAGCAATAGTGCGGCCCTGCCGATGCAGGTCGTGACATGGTCGATGCTAGCTTGATGAAGCGACTATGCGGCGATGCCGGTATGCCCGCTCCGTGTAATCCGTGGGACGGCGATGTTGGTGATGATTTATCCTTCGCGATGCCGAAATCTTGTTTGGCTTGCCAAGATGATGATCCGAAGAAGTCGAGCTCGGCTCAACAAAGTGACGACGTGTCTAGCGCAGGTCGGCAGCCGTGGGCAATATTGCCGGATTGGTTTGACACCAGCATGATGTTGAAGATCATGTTCAAAAAATCCTAAAGTTAGTGTGATGTGTTCAGGAACAAAACACAATACCCCATACAAAACTTCCTTCAAAAGGGATGTCCGAAATCCCGTTCATAAAAAAGACGAACACGGGTCGGATTCATTTTCGCATAGAAAACAGATCCAAAAAGTGATGCACTAATCGGAAGGTTCTGTCGGCGTTCTGGGAACGGGGGTCCTTAGACTTGCCTGCCTGCGGCCTGCGGCGTGGCTCGAGTGGGGGCCCAGCGCGGCCCATCTTCATCAACACGAGGCTCAAGACCCTCGCGAGGGGCCAAGCCTCGCAAGGCGGATGACACGGCGCATCCTCATGCACAACCTCGTTAGGCTGGCTCGCGAGGAGGCGGAGAGTTCAAGGCGGGGTACCTCGCGAGGTGCCCATGACGCAAGCCATGACGACACGGGGCACCAGGCGGGTGCCAGCGCGCGCAGCGTCCCTCTTTCCTCTTTGGTGCAAAGGGGGCAAGCGTATCAGCGGAGTACTGAGGCATCAGGCAAAGGTTGCCACTTCGGTGCAACGAGACCAGGACCAGGAGGACTACGAGACGGAGGTCACCATGGAGCCCAGCACGGCGTCATCACCAGAGCCTTTGGCAGGCGAAGACTGCTTTTGTCAGGATAGATGTACTCGTTGTCCCCCTTCAAATTAGCCCGCCATTGTTGGATCCCTTCCCGCTCAATATTTGGGGAGAGTGCCAGGGCCTCTATAAATAGGACTAGCCACCCACATAGCGGGGGGTTGGATTCCTGTTCGGGTGTTCGGAGGTTGGGAGGTTGGTTCGTTCGGTTCGCAAGTAGAGAGAGAGAGAGGGTGACTAAACTCTTCATAGCAGTTCATCACCACAGCCAAGAACAGACCCTCGCGAGGCTGTTCTTCCTTGTATTGTTCATCCTCACCAGCCCCAGGAGGCAATCCATCCACCACACACTGGAGTAGGGTATTACACCACATCGGTGGCCCGAACCAGTATAAATCTTGTGTCTTTCGTGCAGTTCTTTTAGTAGTTTAGATCCCATCGAGATGGAGAGGTTGAAGGCGAGATTTCCGTGCGCACCCCAGTGTTCGAACCTTAAGGGTCTGCCGGAACCCGAAATCCGACATTTGGCGCGCCAGGTAGGGGTGCGCCGAAATTCGTCTTCCACTGCTCCGCTCTCCTCCGACCATCGCATCCATGTCAGACGCTCGCCGAGCCCGCGCCGAGCGCCGGGCCGCCATTGCTTCTCGCGTTGCCCAGACGGCCCCCGTCAGTGGGCGTCCTCGTCGTTCCCCGTCGCCCGCCATCAATGCCGCCATCGGCCCGGCGGGGGGCGAGCAGCAGGCATCCTCTCAGCACCCGTCCGTGCGGCAAGACGGCCGCACCGCCACTCCATCACTCGCTCCAGCCGGTTCTTCGTCCCGCACGCTCCGCGCACCCTTGGAGGCTCAAGCTGCGCTCCTCGCGGCAAACGAGCTCCTGCGCTACCGTCCCGTCGACGATGTCTACGAAGAATGGCTCGACCGCGTCGCCGAGCTTGTCTGCGCCGCAGGGGGCTCTTCCACGCCGTCCGTCCCTCTGCGCCGCACTCCGCCCCGCGCGGGGAACGAAGCTTCAGAGGCGCACCAGCCGCCTCCTCTCCAAGAAGATGCCGTGGCTCCAAGGCGACTGGCCCCTAGGTGGAACCCGCTCCGCCAGGCGCCATTGCAACAAGAGCGAAGCTGCCAAGAAATCCCTTGCCCGCAGGGGGCTGCTCGGGCGCTCCCTGCTCCGGCACGCCGTGACCCTGCTCCAGCTCCGGCACGTCAAGACCCCGCCCTGCTCCTAGCTGCAGCGCGCGGGGACCCTCAAGACCAAGCTCTCCACCAACCGAGGCCTTTCATAGCCACCACGGGCTGCCACGCCTACACCACTGAGCTGCGCAGCGTCGCGTGGCCCAGCAAGTTCAAGCCCGACATGCCTCCTCGCTACGACGGCACAACTGACCCGCGGAATTCCTCCAACTCTATGAGCTGGGTATCGAGGCTGCCGGCGGGGATGAAAAGGTCATGGCGAACTGGTTCCCCATGGCGCTCAAGGAAGGAGCTCGAACCTGGCTCCTGAATCTGGCTCCAGGCACGATCTCCTCCTGGGACCAGATGCGCGCCCGCTTCATCGCCAACTTCCAAGGTACTCGCGACCGGCCGCCCGCCGTGAGCGACATGCACTGCATCAAGCAACAACCCGGAGAGACCCTGCAAAAGTACATCCAGCGCTTCAACAGCGTGCTCCTCAAGATCCCCAGGGTGTCAGAGGAGGCCATCATCTCCGCCTTCTCTGACGGTGTGCGTGACGTCAAGATGAAGGAGGAGCTGGCGATGCACGAAGACCTCTGCACCTCCCTGGAGCTGTTCAACTTGGCGAACAAGTGCGCCAGGGCTGAGGAGGGACGTCTCTCCCTCCTCGAGCTGCCTGCTGCGGACCCAGAAGAGAAGAAGCCCAAGGCCAAGGACGTGAAGCGCAAGGGGGCTGCCGTACTCGCGGTAGAACCAGACACCAAGCGGGGCAAGGATCTGCCCGAACCCTCCAGAGGCAGCCGGTACTGTGTGTACCATGACCTCCACACCCACAACACCAACGAATGTCAAGAGCTCCGTGCCGTGCGAGAAGGAAGGATCGTCCGTCGCCCTGACCGTGCTAACCGAGGCTATGGCCGAGGAGGAGGAAGAAACCCAGGGCGCTGGGAAGACCGCGGCCCGCGCCAGGGGTGGCGCGACCAGCCTCGCAAGGACCGTTGGCGGGACCTGCCTCGCGAGGGGGACTGGACAGACCAGCCTCGTGAGGACCGCCCTCATGGCAATGCAGGCCTACCTCCGCTGCTGCCTCCACCAAGAAGGAATGAAGACCGCCATCAAGACGAGGGGCTGGGGGCTTCCAGGAGCCGCGCGCGATCGCCTGCATTCTGGGCGGAGCTCAAGCCCCAGCCTCCCAACGTATCTTCAAGCAGTTTGCACGCGAAGTGAATGCAGTTCTCCCCAAGCTCGAAGCAATGCGCCCCCTTAGGTGGTCGGCGTGCCCCATCACGTTCAGCTCGGCAGACCAGCTCAAGTGCGCAGCCACTGCGGGAGTCCTCCCGATGCTCTGCTCCCCAGTCATCAGCAACGTGCAGGTCACCAAGACCCTCATCGATGGCGGGGCAGGGCTCAACGTCCTGTCCGTGGAAACATTCAACAACCTCCAAGTGCCCTATGACTAGCTTCAGCCAACCAGGCCTTTCTCCGGGATCACCGACAGTTCCACAATCCCGATCGGGCAGGTCCGCCTCCCTGTCACCTTCGGGGCCCGCAGCAACTACCGCACCGAGCTCATCGACTTCGATGTCGCCCACATCCGCCTGCCGTACAACGCCATCCTCGAGTACCTAGCGCTGGCCAAGTTCATGGCCGTGACCCACCACGGCTACAACGTCCTCAAGATGCTAGGAAGTGGTGGCGTCATCACGGTGCCCTGTGAAGAGAGAGATGTAGTGTGTTCCCTGGAGCGAGCCTTTCAGGCCGCGTTGCTAGAAGACCCAGATCGCGGAAGCAGGAGGCTTCTTGAGACCACCCCCAAGAAGAAGAAGACGTCATCAGGCTTAGCCCCTCAGGAGCCAGGCCCCTCAGGGCCCGTGCCTCCTCAGGAGGGCCCTCCATCCATCGCATAGGAAAGCGCGCCTGGCGCCCTCCTCAAGCAGGGCCCGAGGGCTCTCACCTAGAGGGCCACCGACCTAGCCAGGGTCGCGAGGGAGGCGCTTGGGCACCATGTGGAGGCATGCTTTGCAGCACGTTTCCCTCAGGATGGAGCCAGGCGAGGAAGATCAGACCAGCAAGAGTTCGTTGACGAGGCCATTCGAGAGCTACAGGAGACAAGGATCATGAGAGGTTGCCACCGCTTGCCAGCCGTGGCCCCACATCCAGGCGAGGATGGTGGGCTGCACGTCTGCGTCGATGTACCAGGGCTCAATCAGATCGCCACAACGGAGCGCCTCTGGCCCTCGCAAGTGGGGCGCTGTGGAGGTCCACCCCACAGCTATGTTCGCATGCCTTACGGCCTGCCGAGCATGGCTGCGGCATACCAGCGCCTCATGAGGGGCATCGTGGAGGCTCAGGAAGACAGGCGTTCCGCGGCCTTGGAGGAGATGGAGGCAGCTCGCGAGGGGTCACCACCGCCTCCGGAGCCTTCCGAGGCCCCGGGGCCTGGGGGCTCGTGAGGATCTGCGTCTGCAGCCCGCCAAGTCTGCCGCACCGACGCCACTACGCCGACGACATCCTCAGGTGACATCTTTCAAGTTCCGTTCTAAGCTGGGAGCACCCCCCCCCAGGGTTGCATCACTCCCAGGCCGCGTGGGTCCATCCCCGCGGCATGTATCTGCATTTACCTGTCCGTCGTTAGTTTGCCTTGTTGGGGGCGCCCCTCGGGCTGCATCATCCCCAAGCCGTTCGGGCCAGACCCAGCGGCGTGTATCCCCCTAGCGTTTATTTCCAACTATGCATTGCCTATCACGCTTAGCTGCATGGTGCCCGTCCACGGCATTTTCTCTTCTCATGTCGGCCACTTGCACGTTAAAGGGGGGTGCCTGAGCATCGCGACTCAGGGCTCTTACTGGCTCTCCAGCCCTCACCCTCTGGCCTTGTCCATGGCATCGCGACCTGGCATACCAGCGACGGCTGAGACAATCTCGAGGGCCGGGACCCAAGGAAGTAGAGTACCGGCATCTAACCAAATTTTGCAAGGACACAACTCAAGATACGACCCAGTGCCGGGCGCAACCCGCCCAGAGGTAGGGCCTCGGGAGTCCCGCACTGGCTCACGGGTGCCCAGATACGCCTCGCCTACCCCAACCAGCAAGCTCTTGAGTGACTAACTATCGACTAATGGCCGCCGTGGCAACACCATCTTCTTTCTGTGATGACCCTGCAAGATCCCTGGAGGGAACCGCGCAAGCCAAGGCCCTCACGAGGTTTCTTTCGCCCTCGCCCGCGTGAACTGCTTGCACGTTAAAGGGGGGGGTGCCTGAGCATCACGACTCAGGGCTCTTACTGGCTCTCCAGCCCTCACCCTCTGGCCTTGTCCACGGCATCGCGACCTGGCATACCAGCGACGGCTAAGACAAGCTCGAGGGCCGGGACCCGAGGAGAGAGAGCAGAAAGGGGAAGAAGGGGCCTCGTGAGGACCTTGCCGAGCGTTTCCACTCCTATCCACACACGAACCCAACGGCGCACCTGGAACGGCCCCTGATCCTCAAGATAAGTTACCACCTGCGGCACTGGCTACTGCAGCACTACCCCCACACCTAAAGCAACTCCGTACTAGCGACGTTGCTTCCCTTTCTCACTAAGTGATAGCCGCTTGGGCGCCAAAGGGGACCTCCTGAGCATCGCGACTCAGGGGCTCTTACCGGACCTCGGGTCGCTCACCTCCTGGCCTTGACCACGGCATCGTGACCTGGCATACCAGCGACGGCTGACGCCGCCTTGGGACTGGGACCTGTCGGCGTAGAGCACCAGGCCCTCGCGAGGTTCGAAAGGGAGTACTAAGATATGACGGAATCAGCAACTCACACGAATCCATAGCAAAGGTCATATATTAACAAACGGGACTACAGACACCTTACAAGCCCCCATGGGGCGCATTTCGATTCCTCGCAGGGAACGGATCCTAAGGAGTGCTAACTATACGGGCTCCTGCAGAAGATGCCATCATCAACAGTGGGCCGTTAAGCACTGGCGCCAACTCCATCCAGATCAGGGTTGGCGACGGCCTGACGCATCCGCCTTGCTCCTGGAGCGACGGCGACTCGGGGGCTCGTAGCTGTCGTCGCTCATCTCCGGAGTCACGTAGCCTCCGCTGGAGCCGCTGGACCCTCGGGCGCCACTGCCAAGGGGGCGGTCGACGGGCCTAGCCCTCACCAGGGCAAGGTCCTGGTCGCCTCTCCCGCGGTAGCACTCCAGCCGGCGCCCGATCGCGTCGAAGACCTTGAGGAACAGCACCGCCGCACCGTCATACTCCAGGTGGACCGTGAAGACGCCTATTTCCCTGCAGACCCGGGCGATCTCCCTCCAGCCGCGGGACATGTAGACCGCGCCCGGGGCAGCAAGGACGACCTCGGCCTCAGTCGCGGGGGCGCCGCAGTCGGCGTGGTGCAGCTAGAGCTCCATAGGCCCCCCTGGAAGAACCATGGAGGCGAAGAAGGGAGGAAGGCGGATCCAGGACTGAAGAGGAGTGACCACGTGGAGCACGAACTCATGGGAGGAGCCCTCGGCATGGACTCCAGGAGGAACCACCCACGCCTTCATAACCCGACGGCGCCGACGACGGCGCTGACCGCGGGGATCATCATCAACACCTCCGGGGCCCTCGACGTGGGCGTACAAAGGTAGCGGGAACCCCGGCGGAGCCTGCTCGCCCCGGGGCCTCGCCACCACCGGATCGTCCTCATCGTCCCGGCTGCAATGGGCGAGTCGCTTCTTCGGCAGGAGAGGGTCCGGCCCTTCTCGAGGAGCCTTTCCCTTCTCCGCCGCAGAGAATCGGCGAATCAGAGCCATCACACCAAGACGGAGCAAGAGCTGAGGCGAAGGAGAGAGCGAGAGGAGATGGACTGGACGGGCACGAGCGGTGCCGTACTTATAGCCGGTGAAGGCCAACCTCCGGTCTCCACGATCATAGGTAATCATAACACGTTCTGCATGCAGGGACTTGTCCAACTCGCATGATCGCCAAGGCGTCATGGGGAAGCAGAGTCGCCCATGTCCAATCAACCGCCACGCGGCGTCCGAGGCCGCAGGCTGTTAGGGCCCGCGGCGCTTCGCCCTTGCCCGTTCGCCTCTTGGCATGGCCAAGTCCACGCGCGCCTTGGGCCCGGGGGCTACTGTCGGCGTTCTGGGAACGGGGGTCCCCAGACTTGCCTGCCTGCGGCCTGCGGCGTGGCTCGAGTGGGGGCCCAGCACAGCCCATCTTCATCAACACGAGGCTCAAGACCCTCGCGAGGGGCCAAGCCTCGCGAGGCGGATGACACGGCGCATCCTCAGGCACAACCTCGTTAGGCTGGCTCGCGAGGAGGTGGAGAGTTCAAGGCGGGGTACCTCGCGAGGTGCCCATGACGCAAGCCACGACGACACGGGGTACCAGGTGGGTGCCAGCGCGTGCAGCGTCCCTCTTTCCTCTTTGGTGCAAAGGGGGCCAGCATATCAGCGGAGTACCGAGGCATCAGGCAAAGGTTGCCACTTCGGTGCAACGAGACTAGGACCAGGAGGACTACGAGACGGAGGTCACCATGGAGCCCAGTGCAGCGTCATCACCAGAGCCTTTGGCAGGCGAAGACTGCTTTTGTCAGGATAGATGTACTCGTTGTCCCCCTTCAAATTAGCCCGCCATTGTTGGATCCCTTCCCACTCAATATTTGGGGAGAGGACCAGGGCCTCTATAAATAGGACTAGCCACCCACATAGCGGGGGGTTGGATTCCTGTTCGGGTGTTCGGAGGTTGGGAGGCTGGTTCGTTCGGTTCGCAAGTAGAGAGAGAGAGAGAGGGTGACTAAACTCTTCATAGCAGTTCATCACCACAGCCAAGAACAGACCCTCGCGAGGCTGTTCTTCCTTGTATTGTTCATCCTCACTAGCCCCAGGAGGCAATCCATCCACCAAACACTGGAGTAGGGTATTACACCACATCGGTGGCCCGAACCAGTATAAATCTTGTGTCTTTCATGCAGTTCTTTTAGTAGTTTAGATCCCATCGAGACGGAGAGGTTGAAGGCAAGATTTCCGCGCGCACCCCAGTGTTCGAACCTTAAGGGTCTCCCGGAACCCGAAATCCGATAGGTTCCCGGAGTTTGGACGGTCGGATCGAGCTGAAATTTTGAGAGGTGGTAGATATAGGAATTACGCAGCCGATCAACGGTTGGATCTTCCAAAGGACTTCCAAGCTAGAAGCTGGACACCACGCCCTAAACTCATCCAGATTCCCATCCTGATTTGACAGGGCTCCAGTATATCGTGGATTGCCAGAGATTCCTCCATCGGAACTCGGCGAAATTTTCCAGGGTTATTGTGGAATCAATTCCGCACAATTCCACCAAAGCGATGGTCAAAGCGATACTCGAGGAGGTGGTGGCGGTAGATACGAGTTCGCTGTCCAGAAAAATAGCATGGTCACTTGAGGGCAATGTTGACGTTGAGCCCCTGAGCTCCATGGATGATTCCTCCATGATCTTGATAGAGATCGGAGTTGATGTTTGGTGAAGGCCCTCGTACAAACATGGTGATCCGAACACGGGGCGCAGTTCTTGGTCGAACCAAGGTGACCAGTCGAGCTGGTGACAAAGATTCCGAAGTCGCAGTTGATCTGCAGGAGAGCCATCGATCCTTTTGTTGATCACACAATGGAACTCTCAATGAAAGCACCAATGTCGGTGTCGAAACCGGCGGATCTCAGGTAGGAGGTCCCGAACTGTGCGTCTAAGGCGGATGGTAATAGGAGGCAGGGGACATGATGTTTTACCCAGGTTCGGGCCCTCTTGATGGAGATAAAACCCTACATCCTGCTTGATTAATATTGATGATATGGGTAGCACAAGAGTAGATCTACCACGAGATCAAGGAGGCTAAACCCTAGAAGCTTGCCTATGGTATGATTGTATGTATCTCATCTATCGACTAGCCTGGCCTCGGTTTATATAATGCACCAGAGGCCTAGGATAACAAGAGTCCTAGCCGAATACGCCGGTTGGGAGGAGTCCTTGCCTTGATCGCCAAGTCTTGTGGAATCTTCCTTGTATGCGACAGCTGTCCGAACTGGCCCATGAGTATACGGCCATGGGGGTCCTCGGCCCAATCTAACAGATCGGGAGATGACGTGGTGAGTACCCCCTAGTCTAGGACACCGTCAGTGCTCAATAAGGAGCAAGCTGCTGCTGCTGCCATCAAACCTGGTATGCATAAGAAGGCTCCTGCGAAGAGGAAGCCAATGTCAAAATCCAGAGCCTCCACTCTAGAAACCATGGAACCAAGAGAGGAAGAGGCTATTGGAGGAAATGAAAGGAAGGAAATGGTCAAGAAGACTATGGCCAAAGTCATTGGTAGATCATCTATGATGAGAGAGTCAAATGAAGAAGAGGAGGAAGAGCCAGCTGCACCACCTCCAAAGTCTCAGAAGCTCATGGGGGATGCTATCAAGTCCGGGGCTGCTCCATCTAAGCCCAAGACAGCCCCCAAGCCTCCAACTCAAGCTCAAGCCCCAAAACATTCTACACCCAAGAGATCCACTAGGAACATTTCTTCTACTGAGAAGAACAAGGCCCCGGTGCCTGAAGTTAAAGAGGATGAGGAGCAGCAAGTGCTCAGAAAATTGAACCAAAGATACCTGACCATAATGATGGTCATCCAGTTGCTGAAAATATGAATCTGAGAAAGGATGCAGGTCTGAGATTGTAGAGGCAGACTGATCCATATGTTGTAAGGAGAAGAACCGTTGTTGATTATCGCTTTCACACCAAAGAACAACAAGATTTCGATGAGATAGTCTTGTTGGACAAGAAGCCTATTGTCAGTGATATGAGATGGGTTGATTGGACATACATTGATGACAATGATGATTACTTCCTAGGAGTTCATGAAAGTTTCAAAATGAACGATGTTGACACTTATGTTGGTCAAAAATTGACAAATGGAAATATGAAATGATTATGCATTTCTATTTAAATGCTCATTTCTATCCAGATGGAAAGATAGTATGGATGAAAGAAGGCACAAGGTATCAATCGTCAATTGCTGAATGGGCCAAGTTGATCAATGCCCCCAAGGATGCTGAAGATGACATAGATGCGTATGCCAAGCCTAGAAAGGATCACAACTCTATGGCTCACATGTATGAGCAAATTCTTGATGCTGCATTGGAAACTCACAAGTTTGGATCCATCTATTATCTACTGTCAGGTCTAACCACGATGAACACCATCTTGAGGCACCCTCTATTGCCCAAGTTAGGACATCATAGAATGATCTGTGGTCACTCAATTAACTTGCTTCATATGTTTGATGTGCTACAGAAGTTCAAAGTGATGAGCTTAATAGTTGAAACTATGAAGAGAACTGCAGCTAATAAGAAAAGGTCATGTGGATATGCCCCTCACATTCAGATGGTAATCAACTCCAAGATGGGGACACGGACATATATTCTTCACAAAGAGCATCTTCCCCTAAGGCCATAATTTGAGGACAACGAGGTTGTCATGGATGCATCACATCCTACGGCAGTAGAAGCCCAGGAGAAGAGAGAGAAAGCAAAGGCAGCAAAGACTTCAACAATACCAGATGCTTTAGTTGTCAATCTCAAGACCAAGCAAGATCAACTCAGTTATCTGCTTGAGGAAAACGTGAGAATTGAGAAAGGACTAACCACCTTGACTCAAAATCAAGATAGTCTTGAGAGGATCTTTGAGACTAAACTTCATGATCTAGATGTGAAGGTCACCGAGATTCAGACCACTGTTGAGAAGCTACAGGAAGAGATAGAAGACAGGAGTGTAAAAGGATTGAGAAGAGGTGTCTAGAGGGGGGGTGATTAGACCCTCAACAAAGAGAAGTAGCAGTTTTTAAGTTAAGTTAAGGTGGAGTTTTAGCACAAGTTTAAACATTCACAATACATTTCAAAAAAGCATGGCAATAGTGTATGAGCAGCGAAAAGTAAAGCATGCAAATTGCAAGAAAGTAAAGGCATGGGATTGGAGTGTGCAAACGCAATTGGAGATACAAAGATTTTTGACGTGGTTCCGATAGGTGGTGCTATCGTACAACCACGTCGATGGAGACTTCTACCCACGAAGGGTAACGGTTGCGCGAGTCCACAGAGGGCTCCACCCATGAAGGGTCCACGAAGAAGCAACCTTGTCTATCCCACCATGTCCATCGCCGATGAAGGACTTGCCTCACTTGGGTAGATCTTCACAAAGTAGGCGATCTCCTTGCCCTTACAAACTCCTTGGTTCAACTCCACAATCTTGACGGAGGCTCCCAAGTGACACCTAACCAATCTAGGAGACACCACTCTCCAAAAGGTAATAGATGGTATGTTGATCATGAACTCCTTGCTCTTGTGCTTCAAATGATAGTCTCCCAAACACTCAACTCTATCACATAGATTTGGATATGGTGGAAAGATAATTTGAGTGGAAAGCAACTTGGGGAAGGCTAGAGATCAAGATTCTTGTGGTTGGATTGGAATGTCTTGGTCTCAACACATGAGTAGGTGGTTCTCTCTCAAAAAATTAGTAGTGGAAGTGTAGGCACATTCTGGTGGCTCTCTCACAAATGGAGAGGAGGGTGGAGGGGTATATATAGCCTCCACACAAAATCCAGCCATTACACGCAATTTACCAAACTCGGTGGGACCGAATAGTGAAACTCACCGAGACCGAATTGGTTCAAAATGTGAACATTAGAGTTTTCGATGGGACCGATATGATCAACTCGGTGGGACCAATGTGCTAGGATTAGGGTAAAACTTCAACTCGGTTTGACCGACTACGCAAACTCGGTGAGACCGATTTTGGTAATAAGCAAACAGAGAGTTGGTCGAACAAACTCGGTGGGACCAAAATGATTCCAAGAAGCAACAGAGAGTTTGCAAGCCCATCTAGGTGAGACCGAGATCCTATCGGTGAGACCGGAATGATTAGGGTTGCTGGCAGTGGCTATGTCAAGTGAACTCGGTGGCGCCGGATAGATCAAATCGGTGGGGCTGAGTTTGACTTTATGTTTAGGACATATGTGGAAATGAGAAAGTGGTTGTGGGCTTTGGAGCATATCACTAAGCACTTTGAGCAAGCAAGCCATTAAGCAACACCTCATCCCCTTTTAATAGTATTGGCTTTCCTATGGACTCAATGTGATCTTGGATCACTAAGAATGAAAATGTAGAGTCTTGAGCTTTTGCCAATTTTCTGTCCTTAGCTTCTTGAAGGGGTTCCACATCCTCTTGTCCATGCCGTGCCTTTGTTGGACTTTCTGAAATATGCTAGACAAAAATATTAGTCCAACAAGAGATATGTTGACATTAATTACAAAAATCACCCAGGGAGCACTTGTGCTTTCAATATCCCCCTTTTTGGTAATTGATGACAACATACATCAAAGCTTTAGATAAAGATATGAAGAATAACAAGTAAAGCTTTGGAAAGACATGTAACATGCATACACTCCCCCTACATGTATGCAATCATGTAAATATAGAATATAAGAGCATGTGAATGCATAAGCATGTCAGAGCAAGCAATGAGTTACATGTATCTTGGTTATATGCATCAGAGCAAATGATGTAACTATAGGAAATGTACCTCCATGTTCATGATTCCTTCTTGCAAACAATATGTACGGTAGCAAGAAATCATCATGCACATGAATGTGATGCATATACTTACCTTGTGGTCTTGAGCTGGCTTTGAAAGAGGTGAACCTGGGTAAACAAGGTTAGATAACACAAGAACACCTACTAAACAAAGTATGTTCAGAAAACCACAAGAGTACCAAGATTGGCCTAACATGTAATGAGTGAGTACTTGGTACTCTATTTGGATATATACATGTCCCCAAAGAGTAAAGATATGCAATGAATTCGAAAGATTTTCTCCCCTTAAGTGTCTTTCTCCCCCTGAATCTTATATTGGATAATGGGAGAAGATAGGGTAAAAGAAAATCAGAGAAAAACAAAACGTAACAATCATAATACATACTAACATGTCTTTCCCCTCTTGAAGACATGTGACTTTTCTCCTCTATGGATAATAAGCATTTGGAGAAGCTTAAGGTGTGCATTCTCTCTTATGTGATAAGCTTTGATGTGCTCTCTCTCCCCTTTGACATCAATTTCCATGAAGGGATCTTCTAGAGCATGAGTCAATTAGGTTTGGTCCTTGAGTCACAGTATAAAGCAACATGTAATTTAAGATGCTGGTAGAGGACAAGAATCATCGAGTGGAGCTGGAACAAATATGCAGGATGCACATGACAAAATGCTTTCTCAGTATTGAAGTCGGTAAAACCGAGTCTTTTTCTTCGGTGGCACCGAGTTGTTTCGGTTTAGCCGATAAGAACAAATCGGTGAGGCCGAATTCGACACAGAGAGAAAACAATTGTCATCTCAGATCACTAGGAAAATAAGATCTCACAAAGATTTGCAGGGAATTAACTGAAAGATTTGCAATGAATTGGATGCAGGGAATGCAGAACATAGCAGACAAAGAAAAGAAATCTAGATGAAGTGAAAAGGGAAACATGCTAGGCACAAATGCAAGAACACAAAGAAACACTAGAGAACTTCATCTAGAATTGGTCAACGACAAAGTCACCTATGTTAGAGTATATTGACTGAGGAGTCAAGTGAGAACATTTGATCGTAGGTCATACTCATCATTTAAGGTCAAAATGGGGTTACCATTTTTCGTTTAAGCATTTTGATGTATTCTCATCTTGTTGAGCTGCTTTGACCCATGACTTGGGGTAAAGCTTCTCTAAGATGGAATAACATACCTTGGGTGGTGGTGTTGAAATTGATCATGTAGTTGAACTTGTGTGCGATGCTCAAGGTTGATGTAGCTCATCAAGAGTTGGGAGCACCACTCGTAATTTGAGTTCATCTACCTACATGGGTTAGTCTTGCAAGGAAGAGCACTTGTGTATCCAAAGTGACAATCATGAAACCAAATGAAATTTGATATATAGAATTTGTCAAAGGATATATTGAAAGGTTTAATGCTTCCTTGTCTTCAACCACCATATTGTAGAGACTTGGTGATGTAGAGATTGCTCAAGATGTGAGTGAGTTGCAATCTCATAGATTTGGATTCATCCAAGTACATACAAGGGTTAGATGACATGCAAGGGCACAAATATAGATCTAAGACATATGATCATCATCATAAGAGAAATATCAAGGATTAGTCAAAGGCTCATGCCTTGCATGCATCCAAATGGAGTTTCTACTCCAAGTTTGAGGCGTCAATGATGTTCAATTCACCTCTCAAATGGCAAAATACTTTCTCATCAAGCGGTTTGGTGAATATATCCGCCAATTGCTTATCTGTACGAACATGCTTAAGATCAATGTCTCCTTTCGCAACATGATCTCGAATGAAATGATGACGAACTTCAATATGCTTAGTTCGAGAATGTTGCATAGGATTGTGAGCAATCTTAATAGCACGTTCATCATCACAAAGCAATGGAACATGTTTCACATACATCCCATAATCTTTAAGAGTTTGGGTCATCCAAAGTAATTGAGCACAACATGAACCAACGGCAATGTATTTCGCTTCGGCGGTGGATAAGGATACTGAGTTTTGTTTCTTGGAGGACCAAGACACAAGAGATCTACCAAGAAATTGAAAAGTACCCAAAGTGGACTTTCTATCAACCTTGTCACCGACATAGTCCGAGTCGGAGTAGCCAACAAGATCAAAAGAAGACCTCTTAGGATACCAAATGCCGAAATTTGGTGTATGAATTAAGTATCTCACTATCCTTTTCATAGCCTTAAGATGACATTCTTTTGGTGTCGCTTGATATCGCGCACACAAGCACACACTTAGCATAATATTGGTAAGGGAGGCACATAGATATAACAATGAACCAATCATAGAGCGGTAAACCTTTTGGTCAACCGGTTTGCCATCCTTAGTCAAGTCAAGATGTCCACTAGTAGGCATGGCTGTTTTCATACCTTTGCTTTCTTAAATGTTGAACTTCTTGAATAAGTCCTTGGTATACTTTGTTTGAGAGACAAAGGTACCTTCCTTAGTTTGCTTGATTTGCAAACCAAGAAAGAACTTGAGTTCACTCATCATAGACATCTCAAACTTCTCCAACATTAGCCTTCCAAACTTTTCATTAAAATGAGGGTTAGTCGAACCAAATATGATATCATCAACATAAATTTGGCACACAAATAATTCACCATTAACCCTTTTAGTAAAAAGAGCGGAATCAATTTTTCCAATCTCAAAGCCTTTTTCAATAAGGAACTTGGTCAAGCATTTATACCATGCTCTAGGAGCTTGTTTTAGACCATAAAGAGCTCTGTGAAGTTTGTAAACATGGTCGGGTTTCTTAGGATTAACAAAGCCGGGGGGTTGTTTAACATAAACTTCCTCCTCAATTTCACCATTTAGAAAAGCACTTTTAATGTCCATTTGATACATTGTGATATCATGATGATTGGCATAAGCAAGTAAGATGCGTATGGACTCAAGTCTAGCAACGGGGGCATATGTCTCACCATAGACCATACCTTCGATGAGTGTAGACTTGAGCGACGAGATGGGCCTTGTTGCGTACAACTTGTCCATCTTCATCTTGCTTATTCTGAACACCCATTTGGTACCAATGACATTTTGGTTGTTGTCCGACTTTTCTACCAATATCCACACTTGGTTCCTCTTGAAATTGTGTAGCTCTTCATAGCGTTCACCCAGTATGGATCATCAAGCGCTTATTCAACCTTCATAGGTTCAATGCTACAGATGAATGAATAATGTTCACAGAAATTAGCCAAACGAGTTTTAGAGCGAGTAATTCTCCCGGTTTGGATATAGTCAAAGATTTGTTCGACGAGATGGTCTCTTGAGACTCTTGCTCTAACTCGTGAGAGATTTTGTTTGGGTTGGGGTGGAACACCTTCTTCATCATCTTGTTCTTCCTCTTGGCATTCTTCGTTGTTGGTGTTGTTGTTTTCTTGTGGAGGTGGAGAAGGATGTTGATGAGGTTCATCTTGGTGTACTTCCTCGTTTTCTTCATCTTGGCGTGTCCCACTTGTGGATTCCTCCGAGTCAACTCGTGGTTCACCTTGTCGTGAGGTAGAAGCTTCCACTTGGACGAATGATGTACTCTCCTTCACCTCCGTTGGGAGAATCTTGCCAATAGACAAGTCTCGGATTGCTTCCGAAGGGTCGTTGTCTCCTACATCAAATTGGCAATTGCTCTACTTGCGAGCCGTTAGATTCATCAAACTTCACATCTACTGTCACTTCAACCTTTCAGGTGAAATTGTTGTAGACACAGTAAGTGTGAGAGTTTGAGACATAACCAAGTAGGAGAACCCTCATGAGATTTAGAAGCAAATTTAGAACAACAATGCTTATCAAGAATATAGCACTTCGAGCCGAATACTTGAAAGTATCCAACTTAGGGTTTGTTACCGATGAGAAGCTCGTATGCCATCTTGCCGAGTAGCTTGTGAAGATATAGATGATTTGTTGCATGACAAGCTGTCTCAACCTCTTCCTCCCAAAAGTGCATTGGCATCTTGTACTCATCAAGCATCGTTCTCGTCATCTCAATAAGAGTCCGGTTCTTCCTCTCAACAACCCCATTTTGTTGAGGCGTGTACGTAGCCGAGAACTCATGTGAAATCCCCTCTTCATCAAGAAAGGTATCCACATTTGCGTTCTTGAACTCCGTTCTGTTGTCGCTGCGAACCTTCCTAATCTTCACTTCAAATTGATTTTGGGCCCTCCTAGCGAAGTTCTTGAAGATCTTTTGCACCTGCGATTTATCATCAAGAAAGAACACCCACATAAATCTTGAAAAATCATCGACTATGACTAAAACAAACGAATTTCCACCGAGACTTTTATAGGCGTTTGGACCAAAGAGATCCATATGAAGCAGCTCGAGCGGTCTTCTCGTGGTCATGATATTCTTCACGGGGTGGCTTCCTCCAACCTGTTTTCCTGCTTGACAAGCACTGCACAATCTATCATTGTCAAATATAGCATCTTTCACTCCAAGTATATGATCACCTTTAATAAGCTTATCAAGATTTCGCATGCCCACATGTCCTAACCTTCTATGCCACAACCAATCTTTAGAAGATTTAGCAATTAAGCAAGTTCTAGGTTGAGCCTTTTTAGTGAAATCAACAATGTATAGATCACCTCTACATATACCGGTAAAGATCATTTTATGATTATCTCTTTGAAACACTTGGCAATCTACTTTAGTAAATAGGACATTGAATGCAAAGTCAGCTAGCCTAGATATGGAAAGTAGATTATATCCAAGAGATTCAACAAGCATAAAATTTTGGATGGAGTTATCATGTGAGATGACCACCTTACCAAGGCCAACCACCTTACCCTTTGAGTTATCACCAAAAGTGACATACTTTCGAGGGCCATCGTTTTCAGCAAGCTCATGAAACATATCCTTGTCTCCGGTCATGTGATCGGTACATCCACTATCAAGAACCCATTCCTTTCCCCCAGCCATGTAACCATGAAGATTATCCATAAGACCAAAGTGTCTCATAGACTCATCGAGATCAAAGTCACTATCATCATCCTCATCATAGTATCCTCCATAGTATCCATGTTCAACATCATCTTGTGGTTGATCATCACCTAGAGAGAGTGATTCATTAGATATTTGATCATGACAATTTTCATATTTATGAATTATAATGACTTCCGAGATGATATTACTGATGATTCCAACATCTCCTTTAGTACGCATAAGGTCATGAAGCTCAAATAAACAATCACCAAACTTAGGATCTCTAGGATTCATCTTACTTAAAGCAATTGACTTTTGAAGAATCACATCTAGATTTTGCAAGGAATAGTTTGGAAATCATTCCTCAAGAAATCTCCATATGGTGTAAGCACAATCAAGAGTAGGCAAGCAAACAATCAAATTTCTAGGCAATCCTCTAATGATAAGATTGATAGTTCTAAGATTGCGGATCATGTCAATAGAATCATCAGGGGTAGGATGCAAGGGGTCAACAAGGGGTGCACACGGGCTAGTAATGTACTTTTTCAAATGATATTCATTGAAAATCTCAAGCATCTCATTTTTCCGGGCATTAAAGAACTCTCCATCAAGCATAGGCACTCTACGTCTAAAACTCCCCATCATAGACTCATCCATCTTCCTCCAATGGTGATTAAACCAAAGCAATGGAGGCCAAACCTCTGATACCAATTGAAAGGATCGAGAAGAGGTGTCTAGAGGGGGGTGATTAGACCTTCACCAAAGAGAAGTAGCAGTTTTTAAGTTCTTTAAGTTAAGGTGGAGTTTTAGCACAAGTCTAAACATTCACAATACATTTCAAGCAAGCATGCCAAGAGTGTATGAGCAACGGAAAGTAAAGCATGCAAATTGCAAGAAAGTAAAGGGATGTGATTGGAGTGTGCAAACGCAATTGGAGACACGGAGATTTTTGGCGTGGTTCCGATAGGTGGTGCTATCGTACATCCATGTTGATGGAGACTTCAACCCACGAAAGGTAATGGTTGCACGAGTCCACGGAGGGCTCCACCCACGAAGGGTCCACGAAGAAGCAACCTTGTCTATCCCACCATGGCCATCACCCACGAAGGAATTGCCTCACTTGGGTAGATCTTCACGAAGTAGGCAATCTCCTTGCCCTTACAAGTTGCTTGGTTAAACTCCATGATCTTGACGGAGGCTCCCAAGTGACACCTAACCAATCTAGGAGACACCACTCTCCAAAAGGTAATAGATGGTGTGTTGATGATGGACTCATTGCTCTTGTGCTTCAAATGATAGTCTCCCCAACACTTAACTCTCCCTCATAGATTTGGATATGGTGGAAAGATGATTTGAGTGGAAAGCAACTTGGGGAAGGCTAGAGATCATGATTCTTGTGGTTGGATTGGAATGTCTTGGTCTCGACACACATGAGTAGGTGGTTCTCTCTCACAAAATGAGTAGTGGAAGTGTAGACACGTTCTGATGGCTCTCTCAGAAATGGAGAGCAGGGTGGAGGGGTATATATAGCCTCCACACAAAATCTAGCCGTTACACACAATTTACTAGACTCGGTGGGACCGAATAGTGAAACTCGGTGATACCGAATTGGTCCAGAATGTGAACGTTAGAGTTTTCGGTGGGACCGATATGCTAGGCTTAGGGTAAAACCTCAACTCAGTTTGACCGATTACACAAACTCGGTGAGGCTGATTTTGGTAATAAGCAAACAGAGAGTTGGTCGAACAAACTTGGTGGGACTGACTGCATATCTTGGTGGGACTGAAATAATTGCAACAGGCAACAGAGAATTTGCAAGCCCATCTCAGTGAGACCGAGATCCTATCAGTGAGACCGAACAGATTAGGGTTTCTGGTAGTGGCTATGTTAGGTGAACTCGGTGGCGCTGGATAGATCAAATCTGTGGGGCCGAGTTTGACTTTAGGTTTAGGACATATGTGGAAATGAGAAAGTGGTTGAGGGCTTTGGAGCATATCACTAAGCACTTTGAGCAAGCAAGACATTAAGCAACACCTCATCCCCTTTTAATAGTATTGGCTTTCTTATGGACACAATGTGATCTTGGATCAATAAGAATGAAAATGTAGAGTCTTGAGATTTTGCCAATCTGCTGTCCTTAGCTTCTTGAAGGGGTTCCACATCTTCTTGTCCATGCCATGACTTTTTTGAACTTTCTGAAATATGCTAGTTGAAAATATTAGTCCAACAAGAGATATGTTGACATTAATTACCAACATCACCCAGGGAGCACTTGTGCTTTCCGAGTGACAGACCTACAAACAACAGTTTTCGGTGTGTGCCAAGGGCACAAAGGTCTGCAGCTGTGCCAGTTATCAGTGACACTAGGACTGCCATTTCAGTACCTGCAGCAACTGCCCCAGTCAATCCTCCAGTTGCATCTCCTCTAGCTCCTCAGGCATCTTCAGAAGCATTTGCAGATGCTGCCCTCCCCATGTCATCTACGCACACTGGAGATCGTGCCTAGAGTGTCGCATAGCCCTATGCATTTTCGAGATTTTTGGTAACTTGTTGCCAAAGGGGGAGAAAGTGTATAGATCATTAGGTTTCGAGAGAGAGAGAGAGACCATTTTGCCTTTTGTTTGCCTCTCTTGCTACTTTGATCTTTTGCTTTGATCATTTGCTCGTTTGATTCCTATGCTACTATGTGTGCTTGTGTGTGAGATACTCTTGTGATCATGTGTTTGATCATATTATACTTTAATGTATGCTTGAATGATGATATCTTAATACTTGTGTGTGATCAATCATGTTTCCCTTGGTGATGAGTGCATGTTCTTTATATCTTATCATTTTGAGCGCTCCACCAAGATGTATGTCACATGGAAGAGTGACCCATCATCCTAATCGATTGTGCATTTGCATTCAAAAGAATTTTTTTAAATAATGCACAAATTTAGGGGGAGCTCTTTCTTATCACATACTTCTCAAAGAGATGACGTATTTCAATCATATTATCATTTGTCGAAGCTTTGATCTATAAGTTGTCATCAATTACCAAAAGGGGGAGATTGCAAGTGCAACTAATCCCCGGGTGGTTTTGGTAATTCATAACAACATATAGCTCATTGAACTAATATCCATTCAAGTAAAATATTTCAAAAAGTTCAATGATTGGCATGGCATGGACTAGAGATGTGGACCCCTTAAAATGCTAAGGACAAAGATTGGCAAAAGCTCAAGACTATTCATTTCTATTTTAGTGATCCAAGGTCACATTGGGTCCATAGGAAAAGCCAATACTACTAAAAGGGGATGAGGTGTTGCTTAATGGTCTACTTGCTCAAAGTGCTTAGTGATATGCTCCAAAGCCCTCAACCACTTTCTCATTTCCAAATATGTCCAAAACCTAAAGTCAAACTCGGCCCCACTAATTTGATCTATCCGGCGCCACTGCCAGAAACCCTAATCAATTCAGTCTCATAGATTGGGATCTCGGTCTCACCGAGATGGCAATGCAAACTCTCTGTTTCCCTTTGCAATGTTTCGGTCTTACCAAAATGAGCGATCGGTCCCACCGAGTTCGCAATGTAAACTCTCGGCTTTCCTTCGTAACATTTTAATCTTACCGAAATTAGCAATCGGTCCCATCGAGTTTGCCTTACTGATACATCTCCAATGTATCTATAATTTTTGATTGCTCCATGCTATTATATTATCTATTTTGGATGTTAATGGGCTTATTTTTACACTTTTATATTATTTTTGGGACTAAGCTATTAACCGAAGGCCCGGCCCAAATTGTTGTTTTTTTTGCCTATTTTAGTGTTTCACAGAAAAGGAATATCAAACGAAGTCGAAATGGAATGAAACTTCCGGAACGTGATATTCTCGACAAACGTGATCCAGGAGACTTGGAGTGGGCGTCAACAAACAATCGAGGAGGCCATGAGGCAGGGGGCACACCTACCCCCTGGGCGCGCTCTCCACCCTTGTGGGCCCCTCATTGCTCCACCGACCTACTTCTGCCTCCTATATATATCCACGTACCCCGCAAACATCCAAGAGCACCACGAAAACCTAATTCCACCGCCGCAACCTTCAGTACCCAAGAGATCCCATCTTGGGGCCTTTTTCGGAGCTTCGCCGGAGGGGGCATTTATCACGGAGGGCCTCTACATCAACTCCATGGCCCCTCCAATGATGTGTGAGTAGTTTACTTCAGACCTTTGGGTCCATAGCTAGTAGCTAGATGGCTTCTTCTCTCTCTTTGGATCCCAATACAAAGTTCTCCTCGATTCTCTTGGAGATCTATTCGATGTAATCTTATTTTGCGGTGTGTTTGTCAAGATCCGATGAATTGTGGGTTTATGGTCCAGATTATTTATGAACAATATTTGAATCTTCTCTGAATTCTTTTATGTATGATTGGTTTATCTTTGCAAGTCTCTTCGAATTATCAGTTTGGTTTGGCCTACTAGATTGATCTTTCTTGCAATGGTATAAGTGCTTAGCTTTGGGTTCAATCTTGTGGTGCTCGATCCCAGTAACAGAAAGGGAAACGACACGTATTGTATTGTTGCCATCGAGGATAAAAAGATGGGGTTTATATCATATTGCATGATTTTATCCCTCTACATCATGTCATCTTGCTTAAGGCGTTACTCTGTTCTTATGAACTTAATACTCTAGATGCATGCTGGATAGCGGTCGATGTGTGGAGTAATAGTAGTAGATGCATAATCGTTTCGGTCTACTTGTCGTGGAAGTGATGCCTATATACATGATCATGCCTAGATATTCTCATAATTATTCGCTTTTCTATCAATTGCTCGACAATAATTTGTTCACCCACCGTAATACTTATGCTCTCTTGAGAGAAGCCACTAGTGAAACCTATGGCCCCCGTGTCTATTCTCCATCATATAAGTTTCCAATCTATTTTATTTTGCAATCTTTACTTTCAATCTATATCATAAAAATACCAAAAATATTTATCTTATTATTATTATCTCTATCAGATCTCACTCTTGCAAGTGGCCGTGAAGGGATTGACAACCCATTTATCGCGTTGGTTGCGAGGTTCTTATTTGTTTGTGTCGGTACAAGGTGACTCACGTGTGGTCTCCTACTGGATTGATACCTTGGTTCTCAAAAACTGAGGGAAATACTTACGCTGCTTTACTACACCACCCTTTCCTCTTCAAGGGAAAACCAAGGCAATGCTCAAGCGGTAGCAAGAAGGATTTCTGGCGCTGTTGCCGAGGAGATCTACGCCAAGTCAAGACATACCAAGTACCCATCACAACTCTTATCCTTTGCATTATATTATTTGCCATTTGCCTCTCGTTTTCCTCTCCCTCACTTCACCCTTGCCGTTTCATTCACCCTTCTTCTGTTCGTTTTTTTCGTTTGCTTTGATGTCTTACTTGGCTCGTTTACTCGTTTGGTTGGATTAGTTGATTATTTATTACTAAACAGAGAACCTAAGATCTACGGATCCTCATCCGCTTGCTAATATTTTTAAGAGATCCAATTATGATGAACCAAATGCTAGTGAGTTTTGTGCACTAGATTATCTTTATGAAGTTTTGCTTGAAATTCATGAATCTAAAAATTGTGATGAAGTACTTTATGGAGTGATTCACGAGGATCTGTGAATAAAAATCATGATTGCAATGATGATAGTATAAATTCTATTAATGTCAATTGTGCTTATAATATGCAAAACCCTAAGCTTGGGGATGCTAGTTTTGCTATGTCCTCTACTTGTTGCAGTGATCATGATTGGGGTGATTCTTCTTATGATCTTGAAAATTTATTTAAGCCCCATGATGAATATGAGATTGATAATAGTGTTTGCAATATTATTGAAAGTGGGTTTGGAAGAGTGTCAACTTTAGATCCCACATATTTGGAGAATGTTCAATCTTATGAAATTTTTGATAAAAGTGGGTTTGGAGAGGTCATGACTTTAGTTAATGTTAATCCCACTATTTTGGAAGAGTGTCAACTTTGCATGCATGTGGATCGCGTTGAAAATATTCTATGTGATAGCTATTTTGTTGAATTTTCTTATGATCCCACATGTAATTATTATGAGAGAGGAAAATATGATTGTAGAAATTTTCACGTTATTAAATTACCTCTTGTTATGTTGAGATTGCTATTGTTTCTTTCCGCTTCCTTGCATATGCTAGTTTTTGCTTGCGATGATAATTTGTTTGCCTATAAGATGTCTATGCATAGGAAGTATGTTAGACTTATACGTGTTCATCACGTGTTTCATGATGCTCTCTTTGTGCTTCAATTCTTGTCTTTCACGTGAGCATCATTAAAATTATCAATGCCTAGCTAAAAGGCTTTAAAGAAAAGCGCTTGCTAGGAGGCAACCCAATATTTTTCCTTGCTTTTATTTAATAAATAATTTGTCTAGCCTCTGTTTTGGTTGTGTTTTTTGTGTTTAGTTAGTGTTTGTGCCAGGTGGAACCGTTGGGAAGACTTGGGGAAAGTCTTTTTGATCTTGCTGTAAAAAACAGAAACTTTAGCGCTCACGAGAATTGCTGCAATTTTTTATTGGAGGGTCATATTTAGTTAATTCTTTTTGAATATTATTAATAGATAAAGTCCTCACTTCCAGAAATTTATTCTAGAATTTTTGAGGTTCCAGAAGTGGTCGAAACCTACAGATTACTACAGACTGTTCTGTTTTTGACAGATTCTGTTTTTCGTGTGTTGTTTGCTTATTTTGATGAATCTATGGCTAGTGATAGAGTTTATGAACCATAGAAAAGTTGGAATACAGTAGGTTTAACACCAATATAAATCAAGAATGATTTCATTACAGTACCTTGAAGTATTGGTTTGTTTTCTTTCGCTAACGGAGCTCACGAGATTTTCTATTTTGAGTTTTGTGTTGTGAAGTTTTCAAGTTTTGGGTAGAGATTCGATGGATTATGGAACAAGGAGTGGAAAGATCCTAAGCTTGGGGATTACCAAGGCACCCCAAGGTAAAATCCAAGGACACCAAAAAGCCTAAGCTTGGGAATGCCCCGGAAGGCATCCCCTCTTTCGTCTTCGTCTATCGGTAACTTTACTTGGAGCTATATTTTTATTTGCCACATGATATGTGTTTTGCTTGGAGCATCTTGTATGACTTGAGTCTTTGCTTTTTAGTTTACCACAATCATCCTTGCTGTACACACCTTTTGAGAGAGACACACATGAATGGGAATTTAATAGAATACTCTATGTGCTTCACTTATATCTTTTGAGCATTATAGTTTTTGCTCTAGTGCTTCACTTATATCTTTTAGAGCACGGTGGTGGTTTCATTTTATAGAAATAATTGATCTCTCATGCTTAACTTATATTATTTTGAGAGTCCTTTAAAACAACATGGCAATTGCTTTTAGGAATAATAAAAACTATCATATAAGTGCATTGAATACTATGAGAAGTTTGATACTTGATAATTGATTTGAGATATGGAGATGGTGATATTAGAGTCATGCTAGTTGAGTAGTTGTGAATTTGAGAAATACTTGTGTTGAAGTTTGTGATTCCCGTAGCATGCACGTATGGTGAACCATTATGTGATGAAGTCGTAGCATGATCTATTTATTGATTGTCTTCATTATGAGTGGCGGTCGGGGACGAGCGATGGTCTTTTCCTACCAATCTATCCCCCTAGGAGCATGCGCATAATACTTTGTTTTGATAACTAATAGATTTTTGCAATAAGTATGTGAGTTCTTTATGACTAATGTTGGGTCCATGGATTATACGCACTCTCACCCTTCCACCATTGCTAGCCTCTCTAGTACCGCACAACTTTCGCCGGTACCATAAACCCACCATATACCTTCCTCAAAACAGCCACCATACCTACCTATTATGGCATTCCCATAGCCATTCCGAGATATATTGCCATGCAACTTTCCACCGTTCCGTTTGTTATGACACGCTTCATCATTGTCATATTGCTTGCATGATCATGTAGTTGACATCGTATTTGTGGCTCATCGTATTTGTGGCAAAGCCACCATTCATAATTCTTTCATACATGTCACTCATGAATCATTGCACATCCCGGTACACCGCCGGAGGCATTCACATAGAGTCATATTTTGTTCTAAGTATTGAGTTGTAATTCTTGAGTTGTAAGTAAAAAAGAAGTGTGATGATCATCATCATTAGAGCATTGTCCCATGTGAGGAAAGGATGATGGAGACTATGATTCCCCCACAAGTGAGGATGAGACTCTAGACGAAAAATAAAAAAAGGGGGGAAAAGAGAAAAGAGGCCAAAAGAAAAAAAGAGAGAAAGAAGGCCCAAATAAAAAAATGAGAGAAAAAGAGAGAAGGGACAATGTTACTATCCTTTTACCACACTTGTGCATCAAAGTAGCACCAAGATCTTCATGATAGAGATTCTCCTATGTTGTCACTTTCATATACTAGTGGGAATTTTACATTATAGAACTTGGCTTGTATATTCCAATGGTGGGCTTCCTCAAATTGCCCTAGGTCTTCGTGAGCAAGCAAGTTGGATGCACACCCACTTAGTTTCTTTTATTGAGCTTTCATACACTTATAGCTCTAGTGCATCCGTTGCATGGCAATCCCTACTCACTCACATTGATATTTATTGATGGGCATCTCCGTAGCCCGTTGATACGCCTAGTTGATGTGAGACTATCTTCCCCTTTTTGTCTTCTCCACAACCACCATTCTATTCCACATATAGTGCTATGTCCATGGCTCACGCTCATATATTGCGTGAAGATTGAAAAGGTTTGAGAACATCAAAAGTATGAAACAATTGCTTGGCTTGTCATCGGGGTTGTGCATGATTTAAATATTTTGTGTGGTGAAGATAGAGCATAGCCATACTATATGATTTTGTAGGGATAACTTTCTTTGGCCATGTTACTTTGAGAAGACATGATTTCTTAGTTAGTATGCTTGAAGTATTTTTATTTATATGTCAATATTAAACTTTTATCTTGAATCTTTTGGATCTGAACATTCATGCCACAATAAAGAAAAATTACATTGAGAAATATGATAGGAAGCATTCCACATCAAAAATTCTTTTCTTTATCATTTACCTACTCGAGGACGAGCAGGAATTAAGCTTGGGGATGCTTGATACATCTCCAACGTATCTATAATTTTTTATTGCTCCATGATATTATATTATCTATTTTGGATGTTAATGGGCTTATTTTTACACTTTTATATTATTTTTGGGACTAACCTATTAACTGGAGGCCCATCCCAAATTGTTGTTTTTTTGCCTATTTTAGTGTTTCGTAGAAAAGGAATATCAAACAAAGTCCAAACAGACTGAAACCTTCGGGAACGTGATTTTTTCAACAAACGTGATCGAGGAGACTTGGAGTGGGCGTCAAGAAACAATCGAGGAGGCCTACCCCCCTGGGCGCCTACCCCCCTGGGCGCGCCCTCCACCCTCATGGGCCCCTCGTTGCTCCACCGACCTACTTCTTCCTCCTATATATTGTTTGGCTTGATCCCAGTGACAGAAAGGGAAAAGACACGTATTGTATTGTTTTCATCGAGGATAAAAGGATGGGGTTTATACCATATTGCATGAGTTTATCCCTCTACATCATGTCATCTTGCTTAAGGTGTTACTCTGTTCTTATGAACTTAATACTCTAGATGCATGTTGGATAGCGGTCGATGTGTGGAGTAATAGTAGTAGATGCATAATCGTTTCAGTCTACTTGTCGTGGAAGTGATGCCTATATACATGATCATGCCTAGATATTCTCATAATTATTCGCTTTTCTATCAATTGCTCGATAGTAAATTGTTCACCCACCGTAATACTTATGTTATCTTGAGAGAAGCCACTAGTGAAACCTATGGCCCCTGGGTCTATTCTCCATCATATAAGTTTCCAATCTATTTTATTTTGCAATCTTTACTTTCAATCTATATCATAAAAATACCAAAAATATTTATCTTATTATTATTATTATCTCTATCAGATCTCACTCTTGCAAGTGGTCGTGAAGGGATTGACAACCCCTTTTATCGCGGTTGTTGCGAGGTTCTTATTTGTTTGTGTAGGTACGAGGTGACTCGTGTGTGGTCTCCTACTGGATTGATACCTTGGTTCTCAAAAACTAAGGGAAATACTTACGCTGCTTTACTGCACCACCCTTTCCTCTTCAAGGGAAAACCAACGCAGTGCTCAAGAGGTAGCATTTACCAACTCTCTGTTTGCTCGTTGCTGAAATCGGTCTCACCGAGTTCACACAATCGGTCACACCGTGATGAGGTTTTGCCCTAACCCTAGCACATCGGTCCCACGGAGTTGATCATTTCGGTCCCACCGAGATATCTAACGTTCACATTTTGAACTGAATTAGTCTCACCGAGTTATTCTATTCGGTTTGACCGAGTTGGGTCAATTGTGTGTAACAGTTGGATTTTGTGTGGAGGCTATATATACCCCACCACCCCCTTCTCTATTCAAGAGAGAGCCATCAGAACGTGCCTACACTTCCACTACTCATTTTCTGAGAGAGAACCACCTACTCATGTGTTGAGACCAAGACATTTCGATCCAACCACAAGAATCTTGATCTCTAGCCTTCCCCAAGATGCTTTTCACTCAAATCATCCTTCCACCATAGCCAAATCTGTGAGAGAGAGAGTTGAGTGTTGGGGAGAAGATCATTTGAAGCACAAGAGAAAGGAGTTCATCATCATCACACCATATATTACCTTTTGGAGAGTGGTGCCTCCTAGATTGGTTAGGTGTCACTTGGGAACCTCCAACAAGATTGTGGAGTTGAACCAAGGAGTTTGTAAGGGGAAGGAGATTGCCTACTTCGTGAAGATCTACCTGAGTGAGGCAAGTCCTGCGTGGGCGATGGCCATGGTGGGATAGACAAGGTTGCTTCTTCATGGACCCTTCGTGGGTGGAGCCCTCCGTGGACTCGCGCATCCGTTACCGTTTGTGGGTTGAAGTCTCCACCAACATGGACGTACAATAGCACCACCTATCGGAACCACGCCAAAAATCTCCATGTCTACATTGCGTCTACCTTCTCAAAACCCTTCCTTTACCTTCATATGCAATGTTTTACTTTCCGCTGCTACACTCTTAGAATTGCATGTGTAGGGTGATTGCTTGACTTGTGCTAAGTTGCTAAAATCTGCGAAGACTTAAAATTGGGAAAAAGCTAGATATTTATTTGGTCAAGTAGTCTAATCACCCCCCCTCTAGACCTACTTTTGATCCTACACCTCTCTCTAAACATGTCGACATGATTTTCGATGTCAGCTTTCACTTGAGGACAAGCGAGATCTAAGCTTGGGGGAGTTGATACATCCATTTGCATCATGTTTTCCTAATGTTATATATAGTGTTTTACACTTTATAGCACTTTGTGGAGTAATTATAATGCATGTTCTCTCATAATATGCAAGGTTTACACAAAGAGGGAGAATGCCAGCAGCTGGAATTCTGGCCCTGAAAAAGCTATGTCAGACATACCTATTCTGTACATCTCCAAATGAGATGAAATTTTATGGAGAATTATTTTGGAATATATAATAAATATTGGAGAGAAGAACTACCAGAGGGGGCAGCCAGGTGGCCACAAGACATCAGGGCGCGCCAGACCCTCTAGGCGCGCCCAGGTGGGTAGTGTGCACCCTGGCCCACCTCTGGTGCCCATCTTCTAGTATATAAGGTCTTTTGACCTAGAAAAAATAAGGAGAGGCCTTTCAGGATGGAGCGCTGCCGTCTCGAGGTGGAACTTGGGCAGGAGCACTTTTGCCCTCCGGCGGAGCAATTCCGCCAGGGGAACTTCCCTCCCGCGGAGGGGGAAATCGAAGCCGTCGTCATCACCAACAACCCTCTCATCTTTGGGAGGCCAATCTTCATCGACATCTTCAAAAGCACCATCTCATCTCAAAACCCTGGTTCATCTCTTGTGTTCAATCTTGAACCGGAACCTCAAATTGGTACCTGTGGGTGACTCGTAGTGTTCATTACATCTTGTAGTTGATGCTAGATGGTTTATTTGGTGGAAGATTATATGTTTAGATCCGTTATGCTATTTAATATCCCTCTAATCTTGAGAATGAATATTATTTGGGAGTAGTTGCCCTTGTTCTTGAGGCCACGAGAGAATTCATGTTGCAAGTAATCATCTGAATTTGATATTCGTTCGATATTTTGATGATATGTATGGTGTGATTCCCTTAGTGGTGTTATGTGAACATCGACTACATGAAACTTCACCATATTTGGGCCTAAGGGGATGCATTGTGGAGTACTTATTAGATGATGGGCTGCTAGAGTGACAGAAGCTTAAACCCTAGTTTATGCATTATTTCGTAAGGGACTGATTTGGATCCATATGTTCAATGCTATGGTTAGATTGTTATCTTAAATCTTCTTTCCTAGTTGCGGATGCTTGCGATAGGGTTAATCATAAGTGGGAGGCTTGTTCAAGTAAGAACAACACCCAAGCACTCCACCCACATACCAAATTATCAAAGTAGCGAACGCGAATCGAACCAACATGATGAAAGTGACGAGATGAAATTCATGTGTGTCCTCAAGAATGCTTTGCTTATTATAAGAGACCGTTCTAGCCCGCCCTTTCCTACAAAAAGTATTGGGCTAACTTCTGCACTTTATTTACCGTTACCATTACTTATTCGTTACAAATTACCTTACTATCAAACTACTTTTTACAGAAAATTTCAGTGCTTGCAGAAATTACCTTGCTGAAAACTGCTTGTCATTTCCTTCCGCTCCTCGTTGGGTTCGACACTCTTACTTATCGAAAGGACTACGATGTTGGAAATATGCCCTAGAGGCAATAATATTGTATTATTATATTTCCATTATTCATAGTTAAGAGTTTATCTCCCATGCTATAACTGTTATGATCCTAGAATATACAATTCAGTGGAAAACTCATATGCACGTGTGGAATGATAAACGGTAAGCAATAGGTTCCCGATCTCGCTTCTAAGACTGGCTCAAGTGTTGTTGGTGATCATGTTTTCCAGATCTTAGGATATCGTTAAGTGTAATGATAGTCGTAAAACAACATTGAGGGTATGATGTTAGAAGAATGATCATATTGAATCGACCCAATACTTGTCTGTTATACTATGTGATTATATCGTCTGAAATCATCTTTTCTAACATGGAGTGTTAGCATGTGTACTTTATTTCCTCAGACCATGAGAGTGTCTTGGTCACTTCCTACCGGACGGTGGGCTTTGGGGTTTCTCAAACGTCATCTGTAACAAGGTGATCATAACAACAACTTTCAGGCGCACCGGAAAGTTTGACAAGTGACCAGACAACTCGAGAGTGGGATTTGCTCCTCCGACGATGGAGAGATATTCTTAGGGCCCTCTCGGTGTAACAGCATCCATCATCGTCTGGCCAGATAGAGGTGACTAAGTCACGAGGATGCCGGAACACATCAACGAGAAAGAAGAACAAAACCGATAACGGTAGCAATGGTATAGTAAGCATGGTGATGACCCAAGAGGATACCGATGAACACCGGGTTTTGTAAAGTATCGTGAAGCAAAGGGAACATCACATCATAACCAAAGGTTCACTTGAATATCATTCATGTAATCATAGGGACCTGTATGGATGTCCACAGTTCCGATATCGGTCATTGAACGAAGGGGTTTCGTTCATGTCTATGGTTAGCGAACCTACGGGGTAACAAGCTTAAGGTAATCACAATCTGCTGAGTGTTAGTAGGACGGGAGTGATGAGAATATATTTGTGAAATTGTTTCATTAATATCCAGAATAGTTTCGAGAGGTTCTGGAAGTGTTTCGGTCACCGGAAGGGTTTCGGTGACTATCGGGTATTACCGATTAGTATATATAGGTGGAAAATGTTTCCAAAGATGTTAAATTATATATATATATAATGCTCTCAAAATGTTTACAACAAATATATATTTAATTTAATACCAATGAACCTAATAAGGCCAAGAGGTGGAAGGAAACTTGGGCCACAAGGGCCCAAGTGGGAAGGCGCCCCCTTTCCTTGTGGGGGGGGGGGGCGAATAGGAGTAGGAGAGGAGTCATACTCCTCCTCCCCTTAGTTGGGTGCCACAAGGAGGGTTTCCCTCCTTGGTGGCAGCCCTCCCTCTCCCCTCTAACCTGTATATAGTGTAGGTTTGGCGCCCAATTGTATAACACAAGTTTTTGGGTGCCTCTTCTAGTTGATATAGTTCTTGTTCTAGTTGGTCCTAGACTAATTAGACCTAGCCCTAGCCACCTCTAATCCTCATAATTAGAAGACCAGTGTTGTTCTAATCTCCTCCCTCTAATTCTCTAGCAATGATTAGCTCTGGACGGCGAAGCGCTGTCGGATCGTGAAGACCGTACGCTTGCAACCAAGTAGAGAGGACGTGCTTTCGGTCTTCTATTCGAGGGGTCATTCGAGGGTGGTTCGTAAGATCATCATCATCATTCGAGGAACTTCGAGCATGGTCTACACTGACTCTTCTTCTTCCGCCGCACTCCGGAGTTGGTAACAATTGTTGATCCCAACCCTTATGCATCTTCATATTGATCTTGGTGATCGTAGGTGTGAACTTTTTTTGTTTTCTACTACATTTCCCAATAGTGGCATCATGAGTGTGACGCCCCCGATTTGACCGTACACTAATCATGCACGCAAATGTGTACGATCAAGATCAAGGACTCACGGGTAGATATCACAACACAACTCTACAAATAAAATAAGTCATACAAGCATCATATTACAAGCCAGGGGCCTCGAGGGCTCGAATACAAGAGCTCGATCATAGACGAGTCAGAGGAAGCAACATTATCTGAGTACAAACATAAGTTAAACAAGTTGCCATAAGATGGCTAGCACAAACTGGGATACAGATCGAAAGAGGCGCAGGCCTCCTGCCTGGGATCCTCCTAACTACTCCTGGTCGTCGTCAGCGGGCAGCACGTAGTAGTAGGCACCTCCGGTGTAGTAGGAGTCGTCGTCGACGGTGGCGTCTGGATCCTGGGCTCCAACATCTGGTTGCGACAACCAGGTAGAAAGGATAGGGGGAAAAGAGGGAGAAAGCAACCGTGAGTACTCATCCAAAGTACTCGCAAGCAAGGAGCTATACTACATATGCCTGGGGTATCAAATGGAATAAGGGTATCATATGTGGACTGAACTGCAGAATGCCAGAATAAGAGGGGGATAACTAATCCTGTCGAAGACTACGCTTCTGGCAGCCTCCGTCTTGCAGCATGTAGAAGAGAGTAGACTGAAGTCCTCCAAGTAGCATCGCATAGCATAATCCTAACCGATGATCCTCCCCTCGTCGCCCTGTGAGAGAGCGATCACCGGTTGTATCTGGCACTTGGAAGGGTGTGTTTTATTAAGTATCCGGTTCTAGTTGTCATAAGGTCAAGGTACAACTCCGGGTCGTCCTTTTACCGAGGGACACGGCTATTCGAATAGATAAACTTCCCTGCAGGGGTGCACCACATACCCCAACACGCTCGATCCCATTTGGCCGGACACACTTTTCTGGGTCATGCCCGGCCTCGGAAGATCAACAAGTCGCAGCCCTACCTAGGCACAACAGAGAGGTCAGCACGCCGGTCTAAATCCTATGGCGCAGGGGTCTGGGCCCATCGCCCATTGCACACCTGCACGTTGCGTACGCGGCCGGAAGCAGACCTAGCCTAGTGGCTTTCCAGTCCAATCCGGCGCGCGCCACTCAGTCGCTGACGTCATGAAGGCTTCGGCTGATACCACAACGCCGGGATACCCATAACTACTCCCACGTAGATGGTTAGTGTGTATAGACCAAATGGCCAGACTCAGATCAAATACCCAGATCTCGTTAAGCGTGTTAAGTATCCGCGAATGCCGAATAGGGCCAGGCCCACCTCTCTCCTAGGTGGTCTGAACCTGCCCTGTCGCTCCGCCACAAAGTAACAGTCGGGGGCCGTCGGGAACCCAGGCCCACCACTACCGGGATGGAGCCACCTGTCCCTTCAGCCCCCATCTCCGAACAGTTCCACATGTAATGTAACCGTGTAATGTATATAGTATATGCCCGTGATCACCTCCCGAAGTGATCACGGCCCAGTAGTATAGCATGGCGGACGGACAAGAATGTAGGGCCACTAATGGAACACCAGCATCCTATACTAAGCAGTAGGATAGCAGGTAATGGTAACAACAGTAGTAGCAAGGACAGGCTATGCATCAGGATAGGAATAACGGAAAGCAGTAACATGCTACACTACTCTAATGCAAGCAGTATAGAAAAGAGTAGGCGATATCTGGTGATCAAAGGGGGGCTTGCCTGGTTGCTCAGACAAGGAGGGGTCGTCGGTGACGTAGTCGACCATAGGGGCATCAGCATCGTCACGGGGTCTAACGGAAAGAAGTAACGGAGGGGGAACACAATAAATAACAGAGCAATCAAATGTAACACAAGGCAATACGCGGTAATACGTTGTGCTAGGGGTGACCTAACGTAGGGATAGGTGATACCGGCGAAGGGGGGAAACATCCGGAAAAGTATCCCCGGTGTTTCGCATTTTCGGGCAGAGTAGCCGGAGGGGGAAAGTTGCGTGTTGGATAGGTTAGGGATGCGTGGCGGACGAACGGGCTGCGTATCCGGATTCGTCTCGTCGTTCTGAGCAACTTTCATGTACAAAGTTTTTTAATCCGAGCTACGGTTTATTTTATATTAGTTTTAAAAGATTTAAATCATTTTAGGATTAAGAGAATTAATTAAATCAAAAGGCATTTATGATGTCATCATGACATCAGCATGATGCAAGCGGTCAAAGTTGACCGTTGACCAGTCAACTAAAGGGTGTGTCCTGCATGTCATAGGTTGTTATCTAATTAACAATAGTTAGTTTTATCAGCAGGTTAATTAGGTTTAATTAACTAGATTAATTAAGTTAATTAATTACTTAATTAATTATTATTATTATTATTATTTTTATTTATATATATATATATTTTTGAAAATGTTCTAGGCGTGGGGCCCATCTGTCATAGGCCCTAGGGGCCTTAACGGGCGCTGGGCATGCGGGTTCGGGCGCTACAGGCATGGGGCATCGCCCGAACAGTGAGCCGAGCGGGGCTAGCCCCGGGCGCGGGCGCGCGGCCAGGCGACCGAGCGAGGCCAGTCGGGCGGGGCTAGCGGCAGGGAGGCGACGACGAGCAGCGGTGGAGGCGGGGCGGCGCGACGGTAGCAGGAGATGGGCGCAGCCCGGCATGTGTTGGCGGCTGCAGAGGAGTGCGAGGGAACGGCGGGCGCGGGTGGGCGTGATGGCTGCGGGAGGAGACGACCGAAGCGGGCGACGGAAGCACAGCGCGGGCGCGAGCTGGGCGGTGTTGGGCGCGAGAGGGGCTGCGCGCGTGCACCGCGAGGAGGCCGGGGCGTGCGAAGATGCGGACGCGGCGTGCGTGTACAGGGGTGCGGAGGACCATGGCGAGGCGCAGGGCCGAGCATGGTCGGCGCGCGGTGGACGGCGCCGGCGACAGAGAACGAGGGGAGAGAGGGAGGACGGGGCTCACCGAGCCCTGTAGTTGAGCAAAGCCGGCTCGAGGAGGAGTCGGGGCTGGCGCGACGGGGCGGAGGAGTTCCTGGCGACGAGCAGCGACGGTAGGGTGGTCCGGCGACGGTGAGGCCTTCGGGCGGCAGCACGGCATCGACGGGGTTCGGGGCGAGCGACGGGGTGATGACGAGGTGGCCGCGGCGGAGGCGTTCCGCGCGGCGTCGAGGTGACAGGGAAGGTCGACGGGGTCGCGATGGGCGTCTGGGGCGACGGGGTCACCGGGATCAGGGGGCGAGCGCCCCGATCCAGATCGGGTCCTCGGGTGGGGGGGGGGAGAGTGCGAGGGGGGTCGTGCGGGTGGAGGGAGGAGTGGACCGAGAGTGGTGGAGTGGGGGTCGTGGGTTAGGGTTACGGTGCCCAGGGGGGTTAAGGGAGTGGGGTGTGGGGCGGTTGGGGCGGCCCGCTCGGGCGGTGGAGGCCAGCTGGGCCACTTGGCCCAGCGCGGGGGGGGGGGGGGGGTCTGTTGTTTTACTTTTGTTTTGTTTTTTTTTTTGTATTTATTCTTTTCTGTTTTAGTTTAGTCACACTTTATTTTAGTTTTTATAAAATATGACCATAGCTCCTAAAATAAGGTTTCAGAACATCCCTCTACCATAAAAAGTTTGGTGGTCAATTAAACTATTTAGCATTTGATTATTATTTAAAATCATTTGAATAATTGTTTTGCTATGGTTTTATTCACTTTAGAGTATTTAATCATTTCATAAAAGTGTGGTTTCTCCACCATAATTACCTATGCAATATTTGGTTCACTCCGAACATTTTAGTTTTAATATTCGAAAACTTTTATTCTTTGGTTGATTTTGAATTTGAATTTGAATCAGTTTCGAACTAACACGAGATTAGGAACAGTAATCGGGGTGACGTGGCATCATTAGCAGAGGTTTACTATAGCTTGATTATCCGGGCGTCACAATGAGCAGGTTTACGAGTAGATGCAGGTTGTGATCTAGATCACATTCTATATGTGAGGTTTGATGTTCTTGCTATGATTCCCACGAGTGTTGCTTTGGTTCAGTTCATCGGTAGAATGATGTAGTTTTGCTACAAGGTTTTGACAATCGATTGGCTCTGGCTGTCAATGATCTGCTAACAGTTCCTTGGGCTACATCATAGTCAGGAATAGTGAACCATCGCGTACACAAGAGGGTGCCGAAAATGGATGATGTTCTAGGGGGTCGCGCGTATTGACAAAGTTTATTGTGGGGGAAGAGACTTTTAATTAATTCTCTCTTTCACACACCCCAAAACTTAATCTAGCATTAAGAACATCATCTTGTTGTGCTTGCGTAGGTAGCTAGTCTTAATTATTAAAACTGGTTAACTGCGTAACTAAAATTTTGCTAAAACTGATTAGAGGACGTCTAACTTGGTTTTGCAAGGTTTGCATATGATGTGGTATAGCCTTCATCATGATAATGGGTTTATGTATGACATGGTTATATGTTGTAATGTTAAGTGGCCCGCGCGTCACGGCATGATGGCTGGAGCCACGGGATTGCCACCTTAATGTAAATACGGTAGAGATAGGTTACAGGTGATGGTGGCAAAACGTACACAGAGGACCCTGACGAGGAGAAGGTATACCAGGCGCGGGACGAGGAGCAATAATTTCGTGCCACGACAGAATTTCAGATTTTGGTGTCACGTCAACATTTTCTAAAACAGTCGCCATAGCAACATTTTTTGAGATTGCCGCCACGGTAATGTTTTTGAAATAGTTGTCTCGGTAATGAAATATTGGTCGTCATGTCGCTTCAACTGGAGATTGAAGATGATCATGGAGGACTCCCGACGCCCAGGGCTATACCATATCATGCTATTATGAATTGCGTGAGATGTTTATCCCTTTGTTGTTTGCACCCTTTGATTGTGCAGTAGTCAATTATTAGGGTGATCTCTCATTGAAATATCAAGTCAAAAGGTGCTCTTCCCAGTGTAGCAACCATCTATAACACTTAACGAGCTGGAGTGCGTCATGTCCACATGAGTACAAACGGATAGTTGGTTGTAAGGCGGCGATGGTCAGACCATACATGTAGATTGCACTGGGTTGTCTTGAAGTTCTGGCAGAATAGTTCTGAGCTCGGAGCACAAAGCATCGAAAGATGAACAAGAGTCATATGGAGGTATGATCGGCAAAAGCTTGCCCACCGGTCAAAATTCTCGTCATCAGTGATGCACACATCAATGGTTGAGAACTAGACTTGGATCTTGAATCACTCACAATTAATTATGAGAGATATTGATTTGAGTGGGAGCACAATAATGTATTAATTAAGTTTAATAAGTACTCCAAATTAATTATGAACAATGTCTATGTGTAGTTTGCATTGTAGTTGTAGAATTATGGCTCACAGTTCCACCTTTGTTGTTGAAATTGATTGAATGTTATTTATCTCGTTGAATCCTTATGATTGAGAGGATCATCCTCTAAGAGTGCCAAGAAGGATTTTTGTCCTACTTCATACTTGCAATGTTCTCCCGCTAATGCTATGGATGACGAGACTTATGTCCTTCGATCCAAAATTTTATATTGCATTATAGTCTGCTTGCTTCCGAGAAATCTAAACTTCAAAATGTTTGGGATAGTTATGTGATATTCTTGGAACTGAAAATTGTTTTACAAACAAAAATTAAAAGATATGAGATATCTAAAGAAGTGTTTTTTGCAAGTTCTAGTGAAGTGTTCTACTATTTCTAGGACTAAAATGTGTAAGATCCGGAAGAACGCCAGTCATGAGTTGATGGTGAAAACTTAAAGAGAAAGAACAAAACCAAAGGATGCAATGAGATTTACATGCCTAGGGAAGTTCAGGGCTCACGCCACTCTTAAAAGTTAGATGAATATTCTGTTGAGTGGGAGAAATATTGAAAGTAGAACTATAAGAATTTTAGAGGCAGAAAGAAAAGAAGACTGGAGTGTCCAGCTCAGGTATGAATGTCATACAAGTTATAAGATGTAGAGAAAGTCGGTCAATTAAAGTGTGGTTCTTGAGAATTGTGGTTAAGTTGTTAAACACTAAAATTCTTTGGTAATTGTGGTTAAAAGTTGATCACAAGGATACCGCTCGATTGCATGATGTTGCGAATCGATGCAAAAATTACTATGGCCTAATGACCAACAAATTAATGAGGTTAAAATATGTGTTGAAAAACTTTCGTAAAAGTTATGATACTTTTTCATCAACATATTACCTCTGGATGTATTGTCATAATTCATTTTATAGTTATGCACACTCTAGCCCATTGCACAGAAATTGCGAGGAGTTTGTACATAAGAGAACAATAGTTGTTCGATGTAATGAACTAAAGGGCCATACTCCTATTGTGAATAGGATGAAAGCTATGCCTATTGATGATAGAATTAAACATCTATAACACAGACGCTAAATGTCGCAAGACTAAAAGAATACCACATATGTGTGGCACTGCATTTAGTCACATTGGAGAAACTCGCATAGAGAAATTCCATAATGATGGATTTTTCAGTCATATGATTATGAATCATCAGACACTTGCAAATTTCATCCAAAATGTGAAGCAAACTAAAATACCGTTCACAAGCCATAAAGAATGAGCAACAAAATAATTGGAACATGCATATTGATGTGTGTATTCCAATAAGTGTTGTTGCAAGCAGTGGATTTATCTATCTTCAAGGATGACTCAAGTAGATATTTATATTTACTAATTGAGACATGATTCTAGATCTTTTTAAATGTTTCAAAAGATTTTATAAAGAAGTAGAAATTATTGTAACAAGAAAATTATGTTTCTACAATTTGATTGCAGAAATGAATATTTGAGTTACAAATTGAGCGAATGTTTGATGAGTTGTAAAGTGTTTTATAGCTTACAGCTACTACAGACACTACTAAGTGTAGAGTGTTTTGAGTAGATGTAATCAAGCTATGTATGACATAGTAAGATCAAAGATGACATTAATCGATTTTGTCAATATACTCTTAATGTGATGCTTTAGAGACTATGGCTTTTACACTGAAAAAGGATCGCCATCAAATCTATAAGTGCTACTATTTAGGTTATCCCAAATGGTTGGGTATTCCTATATCACTATGCCGAGGCAAAGTGTTTTGCCACAGAATGCGAAAATTTTAAAGAAAATGTTTTCTGCAAAATACTAAGTGGGAGGACAGTGCAAATCGACAAGATTATAGAATCTTCATGATCAGTTCGAAGAAAATAAATGCTAGAAGTGGTTCTAAGATTTCTTACTGCAACTGATACAGAAGCCTCTACATAGGATATAGACACTTTGATCGAACTTGTAGCTGAACTATATAGGTTGGATATTCAGCAAACCTTCATGGTGCGCAGACGAAATATTGTTGAACAAACAATGAACCTATGATACACAAAGAAGCGTTGATGGGCCCTGACTCTGGAATTGGCTTTATGCCAAAATAATCCGAGATAGTATCCATACACACAATTTAAGTTTCGAACTTGATGGACCCTCTAAAAGACTTAAAGTCTAAAGTGTAATGATGGATCTATAGATTGATAATAGTAAAAATGTTTTATAATGCTTGGCTTGTTGCAAATAAGTTTATGACAAGATCAAGGAGTTGATTATGACGAGATTGTATCATCATAATAATACTTAAAGTCAATTCGGATTAAACTAGCAATTACTAAATATTTCAATTATGAAATATTATAGATGGATGTCAAAATTATTCCAATAAGATGGAAATTGAACTAAGGTTGTATATTTGATACACCAATGTAATTTTCTCAATCCAGAGTATGCTAGTGAGTGTGCAAACTTCAAAGATTTGAAGCAAGCATAGTGGAGTTGGAATCTTTGTTTTGATGAATTGATCAAATAATATGATTTCATCAATTGAAGCAAAGATGCTTGTATTTACAAGAAAGTAAGTGGGAGCATGATATTATTTGTAAACAGTATGTGTGCATGATACATAGTTGATTGGAAATTTCTTGACACAGATTAAGACTTTATTGAAACTAGTTTTTCAGTAAAGCACTTAGGCATGCAATATAGTCCTTGAATTTGGCATTATAATCTATGGAGATAGTTGTGTCTAGTCAAGGCTTAGCGAAAATACATATTGACATAATACTAAAGCAGTTTAGTATGAGTATTGCCAAGAAGTATTTCTTGTCAAAGTTGTTGGGGAACGTAGTAATTTCAAAAAAAATCCTACGCACATGCAAGATCTATAATGGTGATGCATAGCAACGAGAGGGGAGAGTGTTGTCTACGTACCCTTGTAGACCGTAAGCGGAAGCGTTCTGACAACGCGGTTGATGTAGTCGTACGTCTTCACGATCCAATCAATCCTAGTACCGAAAGTACGACACCTCCGCGATCTACACACGTTCAGCTCGGTGACATCCAACGAACCCCCGATCTAGCGAAGTGTCGAGGGAGAGCTTCGTCAGCATGACGGCATGATGACGGTGATAATGATGCTACCGGAATAGGGCTTCGCCTATGCACCGCTATAATATGACCGAGGTGGATTATGGTGGAGGGGGGCACCACACACGGCTAAGGGATCAATGATCAACTTGTGTGTCTATGGGGTGCCCCCTCCCCTCGTATATAAAGGAGTGGAGGAGGGGGAGAGGGCCGGCCTCCTAGGCGCGCCCAAGGGGGGAGTCCTACTCCTGGTGGGAGTAGGATTCCCCCTTCCCTAGTTGGAGTAGGAGAGGGAAGGAAGGGGGAGAAGGAGAGAAGGAAAGCCGCCCCCCCTCCCAATTCGGATTGGGATTGGGGGGGCGCCCCCACCTTGGCGCCTCCGCCTCCTTTCCACTATGGCCCATTAAGGCCCATTGACTCCTGGGGGTTCCGGTAACCCCCCCCCCCCCGGTACTGCGGTATATGCCTGAACTCTCTCGAAACCTTTCCAATGTCCAAACATAGTCATCCAATATGTCGATCTTTATGTCTCGACCATTTAGAGACTCCTCATCATGTCCGTGATCACATCTGGGACTCCGAACTACCTTCAGTACATCAAAACACTTAAACTCATAATACCGATCGTCACCGAATGTTAGGCGTGCGGACCCTACGGGTTCGAGAACTATGTATACATGACCGAGACACGTCTCTGGTCAATAACCAATAGCGGAACCTGGATGTTCATATTGGCCCCCACATATTCTACGAAGATCTTTATCGGTCAAACTACATAACAACATACGTTGTTCCCTTTGTCATCGGTATGTTACTTGCCCGAGATTCGATCGTCGATATCTCAATACCTAGTTCAATCTCGTTACCGGCAAGTCTCTTTACTCGTTCCGTAATGAACCATCCCGTAACTAACTCATTAGTTACATTGCTTGCAAGGCTTATAGTGATGTGCATTACCGAGAGGGCCCAGAGATACCTCTCCAATACTCGGAGTGACAAATCCTAATCTCGATCTATGCCAACTCAACAAACACCATCAGAGATACCTGTAGAGCATCTTTATAGTCACCCAGTTACATTGTGATGTTTGATAGCACACTAAGTGTTCCTCTGGTATCCGGGAGTTGCATGATCTCATAGTCATAGGAACATGTATAATTTATGGAAAAAGCAATAGCAACAAACTAAATGATCATCATGCTAAGCTAATGGATGGGTCAAGTCAATCACATCATTCTCTAATGATGTGATCCCGTTAATCAAGTGACAACTCACATCTATGGTTAGGAAACATAACCATCATTGATTCAACGAGCTAGTCAAGTAGAGGCATACTAGTGACACTCTGTTTGTCTATGTATTCACACATGTACTAAGTTTCCGGTTAATACAATTCTAGCATGAAAAATAAGCATTTATCATGATATAAGGAAATATAAATAACAACTTTATTATTGCCTCTAGGGCATATTTCCTTCAGTCTCCCACTTGCACTAGAGTCAGTAATCTGGATTACATCGTAATGATTCTAACACCCATGGAGTCTTGGTGATGATCATGTTTTGCTCGTGAGAGAGGCTTAGTCAACGGGTCTGCAACATTCAGATCCGTATGTATCTTGCAAATCTCTATGTCTCCCTCATTGACTTGATCGTGGATGGAATTGAAGCGTCTCTTGATGTGCTTGGTTCTCTTATGAAATCTGGATTCCTTTGCCAAGGAAATTGCACCAGTATTGTCACAAAAGATTTTCATTGGACCCGATGCATGCACTAGGTATGACATCTGGATCAGATATGAACTCCTTCATCCAGACTCCTTCATTTGATGCTTCCGAAGCAGCTATGTACTCCGCTTCACATGTAGATCCCGCCACGACGCTCTTCTTGGAACTGCACCAACTGACAGCTCCACCATTTAATAAAAATACGTATCCGGTTTGTGACTTGGAGTCATCCGGATCAGTGTCAAAGCTTTGCATCGACGTAACCATTTATGATGAGCTCTTTGTCACTGTAACATCCCAAAATTCTAAATTTTGGAATGTTATAATAAATAGATAGACTGATTGATTGTTTGATTGTTGTGTGATTGATTGAGTGAAATTCGAAACTTTTTGAAAGTTAAATGAGAGGGAATAAAAGGACTTTCCCAAGCTCTCATTTTGCATTTATGATCTCCGGGAATTCAAATTCTTTTCACCACAAAACCCCGGAGAGAAGATGACATGACTTCTTCCATTTATTTAAATGAAAAGGGGTGTTGAAAATAATTTTGAAAATATTCCAAATTCTGAAACTTTATGCAACTCAATGATTTTCATGAGAGAAGATAATATGACTTCTTCAAATTATATGAAATATGAGTTGGGAGTTTCAAAAGAATTAAATTCAAAGTTCTTTTGAATTTATTTTCAATTTGGAGTTATTTGAGTTTTATTCAAATTATTTTTCTCCAAAAATAAAGTATATGGAAAATAGGGTAACATGATTCCCTACATTAGAAAATTGGAAAAAATTAATTTGAAATCATTTTGGTATTTTTAAAATGATTTTTTATTGGATTTTAATAGAGCAGTAGCACTCTTTGAATTATTTGAATTATTCTGGATTTTATTTGGCATTATAAAAATGTTCATGTCGTAGATAAATTTTTTCTGCAAATTTTGGTATATTATATGCCTATATATTATTTTTATTTTTGCCGTTATTATTTTATTTGTCTGGAAAATGTTTAAAAAAAATTGTTCCACTGACTGGGCCGACCCAAGTCGCCAGCCCAGCCCGCGCCGCCACCGTCTTCCCCGCCGTCTCGGATCGGGACTTCCCCGAAGTCCGGCGCCGCCACGGCACCATCGCCCCTCGCCCAAGTCGGTCGCCGCCCCTTTAATAGCGTCGCCCGGACCCCCCCTCTCTCCTCATCTTGCCGCATCTTGCCGCGCCTGCCATCGCTTCTCGCCGTGACTGCCGCTGCCCCGCGCTGCACGCCGCGCCGCCGCCGATGCATCTCGTCGCCGCCCCGCGCCGCTAGCTGCCGCCTCTGCTGCTCGCTGCCCCGCCTCGCAGCCACTCTCTACCACCGTCGCCACCACCCCGCCTTGCCGGAGTTGGCCGCCACCGCCGAAGCCGCCGTTGTGTGCCTCGCCGCGGCAAACATCACCGCTGCTGGACTCGCTAACTTCCGCCGGCGGTTTTCGATGGATAACTGTCACGAACCGGTAAAACCACCACCCGGTTCTTTTTTCGTTTTTTTATTAGGCATTTCTTCAAAAAAACGATCGGTATGCTCTAATTAGCGGACGTTTTCTGTTTAGGCCTTTGTAGTGGACGAATTCGTCACTTATGTTTCTATAGCGGACGTTCGTCGGTTAGGTTTTTCTTTTTCCTGTTTTATTTAGGATAGGGACCTCTTCGTAATTAAAGTTTTTACCGAATAGTCCCTATTTTTCAAACGGTCATAACTTGTACACCGTTTGTCCAAATTCCACGAAACCAACGCCCACTTCTTCATTATGATCTCCTCTATCCAGTAATCCAACTCAAACATGTTTTTGAAAATTTTAAAATTTGAATTAGATCAGATTTGAATTCAAACTTCGTTTGATCATAACTTGAGTTTCGTAACTCCATTTGAGTTGATTCTTTTTGTAAATCGAAGCTCTTGACCTAAACTTTATGATAAGGCCAAATTAACATAATTTTGGTACTGTTAGAAATTGTTTTATGTTGCAAGAGCTATTTGCTTGGTTTTGATGTTTTTCGAATCGACTTCTTCGATCTTTCTGGTCTTTTGAGTGATTGCTTATGTGTGGTTACTATTGCTTGATTACGATAGATTGACCGGAGTGTGATGAGTAGAGCTATCAAGATTTTTGAGTGCGAATCATATTCATCAACATTGCAGGCAAGTTCACACTTTGATCATATCCCTTTCATACCCAATTTTATGCATTAGTTTCACCCTCAAACATTGCATGAGTAGGATTGATAACATGTGGGTATTGGGAAGTAGTTGATGAGGTAGGAACCTATTGCCCTGCATTCAAACCTTGGGAGTTACTTTTATGTTATGCTTACATTGCCATGCTATGCTCGTAGACGTGGATTGGGTTTTTGAGAGTATTCATGACAGATGTGAGATTGTTAATTAATGGTTTACTTAAGGTGGCAACTTAAACACACATCTGGGTGGACTGAGGCACCTGGGTATTCCAGGATTGCCTGTCTAGGCACCTGGGTAGACCAAGATTTCCTGTTTTTTTTATGGACCGCCACCCATGCTCAAAGGGATCATGAGATTATTCATACTAGAAACTTCCGTGTGCAGCCACAAGCTATTATGGGCTCTAGCATAGTTGATTAAGTCGTGCGAACTCTTACAGGGTAGACTAGCAGATGTAGGGGAAAGTAGGTGTAACGATCTATCCATCGTAAGGTGCTAGCGCTTCTGAAAGGCTATGTCTCGGTCATCCGTTTCTCAAACACCATGTAGTGCGAGAAACCAAACGGAGGCGATCGAGTCTTGTGGGGAAAAGTGTGCAAACCTCTGCAGAGTGTATAAACTAATCATGGTTAGCCGTGTCCCCGGTTATGGACGTTTTGAGTATCTAGTACCTAGATTATCATGTGAATCTCATCATGTTACTTTAAATGAATATTGTTGGGTTTTAATGATGATGCTTAATTGGGATTGAGAATGCTGTCAACCATTCTCAATGTTTAACAACCACCATGATAGTTAAATAAAATTTATTCCTTTGCAGTAGGGAAAAAATGGCTTTTCGCAAAAACCTTATAACCGTAGAGCTTTTCCACCAGCCATATATGCATGTAGTGATAGCCATTATTCATCATTGCTATACAGTGTGAATTTGCCAGTACATTCAATGTACTGACCCTTTGTGGCTGCAACGTCTCATGTTGCAGGAATCTTACGACGAGTAAGTGATACGGTAGGGTTACGATTTCTACACTCAACTTTGCCGTTGGTGTTGATGGGAATCCACAACCTTTGTTACTTCCGCTATTTGGATTGAGGTAATATTATTTACGTTATTTTATACATGTGGTTTACCTCTGTTATAAATCCTCGAGTACTGTGTGTGTCAGCATACCGATCCAGGGATGACACTTAAGCATAGAGACTTGACCGTCTGAGGTCGGGTCGCTACAAGATGGTATCAGAGCACATGTTGACTGTAGGACGTGACCCTAGAAAATGGCAAGCCCATAGCAAAGATTTTTCTGTACAACTTTCCCTTTCAAAAAGATCTTTTACCTCTCTTCTCTTCTGAGCTTATTCAAAAATTCCCTTTAGTGAGACCATACCCCTTCCCCTTTTGACCACACGAAGATTCGACTGATGAGACCACTCCAAGAAGTACAAGATATCGGACAACCGAGACCATTCAGAATGAAGAGGATTTTACCATACATTATGATAATGGAAACTACAACGGTTGAAGACCGAAGACAAGGAGAATTTGAAGGCTCTAAAGAATTCCAAGATTTGTATGACCTAGGAAGGCTACCCTTATGGAACTTGGCAGACTATGGAAGATGTCAATACCCGAGATCAAGGTGTATCAGAGAAAGACTGAAACAAGGAGCATGAGAACTCGAAGTTTTGTCAAAGAAAACCCTAAGGCAGGAGATATCAACTATGGAATGATAGCTCGAGGAAATGACAAGAGCAGAAACCCAGCTATCCATGATGTTATGGCCCGCTTATGCTATTGTCACCGTGCTGAGTTAAGCATGCATATGCATGGAAAGATTGGATGGTAGAAGGCTGATGGAGCATCTATCAGCAAGAGGTGAAGTTTTAACCTTAGCTAAGTGTATCATCAGGATCTGGAGTGTTACATCAACAAGTTAACATGGACCTACAAGAAGCAGTATTTTGACAAGGAAGTATTTCATGAGGAACTCAGGACCTTGAAGATGAAGAGTAGCCAAGCTGGAGGAGAAAAACCTCGAGAAACCGGAGATTCGTCAGGAACTAGACCATGGTTCATGCCAAGGATGTTGAAACCTAGAAGTTTGAAATACAACTCCAGAATATTAAAGGATGTCACGAGAGATTTCACGTAAACAGAGATGATCTGGCAAAAGAACTTGAGAAGACAAGCATGATCGGAAGAAGCCATTGGAGGCATGAACAAGGCTTGAAGAGTTTGGAGACATTGAAGATTTATTGACCTTTAGAAGACCAAACCCCTGTTATATACCTACGTTAGATGCGATGTTTGTGAGATGTCATTTGTTTGATGTTTTTCCCGACAGCCACAAATAAAATATGTCTTTTCAAAACTTTTGTTTGTATTGTGTGTATCCATCTCTATCTCTCTTATCTCACCCCAAAACCCTTGGACCCAATAGAGGATGAATGGATATGAGCTTGTATTTTCTAGACCGATGAGTCAATTGGAGACGGACCAATGGATTTAGAACATGGAGGATCACATGAAGAATAACCTTATAGTCGGAAAGGATATGACCCAGCATGCTCTTCAGTGCTTTGAAAGAGGTGCTGCTACTTGGTGGAGGATGTACCAAACCATAAATGGATGGAAAGGAGTAACCACTTGGAGAGAATTTAAGTTGACTCTGCCAAAGTCTCGGCTTGTGTCCCAGAAGTTGAAACCTTATGGAAGGGATATGAAGAAACCTTGTGCATGCAAGATTTGTGGAGAAATAGGACACACCATAAGGAACACAAGGATGAATGCCCTAACTGTGAAGGAAGTCACCCATTTGAAGAATGCCCAATTAGGAAGATTACTTGTTTCTTGTGTGAAGGGACTACCCACTATCCTGCTCAGTGTCACATTTACCCCATGGTACAACGAACCATCCAGCAGAAGAAAGAAGTAATGAAAGAAGCCCTCATGGAAATTTTAGAAGAAGTTGTGATGGAGGAAGAGATGGAGGACACGCCTAAAGAAGACCCGAGTAAACCCTGCACTAAGTCTTGCTATTCATGTGGAGAAGAAGGACACATCTCCCAAAATTGTTTGAATGGGGATCTAGTATAATTCCCGACAGAGGAAGTAGAATATGATCCACAAGAAATAGAAGCCCTGATTGGAATGGAAAAGTCCAGGAAGAGAAACCGATTGGAGCCCAGGAGGAACCTGAGTCATATCACCTGTTACAGGTGCAAGGAGTCAGGGCACTACCTCAACAGTTGCCCAAAAAGGAAACCTCAATACTTGCCAGAAGTAATATGTTTTAGTTGTAATGGAGCAGGGCACTTTGCCAGAGAATGCCCTAAGGAGAAGGAAACTTGTGCTAGATAGTTGAGTTTGCAACAAAAGAAATGGAGTAGTAGAAGTGAGAACATTTTCTTTTATGTTGAGGTGTTGAGTTGAGACATGTAATGGAAAAGCAAGAGATTGTAATCATTGGAGAATCAATAAAGTTAGCATCGTTGGTAAAGATTTGGGTTTTATGAGTTGTTACTCTATGAAGAAGGATTTTGGCCATTCTGAGGATATGAGAAGTATGGTCTATGGAAGATTTGTGCATTTTAAGGGTGGTAGTACCTTGTAAGAACCGTTGACCCCTGGAAAAGATAAGGATACTCCACTGAGTGGATTTTGGACAAAATGAATACGAGTTTTGTCTCGATATGTGTGATACCCCAAGAGTGTGTGGGATGAAGTTGGAGATCGTCAGTTGTTTGGACCAAATGTGATCAAGGAGTCAGAAGAGAATGTTAAGTTGATTCGAGATAGACTGAAGGTAGCTCGGTCCAGGCAGAAGAGTTATGTAGACTCAAAAACTCAAGGAGGTAGTCTATGAAATTGGAGACAGAGCATGTCTTTGTGTGTCCCCTCTACGAGGAGTTAAACGATTTGGAGTTAAGGGAAAGTTAGCCCCGAGATTTTTAGGACCATACCGAGTTTTGGAGCGTATGGGAGAAGTGGCCAACAAGTTGGAGTCACCCGAAGGACTGTCAGGAGTTCAAGATGTGTTTCACGTTTCCCAGTTGAAGAAGTGCCATGCAGAGATGGCCAATATTCCGCTGTAAGGACGCTTGACCCTGGAAAGGATAATGATGTTCCAAGAAGTGGAATATGGACTTCATAAGTATAAGTTTTTATTTCGATATGTGGGATATCCCACGAGGATGAATAGATAAATTACTATTGGATATAAAGGAGGTATGATGTCGGAAATATGGATGAATGGAAACTCCATGATGAGTCTGAGTAATCATGTCCTAGTTTGGTGCCAATAGAAGGAAGGAAGACAGTACAATTGGATGGATTTAAGAATACTAGGAAGTTGGAAGTTGGAATAATGATCAGTTTCCCGATGATAAGTTCAAGGACTACAAGTGATGAGATGGGCCATAACCCACAGGCCCCAAGACCTGCCAAGAAGCAAGCACACTCTTGTTGAAGGAACAACCCTGGAAGAAGTTACGATTTTATAGGAGTAACGCAAAACCTGAGAGTTGTGAAGGAACGATAGATGTTTGTTTGGCTTGCAGAATCAATGGATTATTCTGAACGTAGTTCGTGGACAAGAGAAATTCTGCAATGCTTGTGAGGATGACCGAGTGTTAGAATGCGAGATTCGCTAAACCGTATACAAGGTAATGATTTGGGTGCGGGATGGATTGATCACCATACCGACTTACTCTTATTATTCGCCTTGCTGTGTGGGATGGTAAATCTGAGTGACTTACCTATAGTAAAGAGACGACGATCAAAACCCTGTTTAAACTTAGAATGGTATAAGTATTTTTCCCTTCTACACGGCAGTTGTTGCCAATCGTAGGTTATACGGTGAGGTTCAACCCAGACCCATTTCCTACAAGAGAAACCCTAAATTGTTGACCACCATGAGAGATATCGATAGTTGATTAGTATTGGCGCCAGACCCGTCAGTTAAGAAGACCCAATCTCGGAATAACCTTACCAAGAGGAAAGGACAGAAGAATTGAGGAAAAGGTTATGCCACTACCGAAAGAGCCTAGATAAGGAATTATCCTGAAGATCTAAGAAGACCGACACTGTTAACAATATGGGTGAAGTATATGAGTTTTGATGGAACCGTAACCATGCTTCTAAGGGTGGTAGCACCCCAAACCCCCTCCTGCAACAATCAATGGATTTTGAGGAGACCCCAAACCTAACCTATTTCTTGCTAGCCTCTCTGAATCTCGAGGACGAGATTCCTTTTAAGGGTGGTAGGTTTGTAACATCCCAAAATTCTAAATTTTGGAATGTTATAATAAATAGATAGATTGATTGATTATTTGATTGTTGTGTGATTGATTGAGTGAAATTCAAAACTTTTTGAAAGTTAAATAAGAGGGAATAAAAGGACTTTCCCAAACTTCCATTTTGCATTTATGATCTCCGGGAATTCAAATTCTTTTCACCACAAAACCCCGGAGAGAAGATGACATGACTTCTTCCATTTATTTAAATGAAAAGGGGTGTTGAAAATAATTTTGAAAATATTCCAAATTCTGAAACTTTATGCAACTCAATGACTTTCATGAGAGAAGATAATATGACTTCTTCAAATTATATGAAATATGAGTTGGGAGTTTCAAAAGAATTAAATTCAAAGTTCTTTTGAATTTGTTCTAAATTTGGAGTTATTTGAGTTTTATTCAAATTATTTTTCTCCAAAAATAGAGTATATGGAAAATAGAGTAACATGATTCCCTACATTAGAAAATTGGAAAAAAAATTAATTTCAAATCATTTTGGTATTTTTAAAATGATTTTTTATTGGATTTTAATAGAGGAGTAGCACTCTTTGAATTATTTGAATTATTCTGGATTTTATTTGGCATTATAAAAATGTTCAGGTCGTAGATAATTTTTTCGTGAAAATTTTGATATATTATATGCCTATATCTTATTTTTATTTTTGCTGTTATTATTTTATTTGTCTGGAAAATGTTTAAAAAAACTGTTCCACCGACTGGGCCGGCCCAAGTCGCCAGCCCAGCCCGCGCCGCCACCGTCTTCCCCACCGTCTCCGATCGAGACTTCCCGGAAGTCCGGCACCGCCACGACACTGTCGCCCCTCGCCCAAGTCTTTCGCCGCCCCTTTAATAGCGCCGCCCGGACCCCCTCTCTCTCCTCATCTTGCTGCATCTCGCCGCGGCTGCCGCCGCTTCTCGCCATGACCGCCGCTGCCCCACGCTGCATGCCGCGCCGCCGCCGATGCATCTCGTCGCCGCCCTGCGGCGCTAGCTGCCGCCTCTGCTGCTCGCTGCCCCACCCCACAGCCCCACTCTGCCGCCGTCGCCACCACCCCGCCTCGCCGGAGTTGGCCGCCGCCGTCGAAGCCGCCGTTGTCCGCCTCGCCGCGGCAAACATCGCCACCACTGGACTCGCTAACTGCCGCCGGCGGTTTTCGATGGAAAACCGTCATGAACCGGTAAAACCACCACCCAGTTTTTTTTTCGTTTTTTTATTAGGCATTTCTTAAAAAGAAACGATCGGTATGCTCTAATTAGCGGACGTTTTCTATTTAGGCCTTTGTAGTGGACGAATTCGTCACTTATGTTTCTATAGCGTACGTTCGTCGGTTAAGTTTTTCTTTTTTCCTGTTTTATTTAGGATAGGGACCTCTTCGTAATTAAAGTTTTTACCGAATAGTCCCTGTTCTTCAAACGGTCATAACTTATACACCGTTTGTCCAAATTCCACGAAACCAACGCCCACTTCTTCGTTATGATCTCCTCTATCTAGTAATCCAACTCAAACATGTTTTTGAAAAGTTTAAAATTTGAATTAGATCAGATTTGAATTCAAACTTCGTTTGATCATAACTTGAGTTTCATAACTCCGCTTGAGTTGATTCTTTTTGCAAATCGAAGCTCTTGACCTAAACTTTCTGATAAGGCCAAATTCACATAATTTTGGTACCGTTAGAAATTGTTTTATGTTGCAAGAGCTATTTGCTTGGTTTTGATGTTTTCCTAATCGACTTCTTTGATCTTTCTGGTCTTTTGAGTGATTGCTTATGTGTGGTTACTATTGCTTGATTATGATAGATTGACCGGAGTGTGATGAGTAGAGCTATCAAGATTTTTGAGTGCGAATCATATTCATCAACATTGTAGGCAAGTTCACACTTTGATCATATCCCTTTCATACCCAGTTTTATGCATTAGTTTCACCCTCAAACATTGCATGAGTAGGATTGATAACATGTGGGTATTGGGAAGTAGTTGATGAGGTAGGAACCTATTGCCCTGCATTTAAACCTTGGGAGTTACTTTTACGTTATGCTTACATTGCCATGCTATGCTCGTAGATGTGGATTGGGTTTTTGAGAGTATTCATGACAGATGTGAGATTGTTAATTAATGGTCTACTTAAGGTGGCAACTTAAACACACATCTGGGTGGATTGAGGCACCTGGGTATTCCAGGATTTCCTGTCTATGCACCTGGGTAGGCCAGGATTGCCTGTTTTTTATGGACCACCACCCAGGCTCAAAGGGATCATGAGATTATTCATACTAGAAACTTCCATGTGCAACCACAAGCTATTATGGGCTCTAGCATAGTTGATTAAGTCGTGCAAACTCTTACAGGGTAGACTAGCAGATGTACGGGAAAGTAAGTGTAACGGTCTATCCATCGTAAGGTGCTAGCGCTTCTGAAAGACTATGTCTCGGTCATCCGTTTCTCAAACACCATGTAGTGCGAGAAACCAAACAGAGGCGATCGAGTCTTGTGGGGAAAAGTGCGCAAACCTCTGCAGAGTGTATATACTAATCATGGTTAGCCGTGTCCCCGGTTATGGACGTTTTAGGTATCTAGTACCTGGATTATCATGTGAATCTCATCACGTTACTTTAAATGAATATTGTTGGGTTTTAATGATGATGCTTAATTGGGATTGAGAATGCTGTCAACCATTCTCAATGTTTAACAACCACCATGATAGTTAAATAAAATTTATTCCTTTGCAGTAGGGAAAAATCGGCTTTTCGCAAAAACCTTATAACCGTAGAGCTTTTCTACCAGCCATATATGCATGTAGTGATAGCCATTATTCATCATTGCTCTATAGTGTGAATTTGCCAATACATTCAATGTACTGACCCTCTATGGCTGCAATGTCTCATGTTGCAGGAATCTTACGACGAGTAAGTGATACGTTAGGGTTACGATTTCTACACTCAACTTTGCCGTTGGTGTTGATGGGAATCCACAACCTTTGTTACTTCCGCTATTTGGATTGAGGTAATATTATTTACGTTATTTTATACATGTGATTTACCTCTATTATAAATCCTCGAGTACTGTGTGTTTCAGCATACCGATCCAGGTATGACACTTAAGCACAAAGACTTGACCGTCTGAGGTCGGGTCGCTACAGTCACCTCCATAAACGAGAAACATATCCTTAGTCCTTTTCAGGTATTTCAGTATGTTCTTGACCGTTGTCCAGTGATCCACTCCTGGATTACTTTGGTACCTCCCTGGTAAACTGATAGCAAGGCACACATCAGGTCTGGTACACAGCATTGCATGCATGATAGAACCTATGGCTGAAGCATAGGGAATGACTTTCATTTTCTCTCTATCTTCTGCAGTGGTCGGGCATTGAGTCTGACTCAACTTCACACCTTGTAACATAGGCAAAAACACTTTCTTTGCCTGATCCATTTTGAACTTCTTCAAAACTTTATCAAGGTATGTGCTTTGTGAAAGTCCAATTAAGCGTCTTGATCTATCTCTATAGATCCTGATGCCCAATATATAAGCAGCTTCACCGAGGTCTTTCATTGAAAAATTCTTATTCAAGTATCCTTTTATGCTATTCAGAAATTCAGTATCATTTCTGATCAATAATATCATAAATGCTACGGAGCTCCCACTCACTTTCTTGTAAATACAGGTTTCTCCAAAAGTCTGTATAAAACCATATGCTTTGATCACACTATCAAAGCGTATATTCCAACTCCGAGAGGCTTGCACCAGTCCATAAATGGATCATTGGAGCTTGCATACTTTGTTAGCACCTTTTGGATCGACAAAACCTTCTGGTTGCATCATATACAACTCTTCTTTAAGATATCCATTAAGGAATGCAGTTTCACATCCATTTGCCAAATTTCATAATCATAAAATGCGGCAATTGCTAACATGATTCGGACGGACTTAAGCATCACTACGGGTGAGAAGGTCTCATCGTAGTTAATGCCTTGAACTTGTCGAAAACCTTTTGCAACAAGTCGAGCTTTGTAGACAGTAACATTACCTTTAGCGCCAGTCTTCTTCTTGAAGATCCATTTATTCTCTATGGCCTGCCGATCATCGGGCAAGTCAACCAAAGTCCACATTTTGTTCTCATACATGGATCCCATCTCAGATTTCATGGCCTCAAGACATTTTGCGCAGTCTGGGCTCATCATCGCTTCCTCATAGTTCGTAGGTTCGTCATGGTCAAGTAACATGACCTCCAGAACAGGATTACCGTACCATTCTGGTGCGGATCTTACTCTGGTTGACCTACGAGGTTCGGTAGTTACTTGATCAGAAATTCATGATCATCATCATTAGCTTCCTCACTTACTAGTGTAGGGATCACTGGAACTAATTTCAGTGATCAACTACTTTCCAACAAGGGAGTAGGTACAATTAGCTCATCAAGTTCTACTTTCCTCCCACTCACTTCTTTCGAGAGAAACTCCTTCTCTAGAAAGGATCCATTCTTAGCAACGAGTATCTTGCCTTCAGATCTGTGATAGAAGGTGTACCCAACAGTCTCCTTTGGGTATCCTATGAAGACACATTTCTTCGATTTGGGTTCGAGCTTATCAGGTTGAAGCTTTTTTTTCATAAGGTGTCGTCTCAATAGATTTAGATGGTCCCCTATTTAACGTGAATGCAGTCATCTCTAAAGCATAACCCCAAAGCGATAGTGGTAAATCAGTAAGAGACATCATAGATCACACCATATCTAGTAAAGTATGATTACGACGTTTGGACACACCATTACGTTGTGGTGTTCCAGGTGGCGTGAGTTGCGAAACTATTCCGCATTGTGTCAAATGAAGAGCAAACTCATAACTCAAATGTTCTCCTCCATGATCAGATCGTAGAAATTTTATTTTCTTGTTACAATGATTTTCCACTTCACTCTGAAATTCTTTGAACTTTTCAAATGTTTCAGACTTATGTTTCATTAAATAGATATATCCATATTTGCTCAAGTCATCTGTGAAGGTGAGAAAATAACGATATCCACCGCGAGCCTCAATGTTCATTGGTCCACATACATCAGTATGTATGTGATGACCCACAAGTATAGGGGATCTATTGTAGTCCTTTCGATAAGTAAGAGTGTCGAACCCAACGAGGAGCAGAAGGAAATGATAAGCGGTTTCTAGCAAGGTATTCTCTGCAAGCACTGAAATTATCGGTAACAGATAGTTTTGTGATAATATAATTTGTAACGGGTAACAAGTAATGAAAGTAAATAAGGTGCAGCAAGATGGACCAATCCTTTTTGTAGCAAAGGACAAGCCTGGACAAACTCTTACATAGAGAAAAGCGCTCCCGGGGACACATGGGAATTGTTGTCAAGCTAGTTTTCATCACCTTCATATGATTCGCGTTCGGTACTTTGATAATTTGATATGTGGGTGGACCGGTGCTTGGGTACTGTTCTTACTTGGACAAGCATCCCACTTATGATTAACCCCTATTGCAAGCATCTCCAGCTGCAACAGAAGTATTAAGGTAAACCTAACCATAGCATGAAACATATGGATCCAGCCCCTTACGAAGCAACGCATAAACTAAGGTTTAAGCTTCTGTCACTCTAGCAACCCATCATCTACTTATTACTTCCCAATGCCCTCCTCTAGGCCCAAACAATGGTGAAGTGTCATGTAGTTGACCTTCACATGACACCACTAGAGGAAAGACAACATACATCTCATCAAAATATCGAACGAATACCAAATTCACATGACTACTAATAGCAAGACTTATCCCATGTCCTCAGGAACAAACGTAACTACCCACAAAGCATATTTATGTTCATAATCAGAGGGGCATTAATATGCATAATGGATCTGAACATATGATCTTCCACCAAGTAAACCAACTAGCATCAACTACAAGGAGTAATCAACACTACTAGCAGCCCACATGTACCAATCTGAGGTTTGGATACAAAGATTGGATACAAGAGATGAACTAGGGTTTGAGATGAGATGGTGCTGGTGAAGATGTTGATGGAGATTGACCCCCTCTCGATGAGAGGATCGTGATGACGATAGTGATGATTTCCCCCTCCCGGAGGGAAGTTTCCCCGGTAGAACAGCTCTGCCAGAGCCCTAGATTGGTTTTGCCAAGGTTTCGCCTTGTGGCAGCGGAGTTTCATCCCTTAAGCTTACTTTTGATTTTTTTTCCCAGACGAAAGATTTCATATAGCAGAAGATGGGCACCGAAGGCCCTCCAGGGGGGCCCACGAGGCAGGGGGCGCGGTAGGGCGCGCCCCCACCCTCGTGGCCAGGGTGTGGGCCTCCTCTGGTATTTTCTTCGCTCAGTATTTTTTATAAATTCCAAAAATGACTTCCATGAAGTTTCAGGACTTTTGGAGTTATGTAGAATAGGTCTCTAATATTTGCTCCTTTTCCAGCCCAGAATTCCAGCTGCCAGCATTCTCCCTCTTCATGTAAAACTTGCAAAATAAGAGAGAATAGGCATAACTATTGTGACATAATGTGTAATAACAGCCCATAATGCAATAAATATCAATATAAAAGCATGATGCAAAATGGACGTATCAACTCCCCCCAAGCTTAGACCTCGCTTGTCCTCAAGTGGAAGCCGATAACGATAAATGTGTCCACATGTTTAGAGATAGAGGTGTCGATAAAATAAAATACGGTCATGAGGGCATCATGATCATTATTATAACAACAACATATATATATATATAGTCATATGATCTCTTATGCTAAAGTAACAATTCAATCACAATTTCAAGTATGAATCATAAATTTCATTAAAAACTAACAAACTACAATCTCAGTCATTGAAGCAATTGCAATTTATCATAACATCATAAAGAGTCAATAAGAGGTTTTCAACAAGTCCACAAACTCAACTATCATTTAGTCTTCCACAATTGCTAACACTCACACGATATTTATGGTTATGAAGTTTTAGCCGGACACAGAGAAAGATAGGGGCTTATAGTTTTTCCTCCCAACTTGTTACCTCGAGATTAATGTCAACAATAATAGTTCATGAAAACTCACAACCAATTAGCTATATATATCTGGATCTTTCCAACACATTGTGCTTGCCAAAAGATAAAATATAAAAGGAAAGGTGAAGATCACCATGACTCTTATATAAGGTAGAAGATAAAAGTAAAAGATAGGCCCTTCACAGAGGGAAGCAGAGGTTGTCATGCGCTTTTATGGTTGGATGCACAAAATCTTAATGCAAAAGAACATCACTTTATATTGCCACTTGTGATATGGACCTTTATTATGCAGTCTGTCGCTTTTATTTCTTCCACGTCACAAGATCATATAAAGCTTATTTTCTCCACATTAATAAATCATACATATTTAGAAGGCAATTTTTATTGCATGCACCGATGAAAACTTACTTGAAGGATCTTACTCAATCCATAGGTAGGTATGGTGGACTCTCATGGCAAAACTGGGTTTAAGGATATTTGGAAGATCAAGTAGTATTTCTACTTGGTGCAAAGAACTTGGCTAGCATGAGAGGGAAAGGCAAGCTCAACATGCTGGATGATCCATGACAATATGATTTATCTCAGATGTAAGAAAACATAACCCATTATGTTGTCTTCCTTGTCCAACGTCAACTCTTTAGCATGTCATGTTTTAATGAGTGCTCACAATCATAAAAGATGTCCAAGATAGTATATTTATATGTGAAAACCTCTCTTTCTTATTACTTCCTATTAATTGCAACGATGACCAAAACCATGTTTGTCAACTTTCAACGACTTTTATTCGTCATACTCTTTATATGTGAAGTCATTACTCTCAATAAGATCCATATGATCTCTTTATTTCTTTTTATTCTTTCTCTTTTATTTTATTCCCTCAAGATCATAGTAGGATAATCAAGCCCTTGACTCAACACTAATCTTTATTATATAGCTCACGGACTCGATTACATAGAAGGATCATAAAGCAAAACTCAAAACTAGATCAATGTATTACCAAAAGGATCAAACTAAGAAAAATGGTAAAGATAAAAGTTGCGATGGTGATACGATACCGGGGCACTCCCCCAAGCTTGGCAGTTGCCAAGGGGAGTGCCCACACCCATGTGTTTATGTCTCCTTCCTCGGTGGTGGTGGTGGTGATAGAGTTGATGATGTAGGCTTATCGTCCATCTTCCAAGGCATAGGCTCACCATCATAGAAGGATGATTGAGTCTCCGGGATCCTTGAATCTGCAGCCAAACTCATCCTCTTGAATCTATATTCATACTCACAGTTTTGGTTCTACAGGTCATAGATCTGAGCTTGGAGATGCTCAATTTTCTCGTGAAGCTTGAAGATGGTCTCCTCGATGTTCTTGGCTTCAAGCTTGGTGGTGTTGGTGTACTCTATGATCATTAGCTGGTTGGTGTCGAGTCCATGTTCCACCATCTCCTGGCACATGAAAACTTGTTGCTCCATTGCTTCGAGTCTTGCCTCCACGCTTCCGGTCTTCCTTGGTCCCTCAACATCGCGCATGTGCAGCAACCCCTCACGCATCTCAATGGTTTGAGGGTGTTTCAGCACCTCCGCAAGGTAAGGGTTGATGACCTTCTCGAAGAACTTGTCCTTGGGGGCGCTTGAAGACGTCATGGTGATCTAGATCTGTCAGAAAAACAGCTCGAAACAAAAACAGGAGATATTTGCGTGATACGGTGGTCAAAAACTTCAGGAGATTATATAATGAATTTTTACTGACTAAAAGAAGTATCGTGCAAGAAAACAGAGTCCGGAGGGCACACGAGGTGCCCACGAGGTAGGGGGTAGGGCGCGCCCTCCACCCTCATGGAAGCCTCGTGTCCTTTCTGGACTACTTCTTATTTTCCTTTTTTTATATTCCAAAACGGAGAAAAATTGCCATTAGAACTATTTTGGAGTCGGTTTACTTACCGTACCATGTACCTATTCCCTTTCGGAGTCTGAAACATTCCAGAAAGTGTCCCTTATGTATTCCTTCGGGGTTACGGTTTCAATAACATTAGTTTCAACATTTATAGGAATACCTGAGATATAATGTTTGATTCTTTGGCCGTTCACCACCCTCAGATTTATGCCTTCGAAGTTGTTGATTTTTATGGCACCGGAGTGATAGACCTCCTCGATAACATAAGGACATTCCCATTTAGAGAGAAGTTTTCCTGCAAAAAATCATAAATGAGAGTTGTATAGTAAAACATAATCACCTACATTAAACTCACGCTTTTGTATCCTTTTATCATGCCATCTTTTAACTTTTTCTTTAAACAATTTGGCATTTTCATAGGCCTGGGTTCTCCATTCATCAGGTGAGCTAATGTCAAAAAGCCTCTTCTCACTGGCAAGTTTGATATCATAATTGAGCTCTTTAATAGCCCAATATGCTTTATGTTCTAGTTCAAGAGGTAAGTGACATGCTTTACCATAGTCCATTTTATACGGAGACATACCCATAGGATTTTTGTATGCATTTCTATAAGCCCATAATGCATCATCAAGTTTCTTGGACCAATTCTTCCTAGATCTATTAACAGTCTTTTGCAAAATTTATTTAAGCTCTCTATTACTTAATTCTACTTGACCACTAGACCGTGGGTGATATGGAGATGCAATTCTATGATTAACATCATACTTAGCAAGCATTTTACGAAAGGCACCATGAATAAAATATGAACCACCATCAGTCATTAAGTATCTAGGGACTCCAAACCTCGGAAAAATAACTTCTTTAAGCATCTTAATAGAGGTGTTATGTTCAGCACTACTAGTTGGAATAGCTTCCACCCACTTAGTAACGTAATCAACAGCAACTAAAATATGTGAATATGAAGGAAATATGCCCTAGAGGCAATAATAAAGTTATTATTTATTTCCTTATATCATGATAAATGTTTATTATTCATGCTAGAATTGTATTAACCGGAAACATAATACATGTGTGAATACATAGACAAACAGAGTGTCACTAGTATGCCTCTACTTGACTAGCTCGTTAATCAAAGATGGTTATGTTTCCTAACCATGGACAAAAGAGTTGTTATTTGATTAACGAGGTCACATCATTAGTTGAATGATCTGATTGACATAACCCATTCCATTAGCTTAGCACCCGATCGTTTAGTATGTTGCTATTGCTTTCTTCATGACTTATACATGTTCCTATGACTATGAGATTATGCAACTCCCGTTTGCCGGAGGAACACTTTGGGTGCTACCAAACGTCACAACGTAAATGGGTGATTATAAAGGAGCATTACAGGTGTCTCCAAAGGAAGATGTTGGGTTGGCGTATTTCGAGATTAGGATTTGTCACTCCGATTGTCGGAGAGGTATCTCTGGGCCCTCTCGGTAATGCACATCACCTAAGCCTTGCAAGCATTGCAACTAATATGTTAGTTGTGAGATGATGTATTACGGAACGAGTAAAGAGACTTGCCGGTAACGAGATTGAACTAGGTATTGGGATACCGACGATCGAATCTCGGGCAAGTAACATACCGATGACAAAGGGAACAATGTATGTTGTTATGCGGTCTGACCGATAAAGATCTTCGTAGAATATGTAGGAGCCAATATGGGCATCCAGGTCCCGCTATTGGTTATTGACCGGAGACGTGTCTCGGTCATGTCTACATTGTTCTCGAACCGTAGGGTCCGCACGCTTAAGGTTTCGATGACAGTTATATTATGAGTTTATGAGTTTTGATGTACCGAAGGAGTTCGGAGTCCCGGATGAGATCGGGGACATGACGAGGAGTCTCGAAATGGTCGAGACATAAAGATCGATATATTGGACGACTATATTCGGACATCGGAAAGGTTCCGAGTGATTCGGGTATTTTTCAGAGTACCGGGTAGTTACGGGAGAAGTAATGGGCCTTGATGGGCTTTAGTGGGAAGAGGAAAAAGGCTGCTGCGCCCCCCTCCCCTTTGGTCCGAATTGGACTAGGGAAAAGGGGGCCGGCCACCTCTCCTTCTCCTCCTATTCCTTCTCCCTTCCTCCCCTCTTGGTGGACTCCTACTAGGACTTGGAGTCCTAGTAGGACTCCCTATCCTGGCCGCACCTTTGCCTTGGCCGGCCTCCTCCTCCTCCATCCTTTATATACAAGGGCAGGGGGCACCCCATAGACACACAAGTTGATCCTTGAGATCGTTCCTTAGCCGTGTGCGGTGCCCCCTGCCACCATATTCCACCTCGATCATATCGTTGCAGTGCTTAGGCGAAGCCCTGCGTCGGTAGAACATCAAGATCGTCACCACGCCATCGTGCTGACGGAACTCCTCCCCGAAGCTTTGCTGGATCGGAGCCCGGGGATCGTCATCGAGCTGTACGTGTGCTAAGAACTCGGAGGTGCCGGAGTAACGGTGCTTGGATCGGTCGGACCGGGAAGAAGACGTACGACTACTTCCTCTACGTTGAGTCAACGCTTCCGTTGCGATCTACAAGGGTACGTAGATCAGACTCTCCCCCTCGTTGCTATGCATCACCATGATCTTGCGTGTGCGTAGGAAATTTTTTGAAATTACTACGTTCCCCAATAGTGGCATCCGAGCCTAGGTTTTATGGTTTGATGTTATATGCACGAGTAGAACACAAGTGAGTTGTGGGCGATATAAGTCATACTGCCTACCAACATGTCATACTTTGGTTCGGCGGTATTGTTGGATGAAGCGGCCCGGACCGACATTACGCGTACGCTTACGCGAGACCGGTTTCCCCGACGTGCTTTGCACATAGGTGACTTGCGGGTGACTGTTTCTCCAACTTTAGTTGAATCGAGTGTGGCTACGCCCGGTCCTTGTGAAGGTTAAAACGGAGTCTATTTGACAAACTATCGTTGTGGTTTTGATGCGTAGGTGAGATTGGTTCTTGCTTAAGTCCGTAGCAGCCACGTAAAACTTGCAACAACAAAGTAGAGGACGTCTAACTTGTTTTTGCAGGGCATGTTGTGATATGATATGGTCAAGACGTGATGAGATATAAGTTGTTGTATGAGATGATCATGTTTTGTTGAAGTTATCGGCAACTGGCAAAAGCCTTATGGTTGTCTCTTTATTGCATAAGATGCAAGCGCCAAATAATTGCTTTACTTTATCGCTATGCGATAGCAATAGTTGCAAGAGCAATAGTTGGCGAGACGACCGTGTGACGACACATTGATATAGATCAAGATGATGGAGATCATGGTGTCATGCCGGTGATGACAGAGATCATGATAGTACTTTGGAGATGGAGATCAAAGAAGCAAGATGATGATGGCCATATCATGTCACATATTTTGATTGCATATGATGTTTATCTTTTATACATCTTATTTTTGCTTTGATTGACAGTAGCATTATAAGATGATCTCTCAATAAATTATCAAGAAGTGTTCTCCCTGAGTATGCACCGTTGCGAAAGTTCTTCGTGCTGAGACACCACGTGATGATCGGGTGTGATAGGTTCTACGTTCAAATACAACGGGTGCAAAACAGTTGCACACGCGGAATACTCAGGTTATACTTGACGAGCCAAGCATATACAGATATGGCCTCGGAACACAGAGACCGAAAGGTCGAGCGTGAATCATATAGTAGATATGATCAACATAACGATGTTCACCATTGAAAACTACTCCATCTCACGTGATGATCGGTTATGGTTTAGTTGATTTGGATCACGTGATCACTTAGAGGATTAGAGGGATATCTATCTAAGTGGGAGTTCTTAAGTAATATGATTAATTGAACTTAAATTTATCATGAACTTAGTCCTGGTAGTATTTTGTAAATTATGTTATAGATCAATAGCTCGCGTTGTTGCTTCCCTGTGTTTATTTTGATATGTTCCTAGAGAAAATTATGTTGAAAGATGTTAGTAGCAATGATGCGGATTGGATCCGTGATCTAAGGTTTATCCTCATTGCTGCACAGAAAAATTATGTCCTTGATGCACCGCTAGGTGACAGACCTATTGCAGGAGCAGATGCAGACGTTATGAACGTTTGGCTAGCTCAATATGATGACTACTTGATAGTTTAGTGCACCATGCTTAATGGCTTAGAATCGGGACTTCATAGACATTTTGAACGTCATGGACCATATGAGATGTTCCAGGAGTTGAAGTTAATATTTCAAGCAAATACCCGAGTTGAGAGATATGAAGTCTCCAACAAGTTCTATAGCTAAAAGATGGAGGAGAATCGCTCAACTAGTGAGCATGTGCTCAGATTGTCTGGGTACTACAATCGCTTGAATCAAGTGGGAGTTAATCTTCCAGATAAGATAGTGATTGACAGAATTCTCTAGTCACCATCACCAAGTTAGTAGAACTTCGTGATGAACTATGATATGCAAGGGATAACGGAAACGATTCCCAAGCTCTTCGTGATGCTGAAATAGATGAAGGTAGAAATCAAGAAAAACATCAAGTGTTGATGGTTGGAAAGACCACTAGTTTTAAGAAAAGGGCAAAAGGGAAGAAGGGGAACTTCAAGAAGAACGGCAAGCAAGCTGCTGCTCAAGTGAAGAAGCCCAAGTCTGGTCCTAAGCCTGAGACTAAGTGCTTCTACTGCAAAGGGACTGGTCACTGGAAGCGGAACTACCCCAAGTATTTGGCGGATAAGAAGGATGGCAAAATGAACAAAAGTATATTTGATATACATGTTATTGATGTGTGCTTTACTAGTGTTTATAGCAACCCCTCAGTATTTTATATTGGTTCAGTTGCTAAGAGTAGTAACTCGAAACAGGAGTTGCAGAATAAACAGAGACTAGTTAAGGGTGAAGTGACGATGTGTGTTGGAAGTAGTTCCAAGATTGATATGATCATCATCACACACTCCCCTATACTTTCGGGATTAGAGTTGAACTTAAATAAGTGTTATTTGGTTTTTGCGTTGAGCATGAATATGATTTGATCATGTTTATTGCAATAGGGTTATTCATTAAAGTCAGAGAATAATTGTTGTTCTGTTTACATGAATAAAACCTTCAATGGTCATACACCCAATGAAACAAGTTCGTTGGATCTCGATCGTAGTGATACACATATTCATAATATTGAAACCAAAAGATGCAAAGTTAATAATGATAGTGCAACTTATTTATGGCACTGCCGTTTAGGTCATATTGGTATAAAGCGCATGAAGAAACTCCATGCTGATGGGCTTTGGGAATCACTTGATGCTTGCGAACCATGCCTTTTGGGCAAGATGACTAAAACGCCGTTCTTCGGAACAATGGAGCAAGCGACGGATTTGTTGGAAATCATACATACTGATGTATGTGGTCCGATGAATATTTAAGGCTTGCAGCGGGTATCATTATTTTCTGACCTTCACAGATGATTTGAGCAGATATGGGTATATCTACTTAATGAAATAGAAGTCTGATACATTTGAAAAGTTCAAAGAATTTCATAGTGAAGTGAAAAATCATCGTGACAAGAAAATAAAAGTTTCTACGATATGATCGCAGAGGTAAAATATTTGAGTTACGAGTTTGGTCTTCAGTTAAAACAATGTGAAATAGTTTCACTACTCATGCCACCAGGAACACCACAACATAATGGTGTGTCCGAATGTCATAACCGTACTTTATTGGATATAGTGCAATCTATGATGTATCTTACCGATCTACCACTATCGTTTTGGGGTTATGCATTAGAGACAGCTGCATTCACGTTAAATAGGGCACCATCTAAATCCGTTGAGACGACACCGTGTGAACTATGGTTTGGCAAGAAACCTAAGCTGTCGTTTCTTAAAGTTTGGAGTTGCGATGCTTATGTGAAAAAGTTTCATCTCGATAAGCTCAAACTCAAATCGGAGAAATATGTCTTCATAGGATACCCAAAGGAAACAGTTGGGTACACCTTCTATCACAGATCCGAAGGCAAGACTTTTGTTGCTAAATTCGGAAACTTTCTGGAGAAGGAGTTTCTCTCGAAAGAAGTGAGTGGGAGGAAAGTAGAACTTGATGAGGTAACTGTACCTCCTCCCTTATTGGAAAGTAGTACATCACAGAAACCGGTTCTGTGACACCTACACCAATTAGTGAGGAAGCTAATGATGATGATCATGAAACTTCGGATCAAGTTACTACCGAATCTCGTAGGTAAACCAGAGTGAGATCCGCATCAGAGTGGTACGGTAATCCTGTTCTGGAAGTCATGTTACTAGACCATGACGAACTTGCGAACTATGAGGAAGCAATGATGAGCCCAGATTCCGCGAAATGGTTTGAGGCCATGAAATCTGAGATATGATCCATGTATGAGAACAAAGTTTGGACTTTGGTTGACTTGCCCGATGATCGGCAAGCCATAGAAAATAAATGGATCTTCAAGAGGAAGACGGACGTTGATAGTAGTGTTACTATCTACAAAGCTAGAATTGTCGCAAAAGGTTTTCGACAAGTTCAAAGTGTTGACTACAATGAGAGTTTCTCACTCGTATCTATGCTTAAGTCTATCCGAATCATGTTAGTAATTGCTGCATTTTATGAAATCTGGCAAATGGATAAACAGAACTGCATTCCTTAATGGATTTATTAAAGAAGAGTTGTATATGATGCAACAGAAGGTTTTGTCAATCCGAAAGGTGCTAACAAAATGTGCAAGCTCCAGCAATCCATCTGTGGACTGGTGCAAGCATCTCGGAGTTGGAATATACGCTTTGATGAGTTGATCAAAGCATATAGTTTTATACAGACTTGCGGTGAAGCCTGTATTTACAAGAAAGTGAGTGGGAGCACTACAACATTTCTGATAAGTATATGTGAATGACATATTGTTGATCGGAAATAATGTAGAATTATTCTGTAAAGCATAAAGGAGTGTTTGAAAGGAGTTTTTCAAGGAAAGACTTCGATGAAGCTGCTTACATATTGAGCTTCAAGATCTATAGAGGTAGATCAAGACGCTTGATAAGTTTTTTCAATGAGTACATACCTTGACAAGAATTTGAAGTAGTTCAAAATGGAGCAGTCAAAGAAAGAGTTCTTGCCTGTGTTACAAGGTGTGAAGTTGAGTAAGACTCAAAGCCCGACCACGGCAGAAGATAGAAAGAGAATAAAAGTCATTCCCTATGCCTTGGCCATAGGTTCTATAAAGTATGTCATGCTGTATACCAGATCTATTGTATACCCTGCACTGATTTGGCAAGGGAGTACAATAGTGATCTAGGAGTAGATCACTGGACAGCGGTCAGAATTATCCTTAGTGAAATAAGGATATGTTTCTCGATTATGGACGTGACAAAAAGGTTCGTCGTAAAGGGTTACGTCGATGCAAGTTTTGACACTGATCCAGATGATTCTAAGTCTCAATCTGGATACATATTGAAAGTGGGAGCAATTAGCTAGAGTAGCTCCGTGTAGAGCATTGTAGACATAGAACTTGCAAAATACTTACGGATCTGAATGTGACAGACCCGTTGACTAAAATTATCTCACAAACAAAACATGATCACACCTTAGTACTCTTTGGGTGTTAATCACATAGATATGTGAACTAGATTACTGACTCTAGTAAACCCTTTGAGTGTTGGTCACATGACGATGTGAACTATGGGTGTCAAACACATGGTGATGTGAACTATTGCTGTTAAATCACATGGCGATGTGAACTAGATTATCGACTCTAGTGCAAGTGGGAGGCTGAAGGAAATATGCCCTAGAGGCAATAATAAAGTTATTATTTATTTCCTTATATCATGATAAATGTTTATTATTCATGCTAGAATTGTATTAACCGGAAACATAATACATGTGTGAATACATAGACAAACATAGTGTCACTAGTATGCCTCTACTTGACTAGCTCGTTAATCAAAGATGGTTATGTTTCCTAACCATGGACAAAAGAGTTGTTATTTGATTAACAAGGTCACATCATTAGTTGAATGATCTGATTGACATGACCCATTCCATTAGCTTAGCACCCGATCGTTTAGTATGTTGCTATTGCTTTCTTCATGACTTATACATGTTCCTATGACTATGAGATTATGCAACTCCCGTTTGCCGGAGGAACACTTTGGGTGCTACCAAACGTCACAACGTAAATGGGTGATTATAAAGGAGCATTACAGGTGTCTCCAAAGGAAGATGTTGGGTTGGAGTATTTCGAGATTAGGATTTGTCACTCCGATTGTCGGAGAGGTATCTCTGGGCCCTCTCGGTAATGCACATCACCTAAGCCTTGCAAGCATTGCAACTAATATGTTAGTTGTGAGATGATGTATTACGGAACGAGTAAAGAGACTTGCCGGTAACGAGATTGAACTAGGTATTGGGATACCGACGATCAAATCTCAGGCACGTAACATACCGATGACAAAGGGAACAACGTATGTTGTTATGCGGTCTGACCGATAAAGATCTTCGTAGAATATGTAGGAGCCAATATGGGCATCCAGGTCCCGCTATTGGTTATTGACCGGAGACGTGTCTCGGTCATGTCTACATTGTTCTCGAACCGTAGGGTCCGCACGCTTAAGGTTTCGATGACAGTTATATTATGAGTTTATGAGTTTTGATGTACCGAAGGAGTTCGGAGTCCCGGATGAGATCGGGGACATGACGAGGAGTCTCGAAATGGTCGAGACATAAAGGTCGATATATTGGACGACTATATTCGGACATCGGAAAGGTTCCGAGTGATTCGGGTATTTTTCGGAGTACCGGGTAGTTACGGGAGAAGTAATGGGCCTTGATGGGCTTTAGTGGGAAGAGGAAAAAGGCTGTTGCGCCCCCCTCCCCTTTGGTCCGAATTGGACTAGGGAAAAGGGGGCCGGCCACCTCTCCTTCTCCCTTCCTCCCCTCTTGGTGGACTCCTACTAGGACTTGGAGTCCTAGTAGGACTCCCTATCCTGGCCGCACCTTTGCCTTGGCCGGCCTCCTCCTCCTCCATCCTTTATATACAAGGGCAGGGGGCACCCCATAGACACACAAGTTGATCCTTGAGATCGTTCCTTAGCCGTGTGCGGTGCCCCCTGCCACCATATTCCACCTCGATCATATCGTTGTAGTGCTTAGGCGAAGCCCTGCGTCGGTAGAACATCAAGATCGTCACCATGCCGTCATGCTGACAGAACTCCTCCCCGAAGCTTTGCTGGATCGGAGCCCGGGGATCGTCATCGAGCTGTACGTGTGCTAAGAACTCGGAGGTGCCGGAGTAACGGTGCTTGGATCGGTCGGACCAGGAAGAAGACGTACGACTACTTCCTCTACGTTGAGTCAACGCTTCCGTTGCGATCTACAAGGGTACGTAGATCAGACTCTCCCCCTCGTTGCTATGCATCACCATGATCTTGCGTGTGCGTAGGAAATTTTTTGAAATTACTATGTTTCCCAACAGTATACCCATTAGAGGAAGGAAAAGGTCCCATATAATCAAAGCGCCAAAAATCAAATGGTTCAATAACAAGTGAATAATTCATAGGCATTTCTTGACGTCTACTAATATTACCAATTCTTTGACATTCATTACAAGACAAGACAAACTTACGGGCATCCTTGAAGAGAGTAGGCCAATAAAAACCGGATTGTAATACCTTATGTGCAGTTCTATCTCCAGCGTGGTGCCCTCCATAAGCCTCGGAGTGACACTTGCGTAGGATCTGTTCTTGTTCATGCTCAGGTACACAACGTCTAATAACACCATCTACTCCTTTATAAAGATGTGGGTCATCCCAAAAGTAATGACTCAAATCATAGAAAAACTTTTTCTTTTGCTGATATGTGAAAGTAGGTGGTATAAATTTAGCAACAATGTAATTAGCATAATCAGCATACCATGGAGCAGCTCGAGAAGCATTCATGACATCTAATTGTTCATCAGGAAAGCTATCGTCAATAGGTAGCGGTTCATCAAGAACATTCTCTAACCTAGACAAGTTATCTGCAACGGGGTTCTCAGCTCCCTTTCTATCAATAATATGTAAATCAAATTCTTGTAGCAAGAGAACCCATCTAATAAGTCTAGGTTTAGCATCTTTCTTTTCCATAAGGTATTTAATAGTAGCATGATCAGTGTGAATAGTTACTTTAGAATCAACAATATAAGGTCTGAACTTATCACAAGCAAAAACAACTACTAAAAATTCTTTTTCAGTTGTAGCATAATTTCTCTGGGCATTGTCTAGAGTTTTACTAGCATATTGAATAACATTTAATTTCTTATCAACTCTTTGCCCTAGAACAGCACCTACAACATAATCTCTAGCATCACACATAATTTCAAAAAGGTAAATTCCAATCAGGTGGCTGAACAATAGGTGCAGAAATCAAAGCTTTCTTAAGTATTTCAAATGCCTCTACACAATCATCATCAAAGACAAAAGGAATATCTTTTTGTAATAGATTAGTCAGAGGCCGAGAAATTTTTGAGAAGTCCTTAATGAACCTCCTATAAAAACCGGCATGACCCAGTAAACTTTTTATACCTTTGATGTCCTTAGGACACGACATCTTTTCAATAGTATCAACTTTAGCTTTGTCAACTTCAATACCTCTTTCAGAAATTTTATGCCCCAAGACAATACCTTCATTAACCATAAAGTGGCATTTCTCCCAATTCAAGACAAGATTAGTTTCTTCACATCTCTGCAAAACTCGATCAAGGTTGCTCAAACAATCCTCAAAAGAGGATCCATAAACTGAGAAATCATCCATGAAAACCTCACAAATCTTTTCACAAAAGTCAGAGAATATGGCCATCATGCATCTTTGAAAGGTAGCAGGTGCATTACATAAACCAAAAGGCATACTTATATAAGCAAAAGTACTGAAAGGGCAAGTAAAAGTGGTCTTTTCTTGATCCTCAGCTAACACAGGTATTTGAGAGAAACCAGAGTAACCATCTAGAAAGCAAAAAATGTGTATGTTTGGATAACCTTTCTAGCATTTGATCAATAAAAGGCAAAGGGTAATGATCTTTTTAGTAGCTTTATTTAGTTTGCGGAAATCAGTTACCATCCTATAACCTGTAATAATTCTTTGCGGGATCAATTCATCTTTATCATTAGGTACGACAGTAATACCTCCCTTCTTAGGGACACAATGGACAGGACTCACCCACTGACTATCAGCAACGGGATAAATTATACCTGCCTCAAGGAGCTTTAGTATTTCCTTTCTTACCACTTCTTTTATCCTAGGATTTAGCCGTCATTGGTGGTTAATAACTGGTTTGGCATCTTTCTCCAAATTTATTTTATGTTGACATAGAGTGGGACTAATGCCCTTAAGATCATCAAGAGTATATCCAATAGTAGCACGGTGCTTCCTCAGAGTTTTCAATAATTTCTTTTCTTCATGCTCTGAAAGGTTAGCACTAATAATAACATGATATATCTTCTTTTCATCAAGATAAGCATATTTAAGAGTATCAGGTAATGGTTTAAGCTCAAACACGGGATCACCCTTGGGTGGAGGAGGATCCCCTTAGGATTTCAACAGGCAAGTTATGTTTTAGAATAGGTCCCTGTTTAAAGAATACTTCATCTATTTCCCTTCTTTCATTCATAAACATATCATTTTCATTGCCAAGCAAATATTGTTCTAAAGGATCATTAGGAGGCACGACAATAGAAGCAAGACCAATAATTTCATCTTTACTAGGCAATTCCTTATCATGGGGTTGTCTACGAAACTTAGCAAAATTAAACTCATGAGACATATCCCCTAAACCAACAGAAACAATATCCTTATTGCAGTCTACCTTAGCATTAACAGCGTTCAAGAAGGGTCTACCAAATATAATGGGACAAAAGCTATCTTGTGGGGAACCAAGAACAAGAAAATCAGCAGGGTATTTAACTTTCCCACACAAGACTTCAACATCTCTAACAATCCCAACTGGTGAAATAGTATCTCTATTGGCAAGCTTAATTGTAACATCAATTTCTTCTATCTTAGCAGGTGCAATATCATGCATAATTTCTTTGTATAAGCCATGATAACTATGATCTCCTATTTTAACAAAAATACCAGGCATGCCTACAACAGATCTATGTTTATTTTTAGTATCAGGTCTAGCAATTCTAGCAGCTTCATCACAGAAGTAAATAACATGCCCATCAATACTATCAGCCAAGAGATCCTTAACCATAGCAATATTAGGTTCAACTTTAATTTGCTCAGGGGGTTTGTGTGTCCTAATATTACTTTTATTGACTACAGTTGAAGCTTTAGCATGATCCTTTATTCTAACAGGGGAAGGTGGTTTCTCAACATAAGTAGTAGGAACAATAGGATCATTATAAGTGATAGTCTTTTCTTCAACTTTAATAGGTGCAACTACTTTTACTTCAATGGGAGGATTATATTTAAACCACTTCTCCTTAGGGACATCAGCATGAGTAGAAAAGGATTCACGGAAAGAAGCTACTATCTCAGAGTCAAGTCCATATTTAGTGCTAAATTCACGAAAAGCATCGGTATCCATAAAGGACTAAACACAATCAAACTTAGGTGTTATACCTGCCTCTTTACCTTCGTCGAGGTCCCAGTCTTCAGGGTTGCGTTTAATTCTTTCCAATAAATCCCATTTGAATTCAATAGTCTTCATCATAAAAGAACCAGTACAAGAAGTATCGAGCATGGAGCGATTACTCGGAGAAAGCCGAGCATAAATTTTTTGAATAACCATTTCTCTTGAGAGCTCATGATTGGGGCACGAATATAATATTGACTTAAGCCTACCCCAAGCTTGAGCGATGCTTTCTCCTTCGCGAGGCCAAAAATTATATATATAATTATGATCAAGATGAACAAGATGCATATGATAAAACTTCTAATGAAATTCCAATTTCAATTGTTTGTAGTTCCATGATCCCATATCATCACATAGCATAAACCATGTCAATGCATCTCCCTTCAAAGATAAAAGGAAGACCTTCTTTTTGATAACATCCTCGGGCATACCTGCAAGCTTAAATAATCCACAAACTTCATCCACATAGATTAAGTGTAAATCGGGATGCAATGTTCCATCCCCTGCAAAAGGATTAGCTAGCGGTTTCTCTATCATACCCGGAGGAATTTCAAAGTAAATATTTCCAGTAGGTTCAGTAGGTTGAGGGGTAACTAATTGTGGTTCCGAACAAGGTGAAGATACCCCGAAAAAACCCCTCAAAGGATTATGTTCCATAGTAACAAGTGACAGTAAATTTCAGCACACTATATAAATTTTTCCTTACCAAATTCCACCTACCAAAGGCGCTTCACTCCCCGCCAACGGTGCCAGAAAAGAGTCATGATGACCCACAAGTATATGGGATCTATTGCAGTCCTTTCGATAAGTAAGAGTGTCGAACCCAACGAGGAGCAGAAGGAAATGATAAGCGGTTTTCAGCAAGGTATTCTCTACAAGCACTGAAATTATCGGTAACAGATAGTTTTGTGATAAGATAATTTGTAACAGGTAACAAGTAATGAAAGTAAATAAGGTGCAACAAGATGGCCCAATCCTTTTAGTAGTAAAGGAAAAGCCTGGACAAACTCTTATATAGAGAAAAGCGCTCCCGAGGACACATGCGAATTATCGTCAAGCTAGTTTTCATCACGTTCATATGATTCACGTTAGGTACTTTGATAATGTGATATGTGGGTGGACCGGTGCTTGAGTACTTTACTTACTTGGACAAGCATCCCAATTATGATTAACCCCTATTGCAAGCATCGGTAACTACAACAGAAGTATTAAGGTAAACCTAACCATAGCATGAAACATATGGATCCAAATCAGCCCCTTGCGAAGCAACGCATAAACTAGGGTTTAAGCTTCTGTCACTGTCGGTGTCAAAACCGGAGGATCTCGGGTAGGGGGTCCCGAAATGTGCGTCTAAGGCGGATGGTAACAGGAGGCAGGGGACACGATGTTTTACCCAGGTTTGGGCCCTCTTGATGGAGGTAAAACCCTACGTCTTGCTTGATTTATTCTTGATGATATGAGTATTACAAGAGTTGATCTACCACGAGATCGGAGAGGCTAAACCCTAGAAGCTAGCCTATGGTATGATTGTATGTTGTCCTACGGACTAAAATCCTCCGGTTTATATAGACACTGGAGGGGGCTAGGGTTACACAAGGTCGGTTACAAAGGAGGAGATATACATATCCGTATTGCCTAGCTTCCCTTCCACACCAAGTAGAGTCCCATCCGGACACGGGACGAAGTCTTCAATGTTGTATCTTCATAGTCCAACAGTCCGGCCAAAGGATATAGTCTGGCTGTCCGGAGACCACCTAATCCAGGACTCCCTCAGTAGCCCCTGAACCAGGCTTCAATGACGATGAGTCCGGCGCGCAGTGTTGTCTTCGGCATTGCAAGGTGGGTTCCTCCTCCGGATATGCCACAGAAGAGTTTGAATAAAAGGATAGTGTTCGACCCTGGAAAATACGTTCCACATACCACCGTAGAGAGAATAATATTTCCACAAATCTAATCTGCTGACATGTTTTGGCAACATGACATCATGCCATGGCGCGGTGATCATTCGAACCGTTTTTCTTTAACTAGCCCCGCACATAACGTGAGGGAGTTTCTTGACACGTCTTGTCAAAGCAGAGATCGTGTCCCCCTTATTACGGGATTCTCATCAATACGGGCGTGGTTAACCCAACCGCGCCATCAATTACGGTGCTTGGAGGATAAGAGAGTTTTACCAGGCTAGTGGGGGCGCATAGTTTCGACCGCCCTTATAAAGGGATAAGGTTTATCCTTTTTCTACCCACGCCTTCTTCCTCCTTGCTCATCCATTCTCGCGCACTCGAGCTCCAACGCCCAAGTCCACATCCTTCTCTTCAACCTTCTCCAAACATGTCCAGAGCGGGAGGCAAGTGGATGGCTTCCTCCGTCACGGAGGGACACATCAAAAAGCTGCGCGGAGCCGGATACTTATCCGCGAATATCGCGCATCGGCTGCCCGCTGCGGGGCAGATCGTCCCCACCCCGGAACCTCACGAGAGGGTAGTCTTCCTCCACCACTTCCTCCGCGGACTAGGGTTTCCCCTCTATCCATTCATCCGTGGTCTTATGTTCTACTATGGGCTGGACTTTCATGATCTAGCCCCGAACTTCATCCTCAACACTTCAGCGTTCATCGTCGTGTGTGAGGCTTTCCTCCGTATCCGACCCCACTTCAGCCTGTGGCTGAAGACCTTCAATATCAAGCCGAAGGTGGTGGGAGGCCAACAAGAAGAATGCGGCGGAGCCATGGTGGGCAAGATGCCCAATGTTATATGGCTTGAAGGCTCCTTTGTGGAGACCATAAAGGGGTGGCAATCGGCGTGGTTCTATATCACCGAGCCGTGCGACACCAACTGGGTGGCAGCCCCTGAGTTTCGATCCGGAATCCCCACGCGGGTCACCTCCTGGAAAGAGAAGGGCCTATCCTGGGGTTCATCGGTGGAGTTGGACGGACTCCAGAAATGTATCCGGAATATGGCAAGCAAGAAGCTCAAGCTTGTCAACATAGTCCAGGTCATGCTCTTCCGCCGGATCCTCCCATGTCACCAACGGGATTTCAACTTGTGGGAGTTTGACCCAGCCCAGCACTAGACTCTGAGCGAGCTCTTTGACACGACGCACAAGGACGTCTGGAGGGTGCTATTCAAGGGAGCCGAGGGCCCCCCTCTCTCACCGAGGACCGCGGGCTAAGCGCGAAGCGCCCTGCGAATCTGGTAAGTTTTGTACATCTGGTAGGATTTTTACTTCCCATAGCTTAACCGCGCGCGGGGTCTGAGCTCCCATGCCTTTGACAGGACTGGGTGGAGGCATCGGAGAAGATCGACTGTCCGGCTCCTCTGCCCGAAGACACTGCGGACGCTCTCTTGACGGAGATGCTGGCTCCGGCTCCTTACCAGGTGCCGGAGAAGACCAAGAAGAAGGCCAAGGGAACCCGAAAGAGTTCCTGGCGCCAGGTGTTATCGGACTCATTGTCCGATAACTCCGCGACGCACTCCTCCCCCGAAGACGAGGAGGAAGATGAAGATGCTCCCCCTTTAGTCGGGGGAGATAAGAAAAGGAAGGCCGCCCCGACCGGGGGGGCGAAGGGTCCAAGAAGGGGAGGACCCTCCTTCCGGACTACTCCACCACCACCGCCGAAGGCGAAGACGAGTGGCTGCTCAGGGCCAAACCCCTGGCGAAGTCGTAAGTATTCGGATACCAGAGTAACTCATAGCATACCTTTGCCGCACTGCTTCTCCTAACGCTGAATATGATTATGCAGACCGCCCCAAGCCCGTATCGATGTATCTTCGTCGGGCGGCTCCTTGGACTCGTCGGATATGGATAGCGATCCACTTCCGACCGCCACCTCCCCTTGCCCTACGGACAATGCCGAGGTATTGTCTCAAGAGGCACCAGGTCGAGGGGAGACAATCCCGGAGGCGCCTCAAGGCGACATTCTGGACTCCGGGAGCAGAGGGAATAAGGCTCCGAGGGCTCTGAGTTCGTCCCTCAGCCGAACACCGCACCGAAACCTCCAGTGGTTCCAGACTCAAGCAGGCGGTCTCCTTCCAAAAGGGGCAAGACGTCTGTGCCGGTCACCTCTGTCCATCCAGAGGCACTGGACAATCTGCTGGGAGCGCTTTGCAGCGCTTCCATCGACGAAGAGCACCACACTATTATGAGTGCGGTGATCCAGAAGGTTCAGTCCGCCAAGAGCGGACTGACTGAAGCCTGTGCCAGCCTTCTAACAGGCTTTGAGGTGAGTATTTGAAATATAGGAAAAATATTACCACATAGACAGTAGCCCCTGATGCTCTGTTTTGTGTTCAAAAAGAAAAGCCGAATAGAGGATCAACTAATATCTACATGAGTCTAATATAAGTATGTCTATATGCGTGTGCAGGCTTCGCTGCTGACCTCTGCCGCACTGACTGCGGAGGTCGCCGTACTGAAGCAGGACCTCGAAGGGTCCAAGAAAGAGCTCGGCCTTGCCAAGAGGCAGCTCGAGGAGAACAAAGGTAAGTAATACCTAGTCTATAGATGTGTATATATACAAAAAAGGATGCGATTGCAAAATGACAGGATCATCTTTAATTTGCCAGGGGCCACGACCGAGGTGGCAACCCTGAAGCAAGCGCTATCCGAGGCCGAAAACAAAGCGGCCCAGGAGCGCATCGAGCGGGAAAAACAAGAGGCACGGGTGGGCGAGGTGCAGCAAGAGCTCCATGCTCTCGTGATGAAGCACGAGGCGTTGGAGCTTGACTTGAAGATGCGAGAGTTCGAGCTTGCCGCGGCCCTTGAGAGTGCAAAGAGTTCCATGGCTGAAGCCCAAAAGGCCCTCTAGGAGATTGATGCAATGAAGAATATTGCGGCAGGTAAGGCATTCAGTATGCAAAGCAAGCATGTGAAAGTAAATTACTTGTTACTTATCCGAGTCCGGAGCTCTCCAGGAGCATTCACAGATTTGCCCCGCAGTGTGTGGATGCCGCACAGTTTTACCAAGCCGAGGAGGGAAGCTCAACGGAGAAGTTGTTCTGGTCTCAGTATACTAGGACCGAACACCCGATGCCTTTGAGTGACCAGCTGAAGCAACTGGTCGAGCTGCACAAGGCGGCCGAACAGGCCATGAAGGGCTTTATAGTCCGGATGTGGCCTGGCGACGCCCTTCCCAACAGCTACTTCGGCCTGGTGAGGCGTCTTGTGGATGCCTGCCCACGGCTGGAAGTCATTAAGCGGTCCGTCTGCATTGAAGGTGCATGCCGGGCTTTCGCCCGTGCAAAGGTGCACTGGGCCAAGATGGACACCGTGAAGCTGGTGAAGGAAGGGCCGCCACAAGGCAAGGAGCATCGCCACCCCGAGATGTACTATGAGGGTGTCTTGAAGGGTGCCCGTCTTGTAGCGGACGAGTGTGCGAAAGATGAAATATTTGAATAAACATGCTCGTGTAATCCTGTATTATGAAAACTTGTTCATATGTGCTATGGAACGCTTGTTTGAATTCAAAATATTGCCTTCTGTTTGGCTGTTTATCAAATCTGAGAATGGCTAGTCGTCGGCTTCTGCCTCCACGCCACGAGTGCTGGGGTGTTCGGGATAAAACCTGAGCACTCTTGTTCCCATTTTTGGGTCCTTCGAGGGAGGTGCTCAACACAACGAACAAGGCAATCAGACTATAATGCGTTATCACTCTCACTTAGCCGTAGAATTCGATAATTTTAAATTTCGGCGAAGCCCCTAGTATTCGGAAGGCCGAATTCGGGGCGCTATACACGCCTTAAGCAGGACAGGGCCGACTGCTCGCTCTAAGCGGCATAAGTCTTTAGGGACTTGAGACCTCTCGAACAGCGACCAGTCTCTCGCCTTATGATGACAGTCAGTTTTAGCTTTCTCTACTGAGGTGCTTAGCCCAGCAGAACTGGGGCAGAATCGCAGTAGTTCTCCCAGTGCTACCTTAGCCGATATAGCGGAACGTAAGGTACCAAAACATGGGAGCCGGGCAAACCCAACTATTGACCCAAGACATGATTCGGAGCTGATGCATATAATGCTATAAGTTCGGGGTGCCGCACTGTCGAAAGTGTTCGAACTTCTCACGCCGTATTATGGGGTATACTTAAGCCCCTAGCGTATTGGCCGTACCAGAGTGTACGGGTGCTAGATGTCATGAATGAACATATATATATATATATATAAAGGGAGAATGCAATAATAGTCTTAATGCTATGCATTGTTTATTCAAAAAGGTGCGTTAAAGCAGAATGATACAAGTAGTGCGATAAGCAAAAAGTAGGATTGTTTGACATGTCCCTTCCAAGGGCAAGCTAAGGAATAGTATTAAAGCAAATATTTCACTCGTTATCGTAATCCACCTGGGAGTTCCGCGCTGTGACGTAGCTTTCTGCCTCCTTGGTTGCAGCATCATGTGTTCGGCAATCATGCTGCCGGACAGGGTTTCCAGAGATTAAAGTCCTGAAAGAGAAAAATAACAAAGCGGGAAGCCCCTAGTGCGGTTTAAGCCACGTCTTGGAGCGTGCCGCAGTCGTGCCCCCTCCCCACCTGTGCCCATGGTATTTTTAATGCGTAATTATGTATGCGTGGCACGGATTTCGCTATTTGGCTGGGAATGGGGTGGGGCCGCATTGCTATGCGAGCTCGGAACGTGCCAGGCAGTCCAGTTGCCGATTACTCCGGGCGTGCTTGAAGGTGTCCGGGTCCTTAATCGCCGGACTAGTGGATGGCCTTAAGAGGCTGCTTTGCGCTTCTGCTGCGAGGGCTGTAGTGTGCTCCTCCGTGCATAGAGAGCGCTCTGTGTTTCCATTGACTATGATGACCCCCTGAGGTCCTAGCATCTTCAGCTTGAGATATGCATAATGCGGTACCACATTGAATCTTGCAAATGCGGTTCGCTCGAGCAGTGCATGGTAGCCACTGCGGAATGGGACTATGTTAAAGATTAACTCTTCGCTTCAGAAGTTATCCGGGGATCCGAAGACCACTTCCAATGTGACTGAGCCTGTGCAATGGGCCTCTACACCTGGTATGACGCCTTTAAAGGTCGTTTTTGTGGGTTTGATCCTTGAGGGTTCTATACCCATTTTACGCACCGTTTCCTGATAAAGCAGGTTCAGGCTGCTGCCGCCATCCATAAGGACTCGAGTGAGGTGAAATCCGTTAATGATTGGGTCTAGGACCAGTGCGGTGAATCCGCCATGATGGATACTAGTGGGGTGGTCCCTGCGATCGAAGGTGATCGGACAGGAGGACAATGGGTTGAACTTTGGGGCGACTGGCTCCAACGCATATACGTCCCTGAGCGCACGCTTCCACTCTCTCTTGGGGATGTGGGTTGCATATATCATGTTCATCGTCCGCACTTGTGGGGGGAACCTCTTCTGTCCTCCAGTGTTCGGCTGTCGGGGCTCCTCCTCGTCATCGCTATGTGATCCCTTATCTTTGTTTTCAGCATTTAACTTGCCGGCTTCTTGAACACCCAACAATCCCTATTGGTGTGGTTGGCTGGCTTGTTGGGGGTGCCATGTATTTGACACGAGCGATCGAGTATACGGTCCAAACTGGACGGGCCCAGGGTGCTTCTTTTGAATGGCTTTTTCCGCTGACCGGGTTTAGAGCCTTTGAATCCAGCATTGACTGTTGTATCCTCGGTATTGTCGCTGTTAATGCGGCGCTTATGTTTGTTGCGACGTGACCTGCCGTTGCCGTCCTTGGTATCCGAAGTACCATGGTTCTTTGATATGTTATTGTTGTGAGCCAACCAGCTGTCCTCTCCCGCACAGAAGTGGGTCAGGAATGTCGTGAGGGCTGCCATAGATTTCGGCTTTTCCTGACCAAGGTGCCGGGCGAGCCATTCGTTGTGGATGTTGTGCTTGAAAGCTGCTAGGGCCCCTGCATCCGGACAGTCGACGATTTGATTTTTATTTGTTAGAAACAGTGTCCAGAATTGCCTGGCCGATTCCTCTGGCTGCTGAATTATGTGGCTCAAGTCATCGACATCTGGTGGTCGCACATAAGTGCCCTGAAAGTTGTCGAGGAATGCGGCTTCCAGATCTTCCCAACGGCTAATGGACTCTGCTGGCAAGCTGTTGAGCCAATGCCAAGCTGGTCCTTTGAGTTTGAGTGGGAGGTATTTCATGGCGTGTAGGTCATCACCACGGGCCATGTGGACGTGCAGGAGGAAATCCTCGATCCATACCGCAGGATCTGTTGTGTTGGCGTATGATTCTATATTTACGGGTTTGAAACCCTCTGGGATTTGATGATCCATTACTTCTTCTGTGAAGCATAAGGGGTGTACGGCGCCTCTGTACTGGGCTATATCACGACGCAGCTCAAATGAGTCTTGCCCGCTGTGTTCGGCCCGGCCGGACTTACTTTTACTGTATCCGGCGTGACGGTTATCGTCTCGCGTAGTGGCGCGCCCTCATGATCCGTAGATTGATCTTGCATGTTTTGCTTTGTCCTCCAATACGTCTGCAGGTTTGGCGTATTTCCCCATGCCTTTTTATTTGAATGGCATCGGGGTGCGGGCCGAGCTTTTGGCTGGAATGCCTCTCTGTCGCGGCCATGAGGTGGCCGATCAGCCGCGTCGTACACAGGGGATGTAGGTTTCGGTGCTTCCTCCTCCAGTCGGGGTAGCAACCTGCACTTTGGGTAACTCTTGGAGGGGTGCTCGAGTTTATATTCCTCGGCCGCCAGGACTTCAGTCCATCTGTCAGCTAGCAAATCTTGATCAGCTTGAAGCTGCTGCTGCTTTTTCTTAAGGCTATTTGCCGTGGCTATAAGCCGGCGCTTGAAGCGATCTTGTTCGACGGGATCCTCTGGCACGACGAATTCGTCATCGCCGAGGCTTACCTCGTCTTCGGAGGCAGGCATGTAATTATCATCCTCCGCCTCTCCATCTACCGCTCTCTCGGGAGGGCTGGCTTCTCCGACCTCTTGCTCTACATCTTGATGGAGGGGATTGTTGTTGTCTTCGGCGCTGTCCGGAGTGCTATTATCTCCGGTGCCGATATCACCGCTTTTTACTTGGCGAGACTTAGAGTGGCGCCGCTGACGCTGGCGCTTGGGTTGCTTCCTGGAGGGGTCATCCTCCGTTGTCCCGTCGCTATTGCCTTCTTTGGGTGTGTCCACCATGTATATGTCATATGATGAGGTGGTTGTCCAGTGCCCTGTGGGCAGTGGTTCCTCTTTGCCTCCCGCATCGTCATCCATACCGTCAATGTCTTCGGAGTTGAAGTCGAGCATGTCGGTTAAGTCATCGACAGTGTCTACTAAGTGGGTGGTGGGTGGGCGACGAATTTCTTTGTTATCCGCATCCCAATCCTGTCAGACATAGTTCGGCCAGGACCCTCCTAACAAGGAGAGAGACATTAATGAGTTCAGTATGTCGCCGAAGGGCGAGTGCTAAAAAAATATCCGCGGAGGCAAACTCCATGATCGGCGCCCAATCGGATTCGACAGGAACGGGTGCAGGCAGTTCGGAGTCCGTGGGCGGAGAAGGATCCAGTAGTTTGGCAACACGGCTCTCGTGAAGGGTAAGGTCGATATTCGGCTCGATCACCGCTGAGGATACGGCCTCCGTGGCGGGGTCTATCCACCCATCCATGGATGGCGCAACTGGCTCCAAATTGAGGGTTGGAGCGGCTGCCAGTGCGATTTCTTGAACATTGTTTGATGGTAGAGCTAAATCGTACTCATCGTGACTACGTGGCGCACAAGGTAGGGGCTCGAATCCGTCGAAGATCAAGACTCCACGGATATCGGCCATGTAGTTCAAGCTTCCAAACATGACCTGGTGGCCACGGGTGTAACTTTCGATCTGCTCCAGATGGCCAAGCGAGTCGGCCCGTAGTGCGAAGCCGCCGAACACAAAGATTTGTCCGGGGAGAAAAGTCTCACCCTGGACTACATCACTATCGATGATAGTAGGAGCCATCGAGCCTAACGACGATGACACAGAGGAACTCTCAATGAAAGCACCAATGTCGGTGTCAAAACCGGCGGATCTCGGGTAGGGGGTCCCGAACTGTGCGTCTATGGCGGATGGTAACATGAGGCAGGGGACACGATGTTTTACCCAGGTTCGGGCCCTCTTGATGGAGGTAAAACCCTACGTCCTGCTTGATTTATTCTTGATGATATGAGTATTACAAGAGTTGATCTACCACGAGATCGGAGAGGCTAAACCCTAGAAGCTAGCCTATGGTATGATTGTATGTTGTCCTACAGACTAAAACCCTCTGGTTTATATAGACACCGGAGAGGGCTAGGGTTACACAAGGTCGGTTACAAAGGAGGAGATATACATATCCGTATTGCCTAGCTTTTCTTTCACACCAAGTAGAGTCCCATCCGGACACGGGACGAAGTCTTCAATCTTGTATCTTCATAGTCCAACAGTTCGGCCAAAGGATATAGTACGGCTGTCTGGGGACCCCCTAATCCAGGACTCCCTCAGTCACTCTAGCAACCTATCATCTACTTATTACTTCCCAATGCCCTCCTCTAGGCCCAAACAATGGTGAAGTGTCATGTAGTCGACGTTCACATGACACCACTAGAGGAAAGACAACATACATCTCATCAAAATATCGAACGAATACCAAATTCACATGACTACTAATAGCAAGGCTTCTCCCATGTCCTCAGGAACAAACATAACTACTCACAAAGCATATTTATGTTCATAATCAGAGGGGCATTAATATGCATAATGGATCTGAACTTATGATCTTCCACCAAGTAAACCAACTAGCATCAACTACAAGGAGTAATCAACACTACTAGCAACCCACAGGTACCAATCTGAGGTTTGGATACAAAGATTGGATACAAGAGATGAACTAGGGTTTGAGATGAGATGGTGCTGGTGAAGATGTTGATGGAGATTGACCCCCTCCCGATGAGAGGATCGTTGGTGATGACATAGTGATGATTTCCCCCTCCCGGAGGGAAGTTTCCCCGGCAGAACAGCTCTGTCGGAGCCCTAGATTGGTTCCGCCAAGGTTCCGCCTCGTGGCGGCGGAGTTTCGTCCCGTAAGCTTGCTTCTGATTTTTTTTTCCCGGATGAAAGACTTCATATAGCAGAAGATGGGCACCGGAGGCCTACCAGGGGGCCCACGAGGCAGGGGGCGCGCCCAGTTGGGTAGGGCGCGCCCCCACCATCGTGGCCAGGGTGTGGGCCCCCTCTGGTATTTTGTTCGCTCAGTATTTTTTATAAATTCCAAAAATGACTTTCTTGAAGTTTCAGGACTTTTGGAGTTGTGCAGAATAGGTCTCTAATATTTTCTCCTTTTCCAGCCCAGAATTCCAGCTGCCGGCATTCTCCCTCTTCATGTAAACCTTGCAAAATAAGAGAGAATAGGCATAAGTATTGTGACATAATGTGTAATAACAACCCATAATGCAATAAATATCGATATAAAAGCATGACGCAAAATGGACGTATCAGTATGATTTCCAATAACTCTGTTGCTCGCTCCATTGTTCCGGAGAACGGGGTTTTAGTCATCTTGCCCATGAGGCATGGTTTGCAAGTACCAAGTGATTCATAATCAAGTGATTCCAGAAGTCCATCAGAATGGATTCTCTTCATGCGCTTTACACCAATATGACCCAAACGGCAGTGCCACAAATAAGTTGCCCTATCATTATCAACTCTGCATCTTTTGGCTTCAATACTATGAACATGTGTATCACGACTATCAAGATTTAGTAAAACTAGACCACTCATCAAGGGTGCATGACCATAAAAGATATTACTGATATAAATAGAACAACCATTATTGTCTGATTTAAATGAATAACCGTCTTGCATCAAACAAGACCAGATATAATGTTCATGCTCAACGCGGGCACCAAATAACAATTATTTAGGTCTAAAACTAATCCCGAAGGTAGATGTAGAGGTAGCGTGCCGACGGCGATCACATCGACTTTGGAACCATTTCCCACACGCATCGTCACCTTGTCCTTAGCAAATCTTCGCTTAATCCATAGCCCCTATTTCGAGTTGCAAATGTTAGCAACTGAACCATTATAAAATACCCAGGCACTACTAGGAGCATTAGTAAGGTACACATCAATAATGTGTATATAAAATATACCTTTCACTTTGCCATCCTTCTTCTCCGCTAAATACTTGGGGCAATTCCTCTTCTAGTGACCAGTCCCTTTGAAGTAGAAGCACTCAGTTTCGGGCTTAGGTCCAGACATGGGTTTCTTCACTTGAGCAGCAACTGGCTTGCTGTTCTTCTTGAAGTTTCCCTTCTTCCCTTTACCCCTTTTCTTGAAACTAGTGGTCTTGTTGACCATCAACACTTGATGCTCCTTCTTGATTTTTACCTCCGCAGCCTTTAGCATTGCGAAGAGCTCAAGAATAGTCTTATCCATCCCTTGCATATTATAGTTCATCACAAATCTCTTGTAGCTTGGTGGCAGTGCTTGAAGAACTCTGTCAATGACACTATCATCAGGAAGATTAACTCCCAGCTGAGTCAAGTGGTTGTGGTACACAGACATTCTGAGTATATGTTCACGGACAGAACTATTCTCCTCCAATTTGCAGCTATAGAACTTATTGGAGACTTCATATCTCGCAATCCGGGCATTTGCTTGAAATATTAACTTCAACTCCTGGAACATCTCATATGCTCCATGACATTCAAAATGTCGTTGAAGTCCCGGTTCTAAGCCGTAAAGCATGGCACACTAAACTATCGAGTAGTCATCAGCTTTGCTCTGCCAAGTGTTCACAACATCTAGCGTTGCTCCTGCAGCAGGTTTGTCACCTAGCGGTGCTTCCAGGATGTAATTCTTCTATGTAGCAATGAGGATAATCCTCAAGTTACGGACCCAGTCTGTGTAGTTGCTACCATCATCTTTCAACTTAGCTTTCTCTAGGAACACATTAAAATTCAACGGAACAACAGCACAGGCCATCTATCTACAAAAACATAGACATGCAAAATACTATCAGGTACTAAGTTCATGATAAATTAAAGTTCAATTAATCAAATTACTTAAGAACTCCCACTTAGATAGACATCTCTCTAATCATCTAAGTGATCATGTGATCCATATAAACTAAACCATGTCTGATCATCACGTGAGATGAAGTAGTTTTCAATGGTGAACATCACTATATTGATCATATCTACTATATGATTCATGCTCGACCTTTCGGTCTTAGTGTTCCGAGGCCATATCTGCATATGCTAGGCTCGTCAAGTTTAACCCGAGGATTCCGCGTGTGCAAAACTGGCTTGCACCCGTTGTATGTGAACGTAGAGCTTATCACACCCGATCATCACGTGGTGTCTCGGCACGATGAACTATAGCAACGGTTCATACTCAAGGAGAACACTTATACCTTGAAATTTAGTGAGAGGTCATCTTATAATGTTACCGCCAAACTAAGCAAAATAAGATGCATAAAGGTTAAACATCACATGTAATCAATATAAGTGATATGATATGACCATCATCATCTTGTGCCTTTGATCTCCATCTCCAAAGCACCGTCATGATCACCATCTTCACCGTCTTGACACCTTGATCTCCATTGAAGCATCGTTGTCGTCTCGCCTACTAATGCTTCTACGACTATCGCTGCCGCTTAGTGATAAAGTAAAGCAATTACATGGCGATTGCATTTCATACAATAAAGCGACAACCATATGGCTCTTGCCAATTGCCGATAAATGTGTTACAAAAGATGATCACCGCATACAATAAAATTTAGCATCATGTCTTGACCATATCACATCACAACATGCCCTGCAAAAACAAGTTAGATGTCCTCTACTTTGTTGTTGCAAGTTTTACGTGGCTGCTACGGGATGAGCATCTCCATATTCATCAAGGTTTTACCAATATCCCTGTCAAGGATCCTGGCAACACAACATACCACCATGATGAATGGTGATGGATGATACAGATGCAAAGGAAGATAACACTTTCTCAGATTTCACCTTAGCGAGGCCAAGGGAACAAAATCTGGATGATCGACCGAGAGACATATAGCACCCCGCTTCTAATGTTCTCCTTGATGTGCTAGTGTAATCCATTCATAGATATGGTTTGATATATAGAACATCAGGTAAAAAGGTCGGACTTCGGGAGCACAAGAATCCGTAAGGATTAACTATGGAGGTAAATCCTCCGAAATCCTCATGGGGAGGTGGCCAACTTTCTTCAATCGAGATACTATAATAATAGGTCTTCCGGCTGGATGTATTGGCCACGACATCCACTTTACCGGTTATCGAGGGACCAATATTATAGTTCTTGGAAAATGCTCCAACCATCATATCTGCCTGAGATTCAGATCTGGTTGGTGTCAGGATATTCCAGACTCACCGAGTCTAGAAAGAAAATGAAAGTTTGCAACACAAATTGACGAGACGACGTTGCGAGATTCTCGAGGAATGAACTGCGATAGCAAGCTCCAAAACATGAGCTGGTTCTTCTACAAACTTGTGAACACACTATCCAAGACAAGCATGACCACATAGTAGTCTTATAATAAAACAATATCATGTTCAGGTGGGGAACCATCATCGGGGATATCGAAGTCTTGTGCATTACCATGGATTAGCACTTAACTCATTTTCCTAGAACAAATCAGTCAGTGGCTTGGTGTGCTAGGGAATACATATGGAGTGGAGGTAATTAATCTACCAAACCATATAATACATTCGCACATGCATAACTAACTTGGGATGGTACCAGAGGAAACAAAACAATCCTTTTTGAAGTTATGGCGGCAACTTGCTCCAAATGCACATGAATTTGAGGAAGTCACTTCTTCCATCCAAGCATAAGCTTCATGAACGGAACACGAAGGCATTGCTTACAAGTTCCCAATACTAGGTTGATGTTCAACATGAATCATGGGGGAGACAAAATGCTGCTGATGGGTTCAACAGCAACTCATCGGAATTTCCATATCACTGGACTTCCACCATCATGTGAACACGGTGATAGTATTGCTCAGACCAAAAGATGTAATGGTGTATGCTCGAGGGATCAACCACGAGTAAGACAACATTACGAACATTGTTGGTTCTGATTTGGCTTGACGATAACCCATACTCAAGTCGAAGTTTTAACAGGGCAGTAGATCCAACAACTGATCATGAGGACCAATCGATGAAGATATCATCTTTCTTCAACACACACACACACAAGGATAACCCTTAGTGATGAACTAAGTCAGACAAGCTTTCATCTTCCAACTCTCCAAGTTGTCATTTAGCTTAACCAACTAGCTCAGGGGTATCCAACACAGACTCCTAGAGAATGGGTGGTTTGGAGGAAAACCAACCTGATCACGAACTCAACATAGCGGTCAGGTGACAACCTGGTAATACTTCCGAGAAGATATTTGGAACATCACGAACCACCGATATACTATTAAGCTCGGGAACAATCCTACTTCTCAAGGCAAGATGACATGATCATAAGAGCAAGGGATTCAATCCTAACACAAAGAATGAAGAGTGCACCGGAAATAAGGACTAGGTAGCACGATCAATCTTAGGATGATGATTCAATACCAACACGCTAAGAATGAGAGTATTGTCCATTAACTACCAAGCAACGGAGTTGCTAGGAGTATTGATTTCGCACATCACGATTCACTGGTCGACATTCCGGTTGCAACAACACGGAAACCTAAAAATGAATAATGATGGAGAGAGTATCACTACGTCAAGAATTCATGAGAGATGCTGCATTTCCTATGACAATCCTGACATAAGGGGGTAATACTCCGAGGTAGAACAGAACAAAAGCTGGATTGGCATTTTGATCTGCGGAATACAACTACTTTGACTCAAAGGAACATATATCTTTTTGAGTTGTGGATGCACAGGTTAGTATGTCGAACAAGTTCAACATATTTCTTCCGGATAACCATGCTGAGAGGTAGGACTGGCAGAGTCACAATTATGAATGGAGAACTCCTCAAGAGTACTCTGATTGTGATCTTTTGATCCATCAAACTTCTGCCATAAGTGGTTCATAGTATTTGGAAGAAGGAAATACCACAGACCTCGAGGACTAATGAAAAGGTTACTAATATCCTAAAGGAACTAGCAACACTATCAACATCAGGTAAGTAGGGTGAATCTCGGGTTCAAGAACCCAGGAATAGAATACCTACTAACTAAATGGCATCACGGGATGCTTTCAAGAAAGGTGGCCAGAATCATCACACTGGGAACACCAAACATTGCTAGATTACTAGGTGACTCTCTAAGACACCTAGGGTCATAATAACAACTCCAACATATATGTCGAGGCAACGGAGTACCTCACTCTCTGGCTAGTGTGCTTATTCTGACCAAAAGGACATCAGGAACAAAGGAAGGATTTGCAAATGCATCAGATTATTTAGAAACCTGGAATGACTCGGACAGCATAACGGCTGTAAATGCTCAAAAAGATTTGAGGCATCCTGCAAAATGGTGGCATAACCACTCAGAAGCACAAAATCAAGGTTTTGAGACCAACTATGAACACACGGGGGTGGTAGAAACTGAACTGGGGCTTAAATCCATCAATCCTATAAGTCTCTAGCATAGTAACTCGTCATCCTAATAGATAGATGAGAAGGCCTAGTTCTTAATCCCCGTAGAAGGAAGAGGATGACTCAGATCAGAGGACATGAGGTATAAGGAGTAAAAAGAGCCTTGCGTTCCCATCCACAATCAATGCCCTTATATAACTAAAGCATTTCTAGACTCAACTTCGACCAGCTTGGCTTGGTAATCCTACAGGCAGTCAGGCTCTGATACCAAAGCTGTCAGGACCCCGATCCTAAGCCACATCGATCTTGCATGTAACACATCATATCACTTTGCGGCCTCATGCACGGTACTCCCACGGGTGCCACCTTACCTAGCACGGGACCGTTTGCGCCTTTTGGCTCACGTATATGATAGTGTCGCTAGCATCCATATGACAGAGAACCCTGGCCGACATGACTAGTCGTGAACCCAAAGTGGCACTAACTCATGGGAACAGGCATAGATGAATCACATCGAGCATGTCGGTCAGCAGCGTGTGAATCCGGGCTGTAGCACTGGGCTAACAGGACTCCGAATATCACCGCGTGACATTTCCCCGAAGGGACAGACACAGGAACGAAGTGAAACACATGTCGGCCAGTCATGTGTCCTGAGCAGTAGTGCTGGGCTAGCAGGACTCCGGTGAACCGGGCTGTAGCGGACTACTATGGCTCATGGAAGCACAAGACTACATTTCCCCATAAGAGAGGCTACCAAGGATAAACAACTAGGTTGTCGGATCCCACACATACCAAGCATTTCAATCATACACACAATATGCTTGATATGTGTAATTACAACATGGCATCACAACATAACTCTACGACTCAAGTATTTATTCATTAGGCTCCGAGGAGCGAGATATTACAAACAAGGGTCTCATGACCCAACATTCAGAGCATACAAGTCAAAGCACATGCGGAAACTTAACATGTCTGAGTACAGACATCTACAAATGAAAAAGGCTGAGAAGCCTGACTATCTACCAGATCCTGCCGAGGGCACAAGATCGTAGCTGAGGTAACAAGCTAAATGTCGAAGTCCAAGAGGAACTACTAGCGAGACTGAAGTCTCTCTGCAAAACATAAAATAAGCAAATGTGAGTACAAATGTACCCAGCAAGACTTACATCACAACTAGCTACATATGCATCAGTATCAACAAAGGGGATGGTGGAGTTTAACTGCAGCAAGCCAGCTTTGACTCGGTGGCTATCCTGAACTACGACTCGAAGTAACTCCTTTGAGGTGGCGCACACGAGTCCACATATTCACCATATCAATACTCCACTATGGATCCGCTCCCGTCTCCCTACGATAAGGCCATCCATAGCACTCACGCTTATCTTGCGCATTTTAGAGTATCCACTTTCACTTGTGTATGAACTATGCAAGGGGTCCAAGTTTCCATATCCGAGGAATCTGGCTATTCGAATAGATAATGATAACCCTGTAGGGGTGTACTTCTTCACACACGCTCTCGCCACTTATAGCCCTATACACGTCATGTACCTCGGCAACCTTCAAGTGGAAGCCGAGCGAGGGAGTCGGCCACGACCTGACTAACCAACAAGCCTCTAGTCCAGGTTTATCGCCTATTCGGGTTCCATCCGCAAGGAGATCCGGCCGGGGTGTCGCTCACGGCCCCAAACGATGTGTGCAGGGTTCCCAAGCCCACCATCCGGGTGCCACTTGGTACACCGTGCCACGGTGCCTAGTCTGTCCCAAGCCCACCTGTACCGGGTGCCACTTGGTAGACCACTAACACTACCTACAAACACCAGAAACTAGTTGCAACTCCTAGACAGAGATCAGGCCGATTAATAAGTCGAGAGAGCTTGGAGCACCCGGAGCCCAATGTGTGGTAGTAACTGTTCATGGATCACAAACACAGAACTCAGTTCCTAAGGACAGCTGCAATGAGACAACCCACCATGTACTCCTACATGGCCTCTCACCGCTACCTTTACCAAATCGTGTTCACACACTTAGCTCTCAACGGTAGGACATGTTCACCACGTTCCAATTCATTCCTGATGAATCAGACCAGACTCAACTCTAAGCAGTAGCAGGCATGACAAACAAGCATGAATGAGTAGGCACATCTGGGCTCAAACAACTCCTACTCATGCTAGTGGGTTTCATCTATTTATTGTGGCAATGACAGGTCATGCAGAGGAAAGGGTTCAACTACCGCAGCATGTAACAGTTGAATCGCTGTTGTCCTAATGCTGTAAAGAGAGCAGGAGCGAGAGAGTGGGATTGTATCGGAATGAACAAGGGGGTTTTGCTTGCCTGGCACTTCTGAAGATAACATTGAGTCTTCATCAGTGTCAACGATCACAGCGTCGGAGCAGCGTCTACCGAGAGGGGACAATTACTGGCAAACAAGGAAGAACACAATCAATGTGATGCAACAATATGATGCATGATCATGACATGGCAATATGATGTGAGTTGAGCTAATGCAGCTAGTAGCAGAAAGGTTTGGGTTGATTTGAACTCAAGGTTCAAATTCAAATTCAATCTATAAATTCAAATAGTGCATTATCATGTTTTGGACTAAACAGTGAGGTTAACTTGCTCAAACATGCATGACAATGGTACAAATGGATTCCTTGAATTTTTCTGATAATTTTTCATATATAAATTATTTCATTTGGAGTTACGGTTGAATTTCTATGATTTTTAGAAGTTTTAACTATTTTCTGGAATTTACTGTATAAAAATAATTCCAGTAAATAATTATTGCGTCAGCATGACGTCAGGGTGACGTCAGCTGGTCAGCTGGGCGCCTCTAGGTCAAACCTGACCAGTGGGACCCACTGGTCAGTGACTCCGTCAACTAACTGAGTTAGTTAGTGCTAAACTAACCCTAACCAGGATGTTAGCAGGGCGGGGCCCACATGTCGGTGTCTAGTTTAGTTAACTAAATTAGTTAGCTCTAATTAATCTCGAGTTAACTAATTAGGGGCTTGGGCCCACATGTTAGTGAGACAGAGAGGGGGGGAGTCAACCCAGCCAGCGGGGTCAAACCACGCCGGTCAGCAGGTCAACCCCTACCGGCGACGTGTCGCCGGCGACGACAGGCGCGGCGGAGCAGCGCGGAAACGCTGCTCCGGCGACCATTTGAACGGAGGAGACCACCTACGTGGAGCTGAGGCTCACCCGCATCCAGCTGGGGTGGTGGCTCGGCTCGGTGGTGGCCGGAACAGTGCCAATGATGAGCACAGCAGCGACCAGAGCTCGAGTGAGCTCGGGCTCGTGGCTTCGGTGGTCCTAGCGGCGCGGCGACAGCAGCTAAACGGTCTTCGCGGTTCGGTGACACCGTTGGGCACGGTGGCGAGGCCGTTGAGTGGGCGGAGCCACGTCGGCGACGAGGTCAGGCGATGGCGCGATCGGGTAAGAAGGGCGCGGCAGCTACGATGCACAGGGAAGAAAACAAAGAGGGGGAGGACGGGCAGCAGCTCACGGTGATCTTCTTGGAGTGGACGGCGAACTTGGGGAGGTCCCGTAGCCGGCAAATCGACGACAGCGGTGGTCGGCTCTCGAGGACGAGGACGACGGCGATGGCGAGGTTGAAAGGCTCCCGGGCTTGTTTTGTTCTTCTCGTCGATGTGTGGAGCCGCGGCGAAGCCTAGGGATATGGTGGGAAGGTCAGGCGAGCTCGGTGGGTGCGTTGGCATTGAGCGGCGGCGACGGCGGCTCTCTGTTCGGGCGAAGAACGAAGAGGAAGAGGGAAAATGGCTAGGAAAGAAGGGGGGGTCAGCACCGCCTCGTCCACGTCTCCTGGTGCGGAGAAGGGAGAGGGATGAGCCTCCAGTGCGAAGCAGGAGGTGGCGACCTCCCAGCGCGCGTGCGTGACTTCGCCTCTGCCTACTGGTAGAGGTTGAAGAAGACCACAACGCCCCTGGTGGGCTGGGCTGGCCAACTGGGCCGCCAGGTAAGTGGCTGGACTTCTCTCTCTCTCTCTGTCCTTTCTAATTTTATTCTGTTTTTCTATATTCTGCTTTATGTTTGCAAATAAAATACCCACCAAAACACTTTGGTTAATTCTGTAATTTTTTGTGAGGAATATTTGAATTATTTCCAAACCACACAATAAATTTCAGAATATTTGGAGCAACCAATATTTAATGGTAACTTTTAAACTCCAACTCAAATACCATAATGATTTAATTCAATGACCAAAATGTCCTAAATATGCATCATCTCTGGTAGAGGCTTTCACCCTTTTCAATAAATCATGAACATTTTAAAAGGATATTTTGAGGTCATTGAAAATATTTTGGTTGAACCTATTTGAATTGCATTTGTGCTAGGGTTTATAAATCCCCATTTCAAATTTATTAAATTGAACATGATGACATGAATGCTTATGAAACTAATTGCAATCAAACTCTAGGGCTGTGACAACTCACCCCCACTAAACAAGAATCTCGGCCCGAGATTCGAGACGTGAGGTAAGAAGGAAGGGGGTCACAAAACTATCACAGGCCTCTCGATCCAACTGCCCTTCTCGGAGATGTTGATTCATTGCTCCAAATTGATCTTGACATCCTTGCTTACGAGATCTTCATCCAGCATGACAACGAGAAGAAAAGGAAAATCTAGAAGAATCGATCTTCTCAGAGATTGAGCAACTTAGGATCATCTTGATGATCACAAGATCAACTCATGGAGTGAGACATTAGAACATCTCTGGAGCTGAGAGGCAAAATACACCTTGGAAATGACGGAAGAAACAATCTGACAAGGGTTGTAGAATAGTGAGGGAGAAATTGCCATGATTCCATAACAAGACATCTAAGAGGAGGTGACTTGTAGAACTATTCCCTTAAGTGGCAAAAAGAATTACTTTTGATTCAAAGATCATTGAAACTCTTTATACCAGCCTAAGGCAATCACAATCGATCATTTGAAGGAGTTCAAAAGAATGACATACTTGGACTAGAAAGGATGATGTGGACTACCTTGTTGAAGACAACGCAATGGATGATTTTGCTTATCATCGGAAATGGATGGGACCCATGGTAAGTCCACTTTTGAAGATGATCCTGAACAACAACTACTGAGGTGCAAGCTGGGAACAAAATGCAAATGTTGGGAATGATTCTGGTAACTGGGAAAGAACTCAACAGTCGAGAGTGAGTCCAATGTTTGAAAAGGTTATAACATAACCAAGGAAACTGGAAGCAAATCCCAGTTAAAACCAACGGTAAAACCTAGTGCTTGCACGTGCTCTCAAGAACTTGAGCATCTCCATATTCATCAAGGTTTTACCAGTATCCCTGTCAAGGATCCTGGCAACACAACATACCACCATGATGAATGGTGATGGATGATGCAGATGCAAAGGAAGATAACACTTTCTCAGATTTCACCTTAGCGAGGCCAAGGGAACAAAATCTGGATGATCGACCGAGAGATATATAGCACCCCGCTTCTAATGTTCTCCTTGATGTGCTAGCGTAATCCATTCATAGATATGGTTTGATATATAGAACATCAGGTAAAAAGGTCGGACTTCGGGAGCACAAGAATCCGTAAGGATTAACTATGGATGTAAATCCTACGAAATCCTCATGGGGAGGTGGCCAACTTTCTTCAATCGAGATACTACAATAATAGGTCTTCCGGCTGGATGTATTGGCCACGACATCCACTTTACCGGTTATCGAGGGACCAATATTATAGTTCTTGGAAAATGCTCCAACCATCATATCTGCCTGAGATTCAGATCTGGTTGGTGTCAGGATATTCCAGACTCACTGAGTCTAGAAAGAAAATGAAAGTTTGCAACACAAATCGACGAGACGATGTTGCGAGATTCTCGGGGAATGAACTGCGATAGCAAGCTCCAAAACATGAGCTGGTTCTGCTACAAACTTGTAAACACACTATCCAAGACAAGCATGACCACATAGTAGTCTTATAATAAAACACTATCGTGTTCAAGTGGGGAACCATCATCGGGGATATCGAAGTCTTGTGCATTACCATGGATTAGCACTTAACTCCTTTTCCTAGAACAAATCAGTCAGTGGCTTGGTGTGCTAGGGAATACATATGGAGTGGAGGTAATTAATCTACCAAACCATATAATACATTCGCACATGCATAACTAACTTGGGATGGTACCAGAGGAAACAAAACAATCCTTTTCGAACTTATGGCGGCAACTTGCTCCAAATGCACATGAATTTGAGGAAGTCACTTCTTCCATCCAAGCATAAGCTTCATGAACGGAACACGAAGGCATTGCTTACAAGTTCCCAATACTAGGTTGATGTTCAACATGAATCATGGGGGAGACAAAATGCTGCTGATGGGTTCAACAGCAACTCATCGGAATTTCCATATCACTGGACTTCCACCATCATGTGAACACGGTGATAGTATTGCTTAGACCAAAAGATGTAATGGTGTATGGTCGAGGGATCAACCACGAAGAAGACAACATTACGAACATCGTTGGTTCTGATTTGGCTTGACGATAACCCATACTCAAGTCGAAGTTTTAACAGGGTAATAGATCCAACAACTGATCACGAGGACCAATCGATGAAGATATCACCTTTCTTCAACACACACACACACACACACAAGGATAACCCTTAGTGATGAACTAAGTCGGACAAGATTTCATCTTCCAACTCTCTAAGTTGTCATTTAGCTTAACCAACTAGCTCAGGGGTATCCAACACAGACTCCTGGAGAATGGGTGGTTTGGAGGAAAACCAACCTGATCACGAACTCAACATAGCGGTCAGGTGACAACCTGGTAATTCTTCCGAGAAGATATTCGGAACATCACGAACCACCGATATGTTATTAAGCTCAGGAACAATCCTGCTTCTCAAGGCAAGACGACATGATCATAAGAGCAAGGGATTCAATCCTAACACAAAGAATGAAGAGTGCACCGGAAATAAGGACTAGGTAGCACGATCAATCTTAGGATGATGATTCAATACCAACACGCTAAGAATGAGAGTATTGTCCATTAACTACCAAGCAAGGAAGTTGCTATGAGTATTGATTTCGCACATCACGATTCACTGGTCGACATTCCGATTGCAACAACACGGAAACCGAGAAATGAATAATGATGGAGAGAGTATCACTATGTCAAGAATTCATGAGAGATGCTGCATTTCCTATGACAATCCTGACATAAAGGGGGTAATACTCCGAGGTAGAACAGAACAAAAGCTGGATTGGCATTTTGATCTGCGGAATACAACTACTTTGACCAGTCCAAGAAATGGATGAGGTGCTGGAGTTTGTTTCTCCAAGTCATTCCGGAATAGAATGGCTCGATGGACCACAAGAATAATAGGCATTTATAACATGAATGCACGACATAAACTTGGCTATCAACTGATAGAAAAGGATCGGAATACAACTACAGAGGGACAACTCAAAGGAACATATATCTTTTTGAGTTGTGGATGCATAGGTTAGTATGTCGAACAAGTTCAACATATTTCTTCCGGATAACCATGCTGAGAGGTAGGACTGGTAGAGTCACAATTATGAATGGAGAACTCCTCAAGAGTACTCTAATTGTGATCTTTTGATCCATCAAACTTCTGCCATAAGTGGTTCGTAGTATTTGGAAGAAGGAAATACTACAGACCTCGAGGACTAATGAAAAGGTTACTAATATCCTAAAGGAACTAGCAACACTATCAACATGAGGTAAGTAGGGTGAATCTCGGGTTCAAGAACCCAGGAATAGAATACCTACTAACTAAATGGCATCACGGGCTGCTTTCAAGAAAGGTGGCCAGAATCATCACACTGGGAACACCAAACATTGCTAGATTACTAGGTGACTCTCTAAGACACCTAGGGTCATAATAACAGCTCCAACATATATGTCGAGGCAACGGAGTACCTCACTCTCTGGCTAGTGTGCTTATTCTGACCAAAAGGACATCGGGAATGGAGGAAGGATTTGCAAATGCATCAGATTATTTAGAAACCTAGAATGACTCGGACAGCATAACGGCTGTAAATGCTCAAAAAGATTTGAGGCATCCTGCAAATTGGTGGCATAACCACTCAGAAGCACAAAATCAAGGTTTTGAGACCAACTATGAACACACGGGGGTGGTAGAAACTGAACTGGGGCTTAAATCCATCAATCCTATAAGTCTCTAGCATAGTAACTCGTCATCCTAATAGATAGATGAGAAGGCCTAGTTCTTAATCCCCATAGAAGGAAGAGGATGACTCAGATCAGAGGACATGAGGTATAAGGAGTAAAAAGAGCCTTGCGTTCCCATCCACAATCAATTCCCTTATATAACTAAAGCATTTCTAGACTCAACTTCGACCAGCTTGGCTTGGTAATCCTACAGGCAGTCAGGCTCTGATACCAAAGCTGTCAGGACCCCAATCCTAAGCCACATCGATCTAGCATGTAACACATCATATCACTTTGCGGCCTCACGCACGGTACTCCCATGGGTGCCACCTTACCTGGCCCGGGACCGTTTGCGCCTTTCGGCTCACGTATATGATAGTGTCGCTAGCATCCATATGACAGAGAACCCGGGCCGACATGACTAGTCGTGAATCCAAAGTGGCACTAACTCATGGGAACAGGCATACATGAATCACATCGAGCATGTCGGTCAGCAGCGTGTGAATCCGGGCTGTAGCACTGGGCTAACAGGACTCCGGATATCACCGCGTGATATTTCCTTGAAGGGACAGACAAAGGAACGAAGTGAAACACATGCCGGCCAGTCAAGTGTCCTGAGCAGTAGTGCTGGGCTAGCAGGACTCCGGTGAACCGGGCTGTAGCGGACTACTATGGCTCATGGAAGCACAATACTATATTTCCCCATAAGAGAGGCTACCAAGGATAAACAACTATGTTGTCGGATCCCACACATACCAAGCATTTCAATCATACACACAATATGCTCGATATGTGTAATTACAACATGGCATCACAACATAACTCTACGACTCAAGTATTTATTCATTAGGCTCCGAGGAGCGAGATATTACAAACAAGGGTCTCATGACCCAACATTCAAAGCATACAAGTCAAAGCACATGCGTTAACTTAACATGTCTGAGTACAGACATCTACAAATGAAAAAGGCTAAGAAGCCTGACTATCTACCAGATCCTGCCGAGGGCACAAGATCGTACCTGAGGTAACAAGCTAAACGTCGAAGTCCAAGCGGAACTACTAGCGAGACTGAAGTCTCTCTGCAAAACATAAAATAAGCAAATGTGAGTACAAATGTACCCAGCAAGACTTACATCAGAACTAGCTACATATGCATCAGTATCAACAAAGGGGATGGTGGAGTTTAACTGCAGCAAGCCAGCTTTGACTCGGTGGCTATCCTGAACTACGACTGCAAGTAACTCCTTTGAGGTGGCGCACACGAGTCCACATATTCACCATATCAATACTCCACTATGGATCCGCTCCCGTCTCCCTACGAGAAGGCCATCCATAGCACTCACGCTTATCTTGCGCATTTTAGAGTATCCACTTTCACTTGTCTATGAACTATGCAAGGGGTCCAAGTTTCCATATCCGAGGAATTCAGCTATTCGAATAGATAATGATAACCCTGCATGGGTGTACTTCTTCACACACGCTCTCGCCACTTATAGCCCTGTGCACGTCATGTACCTCAGCAACCTTCAAGCGGAAGCCGGGCGAGGGAGTCGGCCACGACCTGACTAACCAACAAGTCTCTAGTCCATGTTTATCGCCTATTCGGGTTCCATCCGCAAGGAGATCCGGCCGGGGTGTCGCTCACGGCCCCAAACAATGTGTGCAGGGTTCCCAAGCCCACCATCTGGGTGCCACTTGGTACACCGTGCCACGGTGCCCAGTCTGTCCCACGCCCACCTGTACCGGGTGCCACTTGGTAGACCACTAACACTACCTACAAACACCAGAAACTAGTTGCAACTCCTGGACAGAGATCAGGCTGATTAATAAGTCGAGAGAGCTTGGAGCGCCCGGAGCCCAATGTGTGGTAGTAACTGTTCATGGATCACAAACACAGAACTCAGTTCCTAAGGACGGCTGCAATGAGACAACCCACCATGTACTCCTACATGGCCTCTCACCGCTACCTTTACCAAATCGTGTTCACACACTTAGCTCTCAACGGTAGGACATGTTCACCACGTTCCAATTCATTCCCGATGAATCAGACCAGACTCAACTCTAAGTAGTAGCAGGCATGACAAACAAGCATGAATGAGTAGGCACATCAGTTCCTAGTGGGTTTCATCTATTTACTGTGGAAATGACAGGTCATGCAGAGGAAAGGGTTCAACTACCGCAGCATGTAACAGTTGAATCGTTGTTGTCCTAATGCAGTAAAGAGAGCAGGAGCGAGAGAGTGGGATTGTATCAGAATGAACAAGGGGGTTTTTCTTGCATGGCACTTCTGAAGATAACATTGAGTCTTCATCAGTGCCAACGATCACAGCGTCGGAGCAACGTCTACCGAGAGGGGACAATTACCGGCAAACAGGGAAGAACACAATCAATGCGATGCAACAATATGATGCATGATCATGACATGGCAATATGATGTGAGTTGAGCTAATGCAGCTAGTAGCAGAAAGGTTTGGGTTGATTTGAACTCAAGGTTCAAATTCAAATTCAATCTATGAATTCAAATAGTGCATTATCATGTTTTGGACTAAACAGTGATGTTAACTTGCTCAAACATGCATGAAAATGGTACATATGGATTCCTTGAATTTTTCTGATAATTTTTCATATATAAATTATTTCATTTGGAGTTAAGGTTGAATTTCTATGATTTTTAGAAGTTTTAACTATTTTCTGGAATTTACTTTATAAAAATAATTCCAGTAAATAATTATTGCGTCAGCATGACGTCAGGGTGATGGCAGCTGGTCAACTGGGCGCCTCTAGGTCAAACCTGACCAGTGGGACCCACTTGTCAGTGACTCAGCCAACTAACTGAGTTAGTTAGTGCTAAACTAACCCTAACCAGGATGTTAGCAGGGCGGGGCCCACATGTCGGTGTCTAGTTTAGTTAACTAAATTAGTTAGCTCTAATTAATCTCGAGTTAACTAATTAGGGGCTTGGGCGCACATGTTAGTGAGACAGAGAGGGGGGAGTCAACCCAGCCAGCGGGGTCAAACCACGCCGGTCAACAGGTCAACCCCTACCGGCGACGTGTCGCCGGCGACAACAGGCGCGGCGGAGCAGCACGGAAATGCTGCTCCGGCGACCATTTGAACGGAGGAGACCACCTATGGGGAATTGAGGCTCACCCGCATCCAGCTGGGGTGGTGGCTCAGCTCGGGGGTGGCCGGAACGGCACCGACGATGAGCACAGCGGCGACCGGAGCTCGAGTGAGCTAGGGCTCGTGGCTTCGGTGGTCCTAGCGGCGTGGCGACAGCCGCTAAACGGTCTTCGCGGTGTGGTGACACCGTTGGGCATGGTGGCAAGGCCGTTGAGTGGCCGGAGCCACGTCGGCGACGAGGTCAGGCGACGGCGCGATCGGGTAAGAAGGGCGCGGCAGCTACGGTGCACAGGGAAGAAAACAGAGAGGGGGAGGACGGGCAGCAGCTCACAGCGATCTTCTTGGAGTGGACGGCGAACTCGGGGAGGTCCCGTAGCCGGCAAATCGACGACAGATGTGGTCGGCTCCCGAGGACGAGGACGACGGCGATGGCGAGGTTGAAAGGCTCCTGGGCTTGTTTTGTTCTTCCCGTCGACATGCGGAGCCACGGCGGAGCCTAGGGATACGGTGGGAAGGTCAGGCAAGCTCGGTGGGCGCGTAGGCAGCGAGTGGCGGCGACGGCGGCTCTCTGTTCAGGCGAAGAACGAAGAGGAAGAGGGAAATGGCCAGGGAAGAAGGGGGGTCAGCACGGCCTCGTCCACGTCTCCTGGTGCGGAGAAGGGAGAGGGATGAGCCTCCAGCGCGAAGCAGGAGGTGGCGACTTCCCAGCGCGCGTGCGTGACTTCGCCTCTGCCTACTGGCAGAGGTTGAAGAAGACCACAATGCCCCTGGTGGGCTGGGCTGGCCAACTGGGCCGCCAGGTAAGTGGTTGGACTTCTCTCTCTCTCTCTCTCTCTCTCTCTCTCTCTGTCGTTTCTAATTTTATTCTATTTTTCTATATTCTGCTTTATGTTTGCAAATAAAATACCCACCAAAACACTTTGGTTAATTCTGTAAATTTTTGTGAGGAATATTTGAATTATTTCCAAACCACACAATAAATTTCAGAATATTTGGAGCAACCAATATTTAATGGTAACTTTTAAACTCCAACTCAAATACCATAATGATTTAATTCAATGACCAAAATGTCCTGAAAAATATGCATCATCTCTGGTAGAGGCTTTCACCCTTTTCCATATATCATGAACATTTTAAAAGGATATTTTGATGTCATTGAAAATATTTTGGTTGAACCTATTTGAATTGCATTTGTGCTAGGGTTTATCAATCCCCATTTAAAATTTATTAAATTGAACATGATGACATGAATGCTTATGAAACTAATTGCAATCAAACTCTAGGGCTATGACATCATCCAACAATACCGCTGAATCAAGAATCAACTAGTGACGGCAAGCAATATGTATATACCACGCCCACAACTCCTTTGTGTTCTACTCCTGCATATAACATCTACGCATAAACCTGGCTCGGACGCCACTGTTGGGGAACGCAGTAATTTCAAAAAAAATCCTACACACACGCAAGATCTATCATGGTGATGCATAGCAACGAGAGGGGAGAGTGTTGTCTACGTACCCTCGTAGACCGTTAGTGGGAGCGTTATGACAACGCGGTTGATGTAGTCGTACGTCTTCACGGTCCGACCGATCCTAGTACTAAAAGTATGGCACCTCCACGATCTACACACGTTCAGCTCGGTGACGTCCCATGAACTCTTGATCTAGCTGAGTGTCGAGGGAGAGCTTAGTCAGCACGACACCGTTATGATGGTGATGATGATGCTACCGGAACAGGGCTTCGCCTAAGCACCGCTATGATATGACCGAGGTGGATTATGGTGGAGGGGGCACCGCACACGGCTAAGCGATCAATGATCAACTTGTGTGTCTATGGGGTGCCCCCTCCCCCCGTATATAAAGGAGTGGAGGAGGGGGAGACGTCCGGCCTCCTAGGCATGCCCAAAGGGGGAGTCCTACTCCCGGTGGGAGTAGGATTCCCCCTTCCCTAGTTGGAGTAGGAGAGGGAAGGAAGGGGGAGAAGGAGAGAAGGAAAGGGCCCCCCTCCCAATTCGGATTGGGCTTGGGGGGCGTCGCCACCTTGGCCGCCTCCTCCTCCTTTCCACTATGGCCCATTAACGCCCATTGACCGGGGGGTTTCGGTAACCCCCCGGTACTCCGGTATATGCCCGAACTCTCTTGAAACCTTTCCAATGTCCAAACATAGTCATCCAATATATTGACCTTTATGTCTCAACCATTTCGAGACTCCTCTTCATGTCCGTAATCACATCTGGGACTCCGAAATACCTTCGGTACATCAAAACACATAAACTCGTAATACCGATCGTCACCAAACGTTAAGCATGCGGACCCTACAGGTTTGAGAACTATGTAGACATGACCGAGACACGTCTCCAGTCAATAACCAATAGCGGAACCTGGATGTTCATATTGGCTCCCACATATTCTACGAAGATCTTTATCGGTCAAACCGCATAACAAAATATGTTGTTCCCTTTGTCATAGGTATGTTACTTGCCCGAGATTCGATCGTCGGTATCTCAATACCTAGTTCAATCTCGTTACTGGCAAGTCTCTTTACTCATTCTCTAATGCATCATCCCGTAACTAACTCATTAGTTACATTGCTTGCAAGGCTTATAGTGATGTGCCTTACCGAGAGGGCCCAAGGATACCTCTCTGATACTCGGAGTGACAAATCCTAATCTCGATCTATGCCAACTCAACAAACACCATCGGAGATACCTGTAGAGCATCTTTATAGTCACCCAGTTATGTTGTGACGTTTGATAGCACACTAAGTGTTCCTCCGGTATTCGGGATTACATGATCTCATGGTCATAGGAACATGTATAAGTTATGGAAAAGCAATAGCAACAAACTAAATGATCATCGTGCTAAGATAACAGATGGGTCAAGTCAATCACATCATTCTCTAATGATGTGATCCCATTAATCAAGTGACAACTCATGTCTATGGTTAGGAAACATAACCATCATTGATTCAACGAGCTAGTCAAGTAGAGACATACTAGTGACACTCTGTTTGTCTATGTATTCACACATGTACTAAGTTTCCGGTTAATACAATTCTAGAATGAATAATAAACATTTATCATGATATAAGGAAATATAAATAACAACTTTATTATTGCCTCTAGGGCATATTTCCTTCAAAAGTCACATGGAAGGAGTTCTTAGCAAGAATCAATATCTGAATACTGATGAGCGTAATATGATTCTAACCACATTTGTATCCCATGATATGTAAACAACCAGATATTTCCGATACTCCAAGTTAGTTTTAAGTAAAAGTTACTGGTGTCGTCAAATTGGTGAGCATAGTACAACAATGAAAATGTCGTTAAGGATTAACGACATGTTTCTGACACACGGATAAAATGAAGAGATTGTTGTAAGGAGTTACATCAATGAAGGCTCGTTGTAAGTAGTATTGATACGTCTCCAACATATCTATAATTTTTTATTGTTCCATGCTATTATATTATCTGTTTTGGATGTTTAATGGGATTTAATATGCTCTTTTATATCATTTTTGGGGCTAACCTATTAACTAGAGGCCTAGTGCCAGTTTCTGTTTTTTGCCTATTTTGGAGTTTTGCAGAAAAGGAATACCAAATGGAGTCCAAACGGAATGAAACCTTCGTGATGATCTTTCTTGGACCGAAAGCAATCCAGAAGACTTGGAGTCGAAGTCTGGAACTCCACGAGGAAGCCACAAGGCAGGAGGGCGCGCCCCCACCCTCGTGGGCCACTCGTAGCTCCACCGACGTACTTCTTTCGCCTATATATACTCTTATACCCTAGAAACATCGCAGAGAGCCACGAAACCACGGCCGCCGCAACCTTTTGTACCCGTGAGATCCCATCTTGGGGCCTTTTCCGGCGATCTATCGGAGGGGGAATCAATCACAGAGGGCTTCTACATCAACACCATTGCCTCTCCGATGAAGCGTGAGTAGTTTACCACAGACCTTCGGGTCCATAGTTATTATCTAGATGGCTTCTTCTCTCTCTTTGATTCTCAATATAAAGTTCTCCACGATGTTCTTGGAGATCTATTCGATGTAATACTCTTTTGCGGTGTGTTTACCGAGATCCGATGAATTGTGGGTTTAGCAACAAGATTATCTATGAATATTACTTGGTTCTTCTTTGAATTCTTATATGCATGATTTGATATCTTTGCAAGTCTCTTCGAATTATCGGTTTAGTTTGGCCTACTAGATTGATCTTTCTTGCAATGGGAGAAGTGCTTAGCTTTGGGTTCAATCTTGCGGTGTCCTTTCCCAGTGACAGTAGGGGCAGCAAGGCACGTATTGTATTGTTGCCATCGAGGATAAAAAGATGGGGTTTATATCATATTTCTTGAGTTTATCCCTCTACATCATGTCATCTTGCTTAATGTGTTACTCTGTTCTTATGAACTTAATACTCTAGATGCATGCTGGATAGCGGTCGATGTGTGGAGTAATAGTAGTAGATGCAGAATCGTTTTGATCTACTTGACATGGACGTGATGCCTATATTCATGATCATTGCCTTAGATATCTTCATAACTATGCGCTTTTCTATCAATTGCTCGGCAGTAATTTGTTCACCCACCGTAATACATGCTATCTTGAGAGAAGCCATTAGTGAAACCTATGGCCCCATGTCTCTTTCTTATTATATTGCATCTCTTTTATTTACATCGCATCTTGTTTACTATTTTGCAATCTTTACTTTCCAATCTATACAAAAAATACCAAAAATATTTACTGTACTATCTTTATTAGATCTCACTTTTGCGAGTGACCGTGAAGGGATTGACAACCCCTTTATCGCATTGGTTGTAAGGTTCTTGATTGTTTGTGTAGGTACTAGGTGACTTGTGCGTTGTCTCCTACTAGATTGATACCTTGGTTCTCAAAACTGAGGGAAATACTTACGCTACTTTTCTACATCACCATTTCCTCTTCAAGGGAAAACCAACGCATGCTCAAGAGGTAGCAAGTACATCAATAAAAATCTTCGTATATGCTCCAAGTGATTTTTCAATTTCAAACTAAAAGTGATTTGTGGTGGCATAGTAAGTTGGAATTGGTCCAAGAAAGTTATTGTGGTGAATTCTATAACAGAAGGCTAAGTATATTATTGCTTTAGAAGCAAAAATGAAGGGTGATGAATCGAAAGTTCATTCATGAGCTTGGTATGGTTTCTAGATGATTGTATCATTGGAACACTATTCTTAATAGTGGTTACATGGCTCGGTCTAAGGAATCAAAGGTTCTACCAGTGATTCAATATATATACAAAGCCGGTTTCACACAAATTATGAATTCTTGTGAAAGCATGATAGATGCATAGAAATGCAAATGATACACGCGGATCTGAAGTTGTAAGATTCGATAGGACGAAGTCTATACCACAAGCAAAGCATGAAATGATACCAGATTCCCATTGGTGTAAAAGTTAAAAGTGTTAACTAGATTACTGACTCTAGTGCAAGTGGGAGACTGTTGGAAATATGCCCTAGAGGCAATAATATTGTATTATTATATTTCCAGTATTCATAGTTAAGAGTTTATATCCCATGCCATAACTGCTATGATCCTGGAATATGTGATTCGGTGGAAAACTCATATGCACGTGTGGAATGATAAACGGTAAACAATAGGTTCCCGGTCTCACCCCTAAGACCGGCTCAAGTGTTGTTGGTGATCACGTTTTCCGGATCTTAGGATATCATTAAGTGTAATGATAGTCCTAAAACAACATTGAGGGTATGACGTTAGAAGAATGATCATATTGAATCGATCCAATACTTGTCTGTTATACTATGTGATTATATCGTCTGAATTCATCTGTTATAACATGAAGTGTTAGCACATGTACTTTAGTTCCTCAGACCATGAGAGTGTCTCGGTCACTTCCTACCGGACGGTGGGCTTTGCGGTTGCTCAAACATCATCTGTAACAAGGTGATCATAACGACAACTTTCAGGCACACCGAAAAGTTTGACAAGTGACCAGACATCTCGAGAGTGGGATTTGCTCCTCCGATGATGGAGAGATATTCTTAGGGCCCTCTCGGTGTGAAGGAATCCATCATTTTATGGCCAGACAAAGGTGACTGCGTCACGAGGATGCCGGAACACATCAATGAGAAAGAAGAACAAAACCGGTAACGGGAGCAATGGTATAGTGAGCATGGTAATGACCAGAGGATACCGATGCACACCAGGTCTTGTAAAGTATCACGAAGCAAAGGGAACATCACATGATAACCAAAGGTTCACTCCAATATCATTCGTGTAATCATAGGGACCGATATGAATGTCCACGGTTTCGTTATCGGTCATTAAACAAAGGGGTTTCGTTCATGTCTATGGTTACTGAACCTACGGGGTCACAAGCTTAAGGTAATCACGATCTACTAAGTGTTAGTAGGATGGTAGTGATGAGAATATATTTGTGAAATTGTTTCTCTAATATTTGTAATAGTTCCGAGAGGTTTCGGAAGCGTTTCGGGGTCACCGGAAGGGTTTTGGTGATTATCGGATAATGTTGGGTATTACCGATTAATATATATAGGTGGAAAATGTTTCCGGGGATGTTAAATTATATATATAATGCTCTGAAAATGTTTAGAACAAATATATATTTAATTTAATATCAATGGGCCTAATAAGGCCAAGAGGTGGAAGGAAACTTGGGCCACATGCACTACAAAAAAATACACTTCCGTGATGATACGTGTTTGTCAAAGTAGGTCGCGTTTTTTGTCATGCATGTACATCCATGAAGATTTTATGAAAGAATCAAGATAGTCATACATGTGCTGTCGTAGAAGTGTTCCATGACATTACCAAAATTATCATCACGGAAGTGTCCACTTCCATGACAATAAATCGTGTGTCACAGAAGTGTTTTCTTCAAGGGTGACTGACACGTGGCATCCACCGTAACGGAACATCGTTAAGCTATCGGATCCGGTTTTGGATCCGATAACCCGTTAACAGCCCGGACCAATGGGGATTTTCCACATGTAAAATCATCATTGGCCGCAGGAAACACGTGTTGCCTCATCGTTGGGACAGATGGCATCCACTCATTGGACAGGAGGCGCCTATGATAGGTCGACACATGGCACGGCCCAACAGTGGCCCATTCCAGTGAAAAAGGTCGGCCCAGTAAAAATTAGCAGGCCGGCCCATATAAGGCCTACTTGTGTCGGGTCCATTTAAGCCCACGGCCCATACGAGATGTGCCAATTCGGCCCATTAACGGCCCGTTAAAGATTTGACACCATTGCAGCCCATCGTCGGTTCGAGCCCGTTAACAGCCCGCTATACATTTGGGCTCAATATCGGCCGATGAGATTTCGGCCTGTTAACGGCCCATTTAATGGATGGGCCAATTTTCAGGATGTAGATCTTTCGGCCTTTTAGCGACCCATTTAAATGTTGGGCTAATTTCCGGCCCGATGTGTCTTTCAGCCTGTTGACGGCCCATAAATCTGATGGGCCATTTGTAGTCGGAGCTGAGTTTCGGCCTTTTAGCGGCCCATTTAAGTGTTGGGCCAATTTCTGGCCCGGTGTCACTTTCAACCTATTGAAGGCCCATAAATCAGTTGGGCCATTTGTAGTCAGACCTGAGTTTTGGCCTTTTAGCGACCATTTAAGTGTTGGGCCAATTCCCGGCCCTGTGTGCCTTTCGTCCTGTTAACGGACCAAAAATGAGTTGGGCCATTTTTAGTCGGACCTTAGTTTTGGCCTTTTAACGGCCCATGCCCTTCATGGTCCAATACCAACCCGGTTTCTCTTTCGGCCTGCTAAAGGCCCACAACACAGTTGGGTCGTTTACAATACGACCTGACTTTTGGCCTCTTAGCGGCCCATGCTCTTCATGGTCCAGTACAAGCCCGCTGTCTCTTTCGGCCTGCTAAAGGCCTACAGTATAGTTGGGCCATATGTAGCCCAAACTTAGTAACGGCCTGTTAACGGCCCATGAAATAAATTGGGGCCACCTATTGCTCGCTTCGACGTTGGCCTGCTAACGACGTGGGAGGTAAGAGGGTCGACCATTAACTTTTGGCCTAGTAACGGGCCATTAACTTAATGGGCCCACTAAAGTTCGTTCATGTCTTTAGGCCAAATTAGATAATTTGAGCCCATTACGACGAGCAATTATGCAGAGGACCAAAACCGATCAAGCAAAGGTACGGTATACAGGAAATAACGTTGCACATCCAGCATATATTACAGGAAATTACATCCACTGGGCAATCAAAGATTGATGCCAGTGCAAATAAATGAGCAGCACCTAACCATCTATAACGTCACAATCTACAACCTCAGCGCAGATGACGCCGTAGGCATGTGGGCAAGTTCTTGCTGCTTTGCTACACTGTCTCTGAAAACATTGATCAGTTGTTGTGTCGCATGACTATGCACCTCTGATTCATCTACCATTTCCATCATTGCTTCAGCCATTAATTGGTTCACAAACATACATTTATTCCGTTGCATTCGAGATAGAGGATACTGAACAGATTCAGATGGCCATTTTGGCAGGCTTGTATTATTGATAGTGAAGAGTGTCTCTGCCACTGCATCATAACATAAATTAGGACAGGAACCAAACAGATTAATCATGAGTTATTGCCATATTACCTGGCCTAGATTTACTAGGAAGAAAAAATGGGGTTGCCTTGCTGTTTTCAGAGTTTGTCTTCTTATCTTTAGCAGCCTACACAAAATTAACACACTAGCATTGCTATCATTGGCCAAGTCAGATAATAGGAAAGCAACATTGACACAACGAACGTTTGGGCAACTAGCCTACACCAAATTAACACAATATGGCACAGCTATCATCAGCCAGGTAAGGTAATACGAAAGCAACATTGACACAATGAATGAATGGGCAACTAGAGAAGCACTACAATTCAGTAATGTGCGTGATATGAGATAGTACATTCATGCAGCTCAGTATGCAAAACTACCAGGCAGTTTTCCTTACAAAAATCTACATTGGCGCCTTTAACATTTTGCTACAACTAATTTTAGATCAGATAAAGTTTAGATTCACGCCGATTAACAAAATACATGCTGATGTAAAAATATAGTGATATACAACAGGTACTTACATCAGCATTGGAGTACAGAGAATTCCCTCAAAATATTTTCCTCGAATACGATCCCAATGGAGGAAGTCTTGTATCGTTTAACCTTATTTTCTAAAAGAGAGATGGGTAAGAAACATGTAGAAAATATGATCAGAATGCTGTAAAATTTCATGATGCGAGGATACGCACACGCTTCTTAGAATGGAGTTGACATTCTTTTGCTAGACTGGAGCGGACTAGTTCTTTGGCCACTAGAATCTGCTTATTATCAGTGGGAGTTGGGTTTCTCTGTGCTGGAGCAGTATCTATGAAAAATGGAGTTGGTTTATTATCTCCTAGCATTTGGATCTTTTGCAAAGACCTGGTTTGTAACCCTTCAGATTCTAACATAGTCGTCTTCCCCTTGCATGCCTTATATAGAAGAATGGTGATTCGGTTATAAAACATGCTACAGCAGAGATGGAATAGGTACTGAAGAATAGAAAGGCATGACATATTGACATGTATTCCCTCCATCCAGAAATAAATGGATGGGTCTAGGCGTATTTCAGTTCTAGATACATCCAATTTTATCCATTTCTGCGACATTTAATCTGAATGGAGGGAGTATGATGTAAGAGCTAGGGATACGACAAGACAACACAGTAAAAAAACACTGAAAAACCCACTGCAGAACCAAAGTATTCAAACCCACTAATATGAGATAGTACACTCATGCAGCTCAGGATGCAAAACTACCAAGCAGTTTTCCTTGCAAAAATCAACATTGTGGCCTTTAATCATACTTTTTGCTACAACTAAATTTAGATCAGATAAAGGTTGGATTCACGCGATTAACAAAATACATGCTGATGTAAAAATATAGTGATATACAACAGGTACTTACATCCACATTGGAGCACAGAGAATTCCTGCAAGAATCTTTCCTCATAAACAATACCATTGCAGAAATTCTTCTATCTGTTAAGCTTATTTTCTAAAAGACAGATGGGTAAGAAACATGTAGAAAATATGATCAGCATGCTATAAAATTTCATGATGCAAGGATAAGCACACGCTTCTTAGAATTGAGTTGACATATTTTTGCTGGACTGGAGCGGACTAGTTCTTTGGCCACTAGAATCTGCTTATTATCAGTAGGAGTTGGGTTTCTCTGTGCTGGAGCAGTATCTATAAAAACTGGAGTTGGTTTATTATCTCCTAGCATTTGGATCTTTTGCAAAGGCCTTGTTTGTAACCCTTCAGATTCTAACATAGTCGTCTTCCCCTTGCATGCCTTGTATAGAAGAATGGTGCTTTAATTATAAAACATGTGACAGGAGAGAGATGGAATAGGTACTGAAGAATAGAAAGGCATGACATATTGACATGTATTCCCTCCATCCGGAAAAAAATGGATGGGTCTAGGCGTATTTTAGTTCTAGATACATCCTTTTTTATCCATTTCGGCAACATGTAATCCGGACGGAGCAAGTATGGTGTAAGAGCTAGGGATATGACAGGACAACACAGCAAAAAACACTAGTTGAATGTAAAATTGTATGCTAGCGGAATACATACAGAAATATCTAAGGCAACATACACGTGTATGATTGGGAAAATAAGATGGCATTGCAATAGAGCACTAGAACAACACTTCAATGTAAAAAACATGGTATGGTAGACAGATGAAGTACATACTGATGAATAACAATGCATAAGATATTCAGAAGCATGATGTCCAAATTAAGCAGATGGCATTGTGATAGAGTAGAATGGCAGTACTTGAATTTGAAAACATGTTATCATGAATGGAATAGGTACTGAAAAACAGGAAGGCATGACATATTTACATGCATGATCAGCATGCTAAGCACATGGCATTGCAACAGAGTAGATACACTCTAGGACATTATATGCATGTTGTACCCATATCATAGGCCAAGTTAGAGCAAGGACCTTGTGGGGTGAAGAGGATTCAACATCTTTCTGCAAATCTTCTGAAGAACTACCTTTACATGTTCCATCATATTGGGTATCATTAACATCAAGTTTATTGGCCTTTACATTGCTCCGTGAGGTTCTTGTGGATATATCAGTGTGTGCAATTATATCTGACATGCATGGAAGACAACTATTAGTTACATTTATGTAATGAGTGCTTGTAGGAGATGACATAAATAGTAGGAGTGGGGTTAACTAGCAGCAATAGGTCTCGTAAACTAAAGGGAGAACACAGATGAAAGCTACATAATATGTATCGTTTGTACTCGAGATTAACTAGATGGCACACAAAAGTATTAAAGAACAACATAGGTAATACTAGAAGTGGTATAATACTATAATCACCAGCCTGTGGGATAGCATTGGCTGATGGATGATAACTATGGAACAGTGTTACCTAAAGAACAAGTATCTTAGCTGAACTATAGAGCAGCGTTAACTCCTGAACAAGACCCGTAAGAGATCAACATGAATATACAGTGAAATGTGATGATCTATTTTCCATGCTTAGATGAATAACAAAGCCATAAATGTTGCACACAAGTAAGATGAGGGTACAACCTATCTGGCCGCCATCCATAGGAGTGAGCATCATGTGCTGACTTGTCGATGACCCTGTAGTTGTTGTGGATGTCCATGTCGGGCACGCGCATTCGATGCAGGGAACTATTGAGTGGGGACTATAGCTCCCTTCTGGTGTATGCTTCCGTTGTTGGAGCAGCTGCGGTGAGTCGGAAGACGGTGTGTCTGAAGATGCAGATAACGCATAATGTTAAGAATGACATATCTCTTTGATCTGAAGAAATACACTAAGAGATCAACAGCAAGGTACGAGAGTGGTCACATGTCTATTGACTGAAGACTAAATTGGGGTCACACGATTTTATTTTATTTTGGTACTATCCGATCTACGCCGGATGGCTGGCCGTCTTGTGCCTCCCGGCTGACACTGTTCGGAATCTTCCCTGAAGAGCCAGCGACCAACGGTAGAGCAGCCTGCCTCCGCCGTCCGTGGCCCCGACCAAAACCCCGCTCCCCGCCCCACCGCACTGCCGTGGTTGCGCCGCCCCCGGGCCAATCCACAAAGACTCCCCGTCATCCAGATCCGGCGGCGGCAGTAACTTCAACCCATGCAACTCTAAAAGATAGTCATCTAAGCGTTGCTTCCGCGGCGAACTTGTGGCCCCGCACCCTTACGTTAGACACTAGCCAACCGGCAGCCTAGGAGCTCCGCCGCCTCGAGGGGTGCTGCTTCCCATTGGGAATCGATTGGCCCAGAATAAAAATTCAGACAACTGACGCCTAAAGAAAGTGAATTGAGATGAGGGTGCGACCTATCTGGCGGCATGGTGAAGTAGGCAGTTCCAGCTGCCGAGTCGGTGAGGCCGGCGCGATTGCGGTGGCGACCAGCGGCAGGGAAAGAGCGATGCCGCGACGGTCGACGGCTGCGCGGAAGCAGCGCCAGGACTCTGGACGGATCCGAAATTGGAGCCACTCCGGCACCGTGAACAACGGCGAGGGTGAATCCGCTCCAGTACGGTTCATGCGGCTGTCGTCGAGGCAGCACCAGCAGCATGGAGTAAGAGGCACACGGCCTAGTGCACAATGGCAAATGGACAGTGTCTCCGACATTAGGGAGGAGGGCGGCTATGAAATTGGTGCGGTGGGGGTGCCATGGAGGTGGGGCTGAGGTTTCGCGGCTCGGGAGAAGGGAGCTTCCCGGGGAGAAGGTGATTTGGCGCCCACGAGGTATGAATGGGGGGGCGGGGGGCGGGGTGGAATTGGGAGGGGAGTGGAACCATGTCTTACGGACGCATTTGTCTGAAATGTGAGGGGGAGTTACAGTTCTACCCTTGCCTATAGGCTTCTCGGCTTGGGTTTGTGTACTGAGGGTCGGGGATAGTAGAGTAACTTTGTTTCTCCCCAAATAGTGGGCGGGAGCGATTTCGGGCGAGGATGGCGTGTTTTGAACTATAGTGGGCGCGAGCGATTTCGGGCGAGGAGAGCGTGTTTTGAAATAGTGAGTGCGAGCTATTTCGGGCGAGGAGAGCGTGTTTTGCCGACCATGGTTTATGAATTATTCGGCACATGTCATTTTGGCCGAGGAGAAGGCGCGCTTGGATGAAGTTACGAACCTACCCTCGATGTACAACGGGCCAATTGATGCGTGTCCCACATAGGACGGTAATTTCGCGTCTCCCATTTATTTGCTCGGGCGAATTCCACTGAGCAGAGAGGATGTTTAACGGTTCGTTCAAATTTTGGGAGAACGAGCATCCACATCTACCTTACCAAGTCGATTCGGATCAAAATTTGAAATATTAGCTTGCCACTTCTTTTTTAGATGGAGAGATGATGCTCGGGAGTAATGTGTTTTTACATGCTCGTTGCTAGCGATTTACTATATGACAAATAGTTGACCCACTCAAAAACGCGAATCAAACCCAAAATGAAATATCTCGATTCAATGAAATAGCTCGTTCAGTAGGTCAAAATAGTGAACTAAATCCAAAATTGAACACCTCAATCGAGTAGCATGTTGTACAGTATTATAGTACTCCATGAACATGTTGAAAGTCAAATTAATGAACTTGTTTGATATAAGCATATATCCGTTCATGTGTGGATTGCAGACAACATGTTCTCCAATTTAAATATTTGAATGCAAGTTTATATCGAAACATGGTTTATATCAGTCTTTGATGCATAAAACGCGACCTCCCCCTCTCCCGGACTCCTGTTCTCACTCTCTCTCTCTCTCTCTCTCTCCGACAATCTTCAATTCTGTCGCATGCATCCGACATGAAAACCTTGTTGGTCCCTCTCCCTTTCTCTCCATCTCTCTCTCTCTCTTTGTGTGTGTGTGAGGGGGGGTCTTTCTAGTTCGCATACATATATACACCATCTATAGGTCTCTCTCGCACACTATGTATGATACTCTAGCTAGTCCAAGCTAGATATCTTGGGTGCACTCATTGTATGCACACAAATTCCTTGGCTCTTTGCCTCTAACTCTCTCATGCACCACTATGTCGTCTCGGAGCTCTTCCCCCCTCTCTCAAACTCTCCATCCACCTGGGTCACACATACACATGCATATCTCACTCGCACTCTATAGGCCCATCTAAAACTCTATCTCTCCCCCTCGTTCTCTCTCCATCTCACACGCGCACACACACAATCTCATGCCCAGCTAGCCAAGTATGATGGTCTCTCACTCAATTGTAGGCACACGCAGTCCCCCCTATATGTATATGACTAGCTAATCTTAGTCTCCATCACAAACATGTGCATGGTCTATCTCGATTTCTCTTGGGGCATCTTTCTATCGCGCACGCACTCCCTCGATCTCCCACCCGTATAGTCCCCTCACGATCTCGACGGGATCTCTCTATCACAAACACACCCACTCTCCCTCCCCATGCGTCCATGCCATCCATGTGTCCCTCTCGACCTTTGTTCCTTGTTGGCCAGACCTCTATTGGACATGTGCTACAGGGGTGTCTCTCTCCGTTGCAAACAATCACACACTAGCATCTTCGTGTATCTCCTCGCCTCGCTTTTCCATCTCGGAGATGCATGCGTGATATGTTCGCATAAGAAACGAAAAAACACACTCTATCTCTAATTTATCGTTTGTTGTCACTTTCTCTTTCACACACATACTCTTTTTGCACACTTACTCATTCTCCTTCACACGCACTTGATCTGTCTCGACTGAGGCACTCTCCTCGGTCCATAGCATATAGATTTATTGAAAAGTCAAACATCACAAAGTTTGACCATATACGTGGAGAAAAAGAATTACATCTAGTACGGCAAACATATACCATTAGATTCACCATGAGATGTAGTTTTGTATGATGTATCTTTGGTATTGTAGATAAAAATAACATTTGCGTAAACCTGATCAAAGTTTCCAAAGTTTGACTTCTAAAAAATTTACATGCACTGCATTATCAAGCAGATGGAATATCTCTTTCCCCCTCTCAGCTATCTGACGCACCACTCAACCTTATCGGGGCTCCTCAATCTCTCTCAAACTTTATTTGTCAGTTTGGTTTGTGACCTGACCCTCATTCCTTGATGGCCGGTACTGCCTGGTGTGGACGTGAGATGCAAAATATTTCTGCCTGGTCAGGCTTGTGTGGTGCTGAAGCATTTGGTTCATGCCTGGGCCAGGCAAAGCATCAACGTCACATCAATCAATCCATGCATCAATTATTTAATGCTAATATCCATCCATGTTGTTGTTAGCCTCGTGGCCACACGACCAGGCATGGCCAGGCATTCGAAATCGGTCGCCTGGGCCAGGCTACTTGCAGTGTCTGGAGTTCAGCCAGGCTAATTAAAGTGCAAGGGAACCCAGGCCAGGCGGGCTTTCTTTTTCACAGGGTAGCAATCAAACAAGCGTGCATGAAATCCAGCCACAACCCCAGGCCAAGCAAAAGATGCTCAGGACGCAAGCCAAACTAGCCTTATATCTCCCTGGTTCACACATACACATGTCTCGCTCGCGCTATACATATAGACCCATCCAACACTCTCCGCCCTTGTTCTCTCTCCATGTGACACGCACCCCCTAAGTACCATAATCCCTCACTCCATCATAGGCGCAAGCACTCCCCCCTCCTAAGTATGATTATCTCTTACTAGCCATCAGGAACACACGTATTGTCTCCTTCCATCCATACATCTATCTCGATATCTCTCGGGGCATCTTCTATCGCACACACACCTTGTCACTCGATCTCCCACCCATGTAGTCCCATCACGGTCTCCAGGGGATCTCTCTATGACAAACATACACTCTCTCCTCCCCATGTCTGCATTTTCTCCGTACGTCTCTCTCGACCTCTCTCCCTTGTTTGTCAGACCCCTCTTGGCCACGTGCTAGGGGTCTTGCTCTCTCGGTTCCAAACAACCACACACTATCTCCTCACCTTGCCTCCATTGTCGAAGATGCATGTGTGATATGTTTGCATAAGACACGCATGCTTTTTCTCTACTTTTATCGTGTATTGTCCATGTCTCTTTCACACACGCACACACACTTTTTTCACTCTCTCTCTCTCTAGTTAGGGACTCTGTCACGTCCATAAGCATATGGATGTTTTGAAAAGTTAAACCTCAGAAAAGTTTGACCAGGTATATTTGGAGAAAAACATTTACATCTGGAACGATCATTAGATTCATCACAACATGTACTTACTTCATACTATCATTTATCTTTGGTATTGTAGATATAAGTAATTTCTTTATAAACTTGGTCAAAGTTTCAAAAGTTTGACTTAAAAAATGTTGGAACTACATTATCGAATGGAGGGAGTAGCTCTTTCTCTCACTGCTATCTCTCACGGGCCTCCCCTCTCACTCGAACTCTCTATACTGACGGATTATACGCTCACTGTGTCAGCGTATAGCTTCATATATTGTTTAGTTGACCGGTCAACCAATCCACATGCTTCTTTGTCAGCTCGTGTTCTGTATCTTCGTGTGCTGGCCCATGTGGCAGTGGGTGAAAATAAGTAAACTAGAGGCCCATCTGACACGCGGTGAACTAAACAAAGTTGAAACCACTCGGGGTAGCACCCCGCACGCTAGTAAATTGAGGGCGCATTGAGGACAAACTTCTTGCGCGAGAAGGATGCACTCGCGCACAATTCACCATTGCGCGACGGCATGCACAGAAGGACGCACTCGCGCACACCCAGCACACAACACACACTAGCAGACGTGTACACTGGCATCGCCACCGGTCGAGATGGACGGCGAGGCACCCAACAAGCGGAGGCGGCTCGAGCCAAAACCGCATCCGGCGAGCCTGGACTTCATCAGCAGCCTCCCCGAAGACATCCTGCTCATCATCATCGGCCTCCTCCCCACCAAATCTGCCGTGCGGACCGCCCTGCTCTCCCGGCGGTGGCGCCCCCTCTGGCGCTGCGTCCCCCTCAACCTCACCATCGATAGCTGCCTCTGCAACGGGGATTGCAAACGCTTGGCCGCAGTCTCCAAGATCCTTTCATCGCACCCTGGGCCAGCCAGATGCCTTGACATCTGCATGTTCAGTACCAACTGCAAGGTCCAACCCAAGTTCGACGAGTGGTTCTTATCCCCCACCCTAGATCAGCTCGAGGAGCTCAGCTTTGAAGCTGGACGATGTCACTCCCTGCCGTCGTCCATGCTCTGCCTCACGCCAACGCTGCACCGCGCCAGCTTCAGCTCTTGCTATCTTCCCCAGATTAATGTCGCGCCTGCCCTTCTTCTCCCTCAACTCAAGCAACTCGACCTCTTCTACGTTGTCATCTCGAAGAAGGCTATGGAGCACTGATACGTCTCCGTCATATCTACTTTTCCAAACACTTTTGCCCTTGTTTTGGAATCTAACTTGCATGATTTGAATGGAACTAACCCGGACTAACGATGTTTTCAGCGGAATTACCATGGTATTATTTATGTGCAGGAGCAAATGTTCTCGGAATGACCTGAAACTTCACGGAGCCACTTTTCAGAAAATAAGAAAAATACCTGCCAAAGATGAAGGCCAGGGGGCCATCGTCTCTCCACGAGGGTGGGGGGCGTGCCTGCCCCCCTAGGGCGCGCCCCCTACCTCATGGGCCCCATGTTGCCTCTCCGACTCCAACTCCGCCTCCATATATTGAGTTTCGGGGAGAACAAAATCAGAGAGAAGAAATCATCGTGTTTTATGATATGGAGCCGCCGCCAAGCCCTAAAACCTCTCGGGAGGGCTGATCTGGAGTCCGTTCGGGGCTCCGGAGAGGGGAATCCATCGCCATCGTCATCATCAACCATCCTCCATCACTAATTTCATGATAGGCTTGCTGGACGGTGATGGGTTGGATGGGATCTATCATGTAATCGAGTTAGTTTGGTTAGGGTTTGATCCCTAGTGTCCACTATGTTCTGAGATTGATGTTGCTATGACTTTGCTATGCTTAATGCTTGTCACTAGGGCCCGAGTGCCATGATTTCAGATCTGAACCTATTATGTTTTCATCAATATATGAGTGTTCTTGATCCTATCTTGCAAGTCTATAGTCACCTATTATGTGTTATGATCCATTAACCCCGAAGTGACAATAATCGGGATACTTACCGGTGATGACCGTAGTTTGAGGAGTTCATGTATTCACTATGTGTTAATTCTTTGTTCCGGTTCTTGATACGTCTCCAACGTATCTATAATTTCTGATTGCTCCATGCTATATTATCTACTATTTTGAATGTTTATGGGCTTTATTATACACTTTTATATCATTTTTGGGACTAACCTATTAACCCAGAGCCCAGTGCCAGTTTCTGTTTTTACCCTGTTTTAGGGTTTTGAAGAAAAGGAAAATCAAACGGAGTCCAATTGACCTGAAACTTCACGGAACTTATTTTTGGAAGGAAAGCAACCTGATGGACTTGGAGTGCACGTCAGGAAAGAAACGAGGGAGCCACGAGGTAGGGGGGCGCACCCACCCCCCTAGGGCACGCCCTCCACCCTCGTGGGCCCCTCGTGACTCCCCTGACATACTTCTTCCGCCTATATATCTCCATATACCCTAAAAACATCGAGGAGCACAATAGATCGGCAGTTCCGCCGCCATAAGCCTCCGTAGCTACCGAAAGCCAATCTAGACCCGTTCCGGCACCCTGCCGGAGGGGGCAATCCCTCTCCGGTGGCCATCTTCATCATCCCGGTGCTCTCCATGACGAGGAGGGAGTAGTTCTCCCTCGAGGCTGAGGGTATGTACCAGTAGCTATGTGTTTGACCTCTCTCTCTCGTGTTCTTTAGGTGATACGATCTTGATGTATCGGGAGCTTTGCTATTATAGTTGGATTTTATGTTTCTCCTCCCCCTCTACTCTCTTGTAATGAATTGAGTTCCCCTTTTGAAGTTATCTTATCGGATTGAGTCTTTAAAGATTTGAGAACACTTGATGTATGTCTTGCCGTGGATATCTGTGGTGACAATGGGATATCACGTGATTCACTTGATGTATGTTTTGGTGACCAACTTGCGGGTTCCGCCCATGAACCTATGCATAGGGGTTGGCACAAGTTTTCATCGTGATTCTCCAGTAGAAACTTTGGGGCACTCTTTGAGGTTCTATGTGTTGGTGGAATAGATGAATCTGAGATTGTGTGATGCATATCGTATAATCATACCCACGGATACTTGAGGTGACATTGGAGTATCTAGGTGACATTAGGGTTTTGGTTGATTTGTGTCTTAAGGTGTTATTCTAGTACGGACTCTAGGGCTGTTTGCGACACTTATAGGAATAGCCCAACGGATTGATTGGAAATAATAACTTTGAGGTGGTTTCGTACCCTACCATAATCTCTTCGTTCATTCTCCGCTATTAGTGACTTTGTAGTGACTCTTTGTTGCATGTTGAGGGAAAGTTATGTGATCCAATTATGTTATTATTGTTGAGGGAACTTGCACTAGCGAAAGTATGAACTCTAGGCCTTGTTTCAATGCATTGCAATACTATTTATGCTCACTTTTATCATTAGTTACCTTTCTATTTTTATATTTTCAGATTACAAATACCTTTATCTACCATCCATATACCACTTGTTTCACCATCTCTTCGCCGAACTAGTGCACCTATACAATTTACCATTGTACTGGGTGTGTTGGGGACACAAGAGACTCTTTGTTATTTGGTTGCAGAGTTTCTTGAGAGAGACCATCTTCATCCTACGCCTCCTATGAATTGATAAACCTTAGGTCATCCACTTGAGGGAAATTTGCTACTGTCCTACAAACCTCTGCACTTGGAGGCCCAACAACGTCTACAAGAAGAAGGTTGTGTAGTAGACATCGAGCTCTTTTCTGGCACTGTTGCCGGGGAGGTTAGCGCTTGAAGGTATATCTTTAGATCTTGCAATCGAGTATTTTAGTTTCTTGTTTTATCACTAGTCTATTTTATAAAAGAAAACTATAAAAAATGGAATTGAGTCTATCTCATACGCTTCATCTTTTTAATATCTTTCGTGAGTATGATGGAAAGGAAAACTGTGCCAAAGTGTTAGAAGAAGAATGCATTAAAATGTTTGGCACTAAATATTTGAATGATGAGCATGATTGCAATGTTGTTAGTATGAATTCCTTGAATATCCATGATGCTAATGATATGCAAAGCCACAAGCTTGGGGAAGCTATGTTTGATGAAGATGATATTTTTTGTCCCCCAAGTTTTGATGAGCAAATTTATTATGATAAAAGCATGTCTCCTATTTATGATGATTATATTGATGAAAGTGGATTTGGAGAGGTCATGACTTTATTTTGTGGTGAATCCACTATTTCGGAAGAGGTTCCAATTGATTATGAGAACAAAGTTGCTATCTATGATGATTATTGTGATGACTTGTATGCTATAAAGAATAATGATATCCATGAAACTTGTCATCATGATTTTAGTTTTCAATTGTATTATGCCTCACATGATAATTATTTTGTGGAGAGTAATAAAAATTCTATGCTTGTAGATCATGAAAATAATGCTTTAGGTGCTGGTTATATTGTTGAATTCATTCATGATGCTACTGAAAATTCTTATGAGGGAGGAATATATGCTTGTAGGAATTGCAATAATATCAAGTTTCCTCTCTATGTGCTTAAAGTTTTGAAGTTATACTTGTTTTACCTTCCTATGCAAATTGATTCTTGTTCCCATAAGTTGTTTGCTCACAAAATCCCTATGCATAGGAAGTATGTTAGACTTAAATGTGCTAGTCATATTCTTCATGATGCTCCCTTTATGTTTCAATTCTTATCTTTTACGTGAGCATCGTTGAAATCATCATGCCTAGCTAGGGGTGTTAAACGATAGCGCTTGTTGGGAGGCAACCCAATTTAATTTTAGCTCCTTGATTTTTTTCTCATGTTTAGTAATAAATAATTCAGCTATCCTCTGTTTATATGTGGTTTTATGCTTTTAATTAGTGTTTGTGCCAAGTAGAACCTTTGGGAAGACTTGGGGAGAGTCTTGTTGATCATGCTGTAAAAAACAGAAACTTTTGCGCTCACGAGAATTGCTGCCATTTTTATTTGGAGAGTTATATTTAGTTAATTCTTTTTGAAGATGATTAATAGATAAATTCCTCAGGTCCATCAATTTATTTTAGAATTTTATGAGTTCCATAAGTATACGTTTGATCCATATTACTACAGACTGTTCTGTTTTTGACAGATTCTGTTTTTCATGTGTTGTTTATTTATTTTGATGAATCTATAGCTAGTAAAAGAGTTTATAAACCATAGAGAAGTTGGAATACAGTAGGTTTAACACCAATATAAATAAATAATGAGTTCATTACAGTACCTTGAAGTGGTCTTTGTTTTCTTATACTAACGGAGCTTACGAGTTTTCTGTTAAGTTTTGTGTTGTGAAGTTTTCAAGTTTTGGGTAAGGATTCGATGGACTATGGAATAAGGAGTGGCAAGAGCCTAAGATTTGGGATGCCCAAGGCACCCAAAGGTAATATTCAAGGACAACCAAGAGCCTAAGCTTGGGAATGCCCCGGAAGGCATCCCCTCCTTCGTCTTCATTCATCGGTAACTTTACTTGGAGCTATATTTTTATTCACCACATGATATGTGTTTTGCTTGGAGCATCACTTTATTTTGTTAGGATTTGCTTGCTGTTATTTATAACGATGTTTTGCATCTTTTATTTAAATAAAAGTGGCATTGATAGCCTTTACTATGCCTATTTTACAAGTCTTCATGTTGTTGTTTGAAAACAGAAAGTTTACCGCTGTTGCAATAATTCCCTAGAAAAGTCAGAATGTGATAAAATGTTGAAACCTTTTGCATATTAAGCTCTGATAAATTTAATACAGTGGTAATTTTCTTTCATAATTTTTGGAGGTAGGGAAGTATGGATGTTGCAGCATTCTTTACAGACTATCCTGTTTAGGCAGATTGTTGTTATGTTTGCATTGTTTGCATATGGTTGCTTCTTTAATGATTCTATTTGAGGATAGGACTATTAAATATGCAGAGGCATTTAGTATTCAATGTTGAATAATAATTTTAGTGATTTCCTACAGTAGAGTATGGTAAGGTTTTTGCAATGGTTTATACTAACTTATCTCACGAGTCCTTGTTGAGTTTTGTGTGGATGAAGCTTTTGAGATTTAGGGAGACCGTGATATGAGAGGAATTAAGGAGACACAAAAGCTCAAGCTTGGGGATGCCCAAGGCACCCCAAGATAATATTTCAAGAAGTCTCAAGCATCTAAGCTTGGGGATGCCCCGGTTGGCATCCCACCTTTCTTCTTCAACAACTGTCGGTTAGTATCGGTTGATCCTAAGTTTTTGCTTCTTCACATGATGTTTGCCATTCTTAGAATGTCATTTTATTTTTCTTTGCTTGCTGTTTGAATAAAATACCAAGATCTTAAATTATTAAATGTTAGAGAGTCTTCACATAGTTGCGTAATTATTCAACTACTCATTGATCTTCACTTATATCTTTCGGAGTAGTTTGTTGTTGCTCTAGTGCTTCACTTATATCTTTTAGAGCATGGCCGTGGTTTTATTTTGAAGAAATAGATGAACTCTCATGATTCACTTATATCATTTTTAGAGTCCTAAATATCATGGTAATTTGCTTAAAATCCTAATATGCTAGGTCTACAAGATTAATAATAAAATTCTCTTATGAGTGTGTTGAATACTAAGAGAAGTTTGATACTTGATGATCGTTTTGAGATATGAGGATGGTAATATTAGAGTCATGCTAGTTGAGTAGTTGTGAATTTGAGAAATACTTGTGTTGAAGCTTGTGATTCCCGTAGCATGCACGTATGGTGAACCGTTATGTGATGAAGTTGGAGCATGATTTATTTATTGATTGTCTTCCTTATGAGTGGCGGTCGGGGACGAGCGATGGTCTTTTCCTACCAATCTATCCCCCTAGGAGCATGCGCGTAATACTTTGCTTTGATAACTTGTAGATTTTTGCAATAAGTATATGAGTTCTTTATGACTAATGCTGAGTCCATGGATTATACGCACTCTCACCCTTCCACCTTTGCTAGCCTCTCTAGTACCGCGCACCTTTCGTCGGTATCATAAACCCACCATATACCTTCCTCAAAACAGCCACCATACCTACCTATTATGGCATTTCTATAGCCATTCCGAGATATATTGCCATGCAACTTTCCACCGTTCCGTTTATTATGACACATTCCATCATTGTCATATTGCTTAGCATGATCATGTAGTTGACATCGTATTTGTGGCAAAGCCACCATTCATAATTCTCTCATACATGTCACTCATGAGTCATTGCACATCCCGGTACACCGCCGGAGGCATTCATATAGAGTCATATCTTGTTCTAAGTATCAAGTTGTAATTCTTGAGTTGTAAGTAAATAAAAGTGTGATGATCATCATTATTAGAGCATTGTCCCAGTGAGGAAAGGATGATGGAGACTATGATTCCCCCACAAGTCGGGATGAGACTCCGGACGAAAAATAAATAAAAGAGGCCAAAGAAGCCCAAATAAAAAAAGAAAAGAGGCCATAAAAAGAGAAAAGGCCCAAATAAAGAAATAAAAAATGAGAGAAAAAGAGAGAAGGGACAATGCTACTATCCTTTTACCACACTTGTGCTTCAAAGTAGCACCATGATCTTCATGATAGAGAGTCTCCTATGTTGTCACTTTCATATACTAGTGGGAACCTTTCATTATAGAACTTGGCTTGTATATTCCAATGATGGGCTTCCTCAAAATGCCCTAGGTCTTCATGAGCAAGCGAGTTGGATGCACACCCACTAGTTTCTTTTGTTGAGCTTTCATATACTTATAGCTCTAGTGCATCCGTTGCATGGCAATCCCTACACACTCACATTGATATCTATTGATGGGCATCTGTGGGGACCCCGACTCATAAGTCGTGATCACCGAATGCACGTGTACAGTGATCCCAGAGATCAATGCTCACTGAACACACAGAAGCTGAATAACAAGAATCTTACATCCATACATACCGTATTACACAAGTAGGACCATTATGGTCAAGTCTTGAGTATAACATTGCAGCGGAAATCTTCGCCGATAACTTGGACCCATGCCATCTGCCTCAACCCTACAGGCATTCTGACTGGGAAGCGTCCTAGCTCGCATGTTCGTCACCAAAGCATTCTTCTTCATATCCTGTTCTTTTATGCCTGGCCAATAAAATAACCAGTGGCAAGCCAATGAGTACTTTGAATGTACTCGCAAGCAACCCATGTTTTGGTTCAAGATACAACAATGCATGATATAGGTAAATTTTTGCGGAAAGCTAGTTTTTGAGTGCAATGACATGTTCAACAACTCGTAAGACATGCATTAGGAGAATTCAAGTAACCATGAGGACAGGTTACATATATCAACATAAAAAGAGTGGGCACCAACCCAACTCAATCATGTCAAGTCCTTTGACTTGACCCAAGTAGTGGTATCAACATAAAAAGAGTGGGCACCAACCCAACTCAATCATGTCAAGTCCTTTGACTTGACCCAAGTAGTTCTTCCCACTTATCCAAACACACACTGGTTTGTAAACATGTGGACGTAGTTTAAGCAGCACCGCCCAACTGCCCTTGACCGTGGACACGGCTATTCGAATAGTTTTACACTCTGCAGAGGTTGCACACTTTACCCACAAGATCCAGGGAACTTCCGTGTCATCCACGACCTGCGGTACCTCAAGTACCCAGGGTAAGCACCCGATCACTATCTTTCCCTAGACGACACTAACAAGGAGTCCACTCGTTGTTCCGTATCCTCACGATGCACATCATACGAGACTCACTCGAGATCGTAGCATCCAAGAGGGGACACAATGGTGTATCCGGTGCCCTGTGAAAACAGTCATGGCTGCCCTACCTGGCACGACCCCGTCCCGAGAGAGAGCACCAACTCTCCGCCGTCACTAGTAATGCGGGCTCCAAGCTAGTATCGGCCTAAGTAATCAATAATGCCCTTTCCCATATAAGGGTAGAGTGGTTGCGCATGTAAGGTTGGGACAGTCGACAAATCTTAAATCTAATCCGTTTTCGAAAAACAACACACACACTTTCCTCGGTACACCACTTCGTCATCAAGTGGTTACCCATCTCATTGCCTCCCTCGGGCATAAGTGGCACCCGACGGGGTTTTCGAAAAGTCCTTTGAAAGTACTTGCCTCCATCACCATGCATTTTCCCGTCCCTTTTCGTAGCACTACTTTAGCATTCTATCTATTCCCATCGGCATAACCCTCATAAGGAGGTAGGGTCATGCACAATGCAAGTATCAACAAGGAGGGAATGAAGGCAACCCACCAAGTGGCTACCCTCTCATCATGATTCCAATGCAACAATAATAAAGTGCCATACGGAATGCATAAAAAGGGTTTCATAGGCATGGTCAAAGGGCTACTTGCCTGTTTTAACAAAGTCTTCGAGGTCTTCAAATATCTCTGGTCCAACTCCGAGCATTTCATCTACTTCGTCAACTATCGTCGAAAGCAACCATAATAAGCAACACAGCAAGGCAGGAAATGAAAGTGCTCTAAAAATATTGATTTGACTTTTCTAGGACATCTCTGGTTATATGAAAATTAACCAGAGTGGTTTCATTGGAATTTGGTCAGTGGATATTTCTAAACATTTTGATATGATGGAATCAAGAGGTTTATGGATTCACAAGAAGTGTACAAAAACATATTTTTGAAAAATGAGCAAAGGCACCCATTTAACAAAGGATGATTTTAGAAGCATCTAGGAATTGGTTTCACTGGATTTGGAGTTGAAATGATTTTCCTATGCATTTGCAAAGTTGACAATTATGAAGAAATGGCTCAATAATTTATGTGGTACAGAAAGTATTAATAAAAATGTTAAACTAAGTTATGAACTTAGAAACATCAAGGAATTTGAATCATGGCATTTGGATCAAATTTGATCTCTCTATGATTTTCTAAAGTTCATCACAGAAATGGAAAAATAGGATTTGCTAATTATTTGTGAAGGAAATGTTGGAAATATGCCCTAGAGGCAATAATGAAAGCATTATTATTATATTTCCTTGTTCATGGTAATTGTCTTTATTCATGCTATAATTGTGTTATGCGGAAACCGTAATACATGTGTGAATAACAGACACCAACATGTCCCTAGTAAGCCTCTAGTTGACTAGCTCATTGATCAACAGATAGTCATGGTTTCCTGGCTATGGACATTGAATGTCATTGATAACGAGATCACGTCATTAAGAGAATGATGTGATGGACAAGACCCAATCATAAACATAGCATAAAGATCGTATAGTTCGTTTGCTAGAGTTTTGCAATGTCAAGTATCTTTTCCTTAGACCATGAGATCGTGTAACTCCCGGATACCGTAGGAGTGCTTTGGGTGTACCAAACGTCACAACGTAACTGGGTGACTATAAAGGTAGACTACGGGTATCTCCGAAAGTGTCTGTTGGGTTGACACGGATCAAGACTGGGATTTGTCACTCCGTATGACGGAGAGGTATCACTGGGCCCACTCGGTAATGCATCATCATAATGAGCTCAAAGTGACCAAGTGTCTGGTCACGGGATCATGCATTACGGTACGAGTAAAGTGACTTGCCGGTAGCGAGATTGAACGAGGTATTGGGATACCGACGATCGAATCTCGGGCAAGTAATATATCGATTGACAAAGGGAATTGCATACGGGGTTGATTGAATCCTCGACATCATGGTTCATCCGATGAGAACATCGTGGAGCATGTGGGAGCCAACATGGGTATCCAGATCCCGCTGTTAGTTATTGACCGGAGAGTCGTCTCGGTCATGTCTGCTTGTCTCCCGAACCCGTAGGGTCTACACACTTAAGGTTCGGTGATGCTAGGGTTGTGAAGATATGTATATGCAGTAACCCGAATGTTGTTCGGAGTCCCGGATGAGATCCCGGACATCACGAGGAGCTCCGGAATAGTCCGGAGGTAAAGAATTATATATAGGAAGTGCTGTTTCGGCCATCGGGACAAGTTTCGGGGTTATCGGTATTGTACCGGGACCACCGGAGGGGTCCCGTGGGCCCACCGGGTGGGGCCACCTGTCCCGGGGGGCCACATGGGCTGTAGGGGGTGCGCCTTGACCTACATGGGCCAAGGGCACCAGCCCTACTAGGCCCATGCGCCTAGGGTTTCCACCAAGGAGGAGTCCAAGTGGTGGAAGGCACCCCGGAGTGCCTTGGGGGGGAGGGAAACCCTCCCCTGGCCGCCGCACGTAGGAGATCAGATCTCCTAGGCTGCGCACCACCCCCCCTTGGCACCCCTATATATAGTGGGGGAGAGGAGGGACTTCATACACCAGCCCCTGGCGCCTCCCTCTCTCCCCGTTACGTCTCTCTCTCGTTGCGAAGGCGAAGCCCTGCAACTGTGACGCCCTGCATCCACCACCACGCCGTCGTGCTGCTGGTTCTTCATCAACCTCTCCTCTCCCTTGCTGGATCAAGAAGGAGGAGACGTCTCCCGTCCCGTACGTGTGTTGAACGCGGAGGTGCCGTCCGTTCGGCGCTGGTCATCGGTGATTTGGATCACGTCGTGTACGACTACTTCATCCTCGTTCTAACGAACGCTTCCGCTCGTGATCTACAAAGGTATGTAGATGCAATCTGAATACTCGTTGCTTGATGAACTCCTAGATGGATCTTGGTGAAACGAGTAGGAAAAATTTTGTTTTCTGCAACGTTCCCCAACAGTGGCATCATGAGCTAGGTCTATGCGTAGTTCTTCTTGCGCGAGTAGAACACAATTAGTTGTGGGCGTGGATTTGTCAACTTTCTTGCCGCTACTAGTCTTTTCTTGCTTCAGCGGTATTGTGGGATGAAGCGGCCCGGACCAACCTTACACGTACGCTTACGTGAGACCGGTTCCACCGACTAACATGCACTAGTTGCATAAGGTGGCTAGCGGGTGTCTGTCTCTCCTACTTTAGTTGGAGCGGATTCGATGAATAGGGTCCTTATGAAGGGTAAATAGAAGTTGACAAATCACGTTGTGTCTTTCACGTAGGTAAGAAAACGTTCTTGCTAGAACCCTAATTCAGCCACGTAAAACTTGCAACAACAATTAGAGGACGTCTAACTTGTTTTTGCAGCAAGTGGTTTGTGATATGATATGGCCAAAGTTGTGATGAATGATGAATGATCTATATGTGATGTATGAGATGTTCATGCTATTGTAATAGGAATCACGACTTGCATGTCGATGAGTATGACAACCGGCAGGAGCCATAGGAGTTGTCTTTATTCTTTTATATGACCTGCGTGTCATTGAGAAACACCATGTAAATTACTTTACTTTATTGCTAAACGCGTTAGCCATAGTAGTAGAAGTAATAGTTGGCGAGCAACTTCATGGAGACACGATGATGGAGATCATGATGATGGAGATCATGGTGTCAAGCCGGTGACAAGATGATCATGGAGCCCCAAGATGGAGATCAAAGGAGCTATGTGATATTGGCCATATCATGTCACGTTTATTATTTGATTGCATGTGATGTTTATCATGTTTTTGCATCTTGTTTACTTAGAACGACAGTAGTAAATAAGATGATCCCTCATAATAATTTCAAGAAGTGTTCCCCCTAACTGTGCACCGTTGCGACAGTTCGTTGTCTCGAAGCACCATGTGATGATCGGATGTGATAGATTCTAACGTTCACATACAACGGGTGTAAGACAGATTTACACATGCAAACACTTAGGTTGACTTGACGAGCCTAGCATGTACAGACATGGCCTCGGAACACAGAAGATCGAAAGGTCGAGCATGAGTCGTATAGAAGATACGATCAACATGAAGCTGTTCACCGAAGTTGACTAGTCCGTCTCATGTGATGATCGGACACGGCCTAGTTAACTCGGATCATGTTATACTTAGATGACTAGAAGAGGGATGTCTATCAAAGTGGGAGTTCATAAATAATTTGATTTGATGAACTTAATTATCATGAACTTAGTCTAAAATATTTACAATATGTCTTGTAGATCAAATGGCCAACGTAGTCCTCAACTTCAACGCGTTCCTAGAGAAAACCAAGCTGAAAGACGATGGCAGCAACTACACGGACTGGGTCCGGAACCTGAGGATCATCCTCATAGCTGCCAAGAAAGATTATGTCCTACAAGCACCGCTGGGTGACGCACCTGTCCTCCCTGCTGAACAAGACGTTATGAACGCTTGGCAGGCACGTACCGATGACTACTCCCTCGTTCAATGTGGCATGCTTTACAGCTTAGAGCCGGGGCTCCAAAAACATTTTGAGAGACACGGAGCATATGAGATGTTTGAAGACCTGAAAATGGTTTTTCAAGCTCATGCCCGGGTCGAGAGATATCAAGCCTCTGACAAATTCTTCAGCTGTAAGATGGAGGAAAACAGTTCTGTCAGTGAGCACATACTCACTATGTCTGGGTTGCATAACCGCTTGACTCAGCTGGGAGTTAATCTCCCGGATGATGCGGTCATTGACAGAATCCTCCAGTCGCTTCCACCGAGCTACAAGAGCTTTGTGATGAACTTCAATATGCAGGGGATGGAAAAGACCATTCCTGAAGTATTTGCTATGCTGAAATCAGCAGAGGTAGAAGTCAAGAAGGAACATCAAGTGTTGATGGTGAATAAAACCACTAAGATCAAGAAGGGTAAGGGTAAAAAGAACTTCAAGAAGGACGGCAAGGAAGTTGCCGCGCCCGGCAAGCAAGCTGCCGGGAAGAAGCCAAAGAATGGACCCAAGCCCGTGACTCAGTGTTTTTATTGCAAGGGAAGTGGTCACTGGAAGCGGAATTGCCCCAAATACTTAGCGGACAAGAAGGCCGGCAAAACAAAAGGTATATGTGATATACATGTAATTGATGTGTACCTAACCAGTACTCGTAGTAGCTCTTGGGTATTTGATACCGGTGCAGTTGCTCACATTTGTAACTCGAAGCAGGAGCTGCGGAATAAACGGAGACTGGCGAAGGACGAGGTGACGATGCACGTCGGGAATGGTTCCAAGGTCGATGTGATCGCCGTCGGCACGCTGCCTCTTCATTTACCTACGGGATTAGTTTTAAACCTCAATAATTGTTATTTAGTGCCAGCTTTGAGCATGAACATTGTATCGGGATCTCGTTTAATTCGAGATGGCTACTCATTTAAATCCGAGAATAATGGTTGTTCCATTTATATGAGAGATATGTTTTATGGTCATGCTCCTATGGTAAATGGTTTATTCTTAATGAATCTCGAGCGTAATGCTACACATGTTCATAGTGTGAATACCAAAAGATGTAAGGTTGATAATGATAGTCCCACATACTTGTGGCACTGCCGCCTTGGTCACATAGGTGTCAAACGCATGAAGAAGCTCCATGCAGATGGACTTTTAGAGTCTCTTGATTATGAATCATTTGACACGTGCGAACCATGCCTCATGGGTAAAATGGCCAAGACTCCGTTCTCAGGATCAATGGAGCGAGCAACCAACTTATTGGAAATCATACATACTGATGTGTGCGGTCCAATGAGTGTTGAGGCTCGCGGTGGCTATCGTTATGTTCTCACTCTCACTGATGACTTGAGTAGATATGGGTATGTCTACTTAATGAAACACAAGTCTGAAACCTTTGAAAAGTTTAAGGAATTTCAGAGTGAGGTTGAGAATCAACGTGACAGGAAAATCAAGTTTCTACGATCAGATCGTGGAGGAGAATACTTGAGTCACGAATTTGGCACACACTTAAGAAAATGTGGAATAGTTTCACAACTAACGCCGCCTGGAACACCTCAGCGTAACGGTGTGTCCGAACGTCGTAATCGCACTCTATTAGATATGATGCGGTCTATGATGTCTCTTACCGATTTACCGCTATCTTTTTGGGGCTATGCTTTAGAGACTGCCGCATTCACTTTAAATAGGGCTCCGTCAAAATCCGTTGAGACGACACCGTATGAATTATGGTTTGGGAAGAAACCTAAGCTGTCGTTTCTAAAAGTTTGGGGATGCGATGCTTATGTCAAGAAACTTCAACCTGAAAAGCTCGAACCCAAGTCGGAAAAATGCGTCTTCATAGGATACCCTAAAGAAACTATTGGGTATACCTTCTACCTCAGATCCGAAGGCAAGGTCTTTGTTTCCAAGAATGGATCCTTTCTAGAGAAGGAGTTTCTCTCGAAAGAAGTAAGTGGGAGGAAAGTAGAACTAGATGAAGTATTGCCTCTTGAACCGGAAAATGGCGCAACTCAAGAAAATGTTCCTGAGGTGCCAGCACCGACTAGAGAGGAAGTTAATGATAATGATCAAGATACTTCTGATCTAGCTCCTACTGAAATTTGAAGGTCCACAAGGACACGTTCCGCACCAGAGTGGTATGGCAACCCTGTCTTGGAAATCATGTTGTTAGACAACGGTGAACCTTCGAACTATGAAGAAGCGATGGCGGGCCCGGATTCCGACAAATGGCTAGAAGCCATGAAGTCCGAGATAGGATCCATGTATGAAAACGAAGTATGGACTTTGACTGACTTGCCCATTGAACGGCGAGCCATAGAAAATAAATGGATCTTTAAGAAGAAGACAGACGCGGATGGTAATGTGACCATCTATAAAGCTCGGCTTGTCGCTAAGGGTTATCGACAAGTTCAAGGGGTTGACTACGATGAGACTTTCTCACCGGTAGAGAAGCTGAAGTCCGTCCGAATCATGTTAGCAATTGCCGCATTCTACAATTATGAAATATGGCAAATGGACGTCAAAACGGCAATCCTTAATGGTTTCCTTAAGGAAGAATTGTATATGATGCAGCCGGAAGGTTTTGTCGATCCTAAGAATGCTGACAAGGTGTGCAAGCTCCAACGCTTGATTTATGGGCTGGTGCAAGCATCTCGGAGTTGGAACATTCGCTTTGATGAGATGATCAAAGCGTTTGGGTTTATGCAGACTTATGGAGAAGCCTGCGTTTACAAGAAAGTGAGTGGGAGCTCTGTAGCATTTCTCATACTATATGTAGATGACATACTTTTGATGGGAAATGATATAGAACTCTTGGACAGCATCAAGGCCTACTAGAATAAGAGTTTTTCAATGAAGGACCTTGGAGAACCTGCTTATATATTAGGCATCAAGATCTATAGAGATAGATCGAGACGCCTCATAGGTCTTTCACAAAGCACATACCTTGATAAGATATTGAAGAAGTTCAATATGGATCAGTCTAAGAAGGGGTTCTTGCCTGTACTGCAAGGTATAAAATTGAGCTCGGCTCAAAGTCCGACCACGGCAGAAGAAATAGAAGAGATGAGTGTCATCCCCTATGCCTCAGCCATAGGTTCTATTATGTATGCCATGTTGTGTACCAGACCTGATGTAAACCTTGCCGTAAGTTTGGTAGGAAGGTACCAAAGTAATCCCGGCAAGGAACACTGGACAGCGGTCAAGAATATCCTGAAGTACCTGAAAAGGACTAAGGAGATGTTTCTCGTTTATGGAGGTGACGAAGAGCTCGTCGTAAAGGGTTACGTCGATGCTAGCTTCGACACAGATCTGGATGACTCAAAGTCACAAACCGGATACGTGTATATTTTGAATGGTGGGGCAGTAAGCTGGTGCAGTTGCAAGCAAAGCGTCGTGGCGGGATCTACATGTGAAGCGGAGTACATGGCAGCCTCAGAGGCAGCACATGAAGCAATTTGGGTGAAGGAGTTCATCACCGACCTCGGAGTCATACCCAATGCGTCGGGGCCGATCAAGCTCTTCTGTGACAACACTGGAGCTATTGCACTTGCCAAGGAGCCCAGGTTTCACAAGAAGACAAGGCACATCAAGCGTCGCTTCAACTCCATTCGTGAAAATGTTCAAGATGGAGACATAGATATTTGTAAAGTACATACGGACCTGAATGTAGCCGATCCGTTGACTAAACCTCTCCCTAGGGCAAAACATGATCAACACCCGAATTTCATGGGTGTTCGATTCATCACAATGTAACTAGATTATTGACTCTAGTGCAAGTGGGAGACTGTTGGAAATATGCCCTAGAGGCAATAATGAAAGCATTATTATTATATTTCCTTGTTCATGGTAATTGTCTTTATTCATGCTATAATTGTGTTATGCGGAAACCGTAATACATGTGTGAATAACAGACACCAACATGTCCCTAGTAAGCCTCTAGTTGACTAGCTCATTGATCAACAGATAGTCATGGTTTCCTGGCTATGGACATTGAATGTCATTGATAACGAGATCACGTCATTAAGAGAATGATGTGATGGACAAGACCCAATCATAAACATAGCATAAAGATCGTATAGTTCGTTTGCTAGAGTTTTGCAATGTCAAGTATCTTTTCCTTAGACCATGAGATCGTGTAACTCCCGGATACCGTAGGAGTGCTTTGGGTGTACCAAACGTCACAACGTAACTGGGTGACGATAAAGGTAGACTACGGGTATCTCCGAAAGTGTCTGTTGGGTTGACACGGATCAAGACTGGGATTTGTCACTCCGTATGACGGAGAGGTATCACTGGGCCCACTCGGTAATGCATCATCATAATGAGCTCAAAGTGACCAAGTGTCTGGTCACGGGATCATGCATTACGGTACGAGTAAAGTGACTTGCCGGTAGCGAGATTGAACGAGGTATTGGGATACCGACGATCGAATCTCGGGCAAGTAATATATCGATTGACAAAGGGAATTGCATAAGGGGTTGATTGAATCCTCGACATCGTGGTTCATCCGATGAGAACATCGTGGAGCATGTGGGAGCCAACATGGGTATCCAGATACCGCTATTGGTTATTGACCGGAGAGTCGTCTCGGTCATGTCTGCTTGTCTCCCGAACCCGTAGGGTCTACACACTTAAGGTTCGGTGACGCTAGGGTTGTGAAGATATGTATATGCAGTAACCCGAATGTTGTTCGGAGTCCCGGATGAGATCCCGGATGTCACGAGGAGCTCCAGAATAGTTCGGAGGTAAAGAATTATATATAGGAAGTGCTGTTTCGGCCATCGGGACAAGTTTCGGGGTTATCGGTACTGTACCGGGACCACCGGAGGGGTCCCGTGGGCCCACCGGGTGGGGCCACCTGTCCCGGGGGGGCACATGGGCTGTAGGGGGTGCGCCTTGACCTACATGGGCCAAGGGCACCAGCCCTACTAGGCCCATGCGCCTAGGGTTTCCACCAAGGAGGAGTCCAAGTGGTGGAAGGCACCCCGAAGTGCCTTGGGGGGGAGGGAAACCCTCCCCTGGCCGCCGCACCTAGGAGATCAGATCTCCTAGGCTGCGCACCACCCCCCCTTGGCACCCCTATATATAGTGGGGGAGAGGAGGGACTTCATACACCAGCCCCTGGCGCCTCCCTCTCTCCCCGTTACGTCTCTCTCTCGTTGCGAAGGCGAAGCCCTACAACTGTGACGCCCTGCATCCACCACCACGCCGTCGTGCTGCTGGTTCTTCATCAACCTCTCCTCTCCCTTGCTGGATCAAGAAGGAGGAGACGTCTCCCGTCCCGTACGTGTGTTGAACGCGGAGGTGCCGTCCGTTCGGCGCTGGTCATCGGTGATTTGGATCACGTCGTGTACGACTACTTCATCCTCGTTCTAACGAACGCTTCCGCTCGTGATCTACAAAGGTATGTAGATGCAATCTGAATACTCGTTGCTTGATGAACTCCTAGATGGATCTTGGTGAAACGAGTAGGAAAAATTTTGTTTTCTTCAACGTTCCCCAATAGGAAATGCTTTTGTAAAAATGTGACAATAGCACCATGTGGTAGGGAATGATTTTAGAAATTACTAGAAATTGGAATCATCAATTTTGGAGTTAATTTGAATTGTTTATGGATTTCCAAACAAAGATTAAACTGCTCAAATTTGAATTTAAATTTGAACATTACATGAAAGTTGGTTGGATTTGAATGAAAGTTGCACCATTAAATAGGTGGGATTTTTACAAGATTTTAGGAACTGGAATCACTTCATTTGGATAAATATTTTATCCTGTGGGATTTTTGGAAGGGTGACAGAAAAAGAAAAGAAAAGTGGCGCTGTGTCACTGGGCCAGAGAGGCCACGGGCAGCAGGCCCAGAGGGGAAATCGGCCCGTGCGAGGCCGCCACGTCGAAGGCGTAAAGGCGGAGTACGCCTTCTGCCGACGGGCAAACCGGTGCGCGCGCGCGTGCGTTTAAACCTGACGGGTGGATCCCACCCGTCAGGGCGTGAGGCTGATGGGCAGGGCCCACGGCCGTCGTCGTCTACCTCCGTCCAGAGGCAACGGCGAGCTCGCCGGCAGTGATATAGGGCACGAGGAGGTGCATGGTTGGTACCGTTGGACTCGGGAGGATGTCGCCATTCGGTTGGTGGTGGAGACGATCGCCGGAGTAGCCTGGTTCGCCGGCGACGAGGTCACGCGGCGGAGGTGCCTCGGGCGTCGATGGCTCTGGTCGTTCCTGACTGCAAAAAGAGTGGGGAAGAGAGGGGAAAGGGTCAGCGTGGCCGTGCGGTTCCAGATCGAGAGAAAACGGGGGCGGAGGAGGCATGTACCGCGCGAACGCCGACAAGCCGAGGCGGCGGGTCTCGAGCTCGATCTCGAGCTCGAGCGGCTCTGGAGACCAATGGGTGGTGTGGGAGGTGGATTAAGAGTGTGGGGGAGCGACAGGGAGCGAGAGAGAGGCTCGGGGTCGCCTTTTATAGGCTGGCCGAGGTCCACCATGGGCGCGGCCTACGGGTTCCCGCGGGATCGGCTCGGGTGGCCGTTAGAGAGGGAATGGGGGGCTCGAGGGTGTTCGTGGGAGTGGTGTAGGGTGCCAGGGAGAGAGAGGAGGAGCGGGACGAGCTGCACGCGGGCCACAGGAGTGGCGCGAGCATTGGCCGAGCGGGGCGGCGCTCTGGCGCGAGCTGCAGGAGAGAGAGGAGGGCGCGGGAGCAAGTGGGCGGCCTGCTGGCGTGGAGCGAACGTCGAGGGGCATCGACTGGCGCGCGGGGGAGGCTCGAGGTGGTCGGGAGACGTGGCGTCAACGGTCGGGTGATCTGGCAGGCGCTCCAGAGCACGACTTTGGCCGGCATCCGCGGCTTTCCCGCGTCCGCGCGCGTCCACTTGTGTCTGGAGGCTGCAGGGGGCATGGGCAAAGGCTGGAACGAGCCTTGGATGCTCTGGAAAGCTAAGGGGAGAGAAGGAGGCTGAGAGAGAGAGAGGGAAATCTGCTGTCCAGAGAAGAAAAATGGGGTTCTCCCCCCTTCATCATTGCTTCCTTGGGCAGCAAAGCACACAGGTACTAGAGGGAGACTAGGAGGTGCCGTGGTAAAAAGTTGAGCCTACGGAGATTAGTGGAAGAGGCCAAACATGGGATTTTTGCAAAGTGGCAGAAGGTTTTGATGCTGGTTTGGGCAAGTAGATGGCTTCCATTTGCCATGAGACTCCACAGGGTGAAATGACACATATATTCAGGGCCTTCCACCAATTTGGGGCTTATTTGAGCAAAGTGACCAATGTAACTTTGGTAAACCCTAGAAATCAACAGAAATGGGTTTTCCAAGATCTAGTCATGCAAAACTATTCTCCTTGATGCACCACTTGGTGTAGTGTCTTCATTTGAGGATTTGAACATGCTCACAAAAGTTGCGGTCAAGGAGAGGAAGTTGGTAGTACAAACTTGTTCAAATTTGATTCTGGTCAGAGAGGGTTTTGGGGCACTTTGATCAAGATAACATCCTCTCCAACTTGTGCCATTTGGTCTAGATGCATTATTACACCATTTGAGCATGTGCACCAAGTTTGAGAGCATTTGGACATGTTTGACAGTGCAAAAATGTTCAATCTTGAAAAAGGACAGAAGTGGTTTTGAAAGGGTTTAATGGGGTTATACTATTCTCCATGACATGGTATTTGGCAAGATCATCAAAAATGTCATATGTGACATGCTAGAATTTTCTTGGATTTTTATGAAAATATTTCCTGTAGAAATATTTCAAATCCTTGAAATGAGCAGAAATGGTTTTGGGAGGTTTTGTCCAATATTTTGATCATTACCATGTGCTGAAACTCATATATATGGAAAATATATGTCCATTGAGTCTCCCTGATTTTTCTCAAATATTTTTAAAGCTTTAAAATAATTTTAACCTATTAAAGACCATTTCTGGCCTTAAGAAAAATCCTTTAAATAAAATAGGAAAATAACTTTTGAAATTAAATTTTTGTGGTTTCTGGGTAACCTATATCTAATAGGAGTCAAAAATATTTTTGGAAAGATTTTTACTACCCTTAGTTAAGTACTTGCAGTGCAAACCTCAACTCAGGGGTTTTTGGAAAACTAATTTTTGAAAATACCTTTTGGCCAAATTATTTTTGTAAGAAAATACTATATTTCTCTATACACATGGCATGATCATTGGGAAAAGGTTTTGGATCAAGGAGAAGGAGTATAAGAGTTGGAGGATTTATTTGATTTTTAGAGCACTTGCAAACAACAGACAAAAACCAATCAAGGCAAGGTCCAAAACACTCAAAAGTTTTTGCCAAACCACATTTTTTTCATGATTTATTAGCTTAAGTGTTGTGGCATGAAAATCAGGGTGTGACAGCATCTCCATAGCCCGTTGATACGCCTAGTTGATGTGAGACTATCTTCTCCTTTTTGTTTTCTCCAAAATCACCATTCTATTCCACCTATAGTGATATGTCCATGGGTCATGCTCATGTATTGCGTGAATATTAAAAAGGTTTGAGAACATCAAAAGTATGAAACAATTGCTTGGCTTGTCATCGGGGTTGTGCATGATTTAAATATTTTGTGTGGTGAAGATGGAGCATAGCCACACTATATGATTTTGTAGGGATAGCTTTCTTTGGCCATCTTATTTTGAGAAGACATAATTGCTTAGTTAGTATGCTTGAAGTATTATTATTTTTATGTCAATATGAACTTTTGTCTTGAATCTTATGGATCTGAATATTCATACCACAATTAAGAAGAATTACATTGAAATTATGCCAACTAGCATTCCACATCAAAAATTCTTTCTTTTATCATTTACCTACTCGAGGACGAGCAGGAATTAAGCTTGGGGATGCTGATACGTCTCCAACGTATCTATAATTTTTTATTGCTCCATGCTATATTATCTTCTGTTTTGAATGTTTATGGGCTTTATTATACACTTTTATATCATTTTTGGGACTAACCTATTAACCCAGAGCCCAGTGCCAGTTTCTGTTTTTACCCTGTTTTAGGGTTTCAAAGAAAAGGAAAATCAAACAGAGTCCAATTGACCTGAAACTTCTCGGAACTCATTTTTGGAAGGAAAGAAGCCCAAAAGACTTGGAGAGCACGTCGGGGGATCTGCGAGGAGGTCACGAGGCAGGGGGGCGCACCCACCCCCCTGGGCGCGCCCTCCACCCTCGTGAGCCCCTCGTGGCCCCCTGACGTACTTCTTCCGCCTATATATCTCCATATACCCTGAAAACATCCGAGAGCACAATAGATCGGGAGTTCCGCCGCCAGAAGCCTCCGTAGCCACCGAAAGCCAATCTAGACCCGTTCCGGCAACCTGCCGGAGGGGGGGATCCCTCTCCGGTAGCCATCTTCATCATCCCGATGCTCTCCATGACGAGGAGGGAGTAGTTCTCCCTCGGGGCTGAGGGTATGTACCAGTAGCTATGTGTTTTATCTTTCTCTCTCTCGTGTTCTTTAGGTGATACGATCTTGATGTATCGCGAGCTTTGCTATTATAGTTGGATCTTATGTTTCTCCTCCCCCTCTACTCTCTTGTAATGAATTGAGTTTCCCCTTTGAAGTTATCTTATCGGATTGAGTCTTTAAAGACTTGAGAACACTTGATGTATGTCTTGCCGTGGATGTCTGTGGTGACAATGGGATATCACGTGATTCACTTGATGTATGTTTTGGTGACCAACTTGCATGTTCCGCCCATGAACCTATGCATAGGAGTTGGCACATGTTTTCGTCGTGATTCTCCGGTAGAAACTTTGGGGCACTCTTTGAGGTTTTATGTGTTGGTTGAATAGATGAATCTAAGATTGTGTGATGCATATCGTATAATCATACCCACGGATACTTGAGGTGACATTGGAGTATCTAGGTGACATTAGGGTTTTGGTTGATTTGTGTCTTAAGGTGTTATTCTAGTACGGACTCTAGGGTTGTTTGTGACACTTATAGGAATAGCCCAACTGATTGATTGGAAAGAATAACTTTGATGTGGTTTCGTACCCTACCATAATCTCTTCGTTCGTTCTCCGCTATTAGTGACTTTGGAGTGACTCTTCGTTGCATGTTGAGGGAAAGTTATGTGATCCAATAATGTTATTATTGTTGAGGGAACTTGCACTAGCGAAAGTGTCACAGCCCTAGAATTTGTTTGCAAATAGTTGCACAAGCATTCATGCATCATGTCTAAATACTGAAAGTTGAATTGAGGTTAGTTGAAACCCTCATAAATCACTTCAAAAATAATCAACATTAAAATCTTTTCAAAGAAGTCCAAGAAAATGTTCCTCTTAGTCTCTGAAAATATTGGCAAGAGGTAAAACTTAAAACAATATTTTTGGAATCTCAGAGATATTTATTTTGGGCCTTGATTTAATCCAATAAATATTTGAATTGGATCTATATTTATTATATAATAAATATATGTTCAATAATTCTGAAAATTGTTGTGTGGATTTGGATAAATCCATTTAGTTCACACAATTATTTTTATGACTTTTGAAAATGGTTTGGTCTTGAACTAAATCAAAACATAATAGCAAACAATAGAAAAACAGAATAAATTAGAAAAAGCAGAGAGAGAGGGACTTATCTGGCCTTACCTGTGCAGCCCACCTGGAGCCCAAGTGGCCGGCCCAGCCCAGCGCCGCTGCCAGTCATCGCCTACCTCTGCCAGTAGGCAGAGGAGGGACACCGCGACGCCGCCGAGCTCGCCACGCCACCACCATGCCTGCCTGGCTGCCCCCCCCCCCTCATCGCCCTGGACTCCCTCTGCAGCGCCATGGCACCGCCTGCATCTCCCTCCCCCCTCTCTGCTTCCTCCCTCTCTCCCTAGCGCTTGCACCGCAGCCACCCGAGCGGAGACCGTCGCCGCTGACAAGCACCACCGCAGCCACCGTGCTCCCCTCACCTCTCCGACGCGTCCCCGAGCTCTGCCTCGTCCACCTCATCCTCTCCGTCGACTCACGCGACGCCGGACGCCTCGAAGCGCCGCCATCGATGCCTTCTTCAACCTCGGGACCGCCGGCCATCTCCGTCAAATTCGTCGGCTCCGGACCGTCCCCGAGCCCACCGAGCTGCTCTACGTGACCCCAGTGAGCTCCTGCTCCAAATCCCCCTCCTCCCCGCCATTATTTCAAGCTCAAATTGCCGACTCCCTACTGACCGAGCTCAACGCCGCTCGGACTCGTCGCCGGCGCCGCTCCGATGACCATTTGGTCGCGCCAACGTGCCAAACGACACCGCTGCATCGCGTAGTGCCTTGCCCGCGCTTTAGTTTGCGTGTTTGCTCGCTACAGCCACTTTCCCGTGCACAGCCGAACTGCGGCCGCCGCCCGGCTCGTCGCCGTCGCGGTTATGCGCTGCCCCAGCTCCTTCCTTCTGCACCACTAGATGTGCACGAGTCCCAGGAGCACGTAGATGCCCTCTGCCGCAAGTTTGGTCGCCGTGGGCGAAACCCGAGCTGTTCCGCCGTGTCTGGCCTCACCGGCGTCAAGTCACCGGCAGGTTTGACCCTGCTGGCCGGGGGTTTGAACCCGTTGACCAGGGTTTGACCTCCCCTGGTTGACTGACGTGTGGGCCAGGCCCCTTTTTAATTAGTGTTAGATTTAGTTAGTACTAAGTAACTTAGTTAAGTAAATTAGACACTGACATGCGGGCCCAAGCTCTAATTAACTTAAGTTAGTTAGTTAGTCACTGACCAGTGGGTCCCACTGGTCAGGTTTGACCTGGACCGCGCCCTGTTGACCTGCTGACGTCATAATGACGTCAAGCTGACGCGGAAATCCTTTTTCTGGAATTTAAATAAATCTTAAATGATTTATTTATTTTCAGAAAATACCCAAAACTTCTAAAAATCATAGAAATTAAACCGTAACTCCAAATAAAATAAATTATATATGCAAAATTATCAGAAAAATTCAAGGAATCCATCTGTACCATTTTCATGCATGTTTGAACAATGTTTGTCCTCTGTTTTGGACAAAACAAATAAAGGGCATTTAAATAATCATATATGGGGTTGGAATTTGAATCTTGCACTCAAACCAACTTCATTTAAATCATAGCTAGTTGCATTAGCTCAAACCACAGCATATTGACATGTCATGATCATGCATCATACTGTGCATTGCATTGATTGTATTTCTTTCTCTGTTGCCGGTATTTGTCCCCTTTCGATAGACGTGGTTTCGACGATGGGATCGGTGACACCGATGAAGAGTTATATTATCTTCAGAAGTGCCAGGCAAGCACAACCCCCTTGTTCATTCCGATACAAGCCCAGTCTCTCGCTCCTGCTCTCTTTTACTGCATTAGGACAACAACGATTTATCTGTTACTTGACGCGGTAGTTGAACCCCTTATCCTCTGCATGACCTGTCATTGCCACAGTAAATAGATGAAACCCACTAGCATGAGTAGGAATTGTTTGAGCCCTGATGTGCCTACTCATTCATGCTTGTTTGTCATGCCTGCTACTGCTTAGAGTTGAGTCAGGTCTGATTCATCGGGGATGGATCGGAGGTGTGTAAACATGTCCTACTGTTGAGAGCTAAGTGTGTGAACACGATTTGGTAAAGGTAGCGGTGAGAGGCCATGTAGGAGTACATGGTGGGTTGTCTCATTGCAGCCATCCTCAGGAACTGAGTTCTGTGTCTGTGATCCATGAACAGTTACTACCACGCATTGGGCCCGAAACCAATGGACCCTCTCGGCTTCTTAATCACCCTAGTACTCTGTCCAGGAGTTGCAGCTAGTTTCTGGTGTTTGTAGGATATGTGTTGGCGGCCGTGCGTAGCGCTGACCCTAGGGGTGGGCTATGTTGCGGTAGATACACTGTGGCACGGTGTACCGGGCGCCCGTTTGGTGTCTCGGGAACCCTACACACATCGTTTGGGGCTGTGAGCGAAACTCCGGCCGGATCTCCTCGCGGATGGAACCCGAATAGGCGATAAACCTGGACTAGAGACTTAAGTGTTTAGGTAGGCCGTGGCCGACACCCTCGCCCGGCTTCCGCTTGAAGGTTGCCGAGGTACATGACGTGTACAGGGCTATAAGTGGTGAGAGCGTGTGTGAATAAGTACACCCCTGCAGGGTTATCATTATCTATTCGAATAGCCGGATTCCTCGGATATGGAAACTTGGACCCCTTGCATAGTTCATAGACAAGTGAAAGTGGATACCCTAAAACTCGCAAGATAAGCGTGGGTGCTATGGATGGCCTTCTCATAGGGATACGAGAGCGGATCCATAGTGGTGTATTGATTGGTGAATATGTGGACTCGTGTGCGCCACCTCAAAAGAGTTGCCCGCAATCGTAGTTCAGGTTAGCCACTGAGTCAAAGCTGGCTTGCTGTAGTTAAACTCCACCACCCCCCTTATTGATACCGATGCATATGTAGTTTAGTTCTGATGTAAGTCTTGCTGAGTACCTTTGTACTCACGTTTGCTTAATTTATGTTTTGCAAAGAGACTTCAGTCTCGCTAGTAGTTCCGCGTGGACTTCGATGTTTAGCTTGATACCTCAGCTACGATCTTGTGCCCTCAGCAGGATTTGGTAGATAGTCAGGCTTCTTAGCCTTTTTCATTTATAGATGTTTGTACTCAGACATGTTAAGCTTCCACATGTGCTTTGCATTGTATGCTATGATTGTTGGGTCATGAGACCCATGTTTGTAATATCTCGCTCCTCGGAGCCTAATGAATTAATACTTGAGTTGTAGAGTTATGTTGTGATGCCATGTTGTATTTACACATATCGAGCATATTGTGTGCATGATTAAAATGCTTGGTATGTGTGGGATCCGACTATCTAGTTGTTTATCCTTCGCAGCCTTTCTTATGGGGAAATGTAGTCTAGTGTTCCTCGAGCCATAGTAGTCCGCTACAGCCCGGTTCACCGGAGTCCTGCTAGCCCAGCACTACTGTTCGGGACACTTGACTGGCCGGCATGTGTTTCACTTCGTCCCTATGTCTGTCCCTTCTGGGAAATGTCACGCGGTGATTTCCGGAGTCCTGCCTAGCCTGCTACAGCTCGGGATCCCCGGAGTCCTGTTAGCCCAGTGCTATAGCCCGGAATCACTCATTGATGACCGACATGTTCGATGTGATCCATGTATGCCTGTCTCCATAGGTCTGTGCCGCTTTGGGTTCATGACTAGCCATGTCGGCCCGGGTTCTTTGTCATATGGATGCTAGCGACACTATCATATACGTGAGCCAAAAGGCGCAAACGGTCCCGGGCCAGGTAAGGTGGCACCCGTGGAAATACCGTGCGTGAGGCCACAAAGTGATATGATGTGTTACATGCTAGATCGGTGTGACCTAGGATCGCGGTCCTGACAGCGTTGGTATCAGAGCCTGACTTCCTGTAGGATTACCAAGCCAAACTGGTCGAAGTTGAGTCTAGAAATGCTTTAGTTATGTAAGGGAATTGATTGTGGAAGGGAACGTAAGGCTCTTTTTACTCCTTTACCCTATGCCCTTCTGATCTGAGTCAACCTCTTCTTTCTACGGGGATTAAGAATTAGGCCTTCTCATCTATCTATCAGGATGACGTGTTACTAAACCGTAGTTGCCTAGGATTGTTGAGTTCAAGCCTCAGTTCAGTTCCTACTACTTCCATATATTCATAACTGTCCTTAGAACCTTGATATTATGATTCTAAGTGGTTATGCCACCATTTTTGCAGGATGTCTCAAATCCTTTCGAGCATTTACAGTCGTTATGCTGTCCGAGTCATCCCAGGTTTCTAAATAGTCTGATGCATTTGCAAACCTTTTCCCCTGTTCCTGATGTCCATTTAGGTCGGGTTAATCACACTAATCGGTGAGTTGAGGTACTCGTTGCCTCGGCATTTATGTTGGAACTATTAGTATGACCCTAGGTGTCTTAGAGGATCACCTAGTAATCGAACCATGTTTTGTGTTCCCAGTGTGATGATTCTGGCCATCATTCTCAAAAGCATTCCGTGATGCCATTTAGTTAGTAGGCATTCTATTCCTGGGTTTTGAACCCGAGACTCACCCTACCTGCTTCATGTTGATAGTGTTGCTAGTTCCTTAGGACATTAGTAAACCTTGTGATAGACCTCAAGGTCCGTGGTATTTCCTTCTTCCAAATACTATGAACCACTTATGGCAGAAGTTCTTGAACCAAAGGATCACAACCAGAGTGCTCTTGATGAGTTCTCCATTCTATATTGTGGCTCTGCCAGTTCTACCTTTCTGCATGGGTTATCTGGAAGAAATATGTTGAGCTTTGCTCGACATACTAATCTATGCCTCCACGGCTCAGAAAATTATATGTTCCTTGAGTTGTTCCTCTTCAGTTGTATTCCGACCATCCTCTATCAATAGATAGCCAAGAGTATGTGTACATTTGTGTTCATCGGTGCCTTTTATTCTTGTGGTCCGTCGAGCCGTTCTATTTTAGAATGACTAGGAGAAACAAACTCCAGTACCTCATCCATATCTAGGGTTGGGTCAAAATAGTTGTATTCCGCAGATCAAAATGCAACCCATCTTTTGGTTCTGTTCTACCCTGAAGTATTACCCACTTTATGTCAAGAGCGTCGTGAGAATTGCACATCTCTCATGAATTCTTGACGCAGTGATACTTCTTACCATCATTCTTCATTCCTCGGTCCCGTGTTGTCGCAACCGGAATGCCGACAAGTGAACCGTGATGTGTGAAATCAATACTCCTAGCAACCCCGTTGCTTGGTAGTTAATGGACAATATTCTCATCCTTAGCGTGTTGGTTATTGAATCATCATTCTAAGATAGATTGTGCTACCTAGTCCTTATTTCCTGGTGCACTCTTCGATCAACGGGTTAGGATTTTGCCAAACCCTTGCTCTATCGATCATATCGTCCTGCCCTGAAAAGCAAGATTGTTCTCGGGCTTAATAACATATCGGTGGTTCGTGATTTTCCGAATATCTTCTCGGAAGTGTTACCAGGTTGTCACCTGACCGTTATGTTGAGTTCGTAATCAAGTTGGTTTTCCGATAAACCACTTTTCCCCAAGAACTTGTGTTGGATACCCCTGAGCTAGTTGGTTAAGATTAACAACAACTTGGAGAGTTGGAAGATGAAAACTTGTCCGACTTAGCTCATCCCTAAGGGATATCCTTGTGTGTGTGTGTTGAAGAAAGATGATATATTCATCGACTGATCCTCGTGATCAGTTGTTGTATCTATTATCTTGTCCAAACCTTGATTTGAGTGTGGGCTATCGTCAAATCAAATTAGAACCAATGATGTTCGTAATGTTGTCTTACTTGCGGTTGTCCCTCGAGCATACACCATTATATCTTTGGTCTGACCAATACTATCACATTGTTCACATAGTGGTGGAAGTCCAGTGATATGGAAATTCTGATGAGTTGCTGTTGAGCCCATCAGCGGCATTTTGTCTCCTCAATGATTGTGTTGAACATCCAGCTAGTGTTGGAAACTTTATAAGCATTGCCCTCATGTCCCGATCATGAAGCATATGTCCGGTTGAAAGATGTGACTTCCTCTAATTCATGTGCATATGGTGTAAGTTGCCGCCGTGAATTCGAGAAAGTTTGTTTTTGCTTCCTTTGGAATCGTCCCAAGTCAGTCATGCACGTGCGAAGTATTCTATGGTCTGATATACTGATCATCTTCATTCTATATGTATCCCTAGCACACCAAGCCACTGATTGATTTGTTCAAGGAGAAGAAGTTCCTTCCTAAGAATCATGACTTATGTTAGGACTTTGTTATCCTCGATAATGGTTCCCCACCTGAACTCGGTAGTGTTTTATTATAAGACTACCATGTGGTCATGCTTGTCTGGGACATCGTGTTCACATGTGTTTAGCAGAACCAGCTCATGTTTTGGAGCTTACTACCGTAGTTCATTCCCCGAGAATCTCGCAACATCGTCTCGTCGATTTGTGTTGCAAACCTTCATTTTCCTTTCTAGACTCGATGAGTCTGGAATATCCTGTCACCAACCAGATCTGAATCTCAGGCAGATATGATGGTTGGAGCATTTTCCAAGAACCATAATATTGGTCTCTCGATAAACGGTAAAGTGGATGTCGTGGCCAACACATCCAGCCGGAAGACCTATTATTGTAGTATCTCGATTGAAGAAAGTTGGCCACCTTCCCATGAGGATTTCGTAGGATTTACTCCAGAAGTTGTTCCTTATGGATCTATTGTATTCCGAAGTCCGACCACTACTTGGTGGCTATGCCGATGCTTAAAGCATGACCGTGGTAACCAGTACATCAAGGAGAACATTAGAAGCGGAGTGCTAAATGTCTCTCGGTCGATCATCCTGATTTTGTTTCCTTAGCTTCGCTAAGGTGAAATCTGAGAAAGTGTTATCTTCCTTTGCATCTGCATCTTCCACCATTATTCATCATGGTAGCATGTTGTGTTGCCAGGATCCTTGACACGGATATTGGCAGAACCTTGATGAGTATGGAAATGCTCAAGTTCTTGAGAGCACGCTCAGGCACTAGGTTCTGATGTTGTCATTAACTGGAATGTGCCTCCGTTCTCTCAGTTGTTCGATATCCATCCAATTGGTGGAATCACCTTTGCCGGTGAACCTTCTCCCCAGTTACTAGAATCATTCCCAACATTTGCATTTTGTTCCCAGCTTGCACCTCAGTAGCTGTTGTTCATGATCATCTTCAAAAGTGGACTTACCATGGGTCTCATCCATTTCTGATGATAAGCAAAAATCATCCATTGCGTTGTCTTCAACAAGGTAGTCCACATCATCCATTCTAGTCCGAGTATGTCATTCTTTCAAACTCCTTCAAAAGATTGATTGTAAATTGCCTTAAGCTGGTATGAAGAGTTTCAACGATCTCTGAATCAAAAGTAATTCTTTTTGCCACTTAAGGGAATAGTTCCTCGAGTCACCTTCCCCGAGGTGCCCTGTTTTAGAATCATGGCAATTTCCCTCGCTACTTTGAAACCCTCGTCAAATTATTTCTTCTATCGCTCCTGATGCAAGTTTTGCCTCTCAGTTCACGAGATGTTTCTATGTCTCACTCCATGAGTTGATCCTGAGTTGTTCGGTCTTCGAGAAGATCGATCCTTCTAGAGTTTTCCCTTCCCTCTCGTTGTCATGTTGGTTGGAGTTCTCAGAGCAAGACATCAAGACAATGATGGTGATCGGATCAACAACCTTATGAGATGCAACCTGGATCGTGAAGACCGTGTTAGTTGTGCCCCTCTGTCTTCTTACCTCACGTCTTGAATCTCGGGACGAGATTTTTGTTAGTGGGGGTGAGTTGTCACAGCCCTAGAATTTGTTTGCAAATAGTTGCACAAGCATTCATGCATCATGTCTAAATACTGAAAGTTGAATTGAGGTTAGTTGAAACCCTCATAAATCACTTCAAAAATAATCAACATTAAAATCTTTTCAAAGAAGTCCAAGAAAATGTTCCTCTTAGTCTCTGAAAATATTGGCAAGAGGTAAAACTTAAAACAATATTTTTGGAATCTCAGAGATATTTATTTTGGGCCTTGATTTAATCCAATAAATATTTGAATTGGATCTATATTTATTATATAATAAATATATGTTCAATAATTCTGAAAATTGTTGTGTGGATTTGGATAAATCCATTTAGTTCACACAATTATTTTTATGGATTTTGAGAATGGTTTGGTCTTGAACTAAATCAAAACATAATAGCAAAAAATAGAAAAACAGAATAAATTAGAAAAAGCAGAGAGAGAGAGGGACTTATCTGGCCTTACCTGTGCAGCCCACCTGGAGCCCAAGTGGCCGGCCCAGCCCAGCGCCGCTGCCAGTCATCGCCTACCTCTGCCAGTAGGCAGAGGAGGGACACCGCGACGCCGCCGAGCTCGCCACGCCACCACCATGCCTGCCTGGCTGCCCCCCCCCCCCTCATCGCCCTGGACTCCCTCTGCAGCGCCACGGCACCGCCTGCATCTCCCTCCCCCTCTCTGCTTCCTCCCTCTCTCCCCAGCGCTCGCACCGCAGCCACCCGAGCGGAGACCGTCGCCGCCGACAAGCACCACCGCAGCCACCGTGCTCCCCTCACCTCTCCGACGCGTCCCCGAGCTCTGCCTCGTCCACCTCATCCTCTCCGTCGACTCACGCGACGCCGGACGCCTCGAAGCGCCGCCATCGATGCCTTCTTCAACCTCGGGACCGCCGGCAATCTCCGTCAAATTCGTCGGCTCCGGACCGTCCCCGAGCCCACCGAGCTGCTCTACGTGACCCCAGTGAGCTCCTGCTCCGAATCCCCCTCCTCCCCGCCATTATTTCAAGCTCAAATTGCCGACTCCCTACTGACCGAGCTCAACGCCGCTCGGGCTCGTCGCCGGCGCCGCTCCGATGCCCATTTGGTCGCGCCAACGTGCCAAACGACACCGCTGCATCGCGTAGTGCCTTGCCCGCGCTTTAGTTTGCGTGTTTGCTCGCTGCAGCCGCTTTCTCATGCACGGCCAAACTCCGGCCGCCGCCCGGCTCGTCGTCGCCGCGGTTACGCGCTGCCCCAGCTCCTTCCGTCTGCACCACTAGATGCGCGCGAGTCCCAGGAGCACGTAGATGCCCTCTGCTGCGAGTTTGGTCGCCGTGGGCGAAACCCGAGCCGTTCCGCCGTGTCTGGCCTCGCCGGCGTCAAGTCGCCGGCAGGTTTGACCCTGCTAGCCGGGGGTTTGAACCCATTGACCAGGGGTTTGACCTCCCCTGGTTGACTGACGTGTGGGCCAGGCCCCTTTTTAATTAGTGTTAGATTTAGTTAGTACTAATTAACTTAGTTAAGTAAATTAGACACTGACATGCGGGCCCAAGCTCTAATTAACTTAAGTTAGTTAGTTAGTCACTGACCAGTGGGTCCCACTGGTCAGGTTTGACCTGGACCGCGCCCTGTTTACCTGCTGACGTCATAATGACGTCAAGCTGACGCGATAATCCTTTTTCTGGAATTTAAATAAATCTTAAATGATTTATTTATTTTCAGAAAATACCCAAAACTTCTAAAAATCATAGAAATTAAACCGTAACTCCAAATAAAATAAATTATATATGTAAAATTATCAGAAAAATTCAAGGAATCCATCTGTACCATTTTCATGCATGTTTGAACAATGTTTGTCCTCTGTTTTGGACAAAACAAATAAAGGGCATTTAAATAATCATATATGGGGTTGGAATTTGAATCTTGCACTCAAACCAACTTCATTTAAATCATAGCTAGTTGCATTAGCTCAAACCACAGCATATTGACATGTCATGATCATGCATCATACTGTGCATTGCATTGATTGTATTTCTTTCTCTGTTGCCGGTATTTGTCCCCTTTCGATAGACGTGGTTTCGACGATGGGATCGGTGACACCGATGAAGAGTTATATTATCTTCAGAAGTGCCAGGCAAGCACAACCCCCTTGTTCATTCCGATACAAGCCCAGTCTCTCGCTCCTGCTCTCTTTTACTGCATTAGGACAACAACGATTTATCTGTTACTTGCCGCGGTAGTTGAACCCCTTATCCTCTGCATGACCTGTCATTGCCACAGTAAATAGATGAAACCCACTAGCATGAGTAGGAATTGTTTGAGCCCTGATGTGCCTACTCATTCATGCTTGTTTGTCATGCCTGCTACTGCTTAGAGTTGAGTCAGGTCTGATTCATCGGGGATGGATCGGAGGTGTGTAAACATGTCCTACTGTTGAGAGCTAAGTGTGTGAACACGATTTGGTAAAGGTAGCAGTGAGAGGCCATGTAGGAGTACATGGTGGGTTGTCTCATTGCAGCCGTCCTCAGGAACTGAGTTCTGTGTCTGTGATCCATGAACAGTTACTACCGCGCATTGGGCCCGAAACCAATGGACCCTCTCGGCTTCTTAATCACCCTAGTACTCTGTCCAGGAGTTGCAACTAGTTTCTGGTGTTTGTAGGATATGTGTTGGCGGTCGTGCGTAGCGCTGACCCTAGGGGTGGGCTATGTTGCGGTAGATACACTGTGGCACGGTGTACCGGGCGCCCGTTTGGTGTCTCGGGAACCCTGCACACATCGTTTGGGGCTGTGAGCGAAACTCCGGCAGGATCTCCTCGCGGATGGAACCCGAATAGGCGATAAACCTGGACTAGAGACTTAAGTGTTTAGGTAGGCCGTGGCCGACACCCTCACCCGGCTTCCGCTTGAAGGTTGCCGAGGTACATGACGTGTACAGGGCTATAAGTGGTGAGAGCGTGTGTGAAGAAGTACACCCCTGCAGGGTTATCATTATCTATTCGAATAGCCGGATTCCTCGGATATGGAAACTTGGACCCCTTGCATAGTTCATAGACAAGTGAAAGTGGATACCCTAAAACTCGCAAGATAAGCGTGAGTGCTATGGATGGCCTTCTCGTAGGGAGACGAGAGCGGATCCATAGTGGTGTATTGATTGGTGAATATGTGGACTCGTGTGCGCCACCTCAAAAGAGTTGCTCGCAATCGTAGTTCAGGTTAGCCACTGAGTCAAAGCTGGCTTGCTGCAGTTAAACTCCACTACCCCCCTTGTTGATACCGATGCATATGTAGTTTAGTTCTGATGTAAGTCTTGTTGAGTACCTTTGTACTCACGTTTGCTTAATTTATGTTTTGCAGAGAGACTTCAGTCTCGCTAGTAGTTCCGCGTGGACTTCAACGTTTAGCTTGATACCTCAGCTACGATCTTGTGCCCTCGGCAGGATTTGGTAGATAGTCAGGCTTCTTAGCCTTTTTCATTTATAGATGTCTGTACTCAGACATGTTAAGCTTCCGCATGTGCTTTGCATTGTATGCTATGATTGTTGGGTCATGAGACCCATGTTTGTAATATCTCGCTCCTCGGAGCCTAATGAATTAATACTTGAGTTGTAGAGTTATGTTGTGATGCCATGTTGTATTTACACATATCGAGCATATTGTGTGCATGATTGAAATGCTTGGTATGTGTGGGATCCGACTATCTAGTTGTTTATCCTTCGCAGCCTTTCTTATGGGGAAATGTAGTCTAGTGTTCCTCGAGCCATAGTAGTCCGCTACAGCCCGATTCACCGGAGTCCTGCTAGCCCAGCACTACTGTTCGGGACACTTGACTGGCCGGCATGTGTTTCACTTCGTCCCTATGTCTGTCCCTTCGGGGAAATGTCACGCGGTGATTTCCGGAGTCCTGCCTAGCCTGCTATAGCCCGGGATCCCCGGAGTCCTGTTAGCCCAGTGCTACAGCCCGGAATCACTCGTTGATGACCGACATGTTCGATGTGATCCATGTATGCCTGTCTCTATAGGTCTGTGCCGCTTTGGGTTCATGACTAGCCATGTCGGCCCGGGTTCTTTGTCATATGGATGCTAGCGACACTATCATATACGTGAGCCAAAAGGCGCAAACGGTCCTGGGCCAGGTAAGGTGGCACCCGTGGAAATACCGTGCGTGAGGCCACAAAGTGATATGATGTGTTACATGCTAGATCGGTGTGACCTAGGATCGGGGTCCTGACAGAAAGTATGAACCATAGGCCTTGTTTCAACGCATTGCAATACTGTTTACGCTCACTTTTATCATTAGTTACCTTGCTGTTTTTATATTTTCAGATTACAAATACCTTTATCTACCATCCATATTGTACTTGTATCACCATCTCTTCGCCGAACTAGTGCACCTATACAATTTACCATTGTATTGGGTGTGTTGGGGACACAAGAGACTCTTTGTTATTTGGTTGCAGGGTTGCTTGAGAGAGACCATCTTCATCCTACGCCTCCTACGGATTGATAAACCTTAGGTCATCCACTTGAGGGAAATTTTCTACTGTCCTACAAACCTCTGCACTTGGAGGCCCAACAACGTCTACAAGAAGAAGGTTGTGTAGTAGACATCATTTCTCTATTAAAAGGAGGCCTTAATATCCCTTAGTTTCCGTAAGGACCCCGCTGCCACAGGAGGGTAGGACAAAAGATGTCATGCAAGTTCTTTTCCATAAGCACGTATGACTATATTCGGAATACATGCCTACATTATATCAACGAACTGGATCTAGTTCTGTGTCACCCTAGATTATGATTGTTACATGATGAACCGCATCTAGCATAATTCTCCATCACCGATCCATTTCCTACAAGCTTTCCATATATTGTTCTTCGCTTATTTACTTTCCCGTTGCCATTACTATCATCGCTACAAAATACCAAAAACATTACTTTTACTACTGTTACCTTTTGCTACTTACCACTACTATCATATTACTTTGCTACTAAACACTTTGCTGCAGATATTAAGTTTCCAGGTGTGGTTGAATTGACAACTCAGCTGCTAATACTTGAGAATATTCTTTGGCTCCCCTTGTGTCGAATCAATAAATTTGGGTTGAATACTCTACCCTCGAAAACTGTTGCGATCCCCTATACTTGTGGGTTATCAAGACTATTTTCTGGCGTTGTTGCCGGGGAGCATAGCTCTATTCTTTGAGTCACTTGGGATATATATCTGCTTATCATTATGAAGAACTTGAGAGATTCAAAAACCAATATCTATCCCTCAACAATGAGGGGAGGTAAGGAACTGCCATCTAGCTCTGCACTTGATTCACCTTCTATTATGAGTAAGTTTGCGACACCTACACCTGCTTCTCCTATTCGTTCTGATATGTCGCATGTTATTGATGATGCCACTTCTGCTATGCATGATACTTATGATGAAACTACCTCTATGTCGGATACTACTGTGCCACTTAGTGATTTTCTTGATGAACAACTTGCTAGAGCTAGAGAAATTGAAAATATTGAATCTGATGATACTGATGAAAGTGATGATGAAGAATCACTTATTATTCCTAAGGGTTATGTTTTTGATCAAGAAGCTTCTTTAGCTATTTTAGCTTGCAGAAATAGAAGTGAACTCAAAAGGTTATAGCTAAATGGAGTAAGCAATCTCTAAATGCTAGAATGAAACCTGACCCTGCTTTTGCTACTTCACCTATCTTTGTTACTGATAAGGATTATGAATTCTCTGTTGATCCTGATATAATTACTTTGGTTGAATCTGATCCTTTTCATGGTTATGAATCTGAAACTGTTGTGGCACATCTTACTAAAATATTTCCATTCTCATTAAAGGGTGATGCTAAGATATGGTTTAATTCTCTTGATCCTGGTTGTGTGCGTAGTCCCCAGGATATGATTTATTACTTCTCTGCTAAATATTTCCCTATTCATAAGAAACAAGTTGCTTTGAGGGATATATATAATTGTGTGCAAATTGAAGAAGACAGTCTCCCACAAGCTTGGGGGAGGCTTCTCCAATTACTTAATGCTTTGCCTGATCATCCTCTTAAGAAAAATGAAATACTTGATATCTTTTATAATGGACTAACCGATGCCTCCAGAGATTAACTAGATAGTTGTGTTGTTTCTGTTTTCAGGGAAAGAACACCGGGTGAAGCTGAAATTCTATTGAATAATATGTTGACAAATGAAAAATAATTGGACACCTCCGGAGCCAATTCCTAAACCAACTCCGAAGAAGAGGGGTATTCTATTTCTCAGTCCTGAAGATGTGCAAGAGGCAAAGAAATCTATGAAAGAAAAAGGTATTCAAGTTGAAGATGTTAAGAATTTACCTCCTATTGAAGAAATACATGGTCTTAATTTACCGCCTGTTCAAGAAACATATGATCTTAATCCATTACCTATTGAAGAAACTCATGGTCTTGATAACCCAACACAGGTAGTAAAGGTAAATTCTCTCTATAGATATGATAAAGCTGTAATCCCATTTACTAAGTTTGCTAGCCCATGCTTAGATGAGTTTGATAAATTTATGGCTAAGCAAGAAGATTTTAATGCTTATTTTGGTAGACAATTGAAATACAATTCAAATATGCTTGAACACTTGGGTGATTATATGGCTAATGTCAAAGGTGAACTTAAACTTATTAGTAAACATGCTTCTATGGTTACCACTCAAGCAGAACAAGTACTTAAAGCTCAAAATGATTTGCTCAATGAATTGAATAGTAAGGATAATGATCATGCTGTTAGAGTTATGACTAGAGGTGGCAGAATGACTCAGGAACCTTTGTATCCTGAAGGCCATCCTAAGAGAATTGAGCAAGATTCTTAGAGAAATAATATAGATGTACCTAGTTCTTCTAAAAAGAAGAAAAAGAAAAATGATAGGACTTTGCATGCTTCTAGTGATCCTATTGCTGAAACACCTAAGAATCCAAATGATATTTCTATTTCTGATGCTGAAACTCAATCTGGTAATGAACCTGAAACTGGTAATGTTAATAATAATGTTCATGATGATGTTCAACCTAGTAATGATAATGACATAGAAATTGAACCTACTATTGATCTTGATAACCCACAATCAAAGAATCAACGTTATGATAAGAAAGACTTTGTTGTAGGAAACATGGTAAAGAAAGAGAGCCTTGGGTTCAGAAACCCATGCCTTTTCCTCCCAAACCATCCAAGAAAAAGGATGATGAGGATTTTGAGCGCTTTGCTGAAATGATTAGACCTATATTTTTACGTATGCGATTAACTGATATGCTCAAAACCAATCCTTATGCTAAGTATATGAAAGATATTATTACAAATAAAAGAAAGATACCGGAAGCTGAAATTTCCACCATGCTTGCTAATTATACTTTTAAGGGTGGAATACCAAATAAGCTTGGAGATCCAGGAGTACCCACTATACCATGCTCCATTAAAACAAATTATGTTAAAACTGCTTTATGTGATCTTGGAGCATGTGTTAGTGTTATGCCTCTATCTTTATATCGTAGACTTGATTTGAATAAGTTGACACCTACTAAAACATCTTTGCAAATGGCTGATAAATCAACTGCTATACATGTCGGTATTTGTGAGGATGTGCCTGTTGTAGTTGCAAACGTTACTATTTTAACGGACTTTGTTATTCTTGATATTCCTGAGGAGATAGTATGTCTATTATTCTTGGAAGACCCTTTTTGAATACTGCAGGGGCTGTTATTGATTGCACTAAAGGCAATGTCACTTTTCATGTTAATGGTAATGAGCACACGGTACACTTTCTGAGGAAACAACCTCAAGTTCATAGTATCAACTCTATTGGAAAAATTCCATCGATTATATTTGGAGGTTTTGAATTTCCTCTTCCTGCTGTCAAGAAGAAATATGATATTCTTATTATTGGGGATGTGCATATCCCCGTTGAGGTAACATAGTGTTATTCGAAATTTCTCTGGTTCCATGTTATTCGAAATGAGTTCGTTAACAAGACTTGATCAACCTTGTTAGTGGATTCCTTTTGATGATCATGAGATGGATGAAACAAGAAGGCACAACATCTGTACCCCACTTTCACTTTCTGTTATTTATATTAAATAAAATAAAAATAAATATTTTTCTGTCTGTTATCTGATTATCCGTGCAATATAAAAATACCTCAAAAATAAAAGTTCTCCAAATGCCCTGAAATTTAAATATGATTTTTTCTAGAATATTTGAGAATATTTGGCACTGACAACATAGCAGGGGGGTCAACCACCTGCCCACGAGGGTGGAGGGCGTGCCCTACCCCCCTGGGTGTGCCCCCTGCCTCGTGGGCCCACGGTGGCCCTCATCCACTTATTCCTGCACCCACACACTCCTTCTTCCTCCCACAAACGCGAATATCTAGCTCAAGCACGAGTTCTAGCTCATCTTGCTGCCATTTTCGATCTCCTTGCTCAAAGCACCTCTCACAAAACTGCTTGGGGAGATTGTTCCTTGGTATGTGACTCCTCCATTGGTCCAATTAGTTTTTGTTCTTGTGCTTTATTCATTGCAAATTTTTGCTGCTTAGGTGACCCTGTTCTTGAGCTTGCATGTCAAATTTATATGGTCAAGAGTAGTTTTGATGCATGATATAGGCCCTAGGCACTTGTAGGAGTAGTTTCTATCAATATTATTGAGTTTGGTTTACTTTTATTTTGAAGTTACTAAAAAATTCAGAATTTTTTCAGAGGAAGAAATATGCTTAGGAAAATGTTCCAAGGTGGTTCTTCAAGGAAGCAAGGACCCAGGCTTGCAATGCGTGATGCTGATCACGAGCCACCAAGAGACGCTCCAGTGCGTCCTTGTGAATGGCCTTCTGAGAGCTTTATGGATCAAGCAGGAATTATGGAAGAATTCAACGCATATTTGTGTAATGCTGATCTCGTGAGCTTCGAGGAAGAGAAGTGCAGCCAGTATCACAACCTCACCAGTACCTTTGTGAGGAGGTTTGAATTTCCAACTTCACGTAATTCTCCAACTGTCCTGTTTGATCTTTATGATAAATCTTATACTATGGGCTTAGAGGACTTTACCACTGCTTGCAAACTTCCACAACGGGGTAGTATAAGGGATTCTCGCAATCTGAATTTAGAGATTTTCTTGCTAGCATAACTGTGGGAGAATCTAGAGATATAACACAAGCTACCATAGGGAGCATTCATTTTCCTGCTATACATTATTTCGCTCTCTTTATAGGTAGATGCATTAATGGTAAAGATGAGGCATGTCACATGTGTGTCCCCGATCTCAGTATTCTTAGGAGTGCTGTGTTAGGAGACAAATCTTATAATTTGGGAGCCATTGTTGCATGTAGGTTGCATCTTAATAGATTTAATGGAGATTTCTTTGGAGGAATTTATGCAACCTGCATAGCTAATTTTCTTGGTATAGCCATACGCGAAGATGATATTGAATTACCTCCTACTTATCTAGATTTTAATGCTATGGTTCACCACCATTTTGTCGAGAGGAACGAATCACCTCTCCAGTATCGACTAATCTTTGACAGACGTTGTGCTATCTGTATTACTCTCCCTGCTCCTGCCTTCTTTGATTATCAGGCAAGAGGAAGATATACTATTACCATAGAGGAGGCAGATGAGTATGAGAGGAGAGAGGAGGCCGCTCGTCGCCACGCTACAGCTCAGCAGGTGATAGCCGCTGCATCGCAGTACGACCCCAGCTACTATTATCGATATCCGCCAGGCTAGCGTGGCCATAGACCAACTTAGGCCAAAAGCCTAAGCTTGGGGGAGTACGTATTTCCCACCGACATTACATTTATGCTCACACACTCATTGCTAGATGTCGGTGCTCATACTTTTTCATTGTATCATCCATGCTAGTTTATTTTCCTTTTTATGCTTTCTTCTTGTGTGTTTAATAAACCTTAAGAAAAAAAGAAAAAATTAGTTGTAGCTTTTAGTTAGTTTACTTTCCATGCTTGTAGTAGTAATTAAAAAGAAAACCCAAAAAGATTTCCTGTTCTTCTTTTGCTTGTTGAGAGCTTTCCCGTGTAAATAGTTTTATTTCTTTTCTTTTCTTTGGGGGTCGATAGGAGAAGACCATAATTAAATTGTTGAAATGGCTCTTATATGCATTATTGTTTATTTGACAAAAGAGCCCATATTTCCTTGTCTTCTCCTGTTTATTGAATGCCTGCAGATTCCAGCTTAGTCCAATGCACGTGCACTATTATTATTATTCACATCATTCGATCGTGCAAGTGAAAGGCAATTATGATGTTATATGATGGACTGGCTGAGATGAGAAAAGCTGGTATGAACTCGACCTCTTTTGTTTTTTTAAATATGATTAGTTCATCATTCCTGATTCAGCCTATTATGAATAAACATGTTTGCAATGACAACTAGAGATCATAGTTTCTTGTGCCATGCTTGATTAGCTATGAGTTATAATGGTTTACCTTGCGTGCCAACATGCTATTAAAATGGCTATGATGTGGTATGATAGGGTGGTACCCTCCTCTGAATGATTTAAGTGACTTGACTTGGCGCATGTTCACGCATGTAGTTGAAACAAAATCAACATAGCCTTCACGATATTTATGTTCATGGTGGATTATATCCTACTCATGCTTGCATCCAGTGTTGATTAATTTTAATGCATGTTCATGACTGTTGTCGCTCTCTAGCTGGTCGCTTCCCAGTCTTTTGCTAGCCTTCACCTGTACTAAGCGGGAATACTGCTTGTGCATCCAATCCCTTAAACCCCAAAGTTATTCCACATGAGTCCACTATACCTACCTATATACGGTATCTACCTACCGTTCCAAGTAAATTTGTATGTGCCAAACTCTAAACCTTCAAATAAATATCATGTTTTGTATGCTCGAATAGCTCAGGTATCAACTAGGGCTGTCTGTATCTTCCATGTTAGGCGGGTTATTCTCAAGAGGAGTGGACTCCGCTCCTCACTCACGAGATAAATGGCTGGTCACCGGGATGTCCAGTCCCATGCTTTATGCAAACTAAATCAAAATAATTGCAAACAAAACTCCCCCTGGGACTCTTGTTAGTTGGAGGCACTCGTTGTTTCGAGCAAGCCATGGATTGATGCTTGTGGTGGAAGGGGGAGTATAAACTTTACCATTCTGTTTGGGAACCGCCTATAATGTGTGTAGCATGGAAGATATTGCCATCTCTTGGTTGTTATGTTGACAATGAAAGTATACCGCTCAAAATATTATTCACCTCTGTTTCAAAACCGAGCTCTGGCACCTCTACAAATCCCTGCTTCCCTCTGCGAAGGGCCTATCTATTTACTTTTATGCCGAGTCACCATCCTCTTATTAAAAAGCACCAGTTGGAGAGCACCGCTATCATTTGCATTCATTACTGTTAGTTTACATTGAGTATGACTTGACTGGATCTCTTCTACCATGAATTACAATGTCTAGTCGGTCCTTGGTCTTTAAAGGTGCTCTGCATTTATGTTTTGCGGTCTCAGAAAGGGCTAGCGAGATACCACCTTGTTATATCATATTATGATTGTTTTGAGAAAGTGTTGTCATCCGAGATTTATTATTATGGCTCGCTAGTTGATTATGTTATTGATATGAGTACACTTGAGACCTATGCATTATTGTGAATGTGGTTAGTTATAATCTTTGCTGACAAATTGAATGCTGACTTTACATATTTACAACAACAAGAGCAAACAGAGTTTGTAAAATTTTTTCTTTATCACTTTCAGTTTGTCAACTAAATTGCTTCAGGACAAGCAAAGGTTTAAGCTTGGGGGAGTTGATACGTCTCCGTCGTATCTACTTTTCCAAACACTTTTGCCCTTGTTTTGGACTCTAACTTGCATGATTTGAATGGAACTAACCCGGACTGACGTTGTTTTCAGCAGAATTACCATGGTGTTATTTATGTGCAGGAGAAAACGTTCTCGGAATGACCTGAAACTTCACGGAGCCACTTTTCAGAAAATAAGAAAAATACCTGCCAAAGATGAAGGCCAGGGGGCCCACCGTCTCTCCACGAGGGTGGGGGCACGCCTGCCCCCGTAGGGCGCGCCCCCTACCTCGTGGGACCCCTGTTGCCTCTCCGACTCCAACTCCGCCTCCATATATTGAGTTTCGAGGAGAAAAAAATCAGAGAGAAGAAATCATCACGTTTTACGATACGGAGCCGCCGCCAAGCCCTAAAACCTCTCGGGAGGGCTGATCTGGAGTCCGTTCGGGGCTCCGGAGAGGAGAATCCGTCGCCATCGTCATCATCAACCATCCTCCATCACCAATTTCATGATGCTCACCGCCGTGCGTGAGTAATTCCATCGTAGGCTTGCTGGACGGTGATGGGTTGGATGGGATCTATCATGTAATCGAGTTAGTTTTGTTAGGGTTTGATCCCTAGTGTCCACTATGTTCTGAGATTGATGTTGCTATGACTTTGCTATGCTTAATGCTTGTCACTAGGGCCCGAGTGCCATGATTTCAGATCTGAACCTATTATGTTTTCATCAATATATGAGTGTTCTTGATCCTATCTTGCAAGTCTATAGTCACCTATTATGTGTTATGATCCGTTAACCCCGAAGTGACAATAATCGGGATACTTACCCATGATGACCGTAGTTTGAGGAGTTCATGTATTCACTATGTGTTAATGCTTTGTTTCGGTTCTCTATTAAAAGGAGACCTAAATATCCCTTAGTTTCCGTAAGGACCCCGCTGCCACGGAAGTGTCGGACAAAAGATGCCATGCAAGTTCTTTTCCATAAGCACGTATGACTATATTTGGAATACATGCCTACATTATATCAATGAACTGGAGCTAGTTTTGTGTCACCCTAGGTTATGACTGTTACATGATGAACCGCATCCGGCATAATTCTCCATCACCGATCCATTTCCTATGAGCTTTCCATATATTGTTCTTCGCTTATTTACTTTCCCGTTGCCATTACTATGATCACTAAAAAATACCAAAAACATTACTTTTACTACTATTACCTTTTGCTACCGTTACCACTACTATCATATTACTTTGCTACTAAACACTTTGCTGCAGATATTAAGTTTCCATGTGTGGTTGAATTGACAACTCAGCTGCTAATACTTGAGAATATTCTTTGGCTCCCCTTGTGTCGAATCAATAAATTTGGGTTGAATACTCTACCCTCGAAAACTGTTGCGATCCCCTATACTTGTGGGTTATCAAGCACCTGCTCCGTAGTTGTACTATAACAATCTCATCAATTGCCTTGATCTCCATCTTACAGAAATTGATTTGATCGACTACCGAGGCAGCACATCTGAGATTAAATTGGCCAGGTTCTTTGTTCTGGAGGCAAGTGTGCTCAAGGTAATGAGGTTTGGCGTTCTCTAGCGCAACAATGAATGGTGTGCTGATCACCGCAAGCGTCTAAGCCTAAATGACAAAGTCTCCGCAGAAGCTGAATTTGTTTTTGAAACATCAAATGGCCAGACACTCGAAAACTTATTTGCCCATTAGTGACTTGTCAGGGCGGTGGATTTTAGTTTGTACGATAATGCTGCATCCACCTAAAGTAACAAAAGTTCTTACGTAAACTTCCTAGTAATTCCATCTTCGTAGGTGCAGCATTACTCCTACCATTTGTAATATCAGTTTGAAACTTGTAATATTGTCGTGTCCTATTCCTGTGTTTTCAAAATCCTGCGAATCAAATAGGTCCTGAGTTGGTGATGATGTTGTGCCTCCCATCTTTCACCAATAGCCGTCGGATCTAGATCTGACGCATACAAACCAATCTTCTCCATTTTTGCAAAAAGATGCCCGCACTTGTTCCCTATTTACAAACAACTCCTTGTCTCTCACAATCAGCCTTATCTCCTCCCCACCACATCTAGAAGGCCGTGGAAAAATCTGGCGTGATGGCCGCTGCCGGAGCCGTCCACCCCCAATCTTGGTGTTCCGTGCAATGCACAGGCATCTACGCACGGGAAATTATGTTGAACAGGGCTAGTTGTAAGAAGTCTAGCTCTACAGCCATGATGATAGTGACTGCACACGGTGAGGCTGACTATGGTATGCCGAACACGGTGCCTATACTCAGGTGTCATCTCCGACGCAGGGTCTTGTCACTTCACTGTGAGGAGCAGCACGTAATAATTTGACCAACGGGTAGTACAGTGCTAGTACTCCTACTACTACATTGGTAGTACTACTACTAGTACTAGTAGCACCACCGTCTGGATTTAGGAGTACTACCACGTCCATCTGGATTTTAGTATTTGACTAGCAATATCTAGTAATGCATGTCACAAAAAATGTACTACTCCCTCTGTAAATAAATACATGGTGTTTTATTCCTATCGGCGAGAGAACTTAATGTTTTTTTGCTAACTAGAGTACTAATAGGATTACATGCAATGAACTAAACACTGCATGTCATGTTTGGTAGTCTCAAGTCATTGAAAGTATGCACGGCCCACATCTCTCATTGGTTGATATGTCACGAAATAAGAAACAAGGAGGGAGTTAATGCACTGTGCCTAAGTATTTTGGGATTATTTCCTTTTCGTAAGGTGACTTACACAACATTTTTGTTTACATGCATTAACATTTTATTAGTTAAATCAAAGGTCAAAACTTGGCGCAAAATGCAAAGGGGACCAATAAACCAGTAAACATCAAACTTCTCTCGTTTGGCCCCAACTAGAGGTCCGGTGAGATGACTATACTGCACCGGCACAGAGGGGGACGCAGCTTCATTGACTTACGACAACTGCCTTTGGGTGAATGACATGTGGGCCCAGGGGGTGGCTGGCCCACCTATCATACAGCCAAAGGTGGGTGCAGTAGAGGGCCGAGGAGTAGTACGAAATCCTATGCACCTACGCACGCTAACCAAGGGCAAGAGTGATCACTCAAATCGCAAGATCAGTTGACTAGAAGCTAAGCTAGAACCATGGAGGCGATGAGCGCGAGCATCAGCCGGCTATGCCAGATGGTCCACGATGCCGGCCTGCGGCCCAGCACCGAGGAACGTCTCCAGGTAGTATTGCTTGAGGCCGCCAGGGCGAGGGGCCACTTGGACGATAGCTTCATCTCCTTGTTCGACGAGGTCCTCGTCGATTTCCTCGACAAGTTCACCGTCGTCAAGAAGCTTGCGGACGACTTTGATGTAAGCCTCCAGCCGATGTGCCCAGGCTCTGCGATGCCCGCCACCCTCAACGGCCACTATGGTGACAACCTCTTCGATGCACTAGTGGCCCTGCGACTGCCCGCCGTCGTGCCAGAGAATGTCCACCTCAAGGTCGCGCTCGCCGCGCAGCGCCTGGCGCAGCAAGACACCATCGACATAATCACCCGTGTCTACGTGCAAATCGTCCACAAGGACTACTACATGCAAGAGGAGGACGATAGGACGTTCTTGGACCGCAGGGCAACCTTGGATGGCACTGTTCAGAAGCACGTTGAGCTCGCCGCCAACGCCGCTGCTCCTCACACATCGGTTGGTGACCCGGCGCACTAGGGCGTGAGGATGTCATTGATGGATCCGTATGTATTTTTATCCTTCCGTCAAATCCATGTAGTAGTATATGATACTACAGCAATTATCTTACATTTCGCATCAACTTCATAATTTTCGTACGTACTCCATGCATGAACAGCGCCAGAACCAAACTTCTCATTACTCTAGGCAAAATTGTTATTTTCTATCTATCGGTCGCGCCATGGAGTAGAACCAAATTTTACAAGTTACGAGTTCAAAAGGAAATGCCTGCCGTGTTCGCGTCGCACCCCCACACGGTTGGTCTGGCACGCCGCTCAAGCGGGAATGCGTGCGGTGTTGCATTTTCACTTACAAGTGGGACCGAAGTTGAGCAAACTGACTATCGGCAAACCCCCACCCCACCCACCGCGCGATGGCTGAGAAAACAGGAGGGAGAAGAGATGGTTGTAGCACAGACTCCAAGAAAATTGGTGTCGGATGGGACTCGTGTGGGTGGCGTGTGCCGTACTGCTAGACATGAATGCTAGTTATGGCCCATGCCACCCCACTATATCGAGCCTATATCGAGGTAGTACGTAGAACAAATTTCCTGCAGTCCGTGCTCAGCCCTCCTCTAACTCTCTTCTCAGCCAGCCAGCGGATGCGAGGAGCCCATCGTCTGTTTGCTCACGTGCGGCCCCACATGTCAGTGAAAACGCAAGAGGACCCACTGAACCTGCACATCTTTCACCTCGATGTGCTGGTGATGAAAAACAAATCCAATAAAGATCTTCGGTGGCTGCTTTTGGAGTTACTCAAGAGTAGTAAGATTCTATTTATAGTTTAACCCAAGATGCACATCTCGTGCCTTTAACTACCACTCTATTTTCTTTCATGACACGACCTGGATGCTGGATGTCCCACGTGTCGGCAAAAGGAGGAAGAACCGGACCAAATCTTCGGTTGTGCTCTCGGATTAGACTAGTTGTGCTAACTTAAAAAATTTATTGTGTACTCCCTCTGTTCCAAAATACTTGACTTCCGTTTGTACAAAAATGGATGTACCTATATACTAAAACATGTCTAGATACATATATATTTTTACAAATAGAAGGCATGTATTATGCAATGGAGGGAGTAGAATGGATGCAAGTTTTTGTATTGGGAAGAAGAGTACATCCATATATTGATAGAGCGCAATTTAGTAGATGTTCTATCACTTTTAGCTAGCACAGAGGCTAGATATGAGATTAGTGCACTTGTTGATACTCCTACTAGAATAGAGGCTAGACATGAGACTAGATGCGAGGAAGCAATGTCTACTTCTTTACACTCGAAGAAGAAAGAAGCACGCAAGATCGAGCCTCCGCAGATCAACAATGAATGCATCGAGAAGGCACTAATCCAACTTATAGGAGTAGTAAAATGTATTCTTGTGGTTCTTTTTTTCTTTGGTCTTGCTTTTCTAGTCAAAATTATCGTTGGAGTTCGTGCAAAACGGAGGTCCATTTGGGGTCGTGTGTTGGAGTTGGCCTTACAAGTGGGACCGCAGTTAAGGAAACCGATTATCGGCAAACCCCCACCTCGCCCGCCGCGCGATGGCTGAAGTTAGAGAAACGACGAGGTTGAAGAGATTACTCTAGCACGGACTCCAAGAAATAATATGGTGTCAGATGGATGTCGTGGTGGTGGCGTGTGCCGTACTCCTGGACGTGAATGCTTGTTCTGGCCCATGCCACCCTACTACTCCTACTACTTACTCTTACTATATAGTACTAGTATCGAGGATTCGAGGTGCTGGTTACGTACAGTGAACACATTAACATATGGCTACAGTAAAAACACCCGCCCGACGCGCGAAGCATGTGAAGATAGTAAAAGTAGTGTACTACTATTGTTGATTGGCCTCATCCGATAACCTGTTGCAATGCACGTACAATTATGTATTCGGAAAATATTTTTTTGCCTCGTCGCACCACTCACTTAGAGAAGCGACTCGAAAGCCGTTCATAAAGTTAGTAAGTTTATCACATGCATATCATTTTATTACATACAACAGGTCATCAACCCACATCGACAACGAGGATACATTATAAATACTAAAGTTTTCACCACACAACAAATAACAAGCAATGAAATGAACTTCAACTCAACCATTCCTCGGCCTTGGAAACGCTTGCTTTGAACCACAAGTGATTCTCTGGGACGGGCCATCGATTGTCGATCTGGAGACCAACGCAGGACTGATCATCCAGGCTAAAGCGGCCTACTATATCAGTACCAGGGTAGGGAACTAGCCAAATGCCTGAGGTATAGACACAGTTGCTTCTCATAAATGGTACTAGTAACGTTGTGTCAACAGCAGTTGGATCGCCTTTCACCATCATCAGATAGTTTTGTCCAAGGAAGAGCGAGTTTTCTCCAAGACTATCAATTCTGTACCAGGGAGAAGGAGTTGGCGCTAGCACACTAGTATCCATCCCGAATACCATGCAACGGGTGTTGGAATAGGTCCGGAGAGTGCGACCATGGGAGACTACACCTGCTTCCTTAGCAGTAACATCATCAGTGGGATGTATACACACAAGAAGATCCATCGAAATTAGTTGCCAGGCGCCATAGAGTATATGGGCGTTGCTCATCCTCATGCTCGTCATCATCACCATCGTCATCTCCCCCTTGGTTATAAAAAATTTCAAGTATAGGTGGTGGGATGTTCACAGGACCTTGGAAACACAAGAAGAAGGTTAATTAGTAAAGGGAAACTTGCTAACCCGCATGCATGTGGATGAAACAATTATAATTACGGTGGAAGACAAACGTACCGAAACTACGAGGATCCCATGCAAAAACAGTGCCACAAGTGGTGGCAGAAAACACAAGGCCCTCGTATTGAATTGCATCACAGTACTCATCCGTGTACAGAAACTGATTTTTGAGCAATATCCATCGAGTCAAACCACCAAGGATGGCAACAAGCTTGTCGAAGATAGCAACAAATTTATAGTTGTTGTAATTTCAAGAGCGGTTGGGAACTCGACAAATTGCTATCTTCCGTAGAAGACAGTCACCATGATCGTATTTGAACGTGCGTACAATACCGGTGTGCTCAATCTCTCGGCAGTCTGCTGAGATTTTTGGAAGTGGAACCCGGTCACGAGTGTACACATTCACAAGTTCCCACTCGCAGTTGGACCCAATGTAAAAAAACCCAATCTCCATTTGCGCCCGCCCAAGCCTTTCCCTCAAGCGATGGCATCTTAACATCATACGTACCATTATCAAGCAGCATCAACTTGCACAGGGCGAGGCCTCTGTCGTGCCGGCACCAGTCATCAGGGTCATGGCGAAGAAGATAGGGGAGATCAAACCGCTCCTTGACTCTTGGGTTCTTTGTAATTATGTTATTAGTTGAGTCGAGAATGGGCTTGAACGAACCTGCCAAGCTAGCCGAGGTGATGACGTCGCACTGATCAATGAGTTCCTCCACCACGTCATCTTTCAGATCGGGGCAAGAATAACGGGGTCGTTTCCGGCCTATTCCCTCCATGGAGAAGACGATCGAACAATGGCAGAAGAAAGGGTGAAGGGATGAAGGAAAATGGAGGAGGGAGAGGAAGAGCGTGCGATAGCAGTTCCAAATCGAGAGGGAAAGGCGAAGAATCGGTGGACGGTTGCGAGTTTGCCACGGTTCACGAAGAGGCGCCCCGGCCTACATGTCCGTTCGGAAATACTCCTACTACTCGCCGTCGTCTCACTGATATGTTAGAATGGGACCACATGTCAATGAAACATGGTGTGTAATTTCTCGTGCAAAATGCGATATGGCCGCGTTGGCCCGAGGTGCCGCATTAGTTATCGACCTTTATTTTTTTAATGGCGTGCCGATCAGTTTTGAAGCACGACTAACTGGTACTGTACACAGAGAAAATATAAACTACTCTACCACTACTCCACCTCCAGTACTAGTAGTATAAAAAGATATATAGGCTGGAGCTTCAGCGCTTTCTTGCTAAGGGCTGCCCACCTGCTTCTCACACTACCGCCCTCTCTCCAGATCTAAAAAAGACAGCCCCTCTCTCCCTCCTCACCGGTGGTCACAGATCCGCCGGGGAAGAAAAGTACGTGCGGCATTAACGCACTCGTCGTCGGCGAGCGAGGTCACTCACTGACGACAAGGCCGTCCTCTGAGACCTAGCGCCCGTGCGGGATGGCCTCCGTCCCCAAGCTCGCTGCCGTAGTGTGTGCGAAGGACAACGACCACGAGCGAAGCCACTTCCCGCCGACCCTCAGGTATGCTACCTCTTTTTGAACCATAACCTTGTTCTATTGCCCCATCTGCCACGTCGTTGCATGTGGATCTTTTTCCACTCCACCATCTTACCAATTTGTTATCCTCTGCTCTACTAGCCACGCAAACGAAGACCATAATTTGCACTATTAAAGGAAACCCTACTTCATGCAGACTAATCCATGTTTGGGTTGAATAAGGAAAGGAAGGGAGACTGTACTGTCCAAGAGAGTAGGCATCAAACCCGCATCTAGGTTGAAAAGGGGAAAATCAGTAGCTAAGGAACGAGTCTCGTGTCTCTTGGTTGAAGAAGGGTAGAAAGGCATGACAACGCAATAGAGAATGACCAGGTCGATCGGTTTGTTGTCCTCACATAGGAAAAAGGTGGCTAAAGAGAACAAAAATGGGACGTAATCCACATATGCTGCCTGGATATTTGTTGCTCTGGGCAACCATGCCTCCCTCACCACTCTGCGTCCGTGGAGGTACATCGTACTGGTGCGCCCACTGTCCGAATGGGCCTCCCATGCTCTTACTGCCACTTTTTTGCTGTTAGTATAACGCCAGCACTCAAGTCAAGCAATGCTACTGCTAAAGTGATGCCACATTTAACTAATGCCGCTCTCAGTCTAATGCCGCCGATAAATTTAAGCAATGCCATTTAATGTCATTGGATTATTTCAGGGTTAGCTGTTGATTGTGGATGTATTAAAGATTTTTCAGCTAAGGCATTCTAATGCTGTTGCACTGCCAGTATACCAACGATGAAACTTGTTACTACCTTCAGATTTTTGCACTGTTAATGCTTATAGATTACATACCTCACTTTCATGAGATAAGTTAATTTTTTTGTACAGTGTCACCAAAATGCCAAGGCGCTGATGTCATTTTATTTTGGTTAAACTGCACAAACAATTATGAAGACAAGAGGAAAGGTCAAGAGTGGGCACCTCCTCCTCTGGTTGTTCTCTTGATTCGTTCGATCAAGTTTTTCTGTTTGATCGATTATCAAGATTGGGATAGCAATTTTTAAGGTCCCCCCGAGTTCGAAATGATATTTACCTTGGAGGTACATGGTTTGCAATTTTTTTATACTATCATCAGTTAATAATGCTAGTTACCTTCAGACTTTTGTATTTGGTCTAATGCTCATGCATAGCTAGTATACCAATGCTGAAACTTGTTACCTTTACATTTTGTATTGTTAATTCTTATAGAAACCTTCCAGTGCTAGAGTTTATTGAAATCTTTTTAGTAAAACCATTGTATTGTACCCTGTAATAAACTAACTACTCTACTGTTGCACTAGCCACTGGATTAGTGTATATTTGTAGTATTCAAATGGTGTTGCATTAGCGTATGGACATAAATAAAGTGTGGCAAGCTTTCCCAGATATGTGCTCAAGAAAACTACTACCTGTTTTTCTAAATACTAGACATTTGGGTACTTTAAATTGAACCGCGAAAATGTCTTATATTAAGAAACAAAGGGTGTAGAGTTCACTCAAATTATCCCGGTAAAGCTAGTCACACCTTTGTTAAAATTAATGTTAATTATGTTATCGGAGGAGGTCTGTATGTTTGTCTCTAATGCCTGTCGACTACATACCTGACATCATGATGTAATGTTAAGTCATTTCCTTTTGTACAGTGTCACTGAATTGTCAAGGCGGTGATGGCATTTTATTTTAGTAGAACTGCACAAAATTTGCTTAAAAGAAGAGGAAAGGTCAGGAATGGCTCCGTTTTTCAGAAAATACTATGTATGCCTTCCTGACATCAGCCATTGTTGCTTTATTTATTCCTTCAAACAGGTGGTTAGAAACAGTCTTGCTACCTTTTCCCATTAAGAAATTGGAATGCTTATATTTGTGAGTCTATGCTTCAACTAGTGCCACTTTTAGAGTAATCACACTTTCAATATCTATGCAAACAGGGATGCTCGATTTTAGTGGAACTGCACAAAAAGTCCAACTGGTTCAACATTAGGAGAATGTTTTTTCCAAACCTTTATATCCAATTGGTGGCACTATGAGCTGTTCATTACGAAGGTACATGGTTTGCTACTATCTTGCTACTCTTTTTGTACTGTCATTAGATAGTAATACTAGTGCTTTGCATGTGAATTTATTGGCAGGGTGGACCTACATTGGAGGTGCAAGACAGGATTCAATGATTGGATGCTCAATTTTGGTTGTATCGATTTCACCTCTTCCATCACTGCGAACATGGATATCCTTGGTCTGATGAAGAATAGGTGCTATATTTCTGCTCTGAACCAACAAATCAATTCAGTATGAAATTGTCCAAGGCAAAACATAACTGTATCAGATTGTCCAGTGCAGAACATGACAGATGCTAAGCGGAAGAGACATGTTTAAACCGAAAATGCAAGGTGTGGTATATGTTTACTAGCTGCTTGATATTTGTGTAGACAGAGATGTCTGCCCGTTGCTATTTGGCAAACAAACAAAGTGTCCGCAATTTTGGTTGAACTGCACAAGAGAATAGTATAGTCACTGCATGCAGTGCCATTTGAAAATAGACACAGAAAGATTGATAGTCACTTCATGGACTGCAGAAAAGTAGTACTGTACTATTTATTGGCCAACACTAGGTGCTTCATTGCTTTGGTCTGATTATACAATGGGCATCATTTTGCCTAAGTTAAAGTTTGTATTCCGAAAATAGTCTCGCGGTGTGATCGAGATAAGACCAAATCATATTGCAGTGGATGTTCCTCCATCATGTGTGGTTCATTCTCATGGTTCCAATTGTTGGTGAAACCACTTACGTTTGCAAGAGGAATTGTAGACTTCACAAACAAATTTGTCTTTCAGTCTGTACTTAATGTTGACCAAGAGAAGCATCCATGTTAGTAGGAAGAATAGATGTTTGATACGTCTCCAACGTATCTATAATTTTTGATTGCTCCATGCTATATTATCTACTGTTTTGGATGTTTATGGGCTTTATTATACACTTTTATATCATTTTTGGGACTAACCTATTAACCCAGAGCCCAGTGCCAGTTTCTGTTTTACCTTGTTTTAGAGTATCGCGGAAAAGGAAAATCAAACGGAGTCCAATTGACCGGAAACTTCACGGAACTTATTTTTGGAAGGAAAGCAACCTGATGGACTTGGAGTGCATGTCAGGAAAGAAACGAGGGAGCCACGAGGTAGGGGGCGCGCCCACCCCACTAGGGCGCGCCCTCCACCCTCATGGGCCCCTCGTGGCTCCCCTGGCATACTTCTTCCCCCTATATATCTGTATATACCCTAAAAACATCGAGGAGCACAATAGATCAGGAGTTCCGCTGCTAGAAGCCTCCATAGCCACCGAAAGCCAATCTAGACCCGTTCCGGCACCCTGTCGGAGGGGCCAATCCCTCTCCGGTGGCCATCTTCATCATCCCGGTGCTCTCCATGACGAGGAGGGAGTAGTTCTCCCTCGGGGCTGAGGGTATGTACCAGTAGTTATGTGCTTGATCTCTCTCTCTCATGTTCTTGAGGTGATACGATCTTGATGTATCACGAGCTTTGCTATTATAGTTGGATCTTATGATGTTTCTCCCCCTCTACTCTCTTGTAATGGATTGAGTTTTCCCTTTGAAGTTATCTTATCGGATTGAGTCTTTAAAGATTTGAGAACACTTGATGTATGTCTTGCCGTGGATGTCTGTGGTGACAATGGGATATCACGTGATTCACTTGATGTATGTTTTGGTGACCAACTTGCGGGTTCTGCCCATGAACCTATGCATAGGGGTTGGCACACGTTTTCGTCGTGATTCTCTGGTAGAAACTTTGGGGCACTCTTTGAGGTTCTATGTGTTGGTTGAATAGATGAATCTGAGATTGTGTGATGCATATCGTATAATCATACCCACGGATACTTGAGGTGACATTGGAGTATCTAGGTGACATTAGGGTTTTGGTTAATTTGTGTATTAAGGTGTTATTCTAGTATGAACTCTAGGGTTGTTTGTGACACTTCTAGGAATAGCCCAACGGATTGATTAGAAAGAATAACTTTGAGGTGGTTTCATACCCTACCATAATCTCTTCGTTCGTTCTCCGCTATTAGTGACTTTGGAGTGACTCTTTGTTGCATGTTGAGGGATAGCTATGTGATCCAATTATGTTATTATTGTCAAGAGAACTTGCACTAGCGAAAGTATGAACCCTAGGCCTTATTTCCATGCATTGCAATACCGTTTACGCTCTCTTTTACCATTAGTTACCTTGCTGTTTTTATATTTTCAGATTACAAAAACTATTATCTACTATCCATATACCACTTGTATCACCATCTCTTCACCGAACTAGTGCACCTATACAATTTACCATTGTATTGGGTGTGTTGGGGACACAAGAGACTCTTTGTTATTTGGTTGCAGGGTTGCTTGAGAGACACCATCTTCATCCTACGCCTCCTACGGATTGATAAACCTTAGGTCATCCACTTGAGGGAAATTTGCTATTGTCCTACAAACCTCTGCACTTGGAGGCCCAACAATGTCTACAAGAAGAAGGTTGTGTAGTAGACATCAAGTTCTTTTCTGGCGCCATTGCCGGGGAGGTGAGTGCTTGAAGGTATATCTTTAGATCTTGCAATCGAGTCTTTTAGTTTCTTGTTTTATCACTAATTTAGTTTATAAAAGAAAACTATAAAAAAATGGAATTGAGTTTGTCTCATACGCTTCACCTTTTTAATATCTTTCGTGAGTATGATGGAAAGGATAATTGTGCTCAAGTGCTAGAAGAAGAAATCTATAAAATGTTTGGCACTAAATATTTGAATGATGGGCATGATTGCAATGTTGTTAGTATGAATTCTTTGAATATCCATGATACTAATGATGATTGCACTAGTTATGATGAAAATGTCTCCTATAAACATGTCAATTTTTGTGGAGTGCATTGGGTTTGTAAGTACACACCAAATAGGGAAGATAGATATTGCAAGAGGCATAAGTACTTAGAAACTGGATTGTTGCAAGAAAGTCTTGATGATTGTGCTAAAAAATTCAATATTTTTCGCGCCCCTTGTGAACTTTGCAATGAACATGGTCATTTAAACCTCCAATGCAAATTGTTTCATGACCGAATCGTATCCAAAATTTGTGATAATTTGATACCCTTGAGCACCATAAAGAGCTTAGTCTTCTTTTGGGGTATGAGGAAATGAAACGTATAACTGAGGGTATTCCAAAGTTTAATCTTGATAGATTTCTTGATTTTGATCTAGAGAAATTTATATGTATTGTGCGGTGAATTGTATTGAAAATCCTTATATTGCCAACTACATAAAGAAAAGAAAACAAATATAAGATGAAGAGAATACTAATGAAAGGGAAGAGGCTTCCCAATACCCTCCTATTATTTCTTATGATGAATCAGGTAACGAGGAGGAGCCTCCTATTCAACCAATCTCATTAATAAGGAGCTCCAAAAATAGGATTGAACCCACACATGATGTGGTGAAGAAGCAGAAAAGAAAAAGGAAGAGAGGTAAAAAGATATCTCTCTCAAATAATGCTGCTCCTATTACTATTATGCCTCATGAAAATATAATTGTGGAAGATAATGATACTTCTTATGATCTTGAAAATCTTTTTGGCACTTTCTTGGAAGAATATGATAATTGCTATACTATTGGTGCTATCCATACTATTAATGATGAGAGTGATTATGCTTATAATATGAAAAGGCCCAAGCTTGGGGATGCTATGTTTGATGAAGATGATGTTTTTGAGAATATATTTTCTGCAATTAATGTTTGTCCCAAGCTTGGGGATGCTATGCTTAATGAAGATGATATTTTTAGTATCCCAAGTTTTGATATGCAAATTTATAATGATAATAACATGCCTCCTACTTATGATAATTATTGTGGTGATACATATGATATAAAAAGTAGTGGGGATTATATTTATAAAACTTGTCATGATTATGGTTACGCCTTTTCTGAACATTACTCTTTTAATGTGGAAACAATTTATAGTATCCAAGTCTCTTATGATACTCCCACTATCCCGAATGAGAAGAATTTTGCTTATGTGGAGAGTAATAAAATTTATATGCTTGTAGATCATGAAAAGAATGCTTTAGGTGCTGGTTATATTGTTGAATTCATTCATGATGCTACTGAAAATCATTATGATGGAGGAACATATGCTTGTAGGAATTGCAATAATATCAAGTTTCATCTCTATGTGTTTAAAGTTTTGAAGTTATGCTTGTTTTACCCTCCTATGCTAGTTGATTATTGTTCCTACAAGTTTTTTGCTCACAAAATCTCTATGCAAAGGAAGTGGGTTAGGCTTAAATGTGCTAGTCATATTCTTCATGATGCTCTCTTTATGTTTCAATTCTTATCTTTTATGTGAGCATCGTCGAAATCATCATGCCTAGTTACGGGCGTTAAACGATAGCGCTTGTTGGGAGGCAACCCAACTTTACTTTTGTTCCTTGCTTTCTGCTCTTGTTTAGTAATAAATGATTCATCTAGCCTCTGTCTATATGTGGTTTTATGCTTTTAATTAGTGTTTGTGCCAAGTAGAACCTTTGGGAAGACTTGGGGGAAGTCTTTGCGATCATGCTGTAAAAAACAGAAACTTTAGCGCTCACGAGAATTGCTGCCATTTTTATTTGGAGAGTTCTATTCAGTTATTTATTTTTTCAGATGATTAATAGATAAATTCCTCAGGTCCAGCAATTTATTTGAGAATTTTATGAGTTCCAGAAGTATACGTTTGATCCAGATTACTACAGACTGTTCTGTTTTTGACGGATTCTGTTTTTCATGTGTTGTTTACTTATTTTGATGAATCTATGGCTAGTAAAAGAGTTTATAAACCATAGAGAAGTTGGAATACAGTAGGTTTAACACCAACATAAATAAAGAATGACTTCATTACAGTACCTTGAAGTGGTGATTTATTTTCTTACACTAACGGAGCTTACGAGTTTTCTGTTAAGTTTTGTGTTGTGAAGTTTTCAAGTTTTGGGTAAGGATTCGATGGACTATGGAATAAGGAGTGGAAAGAGCCTAAGCTTGGGGATGCCCAAGGCACCCCAAGGTAATATTCAAGGATATCCAAGAGCCTAAGCTTGGGGATGCCCCGGATGGCATCCCCTCTTTCGTCTTCGTTCATCGGTAACTTTACTTGGAGCTATATTTTTATTCGCCACATGATATGTGTTTTGCTTGGAGCGTCATTTTATTTTATTTAGTTTTGCTTGATGTTTGAATAAAATACCAAGATCTGAAATTATTAAATGTTAGAGAGTCTTCACATAGTTGCATAATTATTCGACTACTCATTGATCTTCACTTATATCTTCCGGAGTAGTTTGTTGTTGCTCTAGTGCTTCACTTATATCTTTTTAGAGCACGGTGGTGGTACTATAGAAATATATGAACTCTTGTGCTTCAATTATATCATTTGGAGAGTTTTAAATAGCATGTTAATTTGCTTAAATAATCCTAATATGCTAGGTATTCAAGATTAGTAAAATTTTCTTATGAGTGTTTTGAATACTAAGAGAAGTTTGATGCTTGATGATTGTTTTGAGATATGGAGGTAATAATATCAAAGTCGTGATAGTTGAGTAGTTGTGAAATTGAGAAATGCTTTTGTTGAAGTTTGCAAGTCCTGTAGCATGCACTTATGGTAAACGTTATGTAACAAATTTAAAACATAAGGTGTTATTTGATTGTCTTCCTTATGAGTGGCGGTCGGGGACGAGCGATGGTCTTTTCCTACCAATCTATCCCCCTTGGAGCATGCACGTAGTACCGAGGTTTTTGATGACTTGTAGATTTTTGCAATAAGTATGTGAGTTCTTTATGACTAATGTTGAGTCCATGGATTATACGCACTCTCACCCTTCCATCCTTGCTAGCCTCTTTGGTACCGTGCATTGCCCTTTCTCACATTGAGAGTTGGCGCAAACTTCGCCGGTGCATCCAAACCCCGTGATATGATACGCTCTTTCACACATAAACCTCCTTATATCTTCCTCAAAACAGCCACAATACCTACCTATTATGGCATTTCCATAGCCATTCCGAGATATATTGCCATGCAACTTTCCATCATTCCATTCATCATGACACATTCATCATTGTCATATTGCTTAGCATGATCATGTAGTTGACATAGTATTTGTGGCAAGGCCACCATTCATAATTCATTCATACATGTCACTCTTGGTTCATTGCATATCCCGGGGCACCGCCGGAGGCATTCATATAGAGTCATCTTTGTTCTAGTATCGAGTTGTAATCATTGAGTTATAAATAAATAGAAGTGTGATGATCATCATTTTCTAGAGCATTGTCCCAAGTGAGGAATAAAAAAAGGAAAGGCCATAAAAAGAGAAGGCCCAAAAAAAGAGAAGGCCCAAAAAAAGAGAAGGCCCAAAAAAAGAGAAAGGCCATAAAAAAAGAAAAGGCCCAAAAAAGAAAAAAAATGAGAGAAAAAGAGAGAAGGGACAATGTCACTATCCTTTGCCACACTTGTTTTTCAAAGTAGCACCATGATCTTCATAGTAGAGAGTGTCTCATATTATCACTTTCATATACTAGTGGGAATTTTTCATTATAGAAATTGGCTTGTATATTCCAACAATGGGCCTCCTCAAGTGCCCTAGGTCTTCGTGAGCAATCAAGTTGGATGCACACCCACTTAGTTTCTTTTGTTGAGCTTTCATACATTTATAGCTCTAGTGCATACATTGCATGGCAATCCCTACTCCTTGCATTAACATCAATCGATGGGCATCTCCATAGCTCATTGATTAGCCTCATTGATGTGAGACTTTCTCCTTTTTTGTCTTCTCCACATAACCCCCATCATCATATTCTATTCCACCCATAGTGCTATGTCCATGGCTCACGCTCATATATTGCGTGAAAATTTATAGGTTTGAGATTACTAAAGTATGAAACAATTGCTTGGCTTGTCATCAGGGCTGTGCATGATGATAGAATTCTTGTGTGACGAAAATGGAGCATGACTAAACTATATGATTTTGTAGGGATGAACTTTCTTTGGCCATTTATTTTGAGAAGACATAATTGCTTAGTTAGTATGCTTAAAGTATTATCATTTTTATGTCAATATGAACTTTTGTCTTGAATCTTTCGGATCCGAATATTCATGCCACAATTAAGAGGAATTACATTGAAATTATGCCAAGTAGCACTCTGCATCAAAAATTCTGTTTTTATCATTTACCTACTCGAGGACGAGCAGGAATTAAGCTTGGGGATGCTGATACGTCTCCAACGTATCTATAATTTTTTATTGCTCCGTGCTATATTATCTACTGTTTTGGATGTTTATGGGCTTTATTATACACTTTTATATTATTTTTGGGACTAACCTATTAACCCAGAGCCCAGTGCCAGTTTATGTTTTTACCTTGTTTTAGAGTATCGCGGAAAAGGAAAATCAAACGGAGTCCAATTGACCTGAAACTTCACGGAACTTATTTTTGGAAGGAAAGCAACCTGATGGACTTGGAGTGCACGTCAGGAAAGAAACGAGGGAGCCACGAGGTAGGGGGGCGCACCCACCCCCCTAGGGCACGCCCTCCACCCTCGTGGGCCCCTCGTGACTCCCCTGACATACTTCTTCCGCCTATATATCTCCATATACCCTAAAAACATCGAGGAGCACAATAGATCGGCAGTTCCGCCGCCATAAGCCTCCGTAGCTACCGAAAGCCAATCTAGACCCGTTCCGGCACCCTGCCGGAGGGGGCAATCCCTCTCCGGTGGCCATCTTCATCATCCCGATGCTCTCCATGATGAGGAGGGAGTAGTTCTCCCTCGGGGCTGAGGGTATGTACTAGTAGCTATGTGCTTGATCTCTCTCTCTCTCTCGTGTTCTTGAGGTGATACGATCTTGATGTATCGCGAGCTTTGCTATTATAGTTGGATCTTATGTTTCTTCTCCCCCTCTACTCTCTTGTAATGGATTGAGTTTCCCCTTCGAAGTTATCTTATCGGATTGAGTCTTTAAAGATTTGAGAACACTTGATGTATGTCTTGCCGTGCATATCTGTGGTGACAATGGGATACCACGTGATTCACTTGATGTATGTTTTGGTTATCAACTTGCGGGTTCCGCCCATGAACCTATGCATAGGGGTTGGCACACGTTTTCGTCGTGATTCTCCGGTAGAAACTTTGGGGCACTCTTTGAGGTTCTATGTGTTGGTTGAATAGATGAATCTGAGATTGTGTGATGCATATCGTATAATCATACCCATGGATACTTGAGGTGACATTGGAGTATCTAGGTGACATTAGGGTTTTGGTTGATTTGTGTCTTAAGGTGTTATTCTAGTATGAACTCTAGGGCTGTTTGTGACACTTGTAGGAATAGCCCAACGGATTGATTGGAAAGAATAACTTTGACGTGGTTTCGTACCCTACCATAATCTCTTCGTTCGTTCTCCGCTATTAGTGACTTTGGAGTGACTCTTTATTGCATGTTGAGGGATAGTTATGTGATCCAATTATGTTATTATTGTCGAGAGAACTTGCACTAGCGAAAGTATGAATCCTAGGCCTTATTTCCATGCATTGCAATACCGTTTACGCTCTCTTTTATCATTAGTTACCTTGCTGTTTTTATATTTTCAGATTACAAAAACTATTATCTACTATCCATATACCACTTGTATCACCATCTCTTCGCCAAACTAGTGCACCTATACAATTTACCATTGCATTGGCTGTGTTGGGGATACAAGAGACTCTTTGTTATTTGGTTGCAGGGTTGATTGAGGGAGACCATCTTCATCCTACGCCTCACATGGATTGATAAATCTTAGGTCATCCACTTGAGGGAAATTTGCTACTGTCCTACAAACCTCCGCACTTGGAGACCCAACAACGTCTACAAGAAGAAGGTTGTGTAGTAGGCATCAATATTTTTCTAGATCTTTGCTTTTGGAGCTACATATTTGTATATGATCTGTGAATCATTGAGATGCATTAACATGTTGATCTTATGTATGGGAATCGTACTAGTTAGTTTTAGTTGCGACGTAAGATCCGAAGTGGCTGGTCTTTGCTTTTGGAGCTACATATTTGTATATGATCTGTGAATCATTGAGATGCATTAACAGTTACTTATTTCTATTCGCTCAGTGTTTACAAGTTACTGATCGATCACTAGCTAGCCTACAAATGCGCTGGCAGTTTTTTGAATAAAAATGCCTACCTCTGAAGAAACTGACAAGCTACACTATCGATCCTACACGGATAAAAATGCCTACCTCTAAAGAAACTGACAAGCTACACTATCGATCCTACACGGATAAATAGCGGATCACGCACGTACTACCTCCTTTCCGGTTTGCACGGCTCAATTCAAGAAACGACCTACTCGATCCTACACGAATAAATAGTGGATCACGCACGTACTAGTACCTTCTTTCCGGTTTGCAGGGCTTAATTCAAACCTCTCACCAACCAAGGTAGCAAAGTAGCAAGACCAAGGCATGGCAATAATTAACGGCATGCAGAAGTTTAAGCCTAATTAATTCCAGCGATTTAAGTGGTTGCATGCGTGCCCTCGGCTGCGACTTATTGCATGTTGCTTCGCGTACTGCCTGCAAGCGATTTTGAGTGCCTGCATGCAGCCGGCCGTAATTAAGGCAGCTAACTGATGCCAAAAAAGATATGCTTTAATTGTTGCGGGCTTTTTAAATCCGTGGAATCATTATTGACAAGGAGGGAGATGATTCGAGTGCACTCGTTTGACCGCCATGCCGGTGTGCGAACCAGACGGGACGACACGGTCATAATTTCAGTTTCTCTAGTTTTCCACGGCAAGCTGGCGCGCTAAGCCATTATGCATTGAATTCCGATGACCGTCGCGCTACCTTCTGCCTATAAGTACTGTTTCCCGGCCTTCTCCGGTGCCACCGTGACCCAACTCGCCATATCCTCATAAGCCCCCACCGGCCCGACGTTGCTCGCCACGTCCGCCATGCCCCCGCCCGTCCGCGGTAGGCGACGCCGGAGGCGGTCACCGCCAGAACTAGTGTTCGGGTTTTCACTAGAAGGCAGACGGAGGGAGGAGGCATTCTATCTATCTTTAGATGGCAATGCGGAGATCGAAGAGTTGTTGGAGCACGACTGCATGGCGGAGGAGCAGGAGTTGTTGGAGCGCGACCGCCTTGCGGAGGAGCAGCATATCGCTGATTTGCGCCGCTAGCGGGACATGGAGCAGCAGCGCACCGACGCTCTGAGTCGCGAGTAGAGCGCCCGCAACTGGGCTGACTACGTGGAGGCCGGCGCCCGGCAAATAGCCCTGGAGGCTGTCGGGCACGCACGTGTTCGCGACGCTGATTTTTACTACCAGCTCGTCAAGTGGGTTTCCCGCTTGGAAGCCGAAGCTTCGGTGGACCACGCCGGCATGGAAAGGGCCAACGCACGCAAGCAACGCGCCCTATTGCACCTCTTGCAAGTCCGAGATGAGGCGCACGACGCTGGTGCCGGCGTTTAGCGTGTACCACAGATGGAGGCCGGCATCGTCTAGTTAGCTAAGAGTAAGTTAGTACTTGTACGCTACTAGAGTATTAGTGGGAGTAGATAGTTAACTTGGCTATGATGGTTGTCAACGTGGAAGTTCAGTACTCTATATGTGGATCAGACCTGTTACTTTGCTCTGAATGTTGAACTTTCCGTTTGAACGTATGGAATGGGCTGTTATTTTTTTAAATGGGTTGTATTTGTCCTCCACGGGTTTAGAGGTTGACTTGTGGGCCTAGCAAGTTGACGCGTACACAATCAGGGTCCTCCTAGTAGATTTCTGACATCTGGGTCCCATGCCATTGTCAACATAGTCAATAAACGAGAGAATTGCACAATGAGCGGCTCACACCAGGGACCCAGCAGCTCGCCCAGTTATTTTTGTTTTGGGTTAATTTGATAAATGCCACTCCAAATCTGGTGTATCCGAGAAATGCCACTGCAATTTCCGAACTTTGAAAAATGCTATTTCATGTCATTTCTAGTGGCATTTTTCGAAGTTTGGAGTGGCGTTTTTCGAAGTTTGCAAACTGCAGTGGCGTTTTTTAAAGTTTGCAAAAATTGCAGTGGCATTTTTCAAAGTTTGGAAATTGCAGTGGCATTTTTATGAATCGCCATAATTGGAGTGGCATTTATCTAATTTGTTTTTAAGACGGAAGTAGGGTGTCAACTGGCTGTGCGGGACACTCTGGCCTGTCTAGACAGCCTTTTCTTTTATGTTTACCACAGACCAGCCTAGTAGTTTTTTTTCTTTCTGAAAATGGCTAGCCCAGTTTTTTTATGATTTATCAAGTAAGTCGCTTTATCAGGCCTGTTGGGCTGCAAATCTTTCAAGACGAGTAGAGCTTCATTCGGCTGGCCGAGAAAATGGCCTATCAGTAATGACAAATGGGCTATACATTTTTAGAACACATCAAACCGGCAATTAGTTTTAAATATCTTTTTTTTCATTTCGAGATTTCATTGATTTTTATGCATGGACAATTTATTGGATTTTATATTGATATACATTTATTTTTTAAATCAGTCTGAAATTTCGGAATTAAAAATAGTTCAGACCGCACCGACATATGCAAAATTTCGTATAATTTTTTAACCGTGGCCACAATATGAGATGTAACGCTAACAAAAAAATATGGACTCCAAAAAACCCGTAAGAATTAGCAAATTGGCTGTAAATTATTTGAAATAATGGCAGATGGGTTGTATGCTGTTTTCCACAGATGGCTTGTATACTGTTGGATGTCCATCCAACGGCCGTTGTGCTTCTTCAATCTCTGGTCTTCCTGCTCCAGCCTCTCAAACAAGCGCCGGCGGTACTGCCTGCTCCTCCTCCCCGCGGCCAGCTGTGCTGCCGCGCAGGCCTCACCGCCCCATCGTACTCCCATTGCTGGCCTAGCCATCCCTCTACTCACCCACACCTGCTGCTATTCTTCGGCAACGGCGGACGAACCAGTAAAACCTCGTACAGTCGTACTCCCCTCCGCGTGGGAAACAAAAACAATTGTCAAGTCTTCCCTGCCTCCGTGTCGTTCCCTTCCTAGGCCTCGCCGTCGTCCACCGCCCTGGTGCTCTCGGCATGGCATGGTCAACGTGGTCAACGACCGACATGCATCTGAAGGGACTGTACATGGAGAGGCTGACATCTGGGTCCATGGCCACATGCAAGGAAATGCCTCCTTATTACGCGCAAAATAATGATTCCTCTACCTCACATTTGGGACCCACCGAAAGGGCCTTTGTATTTCACGAAAAAATGTTACCGCCGCTGACAGCTCGGACCCACCAGTTATATCTTCGCACGCAAGGAAGTGCCTCCTTATTACACACAAAAAAATGAATATTCTCCCTGCTAGCTGGGACCCAGTATAGTGGGCCTACTAAGTTGACGGGGACGAAGGGATTTGTCAACTTAGTCAATATGCATGATTCTAGCTCGACTGACCGTACGATGTCCATCCAACGGTCGTAGTGCTTCTTCAACCTCTGGTCTTCTTGCACCAGCCGCCCAAAGCAGCGCCGGTCGTGCCGGCTGCTCCTGCCTCCCGTGGCCGGCTGTGCTGTCGCGGAGGCCTCACCTCCCCATACTACTCCCACCGCTGGCCTGGCCAACCCTCCACTCCACTCACCCACACCCCATGTTATTATGCGGCGACGGCAGCGCAGCCGAACCAATGAACCCTCGTACTCCTCTCCGCGTGGGCATCCACTGCCACGTCTTCCCCGGCTCCGCGTCGTCCCCTTCCTAGGCCTCGTCGTCGTCCACCGCCTGGTGCTCTCGACGCGGCGTGGTCAATGTGGTCAACGACTGAATTCCATCAGAAGAATACTGTACGTGGAGAGGCTGACAGCTGGGTCCACGGCAGCCGCAAGGAAGTGCCTCCTTATTACGTGGAAAATAATTATTCCTCCACCTGACACCAGGGACCCACCGGACGCCCACCAGTATTTCGCGAAAAAAATGTTTGCCCCTGACTGCTGGGACCCACCTGACGGGCCACCGTATTTCGCGAAAAAAACGCCCCCCTGCTGTCAGCTCGGACCCACCGGAAGTGCCTCCTTATTACGCACAAAAAAATGAATACCCCCTGCTAGCTGGGACCCACCTTGGTGGGAGGCTGACTTGTGGGCCTACTAAGTTGACGGGTACGGAGGGCTTTGTCAACTTAGTCAATATAAACGATTCTAGCTCCGGTGACCGTACGATGTCCATCCAACGGCTGTAGTGCTTCTTCAACCTCTGGTCTTCTTGCTCCAGCCGCCCAAAGCAGCGCCGGTCGTGCCGCATGCTCCTGCCTCCCGTGGCCGGATGTGCTCCCGCGGAGGCCTCACCGCCCCCTACTATTCCCACCGGTGGCCAGGCCCTGCGGCGACGGCAGCATCACACCGCAGCCGAACCAGTGAACCCTCATACTCCTCTCCGCGCGGGCTTCCACTGCCGCTTCGTCCCTGGCTCCGCGTCGTCCCCTTCCTAGGCCTCGCCGTCGTCCACCGCCCTGGTTCTCTCGGTGCGGCGTGATCAACGTGGTCAAGGAACGACTTCCATCGGACGTGGACTGTACGTGGAGAGGCTGACAACTGGGTCCACGGCCGCAGCAAGGAAGTGCCTCCTTATTACGCGGAAAATAATGATTCCTCCACCTAACAGCTGGGACCCACTAGACGGGCCACTGTATTTCACGAAAAAAATGTTTCCCCCTGACTGCTGGGACCCATCAGCTACATCTTCGCATGCAAGGAAGTGCGTTCGGGCAAAAAAATGATTCGCCCCCCTGACTGCTGGGACCCATCAGCTACATCTTCGCACGCAAGGAAGTGCATCCGGGCAAAAAAACGATTCGCCCCCCTGACTGCTGGGACCCACTAGCTACATCTTCGCACGCAAGGAAGTGCCTGACAGTCAGGACCCACCTGGTCGAAGCGTACGAAACGTTGCCATTCTAGTCGTAAACGTGTACGTACATATATACTGGTGGATGTAGAGGCGCGCACGTAGCATGTACACATACGTACAGCGGCCAAGGTGCAAGAAAGAAAATACGGCCATGTATGTGTACATACGGGCGGGGTCTCGAACGCCTACTCGCGCATACGTACGGCGAGGGCTCGTGTACATGGCTGGGTCGGAACGGAGAAATAGCGTCGTCGTCGTGTTCATGGGGAGGCAACAGAATGCGTCGTGTTCATGGGGAGGCAACGGAATGCGTCGTGTTCATCGGAAGGCAACGGAATGCGTCGTGTTCATTGGAAGCAACGGAACGCGTGGGAGCCAACCGGCTGGGTCGGAACGGAATGCGTGGTCGTGTTCATCGGGAGGGCTTGAACGGAACAGGCAATGGAAACGAGGCCTGGCATACCGCAGAACGGAGGAAACGGATCTCCTACGGTCGAAACGGGGGTCCTGTTGATCGGGAGGGGTGTGGTGTACCGCAAAACGGAGGAAACGGGTCTCCTACGGTCGAAACGGGGGTCCTATTGATCGGGAGGGGTCTAGCGTACCGCAAAACGGACGAAACGGACCTCCTACGGTCGAAACAGGGGTCCTGTTCATCGGGGGAGGTGTGGCGTACCGCAAAACGGGACTCCACGGGATACTGTTCATCTCCACTGTCGACCTCCTCCAGCCTCCACGGGCTACCGTCGACCTCCTCCAGCCTCCACGGGCTCCTGTTCATCCAGCCTCCACCGCGCGCTACTCCACGGGCTACTGTTTAACCACCCCTCCACCGTCTACTGTTCATCCAGCCCTCCACACCACGGGGTCTTGTTCAACCACCCCTCCACGGGCACCCCTCCACCGTCTACTGTTCATCTAGCCCTCCACACCATGGGGTCCTGTTCATCCAGAGGCAACACCACCGCTCACTGTTCATCCAACCCCCCCCCCCCCCCCCCCGCAACGCTCACTGTTCATTCAATCGATCGGCTTCAGTTAGCAGCAGTAGCGAAGGAATCGCTCGATCGGGTTCAGTTAACAGCCATCGATCGATCGCTCGGGTTCAGTAACGCGTAGCTTGCAGTGCAATCGCTCGGGTTCAGTTAGAGCCCAACGCCTCGCTCGGGTTCAGTTAGAGCCAACGTCTCGCACACACGCGCGTACGTGTACGAGAGAAACGCGCATCGCTCGGCCCCCGACCTCCCATCGTAACCGGGAACTCCCCGAAATTTTCCTCGCCCTCGCTTCTACCACGGTTTTTTCCGTCATGGACGGCCCAAAAAATTTCATGCAGCTGCGTCTCCGGCCTGCCCAGGACGAAAAGCCCATTTTCTGTCATGATTTTTTGTCATAGAAGTAGGAGCCCACCACATCTATGATGATACCGGGTTTTGTCACAATTATCGTCATAGAAGTGTCATATGTATGACAGAAAAAATCCGTTCGGCCCAAAATGTCACGGATGTGTCTTTTTTTTGTAGTGAAGGACCCAAGTGGGAAGACCCCCCCCCCTTTCCTTGTGGGGGGGGGCGAATAGGAGTAGGGGAGGAGTCCTACTCCTCCTCCCCTTAGTTGGGCGCCCCAAGGAGGGTTTCCCTCCTTGGTGGCAGCCCTCCCTCTCCCCCTAACCTGTATATAGTGACGGTTTGGTGCCCAATTGTAGAACACAAGTTTTTGGGTGCCTCTTCTAATTGATCTAGTTCTACTTCTAGTTGGTCCTAGACTAATTAGAGCTAGCCCTAGCCGCCTCTAATCCTCATAATTAATAGCCAAGTGTGGTTCTAATCTCCTCCATCTAATTATCCGACAAAGATTAGCTCTGGATGGCGAAGCGCTGCCGGATCATGAAGAACATACACTTGCAACCAAGTAGGGAGGCCGTGCTTTCGGTCTTCTATTTGAGGGATCGTTAGAGGGCGGTTCACGGGATCTTCATCATCATTCGAGGGACTTCAAGCATGATCTACACCAACTCTTCTTCTTCCGCTGCACTCTGGAGTTGGTAACGATTGTTGATCCCGACCCTTATGCATCTTCACATTGATCTTGGTGATCGTAGGTGTGGTTTTTTTTCTACTATGTTTCCCAACATACGATTGATCCCCTGTACTTGTGGGTCATCAACTGCCAGAGGCATTCATATTATCATATTGTTTCAATTATTGAGTTGTAATATCGAGTAGTAAGTAAATAAAAGTGTGATGCATTCTAGAGTGTTACCCCTACCTGTGAGGATATAAAAATTGAAAAAAGAGGACAAAAAGAGCCCAAGAAAAAGAGAAAAGAGAAAAAATGAGAGAAAAGAGAGAGGGGCACACTACTATCCTTTTACCACACTTGTGCTTCAAAGTAGCACTATGATCTTCATATAGAGAGTCTTCATGATTTTTCAGTTTCATCTACTAGTGAGAATTTTTTTATTATAGAACTTGGCTTGTATGTTCCGATGATGGGCTTCCTCAAATGCCCGATGTCTTCATGAGTAAGCAAGTTGGATGCACACCCACTTAGTTTTCATAGTGAGATTTCATACACTTATAGCTCTATTGCATCTGTTGCATGGAAATCCCTACTCGTCGCATTGATATCAATTGATGGGTCTCTCTATTGCCTATCAATCCGCTGAGTTGATGCAACACTTTCTTATTTTTTGACTTCCCTTATATATCTCTACCACCGCATTCTATTCCACACATTATGTCGATGGCTCATGCTCATGTATTGACAATGAAGTTGAAAATGCTGAAGCGCGTGAAAAAGTATGATACAATTACTTGGTTCGGCACCAGGGTACTCTTGATTTGATATATCTGTGTAGGGAAGAACGAGTGTGTCATGCTTACCACAACTCTACACCTTTCACATACTTTTGGCAATAATTTATATGATTTTCTTGGAGTAATATATTGATCAAGTACCCAGTGTTAGTTCCTATTTGTTGCATGTTTTTTGTTTCGTAGAAAATCCATATCAAACGAAGTCCAAACACGATAAAATTTTACTGAGATTTTTTTGGAGTATATGTGATTTTTTGGAAAGAATCAACGCAAGACAATGCTTGAGGGAGTCGCGAGCTCAAACGGCGTGCCTCCTACCCTAGGATGTGCCGGGCAGGCTCGTGGCTCCACTTAAGTCGATTGGGACCTTCTTTCGTCGTAAGAAAGATGATTTCTGGATAAAAATTATGTTAAAATTTCAGCCCAATCGGAGTTATGGGTCTCCGGGAATATAAGAAACAATGAAGGGCTACAAAACACGAACCTCGAAGGGTTGCTGCCCTCCAAGAGCCATGGCGTCCAAGGACCAGAGGGGAAACCCTCCTCCCTTCTAGAAGGGACGCCAAGCAAGAAGAAGGAGGGGACTCTCTCCCGGTGGCGCTGGAACACCACTGGAGGAACCATCGTGTGACGGCAATCTACACCAACAACTCCGCCATCTTCATCAACACCTCCGTCACCTTCCCTCATCTATATTCAGTGATCCACTCTCCCGCAACCCGTTGTACCCCCAACTTGAACATGGTGCTTTATCGTGCTTTATCCTTCATATTATTATTCAATGACGTGTTGCCATCTTATGATGTTTGAGTAGATTTTTGTTGTCCTCTAGGTAATTAATGAATTGATATGATTTGTTTAAATTGTTTGTGGTTATGTTGTTGTCCTTTGGTGCTCATCATACGCACACGTGGATCACACCATAGGGTTGGTTGTATGTTGATAGGACTATGCATTGGAGGGCAAGAGCGACGGAAACTTCTTCTTGCCATAGAAATTGATTCACATGGGATTGAAGGGGGGCAATATATTTTAATGCTATGGTTTATGGTTGGGTTTTATGTGAATGAACTTTAATAGTTGTGGATGCTTGCTAATAGTTTCAATCATAGTGTATAGAATTCCAAGTAAGGAATGACATGCTAGCAGTGGCCTCCCCCATATAAGAATTTGCAACTGGTCTAGTAACAAAGCCAATTGCTTAGGGACAATTCGGCAAATCCTACTACCACTTTTCCACACTCACTATACTAACTTAATTGTATTTTTATTAAACAACACCCAACTTTTATTTTCATGTTCTTTATTATCTTGCAAACTTATCTCACTACACCTACAAAATACTTCTAATTTTATTACTTGTTTCTAGGTAAAGCGAACGTTGGTGTGCGTAGAATTGTATTGATGGTCGATAGAACTTAAGAGAATATTAATTATACTTTTAGCTCCTCGTTGGATTCGATGCTTTTACTTATCAAAAAAGGCTACAGACAATCACTTATACTTGTGGGTTATCATACGCACGCGCACACACACACCTTGCACCCCCAAAGATAAGATAACGGGGCCATAGCTCCCCCTAATAAGATAGATAATAGGGGTCATGGCTTCCCGTAAGATAGATAACCAGATTATCTTCTCTGGCGAGATCCGACGTGAAGGAAGGAAGAAAGAAGGTACTTGAGAAATAGCAAAACCGAAGAATATTAAGGAAACCAACAAGAAGGAACTCATACACATTGCTCCCCGTTCCTTTGGGATTTTAATACAGTTATCGTATGTGTTGGGATAGGTTGGGCCACCGCTTTTAGCAAAGCCTCATTACCTCCAAGCAAGGAAAATTAAGGAAACAATCAAGAAGAATACCCATGCACATTGCTCTCAGTTCTTGCCTTGTAGGCCTGTACCCATTAACAAACATGCATTACATGTGACAAAGGATATAATTCGGAAGACCTAACTAGCAAAGCACACGCCGTGCCAAACCCCCATGGTGTTTCTCTTTTCACAAGGGCGTGAGGGTGATCCTCTTGAGGAGGCAGAAGTAGGCGAGGAGGCGGTATGCGACGGCCATGGCGAGCAGGATCCAGACCTCGCGCATGCCGCCGTCGAGGTCGACGGTGTCGAAGGACGGCGACGACTGCAGCCGCTGGCACCCCGTCCGGCTCCCGCAGTTGTAGGTGAGGTGGCCGTGGTACTGCGCCTTGAGCAGCAGGTTGAAGCCGTAGTGCATGAAGGAGACGTACCTCAGCCACCGTATGAACTTGGGTATGTGCTGCACGTAGTACCCTCCGGTGAGCAGGAACAGCATCAGCACCAGCGACGCCATCACCCCCGCCCTCTTCACGCTCAGGATCGCCGCCCCCAGCAGCTCCCCCGTCCCCTGATCACAGATGACCGAACTCTCATCGCCGTTCGCCGTCGATGTCACCGTCGGCATGCACAACAAGAAGAAGTACATACTAACATACGTACGCACCTGGCTGGTGAAGACGATGAGGAGGGTGGCGAGGAGGGTGAGGCAGAAGCAGGGGACGGTGCGGCGGAGGTCGGCCATGAAGTAGAGGATGGCCATGAAGAGGACCGGGTAGACGACGTGCGGCACGGCGTCGCAGAGGGTGCTGCTGGCGTAGTAGGCGCTGAGGCGGTACATGTCGGCCTTGCGCTCCTTGACCAGGTACAGCTTCTCGAAGGGGAACACGTAGACGGAGCCGAAGAGCGACGACGACGTCCAGAAGATGCAGATGTAGAAGATGAGCCCCACCTGGTCCCTCAGCTGCGCCTCGTTGCCGGTCTGCGACTTCCACCACAGGAGGCCGAGCAGGAGCGCCACGCCCACGGCCTGCGCCAGCCGCATCTTGTCCAGGTAGTCGGCGGCGCGCTCCCGGAACGTGCGCCGCGACAGCACCACGAACTGCTGGAACCAGTTGATGCTCCGGTCCTTGCGCATCCGGATGGCCAGCCTCAGCTGCTCCCCGGGCCTCCTCGCCGGCTGCTTCGCTTGGTCCTCCCCGGCGTGGTCCCTGTACTTGGCCTGGAGGTACGCGACGACGCGGGACCTGAACTCCTGCGGCGCCGGCGAGCCGTCCCGGAGCAACCCCGGGACGCTGATGTCCTCGAGGTTGCCCGTGGCGAGGTCCAGCAGGAACTCGGCCGGGTTCATGGGGATCTCCGGCGTGAACCCCAGCGAGGAGAAGTGGTGCATGCAGTCCCTGGCCTTGCCGTGGTAGATGGCGTGGCCCTCGGAGATGAGCAGCAGCTTGTCGAACATGTGGAACATGCGGCTGGACGGCTGGTGGATGGTGGTGATGATGGTCCGCCGCGTCGACTTGGCCAGCCGCTGCAGGATGACGATGAGCTTGCTGGCCGACGTGGAGTCCAGCCCCGACGTGGGCTCGTCCAGCAGCAGCAGCGACGGGTCCACCAGGATCTCGTACCCGATGCTCGTCCGCTTCCTCTCGCCGCCCGACACCCCACGCACGAACGCGCCGCCGATCTTGGTGTGCCGGCACCGCTCCAGGTTCAGCTCCGCGATGATGGCGTCCACCCGGTCGCGCTTCTGCTGCTTGGACATGCGCGCCGGCAGCCTCAGGAAGGCCGCGAACACCAGCGTCTCCTCCACCGTCAGCTGAGGGAACAGCACGTCGTCCTGCGTCACAAATCCCATCCTGCATTTCACGACGAACAAAAACAACAGAGTTTGATCAATCTTTTTTCACTCAATCCTCTCGATCTTCTCCATATTCTACATGGAATCGCAAGAACTAGGCACAAATTCAGTCTCTGATGCTCGACAGCTCTCGTGTGTTTTTACCTCCGCTTGAGGCAGGGGCTGTAGGGGGTGTCGTTGTAGGTGATCTGGCCCTTGACGGCGCCGCCCAGCCTGCCCCCCAGAATCTTGAGCAGGGTGGTCTTGCCGCTGCCGGAGGGGCCCATCAGCGCCAGGATCTCGCCGGGGTCGACGCTGCCGCCGATGCCCTTGAGGATGTGCTTGCAGCTGCTGCCGCCATGATCCACCCTCATGTGGGACGAGAAGGCCACCTTTGCCGCCGTCAGGGGGTTCTTGGCACTCAGCTTCACCTTGTACTCCACATTCTCAAACTGCATTTTCCATCCATACACAAGGTGATTTCTCATGAGCAGAGCCCCTTTACATGTCATAAAAGGAGAATTTGCGCAGATGTTTCTTCTACTAAACATAATCCACTGCTACTTTATAATTTTGAAAGAAGTGTATGGTGAAAACTGTCCCACAAACAGTAAACATGGCTGATATACACCTTGAGGAATATAGGAAGAGGGCCGTCCTTGGTCGGCCATAGATGATCCTCCTCGACGCCGGCGTCGCCATTGTCGGGGAGGTGCTCCACGATGGAGAGCTCCACCCTCTCCTCGCTGCTGATCTCCATGGATGGGAGTTAGGTTCAGAGAGAGAAAGCCAAGCACACGGCCGCTCTCTTCTTTTTATTATCAACCAAGTAGAAATCTCATGACAGGAGCGAGCAACTACCAGCAACCAAGAGCATGCCTACTTTGTTACCGGGTATTTTTACCCTTGTTTGGTGACCCACAATCTTTCCAAGGGCGCGCACCGTCTCTAGTTCGTTTGGGAGAAGCTTCCACTCTAGAAGCCTAGGCGATAACTGATATGATGACATTATCTGCTGCCTAACAAGACTGAATTAATGATGACATTTCCACTCTGTGAGTGGCTGTGAAACAAAGAACAATAGTCAATGTACAGAGAGTTTTCGCAGAAAAACAAAGGCTTGGAATGAACAGTGTTTTCGCAGAAACAAAGAACAATAGTCAATGTAGATCTCCCATGAAAATTGAGGTGGTAAAATGAAGGATCACACCAGGCGCATGAAATTTTCTCACTGCAAGTTGTAGCAATACATCCACAAATCCAACAAGCTAACTGCTAACACAGGAAGGTCACTCCAGTTTTGCTCTATGTGAGATATACACCAGACTAGAGCTGTAGTGGAAACTGAGAGTAAGACCACAAAAATCAGTTCCTAGACGGAAGCAGGTCGTACTCAAGACGCATTTCCTCTAATAATGCCATCAACCCCGATCGGTAGGAACAGCCAATCGCATTTCCTCTAATAATGCCATCAACCCCGATCGGTCATCGGGAGGAACTGTCATGGAGTAGGAACAGCCAATCTTTGGATCATCCATCTTTTCATGGCTTGTCTCCCAATGGTAGGAACCATCATGGAGTACGAGCCGAGGGGCCGGCCAATCTTCACTGCCTAGGCCATACATCCTTCCTGGCTTGCCTCCCCTGAATACTCATGTATGCTCCTTGTAACAACCAAGAGTGTAAAACATGGAAATCCCAAGGCCTGGACAGGGATTCGTCTGTTAACTACATCGACTGTCATGAGCTTGCGAAGTACAACAGCAGAACTGTACACATCTACTAATTCTTTACCATAGGCTGATCATTTATGACCTGCGCACACAGAAGCAACGAGATGAAAAGAGATTGAGCTTCTTTCCTTGTGGTTAGTCGTTACAAAATTAGTATACAGTATAATATTGCAAGTGTGGAACATTTTACAAACAATTGAATTCAGATAGTTATAAAAACACAAACTGGAATTGTTCCAGCTAGTGATTAAATATCTCAGACCCGGCATAAATCCCAGTCTCAGCTATCGTAGCATCCACTACTAAGCTAAATGGAATTCTGCACCTTAACAACAATATGATATATAAATTGCACCACACTGTACTTTATAATGTGCAGGCAGGATATAACAAAACAGAAATAATACTTATGCATCCATACGTGATGAGGTCCAAGACATTACACTCTTTTTATAAGAAACTATAAAGGCTTCCTCCAAATGTACTAGCTTCTTTTTCCGAGAAAATTGCATTGAACAGGAAGACATCAGGGGTACAACCTCTAGAAAGGAGGGACACTCGCACACACACACACGACCGTCCTCACCAAGTGACTACAGCTAGGTGAGGAGGTGCCCTCAACTACAGACAAGCAACGACATTAGGCCTTGCCACCAGCCAAAAAATGGCAGGGCGCCGAGACTCGAGCAACAGGGCAGCATCACTGCCATTGCCAGACACCTCCAGGGGCGATTGCAGCTCCAGGACTGCGCAGGCCAACATACCTGGCCGACATACCTCGCACCTGGTGAAAGGCAGGGCCTGATTGGAACTGGTGAAGTATTCGTTGGGGGAGCGCCTGACACTCCTTGTGTAGCAGTCTACGCCAGAGCAGTGCATCGCCAGCCACCATCTGCAGCATCGAGTACTCCACTTGCAGCCAAAGCAGCCTTTTTCTCTTGCGAAGTACCTAAAGATGTACACTAGGCTCTAAAAAATGAGGTTAGTAGAGCATGCCATGGACCATAAGTGAGCTTACCAGCACAACTGATGTCTGAATAGACCTATTTGTGCTTGTTTTGTCAAGCCCCATGAGTTCTACCTATTCCCCAAGTTGCAAGTGCGTATTGCAATCATAGATTATGATATATACATACCTGATGATAACATGCAAACAAGTTTGCAAGTCAAAGTAAATCCAACCCAGTTCATCAATGTCCCTTCTTTCATACATAGATCCAAACTGTTTTGAAGCAATAGCCTGGCTTTGATTTTCCTCCAAGCAACTTGAGAGACAAAAATCCGCAATTTTTAACATTATGTTTTCGCCTAGAAATATACTTGCATGTCTAGGTCTAAGTGAACAATACAACTCTTGCGAAGATAATGTAAACCTCACAAATTCCTTGATCATTCAATAGTACTTCTATCAATATGAACTTATGCATAAGCAAAGCATTCATCTGCCTTCACAACTTTTTGTTTAACTTTTCCATCTTCTTTCTAAGTCAAACACAATATCCAGACTGTATTTTTTTTTCTTTTTCAAGTCATGAATATGCATGTTGGACAACTTGGTTTGTCCAATGCCAAATCATTTCTTTTAAAATAGCGCTATGAAATAATCAAGGGAATTTGTGAAGGTTTACAATATATTAACAGAGATCAATATCCTTCACTTAGACCTAAAACCTGCAAATATATTGCTAGACGAAAACATGGTGCCAAAAATTACGGATTTTGGTCTGTCAAGATGCTTTGAAGAAAAGCAAAGTCAAGCCAGCTATCACTTCAAAACCATCCGGATCTATGAAAGCTGGTATCAAGCTTTAATCCATAGCCCACGCTACAAGCTCATCTTCTCCTGGTACTGTAAGAAGAACAAAATAAGAAATGTTAGTTATGAGGCTACTATCCCAACTCCAGTTACTCAGGTACATAAACAGCAAAACTACAGACTCGTATGCTCACATGAAAATATCTGTAAATTTTGTAGGTACACCTTTTACTAGGATAACCAGACACATAGATGGGGCATCACAACTTGTAAATCCCACCGTACTTTTGCTACTCGATCTACCGATGCCCTTGAAAGAATGGGTAAAAACTACTTTAAACTGAGATCTACAACACTGGAGGCTGAACACGACTAATAAGCAGCACCAGCAGCTTCTAATCTAAGTCAAGAAGCTACTGGCGACCATGAGCTAACAAGCTACACGACTAAACAGCACCAGCAGGAGCACCCAGCATAGTTCATCTGGAGAAATATTTGCAAGGGTAAGAAGAAGATGACGATTACCTTGGGGTAGCCCTGCTGCCCGGCGGCTTCAGATCTCGTCTGGAGAGGATAGGGTTGAATGAGTGGAGATGCAGGGATTATATAGCACAATCACGGGTTTTTTAATGGGCCACTAACCGGCTCGGTTGTTGTTGGGTTGGGCCGATGCAGGGAAAATGAAAACCCTAATTCTGTTGGGCTACCAGCCCATACGGACGTACATGTCGCAGCGATTCCGGGCATTTCCCTGCATCGGCCCAAACGGGCGCACACCCCCGCGCCACCCCGGGCCGGCCCGTTTCGTTCTTTTTCCTGTTGAAAAAGAAGCAAAAACAAACGCGCTCGGAAGCGAGGGATCGAACCCTGGACTGCTCCATTGAGAGTGCAGCGCACTAACCACTAGGATAACCACGCTAATGTGTCATTTCACTTCTTTCCACTATTTTAATATTTTGGCTAGGTCGTTCGTTACTCAGTTTTCTGGCCGTTTTTTTCTTGTTCATTTTTCTTTTTCTCATTCCAATTTTTTATTTCCTTAAATGCACGAAATTTTTTATCAGATTCATGAATTTGTTTTCAAATTCGATGAACCTTTTTCAAAATCAATGAACTTTTATCAAGATTGATGAACTTATTTTAAATTCGATGAACTTTTTTCAAATTCAATGAACTATTTTTTTTAAATCGATGAAGTTTTTTCAAATTCGATGAACTTTTTCCAATTTCGAAGAACTTTTTTCTAAATCGTTGAATTGTTTTTCAAATTCGATGAACTTTTTTTCAAATTTCATGAACTTTTTTCTAAATCGTTGAACTTTTTTCAAATTCGATGAACTTTTTCCAATTTTGATGAACTTTCTTTCAAATTTCATGAACTTTTTTTAAATTCAATGAACTTTTTTCAAATTCAATGAACTATTTTTTAAATCAATGAACTTTTTTTCAAATTTTATGAACTTTTTTCTAAATCGATGAACTTTTTTCAAATCCGATGAACTTTTTTTCAAAATCGACCAAACTTTTTAAAATTTTGTGAACTTTTTTAGAAAAATGGTGAACTAATTTTCAAAATCGATGAATTTGTTTTTCAAAATGAATGAACTTTTCCACTAGTTGGTCTAGTGGTTCCCACATTAGTGGACAAAAAGTGGTGCGATGCAGAGTTCGATACCCAGTTTTCGCACTTTTTCTTCACGTTCAATTTTTCGCGTCGTGGTTACTGTGTTTGGTCGAAGCTCACATGGGCCGGCCCAGTAGCGTAGCTTTTCTCCACATCAAACTCCAAAAAAAACTCCAAAATCCTTAGAGCAACTCCAATAGTTCCTTTTCTCAAAAAAGAAACTCCAATAGTTCCTGACCTCAAAAAAAACTCCAACAGTTCCTTGTCTCAAAAAAAAACTCCAACAGTTCCATGATACCCAACCATTTTTTTGGCGAGAAAAACTTTCAATGTATTTATCTTCAATCATGGCAGTACAACGAACACTAGAAATAAATAAAAATAACATCCAGATCCATAGACCACCTAGCGACGACTACAAGCACTGCAGCAAGCCGAAGGCGTGCCGCCATCATTGCCCCTCCCTTGCCGGAGCTGGGCAACACTTGTTGTAGTAGACATTCGGGAAGTCGGCGTGCTAAAGCCACATATGACCAGCACAGCAGAAGAGTAACCTCCACCGATGAAGTGTAGATCCGAAGGATCCAACTTGAAGACACAAGAATGTAGACGAACTTCGAATAGATCCAAGCAAATCCACCAACGATGGATCCGCCGGAGACACACCTCCACACGCCCATCGGCGATGCTAGACACGCCATCGAGACAGGAGCTAGGCAGAAAGAATCTTATTCCATCTTCAGGGAGCTGTCGCCAGCTTGTCTTCCTGAGCGGGACATTAACCCTAACAAAACTCGAAGGAACATCTAAAAACATAGCCCTCCCACCAGCAAGGACCGGGATCCACCGCGCCGCTATGGCCCTAAGGCCACTGGAGGCAAGGCGAACCTGCAGCAGCATCGGCGGGAGGCGGAGGAGCTCTAGGATTTTCTAAGGGAAGGAGGCAGCTGCATGAGCGACGTACTTTGATTTACTCCTCTAGGTTTCCGAGACTTCAAGCTCTTCATTTTGGCTTTACTAGCCAAACTGTCATGGCGCTTGTCACACAACATAGATTTGTTATGTACCTGTATGCTAAAAGCTATATATTTCCCCACTGGTAGTATCCTCACGGCATAATTGGGAAGTTGGCCATCTCGGGTATGGAGCACATTATTAGAAGGGAGAGATGTTCTTTGCCAGGGCCTAATCAAAAGAATTGGGAATGGAGCTTCGACTTTGATTTGGGAGCAAATTTGGTTACCAAATAATATTTATGATGAGACCGATCACTTGTCTGTCAAGTAGCCCTCCAACTAAGGTACATGAACTAATTGATGCCACTAGTGCAACTTGGAAGAGGGAGCTTTTACATCAAGTTTCCCTTGCGTCTAATTTGAATACAATCTTGAGAATTCCTTTATGCACCAAAACACATGGAAGACTTTTGGGCATGGAACTATGAGAAAAACGATGTCTTTATTGTTCGATCTGCATATCGAATGATGGTGGACACTAAAAGGAGGAGGGAGGAGTGGATGGAAAATAATGTGGAGGGGTCAAATTATGAGGAATAAGCTAGGTCCTGCTCTTCTTCATGGTCGGTTGCAGGTGCCCGGGAAAATTAGAAACTTCCTATGGAGACTAGCCAAGCTCTCGATCCCAACGGAGAACATGTGTCACAGAAGGACCATGTCGGATGATGACAGGTGTCGGCTATGTGGAGCCCGAGACTAATGGCAACATTCTCTCCTGGAATGCTCGATGGCATGGTGTGTGTGAGCTTTAGCTGATAAGGATGTTGTTGATTCATACGTCTCCAACGTATCTATAATTTTTGATTGTTTCATGCTATATTATATTCTGTTTTGGACATTATTGGGCTTTATTATACACTTTTAGATTATTTTTGGAACTAACCTATTAACCAAAGGCCCATCCCAGAATTGCTCTTTTTGCCTATTTTAGAGTTTCGCGGAAAAAGAATATCAAACGGAGTCCAAACGGAATGAAACCTTCGGGAACGTGATTTTCGGAACGAACATGATCCAGAGGACTTGGACCCTACGTCAAGAAAGCTACCAGGAAGGCACGAGGTAGGGGGGCGCGCCTACCCCCCCCCCCCAAGCGCGCCCTCCACCCTCGTGGGGCCCACGTTGCTCCACCGACGTACTTCTTCCTCCTATATATACCTACGTACCCCCAAACTACCAGATACGGAGCCAAAACCCTAATTCCACCGCCGCAACCTTCTGTACCCGTGAGATCCCATCTTGGGGCCTTTTCCTGAGCTCCGCCGGAGGGGGCATCGATCACGGAGGGCTTCTACATCAACACCATAGCCTCTCCGATGATGTGTGAGTAGTTTACCTCAGACCTTCGGATCCATGGTTATTAGCTAGATGGCCTCTTCTCTCTTTTTGGATCTCAATACAATGTTCTCCCCCTCTCTTGTGGAGATCTATTCGATGTAATCTTCTTTTGCGGTGTGTTTGTTGAGACCGATGAATTGTGGGTTTATGATCAAGTTTATCTATGAACAATATTTGAATCTTCTCTGAATTCTTTTATGTATGATTGGTTATCTTTGCAAGTCTCTTCGAATTATCATTTTGCTTTGGCCTACTAGATTGATCTTTCTTGCAATGGGAGAAGTGCTTAGCTTTGGGTTCAATCTTGTGGTGTCCTTTCCCAGTGACAGTAGGGGCAGAAAGGCACGTATTGTATTGTTGCCATCGAGGATAACAAGATGGGGTTTATATCATATTGCATGAGTTTATCCCTCTACATCATGTCATCTTGCTTAAAGCGTTACTCTATTCTTTTGAACTTAATACTCTAGATGCATGCTGGATAGCGGTCGATGTGTGGAGTAATAGTAGTAGATGCAGGCAGGAGTCGGTCTACTTGTCTTGGACATGATGCCTATATACATGATCATACCTAGATATTCTCATAACTACGCTCAATTCTGTCAATTGCTCAACAGTAATTTGTTTACCCACCGTAATGAAGGAAATATGCCCTAGAGGCAATAAAAAAGTTATTATTTATTTCCTTATATCATGATAAAAGTTTATTATTCATGCTAGAATTGTATTAACCGGAAACATAATACATGTGTGAATACATAGACAAACTAAGTGTCACTAGTATGCCTCTACTTGACTAGCTCGTTAATCAAAGATGGTTATGTTTCCTAACCATGGACAAAGAGTTGTCATTTGATTAAACGGGATCACATCATTAGTTGAATGATCTGATTGACATGACCCATTCCATTAGCTTAGCACCCGATCGTTTAGTATGTTGCTATTGCTTTCTTCATGACTTATACATGTTCCTATGACTATGAGATTATGTAACTCCCGTGTGCCAGAGGAACACTTTGTGTGCTACCAAACGTCACAACATAACTGGGTGATTATAAAGGTGCTCTACAGGTGTCTCCAAAGGTACATGTTGGGTTGATGTATTTCGAGATTAGGATTTGTCACTCCGATCGTCGGAGAGGTATCTCTGGGCCCTCTCGGTAATACACATCACTTAAGCCTTGCAAGCAATGTAACTAATGAGTTAGTTGCGAGATGATGTATTACGGAACGAGTAAAGAGACTTGCCGGTAACGAGATTGAACTGGGTATTGGATACCGACGATCGAATCTCGGGCAAGTAACATACCGATGACAAAGGGAACAACGTATGTTGTTATGCGGTCTGACCGATAAAAGATCTTCGTAGAATATGTAGGAGCCAATATGGGCATCCAGGTCCCGCTATTGGTTATTGACCGAAGACATGTCTTGGTCATGTCTACATTGTTCTCGAACCCGTAGGGTCCGCACGCTTAAGGTTTCGATGACAGTTATTATGAGTTTATACGTTTTGATGTACCGAAGGTTGTTCGGAGTCCCGGATATGATCACGGACATGACAAGGAGTCTCGAAATGGTCGAGACATAAAGATTGATATATTGGAAGCCTATGTTTGGATATCGGAAGTGTTCCGGGTGAAATTGGGATTTTACCGGAGTACCGGGAGGTTACCGGAACCCCCCGGGAGCTGTATGGGCCTTAGTGAGCCTTGGTGGAAAAGAGAAGGGGCAGCCCCAAGATGGGCCGCGCGCCCCTCCCCTCCCTTGGTCCGAATAGGACAAGGAGAGGGGGCCGGGCCCTCTCTCTCTTTTCCCCCTCCGCGAATCCTATTCCAACTAGGATTGGGGGGGGGGATCCTACTCCCAGAGGGAGTAGGACTCCTCCTGGCGCGCCTCTCCTAGGCCGGCCGCACCCCCCCTAGATCCTTTATATACGGAGGCAGGGGCACCCCAGAGGAACACAAGTTGATCCACGTGATCATATTCTTACCCGTGTGCGGCGCCCCCTGCCACCATAGTGTTGGGGAACGTTGCAAAAAACAAAAAAATTCCTACTCGTTTCACCAAGATCCATCTAGGAGTTCATCTAGCAACGAGTCATGAGATGCATCTACATACCTTTGTAGATCGCGTGCGGAAGCGTTCAACGAACGGGGATGATGTAGTCGAACACGACGTGATCCAAATCACCGATGACCGAGTGCCGAACGGACGGCACCTCCGCGTTCAACACACGTACGGGACAGGAGACGTCTCCTCCTTCTTGATCCAGCAAGGGGGAAGGAGAGGTTGGTGATGATCCAGCAGCACGATGGCGTGGTGGTGGATGCAGGGCGTCACAGCAGCAGGGCTTCGCCTATACTACGCAAGAGGGAGATGTAACAGGGAGAGAGGGAAGCACCAAAAGCCGTAGGCCAAAGTCCCTCCTCTCCCCCACTATATATAGGGGTGCCAAGGGGGGGGGGGCGCCGGCCCTAGGAGATGGATCTCCTAGGGGGGGGGGCGGCGGCCAAGGGTGGGGGCTTGCCCCCCAAGGCAAGGGGGCGCCCCCCTTTAGGGTTTCCCCTAACCCTAGGCGCATGGGCCCCTTAGGGGTGGCGCCCCAGCCCACTAAGGGCTGGGTTCCTTCCCACTTCAGCCCATGGGGCCCTCCGGGATAGGTGGCCCCACCCGGTGGACCCCCGGGACCCTTCCGGTGGTCCCGGTACAATACCGGTAACCCCGAAACTTGTCCCGATGGCCGAAACAGCACTTCCTATATATAATTCTTTACCTCCGGACCATTCCGGAACTCCTCGTGACGTCCGGGATCTCATCCGGGACTCCGAACAACATTCGGGTTACTGCATATACATATCTTCACAACCCTAGCGTCACCGAACCTTAAGTGTGTAGACCCTACGGGTTCGGGAGACATGTAGACATGACCGAGACGACTCTCCGGTCAATAACCAACAGCGGGATCTGGATACCCATGTTGGCTCCCACATGCTCCACGATGATCTCATCGGATGAACCACGATGTCGAGGATTCAATCAACCCCGTATGCAATTCCCTTTGTCAATCGATATATTACTTGCCCGAGATTCGATCGTCGGTATCCCAATACCTCGTTCAATCTCGTTACCGGCAAGTCACTTTACTCGTACCGTAATGCATGATCCCGTGACCAGACACTTGGTCACTTTGAGCTCATTATGATGATGCATTACCGAGTGGGCCCAGTGATACCTCTCCGTCATACGGAGTGACAAATCCCAGTCTTGATCCGTGTCAACCCAACAGACACTTTCGGAGATACCCGTAGTCTACCTTTATAGTCACCCAGTTACGTTGTGACGTTTGGTACACCCAAAGCACTCCTACGGTATTCGGGAGTTACACGATCTCATGGTCTAAGGAAAAGATACTTGACATTGCAAAACTCTTAGCAAACGAACTATACGATCTTTATGCTATGTTTATGATTGGGTCTTGTCCATCACATCATTCTCTTAATGATGTGATCTCGTTATCAATGACATTCAATGTCCATAGCCAGGAAACCATGACTATCTGTTGATCAACGAGCTAGTCAACTAGAGGCTTACTAGGGACATGTTGGTGTCTGTTATTCACACATGTATTACGATTTCCGGATAACACAATTATAGCATGAATAAAGACAATTACCATGAACAAGGAAATATAATAATAATGCTTTTATTATTGCCTCTAGGGCATATTTCCAACACATAGTCCTCGATAATATTGTAGCGGTGCTTAGGCGAAGCCCTGCGATAGTAGTACATCAAGATCGTCACCACGCCGTCGTGCTGACAGAACTCTTCCCCGACACTTTGCTGGATCGGAGTCCGCGGATCGTCATCGAGCTGAACGTGTGCTAAAACTCGGAGGTGCAGTAGTTTCGTGCTTGATCGGTCGGGCCATGGAGACGTACGACTACATCAACCAAATGCTTCCGTTGTCGATCTACAAGGGTACGTAGATCACACTCTCCCCTCTCGTTGCTATGCATCACCATGATCTTGTGTGTGCATAGGAAAATTTTGAAATTACTACGTTACCCAACAGTGGCATCAGAGCCTAGGTTTTATGGTTTGATGTTATATGCACGAGTAGAACACAAGCGAGTTGTGGGCGATATAAGTCATACTGCCTACCAGCATGTCATACTTTGGTTCGGCGGTATTGTTGGATGAAGCGGCCCGGATCGACATTACGCGTACGCTTACGCGAGACCGGTTCTCCCGACGTGCTTTGCACATAGGTGGCTTGCGGGTGACTGTTTCTCCAACTTTAGTTGAACCGAGTATGGCTACGCCCGGTCCTTGCGAAGGTTAAAACGGGATCAACTTGACAAACTATCATTGTGGTTTTGATGCGTAGGTAAGATTGGTTCTTGCTTATGCCCGTAGCAGCCACGTAAAACTTGCAACAACAAAGTAGAGGACGTCTAACTTGTTTTTGCAGGGCATGTTGTGATGTGATATGGTCAAGACATGATGCTAAATTTTATTGTATGAGATGATCATGTTTTGTAACCGAGTTATCGGCAACTGGCATGAGCCATATGGTTGTCGCTTTATTGTATGCAATGCAATCGCGCTGTAATGCTTTACTTTATCACTAAGCGGTAGCGATAGTCGTGGAAGCATAACATTGGCGAGACGACAATGATGCTACGATGGAGATCAAGGTGTCGCGCCGGTGACGATGGTGATCATGACGGTGCTTCGGAGATGGAGATCACAAGCACAAGATGATGATGGCCATATCATATCACTTATATTGATTGCATGTGATGTTTATCTTTTATGCATCTTATCTTGCTTTGATTGACGGTAGCATTATAAGATGATCTCTCACTAAATTATCAAGATAAAAGTGTTCTCCCTGAGTATGCACCATTGCCAAAGTTCGTCGTGCCCAGACACCACGTGATGATCGGGTGTGATAAGCTCTACGTCCATCTACAACGGGTGCAAGCTAGTTTTGCACACGCAGAATACTCAGGTTAAACTTGACGAGCCTAGCATATGCAGATATGGCCTCGGAACACTGAGATCGAAAGATCGAGCGTGAGTCATATAGTAGATATGATCAACATAGTGATGTTCACCATTGAAAACTACTCCATTTCACGTGATGATCGGTTATGGTTTAGTTGATTTGGATCACGTGATCACTTAGAAGATTAGAGGGATGTCTATCTAAGTGGGAGTTCTTAAGTAATATGATTAATTGAACTTAAATTTATCATGAACTTAGTACCTGATAGTATCTTGCTTATGTATGTTTGATTGTAGATAGATGGCCCGTGCTGTTGTTCCGTTGAATTTTAATGCGTTCCTTGAGAAAGCAAAGTTGAAAGATGATGGTAGCAATTACACGGACTGGGTCCGTAACTTGAGGATTATCCTCATTGCTGCACAGAAGAATTACGTCCTGGAAGCACCGCTAGGTGCCAGGCCTGCTGCTGGAGCAACACCGGATGTTATGAACGTCTGGCAAAGCAAAGCTGATGACTACTCAATAGTTCAGTGTGCCATGATTTACGGCTTAGAATCGGGACTTCAACGACGTTTTGAACGTCATGGAGCATATGAGATGTTCCAGGAGTTGAAGTTAATATTTCAAGCAAATGCCCGAATTGAGAGATATGAAGTCTCCAATAAGTTCTATAGCTGCAAGATGGAGGAGAACAGTTCTGTCAGTGAGCATATACTCAAAATGTCTGGGTATAATAATCACTTGATTCAGATGGGAGTTAATCTTCCAGATGATTGCGTCATTGACAGAATTCTCCAATCACTGCCACCAAGCTACAAGAGCTTCATGATGAACTATAATATGCAAGGGATGAATAAGACTATTCCCGAGCTCTTCGCAATGCTGAAAGCTGCGGAGGTAGAAATCAAAAAGGAGCATCAAGTGTTGATGGTCAACAAGACCACTAGTTTCAAGAAAAAGGGCAAAGGGAAGAAGAAGGGGAACTTCAAGAAGAACAGCAAGCAAGTTGCTGCTCAAGAGAAGAAACCCAAGTCTGGACCTAAGCCTGAAACTGAGTGCTTCTACTGCAAGCAGACCGGTCACTGGAAGCGGAACTGCCCCAAGTATTTGGCAGATAAGAAGGATGGCAAGGTGAACAAAGGTATATGTGATATACATGTTATTGATGTGTACCTTACTAGAGCTCATAGTAGCACCTGGGTATTTGATACTGGTTCTGTTGCTAATATTTGCAACTCGAAACAAGGACTACGAATTAAGCGAACACTGGGAAAGGACGAGGTGACGATGCGCGTAGGAAACGGTTCCAAAGTCGATGTGATCGCAGTCGGCATGCTACCTCTACATCTACCTTCGGGATTAATATTAGACCTAAATAATTGTTATTTGGTGCCAGCGTTGAGCATGAACATTATATCTGGATCTTGTTTAATGCGAGACGGTTATTCGTTTAAATCAGAGAATAATGGTTGTTCTATTTATATGAGTAATATCTTTTATGGTCATGCACCTTTAAAGAGTGGTCTATTTTTGATGAATCTCGATAGTAGTAACACACATATTCATAATGTTGAAGCCAAAAGATGCAGAGTTGATAATGATAGTGCAACTTATTTGTGGCACTGCCGTTTAGGTCATATCGGTATAAAGCGCATGAAGAAACTCCATACTGATGGGCTTTTGGAACCACTTGATTATGAATCACTTGGTACTTGCGAACCATGCCTCATGGGCAAGATGACTAAAACACCATTCTCCGGCACTATGGAGAGAGCAACAGATTTGTTGGAAATCATACATACAAATATATGTGGTCCAATGAATATTGAGGCTCGTGGCGGATATCGTTATTTTCTCACCTTCACAGATGACTTAAGCAGATATGGGTATATCTACTTAATGAAACATAAGTCTGAAACATTTGAAAAGTTCAAAGAATTTCAGAGTGAAGTTGAAAATCATCATAACAAGAAAATAAAGTTTCTACGATCTGATCGTGGAGGGGAATATTTGAGTTACGAGTTTGGTGTACATTTGAAGCAATGCGGAATAGTTCCGCAACTCATGCCACCCGGAACACCACAGCGTAATGGTGTGTCCGAACATCGTAATCGTACTTTACTAGATATGGTGCGATCTATGATGTCTCTTACTGATTTACCGCTATCGTTTTGGGGTTATGCTTTAGAGACGGCCGCATTCACGTTAAATAGGGCACCATCAAAATCCGTTGAGACAACGCCTTATGAACTATGGTTTGGCAAGAAACCAAAGTTGTCGTTTCTCAAAATTTGGGGCTGCGATGCTTATGTGAAAAAGCTTCAACCTGATAAAGCTCGAACCCAAATCGGAGAAATGTGTCTTCATAGGATACCCAAAGGAGACTGTTGGGTACACCTTCTATCACAGATTTGAAGGCAAGACATTCGTTGCCAAGAATGGATCCTTTCTAGAGAAGGAGTTTCTCTCGAAAGAAGTGAGTGGGAGGAAAGTAGAACTTGACGGGGTAACTGTACCAGCTCCCTTATTGGAAAGTAGTACATCACAAAAACCTGTTTCTGCGACACCTACACCAATTAGTGAGGAAGCTAATGATAATGATCATGAAACTACAGAACAAGATACTACTGAACTTCATAGATCAACCAGAGTAAGATCCGCGCCAGAGTGGTACGGTAATCCTGTTCTGGAAATCATGCTACTAGATCATGATGAACCTACGAACTATGAAGAAGCGATGGTGAGCCCAGATTCCGCAAAATGGCTTGAAGCCATGAAATCTGAGATGGGATCCATGTATGAGAACAAAGTATGGACTTTGGTTGACTTGCCCGATGAACGGCAAGCAATTGAGAATAAATGGATCTTCAAGAAGAAGACTGACGCTGACGGTAATATTACTGTCTACAAATCTCGACTTGTCGCAAAAGGTTTTCGACAAGTTCAAGGGGTTGACTACGATGAGACGTTCTCACCCGTAGCGATGCTTAAGTCTGTCTGAATCATGTTAGCAATTGCCGCATTTTATGATTATGAAATTTGGCAGATGGATGTCAAAACTGCATTCCTGAATGGATTTCTGGAAGAAGAGTTGTATATGATGCAACCGGAAGGTTTTGTCGATCCAAAGGGAGCTAACAAAGTGTGCAAGCTCCAGCGATCCATTTATGGACTGGTGCAAGCCTCTCGGAGTTGGAATAAACGCTTTGATAGTGTGATCAAAGCATTTGGTTTTATACAGACTTTCGGAGAAGCCTGTATTTACAAGAAAATGAGTGGGAGCTCTGTAGCATTTCTGATATTATATGTGGATGACATATTACTGATTGGAAATGATATAGAATTTCTGGATAGCATAAATGGATACTTGAATAAGAGTTTTTCAATGAAAGACCTCGGTGAAGCTGCTTACATATTAGGCATAAAGATCTATAGAGATAGATCAAGACGCTTAATTGGACTTTCACAAAGCACATACCTTGACAAAATTTTGAAGAAGTTCAAAATGGATCAAGCAAAGAAAGGGTTCTTGCCTGTGTTACAAGGTGTGAAGTTGAGTCAGACTCAATGCCCGACCACTGTAGAAGATAGAGAGAAAATGAAAGGTGTTCCCTATGCTTCAGCCATAGGCTCTATCATGTATGCAATGCTGTGTACCAGACCTGATGTGTGCCTTGCTATAAGTTTAGCAGGGAGGTACCAAAGTAATCCAGGAGTGGATCATTGGACAGCGGTCAAGAACATCCTGAAATACCTGAAAAGGACTAAGGATATGTTTCTCGTATATGGAGGTGACAAAGAGCTCATCGTAAACGGTTACGTTGATGCAAGCTTTGACACTGATCCGGACTGTCGGTGTACTAGAGTAGGGGTACCCTAGTATCCCGAACTTGTGCACGGGCAGTCGCAGCATCCCGCGGCAGGGCTTGCCGGGTGACCGCCAAGGTCCTCCGTGGTTCCTTTGAAGCCATTCAAGAACAAAGTATCCAAGCCAAGGAGACAAGACCCCGGCAAGAGGAGCTTGCCGGGAAGGCCAACCAAGGCATCTCAAGGAACTTACCGCGACGTGCCACGCGTCCCGGCAAGGCTCGGTGAGCGACAAGCTCCCGGACGCGACAAGACAACGACCGCGGCAAGGCGCTTGCCGCGGCGAGCCACCACTCTGTACCCGCGCTCCGGCACATCCACCAACGTGTCGCTCTGGGACCCTCCAGGCGTACGTGGCGGGAGGCTGTGCAGCCAGCGGTGCGCGGTGGCAAGCGGCGCTGACAAGATTGCCATCGTAGCGAGCGGTGGCGTCCCTGACGGTCCCTTTTGCACTATTTAGGCGACGCAGACGGGCATTTAATGCCCTTGTCCCCTGCCGTCAGGGTTAGGTATGATACACTATAGCAGGTAGTTGTACCAACCACAACACCTTTCCATTTTTACCCTTGTCTACGTTGCCACCTGTCGGTGACCCCTTGAGCATATAAAAGGAGGCCCATGCGCAACATAGGGGGGGGGGGAGAGGAAAAAAGGAAGGGACACTCATGCTCGGTCTCGTTAGCTGCTGGTGTGTACTGTAGCACTCAGCGCTCCCGAGCAAGAACTCAATACAAACCACAAAGCAGGAGTAGGGTTTTACGCATCCATGCGGCCCGAACCTGGGTAAACTGCTCGTGTGTTTCGCCTCGATCTGCTCTTCGTGCGTTCTCCGCCCCCCCTGCCGAACCGAAAGGGGCTCGGTCCGCCGGTCCCATAGGTGTTCGCAGATTAGTTCCCCGACATCTTTGGCGGGCTGAGCCACAGGTTCTCGCCGTAGAAGCGGATGTTCTCGCAGCAGCAGATGTGCCTTTAGTCCTTGTTGTCGAGCCACAAGCTCCAGCATGGGCACAGCAGATTGTCCGTTTCCTTCAGACAGGAGAACTTCCCGAAGAGCAAGAAGAAGCGGAAAGAGTAGCCCGGCAGTCAAGTATGTACCAATTTGTCGACAACACACTATACAGAAGAAGACTCAACGGTGTGAAATTGAAGTGTATTCACCGGGAAGATGGACAAAAGCTGTTGGCAGAGATACATGGAGGCATATGTGGTCACCACATTGGCGCAAGAGCACTTGCGGGCAAAGCATTCAGGCAAGGTTTCTTTTGGCCGACAGCCCTTCAGGATGCAACTGCACAAGTAACCAAGTGTGAAGCGTGCGAGTTCCATTCCAAGCAGATACACCAGCCAGCTCAAGCTCTCCAGACGATCCCTTTATCCTGGCCATTTTCGGTCTGGGGGCTCGACATCCTCGGCCCCTTTCCCCGAGCAGTCGGGGGCTTTGAGTACTTGTACGTTGCAATCGACAAGTTCACAAAGTTGCCGGAAGTGGAAGCAGTGAGGAAGGTGACAGCACAGTCAGTAGTCAAGTTCTTCAGGTCGATTGTTTGCCGCTTCGGGATCCCTAACAGGATAATCACCGACAACGGTACGCAATTTACGAGCCGCACCTTCATGCAGTACGTCCAAGATCTTGGTGCCAAGGTCTGCTTCGCTTCTGTTGCTCACCTGAGAAGCAACGGTCAAGCGGAGAGGGAAAATGCTGAAGTGCTGCGTGGGCTCAAGACCAGGACTTTCGACAGGCTGCACAAGTGCGGAAGAAACTGGATTGAGGAGCTGCCGGTGGTTCTTTGATCGATTAGGACGACGCCAAATCGAGCCACTGGCCAGACACCTTTCGCTCTAGTCTATGGAGCAGAGGCAGTTCTCCCCACGGAACTCGTATACGGGTCACCTCGAGTGCTCGCTTATGATGAGCTTGAGCAAGAGCAGCTGCGACAAGATGACGCACTGCTCCTTGAGGAAGACCGTCTTCAGGCTGCTGTACGAGCTGCTCGCTACCAGCAAGCTTTGCGCCGCTACCATAGCCGCAAAGTTAACGCCAGAAGTTTCGAGGAAGGCGACCTTGTTCTTCGGCGTGTTCAGTCCGCCAAGAATTCCAACAAGTTGACGCCGAAGTGGGAAGGCCCTTACCGGGTGAAACGAGTCACTAGGCCTGGCACTGTCCGCCTTAAGACCGAAGATGGCATTCCGGTGAGCAACTCCTGGAACATTGAGCATCTTCGTAAGTTTTACCCGTAAGGCGCGGTTGCCGGAACCCGTTCCGGCAACCACCTTTTGTACAAGTCTTGCCGCTGTTGCATGTAATCCTTTGTACAAAGCCGGGCGCAGACCCCATGCATAAAAGCTCATGTGCTCCGCACATCTTGTCAATTTCATGCTTTCTATTTTTTGCATGTGTTACCTGACACTTTGTGCAGCACCTACCCCCGGTAAGCAACAATGAGCCATAAGGCTCCATATCTTTTTTCCTCTTTCTTTTTTTCAAGGAAAGGAAGGTTCCCTCGCCCACAAGTTTGCCGGGGGGAAGGAGAAGATAATGGTATGGACCAGGCGTCGTTCAAGAAAGTTTCGCCTTACCGGGAAGCAAACAACAGAAAAGCTAAGTTGCCAAAGTTTGAGCAATCAAATTTTTAAAAATTTTAAGTTATCTTCCTTGAACGACCGTGCTTTGTATGGAAAACCTATGCGCGGAGGAACCAACTCGTAGCTAGTTGCGCCCTTACTTTGTTTCGAGTCCGCTCAACAACTTAAGTGAGCTGCGACTAGTTGCGACAAGGTTTCTTGTCGGTAGCGGCACCGCCAGCAGGCTGCTGACGTCCCGCACTCAGCACTCGTGGCTAAGGTGCCTGCGCCGGCAAGTTCCCTAAAAGCGTAGGGCAAAAGCATACAAAGGAAGGAATCAAGTAAAGGAAATAACATTGCAATCATTACCCGGAATAGAGTTATATTACAGAGTAGCTTGTCGCGGCTCTAACAGATTGTTCTCATAACATGACCAGCAGCGACAAGAAAAGAAGAAAACGGGCAGCCTAGTCTACGCGATCACCCTCAATCCTCTTGATCCCGCTCACCTTGTCCACAATGGGTGCGACAAGGGTCTTGAGCGCCTCAAGATCAGCATCCGGCGGCAAGGTCTTGAGGACGTTGGTGAGGTTGAGGCCCGGGTTGCGGAAGGCCACCTTCACCAACACCTTTTGAAGAGCTCCCGCGCAGATCTTGCGCGACTCGTCGGCCAGCTGCTTTGGGATCCTCACCCGGAGTCGTTGGAGGGCCGTCGCCACGCCTTTGAAGAACAAGGTGAGCTTGGCGCTGGGATGGAGGTTCTCGTCGGAGGGATACCCGAGATCCTCCATCCCCAGCTGCGCCAGCTCCCTGTCAATGTCTGCGGCAACATTCACGAGACCCTCCGTCCAATGCGCCACATTCTCCTAAAAGTGTTCTGGGCGGCAGCAGCACTCGCCAGCAGCGCCTTGTCGGCCTTGATCTCCTCCTTCAAGGCCGCCTCCTACTCCCTAGCGCCGTCCAGCATCTTGGTCAAAGTAGTCAGCTTCAACTCAAGATCTGCATTGGAGTCCTTGGCGGCGCTAAGCTCCTTGCCCTTCTCGGCGAGACGAGCCTGCAGCTCTGAGTGGCTGTAGGCGTCCTTCTCCCGCTCATGCTTGAGCGCGGCAAGCTCTTCATCGCTCGCCTTGAGATCGGCCTTCAGCTGCGCCACCTTCGTCTCCAGCTCCTTCTTGGCGGCCTCGGCAGCTGCGGCAGCATCCTCTGCTTGCTTGAGGGCTCCGCCGAATGTTCGCTCATGCGCGGCAAGCTCCTCCTCGTGGCAGTCAAGGTTGACCTTCCGCTACGCCAGCTCGCCCTCCTATGCAGACAGCTTTTCAGCGGCAAGCCGCTGTTGCTCTTCGACTTTAGCCCTCTCGAGGAGGAAGGCCTTCTGCTCCTCGGCAAGTTGCGCCCGCTCCTCTGCCAGGGACCGGAGAGCTTCCTGGTTGAGACCCCGGAGCTCCTCCGCGCGCTTTTCGATGACTACTCCCGCCTTCGCAACAAGCGCCTCGCGGGATTCCAGCTTGGCTTGCCGGACACGGTAGAGCGACACCAGCTTCCCCAGCAGCCGCTCCTCCTCAGGCTCGCTGCTGCTGCTGCTCGGCGCGTCAACCAGCGCCAGCCCAGCGGAGGCGAGCACCTCTCCGTCGAAGCTCTCTCCTTCGACCGGCGCCCTGGAGCTTGACGCCCAGGGGAGGTTGATGAAGACGCCATCGCCAGCCTTCAAGTAGACGCCTGGCTGGGGCTCTTCAGAGCCTGACGCTACGGCAGCGGCGGAGGGATCGGCGGTCGGCGTAGCGCCTGGCGCTCCTGCGGCCTCAGGGCCGTCAGTGCGATCGCCAGACCCCCCGCCTGCTTCTGCGGCGGTAGCTTCGGCGGCCTCTGCGCCGGCGGGATCGTCAGCGCCGGCTGCTTCTTCGGTGGCAGCGGCGTCATCGGCGGCAACCTCGGTCTCCATCGGCTCCACAGCAGATGGGTCTGACGGCCGGAAAAAGGAGAAGAGTCAAGCAAATATCCAAAAAAGAAGATCAAAAGAAGAAGAACCCAAGGGAAGTTTTGAAGCGAGAGGATTACCTATACCGGGTTCTGCAGTCGTGGTCTCCACCGCCGGGGGGGGGGGGGGCGCTGGTGCTGTCCCTTGCCGGAGAACTCTCCCTTGCCGGAGACTTCTCCCTTGCCAGAGAACTCTCCCTTGCCGGAGACCTCTCCCTTGCCGGAGGACTCTCCCTTGGCATTTCGGGGGTGGCCTCCGGGTGCTCCTGGTGGGGCTGCTCTGCTCCTACACAAACCAACAGTCAGATGTCAGCAAAGAAAGTGTATCCATGCACGCCCAATAGCGGAAAGCGAACCATATACTTACGCTGGGGGCTGCTCTGGAGAACAGTTGCCGGGTCCGGCAAGGTTGTCTCGGACGCACCCCCTGCTGTCACGGTGGGTTCGTCCTCGATGATAATCACCGGGACCTTGGCTCTCTTTGCTGCTCTCTGAGCCAGAGTCCTAAGAAGGAATAAGTTCAGAGTAAAGCAAATGAGATGCAGGACAAAACAACAAGAATTGAAGAACTACAAGTACAACAAGAGAATCTTACTCTTCTTCTTCCTCGTCGGAGCTGAACGCGGAGAAGTCAAAGTCCAGCTCACGTTCGGCGCAAGGAGGCGGAGGAGTAGTTTCCCTTGGCCGCTTGGCAGGAACAGTGGCGATGGTCTGAGACGACCCTGCTCCGGCTGCCGCCGCGACGTGAGAGGCGGCAGGAGCAGAAGCGGTGGTCCGGGTGGACCCCGCTCCAGTTGCCGCAGCAGCGTGAGGTGCTCCCGCGGCAACAGTGCTTGCCGCGGTGGAGCGTGTCGCGCGGCGCGGCGACTGTCGACTCGCTCGCCGCCTCGCTACGTCCCCGGCCTTGCGGAGATGCCTCCTTGGTGGAGCTGGGGGCTCTGCTTGCGGTGAGCTGTCTGATGAGGAGGAGGAAGAGGAGTTGATCTCCAACGAGCCGCTCGTATCCTCGGCGGGCTCGCTCGACTCGACGTCGCGCCCGGCAAGCTCTTTCTTGCAGGCAAGCTCCTCTCACTCGGCACGGCTTGCCGCCTCTGCTGCCTCTGCCTCCTCCACGGTGAATCCAAGCGGCGGCTGGAAGTACCTTCGTGCACAGATGCGCTCGCGTCTCCGTCAACCAGAAGAGATAGTAATACTTCCTCAGCTCCCTCGCGGCGAGCTTGGGGGGAAGATTGCCCGCTCCTTTCGCAGCGCCGCAAGCCGCTGCGCCTCGGTCGACTTCACAACCTTCCCCTTGTCGGCTTTCGGAGCCATGGCGGAAGTGGTGGAGGAGGTCGACGGTGTTGGTGGTGCTGGTGGCGACGGGGGGCAGGGCGCTGCTCTCTTTTCAGCTTTGGGAAGACGGGGGAGCGGCGGAGGTTTCCGAGATTGGAATAGCAACCGGCGGATGGGCGAACTACCCCTGTTTCCCCTGCTTATAAAGAGGGAGGGGGCAGACGTTCCGCCTTTCCGAATAAAGAAACCACCACGATCTCTCCCACGACGCCGCATTCAATGCGTGCCGTTCAGGGAGGGCGCGGTGGATACGGGGAGAGATACGGCGTAACCCAGGCCGCGCGTGCCCGTGCCCTGTTTTGGGCCTGGCCCAACAGTGCTCAGCACCGTGTATGGCCCAGGCCCGGGGGCTCCTGTCGGTGTACTAGAGTAGGGGTACCCTAGTATCCCGAACTTGTGCACGGGCAGTCGCAGCATCCCGCGGCAGGGCTTGCCGGGTGACCGCCAAGGTCCTCCGTGGTTCCTTTGAAGCCATTCAAGAACAAAGTATCCAAGCCAAGGAGACAAGACCCTGGCAAGAGGAGCTTGCCGGGAAGGCCAACCAAGGCATCTCAAGGAACTTGCCGCGACGCGCCACGCGTCCCGGCAAGGCCCGGTGAGCGACAAGCTCCCGGACGCGACAAGACAACGACCGCGGCAAGGCGCTTGCCGCGGCGAGCCACCACTCTGTACCCGCGCTCCAGCACATCCACCAACGTGTTGCTCTGGGACCCTTCCAGGCGTACGTGGTGGGAGGCTGTGCAGCCAGCGGTGCGCGGTGGCAAGCTGGGCTGACAAGATTGCCATCGTGGCGAGCGGTGGCGTCCCTGACGGTCCCTTTTGCACTATTTAGGCGACGCAGACGGGCATTTAATGCCCTTGTCCCCTGCCGTCAGGGTTAGGTATGATACACTATAGCAGGTAGTTGTACCAACCACAACACCTTTCCATTTTTACCCTTGTCTACGTTGCCACCTGTCGGTGACCCCTTGAGCATATAAAAGGAGGCCCATGCGCAACGTAGGGGGGAGAGGAAAAAAGGAAGGGACACTCACGCTCGGTCTCATTAGCTGCTGGTGTGTACTGTAGCACTTAGCGCTCCCGAGCAAGAAGTCAATACAAACCACAAAGCAGGAGTAGGGTTTTACGCATCCGTGAGGCCCGAACCTGGGTAAACTGCTCGTGTGTTTCGCCTCGATCTGCTCTTCATGCGATCTCCGCCCCCCTGCCGAACCGAAAGGGGCTCGGTCCGCCGGTCCCATAGGTGTTCGCGGATTACTTCCCCGACACGGACGATTCTAAATCGCAAACCGGATACGTGTTTACATTAAACGGTGGAGCTGTCAGTTGGTGCAGTTCTAAACAAAGCGTCGTGGCAGGATCTACATGTGAAGCGGAGTACATAGCTGCTTAAGAAGCAGAAAACGAAGGAGTCTAGATGAAGGAGTTCATATCCGATCTAGGTGTCATACCTAGTGCACCGGGTCCAATGAAAATCTTTTGTGACAATACTGGTGCAATTGCCTTGGCAAAGGAATCCAGATTTCACAAGAGGACCAAACACATCAAGAGACGCTTCAATTCCATCCAGGATCTAGTCCAGGTGGGAGACATAGAGATTTGCAAGATACATACGGAGCTGAATGTAGCAGACCCTTTGACTAAGCCTCTTCCACGAGCAAAACATGATCAGCACCAAAGCTCCATGGGTGTTAGAATCATTACTATGTAATCTAGATTATTGACTCTAGTGCAAGTGGGAGACTGAAGGAAATATGCCCTAGAGGCAATAATAAAGTTATTATTTATTTCCTTATATCATGATAAAAGTTTATTATTCATGCTAGAATTGTATTAACCAGAAACATAATACATGTGTGAATACATAGACAAACAGAGTGTCACTAGTATGCCTCTACTTGACTAGCTCGTTAATCAAAGATAGTTATGTTTCCTAACCATGGACAAAGAGTTGTCATTTGATTAAACGGGATCACATCATTAGTTGAATGATCTGATTGACATGACCCATTCCATTAGCTTAGCACCCGATCGTTTAGTATGTTGCTATTGCTTTCTTCATGACTTATACATGTTCCTATGACTATGAGATTATGTAACTCCCGTGTGGCAGAGGAACACTTTGTGTGCTACCAAATGTCACAACGTAACTGGGTGATTATAAAGGTGCTCTATAGGTGTCTCCAAAGGTACATGTTGGGTTGACGTATTTCGAGATTAGGATTTGTCACTCCGATCGTCGGAGAGGTATCTCTGGGCCCTCTCGGTAATACACATCACTTAAGCCTTGCAAGCAATGTAACTAATGAGTTAGTTGCGAGATGATGTATTATGGAACGAGTAAAGAGACTTGCTGGTAACGAGATTGAACTAGGTATTGGATACCGACGATCGAATCTCGGGCAAGTAACATACCGATGACAAAGGGAACTACGTATGTTGTTATGCGGTCTGACCGATAAAAGATCTTCGTAGAATATGTAGGAGCCAATATGGGCATCCAGGTCCCGCTATTGGTTATTGACCGGAGACATGTCTCGGTCATGTCTACATTGTTCTCGAACCCGTAGGGTCCGCACGCTTAAGGTTTCGATGACAGTTATATTATGAGTTTATACGTTTTGATGTACCGAAGGTTGTTCGGAGTCCCAGATGTGATCACAGACATGACGAGGAGTCTCGAAATGGCCGAGACATAAAGATTGATATATTGGAAGCCTATGTTTGGATATCGGAAGTGTTCCGGGTGAAATCAGGATTTTACCGGAGTACCGGGAGGTTACCGGAACCCCCCGGGAGCTGTATGGGCCTTAGTGGGCCTTGGTGGAAAAGAGAAGGGGCAGCCCCAAGATGGGCCGCGCGCCCCTCCCCTCCCTTGGTCCGAATAGGACAAGGAGAGGGGGCCGGCCCCCCTCTCTCTTTTCCCCCTCCGCGAATCCTATTCCAACTAGGATTGGGGGGGGGGGGGATCCTACTCCCAGAGGGAGTAGGACTCCTCCTGGCGCGCCTCTCCTAGGCCGGTCGCACCCCCCCTAGATCCTTTATATACGGAGGCAGGGGCACCCTAGAGGAACACAAGTTGATCCACGTGATCATATTCTTAGCCGTGTGCGGCGCCCCCTGCCACCATAGTCCTCGATAATATTGTAGCGGTGCTTAGGCGAAGCCCTGCGACAGTAGTACATCAAGATCGTCACCACGCCGTCGTGCTAACGGAACTCTTCCCCGACACTTTGCTAGATCGTAGTCCGGGGATCGTCATCGAGCTGAACGTGTGCTAAAACTCAGAGGTGCCGTAGTTTCGGTGCTTGATCGGTCGAGCCGTGGAGACGTACGACTACATCAACCAAACACTTCCGTTGTCGATCTACAAGGGTACGTAGATCACACTCTCCCCTCTCGTTGCTATGCATCACCATGATCTTGTGTGTGCGTAGGAAAATTTTGAAATTACTATGTTACCCAACACGTAATACTTATGCTCTCGAGAGAAGCCACTAGTGAAACCTATGGGCCCGGGGTCTATTTTCTATCATATTAATCTTCCATCAACAAGCTATTTCTTGCACCGTTTTATTTCGCTTTATTTACTTTGCATCTTTATCATAAAAATACCAAAAATATTATCTTATCATATCTATCAGATCTCACATTCGTAAGTGACCGTGAAGGGATTGACAACCCCTTTATTGCGTTGGTTGCGAGGATTTTATTTGTTTGTGTAGGTGCGAGGGACTCGTGCGTGGCCTCCTACTGGATTGATACCTTGGTTCTCAAAAACTGAGGGAAATACTTACGCTACTTTGCTGCATCACCCTTTCCTCTACAAGGGAAAACCAACGCAGTGCTCAAGAGGTAGCAAGAAGGATTTCTAGCGCCGTTGTTGGGGAGTCTATGCAAAAGTCAACATACCAAGTACCCATCACAAACCCTTATCTCCCACATTACATTATTTGCCATTTGCCTCTCATTTTCCTCTCCCCCACTTCACCCTTGGCATTTTATTTGCCCTCTCTCTCCGTCCTCCTTGTCTTTCCCTATTTGCCTCTTTTTGCCCATTTCTTGTTTGCTTGTGTGTTGGATTGCTTGCCTGTCATGATGGCTCAAGATAATACCAAATTATGTGACTTTACTAATACCAACAACAATGATTTTATTAGCACTCCGATTGCTCCTCTTACCGATGCTGAATCTTGTGAAATTAATGCTCCTTTGTTGAATCTTGTCATGAAAGATCCGTTTTCCGGCCTTCCTAGTGAAGATGCCGCTGCCCATCTAAACAACTTTGTTGGTCTGTGTGATATGCAAAAGAAGAAAGATGTTGACAATGATAATGTTAAATTGAAGCTATTTCCTTCTTCGCTTAGAGATCGTGCTAAAGCTTGGTTTTCGTCTTTGCCTAAAATAGTATTGATTCATGGAATAAGTGCAAAGATGCTTTTATCTCTAAGTATTTTCCTCCTGCTAAGATCATCTCTCTTAGAAACGATATTATGAATTTTAAGCAACTTGATCATGAACATGTTGCACAAGCTTGGGAGAGGATGAAATTAATGTTACGTAATTGCCCTACACATGGTTTGAATTTGTGGATGATTATACAAAAATTTATGCCAGATTGAATTTTGCTTCTAGAAATCTTTTAGATTCGGCCGCGGGAGGCACTTTTATGGAAATCACTTTAGGAGAAGCTACTAAACTCCTAGATAATATTATGGTTAATTATTCTCAATGGCACACTGAAAGATCTACTAATAAGAAAGTGCATGCGATAGTAGAAATTAATGTTTTGAGTGGAAAGATGGATGAACTTATGAAATTATTTGCTAATAAAAGTGTTTCTTCTGATCCTAATGATATGCCTTTATCTACTTTTATTGAGAATAATAATGAATCTATGGATGTGAATTTTGTTGGTAGGAATAATTTTGGTAACAACGCGTATAGAGGTAATTTTAATCCTAGGATGTATCCTAGTAATTTGTCGGGGGTGCTGATCCCATGGACACCTATGGGACCGCGGCGGACCGGGGCCCCTTTCGGTTCGGCAAGGGGGCGGAGAGTGCACAAAGAGCAGAGTGAGGTGAACGCACGAGCACACGCGATCGGTTTACCCAGGTTCGGGCCGCACGAATGCGTAAAACCCTACTCCTGCTTTGGTTTGTATTTGTGTTCTTGCTTGGGAGCGACAAATGCTACAGTACGCTTGGATGGCTAGCGAGACCGAGCGTGAGAATGGCCGTTCCCCCTCACTGTTGCGCATGGGCCTCCTTTTATATGTCAAAGGGGTCACCGACAGGTGGCAACAGAGGTGAGGGTAAAAATGTAAAAGAGGTGGTAGTTGGCGCCACCGCTTGCTACAGTTGTATCATACCTAACCCTGACGGCAGGGGACAAAGGCATTAAATGCCTGTCTGTGTCGCCTAGACGGTGCGGAAAGGGACCGTCAGGGGCGCCACCATTTGCCACGATGGCTATCTTGTCAGCGCCTGCTCGCCACCGCATGCCCCTGGCTGCACAGCCTCCCGCCACGTACGCCAGGAATGGTCCCAGAGCGACACGTTGGCGGGTGAGCTGGAGCGCGGGCTGCGGAGTAGTAGCTTGCCGCGGCAAGTGCCTTGCCTCGGATGTTCTCTTGTCGCGTCCGGGAGCTTGTCGCTCATCGGGTCTTGCCGGGACACGTGGCGTGCTGCGGCGAGTTCCTCGAGATGTCTTGGTTGGTCTTCCCGGCAAACTCCTCTTGCCGGGGTCTTCGTGCTTCTTCCCGGCAAGCTCCTCTTGCCAGGGTCTTGGATACTCTGAGTGGCCTTCCCGGCAAGCACCTCTTGCCGGGGTCTTGCGCCTTGGCTCGAATACTTTGTTCTTGAAGGGCTCCAAAGGAACCATGGAGGGTCTTGGCGGTCACCCGGCAAGCCTTGCCGCGGGGTGCTGCGACTGCCCGTGCACAAGTTCGGGATACTAAGGTACCCCTACTTTAGTACACCGACAGGAGCCCCCGGGCCTGGGCCATACACGGTGCCGAGCGCTGTTGGGCTAGGCCCAAAACAGTGCATGGGCACGCGCGACCTAGGTTACGCCATAACTCACTCCGCATCCACCGCGTCCTCCCCGCACGGCACGCGTCAAACGTGGCATCGTGGGAGAGATCGTGGGCGGTTTTCGAGGCGTCCACTCCCCACGATCATGGGGTGGGGAGAGGTCGGCTCATCCGTCGCCTCGGTTCTGCGCGCCTACCACGCGGCTCCCATGCACTTGGGGTCGCAGACGGCGGAGGCGGGAAACCGGGCCGTTGTGGGTTGAGGCAGCGGGTCGGCCCCAGCTCCCTGCTCTTCCCGTGTCTTGATTCGCTAAGCGGGGCGGCCGAGCCCCCACCTCGCTCCTTTATAAAGAGCGCGAGGGGAGGACGGAAGCCCGTATTCTCTCATCTCGTCCTTCCTTCAGCTTCTGCTCCCCTTTCTCTCATTCGCCATGGAGAAAGGGAACCCTGGTCCTTCATCGGTGGCGGCGAGGGTTGCTGCCAGACAGCGCGTCCCTCCCTCTCCCGCACCCGTGGTGGCGGAGCCAGTCGTAAGGGGAAGAGGGAGGGGGCGAGGTCATGGACGAGGTCGAGGACGAGGCTGAGGCGCTCGGGGAAGAGGTGGATGGGGCGGCGCGCCGGCTTCGCCTCCGCTGGCGGCTCCTCTTCCCACGGGGGTCCATGTTGGGGACGACCCTTGCGAGTTCTTCGTCAGACTGCGCCGGGCTCGACGTCGTCGACTCCGACTCCCAGCTCCGTTCGCGAGCGCGATGGAGTTGGACCCGCCCGAGACACTGAGACTACACATGAGGGGCTGCGGGATCAGCGGCATGCAAGTCCGCGTTGAAGTCCCAGCCCCCGGTGTGATGTATCTTGGTCGAGGGTGGAAGATGTTCGCCCGTATCCACAGCTTGACGGCGGGGCTCACCCTCCATTTTAAGTTGATGGAGGGCGATCTCCTCTCCGTCAAGGTCTTCGGGTGCTTTGGCACTCGGGCGAAGTGCTGTGTGGACAGCTCCTCCGATAGCGAAGGCCCCTCCTCGAGCGAGAGTGACGAGGAGGGGAGCGACAGCGACGACGAGGGTAGCGGGCAGCAGGATGATGGGTCCGATTAGGTGTCGGGCGCCGCTCCATGCGGCACCGGCGACCCCATCATCCGTGTCGCCGGCTCCTTGAACTCCCCGGGGTCGTCTCCTTGGGCGGCTGGCGTAGGGAGGCTGCGGAAGAGGAAGAGGGCTGGCGGCAAGGCCGTCAAGTCAGAGTACGAGGGCGTGGTGCCCTCGACAGCGTGCTAACGTCCTGCCGCCTCGTCTTCGAGCCCTGCTGCTGGCGCTGCCATCACCGTCCAGCCTTCGGATGACCTCCGGGATGTTCTCTTGGTGTCTTCTGGCACCCGTAGTTCGGCTAGGCACTCCTTTTTTCTTTTTCGCCTCCTTGATCTACCTCCTGAAAAGAGGGACAAGAAAGGGATCACGGGCATCTTATCTTTTCAATTTGTAAGCCTTCGGGCCTTAGTTGCATTTAAAACTTGTAATCCTCTCTTTCATGTTTTTCATCCTCTATGGACTATACCTGAGTGGAATGTTTTTTAATGAAAAGGGGATGTTTGCCGGGTCATTTGTCTCGCGGGTAGAACCCACGTCAAGGAGCAAATCCTTGGTATCTTTCAGATAGACACTTCTTCCCCGGCAACAGGCCCTGCCGTCTTCCCACGTCGCTCGACCTTTCTCACGCTTTTGACGGAGGTAGGGACGAGGCGGGTGAGGCCCCTCGTTTCATCCCTTTGCTGCCGCGACTACGACCAAACTTGGCCCCAGGAACGAGCCTCAGGGCCTAGAGTTAAGGGAGCACGGTAGTTTTCGGGAAGAAACGAGGTTTCGTATTCCCCAGTCCATAAGAGAATGCACGAAGAGGGATGAAAAACTTATCTAAGATTGCAACCCCCGGCAACTTTGGTTTGCCGTGGGCGAATCTTGGTACTTGCAGCCCCCGGCAACACTGGCTTGCCGGGGTCCAGATGCCGGTACGTCCTTCTCCTCCTTTTCGTCCTCAGGCGGTCCGGCAAGGATATGCGAGCCCTGCGAACCAAAGGAAACAAAAGAAAGGCAAAGGGACGCACACTCGACCTCTAAGTTAGGGGTTAGCCGCTGTTAAGCACTATCAACCCTAACCAAGGACGAGACTCGACCTAGCATGCATGCTATAACTTAGGGCGCCAGCGCTTCATTTACTTGTGCTCAGGGTCTGCGCCTGGCTTTGTACAAAGGATTACATGCAACAGCGGCAAGACTTGTACAAAAGGGCGGTTGCCGGACAGGGTCCGACAACCGCGCCTTACGGGTAAAACTTACGAAGATGCTCGATATTCCAAGAGTTGCTCACTGGTATGCCATCTTCGGTCTCCAGGCGGACAGCGCCAGGCCTGGTGACTCGTTTCACCCGGTAAGGGCCTTCCCACTTTGGCGTCAACTTGTTGGAATTCTTAGCAGACTGAACGCACCGAAGAACAAGGTCGCCTTCCTCGAGACTTCTGGCGTTAACTTTGCGGCTATGATAGGGGCGCAAAGCTTGCTGGTAGCGAGCGGCTCGCACAGCAGCCTGAAGACGATCTTCCTCAAGGAGCAGCGCGTCATCTTCACGCAGCCGCTCTTGCTCAAGCTCATCATAAGCGAGCACTCGAGGTGACCCGTATACGAGTTCCGTGGGGATAACTGCCTCCGCTCCATAGACTAGAGCGAAGGGTGTCTGGCCAGTGGCTCGATTTGGCGTCGTCGTGATCAACCAAAGAGCCACTGGCAGCTCCTCGATCCAGTTGCGTCCGCACTTGTGCAGCCTGTCGAAAGTTCTGGTCTTGAGCCCACGCAGCACTTCGGCATTCGCCCTCTCCGCTTGACCATTGCTTCTCGGGTGAGCAACAGAAGCGAAGCAGACCTTGGCGCCAAGATCTTGGATATACTGCATGAAGGTGCGCCTCGTGAATTGTGTACCATTGTCGGTGATTATCCTGTTAGGGATTCCAAAACGGCAAACAATCGACCTGAAGAACTTGACTGCTGACTGTGCTGTCACCTTCCTCACTGGTTCCACTTCCGGCCACTTTGTGAACTTGTCGATTGCAACGTACAAGTACTCAAAGCCCCCGACAGCTCGGGGGAAGGGGCCGAGGATGTCGAGCCCCCAGACTGAAAATGGCCAGGATAAAGGGATCGTCTGGAGAGCTTGAGTTGGCTGGTGTATCTGCTGGAATGGAACTGGCACGCTTCACACTTGGTTACTTGTGCAGTTGCATCCTGGAGGGCCGTCGGCCAGAAGAAACCTTGCCGGAATGCTTTTCCGACAAGGGCTCTTGCGCCAATGTGGTGACCACATATGCCTCCATGTATCTCTGCCAACAGCTTTTGTCCATCTTCCCGGGGAATACACTTCAATTTCACACCGTTGAGTCTTCTTCTGTACAGTGTGTTGTCGACAAACTGGTACATACTAGACTGCCGGGCTACTCTTTCCGCTTCTTCTGGTTCCTCGGGAAGTTCTCCTGTCTGAAGGAAACGGACAATCTGCTGCGCCCATGTTGGAGCCTGTGGCTCGACAACAAGGACTAAAGGCACATCTGCTGCTGTGGGAACGTCCGCTTCTATGGCAAGAGCCCACGGCTCTGCCGGAGCTTGACGTTCCCTGGCAAGCTTGCCGGAGCGAAACTTGTCGGGAGAATCTGCTTCAACGGAACAAACCCTGGGGCTTGCCGGAGCAG